>CM055319.2:7798746-10504996 GCA_029255685.2 Silene conica
CTTAATAAAGTTGGGTTGAGCTGAAGTGAACTGAATTGAATTATTTGAATTGAACAAAACTGAACTGAACTGAATGGAGCTGAGCTGAACTGAAACGAGTTGAAAATAATGCCTTACATGTGATATATTTGTTCAACATGGAGATGAGTTGCGGCAAAAGCAATAACTTTAGACTTTAAAGACTAATCACTCAGCTGACCAAGTATGGTTACATCTTACAATTAAAGGAGGTAATTAGGTGATTTGGAGTTAACATGTAAAGTTCTACATTGGTATGGACGGACCTTGCCTTTGTTAAAACACCACCTTCAATTTCTTCCTCAGCTAATACACGAATAAGGCCTTAATATCATTTCGTCTAATATTCACGTCTGTTGCCGCATATTGTGGCTCGCTTGCAAATATATGTCATAAATTTAGCTAATTTGTAAGGAGTTATCAGGTAACACCTTCAAATATTACATACGAGCTAATTTCTAACCGTATGAAAAATTTCAACAATGACAAAGGTATTGCTATATACGTAGTACTTTCTTAGCACTTTCTCTATTTTCCATTAATGGTAAAAACTTATGCGTCTTTAATGTTATAGATAACGTTCGTAATTATCAGCGGTGAGATAGTCATGTAAAGCCAATAGACAACAATACGAAATACATAAATCGATACTAATTTCAATAGACGAGTGACACTAACTTGGGGTACGGTGCGCGAAGCGCCGTACAACCACTAGTAATCACAAAAGTTTATGTCTTACCTAAGCTCTTCAAGCAGAGGTAACATTAATCAGATTTGATTTGATAAGTTCTTAGGTCAAGCTTGTACTCGAGTTGAGCTCGCTCAAGTGCTCACGAGTTTATCTCATATCGTTATCACCTATATGCTCTCTCCATTTTTATCCAAATTTGCTTTATTACGTTTGTCAACGCACGTTTTACGTGTTGAATATCTTTAGCTACGTATTTGCAAAAATTATAAAGATATATTTTCAATGTTATCGTAAAGACGAATCAAACAAGACCCCACGTGAATATATTTCAGTCCGTTTTCTGTAAGACGGACGTACCTATCGCAAGCTTGCGACGGGTCAAATAGTGGTTAAAATGGGGCAAGTACATACCGTGTAGAAATAGGGGGTGGGTCATGCAAGTGGGGATGATGGGTGGTGATGTCATGCAAGTGGGGATAATTAAACAAAATATCAGATTTTTCCCTTCCCCAAATCCCTCGAGAACCCAAAAACTGTCATAATCTCTTCCACTTCAAACATCTCTTTCACTTCCACTGCAAACATCTCTTCATTTCCCCTCCTTCTGTCTTCATTTCCTAACAAAAAATTCATTTCCTAAAAAAAACCGTCTTTCTCTCTCCATCTGTCGTCATTTCTGTCTACCAAAAACAACAAAAAAACACCAAACATAAAAGAGGGGGAAATGGTGACAAAGCAGAGTGCGAGACGTGGTATGCTTAAGAAGGCTGTCTCATCGACTACAAAGGATGAAGGTATGCACAAATTATACCATTTGTATAATATAATGTTTGATTTTTTAAGATATTATTCTTCCTTGATTATTTTAGATGGTATTTTAAAGAGTATAAAAATGATTGATAATTTTAAGAGGATAAAAATACATATTTCAATCATAAAAATGATTGATTATTTTAGATGTTCGTTATTTTTTGAAAAATGTTACATATTGTTTGGTGTTTATAATGTCGTTTTCTTTAAGTGTTTGCATGTGGTCTAATTTAAGTGTTGAAATATGTATTAGGGTTTCTGATAAAAATGTTTGCATGTGGCTTAATGTAAGTGTTACCGTCATTTTGTTTTAATCTAAGTGTTACCGTCATTTTCGTTTTCGTCCTAGGGTTTTCTGGGAAATCTAGGATTTTCTGAGAAATTTAGGGTTTTCTGGGAAATTTAGGGTTTCTAAAATATTTTAGTGTTTCTTTGTTTGCATGTGTTTTTTTGGTTTTTTGCTTTTCGAAGATTTCTGGGTTCTTTGTAGGGTTCCCCAAATTTGTTGGTGCATGTGTTTTTTATTTAATTATTGCTGTGGATTTTGGGGCTCCGTGGGTAGTTTAGGGTTTCTGGGGTGTTCTGGTTTTATTGTATGAAGATCTTCATTGGTCTGACATAACTTTAATGTCTGACAGTTTCTGACTAGCACCCATGCAATGTTACTATTTTAGTAGAAATGTACTGTAATCTATGTTTCATGCGTTACATGGTTGTAGATGTTGGTAACATATTCTGTTTTGTATTTGATATCAAATTTTTAATTAGTTGTCGTTAAAAGTGGAAATAAAACTTATATCAGGAAATGTTTGTGAGTTTTGTTGTAATGTATGGACCTAACACTGACTGATATGTTGGCAACATTATTTCTCAGAAAATGTTTGTTTATTTTACTGTAATGTTGAGTTACTTGTTAATAATGTGACATGAGTTACATTATTTGGTTTCTTGCATACCTATGTTAGCAAAGTCAACAGATCAAACTTCATTCCTTGAGCTTGCCTGTTGAGTTCGAAGGGTAGTGAGACAGGGAGAAGCCCCAAAGAAAAAAGAATACGGGAGAAAGCAGACGTTAACATGACTTGTGGATACCTTTTGGTGTTTTGTTTCCCTACAGTTGTGTATACATTATGTTACAACTGGTCAACATTTACTTCATGTTTGTGGGGGTGACATGTTATTATTTACCATTATGTTTCGTACATTACATTGTTGTACATGTTGAAAACTTATCGTGTTTTATGAAAATGTATCCATTTGTTTGTTAGTTGTAGGAAATGTTTATGTTTCGCCTGTTTTACCGTAATGTTGTCTGGGTTGTTAATAATGTGGCATGGCTTACAATATTTTGGTACTTGCATACATATGTTTAACATGAATTATGTTTGATATATTACATTGTTTTACATGTTGGTTACAGTGGCGGACCTAGGAAATTGGAGCCGAGGGGGGCACTAATTTTTTTTTAACGCGCATTTTTATGCGCGTCTAAGACTACATTTTTAAAATTTTTATTTAAATTAGTTATTATTATACACATAGAAGAACAAAAATAAAAATAATCAGTCTTATAGATATTTTTTTTAAAAAAATAATGTCTTCTCTAAAATATTTTAAATTTTAAATCTATGTAAAAACAATATTTGTATTGGTTAATATAACTAACATTAGTAGTTAATTTACAATAAAAGTAAGTGGTTCAATGGTTTAGAATTTGTTAATTCATCCGAAGGTCATGTGTTCGAATCATAGTTGAAGCAATTTTTACATATATATTTGAACAAAGTGGGCTTGGGGCTCAAAAAAATATAAACTTAGTGAAATGTTGCTACCAAGGTTTGAACCCAAGACCACCTAAATAGAATTCACTACCTTTACCAACTATGCCATGACAGCTTCACATATATATAAGATACTTATAAAAGATTTATTCTGAAAATGTTACGGGGGCACGTGACCCCGCGGGACCCCTCCTGGGTCCACCACTGGTTGGTTACATATCGTATTTTTTATTTCTACCCATATGTTTCTTTGTTACGCTCTAATGTATTTACCTTACATTCTTTCTGATGTTGGTGACACTATCTCTTCTGTTTGATATAGTTTGTAGGGGTTCATATGTTCCCTTATTTTGCTATTAATGTGACATGACTGACATTATTTTATTTCTTGTCTACATACGTATAGTATGATTGTGCCTACTTTTTCAATTTTGTTCCGTTACAGTTGTGTTTACATTATGTCAAAACTACTCAACATTAACTTTCATGTTTATGTGATCGGAATGCAGGGGCGGAGTTAGGATTCGAGACTATATAGGGCTGAATTTATCTAACATACAAATATTTTTTTTTTGTTACAAAATTTTTGTGGAACCGCCATTTGAGCTATATTATTGGTCCAAAATGATATGTATTCAAATCCGTCTATGAGTAAAATATTTATTTATTTGAATAGAAATTACTTCCCGATTGACAAGGAATCTCTTGTTACGTATCTAAACCATCCCATACAATACATGACAATATATCAGATACACACCCAGCTTTCAAGCAACCTGTTCCACATCACAAATTCAACCATCCATTAATACATGGTACAAAAAATTGATATAAAAGGAGTACTTTAAAAAAAAAAATAACACATTTCCCAAATTAAAAGATATTTTAATTACTAAATATTTTAAAATTGCCAAAAGTACTCATCTCTTTCATAAAAAAAAAACTATATGCTTTTGTAAGATTGCTTGTTGTAACTGAATTTCTATATAATTATATAATTTTCCGACTTATATATTTCTGTAAAATTAAAGTCAAATATATACTTATCTCGAAAAAAAAGACATCATATACAATCTTGATTTTTATGACACGTAAGTCACGATATTATTTGGTTAAAATGCACCATATTTTAATGAGTTTTAAAAAGAAAAAATTGAAAAAATTTGCTCAGTCTAGGAGTCAAACACGTGACATTCTGCAATTTTTCTTGGCAATCCCAACAACCAAATGTGCTACTATAATAATGTGCTCATATTAACAACAAATTGTATTTATTTCTAAACTCTTATAGGGCTATAGCCCATATAACATATAGGCTAGCTCCGCCTATGTCGGAATGTTGTTATTGCTGGCCATTATGTCTGATAGATTACATTGTTCTATATGTTGGTTACATATCGTGTTCTCTATTTTGTACCCAAATGTTTTTGTGTTTAGCTCTATTGTATTTACCTTACATTCTTTCTGATGTTGGTGACACAATCTGTTCTAATTGATATAGTTTGTAGGGGTTCATATGTTCCCTTAGTTGTTAATAATGTGACATGGGTAACATTTTTTTTTCTTGTATATATTCGTTTATTATGATTGTGGATACCTTTTTCAATTTTGTTCCCTTACAGTTGATGTGCCTACATTATGTCACAACTACTCAACATAAACTTCGATGTTTGTGTGGGTGGCATGTTGTTATTATTGACCATTATGTTTGATAGATTACATTGTTGTGGACATTCGTTACTTATCGTGTTTTAAATTTTGTGGCCATATGTTTATGTGTTTAGCTGTAATGTATTTACCTTACATTGTTTCAGTTGTTGGCAACATTATCTTGCGGTAAACATTATTCCATTCCCTTTTTAATCCCCCCAGGTACGTATCCGCAACTGGATGACAACAAGAAGGAACCTGTCAATAATGTCCAATTTGCACAAGACCCTTTTGAAGGAGGGTGCTGTTGGTGGAGGCAGTGTCATGGAACAACAGTGTCAAGCGTAGCTGGTGAAGGTACACAGTCGCAGGGCTCGTTCACACAAGCAATGGGCAGTCCGTGATTTGTTGCGGCGTGGAATGTCGTGGGGGGAAGGTTGGATGCAATGATCGAGGTTGACATGATGGAGGCTCCTTCGTTCTCGCTGGGGCTGGATGATATTGGCGTGCCCAGCCCGCCTGCAACCCGCACAAGCCGCAGGAAGCCCGCCGCATCAAAGTAGTATCATCGTATCTTATGCATCGTATCGTATCACCTTATTTTGTGGACACCTTAGTAGGTAGGGCCATGTGTTGGCCTGCCGTTGACATTTTGAAGGCAGTTGTTTTGCCTTGGTTAAACTATGATGTTGGTCTTTCAATGACCACCCTTTTGGGGGATTATCCCCGTACAAACTTATGTATCCGCCCAGTGGGAGGGTTACCCCCACTGTGACTTATGTATATAGGAAGTCGTTTCTTTAGGCGTTAATTTTGTGTTTATTTGGCCCTGCTAAGTACTTGACTGTTAAACATTCGTTCATGGCGCAGCTGACCGTGTCGTATAACGTAGGAGCCAATATCATCCAGTCCCATCATATAGGAAAACACTTCATATTTTCGGGGACTAAGTACACCCCACAAAAAAAGGATGGGGGGATATGTCCCACAAAATTAACCTATAGCTACATGTGTTTGTACCCATCTGGAAACAAACAAAAAAGCAAAATAAAATTAATAGAAAGAGTAGTAGACGATATGTAACGAAACACTACATTCAATACGTATATACATAATGTTTAACAATAACAATATATGAGCCACAGGGGTGAGTTCATGGTTGTGTTCCACTACATGTTGCAGTACCTCCCACTGCCTACCCTCGTTCACATGCGCCCGCACACCAACTTTGCATTGGCACCGGGTTACTGCTGCACTCCTGTTTTGGTTATTGTCTACATCTGGTAGGCCAACCTCACCTGCCCAACTACCATTTCCGTCGGTCCCTTCAGCAGAGCACACAAAATAGTTCTCAACGAACGGAGTGCCGGGGCCATTGGCCCGCCGAGAAGTCCCTTTCCTTACACTGAACCCCCACGCCTGTGAGTGCTTCACGTACATCTCGTACACATCTTTCCATGTTGCAATTTCCATACCGACTAGCGAGCGCGAAAAATCTGCTCACAGAAACAACATAAGGTCACATTTTCCACGTAGGTTTAGACAAGCTGTCACATACATAACCACACATAAATGACAACATTATCTGCATGACCCCAACTTACTACACTTTGCCAAGGACACATATCCTCTAAAACTAACAACATTTATCTGACGTATCCACTTGCTCCAATATATAATTGATCTACCTATCTGCAACTCCAGTTGATAACTAAAATACTTTGATAGGGCCACATATCCTCTAAAACTAACAACCATTGACTGACAGCTCAGATTATTAGAAGCCTGACAACTTGCACTTTGTCAGAGTCACATAAACTCCAGAAGTAGCAACATTTTTCTGACATGTAAACTTCATAAGAACGCCAAAGAACAAAAAAACCAAAACACAATACAAAGACAAATATTTGCTCATTTAAACATACACAAAACAGGTTGAAACGAAGACTGAAAGAAGATGGTGAAAAAAACCAAACAATGGTTAAACAATGATTAACACAAAGAATAAACAACCAATAACACAAACAAAAACACAACCCAACAACAACGATACAACAATATCCATGCTTATAAAACAATAACAATAACCTTCCAAAGAAAATTAAACAAAAACATAGTTGTAGTTTTCCCACCATTTGATTAACAATATCCATCTTGATAAGGAAGTAACGTTTACCTTTTTTTTTTTTTGGTTCAAATGAGCACACTAAGTCGCAGGTGAGAATCGAACCCCCAACTTCATGGTTGGGGTAAGAGCGCTCTTACCACTTGAGCTAACTCTTGTTCTCAGGAAGTAACGTTTACCTTTGATACTACCATTTCCTGACATCTCGTTAGTTGTATTGTCTCCATCACTCCGATGATCGATGCTTTCATTAGTAACCAACCCGACATCAACCACGTCCGTCATCTCTTGAATTGTAATGTCTATATCACTCATTTCATTTGTAACCAAACCGACATCAACCCCGTCCATTATTCGCGAGAATCGTTATGTTATATGACGATTAATTTACTTACGTTGATCTCACAAAGTTCGAATAACGTGCATTTTTTTCTGCTTATCGTCAATAATGTACGTAAAATTCTGGGAATTTGTCAATGTGCATGTTTTCGAAAAAAATAGGGAGGGAGATAAGATGATGATGAGTTCATGAACAAATGAGGGAGGGAGGTGAGATGATGAAGAGAAATTTGAAAGAAGAACAAGGCGGTAGATGATGAATTGTTGCTATTTTGTGTGTTGATAATAAAATGATTATTAAATGCCAATTATTAATATTAAATATAACAAATTCTTTAAATATTTCACAAAGTACAACACAATGGCAGAGAGTGTGCAGACATAGGTGGCACATCAAGTCCATCATTTATGCTGACCCAAACCCGTTTCCACCAAATCCGTTACGTATTTGGCCCGTCGCAAGCTTGCGACGGGAACCTCCGTCACAAATAAGAATTTGTGATATATTTTCTCTGATGTATAAAGAAAAAATTGAAATCGAAGGTTCACTTGTGAATAGTGTATAAAATAGATATATATCATTTGGAATTTGGATGAAAATAAAGGGAGTATATGTTATTGGTAGAAATTACAATTCTCGTTCCTAACTGAATTCTCAATATAAAATTATGAGTCCAAATTAATGATAGATGAACCATCTCAACCAAAACCTTAAGGTGATGGTTGAAGGCCCAACTATTATTAATATTCCTAATACGCTCCCTCACTCAAATGCCCATTGGCCTTAAAGAGTGGTTACTTTGCACAGGCCCACCTATACCGTGTGCTGGTTTCCACTTCGTGGTTTTGAGGTTGTCAGGATTCGAACCCGTGACCTTCGGTCATACTGGCTCTGATACCATGATAAGTTTTATGTGAATAATTATAATTGTATTGCTGATAAAAGAAGGTTACATATGTTAGTTTATATAGAAGTATACATAAGCTAAACTAGGTTAACAAAGATATATTACACAAGAGGTTGAGCTAAACTAGGAAACAAATAACTAAGTATGTTAACATAATATGGAATAATATATTCAAAGATTATGCTTCACAAATCATTCGCATGATTTGTTCCTGAGATCATGGCTTCCCATGTTGAGTGTTTTGACTTGGTTGATTTCCATCTTTAATATTGTTTTTATCTTTAATATCCCCGCTCAAGATGGACGGGCGACAGCGAAGGCCAATCTTGGAAGAGAGCAATAAGAACCGTGGCTTGTGGAGCGGCTTGGTGAGAGTATCCACTAGCTGATTAGACCCATTTATATGTTGAACTTGAATGTAACCGTTGCGAATCTGTTCTTTGACGAAGTGGAAAGCGAGTGCAACATGTTTCATTCGGGAGTGAAAGACTGGGTTGGCCGAGTAGGTGGTGGTGCTTAAGTTGTTACAGTAGATCTTTGGTGGTGTAGGAGTTGAGATACCGAGTTCAAGTAGGAGGTTTTGTAGCCATATGAGCTCGGGAGAGGTGCTAGCAACGGCTCGAAATTTGGTCTCGGTGGAGGAGCATGAAACTGCCTTTTGTTTCTTAGCGGACCATGAAATGGGGTTACTCCCTAAGTAAATTATGTAACTAGTAGTAGAAAGATAATCTTGAGGATCACCTCCCCAATCCGCATCACAAAATGCGTGACATAGTGGTGTGGAGTTTGTAATTTGAATGCCAAGGTGTAATGTGCCAGAAGTCGTTTAAGGGCTACCCAATGTGACGCGGTTGGATGGATTAAAAATTGAGCGAGTTTATTGACGGAAAAGGCTATGTCAGTGATGCCCGTCGTTGAGGGTACCAAAGATAAATTTATAATTCCTAACTTTAACAATAGATAGTGAAAGTCAGGGTCGAACCACAAGGAGGTGGGGAATGTTTATTGTTTGAATGTTAATGTTTAAAGGTAACAAAATTGGGGGTTTTGATTGTTGATTACTAAGTCTAAGCAAGGATTAAAATAAAACAAGAAATAAAGATGAGAATTAAATATATAAAAAGGGATGCTAGGATGTTCGGGTAATAAATAGCTAAGGTAAAATAAATCCTAAGGTCAACATGTATTGCAGTCGCGTAAGGGAGTGTAACATATCTTTTTAGGTCTATGCTACCTAATAGCTCCTTTCGGCCTATGCTATTAGTTCCTAGGTCTCACAATTATTGGGTGTCAACAATAAAGGTGATTCCTAAATCCCAGGTCACATACCTTTCAGCCTTGAGTAACCTATCCGTCGTAAAGTGTAAACCAATGCCCTTCCCGTATCTTTCAATCTTGGGTAGGTCATTACTAACATCCTACAAGTCTCCTTATGGTCTTATTGCAGGATATTATAATTGACAAGAAAAGACAAAATTAGAATACATACGCGGGTGGTCGACCGACCAGCTACTCCAGTCGGCCGACCACGACCTCGGTCGACCGACCAGTTATTCCAGTCGGCCGACCGTGATCCTGCTACAAGTCGGTCTTTCGAATTTTATTTACCTACGCATATTCATCCCCTACATCCTAACATATGAAATTTAGCTACTCATAATACTTAAGATGATTATAAAATTTGGAATAAACATGGTAAACATGGTAAACAATCTAAACATGCGAGATTCAATAAAGTTTGGGATTTCTATCTTACTTATAAACAATAGTAATAAGAACAATAATAAAACAATCTAAGAGAGAGTAATTACCACAGCTGGAATTGAGACAGAAAAGAACGAACTTTATTGAATGCTTGAGAATTCTTGAATAAGATAAAAGATGAACTAGATGGTAAAAGATTGAATAAAAGATCCTAAGGTATGATAATAGATATCAAGCATACATCAAAAGCATGCATAACCCTAATCACAAGATTTGTTTATATAGGGCATAAAACTAAGAGTTTCCTAAAAGCTTTAATTCTACTTTATTTCCGAAAAGAATTGCTCTGGGCTTCTGCGTAGGTCGGCCGACCTACTATGTGGGTCGGTCGACCGCTTCGTATTGGACTTTGTAAATTCTTGGGCTTTTCTTCAGATTTGAACTTTTATAAAGATCAGGGTCAGTCGGTCGACCTATATTGTCGGTCGGTCGACCGCTTCCCGAAGAATTTCTTCTATTTTCTTCTTGGTTTGACTTTGGGCTCTTTGACTTTGACTCCAGTTGACTTTCCATTTATTCCTTAATTATGCAAAAGACTTGAGGTTACGGACTTGGTGCTAAATCGTCTCTTTTCCGCATAAATCTGCAAAAGTGCATAAAAATATGAAAGTACACGATTGTTGGGAAATAAAGGCTAAAACATAGTAAATGAGCGACCAAATACGTGTAAAAATAGATGAAAAACATCATAAAATAGACACGTATCAAATTCCCCAAACCAAACCCTTGCTTGCCCTCAAGCAAGAAGTAGACTCGATCCTAACTAATGGAACGATTTCAATCTCAGAGCGAAATTTACATGTCAGCCTAGACCAATACCAAGTACAAAATGAGAAAGTATATAAATCATGCAAACGAGTTATGGTGTTGTCAAACTTGCAAATATAGAGGCTATAGAGACTTTATACCATGGACTCTCGCGGCACGCTCGAGACACTCATGAAGCAAAGGGTGAGTATATGTAAAAGATAGAAAGAAGTACATTTGTCATGACACTCACCTAACTACGACCCATGGAAACATGCCTGCAATCTAACATGAACAAGAATTCTACAACTTTGTATAACAATCTTATTAAGTGACCCAGATACATGCAATTGGGGTTATGAAAGATATGTGAGGTAAAAGATAAAAAAGGGGTTAAGATGTTTTTGGATCTGTGGGGTTAGTAGCCAAGCTAGTAAAACTGGTTCCCAACAACATACTTCTCAACTTTTTGATATTAAGAAAGTGCTCTTTTTGTAGCAGAACTCTCACATTGAAAATAAGAAAGAACTCCCCAATATTTTGAATGAGGTACGGGAGTGATAACATATAAAAGAAAGGGATTTTGGAACGATTTTTTTTTTTTGAATCTGATCCTGTCAGTTTGTCGACCGACCTCAACGTGTGGTCGGTCGACTGACTTCTGTATTTTTTTGATTTTTTCGTTTTTCTTTTCTTTTCTTCCTTTTTCTGAATTTTTAAGTTCTTTTTCTTTTCTTTCTTGCTTTCTTTCTTTTCTCTTTTTATTTTTCTCTGCTTAAGATAGCTTACAAACCAAGATACCTCAAGAGTCAAACCAAAGGCCACAAATACTAGCTTGGAAGGGTAGGCTAAGTATGGGATGTAGTTTTGGGGGAATAAAAAGGCAATTTTGGCTATGTGAAGCTTATAGGTAAATATGAGAAAAGGGATCCCAAACGCACGTATCAAGACTCACAAAACGAGATAGTAAAACAAGTATATAGCAATTCAAGCTCATGTTTATGCATATTGATGTAACATGTTCCAAGGGGAGTACTACTCACATCCTAGACAACTGGTTTAAGAATGAAACCAGGAAATAAGCTCTAAACCTTAGAATGTATAGTAGGTTGCCAAGGTATAAGTCAAGTCTCAAGATATGTAAATTGACAAAAACTCGTAGATATGCAAAAGACTCTCATACTAAAACAAGTTGACAAGGCAAAGTAAAGGCATAAACATGTAAGATAGCTAAATCATCCTTGAAATACTTTCGTTCCGACTCGACCTATATGCTAAAATAAACGTGCATTTTTTTTTGGAATTTTTGAATTTTTTAATTTTTTTGGATTTTTGTATATATAAGGAAAATAAAGAAAAGAACGATGCAAGACAGAAATGCAATAAACGTGTGACAGAATGCAATGCATGTGACACGAAACCATTCCCCAAACCAACCCGCACAATGTCCCCATTGTGCATTAGCCTAAGTAAAGGTTTCAGAAAATTAAAGTAAAGATGCAAAGAGAATAAAAATTAAGGAAAAACTGGAAAGAACTCACTGGATTATGAAGCGCATGAGAAAGACCTCCCCAAACCAGCGTAAGCTTGGGAGGTTTTTGGTGGCCAGCAGTGCCACTCAAGTAACCAAGTCAATTTCACGATTTCCAAGGAAGAGAAACGAAAGACCGTAGCGGACAGTAGGTCGACCGACTTATGTAACAGGTCGACCGACCTCCTGTGAACCACAGAAGAATTAGCGATACAGCGACTCTGGTCGACCGACTGATGTTTCTGGTCGGTCGACCCTCTGCGTTCTGGAAGTCTTCGTTTCTTCGTAAAATCTGAAAAAGCAAGAAAGTACGCGCGCCCAACAATGCGCGAGACGCCAAAAACGATTCTAAAGTCTTAACTACTCGAACATAAAGAAAAGGATCTAAAACTACGAGCAAAAAAAAAAAAAAAAAGGTCTCACACAACAAAAATAAATTGTCTTAAAAACTGCACTTAAAACAACTATCCGCTAAAGATGCGGAAGATATCCGACCATGGCTTCTGACGACATGCCGTAGTCTCCACGGTTTTTGCTTTAGTAGCAAAACACATCTTCTTTACGCCGTCGCAAAGCATATGCGACGGTCTCTCCTCTTGAACTTGCCTCCTCTTCTTCTTCTCCTCCCGATCCACGACGTCTGGGTCCTCATTTTCTTCATAGCTTAGACATCCCATTCCTCCTCTCTGGATGATGACTTCCTTCACTTTGGGTTTCCCCAAACCTATTCCTGCAATAGTCATAATAGAAGTGTCCTCCCTACTGCTCCCAATCTGGGGCGGAGGTGTAAAAACAGATACAGGAACAGGTAATAAAGTGGGAGAAGTGGTGATGACCTCATACTTCTTCTCAGAAGTGATAGCATTACATGTGATGGGGGTCATAGCATCCTTTTTCCTATAAGATAGGCCATAGATAATAGAATGCTTGCCTACTTTGAAGGTTAGAGTCCCAGTGCCTACATCTATAATGGC
Source organism: Silene conica (assembly GCA_029255685.2). Lineage (NCBI taxonomy): Eukaryota > Viridiplantae > Streptophyta > Magnoliopsida > Caryophyllales > Caryophyllaceae > Silene > Silene conica. Next base: position 7,812,085 of record CM055319.2, read on the forward strand.
ACCTGCAGTGTGAAGGAAAGGTCTTCCTAGAATTATAGGTATATGGGCATCCTCTGGGATGTCCAAAACTACAAAGTCAACTGGGAAGAAGAACCTGTCAATACGCACAGGGATGTTTTCCAACACCCCTATAGGTTCCATAGATGTGCGATCTGCCATCTGGACTGTCATACTGGTCACTGCAAATTCGGTCATTCCTAGTTTTAAGGCAACGCTTAGGGGCATGACACTTATACTAGCACCTAGGTCGCATAAAGCTTTCTTAACTGGGAAGGTTCCTATATTACAGGGGACAGAAAAACTACCAGGGTCTTCCAATTTATGAGGGGCTATGACATGTGACAAAAAGCTAGATGACTCTTCAGTGAGAGCCACCGACTCAACCTTTTCTAGAGACCTCTTCCTTGACAAAAGCTGTCTCATAAATTTAAGATAGGAAGGAACTTGTTGAACTAATTCTAACAACGGGACTTAAACATTTAACGAACGAATCACATCCTTAAATTTGTCAAAATATACCCGATCCTTTGAAGGCACGAGTCTTTCTGGGAAAGGAGCAGCTGAGGACTCAGTATTTGCAGCCCTTTTTAGAAACCTGGGGGTCTTGTCACCCCGGAAAAGAAAATCCCGCAAGTTATTCGGCAAATCTGGGCGAAAGGGAATTTCGGGTTCTGCTTCAGTGGTCGGTCGACCAGAATCTTCGGTCGGTCGACCAGTTTCCTGTTCAGGTAAAATTTTTGGGTCCTGATCTGTGGTCGGTCGACCAGAATCTTCGGTCGGTCGACCACCTTCGCTGCTACTCGCCTGTTTTTCTTTTTCGCTCCCCACCTTAGCTCCACTTCGCAGGGAGATGATGTTTAGAGTCTCTTTTTTCTGGTCCGGTTTAGTCGGAAGCTGACCCGGAGCCCTAGTATCATTCTTGCTCGCAATTTGAGCAATCTGGGACTCTAACATCTTCATCCCTGCCTCTCTAGCCTGTGACTCCTTCTGTACCAACCCAATAAGATTTTGGATAAGAGCCTCTGTGTTGGGTGATGGGTTTGAAGGTGGTTGAGGGTTGAAAGGTGGTTTTTGGAAATTTTGTTTATGTGGGGGTAAATATGTGGAATTTTGCTGAGGTTGCATGTGTTGTGGGTTTTGAACATTCTGGTTTGTCCACCTTAAGTTGGGAGGGACATTATTATTATTCGGGTCATAGAAATTGTTCCCACGATAGTGTTGAAAAGCGGCACATGTTTCATTAGATGAAGTACAGAATTTTGACACGTGCCCTTCTCCACCGCACCTCTCACAAGCGAAGGGTCCGTCATGAACGGCGTTCACCTGATAAATACCGCCCTTGCTTCCACTCCCTAGATCGAGTTTTCCTGCAGCCTCAAATTTTTCCAACTTGGCTGTCAAGGCCTCAATCGCTGATAGGTTGTATTCGGATTTCCTCTGATTTCCTCTGGAAGTGCCATGCTCAGCGCGGTGTACAGCAACATCTTCTATCAATTTGAGACCCTTAGTCTCTCCTGAATTATCTTGGAATCTCCCATTAGCTGCAGCGTCTAGGTAGGCCCTGTTGTCATCATAGAGGCCATTGTAGAACTGGTTGCAAAGAAACCATTGTTCGAATCCGTGATGTGGTATGGATCGAACAAGTCTCTTGAACCTGTCCCACGCCTCGCTAAAGTCTTCATGGGGACCTTGCTTGAAATTGGTAATCTGCGCCCTTAAAGCATTAGTCTTTGATGCAGAATAGTATTTCCTGTAGAATGCTAAGGCTAGGGTATTCCAATCTGTGACTCCCGCAGCAGTGCGGTCTAGATCTCTGTACCACTCTCTCGCAGAGTCCCTAAAGGAGAAGATAAACATGGTTTGCTTAATCTGGTCCTGCGTCACTCCTTCTGGGGGTGCTATAGAGCATATGTAATCTGTGAAGATTTCAATATGCTTAGCAGCATCCTCATTGGCCGAGCCTCCAAATTGGTTTCTTTCAACCATAGTTATGTAGGCGGGCTTGGCCTCGAATGGCTTCCCAGTACCTGCAGGTAAAGTGAACCCTTTGTATAGGTCCTTTGCCTGAGGCATGGAGTGACTGACAATAGTAGCTTCTTCTGTCATGTTTTCTTCTTCTTTTGGAAAAACTGGAAAGTAGGTAAAAGGTGGTGTTTTCGGTGAAAGTGGATTGATGGGTGAATTTGGTTGTGAGGGTGGTGTTTTTGGTGAAGATGGTAATGATGGTTGTTCGAATAAGTCTTCTTGAAATAAGGAAGATGGTGAACCTCCTTCCTGATTTGCTAGAAGTTGCTTTCTTCTTTCTCTAAGAGTCCTCTCAATTTCGAGGTCAAGTGGTAGGAGTTCTCCTTGAACTGACCTGCGCATAAGATGGAAACTACAAGAAAAAAGTGAGAAGGTTTAAGGAACAAAAAGTTCCTTAAACTAAGAGAAACAAAAACAAAAAAACAATAAACACTGGCGTCACCTCCCCGGCAACGGCGCCAAAATTTGATGCCCGTCGTTGAGGGTACCAAAGATAAATTTATAATTCCTAACTTTAACAATAGATAGTGAAAGTCAGGGTCGAACCACAAGGAGGTGGGGAATGTTTATTGTTTGAATGTTAATGTTTAAAGGTAACAAAATTGGGGGTTTTGATTGTTGATTACTAAGTCTAAGCAAGGATTAAAATAAAACAAGAAATAAAGATGAGAATTAAATATATAAAAAGGGATGCTAGGATGTTCGGGTAATAAATAGCTAAGGTAAAATAAATCCTAAGGTCAACATGTATTGCAGTCGCGTAAGGGAGTGTAACATATCTTTTTAGGTCTATGCTACCTAATAGCTCCTTTCGGTCTATGCTATTAGTTCCTAAGTCTCACAATTATTGGGTGTCAACAATAAAGGTGATTCCTAAATCCCAGGTCACATACCTTTCAGCCTTGAGTAACCTATCCGTCGTAAAGTGTAAACCAATGCCCTTCCCGTATCTTTCAATCTTGGGTAGGTCATTACTAACATCCTACAAGTCTCCTTATGGTCTTATTGCAGGATATTATAATTGACAAGAAAAGACGAAATAAGAATACATACGCGGGTGGTCGACCGACCAGCTACTCCAGTCGGCCGACCACGACCTCGGTCAACCGACCAGTTATTCCAGTCGGCCGACCGTGGTCCTGCTACAAGTCGGTCTTTCGAATTTTATTTACCTACGCATATTCATCCCCTACATCCTAACATATGAAATTTAGCTACTCATAATACTTAAGATGATTATAAAATTTGGAATAAACATGGTAAACATGGTAAACAATCTAAACATGCGAGATTCAATAAAGTTTGGGATTTCTATCTTACTTATAAGCAATAGTAATAAGAACAATAAGAAAACAATCTAAGAGAGAGTAATTACCACAGCTGGAATTGAGACAGAAAAGAACGAACTTTATTGAATGCTTGAGAATTCTTGAATAAGATAAAAGATGAACTAGATGGTAAAAGATTGAATAAAAGATCCTAAGGTATGATAATAGATATCAAGCATACATCAAAAGCATGCATAACCCTAATCACAAGATTTGTTTATATAGGGCATAAAACTAAGAGTTTCCTAAAAGCTCTAATTCTACTTTATTTCCGAAAAGAATTGCTCTGGGCTTCTGCGTAGGTCGGCCGACCTACTATGTGGGTCGGTCGACCGCTTCGTATTGGACTTTGTAAATTCTTGGGCTTTTCTTCAGATTTGAACTTTTATAAAGATCAGGGTCAGTCGGTCGACCTATATTGTCGGTCGGTCGACCGCTTCCCGAAGAATTTCTTCTATTTTCTTCTTGGTTTGACTTTGGGCTCTTTGACTTTGACTCCAGTTGACTTTCCATTTATTCCTTAATTATGCAAAAGACTTGAGGGTACGGACTTGGTGCTAAATCGTCTCTTTTCCGCATAAATCTGCAAAAGTGCATAAAAATACGAAAATACACGATTGTTGGGAAATAAAGGCTAAAACATAGTAAATGAGCGACCAAATACGTGTAAAAATAGATGAAAAACATCATAAAATAGACACGTATCAGTCGGGGCGGGTGAGGGATAGGTATTGCAAACTACCAACAACAGATCGATAGTCTGACTCGTTTTCAATAGGGGCGGTTATGTCTTTGACTAATGGCAGGTGAGGCAACATGGAGGTGGATGCGGGTTTGGAATTGTGCATTTTAAATTTAAGTAAAAGACCATATAAGTATCTGGTTTGGTTTAAGTGCATTCCGGTTTTGGTCGGGGTAACCTCAATGCCTAAAAAATAAGACAAAGGGCCTATGTCTTTTAATGGGAATTTTTGTGAAATTTGACTAATAAAATTGGTTATATGAGTTGTATTAGGTCCGGTAACGATAATATCGTCAACGTAAATTAAAACAAATAAGGTGGTTTGAATGGTTTTAAGAATAAAAAGGGAGGGGTCAGCTATGGAATTTCGAAAACCTGAAATAAGTAGGTAGGTCTTTAACTCGGTGTACCATGCTCATGGCGCTTGTTTGTATAGTGTAAGCAACAAAATATGAAGAGGAAAACTATTTTCCTTTTTGCGTATGGTGGTCGGTTGTCAGACTTGTCACACAAGGGGACGAGTGATTGTGCTTTTTATCTTTTCCATAAGCTTAAGTCACATCCATTAGACTTAAGCCTAAAATAGACTATCATTATTTATCTTATTCATAATAAGATAAATAATCACACCCATGACCACCAATAACACATACCACACGACACCCACTTAAAATTGGGTTCCATTTTATGTTTTATGTTTTGTCAATTGTAATATGTCACAAGTGTGACATATCACATGTTGTATGGCATTAGGTAATTATAAAATATGTACTTAACTAATTAAATACAATTTCTTATCTTATAAGTAATACTTAACCTTTAAGTATCAATTACCAATTTATTATGTAAAACATGTCATTTTATTTTCCGGCAATATGATATACAACTTCTTTTGCAATCATAACCTATCGATTATAAAATAATTACTTATTTTACTATAATCGAATATCATATAATCATATTATCATGAGAAACGTACCTCTCATTAATCCCGTTCATATTAGGGCATTACTTAATTCATATCGTATACGAATTATTAACTTTAATGATTCGGGCAACATCATTTAGGTGTGACCTTAAGGGATCAACTGATCACTACCATCATATGACGATAATGTCAAACTATTTAAAGCCAATCATCACCGGTAAATGACGATCAGTCGACTTTATAATTTATCATCCCTTCCGTATTCAGTATATAAATATACATGAGATTTTATGATTTTATAATAATTAATAAAATCATGTGATCGCACTATTATGGATGACACTTATTCCAACAGTAATGTGGAGTTTTAGTTGCAATTGTATAATTGTAAATATAAGAAATAGAAGAAGACATTTATGTCAATTATTTTACCAAGTATGAAAAGAAAATATTGGATTAAATTGTACAAAAAGAGAATGTTAGAACATTGGATAAGAATGAAGGACGTATATATCATGTCAATATTATATCATTAACTTTTAATTGAGTTATTTTTGTCATGATGAAATGATTGTAAGATTTGTAACACATGAACTCCATCGTTTCAGTTGTATTCTTTAGAACATTTCATCCCTTCGCCATTTTTTTAATAACTCACTTGCCAACTAAATAAGGAATTATCTACTTCTTTCCAATATAGACACGACGTTAAGTTAATAACTGACTGAAATCTAAGTGAATAGTATATCAAACATTAAATGCAGGATTAGTGTTTTACAACTAAAATAAATAGTACCAAACACTATAATTATAAGTTATTTTCAATATCCGTGCAACGCACGGAAATGAAAACTAGTTGTAATTACACCTAGGCCCGTAAATGATCTGAACCGGCTCGTAGAACCCCGGAATCAGCTCGGTCAAAGCTCGGCACGAAATCGGTCAAACTAATTCCGAGCCGATTTTGAGTCGGGTGGACCAAATCCGAGTCGATTCCAAGCTTAGTAGAGCTCGAAATCGGAAGTTCGGTTAGGCTCGTTTTATCCATTATTTTTAGTTATTTTGTCATTTTGTAATTTTTTTTGTTCCTAATAAAATGTCATTTTAACATTTATAATCATATGTTTCTTATATATGATAAGTATTTTATATTTACATTTGTATTAAAATATATTTATTTTTATTTTGACTTACAAGTTCAAGAAAGTAAAGAAAAAAATTATTTAACCGAGCTCGAATAGAGCTCGAGCCTAATCTGAGCTGATTCAGAGTTTTGATTTTTTAAGCTCGGATAATTCCGAGCCGATTCCGCGCTCAAGCTCAAGCTTCTGAGCCAATTCCAAACCCACCCGTGCTCAAACTCAAATCGGCTCGGTTACACCCCTTAATTACACCCCATTCTTTTTTTTTCTTTTTTTTTTAAAAACCTTTGTTAGGAAAAATCTAGCATCGACGACCAGTCGACCACTACACTACTACACTTCGACGAAGCTAACATCAATTTTTTTAATTTACATAAGAAGCTTCGACGAAATCTAGAACGCTATGACATTAACCAACTAGGCGACTACGGAGTAACACTATTTGAATTGGCTAACTAGCATTTACCCGGTCTAGATCATCTCCATTTCTTATTCATTCATCTAATATTTAGTTTCATGTATCTACCTTCCACCGTTAGTCCGTTACCATCCATCGTTTGAGATTGCGACCACTAGATTGTGCAAGAATATAATCTCGACCGTTAAAATGAAATGTTGAGAAAAGATAATAGAGAAGACCTTGTTAGAAATAGTTAGGGGAGGGAATAAGGAACTTTTCGACGAAATGACGTCGTTATTTTCCAAATTATTTATCAATTTGGAGTCTATTTGAAATTATTTCGTTTAAATGGGTCCACGTTATCACTTTATTTTTTCTTACAAAATTTTTACACTAAGCCGCAAGAATCAGACACCCCAACAAAATCGCAGAGTAATACTTTTCTATACAACACACGACTATAGATTGTTATGCTTATTGCACACTAATTACATCATTGACAATAGCTTCTCCCATGATCTACATATACTTGCCTTACTAACTAAGTTTTACTAGTAGTACACTTATCTTCCAAATCGTAAATATTTTGTTAATATCTCCATGGCAAGTTTTCAATGGGCAGATAATGGCAACCCTGTATCCCTTACACCAGAATTCATCGTCCCAGATGAAAATAAGCCAAACTTGGAAAATGTTTCTGACCTTGATGATCAGATTCCGACCGTCGACATGAGTAAGGATACTCGAACTACAATCCATGATATATCGAGAGCTTGTGAAGATTATGGGTTTTTCCAGCTGATTAATCATGGGATTCCGACGGAAACATGCCGTGATGTGTTAAAAGTTATTACTCAATTTTTTGAGTTGCCTTATGAAGAGAAAGTGACAATGCTGTCGAATGAGCATATGGAAGATGGGAAAATATACAAGTATTACATGACGGAACAAGTTAAAGACAATAATACGGATCAAGCTGAAGACAAAAAGATACTCATGTGGGGGGAAGCCTTCTACCATACTTGGGATCTGCCTCAGGCTAATTTCATTCAAAGATTACCTCTAAATCCACCTAATTATCGGTATATCTCTTCCATTTGCTGAAAAACATCTATTAGGCTTCTCGATTAATTGTTTAACTGCTCACTTCCTTCTAATTATTGTCTTTTTTGCCTTATAAAATATTTCAAATTAATTGTTATATTTTTAAGGGTTTGTTTGGTTGACATAAGAGAATTAAAACTCCCGACAACTTCAAATTCATATTAATCCTCTTTCTATAAAAGGAAAGACTGATTGGTCCTAATTTTGTTCATTGAAAAAAAAAATAATTGCCCACTCCCCAATCCCCACTAACATTAACGAATTAATTACCCTCTCTCCTCTCCACTATCATTAAGGTAATTAATTACCTCTCTTCTCATTTCTTATTATAAACCTTATGATAAAAAAATTAATCACATTCAACCTTACAATAAAAATAAAATACAAAAATAAATCGGAAGTATAGAAATTCATATATTAAAGGACAACAAAGTTTATAATAACAAAAAAAATTACAATTCTGAAAAAATTAACTTCTTAAATAACTTAACAAATAAAACTAACTAACTAGGAATTCTTGTGTGAGACAGTCTCATACTATAAGACTGTTAACATATATAAAAAGAAAATAAAGTCGTTTACATATGTATATTTGATCCGTCCTAAACTTAAACCGATAGCCTTGTCCTACATAAGAATTTGTATAATTCTATAATGTCAAACAAATGCGTTGTTTTTACTTACGTCTAAGTTAAGTGTATAAATTCTTTTTATTTTTTAGATCGATATACTTGCGATACCAAAATTATATTTTTTATTAAATTTATTCACCTTTTTATTTTTATTTTTTCAGTTTAAACCCGTGCATATTTTACACGGGCGTAAAACTAGTTTTATATATTAAAGCAACAACCACAGAGCTATGTGTTAGCCTGTGGTTGAAAGAAGTCAATTTTTCAAAGAAAAATTTGAGTGGGTCCTCCATGTTCATTGATGAATTAATTGCTTTTTATACATATAGATATGTCGATTAAATTGTTTGATTTGAATGACATTCGTATACGATATATACTAAACTATTAATATAAAAACACTGTTTCAATATTTTTAACAATAACCTTATTAATAATATATAGCACACCAAAATTATTAAACTAATAACTACTAATATAAAAGATTTGACTTATACACCAAAAATGAAAAAAACAGTAAATGAAAAAATATACCGAAAAATTCTTACAAAATTCCATGGATGGCTTCTTCAATAAATCAGTTTTTATTCAAGAATGACGGGTAAAACTCTCAAATAAAAAATTCTAAAAAAAATTAAAATAATATAACAAAGTTCTAAAATTGCATTACAAAGATTTTTTTTATTTAAAATTATAAGTTATTAGAATTACAAAAAAGCCAAAAAATAACCATAGAATAATACAATTGAGAAAAAATAAAATGTGTAAATGGAACATTCACATATAGAAATACTATCAAGTAGAAATATGATTATTGTATGCAATCAATTAATTCTTTTTTTTACCCTCCATGCATGAATGAGAGACCAGTAATAATGAAAAGAACAACTATCATACGAAGGATTGAGAGACAAAAATGTGAGATTGAGGCGGTAGCCTAAATTTATGATTGTATTTATATAATGCGAGATTTGTATGATGGCGGTTGACATTTAGGCAATTAGGATGAAAGACAATTTGAGAACGAGAAGTGAGATAGAGACCCTGTAGTATTGTGAGCTAAGTTTTTAAATCATATTGTTACGGATTACATACATAGATATTAAATGACTTTGTCGATGACTACTTGGACCAATTTATGTAAATGAGTTATGTTTTGGTTATACTCATGAAGGCAATCTTTTCTTAATTTATATGATAAATATATTTTTTTATATAATAAGCATATAATATTCCCTATCGAAACGGACTACGACGAGTTTACTGGTCATGACGGCCTCCGGGCCTGAAGCAAGTGTGTTGATTGAAAGTCCAAAATTTCATCTTAGAATCCAAAGTCTTACCTAATAAAACAATTCCTTTGCAGTATTTATCCATAATTCTATCTATATTTAAGTCTATGTTAAGTCTGCATTGTGGTTTTAGTCCAAAAGTCTTTTCACGTTTCTCTTATTCATAGTATTTGACTCATTTAAAACTGGAAGGGGAAGGCCGTAAGGAAGAGGGTTAGATGGTAGTAGTGATGACATTATGGGCTGAGGCACGGTGGGCGGCACGGCCCAGCACGGAGCACGGCACGGCATGGCCTGGCCCGACGGCGTTTTCGAGGCAGCAAGGCACGAGCACGGTTGGGCTACCTCCGGGCCGCGACACACAATTTTCGAAACATCCGTGCCTAGGCACGGCACGCCCGAAGCACGGCGGGCCATGACACGCAACAGGCACGTCGGCCCGACACGACCGGCCCGGTCTGAGGCACGATGGGCTTCATTTTTCACAATTCAATCCATCTCTTATTCTCTATTTCTTATCTACTTATCTTAAATTCTTAATTATTATCTAATTCTTACAATTATACAATAACAAAAATAACTTATAAAAATATAAAAAACTTATATAAAATAATTAGTAATATAAATAATTAGTTATATAGAATAGTTAATTGGGTTTGTTGAATCGGAAATTCGGAAGTTCAAGCAAAAGTAATTACTAATTACTAATTACTATCGTTTCTTAATCGTTTTATAGTATTTTTAATTAAATAAACTTGTAAACTTGTATCGTTTCATACTTTTTTAATAAAAGATTGATGCATTTTTTTAACATTGTTTCTTAATCGTTTAATAACAAATTCTTTTTTTTTTCATTGTTTCTTAATTATTTGATTAAATCGTACACATTAAAAACACAATAAAACAAGTGAACAAGTAAAAAAATAGGTTTTTTTAAAAAAAGTATGTAGCACGCGGGCCGGCCCATGAACATGACAAGACCGGCCCATGGGCCAGGCACGGCACGACACGCAAATCCATCATGTCATGGGCGGGCCGCGACTGGGCTTTCAGTCACCGGGCCAGGCACGACACGTTAGGCCAAATAGCACGGCACGAACGGGTCATTTTATAGGTTCGGGCACGGTGGGCCGGCACACGGGCCGGCCCTGCCAACTCTAGATGGTAGGGTATTAATTGATGGGTAAAGGGTTGACATGTATTTGATAAATAGTGGGCTAGATGATGATAAGAGTAAATGGAGTTGGTAAAGGGGGAGGCCATAAGGAAGAGCGGAAGAGGGTTAGATTGAGATGGTATGGGTTAGTGAATGTTAATTGTGTTTTTTTGGGTTATTAATAACGTGGGTTAAATATGATATTAATGGATAAATGGTTAACATGTTTAGGTTAAACAAAATTGTTGGTAAGTTTAATTCTCTCTAAATTAATATTAATAATTTAATCATGTTCATGACTTACTTTTTTATATTGAAATTATAATTAAAATTGAGCTTTATCTTTAATTATTTAAATAAAAAGGGCGGTATAAAAGGTTATATAAAATTGAACTTTTAGTTTTTGTGTAATTTCAAATACTATAATTAATATTAAATTATTATTTAATAAGTTTAGATAAATATTACTAACTTTTAAGAGTATTTATGATTGATTATGATATATTTATCTTTGACCCAACAGATGGTCAAATAAATGATCTCACACATTTTCATGTCAGTATCACACCTTAAACGATAATTTGTATACTATAGATTTATTCATCGTTTTAGAAGATCGAGTTTGGAATTTTGAATTATTGACTATTTGAAAAATGTTTGGACCCACATTTTTGGCAAATATTACCCGACAAGAACTTGAGTTATCGTGTTTTAGACATATCAGGCTAATTATCATCGTTGTATAAAAAAAATAACAATCATAAACTTATGGAGCAAGGCGTGTTTAAAATAGTGATTCTTAAATTATATTATATCACGTGTTTGTATATCAAATTTAGCATTATTTTTGTAAGATTATATCACGAGTTTGCATATTTTACAATTTTCATTTCGTATTATTTTTACCGATTAGTATTACGTAATTTGTAGTAAATGATAAACGAGACAAAATTATGATCTAGTGCACAAGTCATCTTTGACATGTGCACGTGTTTTATAAACACGCACGAGTTTGACTTAATGAAACACAAGTTTAACAATTTGTACTGGCTACGTAGCCTAAAAACCATGGATTTGCACTAATCAGACCCACGTAATTTGACTAACTATATGTTATTTTCTTAATTTGAATAATTGTTTATAAATGGAGTGTATAACTCAGGATTTATGAGATCATTCGAATAAAATAGTTAGCATAAAAATCCAAATTTAGGTAATTTTAATATATATCGTACTATGACTATTCCACCAAATGATTTTTGATGAATTATTTATGCTAATTGCAAATGAAACTTTGTATTTGTTGTTGCAAACAAAACATTTTGCATTGCAAACGAAATTTTAATGTATAAGAACAAAATTTGAAGTAGCATTACAAGCAATTTTGTTTATAATAAGACCAAGTAAAAACTACATTTATTTTTACTTTTATTTTTGGTGCAAAAATACTACATTTATGTTTAATATAACGAATTCTCTCAATTATTTATATACTTTTTTTATAATAACAAGATTTAAAAAATATACCCGTGCAATTTGCACAGGTTTAAGACTAGTTTTCAATTCATGTGAATTCCTAAAACGTGTTTGATTTGCATGTGTGAAATTAATTCATGTGAGGATTAAATTCTAATGACTAAGGTGGTTTGGTGAGTGACTCCCCACATAATGGAGGAAGTACATCCATATGGGTAGTTCTAGTTCACATGATCTTGGCAACCAAACAACATAATGACTTTACAGTTCTTAGAAAGTTTAGGATCCCATAATTTCATTGGGTAACCAATTTTTTTTTTTTATCCACGTAAGCCATTTTTGCTTGCTCGAGTCGAGCTCAATTCGAGCCATGCACAAGCCAATGCAACCTCAACTCGAGCCACATCTTCAATGTTGAGGTCAAGCTCAACCGAACTCGCGGGATCGATCCGAGCATGCCTTTGACCTTTTCCAGTCGCGTAACCCTATGCCACGTTCAACTCGTCAAATTATCTATCACAAGTGGACTCTAAACCGATAAATATTTTCAACATGGACCCATTTCGATAATTATTTTATTATTTAACATAACTAAACTCCTTATTCTCTTATTGTAGGGCGGCTGTTCGAACTTACATAACAGAGGTTGCACCACTCGTAACAAAGCTATTAGGTTTGATAGCTCAAGCACTTGGGTTAGAAGAAAATTATTTCGCAGACAGGTTTGTGGAAAGATCTCATTCGGCGCAAGCAAATTACTACCCACCTTGTCCAGACCCAGCCCTTACTTTAGGGTTACGAGACCATACAGACATTAAAATCATAACAGTGTTAGTTGCAGACGAAAAAAAACCCGGCCTTCAAGTACTCAACAATGATAAATGGTTCAAAGTCAATTCAAAACCCGGTGCACTTATAGTTAATGTGGCTGATCAATTGCAAGTGTTGAGCAATGATAAGTTCAAAAGCGCACGCCATAGGATCGTGAACGACAAGGTCCATAAACGGGCTTCCTTCGCAATTTTTGTGGGACCCCACAAGGATGGAGTAGTTGGTCCCATTAAAGAATTGGTTAATGATGATAATCCGGCATTGTATCGGGATTACAAGTTTTCTGAGTTCATGACAGAGTTTCGCAATCAAAATGGAAAAAGAAGGGCTGTTAAAGAGCATTTCAAACTTGACTCTGAAGTCGGTGGATCTTCTAATTGAACATTGATGATCACGATAATGTACAGTGCCCGTGGGTGACTGGGTGAGTTTTTGGACTATATTTTGGCAGTTTGTGCTTCATGTGTATGCAGTTTGGTTTGTTATGCTTTGCGGAAACATTTCATCTTTGATTTGGTTGTATGTAGACCATGTAAATAGGTTGCCATTTGGAATGGGGTTTGATCATTTTTTATTTATTTTTTGGTAAAATGTGTGCTTTGAATTGATAATTATCAAATACAACCGATTGGTACGTTTTCATACGATTTTTAAAATATTCCACTGGCCAACGCTCTATTTGGTAAATAATATATTGGCCAAATTTCAGCATTTAAGAGATTTAGCATGTTTGACAATATGCTATTTAGAGTATTTGGTTAATAACATATTGAAATACTCCCTCCTACCCAAGATAATGAAGAAGATAGTAATGCCACTACTACAAAAAGAGACCTAATGCAACATTTTGTGTGCAACATTTACGGGTTGTGTTGCAATTTTTACTTAATTATGCAACGCTTTATTTAAAAATGTTGCTTATTAGCTACATAATGCATCACTTTAAAATAAGTGTTGCAATATATTACTTTAATTGCAACATTCTTATACAATTGTTGCATTTTCTAGCAACATTTATGCAACACTTTGTCATATACATACTCAATCTTAAACCCTAATATATGTATCTCTAAAATAAATTTTCCAATTTCGTTTAAGCGCTTGAAAATTTCAATTGAAAATACAAAAAACAAAAGAAGCGGTATAATGAAATTTGGGTAAAAAAATCAGGGAACATAATCAATCTTAAACCCTAGGTAATACCTACTTTACCAAATAGTACTCTAATAACCAAACTTCCTTCGACCAGTTTCTAATCTATGCACAGTACCAAATTTCCTTCGACCATCCCCAGTTTCTTCGAATCACAGTAGTACATCGATTATGCCCGGCGTTTCTTCTACATCCCGGCGTTTTCTTCTACATCGATTATCCCCAATTTCTTCTGCATCCATTCGTGTCACCAATTTCCAATCGCCTTCTGATATTTTGATATTAGGTATGTAAATCGGTGTTCATCTTTTATGTTTTCGATTAAATTTTATGTTATTGGATATTAGGTATTGTTAGGGTTTATGTAAATCACATGAAACGAAGCCCTTTTTGTGATTTAAGGACAATTTACTATTTAGAAATGTTGTATAAAGGTTGATTCTAGTGTATGGGTGTTTATTGGAGGCGTGGTGGCTCGGTTAGAGGCCTAATAGTGTCCAGGAGGGTCCACCGTGGTGCAAGGGTCTGCCACGGTGGAGTTGGTAGCTGGGTAGGCGGCACTGGTTTGGGGCTGGTCTGTCCGTATATATGTAACTTATGTGTATAAACGCAGTAGTAGTCGTAGTAGTTCATTTGTATAACCCAGTAGTCGAAATTATTCATTTATTCAAGAAGTTTTACAGTAGAAGTTTTGTTGTTACACATTTAACATGCTATCCTAAATTTCCATCATCGTTTATGATGTCGTGTAAGTTTTAACATGCTATCCTAAATTATTCATGTAACTTATGTGTAAAAATGAAGAAAGGTCTTTACATATGAAGCAACATATTAAATTGACTAAACCCATTCCTGTTTCCCTCCGAAATAAGGTTAAGAGGGGGACTACGATATTGGTGGAAATTTCTAGTTCAGACTTCTGATATATCATGCTGATGGAGTAAGCCGTGAGCTTCTTTAGGTTTTGATTTCGTGTGAAATGTTTACCCTAATTTGTCGGTTTTTGGATAAACTCTGAATTTAATTTACCACTAGTTTGCATTTTGATTTGTTTGAGGGAAATTGAGGTTTAGGGGGCATATGTAGTTTGCTTTGTCTGCATTGAACCGTATCTAGTGTTTGAATTGTTTATTATTGAATAAGTGTATTGAGTTCAGGTACTTAGAAATATTTTTGTACTAGTGGCACTTGCTGAGGAAGTTATTCCTTCTTTTATCCCTTTCCTTCTGCTAGGTGATGGTGATTGTGATGGTGATGGTGATTTCATTGGACGCTGCACCTCACTTAGTTGCAGGAGGTTCTTCAATCATTTTTATATCAACTATTGCTGCATATTCTCCTTTTCCTTTGGCGGGGATGTATGACGTTGCCAAAACTGCGCTTCTTGGCCTTACTAAGGTAATAATAATCATCCATTTTCATTGCATTAACCTGAACCTGAACAGGAAGATCGAGAGTGCAAGCATACTACGTAGTTATACGACTTAAGCATGTTGTGGATGTTCCAGGCTATGCTTTTGACTGCGTATATGTATGCAATATGGTATACCAGAAACTATGCTCGTGTGAATCTGTGCTGATTTAGGCCAGAAATTGTGGTTGACAGAATTAAAATGACAGTCAAAGGCAGAATCAAGAGCAAACTTGGGCAGATGAATTCTCAGCAGGATTGCAACTGGCAGGCATTACTTGGAATCCAGAACAGAAATTAGCTTCACTCGTTATTGGCTTCTGATGTATTAGAGCTACTGGTATATCAGTCCTTTTGTAATTACGAACTTTGGTTTTTGATATAAATACATACTCACATTCTCAATTGGTAGTTTTTAAATTCATGTTTAGATTATGACAGTGACAGTGAGTAGTTTTTAAATTGCCTGTTCTAACTTTGGTCTAGACAACAACAATTCTTTCAACTTGGATCTTCTGTTCATCTGATTTGCTGCTTCGAATTGAGCCTGCAATTCAGTAATGTTTCTGCGGTCTGTTATTTATCCGATGAGAACTTTTCTTTGCGTTGAACTTCTCATTTTTGCTGTTGCAGGTTATTCTTGCAGTTTCTATAATAAGTAAATCCGGGAAAGGTACGTGTTTTAAATAAGAAACCAAATTTTTAGTAATATTTGGTGTGTGACTATTTCTCAATAGACTTGTTTTACTGCTGTCTGCCTCGCAAATTTCGTAATGGAGTATGAGACGGTGTTGAGATAATCTTATAACACGATACGGACTAGTTAGTAGCTGAAGCTGCAGGAAGTTTCAGCATCCTCATTCTTCCAAATTTGTTCTCCTTGGCCGTAAATTTCCCCACCCAAAAGTTTCTACAATCGCAAAGCAAGTTAGCCGTGCTAGCATGGATTGGGTTTTTAACTTTGATCGGCCATTGTTTCATGCTTTGGCTTTTCATAAATATACTTGGTTGGGACTTGTCGGAGCTGGAATGGCTTTTAACATCACGAGCTGGGTAACAGTTATCGCTCAAGTGATCTATGTAATGGGTTGGTGTAAGGATGCTTGGACGGGTTTTTCAATGGCAGCTTTTAAAGACTTGGGGGCATTTGTTAGGCTTTCTATTGCCTCAGTTGTGATGCTTTGCCTGGAAGTTTGGTATGTAATGAGCTTTTATCTTCTGGCCGGTGGACTTAAAGACGCTGCCGTTGCTGTCGGGTCCCTTGCTATCTGGTGAGTTGCAGATGTAGTTAATTATCAACATTTTTGTCTTCCTGTTGGGTTTTCTTTTGTTGTTTGACAGTGATTTCGTGCTTCTGTTTCAGCATGAATATAAATGGGATCGAGTTCATTGTATTCCTTGGTATCAATGGTGCAATAAGGTAATTGATCTCTTCCTCTCCCATGTCGACATTTCTGCTGGGAAAAGATTAACTAAAACCTACTGACAATTTCTAAAATGATTTTTGCTTACTATTACGCAGGGTTCGAGTATCAAATGAGCTAGGAATGCATCGTCCGAGGGCGGCCAAGTACAGTGTCTTCACAGCAGTTTTTCAGTCTCTTATTATCGGACTTGTATGCATGGTAGTAGTCCTCCTTACTAAGAACCATTTTGCTATCATTTACACCGACAGTGAGGTACTAAAGCTAGCAGTTTCCAAACTTGCTTGGCTTCTTGGGGTGACCTGGTTGCTGAGATGTGTACTGGGTCTGACGTTGTTAGCAGTTACAGAAGTGTATTGGGTTGCTGACTAGCAGGTGGCTGCTTCTTTGCTGGGCAGATGTTGTTCCATCAATAGATTTTTTGTACATTTGTTCTATTTTAAACATTTTTTGTACAATAATCGTTAAATCATTTGTTCTATTTTAAACATTTGGTACATTTTTTGTACTTAAACATTTGCGAAGTTCTATTTTTAATCCTCTTTGGAAATGTAATTGACATTCATTTTTGAGATTGAATAATTCTATTGTAATTTTTGAATGATATGCAATAATACACGATTATTAAGAATTGCAATTCTCTATTCTGTTTGGATGAACTAGTGTTGCGTTTGTTTAGTATAAGTGAGTGTTGTTTTTGGACGTAATTAGTGTTGCATTCTCAAAATAAAAATGTCGCATTTGTTCGATATAAGTGTTGTTTTTTAATATAAAAAGTATTGCATTTGTCAACAAAAAGTGTTGCTAATTTTCCCAAGAAGTGTTGCATTAGAAAATAAAAATGTTGCCTTTGCATTTGAAAAAAGTGTTGTAAAAAAGTAACATATGTAACACTTTATAAAAGTGTTGCAATATTCAAAAAGTGTTGCATAAAATGTTGCAATGAGCTAATGCAACGAGACTTTATACAGCACTTCATTAAATGTTGCATAAACTCTATAGCAACACTTATATGACATTATGCAACAATAGTGGAGTGTTGCTATAGAATCAAAATGTAGTAGTGTGCCAAAGATAATTCCTTGATAGATTGTTAACGTTTAAATACAATGAATACAATCCTATAAATTAGGTAACTAGATAAGCAAGAATATTCACTTAACAAACTAGGAGTTATAGACTACCTAAAATACAAGATAAAGATATTGTACAAAGGATATTATACTAAGGATATTATACAAAAGATATTGTACTATTGTGGAGGATTATCTCTAATATGCTCCCGCAAGCTTGACGTTCGAAGAGAAAGACCAAGCTTGAGCAAAATGGGTTGTAGGCGCGGTCGTGGTAAAGGTTTGGTGAGTGCATCCGCGAGTTGATCGTTAGCCGAGATGTGTTGAACCCGTAGTAGTCCTTTGTTAACCTGTTCGCGAACAAAATGAAAAGACAGGGCTACATGTTTCATTCGAGAATGAAAGACTGGGTTAGAGGAGTAGTGCGTAGCTCCGAGATTATCGCAATAAATAACTGGAGGGGCGAGAACGCGATGGTGGAGTTCGGATAAGAGAGACCGAATCCACATAATTTCAGCCGTAGTGTCGGCAACTGCTCTGAACTCGGCTTCCGTAGTGGAGCGAGCTAAAGTGTATTGTTTCTTTGAGGACCATGAAATAGGATTAACACCTAGATATACTAGATAGCCCGTAGTAGATATGTAATTGTCCGTATCACGGGCAAAATCTGCATCACAAAAGGCATGTAATGATAGCGGTGTGTCACGATGTAATTGAATGCCAGCTTGTAACGAACCTTTCAAGTAACGGAGCAAGCGTTTTAGCGCGGCCCAATGAGTATCATGGGGAGATTGCATGAATTGTGCAAGCTTATTGACACTGAACGCAATATCGGGACGGGTTAAGGAGAGGTATTGGAGGCTACCAACTAACGTACGATAGTCGGCGGGGTTAGGTATGGGATGACCGTCGGAAATCGTGAGAGGAGGGTAAGAGGACATGGGGGTGGTGGTGGGCTTGCTATCTAGCATGTTGGAACGTTGGAGTAAGTCATAGATGTATTTTGTTTGGGTAAGTCGTAGGCCTTTGGGGTTCGGGGTGACTTCAATGCCAAGAAAATATGACGGGAAACCAAGATCCTTAAGGGAGAAGCGGGTTTCAAAAGAGGTGAAAAAATGATTTAATGTGGGGGATGAGGGGCCAGAGACGATAATGTCGTCTACGTAAACAAGTAAGTATATTTGAGTGGAGTTTTTGTTGTAGAGAAAGAGAGAGGAGTCGGATAGAGACTGAGTGAAACCGAAGGAGAGGAGGTAGGTTGTTAGTTCGGTAAACCAAGCCCGGGGGGCTTGTTTAAGGCCATAAATGGCTTTGGTAAGTTTGCATACATGATTGGGGAGGGTGGGGTTAGAGAACCCCAGGGGTTGGGACATGTAAACAGTTTCAGACAACGTACCTTGGAGAAAAGCATTGTTGATGTCGAGTTGCTTGAGGGACCAACCCACGAGAGAGTGCAAGGGAAAGTATGAGACGGACTGTGACTGGCTTAACCACGGGACTGAAAGTATCAGTATAGTCAACACCGGGTCGTTGATGAAAGTCTTTGGCAACAAGACGAGCTTTGTATTTATTGATAGTGTTGTCGGGATTATATTTGATATGAAAGACCCATTTACACCCAATGATATTGAGGGAAGGATCAGAGGGTACAAGAGACCAGGTGTTGTTTTTTATTAATGCGGAGTGTTCATCCTCCATGGCAGCTTGCCACTTTGGATCCTGAAGAGCAGATTTGAGAGTGACAGGAGGAAAAGAAGAGGTGGAAAGGGACACAAGTTTTGCATATTTGGGGTTAGGGCACTTTATATTGTTCATGAGGCGTGTGGTGGTCCGAGAAGGGGGAGGAGGAGGAAGAGGGGGGACGGTGACACGGGAAGGGTCACGGGGAAGGGTACGGCAGGGGCAGAGGAGAGAGGCTGGGCAGGGGACACAGCCTGGGTTACAGGCGGGTTGATACGTGAAGGGGAGTGAGGGGGAGTGGCAGCAGGGGTTTCAGGGGGGTCTGGGTCAGTGGTTGCAGGGGTTTCAGGGGGGAGGAGTAACAGAGGGGACGGGGGGTGGAAGGGAAGGACGAGGGGGGTCGACAAGGAGCGGGAGGGCAAGGGTGCACCATTGTTGTGGGCTATAGGTGATCGTAGAGAGCTGGGAAGGCACGAGTTTGGGGAAGGGAAACTGTTGTTCAACGAATTGAATATGTCGAGAAGTGTAAAGGCGATTGTGAGTGACATCAAGGCAATGATAGGCACTTTGGGTGGATGAGTAACCCACAAAAATACAAGGTTTAGATTTTGGTTCAAGTTTGTGTTGAGTATAGTGACGCAACCAAGGATAGCAGAGGCAACCAAAATTCCTGAGTTTGGTGTAGTTGGGGGGGGGGGGGGGAGTTGAAGAGTTTGGAGGACGGGGGTGGGCATACGGTTAATGAGGTAGATTGCGGTAACGAAAGCATAGGACCAAAAGGTGAGGGGAAGAGAGGCATGAGTTAAGAGGGATAGACCAGTTTCAACGACATGGCGATGTTTCCGTTCAGCTATGCCATTGTGTTCCGGGGTGTGAGGGGGAGAGGTGAGGTGGGTGATGCCATCACTAGTTATGGAAGGGGTGAGTTTAATGTATTCTCCACCATTGTCAGAGAAGAGTTTAATTATGGGTTGAGCAAAATATTTTTCCACAAGGGCACGGAAACGATTAAATGTGGGGGCGGTGTCAGACTTATTTTTGAGGGGGTAGAGCCAGGTATAGCGAGTAAAGTGATCAATGAAAACAACATAGTATTTGTAACCGTCAAGCGAGTGCATATGGGAGGTCCAAACATCAGAAAATATAAGTTCAAAGGGTTTTGTAGATGTGAGTGTAGAGTCAGAAAACGAAAGTTTATGACTTTTATTAATAGAGCATGGGTTACAATGAAAATTAGTATGCTGCGGAATATTTAAATTATTCTGACGACTAATAAAATTTAAAATAGAAGAAGATGGATGACCAAGTTTGTGATGCCAAGACCAATCAAGTGACCCGTGTACTAGCAGCGCCGTGGGGGGGGATATTCACCATTCGTACAAGCCCGAGTCAAGGATTCCCTTAAGGAGCACTCGTCCCGTTTGTCGGTCCTGCAAGAGACACGAATCAGCAGTGAAATTAGCCACAGCATCGTTGTCAATACAAAACTTGGAAATAGAGATAAGATTTTTTGAAATTGAAGGGGAATGTAAGACATGTTTAAAGGAACCAATGTTTTCGATAGTCAAGGGTGACCCGTCACCAATAAGAAGATCGCCGTTTCCGTCATAGGGGGCATGAAGGGAAAGGTTGTTGAGGTCATGGGTGATGTGGTGAGTGGCACCACTGTCGAGAGTCCAATGGTCAGAGGTGGTGGGGGTGAGGGAGACCGTGTGAGCACGAGGGGGGTTGTGCTTGGGGCGACTGGGTACGGGTATTGTGGGGTGACTAGCTTTAAAGTTAGGGCATAGTTGTAGGAAGTGGCCAGTGGTATGGCACCACTGGCACTTTCCTTTGAAAGGTGGGGCGGATTGAGAGGAGGGGGCAGCGGAAGGTGTGGGGAGGAGGCCAGGGGAGGGCGATGCGCAGGCAGGGTAGCGCGGCTGTTTGTCGTGATAAGCGACCATAGCCGAGGCAGGGGATACGTGGGTAGGGGTGTGTTTTAGGGATAAGTCGAATTGGATGAGGCGTTCGTGTAGGGCGTCAAAGGTTATGGTGGTGTCCCGATTTTTGATAGCATCAATAAGCGAACGATACAAGTCACGATCTAACCCATCTAACACTTGAGCAACGATGTCTTCATCGTCCATGGGTTTGCCCATATGAGCAAGTTCATCAATACAGGTGCGGAGCGATTGCATATAGTCAGTGGCGGAGGAATCTCCTTTAATGATCGATTTGAGACGATCCTTGAGTTGGAGAATATGCCCTCGTGAAGTACTGGCATATGTGGATTTCAATCGATTCCATATTTCTTGTGAGGTTTTAGTGTTGAGAAGCAACGGAGTGATGCTTGAATGAATGGTACCGCAAAGGGCACCACTTAGGAGACAGTCTTGTCGCATCCAAGTAGTGTAGGATTTATTTGGGACGCGAGCAGCCTTGTCGTCCTCTATGGTGGACGGAGGACATGGGTGTGAGTTGTCCAAGTATTTGAATAAATCGTAACAAAAAAGGAGGTCTTCGATTTGAGTAGACCAGGTATGATAGGTAGACGAGGTGAGTTGCGTGACATTCGAGAAGTTGACGGTCACGAATGGAATGAGTGGCTCGCCGGGATTTGGTATTGTGGAGGCAGTACTGGCCATTGATGAGGAAGAAAAAAAATTGAGTTTTTGCGTTTTTGTGGATCTCAAGCTCTTGATACCATGAAGAAGATAGTAATGCCAAAGATAATTCTTTGATAGATTGTTAACGTTTAAATATAAGGAATACAATCCTATAAACTAGGTAACTAGATAAGCAAGAATATTCACTTAACAAACTAGGAGTTATAGACTACCTAAAATACAAGATAAAGATATTGTACAAAGGATATTATACTAAGGATATTATACAAAAGATATTGTACTATTGTGGAGGATTATCTCTAATAGCTAAGTGTGCCAATTACTAGTCAGTTGAACATTTATGGATTGTGTATTTTGGGTAGGGTAGGGGTATTTAGATTGGAGAGAGAATGTAGTATTTGTAAGAAATAGGGGTGTGTGAGTGAGTAATAAATATAAATAGTGAAGGGTAAAAAGGTAATAAAACGGTCCAAATAGTCACAACGGGACCCTTTGACGAATAAAGAAAAATGAAGAACGGGACACTTATCTTGGGTAGGAGGGAGTAGTATATTAGGGTTCAATATACTATTTTACAATATGCTGCTCCTACAAGCATACTAGATTAGTATATTAGAAAGAAAAAAATTGTGTTATTTACCCTCTTAATAAAATACTAACATTCCTTTTATATATTTAATAAATAATTTCTTATGTCCTTATATGTCATTTTATAAAGAATTTGGACAATCTGCTAATCTAAACTGGCAATTACCAAACACCTCTAAAATAATTCTGCTAAATAAATCTGCTAGTCAAATCTGCTATATCATTCTGCTAGTTAAATCTACTTTTGAACTCTGCTTCTGTCAATATCATTATATATATAAAAAAAGAATGTAAAATCGCTGATGTGACACTATAATATTTCAGCATTTACATAATGGAGGTTTCTTATACATTCTGACAATAATAGTTCTAATTTGGCCAATAAGATTAAGCCAACTAATTACACATCAGATTTGAAAAAACTTTAAGCTTAGAAAATTCCAAAACAGAATATTTTTTAGGGTGAATAACTAAGGTGTAAATACTCAGTTTGCTGGTTTCCAATAGCGATTACACTTCAATGATATTACGTATAACAAGTAGATATCAATTATTCTTTGATTTTCAAGACTGCTCGAGAAATTCAATGGTCATCTCCTCTTTTCCCTATATTCTTCATGATGGATAAAGAAAGAAAAAAGAATTGCTGAGTTTTGTGGTATTTGTTTTGCCTCTTCCGATCTCTCTTTTCTTAATCTCCTTCCATACCCACAAATTTAAAACCATTTTTTATTCTAAAATTCCTATCTTATTCTCCTAATTTTAAATTAATTCTAAAGATTTAGTTGACATAATCATTGAAATTTACCTCTTTAATAACCTATATGATTTCAGGAAAAGCTAAGTTGTTTGTATATTTCATCTTATTGAGCTTATGTTCGTATTCTAATAGTTTTGAGTTAAAAATTGATTGTTATTATGCTTTCTTGATCAGTTTGGCAAAAGAACCGTATTTCCTACAAAATGCTGAAGGCTCTGGGTTGGCACCTTTTGACTGTTGGCGGTATCAAGACTATGGTTCTCCGAGTTCAAAAGCAACAGGTGCATACATTTTTTTTAGTTTTTTTCATACTGAGCGAGCGACATGTATGTATAGATGAATATAATACGAAATGAATTTACTGTCACTGTCAGAGCAGGAACTGGTTGATTGCGTTCCCGACAATAATGGATGTGATGGAGGGATGATGGAGCATGCTTTTGCTTACAATAAGAGCGTTGGAGCGGTGACTGCCGAAAACAACTACCCCTATACAGCTAAGAATGAACAGTGTAATTCTACCAAGGTTTTGCTTAACCCACTTTAACCAGTGATGATTCGATAATCTTTAAACTTCGTCATATAAATTGTTTTTACGGAAATGGTTTCCAGGTGAATGCACCAGTAGTGAAGATTGATGGTTTTGAAGTTGTGCCTGTAAACGATGATGAGAACGCTTTGTTGAAAGTTGTCATTGATCAACCTGTTTCTGTTGCTATTGATGCAGGTGGGAGAAGCTTTTATAGAATAAGTTTTTTTCTGATACAATTAGATAGGTTGATACCTGCTATCTATACAAGTGAAAACTATTATATCCTTAGTTAATTTCATAGATAATAACGTAAGAGAATATACTGATATAATATTGCTGTGTGAACATATTGTTTTGCTAGCTTGATTGCAGGGATTGGTTCCCTTGAAGATAATTATGGATGCTTGATTGTAGGGATAGGAATCTCTTGATTGATATTCCTAATGGCTTTTAGTTCTATCACAAGGTAACTTAGCAAAATAACTCGCTAAACTGTTCATGACTTCACATCTTTTTTTCTCAACCCAATTTTCATTAAAATTTCAAATTTGCTGATTTCCAAAACATTTACTAATGCTTATTTCCAGGGAGTCTACGCTGGTGATTGTGGAACAGACCTGGATGACGGAGTAGCAGCGTTTTGAACAACCCAAGACGGGACAAAGTATTGGATCGTAAAGAACTCATGGGGCGCTGAATGGGGCGAGAAGGGTTACATTCGTATACCACGAGGCATACCTACTAAAGAAGGGCTTTGTGGCATTGCTATGGATGCAAGTTATCTTTGAGTTTGCTACTGTATTTGTCATGTATTTGGATAGAAACAGAGACAACAGAGGAAATGGGAGAATTTGTGAGAGATTTGTATTCCGTTTCTCTCTTCCCTTACTCGCGACCAAGCAAGGTTTGGGTCTCTTCTGCGTGGTTTCCAAATAACAAAATTCTTTCCAACCGATCCAAAATGAGGCGCCTGTCATTATTATCATTAATATAAATAAAAGAAGGTAAAATTGTTGATATGGAACTATAATAATTATTCTTGCTTTTGGGTTCATCTATGTGAGTTACGCAAATGATATAGTCATCAATCTCATCATTGGATCATCCCGGAATCAACCTCTCTATCTGTGAAAAAGGGTTAGCGCTTCTGAATTCCTCATCCTGCAATTTGTGGGAGCCATTACGTCACTGGTGTAATGTTGGCACCCTTAAACTTTTGTTATCTATTTTCATTTCCAATATTGAAATTTTTGTTACTAACAATTTCTTTCATTTTTTTCTATTATCAATGGCCAGATTAAGTACCCACAATGAGTAAGCCGTTACTAAAACAATTGAAAAATATAATTAAAACTTAAGGTATTATTTGCTACATTTAATTTCCGCTAAAAAATATTAAGTTCTAAACTTCAGAAACCCCTTTACTAATTCAAGAAAAAAAAAACTTACCTTAGTTAAATTTAGTTAAACTATACTCCGTATTAACTTGACATACCTTGCAGTCACCAATCAACTATATCACATGCTAAAAAATAAAACACACACTAATTTATTATGTAAAAGCAAAATCAAAAGATGATGATGATTGAAATGATGAACAAGTCATTTTTATTGAGAAATTTCGAGATTTTTTAGGATAAGGATGTTGAATAGGGTGGTCTGGACATGTATGGTGTTGAAGGTTTTGTGAATTAGAAATGATATGGTATATAGCGTACACCGTGTCTTTAATGATGGTTTCATTTATTTTTATTTTTATTTTTATTTTTTTCCTTAAAATGATTGTATTCGAGTTTGTTTATGTTCAAGTTTAATAATTATTCTTGATTCTTGATTGATTTCGGTATAGCGTATTTCGTTTATTTAAGTTAAATAATTTAGTTAAATTTTATATTATAAGTTATTTGAAACAATTTATTTTCCAAATTTTTAACTAAAACGTACTTTACTAAAAATTAATAATTTCTCATTTCAGATGTATAGATTACGCTTTCTCAAGTGATATGTCAAACGTCTAATGTTTAATGATTTTTTAAAATAAATCACTTATTGCTTTGTCGTATTACTGTACTTTTTACTTCCGTTAAAAGAACTGAAAGTTCTATGACTACCTCACACTTAATTGACAACATTTTTTTTAAAAACTACTTTTTTAATCACGTAAAATATGTATGTACCGTTTTTATAACTTTTTCTATAACTTATTTTCAAAGAAATTTTCTAAATGTACTTTAATATATGATTATTTATATACTCCCTCCGTCCCGATCAATTGTTATCTATTGCTTTTGACACAAAGATTAAGAAAAGAAGTGTAAATGAATTTGGACCACACAAATTATATGGCCCCACATGTAATCAAATGTCATCCACAAAAAGTTGCCAAAAATGGGAATAGATAACAATTCAATGATACACCCTAAAATGGAAATAGATAACAAATGACCGGGACGGAGGGAGTACTTTTTTATCTACTTATATTAAGGCATTTACATATACATAAAATATTTTATTAGATTATCTAACGACGGTAATTGATCACATACTTTATAATATTGAAATTAACAACTCCGTGAATTTTCACGGGTGTTACACTAGTTAATCCATTGTTTACCAAACAGGCCTAAAAGATCGTCGTAAATCTAGAATTCTAATCTAAGCAGCCAAGCTTTGTCCATTCTCAGAACAAGGTGATCAATCTTCTGCAGAATATGTGAATGCAACGTTGTCTTTACTTCTTTGATAATCTGCTCTGGCCTTATAAGCTTCTTATCCATACAACAAGCATTCCTCTCATACCAGTTACCATACCAGCAGGCAAGTCTTGCCATTCTTCACACTTTTAGCATATTAGGCTCATTAGGGTCGGTCTGCACACTATTAGAACATTAGGCCCGTTAGTATTGACTATCGTCTATGATTTTTGCTACTAGGGTTTATTATACATACAATATACACCCATGTACTGAAACGGAATCATAACAACAGTTAATAATCCCATTCTCCTATGCAATATATTTGTCCCCTTTATAAACTTATCATGATATCATAGCCTCGTTCATGAGGTCTCTAATATTCGCTTCCGTGTCCTTACCGGTGGGTAAAAATTTATGACACCCACCGGTGGAATTTCAATCAAAAACTTTCAATAATTTCTTTAAAGAATTCAATTTTAAAAAAACACTACGGTCAATTCGCTTTTCATCGTACCCATCAAATATGATTTGTTTCTCTAGCACATTCTTACGAAGGAAAAAAATCTCCTTCTTTTCGAAATCTGTTTAAAATTATTTAACGTTATTTTAAGGTGGTATTTTATTTATTTGGAGTCCGAAAAAATTAACGTTCTTCAGATCTTGAAATTGACGGAAAAATTTTCGTTTCACTGAAATTTGTTTAGATTCGATTAGAGTTCCTAAGAAATTATTTGATAGTCGACAAGTCCGAAACTTAACGTTCTTGTTCGAATAATTTTTTAAAGAGTTTTAATACGCGTTTCTTACCTACATTTCAAGATTGTTGAAATATGACAATTAATCTAAGTAAAGTTACAAAGTAACTCACTGTACATTACTAGTTTACTACTACTTAGAAATTTGGTAGGATGTTCAATGCATTAAGAGGAACTAGTCCTATAAGTTAAATGTAGAAGGAGTTATTTAGACTTACACCTTAATTGCTTTAGGAAAGTTGTAAGTTCTTCAAGTAGTATAAATAGGTAATATGTTAGCTTGTTTTGATATAAAAAATAAAACACAAATTATTCTATCAATATCTTTCTCTCTTTCTATCAGAGCTTTTTTTATCTTTTGAGCGAGGACCAAAAAAACACTTATATACAAAAAAAAATTACATATATATACAAAAGCATGACTTCATCAAGTTCAGCAATGCCTTTCGCACCAACTTTCGTGGGTGGAAATTATGATTTTTGGTGTATCAAAATGAAGGCTTTGTTTGCTCTAGATTTATGAGAGATAATTGAACAAGGGTTCAAACTACCCGAATCTACCGCTATTGAACAAAAGGTATTAAAAGGGAAAACGACGAAGAATGCAAGAGCAATTGCATATTTACATTCTTCGATTGGAAAGACGATTTTTTCAAGGATCGTCAATGCAACTTCGGCAAAACAAATATGGGACATTCTTAAGGTGGAGTTTCAAGGCTCACAAAAAGTAAGAGCTATCAAACTCCAAAACTTGAGAAGAGATTTTGAAAACTTGAAAATGAAACCATCTGAATCAATGAAGGATTATACGTCTCGAATCATTGATACTGTAAACCAAATGAAAATTTGTGGTGATGAAGAGTCACAACGAGTTTAACACCTAAGAGGAGGAGGGGGTGAATTAGGTGACCTTTTAAAAATTTCTGATTTAAACTTGATTGTTTGAGAGACAAGCAACGAAAGATAGAATCTGAGCAACAGTATAGGCAACAGTTGCACAGACCTGCTAGTTATCGTAAGTAGCAAAGATTCGAAAGATTGATAAGAGAATAAGCAAGAATATAAACAGGCGATATAAAAAATTGGTTCAGCTCCTACTCCGGAGCCTACGTCCAACCGTTATGTTATTAAAAGTTTAGAAGCTACTCCGCTTAACTAGAACTATTACAATAAGACAACTCGCCAACCTACTCCGGTTGCAATGCTTAGAGCTACTCCGCTCGTAAGACTTGACTCAAACTTAGAGCTACTCCGCTCTAAGAGTTTTTTATGTTCTACCTTTGGTTTACAAGATCAATGTCTTAAGGGTTCTCTTTTAAGAACATGGAGACTTCATTTAAGATCTAAACACAAGGTCCTTGAACATACTCATTAGGCATTAAGAGTGCTACTAGTGATTAGGAGATAATGTCTTTGTTAAAACTGTTTTGAAGACTTTAAAACTTTAAAACATTTGCAAAATAACTTTGAAGAATGAAGCATAAATCAGTTTTGCAAAGTTTTGTAATGAATGCACTAAAAGTCTTGGCAATAAATGAACTCAAGAGTCCATATATATAGCCGAAGGTCAAGGACTTTGAAACCCTAAAGCATGTGCTTTGTTCACCTTTTACCATCACATGATTGTCCTTATTTGATGGGTAAAAGAGTGAATCAGTTTGACAAAGAGGGGAAAAGGACTGGTCAATCTACACAATGCTCTATGTTACACTTATTTAGTCATGGAGTGTAATCAACTTTCCTCCATGGAAACACTCACATAGCTAAATAAGGTAATAAAGCAAGATTTAACTTTCACAAGGACCAAGTCACTTTTGAATGAGATTTCAACTTGATTTTCTGAACTTTGATTCAAATAATAATTTATTAAACACAAGCTGATATTTTGAAAACAATTTCAAACATTTGAAATCCTCTTTGAAAATTATCTCCGTAACTAGCACTAGACACAGGTCATGCAACACTCTGAGAACTGTTTCATGACTTTGGCACTTTTAATGACTTAGATGAATATGCTCAATTACCTTGCTTACAACACTCTTTCTAGACTCGACTTAGATTGCTGCTCTTGCATCTGGACTTCTTCTTGATTGTCTTTGATAATTCACAAGCTTGATGTCATTTGCTATTAATCACAACACTTAGAAAAAAAACATTAGAAGTGATTAGGAGTAACTTGACATCATTAACAATAAGTGTTCTAACAGGTGACAATATTTCTTACAAGAGGATGGTCAACAAAACTCTTTGTAGCTGCCTTGATAGCAAATTCAATTTCATTGTTACCACTATAAAAGAGTCAAAAGATGTTTATACATTATTGTCTCCACAAGAATTATTTGGGTCCTTATAAACCCATGACAGTCAAAGGTCTCCGGCAGACATGAAGGTTCATCAGAAGGAGCTTTTCAAGCAAAACATAAACAAAAGTCCCAAAATTTCAAAAACAACAAAAATAAGCAAATGTCCAAAGATACGAATCTGTTGGTTTTCAAAAACTTGGTTTCTTACGATTTTGGGCTATGATTGTGACTCCTATCTGAAGCTCTTCATCAAACAATGTCGATTACTATGTTCAGATTTGGATTAAGTGGCCTAGTAAATTGGTTTAACAACAAAACATTTTAAAACTTTCTAAGAAAGACAATATCGCCCTTTTAAGAAAACATAGTAATTCACTTCCTTTGTTTCATCGGTAAGTCCCCTCATAAAATAAAATAATGTACATCGCACTAAACGAAGAAATAGTTAATAGAAGTAATTTTGACGAGATGATCTAAATATAAATATGATTCATTTGATTTTATAGTAACGTTTTGGGATTTTCTACAAGGTAACCCCGTGTTTTTCCAAATTCTACGAAATAACCTTACCTTTCTATTCAATACACGTGGTAACCCTATACTTTATAAAAAAAAAATTTAGCATGATCTCTACTTTACATTCTGTCAAATTGAACTGTTAAGTATGATGATTTGGATAATTTGTATGCTGGCATTAACCTCCGTTAAAAACTCCCTTCTAATTTCCTTTCTTCTTAATTTTTTTTCTCCTCTAATTTAACGCATTTTCTCTCCCATCCTCATTTTCTTCTTAATTGTCTATCAACATGAAAATGTTGCCCCAATTTGAGAAAATGTAAAGTAGAGGTCACGCTAATAAGTTTATATAAAGTAGAGGTTATCATGTGTGTTGAATAAAAGGGCAGGATTATCTCGTAAAATTATAGAAAACATGGGGTTAACTTGTAGAAAATCCCTAACGCTTTTTAAAACGGTCTTACGCTAACTCGAAATTGGAAGGAAGGAAGGAGCACACTGAATTAAATATTTTAGATCTTTCAATCCATTTCCTATATGTTCACAAATCCGGTGGATCCCAACCATTCTGACGAGCCACACTAGACCAACTTCCTTCAATGAGCTTACTTCTGTCGTTCCTGTTATCCACCTGATCATCCCGCATTAGCTGCATGGGCAACCCGTGGACAGGTTGCCCATGCAGCTGATGCAGCTGATGCTCATTATTACTTGCCCCCATGAACATTAACGGCCTTATACGTGGCACCGCAACATTCGACACAATCGTAGCCGCCTTCTCCCTAGGGACAATATCCACCAAAAAGTCAAACAAATCAGTGGTTGAAACCGCGGCTGAAATATCGCTTTTCTGAAGGGTTCTACGCTTGCATTCCTCAGCACTAATCCATGACCTGAGTGTCAAATCTTGTATGAAAATGTCACATGCTTTTGACAACAGTACTGGGGCTTCTGCTGATATCATTCGAACTTGTTCGTCCGATTTCATTATCTTCTTAATTCTTGACAATGGCAAACTGTGGCCTTTGAATTCGTTACCCTCTTCCATTTCTAGTCGTTGTTTCTGCCAGAAGCTTCTTATGTGGTGGTGTTGCAGTAAGTTATTGGGTTGTGAAACTGGGTTTTGAATGTGATATTGAGGAGTGTAAGTGATTATTGGTAGTTGCTGGTTTTGTTGTTGTTGCTGTTGTTGTTGCATCAGATAATTAGGCCAATTAGGATCCATTAATTTGGATTATTTTTTTAATAGTATTAAGGTAAGTTTTGATGTTTTGATGGGACATTTGTAAGAGGAGATTAGACAGCGGATTTATGGTGTTTGAAAAGTGAGTAAGGAAAGGAGCAAAATGATGGAGAATGATGACAATGTTGTACCTCAGATGCAGGAGTAGAGAAACAAAGCTAGTATATTGCTAATAATCATTTGAATGCACCAATGAATTGTTTAGAAACCGTCTTACCTAGACGATTGCAAGCATGTGACCTCTCAGAGCTTTCGTCCGCCCATTTGCCCTACTACTTGCTCTCTCACTTAGGCCGTGTTCTTTGCGCCTGAAACAAGCTGAATTGAATTAATTGAAATAAAGCTTCATTGAACTAAATTGAGTGTGATTGAGGTGAAGTGAATTTAGTTAAATTAAAAGTTAATTTTGTGAAGAGAACACAAACTTGTGACGGTATAATGTTGTTACAAATAAGAATTTGTGAATTTAGTTAAATTAAAAGTTAATTTTGTGAAGAGAACACAAACTTGTGACGGGATAATGTTGTTACAAATAAGAATTTGTGAATTTTTTATTGTTGGAATTAAAGATATTACATTTTATATTGATAAACGATACCAAGTATACGAGGTTAAAAAACTTTTTGTAAGACCGACTTGAGATTTCTAATTTCATTCAAAATTGTTTACATACATTTGGATTTTTGAGACCTACTTGTAATCAACTAATGAATCAACTCATCGACCTAGTAATTCGAAAGCAGCCTATTAGTGTTCTGAACGTACTCCTTCATTCCGGTCATTTATTTACCTATTTGATTTTTAGGTGTCTCAGTTAATTGTCTGTTTTTCCATTTAAGGAATGTCTCAGACACCTCCAAATAGACAAACAATAATCGTCATCATCATATTCGTCCTTATTATTCTTTATTATACCAAATTTTAAAGGAAAAGATGGAAGCATGAAGCGATGTGAGCATGATGATTTGTATTGAAAGGTCATTGCCTTAATTTGCCAAAATTGAGAAGAGGGGTCAAGAGGTAAGTCATGCTTAAAACAGCAAAAAAGACTTTTTGACGATGATCATCCTATCAAAATGGGTGGAAGTGTAAGAAACATAATTACTTCGTATTATGGAAGGTAACATATGATCGACTGCACTTGCTTTACAATGTTTTCAAGGTACTTTCACCAATTGGAACATTTGTCAAGTAACCCTCTAAAGTTAAAGTATATTTGTCTTAAAAGGTATAAACTCAAATTTCTACATTTGAAAAGCATGATGATTTCCAAATTAAATTAATCCTATATATACACCTCAACTAAGCTAAGAGTTACAAATGCAATAAGTATCTAGGACCCTGTGGACAATATTTTTGTTTCGCAAATTCTTGTTTCAGCCAATCACTTTTCGTCTGAAATTTTAGTTGGACATTTGCGATCATTTTATGGTTACATGCAATCACATGTAGTGGTACAACCCGTATTACAGCTTATGATTAATTGTTTTTTTTTTAGTAGTGGCCACATTTGACTATAAAATGGTTAAAAAATCTCGTCTTATTACTTCAAACTAAAATTACCCATCTGAAAGAAGACTAATTGTTTTTTTGTTTTGTTTAATGTAAGTAACTATTTCTTGTTCTTTCTGGCTTATTTTCAGCTCAATTCAGTTCAGTTCAGCTCATCTTAATTAGCTCAGCTTCATTCAATTCAGTTCAGTTCAGTTAAATTTCATTCACTTCAGTTTAGCTCAGTTCAGTCTAGTTCGACTTTATTAAGTTCAACCCACATTATTATTGTGTGGTGAATAAAGGAATGCGAAAGATTAAGCCAGCCCGGCGCCCGCCCCTACATGATGTCGCGTGAAAGTTGACGGGTGGGTACCCAAATCTGGGTTCAAAAACCCCAAATGGATGACTGGATTATTGTTTGAGATTAATTTAATAGATGGATGCCAAAATTTGTAGGAGATTTGTTGGTTATGATGAAAGAAAGAATGTATGAAGTTGAGGATGAAGTGTATGAATGAGGTGAGATAAAAACAAGAAAGAAGGTAAAAACGAGGGAGAAAGGTGTATGAAGATGAATGTATAAATGTATGAAGATGAAGGGATGTATGAAGATGAATGTATGAATGTATGAAGATGAATGAGGTAAAAATAGGAGAGCAGAAGGGCAAATTCGTCAAATAAATATAATTAAATTAAGAATATTCAATTTTTTGACGGAATAAGCTCCTTATGCGTAAGTTTGGGAGTAAATTTTGCTCAGAATACCTCTTTTGGGGTAAAAAATTAAAAGGTTTTCGTAAGGGAGTCAATTTTTAAAAGTGTTATAATGATGGCGTTTTTGTTAATTTACTCTATATTCTATTTAGAGTATACAGAGTAGTTAATTATTTATAATTAGCGTTCTTATTTAAAATTCACTTATTGATTATATGATTAGAGTGTATCGTGTATGGTAGTATCGTGTGGATGGTGTAGGATGGCAATGAAAATGATTTTTTGTTACTAAATTCATTGGCGGATTTGGGGTGGATAGGGTAGGCAAGTGCAACCCAACATAAAATAAGAATAATTTTTAACCATAAATTTCACAAAAATGTGTTGCGCTTAGTGGTTAAAAGTGGCTATATGTTAAAAGTTTGGTGAGATTGGAGGTTTAAAACACTTTTTTCTATTAATCCAAACCTAAAATCCTACATTCGCCTCTCTTATTAATGACGATGAAAATGTAGTGTACCTCTCGGGCTTCTATACGATCTTATACAAATCGTTTGGAACCCATATGTAGAAGATAGTCTTTATTTTCTTTTTGTTTTAGTTATTCTAATGTCATACTCCTTACGTAACTCAATAAACACACATTGCCGTAAAAACGGTTTTCCAGAAGAATAGCTTGAGAAAAAGGACCGGTGTATAGATGGATGGATGGATGGATACGCGCAGACGCATATACATTTTTGTCAATTGCGTATCAATGGACGGTGGCCAATTTTCAAATCATTACGAGTTACAAAAGGACGATGTTGATTTTGGACGAGTGAGTCAGTGACCACCATTAATAAAACGTGAGATTAAAAACCACGACATTCGTATTCTGTAATTAATACATTTGTCCTATAAATATAGGATTGAATTGTTTACATATTAATGCATACAAAGCTAAACAAAACAGTACAGTAGTACAATTTGTAGTAAACTTAATCTTTGTTAATATTGTTGAATTTGTAGCAAGGCAATTCAATGGCTTCTCTAGGTGAAAAACTCCCAGCACAGCATCAGGATACGCAACCCGGAAAACAATACTTGATGAACCCGTCTCCAATCTCCGTTGATCCGAATTACAAACCCTCCAACAAACTTCAGGTTAGTTACCCATCTCACAACTCAACTCCTTTTCTTCATAATGGATCGGAAGTTGACATTTGCAAAAATTTGATATTGTGATAAATTACAGGGAAAGGTGGCATTAGTAACAGGAGGGGATTCAGGGATCGGAAGGGCAGTATGCTACTATTTTGCACTAGAAGGCGCAACTGTGGCCTTTACTTATGTTCCAGAAGACGAGGACCAAGACGCAAATGACGCCCTCGCTCTTATAAAACAAGGAAAAGCGAGTGATGCTGGTGATCCCGTCGCAATTCCAACTGATCTGAGGTCTGAAGCCCAATGCAAGCAAGTGGTGGAACAAGTGGCCAATCTCTTTGGTCGCATCGACATCCTTGTCAACAATGCTGCCGTACAATTCTATACTCAAAGTATACAGGATATTACAGAGGAGCAGCTTAGGAGGACATTTGAGACTAACATCTTTGCTTATATCTTCATGGCAAGGTATATCTGAATCCAAACTATAATAGATTAAAACCCGAAACTAATGACTTGTTTCTGATAGATGAACCATCTCAACCAAAACCTTAAGGTGATGATTGAGGCCCAACTATTATTAATATTCTTAATACGCCCCCTCATTCAAATGCCCATTGGACCTGAAGAGTGGTTAGTTTGCACAGGTCCACCCATACCAGTAGGCGGAATATGAGAGTGAACAAGGAGGGTACGTATGGTATTATTACTCAAATGCCCATTGGGCTTGATGGTTGAGGCCCAACTATTATTAATATTCCTAACGGTTTCCTTTGCAGAGAATCGCTAAAGCACATGAAGGAAGGAAGCGCCATAATCAACACAACTTCGGTAGTAGCCTATGCAGGCATGGCAGACTTACTAGATTACAGTTGCACCAAAGGCGCTATCGTCACCTTCACCAGAAGCCTCGCCCTGCAGCTCCTTAAGCAGGGAATCCGGGTGAATGGGGTGGCACCGGGTGCCATATGGACTCCACTCCAAGTGGCTTCATGGCCAGCCGATAAGGTTGTCACTCTCGGTTCTCAAGAGCCTATTGGTAGAGTCGCAGAGCCTTTTGAAATGGCACCTTCCTATGTTTTCCTTGCTAGCAATGAGTGCTCCTCCTTCATGACAGGACAAGTTCTTCATCCTAATGGTATTCGTCTATTTTTCTCTCTAACAAAATTCGTAATGCTAACTACCTTTGATGTTGTTTCGAAATTGAGGATTTGGTTGGTTTGGTTTATTTTATTTCAGGAGGAAAAATCATCAATGGCTAAAATGAGATGCTTAAAGCAACAAGTGTATGAAGAGAATAAGGAGACCGCGGCAGCCGAGGTCAAGATAGTCATCAACAGCCATAGACTGAGTGATGAAGACTGCAATAATATACTAATATGTGTTGTATTAGATTTATATATCCTGAGCAAAAATAACATGTATTTTAATTCAACAATGTGAATAACATGTAAAAATATTACTAGATGATTCAACTGCATTTTCACATCGTTTGCATAATTAAGTCGAATATAACTTGTGATCAATCATATTCGCTAATTAGGGAACGAAGAAATTCAACGAGGGCGAATAAGTATTGGCATAACAAAAACTAGAAAAAATTCGGAGATTTTAGCTAAAGCATGCAATTTTTTCTGTGGCGAACGCCTCTACCATAGTCCTTCCTAAATCCGCCGAGTTCAGGCATAGTTCAGGCATATTTTTGTGAAAAGGAAAAACTATCAAAAACATTGACGGGTACAGGTTTGTTGGGGTCTGAGTCGGGTTAGAATCAGATTAGGAGGCGCCGCGCCCAGCTAGAAAGGAGTAATAAAATACGGGTCCAAAATATGAGAAAAAGAAACCAATTTGGCCCATATATAAGCCAAACATTTCATTAGAAGACATCAAATGATTATGGGCTGGCTACTACAAACCTACTGTAGTTTCAGTCCAAAACTTAACTCTATTTCGGATGATCGGTTGTACACTTGTAGGCATGCGTCAAACCCCAACAATTTGGCATTTGCCACACCTAAACCTGTCAAACGGGTCATGGTACAGGTTATGAGTTTGATTATCGAGTTCGGATGGAACACGGGTGAGCTCATTTGCTGCTTGTAAAATGCGGATTTGGGGTCCGATTTGGGTTAGAAACAGGTCAAATTTACAAATTTTATTTATTTAATTTTATCTTATATTATCAATCAAGAATTTGTGTAACTCGTATAAACGATCTTTAAATGTGGAGTTGTTAATGCATGAACATTTAAGTAATTTTATTTAGCAATAGGAGTAATACCATCAAATCTGTAAGGCTTGTAAAGTACTCATTTGTAATGATCCTTAAACCTCAACTACACACCTCATAAATTAAGGTTCAAACATGTCTCTAGAAATTCATATCCTAATCCGTATTTATCAGTATTGGCTAAAATAAGTCTGTTCCGAATCCCGATTATGTCAAATTTTAAGATTTAATTAAGTTCTGTCACTATTATGTCAAACAAATATGATTAAACGCAAATTGTTATCATCTTAGTAGTACGAACAAGTTATTTTGATTTTCTTACGATCATTCAGTTTGTGGCTTTAATTAGGTGTATCTGACTTACAAGGAACAATTTGGTGTTTAAAAGTGATGATTTTTTTGTTGATGTTTTTTTACCGGGGTTATGGGGATATGGTGGCGACATCTATTGAGGAAAGGGGATGTAAAGATGAAACATCAAGGGTGGAGAAGGATGTTTTAGGTCATCGGAATGAGGACTTGGATTCTGATAGGAGGTATCATCGATTCAAAGCCTTTCTTTTTGGTCGGGAATGCTCAGCAGTGTATTTGTAAACGCGTTAAGGTGGATGCTAGCTGGAAGGAGGGGGTTGAGGCGGGTGTTGGGTGGGTTGTTTTTTATGAGGTTGGGGCTGTTATTTTAGAAGGTGGGCAAAAAAAATATCTCCGTTGCTGGCTGAGGTTGCTGGCATCAAATGTGCGCTGACTTGGGCGAGAGTGAACAAGGTGTGGCACGTGGAGATTCTGACGGACTGACGGACTGTCAGGGTGGTGTTCTTCAGATTGCAGGGGTGGATCAGTTACATCATCAAATTGAAGATCTTGTGGAAAACTTGAAATCTCTGTGTTTTTGTTTTCATTGCTTAAGTATTAGTTATATTTCTAGCTCTTAGGATTACGCATAATCAGGCTTATAAGATTATGCGGGCGTAGGCACTTTCCTTACGAATTCCAAAGAAGAAAAAAAATACGTGAACACTCACATGTGACATCTAAATCGACATCGAATTTATTAATCCGCATAGCTCAACTGTACATAAATAATACAATAGAACCTTGACATGAAGGACATCCAAGTTCATCTACAATATAAATACCAACACACATAACACCAGCATCACATATCACATATTGGATTATTTTCTCAACCATTTGTGCCATTAAAGTCTCGAACACGAACACGGTACGTCGTTCTCATCTTTTCTGTAGATATATATCTATCCTGTGATGATGGCGTAAAGAAAAGGAGTCTTATTTTGTGGCTGCTAAAACGGGTGGCCCTTCCACCTGAAACAAATATCATCCATTTATATAAATATGAAATATCCAATCAATTCAATTATCTATTCTGTGACTATACTTCTCCTATTTGTCACTTCAGCCGTATACATTATTGTCATTATTAAATCACGAAACTTCTTTCTTAAATAATTGCATTCTTTTCGTTTTCGTCTTATAGATAACATATAGTTGTATTCGCTCTATCACGATTACATCATTCGCTATCTTGAGATCGAATACACATCTTGGACTTAAGAATAAGGACGATAATTGCTTAAACCCATTGACTTCAAATCAAAATAATTGAACGTGAAGTTGGTAAATTTTGGCCTGATCCGAATATGCGACACTAACTCAGCCTATATTTAAGTTATAGCCGATTATTGGTCATTTTGATTAGGACGATTAAAGTCAATCAATGACATAGGTCGATGTCTATTACGACCCACCAAGCATATCACGGCCCATCCTCCAACGGTCCTCAAAAGGCCAACGGCTACTTGCTCACATTAGAACCAATGTGAGCAAGTAGCCGTTGGCCTTTTGAGGACCGTTGGAGGATGGGCCGTGATATGCTTGGTGGGTCGTAATAATGTCTTATATCTCGGACTACTTTACTTAAAAATCGAAGTGACCGATCCCTTATGTGTATTATTGCTCATCACTCTCCATTAGTCTAGATGGTTGATTATTGTTGATAACTTATTAAGCGTCGTCGTATAGATGACCGATAATGAAAGTGACATCCACCAAATAATGAAGTATGATGTACCTTAAATGTGGCACCCCATATTTCCTCATCAGTGGCAGGAATAGCAGTGATTGTGCTCTTAG
Organism: Silene conica; assembly: GCA_029255685.2. Lineage (NCBI taxonomy): Eukaryota > Viridiplantae > Streptophyta > Magnoliopsida > Caryophyllales > Caryophyllaceae > Silene > Silene conica. The sequence goes on from CM055319.2 coordinate 7,851,621, forward strand.
GATTTTCATAGCTCCTCAGTTCGCCTTCTCCTCCGGCTGTCGAGAAGTAACATCCTGCAAGACGTTGCGAATTAACATTTGTTTATGAGAGATCAAACCATCATACCAAAAAGTTTAAACTAACAAACTAACAGTTTAAGGTGATAGTTGAGGCACAATCTATAGTTTCGTATCCTAATATTGTTCAAGCCTCAAAGGGGCATATAAAACCTTAGACGGCGTGTTAACTTTGGGCATAGTCGTCTCTAACTCATTCTTCATAGTAAAAACATACTCGGATTTGTGAGGTGGATTTTGGATAAATTGGGCAATTTTAAGGAATCAGAGCGAGTAATAGGCGCAATCGACCGCGAACTCACCTTGCGGAAAAGAAGCAAGGGACTTGCCACAAGAACCTTTGAGCAAATCAGCGTCGTCAGCAAAAGCAACGTAACCATCCATAGTGATTCCCCAATACAAGGGAATCTTGCCATCTTGGTCCTGTCACACATAATAAATATTCCCAACCAATTAGTTATAAAATCACCAAATTGTGCATTATAAAATTATCGTAATAGTTAAGTCAAGAATTTGTTAAAAGAATATGTACGAACCGAAGCGACAAACAAGGTGGAGGTAGACTTGTCGTAAACTACGAAGGAGAATTCGCCTTCAAGGTGGCCGACGACATGATTAGGCGGGTATGGAGCTCGATCCCTAAGTGCCTTGTAAGCTTCAATAATCAAAACGGATTCGTTGGTCGTTTTTGATAACCCGTAATGTTGGTTAAGACTTCCTAAGTTGTGAAGTGCTCCTTCAAACAAGCAGAATATCCCATCTTTCACACCAAATGACCTACCATAACAATCGAACACACGTCAATTAAGTACCAAATTACATAAAATACTCCGCATTATTTCAATAATTCATACAGTCAGTCCGATGTATATGACTACAGACTATGGAATTAAGTAGTCTCATTTGATTACGAGTTATGACCATATCAAGAGCGTAATTGTGCCATTACTCGTTCACCCCGGCCATGTTGGTACGTCCCCCCACACGATAAATCCTAGCTCCGTTACTGCTACTACTTAATAAATACATTGAATGCGTGCATTGAAAGACGACGTAATTGACTAAAGGGAAAACGATAACTTGGTAGTCAACTAACCAATAATACAGCAAAGTAAAGTTAACCGGTATTAAGCACCTGGTTTTCTTGGTACGCTCATTGTTTTTTATTATCACTTTTTATCAGCTGTTTCAGTTACAGTACCGGCTTCTACAAGTCATTTAGTAACTCAATATTACGTGTGTTGTAACATTGTCAAATACATTTCATTATATACTACGTTAATTAGTGTTATGTAGCCTAGTGATAAAGACGGAGATATTAGACGATACATGTCACGGCATTACAGGTTTGATTCCTTACTCTCCTTTAGTGATTAGTACATAGTACTAACAATAACTCCTGTATAACACGCTCTTATTATATAAACATAAAACTTATTTATTAATTTATTGGTACTAAATGAGCAAACTAACTTTGTGTTTTTTCTTTTACAATGTATTCCGTATACCTAAACTTTTTTGGACATCTATTTATAATAACAAAATGAATTTCACAAATAATTAAGGTTTTTTCCCCGAATAAATAAGCCAGATTTTTTAATATTGTAGACGATTTTTTCATGTTTTAGTGACTCAGATTTTAGATCACTTAGTTCAATTATTCAAGTTTTAATTGTACGGAGTATTATAATAATTATATCATTAATTAGTTGAGACTTAAGGGGCTAATTAAGACCCGTCCCAACAAGGCGCAAAGGTTTTTAAAAGAAAACATGAGATTAGAGGATTAGTCATAGTAGTGTAAAAAGTAGATAGCAATAAGCCAATGAAGAATAGGCCATCAATATCTTACCTAAAAAACTCAAAATGTTATTGGACGTAAATGATCATTGGACAGTTCTATTAATAAGAGCCACTTATTAACAGTAGATTCTTTTACAAAGAATGTTTAATCAGTTTTAAACTTAACACGAATACCTCTGTCGTAAGTCGGAATTCTGCCATATTTCATTATCTGAATTTTGTTCGATGTCTACACAATAGAGTTGTGGACTGGTATACGTGTTTATGCTCTATTTGTCCTAATTTTCTTGACTTCGCTATTATTAAACGGAACAGATAAATCAACCCCACTTATTGACGTGACCCAATCAAATAAACTAGATCCACTTGTTTAAATCCCTTTTGTTCAACACGACATACATTATCAATGATGAGTCTTTTTACTTCGAGAAAAAGGAAGGAGATTGTATTATCTCAAAATTAACTTTTTTTTTTATTTTTATTTTTTTCAAGTTTATAATCTTAACGTTATTTATTTTTTAGTATATTTTTTTTCGAATTTATTAAAGTTTAAAAGTTAAATTTTAATTTTTTTCTGTTAAAACTCAAATTTAACTATAGTAAGTCTTGCTTGTGACGGATCACCATTTATGACGGATATTTTGTGAAATAAAATGGATAGAAAATGAGCTAGTGGAGAAAGGGGACCACATGAGAGAGAGAAAAAGTGGATATTTTGTGAGATAAAATAGTATCCGTCGCAAGTTTGCGACGGATATACCGGTCGCAAATGAGAATTTGTGATTTAACTAAGTTTGAATATAAATTTTTTGAGTTTCATTGTAATTTTTAGCTTAATGTTTTTTCAAATGTACCCATAAATTTTATTAAAATATTCAAAAATTATAAAACGGGTGGTAGTATATCTGATGTAAATTCACTTACTGTTTTATTTTGGACAACTTAAGTAGTTAACTTCTACTAATATAATTGCAAAAAAAAAAAAACTAACAAGTGAAATTGAATATTTGGGTTGCAAATATTTTCGTTCCGAGTGTTTTACGAATAAAATATTGTCAATTTATAAGGGAGCTAGTTGAACGACTCAATCAACTCTTCTTGTTAACATTTTATTTCATCCTCTTTATTAAAGCAACAACCACAGAGCTGAGGTGTCGCTCTGTGGTTGAAAGTACATTTTTTAAATTTTTTTATATAGAGGGCCTACCATGATCTCCATGATCTTTTTAATTTTTTAGAATTGTTCATGATTAAATTGAATAACTCGATTAAAACAACTATAATTATAATTATTACATATCGACTAACTGGGATACGAACATGATTTAATAGTCAAAAAAATCAACGAAACAAATTTGCCAAACTTTGAAGTTTAAAAGACCGACGTAAAAATTGTCATAAATTAATATAAATATTCTGGTTTTGGAAGTTAATGTAAAAAAAATTGTGAAATTTATATTCAAAAAGTAGGGAAATGTTTACAAGACGAAAATACAACAGATGCAAATTGTTTCTCTGGAAAAAAAAATCATGAATTACCTTATTATTGATAACTATGTCAGTAGATTTACGTAGTTCAAAGAGTTATGAGGAAACGCTCACATAGATAAGGTTTAAATTAATTAAAAATGTTAAAATGCATAAAATGAAAAAAATCTAAAAAAATAAAAACAAAAAGATAAATAAAATAAATAGAGCCGTAAAAAATAGAAAAATAAAAATATCCAAAAAATGTTAATGCAAAATACGTATATAAATAGTATCAATCAATTGAAAAAGTCTGGAATTGTCAAATAACTTTAAGCACGAACGCGTTAATGGCTTGATGGTATGGACCTTTGAAATTAAATTAAAAGAACAATCCTTCTATAAATGATTAAAAACAAGAAGAACAAAATTAGAAAAAGGGAGATCGAGTGAGAGATATAAACCTTTTGTTTTTAATATAATTAATTTAATATACTTTTTAAACTATTTTTAAACATAATATAATTATAATAATAACAAATTGCACGGGTACGATCTAATAAGTGAACATTTTAGCATGCAGTAGCAAAATGGAGTAAAAAACAATATATTGAATTTATGAAATTGATAATTCATTTATAATTGTATTTGTATTTTAAAGTACTAAAATCAATACTTTCTTCGTTGAGTTGTATACGTTTGCTTTATGCACATATATCAATGCTTATTAAATTGCTCATATCTTTAGTTACATATTACTAAAGTCAATAAAAGTCTGATATTCATATTGTAATCAGTAAGACAATTTAAACAAGATCTCAAATGACTATCATTTATGTAATATACTAGAATTTATATTGAAGATTCTCTCCACTCATGATTAGTGCCCAAAAAGCAAACATATACAATTCAGTACAATAAAGAAAGAAATTTTTTAATTATTATTTCAAAATATAATATATAAGTGTTTTTAGTGTTTATAGATGATGAAATTTAGCTACAATAAATACTACATTGATCAAACTTTCCATTTTATACATTTTATATTCACGTCAAACATAGACTTATTTTTCACCCATCACGTCAAGCGGGTGGATCAGATCAAATTGACTACTGAAGCTAATCAGTCATGTGAAGTTAGGGTTAATTGGGTCGCATGTTAAGATTCCGAATGTTAACCCTAAAAACTAAAAAGGGTTTGGTAAAGTCGAGTTTACGAGTTAGATCAAATTTCAACACGTTTACTTATTAAATATTGAGTACATGTTGCTTGATAATGAGTAAAAAAATGATATCATTCAAACATATGTTGATAAAACATCTTTAATAGAGTCATTGCGTATAATTTCTTAAATGACATAAATGGTAACAAAACTCATAATTCAAAACTAAAATTTTGATGTAACTTAAGTCAAAAGTTAAATCATTTTTTTAACATATATTAACAATGCTAAAATAGCATACCCGTGCAATTTGCACGGGTTTAAGACTAGTTTCTAATAAACTGCTTCAGTGGCAAACCCATATTAATGGGTAAGATATGTCAAACAATAAGTCTAGCTGAAGACGGATATATCCGTCATAAGATGAAAACGGATTAAGTAATACCAAGTTGGTAGGTAGGACAAAAGCAAAATGCTCTTATCTAACTATCTGAGTTTTACGTAACCCGTCTTTAACTTGTGACGGATATGTCCGTCTTCAATGTGAATTTGTGTATGTCAAATGGGTCAAGCTGGACCTTAACATATGCTCTTCCTTGTAAGTATACATTTTTTTAAGCTTTAAAATAAGTTCGAGTTAGATAAAGACAATAAATTTTCCTAGTGTATTGCGGACTCGTGAGCGCTACTAAGAGCATCCACATTGAAGAGGATCACCCATCCTCTTAGCACTCTCATCTCTCATCTAAGAGGATGTCCTCTTCAATGTGGAACTTATATTAACATCCTCTTTGAAGGAGGAAGAGGAAGACTTCCTCTATTTTTAGAGGAAATACAACCTCGACCCTTGTGCCCAACATCCAATAGGATTGATGCATGTAATTTTTATTTTACATAATTTTTATTAAAATAAATGTATAAAATTTGTAAGTGGAACAATTTTACGTTTTCGTATATTGTACGTTAATAATTTTACGTTTTTCGTATATTTTACGGTAATAATTTTTCGTTTTTCGTACATTGCACGTTTGAATTTTCGTTAATGATAATTAACTACTACATTTTATATTGCAAGTGGTAATGTGGAATCATGTAGTAAGTACTACATTTCGTACATATGAAATGTATACATTGCATGGATTTAGTATATATTTGATGTTGGTAAATTACGTGTATTAAATGCATTCTCAACTAATTCTATTCAATTTTGTATTTTTTTCTTCTATAAATAAGCACTCATTTTTATCTCATATTATGTCAAAAAATCAATTCTATTTCATTTGGCGTATCTCTTTTAATCTGTTTGTAATTTATTTGTAACGTATTTTATTTGATAACGCCATCATTTTTTTAGTAAGAACCTTATTAATTTGTAAAAAATGATTCAAAAGAAATAAAAGAGGAATGAAGGAGGATCCTCTTTGATGTGAAGAAAAAAATAAAAGAGGATGAGGAAGAGGATGAAAATAGTGGAAAATGATTTGGATGAAAGAGAATATGAGGTGTCAAAAAGTTAGTGGAAAAGAGAAAAAATAAGAGGATGAAACCATCCTCTTCAATGCACATGCTCTAAGACCGTTTTTCTTTTGGTGTCTCCTGTATAATATATCGGAGATAAGATTCGAATTTCTTTACAATATCTTCATCTTAATCATTAGACTACGAAATTTGCAAAACACAAATTCTCATTTCAGACCGTCATTATTCGTCTTAAGGATAAGACGGGTCAAATACATGCTAAATTAGCCACTAGTCACTTAAAAATGACAATTTTTTCGTCTTTATTATTCTACTTAATAGTATGTGACCCGTCTTAAACCTATGACGGATTAAGACGGATAATACCAAATTCTTAAGTAAGAGTGCTGAAAATTAGGGAACCTAGTCTTTCTGTAATCACTAATCACGGCTGTTACGTTTTACCTTAGATCTAAAAGTAGAGTGACAGAAATGTTAATGACAGATGACAATATTTTACCTTAGAATTGGACACGTACCAAACATGCAATATGTATACTCTATGAATGATGATAAATATGGGGCGTTGCTTGTGGATTTGTGGGGGCACGTTTATCGTATAGAATTCTGTTCATACTTTAATGTGTCATTAAACAAGGGAGCTCAAGTCTAACCAATTGAATCAAAAGCCACTGATTCGTAGAACATGCATCTGTTCGTGATGTTTCGTGTGACGATCAGATCGTCTAATAACCAACTATTCAAATTACAGATTAAAACAGTCTTATATCGTGAGACAACGAAATCGTCTTCTACCATCTGTTGTGCCGTTGTACCAATAAGAAAAAGTTGTTTAGTAAATCTGTCTATTCTAGTCTTATTACTATGCAACTCCGATAATGACGATTAATAGGCCACCATTCAAACATCTATGCATGATCGACCCTGTTACTTTATCCATTCTAATACGGTAATTCAACTTCTCTACAACTCTACCAATATATTTTAAATTCTCCCTATAAATTTCCTCGTATCTTTTATCTATATTATAGTTTAATACTTTAATGTCGCGTTAAAGAAAGTATTATTACAGTGACGGAGCTAGGATTTAGGGAGGTGTAATAATAGTAATATAAGGAAAACTCGAAAATTTTCAGTGTGATTCAAGTACAATCCATTAATTAATTCCTATGAAGTTCATTTTCCAATAGAGTCAATAAGGCACTTAAGTAACCAAACGTAACCTTAATTTTATAATCGGACTAACTAATAAAACTTGGATTCACACCAACTTTCCTTATTAAAAAAAACAGTAAGTCTCCCTTGCGACGGAGGTATTCATCGCAAACTTGTAACGGATTATGTTCTCCTACTTATGTGTATAAGACAACACTAAAAATCTCAAATGTCTTGTATTTTCTTACCCAAGTGGGTAATACTCAACTCGTCGCAAGTTTGAGATGAATATGTCCGTCGCAAATGAAAATTTGCGTTAAAAAAAAAAGAGAAAAAGGGAGTTTAAAAGATACTTCCTCCATTTTCTTATTTTCTTCCCATTTACTTTTTGGAGGTCAAAGTTTCCGAACTTTGACCGTAAATAAATTAGAAAATAATGAATTTTAAGTTATGAAGTTATAACATTTATAATTATCATCAAAATATCTTTGAGGGAAAAAAGATTTCAATAGAAAAAATTGACGTTTAGGTGTAGAAAAAGACGGTCAAAGGTGCGTCTTGGAGACCGCAATAAAACAAATGGGAAGAACATAAATAAATGGAGGAGGAAGTATCACTTTAAAAGTTGGCAACTACATAAAAAGTCGATGGATCAAGGAAGATGAAGTACGTGATTTATTCTCATTTTCTATGTCACGCTTTTTTGTTTTTATTTTTTTGGCAAAGTTTTGGAGCGTTATCACTTATCCATGTTTATGGGCACATACACCTTGTTCTTCTACATCACTACCCGAATACCCAAATACTACAAATCCATAAAAAAAAGTAAAAAAACTACTATCTTTTGAAATTTAAGAGGAGTTAAATACGTATCACTTGTTATATAAGCAAGAAAATAATATATTTGTTTTATGTAAACAAATGGTATAATACTGGACCCACATGTGTCTACCACATTCTCCTTTCAAATTTCTCTTCAACCTTCTCTCATTTCCGTCTTGCAATTAAATAGACTAATATATATCGGGTGGGGTTGGAAGAAAGCCGGGTAAAATAAATAGATAGTTATTCTGAATGAGTGAATGACCTATGTGTTTATGATCACCTTCAATAATTCCTTCTCATTGACAACAAACATGACCGAGACAAGGAAGTAGTAGTTGTTGTAATACTCTTTTATGTTCATATGCGTTGGACCCCTCTTTTTTTTAGGTTTAAATGAAAACACTAAGTCGCGGGTGAGAATCGAACCCAACTCCATAATTAGAATAAGAATAAGATAATTCTTACCACTTACATACGTTAACACTGGTTGCGTTATGATCCAAAGTCGGTCACTTATTATGTTCCCCGTTCCAATCAATTATTATTTTTACCTCTTTTTTTTCTTGTATAAATTTTAAATAAAGGTAAACAAATCATTTGGTATGTTACCCGCGATGGTCAGTAGGATTAATCACGGTGATTAATCATAGTGATTTATGTAGGCAATTCTATACAGTCTCACATAAAAATTACTGAATACCCAATATATACGTTTTTGAAAATGTGAGATAGCTAGCAATTACCTAGGCCGTAGAGGAGATTCACCCTGATGAGAGATAGCCAATTGGGCGTCATCTCCCACATTAATTGACACCGCCGAGCTGTTCTCGGCCAGGAAGCGGCTCATAAGCACGGACGCCTTCGTCTTTGGCGAAGGCGTCCGGCTTCCCGCCACTACTAAATCCTCCGGGGGAGATACTACGCTGCTGCTGAATACACCCAACATCCTTACGCTCTCTGTTTTGTTGTTGTTGTGGTCTGTTACTATAATTTAATTATGAAAAGATTGGAATTAAAGAAAATGGAGATAATGGAAATGTAATGATCATTGTCTAAGCTTTTATAGAATATAATACGAGGGTAGTATAGTCTTTTCCTATTAGATAAAAATATATGGAATGTGATTGTAAATTAGATCGCTTAAGTAAGTTTAAAACGTCGTAATCAACTCCCCACTTTTTGAAATTTTATTATAATCAGATTGGAAACGGAAAATAATAACGATAAGTCTTTTGAGAGACCGTTATTCGCTAGGTTAATGTGAGACGACATAGTATAACAAAGAAAAATAAAATAACATATTATCTTTAACATGTGAGAGGTCTCTCGTTAACATCATCGAGAGCTGAGAGACCGTTTCTTTAAAGTTTTTGTGAAATAATTATCAAAATGGGTTAAGATAAAAAGTTGTGAGAGTTCTCTCGTTAACATCATCAAGAGTTGAGAGACCGTTTCTTTAAAGTTTTTGTGAAATAATTATCAAAATGGGTTAAGATAAAAAGTTATTATCTATGACCATCCCCAAGCAAGGTCGCCAAGGAGGTCGCGACCTTGTTGGGTCACCGTAATTACGTAATTAAGACACTAATTTTGGTGACCTTGTATTAATTTTGGTGACCTTGAAATTTTCAGGGTCAATTTGTGACCCCGAAATGGGTTGGTGACCTTCTTGGTGACCTTTGACGTGTCATAATATTATTGGCTTATTATATTATTTGGTAGGGTAGAGAATGTAATTAATGATTGAAAATGTTGGAAAATAGAAAATGAGTGGAAAATAATTGGGTTGATGTCCCTAGGTCGTGACCTTCTGCTTGGGAGGGTGAAGGTGGGTTAAAAGTGGGTCACAATAATTAAGGTGAGACTAAGAGTAAAAATGTTGGTGACCCGATTAGCGCGACCTTCTGCTTGGGGATGGTAATGGGTTCATGTAAAATAAGATTGATGTATGTTTCGCTTACCATCCCCAAGCAAGGTCGCCAACCGGGTCGTGACCTTGTTGGGTCGCCTTAATTACATAATTAACAAGACCTTAGACGATAATTAGCTCGACCTTGAATAAGTCGGGGTCAATTGGTGACCCTGAACAAGAAGAGGTCACCATTTGGTGACCTTCCACATGGCAAGACACGATTGGCTTAGAAATATAACTTATTTTTAATATTAAGTAAATAATAATAAATAAAAGAGTAAGAGAGAGGTTTTATGAGATAGAGAATGTAGAAAATGATTGTGAAGACTGAAAAGTGGAAAATTGATTGGGTTGGTGACCTAGGTCGTGACCTTCTGCTTGGGAGGGTATAAGTGGGTCAATATAAATAAAATGAGATTAAAGGTTAATATGTTGGTGACCTGATTAAGGCGACCTTCTGCTTGGGGATGGTCTAAACGGCGGAGCAATTTGGGTTAAGTGGTTAGTTGGGCGATTTTATAGGGGGTGATAACCATCATCCCAATTAATCAGGAAAACAAATGATACATATCTATTTATGTGCTAATATATCATCAACCTTTAGTGGCTTAGTGGTAGAAATAATCTTTCACCATCAAAATAGTCCAGGATCAAGCCCCGACAACAACATTTTTTCCCTTCTATTTATTTTTTAACCTTTTTATTTAATCGAAAATTGATCCCCTACAACAACATTTTTTTCCTTCTATTTATTTTTTTACCTTTTTATTTTGAATGTTAAAAGTAATTGAAAATGTTACGAGAAAGGATCGAACTTACATCATCTTATTTGTAATTTAAATTAAGTTTACCACCATGACTATGTAAATATGATGATATTTTACAGAAGCATAATCATATTTAAAAATAAATACTTTATATTTTGACGACCCTTAATAAAATTATCTATTATCAAATTGTTTTAGTATTTATTAAACGTTTGTATATTAATATAAGATTTTTTGTTAATAGGACCTTATCGTTTAAATATCAGGTAGCCACATAGGAGCAAAAAAATGTTAGAGACGAGATTAATCGAGTGATTATATTTTAGCGTCTTTTAAGTTATAAATTTTATTAATCACCCTCATTTCTTAAATCCTAGATTCGCCACTGGTCGTTAGGTACTTCATCGAGACAACATCCTAATAACTTATAAATAAATCGAAAAACAATATTAAATCGAAAAAAATATTAAAAATATGAGTTAAGAGCAAATTAAAGTTGCACGATCGCTAAGTAACTTTGTTACGTGCCATTTTTTTTGGGTTTATTTTTTCCATGTTATGTTTTTGTATTTTTGGGTTAGGTCATTGAGTGGCTCGTCAACTTTGGTTTAAGTTGGTTAAATACTCAGTGATTTGTGGGTTTTTCTTATGTTATTTTTTTCTATTACTATAGGGTACTTTTTGCTGAATGGGATAGATAACCAATCGACTTTAATACGAATCTAGTTTCACGGCTTGTGGACCTATTTTCAGTACTCACTCTAATCCAATCCAACGTTCCCTTGGACTCGAACATAAATTTTAATGTAATAGTGTTTTTTGTGGGGGCGTTGAAAATAATTAGAGACCAATGTTAGAACATGTAAATGGGTTGAGCCATATCCAGACTAGGGATGGTAAGAGTGGTCGAAACCGATCCAACCCGAACAGGATCGAAGGAAAAAGTTCGCTCCAAATCGAACTTTTGAAAACCCATAATCGATCCACTATTTAAAAACCCATATCCAAACCAACCTTTGAAAAACCCAAACTAAATCCAAACCTGATCCATTCACAAACCCGATCCATTCAAGTATTCTTGAAAATTATGGCTTTATTAAACTTGAAATTTCATTTTTGGCATATTAGATAATTTTTATATAGCCAAAACAAGTTTTGGTTTTGGGTTTTGGATTATATGGTGGATCGGGCATGCATGGATTTGGAGCGGACATGGATTTGAAAAAGGTATAATAGATCGGGTATGGATTTCAAAATTTTGGATATAGACCGGGTTTGGATATGAATCAGTGATCCACTAAATAAGTGGATCGGGTTTGGATCTCGCAAATCCCGATCCAACTCAATCCATTGCCATCCCTAACCCAGACGTAGGAGAGGCAAATTATTCGACAAACAAGCGAGGATCAATCCTAAAACCGACAATAGAAGGGGTAATCCCTTGATTATAAAGTTGTACAATCTCTCTTTCTCCAATAATGTGTTGGAACATTCACATGTGAATTTTATTTTCCAATATGCCTCATCATATCCATGCAAGTTCTTTTCGAAACTCAGGGAAAACACTGTGGAAGCATCAGAGTGAGAATTATTATATCCTCAAACACCAGGGGGTAACATATAATACAAACGAGTTAGGTTACACCTAATTGGAAAAGAGACAACACTCGATAAACTATGAGTTCCATCCTCAAATCAATTAGCAATATACTCCATAAGAAATAACCCCTTTAAATATAAAATGAAACAAACTCTCTTTATCCAATAATATGCAACACTCACATGTGAGTTTATCTACTAATTCAAACAGCCGCACATGTACATTTCCTTGAACACCCAAGGCAAAACCCTGAGAATTCACTAAAGTGCGAGGTATAATCCTCAAAAAAACTCTCCGCCGATGACATATATTAAATTCAAATGGGTATCTTTGAGGATACACTGTTTATAGTATAAAATATATCATTTAGATAAACATAATACACAATTTTTTATTTAAGACGATACTATTCGTTTTAAATTTAAAACAGATTGAATATCTTAACACTTGTTATATACTTCATATATTTAACCAAGTATATTATTGTTTATTTCCTATAAATTTTGTGGTTTTACAAGTAATATTTGCTTAACTTTAAGCTTAAAACAACTAAACATCATTTTAAGGGATAGTTGTTGAGATAATAGTTGTATAATGTATATTCTGGCACCACGTCAGATAAGCTATGAGATTCAATGATTTTATGAGCAACTTGAAATCTTTAATTGCGAATTATGAACCACTAGAAATTTAGCATATTTTGTAAGAAAACGAGCAGGAATCAAAATATGAGTATTCGCCAACAGAATGTAGCCCACAGTTTGTGGAAGATTTTTGCCATCACAAAACAAAAGAAAGTTAATTTCTCCAATCATCATCACTTTAACTTCAACCACAACTTTGTTTATAGTGGAATGCTTCTATACATTATTCAAAATTCCTAACTACTATGTGTAGATGATAGTGATCGTCTTTCATTCTTATATTTTCGTACTGGAGCGAAACTAGGAATGAAATTCATTTAAGGTTAAGTTTATAGATTACTGAAATATATTGGTTAAAATTGTTTTACTCAAAACGTTCCTATTGAGATGGATGTTAACGATTTTAGCTTACATGATCAATATGAAAAAAAAAAAACTAAATAAACTAGTACAAATTAATGATAAAGAGTTAAAGATTAGTTTAAAAAAGTCGTCTGAAATGAAAGTTCTTTGTATTTGTAGTATACAATTTTTTTAATCGATCAATTACTTTATACTACGACGGTATAACACATGACTCAATAATTACTCAACTTAAGTACTTTATGTTTTGTCATATTAAAATATTTATAAAAAATTGTCCAATAAAATTAGATTATGCTAAAATTAGGGAAGACTTTTATCATGTATATTAGGTTGCAAAATTAATTAGGAAACATTAAAATTGAAAAAACTGGTATAAATGGGAATCGATCCCACAACATCCACCCACACTATACCATTATTTCAAGTTGGTCGTAAATCATTTGTCAGTTTTATAGCCTGGTCGGACACTGAGCACATCAATACATCATAACACAAAATGAATTGTCCAAATTGCATCTAACCGCACCACGTAAGTTTTATGTTTAAATTATGAGAGTAAATAAATAAAAAACATACAGCAATTAGTTCTACTAAAAATAAGCAATCTCAATTAGCAAACCGAAAAATGATATGTATGGTCTCAACTCGCAATCAATAATTGACTTTCTTTTTGATAAGATTATAATCTCCTAATACTTTAAAAAAAACATTTCTAAAAGACAATAAACAAATCACTATAATAAAGAAAATATTAAAATAGGATGTTCACCTTGCACAAATAAATCCAAATATTTCAATTTCCAAGTAGCTCAAGTCATTGTGACTTGTAAGTTTAATACTTTAATGTCATTATAATAATAATATATAATAATAATTGTACTTCCTCCATTCCAATCAATTCTATACATTTACTTTATTCACGTTTGTCAATACTCTTATTCTTTTGTTAATATCTTTAGTTACATATCGATAAAAATTATAATAATTTGATATTCACAATGTACTTGGTAAGACAATTTAAACAAGATCTCACATGACTATCTTTTATGTTATATATTAGAAGTTGTATCGAAAATTCACTCGACTTATGAATAGTGCTCATAAAGTGAAATGTATAGAATTGATTGGAATGGAGGAAGTAATAAATTAGGTTGATCAACATTATTGCTTATCCAAGTCATACCAACGAAATTAAAATGGGGGAATCTTCGTGTTTTCTTGGTTCTTTGGTGGAGTGTGTGTGTCAACATCGGTTAAGAAAACAACGTATTGGTTGGAATCTCAAATAATGTTACTTATTCAATTTTCATTTTCTTTAATCCTTGAAACTTTTGAAGATATGATCTATTGTTAAGTTTACGGAATGCAGATATCTTTGATGTTTGACATTTTATATGAAATATTCAATTTTTTTATCCAAAAATTCTAAGGGACCATACATCGTGTTTATGAGTTAAAAAATGGCGATTTTTTTTATTCAAATCGATCTTCTTTTCGAGAATTACTGCTTGCAAACAGATTATTGAGTTTGTAACGCATGACCAAAAGATATGGTCACTCAATAATTATCCGCCTAAAAAAAATTAACGTACACAAACTCCTATTTACATAATCCAAATATGTAAATGTTTTTTGTTCAAAACTTCAAATAGTAGTTTTCGGAAAAATTATCGATTTGAAAAAACGTATCACTTTTTAAACTCATAAACACGAGTTATGACTTAAAATTTTCCGGATTAAAAATTTAGATATTTTGGGTAAAATGTCAAATCTCAGGGTACACTTTTTCCGTTAAATTCGTAAGAGATCATTATAATCATGTGAACTACCCTTTAGTCTATTTTTTTATACTTTTTTTTATGGCGATGAGGTTTGATCCTCCGGAATCCGAATATCTGGATATCCATATTTCGGAAATCGGATCTGATCCAGTTTACATCTTAATTCACTTTTTTGTTTGGTAAATCTTCATTTGATGAGTTATATACTTATATATGGTTCCTTATCCCGTCTTTCTTTGTATTTGGTTTCTCTAACACCATCCAAATTGTTTTTCCCAATTGTTTTAACTTAACAAATTTCTCACTCCCTCGAAAATTATCATCGTAAAGATTTATCAAACTTGTTAACGCTGAGTTAGTTCTACACGAATATATCAAGAAACAAATTACAAACACGTAAAATCTATGGGAACAATATACTTTTAAGATTACCAAAATTGGGTATTGTCAAGTGCTACTCAAGTCTAGAAGCTTTTCGACCAGTTTTCCTTTTTTTTTTCTTTAAAAAAAAAAAAATCGGATCGGATTCGGATATCCGGTTTTAAGAAAATCACAATCCACATCCGATCCATTTTATTCGAAAACCAGATCGGATATCCAATTTAAACGGTGTCCATATATTCGGATTTTTATTTTTGGATTCGGAAAAAATCGTACCGGATTTTTTTTGCTCAGTCCTAATACTAACCTAGTAACCCTTATTGTAGAAGACCAAGGTACTGCCTAATGGACCGTTACTTTTAATTATTTAGATTTATTAGGTCTAATAATTTGAGATCGTTTTATACAGAATTGTCCCTTAATTAGGGGTGTTTTATGAATCGAGTGACAAGGGGCCGAGTCTAGAAGAAACTCATGAGCACGAAATTAGCAGTCCGTTACATAAATTATAACTCAAGGGTTCAAGGCCTTTTTGTTAAATAAGGTTTATTACAAATAAAAATCAAATTAATGGAAGTAGAACAAGTAATCTAGTGATTATGCATCTTACCAAGTAGTAAGAGATCTTAATGTGCATCTGTTAAACACAGTACAATATCAAACAGATGAACAAAATATATTGAACATAGTTTAAGACGAAACGATAGTCATATTCGTATCAGCAGTTATCTAGGTAACACCAAAACGGACACGGACACGGCATCCCATGAAATTTAGGATACGGGACACGACATTTAAATAAAATAAAAAATATATTTTATGGTTATAAATAACGTATAATTTTGTTTTTATCATGTATTTAAAGCTAAATCTAAATAAGTAAATGTACAATTTGACATTTATTATAACTAATTCCCATTTTCCCACCCAATCTCATCTTTTAATCGATCTTTTTTTAAATTTTATTTCTCACCCAAAATATAATATGTTTAGCCATGTGTCCAACGAGTGTCGGGTGTCTGAGAGTCGGACACAAAACGCTAATTTGGAAAAGTGTCCGTGCTATCTAGGCTGTTAGGACATTGCCAACAACTCCAATCTCGTCTTTTAGTCGTTCATCCTTGTTTCTTTCAATTGGGGCGGAAATGTAAGGTGGATTCAAGATTGTAATAAATTTCCCGATATTGCCAATCTCCTACAGAAAGGATTATCATGGCAGCCCCCAATGAATGCCGCGTAACCATATGTTTCTATGGCTGCTCACAGAAGCATGAACAACGTTTTTACTGCTTAAAAATATAGCAGTTCCGTCCCGGTCAATATCCGTAATTACACTGTTTGTATTAGATAAGCTTCCCCTGAATGCGATCACATGGTAAGGGATTACATTTGTATGCGGAAGATGGATGTATCTACATCATCACCTACCTGTCTCATAAGACGAAAATGCAAGAACTGCTACTGGGGATGCAGCAACAGAACTACTCCGTATTATTTATCAATTATATTGTTCATTGCTTACAACACAGGTCGGATTTTGACCCTACTATAATGACTCATTTCAGGTACGAGTTTATTAGATTACAGGTCAGAAGTTACAGATTTGACCCTCAAAAAACCGAATGAAACTCAGCTTCTTTATCCTGTAAGGATACTCAATGCGCCATTCTTGTAAAGAATGGCATCCACATATAAATTGTTGGAATGCCTCCTCACACATTCAGTGCATCTTTACAATTCTTGATGATCAGAAAAACTTAATTACGAGACTGTACGTGTTTTGATATATTCAGACCCTTCTGGCGGGTATGTCGCAAGTCGCAACCACAATGCCTCAAAATTCAATCTTGACCTAGTATTAGTGACAAGGGTAACACTCGCTAATACTAGTATTTACTCATAGATTCGCAACAATTTTGACCAAACAGTTACGCTACAGGTCAGAAGCGGAAATTACCTAATAGAGAGCGTGGAGGAGAAAAGCAAGCATACCACTCAAGGAAAGAGTACTCTGGCACTTGGTGAAGACCTCTGGAATCCCGACACATGCATAACAAAATCAAGTTTGTCCAGCTTCTCCGTTACTGTTAATTGAGGCTTGTTCGGAACAAATACCAGTTTCTCCAAGACAGTCGCGCTTTTGAGGAACATTTCTACTAGATGAAGCTGATGTTTCCAAGGTTTTGCATAGCCATGAAAAGTGACAATCTTCAGTTTTGGCAAATCAACTAGATGAAGCTCATGTTTCCAAGCCTGACCAGTAAAAAAATTAGGGACATTGCTTACACTTGTATAACTCAGAGTTGCGTCTGTATATATATCGATTTCTTCCAAATGCCTTGAACTTCTCATCAACTGATAGACGCCAAAGAGGCAGCTTCGACAGAATATTGGCAATCGGAAAACAAAACGCTTCCATCTGATTTGTAAAACATGCCAATCATCTATTGAGTGGAGGAATGGCTGAAATTAGAGGACATTGATATTAGAGGAAGCTAACATCGGTAATAAACCAACGAAAAAAGCATTACTGCATATATTGTTTTCAAGAAAGACCAAGAATTTACCTCTGATGCATTAAGTGATAGCTCGAAAGCTTCACAACGCGAGAACTTCTCCAAAAACATGTTAAACAGTCTAAGTTCATTCTTATCAGCGACATCAACGTACAACCTTTTGAGGCAGACATCTCGAATAGATGAAACATCAACAACGTTTGGTATCCTACCTATTTCCAAATCCAAAGTTTGAAGATTCGGGAAATCCAACGACCAAGGATAGTCAGATTTTCTCTGTTCTAGAAGAACCAGAGATAATTTACGAATGCTTGGAGCAGTAAACCTGAGCTTCTTCATTCCAGGTTCCACAATACGCAGTTCTTCTAAGGAAGGGCATCCACAAATATATTGTTCGAATGTATCCTCAAACATATGTGCACGGTAAAGTGTAAGCTTCTTTAAAGATCCCAGGTTCACTTTAAATCTGGGATAGATAGTGCAGTCACAGAGTTCAAGTGTAACAAGTGACTGACAAGTGAAAATTGGAGAGTCGGAATGCTCACGGAACTGACTGAACTCACTGAAGTAAAGATCAACATCGAAAAGATACATTTCCTTGGCTTGTTTATCCAAAACAAACTTCAACCACATTGATAAATTATCACCAGTATCTATTTGTCCGCGCTCAAAATTAACACGGAATTTATCAATCAAGGGTCTTTTGTGAAGCATCAACACATTGCGAACAAAATTTTTGAACCGTCCAGCATCAAACCATTCATCACCCGGAACCATTGTATTGAAGAATTCCTCAACATCAAAATTTAGAGTATGAACCAAAGTCCAAAGGTTTCCAAACGGACGAATCAACATTGTTCTAACAGCATCGAGAGTCGGCATACATGAAAGAATGTGGACAAGTACTTCATCCGGCATTTCACTCAACCTATCTCGGCTCAACCTACCTCGGCGGCTATCTGCATAGTACTCTGAAGGACACTTGCGCTTTCGCAGCTTCATAATTCATCCAAACCAACACTTTTTTTTAGGGATAACGGTGATTTTCAACTCTTCTTTGTAACTTACAGCGGCTTTAAACAAGACTTACGGTTTAATTAAAACTCAAAAACTAAACAAAAACTATAGAAATTACAATTTGTTTACTACTACTATTAGAATTTGTGAAGGGAGAGTTCGTAAAGGGAACTGAATTGATAATGTTCGTAGTTCCTATCAATAAACAAATACTCCGTACAATAGTATTGTATTTATAGTACTACAAAGATTGAATCTATTCATAAGATCTCATAATATTGATAAGATAAAATATAGTAACTTTTTCCATATTAATGACATTATTCCGATTCGTTAAATATACTGTAATTTTCTCTAATATTTATTTTGGTTAAAATACTCGTCACACTTAGTATAAAACGTAATAGAACGATCGAGAAAGAGTGATATATGATAAAAAAAAACTTGAAACGAAAACTAGAAGATAGAACAACAATCTCAGAGTAACCCGTTTTTACGATCCTACGATTGTATAACCCGATCCTACATTATTAATATTTATTTTTTCAATTACTAAAATTTTATATATAACTTTTAAGATAGAAATCTACTATAATTGAGAATAATTAGTACACATGTTAAAATAAAAGTGTTTTGAGATTTTAGTACGAGATTTTCACATAATTTTAATAAAACAATTATGTATTTTAGTTAATTTTGTAATATCTTACGATTCTACAATTTGATCCTACCGACTCGATCCTAAGAAGCTCATCGATTCAAGGTAGAATTTCGATCCTAACAACATTGGTCCGTGCGCTAAAAATAGACCTAACAAATTAGGAAAATAATTTTGCAGTTGAGAATTTTGTAGATTTGAGTTTTTCATCAAACCTTTGGGATTCAAACCAGATGTGAACAAACCAAATTCAAACATCTACTACCATACAGGGCAATTAACACATTAGAGCAAGTGCAATGGTTTAGCTAAGGGACTTGCTTGCAAATATGAAAAGTTATAAGCTAGTAGCCAAACCATTGTACCTCTACTTTTGGATTAGCTTAGATCAAGCTAGTAGCCCCATTAAGCTACTAGCTCAAATGGACCTTTCTAAAATTTCAACCTATCAAATTAAAGTTTTTATAAAAAATAATTATTTAAAAAAAAAAGTTGGAATTTTTTTTCATGTGGGAACATTTAAGCTAGCTTGAAACCATTGTTTGCAATTGTTGCTTAAAATGATATAGCTTAAAATATATGATGTGGCCATTCAAGCTAATAGTGCATTAGCTCACCATTGCACTTGCTCTTATGTTCCAACAAGTATTTAAACATGATTCAAATCTACATAACGAAACATACAGCAACATAACTGCTCAATTTTACAGCCTTAAGTTGCAGAATGTTAGTCATTCCGCTATTGGCAAAGCCGGTTTCCAAAACACAGACCCGGCCTTAATTCCCACCACAAACGCTCTACTCTTCACCCTTCAAGTGCCCTGCAGTCAACTTCGTTGTTAATATTCTTTTCACAGAAGAGCAGTTCGTTCCGCAGATTTCCTTTAATGAACTGTCAAAAACAGTCTCTCTTGCTCTGTGGGTTGCATCCGTAAAGCTCAGTAATGAGGGGAAATCAGATAATATGCTTAGGCAACATCAGCTATATCAGGAATAACAAACCGTTCTTTGTGATTGGTAATTCTAACTCATGTCAGGTAATTAGGTTTAAGATAAAATAAACATATTCACCACAACTTCATTTGAACTTGTTCAAACGATTAAGCTACAAATCCCATAAGACAAATCACCCATAAACCCATAATTAAGCAACCTAGTCGAGTGTTACGCAGGAAAGCAAGCATATCACTCACTGAAAAAATACCCTGGCACTTGGTGAAGACCTCTGGAAGGTCGACACATGCATAACAAAATCCAGTTGCTCCGTAGGTGTTGATTTACTCTTGTTCAGAACAATTACCAGTTTTTCCAACACAGTTGCGCTCTTGAGAAAGAATTCTATTAGTTGAAGCTGATGTTTCCAAGGTTTTGCATAGCCATGGAGGGTGACGGTCTTCAGTTTTGGCATCACACAAGGATAAGAAAGCTCTTCAGGAGGCGAATCGGCACTGCCTTGGAAAGCCACACTGGAATCACTCAAGGTTTCGTCAGTAACTATAGTGAGTTCTTCGAAGTGTTTTGAACTTCTCATCAATTGATAGAAGCGCAAGAGGCAGCTTTGACAGAACATCCGCAATCCCAAAACTAAACATTTCCATCTGATTTGTAGAAGACGTGAAACGTCTATTGAGTGAAGGAATAGCTGCAATCGCGGGTGATTGAAATTAGTAATATAATGTTTTTTCTCAAACACTCGTCACTTCATCAGTTAGCACATCATAGAGGAATATGCCAAAGATTTAGCTGATTAACTTAAACCACGCAGTAACCACAATACTCACTAATTAGAGAATGATTACATCTGTCATAAACCAACAAAAAGTAATATATTATTTCCAAAAAGGACCAAGAAGTTACCTCTGAAGCAATATCTGATAATTGGAAAACTTCACTACGCGAGAACTTCTCCAAAAAGAGATTAAATCTTCCAACTTCAGTCTCATCATCCGTATCAACGAACAAATGTTTGAGGTAGACATCTCGAACAGAAGAAGCATCAGTGACGTTTGGTATATCAACAAATCCCAACTCCAAAGTTTTAAGATTGGGGAAATCTAACCACCAAGAATCATAGTATGCACTATCTTCTCCAAAATCAAGGGATAATTTACGAATATTTGGAGCACTAAAGCTCATAATATACTTGTCACAAGAATAGGGTCTAACAATATGCAGTTCTTGTAAGGAAGGGCATCCACAAATAAGTTGTCGGAATGAATCCTGAGACAATCCCGTATAATAAAGTATAAGCTTCTTTAGAGAGCCCAAATTCACTTGAAATTGGGAACGGATCCAACAGTGAGAGAGTTTAAGTGTAACAAGTGATTGACTTGTAAAATATGGAAGGTCGGAAGCATCGGTAACCATAACAGTTGCCCGATAAAAATCACAAAAATATATTTCCTTTGCTTGTTTATCCAAAGCAAACCTCAACCACATTCTTGTACCATCACCATCCACAAGTCTTTCGTCATCACAAAGGGGGTCTAAAATAAGATGAAATTTATCAATGACGGGTCTTTTATGAAGCATCAACACATTGCGGATGAAAATGTTGAACTTCCTAACATCGTTGTCAAAATCCCCTGTCCATAAATCACCCGAAACCAACTTATTGACTACTTCTTCAGCATTGAAGTTAAGAGTATGAACCAAAGTCCAAAGGTTTCCAAAAGGACGAATCAACATTGTTCTAACAGCATCAACAATGGGCAAATAAGAAAGAATGTGGACAATGACTTCATCCGGCATTTCACTCAACCTATCACGGTACTTTGAAGAACACTTGCGCTTTTGGGGTTTCATAGTTCTCAAATGATTACCTAAAATAATTTCAAAATAAAACCCTGATTCAGATTTCACAAAACCAATCCGTATCAAGCTAATAATGCTACAATAAATACGGATTAGTAATCACAGGTAGAAACACGCGCACTTAGTCGCATTACAATAGCGGAGGGGGATTCGATCCTGAGACCTATTCAACTTAACCACCAGACTAAGACATACTCCCTCCGAGTCATAGTAATGATTCTTTTACCTTTATACACAAAAAATAAGGAAATGATTCTAAACCACACAAAACACCCTACCCTACACTGAATTGATTTTGGACCACAAAAAAGTTACTAAAAATGGAAAGAGTAACCATCACTAAACTCGCACCAAAAAGGAGGTAAGAACCATTACTCCGACTCGGAGGGAGTATTCAGTAAAGCTCCAGAAATAACAAGAGAATGAAAATGAAAAAGCATTTCAAATGAATAATAGAAGTACATTATCAAATCAATTTCAATTAGAAATGCTAAATGCAGATTACCTTGTTTATTAGCGGTTGAAACTTGAGACTGAGAATTCAGAATTTAGAGATGTTTTGGGAACAAGGGAATCATAAATGTGTGTTTTGGTTTTCGACTTTTGAGTTTCAAGCGTGCGATGGACGCTATGTTTGTAGTTGAGTGGTTTTTCAAATAAATTTTAGCTCATTTTAGGATCTGTTCTTTTCGATTTAACCGAGTTAAATTGAATTATTTGTAGTAGAGCTTAATTGAACTGAATTGAGCGGAATTGAGCTGAATTGAATTTGGTTGAATTAAAAGTTAATTTTATAAACAGATTAACTGAATATAATTGATTAAGCGTAAATAAAACTTAACGGAATACAGTTAAGCAAAATTGGAAGGAGCTGAAATTAAGGCAAAAAAAACAGGACCTAACTTAATTTAACTCTATTTACTTTAATTTATTTTCATTCAGTTTAGTTCAACTCTTCCATTCACAAATTAAGGTTATGTTCGTTTGGACTTAAATTCAGCTCATTTCAATTCAATTCAGCTATATTCACTTCAGCTTAATTAAATTCAGTCAAGTTCAACTCTTCTCTTTACAAATTAATATTTACTATACTTCGGTTCAGTTTAGCTCAACTCTATTAAGTTCATTTCATTTTAACTTAAATAAGTTCAATTAATTCAGACAATATCGGTTGAAAAGAACATGACCTAATTGGTTAGAATAAAACAAAAATAGAATACATAGGAAAAACAAAAATTATTTTATATACACAGATGGAATGATAGTTGATACATCCCCGTTGTAATGGCAAGATAAATATATTCATTTTACAAGAGATTAACTATTAAATAAAATGATCAAATATAATTATAATTTAATGTAAAATGGTACCTCCATTCGTATATCCAAATTCACCATTTTATATTTTGACATTATTGAGCGTACAGAATCTTCACTATTTATTTTGATAACGGAGAAGACATAGTCACGTGAGAATTGAGATATAACTTGTATTTGTTTTTGTAAGTATAATAAGATAACAAAAATATTTTTTTATGGTTTAAATTAAAGATATTTACGTGCAATACGTACCTCGAAAAGTGGATAAAAGAGAACCGGTGTATTTGGATATGAATCGAGGGACTTTAATGTACACCCAAGTACCTAACGTCGAAACAAGTCTTGGACAACACAAATTTTCATCGAAGACGGACATACCCGTCACAAGTTGAAAAGGGGTTAAGTAATACTCAAATGGTTAGATAAGACAAAAACATAATGCTACTCTCAAGCCAATTTACTTTTGTTTTATCTACCAACTTGAATACTACTTGACCCGTTTCAGCTTATGATGGATATGACCGTCTTCAACAAGACTTACTGTTTGGACAAATTCACACTTTCTGGCCTCCTCCACACTCGTAGCCCTTGGGTGCAGGTTGCTGGGAAGTTTCTAAGCTCTCTATCAGTGATGCTTCTGGTTTCGAAGGAAAAATGTAACTTATGGTAAGATTATTAGTAGTCTTCTAATTATGAGATCTCATTCATCATTCTTATTTTTAAAAATAGGTGATATAAAAAAGGAGTCTAGGATAAATGATGGATGATATATAAAGTTTAAATTGAGTCTGAACAACAAAAACATAATAAAAGTTAGTGAAAAATAATGTGCCAAGTCTTAAAAGACTTTAGAGGATTGATCATACTCTGAAAAAAGTCTTAGTTTTTTCCCAAGTTATTTTTTGTCATTACTCATATCTTTCAATTTTTTATCTTAGATAGATTTAAATTATTTCATAGAACATCAAGTCTTATTTACTTGTGATAATATATCCGTCAGATCAAGTATTGCTCATTTGGGTAAATAGACAAAACATATTGCTACGTCTAGGCATTTGACTTTTGTCTTATCTACCCTATATGGTTAATACTTGACTCGTCGCAAATTTGCAACGAATATGTCCGTCGCAAGAGAAATTGCTTCAAAGAATTATACTATTGGAAAGTAACTTGCCCATTCCTTCTTGTCTGATTGTGGTACTAACTGTGGTGTTCTTGCTGCTGTCCTGCAACTTTCCGTCATCCTTGTGCAGACAACCTGTGATGCCCTGCTACTGTTTTTAACTAGCTGCTGTCCTAGTATATTAATCATTTGATAATAGGCCGTTTCAACATCTATAAACCATCACAAACATTCCAAATGCCGATCAAGATATGTTCGCACATCAACACAGATTCACAGCTATCCATTACATACGATTGATAAGAATCTGAAAAGAAAGCCTAACTAAGATGACATAACCAGATTCATAACGATTTCATCTGAACTGGACTAAACATTTCAGCTACAGATTCCAGGTTGAAAATACCCACCCAATATAGAAACCTATAACTATGGAACCTAATCGAGTGTAGTGAAGAAAAGCAAGCATACCACTCAACGAAAGAGTACTCTGGCACTTGGTGAAGACCTTTGGAAGCTCGACACATGTATAACAAAATCCAGCTTCTCCACAGCTCTTATTCCACACTGGTTCGGAACAATTACCAGTTTCTCCAAGGCAGTAGCGCTTTTGAGCAAGAATTCTATTAGTTGAAGCTGATATTCCCAAGGTTTCGCATAGCCATGGAAGGTGATAGTCTTCAGTTTGGACATCTCATAAGGATCAGAAAACTCTACAGGAGGTAAATCAGAACGGGCATTCAAACCCTGACCAAAAAATAAAGTAGGGGTATTGCATACACTCCTATCATTTAGCTCTGTGGTTGTATCACTTGTATGTATAATGAGTTCTTCCAAGTGTTTTAAACTTCTCATCAATTGATAAACGCCCAAGATGCAGCTTTGACAGAACACCCGTAATCCCAACACTACACGCTTCCATTTGATTCGTAAAAGATGCAAAACACCTATTGAATGGAAGAACGGCTGAAATGGAGACATTGACATCACATGGGAATAAGCCAAACCATAAATAATCAATAAAAGATTGGTAAAATGCAACAAAATCAAAGAATTAGTAGAATAGCGTAGACCTCACGGTAAGCAAAAACCGTCAGTAATCAAGGAAAGCTAATAATATCTACCATAAACCAACGAAAATCATTATTTATTTTCAAGAAAGACCAAGAACTTACCTCAGAAGCGTTATATGATAATTGGAAAACCTCACTAAATGAGAACTTCTCCAGAAACATTGTAAACATTTTAAGTTTATTCTCATCATCTATATCAAAGAACAGGTCTTTGAGGTGGACATCTCGAACAGATAAAACATTGATGACGTCTGGTATCCGATCTATTTCCAAATCCAAACTTTTAAGATTGGGGAAATCCAACGACCAACGATCATTAGAATTTTCATCATCAACAAGAACAAGAGACAATTTACGAATGTTTGGAGCAGTAAATCTCAGATTCTTTATAGAATAAGGTTCCAAAATATGCAGCTCTTCTAATGAAGGGCATCCACATATAAATTGTCGCAATGCCTCCTCACAGATATGCAAATTGTAAAGTATAAGCTTCTTTAAAGATCCCAAGTTGACTTGAAGTTGGGGATAGATAGTGCAGTTACAGAGTTCAAGCGTAACAAGCGACTGACTTGTGAAATGGGGTAAGTCGGAACTCTTAGTACAGTCATAAGTAACATCACAGAAATATATTTCCTTTGCCTGTTTATCCAAAGCAAACTTCAACCACGTTCTTACATCATCACCCGTCTCCCTTCTTATGCCCTCATAATGGCACCCTAAAAGAAGAAAGAAATTATCAATGACGGGTGCTTTGTGAAGCATCAACACATTACGGACGAAAATGCAGAAGCGCCTAACTTCGGTGTTTGTCCAACTAGTTTTACGACCCGAAACTAGTTGTTCTACGACAAAAGTAAGAGTAGGAAGCAAAGTCCAAAGATTTCCAAATCGACGAATCAACATTGTTCTAACAGCATCTTCAGTGGGCAAATAAGAAAGAATGTGAACAAGAACTTCATCTGGCATTTCACTCAACCTATCTCGGCTGGCATAGTTTTCTGAAGAACACTTGCGCTTTTCGGGATTCATAGTTCTCAAATGATTACCTAATAACAATTTCAAAATAAAACCTTGATTTAACTTTCAAAAAAAGCAACCTAGATCAAACTAATTAGCGATTAAGGGTGCCTGTTCAACGCCGAATGTAAATGAATTTTGGAACTAATCGAAAAGCGAAAGTGCACAATATAAATGGAATGAAGGAAGTATAGTTGTATAATACAAACACAAATTCTTGCTTAAGAGCGCTTGAGTTAAGACGATACTCACAGAGGTTGTGAGATGTGTTTAACTTAAAGACCGTCTTAAACAATACCTATTGCGAAGAAACAGTTAAGTAGTGTATGATATGAATGTAATGTAAAAACACAATTTACCTGAACAAAAGAGGAGGAAGAAGAAGAAGTAATTAGGTTTTGCTAACAGCGCCACCAAATGTAAAAAAAAAAAACCCTTCGGTATTCACTATTTCAATCAAATTGGGCAACTCCTTCAACTTCTTTTGTTATATGGTGAAATTAGCCCATAACTTTATAAACGGTTTTTCCAACCTGTGCTCTAAGGACATACGTTAATAACTCGAATATGGAAAGATTTATAGTGAATTTTCAGGATAAATATATGTATAAACTTAGTTTCACCGTAATTAGTAATTTTTTGTTTGTTACTTTTTGTCTCGGTAACACCTTTACCCATACTTTCATTGACATTAAAATTGGACACTAGATAATGACACATGAGACGTGTGTCACGACTCACACGATGGCGCCTTAGAATTGTCAATGATTAAATACCTACTCTGATTCTTATAAATTGCTTCATTTGATTAAAATACTCTTTATAATAACTGTTTTTTCCCACTAATTAAGGTGGTGTTTTGATCGAGTTAACACTACATCAGTATAAATGAGTATTCTAAAGAGCATTTGTGTGAGTTTAGGGGTGTAAATGAGTCGAGCTCCGTTCATATTGTAAAAACTGAACCCAAGTTATTGGAAACAAGGTTCGGGATTGGCTCATATGATATGTTATGAGCCTGAGCTCAAATTGGAGCTTTGTTCAAGTAGCATTTTTCCAAGTATTATTTTACTTCTAACATAATTATTAAATCAAATCATATTAAGCTAGTAAATTTCCCGTTTATTAGCGCAAAATAACCTTTCTTATGTTAGTTTTTATTCTAAACTACTATTATAATTAATTTAACATATTTAATATTAAACTGATATTATAATTAATTTATCATAAAATTGATATAGGTTAAGTAAATAGTATTGATAAAAATTAAGTAATTTATAAAATAACGAGCTCAAATAAGCTTTCGAGTTGAACCTTAATGTGTTCAGGCTCGACTCGGTTTGGGCTCAGCTTGGCTCGAGTTCAATTTGACCGATTTCTAGCCGAATTCGAGAGGTTATCTAATTTATACAATAAAAGAAAATAGGATGGAGAGTAATATACTTACTTCATGAAATAATTGGGTTTGAGTTGATTCCTATGCATTTTGAGATGGAGTTGACGTGTTCATAATAGTAGGAAATAAAATGTAGCCATTTGATAGTCGTCCCAAATTGAAAACGTTTTATTCAAATCATCATTATTGTGCTTATAGTATTTTTTTGACTTAGTTTCAAAATTAGTTGTAGAAAAATTTAATTTATATCCATTTAGATTGAACTAATTGTTTTTGAACAAACTTAACTCGATATCAAAACTTTAAAAAATATAGACTGATGATTGAATTTCGTCCACACCAAATAGTCTAATATATGGACCAAAGTTTGCACAACTCTAAAATGGGATGTTGGCCGAGGCACTTATCAAGATATAACCTAACTAGATATAATCTAACTCCTAAGTTAAATGGACTCTAATAAGAATATTCAAACGCGATGTTAAAAACTCATTGTCCGAAGATATTTTGTAGAATAGAGTTCTATGAATGTCTGGCGCACAATGGTACTCTCCAAGGCCATTTTAGCAAGAGGCCGCTCCAAGGACTTGACTCGTGACCTCTCGCTCACACAACAATACCTAACCTGTGCACCAAGGCTCCCCTTCTTCGAACAAAATTTCTATGAATTGAGATAATTTTCCTAAGTTGTAAATGAGGCTAAAGTAATTCCAGATTTCCCCAATTTCAGTCATCCTTGTGCCAAAAATAGAACTAAACAAATGAGGATCAATAATATTTGCAGTTCATAGTTTTGTAGACCTTTGGGATGCAAATCAGATGTTCACAAACTAAATTCAACCATCATATTAACGCTCAGGGCACTCAACACATTATGAATTATGATCCAACGAATACTTAGACATGATTCAAATCTAAATAAAGGAAACATACAGCAACATAACTGCCCAAATTTACAGCCTTAGGTGCAGAATTTTGGTCATTGCTCAACTCCCGCTTCAGCCCAACTGCCCCAACATCGATAATCAAAGTAAATGTTAGAAAATGGGACGGCGCAAACTCAATGCTAATTTTACCAGAGGCCAGATCATAAGATACTCGTACAGAAGTTAGTAGCTCGTGCTTCAATCAAACATGAGATCGAAAGAAAAAAGTTTATATACCCTGTAAGTGTACCCTATCCTCGTGGATGAATGCTGTTCCACGTTAAAGGCAGATTCCTATTTCATAAACCCTTTGGAGAGTAAATGTTTTCTTGAATGCCCAGAAATCACAACTCCTTAGATGCCGTACTATGTTTCTCAAGCAAAGTGTACAGTTACATTTGCTGAAGCTGTCTTGAATCTTAATACTTGCTTAAGAAACTCAAGCTCCTCAACGGCTGTTAGTTTAGTCTCCTCACACTTAATTACCAATTTTTCCAAGATGACGGCATTTCTCAGTACAAATTCTATTAGCTGGAGCTGACCTTCACGATATTTTCCATAGTCAAGGATGGTGACACTTTTCAGTAGGGGCATTTCACAAGAAGTAGATACCTCTGAGCTAATTACTCCATGATTACCCTGCCATTAGTTATAGATTAAATTCCGACAACAATTAAAAGAGAAGGCTGGACGCCATAAGCCGATTAAGTAAAAGAAGAAAACCAGTTACGCTAACCTCATTTCTCCATGATACTCCGCCGTCTACTATGAGCTCCTCCAAGTCCACTGAGCTTTTCATCAACCCTGTAATAACTTGGAGACATCTTTCATTATCCCACCGTGCCTGCAAAGCCAAACTCTGCCATGTATTTTGTAGAATATCCACCTTCTCTAAGCAACACAATTGCTGAATAAGAAGAAACAAAATATGTCTTGCGTTACTCGAAACCGTATTCCGTCAAATTTGCAACAAACAAACAGTAACAGTAAACAAGAGAGTGATGAAAATGAAACCATAACAACAACAGCATTACCCTAGTGCCTCAATGACTCCCACAAATTGCTGGGTAAGGAGGGGGCAGGGGGTTAATTAGCAACACAAAGAGGTTGTTTCCGAATGACCCAAGATGAAACTTGCGTCGAAAAATGCATCGAAGGACCGTTACTTCACAAAAGAAAGAAGCACAACCACTTTAGTGAACAATTTTGATTTATTCCATTATAATCCATAACCAAAGAGTAATGAATTTTTGGCTTCACTGGAAATATGGAAATAAATGGTTACCTTTCTGAAGTAATAATAATAAAAAAATGACCATCACCTAAATGAGTTTCTAAGGATTTGGTATGAATGTTGTGATTTTGCCAAGAATGACAGGGAAAGGCATGATACATACACATTCAGATCATCAGAGTATGCAGTGCATAACACAAAGAAATTCTACGCATGAACCAGTAGATCAACAGGTAATACCAGCGAAAAACAAACACAGGGCAAAATATAGATGTTTCTTCCTCAATCCCATCTATACCGTCCATGTATGACGGTAGGGATCAATCAAGGTCAACATTTACGGGCAAAGTTCCCCATTATATACAATACAACAGCAGCAGAAGCAACAACATTACCTATGTGCCAAGCATGTGGTTCGTGTACAATTAGAGTCAAAGTTGATATCAATTCACCACCAAAGCAAATGGGCACATTATCATTGAGATAAAATATTTCAGAGAGAAACAACAAGTAAAGTGAGCGATCGAGTTTGTTTAGTTGAAAAAAATGAAATCATATTTTGTCATCAAACATGGTAGATAATACTCTGTATTGAGTAAGTTTACCTAAAAAAAAGAGAGAGAGACCAAGTTATACTCGATCGAAGGCCCTACAAATTTTGAACGAACAATTACTAAAACGCACCTCGAACGCTTCACCTGATAATGTAAAAAACTCAACATCTCGAAAGTGCCTCAAAAATGCATTTATTATTGGGCCAGACAAACCATAAGGTAATAGCCTGACAAACACCTCTTGAAGGGAGGAAACATCAATCACATCCAGCAGATTTGATTGAGAAGTTTCATCTAGTCCCTCAACTGTAATATTCAAAATTTCAACATGTGGACAATTAAGAGTTAAAGGGCTGTCACCAACGTCTATGTACAGGTCCAACCTATTAGCACTTGGAGCAGTAATGTTCAGTTCTCGCAACCCTTGAGGGTAATATAGTTTCAGTTTTTGTATAGACGGGCATGCAGATATTAACTGGTTGAATGCCTCATTACTTCCGGTAACACAGATAAGGGATAATTTTCTTAAAGCTCCCATGTGGAATTGAGGTTGGTGCACATACTGCACAAGCATAGTACCGCAAAGTTCAAGCGTAACTAGAGATTGACTTGTGAAGACACATCGAGGTGGAACTATTTTGTCAATATCACCACAATTGAAATCAAGATCTTTTACTTCTCTATCGGCAGCAAATTTCAGCCACACTTGTATGTCGTCAATAAGGCATGGATCTACAACACCCCTTATAGAGTCCCCAATATCAAGGTAAAAAGAGCCGATGGTGGATCTTCTATGAAGCAACAGCACATTTCGGACAAAGCGAGCAAAACGTACAAATAACTCATCCATGATTCGTTTTTTTTCTTCATAAGTACCACCCTCATCACTATCGTAATCATTGAAATCAAACCTAAGAGCAGGAAGCATAGTCCAAAGATTTCCAAAGCGGCGGAGCAACATCGTTTTAACGGCATCACGAGTAGGCATACATGAAAGAATATGCACAATCACTTGATCAGGCATCTCACTCAACCTATCTAGGCCAACATCAACCTTTGAAGAACGCATACGCTTTTGGGGTTTCATGGTTCTTAAATGAGTACCTGATAATTTCTCAAAATAAAAGCTTGAATCACATTTCAGATAACAATACATTTAAACTGTTAATGTTCATTTCGCCCCAACCCCATTTTTCCCTTCACATATAGTTTGGACATTAAAGAGGTGCTCCGCAACACATAACTAAACTACTACATAGTAATATAAACAAGGGATATCAATGACGAGTCAAGATCCTCGCAATTACGGATTGGAACCATTTCCGATTCTTCCAAGTAAAGCTGGAAAGTCTCATACCAAAACTCGAGAATGACTAATCAAATAGAACAATCGTAATGGACTGACAAAATAGTTCAACTATCAATGAAAACAAAATAAAGGTGATAACACCAACAGTAATACACCGAATCTCAGTACCACCCTCTCAGTCCTACAGATGTAGGGTCTCATAGTACATTCATCCCGGTCATTTGTTTACCTTTGGTGTGACCAAGGGAAAGAGGTCACGACCAATTAATTGATAACAACTGAACCAAATCGAGGGTGGAAGACCAAATCACTCATCAAAAATTAACTAATCATAATAATTTCAATAATTAGGGTTCATTATTTCATAGAAATTTCTATGAATAAATACATGATACTATAATCAAGGGTTCAATAATGATAGAGAAAGCTTAAAGAGTACCTGTTGAGGAAGAAAGGCGAAAGCGCTGCCCAAAATAATAACCCTTGGATGTCGGGTTCTATCGGCCGGTCGGTCGGGTTACGGGTTCGGTTATAATTGAGAAGGTGTACTTGATTCCTAAGTATGGTTCGCTTTAGGTTTGATTTTACACTAATCAACGTGGAATGAGAAGTAGATAGGCAATTTGGCGAAGATGCAAAGGCTTTCCCGCTTGATTAGGGGCTCCTTTTCCCGCCTAATTTACCCAGTTGAGTACATCCGATATATTAGTCTAATTCTATAATTTTTTAATATTCTAGTAAAATTTTTGAGTTTTATTTTAGAAATTATGAGTTTTTCTAGAAAGTTTTTGAATTTATTTATTTCACAAATTTTTATTTGCAACGGCACTATCTGTCGAAAGCTTGTGACGGATACCGTTTCCTCTCACAAAATACCCACTTTTCCTCTCTCTCCAACAATATTCATGTGGTCCCCTTTCTCCACTAACTCATTTTCTACCCATTTTATCTCACAAAATATCCGTCACAAATAATGACCCGTCGCAAGCAAGACTTACTATATTTATTTAAACATTAAACTCTAAAAAATCACAATAAAACTAAAAAATATTAAATATAAGTTTAGTTGAATTTGAGTTATAACGGAGAAAAACTAAAATTCAACTTATAAAATTTAATATGCTCAAAAAAAGTAAACATTGCTCAAAAACAAATAAAATTTGAGATAATAAGCTAAAAAAAAATGAGAGGTAATACATCCGATATATGATCATTTTTCTCTAATTACTCCACCAGAAATATTATCGTCTCATAATCCACAAGCCAAGAAATACGGTACAATTAAACCTATCAAACACGTCGAGAGGGTTGGGTGACTTGGGTCTCACTTGGATTACACGGGTCGGGTAAAATTCAAGTGGATATATATGTTTCGGGTTCGAACAGAGAAAGCGAAAAGTTTATATCATTAGTGATATTAGTATACTTCCTCCTATTTATAATAAGTTAATAATCTTACCTTTTTTTTCTTTTTCGTCAATTCACACTACGTGTCTACCTTCCCTACTTCATTTTTTTTTATAAAGTTTTATATCTATATATTACTTCTTTTTTTATATATTTTAAGCACCTCACTAAATCACGTTCCTCACAACCACAGTACTCGTACTTTATATACTTATTTTAATCATCTTATCCACAATACATAGACTCTATTCAATCACCTCATCCCACAATAATACAATCCATTATTTAATTACCATCCTTATTCCCTATGTGTCTTCCCCAACTGTGTATAAGGTTGTTATTATGAATAGGATGAAGTATTATTGATTTTTAATTAGTTTATTATTTAATGATAAAAATTGACTTTTAAATAACCTTTTTAATTATTATCTTATCTGTATAAATACAAAGACATTTTAAGCATTCTTATGCCTCCAAGTCGTCACGTATAATTTTTTTCACAAAAAATTTGGGACCCCCAGCAAATAATACGGAATTAATTACTGAAAAACCTCTATATTTAAGTTTTGTAGATAAATATTTACGTATATGTTTTGTTCGTAAATATTAATGAATAATTTAATCGAAAATAATACATGCCAAATTTTAATTACGACAATAAATTAAATCAATCTTATCTATATAAATATAAGAACATTTGAAACATTCTCATGTATGTATGTCATCACATACAATTTTTTTACAAAAATTGTGGGACACACGACAAATAAACGAAATTAATTACTGAAAAACTTCTATATTTATATTTTGTACGTAAATGTTTACGTGTATATTTTATACGTAAATATTATTGAATAACAAATAATAAATAATTTAAACTGAAAAATTCAGGCCAAATTTTAACCACGACAATAAATTACAATAAACTATAATAAATTAAACCATTCTTATCTATAACCCTTATAAATGTCCAAAGTTTTGCTAAGAGTGAACAGTAGAGCAGTGCTCCACGTGAGGGGAGTGTGCTCAACAGTGGTTTGTCCACTTCCTGTCCTTTTACTCTGACTTGCCTTTATTCTTTTGCGTCTTCCCCTACTTCCTCATTCTCTTTATCTTCCTCCTATTCTTCTTCTTTTACTCTCAACAAATCTTCTCCTTCTTCTTAATCCTTCTTCTTAATCTTCAACTACCTCAACCTCATCAATTTTCTAGGATTCATAAAATTCTCAAATTATCAAATCATCTTATGGTGTGTTTGGGAACCAAGATTGTATTTTCAAAATTGGATTTGGATCAATTTACTTGTTTGGCAAACTAACTAGATTTGGATTTGGAAATCCAACCAAATCCAAGTAAGCCTAAAATAACCACATTTGAAATCCACCCTCCAACCCCCCTCATTTCCAAATTTTTATTTTACTTTGCTATATTTCAAATGACACATTTCAAATAAAATTATGTAGCCAAACACTCTCTTAAAAAATTCGAAACCCTAGATTAAAAGAGGGGAAACTACACTATAAATGTGATCATCTTGATCGAAATGCCAAGGGAATCAACGTTTACAGTCTACAAATAAAAAGAATGCGATGACGACGCTGCATCTCACCTATCTTTTATAGAATAAGAGGTTTGTCTTGGTTGTGTGTTGTTGAATATAAAATATCAGTTTCATCATCTTCATCATTTTTCTGCGATCTGAGTATTTTCGCCTTACAACTCATCGTAAATCTTACATTCATCTTCTTCTTTTTTCCACAACTATAGGATCAAAGCCAAAACGTAATTAGCAAAACTTTCATGAACCAGTTTCGATTAGATAGATGTCAATAAAGCCTCATTCTACAACAAAGTGCTATGTCCCAAACTATCTTATTTGGTGGACTGAAAGCAATCTTAGCATAACGAACGACATTCATTTCTGAAGCATACATGTGCATTACATTTAACAAACAAAGTGCTTTTTTTATAAGGGTAATCAAAATGAGTGCATTCTATGCTAAATCCAAAACACATACAGACTAGTTAACAGAGTTCTTGTCTCTTGCACGACAACACGGAAAGACTAAACCAACTATCAGAAGCGCCCGTACACGAGCAAAATTTTACTAAGTTTTGCAGCAGCGCAAGATTTCAGATTTTATAGTTCAAAGGATAATCAACAAGTTCAAATTCCAATGAACTCGTAAACAAGCTCATGAGCTGTTTTTTTTCTAACAGATTATAAGACACCTGTTTTTTTCCTAACAGATTTCTTAACGTAAGACACCGGTGATTTAATATAACAAGTTTGCAATGTTTAAATAAGAAACCTGTCCTTCAGAATCCGGTTTCCTATATTTTAATTTTCAATTTATTAATAACTAAGAAACCTGTCCTCCAAAATCCGGTTTCCTATATATTAATTTACAATTTATTTAATAACTAATAATAATAATAAATTATTCTTAAATAATATATTGTTTAATTAATTCTACTAGATTCACCGAGTAATACATGCATACCTCTCTCTCTTAACTTACCATAATCCACCGCCTAACACATTCTTTAAATAATAATTATCAATATCTACTTAAATATATCAAAGACACCGGGTGTAAATGAGAGTGGTGTCATAGACAGGGGAGAACCCACCTTAGAGCAAGGGGTAGCAGCCGCTACCCCAAACTTAAAAAAAATTGGTTTAAAAGACGGTTTTTTGCGACCCCAAATATTGATAAATAGTAGATAATTAAATGTTATCCTAATAAATCTACAGTAAATATATTGTGGCTCAATGGTACAGCCATTAAATATCCTCCCGGACATAATTGATAACAGGTATAAGTCAAAGACACCAATAATTATTATTAATAAAAACAAGTCTCTTTAATTGTTAGCTAAGATACCAGTTCCTCCAACAGGTTTCTTAACCAAAGACACCTATGACCTACACACCTGTTATAAACAAGTGTTGGGCTTTTTTGTAGTAGTGATCACAGTGTTTCACTCCCATTTTGTCATGTTTCCCATGAAAAGTCTAAATTTCAGAGTAAAAATTTGGATAACGAGGTGGAAGATGAAGATGACGAGGAGGTCCCAACAATGAGGATGACGAGGCGGAAGATGAAGCAACCCGCGTCTCAGATGAGACAATTGATAGATTGAGAAAGAAGATATACGACTATCTTCTAACCCACGTTGAGTTCTGTTAAATATACTCAAGCTTGATAATAAGTAACTAGTTAGTTAGCTAACACTAGTTAAGTTAAGTAATTAACTATAGTTAGTTAATTACATATAAATAGACAAGTAACCACTTCATTGTAACTAACTTGATCATAACAACTTTTCATCAATATAACAAACTCTTGTTATTTAGCTTTGGTGTTATTTCCACTATCAAGCTATCATCATGTTCATCAATGGAGGTTATCAAGTTAATATGGTATCAGTCGCATAGGT
The DNA here is from genome assembly GCA_029255685.2 of Silene conica. Taxonomy (NCBI): domain Eukaryota; kingdom Viridiplantae; phylum Streptophyta; class Magnoliopsida; order Caryophyllales; family Caryophyllaceae; genus Silene; species Silene conica. The sequence goes on from CM055319.2 coordinate 7,888,829, forward strand.
TTAACGATCCTCCTTCATGAATTCTCGTTTCTGACAATTGCTATTTCAATTGTTTCTTCAATTTCTGACAAGCTGTCATCACCGAGATTTTTCAATTTCTGATCTTCGGCCTCAGCTCATTCAACTATTATCTTTGCTTCCGCCATTATCGACTCGTTGTGAGCAATCTTCTTTTCGATTTCAATTTCTTTCTTCATCAAATGTGCGATTTCCGTTAATCCTCTATTTCGCACATAATCTTTGATTCTTCATTTTTCTTACTTTTTGATTGATTTTCTTTCTTAATCATCGAATTTTCCTTCAATCTGCTATTTGCGCATCATCTCCTTCAGCTTCAAGCGTTTAATTGTTCTGTTCTTCATTCTTTGATCCTCTTTCCTAAAAATTCCCAAAAATTAGGTTTTCGTGTTTACTTGTTTGTCAAACCTCTTCTGCATCAATATGCCTGCAACACCTACATCTTCTTCATCTACATCAATCGATGTTTATGAAGATCCTTTGACTCTCACTAATCATGATCAACCAAACATGAAAATCACTGATACTCCTTTTGATGGAACTGGCTTTCCCGTCTGGAAACGTGATGTTCTTATGGCCTTAGCCTCAAAGAACAAAGAAGGATTTATCACTGGAACATGTGCAAAACCTTCTAAAACTGATAAGACCTTTAATCTTTGGACGAGGTGTGATATGACGGTTCTTCAGTGGCTGAAACATTCATTAACGCCAAGTCTTAGGGATAATTTCATATATGTCTCTTCTTCAAAAGAGTTATGGTCAGAATTAGTGGAGAGATATGGACAGGTTAATGGCATAGAACTATACCAGCTTTGTTAGGTTTAACTAGTTGCTCATAAACTAATTTAGTCATACTAACAAAACCTTTAATTAACTTTTAATTAACAAAATAATAAACTTGTTTATTAGATCTTATGCATGCTTAAAAATGCGGAATAGGGAGAAATCGAACCCTTACACACGGTCCAAGCTTGGCAAGGATGATCCTCCAAAGTACCCAAATTAGAATACCTCCTTTAAAGATGCACCAAGACAACCCCTTAAAACCGAATCTTTGTTGTGCTAGACTAAGAATCGATTCTTCCTTAAACTTATTCTAATCACTCTTATTAGAATATGAATACTAATATTATAACTTTTATTATTAGTAATCTTATTATTATCACTATAATAATATTAGAGGATTTTAGTTGTTATTTTTCTCACCCTTAGAAAAATTCACAAAACATTAGCATTAGAATGAAAGGAGGCAAGGGTAGTATCTTATTATGTGAACAACTCACATAATATATGGAGTGTTGGTGGTTTTGCCGTGAACAAGGCATAGGGAAGAGGTAAAGAGAGCATATTGAGCTTACCCATGAACTAGGGTGGCTCTAGGATGATTAAAGTCTAAAACACCTTTAATCATGATGTTGGAGTCATTAAATAACTCTTAATACTACTCCTTATTACTCTCCCAAAACCGGTACACCATACACAAATATGGACCTCATTTTACAATTTTGTCAATCTTACAATTTTATGTTATGTGACATACAATATGTCACAATTTAATAAAATAACAATTGTTATAATTTAATCATACATATTTATCAAATAAATATTGTTCATAAATTAATAAATCTCATTTATCAAGTTGACAAGTAATTCGAAATTAGTAATTGTAAAATAGTCACTTATAATAATCGTCAATACGATTTACAACCTTTGTATTAATTTTAACCCAATTCATTCTAATTACGATATCTTAAAATATCGTTTTATGTTTAACAATTGATACGTTTCAATTTTAAACAAAAATCTTACATGAAGATTTAACCTCTAATTTCTCGATATACGAGTTTAAGGAATATGATCAAATCGTATCATTATATATTTGATCATTTTATCAATTAAGGGAATTGTCCTAAAGGTGTGACCTAAAGGGATCAACTGACCACCACCGTCATACGACAGTAATGTCAAACTCTAGCTAGCCAATCATTACCGATTAATGTTGGTCAGTTGACTAATAATTCGTATCATCCCTTGCGCATTCTTGTTATGAGATTTAATTACGTGATCGCACTATTGTTGAGGACACATTTCCCAACAATCTCCCACTTGTCCTCGACAAGTGTGCGTCACCAATTCTCTTGTCCTATTACAATCTCCCACTCAATGCAAGATGTCTCTCTCTGGTCGTTCTTGCATTTGATCATATCATGAATGGTTTCCTCGATCTGGAGAATAACTGTCTGACCGGAATCATCTACCATAGATACCTTCCGAGCGTGGCCACGCATTTCCAGTTAACTTCTCCTCGAGTGGCCCTGAGATTTGAACAACCCTGACAAGGGGTGGACAATTTCTATCGCACTACTTCCTTCAACTAGTCACAGTTAGTCACAACCCAAAACAATCCCATTTGACTCCAGTTACGAAAAGTCGTAGAGAATGGATCAAAGTTATGCCTAAACTGTACCATCTTGGGAGAGTAGTCTTTAGTCAAAGAATTGACTCACAAGAATACTATAGCAGCTCTCGCCACGACCCGGCTATAAAATTTCCAGAACTCTATAAGCGGTCACATTGCCCGACAGAGTGTCTCTTACAGTCTGTCTATGTGATCGACTAGTCATCACATATGACTCTATGACACTTGAACTTGCCATCAATCGCCTCACACTCTAGTCGCTTCGAGATGTCACCTCATGTAAGCGGCTAGGGGCTATACTAAGTCAATCCAGTTCACTTATGGGGTTCAATATTGTCTCATACAACCCATTTGGATTCTGACAAAGTATCTTTTACTTTGAGTTATTAATAACTCAAATGATGTTGTCATGCAACAATAGTCAACACTATTACATTGCATTTTGATGCACAATCATCTGTTTGTATTAGTGTTTTGCGAATAACCTTTATTCATGCGATTAACATTTTATTCATGATAGCAAAACTTACAACTTTTGGTCTCCTTTATTCTCATATTATCCCGTATAATATGATTCTATTTGAGTACATATCTAGAACTCTTTCTAGATTTTGAGTTTCCTTTCCGGAGGAAAGCTCCCACTGTTATCTTATAACTTGTGACGTATCAATATACTGGAGGGATTAAAATCACTCTCTACAGTCACTTATGTACTGAAATCTATATTGTAGTTTATTTATGATTTCATCATTCTTTATAATTTTCACTCATCTTGGCTATCTGATAATGGTTTCATTCATCATTATGAACAATGTATCCAACCATTCTAACTTCTAGTGGGCGACCTTTTATTATCCATATAATAAACCTTCCCGTAAAGCTCCATCATCTTATGATATAAAGTATTTGATTATCTAGAATTGAAAACCTCTTATTCTTTACACCTTAAAGAATCACCCATTCTCTCTAAATGGTAGGCTTAATTCTTTTCATGAAAATCGCTCCCACTAAAATCAATATCTCTCGATATCTTAAATGAACCTTTCATTTCTCGCATGTTAAACTATTACTTGAATCATTATTACTATCACTATCCCTATAGTGATCTGTTTCCATTCAATCATTCATTACCTTCTTATCTTGTCTTCGTTTCCTCGAGACGAAAATGACATGATAATTTCTTTATAACTACATAGGAACCGTTTTCCTACTGATGATTTCATACGGGGTTTCAAGTTTCCTCTCTGAAACAATGAACACAAAGAACCTTTCTCCGAGTGTCCTCCCGTAGTTTCTTCAAATCACTTAGGGCTCTTTGTTTCCTCTCTATGAAACAATGAACACAAAGAACCTTTCTTCGAGTGTTCTCCCGTAGTTTCTTCAAATCACTTAAGGTTCTTCTTAAGACTCCCAAGTGAGAATCTTCTCTAAGATCCTTCCTTTATTTATTCATTGGTTTGTGAGCGAAACATTTTCTCCCACTCTATCCTTCTAACAATAACCTTTACTTGTTTAAGGATAGCTATTTCGATTAACCAATGTATCTGAATGTTTGAAGTTTGATAGGTGTGATGAGTATATTCTCATTTTCACTTAAAATGAAAATCTTATAATGAACTGATATAGTCTCATTTTGATTGAATCTATCTCATGGGGTGTAGTTCTCCGTTTTAATCAACACTTTGATTATCTTATACTTGATCGTATCAATATTAAATCACTACCATTCATGTTTAAACAAGGTATGCAATTTATTTGAGAAATTAAAACATTGATTAAGAACAAAAGTAGTGACTCGGGTTGAAAACCAAGTCACTAATATCCAAAATTACAACCATTGTTTTAGGATTTTAATCCTTGTCTTACAAGAAAATTAAATTGTTCCTCAAATAAATGCAAAATATGAAAGAAGACGATATGAAAATAGAGCCTAGCTCTTCAAGTCTTCGATCAATTGGATGCTACCATAGCCATCCAAGTAAGGAACCTCAAGCTTCCTTCTCCTTGCCCTTATCATTATTCGGGGGTGACCCTTTAAAACAATTAAAAAGGGTAAATATCAACACATTTGTATCACTATACATAAGTTGATAAACGACATGAATTATACGCGAGAACTATTACCTACGGCGGTTGCCTTCCCATTTTTGAGATCGCTTAAGTACTTGGGGCAATTTCTCTTCCAATGACCGATCCTCGTGCAATAATGGCACTTGCTCTTTAGAAGACGAGGTGGAAGCGCCTTTCGAAAAGGTCTTTTTTTTTGGTCGCCTTGGGCTTGAACGTTTTCTTGCCCTTGCCTTTGGAGGCATTTCTCTTGAAGCTCGTTTTCCCTTTCTTTTCGATGTTCAAAACATCTTTGGTGGAACTTTCATGAAGTCCCATGTCCCTTTCGGCTTGGACTAGCATCTTATGCAACTCGTCTAACGAGGTCTCTTGGTTTCGCATATTGAAATTCACCCGGAATTGAGCATACGCCTTAACCTTATTGAGCGAGTGAAGAACTCGGTCAATGATAAGAGAGTCGGGAACATCAACATTTTTAGCTTTTAGAGTCTCCGCGAGCTCAACTAGTTTGAGAACATGAGGGCTTATCTTTTGCCCTTCCTTGAAAGTTATGTCAAAGAAGGCGGAAGCCGCCTCATATTGAATCACCCTAGGAGTTTGCGAAAACATGGTCGCAAGCTTGGTGTATATCTCATATGATGTGGTCAACTTGATCATACTCCTTTGGAGATCCGGCTCCATGGAGAAGATGAGCACATTTTTAAGAGCGGAGGACTCTTTCATGTAGGCTTCATAGGCCTCACGAGTTTGGACCGACGAACGAGCGGTCGGAGCGGGAGGTGCGGCTTCGGATAGGTAACGACTCTTATCGTCACCTTGAGCGGCCAAAAGCAATTGCGCATCCCAATCCTTAAAATTGGAACCATGCTTATCGAGTTTGCAACGATCCATAAAGGATCGAAGCCATGATACGTTAGTGAGAGGTGGAGCGTTGGTTGCCATTGTCGATGTTGAAAATTAAACTACAATAATAAAAGGAAAAACAACATCATTTTTTAAATTCATAATTTTAAACTAGAAACTTTAACAAGTTTAGTTATGTATTTACTTAATGATCTCTTACCCAATTAAGTAAAAAATCCCGAGACCCAAACCCATACTAATGCGGGCACGGTGTAGCCGATTCAACCCGTATCGGTATAATTTGGTGGATTAACTCTTTAATCGGTTCTACTCTTAGAACTCTCGGTCGACAATTTTCTTAAAATTATCTTTAGCCCGAACTTATTGCAACTACGGTTACGAATACTTTCGTTGAGATCAACCAAATTTCAAGGTGTAATCTTATTACCCCACTTACCCAACGTGACAATTTTAGTACCCCGGTGTAGCCGAGCCTACGTCCTTGTGAAGAAGGGATTCATGGGTCCGTACTTTTTGGTAAGGCTAAGTCTCAATATTTATATGTAAGAGATCTAGTCAAATTATTATCTATCTCCGTTTAAGTGAACTAAGTCGGTGAATTATCGATAAAATAAAAGACTAGGTCGACTAGGTCGAAACATGCATGATACGATGTATGACGATTTGGCTATGCATGCAAACATATAAAAAGCAAAATAAAAGCATAAATAAACCCTAGTATGGCCTTTCCTAGAAAAGAAATAACAAAGTACAAATTCGGAAACCAACTCCTTTGGTCCCTTGAACTTCACGCGGCACGCATTTCGAGGTAAACACCGTCTTGATCGGAACTCCTTTCCGAATGGCACCGTCTTCAAGGAACTCCGGATTTTACAAATATTACAACTTTTCTAGTCTACTTTATACATTATAAAATAGAAATAAATTACAATTGGGTGATACGAGATCACAAAATTACAACCGAATCGGTAACCCCTTACATTACGGGAAATACCGATTTAAAAACTAGGCCATACTAAGTAAATTACATAATTCCCAAAATTACGTAAAAATAAATCATGACATTCATAATATAAATATGCAATGCTTATATAAATATGAATTAACATGCAAATCCTAAGCCAAATCGTCCTATTTAAAAACACTTATTTAAATAGTTATCGTAAACCTCGGTTTTTATGGAATTGCGTGTTTTAACGTTTAACAACACTATGCATTAAATGAAACGGTTTTCATCCTTAAGTTAATCATCCTAACTCGCATAGGATTCAAAATTTAGTCTTACTCAAACTTTGAACATGAATTAACTTAATATATTATAATATTGATCGGTATTACTCGGTTTTTCGGGAAAAATAATATAAAATTCAAAAGAGACATTAAAATTTCGAAAATTCAAAATTCAAATTTTGAAAAATCCAGAATGTTCTTAAAATTTTCAGAAAGTTAAAATATAAGTATTTTACACGGTTTTATTATTATTTCGAAAATAACACGTAAAACGAGCAATTTAAGTCGGAAAATTCAATAATTAACTTCATAAATGCAAATTAAATACTAATAATATTTTAATACCTTCCAAAACATTTTAAGAACACAAGATGGACAGAAAATTAAATGGCACATTGCCCCATAGCTGAAATTTTAAAGCATGCCTTCTTTCATTTAATTTTAAATGCTACTTTTAACAAATCAAAATTAAATCAATACAAATCAAATCTGAAACTTTTGGCACCCAAGAAAATTTTCATGATGAACATATCATATATGACTAATATGGGTTATATTTTTCGGCCATTTTAACAACATTTGCAAATTTTAACGATTTACGTCATATATCGTACGATTTTAACCTTTAAAATTATTTCTCAAGCATAAAATAAGATAAAATTCTCGAAAATTTTATACATGCTGGAAATAATATATATATGGCCAAATTCCAACTTAAACTATTAAAGTCGAAATTATGTCACTAATTACCCGATTTTTACATTAAAAATCTATAATATTGCAATATTTGAGATAAATTTCTGGAAAATTCAACATAAATTTTAAATATTGCATGTGACATCCTCATAAATTTTTATAGTCAAATTCATAATATAACTATTTTAACCCATTTTTATTCATCCTTTTGCATTTTAACCATTAAAATTCATATCACACGATTTAAAGGTCCATAATTTACGAAAATTCATATTCATATTATAGAAAATACATGTGATATCATACTGAAAAATCTCGGCAAGAAGCTTATTTTAACTATTTTTCCCAAAATTAATCATTTTTAACCATTAAAACGTATTAAAAACCGAAATAAAAATACCAATGATCAATATTCATGCAAAATATATTCCAAATATTCTAAATCATATTAGAAAACAGTAGGTATCATGCTAAATTATTTTCGTGCATATCATATATTTAAAACGAAAATTATCAAGTTTTATTTTGTTATTCTAATAACTCCGTAAAAACGAAACGGAAAGCATGCAAACAACCCTTTTGCTCTGATACCAATTGTTAGGTTTAACTAGTTGCTCATAAACTAATTTAGTCATACTAACAAAACCTTTAATTAACTTTTAATTAACAAAATAATAAACTTGTTTATTAGATCTTATGCATGCTTAAAAATGCGGAATAGGGAGAAATCGAACCCTTACACACGGTCCAAGCTTGGCAAGGATGATCCTCCAAAGTACCCAAATTAGAATACCTCCTTTAAAGATGCACCAAGACAACCCCTTAAAACCGAATCTTTGTTGTGCTAGACTAAGAATCGATTCTTCCTTAAACTTATTCTAATCACTCTTATTAGAATATGAATACTAATATTATAACTTTTATTATTAGTAATCTTATTATTATCACTATAATAATATTAGAGGATTTTAGTTGTTATTTTTCTCACCCTTAGAAAAATTCACAAAACATTAGCATTAGAATGAAAGGAGGCAAGGGTAGTATCTTATTATGTGAACAACTCACATAATATATGGAGTGTTGGTGGTTTTGCCGTGAACAAGGCATAGGGAAGAGGTAAAGAGAGCATATTGAGCTTACCCATGAACTAGGGTGGCTCTAGGATGATTAAAGTCTAAAACACCTTTAATCATGATGTTGGAGTCATTAAATAACTCTTAATACTACTCCTTATTACTCTCCCAAAACCGGTACACCATACACAAATATGGACCTCATTTTACAATTTTGTCAATCTTACAATTTTATGTTATGTGACATACAATATGTCACAATTTAATAAAATAACAATTGTTATAATTTAATCATACATATTTATCAAATAAATATTGTTCATAAATTAATAAATCTCATTTATCAAGTTGACAAGTAATTCGAAATTACTAATTGTAAAATAGTCACTTATAATAATCGTCAATACGATTTACAACCTTTGTATTAATTTTAACCCAATTCATTCTAATTACGATATCTTAAAATATCGTTTTATGTTTAACAATTGATACGTTTCAATTTTAAACAAAAATCTTACATTAAGATTTAACCTCTAATTTCTCGATATACGAGTTTAAGGAATATGATCAAATCGTATCATTATATATTTGATCATTTTATCAATTAAGGGAATTGTCCTAAAGGTGTGACCTAAAGGGATCAACTGACCACCACCGTCATACGACAGTAATGTCAAACTCTAGCTAGCCAATCATTACCGATTAATGTTGGTCAGTTGACTAATAATTCGTATCATCCCTTGCGCATTCTTGTTATGAGATTTAATTACGTGATCGCACTATTGTTGAGGACACATTTCCCAACAAGCTTAAGAAGGATCTTAGTACCATTTCACAGGAAAATCTTTCAGTTGTTGATTATTACAGCAACTTGAAAAGAACCTGGGAAGAGATTAATGACATTGATCCCATTCCTATTTGCACTTGTGGTGCCATGAATGCTTGTACTTGTGAGCTACTGAAAAGGATCATGGATAGAGAAGCCCATTCTAAACTTATTCAACTACTGATGGGGTTAAACAGCAGTTATGAGAGTGTAAAGGAACATGTATTGACCATGGAAATTCTACCTACAATAAATAGAGTCCTAGGTTTGCTTCAGAAAGTTGAGAAACAGAAGAATGTCACAGAGACAGCTGACACATTACTTGAAGGGAATGCCTACCACAGTCAGAAAGCATCCATAGCAAGTTTTTCTGCCAAGAAACCAAAGGTTAATCAGACTGATACTTCAGATTTAGAGTTGGGAACAAAGACATGTTCTCATTGTAATAAATCTGGCCATGTTATGGAAAATTGCTATAAACTACAAACCTGTACCTTCTGCAACATTCAAGGACATATTCGTGACCACTGTTACAAACTTAAGAAGCTTCTGGCTGCAAAAGGGAAAGCAACCAGGGGAGGTTATAACAAGAGAGGAAGAGGTGGACGAGGTAGAGGAGCAAATAATGCTAATGCAAACAATGCCTCTTACTATGATGATGAATGGGATGATCTACTGGATGATTTTGATGAGTCCACACCTCTCAATGGTCAGAATTCTCAGACACTTCTCAGAGGATCCACTCCTTCTTTCACAAATCAACAAGAGGATCTTGTTAATGGCTTGGTTGACACTATCACAAATAAGGTGTTGAAGAATATTTCACAGAAGTTCCCATCTACCTCTAACTCAGGCACAGTGAATGCAGCTTCACAATCTGTGAGCTTCTCAGGTATGATTGACTACTCTCACACTCTTGATATTCAAGATTTCTATAATACATCTAGTTGGATAATTGATACTGGTGCATCCGACCACATGACATCAAATATTCATTTGCTTCACAATATAAAAGTTCTGAACAAACCTATTCCTGTTTCTTTACCCGATGGTAGCATGAAAATAGTCCATAAAACAGGTACTATTCAACTAACAAAACACATTAAGCTTAAGAATGTTTTTGTAGTACCTGGTTTTAGACAAAACTTGCTATCCGTAGGATCACTGTTACAATATGCTAATATGAGAGTTATTTTTCTCTCTAATCAATGTTGGTTCCAGGACCTTTCAAGTAAGAAATTACTGACAAATGGGAAGAAAGTAGCAGGTTTATACAGAATCAATCAGGACTTGGAGTTTGTCTGTGTTAATAATATGAATAAAGACAGTAATAATATCATTAGCAGTTGTCACGAGTATATCCAATCCAACAACTGTAATCAGAATACAGACTTGTTCTTGCTGCATCAAAGATTAGGTCATACTTCCATGGAAAAATTGAAACATGTATCTGACAGTGTAGCATGTAATAAAAATGCACATTTTGATTGTCAAATCTGTATTATGTCCAAGCATCATGCATTACCTTTTCCTAAAAGTAACTCTCATGCATCACATATTTTTGAACTTGTGCATATGGATGTCTGGGGACCATATAAGGTCAATACCATGACTGGAGCAAAGTATTTCTTGACCATTGTAGATGATCACACTAGGTCTACCTGGACTTATCTCATTCAGAATAAACTGCAAGTACCACATATCATTAAGGATTTTCTAATACATATAGAAACACAATTTCTTAAGAAGATAAAAAAGGTCAGAACTGATAATGGGACTGAATTCATACAAGAACCATGCAAATTAATGTTTGCTGCTAGGGGCATTATACACCAAACCAGTATTGCAGGAACACCACAACAGAATGCTAGGGTAGAAAGGAAACACAGACACTTACTTGAGACTGCTAGAGCCTTAATGATCCAATCAAATGTGCCTTTAAAGTTTTGGGGTGAATGTCTGTTAACTGCTACCTATTTGATAAACAAAATGCCCATGGCCAAGTTGAAATGGAAATCTCCACATGAGATGCTTTTTAATGAGACTCCATCTTATGAAAACTTGAGAGTTTTTGGAACTTTATGTTATGCTACTGTACCTGCTAGGCTGAGAGATAAGCTTGGTCATAGGGCAAGAAAATGCATATTCATAGGATATCCCTATGGAAAGAAAGGCTACAAGTTATATGACTTGGACAAACATGTTTGTTTCTCAAGTAGAGATGTCATATTTAGAGAAAGCATTTTTCCCTATAGACATTCTCAATTGAATGATGATTTATCACATCATCAACATTCACATATTTTTGACATACAACAACTGTCTGAGATAAATAACAGACAATTTACTCATCTTATTGATGGATCTAAAGATCATGATCTGAATTTTAACAAAAGAAATGATTGTAATGATAACATTGAATCCAATGAAACAAATATAAACACTGAAATTGACAGTGTTATGCAGAATAATGCAAGTAACTCATCAGACAGTACTGATGGTAACACAAATTCTGATCATATACAGAATACCAATACTAATTCTGATAACATACAGAATAAATATCATTCTGATAAAGTACAGAATGTATATACTGATAATGTCAATCATTCATCAGATAGTACTGATGGTAACACAAATTCTGATGAAGTACATAATTCTGAAAAGGAACAGAACACATATACTGATAATTCTAGTGTTCGAAAGTCAAAAAGACAAAGGATGCCATCTACACTACTAAATGACTTTCATTGTCCAAGACAAATAAAAAGGAGTCATGCTAGTCTTCATGCAAGTGTTCTTAATGAACTCTCAATGTTTGATAATTCATACCTAGTCTCCTTAAACAATGCTTTCATTGAGAGTGAGCCAACTTACTATGGCCAAGCCAAACATGATCAGAGATGGGTAGAGGCTATGGAAAAAGAGCTAGCTGCCCTTGACTGTAATCAAACCTGGATATTAACTGAGCTACCCCCAGGGAAGACAGCCATAGGATGTAAGTGGGTATACAAGATTAAACACAAGCCTGATGGAACAGTGGAAAGGTTCAAAGCAAGACTCGTAGCAAAAGGATATAACCAAGTCAAAGATCTGGACTATAAGCATACTTTCTCACCTGTTGCTAAACTTGCAACAGTGAGGACCCTTATTGCTCTTGCATCATTAAAAGGATGGGTATTGCATCAATTAGATATAAATAATGCTTTCTTGCATGGGTATCTGGATGAAGAAGTATACATGACACCACCTGAGGGTTATAAAGATGCCAAAGAAGGTCAAGTATGCAAACTGCAAAGGTCACTGTATGGTCTGAAGCAGGCATCAAGACAATGGAATAAGGAATTCACTAAGTATCTAATAAGTCTAGGCTTTGATCAGTCTAAACAAGACTACTCTTTATTCACTACGAAAAATAAGAAGACAGGATCTTTTCTAGTGGCTTTGGTTTATGTGGATGATGTTATGATAACTGGTGACAATCAGTCAGAAATACAAGAAGTCAAAACAGGACTGGATCACAAGTTCACTATAAAAGACCTTGGACCTCTAAGGTATTTCTTAGGGTTAGAAGTGGCTAAGAATGAATCAGGCATCACAATCAATCAAAGAAAATACACCTTAGATATCATTAAGCATATGGGAATGGAAGAATGTGTGGAGGCAAAAGTTCCACTGCCAAAAGGATTGAAACTGAGCATAGAAAAAGGTGACTTGTTAGAGGAGCCTGAGCAATACAGAAGACTGATTGGTAAGCTGCTATACTTGAATTTCAGCAGACCAGACATTTCCTATGCAGTCCAGCACCTGAGTCAGTTTGTGACCCAACCTAGAATGCCACATTTGCAAGCAGCAAGACATGTAGTAAGATACTTGAGACATACGGTGAATGCAGGTCTATTTTATCCTGCAAATAATGACATCAACCTCAAAGTCTACTGTGATGCAGATTGGGGGCAATGTGAATTCAGTAGCAGATCTTTATCTGGATATGCTATATTTCTTGGACATGCATTGATATCATGGAAAACAAAAAAACAAAAGACTGTTAGTAAGAGCAGTACAGAAGCAGAATACAGGAGTATGTCATATACTGCCAGTGAGGCTGTTTGGTTGGATAGGTTGATTTCAGACTTGGGACAAAGGATTCCAAGGCCACTGGAATTAAGATGTGATAATAAATCAGCACAAAACATAGCAGAAAATCCAGTCTTTCATGAGAGAACAAAGCATCTCGATATTGACTGTCACTATGTCAGAGAGAAATTTGAAGAAGGATTCTTGTTGCCAAGCCATGTAAACACAAATATGCAATTGGCTGATATCATGACCAAGCCTTTGGGAGTGCAACAGCATAGTTACATGACTAATGCACTTGGAATGAAGTTTCTGACATCTTATCAATCATAAGAAGAGAAGTTTGAAGACTTGAAGACATCTCAAGCTTGAGGGGGGAGTGTTAAATATACTCAAGCTTGATAATAAGTAACTAGTTAGTTAGCTAACACTAGTTAAGTTAAGTAATTAACTATAGTTAGTTAATTACATATAAATAGACAAGTAACCACTTCATTGTAACTAACTTGATCATAACAACTTTTCATCAATATAACAAACTCTTGTTATTTAGCTTTGGTGTTATTTCCACTATCAAGCTATCATCATGTTCATCAATGGAGGTTATCAAGTTAATAAGTTCACTGCTGCTGCACTCGGAGGTGGCCCATTACCGTCCTTACATGTTCGAAGTGTCGACCAAAGAGGAACACGCTGACTTGGCGAAAAATTCTAGGTAAAGACTCTGCTCCACCTAGCTATTCTCTAACTTAAGCCCTACTTTTCGACACAGGTCGATTGTTGTGTATTTTCCGTCTCCTTTCGACATATTACAGGCGCTTTTATATATAGTCTCTATTTAAAGACTGCAAATTACAGTCCCGCAATGAAACTATGAAAATTCGATAGCTTTTTTTACACTAATACGGATCACGATCTCCTTTTTGTACAATCCCTTTCACATAATGTAGATCCGCTTTACCAAAAACTAACCGAAACTTTCAACACACTGTTAGGCCAATATCATCAGACTTGAGAATAATTTGGCCGTTGTCAGTGCAAAGATAATTCGAATAGAGTAAATACGAACTGATTCTTGGAAAAATCTAATTTTATAAAATCAATGTATAAATGAATCATTCCAAACATTCGACCTTGATTAGTTGTTATCTTTCGAGGCGTACAATCTTAACATTAATCGCATGCGTGAAAGATTGCACCTAAGAAGCCAAATCCACAAACGATATTTTGGTGCCAATCTTAACGGTAAGAGCATGTCTGCATCTAACGAAAGCATTTTTGTTATAATCTCTTCAACTATTACCTGAAGTTTATCACCTTGAAGAAAATTTCTCAGACGGATAGTTACGGAAGGACCATGAAATTGGATTGCGGCTAAGGTATACAATGTTGTGAATTTATGCCTTGAATTTGTGTCGAAGACGGATATAAGCTAAGTGTCTTATTAAGACTTGATTTCTTAGTTTATTTATGGTAGGAGAACTTGAATTAGATTAGGAAACTATTGTATTAGTTTCCTAATAGTCTTTGGTTTCTAATTAGGTTAGATATTTTATCTTGGGTGGAAGGAATAAGTTTCTTCCGGAGAAGAAAATTCAGTTTGTCTCAGGGCTCTATTATTGGTGTTCGTCTGTCTCGTTTGTCTTTGAAAATTGGAGGAGTTTGTTTAGATCTTGGTTGGCCTCAAGATAATTTTGTCCTTCGTCTTATTTGGGTAGTCTCTTTCAAGTCTGTTTGAGACTACCATATTTGTTGGTAGAATAGGGTATACTTTTGGCTCATATTGAGCGCGTGTGTACCGGTCTACTGTTGTACTATTTTCTCCATTATAGTGAAGTTTGATCTCCTTGCAAGGTGGACGTAGCCAGTTAATTTACTGGTGAACCACGTAATTCCTTGTGTCAACTTTATTTACATTCATTATTTATTGTTCTTATCACCTTATCAATTAACTATTTGGGTAACGGACGCCTCCGTTACAACATACAATAAAATCAGTGGTGGAAACATAATAATCCTTATCACCAGCCCAATCAACATCGCAAAATGAGTGAGGGGACAAAGGTGTGTCACGATGAAGGTTAATGCCATCTTGAAGATAACTCTTAAGATAACGAAGAAGCTTCAAGACTAACCAATGAGACTCTTGAGGATTATGAAGGAATTGAAGGCTAGCAAAGGCAATGTCAAGTCGGGTAGGGGATAGGTATTGAAGGCAACCGACAGTAGCGCGGTAATTTGAGGGGTTAGGAATGGACTGACCAAACACAAGCGTGAGGGGAGGATAATGGCTCATATGGGTAGTAGTGGGTTTGCAATCAAGCATGTGGATGCAAGTAAGTATGTCATGGTTATACTTGGTTTGGGTGAGTCGTAAGCCAAAGGTTGTAAGTGCTACTTCTACTCCGAGAAAGTATGACGGGAAACCAAGATCTTTAAGAGAAAACCGATTGACAAACAAGGAAAGATAATTATCAAGATAAGAGGATTTGGGACCGGTGACTATAATGTCATTGACATAAACA
Organism: Silene conica; assembly: GCA_029255685.2. Taxonomy (NCBI): domain Eukaryota; kingdom Viridiplantae; phylum Streptophyta; class Magnoliopsida; order Caryophyllales; family Caryophyllaceae; genus Silene; species Silene conica. Next base: position 7,904,624 of record CM055319.2, read on the forward strand.
AGAAGACATATGGTGAGTGAATGTTTATTAAAAAGAAATAAAGAATGATTATTATTATTTCCTCATTATCTTTATCTTCCTCCTACACTTCATCATTCATCTCCTTTACAATGTCAACATTCTAACAAACTTCTCTAACAACAAACATGTTGCCTTGAGAATCCACGAGCATCGCGCGCGGAGAAACAACTGGTCTATATAAATAACACAAATTCTCATATTTGATGGACATATCCGTCGCAAACTTGTGACGGGTCAAGTATTATCCACTTGAGTAGGAAAAGACTAATCTTTTGTAATTTTCTATGCTTTGTCTTATATGCTCAAGTGGGATAACTTGACACGTTAGAAGCTTTATCCGTCGCAAGAGAAACTTACTGAATAAATAAAAGAACATTGAAGCATCCTCATGTATATACGTCATCACATACGGTTTTTTTTTACAAAAAAACGTGAGACACACGACAAATAATACGGAATAAACTACTGAAAAAACTCTATATTTATGTTTTGTACGTAAATATTTACGTCTATATTTTATACGTAAATATTAATAAATAAAGAGTGATAAATAATTTAAATTAAAAAAAACCTTTTTTATGTTATTTAAAATTAAATCATATAAAGCTAGTAAATTTCCCGTTTTGTTAGCGTAAAATAACCTTTTTTATGTTATTTTTTATTCTAAACTAATATTATAATTAATTTAACATAACGCTTTTTAATATTAAACTAATACTATAATTAATTTATCATAAAACTTATATAGGTTAAGTAAATAGTATTGATAAAAATGAAGTAATTTATAAAATAACGAGTTCAAATGAGCTTTTGAGTTGAACGTTAGTGTTCAGGCTTGGCTCGAATTGGGCTCAGCTTGGCTCGAGTTCAATTTGACCGGTTTCTAGCCAAATTCAAGAATGTTATCTAATTTATACAATAAAATAACAAAGTTGTTAAATCCTGCACACAATTTACTATTTTCCGCACATTTTACATCTATATTCCATTATTACCCATCATATTAAAAGGAAGAAAATATTCTTTCACACATCATCCTTCCCTGACCACCGTTCCCACCCTCAACCACCCATCCCCCACCTCCGACAACCCACCACCACCATGCGTCATCGAGCTCACACAACAATATCTAACATATGCACCAAGGCTTCTTCGAACAAAATTTCTAGGAAAGAAATAAATTTCCTTAAGGTAAATGAGGGCTAAAGTAATTCCAGATTCCCCCCATTTCAGTCATCCTTGTGCCAAAAATAGAACTAAAGAAATCAGGAACAATAATTTTTGCGGCTCAATTTTGTAGACGTTTGGGATTCAAATCAGAAGTCCACAAATTCAAGCATCGTACTACTGCTCAGGGCACTCAACACATTATGATCCAACGAATGTTTAAACATGATTCAAATCTAAATAAAGGAAACACAGTCAACATAATTGTCCAAATTTACAGCCTTAGGTGCAGAATTTTTTTTTCTTTTTTTTTTTTTTTTGACAGATGATTATGATTGAGTCATGACATTGTTTTTGCAATATCATTAGCCGACCTATTTAAGTGCCTAGGACAATGATTTAAAGAAAAACAGTGAAAATTATAAAGAAGACTAGATATCGATCGGATTGTTGAAGCGCAATCTTTATCCACCGCTTCACATCCATTAACCTGTAGGACAAGGTTCAGGCAATCAGAGTTAGCGTAGTGACGGAATCCATGAGAAATTGCATCTTGACAAGCGAAAAACAGAGCTTGTGCTTCCGCGTGGATTGGTGAGATTGCCCAAAAGGATTTCCTTCCCCACAACACTTCCTGCCCCAAATTATTTCGAAAGATCCAGCCAGCAGACGCTCGTGAGTCATGTTTCCAAGCTGCGTCGCATTTTAGGCGTAGGTTTTCAGAGCATAGAACGGATCCCAGTAGAGTTACTGGAAAGTGGTTTCTGATTCGTTCGGAGGTGGAAAGATACTCAGCATCACTGACTTCATTAGCACTGACCTTTCGTTGTTCGTTTTTGATGGTACAAACCCTATGAATGTTCTCATCAGCATTGGAGCGTATCATATTAGCAGCAGTTGGAGGGTGTACATCAGAATTGGCAAAGATTTTAGCATTCCGTAGCCGCCATATTATCCACAACGTAGACACAAAGTTGGAAGTAAGGAACAATCCGTCATGTTGATGATTAAGAAAAGAAATCCAATTTGATATCCATGTCTGAATTGGGATATGATTACTATGATGAGTGCGAATTGCCAGCGGAGAAACAAACCAAATCGAGGATGCCATAGAACAGTCCCTAAACATATGGCTCAGTGTTTCCAAATGTCCGTGTTCCTGACAGAAGATGCAAATACCATCTGTATAGCCAAGCCTTTTCTGTAATTCAGCAGAACAAGGTAAGGTATTAGTCAGTATTCTCCATAAAAATATTTTCCATTTACCTGGAATTTCCAACATCCAAAGCTTCTTCCATGTCATTGAATTATGTGACAAAAATTTTCGTGAGTTGTCCGTAGGGGATGCCGAATTGTTCCACCAAATATTGAACTTGCATGAATAACCACTTTTTGACGAGTAAGCACCATTGGATGTCTCATTCCAAATCAAAGTATCAATGTCATGTTGAAAAGGTGTTGGGGTTGCCAAAATATCAGCCATAACAGCAGAAGCTCCCAATTGAGCAATACGATCACAATTCCAAGTACCATCATTATTTTGGATATCTGCAACCGTCAAGGGTGGGAGATCTTCTTCATTTAATTGCAGTAGGCTAATTAAATTAGTCTTCTTAACCCATTTATCCCGCCATAAATCTAGCTTTGATTCAAACCCAACATTCCATGATAGGTTATTTTTTAAGAGATGCATTCCCCATAAGATGCTACGGCCTCCCCATGACATTGGCTTACCCTCCCAGTTTGTACTTAGTAGTTGGCCAGGCTGATCAAATTTATAATTTTTCCCAATAATTTGAGTTAAAAGCGAATTTGGTTTTGAAAGGATTGTCCAACTTAATTTAGCTAAAAGGCTCTGGTTAACGATATCCGTTCGTCGAAAACCTAGACCACCATCAGACTTCCGAAGCTGTAAGAACTTTTTACTACACCAATTAATTCCATTATTTCCTTTGATATTTCCCCACGAAAATTGTGACATTAACGAATCAATTTTCGACGTCACACTTACCGGCATACGAAATGCAGATAGAGAGTAGATAGAAAGTGAGGAAAGAACTGCTGAAATAAGGGTTAATTTACCAGCGGTAGATAAAAACTTATTATTCCACGAAAGGATGCGTCGTCGAACTTTTTCAACTACCACAGCCCCAAAACTTTTCCTGGATCTGCCGAATTCCATGGGTAGTCCAAGGTATTGACCCATTTCTCTTGGTTGTTGGATTTCTAAAGTTTGTAAGCACGCTTTTGTAGTAGACATGGTACAATTAGGGCTAAACGTGATAGCCGTTTTATTCTTATTTAACCGTTGTCCAGCTGTGTGGCAATATACTTGAAGTGTATCTACTAAGCCCTGAGAATATCGCTGCGTAGCTTGGGAAAAAAGGATAAGATCACCCTGACGTAGGCCGCATTTCGGATTAAAGTTGGATGTGGGCATACCATTAATAACTAGTTCATAAGAGACGGTGGTAACACATTCCATGATAATAATTATCAAGTTCTCAGGAAAGCCCATATGTGTCAAGGTAGCTCGGACAAAATTCCATCTTATTCGATCGTAGGCCTTACTCATATCCACTTTCATCCCAAACAAACTGCGTGTCCCCGACTTTTTGTTGTTTATGTGATTTACTAGTTCATGACTTATCAAAATATTATCGGTAATAGATCTCCCAGGAATAAAGCCATTTTGATATTCACCAACGAGCAAATTCATAAAACCCTTCAGTCTATTGGCAATACATTTCGACAAAATTCGCATGATAACATTGCATAAACTGATCGGTCGATAATGTTCCACTTTTTCTGGTGCATGTATCTTCGGGATGAGAACAATAGACGTTTTATTGAACTTCTTTAAGACATGTCCGTTGTTTAACATCCTAAGTAGAGCATTTGTTACCTCATCCTTAATATAGGCCCAATATTTTTGGAAAAAGATACCTGTTATCCCGTCTGGACCTGGAGATTTATTCTGTCCCATTTGGAAAACCGCTTTTCGAATCTCCTGTTTCGTAAATGGTCTGCTTAACCAATCTTTTTGATCATCTTTCAGTGTCCTTGTAATATTCGAGAAAACATGAGCGGAATTATGCATGAAGGTATCAAAAGGCTCATGATTAGAAGAGGTTTCGAAAATGTCTTCATAGAAAGAGGTGAACTGTGCTGCTATTTGTTGTTCATCAAAAGACCATAAACCATTTTCCATTTTGAGTCCCAAAATCTTATTTCGTCGTTGTCTTTGCTTGAAGGAGTTGAAAAAATATTTAGTGCACGCATCTCCCTCAAGTAACCATTTTTCTCGAGATCGTTGTTTCCAATAAGTTGCAGAATTTTGGTCATTGCTTAACTCCAGTTTCAGCCCAACTGCCCCAACATCGATAATCAAAGTAAATGTTAGAAAATGGGACGACGCAAACTCAATGCTAATTTTACCAGAGGCCAGAACATAAGATACTCGTACTGAAGCTAGTAGCTTGTGCTTCAATCAAACATGAGATCGAAAGAAAGAAGCTTATATACCCTGCAAGTGTACCCCATCCTCGTGGATGAATGCCGTTCCACGTTAAAGGCAGATTCCTATTTCATATACCCTTTGGAGAGTAAATGTTTTCTTGAATGCCCAGGAATCACAACTCCTTAGATGCCGTACTATGTTTCTCAAGCAAAGTGTACAGTTACATTTGCTGAAGCTGTCTTGAATCTTAATACGTGCTTAAGAAACTCAAGCTCCTCAACGGCTGTTAGTTTAGTCTCCTCACACTTAATTACCAATTTTTCCAAGATGACGGCATTTCTCAGTACAAATTCTATTAGTTGGAGCTGACCTTCACGATATTTTCCATAGTCAAGGATGGTGACACTTTTTAGTAGGGGCATTTCACAAGAAGTAGATAAGTCTGAGCTAATTACTCCATGATAACCCTGCCATTAGTTATAGATTGAAGTCCGACACAATTAAAAGAGAAGGCTGGACGCTATAAGTCGATTAAGTAAAAGAAGAAAACCAGTTATGCTAACCTCACTTCTCCATGATACTTGGCCGTCTACTATGAGCTCCTCCAAGTCCACTGAGCTTTTCATTAACGCTATAATAACTTGGAGACATCTTTCATTATCCCACCGTGGCTGCAAAGCCAAACTCTACCATGTATTTTGTAGAATATCCACCTTCTCTAAGCAACACAATCGCTGAATAAGAAGAAACAAAATTTCTTGCATTACTCGAAACCGTATTCCGTCAAATTTGCAACAAACAAACAGTAACAGTAAAAAACAGAGTGATGAAAACACAAAACTATAATCAACAACAACATTACCCTAGTGCCTCAATGACTCCCGCAAATTGTGGGGTAAGGGTACACAGCCTTACCCTTGTGTTAGCAACACAAAGAGGCTGTTTCCGAATGACGCAAGATGAAATTGCATCAAAATTCAGATCATCAGTGTGTGCAGTTCATAACACCAAGAAATTCTACGCATGAACCAGTAGGTCAACACGTAATACCAGCGGAAAACAAACACGGCAAAATAGAGATATATTTCCCTCAATGCCATCTATACTGTCCATGTATGACAGTAGGGATCAACCAAGGTCAACATTTACCAATAAAGTTTCCCTTTATATACAATACTACAGCAGTAGAAGCAACATCATTTTACCTATGTGCCAAGCATGTGGTTCGTGTACAATAAGACTCAAAGTCGATATCAATTCACCACCAAAGCAAATGAGCACAATATCATGGAGCTAAAAAATTTCAGAGAGAAACAAGTGAGGGATCCAGTTTGTTAAGTTGAAAAAATGAATCATATTGTCATCAAACATGGTAGATAATTCTCTGTATTGAGTAAGTTTACCTAAAAAACAAGAGAAACCAAGTTATACTCAATCAAAGGCCCTACAAATTTTGAACAAACAATTACTAAAACGCACCTGAAACGCATCACCTGACAATGTAAAAAACTCAACATCTCGAAAGTGCCTAAAAAATGCCTTTATTATTGGGCCTGACAAACCATTAGGTAAATCGAAAAGGCTGGAGTTACACTCAGTGTAGGGGGGTTTTCCTACACTTGCAATGGGAGGGTGACATGTGTCCATTTTGTTGGAATCTGATTTTTGCATCTTTCTTGAGATTCCTTGCATTAAATGCCCACTTGCATGCTGATCCCACCTAATTACCCACTAACCTATAGTTTAAGACATGTTTACTTTTTGTAATTTTCTACTTTTTCAACACAATTTGCTTTGGAGAATACATTTAAGGTATTTTGTATTATATATGTAGGGTATACGGCATACGGTATACATTTATACGGTATTTATACGGTATACGATATACGGTATTTATACGTATACTTTAATTTTTAAATATTTTTTTTAATAAATTACTTTTTCCGTATTTCTCGGATTTTAATGTCGTATTTATACGGTATTTTTTTCAATTGAATATTTTTTATACTAAAATTAAAAAAAAAAGGAGATAATTACTTAAAAAACGGGAAGAGAACATGATATTTATACCTTAAGTAGTCTTTATATTTAATAAAGATTGTGAAAGAATCAGTCGTTTGCAGTGGGTGGGTTGGTTGATTGTTGTTTGCATAAGTTGTCATTTGCTCCATAGGTTGCAGGTTCAAGCCTTGTTGAGTGTCTCTATGTTTTATTTTTGGTAATTTTTTTGTTGTCAGGGATTAATGAACGTAACCCATAATTAAATTCAAATTAGTAATTTTAACATATTTAGCTATTTTTTCGTATCATATCTATCTGCATAGATCATAATTTTTTTTTGGGTGTAAAAATAAGAAAATATGCATATTTTATCATAATGCTATAGTACATAGTTGAATATACTAAATCGCGACATGATTTAATTCGAGTATAGCATAGTTGAATATATTAAATCGCGAAATGATTTAATTTACGATAATATGTAACATGTTTATACCCATTACTTGTTTGTTGTTATTCAAGAAAAGCTTAAACTAATAGTTCATGGTCTACATTAGTTTAGCTTACAATTCAACACTAATCGTAATACGCCTCATCCTCTGACCATAAATCAAAGGGGCCATCGTCGTGGACAGTTGGATCATCCATGTCTCTGTTTCCCTCCATCCAACAATGGTAGACATACCTTGCTTCTATCGTTGGTAAATCAAGACAGGTACACTGGATAGAAAACACACGACCCCATCTTGATCTGACTATTAACCCGTTTATTTCTTCTCTCTTCACCTGACTCTTATAATCAGCTGTCATCTTAGATGTATCTGTTCCAATTGCAAATAAAGAAGCCCACTTTCTGCACACTTCAGCCATACTACGTTTGTCCTGATGATTGAGCCTCTCAAAAATGCTAGTCATTAGCTCATCAGAACTGAGCAATAGATGGTTAATTCGATCGCCTACTGTCGTCTTTTTTAGCACATACTGTGTTTCGAACAATGATTTAGATTTGAACTGCTCCTTTTTCCATCGTATGTAGTCATTCTCAAACTCACGTTTGTCTTCTCTGTAAAAGTAACCAACACCAGTACAGCGAGGCATACCTATTTAACGAAATTTAATTGCAGACAAAGAAACCCAATCAAATCCTGCAGAAATTACATAATTTACCACCAAACCTTAACCCAAATCAGTTTATATGTCAAAAAGTTGAATTCAGTAAGCAGAAGAAATGTGCAACACTTATAGCAATAAACTTAATGAACAAAAATCTGAAAACCATGGAGTAGCCACGAAATCCCAAAGTTCAGGAAGTTTTAGGGATACTAATACAGCTCTCAGAATTCTATTACTTACTATCTCTGTTTCCATCGGTTGCTTATCATGACTAGTCGAGATTCAGGCACGTAAAGTGAGTAACCAAAAGAGCTGAAGATATAAAATCACAGAGAAGTCATAAACAGAAAAATAGCTGAAAGTCTGAGGATTACTATTACGGCTTTCACCATTCCACTATGTACTACCTCCGTCTCCATCATTTGTTTAACATGACAATTCAAGAATCAGAAACTTCAAGTGATTGACTAACAGATCGAAAAATATGAAAGCACAGGGAAGTCGTAAACACCCAAATTCCAGCCAGTTTGAGGGATACTACTACAGTATTCACAATACTATTAACTACAACAATTAACCACATTGTAAACCAGTAGTTAAGGAAATCGACAATACTTGCAGCGTTTAATTCACGCGGAACACAACCAGTTACCACTAATTTCAATCGTAGTTAATAACCTCTTTCCAAATTCGCAACTAAACCATTTTAACAAAAATAAATCTATTACAATTCAGGTGACTGTACAAATATAGATTTATGCACAATTCGTTTAATCAGTGTATATACTACTTATGATTGAATACATTAAATTAGTGAATACTTACTTTAAGAGTAGTGGTCGTTGGACCTAGTGATCCCGTGTTCGTGCTTGATCTAAACTGGAAGTTTTCTTTCAGAGATAGGAAAAAGTTGGAGATCTGGAAAATGTGAAGGATTTAGAGAGATTGACTATTGTGTGTGGTGAAAAAGGGTTTAGGGTTTAGGGTTTAGCTGTGTCAAAGTGGTAGAATTCTCATCTTAGAATTCGAAGATCCTGTGTTCAATTCCCCTAAGCATCATTTTGAAGTTTAAATTTTCATTTAAAAATCACAAAAAGTGGTGTCAGTAAGGATCGAAACCGCGCCTACTATGGTGAACTATGAACAGTTATCCAACATGCTAATGAAGCCCTCTTGGCATATTCTGGAAGTACAATTTCAATTTATAACATAGCTGTTGGGCCTCCTTTGCTTTTTTGTAATCAAAATTGTTAATATTTTTTAAAAAATGTTCCTTGTATTCATATTAAAAAATGTTCCTTGTATATGTAAAATTGTTTATTAATGAAACTTAAAATAAAACGTGTAAATCAATTATAATATTCAACCAAATCTACTGTAATTTGTGTACAAAGAGTTTGAGAATTGCGACTGTTGTTGAGAGTCGGAGTACTGCGATGACGAGTATTGCGGCCAATACTGATGTGGGTGTGGGTGGGATACCGTGGGCGTCGTTTGAGAAGCTGCGAAAAGCGGAGTGACGTCCGTGGGTGTGTTTCGTGTGTCGCTGAAACCGCTCATGTACGATGATCCTTCACCGTTAGGGGGTTGGTTTGCTCGGGTCGTGCTCGTTGGCAGTATATTACCCGCGGCATCGGTGGCCTTGGGGTTTCTCCTCCTCTTTTTCTGCTTATCCAGACGTCTCCTCCCCGTCCCGCGCTTGCTTGGAGGGTCGGCAATGTCGTCTTCCCGTCTTGCTGCGTTTGCCTTCGGCTGCTTTAAACTTAACCTATTCCGACCCCAAACTCTCAATGACACCCCGTCTGCCGCGAAGGAGTCTACGGCATGTATCCCGGCCACAGCCTCGAGTTCGCTGATTAGTTCGTCCGTACGAGTCTTGTAGATTGCGGACGCCTGATCGCTTTGCATGGCCAACCTTTTAATGTAGTCGTTTTTCATACTCATCCTGACTGATTTCTTGTTGCGTTCATTCGTTTCCGGGTCGTAATACCCAACACGGATGGCCTCGTATCGTCGTACCAAGTCTTTTCGCCATCGATCCAAGATGTAATTATCGGGGATTCCCTTCACGTCTAACACGTCGAGGCACTTCATGATATGGCGGCATAAGATCCCCCGGAATTCAAACATCTTACAGCCGCAAATATAGTCACCTTTCCTCGTGTCGATTGTGACCTCGAAAGTCCTGCGATCTTTCCTCCAAATTGGCTCTGTGACCTTCGAAGTGGCCCTGTACCTCTTAATGTGATCGATAGGGCTTGGCTGTGTTTCGACGTTGGTGCTAATGCATCCGTAAACCTCGGTCTTGACCTCTTTGAATTTGGCGTTCGTGTAAACCTTACTGTAGATATCCTCGAAGAGCAATTGGGGATCCCATTTCAGCGGACTCTTTGCGTCTCTTGCGTTGTTCACCATCTCGTCCTCTACCTTTTTTTGTACGACGTCATTGTACTGGTGCATGAACTGAATCAGTCCGGTTTCAATATTCACGTGTCCTTTGATCAGCCTGTTTGTCTGCTCACTCCTCTGCGTGGAAGACATGCCGGCAGAGAAGGTGTCCTTCCAGTACACCGGCATCCACCTTTCTCTTATCGACCACGTGTCGGCTAACCACCTGTTCTGTCGCAACTGGTGTTTATCCAGAAATTCGGCCCACAGAGAATACAATTCTTCGACCGTGACACTTTCGTGAACTATTGTGCGCATATCTTTGTCTATGGCATCGAATTTAGGATGGTGCTTCAAATGATTGTCAAAGTTCTGTAGGACATGCCAAAGACACAACCTGTGATCCGTTTCCGGGAATACTTCTCTGATGGCCCCCACCATTTTCCCGCATTGATCGGTTAGTAGAACCCGTGGAGCTCTGCCCATGCATTTTACCCAGTTGTTGAAGACCCAGGTGAAGGACTCTGTCTCCTCGTGTGATATTAGTGCTGCTGCGTAGATTATTGTACTCCCGTGGTGGTTGACACCAACGAAAGGGCAGAATGGCATCTGATACCTGTTGCTCAGGAAAGTGCTATCAAAGGAGACGGGGTCACCAAATGCCTGGTACATGGCACGACACCTTGCGTCAGACCAAAAAATGTTGAGCAATTTATTGTCCGTGTCCCTCTCAACATCGTAATAGAAATCTGAATTCTGAGCTTTCAACATTTCAAAATGATCAATTACCGCTTGAGCATCACCCCGCAATCTGGTTTTGCGTCGTTCTACGTTCACCAAGTTTTTCGCGTCCTTCCCGGTGAATGGAAGATGTTGAAGTCCTCCAACCTCCCTAACCAGAGTGTTGAAGCTGCGGGTGATGGGGATGCCTGCCCTGTCATTCATCATCAACCTCTCTTTGAAATACTCGCTTACATGCCTGTAGTGGACGCAGTGTCGACTCATTTCCGGAGTCACTTCGTGGTTGTGCTCCAAATTACATGTTCTAATTTCGAATTTCCCATTCTCATCATTCATTTGACCGAATATAAAAGTTGAACATACCTGGGGTTGTTTTATTTTCCGGGTTGGACTGGCCTCAGAACACATTAGCCTAATCTTGTACATCATATGGAACCGCGGTTCTTGTTGACCAGCGCCGTTCTTTCGTACGCCTTGCGACTTGAAGACCGGCATAATGGTGCTACTCCGGACATATAGTTCGAATCCCTTTTTGTATGCGTAGGTGAAACAGAAAGCGGCGAAGGTCTCCCCGGAATCAAATTCCATCCCTACGGATGGCTCCACAGCAGGTCCTCCGTCACCATTTCCGTCAAGGACATCGGCTGCCTGTTGTAGGATGTCGGTGTTGGTGTCAACCTCCTCAAAAATGTCGTTCTCTCCCGATTCCGAAACCTGATATTCTTCGTTTAAGTCAAAAATGGCGGCCATTAATAATTAGTATTTGGAGAAGATGAAGTTTGCAACTTGAGTATGAGTAATTAATTGTTTTGCTTTAAAATTGTTGTTATTGTTTTGGGTAATTGTTACAGTATGTTTTAGTGTAAGCTTAATATTAGAATAGTATTTGTAATTTGTTCGTTAATTTACGATAAACTGGTAGTATCGAGTAATATTTACGGTAAGAAAAGTCAATTTTTACAAACTGGAGTGAAATTAAGACGTTAATTTTTTATTAAAATTAACTTTGTTAAAAAAAATAAGTACCTAATGTATTTGTTTACTAACTGAAAATAATTTAAAAGGAAATTTGATTTTGAAATAAGACAATTTTGAAAAACGAAAAGGCTTAGAATTCGTTTAGAAAGCAAAATAAAAAAATACGACTTGTGAATTAAGAAAGACGACTAATTTCATAAATGTAAAGAAATTGTCCGAAATATTTGAAAGATTAAATTTACTAGTTGCATTTGGAAGATTAATTTAACATTACAACTTTGATTTGGAAGATTTAGTTTGCAAGTTGATGATTAAGTCTTATTTTATTAAATTATATTATTTTAGTTTTGGGTATTTGTGAAGCTTGTTGTGGAAGCTTCTCTTTAAAATGGCTTTTTGGAGAAGCTTGTTGTGGAAGCTTTGGTTTACGATTTAGGGATTAGGGTTTCGGGTTTAGGGTTTAGGGTTTACGCTTTAGGGATTAGGGTTTCGGGTTTAGGGTTTAGGGTTTACGCTTTAGGGATTAGGGTATCGTGTTTAGGGTTTAGGGTTTAGGGTGTAGGGTTTAGGGTTTAGGGTTTAGGGTTTAGTGTTTAGGGCTTACGATGAGAGTCTATGGTGTAGGGTTTAGGGTTTACGCTTTAGGGTTTACGCTTTAGGGATTAGGGTATCGTGATTAGGGTTTAGGGTTTAGGGTTTAGGGTTAATGAGAGTCTATGGTGTAGGGTTCAGGGTTTAGGGTTTTGGTATAGAGTCGATGGTTTTAGGGTTTAGGGTTTAGTGGTACTTGAATTATGTATTTTACTAAATAGTTCGTAAGTTGTATGTTAAGAATCCGATCGTACCCAATCGATCCTATCGATACTGCTTTGTACGGGGAAACATGAACATACTATAGTCTATCGTAAACCCTAACCCCGTAGAACCGTAGACGATTTCGTTAATGTAAACCGTAAATGTAACCATTTAGTAAAATAACCACTAACACTTCATATTCTGAATTTAGAATACTATTAGTTTATAAGGATGAACTTAATTTTAGGCAAATATAATTTTGGATTTGTAATATAATTATAGTACGAACTTCATTTTAGACCAATTTGATTTTATATTAGTAATAGGTTTTAAACATATACTCCGTAGTTGATTATAGACGAATTTCATTTTACTTAATACTTGAAGTAATAAGTTATTAATATGATCGTGACTTTTTAGAGGAATATCATTTTACTTAATACGTAACCCAGTTCAACGTCGTATATGGATTTTTGTAAATTAGTTGGATCTTATAAACCTACAATCCGATCGTACCAATTTGATCGTAACGACACTGATTTCAAATGAGAAACTACAATATACGTTATAGACAAACTTCATAGTAGACTAATTTAATTTTTTTATAGCGGTAAATGAAGTATTGCAACGACGAACTTGATTTTAGACGATTTTGATTAAAGAATAGTAATAGGTTATATAGCTGAACTTGATCTTAGACGAATTTGATTCTAGATTAGTAACACATTACACTGAATTTCTTTGTCAACCTATTTTCTTATGAATCTACAATCCGATCATACGAATTCGTTCGTAACGACACAAGTTAATGTGCTTCTTTCACACGGATTACCAACTAAATGTGCTTCTTTGACATTATAAATATGACATGAAATCCTAACCATTAAATCCAAAAAATTGACACTATGAAGAAGATCTTGGCCATTGGTTTGGTATGTTTCACACGGATTACCAACCTAATGTGCTTCTTTCACTCGGTTTACCTAGTTAATGTGCTTCTTTGACATTATAACTACGACAACATATCCTAACCATTCATTCCAAAAATTGACATTATGAAGAAGATCCTGGCCATTGGTTTGGTGTGTTTCACACGGATTACCTACTTAATGTGCTTGTTTCACACGGATTACCAACTACGGTGGTTCTCATTTTTTCTATAAAAGGAAAGAAACACAAAGTCCATTAACATTTTATCAAAAGAACCCGTCACCTTCTCTCTCTTTCTCTCCAAAGCAGTCACCTTCTCTCTCTTTTTCTCTCCAAATCGTCATCTTTTGCTCCATTAAAAATAAACCCTAATACTCGTATTAATATGGAATCATTTCGAACCCATACCGAGGAAGTTGTTCGAAAATACGAGGAAGCATTAACCTTCGTCCGTCAACAACAACTGAAGTTGATGAAGTTGGCGGTATCGACCATTGAAGTTCGTAATGAAGGATGTGAGTTAGGTCGTGTGGGTGAGGAAGAAGTACTCGACCATGGGATCGAGTTGTTGATACTAGCTTACAATGTTTGCGGTTCAACCGCGAGCACTTACAAGGACTGTATAAAGGAGTTGAAGGATCTTTTAAGTAGAATGTAATTTACTTATCATTTAGTTTATTTTGTTGATATTCATGTAAGTTAATTTATAATAATTGGTAAAAAAATTAAGTATTACTAAAGTTCCTTTCGCATGTTTGTACATTGACTAAGAAATCGTGGAATATAATATTTTATAAATTAAGTTGAGATTAACTTTAAGTCGAGATTAGTAACATTTTGGATGAATTATGGACAATTAAATCTAAATTGATATTAAATTTAACTTGATGTTAGTATAACGTTAGTTTAATTTTAACTCGCTATTAGTTTAATTTCGACGAATTTTGGCTAATTAAATATAAATTGATATTAAATTTAACTTGATATTAGTATAATTAAACTTGAGATTAAATTTAAGTTGATATAAGTATTATTTAACTTCTTCATTTGGACAATTTAATCAACATTTCAGTAAATCAAAGTTTTGGACGAATTATGGAGAATTTAATTTAGTATGGACGAGTTATGGACAGATTAAATCAACATTTTGGAGGAATTATGGAGAATATTATGTTTCCACTACACAATTGATTTACATTACCAATTTCGTTTTAAAAATTAGGTTTAATTAAAGTTACGATGACACGAATTATCAATTTTTTAGTGTATTAAAAAAATACCTATCTTTTAATTCTTGATAAATTGTAGTAGTACGAACGTAAGCGACTAATCGATAATTCAATTTACTGCAAGTAGTGAAGTGTGTTGCGATGTCATGATAACACTTGTACATGTTGCATGCAATTTGCAAGATAGAACTCACTAATATAAACCTTCAGTTCCCTTAATATTACTCCTACACACCCTAACTGAACTTTGCATTTCTCCCAACTTCTCTCTACAAACAGTCATTCCAAAACCCACTAAACCCTAAACAATGGAAGCAAGTTCAAACGACACCTACAACCTCATCAAAGCATATGAGGCTGCCATTACATTTGCCCGTGATCAACAACTCACGGTCATGAAGGAAGCGGTTGCGATAATAAAATTTCGCAATCTTGCATGTACTTTAGGTCTAGCGGGGGTATGTGAGGCCCTTCAACCGAGTATCGATCTATTCTTGGCGGCATTTGCAAATGGTGCTGCCAGTATTGTTGAATACAATAGATGCATTGCGGAGTTGAAGGACCGTCTGAATAGGTCTTAGGTTTTTTTATGTTTATTTTTATTGTATATGTTTTAGTTATTTTTAATTACTATGTATGTGTATATACTTATGTTTATATTATTAATGGTAAGGCTTTTGTTTCTTATTTCCTCTATTTATTATTTGCATTCTTATAAGCGTTTCTTATTTTCTTTATTTATTATTTGCATTCTTAGTTTATCGTTACATGTTACCGTTAATGTTAAGGCTTTATTTTGTTATTTTGTTTATTTATTAAATGCATGTTTAAAATCGTTAGTATTTTTGGGTAGTACTTCACTGAAAATTAGTTGCATGATAATTAAAATGACATTGAACGAAAATGGAGGAGTTATATTAGTTGAACGAAATATTAAAAGAATAAGTTAGAATAGTAAAATGTTAAACAGTAATTTTATTAAGATCGTAATATAATTAAGATCCGAAAAACGTAAAATTTTTAAAAATTAAGTACGTAAACACGTAAAAAATTAAACACATTAGATCGTTAAAAAATATCGTTTCCTGTAATATAATTATAGAAGAGTATTGCGAAAGCCACCCTAAGGGGTCACATCAAACCGACAAAAGGTAGTGTATGAGTTTCTAAGCCGTCAATCAATGTCAGAGTAAATCGTTTTGAAAATCTATTGTGTACGAGTTCGTTTTTTCAACCGTATTCGTAATTAAGTATTAACTATATAATTAAGTTCAATGGCATGTAATTAAGTAATTGACGGTATTTTAAAAAGAGACCTTTAGAAATTATAGTGTATACAGCTTTATTATAAGAGATGTCTTTTGTACAAAAGACTATTTGTTCATTACATTAGGGTATTCTCTTAACAATAATCGGTTTTATTAATTAGTTAAGACGAGCAACAATTTATCGTGTAATGTGTAATTAACGACGAGGTGTATTACGACAGTAATGAAATAAACGTATTGTATAATTAACGAAGAGTATTGCACAAGCCACCCTAAATGGTCACAATCAAATTAATGTTGAGAATCTTTCCAAATCTTATGCTTGACTATCATAAATGCTCATAATCATTACTTCAATTTTTATTTTTCGCAATTTATTTTAGAAGTTTGAAAATATTTTATATTTCGAAATATACTACGTACTATATTATGTAGATATTATACCTTTTTACGTTTTTTTTAAATAATTTTGCAATTACTACACTGCAATGAACAATATTTTTTTTTTGGGAATTATAATGTTTTTTGCAATAAATACAATGTCTCCCAATAAGTAGGGGGCCTTTAATGAGTTGTTTAAGGAAATAGTGACTTTCAATGTTTTCGCAATAAATACAAGGCCTTTAATGAGTTATTCTTCATGTTTTCAATTAATACAATGTCTCCCAATATTTTTTTTGTGGGAATTATAATGTTTTCTGCCATAAATACAAAGCGTTGAACATGTCATTTAAATTTTTTAAAAAATGGCAATAAATACAATGCCTTGAAAGTATATGAAATTATGGATTTTATTGGTTGTTTATTTTTTTCGAATATTGTCTATAAATAAAGCGTTAGAAGTTGTAATATTATAACGTTTTCAATTACTTCCCTTAATATCTCAGGCTTCCAAGTTATCTCCACAAAAAAATTTTCGTATTCGGTAAACCACAACCCTCTTTATGGACGCAATAAAAAACGACACCGCTCTATTAATGAAACGGTACGAGGCTGCAGTAACCCTAGCCCGTGAACAACAAGTCACGTTGTTGAAGGAGGTGGTTAACATACTCGAATATAGGAATCGTTCTTGTTTGCAAGGGATTGAGGGTGCCCATGAAGCGTTACAGTCCAGCGTTGATTTATTGTTCGTAGCGTATCAACGTTGTGTCACGAGTATCACCGAATACAACAAGAGTATTATTCAGTTGAAGGACCGTCTTAGTAAGATGTAAATTTTTATAAAATTTGTTTTGTTTTTTTATTATTATTTAAGATGTGTTCTCGTTAGTCTCTTAATATAATTTGTTTTTTCGAGTTTCGTTCCATTCTACGTGTTTATATGTTCTCACTTACTAGTGAATAATTTCAGAAATTGATGAAACTTTAAATTTATAAATCCGACTACTTTTACGAAACGACAACTAAAATTACAATTTTCCCACATCCTCTTCAAATCTACGGAGTACAATTTAAATAGTCAAATTAAACTAACTTTTCGAATTCTCCAATTCTTGCTTTTTCAATGCATAATCATTACATTTTTGTGTGTCTCAAGGCAACTCTTATTTTTTGTTCAGTTTTTTCAGTCACCATTAATTAGCCGTTTGTAGCCGTAAGTAGCCGTAATTAGCTGTCGAAAACTTTGTTTATAATAAAAGTTATATTCCTTTTAACTGGTAAAATCATTTACAAATATTTTATTTGTAAATGATATTAACAAATCTGAGTATTTGCAAATGACGATTCCGTTATTCATACTTAACGATTTAACTTATTAATAGACGATAACTTAATATCAACAAGTGTAATATTTTAAAACAAACTTTTTCGACAAAAATACCAATTGAAAATAATATGTGTTATTAGATTTGTATAAGATTCATTAAACTTAATAAATATAACGATTTTGAATAAGATTTTTTGTAGGTCTTATTAAATATGCGTGCACATTATAAAAGATTATCCGTTCACACTATAATAGATTCTCCGTTCATTACCTTTTTATTTTAAACATAAATAAAACTTCAACCGGAAGGGTAATGTATCGGCTCGTACAGATTAAATTAATAACAAATTCGATTGATTTCAGTAAAACATGCAAAACTATTTTCATCTTTAATCACTTTTTTTTTTTTTAAAACAACCAAATACTTTACCAAATAATATTGAATAATTTTAGTTACTCTTGTTTGAATATTTTAGTAGAAGATGTTAATGTAAATAACTATAGTACCACACTGTAAATTACGAACAAATATATTTTCCAAAATAACCCAAACAATATCCACCAAAATATCCATTGATATTAAAACTAAATATTACTTTTACATAATAACAAGTAAATACTAAAACCGTATTTTTTTAAAAAAACTACAACCTACTTAAGCGATCCTTCAAAGTACTAACTTCTGCAAGGTAATCTTCTAAATTCACACAGCAATAATAGTACGCTAGCATCAACAGAAAGATGATAGGTTGGAGTGCTTCATGAGCACCCGGAATCCCAATATCACAACCCAGGTTTCGGAATTCCATCACCACAACAACCTTCCTCAACAGGGACAACTGGTCCCGACGAGCCTGGCTTATTGCATCCTCGTATGACTGGATCAAGTTAGCCATGTCCGACTTAAGAGCTTCCATTTTTTTTAGGGTTAGTGTTGTTTTCAGGAAAGGGAAAGAGAGGGGAGGCTTTCTGGAGAAAAGTCAAAGTAACCTTTAGAGAGAAGGACAAGCTCAGGATAAGGAAGTGAGAGGATGAGATTTGGATTGATTTTTGTACTTGACTAACAATTTAAAAATACACTTTTGTCTTTTGTATAAACCGAGTCCGTTGCAAAATGTAACAAATTATGGATTTAAATTGTAATTTCTTATTTTTTCGATTATTCTCTATAAATAAACCGTCATTACTTGTAATTTTTCCACTTTCGTTCCATCGGACGTATTTATAAGTTCTCATGATGCCACAATTTCGAAGACTTTTAAAAAATAAAACAAAACAACTAATTTTCTTAACCATCAGTACTTGTAATTGCTAATTTTATTAATAAGATAAAATAGCTGCATCGACTAGTTTATACTTAACGTTTTATGTTATTAATAGACGATTCCAATTTCTGCATACTTAAGTATATACTATATAATCCGTACAAAGAAGTAAATTAAATAAGTGACAATTAACAACGATTTTCCATTAACAGTATACGATTCCATCATTTTCACGAGTTTTAAATATTAAACCAGAGATTTTAGACCAACGGACTAAGCAATTTACGAATTCCCCAAATCTTATTAAACGTAAATCTAAAACAAGTCACAATTAACCAACTTTTCCATTTCTCCATTTGATTTTTCTTTTTCCATGCAAAGTCATTACAATTTCGGGTTAACAATGCTAATTAATGATGCTAAGTTTTAATCTTCTTCGAATTAAATTTCAATTCCAATTAAATTTAAATTTGAATTTGAAATTAATTTGTTTTCAATTTAAATTACTTTTTACATTTACAATTAATCAACAGAAATTTTTATTTTACAAAGTTAAAATTTAAATCACATTTAATAATTTAACGAAGTCACAATTAATAATAGAAAATTCAAAATTCAAAATTAAAGTACAACTACAACGAAATGAGTACTTAATTTATTTAAAAATTAAATTCAAACGAAATTCAATTGATTTAATAAAACGTGCAAAATTATTTCAATATGTTGTTAATTTCATACTGTTTCTTTTCAATGTTAACCCGTTATTCTTTATTTAGCATGTAACTAAAATTGAAAATCAATTATCTACTTTTTAATGAGTCTACTTCAATTAATTTAACAGAACATTTAAAGGTAAATGAGTAAATAAAAACACTAAAAAATAACAACAAATCAAAACATAAACCGAAACTAAATCAAACAAAATATTCATTCAAATTTAAACTATATTTACATACAAAATATAAACTAATAAAACCGAAAAAATAAAAAAACCTACAACCTCCTAAGACGCTCCTTCATACTAGTAACTTCTGGAAGATACTCTTCTAAATTCATCTCCAAGTATTCGTAAGACAGCAGCAAAAGATAGATGGTTGGTTGGAGTTCTTCAACAACACCCTTAAACCCTTGGGCATAAGCCCGGTTTCTAAATTCCATCACCTTAACAACCTCCCCCAGAAGGGAGAGCTGCTCCGACAGAGTGTAGCGGATTGCTTCCTCGTAGAGCTCGATCAATTCAGCCATGTCCATCTTAAGAGCATCCATTTTTGTTGCTTTTAAGGTTTTGAAGGAAAGAAAAGGGGGCGGTTTGTAGAGAGAGGTAAAAGTAGTTTTAGAGAGAATGAGAAAGTCAGGATATAATTGACGTTTTGGTTTTTAAAAGTGAAAGGATATGACTTGGATGAACTTTTTTGCTTGACTATAAATTAAAAAATACGGAGTACTCAGTAAGAGTTAAATAATTTATGTGAAGGGGTACGATTTCATTTGAAACTTTAGGGTTTCAGTTGAATGGACTTTTGTACTTCACTTGAATGGACTTTTGAACTTCAGTAAAAACAATTAAAAAAAACGTAGATTATTGCAATTTGGAGTTGTAATTTAATTTTCAAAATGGACTTAAAATCCTTTTGTCTGCTATTGAATTTGTGTAGTCGTTTTTTTTTAAGTTTGAGTAATTGTTTAAAAAAACAAAAACTTTTCTTAATTCGATTTTAATTTTAACTTTGTAATATTCAATGTTTTCTCATTTAAAATTATTGAGCACGATATTATAACTACGACCGTAAATTTCAAATTTGTAAAATAAACTTTTGTCTTCTGAATGAACGGCTACAATTTCATCTGAGATAAAATCAATAATTATCACTTTTCTGTAGTCTTATCCTCTTACTTAGAATTATCCGATCGTATCGTTAATTTTTAAATTGTAGTATAAACCGAGTGCGTTGGTAAATGTAACAATGTATGGATTTTAAATGTTATTTCTTCTTCTTTTGAATAATCTCAAATAAATAAACCGTCCTTAATTGTTATTTTCCAGTTTCATTCTATCGGACGTATTTATAAGTTTTCATGATGCCACAATTTCGACGACTTTTATAAAATAAAATCTGAACTCATTATGTAAACCATCACTACTTTTAATTGCTAATTTTATTAATAAGGTAATATAAACTAAACTATATACTTTATACAAACAATTAATTTAAATAAAGAAGTAAATTAAAAAAGTGACAAAGTACTTATTTAATTTACTTATTCCAGGAATTTCGTAGAAATTACTTATTTAATACTGTAGTAATTATAAAAATAATTACTTCTTATACAAGTGTTAATGGCAGTCTGAACACAAAAGGAGGTGACTTGCATTGAGACACAAAAAAGGTAATTATTACCTTGAAAATGCAAGGAATGCATTAATCGAGAAGTTGATTTAATTTGCGTGTCGTTTTATCCTGTTACTTAAAATGATCCGATCCTATCGTAAATTTTTAATTTTGATATAGACCAAGTCCGTTGCAAAATGTAACAAATTAACTTTAAAGGAAATTCAATTGATTTTAAAAAAACATGCAAAACTATTTCAATATGTTGTTAATTTTGTACTGTTTCTTTTCAATGTTAACCCGTTCTTCTTTATTTATCATGCAACTAAAATTGAAAATCAATTATCTATTTTTTAATGACTGCACTTGAATTAATTTAACAGAACATCTAAGGGTAACTGAGTAAAGTAAAATACTAAAAATTACTAACAAGAAATCAATACTTTAACCGAACCACAAACCAACAAAATATTCATTAAAATTTAAACTATATTTACATACTAAATAAGAAATAATAAAACCGCCAAATTAAAAAAACCTACAAGTTCCTAAGACGCTCCTTCAAACTACTAACTTTTGAAGAATACTCTTCAAAATTCATCTCCAAATATAGGTAATACTGCAGCAACAGATAGATGGTTGGATTGACGCGTTCAGCAACACTCTCAAAGCCTAGGTCGTAAACCCGGTTTCGGTATTCCATCAGACAAGTCACCTTCCTCAACAGGGACACCTGCTCCGACAGAGTAGTGTTGATTGCCTCCTCGTAGGACTCGATCAATTGAGCCATTTCCAACTTCAGAGCTTCCATTTTTTTAGGTTTTAGGGTTTTGAAGGAAAGAAAAGGGGAGGGGCGGTTTGTAGTGAGAGGTAAGACTGGTTTTTTAGAGAGAATGATAGAGACAGGATAAAAGTCACGTTTTGATTTTTAATAGTGATAGGATGTGATTTGGATGGAGTTTTTTATACTTGACTAAAAAATACTCTAAAAATTACGGTATTACTCGTTCAATTTCGGAATGTAGTTAATTTAACAAGTTGTAATTTAAGATTATTTAAATAAATTCCATACCCGTTCGTATGCCAGTCAATATGTGTACTTGTTTTGGCTCTAGTTTGTTTTATTTGACCTTATTATTTAAGTTTTTAATAACATATGGTGAAATCGTAGCTTGCGTAGTCATTAACGTGAACAATTAAAATAAAACTTTAAAATACTTACAATAGAACGAAACGTAAACAAAACAAATGAAATATGTTAGAGTTTTTCATGTTCACAATTTCTATAACGTGAACAAAAAAAAAACAAACGTGAACAAAACCGTGTCTACAATTTCTACAACGTAAGAAATTCGATAACACGAATTAATACTACACATGAACAAAATAATTTTTCATGTTTAAACAAAATCAGTGGAATTGGTTTTTAATTTAATTTTTAACTAAATTCAATACCCTTTTCGGTAAACTTTCTTTCACTTTAAAAATTAGAATGTTTGTTTTATTTTTAAAATATCAATCATTTAGTCAAAATTAATGGTAGTTTCTGGGTAATTATAAAATTAATACAAGTAATATATTTCTAAATAATACAATTTGTTGACGTCATTTTTTTTTTAATTATTACGAATTGTTGACGTCATATATACTAGTGGAAATTAGTGGAGTACTCCTATAAGTTAATTATTAAATTGTAATTATAAAAATAATTACTTGCCTCTTATACAAGTATTAATGACAGTCTGAACACAAAAGGAGGTGACTTGCATTGAGACACAAAAAAGGTAATGATTACCTTGAAAATGCAAGGAATGCATTAATCAAGAAGTTGATTTAATTTGCCTTTATTAATTTACCTTTTAATAACATATGGTCAAATCGTTAATTGTGTAGTCATTCGGTATAATTACGCGGTTTACTAATTTAAAAGGCGTCCAATTTTACATTAACGTAAAGAATAAAAATAAATCTTTAAAATACGTACAATAGAACGAAACGTAAACAAAACAAATGACATATGTTAGAGTTTTACATGTTCACAATTTCTACAACGTGAACAAAACAAAACAAACGTGAACAAAACAGTGTCGACAATTTCTACAACGTAAATAATTCGATAACACAACTTAATACTACATATGAACAAAATAGTTTTTCATGTTTTAATTAAATCAGTGGAATTGGTTTAAAATTTCATTTTTAATTAAAATCAATACCCTTTTGGGTAAACTTTATTTTACTTTAAAAATAAGAAAATTTGTTTTATTTTTAAAATATTACTGTAGTCATTTAGTCAAGATTAATACTTCAGTTGCTGGGTAATTATAAAATTTATAATATATTTCTAAATAATACAATTTGTTGACGTCATTTTTTTTTTAATTATTACGAATTGTTGACGTCATATATACTAGTGGAAATTAGTGGAGTACTCCTATAAGTTAATTATTAAATTGTAACTATAAAAAAAATTACGTGCTTCTTATACAAGTATTAATGGCAGTCTGAAGACAAAAGGAGGTGACTTGCCTTGAGACACAAAAAAAGTAATGATTACCTTGAAAATGCAAGGAATGCGGTAATCGAAAAGTTGATTTTATTTGACTTTATTATTTTACATTTTAATAACATACGGAGTATGTTATTTGCGTAGTCACTCAGTTTAATTAGGCGGTTTACTAATTTAAAACGCGTCGAATTTTAAATTAACGTGAAGAATTAAATGAAAAGCTTAAAATACGTTCAATAAAACGAAACGTCAATAAAAAATCATTTTAATAAAAATGCGTTAATTCAATCAAAAATGCATAATTATAATTAAAATCTACATCTTACTAAGACGATCCTTCAATTGCATAATACTCTTGTTGTAGTCGGTGATACTCGTAGCACAACTATGATATGCTACGAACAATAAGTCGACGGTAGACTGGACCGCTTCATGGGCGCCCTCAATACCTTGCGAACAAGAACGATTTCTAAATTCGAGTACGTAAAGGACCTCCTTCAACAACGTCACTTGTTCTTCACGGGCGTACCTAATTGCAGCCTCGTACCCTTTTATCAAATTTGCTGTGTCTTTTTTAATTGCATCCATGTTAAGGTTTACGGTTTTTTGAATAAGAATTTTATTTTTTGGAGATGACTTCAGAGCTTCAGATTATATACAAACTATTTGAAATTATGAGAACATAACACCTAATGACGGTTAATTTATAGACGATAATCTAAAATAGTCAAAACATTGAAAAACAACAATTTCTTAAATTTTCTATGGAACGTATTTATTGCAAATAAAAATTTTAAATTTTATTAAAAATGATATTCGTATGAATGACTGACGTATACAAGAAAACGAATTTAAATCTCAAAAGAATAACGCCTAAATCATGCACCGTATTTATTGCTAAAACCTTCAAAATCACTAAATTCTTATATTTTCAATGCAAAGCATTTATAGCTCTTTCTTTTTAAAGATTCAATAAATAAGGAATAAAAACAGAGTTATTCCCACAAAAAATTAAATGTAAACTGCAGTATATTTATTGAGAAAATCATTGAATGCACCATATTTATTGCAAAAAACCTTAAAATTCCCAAAAAAAATTAAATGCTCGTTGCAGTGTATTTATTGCAAAATTATACAATAAATAAACGTGAAAATTATAATATTTGCATAAAATAATTTTTTACATAAAAATAATTTAATTTTGGAAATCTTAATTATTAAACTGCATAAAATAATATTTTAAGTAATGATTATGGGCATTTATGATAATAAAGCATAAGATTTGGTAAGATTCTGAACAATAATGTGATTGTGACCATTTTGGGTGGCTTGTGCAATACTCTTCTCTAATTATATGATACGATTATTTGATTGCGGTCAGAATACAACTGGTCGTTAATTACACTATACGATTAATGGATGAAAAAGAAGATAAAAATAGTCCACCATTACAAATTTGTACGGACTATTAGATAACTACTCCTCATTTATAAAAAAATATCCTCTCTTATAATATGGACGTTTTAACTAATTTTACCCTTAATATGGTCATGGGCGGATCCAATGTATTTGATTTAATTTATTTTAAAAAATTGTTTGAAAATAGATTTGAACCCATGACCTTTCGGTAAATTACCAAATTGTAAACCATTGAACCACTTTCATTTACTGATAACTGTAGTACTAGAATATACTGAATTTATTATATTCTACGATATTTATTTTTTAACATATACTCCTAATTTAAATTACTTTACAAAAAAAAATTCATTTCAAGATATGTCTACCAATATGTTTTCATTCTATTATTAATATCATGACTAATTTAGGAAAAAATAAACTTAATAATACAATTATTGTCTTACATGTGATTAGATTTAACTATGAATATGGTCGTTTTAACTAAATAAAAAATACGTCTGCTATGAACAAAATTAAATGGAAGTTGCAGTGTATTTATTGACATAATCACTAAATGCACCATATTTATTTCAAAAAACCTTAAAATTCCCAAAAAATATTATATGTTCATTGCAGTGTATTTAATGCAAAATTATAAAGAAAAAAAAAGTTAAATTTATAATAATTGCATAAAATATATTTACAAATAAAATAGAGTATAATGTAAGATTTCTAAATTAAATTGCATAAAACACAAATTTTAAGTAATGATTATGAACATTTATGATAGTAAAGGATAAGAATTGGTAAGATTCTCAACATTAATGTGATTGTGACCATTTTTGGTGGCTTGTGCAATACTCTTCGCTAATTATACGATACGATTATTTCATTGCGGTCATAACACAACTCCTCCATATTTACACTATACGATTAATCGATGAAAACGAAGATAAAAATAGTCGTCCATTACAAATTTGATCGGACTATAGATAACTACTGCGTATCATTTATAAAAAATATCGTCTCTTACAATATGGACGTTTTAACTCATTTTACACTTAATATGGTCATGGGCGGGTCCAATGTATTTGATTTTATTTATTTTAAAAAATTGTTTGAAAAGAGATTTGAACCCATGACCTTTCGGTAAGTTACCAAATTGTAACCCATTGAACCACTTCTCCATATTTACACTATGCGATTAATTGATGAAAAAGAAGATAAAAATAGTCGTCCATTACAAATTTGTACGGCCTATTAGATAACTACTCCGTATCATTTATAAAAAATATCGTCTCTTACAATATGGACGTTTTAACTCATTTTACACTTAATATGGTCATGGGCGGATCCAATGTACTGTATTTAATTTTATTTATATTAAAAAATTGTCTGAAAAGAGATTTGAACCCATGACCTTTCGGTAACTTAACAAATTGTAAGCCATTGAACCACTTTCATTTACTGTTAACTGTAGTACTAGAATGTATTATAAGAAACAATATACTCGTATAATTCGCGGATTTACGTTTTTATGACTCGTTCTATTTTGTAAACATTTTTCAACCTAATGTTTATAATTTAAATTACTGTTTATCATATGACTAACTTAAAAACGTCTTTTTTATTTTCGTTTTACTATTCTAACGGTTTCATTTTATTTGCCATGCAAATAATTAAATTTAACTAGTAGCCCAAAAAACATGGGAATACCAACATGCAAAAAATAAATAAAGAAAATAACAAAACATAGCCTTACCATTAATAATATAAACATATATATACATAAATTCTAATTAAAAAAACTAAAAAAAAGATAATTAAAAAACACATAAAAAAACCTACTACATCCTATTAAGACGCTCCTTCAACTCAGCAATACATCTGTTGTATTCGATAATTCTCGCGGCACCATTTGCAAATTCCCCCAACAACAGATCAATATTGGGTTGAAGGGCTTCGTACGCCCCCCGATCCCTAAACCACACCCAAGGTTGCGAAACTCTATTATCGCAACCACCTCCTTCATCACCGTGAGTTGTTGCTCACGGGCTAGGGTTATGGCAGCCTCGTAGGCTTTGATGAGGTTGAGGGTGTCGTTTCTTATGGCATCCATTTCTTAGGGTTTATTAGGTTTTGAAAAAAGGAGAGTTTAGAATCTTTTGGAAAGAGGAGGGTGTAGATAAGTTCACAAAATATGGGTAAATTTAAGGGAAGTGAAGGTTTATATTACTGAGTTCTACCTTGCAAATTGCATGGAACAAGTACACGTGTCACCATGTCATTGGAACACACTACACTAATTGCAGTTAATTGACATATCGAATATTTGCTTACGTTCGTAATACTACAATTTATCGATACTTAAAAGATACCTATTTTTTAACCGAAATTGTTAATTTAAATGAATTGTGTAGGTATCTTTTAAGTATCGATAAATATTATTTGCTTCACTAATTGCAGTTAATTGACATATCAATTGTCCAAAACTACTAATCGTAAATTTAAATCAAACGTTTTTAATAATATTATACTCTCGCTAATTATTTTTATGACTTATGATTTTGTTATCACTAACTCTAACTTTTTAAAAACAACTTGTTAAATAAAAGTCAAGAATAACTAAAATAGCACCAAGTTAAATTATAGTACTCCATAATTGAAGGGAAAACACTTTTCTTCATTATATAATCAACATAATTTACATAAACTAAAAACATAAAAATACAAATAAATATATACTAACTACACCAATAAAGCTAAAACGTAAAAATATTAATAAGCCGAAATTGATGAGAAAAAACGAAAGCTTAAATGCGACTACATCCGACGCAACCATCGAACTTAAGCTTCTTAGAACTATTCCTTGAACGAATAGTTCTCCCAACTAATCTTTGTGACTTCTTCGGAGGGGCTAAGTCTGGAGTTGATAGGCACGGGGATTTCCCTTTCCCCTCGGGGGAAACCCTACGCCTCTTTGGTGTCACCAAGGGAGGCGGTACCACCTCCACCACCTCGTCCTCGTCCAACGCCTCCTCCACCCTTATGATGGACATGTCCACCTTAGGGCAAGCCAACATCTCCACCCCTTCCCCAACATTCTTCCAATACATCTTATCCAGCTCAAACCTCCCCCAATTTAACATGTTAAACTCTTCCTCGTACAAGTCAACGAGGAAGGGATTACCATAGTAACCGGGAGATGCACGCTCAATGGCGGTTTGGACACTTTTAGGACCGACTTCTTTAATCAACTCCCTCATAAATAAACGTGTGCATACAATGTCCCTAACATGCGATTTCTTTTCTTCCGACATTCTTAATTTGATTAAATTACTTGATTAACTTGTTGTTGAGTTTTAGCAAAATCTTAGAAGTACTTATTAAAGATGGATTAAGAAGAATGTATGAACAAATATGGAGGGAACACCTACTATTTATAGAACATCTTTTCCCTCCAAAAATCACAACTACCTAAGAGATTTTCCCTCCAAAAATATACAAAAAATGGTAGGGTAACTAACCCTCTCACAATCACTATTCACTATTGTTTTTCCCTCCAAAAAACACTACTACCAATGATATTTTCCCTCCAAAAAAATAAGAAATAATTGGTAGGGTAACTAACCCTCTCAAATTAACTATAGTACTCGTATTAATTAAGTAACAGATATAAAGTAATAACTATGTTTAATCCAACACAATGTTCAGTTATTTCGCACTAGTCCGGTGGTAAGTTCTTCGAGGTTAAAACTGCATGTCACGGGTTCGAATCCTGCTAATGGCCATTTTGCTTTTCCTCAAATTAACTATTACTTGTATTTAAATAACAGATATTTAGCAATAAGTACTTTCAATCGTACACAATAATCAGTTATTTGTCACTAGTCTGGTGGTAACCTCTTTCACAACGACATTCCATGTCACGGGTTCGAATCTTGCTATTGGCGTTTTTGCTTTTCCTCATAATTCAGGGTTTTTTGTTGAAGTTTGGTATGAGAGTAATAAGTCTGGCCCAACAAATAATACCTCCTAGCATAGGCCTCACCCCATTACTATAAATTAGCCCACACAAAATTTCCCCAAATAAGTGATAAAGTCTGGCCCAATAACAATTACCTCCTACCATAGGCCTCACCCCATTATTTAAATAACAGTTATATATAGTACTTGCTATATATTAAATACGTTTAATCCTGCACAATGTTCAGTCATTTGTCACTAGTCTGGTGGTTAACTTTTCGATAATGAAACTGCATGTCACGGGTTCGAATCCTCCTATAGGCTATTTTGTTTTTTTTTAATATTCTTTCATTTACGAAAGTAATTATCAACATACTAAAATAAATATATTATGTACAAATTTTTATTCTTAATATTTACTACCCTTAAAAAACGTGCAGTACTATTTTTTTTTATTTAAAATTATATTTTTTATTTTTTTTTATATTTTCGAATATATAACACAAATAATCGTAACTTGTTTTTATTAAAAAAAATAAATACGAACAAATTTATTTTTTCAAAAATATAACACAAATATAAAACCGACTGTATAAAAAAAATGTCTTCTATACAAAATATACGTATAATTATACGGTATAAGTACACCGTATAAATACAGCGTAAATACATAACAGAGATATACGGTATAAATACCAAGTATATGAAAACCTAAAAACAAAAAGAATACAAAAAGGAATACCACTTAATGAATTAATTAGGAATTATAATATGTTAATAAAGTAGAAAAGCATTTATTAAGTATCATAATTAGGTGGGATGGTGGACAAGAAAGATTCCTAGTGACATCCACATGTCACTCTCCCATTGCAAGTGTAGCAAACCCCCCCTACACCAAGTGTAACTCCAGCCTCTTCCTAGGTAAATCCTTGATAAACACGTCTTGAAGGGAGGAAACATCAATCACATCCAGCAGATTTGACTGAGAAGTTTCGTCTAGTCTATCAACTGCAATATTCAAGATTTCCACGTGTGGACAATTAAGAGTAAAAGGGCGGTCAGCCACGTCTATGTCCAGGTCCAACCTATTAGCACTTGGAGCAGTAATATTCAGATCTCGCAACCCTTCAGAGGAATATAGTTCCAGTTTTTGTATAGACGGGCATGCAGATATCAACTGGTTGAATGCCTCATTACTTCCGCTAACACTGATAAGGGATAATTTTCTTAAAGCTCCCATGTGGAGTTGAGGTTGGTGCACATACTGCACAAGCATACTACCCCAAAGTGTAAGCTTAACTAGAGATTGACTTGTGAAGACACATCGAGGTGGAACTATTTTATCAAGATAATCACAATGGAAAACTAGATCTTTGACTTCTCTATCGGCAGCAAATTTCAGCCACACTTGAATGTCGTCAATAAGGCATGGATCTACGAGACCACTTTTAGACTCCCCAATATCAAGGTAAAAAGAGTCGATGGTGGATCTTCTATGAAGCAAGAGCACATTTCGGACAAAGCGAGCAAAACGTGCAAATAACTCATTCACGATTCGTTGTTTTTCTTCATAAGTACCATCCTCACCACTAACGTAGTGATCGAAATCAAAGCTAAGAGCAGGAAGCATAGTCCAGAGATTTCCAAAGCGGCGGAGCAACATTGTTTTAACGGCATCTTGAGTAGGCATACATGAAAGAATATGCACAATCACTTGATCAGGCATCTCACTCAACCTATCTAAGCCAACATCAACCTTTGAAAAACGCATACGCTTTAGGGGTTTCATGGTTCTTAATTAGTGAGTACCTGATTATATTTCAAAATAAAAGCTTGAATCACATTTCAGATAACAATAAATCTAAACTGATAATGTTCATTTCGGCCCAACCCCATTTTTCCCCTTCACATATAAACTGATGAAGTTCATTTCAGATAACAATACATCTAAACAGTAATACACCGAATATCAGTACCACCCTTTCAATCGTACAGATGTAGGGTCTCATAGTACATCCGTCCCGATTATTTGTCTACCTTTGTGTCATGGAAGACCAAATTACTCATCAAAAATTAACTAACCATAATAATTTCAATAACTAGGGTTCATTATTTCATAGAAATGTGTAAAAAGTAAATAAATGATTGAGATAGAACGAGTAATTAGATAGCCTAATTGTAAAAATAATAGGACTCATCTCAAACTATAATCAAGGGTTCAATATTGGTAGAGAAAAAAGAGTACCTGTTGAGGAAGAAAGGCGAAATAATAGCCGAGGGTTACCGGTTACGGGTTCGGTTATAATTGAGAAGGTGTGCTTGATTCCTAAGTATGGTTCGCTTTAGGTTTGATTTTAGACTAATCAATGTGGAATGAGAAGTAGATAGGCAATTTGGCGAAGATGCAAAGGTAAGTCCCTTTCCGATTGATTAGGGACTCCTTTTCCCGCCTAATTTACTCCATCACAAATATTATCGTCTCGGAATCCACATTCCAAGAAATACGGTACAATTAAACCTATCAAAGAGGTCAAGAGGGTTGGGTGCTTGGGTCTCACTTGGATTACACGGGTCGGGTAAAATTCATGTGGATATATATATTTTGGGTTGGATTAGAGAAAGCGAAAAGTTTACAAAATAACTTTTTCATATACGAACTTTACTCTTTCACCTACATTTTTCTATAAAGTTTTCAAACGCTGCCCTTTTCCCTAAACCTAAATGAAACACCACTCCCTTCTTCCTAAACATACGCAAAACAACACTTATATATATTAATATTTGCCCTAATATTAAATCTAATTACTCGCAAATTTTAACAATGGATTCTAATTCTCCAATTACTGAAATAAGTTTTTTATTAACAAGTATTAAGACGTTTTGTTGAAATTATTAAGTTTAATATATTTTCTAAATTTACCTGTTTAGACAACCAAATTTGTGATTAGGGTTTATGGGTGCGGATGGCACGATGCTCGGCGTCTGGACGACGGTCAGTTACTATGGTGGTCACAGATTCTCATTTGTGAAGGGCGATGTACGTCACAAGCTTGTGACGGATCAAATAATACCCAAGAACAAATCATTTGAGATTACTCATACATCATACTTTTTATCTTATTTATTTACTTAACCTGTCGCAAGACGGATTGGATGGGATGGTGGGCGTCGGAATCGTTGATAATGTGTTTCGCAAGTTGTATTGCCGTTTGTTGTTGTGCGAATTTCGATGTTTCATTCAATTTCTTTCTCTTTCTTTTCTCTTTCTTTTTCTTTTTTTTAATTAATTAGTTTATCTTTTACTTTTTTTTTTAAATTAAAAT
The DNA here is from genome assembly GCA_029255685.2 of Silene conica. Lineage (NCBI taxonomy): Eukaryota > Viridiplantae > Streptophyta > Magnoliopsida > Caryophyllales > Caryophyllaceae > Silene > Silene conica. The sequence continues at coordinate 7,937,220 of CM055319.2, forward strand.
ATTAGTTAATGCCAATAGTCGCACGACAGAGGGAGGGTGGCCGGGATCGACGGCATAGGGTTGGCCGGAGTAAGGGTTTTCGGCGAGTGGAGTGATTGGTGGCGGTGAATGGAGGTGGGTGGTGGACGGTGGTGATTTAGTGGTGAGGAGGGGTTAGGGAAGGGAGAAAAAAATTGATTTAGCCGAAGAGGGAGAAATGACAAGGATAGTATGGTAAAAAGCGTATGTGAAAAAGTAAAATCCGTATGTGAAAAAGTACGTCCCTTATTATAATGTTTTATATATATTTTAAGCACCTTCCTCACACCCACGGTACTCATACTTATACTTATTTTAATTATCTTATCTACAATCCCTAGACTCTCTCCAATCATCTCACCCCACAATAATACAATCTATTATTTAATTACCCTCCTTATTCCATGTGTGTTTTAAATAACCTTTTTAATTATTATCCTCTCTATATAATTGTATAAATACAAGGACATTTTAAGCATTCTTATGCATCCACGTCGTCACATATAAATTTTTTTCACAAAAAATTGGGACCCACAACAAATAATACGGAATTAATTACAAAAAACCTCTATATTAAGTTTTGTACATAAATATTTAGGTATATGTGTTGTTCGTAAATATTAATGAATAATTAAATCGAAAATGATACATGAACAAATTTTAATTACGACAATAAATTAAATCAATCTTATCTATATAAATATAAGAACATTTGAAGCATTCTCGTGTATGTAGGTTATCACATACAATTTTTTTTACAAAAAATGTGGGGCACACGACAAATAAACGAAATTAATTACTGAAAAACCTCTATATTTATGTTTTGTACGTAAATGTTTACGTCTATATTCTATACGTAAATATTAATGAATACTTCCTCCATTTTTATCCAAATACCATATTTGGTTTTTGTACACTATTCACAAATCAACCTTTAGTCTCAATTTTCTCTCAATACATAAGAAAAAATATATTCATGTGAGGTTTTGTTTAATTCGTCTTTACGAGTACATTGAAAATATATAACTTTTATAATTTTTACAAAAACGTAGCTAAAGATATAAGGCACGTAAAACGTGCGTTGGCAAACGTGAAAAAGGTAAATATGGTATTTGGATAAAAATGGAGGAAGTAAAAAATCCAGGTCAAATTTTAACTACGATAATAAATTACAATAAATTAAACCAATCTTATCTATATAATTAAAAGAACAGAAGCATTCTCATGTATGCACGTCATAACATACAATTTGTTTTACAAAAAAAACGTGGGACACACGACAAATAATACGAAATTAATTACTGAAAAAACTCTATATTTATGTTTTGTACGTAAATATTTACGTCTATATGTTATACGTAAATATTAATAAATAAAGAATAATATAAAATTTCAATTAAAAAAACCTCTTTTATGTTATTTAAAATTAAATCATATAAAGCTAGTAAATTTCCCGTTTTGTTAGCGTAAAATAACCTTTTTCATGTTAATTTTTTATTCTAAACTAATATTATAATTAATTTAACATAAAGCTTTTTAATATTAAACTATTATTATAATTAATTTATCATAAAACTTATATAGGTTAAGTAAATAGTCTTGATAAAAATGAAGTAATTTATAAAATAACGAGTTCAAATGAGTTTTTGAATTGAACGTTGGTGTGTTCATGCTTGGCTCAATTTGGGCTCAGCTTGGCTCGAGTTCAATGTGACCGGTTTCTAGCCGAATTCGAGAGGTTATCTAATTTATACAATAAATCCCGCACACAATTTTACTATTTTCCGCACATTTTACATCTATATTCCATTATTACCCTTCATATTAAAAGGAAGAAAATATTTTTTTTTTACACATCTTCCTGCCCTAACCACCGTCCCCACCCTCAAATACCAATCCCCCACCTCCGACGACCCACAACCATCGTGCGTCGTCGAGCTTCATCACCGACGACCAATAACCACCCTACACTGTCGACCGAAACCGACTCAATCCCTAGCTTAAGCTAATCCCCTTTTTCCCTCCTTAACTCCGACAAACGGCTATTAATTTCAGTCGTCGACTTCTCCTACCCTTATCTCCGTCGCCATACTCTTCATCGACGTCAATGATGAAAGTCCTGATTGTTGATTGTTGGTTGGTTGTCCATGGTGCACTGGTGCAGTTAATTGATTTCTTACTTTTAGAGTTTTTGATTTGTCCGTCGATTTCTGATGTCGTCAACCCTTCATCTCTGATGCGCCCTTCCTCTCCCTCCGTTGTCGGTCAGTGGTGGAATCCGGGTGGTGCATTGGTGGTCCATTAGGTAGTTAATTGGGATTTCTTAGTTTTGGTTTTTCATTCGTCTCTCCATTTGTGGCTGAAAAATGAGAAGGGTCAATATGGAATTAAGGCAAAAAAATGTGTTGGATGTAGCAAATTTGTGTGTTAGATTTAGTAAGTCCCTAAAATAAAATAGGATGGAGAAAGTAATATACTTACTTCACGGAAGAATTGGGTTTGAGTTTATTCCTATGCATTTTGAGATGGAGTTGACGTGTTCATAATATTAGGAAATAAATTGTGCCAATTTGATAGTCGAGTGATTTAAAATAAACCCAGATTGAAAACGTTTTATTCAAATCATTATTGTGCTTATAATATTTTTGACTTAAATATTCAATTATTGTTCAAAGTTTCAAAATTAGTTGTAGAAAAACATAAATTTAGATCTATTCAAATTGAACTAAATGTTTTTGAACAAACTTGACTCAATACCGAAACTTTAAGGGGGTGTTTGGTTCAATCTCAAAATGTATAAGGTATGGGTTTGGAATGAGTCAAACTCATACAATGTGTTTGGTTATCAAATTTGAGAGTTTCATACCCATACCTCAAATCCATGAGGTATAGGTTTCCCATACCCTAGGAGGGGGTGGGTATGAGATTGATACCCATCGGTATCAAAACACAATAAACAAAAATGTGAAAAATAAATATTAGAACATATTTTAAACGAATTTTATATAATTACTAGATAAAATCTTTTTTTTCATGATTTTATACGTTAAAATTATTTTTTAAAGTATTGGATTTTACGTATTTCAGTTCTAACTTACTGATTCCAAACCCATACCCATGCGCGAAACAAACGCCCCCTAAAAAATATGACCGATGATTGAACAAAATGAATTTAGTCCACACCAAATAGTAATATATGGACCAAAAATTGCTCAGCTCTAAAATGAGACGTTTGCTAAGGCATGTTAATAAGATATAACCTAATTTAAATGGACTCTAATAAGAATATTCAAACGCGATATTAAAAACTCATTGTCCAAAGATATTTTATAGGATAGAGTTCTATAAAAAATCCCGGCGCAAAATGGTGCCCTCCAAGGCCATTTTGCCAAGAGGCCGCTCCAAAAACTTAACTCGTGACCTCACACTCACACAACAATATCTAACATATGCAGCAAGGCTCCCCTTCTTCGAACAAAATTTCTATGAAAGAAATAATTTTCCTTAAGTTGTAAATGAGGCTAAAGTAATTCCAGATTCCCCCCTTCCCCACCCCCCCCACCCCCACATCCATTTCAGTCATAAAATAGAACTAAACAAATGAGGATCAATAATTTTTGCAGCTCATAATTTTGCAGACGTTTGGGATTCAAATCAGATGTCCACAAATTCAAGCATCGTACCACTCCTCAGGGCACTCAACACATTATGATCCAACGAATGTTTAAACATGATTCAAATCTAAATAAAGGAAACACAGTCAACATAACTGTTCAAATTTACAGCCTTAGGTGCAGAATTTTGGTCATTGCTCAACTCCAGCTTCAGCCCAACTGCCCCAACATCGATAATCGAAGTAAATGTTAGAAAGCGAGACGACGCAAACTCAATGCTAATTTTACCAGAGGCCAGATCATAAGATACTCGTACTCAAGTTAGTAGCTCGTGCTTCAATCAAACATGAGATCGAAAGAAAGAAGCTTATATACCCTGCAAGTGTACCCCATCCTCGTGGATGAATGCTGTTCCACGTTAAAGGCAGATTCCTATTTCATATACCCTTTGGAGAGTAAATGTTTTCTTGAATGCCCAGGAATCACAACTCCTTAGATGCCGTACTATGTACAGTTACATTTGCTGAAGCTGTCTTGAATCCTAATACTTGCTTAAGAAACTCAAGCTCCTCAACGGCTGTTAGTTTAGTCTCCTCAAACGTAATTACCAATTTTTCCAAGATGACGGCATTTCTCAGTACAAATTCTATTAGCTGGAGCTGAACTTCACGATATTTTCCATAGCCAAGGATGGTGACACTTTTCAGCAGGGGCATTTCGCAAGAAGTAGATAACTCTGAACTAACTACTCCATCAGTACCCTGCCATTAGTTAGATTGAAGTCCGACAACAATTAAAAGAGAAGGCTGAACGCTATAAGTTGATTAAGTAAAAGAAGAAAACCAGTTATGCTAACCTCACTTCCCCATGATTCTCCACCGTCTACTATGAGCTCCTCCAAGTCCACTGAGCTTTTCAACAACCCTATAATAACTTGGAGACATCTTTCATTATCCCACCGTGGCCACAAAGCCAAACTCTGCCATGTATTTTGTAGAATATCCATCTTCTCTAAGCAACACAATTGCTAAATAAGAAGAAACAAAATAGTCTTGCATTACTTGAAACTGTATTCCGTCAATTTTGCAACAAACAAACAGTAACAGTAAAAAATAGAGTGATGAAAACACAAAACCATAACAACATTACCAGCTGTAAAAAAACAACATTACCCTAGTGCCTCAATGGCTCCCGCAAATTGCGGAGTAAGGGGGTCGGATGTACACAACGTTACCCTTGTGTTAGCAACACAAAGAGGTTGTTTCCAAATGACCCAAGATGAAACTTGCGTCGGAAAATGCATTGAATGACCGGTACTTCACAAAAGAAAGAAGCACAACCACTTTAGCGATCAATTTTGATTTATTCCGTTATAATCCATAACCAAAGAGTAATGAATTTTTAGCTTCACTGGAAATATGGAAATAAATGGTTACCTTTCTGAAGTAATAATAATTAAAACATGACCATCACCTAAATGAGTTTCTAAGCATTTGGTATGAATGTTGTGATTTTGCCAAGAATGACAGGGAAATGCATGATACACATTCAGATCATCAGTGTATGCAGTGCATAACACCACGAAATTCTACGCATGAACCAGTAGATCAACAGGTAATACCAGCGAAAAACAAACACACGGCAAAATATAGATGTTTCTTCCTCAATCCCATCTATACTGTCCATGTATGACAGTAGGGATCAACCAAAGGTCAACATATACCAACAAAGTTTCCCTTTATATACAATACTACAGCAGCAGAGAAGCAACAACATTACCTATGTGCCAAGCATGTGGTTCGTGTACAATTAGAGTCAAAGTTGATATCAATTCACCACCAAAGCATTTCAGAGAGAAACAACAAGTAAAGTGAGCAATCGAGTTTGTTTAGTTGAAAAAATGAATCATATCTTGTCATCAAATAGACAAACATGGTAGATAATACTCTGTATTGAGTAAATTTACCTAAAAGAAAGAGAGAGACCAAGTTATACTCTATCAAAGGCCCTACAAATTTTGAACTAACAATTACTAAAACGCACCTTAATCGCTTCACCTGACAATGCAAAAAACTCAACATCTCGAAAGTGCCTCAAAAATGCCGTTATTAATGGGCCAGACACACCATTACGTAAATACTTGACAAACACGACTTGAAGGGAGGAAACATCAATCACATCCAGCAGATTTGACTGAGAAGTTCCGTCTAGTCTTTCAATTCCAATTTTCAAAATTTCCACATGTGGACAATTAAGAGTAAAAGGGCGGTCACCAACGGCTAAGTCCAGGTCCAGCCTATTAGCACTTGGAGCAGTAATGTTCAGATCGCGCAGCCCTTGAGGGTAATATAGTTTCAGTTTTTGTATAGACGGGCATGCAGATATCAACTGGTTGAATGCCTCATTACTTCCGCTAACACTGATAAGGGATACTTTTCTTAAAGCTCCCATGTGGAGTTGAGGTTGATGCACAAACTGCACAAGCTTACTACCCCAAAGTGTAAGCTTAACTAGAGATTGACTTGTGAAGACACATTGAGGTGGAACTATTTTATCACGATAATCACAATGGAAAAATAAATCTTTGACTTCTCTATCGATAGCAAACTTCAGGCACACTTGAACGTTGTTAATAAGGCATGGATCTACAACACTATATTTATACTCCCCAATATCAAGGTAAAAAGAGTCAATGGTGGATCTTCTATGAAGCATCAGCACATTTCGGACAAATGAAGTAAAACGTGAAAATGCAGCATTCATGATTCGTTGTTCTTCTTCAAAAGCAACATCCGCAGCCTCATCATAAACGAAGTTATCACTGAAATCAAACCTAAGAGCAGGAAGCATAGTCCAAAGATTTCCAAAGCGGCGGAGCAACATTGTTTTAACAGCATCTCGAGTAGGCATACATGAAAGAATATGCACAATCACTTGATCAGGCATCTCACTTAACCTATCTAGGCCAACATCAACCTTTGAAGAACGCATACGCTTTTGGGGTTTCATGGTTCTTATGTGAGTACCTGATTATTTTTCAATATACAAGCTTGATTCAGATTTCAGCTAAACAATTCAATTAAAAGTAATACTAAGTTCATTTGGCCTCATTAACCCACTTTTGCCTTCACAAAGAGCGGTCTAACGAGACTAAATGGTTGAAATGGATGGAGTTCCTTGTAAGACATAGTTTGAGCAAAGAGTCTTGCTGAAGACGGATACTATCCGTCATAAGTTGAATTGAAGACGGATAGTATTATGGATCATGTCACTTGCATTTTGTGAGAGAGACACTGTCCGTCTTCTTCTTGTGACGGATAATGTCCTCTTGAATGAAAATTTGTGTAGTTTGAGACTATTTCACAATTAAAATAAGTGGATGAAAATCAGAATGAGGACAATAACACATCATTCTCTAAACAACATATGGAGTACTTAAATTTCATGCTTTATCAAGTGATTAACTAATCATAATAATTAATTGTCAAAAAACTAACCTTAATATGTTTAAATAAAATTTTATTGACATTATAATTAAACCTAATTATAGAAAAATCAAGGGTTCATGGAAATGATTAATTAGTACATGCAAGCTGATTAATTAGCCAAATTGTGAAAACAAAATACTAGTGTAAGATGGACTTAACCAAGTTTATGAAATAAACCGGTAGGCGTAGGCGGTAGGCCACGCGCACTGTATTAATGTAAAACCGCTTAAACACGACCCATCCCAAGCTATAATCAGTAACGGAGTTAGGATTCCTATTCCCCAAGTATCCGACACTGACTATAATCAAGGGTTGAAAAAGGTAGAGAAGGCATAAAATTTACCTGATGCTGATGGAGAAGAAAGACGAAAATCAGAAATAATGGTCTGCAGACTGCAAATGCAAACTAAAACATTGCCCGAAATAATTAGACCTGGCAGACGGGTTTAATTGGTCGGGTTACGGGTTCGGTTATTCCGTATTTCCGTGTATGTGATTCTTAAATTTGACGAGGAGGCCAATTGAAAAATATTACGTCTTCCCGCCTAATTAAGTAATTAGTTGCTCCTTTTCCCGCCTAATTCACCCCATTCTAAAAATAGTAAGTCTTGCTTGTTTCGGGTCACCATTTATAACGGATATTTTGTAAGATAAAATTGATAGAAAATGAGTTAGTGGAGAGAGGGGACACATGAGAGAGAAAAAGTGGATATTTTGTGAGATAAAATAGTACTCGTCGCAAGTTTGTGAAAGATATACCCGTCGCAAGTTTGTGAATGAGAATTTGGGTTTACTTAAATGTTCACAAGCCATGAAATACGGTACAATTAGAGCTATCAAACAGGCCGGTTGGGCTGTGTCTCGGTCGGATTATATGGGTCGGACGGAATGTGAATTGGGTCAAATTCGAGAAATATAAAATAGGATGGAGAGAGTAATATGGTTACTTCATCGAAGAATTCGGTTTGAGTTAATTCCTATGCATTTTGAGATGGAGTTGACGTATTCATAATAGCACAAATTCTCATTTGTGACGGAGGTATCCGTCACAAGCTTGTGACGGATACCGTTTCCTCTTACAAAATACCCACTTTTTCTCTTTCTCCGACACTATTCATGTGGTCCCCTTTCTCCATTATCTCATTTTGTATCCATTTTATCTCACAAAATATCCGTCACAAATGGTGACCCGTCACAAGCAAGATTTACTATCATAATAGTAGGAAATAAAATGTACCAATTTGATAGTCTTCCCAGATTGAAAATGTTTTATTCAAATCATCATTATTGATCAAAGTTTCAAAATTAGTTGTAGAAAACTTGACTCGATATCGAAACTTTAAAAAATATAGACCGATGATTGAACCAAAATGAATTTAATCTGACCAAATAGTCTAATATATGGATCAAAGTTTGCTCAGCTATAAAATGAAACATTGGCCGAGACCGGTTATCAAGATATAACCTAACTCCTAACTTAAATGGACTCTAATAAGAATATTCAAACGTGATGTTATAAACTCACTGTCCGAAAATATTTTGTAGAATAGAGTTTTATAAGAGATCCTAGTGCACAATGGTGCCCTCCAAGGCCATTTCAGCAAGAGGTCGCTTCGAGGACTTGACTAGTACAGCTCAGGAACTGTTCTATATCCATTAAGGCTCTCTTATTGTCATAGTCCAAAGTCCAAACTGTCAAGTAACGTAATATTCAAAATAATATTATTCAGTATCTTATCTCTACATTATTCCAATCCTTAATTGTAATTATTTGTAACCATATTTAGTTTTATTCCTTCCAAGTTTACAGTAGTTGATTGCATATTTTCAGGCTAGATTAGTGCTGTATTTAGTATATATATCATTGTAAATGGCTCTGTCAAATCACTGCAATATACAATACATAATTCTTCATATCCTTTCCCTTATATGGTATCATAGAGCTGAATTTTTTTCCTGATCCTGTGTTCTTCGTCTTCCTCACTCATGGCCAACCAAGCTATTGTCGTTCCCAACAACCCCGAACCAAACACTACCATAATTTTCGTCAATCTTTCCCAATGCACGACCCTCACCTCCACAAACTATGCACAATGGTCTTTTCAAGTTCGATCGTTTCTTGAAAGACTCGACCTTTACCAATATCTTGATGGCACTAACCCCTGTCCCGCTGCCACTGTCACCGCCAACAACAAAACCACCACTAATCCCGCTCATACAAACTGGCAACGCCAGGACCGCCTACTCCTAGCCTCCCTCGTTGGTACCCTTGATGGTACCATCGCCCCTCTCGTCACCCAGTCCACGACTTCACGCGAAGTTTGGACTACCCTTTCAACCACTTTTGCTAACCCCTCTCGGGGACACATTATGCAAATCAAAAATCGCCTTGCCAACATCCGAAAACGATCAGACCAAACCATAACCAACTATATGCATCTCATTAAAACCTGTACCATTGAACTTGCGAATCTCGGAAAACCCATGGATAATGAGGATATCGTGGCTACGGTTCTCCGAGGTCTCGATAGTACTCGCTTCCGCACCATAAAAGACAATATCGAAGCCCGTGATACACCCATATCATTCGACGCCCTACACGAAAAACTCATTAACTTTGAACTACAGAATCCCGAAATCACCTCTACCACACCCCTCCCCACTACTGCGTTTGCTGCCCAGTATCGCACCCATCAGAACCGATACCAACCTCGCACTCCCATGACCAATACCGATCCCAAAGAGGTAACAATCTGTCAATACTGTGGGTACAAGGGACACCAGTTTCTCACATGTCGAAACTTCAAAAAGAACCATCCCAACTTTAACCTTACTCCCTATGTTCGACCAAACAAACCCCAATCCAATCCACCTCAAGCCCATACTGTCACTGCAACCTCATCCTCGCCTGACCCATGGCTCGTTGACAGTGGGGCAACACATCACCTCACCAATGACCTCTCAAATCTCGCCTTACATGCGCCGTATGGAGGACCTGACGATGTGGTTATTGGTGATGGTTCAGCTTTACCCATTGCTAATATAGGTTCATTCGAAATCCCTCTTAATTCCTCAGTTTTACATTTTCGTAATGTCTTACATGTTCCGTCTATTTCACGAAACATTTTATCTGTGTCTCAGTTCTGTACTGATAATAACGCCTATATTGTTTTCTCTCCTTCTCATTTTTTCTTTAAGGATATCCGGACGGGTCGGATTTTACTCCACGGCAAGCTTGAACGTGGAATTTACTCTTGGTGCCCGTCTCTGCCTCACGCTCTAATTGCCTCCACTGCATCCTCCTCGGCGTTGTTGTGGCATCACCGCCTTGGACATCCCGCTTCTCATGTTTTTTCTTTCATTAAGAACAATTTTAATTTACCGTTTTCTAGTTCGGATTTTAATTACTGTCATGCCTGCAAACTCAATAAATGCCACAAGTTACCCTTTCACTCATCGTCTATTACTTCTAATGCCCCTTTAGACATTATTTTCTCTGATGTTTGGTCGTCCCCTACTTTATCGACTGATGGCTTCAAATACTACGTTCTTTTCGTCGATCATTATACGAAATATACCTGGCTTTATCCTTTAAAAAATAAATCAGACACATTTTCGATATTTCAACAATTTAAACTACTGGTTGAAAAACATTTTAACCGACCCATATTAACGTTTTTTTTCTGACAATGGTGGCGAGTATATTAAACTCACACCTTCTCTTCTTCAACATGGCATAAGTCATCTCACCTCTCCGCCTCATACTCCTCCACACAATGGTTACGCGGAGCGTAGGCACCGTCATATTGTTGAAACCGGGCTATCGCTTCTAACACATGCCAATCTTCCTACTACTTTCTGGCCAAAGGCCTTCGCTACTGCTGTCTATTTAATTAATCGACTTCCTACTCCCACTTTGAACAACGACTCCCCTTATTTACGTCTCTTCAAAACTCATCCTAATTATCAAAAACTCCGCGCTTTCGGTTGCTTATGCTACCCATGGCTCAAACCTTACACTTCTAATAAAATGGATCCTAAATCTGTTGCGTGTGTCTTTCTCGGTTACTCCTTATCCCAAAGTGCTTACTTGTGTCTTGATCCCACTACTCATCGTATATACACATCTCGCCATGTCACTTTTGTAGAAACAGAATTCCCGTATCCTCGACTATACAACCAGCCGCAATCACCTCCTACACCTTCTGTTTCGACATTTGATGATTGGTGTACCCAACCCATAACCATTCTGCCCCTCAACTCCCATAATACATCAGCCCCTACCCAATCTACACCTCAACCGATAAACATTGTAACCCCAACCTCTTCACCCTCAGTTCCTGATTCGTCCTCCCTCCTGACAAACCCCAACCCTCATACCACCATCCAAGCCCCCACTACAACATCCACGGCAGCCCCTGACCCACCAGTAACGACCACAACTCCCTCCCCAAACCAACCTACTAGTGGTGTCACCACTCGCTTAGCCAATAACATCAGAAAACCCAACCCCAAGTATGCCAACTTAGCCGTCACTACTACCCCTCATTCCCTTCCTAAAACCACAAAACAAGCCCTCTCATCACCCCAATGGCATGGTGCAATGAATGAGGAATATGATGCCTTAATGAAAAACAACACATGGTCACTTGTTCCTGCTCATGACGCTCACAATGTTATTGGGTGTAAATGGGTTTTTCGGGTAAAATACAATCCCGATAACACGGTACAAAAATACAAGGCTCGCTTGGTTGCAAAAGGTTTTTCTCAACAATATGGGGTTGATTATTCGGATACTTTCAGTCCGGTAGTAAAACCCACCACTATACGTCTCTTGTTGTCTCTTGCTCTTAGTTACGGTTGGTCCATTCGTCAATTGGACATTAACAATGCTTTTTTACAAGGCTCGCTTCATGAAACAGTTTTCGTAACTCAACCACCTGGCTTTGTTGACGACAAGCGCCCTCCACATGTTTGCCGCCTCAACAAAGCCCTTTACGGACTCAAACAAGCCCCTCGGGCTTGGTACACTGAGTTAAAGTCGTTTCTTATATCTTTCGGGTTTCGAGTTTCCTTAGCTGATCCTTCATTATTTATTTATACAACGTCAAAACAAAGTTTATATGTGCTAGTTTATGTTGATGACATTCTTGTCATTGGTCCGTCTCACACTTTTCTCACTAATTTTTTAACAACCTTTGCATCTCGGTTTTCTTTGAAAGATCTAGGTAGTCTTTCATATTTCCTGGGTGTTGAGGTAACTCCTAATGACAAAGGTCTACTCTTGTCCCAAACAAAGTATATTTACGACCTACTTCAGAAACATACTATGCTAGAAAGTAAACCCACTACAACTCCAATGCTCTCTCACCCATTACTTACTCACGACACCACTGCTCCGTCTTGTGACCCTACTGCATACCGCTCCGCAGTCGGTACATTGCAGTACCTTTCACTCACTCGGCCAGATATTTCTTACTCTGTCAATCGCCTAGCTCAGTTTATGCAATGTCCTCAAAGCAATCATTGGTTGGCTCTTAAACATTTGCTCAGGTATCTACATGGCACTTTACATCTCGGGTTGCAATTACACCGTCATAATCCCCTCCAATTACACGCTTTCAGTGATGCCGATTGGGCCGGGGACAAAGACAATTACGTCTCCACCACTGGATACTTAGTTTATTTGGGCAAAAATCCTATTGCGTGGGCATCTCGAAAACAAAAGGCAGTTGCCCTTTCTTCTACCGAAGCGGAATTTTGCGCCGTTGCTAGTGCTACTTCCGAAATCATGTGGATCCAGTCATTATTGTCTGAGCTTGGTTTAGTTTTTAAGTCTCCACCGGCACTATATTGTGACAATTTAAGCGCTACGCATTATTCCGCTAATCCCGTATTTCATTCTCGTATGAAACATGTTGCCCTAGCTTTCCATTTCGTTCGTAAGCAGGTTCAAGACGGGTTACTACGTGTGGCTCATATCAGCGGTAATGATCAAATTGCGGATATACTCACCAAACCGCTACCTCGTCCTCGTTTCGAAACTATGCTATCCAAGATCGGACTTTTCAATGGCCAGTCCGTCTTGCGGGGGAATGTCAAGTAACGTAATATTCAAAATAATATTATTCAGTATCTTATCTCTACATTATTCCAATCCTTAATTGTAATTATTTGTAACCATATTTAGTTTTATTCCTTCCAAGTTTACAGTAGTTGATTGCATATTTTCAGGCTAGATTAGTGCTGTATTTAGTATATATATCATTGTAAATGGCTCTGTCAAATCACTGCAATATACAATACATAATTCTTCATGTCCTTTCCCTTATATAGGGATGGCAACGGATCCTGGATCCGGTCCAGATCCGTTGGACCCGACCCTGCTGGATCGGATCTGGATCCTTAATTTTTGGACCCGTCGGATCTGGATCGGATCTGGGTCCACGAGTTTAAAAACGGATCTGGATCTGGATCTTGTTGACAAGACCCGGATCCGACCCTAAGACCCGTTTTTAATATTAAAAAATAAAAAATAGAAATTTTCAAATTTCGCTGGGTTGCTGTGTTTTTTTTTTAGTTTTATTGTCTTGAGCTCAAGGAAATGGTCTATACATTATGTTTCCTTGAAATTGTGTTTTTTAGAGTTTTATTGTTCTTGAGTTTTCTGCCTATACATTTGTAAAATTTTGAATATGTTAGGTTTAGTTATTTAGGCGTAATTCATTTGGCTTTTTGTGTATAATGGTCTACTGACCATTATGTGGAGGAGCCTCGTATTTCTTGAGTTTTATTGTTTCCTTTAAGTTTTTTTTTTCCATGGGACCCGCGTAAAACCCGGATCCTACCCGGATCCGCAGGGTCCGGATCTGGATCTGACCTTTTTGGACCCGTCGGATCCGGGTCGGATCTGGATCCTGTTGCCAAAAACGGATCTGGATCTGGATCCTACTGGACCCGGTCCAGATCCTGCCCGTTGCCATCCCTACCCTTATACAAACCACCAGGAGACACAAGGTAACACAGTTTGAAGAAAAGGCTTACCTTGTCAAATAACGGGTACTTGTTTCTGAAAGTCGCCCAAATCACAGCGTCTTCTCGGGATTGTATTATAACATCCCAATGAGAAATCGCAGGACACAGATTTAGAACACCGAAAATGAGCGTGAAAGTTGACACTAGATAGTTCGGCAGGTATAGCCAAAGAGGGTTTTGTTAATTGGCAACCAGATAAGAAATTGAACGAATTCGGATCATTACAAAGCCGATCCAGACCAATGTATTGTCGTTACTTAGTATCCGCTTGTATTATCGTATACTCCATCATCTAACAAAATCAAAATTCCAGATTTCTCCCATTTCAGTTGTCCTTGTGCCAAAAATAGAACTAAACAAATGAGGATCAATAATTTTTGCAGTTCATAATTTTGTAGACCTTTGGGATTCAAATCAGATGTTCACAAACTAAATTCAAGCATCATACTACCATGATTCAAATCTAAATAAAGGATGATTCAAATCTAAATAAGGGAAACATACAGCAACATAACTGTCCAAATTTACAGCCTTAGGTGCAGAATTTTGGTCATTGCTCAACTCCAGCTTCAGCCCAACTGCCCCAACATCGATAATCAAAGTAAATGTTAAAAAATGGGACGACGCAAACTCAATGCTAATAGAGGCCAGATCATAAGATACTCGTACTGAAGCTAGTAGCTTGTGCTTCAATCAAACATGAGATCGAACGAAAGAAGCTTATATACCCTGCAAGTGTACCCCATCCTCGTGGATGAATGCCGTTCCACGTTAAAGGCAGATTCCTATTTCATATACCCTTTGGAGAGTAAATGTTTTCTTGAATGCCCAGGAATCACAACTCCTTAGATGCCGTACTATGTTTCTCAAGCAAAGTGTACAGTTACATTTGCTGAAGCTGTCTTGAATCTTAATACTTGCTTAAGAAACTCAAGCTCCTCAACGGCTGTTAGTTTAGTCTCCTCACACTTAATTACCAATTTTTCCAAGATGACGGCATTTCTCAGTACAAATTCTATTAGCTGGAGCTGACCTTCACGATATTTTCCATAGTCAAGGATGGTGACACTTTTTAGTAGTGGCATTTCGCAAGAAGTAGATAACTCTGAGCAAATTACTCCATGATTACCCTGCCATTAGTTATAGATTAAATTCCGACAACAATTGAAAGAGAAGGGTCGACGCTATAAGTCCATTAAGTAAAAGAAGAAAACCAGTTATGCTAACCTTACTTCTCCATGATACTTGGCCGTCTACTATGAGCTCCTCCAAGTCCACTGAGCTTTTCATCAAACCTATAATAACTTGGAGACATCTTTCATTATCCCACCGTGGCCGCAAATACAAACTCTCCCAGGTATTTTGTAGAATATCCACCTTCTCTAAGCAACACAATTGCTGAAAAAGAAGAAACAAAATTTCTTGCATTACTCGAAACCATATTCCGTCAAATTTGCAACAAACAAACAGTAACAGTAAAAAAGAGAGTGATGAAAACACAAAACCATAATCAACAACATTACCCTAGTGCCTCAATGACTCCCGCAAATTGCGGGGTAAGGGGTGTCGGATGTGCACAGCATTACCCTTGTGTTAGCAACACAAAGAGGCTGTTTCCGAATGAACCAAGATGAAAATTGGATCAAAATTCAGATCATCAGTGTGTGCAGTTCATAACACCAAGAAATTCTACGCATGAACCAGTAGATCAACAGGTAATACCAGCGAAAAACAAACACGGAAAAATAGAGATATTTCTTCCTCAATCCCATCTACACTGTCCATGTATGACAGTAGGGATCAACCAAAGGTCAACATATACCAACAAAGTTTCCCTTTATATACAATACTACAGCAGCAGAAGCAACAACATTACCTATGTGCCAAGCATGTGGTTCGTGTACAATAAGAGTTAAAGTCGATATCAATTCACCACCAAAGCAAATGGGCACATTATCATGGAGATAAAATATTTTAGAGAAAAACAAGTAAAGTGAGCGATCGAGTTTGTTTAGTTGAAAAAATGAATCATATTTTGTCATCAAACATGGTAGATAATACTCTGTAGTCTGTATTGAGTAAGTTTACCTAAAAAAAAGAGAGACCAAGTTATACTCAATCAAAGGCCCTACAAATTTGAACAATTACTAAAACGCACCTCAAACGCTTCACTTGACAATGTAAAAAACTCAACATCTCGAAAGTGCCTAAAAAATGCCTTTATTATTGGGCCAGACAAACCATTAGGTAAATCCTTGATAAACACGTCTTGAAGGGAGGAAACATCAATCACATCCAACAGATTTGACTGACAAGTTTCGTCAAAACTATCAAGTGCAATATTCAAAATTTCCACATGTGGACAATTAAGAGTAAAAGGGGGGTCATCCAGGTCTATGTCCAGGTCCAACCTATTAGCACTTGGAGCAGTAATGTTCAGATCTCGCAACCCTTCAGAGTGCAATATTTCCAGTTTTTGTATAGACGGGCATGCAGATATCAACTGGTTGAATGCCTCATTACTTCCGCTAACACTGATAAGGGATAATTTTCTTAAAGCTCCCATGTGGAGTTGAGGTTGGTGCACATACTGCACAAGCATACTACCCCAAAGAGTAAGCTTAACTAGAGATTGACTTGTGAAGACACATCGAGGCGGAACTATTTTATCAAGATAATCACAATGGAAAAATAAATCTTTGACTTCTCTATCGGTAGCAAATTTCAGCCACACTTGAACATTGTTAATAAGGCATTGATCTACATCACCATATTTATACTCCCCAATATCAAGGTAAAAAGAGTCAATGGTGGATCTTCGATGAAGCATCAGCACATTTCGGACAAATGAAGTAAAACGTGAAAATGCATCATTCATGATTCGTTGTTGATCTTCAAAAGCAATATCCGCACATTCATCATAAACGAAGTTATCACCGAAATCAAAGCTAAGAGCAGGAAGCATAGTCCAGAGATTTCCAAAGCGGCGGAGCAACATTGTTTTAACGGCATCACGAGTAGGCATACATGAAAGAATATGCACAATCACTTGATCAGGCATCTCACTCAACTTATCTAAGCCAACATCAACCTTTGAAGAACGCATACGCTTTAGGGGTTTCATGGTTCTTAAGTGAGTACCTGATTATATTTCAAAATAAAAGCTTGAATCACATTTCAGATAACAATACATTTAAACTGATAAAGTTCATTTCGCCCCAACCCCATTTTTCCCTTCACACATAGTTTGAGACCATTTCAATTGAAAATAAAAGCACTGTAAAGTAATCACTAAAGACGTCAAAAAAAAAAGATCACTTAGATTAAATTATGAACCTCTTACTAGCCAACAGTAATACACCGAATCTCAGTACCAGTCTTCCCGAGTCATTTGTTTACCTTTGGTGTACCAAGGTAACCAATTAATTGATGACTAGTGATAAATTGTATATCTTCTTATATTCTTAACAACTAGTGAACGAAATTGACCAAATTGCTCATCAAAAATTAACTAATTATAATAATTTCAATAGTAAGGGTTCATTATATGAATTTCAATAATTAGGGTTCATGATTTCATAGAAATTTCTATGAATAAATGCATGATACTCCTACATCTCAAAACCGTTAAAAGTAAATAAATGATTGAGAAGGAAGGAGTAATTAGATAACCTAATTGTAAAAATAATAGGACCCATCTCAAACTATAATCAAGGGTTCAATAATGGTAGAGAAAACTTAAAGAGTACCTGTTGAGGAAGAAAGGCGAAAGCGCTGCCCAAAATAATAACCCTTGGATGTCGGGTCCTGTCGGCGGGTCGGTCGGATTACGGGTTCGGTTATAATTGAGAAGGTGTACTTGATTCGTAAGTATGGTTTGCTTTAGGTTTGATTTTAGAATAATCAACGTGGAATGAGAAGTAGATGGGCAATTTGGGGAAGATGCAAAGGTTTTCCCGCTTGATTAAGGGCTCCTTTTCCCGCCTAATTTACCCCATCAGAAATATCACAATTTCTCATTTGTGACGGCGATATCCGTCACAAATTTGTGACGGACTGACGGACACCGTTTTCTCTCACAAAATACCCACTTCTCTCTCCGACATTATTTATGTGGTCCCCTTTCTCCAATAACTGATTTTGTATCCATTTTGTCTCACAAAATATCCATCACAGATGGTAACCCGTCACAAGCAAGACTTACTATAGGAATATTACTGTCTCAGAATCCACAAGCCAAGAAATACAGTACAATTAAATCTATCAAACACGTCGAGAGAGTTGGGCCCCGTCAGATTACATGGATCGGGTAAAATTCAAGTGGGGCATATAGGTTTTGTTTCGGATTAGGGAAATTGGAAAATTTTTACCATTTTTTTTTTTATAAATTTTCAGGCAAAAAAAGCCTACTTTTTTTATAATAAAATCATATTTTAATATTAATAATATTATTATATTATTTAATGATATAAAAGTCATATGAAATTGATATTTAAATAATTTTTTAAAATAATATTTATTATTTATTATTTCAAATATAACATGAAAATATTAATATTGCTCATCATACAAACGCGAGGGGTCGGATTTCAACGTTAAGATAACCAGGTTGGGTTATATTTTGACACAAAATACACACCTAACTGCACATCCCATAAAATTTAGGACACCGACATGTAGCACAAAATACACATGTAAAACCCATTTGAAAGTCTTATCCAAACAGGCAAACATGATCCATCCTAGCTAGTTTTGCTTCAGATAACATTATCCGTCTTAAGCTTAAATGGATCAAATATCACCCACTTTTCCAATGCACTATCTTTGGTCCTATTTACGCAATATGAGTATATTTGACCTATTTTAAGCTTAAGACGGATATTATTCATCTTAAACAAGTTGTGTATCCCTAATCAATATTCTTAGTTAGTTAGTGTACTGATAATTATGGCTTTCAAACATTTTAGTCAGGGGGCGTTTGGTTTGGGGTCTATAAGAAAAGAAAAGGGAAACAAAGTTACTCATTCAAGGGAATGAAACACCCTTTCTTACCTCAATCCATTTAGGGGGTGTTTGGTTGGGGCATTTGGAATGGATTGGAATGGATTCAAGTGTTTGGTTGGACCTTTTTGGAATGGAGTTTGATACCAAGGGGTTCTAAATCCATTTCAAACCCTTGGAATCCCATACCCATGTCTCAACCCAAGATTCTAACTTCATTCCACCCCATCCCAAATTATATATTTTTTATAAAACATTTTATGTGAATTTTTTTCATAGAACATTTTATGTGAATTATTTTCATAAAAAAAAAGTTACGTATTTTTCATAAAATATTTTATGTGGATTTTTTTCATAAAAAAAAGTTGCGTATTTTTCATAAAACATGTTATGTGGATTTTTTTCATAAAACATGTTATGTGGATTTTTTTCATAAAACATTTATGTGGATTTTTTTTCATAAAACATTTTATGTGGATTTTTTCGTAAAACATTTTATGTGATTTTTTTTTATATAACATTTTATGCGGATTTTTGTCATAAAAAAAAGTTGCGTATTTTTCATAAAACATTTTATATGAATTTTTTTCAAAAAACATTTTATGTGGATTTTTTTCGGTCTTAGAATAATTTTGCTATTGTCGTATTAAATGAACCTGAGTCATTTGATTTTTATGGATTAATTTGAATTTTGGCTTTGCTGTAGTTAATTTTAATTCAAAATAATATAATTTCAATTATCTATGATAAAGAAAGTGAAATAATTTGAAATCCATTCTAAATGTAAATCAAACAATAAAAATGACATTTACAATCCATTACGAGATTAAATCAAACAAGCATTAATAAGTATGAGATTCTAACTACATACCTCCTTGGTATCAGAATCCATTCCATTCCATGCCAATTGTTTGAACCAAACGGCCCCTTAATTCCTTACCCCCACCCTTCTAGGGTATCAGATTTTATTACCCTTGTTACTTTCAATCACTTTTTTCACCTATCACCACACTTGCAATTACCATCACAATAGCCACCACCAAACCACCACCATAACGCCATCGCCACCTTTGCAACCACCCCCACCACTATCACCGCCACCATCGCCAAGACACCCCCACTACTACCACCGTCGTGACACCATCACTGGCACGACACCTCCACCACCATCACCGTCGTGACCACCGCCACCATCACCACTACCACTGTCATAACATCTCTACCACCACCGCCATGACACCCCAACCACCATCACCGATGTGCCACCACCACCGCCACCACCGCCGCCATGACAACCCCACCGCCGCCACCGCCGCCATGACACCCCACCACCACCGCTGCCATGACACCTCCACCACCATCACCGCCGCTAGTAAATAAGTGGTTATTTGTGGTGGTGTGTGTTAGTGGTAGGAGTGAGTGTGAGTGGACCATTACCCTTTCTTGGTGTAACCAAACAATCAATTAAGTTTCAGGTAATCCATTTCCTTTCCCCTTTTAACCCTTTCTTATTTCCTTTCTCTTTCCCTTTCTCTAACCAAACGCCCCCTTGGGGGTGTTTGGTTGGGGGTCTATAAGAAAGGGAAAGGGAAACAAAGTTATGCATTCCCTTTGTTGGTGTTTGTTTGATACAATTAAAGGGAATTGAACTCCCTCCCTTACCCCTCAGTCATTCTGATTCCTTACCCCCACCCTCCAAGGGTATGAGATTTCATTACCTTTGTTATCCTTCAACCACTTTCTTCACCTACCACCACATAGCCACCAACAAACCACCACTATGACGCCACCATCGCCACCACCCCACCCCCACCACTACCGCCGCCACCACCGCCATAACACCCCCACCACCACAACCGTCGTGACACCCCACCACCATCACTACCATGACACTACACCACCATCACCGTCGTCACCACCGTCACCATCGCCATCGTCACCGCCATGACATCTCTACCACCACCATCGACATCACCGCCATGACACCCCCGCTACCATCACCGCCGTGACCGTCACCGTCGCACCACCACCACCGCCACCGCCATAACACCCCACCACCGCCATAACACCTCCATCACCACCACCATGCCACTTCCACCACCATCACTGTCGCCAGTAGAGAAGTGGTTGTTTGTGGTGTGGTGTGTTAGTGGTAGGAGTGAGTGTGAGTGGACCATTAGTTATCTTTCTTAGAGTAACCAAACAACCTATTAAGTTTTAGGTAATCCTTTCCTTTCCCCCTCTTACCCTTTCTTATTTTCTTTCCCTTTCCCTTTCTCTAACCAAACGCCCGTGTATACTTCAGAGAGAAACGGACAAGAAAGTGCACAATCGAGTGAATGATTACTGCGATATTAAAAATTTCAATAGGTAAATCTTAGTGAATGATTACTAAAACGTAGAGGCCGCAATCAATGACCTGACCCGAAAACACGACATGAAAGTAGCGAGTTCCGGTCAAGGTGTTTTAACCCGTTTACGTAATTGGATTGACACGAACACGACTCGAACTTATATGGGTCGGGTTAGGGTTGGGGTCTTGCAACACAACCCGACACGAATAACACATTAATTTAAATGGGTTATGATAAATCCATCTAAATGTATTATATTTATAGGGTTGGATGAGTTAAACGGGTTTAATGGGTCGAAATTGATCTATTAAAATTTAAATGGGTTACACAAGTCGGGTTGGGTTATTGAAAAAATAAATGGGTTGGGTTAGGGTTGATGCATGCAACCCATTTATCTAATTGGGTCGGGTTAGGGTTGAGGGATCATGACTCATGACCTATTTAATGGTGACACGAACCCGAACCCGACAGACCCGACCTGTTTGCAGGTCTACTAAAATGCACCAGAAAGGCTAGTCTTGACAGGGTAAAATTTCAGAATTTTTTTATATATTTGTATTTAATTAGAATTTCGTTTTATGTAACAAAAAATTTAATTAAATCCGATATTTTAATTAAATACAAAAAAGTAAAAATTGTGGAGATTTTATTTACTAAAACAAAAATTTAATTAAAAAAAAAGTTTGGAAATTACTAAAACGAAATTTTAATTAAATACAAAGAAATTGAAATTTTTTATCTACTAAAACAAAAATTTAATTAAATACAAAAATAAATAAATTCCCGAAATATTCGGTTACTAAATCGTAAATATAATTAAAACAAAAATTAAAAAATGACCATAATTTTTATTAAATAAACCAAATTTAAATTAAATACCAAAAATACAAAATTTCCAGTATCATTGTTAAGTAGATGGAGTCAACAACTTAACTCAAAATGCGAAATTACTAACTGGCCCTAAAACAAACTAATGAAAGTTAACGGTAGTTTGACTCCATTCACAATATGATTGGTCGTGTATAGAAATGGCAATGGATCCCGGATCCTACCCAGATCCACCAGACCCTATACCCAAGGGTAGGATATGGATCCCATTATTTTAGATCCTTAGGATCTGGATCGGACCCATATCCTTATACGAGTACGAGGGTCGGATCTGGATCCCACCACTAAGATCCAGATCCTACCCTTGGACCCTCTTTTAATTTTTATAAGGTAGTTATTCGACCCTTCAGAGGTAGATCATGGAAACAAGCAATGAAGTATTAGTGTTTATTTTGTTTGGACAATTTGTTTTATTATGAATTGTTGGAATTATAATTATTTTGTGGTTTGTAAACCTTATTTTTAAGTTGCTATAAGACTTTTTAAAACTTTGTACACTCTTTTTATTTTTTCTAGACTATGATTTTTAAACCAGTGAAGTTAATAGAGGGTAATTCGACAAAAACATCGTCTCTAATTGACAAGTAAAAGTGAAATAGTGTATAATACTGACTTGGTGCGGTTTCATTTGAATGTATCGTTGAAGATTGACGGATCTGAATTTTATCCAGATCCTACCCAGATCCTTAGGATGCGGATATGGATCTACAAATTTCGAACCCTGAAGATAAGGGTAGGATCTGGATATACCATTTTAAAATGGATCTGGATCTGGATCCTATAGGATCCTGTCCAGATCTTACCCATTGCCATCTCTAGTCGTGTATTAAATTTTTCATACACTAAGCGTATATTTGTGAAGAGATAGACGGAATTAAATGAACGATGTTCATTACCTGCAAAACAATAGTGCAACGTACTATCAAGATTTGGTAAATTACAACTCTCCTATTTTCTCCTCCGAATTCCTTTTCCCTCCAAATCCAAACAGAAGCCTAACAATGATGAATTGTTGACGGGAATCAACCTTACATTCAAAGGCCATCCCTGAATCAACAAAAATCTAAATATGCTTCGAAACAATGAACAGCGGAGAAAAATGAAAACAGGATTGGAGTCAAATTCATGGACATTTGTTTCATTGCTTTTAATCGGTGTCTAACATGCAGTTCAAGTTCCTCAACCCAAAATTCTAAACCCGAGCGAGCACCTAGCAAATCAAATGTATTCTACAGGAAACCGATATCCTGTCAGTACTCTTTTGCCTGTAAACATCATTCCAGTCTTGGGCATCACATGCCAATGCAATGTCAAGTTGAACTGCTTGCCTCGCAGATTGCTACCCTGTAATATGTTCAAGAAATTCATCAATCAAGATAACCACTCCTCTGTTAAGCCATAACGTGATAACGCATGAAACATTCTTACAAAAAACAAGTTCTCAACTACTCGCTGTTCCATTAGATTGCCAACTTTTACCATTTTAGACCAGCCCAAACATTTTAGGAATTTGTTTTGAAGTTTTTGTCATGGCAAATAAGTGAATAACTAATATAGTATTCCACTTTTTTTAAGACCAACTCACGTCCTTAAGAGAGCCGCTTTACCAAAATGGTAATCATTTGCTCAAAAGTTCCCCAATCCTACTTGCATCATTGCATTTGATCATAACCCATGCGATAAGCAGGCGTAAACAATCAAATGGAACAAACAAAAAAACCGATGAGGAAGATACATGACACTTTAAAGAGGGTGTGGTGTACGATGTGACCAAGGCATTACTTAAAGCAATAATAATTTGACTCAAAATTCTGAAGTGCAGCCTCAGGAACTGTTTTATATCAATAAAGGCACTGATATTATTGTGGTCCAAACCACCAAAAGACACAAGGCAACACAGTTTGATGAAAAGGCTTACCTGGTCAAATAACGGGTACTTGTTTCTAAAAGTCGCCCGAATCACAGCGTCTTCTCGTGATTGTATTATTACATCCCAAAGAGAAATCTGTTCCCAAAAGAAATTGTACGACACAGATTTAGAACACCAAAAATGAGTTGAAAGTTGAAACAGTTTGGCAGGTATAGCCAAAGTGGGTTTTTTAACTCCCATGCTAACATGAGCATTAGAAACATAGATTGTAACAGACTGCGGCTTACGAACAGCCAACATACTGATGACGAAAATAATATTTAGTGTTTCTGGTAATATATAGATTGTTAATTTAAAGAACAAGTATATCTCAGTAGAGGTCACTTTAAGGCTTCAATTGGCAGCAACAAAAACATCACAAATGTACATGCCAACAAAGAAAATGATCTTCTATGACAATTTGGTTGATGCCAAAACAAAAAAAACACTAGACACAGGGAAGTATGTAGATACCTGATTCAGTGCATTTGTAGGGCTTACGTATTCTGCAGCAACAAAAGCAAAAACCTGTAGGGAATAATTGTAGAAGCATTTAGACATTTAGACATTAAGTATTAAAATCTATGTTACTGATTCTGTTGTAGGGTTAGATGCAACACAATGTTAAGTGTGGGGCCACGGCTCTTGCAAAAGTTATATGTTTGGTCTAAAATGAAGTGTGAAATATTGTGTCGAGTAAGAGTGTGAATGTGTTGTTGGACACACGACATGCTGCAGTGTCAAAATAACATAGATTAAAATAGTACTCTGCCGTTTTTATAAAGATAGTTATAGCATGAGCCTCACAATTCCCATCATAAATAAATGTTTTAAAATTATATGAAAAAAAGGAAAGGTCAGAACAATCGCCAGTTCACCAGACTGCTGCTTGGTAGATTTGGCCTTCAAGGGACGACAAACAACTAAAGAAGCAGAGGTATCCACACAAATTGTCGGAGGGAAATTACCACAAATACATAAACTATAAGATTCAAAACTCTGTGAATATATTCCAGAGAAAAAAAAACGTACATGACCCCGAAATATCTCAACAAAAGAACAATAGAGAAAGTAGAAGAAAAGGCGTGTGGAACTTCACCTGCTTGGTATTCCAAGTAAACAATGACTGCAAATCTGCTGCAACTTTTAGCTTCATGCTTACCTTCAATACAAGAAAACAAACAATTATAGCTTATACATTTCCCACCGGAAATTTCAGTCTTTAATGTTCAAACAACCTTAAATAAAACAGACAATTTTTCAAAACACAGAAACTGATGATTCCTGATCAGCACTTAGGCCATCTCCAACAATTATTTTCTCAAACTCATCATTTCTCACCTACTCCTCATCTTACTCTCTTTCGTTATATTTATCCCATTAAAATTAGTTCCAAATATTATTAAGAGTGGTCTCCATTTGTAGAGAAAAATAGATAAATTCAAACTAATACATATTTTATATTTATTAATTTTAATAAAAATATCAAAACAGAAAATATATGCAACTCTTTGTTTACTCTCTCCCCTAGGCCCTAACAGCCTGACACTCTCCCCCCTTCTCTCTCTCACATACTCTCTGAGAGCGGGGCCAGGTTGGTGAGCCATCCCTTCATCATATGTAGCGCAATCCTCATTTTAACAATTTTTTTGATGCAACACCACTGTTGGAGAGCCACGATGTCTCTCATCAGTTTTCTGCTGCGTACCATCTCCCGTTGGAGATGGTCTTAGTGTACTCTATAGTGTATACAACTTGACTTCCTACCAGAATGTTAGGTGTCCTATGTTTTCTACAAGGCATCTCTTCTATCACTCTACTTTGCTTTACTCTTGCAATATTAGCTACTCCGTCCAATTCATTGGAATTGCAATATTTGAAAAACGCTCCTAGTCCAATGAGTTGGAGGAAGTTTTTTACCAGGTCCTTCGTTTCTCAAACAGTCTTTATCCTTCTCTCAGTACCTAATACGCTAGTAATTAACTCGAAGTACTAAACTTCAGAGAGTTCATCTAACCCCTGTTTCTCACACTCTGCACTTAGCCCTCGTATTGTGTGTCCAGCGCGAGATAAGCTGCTGACCAGATACGAGACACGTTTTTGGCAAGCCAATATCAGACAGAGTGATGACACCTACACTTGACTGATATCCTTATATTAAATTAGGTGAAAGTAAAAGGATGTAATAAATGAATAATAAGGGAGCCTTCGCCAGGAATTCAATTTCTTTACTATTTTTCCTTGTGCAAAGTTGCAAACCAAATCATAAGAGTTGGAATAACTCTATATCAACAAAAATTCTACAAATATTAAGCAAAAAAAAGGGATAATAATTTCAATATTTGACAAAATGAACTGCGTATGTGTTTACAGAAGTTGTCAAGAGACTTGTTTGATCATATCCGCATGCAGCTTAAATGTTTTAAACATAGTCAAACACTCGACATCTGTTTTATTGGGCACTGCAAGTACTCGTATATCTGAACAAGATGTGTGAAGACACATACACTGATACACAGAATAATTAAGATGATGAAAGGCGCTTGTGTGGTGTTCAATATAAAATAAAACAGATACTACATCAACACATCTCTCACTTATAGGCAGACAATAGACAAATAATAATTTAATGAATATGAAGGAGCTGAGCAACGAGAGTAGGGGAAAACAAAGCAGAAAGTGACTTTTACAAAATTCTTTAAATTCCGGTTCCCAAACACACAGATAAGAAAAGGGTACTGGAGAATTGGAAAAGAATACGATTTTCAAAGGCGTGTTCTAGTTTTAAATAAAATTGAGAGCAGGAAAACAAAACCCTCAAAAACACCTTTCCCTCACCCCAATTTGGGAAAGAATCTACAGCCTCCACTGATGGGAAAAGAAATATGGAAAGCACCAGAAAGATTAGTTCACACAAAACACATTGGTTGGTTCCTTTGAAGGAATCAATAAGAGTAAGGTTGCTATTGATGTTAGGCATCCACTAAAGATTACATCAAACTCCAACGGGAAGATGGGAGGATGCCAAATTCAAGATGACTACGAGAAACTATCCTTTCATTTTAGCTGAGCTATCTAGGCCATGAACAGAAAAAATAGTACTACGTAGAGATTAGCATCAAGAAAAAATCAAGTCTTACTATGGAGATTGAAGGGGCCACAGCTTGGAAAGATGCAAGAAACAATTCAAACAAAACAAATTCTGAAAAACTACACAGAAACATCTAGTGCAAAACAATGTTAGAAGAAAGAAATAGAAATTTAGAGAACCCAAGGTAGCAAACAGTAACAAGGATTGGACAATGTTGCACAAGCTCTTCGTGAGGGAAATGAAATAATTGAGAAAGGTCGTCCTCGGTTTTATACAGCTTAAGAGGTATTTGAAGAGTTATCAAGGATGGAGCTTGACCCGATTACTCGTAGGAGAGCGTATAAGTTCTTAAATACCAACCAAATGAGGGTGAGAGAGTTGTTTGGGATCCCACTTGAGGAGCGAAAAGAGTATCTAATAGAGATGATGATTGACGAGTGAACCAACCGGAGATCGGAGTCTATAAATAGATGGAGTCTATAAATAGAGTATCTGAAGCCACAACACATCCATCAGTCAACTATAAAAACTTGTCCTAGTATTTGTCAGAATGTGTAGCAGATAACACTAGTTCTAATATTACGCTGCTGCTAGTTATAAAAACTTGTCCTTGTGTTGCTGCTTTCGCCGTTGCTTTATTGCTGTGTGTGTCGTTTGTCGTGGCTGCTGTACAACTATGCCACAATGATGTACTGTTATTGCAGCTACTATACTGCTCTTTATTTACATGCCGCTACTATGTTGTTGCGTGATGTTGGTGCTGCTGTCCATTGCGTCGCTGTTTGTTGCTACTGTTACACTACTGCAGCTACACTGGCGCACTACTGCAGCTACACTAACGCACTACTACTGCTGCACTAACACACTACTGGTGCTGCACTAACGCACTGCTGCTGCTGCCTACGGTTAATAACATATTACTGCTACATATATACATAAGGAATTTTATCAACTCAGTCTACATATATACATAAGGAATTTTATCTACTCCGTGGTTAATCGTTTCCCGAATGGTTAGAAAATATGACTCGATATTTAAGTTTCACAAACATGTTAATCTCATATAGAAAGTATGTTTATATATATATATGAACAATCGAGACGAGAAGACCTAATCAGAGTCGAAAACCATCAACATTAGCATCAGTCTATTGGCTTCACAACGTAGGAATGCAGTACAAATGGTCCTCAAAAAAGTTGTTCATGTAGAAATGTTAAAACAATGGATAATGAGAAAACAATTGTTTTGAACGCAGTACAAATGATCCCAATTTTACAACTTCACAACTTCATAGTGGTATGGGAAGGGTATTATTGTCATTATTCATCATATTCCATAACATACTTCCTCCAATATACCATGTCCCTCTTTCATCCCCTTCCATTTCCCTCTCAATAATTTTATTATCCAAACACCCGCAATTCCCCTCCCCTCCCCTCACCTCCCTTTCCCTCCCCTCACTTTCCCTCTTACAATTGTATCCAAACATAGCCTTAGGTTTCTCCTTACTTCCTCGTGTCAAAGTTTGGCTTTAGTCGGTGCGTCTATTCCTTCTGTCTTTCTTTTAAGAACCAAACATCTACGTAGGGATTTGCCCATACGCTCGTCGGGGCATACCAAAAAATCTATGAAATCAGCAAGACAAGGTCCTTGGGTTGAGTGCCCTATGTTTCAGACAGAAAAAGGTGCTACGAGTGGTCGCTGGGGATCGGCTTCATGTTAAGCAAAATTACAGATTCTATACATATCCTAGTGTAATCTATGTCAACAATCAAAGTGCATCAACCAATAAGTAAATCTCAGCATCAAAATTACAACTTTCAATCAACCCAATCACAAATAAATAAACAATCAATCAATCAAATACTCAACTGAAGTAAAAAAAACTCAGAAATCAAAACACTAGAAAAATCAATAACTGACAATTAATAAAAATATATAATTACCCCTTCATTGCCATCTTTGGATTTGATAAACCTGTTGAAGCTTACAATCTGATTCAACAAACAACAGCAAAAAAAACCCCAAATCAGAATCAAACCCTAAATCAGTACTGAATTGGGAAATTAAACAAGTAGTTGAAAAAGACCTTAATATCAACAGAAGGATCGGGTTGATTGAAAGTATCAGAAAAAGAAGCGACAGCACACATGAATGCAAGAACAGTAACTGCTAATGTTAGCAGTGCATTTGCTCTGTACCCAAATGAATGCATTTTTTTATTGCTTTGATTTGATTTTGATTTATTTTGACTATTAAGACCAGAAATTTGATGTGTGAATTATGTATACCCCAGAAATTTGGGGGAGAAATTATACGAGGGAAATTAATGGATTCTTTTTTTGGGAGTTTCTGAAGTTGCGAGTTGTGAATTGCGAAGCTGGGGAATTGTGACGTGGTTGCTGGTCTCTCATTGGCTGTGATTTATGTTTGTTAATTTTGGTGATCAATTGCAGGTTTGGGTTATCCGGTACCGTTTTGAAATTGTATCGGACATTCGAATCGATATTATAATCGTACATTTTTGGTAGTTTTATCTAAACCTGGTAAATGAGTTAATCAGGTTAGCTTTGTGTCAAGTCAATCTGAGTTTGGTTTACGAGAATTCACGTCAGGTCAGATCCGGGATTGTTTTCAAATTAGTTTAAGACTTTAAGATAACAACGATTTAACGATAAAAAAAACATTTGGGTCGGGTTTATTAAAATTCGGTACATCAATTCGGGTTCGAGTGAGCCAGTTTTGTCATGTCAAATCCTTATCTAATACCTCTGTTTTGTATATATGATTTCAGTTTTTCGATGTGTACGATGTCCAACTTAACTTTTATTTTCACTAGTGTGTAACCCGTGCATAATAAAAAAGTTATGTAGGTGGCAGTTTTAACTCAAAAATATAAATATTTTGTACAAATATGGAAATGTTTAAATAAGTGAATATAAATGTATAAAATCAATAAATCTACCCCCTTACTAAAATGTGGGTAAGGGGTGTTACTGTTCCTAATGAACAGTACTCACCTGCTTTGCTTTTTCCTCTTTGCCCTCAAAACTTGCGTTTGACAGTTTAGCATAACCAATTTTCTTACCCTCATTATCAATCTTTCACCTCAATTACTTTTTACCTCCCACACATTCTGCATCACCATCACCTTTCCCCAAACTCTCACTCGGTCCATCGCCCTCACCTTCACCTTATCCTTCTCACTACTACAATTTTGATCAACGAGAACGGTTAGAAAGCGTTCTTAAAGCTGTTTTGGACCGTCCTGTGGCCAGGCGTTCTCATTGATCAAAGAGAACGGTTAAAATTAAGTCAACCCGGTCTCTTTGTTACTACAATAAGAACGGTCGCGCTCCATAACCGTTCTCTTTGATATATCACAAAGTCTATAACACACGCAACCGATCTCTTTGTAATTACAATAAGAACGGTTAGACTCCACAACCGTGCTCATTGATATGTCATAGAGGACGGTTTCACGCGGAACCGGTCTCTTTGATAAGACTGATTTATTTAGCGCCTTTTGTTTGTTAATTTCAAAGAGAACGATAATGTTACAACCGTACTGTTTGTTATTGTCAAAGAGAACAGGCTATCCAAGGAACCGTCCTCGTTGTTCCAACTTTTTTTTAAAAAAAATATTTCTGTTTTTTTCCGTAATCCCTACGTGATTGAATCGTATAGCTCATAACAATTAAACCTGCATTACAATTCAGAAACTCCAACATGTTTTATACAACTAAAACCTTTATATTTATTTTGAATTCATAATGAATAAATTCTTAGAAAAAAATACAAAGTCTCATCATGTTTAAGAGTCTAAATGCTATAAATATCAAAAATACGTACAAAACATAAATGAAAAATCATTCATGAATTAAAATAATAATGAACCCTAGAGAGCAAAACAATTAAATCTGCATTACAATTCAGATACTCCAGCATGTTTTATACAACTGAAACCTTTATATTTATTTTGAATTCATAATGAATAAATTCTTAGAGAAAAAAAATACAAAGTTTTAATGGTTAAGAGTCTAAACGCTATCAATATAAAAAATACGTACAAAACATAAATGAAAAATCATTCCGGAATAATAATAATAATCAACCCTAGAGAGCAGGCGACTATCAACAACAATGGAGAAAATCATAAGAGCTGATCAATCAACAATGGAGAAAAAACGCTTGAGATTTGCAAGAGTTCTAGTGGAACTGGCTGTTGGTAAAACATACAATGACAAAATCAGATTCAACGATGAACATGGAGAGATACTTACAGTGACCTTGGAATATGAATGGAAGCCAAGCATTGTAGAGGCAAACAAGGATTGGACATGAAACTAAGCATTGTAGAGGCAAACAAGTAGAGCTCAAAAAACTGACTGGTAACCAAATATGGAAAGCTGTCCACAAGCAGAAATTACCAAATTTTGCTAGCAGGGACTAGCACCGTGCAGCAGAAGCAGCAGTCAGCCAACATTTTGCAGCAACAACATCAGTCTGAAGGGAGTGCTCTAATGCATCAGCAATATCAGACTTCAGGAATTGCTAATATGCAGCAACAAAGTCTGCAGGAAATGCTAGCGTACAGCAGCAATATCAGTCTGATCACTTCGGTTAAATAAATCGAACAATGACGGGTATGTCCGCCTTCAATGAGAATTTGTGTGAGAAGTTATGGAGACCTTGTTGGCTTTAGCAATTTTGTTGAGTTGGTCAATGATGAAGCCTTAGCCCTCGGATGCTGGCACAATGAACTGAAGTCGTTAACAGCAACATTGTTTGCGTCGGCCCATGATTCAAGAGCTTTCGTATTCGGGTTTACAACGGCTGCCAGGAAGGACTGAAAACTATCTCCATACACCCATATCTGAATCAGAAAGACATCAGTTGTATCAATATTAGTCGAACTCTGTCAGAGTTGTCGAAAAAGCGTGTTAATCAGAATGCACCTAATGTCAAGTACCCCTGTAGTAGGGACAGTAGGGACAGGGCTATAGAATCAGCCATTTTTAAGGCCTAAGGACGACTGTCAGGCCGACACACCAATTGATATCGCTACTAAACTGAAACCGGAATTAAGCACTATGAATGCAGTATTAGACGCAGGCTTCCACCAAGACCCTCTTTTAACTGAAGCAACACAGTTAATGATAATGAGGTTCAGACTTCAGAGTGACTAATGATCAGAATTCGGGCAGTTTAAATCACCTTGCTGAAAACAATCTTGTCGAAAAAAAGGCGATGCTTCTTCATGCTTATACCCTGAATTCATGTTGCTCAATTTGCTGCATATACACAATTTAGGACAAATGAAGAATTAGACTCAAATTTAAGCCGGGAATCGAGATATTGTGTTGCTCAGACTAGGCGGTATGTATTTAACACGGCCACGTGGGAAGGATGTATCGGATTAATATAGAGAGGGGAACAGAAATTGCAGATTTCAGTACAATAATTTTGCGAGGGACTGTTACGTACTAGGAGTAGGCGAGATTGAATAATGGACGTTTCACGGTACCACTTGAATTGATCTTCTCCGTTAAACCTGAGAGTGGGAGTGTGGGACAGTACGCCATCAAAAGCTTAAACATGTCGCTGTTTTTCAGTAAAGCGGAGACTGTAACGCACTTGAGTAAAGTCGCTGTTATAATTTGACGTTCGAGGTAAAAACATGAACTCAGTAGAAATGCGGTTAGTATTACCTGTGTATATTCTATCCAACACGCAAGGAACAGTGCAAAGTATAGTTGGTTTCAGCTATTTAATGTCATCAGATAACAGCTTGACATCCTGAACAAACAACCAGTTATCAGAGTACAGAAAAATCTAGATTTCACGAACAATGGCTTCAAGGTTTGATACAAGAAGCATCAGAATCAAAGTGAGCTCATACTCTTTTAGTAATCGTAATGGTGTTATGTCGATAGTGACTCTTTCAGCTAGTGCTACTGCTGCTGTTACTTGATGCTGGTTGTTGTTGCTACTGCTGGTTGTTGTTGATGTAGTTGGTTGTTGCTGGCTGCTACAACTGCTGGTTGCTGATGGTGGTGGCTGCTGGCTGCTGTTGGCTACTACTGGCTGCTGCCTACCTGAAAAATAACATCAAGAAATTAGAAGGAACAAATCACAGACAGAAGTTGATGCTTGTTATAGGCTTACCATTCAAAGACACCTCTCCATGGCATTTGGTATGTGTTAACCAGTAATGCCCATACCAGTTTACGAAAGTTCCAATTTAAAGAGACGGACCTGGATAAAAACCGTTGCCCGCATCTGTTGTATGATTGTATTACCTACGAAGATCCGAATATCCTGGTACATCTATTAGAGTTCCAAAAGTTCCTATTTATGCAGGAATCCAATTGTAAGCTCTTTAGGGAAATGAGAAGTGTTAGCAAATTGTAACCAGTAATGCCCAATCCAGTTACGAACTTCCTGAAATGAGAACTTTTGAGCCTCTAATGCAAATTGATGTTGGCCAACAGATTTTGATGGATCATACGACTATGCCCTCTAATTCTTGAAAATTATATTTTTGATACTAATATACCAAAACATTAAATCTGTACATCCTCTCCTTGGCTCCTCAATCCAGTTCCAGAAAACAAATTTGGTTCCTCAAATCATATAGTTTATCAATCAAATTATTAACAAATCATATACTATTATTATCAAATTATAAATCCAAACAATAAGAACTCAAATGATATAGTTTATCAACAATAAATTCAATAACACAACAACAATCGATTGTATGATATTGATAAGATGCTACTCCGTAGAATTTTAATGAAGATACGATAATTGATATGTGACATACGGTAATTGATATGGAACGATAAATACCTATCTTTGCTTGCGTGGTGTAGTCAGAAAAACCCGTAGTATTAACTGATGCGAAAACCGGTAGTCTGCGAGTTCAAATTGGAGTGTCGATGGAGGCGTGATGAAATGGAGACGACAGTTGGCGATGTGGGTGATGATGTTTGAGGGAATCCTGAAGAGTTTATTATTTGTGAACATGAACAAGAAACAAAATTGGTCAATACATGTATATCGGATTATCGGTAGAGGTGAATTTCACAAAAGGGTTTTTGAGTTTTGTCGGTTGTAATTAGAAATGCTACAAATACATATAAAAATGAAGGTATGGTGGCATTATCATTAGATTTAAGTTTTATTTCGTTTTTAATGGAGGTATGGAGGTATGGTGGCATTATCACTTAAAAGTTAAAACCCGTAGTATCTTTGCTTGCTTGCTTGTCGGTTGTATATATTTTCAATATATACAAATACATTAAAAATATCGTTCATTGACATTATCATTAGAGTCGTTATTAATGTTGGTTGTTAATACAACCGTCACAAAGAAGGTATGGTGGCATTTTTTATTGAGAACGGCCATAAAGAATTTATGTTATCACGTTATTTCTCAATTAAATCGCCACGGTAATACTCCTATATACATAAAAATTTCATTCTCGCCAATTTTTTGGGCCTTTTGCGTCTTTTGTATCAAAAATGCCACAATAACCGCGTTGTGATAGGGTTTTTTATACTAGTATATCCACTATCCAACTATAAAGGGTTGTAACTAAACTTGTCGAGGTGATAGGGCGGGTCATGACAAATACGAGTTTTGGGCTGGGTAAGGTTAGAATACTAGCCGACCTGAACTAACGAATCATATCTGGTTTGAATCGCAAATCGAGATTTTAGGTTCTTAAACGTGGAAAAAACGGGTCTGGTCGAGATTTGACAAGTTTACTTATATAACTCCTATAAGTTTCTTACTTATACTTCATACAAGTGAGAAGTCGATATATATGTGAATCGTCATCGAATAAAAGTGAAAAGAAATTGACTATTAAAGAGTCTTAATTACGGGTAATCATGTCAAATGATAAAGATTAGGTAATTTTGATTCTGAATCGAAGTTTTGTTATTTTGATTCGGGTATGCCTTTGACTCCGGTCAATATAAGTAGTGTTATACTGTATTACTTAAGAAGTATAACTTTATTTAATAAATCAAAGCAACACTTACATAAAAATGTTGCATTTGTGAATGTACACTTATATAAATATTAAATGTTGTATTTGTGAATGTAGCATGCAACACTTATATAGTAAGTGTACTTATATAATAAGTGTTATCTTTGTTAATATATTAATATATTAAGACGGTCATTCATAATAAGCGTTCTCTTTGTTAATCTACGAGAACGGTCATACATGTTAGTTCAGCGTTCTCTTTGTTAATCTACGAGAACGGTCATACATGTTCAGCGTTCTCTTTGTTAATCTACGAGAACGGTTATACATAATAAGTGTTCTCGTTGTTACTATTTTGATATATTAAGACGGTTGGTCAAACATAACCGTTCTCGTTGTTAGGCTACGAGAACGGTTCATACAAATAACCGTTCTCTTTTGGAGTCATCTATGAGCGCCAAAAATAAAGTGACAAAACAGAACGGTTCCGCATTTAACCGTTCTTAAAGGGGCGTTCTATTAGCCCGATTTTGTAGTAGTGTCTCCCCCTTTCTCATCTCACCGTTTTCTTTCTTTCTAAACTTCATGACTTTTATTAGAATCAACTATTCAACACGGAGATTAATAAAAACCTTAATGAAGCTGAATTTGAAGCACTTTTGCAGGAATTTAAGACTGATTATAATCAAACTCATTTTGCGAGGAACAAAGAGTTTAAGGAAGCTGCTGATAAACTTGATGGTCCTTTGAGACAGATTTTTGTGGAGTTTTTGGAGAGGTCTTGTACTGCTGAGTTTTCTGGCCTTTTGCTTCATAAGGAGCTTGGTAGGAGGCTTAAGGTATTCTTTTTCTCTTCTTTAATTTATTCTTCAATTTCCTTCCTTGTACGGGTTAATTGAAAAGGTATTCTTTTTCTCTTCTTTAATTTATTCTTCAATTTCCTTCCTTGTACGGGTTAATTGAAATGGTAAGGTAATAAAATAGAGTTTAATTGAAATAAATCGAGTAGAATTGAGCTGAAGTGAATTTACTTGAAGATAGTAAAAAAAAAAGGGCCCAACCGGGTTCGAACCGGTGACCTCTTGATCTGCAGTCAAATGCTCTACCACTGAGCTATGGACCCTTGATGTTGTTTAAGACGATTACTTTGCAATGATAATGCATGTTAAAAGATAGTTATGCATGCACAACTGACATGGACCTTTCAAAAAAGCATTAGCATTACCAATTTACCATAAATTGAAATTGAAGGTATCAAATCCTGATATTCAATAATGTGTCATTTAATTTGCAGAAAACAAACCCAGTGGTGGCCGAGATTTTCTCCCTCATGTCCAGAGATGAAGCTAGGCATGCTGGGTATGTTCCCCCAAACTCTCTGCTCCAACTTCCCCTTTTCATAATTTTATTCGCTTTATAGTAATGCATGCTGGGTATTGTAAGGGCACCTTTCAGTAATTCAGTGCCAACAGCTTTGAACCTAGGTCATGAGTGAGTTGTTAACGCCACATCCCGTGTGTAAATAATGGATGCAGATTTCTGAATAAAGATTTGTCAGATTTCAACCTGGCCTTGGACTTGGGGTTCTTGACCGGGTTGATTGCAATGTGGTTGCTCATTTAATTCGCAGTTAAGGACGATAAATTTAGTTTGGAGTTGTCATGTTCAATTTTTAAATAGCTGTTATTTGATGGATGATTGTAGTAGCAATGCCAGATGAATGTGTTGGGGCTGGTGTCCTTGACAATTAAGTACAATGACTTATTAAATCTCTTTAAGGATCACAAGGGCATACTTTTGTATTATTACCAGTTGATCCACGTTTATCAATAACGGTTGGCTTGCTAGATAAGTTTGACGTTATTGTCATACGGATGGCGGTGATCAACTGGTCCCTATACGTCACACCTATAGGACACGTTTGAGAGATGTGAAGGTATGAAAATACAATCACATTTATGCCGGATATGACTAAACAGTTAGTCAGAGGTATTGACTATTAAATTAGTCAATAAGATGTTGAGATTATTATTTAATACGGATTAAATAATTTTAGCTAATACGGATTACATGTTTAATTCGTAAATTAAATATTAACGGTTATATTTAATTAAATATTGTATTCGCGAATTAATATAAACAGTTATATTAATTTAGGTAATTATACAATATCGTATTTTATCAGACCATTATTAATATATCGACTGTATTAATAACTGATAACATGTTACGATTTATAAATAAAACCCGCGAATAAATTATAGCTAAATGGGTCGAATCACGCATTGGAATAAGGTAAGAGTGGAAAGCCCACTCCTACCCGACATCAATTTCGGCCGGCCAAGTGTAGTATATAAGGAGAGTCCTTCTCCTTATATCAAATACTCTTGTTGCACTGTTTAATAAATCTCAAGGTAAAATTAGGGTTTGAGAGCATTCTTCTCCCAAAACCTCAGATCTCACATCTAAAACCTCAAGGGCTCTCCCTATATTGCAAGGCAATTGGAGAGGATTTCTAGCACACGCGGCCACGTCTCAAACTAAGTCTTGGGTGCAAGTTATAGGAGGGAATTTGCATTAATTCCTGTTCTTAGGCCATAAGCACAAAGGACCAAAGGTTGAATTCTTTTTCTTATCCTTTTTAATCTTATGACTATAAACACAACTGTATTTTTCATTATAATCCTGCAAGTTTAGGGTGAATACATGCTTTATTCCCCACAAGTGGTATCAGAGCCAGGCCATGAAAATTTTACTTTTGTGTTTTTCATAAGTTTATTTAAAAGTTTCTGAAAAATCTCGTTTCTGCCGCTGTGTCGGTCGGTCGACCAGTTATAGCGGTCGGTCGACCGCCCCTGTGTGAGTTTTCTGTTTTTTTTTTCAAAACAGTTTCCTTTGTGAGAAATCGTGTTCAGAAACTCGGTTTCGTGTTTTGTGGTCGGTCGACCTGTTCTTCGGGTCGGTCGACCATTCTGCTTTAAAAAAAAAAAAAAAAAAAAAAAAAAAATTTTTCCGTCAGGTGGTCGGTCGACCTGTTTTTCCGGTCGGTAGACCACCCCTGTAACAGAATCGTTTTTTTTTTATTTTACGAAAATAACATGTTTTATTTTCACATGGCTTAAAATAATATACTATATACGGAAATAGTGTATTATTTAGTGAAACGGTTCACCCTCGCTTGATACATATTGTTTTAAAACAGTTTAAAATAATGGATTATATGTTTGTTAAAATTGGTGATTAAAACGGTATAGTCACTTAATTTTAATCTTAAAAGGTGGTTTCGTATAAATTTATTAATCATAATAACAGTATTATGTCATGTATAAATTGTTTTTAGTTGATGCATTTTATTTATCGTCTTGTGAATGCCTTGAATGCTTTCAATAACGTATTTAATTTTTGCAAACGGTTGTAACTTAGTGTGGCCTTAGAAGATTGTGTCACCGTAATGAAGGGACACGATCTTGCTTGTAATTTTGAGATCTTGAATCTCCGTTTTGGGTTTTTGCCATGTAATTACTTTTGTATTTAAATTAGAATGTATCTAGGACTACTTTTGTAATTTAAATTAGTAATTTTGTGAAGACCAAAGACAAGACGGAGGCCGGATGCTCACTCCCGCTGCAAGGACCAAGATGGAACATCAAGACAAGCTTCTAGGGTCCAACAGTGGATTCCAAGTTGTTTTATGTTTATTTTGGTAGGATAGGCCACACTAGGACTTTTATTTACGTTTATTGCATTTATCTTACGCTTTCATCGATAATAGCTTGCATCATATTCCGCCTAAAAACCAAACCACCTATATCATGCCTGAAAACTGACTCATGTAGAGGTTACGCGTTAGTTTTCTGTGACAATACAGATGTCACATGTCAATTTAAAAGCCATCACTTTATTTAATTCATTCACGCAAATGCTAGTTTTTAGTTCACTTAAATATGGATAAATAAGAGTTGATGGGGTCTTCCTCGTATAACCAAAAAATTGAGATTAGTCTTTATAAATCAGCCTCCCATGAATCCCTTCTTCGTCGGTAGGCATAATATGACCCCTTCTACGTCGGGTAAGTGGGAACAGATGATTTATTTTATCTCAACATCATGGTCACTCGATAATATTCCAGTGACTGAGATGGACTAAAAGATAGATATACGGAAATCTATCGACCAAGAGTTCCAACGATTGGAATTAGCCAAACTGTGGGCTTATCAATATACGGAAATTGAGTCTTGGGATCGTTTATATAATTCTTGAGGGAGATCAATTATATAAATGCATGAGTCTACGAGTTTAAATTCAATTTAATATAGACTTAAATCACAACAATAACTTGCTTATATGGTTTTGTTTTATCTTCTTTTCAGTGTAGAACACGTTCATTAAAACTGCTGTAAAACTAAAATGGCTGGTGAAGACCCAATGCCAAGTGCCAAGCTAGCACGTGAATCCTGGCTAAAAGCCTTCATGGACTCCATGAATCAGTCAACTAGACTGAGGAATGATGGGTCAAACTTCTCTGACTGGGAGGCAGCACTACGGAATGCTGCCATTGCTGACGGAAAGCTCAAGTTCTTAACTGAGCCCATTCCGCCACATCCAGGAACTGGAGCTAGAGCCAACGAAATTCGCGCTCATAGCGATTTCGTTATGGAAGCGGGTGCGATAAAGAACGTACTCATCTATGCAATGGAATCCAATTTGCAAAGACGCTTCATAACCCATGGTGCAAACAAGATTTTCACCACGCTCACTAACGAATTCTCCAAGGCTCCGAGAATCGTTTCTTATGAGCATACCTGTCGCTTCTTTGAGGCGAAACTCCAGAAGGGCCAAGCTGTTAGCCCACATATTCTCAACATGATTGAGAATATCGAGAAACTGGAGTCCCTAAACTGCAAGATCAGTGAGAACATCATCGTTGATCGCATGCTTCATTCGCTTCATGATGGGTTCGCCCTCTTTAGGGCCAACTACTACATGAACGACATGAAGAAGACTCCCCATGAGCTCCACTCCCTTCTCGTACAGACTGAGAAGGATCTAAAGTTGAGTGGGAGTCTAAAGCAGGATGTTCTCATGATCTCCAGTAAGGGAAAAGGTAAAGGGAAGGCTAAAGCTCAGGGCGACCTAGCAGTAGGTAAGCCCAGGTTCAAGAAACCAGGATTTGCTAAGAGTGGGCCAGGTGAGTCAAGCAACTCACAGGGCAAGACAAAGAGCAAGGATACTAGCATGGAATGTCACCATTGCCACAAGACTGGGCATTGGAGGCGCTCCTGCCCCGTGTATCGGGAGGACATTAAAGCAGGTCGCGTTACTCCTGTTGGTATGTCTTCTTCTTCTTTTATTCACATGATTGAGATTAACCATGCAAGTTGCGGAACTTGGGTACTTGATACTGGTTGTGGTTCTCATCTATGTAATCATGTGCAGGGCCTCCGAAACCAAGAACCCCTAACCAAGGGTGAGGTGGACCTGCGTGTCGGGAATGGAGCACGTGTGGCTGCAGTCTTGAAGGGAACATACGTAATCCAGCTTCCAAGTGGATTCGATTTATTTTTATATAACTGTTATTATGTTCCTAGTTTATCCAAAAACATTATTTCAGTTTCTGCACTTGACAAACTTGGTTTTTCATTTGTAATAGAGAATAATAGCTGTATTTTCTCCTTACACAATATGATTTATGGCAAGGCAGTTTCCATGAATGGAATTTATGTTTTAGATCAAACTACCGAGATATTACATGTGAATAATAAAAGATTAAAGGTAGGTGACAAAGATCAAACTTACTTATGGCATTGTCGTATGGGACACATAAATGAGAAACGCGTAAAACAGCTCATACAGAATGGAGCTATATTGCCCTTTGATTTCGAATCATATGGCACGTGTGAATCATGTCTCATCGGCAAAATGACTCGTATTTCCTTCAAAGGTGTTGGAATGCGCGCTGCCGACCTATTAGGACTCATACATACGGACGTATGTGGCCCTATGTCGATCAACGCACGAGAAGGCTATAGGTATTTCATCACTTTCACGGATGATTTGAGTAGATATGGCTATGTCTACTTGATGAAACATAAAAGTGAATCCTTTGACAAGTTCAAAGAATACCAGAATCGGGTACAGAACCAGCTGGGTAGAAAGATTAAAGCACTACGCTCGGATCGTGGTGGTGAGTATCTTTCACGCGAGTTTGATCAACACCTAAAAGACTGTGGGATCGTGCTACAGTTGACTCCACCTGGAACACCACAATTAAATGGTGTGTCCGAACGGAGAAATCGAACTTTACTTGATATGGTTCGATCCATGATGAGTCACACCGTTGTGCCTGATTCATTGTGGGGCTATGCTCTTTTGTCGGCCGCTCTAATACTTAACCGAAGTCCGTCTAAAGCTGTTGACAAGACTCCATTCGAGTTATGGAAGGGAACGGTCCCTAACTTGTCCTTTATTCGGGTTTGGGGCTGCGAGGCTTATGTCAAGTGGAGACACGAGGATAAGCTCGGCCCGCGATCGGTCAAGACATACTTTATAGGCTATCCAAAGGGAACGTTTGGTCATTACTTCTACTCGCCTACCGAACAACGTGTTTTTGTTGCGGCTAGTGCGACGTTCTTAGAGAAAGAATTTCTCGAGAACAAGTCGAGTAATAGAACCTTCGAGTTATCGGAGGTTCAAGAACCAACTACCGAGCAACCATTGGAGGAAACAGTACCTTCAA
Organism: Silene conica; assembly: GCA_029255685.2. Classification (NCBI taxonomy): domain Eukaryota; kingdom Viridiplantae; phylum Streptophyta; class Magnoliopsida; order Caryophyllales; family Caryophyllaceae; genus Silene; species Silene conica. Next base: position 7,979,358 of record CM055319.2, read on the forward strand.
CCGAGGCTGCGGTAGATATCCCTGAGGAACCTAGGAGGTCAGGAAGAGTCTCTATTCCACCGGACAGATACATTGGTATGGTCGAGGAACACGATACAGATGACGTCTTACTCCTAGAGGGTAATGAACCCACAACCTATAAAGGTGCCATGACCAGTTCTGACTCAAAGCTATGGCTAGAAGCCATGCAATCCGAGATGGACTCCATGTATGAGAACAACGTGTGGGATCTTGTGGACCTACCTGCAAAGGTACGTCCCCTTCAATGCAAATGGCTTTACAAGATAAAGCATGCCGTGGAAGGACAACAAGATATCCACATGGCTAGACTAGTTGCTAAAGGTTTCACTCAAGTGCCAGGCTTGCACTATGATGAGATCTTTGCACCCGTAGTCATGCTACGTTCCATTCGGATTATCTTAGCGATCGCCGCATTTCATGACTATGAAATATGGCAAATGGACGTTAAAACCGCCTTCTTAAACGGTTATTTGGAGGAAGAGTTGTACATGGTACAACCCGAGGGTTTTATCGATCCAGCACATCCTAAGAAAGTTTGCAAGCTTAAGCGTTCCATCTATGGACTTAAGCAAGCATCGCGGAGTTGGAATCATCGCTTCGACCAAGTGATAAAAGAGAATGGGTTCATTCGATCAGTCGAGGAACCATGTCTCTATATCAAGTCGAGTGGGAGTAAGATTGTATTCCTAGTACTGTATGTCGATGACATACTCTTGATTGGGAATGACATACCTCTCTTATCTTCGGTTAAAGCATGGTTGAAAAACCATTTCCAGATGAAAGATCTGGGAGAGGCACAAAGAATTTTGGGCATCCGTATCTACAGGGATAGATCACGACGGATGTTGTCTCTCAGTCAGGAATCTTATATAGAGAAGATTCTGGAGAGATTCAGCATGACGAACTCCAAGAAGGGGTTCCTTCCTATGACTCCTGGGCTTCACTTGAGCAAGACTCAAGAAGCTAAGTCAGTGGAAGAGAAAGAGCGCATGAGTCGGATTCCTTATGCTTCGGCAATAGGATCGATCATGTATGCCATGATATGCACACGTCCTGACGTTGCATATGCATTGAGTATGACAAGTCGATTCCAAGATCATCCAGGTGAGCAACACTGGATGGCCGTGAAAAACATTCTTAAGTACCTACGGAGGACTAAAGATTTGGGATTGACTTATGGAGGCGACTCAACGCTCTGCGCCACGGGTTACGCAGATGCTAGCTTCCAAACGGATCGAGATGACTCGAAATCTCAGTCTGGATTCGTTTTTACTCTTAATGGCGCTGCTGTCAGCTGGAAAAGTTCTAAACAAAATGTTACAGCAGATTCTACGACTGAGTCCGCGTAAAAGAAGATATTCATTGATAAGATCGCTATGGATGACAACATAGCTGATCCTCTCACAAAAGCATTACCACGTGATAAGCATGAAGGGCACATTCATTCCATGGGAATTGGATGTGTTCCTAAGTTGTAGTACTCTTTTATGAATTCATGTAATAATTCATTTTCTCGTGTACTCTATTCAACCTTATTGTTATGATATAAAATGTTTTGTTTTTCATGTGGAATTGTACGCCAATTTTGAACACCACAAAGTGAACTGATTAACATTACATCGTTTTGGTCCTTGATTACCCACTTGAGCTGATAACTCAGGTAATCATTTTGTGACGTTGGTTGATGGTGGGTTCAACGAGCCATAAGTCACGTGGATGTCTGACAAATCACAAAGGCGAGTTATACGGATATCTCGTAGGACACCCCGTGACATCGTTATGGAGTCCTAAATGTTTTATAACATTGGGTGCCAGGTCGTGGATAGGACCTCCATAGTGTTCCTTAGAGTCGAGTCTTTTGACTTTCAACTGTTTCTTGAGATTAAGACAGATTTTGGGTAACTTTGGTTTCTTTCCCACGGTCACCGTAACAGGGGCCAAGAGGATTTTTTCTGGGTTATTTCATGCTGGGCGATATCGGCAGGATTCGAGTTGAGGGAAATATCCAAACCCTTATCAGGATTTTATCATTTCTCAGGGCCACTCGAGGAGTAGTAACTGAAATGCATGGCCATGCTCGAATACAGATTCGTTTTATCAGTTAAGTTACTCTCTAGTCGGGGAAACCACTCTTGATACAGATCGCTTGTGAGATACGACCTTTGCGAATGCGGATTTGCAAATTGTCTTACATTGAGTGGGAGAAATTTTAAAAGGATATGAGATTCGGTTATCGCACCTACACTTGTACGGACAAGTGGGAGTTTGTTGGAGATTGTGTCCTCCACATGTAGTGTGATAACGTCATTGAACATACCCTTGTACGGACAAGTGGGAGATTGTTGGGGCTGGTGTCCTTGACAATTAAGTACAATGACTTATTAAATCTCTTTAAGGATCACAAGGGCATACTTTTGTATTATTACCAGTTGATCCACGTTTATCAATAACGGTTGGCTTGCTAGATAAGTTTGACGTTATTGTCATACGGATGGCGGTGATCAACTGGTCCCTATACGTCACACCTATAGGACACGTTTGAGAGATGTGAAGGTATGAAAATACAATCACATTTATGCCGGATATGACTAAACAGTTAGTCAGAGGTATTGACTATTAAATTAGTCAATAAGATGTTGAGATTATTATTTAATACGGATTAAATAATTTTAGCTAATACGGATTACATGTTTAATTCGTAAATTAAATATAAACGGTTATATTTAATTAAATATTGTATTCGCGAATTAATATAAACAGTTATATTAATTTAGGTAATTATACAATATCGTATTTTATCAGACCATTATTAATATATCGACTGTATTAATAACTGATAACATGTTACGATTTATAAATAAAACCCGCGAATAAATTATAGCTAAATGGGTCGAATCACGCATTGGAATAAGGTAAGAGTGGAAAGCCCACTCCTACCCGACATCAATTTCGGCCGGCCAAGTGTAGTATATAAGGAGAGTCCTTCTCCTTATATCAAATACTCTTGTTGCACTGTTTAATAAATCTCAAGGTAAAATTAGGGTTTGAGAGCATTCTTCTCCCAAAACCTCAGATCTCACATCTAAAACCTCAAGGGCTCTCCCTATATTGCAAGGCAATTGGAGAGGATTTCTAGCACACGCGGCCACGTCTCAAACTAAGTCTTGGGTGCAAGTTATAGGAGGGAATTTGCATTAATTCCTGTTCTTAGGCCATAAGCACAAAGGACCAAAGGTTGAATTCTTTTTCTTATCCTTTTTAATCTTATGACTATAAACACAACTGTATTTTTCATTATAATCCTGCAAGTTTAGGGTGAATACATGCTTTATTCCCCACAGAATGTGGGTTTGACAAATGACGGTGTGTTGAATTCCTGTCTTAAGTAGTTGGAGGATTTATTTGGCATTTTTGATTGTTGGATTTCAAAGGTTGGTGGTTTTAGAAATGTCAGATGAATCTGGGATTGGCTAATGATAGTGTTCGTTGAATATTTGTGTTAAATAGACCGAATTTGAAGGGTAGTTGTTCTAAAAATGATGGGTGAATCTGCAATTGCCAAAATGATGGTGAATGCTAATTTTCTGTTTTAAAAAATTGGATGTCGAAGGGTTGTTTAAAGTTTAAACTGTCAAACGACAGTTTTTATTGAAATATTAGGTTATCTACTGTAAAGATTTTAGGATATAGTGTCTGCTCTGCCGATCATGAATTTTAAATCGCGGGAAATGAAAGAATTGCTAGTTCGAGATATGTCAGATGAATGTGAAATTGTGAAATAACAGTTTCTATTGAGTTATTGTTACAAGCAAGTGTTGGATGGATTTAAGGATATAGTAGTATGTTAGTGATCGTGAATTTTTTTATTTTGAATTTGTCAATGTTATTTGTTCTAAATTCTACTTGTATTTGGACAGATTCATGTGGAAAGAGCTACCCTTGGTCGTACTATGAATGTCATTGGAGAGCCAATTGACCACAAAGGAGAACTTAGTAAGTGGACTGCCTTATTATAGTTCTTAGGCGATAATGATTTTAACTTCTATTACATAATTTGACATGTATTCTGAATCTTCGATAGAGACCGACCACTCTTTGTCCATCCATAGAGAGGCTCCTTTTGTTGATCAAGCTACTGACCAGCAGATCCTTGTTACTGGAATTAAGGTATGTTGCGGTTCATTTTTCTTTTTATCCCCTCCTTCAATTGTGATTCATTTCAGCCTAACTGAAATCATTTGGATGAGGACGTCATGTCGTCATTGTAGATAAAAAATTATTGGAATTAAGGTATGTTGCGGTTCCAAGTATGTCTCTTATTATGTTTTGTTTTCCACTTTTATTAACTCCTAGAGCATTGGTTGTGTTGTGGCTTTTGTAGTACGAGCTGGATTATATTGCATTTTGTGGTTAGTAATGGTCTGCCTTGTTCCAACAGAAGATGTGATTGTTGCATTTTCGCCCCTCAGTTTCATTGATCCGCATTTGCTATATGTATGATCCTTCCTCCTCCAGCTTCAGACAGAAATGATTGTCGTATTTGCTGAAAAGGGACTTAGTGGCGTAAATAAAATGTCAATTGTTTATGGTTTGATTAATTGACTACTACTCTCATTCCCTATCGCCATTTATTTGGCCAGTTAGAACAATGGAGAAAAAGTGCACAAATTTTAAGGTTATTACATGTCTGTTTCTGGACATATGGAATATCGACCCGATAACCATTTGTTAAAGTTATAAATCTATAGTTACGCCCTAATATCATGGTTTTCTATGGTTACCAGATTCGCTATGAATACGCCCTTACCGATTCGCAATTTGCTCTTATAGAATGTGTGTATATGTATTTTTAGTTAGCAATTTGTTAGAATTCGTTTTTAATGACTTGCAATTTGGCAAGGTACCAAGCAAATCCTGTAACCATGGTTTTCCAGCTCTTTTTGACACATTTTGGGACGGAATATAATCGAACCAACAATGGCAGATGGGTGTAACAATTAGCTCTATACAATTTTATTAAAATTATATCCCAGCCACCACTACAATCAATATCACTAACTGAACGACCCCGTATCCACTACCCACTTCCCACCACTCTACAATCCTACCACTCCTAGAGCACGCCAACCTCACTATTATGGATCAAATAGGGCATATTGGGCCGCGTTATTGCGGATAATCAGGTTGCGTTGTCGCGTTTTTCAAGGAAACAGAACAGGAAAAGAAACCCGATGGAAGTGGCTGGACAAAGAAGTTGGCTAAGAGATGAGGGATGTTTTGGATGTGGGTGAATGCATCTCCGCTTCTCTCAGTTCCATTGATTTTTCTTGTTCCAGTCAATGTAATTACAGAAGTTGGGATTTAGCATTTCCGCATCTCTCAGTTTCATTGATCTACATTTGTTTTTTTATAGACCCCCTTCAGCTTTAGTCATAGAGTTTGTGACGGTCACTTGAATTCATAGTTAACTTTATTGGGGACATGGGTATTTGCTCTATGTTTTGTTGCAGGCTGTAAATTGTAATGGCTGAATGTCCATGATCTACTCCTCCGAATAAGAAATTATGGGTTTCACATGTCTACATGTAGGTGTTATTGTGTCATGTTGGCCAAATTTGTTTATGAGTCCTTGTCCCATTTATTTCATGTCATTGGTCTATTTCTGTATAAGTTACTCAATTTAGAGTACTCTTCTTGCTCATTTACAGGTTAAGAAGTTCATGGAGAAAAGAAGACATGCTAGCGGATAAGGATCTATATAGATATTATAGTACAACGAATTTAATTAGAGAAGAAGCGTAAACCAAAGATGTCAGAGGTATTGAAGGTCTTAGAAAAAATAAGCGGTCAAATGGGTCATGATGAAGGATTTCAAGCATATAATTCGCTAGCTAGGAAATGACTTGTATTATTATTGAATTGGTATATATGCATGAATAACTCGACTCTCCTTTCGTATCTTGTTAAATCATGTAATTATTCCTTTTACAAATGGAAAATTTGTTTTTACTCAAATTACATCAACAAAAAAAAATAGGTTTGTAATGGTACAACCTTGATGAATGTCTTTCACAACAAAGATCTATATTGTATAACCCGAATAAAATTTTGGCAATAATTCTAACACAAATTCTCATTTGTGACGGCTGTATCCGTCACAAGCTTGTGACGGATACCGTTTCCTCTCATAAAATACCCACTTTTTTTCTCTCTTTCTCTCTCCGACACTATTTATGTGGTCCCCTTTCTCCACTAACTCAATTTGTATACATTTTATCTCATCAAATATCCGTCATAAATGGTGACCCGTCACAAGCAAGACTTACTAATTTTAACACAAGATTGTGGTTAGAAATTTTATAGAAACGGTGACAAAGAAATAAAAATTGGTTTCAATTCCGCGTGCTTTTAGTAGTGACTATCATGATCATGCCACGCTCAAGAAATTAAGCGTCGCTTGTAAAAATATCTTGGGGTATAGCGCGCTACGCGCGCCATACAACAACTAGTAGTTTAAAAATAGATATCCATTTTTACACCTTAAATATTGAACACAAAACAAACGTAAAGATAATAACAGCCCTTAGGAAATCAAAGGAGGAAGATGACACGGGTAATCTTATCGTTAATGTGGAAAAGTACAATATTACGTTAATACTTGAATGACTCCCATAAAACCATGATGTAAGAGGTCGAAGATACTCAATTTTACAGTTGCATTAACAAAACAAAGAGATTGTTTCCGAATGATAATTCGGAAATAAAAACAGAGATTATTTAAATCATTATTCCTTCATCATAAAAAAATCTAGTTTAAAATAGTATTTTTTCTATATTCCGTCCAAAATCAAAGAATTAATGAGACTAACTTCATCAAGTACAACAATATCAAACATATTAGTGCAATTCTAAATATAAATACCAACGGAATGTTGTAAATGTTGTATGATACATGCCCACACCGAGTACTAAAATCAAAAAATTAAAGAACTCATTTTAATCACGCCATATCCAATCTCGTTGAATTTCTGCCTTCAAATTGAAATTGAACTTTGACACCCTTCGTTGTTTCCCTGGAATGCAAACATCAGATGTTAATATAGTGTAACATTCATACTTTATAATTGTGAGATAATTTGCATTTTCAGCATTGCTTATGCAGTAGCATATTCTGGAAAGTTCTAGGGTTTATTAGATTTCAAATAATCTGTTAAGTCGGAGTATACAATCGAGCCCTCCAATATGTTTTCTATACGTCGATCACTGACTCAATGACAATTTATTAGCTAATTTGACAAGGTGAAACAAATTAAAATATACAGAGTAATAAAATTTAGTACATATTATTCCGTCTAATTCCTTTGAAATGACCTATTTATTCAAAATTCACATCAGAAATTTTGAAAAATGGAATAATTTAGAGTCAGAGGGTGTATGCCTTAAAATAGTAGTCTCACAATGAAAAATCAAATTAAAAATGAGCATGTCCTAATTTGGTAGTCGTATAATTGATAGTAACATAACCATAATTTTACAACCAATACTTATAGGTTATAGCTATGTTGCGCAGACAATCGTACACTGGACACTCGGACATAGGTGTGACACTTGGATACTGAATTGTACGCCAAAAACATGATTTATTTTGATATAATAGTCAATCCGACACTTGGACACGTGTTCGTGTAGGATACTTCTCACTGAGTTCGAGCAAGATAGACTTATAGTGACTACATACATATCACGCACTTACTTCGTATTCATCTATAAGAGCGGTCTAACTCCCAGTTGCCTATCTAAAATTTTCATTGTCGTCCTCTTCAAGACTTCAATAGGCAACTTTATTTATTCTGTTAAGGCTTTATTCTGTTAAAGTTGTTAGCGGCTAGTACTAAACAAACTAAAAATTGTGAAAACTCTCAACTTCTTCCTCTAAAGCTTAGTAGTTTGAAGCTAATTTATTAGAAGATGTTGGTAGAGTTGTAGGGTACTAGGGTCTATTAGATGAGTTATTTATGCAAGATGAAACAAACTGTAATAATGACCTTATAAGAGGGTCAAATGTTGGTATAACTGAATATGAACACTACAAATTCAACAAATGAAAAACAAAGGAGATAAAAAAGAATGTTAAGAAATAAAAAAGAGATGGTATTGCACTAATCGAACTTGTGCATAGAATCTTTAAACTCCTCTGCAACCATTAATTTCGGATCACTCCGGCTATAATTTTTGTATCAAAAATCAAACAAAGACCCCCAAATTTTCGATATTCAGTCATTTCATAATCAACTAAGTTAAACATCTTTAGATTTCACCTTAAATCATAAGCAAACACAACCGAAATAAGAAACAATACCAAATAATGCTGCCATCTTGATTTTCTTTGGAGATAGACCTGCCACCATTAATCAAGTTTATTTCTTGATTAGTTAATTTGGAGAATTGCATAGTCTAATAATTGAGTCTTCTTGATGTCTTAGTTAAGTGGTGAAGATGGAGCCATGGAGGTATCCTGGACGATAGGTCCTAGGTTCGATTCCCCTTCCCCTCTATTGTAATGCGATCAAATGCGTGCTTCGTTGAACCAACAAAAAAATAATTGAGCCTTTTTCAAAAATAGAAATCCTACGACAAAGAAAAAAGACAGAGAAAAAATATGAAAACTATCACAAGTTATTCGATATTTCGTAGAGATGGCTAAATATAATAACAATTCATTATTTTCAAAAATCCTCTTTTAATAAATGATGTTCAAAAGTAATTAAATTGTTTGTAATTAATAGAAAATTGTGATGGGCCACATATAATTTGTGTTTAAAATATTTATAATGTTTTGCCAATAGCCAACAACATTACAAATATTGAAAAATGTCCTTATAAACTACATTTGTTAATATATTACATTTATTAGTTTGTATATCTCCAATATAAAATTTCCAAACCCTTACTACGGGTAACCTAAAAAATACGGAGTAGTAATATAAAGTCGTTCATGTTTTCATAGTAACGTAAAGTCGACAACACCTAATGTTGACTCTTATATGACAATTGAGATTTGAGACAGAGTCATCTTTGTTCTGGGAGGAAATATTTCGTCTCAGTATACCTCTTGCGACGGATGCTTAGGGCCAACGTTATTTTTGCGACAAAACCAAATGACGTTTTCGACGGACATTTCTGTCATGTTGACCTTTGTTTTGCGGAGTATAGTGTTAAAGCAATTTATAATATCTCATATATGCTAATAAACATTACAAATATTGAAATTTCTTCCACTACATTAATAGTTATATTACATTCATCAAATTGTTTTCTTTTAACTCAAATTTCCGGATCCAGGGGCGTCTTTGGGCCCGTGTGGGCCATGCGGTCGCACAGGGCCCCCAATTTTTTGGGTCAGAAATGAAAATAATAGTAAGAAAATAAATTCAGTACACTAAATATTCAATCAGAGATAGTGTATTAGTGGATAGAAATTTGGTTTTTAGACATGAAGTCTCAGGTTCAAGACTTACTAACAACATTTTGTACATCCTTCTTACACGTGATTTTGCAAAAATCTGGTATTTGTGTGTTTGTATTTTCGGACATTAAATGCGGGTTTGGATTAGAGCAAAGCCGATTTTACGATATAGTTTTAAAAATCATATCGGATGTTCGGCATTATAATCTTAGATTTGGTAAACGAGTCAATCATATTAGCTTTGTGTCGGGTCAATTCGAGTTCGGGTTTACAAGAATTTGGTGCAGGTCGAATTTTTTCAGACGGGTTATTTTCAGGTTAGTTTGGGATAACAATGAGTTAAGGATAAAAAACATTTGAGTCAGGTTTATTCAAATTCAGTACATCAATTCGAGTTTGGATGAGCCAGTTCTGTCAGGTCTAATCCGACCGCTATTTTGCATATATGATTTTATATATTCAGTTTTTCCATATGCAGAGTATCCAATTTCGGCTTCACTTATCAATGTTCATGGAAGTAATGAGGCATTCAACAAGTTGATGTCTGCATGCCCTTCTCTACAAGAACTGAATATTATTGCTCCAAGTTGCTAGTAGGTTGGACCTAGACATAAACGGCGTGCCATAACAGCCTTTGGATATTGCAGGCCGTGAAACTTCTCCGCCATTTCTGGTGGATGTGATCGATGTTTCATGCCTTCAAGTGGTGAAGGTCAGGCGTCTACCTAAATGTTCGACTGGCCTAATAATGAAGGCATTTTTAAGACACTTTCGAGATGCTGAGGTTTTCATAATGTGAAGCCCATCATTCAAGGTGTGAGGCAGAACAAACTCAATTTGGAGTATCATCTACCATGTTCACTGAAAAAATATGATCTCATTTTTTGGCTAAACGAACTCAACTGCGCGCTTTGAAATATATCACATTGTATTAGTTTTTCGGTAGTATTTGTTAACAATACAACTCAAGATCAAAACATGCCAAAGCAACACTCCCACAATCATGGAAAGAATCAAAACTTGCCAAAGCAACAATCCCATAGTTATGGGATGAATTACGTTTGATTGCTAGCCCTAATAGCAGATTCTTTGCACATATTCCCTCTGCTTATTTTATGTAATTATTCCTTACCTAGTTTAGTTCCTTAAATCATGCAAGCATATAATTCTATCCTAGTTTATCTCATGTAACATTAGTATATAAACCACACGTTGTAATATTCTAAGGAGAAAACATTATTATTATTATTATTTACATATTATTTACATGGTATCAGAGCAACATATCGATCCTTGTGCTAATAACCGCTTCCGCTACTATCCTTACCATCGATATACCTATGGCAACCACTAGTAACCAAATTCCGAACACTGCCGAACCCACCAAACCGCTCGTCTCTGTGTCATTCCCTTCGTGCACCAAACTTACACCTCTCAACTACCGAGCATGGCACTACCAAATTATCCGTCTATTCCCTGACTTCGACCTTTTCTCATACCCAGACGGTACCACTCAAGCCCCACCCAAGATGACTACCCCCACACCCACCACGGAAAACCCAACCCCTGACCCCGTTCCAAATCCATCCTATGAAACTTGGTTTCGTCAAGACCAACTTATATTAGGAGCCTTAGCCGGAACACTAGATGACACCATTGCCCCCGTGTTACTCGATGCAACCACATCCTACCAAGCTTGGACCACTCTAGCAACCACCTACGCTAACCCGTCTCGAGGCCATATCCTACAGTTAAAAGACCGACTTCGTACTATAATCCACACCGGCAAAACTATATCCGAGTATATGCTTGCCATAAAGATTGTACAACCCAATTAGCCCAACTAGGAAAACCTCTTGATGTCGAAGACATCACCTCACAAATAATCAGTGGCCTAGACTATACTTTATATAAACCCGTCATCGATGCGGTATGCGCTCGAGACTCACCAATCTCTTTTGAGTTATTTCATGAGAAACTAATTCAACATGAGTTAACCATTAAACACCAACCTCAAACCACCACCAACGCAACCTTCACCCCATCGGCTCAACCCGCGTTTCATCGCTCCTACAATACCAACCAATCTCGCTCAAATCATCACCACAATAACAACAACTCACGTAACACCTACCACCAAAATAACCATGGCAACAACGGTCAAAACCAAACCCCTAACCCATTTAAAGGTCGTTGTCAATATTGTCGCACCCAAGGTCATGTCATTACCGATTGTCCCTGTAACAACCCGACCCACCACGGTCGTAACACACCCCCAATAAGATGGGAGGTATGCCTTTAGGCCCATTATTTGTCCTCACTTAAGCCCAAAAGCACAAAGCCTTGTTACTAAGTGGTGGGTGGAAGTTATTATAAACATATCACAAGCCTCACATTCTACCAATGTGGGACAACTCTCCTCTCACACTCTTGGGGTGTTACAACAAACTTGAACCAAAATCTGCCCCATGTATATTTGTAGAGTATTCAAACACCCAAAGTGCATATCTATGTTTGAACCCCATTAACAACCGATTATATACCTCGAGACATGTCAAATTTGTGGAAATGGAATACCCATACCTTTCCTTAACCAACTCAACATTTAATGCAACTCCAACAACAAACAAATGGTGTACCCTCACATTACCACTTATACCCCCTGCCCATGCAAACAACATGCAAAACTGTAACACCCCCATTTATTTAAGAGCCTTTGGCCAGACATTCTCAAATAAACAGGACCGTTACCATCTCGGAACAACCGAGGTAGTGAATAACAAAGTAAAACTACCAAAGTACTTTATATAAAATTTATGAAATTTAAACTTTGCTATTACAGAAACTACATAGAAAAGTAAAAATACAACTGGTGACTACGCTATAAGTGATGTAGATCTAAGTCGGTCCCAAGTCCGCATCTCACTTTCCCGTCCCAGCTCACAGCTCATCTGTCTCTTTCCTGTAAAATCTACTCCCCATTCCGGATCATCGTAGGTGTCACACGAATACACGTGGTCAACCACGAGGTTGAGTAGGAAAAATAGATAAAATATAAACAACGATAGAAATGCATCTTCCTCCATCTCCAAATCACAAGACCCAATATCCTCCACACTGTATCACAAGACCCATTATCTCCACACCAATCACAAGACCCATTATCTCCACGTCAATCACAAGACCCATTATCTCCACACCAATCATAAGACCCATTATCACCACTCCATATCACAAGACCCATTATCACATTTCCGTGCCATGAGGATATACATACAATAAATAACATTATAATAATAATATTCATTCAATAAAACGTATACCACTCGCCACAGTTAACAATCATGTCACAATATCATAAACAAGATCTCAATTATTTCCCCTACCTCAACTTGCAGAACGACAACCGAACAGCTGCTTGAAACATTCCACTTCGAATTCCGTTCCTATAAATAATACTTACTATTAAATTCTATTCATAGCGACAACACTACTAAATGCCCATTCATCATGCTTATACATGATTTAATCTTAACCATTATATGTATTCATAGCACACCCATAACCATGTGATTATTATTAACCAATAATTATCACAATATTATCTCTTATCGATATATTAAACAAACGTCCAAACATCATTTACAATTTACCATACCCAAAACTTGACACTTACTAAATGTAGTATACTACTTCACTACCAATATATTACCAACTTGATAGAATAAATTATTCAACATTGATACTAATTTTTCTACCAATAATTTCAACAACAAAATAATCCTAACAATAATAATAACCATAGTAATAATAATAATAATAATAATAATAAGAGTTTTTTGTCTAACACCACCTTTAAAAAACTTTTTCTTCCAAACACCACCTTTAAAAAAATAATTTGTCAAACACCACCTTTAATAATTTTTTTTTTTGTCAAACACCACATTTTGGCCAAAGTTTCAGCGCTTGTGATGGGGTGACTTTCAGTCGATGTTTGAGATAGCAAACGAGGTCGGTTTAGAGTGTTCTTGAACTCGTTTGAAAGGTGGGAGTACAGACTTTCCAACGACAGTCAACACGGTGATCAAAAGTGTCCTTATGTGGGGTAGATTGATGTGTAAAGTAAGGCTAGTCACATAGAGTTAATGTATAAGTTGAAGTAGGATTTTTCGTAGGTCAATTCACTCCCGTTGAACCACCACTTGCACCAACGACCACCACAGTGAACACAACTGTGACATAACTTGCCCTCCCCTCAACCTACATACCAAATTTCAAACCAAACCAAACATCATAACCCCATTTAAAAACCCTTGAAAACCCCTCTAACAACCCATTGTAAACCCAAATTTCTAGCTATTCATCTAACCAACCTTACTTTACACATCAATCTACCCCACATAAGGACATCTTTGACCACCGTGTTTACAGCCATTGGAAAGCCTGTACTCCCACCTTTCCAGAGAGTTCAAGAACACTCTAAACCGACCTCGTTTGCTATCTCAAACATCGACTGAAAGTCACCCCATCACAAGCGCTGAAACATTGGCCAAAATGTGGTGTTTGACAAAAAATTTTTTATTAAAGGTGGTGTTTGACAAATTATTTTTTTAAAGGTGGTGTTTGGAAGAAAAAGTTTTTTAAAGGTGGTGTTAGACAAAAAACCCTAATAATAATACAAAACAACAATAATAATAATAATACGCATTACCACACCAACGCATCACACAACCCACGCACCACACACAACCGTCCAAACCCGTAAACGCAGCCCTGACCAGCCTACTTCCAGCCCTCCTCGACACGCTCATGCCGTCTTACTCACCACCTCACCACCATGACTACCAACCTTGGACTACGATGTTCCTATTGACGCTAACCACAACTCCAGACTTGTCCCAACCAGCCTTCAAAACCACCATCAAAACCCCCAGGTCACACTCACCTATACTACAACCACGACTAACATCTACTGTAACCAGCCCCTTAGCCGCTTGCTAGCACCACCCCTGCCACCACCACCACCATCACCATAACCAAACACTACCATAGACACTCTACACCACCCTCGACACCCTGGTGGTGACCACCAAGCCTCGACACTATTACAACCCCATGAAACAGACCCCTCAATACCCGTGTACAACAGCCCATGTTTTCGCTTATACCCTCCCTATTCTGCCGCCCTTAAACACTCGGTCCCTGGTGGTGCTCCGGCCACCACGAGCCACCCAAAAACCCCCAAACTAACCTACTAACAACCTACTACTACTACTACTACCCAGAACTCGTACCATAATTTAACACCAACACCACAATCGAAAGAGTGAAGAACGAAGCAACAATGAATGAAACAATCTGAAATTTACAGAAACAGAGTACTAAAAAAGTGTTCAGTGATCGACATCTATGGCATCTGTTATGATATTTTCCGTGGTATGATTGTGATTTAAACACGAGGTATACCTTATATGTACTACAAGGATTACCCACAACCTTAATATTCAGCTTCGAAATTATTAAAGAGCACGAAACTACTTACCAAGGACATACTGCGCATCACAGGAACGATGAGGCTGGGACCACGACTGACTGTTTATTTCTCTTTCGTTCTTCCTAATCTCAGGGCCATCTAAGAATTTGTGGTGTAAGAGAGGTAGACGAGATGTAGAAGGATGGAATATGGTGTTTGGTGAGAGTCGATGGAGGCAACTATTGTGTCGATGGAGGCAGACTCTAGATGGGGAAGTAGGGTTTTGGTGGAGTCTAATATTCGAGGTATATGTGAGGCCCATCAAAGACAACCCTTGGGCACACATAACGAGGCCCAAAACAACTTCAAATCACGGATTCGATAAATAAGGCTCATACGCGACACTTTACTAACATCATATAAGGTATAAAAACATTACTCAATCACTTATTATCGAGTATGAATCCTCGAATAACCTTCAAAACGTCGGTATAAAAAAAATAAACATTAAATGAAATACGAGGTATTATAGTCTTTCCCCCTTAAAATGAACTTCGTCCCGAAGATCACCATTCCACGGTCAACAAACTGGTCACCACAGAACATCGAATACTAATAAAAGATACTTCAAAACACGAGTTGTCACATTCTACCCTCCTTAAGAAAAACTTTGTCCCCAAAGTTAACGTATAACTAATCAAGGGGTACTTCACGAACACAGTAAACATGCATAACATAAGTAGTCAAGATTATCGAGTACATGTAAACAATCATCACATACCAATTAAGATTTTAGGATCCTATCCTCCTTAAAACATAGTTACGTCCCCGTAACCTCATTATAACACTCACAACTCATTATTCCGTCTTACTCATTACTCTACCTCATAAATTCTTACTCCAAGGAACGAAGTATCGTATTCTCATCGTCGAACCCAAGACCAAAGACACGAGGTGAGTGAATTGGCGGAATAAAACCGCAAGACAATACTTCCATCTCAATATCGATTTCAAACCCAGAATATAACTCAATAACTCAATAACTATGGTCACTCCGAACCATAAACACAATATGGCACAACGGCCCAATACTCATAACTCACTACCAGTAATCAATCTCAATATCGTCAAAGGTTCAAAGAACCGTGCTCAACACTCGGGGTAAAATTCCGAGCTACTCACCCACGAGTCAAGGTCAAAGGTCGGAACAATTCAAATACAATACCCAAAAGCCAAATTGTCAATATTGTAAAATTACACCGTTTCGTATGAATTCAACTCAGTAATGCAATAGATAAACCACATATAAGCTTTTAAATCCTCTTCCTGGCATTCCCAAATCAAAAGTATGATTAATTATACATCAACTTATCCACTAATACCAACCTTAGTTTACATACTTCTTGATATTCATATCTAATAGCTCACAAATCAAAAGTTCTAAGAATGCCAACCAATCTCACCAAAATTAACGTAATAAAAAAAATATATACTATTATATATATATATATATATATATATATATATATATATATATATATATATATATATATATATATATATATATATATATATATATATATATATATATATATATAAAATAGCATAAACCATAAGTCATAACGAAATCAACGGCATACAAATCACTACAAGTTAATCAAAAAATATAAACACATAACATCGAACAATAATAATTATAATAGGGTCGGTAGAATCGTGTTACGCAATAAAACAGAATCATGGCAGCTAACATTTACATACCTTTGAAATTTTAGCACAAATTTAATATTTTTAAAACAATGTAAACAATCAAGAAGCTCATAGTTCATGTTATAGAAGCAAAATCATATTTTAGGAAAAGACATAGAGCAACATTAATTAACATAATTAAACATGGAACATTGACATATTTCACAAGATATACACAATTATAGACTCACAAGACCGTCTAACATTCCCGGATATCAATAAGTTAACAAAATCACTTAGGTACATTTCCGTCTACTCACATTACATCATTTATCATGAAACTATTACTATATACGACTTGCAAAACAAGGGTTTTATACAATGCGCAACAATTAAACATTCAAACAGGATTTCATCGACACATCGCTACAGAATTGTCATATTGGAAACAGTCACCATAATTATCAGACATCAAGCTTTATCCTGGTTTATCACTTGTGAAAATATCTTGAAATGTTTGAAACATTGAAATGGTAGTTTGTGACAATTTATAAACACGAATCAAAGACAATTTTACAAGTTATAGATCGAAACAAGACTACACTGAGACATTCTGACTCTCCTTTACTAAACATTGTTCTTGTAGTTCCGAATTATGAAAACAAAATTTAACGATAAAAGTAAACGAATTCACCAGACTAGTATTTCCATAAATCATACGTCAAACAATTAATAATTTAACACATCGTGATCAGATTCTAAATACAACAATATGCAATTCACTGTATGGTATAACAGTATACTTGAAACAGTTATAAAGATTATAATTACGAGGAACTGGACCGAGATAAACCATTAATATACGAGAGTATATCAACAAAATTCACATTGTTTAATTAATCACAAATACGTATAACAATTAGATTGCTATATCATGTTAATAAGCTTACCAGCTAAATTTCATTCTGCCACCTGACAATACTCTTCGCAGATAAACATGCTTTTGACATCAGATACGAGCAACACATAATTATTTTGAGGTCGTAATATTAAGCATACAATTGAAACGATTCTATATCAAACTTGACAAAATAAATAAGGTCACACTATCATAGAGTGAGGTTCATACTCATACCTTATGCCTACTATTCATGTTACTAATGCCATATCAGGATATCACGGGGTCACATCACATAAGTCACCTTTGATTAAACTTTTATATGAAGCTTACATATCTCACAATGTCACCAATTTAAACATTATGCAGCTACTTACAAAAATCATAATTAAATAACGACTCGTTAAGACTTTACATGGCGTATCATTTTGGAGACGTGAACGAACATTCTGAACAGTAGAGTTGGAATCATGAATACACAATAACTAAGTTTTAAATGATTTCATTTTCAAAACATGAGTCAAAACAGAACTGTGCCGAAACAATTTGACCACTGTCGACTAAAATATTTATTTCTCTCCAAATATAACTCCTATTAACATGAAACAAAAATCATTGGAAAGCCAACTCAGAAGGTTATCATACGTAAGATTTTTATACTTAATTATGGGACACATTTGAAATGACATCCCGTACAAACAAGGTAACATCCAGGAAACTTATTAAAACAATTTGGTTCTTTTACACTTCACATTGCTACCTCGAAACTCAACCATTCTTCTTCCAAAACACGTTGACATATAATTTGAAGCATATACATCACTTTGTACCATATTATCATTCATTTCTCATTACAACGATACTAGTTATTTGGAGAACGGTAACGATTTCGAAACTGAAAGTAGGATCAACTAAATAACTTGATTGTTATACATGTGTATCTAAATAAATTAGTTCTACTATCTCATAATCACAACTTATCCAAGTACGGAAATATAAACTAGGAGCTACTATGAGGTCCCTTATTGATTACTAACTTCATAACGAATTTAAATGCGTATAATAGGCATAAAATCTTAAGTACGATATATGCAACACTCAACTATATACATTCATGGCTTAGGAAAACACATTCCGCATATCACTAGACATGGATTACTATAACATATAATCATAAGATCAACTGAATTGCTCGTCCTTACAAGGAGTTAAACATCAAAATCATATAATAACGATAGTCATTTAAATACAAGATAATCGTATGAACATTTCAAAATACCAAAATCATATGATCAAACTCACTCTTAACTATTGCTCAATAAATACACATCCATCCTCTTGGAATTTCAATTCAATCATCCAACTCGATCCACATTTCAATATCAATCATAATCTTTCAACAACATACTTAACCAAAATTTTACGTATCACTTACCTCATTCTTCTCCTATAAGAATGTTAGTACAATATAACTCGGTCAGGATATAGTCTACCCCACTCTTCAATTACTCTCATAGGGTTCCGGAGACAGAACCGAAAGGGCCCATGGTTTGGTGTGAGGGGGCCCCTAACTCATCCCGTTCCTTTTTGGGGCTCCTATCAGTTTCATTTCGAGGTTCATTTTATTTGACTCTTCCTACGTTCATTATTATTCATTTGGTTTAGGCATGAGGATCGTTTGCTCTGATACCACTTGTAACACCCCCATTTATTTAAGAGCCTTTGCCCAGACATTCTCAAATAAACAGGACCGTTACCATCTCGGAACAACCGAGGTAGTGAATAACAAAGTAAAACTACCAAAGTACTTTATATAGAATTTATGAAATTTAAACTTTGCTATTACAGAAACTACATAGAAAAGTAAAAATACAACTGGTGACTACGCTATAAGTGATGTAGATCTAAGTCGGTCCCAAGTCCGCATCTCACTTTCCCGTCCCAGCTCCTAGCTCATCTGTCTATTTCCTGTAAAATCTACTCCCTATTCCGGATCATCGTAGGCGTCACACAAATACACAGGGTCAACCACGAGGTTGAGTAGGAAAAATAGATAAAATATAAACAACGATAGAAATGCATCTTCCTCCATCTCCAAATCACAAGACCCAATATCCTCCACGCCGTATCACAAGACCCATTATCTCCACACCAATCACAAGACCTATTATTTCCACGCCAATCACAAGACCCATTATCTCCACACCAATCACAAGACCCATTATCTCCACACCAATCACAAGACCCATTATCACCACTCCATATCACAAGACCCATTATCACATTTCCGTGTCATGAGGATATATACAGACAATCAATAACATTATAATAATAATATTCATTCAATAAAACGTATACCACTCACCACAGTTAACAATCATGTCACAATATCATAAACAAGATCTCAATTATTTCCCCTACCTCAACTTGCAGAACGACAACCGACCAGCTGCTTGAAACATTCCACTTCGAATTCCGTTCCTATAAATAATACTTACTATTAAATTCTATTCATAGCGACAACACTACTAAATGCCCATTCTCCATGCTTATACATGATTTAATCTTAACCATTATATGTATTCATAACACACCCATAACCATGTGATTATCTGAAGAATCAAGAACGAGTTTAGCACCTAAGAGGGGGAGGGGGTGAATTAGGTGACCTTTTAAAATTTAGAAATAGCGTAAGTGTTTCACGTATTAAGGCAACAAGATCAGGAACTAAGCAACGGTATAAGGAACCGTTGCACAGAACAGATCTATAACGAGTATACCAAGAAACGAGAGAAAAGTACGAGAGAGAGAGCAATAAACAAACGATGTATAAAATTGGTTCAGCTCCTACTCCGGAGCCTACGTCCAACCGTTATTTTATTGAAAGTTTAGAAGCTACTCCGCTTGACTAAAACTATTACAACAAAACAACTCCCCAACCTACTCCGGTTGCATTTGCTAAGAGCTACTCCGCTCGAAGACTTGACTCAAACTTAAAGCTACTCCGCTCTAAGAGTTTTGTTCTACCTTTGGTTTACAAGATCAATGTCTCAAGAGTTCTCTTAAAGAACATGGAGACTACTTTTAAGATCTAAACACAAGGTTCATCGAACAAACATTTATACTCATTAGAAGTGCTAACTAGTACATGGAGATCATAGCTTTTCGAAAACAAATGAAGACTTCTTTTAAAACTGAAACTTTTGCAAAAATAAACTTGAAGAGTAAATGCTTAAAAGGTTTTGCAAAGTTTTACAATAAATGCTTAGAAAGTTTTAGCAATAAATGAGTGAAAAGGTTGGTATTTATAGAGAGTTGGGCGAGTTGAGAGTAGCTCTCAAATGTGTAATAAGTTTGCATAACTCTTTTACCCAAAGGTTCAATTAAGAGTGTCTTTTACAAACTGAAAATGCACATGGTTGCAATGCTCAAGATAGATTACTCAAGGCTCAAAGCAACTCATAAAAGGAAAGAGTGTAAGAGGGAACCTTCCTTTTGTAGGACTAATTGCTAAAAAAGGAAAAAGTAAACTTTCCACTTTTTCTAACTCTTAGTCCCAATGTGCAAGTTGAGCTTTTGATTTTCAAATTAATTTCCTTCAGTTTGTAAAGCATTTGAAATATGTAAATGAACCAAAACACCAACACTTTTGATAAAACATATTTTCCGAAATATAATCTCCATGACCGTACTAGAAACCCCAGTTGCAACAGTCTGTTCAACTGTTGCAAGGATTTTGCACCTCTAACAAATACGAATGAATGTTAGACTACCTTGTTTACAATGCATTCCTAGACTTGGTCTTCTCTTGTCTTTGCTTGCTTCTTGACATACGAACTTGATCTTCAATGAGCTTAATGTCACCTTGCTAATCTCTTGTACTAATCAAGCAAACGTTTAGATTAATCAAGGTAACTTGCCATCATCAACATATTGTGTTCTAACAAATTCCCCCTTTGATGATGACAAGTTACAATCAAAATTATGAGACAAGTTCCCCCTCAACCCATGGTGAGTCGGTCTGGTTTAGGCCAATGATAAATAACACATTACTCATGCATAAACAAGGTGGTCAAGGGGTCAATCATTCCTAATCCTAAGTAATACGTCTAATAAAAAGCTAAGCTATTTTTACGGTGAACGTTAGCCTAAGAGTCATTAAATAACACATAACATAATTTAGATGTACTTCCCCCTCTTGACATCATCAATAGGGGAGAGTAGTGTCCAAAAGATACAGATCCAGTTAATACAAGGCAAAATACGAGAGTTCGAAACACAAAAGAAACATTAACACACATGCAAGTAGTTTGTTATGGAGGCATTATAATAAAAAAGGCAAGGAAGAAGGGTTTAGGCATCGGAATCATCATCATTAGCGGCACCCACACGCTCGATGAGATCCTCATTGACAGTTCGCAGCTCCGACATCTCCTTCTTCATCCTTTCCATTTCGGCCAAGAGTTTAGAGACCAACCCGGTAAGTTTATCAAGCTTCCCATTAATAGCACCCAAAGCAACATTTCCCCCGACCGTTGCACCCTTTCCAGGCCCGCCGAATTTTCGAACCAGCTTCCCGTTAACAACATCCAGAGTCATTTGAGACAATAAGCCCATGGTCATCTCATCACACAAGTGAACAGCCACACTACCCTTTTTCACCATCTTCTTTTTATGCATGATCATCGAAAGCCACATGTCATAGGGGAGTATAGTTTTCTTGTCAAAGTCCCCCTTTTTGATATCCGTGGAGACTTCATGGATTCGATGAAAAATGAGGGCGGGTAGGTTAATTTTCTGATTGGTGTGGAGATGGTGGATGAGAAACATTTCGAGGTAAGAGCACCTTCCCCGAGTGTTGCTACCAGGACAAACAGTTCTTTGAAGGAAATTAAATATGAACCGATGATTTGACTTGAGTTCGGTTGCATAAACATTTGAGCGGTTTCGGGTGTTTTGGGGTCGTAAAATGGTGATGATTTGGTCAACAATGGATGGGTCAAGTGAACC
This sequence comes from Silene conica, assembly GCA_029255685.2. Classification (NCBI taxonomy): domain Eukaryota; kingdom Viridiplantae; phylum Streptophyta; class Magnoliopsida; order Caryophyllales; family Caryophyllaceae; genus Silene; species Silene conica. Next base: position 8,001,915 of record CM055319.2, read on the forward strand.
CCAAGTACCCCTAGGAAAGATGGCTAGCCCAGTAGGTTCTACATCAAGAAGTTTGGCTAGTTGGGAAATTGTAAGCATGAAGGGTTTATTGTTGACATAGGCGGATAAAGTTCCAGATGCAACGTCCACAGTAACCGTTGCATAGAACTGTACCACCTCAGATAAATACGTGGGAAAGCTTTTGTCGAGTAAAAAGGTCCATTTTTGGGCAAGGATATGGTTATGAAAGAATTGAAATGCAGGAGAGGAATCATACCAATCAAGAGGAAAACGCCTTCCGGAATGGAACGAACACCCGAGGAGATCTTGGCAACGCTTAAGTACTTGGTCCGAAAGTCCCAAGGTGTTGAGATAGGCAAGAACTTCATTTTTGAATGGCTCCTCAAATGGGGTGGCCATGATGTCACGGCAGGGATTAGAAACAGGGTCCTCTTGTTCCTCACTCTCACTTGGGTATTTGGTGGAAGTCTTTTCAATTCTTGGTTTCTTTTTGGACTTTTGGATGGTTTTTTTTGGTGGTTGATTTTGTTTGAGTCTTTTTCTTGTGGGTAGCAAAGGAAGAAATAGGTTCCTCATCACCGTACTCCTCGCCAAACTCCTCTCCAAAGAGATCGGCCATGTTGAGTTTACGTTTGGAAGTGGAGGCATTTTGTTCAAGTTGAAATGGTTCAAGCACTTCCTCAGACACGTGTTGTGCACTAGTGGTGGCATTCGCATTTTCCTCCACCACGACAGATTTTCCCTTATCAACCCTATCCTCAATATTATCAGATGAAACATTTGGGGGATCCTTTTCTCCGGATTTTCCAGACCCAGCCACTCCTTCTTCTCCTTCTCCGACATTGTTCGGATTTTCGACCTCGGTTTCAGTGCCCCCAACATCTTTTTCGACACTTTGATCCTTGTCACCACTTTTCTCAGATTCTACATTTTGATCCTCAACATTTTCCTCATGAGCTTTCTCATTTTCAACAACATCTTCACTCTCTTTTTCTTCTTCATGTTCAACATTTTTCTCACTCACTTTTTCGGGTTCAACACTTGGTTCCACCTCCTTATTATTTTGATTTGATTTTCCTTTTCCCTTCCTAGTTTTGCTTCCTCCTTTAGTAACCACTATCTCCACTCCTTTCTCTTTGTCAGAAGCAATTTTTGGTGAACTTGCTTCACCCTCAGTGACATTCTCATTTCCTACCTCTTCTTCGGGTATTTCTTTGTTGGGTTCAACGTTTAAATCGACCCTTTCTTCAGAGTCAGAGTGGTCGACACTTGGATCTAGAGCTAAGGACAAGGCAGGTTGTCGCTTAAGTCCACCGCGCCCTCTTCCTCGTGGTTTACGGAAACCAGGTCTGGCCGCAGTTTTGGCACGAGATGTTGGTTTGGCCGGAGATTTGGAGGCAGGAGGTGGTTGAGATGGTGATGTGGTCATTTTTAATTTTGCAACGTAGGATGGATTATAGGTATTAGCAAGGCGTTGTAGTTCTCGGTTTAGATTTTTGGGAGGCATTTTGAGGGGTTATAAGGTGAGAAAAGGAGAAAAGGACGGTTATGGGATTTGAATTGAGAGTGAGTTGAAGAGTTTTGAAGTTATTGTATAATGGATAATAGCAAATGGTTAATGAGAAAGTAGGAAAGGAGAGAGGGAGTAATTAAAGTGGCAGTTGAGTGTGAGAGAATAGGAGTGACGTGATTTGATGGGTGAGAGATGTTTAGTGGCTCAATGAAACAACTTGCATGCATGTGTAATTTTATTTCTTTTGTACTTCATTTTCTTTAATTTTGCATGTACGTACTAAAACGTAAATATAAACACTACCGTCACCCATTCTAGTCAATCATTTGGGAACGTAAACTTTTAATGTCATGCATCACTTAACAAACCAATTTCCAACCGAAGTTTTACGAATTGTTCTCTTTCTAACGGTTTTGTAAAAATATCCGCAATTTGATTTTCGGTTTTACAAAAGTTAAGATTGATTGTCCCTTTTTCAACTTGATCACGCAAAAAATGATGCCTTATTTCAATATGTTTGGTCCGGGAATGTTGTATTGGATTTTTCGAGATGTTGATTGCACTAGTATTATCACAAAAAATAGGAGAGGATTCGAATGTAATACCAAAATCGTGCAATTGTTGACGGATCCATAGTAGTTGTGTGCAACATAGGGCGGCACTTATGTATTCACTTTCCGCCGTTGATAGAGACACGGTATTTTGTTTCTTTGAAGCCCACGTGAGCAAACACGGCCCCATGAAAGTGGCAATTCCGGACGTGCTCTTTCTATCCAACATGCATCCCGCATAGTCGGCATCGGAAAATCCTACAAGATCAAGTTCATAGTAAGAAGGATACCAAAGATATAAATGTTGAGTTCCAATCAAGTATTTGAATATCCTTTTTACGGCTTTGAAGTGAGATTCCTTGGGATTTGCTTGAAACCTAGCACACACACACACACTAAATTGAATATCGGGTCGACTTGCGGTTAAGTAGAGTAAAGAACCGATCATACCTCGATACACCTTTTCACTAACACTCTTACCATTTGGATCAAGGTCAAGTTTGAGGTTAGAAACCATAGGTGTAGCAACGGGTTTCGCATTAGTCAACCCGAACTTACTTAACATCTCCTTCACATACTTTTGTTGATGGATCATTGTGCCTTCCTCTTTTTGCTTGATTTGGAGGCCAAGAAAGAACCCTAGTTCTCCCATCATACTCATTTCAAACTCAGATTTCATTAGATGTGCAAAGTATTCACAAAGAGTTTCACTAGTTGCACCAAAGATAATGTCATCGACATAAATTTGTGCAAGCAACATTACATCTGAATGTGACTTGATGAATAATGTTTTATCAACCGAACCACGTATGAAGCCATTTTCTAAAAGAAACTTTGAAAGTCTATCATACCATGCTCTAGGAGCCTGTTTTAAACCATATAGAGCTTTATCGAGTTTAAAGACATGGTTCGGTGATTCATTATCCAAAAAGCCCGGTGGTTGTTCCACAAAAACTTCTTCATTAAGATAACCATTTAAGAATGCGGACTTTACGTCCATTTGAAAAAGTTTTACACCATGATGAGCCGCAAAGGCAATGAGTATTCGTATGGCTTCAAGCCTAGCTACCGGTGCAAAGGTTTCATCATAATCAATCCCCTCTTGTTGATTATACCCTTGCACCACTAGCCTTGCTTTATTCCGTACGATCTCTCCATTATCATCAAGTTTGTTTCGAAACACCCACCTAGTGCCAATGACTGTACGATTTGAAGGTCTAGGTACCAGATGCCATACCTCACTCCTTTTGAATTGATCCAACTCTTCATGCATAGCCATGATCCAACAAGGATCCTCGAGAGCTTTCGAAATGTGGTCGGGTTCAATTTGTGAGAGATAAGCATTGAAGGCACAGAAGTTTCTGAGGGAGGATCTGGTTTTTACCCCTGAGTCAAGGTCACTAGTTAGGTTTTCGAGAGGATGAGAGCTTTGGTGTTTCCATCTTTTTGGTATGGTGGTGTTGGTGGTGTTGGAAGTGATCACATGTTCATTTTGTTCGGATGCAACAGTTTCAGAGACTGTTTCATGGGGTTGATTTTGGGTGGGGGATTGATCATTGGAATTTTGTGGATCAATAGTTGTGCTTTGGTTTTCTTTTTCCACTCCTGACGTGTTGGCTTCTTTTGAGGATGAAGCACCGTCGGTTCCCCCTGAGTTGTGGCCTGTTTCCCCATGCAACGGTCCTTCTGACTGTTGCTCCAGATCTTCAGCTTCCAATACTTGGTCCATGTCATGACGCACCATTCCAAGCTCGAACTCATCATCATCCTCTTCATTTCTTTCCTGTACCTGAGACACAAACAGACTAGATTCATCAAATACAACATGAATGCTCTCTTCCATTTTCATAGTCCTTTTGTTAAAGACTTTGTAAGCCTTACTATGGTTTGAATAACCCACAAAGATTGCTTCATCACTACGGGCATCAAATTTGCCTAAATTGTTTTTCCCGTTATTATGAACAAGGCATTTACAACCAAAGCATTTCAAATATGAGACATTGGGTTTTCTTCCACGTAGAATTTCATAGGGTGTTTTGTTGGTGATTTTTCTAATCATGACTCGATTGTAGATATAACACGAAGTGTTTACGGCTTCGGCCCAAAAGTTTCTTGGTACTTGAGAACTAATGAGCATGGTCCTAGCCATATTTTCCAAGGTTCGATTCATTTGTTCCACCACTCCATTTTGTTGCGGAGTTCGGGCAGCCGAAAAGTTATGGTTAACACCATTCTCATTACAATAGGCTTCGAAGGCAACGTTTTCAAATTCGGTTCCATGGTCGGATCTTAAAGCACCAAGTTTTAGAGAAAATTTGTTTTCGACCATTTTGAGCCAAATTAAAAACTCACCAAAAGCCTTGTCCTTAGTTCCAAGAAACAATAACCACACATATCTAGAACAATCATCAACAATAACACAAATGTAATTACTACCACCTTTGCTTGATATTCGCATGGGTCCGCAAAGGTCTATGTGAACAAGTTCTAAGACACGAGATGTACTAATACACTTCTTGGACTTGAATGAGCTCTTAACTTGTTTCCCTTTAACACAATCATCACACAAGGAGTTGAATTTAAAGTTTATGATAGGTAAGCCTTCCACTAAGTCAAGTTTTCTAAGGTTGTTTAAAGTTCTAGCATTTACATGGCCCAAACGTTTGTGCCAAAGCCATGGATCATTTTTATGGACGCTCATGCACGAAAGTTTTTGACCGGATAAAGAACATAAATCAATCATATACACATCCTTGACTCTTTTACCTTCAAGAACCAACTCCCTTGTCTTTCCATCTAGGATTTTACACACATGAGCATGAAATTCAACAATATTACCTCGATCACACAATTGTGATATGCTAAGTAGATTGTGTTTTAATCCTTTGACAAGCAGCACTTTGTCCACACATAGTGATTTTGACTTACCAACTTTTCCGATACCAACAATTTCACCTTGTTTGTTATCGCCAAAAGTCACCATGCCTCCTTTGTAGGCTTCTAGTGAGAGGAATTGGTCTTCTTCCCCCGTCATGTGACGAGAGCATCCGCTGTCTAGGTACCAATTGCTGCTGCCCCCCACTAATGCCTACGCAAATCAAACAGTTAGTTTAGGAACCCAAACAAGTTTGGGTCCCTTCTTAACACTAGACACCGAGTCCTTCTTGACCCATACTTCTTGTGCGACCTTGGTGTTTCTTTTTAGGTCACATTCTCTTTTAGGACAACCATTGAACTCATGACCAGTCATTCCACAGTAATAGCATATGATATATTCAGGTAGTCCAGCATACTTACGTCGTCTGAAGTCTCTTTGACTTGGGTCTTGGTTTCGGTTGCAACAGTGTGTGCTACTGTTGCATCTGAAACCAAGTCCAGAGTTTTTTAAAGCCTTTTCATTTTCTTTGGATTGCTTTAACAAGAATTCTAAGACATTCTGACTTCCTTCCCATTTGAGATAGAATTGCTTTGCATTAGTCAATTCTTTGGTCAAGGTTTCTATTTCCTTAAGTTGATCCAAATTCGTTTTCTCAAGTTTATCAACTTTTCCTTTGATATGACTAGTTTCATCACTTAATAAGATCGCAACTTCCTCTAGTCGCTTGTTATCAAGTTTGCATGAAGTAAATTCAACCAAGAGGGAGTCACGTTCCTTTGTAAGAGATGAAACTTTTCTTTTTAGAGACTCGACCTCTTTTACTAGTTCAGATTCAACATTGCATGGGACTGTTGCATGAGTTTTTTCAGCTCTATTCACAAGACACTGATTTTGTTTTCGAAGCATTTTGACTTCCTTTTCTAGTTTCGTTATTGTACATGTTTGATCTACCTCTGTTAGACTCTCCTTTAGATTGACATTTTCCTCGGCAATACTTTCGATTTCATCTTGCATGGCATTGAGTTTATTTCCTTGGACACGACACTTATCAATAAAATCATCTAGAAGAAGACAGATTTTGTCTTTAGAAAAGGCACGGGCCTTTTTCTTTAGACATTTTACCTCGCTTTCAGAGTCGGAACTTGAATCAACCGAGTGGGCCATGAGACATATGGCAGCTTCTTTCTTTGATGATTTTGACGTTTCTGTTTTTGACTTTGATGAGATGCTCAACTTTGCATCCAATTCTTCCTCAAGGAGCTCCTCCTCATCAGAATCGGACATACCCCAAATAGCACTCATGACTTTGTTCTTGTAATCTCTTTTGGCAAAATCACGTTTCTCCTTGGATTTGATATCATCCCACTTTGGGCATTCCTTTATTTGATGACCCTTGTCACCACATTTAAAGCAACCAAAGGTGGAACTTGATCTCCTCTTTGGAAAACGTTTCTTGCCAACATTGTTATTGAACTTTTGTGAGCCTCGACCGTTAATTATGCCGGCCATGTTTTTGGTGAACATGGCGAACTCAACATCCTCATCCTCCTCATCACTAGAGAGAGCATTTAGAGCGAGTCCCTTTCCCCTTGAACTCTCTTGAGAGCGTTTCGTGAGTGAAAGTTCATGGGCCATGAGAGACCCCATTAGTTCATTTAGGGAGAGGACGGCAAGATCTTTAGCTTCCTCAATAGCCGTCACCTTCGGTTGCCACTTTTCAGTTAAGCTTCGAAGGATCTTTCAGACTAAATCCTCGGATTCAAAGTTACGACCAAGACTCTTAAGTTCGTTAACAATGCAAGAGAAACGAGAAGAAAGACTATTAATTGATTCGTCCTTTCCCATGTTAAACATCTCATATTGTTGCATGAGAAGGTCAACACGGTACTTCTTCACTTGAGACGTGCCCTCATGAGCTAAGCTTAGGGTGTCCCAAATGTCTTTGGCCGAAGAGCAACCTGATATACGATTAATCTCTTGATCGCCAATGCCATATTGAAGAATGGACATGGCTCTCGAGTTTTTCTCGATCTTTTTGTAATCGTTTTCATTATATTTTTCCTCATCTTTTGGTGTCGTTTTTCCGTCTTTATCTGTCACCTCTATCTTAAGTGGGCCCTTTTTTATTATCATCCAACATTCATAATCTACCCCTTTAACGTAGTGTTCCATGCGGTGTTTCCACCAAGCATAGTTTTCACCTTTAAAGATTGGGTACTTAGTGTGTTTGGACTCGTCCATGATTACGGATCTTTCTCTTTGGTGGTTAAGCCTAATCAAGAGCACAAGGCTCTGATACCAATTGAAGAATCAAGAACGAGTTTAGCACCTAAGAGGGGGAGGGGGTGAATTAGGTGACCTTTTAAAATTTAGAAATAGCTTAAGTGTTTCACGTATTAAGGCAACAAGATCAGGAACTAAGCAACGGTATAAGGAACCGTTGCACAGAACAGATCTATAACGAGTATACCAAGAAACGAGAGAAAAGTACGAGAGAGAGCAATAAACAAACGATGTAAAAAATTGGTTCAGCTCCTACTCCGGAGCCTACGTCCAACCGTTATTTTATTGAAAGTTTAGAAGCTACTCCGCTTGACTAAAACTATTACAACAAAACAACTCCCCAACCTACTCCGGTTGCATTTGCTAAGAGCTACTCCGCTCGAAGACTTGACTCAAACTTAAAGCTACTCCGCTCTAAGAGTTTTGTTCTACCTTTGGTTTACAAGATCAATGTCTCAAGAGTTCTCTTAAAGAACATGGAGACTACTTTTAAGATCTAAACACAAGGTTCATCGAACAAACATTTATACTCATTAGAAGTGCTAACTAGTACATGGAGATCATAGCTTTTCGAAAACAAATGAAGACTTCTTTTAAAACTGAAACTTTTGCAAAAATAAACTTGAAGAGTAAATGCTTAAAAGGTTTTGCAAAGTTTTACAATAAATGCTTAGAAAGTTTTAGCAATAAATGAGTGAAAAGGTTGGTATTTATAGAGAGTTGGGCGAGTTGAGAGTAGCTCTCAAATGTGTAATAAGTTTGCATAACTCTTTTACCCAAAGGTTCAATTAGGAGTGTCTTTTACAAACTGAAAATGCACATGGTTGCAATGCTCAAGATAGATTACTTAAGGCTCAAAGCAACTCATAAAAGGAAAGAGTGTAAGAGGGAACCTTCCTTTTGTAGGACTAATTGCTAAAAAAGGAAAAAGTAAACTTTCCACTTTTTCTAACTCTTAGTCCCAATGTGCAAGTTGAGCTTTTGATTTTCAAATTAATTTCCTTCAGTTTGTAAAGCATTTGAAATATGTAAATGAACCAAAACACCAACACTTTTGATAAAACATATTTTCCGAAATATAATCTCCATGACCGTACTAGAAACCCCAGTTGCAACAGTCTGTTCAACTGTTGCAAGGATTTTGCACCTCTAACAAATACGAATGAATGTTAGACTACCTTGTTTACAATGCATTCCTAGACTTGGTCTTCTCTTGTCTTTGCTTGCTTCTTGACATACGAACTTGATCTTCAATGAGCTTAATGTCACCTTGCTAATCTCTTGTACTAATCAAGCAAACGTTTAGATTAATCAAGGTAACTTGCCATCATCAACATATTGTGTTCTAACATTATCATTAACCAATAATTATCACAATATTATCTCTTATCGATATATTAAACAAACGTCCAAACATCATTAACAATTTACCATACCCAAAACTTGACACTTACTAAATGTAGTATACTACTTCACTACCAATATATTACCAACTTGATAGAATAAAATATTCAACATTGATATTAATTTTTCTACCAATAATTTGAACAACAAAATAAATCCTAACAATAATAATAACCATAGTATAATAATAATAATACTAAACAATAATAATAATAATAATAATAATAATAATAATAATAATAATAATAATAATAATAATAATAATAATAATAATACACATTACCACACCAACGCATCACACAACCCACACAACCGCCCAAACCCGTAACCGCAGCCCTGACCAGCCTACTTCCTGCCGTCTTACTCACCACCTCACCACCATGACCACCAACCTTGGACTACGGTGTACCTATTGACGCTAACCACGACTCCAGACTTGTCCCAACCAGCCCTCAAAACCACCATCAAAACCCCCTGGTCACACTCACCTATACTACAACCGCGACTAACATCTACTGTAACCAGCCCCTTAGCCGCTTGCTAGCACCACCCCTGCCACCACTATCACCATAACCAAACACTACCATAGACACTCTACACCACCCTCGACACCCTGGTGGTGACCACCAGGCCTCGACACTATCACAACCCCATGAAACAGACCCCTCAATACCCGTGTACAACAGCCTCTGTTTTCGCTTATACCCTCCCTATTCTGCCGCCCTTAAACACTCGGTCCCTGGTGGTGCTCCGGCCAGCACGAACCACCCAAAAACCCCTAAACTAACCTACTAACAACGTACTACTACTACCCAGAACTCGTACCATAATTTAACACCAACACCACAATCGAAAGAGTGAAGAACGAAGAACGAAGCAACAATGAATGAAACAATCTGAAATTTACAGAAATAGAGTACTAAAAACGTGTTTAGTGATCGACATCTATGGCATCTGTTATGATATTTTCCGTGGTATGATTGTGATTTAAACACGAGGTATACCTTATATGTACTACAAGGATTACCCACAACCTTAATATTCAGTTTCGAAATTATTAAAGAGCACGAAACTACTTACCAAGGACATACTGCGCATCACAGGAACGATGAGCCTGGGACCACGACTAACTGTTTATTTCTCTTTCGTTCTTCCTAATCTCAGGGCCATCTAAGAATTTGTGGTGTAAGAGAGGTAGACGAGATGTAGAAGGATGGAATATGGTGTTTGGTGAGAGTCGATGGAGGCAACTATTGTGTCGATGGAGGCAGACTCTAGATGGGGAAGTAGGGTTTTGGTGGAGTCTAATATTCGAGGTATATGTGAGGCCCATCGAAGACAGCCCTTGGGCACACATAACGAGGCCCAAAACAACTTCAAATCACGGATTCGATAAATAAGGCTCATACGCGACACTTTACTAACATCATATAAGGTATAAAAACATTACTCAATCACTTATTATCGAGTATGAATCCTCGAATAACCTTCAAAACGTCGGTATAAAAAAAAACATTAAATGAAATACGAGGTATTACAAAACCCTCACGTTCAGCCCCCCACACCTCCTGCCTCACCCCGACATCACACACCTCCTGCCTCACCTCAAGTACAGCCCCCACGCCGCCAACCTCACCTAACCCATCCACCGTACAATCTCCCTCACCCCCTGCCTCTCCCTCCCCTCCACCCCCTCCCCCCCACCACCGCCGACTCCTCTTCACCGCACTAGACTATCCAATAATATCATAGTCCCGAATCCTCGGTACTTCGAAACAAATAAAACCGCAAAAGCAGCAACACTAACCCTCTAACATATCACCCCAACTACAACCAAACAAGCCCTACTTAACCCCCAGTGGCGACAAGCAATGATAGACGAGTTTGATGCCCTAAAACAAAACCAAACGTGGACCTTAGTACCACCTACCCAAGCCCCTAATCTAGTTGGTTGCAAATGGGTATATCGTATCAAATACAATCCCGATGGTAGTCTCAAGCAATACAAAGCTTGACTCGTTGCCAAAGGCTTTCATCAACGACCCGGAATAGATTATTCCGAAACGTTCAGTCCAGTGATCAAACCTACAACAATTCGTTTAATTCTTACCATTGCCGTAACCAAGAAGTGGCATTTACACCAAATCGATATTAATAATGCTTTCTTACAGGGAACGCTAACCGACACAGTATTCATGAGCCAACCGGCTGGATTTATTGATTATACTAACCCATCTTATTTCTGCAGACTCAACAAGGCATTCTACGGTCTCAAACAGGCACCACGCGCATGGTACACCGAATTGAAAACCTACCTTATCAACTCAGGTTTTCGAAACTCAATTTCTGATCCTTCACTCTTTATACTCAACAACACTAATACAACCTTATTTGTCTTAGTTTACGTTGATGATATAATATATAGTAACAGGCCCAAATAAAATTCACATCACCAATTTCATTCACCAAATTTCACAAAAATTCTCTCTTAAAGACCTCGGACCGTTATCGTATTTTTTAGGTATTGAAGTCACCCCAACCAAAACCGGACTTCATTTAAATCAAACCAAATATTTGTACGACCTTCTAGTTATATTTAAAATGGAAAACTCAAAACCCGCATCTACACCCATGCTAGCTCATCCACCGTTAGTCAAAAATGAAACCGACCCTATTGAAAACCACGCAGACTATAGATCAATTGTAGAAAGCCTACAATATCTATCTTTTACCCGACCCGACATTGCGTATTCCGTAAACAAACTAGCTCAATTTTAACCCACCCAACAAAGACCCATTGGGCAGCCCTAAAAAGATTACTAAGGTACCTCAATGGCACGTTACACCAAGGCATACAATTAACAAACTCAACACCGCTATGCCTCCACGCATTTTGTGATGCGGATTGGGGAGGTGATCCCCAAGATTATCTCTCAACTACAAGTTATATAATCTATTTGGGAAGTAACCCCATATCATGGTCCGCTAAAAAGCAAAAAGCGATCTCGAGTTCGTCTACCGAAGCGGAGTTCCGAGCTGTAGCTAGCACTACTGCTGAGCTAATATGGTTACAAAACCTACTGCTAGAACTAAATATCAAACCTTATGCTCCGCCAATGATCTACTGCGATAACCTAAGCACTACTACTTACTCGGCCAACCCCGTATTTCACTCAAGAATGAAGCACGTTGCTCTTGCCTTTCATTTCGTAAAAGAACAAATTCTCAACGGTTCTGTTCGCATTCAAGATATTAATGGGTCTGACCAATTAGCTGATACGTTAACAAAACCGCTTCACAAACCGCGGTTCCTATTACTTTCTTCCAAGATTGGCCTTCGCCTTCGACCGTCCATCTTGCGCGGGAATGTTAACAATACAACTCAAGATCAAAACATGCCAAAGCAACACTCCCACAATCATGGAAATAATCAAAACTTGCCAAAGCAACAATCCCATAATTATGGGATGAATCACGTTTGATTGCTAGCCCTAATAGCAGATTCTTTGCACATATTCCCTCTGCTTATTTTATGTAATTATTCCTTACCTAGTTTAGTTCCTTAAATCATGCAAGCATATAATTCTATCCTAGTTTATCTCATGTAACATTAGTATATAAACCACACGTTGTAATATTCTAAGTACAAAACATTATTATTATTATTTACATATTATTTACAGTATTACCTGTTACTATTGTCGAGAACATTAACGGTCTAAGTCAAAGCTCAGTGGAATTGGACGAGCTCATAATTTACGGTGCAGAATGCCAGAATCATCGGCAAGTGAGGTTAGTGAAAGAATGTGAATGGTTGTTTTTCTCATTAAGTTCCAACCTATAAATATACAATAGATAAATATTCTAGAAGCTATCGGAAATAAATATTTACAGAATATTTACTTAGTATATTTACTTAGTCTAATACACCCCCACAATCGAAGCTGGAGGAGGTCGGATGCAGAGACTGGAGCGGAAGTCGTCGAAGAACGGTTTTGGAAGACCCTTGGTAAAAACGTCAGCGTATTGATAACGAGACGGTACATGAAGAACAGTGACGTGGCCAAGAGCAACTTTTTCTCGCACAAAATGAATGCCCATTTCAATGTGTTTAGTGCGCTGGTGATTTACCGGATTGCCAGATAAGTAAACGGCACTTACATTGTCGCAATAAACCACAGTAGCTTTTCGAATAGGGCAGTGAAGTTCAAGGTGTAAGTTCCTTAGCCAGCATGATTCGGCAACATCATTTGCGACCCCCGATACTCGGCCTCGGCGCTTGAACGAGAGATAGTAGCTTGGCGTTTCGAGGACCATGATATAAGATTGTCACCAAGGTATACACAGTAGCCAGAGGTGGAACGACGCATGTCGAGGCAGCCACCCCAATCTGCGTCACTATAAGCTGTTAAGCTAGTAACCGAGGAGGAGGTAATATGTAGACCAAAGTCCTTAGTCCCTTGAACATATCTGATTATTATTTTGAGTGCAGCGAAATGGGCTGTGCGGGGGTTATGCATGTGAAGGCAGATTTGTTGCACAACATAAGAGATATCGGGTCGTGTGAATGTCAAATATTGCAAAGCACCTGCGAGAGAGCGGTACAGAGTGGGATCATCGACCTTGGGACCAGAAGCGACACTCAACTTGGACTTTGTATCAACCTGTGTCAAGGCGGGTTTACAAGTAGTCATTTTAGCTCTAACAAGAATTTCCTCCGCGTATTTCTTTTGGTGTAAGAATAGGCCTTTGTGATGCCGCACATCAGAAATACCCAAAAAATAGGTGAGGGGACCAAGACCGGTCATGACAAATTCGGACCGAAGGCTGCCAATAATAGAGTCGCGAAGGACGGTACTTGAAGTGACGAGAATTATGTCGTCAACATATAGCAAAAGATAAGCAACATCAGTACCTTGATGGAAGATGAATAAAGAGTTGTCCGAGGTGCTATGCCGGAAGCCAATGGTGGACACAAATTTTGCAAATCGCTGGTACCACGCTCGGGGAGCTTGCTTCAAGCCAAGTGACTTTTGAAGAAGACACACATGATCAGGCCTGTTTTTATAGCGAAATCCTAAGATAGAGATTACATGTGGGAGTCGTGAAATTGTTGGCTTTACTCGGAAGTATATTGTGGAGATAACTTGCCATGGCAAGAGCATGATGCCACATTGTGGGTGGAAGGTGGGCGTGGAGAAGGAGGGTACGGATTGTGTTGTTAAGGGTCCGGATTTTTCGCTCGGCCTTGCCATTTTTGGGTGAGGTATGTGGGCATGAAAGACGGAAAAGCATACCATGGCGTTTGAAAAATTCGTGAAATTGGGAGTTGTCATATTCTTTGCCATTATCACATTGGAATGTCTTAATGGGGCGATTAAATTGGGTACAAATCAGAGAATAAAACTTGGTGAATATATTAAAAACTTCGGATTTGTGTTTAAGTGGAAACGTCCAAAGAAAATTAGTATAATCATCAAGTAATAAAATATAGTAACGGTGACCCATAAAGCTGACAATTGGGGAGGTCCACAAGTCACTATGCACGATATCAAACGGATAGCAAGTTTGAGAAGTAGACGTATGAAAAGGCAACTTAATGTGTTTTCCGAGTTGATAAGAATCACAAAAATTGTTTTTGACAGAAGTGCATGAAATACTTTTATTATTACGAAGTATAGAAATAACAGCAGGGCCGGGATGTCCAAGGCTTTCGTGCCAACTTGAGGCTGGAATGACAGCGAAAGCACGTGGAGGTGCGGTTGGTGACGCGGGCGAAGGGAGTAAGGGATAGAGGTCACCCGTACTACTGCGTCTCATAATTGGTTTCCTCGTCAGCAAGTCCTTCACAGTAAAACCAAAGGGATCAAATTCGACAGAAACATTGTTATCGGTGGTTAGTTTGCGAACGAAAACAAGGTTTTTGATTATGTATGGAGCATGAAGGACATTTTTAAGCAAGAGAGGGGGAAGGGGAGGCTGTAAAAGTGTCACACCACAACCGCGAATCGGAATTTCAGTGCCGTTCCCGACGATAATTTTACGATTATTACTCAATTTAAAATAAGAGGAGAGGGTACCTTCGTTCGACGTCATGTGGGAGGACGCGCCCGTATCCAAATACCAGTTGTCATCTGGTTGTTGTAGGGACAAAGTTTCCATCGTCGCAGCGAGGTCGGTTAGTACCAAGGCGCCTTGAGGCGTCCCTATCTGGGGACTTTGAGCAATAAAAGCTTGAGGGCGAGGGCCAAGGATTCCTGCCCCACGGTTTGCTGTAGGCGGTGCCCAGCCCGTGGTGGGATAAGGGCACGGTGGAGCTGCCCAAGTCTGTTGTTGCCACGGTAGTGGCTGCAAAGGGACCCATGTCCAAGTAGAGTTGCGGCTGCCTTGAGACTGCTGCTGTCCGGAGGTCTACTGCTGTCCAGAGGTGGATTTCGAATTGTCAGAGGAGCGATTGCCTCGTCCCCCGTTGTTCCCATTGTTCTTCCCACGATATCCCTTTCCACGACCACCTTTGTTGCGGTTATTGTTGTTGTTGCCCTGAGTATCACGACGCACAGAGTGGTTAGAGGAACGAGAAGAGTCAGAACGAGTATCACCTTGGGAATAGAGGGCGGAATCCGTGGCAGTAGGAGCAGTGTTGTTTTGCCGAGCCTCTTCATGGGTAAGCATGGATCGTGCCTTGTAAAAAGGAGGTAGAGGGTCACATTGTTGTATGACTGTGGCCACGTTATTGTAGGCTGAGGAGAGACCTGCGACAAGACGGAGGACAAGGGTTCCTCTGTCACAGGAGCCCCAACATTGGCGAGTTGATCTGATAACATTTTCAATGCCTGGCAATAAGAGGATGCATCAGGGTAATTATCCATATGGATTTGAGCAAATTCCTGTTCGAGAAAGACCGGCCTTGAATTTTTATTGTCGTTAAAAATATCTTGAAGGCGATCTCAAGCTTCTTGTGCAGTGGCACTGGGCTTGAGGATCGTGTGGAGGAGGTCTATAGAGATTGTGCTATAGATCCACTCCTTAACGATCGCATCAAGTTGAGTCCACTGTGCATCCTTATCAACAGCCACATCCTTTGGTGGAACAGTATGGTCTGTGACATCGAAGGCGTGAGCAGCGTTGAGGAAAAGCTCTGCCCAAGAGGCATAGTGAACGTTTTCCATCTCCAAAGTAATTTGGACATGATTTTTGATGTTGGAGACGGAGAAGGCGGGGTGAAAAGGAGGAGTTTTGGGGGTAGCAGATTCGCTAGTCATGGGGAAATGTAGGGACGAGGAAAGAGAGTAAAGAAGGAGAAAGGAGATTAGGGTTGGATCGATTTAACCGATACCATGAAAGAATGTGAATGGTTGTGTTTCTCATTAAGTTCCAACCTATAAGTATATAATAGATGAATATTCTAGAAGCTATCGGAAATAAATATTTGCAGAATATTTACTTAGTATATTTACTTAGTCTAATACGGAGTAGTTAGTATAACTGTTTTTCTTATTCTAATTAATCGACTTCTATCATCGACTGTTCTCTTTTAATTGTTGTCGGACTTCAATCTAACTAATGGCAGGTTAATGATAAAGTACTTAGCTCAGTGTTATCTACTTCTTGTGAAATGCCCCTACTTAAAAATGTCACCATCCATGGCTATGGAAAATGTCTGAAGGTCAGCTCCAACTAGTCGAATTTATACTTAGAAATACAGTCGTTTTGGAGAAATTGGTGATTACATGTGAGAATCAACTAAACGCAGTTGAGGAGCTCGACATAATTAAACAAGTATCGGGATTTAAGAGAGACTCAGTAACTGTAATTCTAGCTAGACATTGCTTGAAAACCATAGTTAAACAAGTATCGGGATTTAAGAGATCAGAGTCCGACAGTATTTGTCACTGATTTGTAGTACAGAACCAATGCATTAACTAAGGTCCTCTGAACTGCGAGCAAGAAGTTCCAAAACGAAGCAGAGACGACATGACCCGTAACTTAGACGACTCCAAATCAAACTCCACAAGACTATCTTCCATCTGCTTTCCACCTATTACTATCGCTGCCTTCACCGACACACCACCATCGACCAAAGCTAGGCATCTCACATCATTAGGCACCTTAATCATGGAGTTAAATCCATAAATCCTCCATATATCCTCATTCCTCCCATTTAACTTTAGACTGATAATTGGAACTTTAGGACCCGTCTTTACGGCAACCATGTTTTTCGAGCTAAAGCACGCGCTAAATAAGCCCACTGGCCCCACCCTAGTAATGTTCATAGTAGCCGCCTTGATAGTGAAGGCGTCGACAAGGGCATTGTAGATGTTTGTATGGAGGGTTGTGTAGGGATATATAGGGTTGATTTTTGTGCCTCCTAACCCATTGTTGTCAATTACGAGCAAAGATGAATTAATTTTCAATGGAGTATCATCAACTAAGATGGACTTGATATTGACAAAGTACTCAATTGAAGAATTTCGCTTTTGGTACGTCTCACCAACGTCTATAGGATTAACCACAAGAGCGGTCTTGACAAAGTATTGTGACAAATCGATTTTACTAGGAGGCAACTTATACGGACCTCCTCCAAAATACATAGCCCCATTAAGGGTAGATTTAGAAGCAGAAGGCAAACAAAGCGCGAATTTATGAGGAACTTTGAATGCCTTGGAAATAAAACCGTGCAACGAATTACTATCCTTCCTAGCTAGACTAAGGACACCCTTAGTGTAACGCGACAACCCCTTTAAATATTGGACACCACTGCACCCGAAAGAGAACCCATACACCCTTTTTCCTAACGGGATTGGGCCATTTGATTTATAAACGGTGATTATATCTAGCAATAACGGGGCCAAGGTGTGTCCATAAATGGATGAACCACCCGTGTAAATGTTCGGCGGGTAGATCTCACCCAGACACGTATGGGTATAGCAGTAGTTGCTGTCGTAGACAGCACATGAGTTATCATCGGTACAACGTTGTACTCGATAAGTAGAGCTATTGGGGACACCTGAATATATTGTCGTGTTGAATCCGAGTGAGTTACAAGCGAACCATGACCAAGGGCTAGATAGGTCTATGGCGAGCGAGACGGAAATTGAAGGAGTTCCTAGTAGTAAGGTAGTGTAGTATTGCGTCCTGCTGGTTGCGTCTTTGAAGATTGGGAGAATGATTGGATTTACTGCATTGGATGAACGGAAAAATGAGATTGTAATTAAGGTAAGTATTGTAAGTAAATGTGAAAACAAATGATGAAATTTCATAGCTTTTGTTTAGAAGTTTAAGTATAATCAACTGAATTAAGTCTAGTAATTATTTATATTAACGAAATTAGCGGATTTTAACGAAATTTTCGCAATTACATATTTGAACATGCGAGTGCAGTAAAGTGTACATTATAACAGCGTAGAAGTAATCACACTAATATAATAGTATTTGGCCAGATTAAATTATACTCCAACTAGTCAATAATTGAACTAGATTAAATAGAGAAGTCCGCGTTTTAGGGCGTTTAAAATAGCATTTTCTTATGCGACAAAACTTTAACCTCTTGTCCGCAGAAGTTAAGAGCTAAAATTGGTGAAATTTTAGAGGATGACGGGATTATTAAAGTATAATTAACTAGTTGGATATGTAGTTGACGAAGATTAGTCAGAGAAGCAGGAAGTATCATGGTGATCAAAGTCAGCTCTATTTTTCTATACCAGCATGATTGCGTAAATGCCAATCATCTATCAGTGTTCAGTGGCATCACTATCTTCAATACAAATACAACTTGTACATTAGTTAGGGCAATTTGCAAAACAAAGAGTGTTACCAGGGACGGATGTAATTGAAAACGAATATTTTACTCTCGTAATAAAGCAAGTGAATATACAAGTGAGAGAAAATGAAGCATTTAATGAATCATATATTTTTTTTAATGCAATAGCCAATTCCGCTGACATGACATCACACATTTTTATTTTAGCATGATATGTCACGATATAGTGCAATTGAAAAAAACACCACAAATAATTGAAAAAAAAAAAAAAGAATTTTGGAAATTGAATTGAAATAGAATATTCCATATTCAAAATGGAATAGAATATTTAGCTAGCATATTGTTTTTTTAAATTTGAATTTAATGTTAATTAATGGAGAAGTCTTCCCAAATTTATTGTGATACATACTAAAATCATGGATATTAGGCTAAAATCACCTATAATAATAAACTAATCTTAAGAATACATCCATATATCTTTTCCAAATGCGTATAATGATACACCCAAAATATCATGAAAAAAGTAGCCCTAAAATAACTCCTTATAAAGTCTAAAAACGCATTACAAATACCAATATTAATTCTGAACACCTATTATGTGTTCAATTCATTGTGCTTCTTTGGCTTTTTTATGTTTACATTCTTTTACTTTACATTTTTTTCCTTCTATTTTTGTTTTGTAGATATTGGAATAGTTATTGCATAATGGATACGGAAAAGTTATATATACCTCAGTATAAGAGTTGCATGTATAGTTTGACGTCAATTAGAAATCTAACTAAATTTTTAATGCAGATCATGTTTGGGGTTTCGCGTATTAATTTCAACATAAATAGATTCAAAAACATATTATAAATGATAAATTTTATAAAAAAAAATTGACCACCATATTATAATTAGCAGAATTAGTTTTAGTGTTTTGTAATTAACAGATTAAGAATAGTGGATTGTTAGTCTTTAATACGCGTGAAATTCAGTAAACAAAAAAAAATACGCGTGAAATTCACGGGCCTAAAACCCTAATATGCTATATCTACCAAACAAAGCCAGAAAAAAATAGTGGTGCCTTTGTATTCATTGCTTGAGTCTGAATTATATGTAATGAAATTTATGAAAGGCGCACGATATATGACGATCCTTATATGTTGTTTGAGTCTGAATTATATGTAATGAAATTCACGGGCCTAAAACCCTAATATGCTATCTACCAAACAAAGCCAGGAAAAATAGTGGTGACTTTGTATTCATTACTCGAGTCTGAATTATATGTAATGAAATTTATAAAAGGCACACAATATATGACGATCCTTATATGCTTTTTGATAATTGAAAATCAATTAAATCATTATATCATAGTTATGATTAACGATGATAATTTAAAAGTTTAAAACTAGTCCCGTGAATTTCACGGGTTAAAACCTAATATGTTAATAAAGTAATTGTGTATGGGTTAATAAAGTAAATATACACTATTTAAAGGGACAAACAAAATATATTATTCTACTGAATTGTACTCATATGTGTTAATATGGCCAAACAATCAGATTTTGGTAAAAAAAAACTAGGTGTTTTGTAACACTATTGGCATAATTTCAAACAAAGTAAATTCTTGTCCTTCCCTACTAACCGTACAAGCCACTAGGTGTATTTGATAAAAATTGAAACTTTGATTGTTTTATACCATGTAGTATATATGTTGAATCACACATTCTCATTCAAGACGGATATTATCCGTCACAAATTGATCAGTGTATAAAATGTTTAACACAAAGTTGCATGAGAAATATAGAACTATCTATTTGATTGAGATTTAATTAATCAAATTCATATTCTGTATTATAGAAATTCGATATCATCGTGATCTTCATCAATGGTGATTTGTTGATCAAGACAAGAAATATTAATGTGAAAACAGAGTAAATAAAAGAGAGTTTTCTTAAGATATTTTGTGTAAAATTGAATTAAATTATACAAAGAGTTGTGTTTCTTCTATATAAACAAAACTAACCTCACGTTATCAATCCGTGTAAGCTAACTAACACAGTTAGTCAACTAACACATACTCCATTATGTATCTAATATCCCCTCTCAAGGAGGAGGTGAGTTATAACCCACAATACCGAGCTTGGCGATAAAAGAGTTGGGCTGCTTTTGCCCCAAAACTTAGGGGAAAATATCTGCAATCTGCGTAAAACTTGAGACATGAGAAGTAGAGATCAAACCCTTCTCTATCTGCTTCCCGATGTAATGGCAATCAAGCTTGACATGATTGGTTCGTTCATGAAATACATGATTTGCTGCAATACTCTGGACAGCCTTGTTGTCACAATGTAAAGTGCTAGGTAAAGGAATGCAGATCCGAAACTCTTTGAGCAGTTCATTAGTCCAACCAATCTCACTTGAAGTTTGGCATATATACTCCTATACTCTGCCTCAGTAGAAGACCTGCTCACTGTTGTTTGTTTCTTCATCTTCTAAGAAATTAAAGAGCTACCCAGATAAACACAATATCCTGTTAAGGATCTTCCTGAATAGGTGCAAGAACCCCAATTAGCATCACAATAGCTACTGAGAATCAAATCTCCTCTAGAAGGATAAAAAGGCCAAAGTTCAGAGTACCTTTGAGATATCTGACCAAAGAAATAACAGCTTGCAAGTAGGGAAGGCGTAAATTGGCTAAGAACTGGCTTAAGCGTTGAACATTATAAGATAAATCAGATCTAGTCAGATTAAGATAAAACAATCTGCCAGTAAGACATCCACACACTTCAGGGATGGAAAAATAATAAGTCCCCTTCATCTAGGGACAACTTAAGATCAGTTGGCAAAGGAAACGAAATTGGTTTACAATCTTCCATATGAAAGTCCTTTAATATATCAACAATATACTTCCTCTAATTGAGTAGTATACCATCTTTTGATCTTGAGTTTCTCAAGTCTTTTACTTCATACCTACCTACTTGTGTTATCAATTAACTAAGTTAAGGAGAAGATTTTTAAATGTACACCTAATTCAACCCCTTTTCTTTTAGGTGTTAATCGTTCTTCAACTCTTTAACGTGTTCAAAGTACCCCGAAGTTCTCCATTTTGACAAATTAAATTCCACGGCCTTCATCATAGACTATTCGGAAAACTTGAAGGTTTAAGTTGCTCATTGCAGACGTACAACTAGACGTTGCCAAGAATATCGAACACAAAGAGACCATTAGCGCATTGTGACCAATACTCTGCAATTTAATAGACAAATAGACATTGATCTTTCGGTATATAAAACATAGAGCACAAACAGTAAAACAAAATATATACATAAATGCACATTACTTGTAGCATTTTGCACATTTTCAGTGAGTGCTTATTTTCCATAAGGTGTACATATGCATTAACTAAGCTCCTCTGAACTGCGAGCAAGAAGTTCCGAAACGAAGCAGAGACGACATAACCCTTAACTTAGACGACTCCAAATCAAACTCCACAAGACTATCTTCCATCTGCTTTCCACCTATTACTATCGATGCCTTTACCGACACACCACCATCGACAAATGCTAGGCATCTCACGTCATTAGACACCTTGACCATGGAATTAAACCCGTAAAACCTCCATATATCCGCATTCCTCCCATCTAACTTTAGACTGATGATCGGAACTTTAGGACCTGTCTTTGTGGCAACCATGTTTTTAGAGCTAAAGCACGCGCTAAATGAGCTCACTTGCCCCACCCTAGTTATGTTCATTGTAGCCGCCTTGGCAGTGAAGGCGTTGACAAGGGCATTGTAGATGTTTGTATGAAGGGTTGTGTAGGGATATATAGGGTTAATTTTTGTGCCTCCTAACCCATTGTTGTCAATTACGAGCAAAGATGAATTAATTTTCAATGGAGTATCATCAACTAAGATGGACTTGATATTGACAAAGTACTCAATCGAAGAATTCCTCTTCCCATACGTCTCACCAACGTCTATAGGATTAACTACAAGAGCGGTCTTGACAAAGTATTGTGACAAATCGATTTTACTAGGAGGCAACTTATACGGACCTCCTCCAAAATACATAGCTCCGTTAAGGGTAGATTTAGAAGCAGAAGGCAAACAAAGCGCGAATTTATGAGGAACTTTGAATGCCTTGGAAATAAAACCGTGCAACGAATTACTATCCTTCCTAGCTAGACTAAGGACACCCTTAGTGTAACGTGACAATCCCTTTAAATAGTCGACACCACTGCACCCAAAAGAGAACCCATACACCCTTTTTCCCAACGGGATTGGGCCATTTGATTTAAAAACCGTAATTATATCTAACAATAACGGGGCCAAGAGGTGTCCACCACCAAATGTACCAGCTGCGTAAAGGCTTGGCGGGTATATCTCACCTGTACACATCTTACCCTTTGGTTTGCAATTAGGAGAATCGCACGTATAACAGTAGCTGCTGTCGTAGACAGCACATGAGTTATCATCGGTACAACGTTGTACACGATAAGTAGAGCTATTTGGGACACCTGAATACCATGTGTCGTTGAATCCGACCAAGTTACAAGTGAACCATGACCAAGGGCTAGATAGGTCTATGGCGAGCGAGACGGAAATTGAAGGAGTTCCTAGTAGTAAGGTAGTGTAATATTGTGGCTTGGTTGTGTCTTTGAAGATTGGGAGAATGATGGGATTTACTGCATTGGATGAATGAAACATAGATATTGTAATTAAGGTTATTATTGTAAGGTAAAATGAAAACAAATGATGAAATTCCATAGCCTTTATTTGTTTAGAATTGTATGTATAATTTAACTTGATTAAGTCTTGATTATTTATACTAAGTGTAATTAGCGGATTTTAATGAAATTTGTACAAATTACATGTTTGAACATGTGAATGTAGTAAGATGCACATTATAACAGCGTAGATGTATGTGTAGAAGTAATCACTGTAGTATATGGCCAAATTAATAATAACTACTTGGATAACTGAACTAGATCATAAATAATAAAATAAGACGGTTTTATATACTTGAACGATCTTCTCTTTGATAAATCACTAGTTTTATGCCCGTGCAAATTGCACGGGTTTGCATTTTAAAATATTGTAAAAAAATCGTCGTTAATATAAGTAGTTTTTAAAAATAAGGTTATATTTTACCTAGTTAGAGTGGTTCAATATATGAAGATGGTTTTTAAAAAAGGGTAACAAAAAAAATAATTGCTTTTAGTCATATATTATAGCATAACAAAAGTAGAAAATTTTAAAAAGAAGAAAAATAACACAATGAGCAGTAATGATGTACAATCATAATTACAATTGTACTATAACTTCTCCAAATTGGACGTGCGTTTTTCATCATCGCAAATAAGGATCTTTAGTTCTTTTTTATCGTGACTCTCGAAATGGCCACATTGAGCTGACTGTGTGCAAACACCGACTTAGAAAGATATTAAGAAAATTCAAATGGAAGACATTATGTTATGTGAATTACAAAAATGTCAACATAAGACAATACAAACCCGTGTAATTGTTTTACATGTATTGAATGTTAATTAGCGCCCGTACATGTATTAATAGTGTCCTATAAATTACACATGATTGTTTTCACATGTTGGCTGTTAATTAGAACCTATGTTTTAAACTTATTGCGTAAAGCGCATGATTGATCAAGAATTTGTAATCTGAACCTGTGTAAACACCCACATTATGAAATTTGAAATTTGAAATATGCAATTTACACATACTATACGTGTATGAGTGAATTTGAAATACGGACCTGTATATTAGAACTATAATACGTAAGCACGTGTAAAACAAAACCTTTCAAATTGCACCAGAATGCTTA
Organism: Silene conica; assembly: GCA_029255685.2. Lineage (NCBI taxonomy): Eukaryota > Viridiplantae > Streptophyta > Magnoliopsida > Caryophyllales > Caryophyllaceae > Silene > Silene conica. Next base: position 8,026,125 of record CM055319.2, read on the forward strand.
AATTATCGCGTGTGCTTTTTTCGGTTGTTTCAATAGGAGACAATCTCGTGCAAATTTTTTTTTATGATTGTTCCAATTTACACTGATCCGCGAATTTGGAAGAACGTATTTTTAGTTTTTAATAAATATAGATTTATTTGTCGTCTATCTCTAAATTTTGTTTCTTAACATATTTAATTGAAATAAATAAATGGATGAGATAAGAAAATATATAAAACCATAACCCGTAAAACCATTTTAAATTATGGTAATTTTCGTGAAACAAAGTGTGAAACTTAGACTTACTTTGAGCGAGTTTACCCAAAACATACAAAGTCAAAAGACATGCTATTAACGACCCATATACCAACCCACCATAGCCATACATACAACTTTGTGCTCTCTCATCTCTCCCACCATAAATCTAACTACCTTTTCATAACATATTATTCCGCCTTCTCATTTGATTTTCGTCTCACCTAATCTGTTACACTCGCCATTTCAAGATCATTTGAACTCGCAATGTCCCAATTCCTCTCTCTCGTTGTAATTCTTCATACGGAATAATTTTTTTGTCGTATTTTTCATATTTCAATAAAAAAAATTTATGCATATGAATATTTTTTTGTCCATATTTTCAGGTTTCAGTGTTAATAAGTTTTTACTTTTTATCAAAGTATTTCTGATTTTTTTCGATTTAATTAAATTTATCCTTCGATCTTAGTTATTTCCATACTTCATACGAAGTTCATCTTATGTGAATAATTTATGTGAATCATACCCTTGAGCAATTGAACACCATAGATATAGTGACTTATTTAATTTTGATGTCATATGTGAATATTTTTCATGTTAATGTTCACCCTATCTAATTTTTTTATAACAATTTTTGTTTTCTTTTTATTTGACTTATTTTGCTGTATTTTTTTTCCTATAATAATAGATGTTAGAAAAATTGCTGAATAATTTTCTTATTTATACCATAATTAATTTAACTATAAAAGTTATTAATAATTTTTTTAATCTAGTTATTTAATACGCAATCCACATATATGAGTAATTTGTCAGATTTATTGTTGTAGATGGAAATAAAAGTGCACAAATTCTCATTTGTGACGACGATATCCGTCACAAGCTTGTGACGGATAACATTTTCTCTCACAAAATACCCACTTTTTCTTTCTTTCCGACACTATTTATGTGGTCCCATTTCTCCACTTACTCATTTTATATCCATTTTATCTCATAAAATATCCGTCACAAATGGTAATCCGTCACAAGCAAGACTTACTAATAAAAGTGTTTGCATAGGATAATAAAAGAGAGTGGAGAAAACATGGTGGGCCACCTTTTAAAAATTAAATAAAAAATGAACTTTCAACCACAATGCGACACCTAAGTTTTGTGGTTGTTGCTTTTATATATAGGATTCATTTTTTCAGCAGTAGGGTGATTAAAGTCAGCAGTTTCATTTATGACAAAATTTTCGTATCTACAGTCAATTATAAACTATAACTAGTTGATAAATTGATAATTGAAGTAGATTAATTTGAGCAACTGGGAGATCATGGTAATTAAAATCGGCTCGGTCTTCTGCGTAGGCCAGCAAATTTGCGTAAAAGTCAATTGTCACATTCAACTTGTCCAGTAGTTTACTTCCTAAGATTCAGATTTGTGCGTTTTTGTTCGTAAAGAACGCAGAAGTACCAAGATCAGTACAATATATAAGAGTAAGGAGTAAGAGATTTAACTATTTGTGACGATAACTCTTTTTTTACAATAGGATTAAAAGAGGGACGAATGTAAGACAAAATAGGGCCAAAAGCGGCCGGTTTTCATTTCATGATGTATATTCATTCATCGACTTATTATAATTCGCATGTCGTTTTGATATATAATACTCTACAGGATTTGTAAATTATTATGGTTTCACCGAGTGTATATAACACCTAGGCGGAGCTAGCCTCTAGGCTATATGGGCTATATCCCTATAAGAGTTTAAGAATTAATACAATTTGTTGTTAATATAAAAATATTATTACAGTACCACATTTGGTTGTTGGGATTGTCATCAGAATTCTGCATTGTAGAATGTCACGTGTTCGACTCCTACATTGAGTAATTCTTTTCTTTTAATTTTTTAAAAAAAAAATTCATTAAAATATGGTGCATTTTAACCAAGCAATATCGTCACTTACGTGTCGTAAAAATCAAGATTGTTTAATGATGTTTTTTTCTCGAGACAAATATATAATTTGACTTTAATTTTACAGAGATATATAAGTTTGAAAATTATATAATTATATACAGAAATTCAGTTACAACAAGTGATCTTACAAAAGCATATAGTTTTTTTTTATGAAAGAAATGAGTATTTTTGGCAATTTTAAAATATTTAGTAATTAAAATATCTTTTAATTTGAGAAATGTGTTAATTTTTTTTAAAGTACTCCTTTTATATCAATTTTTCTTAGCATGTATTAATGGATGGTTGAAACTTGAATGTAACAAGAGATGTTTGTCAATCGGGAGGTACTTCTATTCAAATAAATAAATATTTTATTCATAGACGGAATTGAATACAATATCATTTTGACCAATAATATAGCTCAAATAGCGGTTCCACAAAATTTTCTAACAAAAAAAAATTATTTGTATATTAGGTAAATTCAGCCCTATATAGTCTCGAATCCTGACTCCGCCCCTGAATTATAACATATAAATTTATATATATTTTTGTTTAATTATTGAAATTACACGTAATAAGACGGTTTTATAATCAAACTAGGTTATAACCCGTGAACTTCACGGGTCTGTTTTTAGTAATTTAAATTAATATTGTGAATAATTAAAAGATAAAGAAATCAATTATTTTAAAACTTTAATAATATGAAATTAATATTGTTAATAATTAAAAGATAAAGAAATTAATTATTTTAGAATTTTAAAATATGAAATTAATATAAAGATAAAGAAATTGATTATTTTAGTATTTTAATAATATGAAATTAATATTGTTAATAATATTAATCTAAAATATAAATACTATTAGTTTAAAAATTACGTAGCGTTATTTTAAAAATCGTGTAAGATTATAACTAAAATACGGTCGCATAAATTAAGACGCATACATTAATATAAGTTAAAAAACAAAAACGAAAATGAAAAAATAATATTAAACAACTAAATAATCAATGTCGGTGCATTATTGCCCCCAATAGAACCCATCATCATCAAGGTTGTGTATATCTCAGATTTTAGTTTTCCTCACATAAAGTCAATAGCTTCTCTCACACTCACTGATTAATCCCTAAAACATCAAACATAAAAATGTTCGAAACTCTAATCTCGTCACCGATAAATAACCGACGATTTACACATATTTCATTCATATCTCCTTGTGAACTGTTCCAGAGAAGGCTAAATCCAATTAGATGCGGTTTACTGCGCCTTGAGAACTCACTCCTCCTGGCGAAACCTTATTTGTTGCATACCTATCCCAATAGAACGGGTAGAGCGGGTGTAGTAGACGAAACGGGCAGGTTAGGAAAGGTCTATTGCCACCTTTTGTTTGATTTTGAACGCGTATCATTTTAAAGAAATGAATTTTGAGCCACCTTATCTCGACCATCCTCTGCAAGACCCTCTATACCGACATCAACGCCGGCGTTCGAGAACGCGGTCATCCATATTCGAAGAGGTTGTATTTCTGAGCTTGTAGAAGAGGAGATTGAAGCTTCATCTTTACATCACTTTATTTAGTTTGTATTGTGAATCTCATTTCTTACTTAATTCTGATTCAAGATTGGTAACTGAATTAATTTTTCGGTGCATGCAGGAACCCAACAATTCAGTGTTGCTGGAATCATATATTGGGATTAGTTTGCATGTTCATTTAATCACTCGAACTTGGTGAGTTTTCATTCACCTATTAGCTTGAACTTAGATAATTTTGATAATCAAATGTTAGTGATGGTTGTATTTTGTAAGTAATTTGATTTCCCCAGAATTTTTTAATTTTATGAAGTATTTTAGATCTGAAATTGGGGGAAAACGGGTTTAATTGGAAAAAATAACCCGCAAGCTTTGTTGTTGCAAAGCAAGAATAAGAAGGTCCCGAGTAGGATATGTCCTCATATAATTGTCCTTTTGTTCAGCGGAGATTATTTGCATTTTTGGTGCAAGCGGAGATGAATTTTTTTTAGAAATAGTAGGTTTTGCGGTACAAAACAATAACACAGTTGAAGTCGAAACAACTATTGTTCTAGGTGTTGATCAATATGCAATAGTTTATTGAACTAAAAGAGTCACTAATTTATTAGACTAATATCCTTAGGCAACAATGATGCTAACACTACTACAAAATATCGATACGAAGACGGTTAAAAACCGTTCTCCTATGAGTGGCGGAACCGTGCTCCCCATGGCCGTCCTCTTTACCTAAGAGAACGGTTCAACCGTCTTCTTTGTTGTCCACTTTTCAGCACGGTTCAGAAAAGAACCGGTCTTTTTGCCCCCTTTCCAGCACGGTTCCAAAAGGAACCGGTCTCTTTGCTCCGTCCTATATGTACACTAACCGTGCTCTTTGCTTGACATCTAACCCACTTTCCAGCACGGTTCCTAGATGAACCGTTCTCTTTTGTTCAACATGTTCAAACTTCGCGCCATATTTTTGAATTAATAGAGCACGCTTGAGAACACAACCGTTCTCTTTGCACCTGCTATTTTTTTTTAATAAATTAATTTATAATTCTTCCGGCCTATTATATATAATTTTTCCTTCAAATAAGCTACATCGCTAATAGCGTACAATAACATTGCTCCAACAACTATATTCAGGTCAAAAATTAGCCATATATAGAGAAAAATCTCCAAATACTACATCATTCATATATATCAACATACTTTCCGATCCACAAATTCTAGCTACATACGTATGTACTTAAGCTAAACTTCTAGCTACGACTTAAGCTAAACTTCATCATGCATCGTTCATGGCTGGCTTAAACTGGAGCGCAAAGTTAGCCCATATATCCCTCACCTCGTCAATTTGCTCAAGCGAATATGTCAACGGGGCTCTAAGCATGAACTACAAACAAATTTTCAAAAATTGGTTAGAAAAATTCTATCCAAGACTCCTATATAAGTAAAATGATAGAGGTAAGTAAGTAGATGAACTAAAAAAACCAAAACATACATTTGGAGTAATAGTAACATATCTTCCTTTGACGATGTCCAACATGTATCGACAAATATAATATCCACATAAAACGGAACCAAGAGGCTGCAAATGGGCCTGAAAGGGGAGCTCATATTATAAATAAATACTTCACATGCACTATACTTAATAAGAGAAACAATATGTTAAGATACCTTAATCTTTTTCCAAACAACGTCGTTGGCCTCATATTTTGCAAGTGCATCGATAGAGTTCCTTTTCTCAAAGGCCCTGTATATATAGATAGCCAGTTTTAGTTGATAATGAAGCGTTAATTTCAAGTATAATAGAAAAACAAGCTAAGGTCTATGATTGATGGCTTTTGGGTGGCTTAACTTTTGTTCCTAGCCTACAGAAACATTTTAAGGCAAATGCAGGGGAGTAACGGGAGGTATATTATGCGAAGGCAAAATAAAAAGATGAGAAATAAGTTAGACATACTGGCCAATTGTATCCACGAAAAATTGACGAGGCTCTGTATGTCCGGCAGGATCACACCAATAGACTGTACTTTGAGCCGGATTGATCACGCCCAACATCCAATGCTTACTACAAATTATAGAGAAATACAACGAAGATATCAACTTAAATATTAACAAAAAATAATAAAATAATTAATCAAGTCATCAATAATAATACTATGAAAATAAATTTATAATTACGTACCCCTGGGCATATGGAGCAAATATAAGTTTCCGACCTTTTCCACAATCGGTACATGTCATTGCCCTAGCAACATAATCGGATCGATAATTTTCATCCGGAGCAATGGATTCTGAGGACATTATCTCTGGGCACAAGAATCCATAGTAACTAGTAATTTGCATATTATCGGCAAGATCACTCAAATAAATACCTACAAAAATAAGAATCCATAGTAACTATCTAGTACTAGTTTGCATATTATCAGATATATACTAATGGGATTGCAAAGGGGCAGCTTAAACAAAGAGACCGAACCTCATAAAGAGTGTAATGTGAGAGGCACCAATCATTTGTTCATCTAACAAATGAACAACCTCTTCATAACTAAGGTAGCAAGTTTGTTTATTGTGTAACACATGTTCATCAATGGGAACATTGATCATTGTCCCACTTGCCTTTAAAACCCGAGCCTCAGTTTCTAATAACTTCAAATCCATGGTCCTCTGCTTTTGCTTAAAATTGTGACTAACTTAAATTCCAAGGAAAGAAGATGGCGAAATCGAGGGCGAACACTTCTGAGGCTTGGACTTCTTTGCTGCTGCTTTATTTTTTCCTTGATCATTCTTTTTCATGGTTATCTAAATGTTGGCATAAATAAGTTGATAAATGGTATAACTCTCAGTGTATCTTATATCATTATACTAGCTAGAAATCTTAGTTACCTTATCAACAGGACTATGTATATGACTTTGCGGCCACTGAATAAATGAACCCTTAACATGAGTCAATGTTATCATATCACCAACAGGCAATGGTAAATCAACATTTTCCGACCCAGAATAGATTTCCTTGATTGACACTTTTCTAAAACCATCACGAAGGGCACTGCCATGAATGGAAAAAAATTCGTCCTTACTTGATAGGTATACCATTCCTGAAGCCACTATCTTCGATGATTTGTTTGGCAGTGATAGCACACAATCTTTCCAAGCCTGAAAATTTAAGTTATAGTAGAATTTCAAACTTTTTTCATTTACTATAAAGTAGCGTATTTAATGAAAAGCTTACATATATATACCTGTTGTGTTACTGGGCCAGAAATCTTCAAAACATTGGTCATGGGTGTACTATAATCCTCCTCTCGGGGTGGATCCTCAGTCACTTGTAGTGAATACACTCCTTTTAGTGAGAGTGATTGCCTGTAAGACCCCTGTATAGATAGATTAGTGTTTTCAAACTTTGAACTACATAGTGTTTTAAATGCAAAGCTTACAGATCCTTCTTAATGAAAACCTTTTACAACCTGCCGTGGTGATATGGTAGGAATCTTCAGAACATTGGTCTTGGGTGTTTGATAATCCTCCTCTCGGGGTGTCTCCTCTCGGGGTGTCTCCTCTGGGCGTGGCTCTTCACTCACGTGTAGTGATGCAGAATTTGTCGATCCCTCAGTACTCATAGATGCTCCTCCGTGCATTAAATCGTCAAATACTTTAGTACTTGGCTTCTCACCAGTTAGCCAAAACTGCATCATCACTGATTTCAGCTTTTCCAAGTCATCAATTTGGTGTTGCATGCAATTGATCTTCTCGTACAACTCTTCTCTTGTCGGTTTTTTTGGTCCTTTCCCAAAATACTCAGTTATTGAAATACCTTGAGGAATTCCTCGCACACGGCCCGGATGCTCAGGCTTGCCTATCGCCTTAGCGAGTATGTCTTCCCGTCCTTCGGGCACAAATAAACCAGCCTCAACATCCTTTTCAAGGGATTCCTGCAAATCAGCAATATTAATTAAGTTTTTAGCAGCCAAAAAAAATGAATAAATAGCACTAATAAATTTAACAACTGAACTAAACCGAGTTAAATTACAAATATGTTCAACTTACAATTTTCAAAGCAACTTCCTTATCATAATCAGTCATGTCCCCTTTCGCTGACTTGTGAGCCCTTAGCCAAGTTAAATATCGATCAACTTTTTCCACTAGTTTTCCTTGGCAGCTAAATCTTCTTTATTTCAAAAAAGAAGAGAGTTCATCAAAATTAATGCCAACTTTTGACCTGGAAGTTAGCTAAAAAATGAAACCAATACATAGAACTTAGGATTAATTGATAGAAATACTCCGAACTATGGGTGAACTGCTCAAAATACTCTAAACTTTATTTTAACTACACATATAACCAACTAATGCCCTCGTTTGCTTTGAGTAGAATATGTTGTTTTGTTAACTTATTATAGTTTGTTTTAATGACGTGATTAGGTGAATATATTAACATAGAAGTAAAAAGGGAAAGACGGGTAAAAGAAGGGTTAAAAATTTATTCACTTATTTAGCAGGTAACATGTCATATATTATAATAAAAGCGAACTAGAGCATTAGTTTGTTATATTGGTAGTTAAAATAAAGTTTGGAGTATTTTGAGCAGGACACCCATAGTTCAGAGTATTCTTATCAATTTACGACTTTAACTTGAATCCCTCGATATCCTGCTCGTGAGCCAAAGTATTTCCCTTTTTTTTAGAGGCATTCTCCTTGTTCTTATCACTGATCGCCTAATAACATAAATCATATAGAGAAGAAAATAGTACGAGATACTATATACATATATATATTATCATGAAATAATTTGTCGTCCTCTATAAAAATAGAAATATTACCTTGAATTTTTCACTAGTGTGAGATGCCAGAAACTTGTTCCAATCATCTTGTGTAATCTGCTTATACAAGGGTGGTGGTGTCTTCTGGATAGCTCCTGTCTCATCATACATCCACTCACGAACCAAAGTGCATTTCCATTTTCTCCATAATTCAGCCAACTTCTGGAGACACCAATCGTGACGCTCTTCAATGACATGGAAAGCACCCTGAAATATGAACAAATTTTTAATTAGTTTAGACAACCTTACACATTTAACGAGACTAACAATTGCCATGAATTAAATAACCTACTATGGTAAGCAATTAAATTTATAATCAAATTTTTTGAAGCTAATCTGTGAGAAAAAATTTAAGATGTATAGGACTTCCAACTACTAAGTTCTCTTATGATTGGCTAAATTTGCAACTACTAAGTTCTTGTTGCTGAATGAGTTTAGCTTTGGATCATAACAGTCAAGCATGAATGTGTCAGAAAATAGAGGTTCTAAAAATCTGGAATGTAGAGGGTTGCTTGTCGAGTTATGCTTCTCATAACAGTCAAGCGCAGACAGAAATAGAAACGCAGAAAACAGACCAGAACAAACGCTCAACTAGACCTGAACAGACCCGTAAACAGACGCGTAACGGACCTGAAAACAGACGCATATCAGACGCGTATCAGTCCCGTAAAAACAGGCGCATTTCAGACCCACAAACAGACCAGAAAACGGACCATTTATATCAGACCTGCACAGGCGTAGAACACATACCAGACAGACCCGTAAAACAGACTAGAACAGACGCAAAACGGACCTGAAAACAGACTCGAAATAGACTAGAAAACAGACGCTGTAACAGACCCGTATCAGACCTGAAACAGACGCTGTAACAGACCCAAACAGACCCAAAATAGACCAGAAATGGACCTGAAATAGACGCAGAAATCAGACTAATATTTCATCTTGACAAAGAGACATTTCTAAAATACCTGTAGCTAAGTTTGTCTTAAGAACTAAACGAAACGACACATCGAGCTAATTTAAACTCAAAAACAAACTAGTTTGAGGGTCATTTTCAGAAAAAATCAAAGTAACCAAAAGAGAAATAAGTGAAGAAGCATACGTGCACAGATGACACATAACACATGTACAAAAATTGATGGAAATGTAAGTTCTTTCCCTTTCTCTGGTAAGTGTTTAGCCATTATAGTGTTGTGTCAGTTACACTTTCCCTTTCTCTTCAACTGTCTCAACATTTTGTGTGAATAGTTTGGTGAATTGGTTTCGATTTTGACACTTTTTTGTCAATATTGTATGAGCTTTCCTGCATCAAGTTTTTATTCTGTGTGCTCACAACTTGCTTAGGTATTTTGGATGCAACAAACCAAACCTGAAATAGACACGGGAACTGACCAGAGACAGACCTGAACAGACTCGTAAAAACCAGGCCAGTAAAGACCCAAAACAGACGTGAAACCCAGACCCAAACAGACCCAAAATAGACCAGAAAATGGACCTGAAATAGACGCATAAATCAGACCTGAAGCAGACCTGAAATAGACGCAGGAACTGACCCGAAACAGACCTTATATCAGACCCGTATCAGACCAGAAAAGAGACCGTAACAGTCCCATATCAGACCTGTAATAGACGCATATCAGACCTGTAATGTGTAGCAGCTGTATGTTCAGTGGTGAGTAGAAGGGAAGGGGGTGGTCTGGTTGTACATAGTATACCATAGACTGTGGTGAGTTTAGTAGAGTAACGGTGTGCAGAGGGTAGTGTAGTGAAAGACCAACAATAATGTAGTAGATAGTTGCAGGAAATTAGAGTTCAAACTTAAAAATGGCAGGTTAATGGGTGCACAATGGTAGGACAATATATGTGCAGTGGTAAACAACTGAACAAAACTTAAGGGACAGCAAGCACGACACCATTAAAGTCTAACGAGCATCACAGTAGCCACGAACTAGTGACAGCAGCCATAGTTCAGATGAACAACACAGGACCAAGGTATTTGATTTCTCTAACCAAGTGTACAGTTAAATGCACCATTATTGTGAAAAATGAAGGAGGAAAGTACATTTCCAATTGACAAAGAGAAGTGACAATTAGTTTTTGCAAAGACTCCAACTCCTTGGGATCTAACACTTTATTGCATATGGCATTGAAGAAAAAGCAAAACCTACTTATGGCGAATCGAACTTTTTTAGGTAAAATCGAACGTATAGCCACTGGTAGTAGTTGTTGCATCAAAGTATGACAATCATGAGACTTTAAACCAACAAGCTTAAGATCTGTCATTGATACTAGGCTGCTGATATTGGAAGAATATCCCTCCGGCACTTTAACACTACGTAAGCACTCACAAAACTCTGTTTTCTCCTTTCTTGAAAGTGTATGAGCAGCCGGAGGCAAAAAATATCGTGTTCCTTTCTTTTCTGGTGCCAACTCAGGTCTGATTTTCACATCCACCATGTCCATCCTAGCTGATGTGTTGTCTTTTGACTTATTCGGAACATTCAGAAGAGTGTTGATTATATTGTCACACACATTTTTCTCAATATGCATAACATCTAAGCAATATCTTATAGAAAGGTCACGCCAATATGGAAGTTTTTCAAAAAGAGGAGACATCTTCTTATATCCCCGAGACGCTAATTTAGAACCCTTCTTCCCATAAGTTATCTCAATTTTTTTTCACTCTTTCATATACTTCATGACCGGTTAATATCTTAGGAGGAGATCGATGTTCAGGTTTTCCATTGAATGGTTTTTGTAGCTTACGATATGAATGATCAAGGTCCAAGAACCTACGGTACCCCAAGTACGCTTGCTTACGAGAAAACTTCAAATAACAAGAATCGACATCTTCTCCACACAAGGGGCAAGCCTCTTTCCCGTGCACAGTGTCTCCAGATAGATTACCATACGCAGGAAAGTCAGAAATAGTGCATAGTAACATTGCTTTCAAATTGAAATAACTATTCTGGTAGGCATCAAACACTCGTATCCCTTCATCCCACAATAATCTCAAATCGTCGAGAAGAGGCTCTAAGTAGACATCTATATCATTACCAGGTTCTTTAGGACCAGAAATCAATAAAGACAACATCAAATATTTTCGTTTCATGCAAAGATATGGAGGCAAATTGTAAATAGCTAAAAACACCGGCCAAGTACTATGTTGACTACTCAAATTTCCAAAGGGATTCATCCCATCAGTGGAGAGTGCAAGGCGGAGATTTCTGGGTTCTTTGCCAAACTCGGGATATTTTGCATCAATAAACTTCCAGTCTTTCCCATCGGCCGGGTGTCTTAACTTCCCATCATTTGCTTTTGATGTACTATGCCATGTGAGTAATTTGGCATCATCTTTATTCGCAAATAATCGTATCAACCTAGGAATTACTGGAAAGTACCACAAAACTTTAGCTGGGATCCCCTCCTTCTTTTTGTATCGTCATTCCTTACACACTGGACAACTAGTGAGATTAGCATATCCTTTGCGATATAATATACAATCATTGGGACATGCGTGGATTTTTTCATATTTCATACCAATTCCCCTAAGTATCTTCTTCGCCTCATATGTACGATCAGGAAGTACATTATTTTCGGGGAGCATGTCCTTTAATAATTTCAGGAGGTCTGTGAAACTTTTGTCACTCCACCCATTTGTTGCTTTCAAATTATATAACTTAACAAGAGCTGCCAATTTAGTGTGCTTACAACTACTATAAAGAGGCATTTCAGAATCTTTCAATTTCTCCAATACAACACTAGTATCCTCCAAATCATTTTCATCAAGATCCTCATCAGTTTCATCTACAATACCTTCTTGCTCATCACCTCCAAACATATCTCCCCATGATTTATCCGACATATCGTCACACCCATCTCCTGCCTCAGTATTCATATTACAACCCGAATCTTCTACTGAATTAGACTCACCGGGCTCTTCATCGTCACTCAAGCATGTTTCTCTCTCAATCTCCCCAAATTGGACATCAACATTTTTTTCTATTCCATCTAAATTTTTTGATTCTCCATGGAAAATCCAACAAGTGTACTTTGGATTAAAATTTGTCGTATTTAAATGTATTCTTACATCTCCAAAGCTCATATACCTAATATTCCGGCACATATCACAAGGGCACGCCATACTAGATTTGTCTTTCACGTTCTTTATTACGAAGTCATAAAATTCAGCTAACCCGGCATCATATTCTACTTCGCCCTTTTTCCCATTAATCATCCAAGTACGAGCCATATTCGACTACATAATTACAACATAATTCAATTATTAAATTCATAATTCAATTATTAACGATAATAATACTAATAGCAATAATAATACTAATAGTAATAATATCACTAATGTTAAAAACAACAATAAAAGGACGATATTAATATCAACAATACTCAAATAATAATACCGTAATGATAATAATAATAATATCATCAATAAACATAAATAACAAACATCCCCCTACCCTCTGATCCAGGGATCAAACCCCACGACCAACAACTTAACTAACCATTTAAGCATTAACACAACCCTTTGATCCAGGGATCAAACCCCACGACCAACAACTTAACTAACCTCAGACAGCCACTTCGTCTTTACTCACCCGCGCACTCAACTTCAAGGCTAGAAAACCACCAGCCGGGCCACCCCTAGCCACCACTATCAACCTCACTCCCTAGCCTGCACCACCTACTACAACCACCACCTTCTCACTGCCACCAGAACACACCATTACTGCCCTAACGTACTGCCCAAAACCCGTCACACACACACTGTTATTCGTTTTCCAGCAACTCACCTACACTCCCCCTCCTTTTCCCGTTAGGATTTCTCTCACCCCCTTGCCCCACACCACCTCTGGCCACCACCGTTGTCACCACTGACCCACGGTGGTCCCAGAGGTGGTACCAACTCCCTCTCGTCTCACCTACAACCATCGACAAACCACCATCAAACCCTCATGTTCAGCACGTTTTGTATCATGTTTTGCTTCTTCTGCACTTACTAAAACGACCCGTGTGACACCCTCTGCAACCCCCTCTCTAGCGGCTACCACCACTAACCTAACCATGACCCGACACCACCCTAGACACTACTCAACACCCACGACTCCCTGGTGGAAATCACCATCCTTCGAAACCACCCAAACACCACGAAAAACCGTGTAAACAGGCTGACCAGAATGTCCCTGTTTTATAATTGTTTCTGCCGCCCTAAACAACCAGACCTCTGGTTGTGCTCCGGCCACCAATTACCACACTACCACCACCGTTATATCCTATGAACACCCTACAACGAGAACCCAGGTACTCGTATCTAGATAAAAGCAGAAAGCAGTTCGAAAGACAATTAAAACAATGCAATAGAATAACACAAAACAACACAAAATAACACAAAATAACACAACCATTGGTAAATAGATGACGAAATAATTACTAAGTTTCGAACCCCATTACTAAATTTCGAAACCCATTCCCAACCACAACAACTCATATCACGGCCAAACACGCCAAATCATATTGGTAATTCGAATAATTGAGGAAAAATAAGAAAACAAGAGTAAAGGAGAAAGAGGGCGTACGAATTATCGATGCTTGCTTCAGTTAGTTGCTTCGAAAATTGTCGTAGTACTGTATTATTGCTTCAGTTGCTTCGAAAACAAGAGTGAAGGAGAAGCTATGGCTGCTGGGATTGTATCGTCGTCTTTGTGTTTGAGAGGTTTTCAAAAACTGACGTTTGTATACTGTTCTATTGTGAATTTGTTTCGAATTATGAAAGAACAAAGAGACCGGTTAACAAATACAACCGTGCTCTTTGTGAAATTATGAAAGACCAAAGAGAACGGTTACCTACAGACCCGTGCTCTTTGTTAAATTATGAAAGACCAAAGAGAACGGTTAACTAATGAACTGTGCTCTTTGTTTTTGTAAGATAACGGTTAGAAACTGAACCGTCTTGGTTTCTTTTTATGAGTAACAAAGAGGACGGTTAGTAACTGAACCATCTTGGTTGTTTATGTATGCATAACAAAGAGCACGGTTAAGTCTTTAAACCGTTCTCTTTGGTTTTTTTTAAACCTATAAAGACGGCCATTTTATAGAACCGTCTTCTATTTCTATATTAAAAACTCGCGCCCAATTATTGTGACAAATTAAGACGGTTCCGCAAAATTTCGTTCTTTAATCCCCGTCTCCTAAACCTATATTTGTAGTAGTGTAACATCACACTTTTACAAATTATCAAATATTTCCTTGTAGACTACATTTGTTGTCACGTAAGATGTCAGCCCTTCTTGGTCGCAAATGAGCACTTTGAATCCCTTTTTACTTGTGACCCTGGAGATTGCAACGTATAGCTGTCCGTGACTAAACACCGGCCTAGGGAGGTAGAGTCCAACATGGGAAAGGGATTGTCCCTGACTCTTATTGATAGTCATAGCAAAACATACGGTTACCGGAAATTGTCTTCGTACGAACTTAACGGGAAACTTAGTCTCATCGGAAGGAGACAATGATAACCTAGGTATATATACTGTGTGGCCCACCTTACTACCAGTTATGATAGTTGCTCCAATAACGCGTTCCCCTAGGTTAGTAACCACCAGCCTTGTGCCGTTGCATAACCCACGCGTTTGATCAATGTTTCGGGGTAACATTACTGTAGCACCGACTTTCAACTTTAGGTTATGATTGGGGATACCAGAACACTTTATAGTGTTTAGAAATTCGGTAGAGTACAAATCTTGCATGTATGTATTGCTCTCATCTTTACTTATTTCATCTGAGCTCAAATATTCCTTTTCATCCCCGGGAATCTTGGACAATACATATTCATTGACTGACTCAACGATTTCATACGTAGGATCAAGTACTGCACGTTCTTGCAAGTACGCGTGGTTCCCTAAATTATCTTCCAGTGATGGATATGTGGTATTGACAATAGTTGCAATAGGGTCAGTTGATTGGGGTATTAGAATGTCATTGGGCATCTCAATATCAACCTCCCCGTCATTAGGACCACCGACTAATCCATCTCCAACCTTCAATATCCATTCTGAAAAGTGCCTGATATCATCTACACTGGAATTAGGGCCTCCAAGTTGAAGCCGCATATTTTTTGTGAGCTTTAACACCTTTATATTAAAGAAAGTATAACTTATCAAAAATGAAGTTTAAACATTTTATATTTGTAGATAATATTAAATTTGAATGTAATAAAAATTTACCTTGCAATGAGACCATAAGTATGAAGAACTGATCGAAGCGGCCACGATATCCTGCCTACTCCCTTTAGGCACCACAGGCAGAATTTGCCGAAAGTCGCCGCCAAATACGATAACTTTCCACCAAAGGGCTTATTCGGGTCACCTTCAGCAGAGAACCTCATAACATCCTTCAGACTCTTATCAAGAGCCTCAAAACAATTTTTATTTACCATGGGTGCTTCGTCCCATATTATAAGCTTAGTCCTTATCAACAATTTTGTTAAATCAGTACCTGGTTTTATGCGCGGACATGTGGAATGCTCAGATGCATTAATTGGTATACCAAATCTTGAATGAGCTGTCCTTCCATTCGGAAGTAGGATTGCCGCAATCCCACTTGAAGCTACAGGAAGTATTATCTCTCCTTGACTTCTTAAGGCGGCGCATAAAGTTTTCCATATGAAAGTTTTGCATGTACCGCCATATCCATAAAGAAAGAAGACCCCTCCTCGTCCAGTCAGGACTCCATCCATTATTTCATCATACACAGCCCTCTGCTCTTCAGTCATAGATGTAATAAGTCTAACATGTTCCTCCTTTTGTGCATCTTTGTCATAAGACAACTCATCTAATATCAACTGGTTTGTATCTCCTAATGTTAATGAATCATTAAGGGATGACATATTTTCAAACCTACGGAGGGAGCTACCATTGCTTTTCAGCAGTGCCTCAATCTCTGCCAGAGCATACTGTTGCAGCTCTCTTTCGCTAAGTTGTAGATCTGCAAGAGTTAAAAGAGCGTTAAAAGAGTGAACTGTCACTACATGAAACCTTAAAATTGCAATTCATATATGTCAAAAAAAAATCGTAATGATGGATTAGTTTAACATAAGTGTGTGGTTTCAAAATACCTTCGTTCCTTAGCGCTGCACGTCTCCTATAGAGAATATCGTCGGACAAAAGAGTCCAGGTCTTCTCCCACACTAACTCCGGCTTAGCCAAGTTGCCAACCATTAGTAAGGTGGCAAATAGGTGTCTTAGGTATACACCTGATCCCCATTCGCTTGCTTCCTTAATAGCGTCAATATATTCTTTGTCATCACCGAGCAATCCCCGGGCGTATCATGCTTCTTTAAAAGATGGAAGAACTTCATTTTTAAACGTCCGTATGTCCTCATATGATGTAGGACCCTTGACGAAATTCAGTAATGTTCTCATATAATACAATTCACCGCCACCAGGTGACATATGGTGCATCCTTCCAAGAGAGAACCCTCGTTTTCTTTTGTCCCATCTCTTTTGATCACGTTTCCACACATACTTCGTTGGAAACTCAGCATATGTCAGTTTTCTTGCTTCAGGATGGTGTTTGTTATAATCCATCCACGCCAAAAACATTGTCTTGGTAATGTTGTCTCTGTCAATGATCGCGTTGATGTGGTCATAATCATTAAAAACAACCCTCTGCTCATTTGGTAGGTGAAAATCTAACCTCTCAACTGGTGGCGTCCTGTAATGAATGTCGAACGAAAAAAATTCTCCAAACAGCCTCACACGGTGAAATATATCTACAGTCATATACCTTTGGATCTCATCTATCTGATCTGGATTCTGATTATTCCGACTGGCGTAGGTGGACTGTACTATTACTCTATCATAGCCCTTATCAATGTACTTGAATAAGTATTTGATAGATCTGGCCTGATTGCACCACTCTACGTTAATGTGTGCACGGTATTTCAGCAACAATGTGGGATTATATGGGACGACAAAGCTATTGTCAATGAGTTTGCCGCTCTTTTCAACTGTAGCGCCATTATTCCTCCTTCTATACCGAGGGTATCCCTCAGAGTCGACAATTGTTCGGTCATTGAATTTTTTTGGAAAATATCTTATGCAATTGGAATTAACCATACACGGAGATTGTGGGTAATCATTACCACACGGACCGTGTATCATGTATTCCTTAACCGCGTCATACAAAACTGGATCTATAGACGGATCTGGTATCTCCGCACATATAAGTTTGTCGACATCAGCAACTTCGGGGAACTTATCATCTCGGTGTAAGAAGAGCAATATATGAGCATGGGGTAGGCCACGTTTCTGGAACTCAATTGTGTATACCACTGTGAAAACAAAATATGAAAAATTGCGTATTAGTCGAGTGGCTGATGTTAATTTCATCTGAACATAATAAATAAGAAATTAAATATGTTTCAGAAATAACCTCCTCTCGTGCGACCAAAAATATGACGTTTTAACCCGTGAAATCAATTGTTTGCACTAATTTAAATTACTAAATATGGCGTCAAATCTCGTGATTCCATTTGATTTCATTATTTCTTATTATTTTAGGAAATTTTGTGCATGATTATTATTGTTTTAGCATTATTATTATTGTTTCCAAATCTTTTCAGTATCGAGAATTTGAGTTCTTATGGAATGCAATCTTGTCATTAAATCAGGTGTAGAATTATGGAATGCATAATTATCACGTCAACCAACTTAATGCAAATGGAATAAAATCTTGTAGAATTATGGAATTTATGGAGTCAAATTAATTGTTATTGTTAATTGAAATGGAATTAAATTGAGTCAAATTAAAATGGAATCACGGGTTATACTTGCAAATGGAAGAAATCACGGGTTATATGAAAGAAATCAATTGTTTGCACTAATTTAAATTACTAAATATGGCGTCAATCTTGTGATCTTGTGATTCCATTTGATTTCACTAATTGAAATTTTATTGGACAATATGTTATGATGCTTTAAAACGCGACACGTAGGACGTAGCTTGTATCTTGTGATGCCACGTCAGCAGCTTGGCTTCTGCATTAGATAAATATATGATTAAGAATAAAGGTGGGAGAAAGGCAACTATCAATAATAATAAAATTTATTGTAACAAGAATCCTTTTCCAATATCTTTTTCTTCTAACTATAAAATATTATATGAATTTTTACTAGTTATAAATGTACAAGAATCATTGAGGATAGAAAAGCCAAAAAATAGGTTAAAGCGTGAAATATTATCTAGATAAATTAAGTTCAAAATTGTAAGAAAACACATAAAAAAAAATGTGGCTACCTTGATACGAACGCACAACCTTTGCACACTAAGGCCTTTTTTTTTTTCGGCTGAAACGAGCCGAATTGAATTAAATAGAGTAGAGCTTAATTGAACTAAATTGGGTGGAACTGAGCTGAAGTGAATTTAGTTGAATTCAAAGTTAATTTTGTGAAGAGATTAACTGAACATAGTTGATTGAACGTAAATAAAACTTAACGGAATAAGGCTAAACAAACCTAAAACGAACAAGCAGAATTTTGTATTAGTAGTATTATCATCAAGAGGAGAGTCTAAAGAAACTCCAGCGGCATTGGCAACTCTCTTGGTAGTACCAGAAGGAGTTGATTTAGGAACTGAATTACACTTAGGAGCAACACCATTAGCAACAGTCCCTTTTCATTTAGTTTTATCAGAAGGATAGCCTTTAATAACAAAGCAATTATCTGGATTATGCCCAAACTTATTACAATGATGACATCTATTTAATCCAAAACAGGTCTCACGAGTATGCCCCTTCTTTTCACAATGATCACAAAATTTTGTATTAGTAGTATTATCATTGGATTTCCCTTTCTTATGATCAGTATAACTATGACTGGCATAAGCAGAAGCTTCTGTAAGATTATTAACAGAAACTGTAATTTTTTTTGGCGTTCAATTTTCTGTAAAAGTCCTAAAACCTTGTTAATAGAAGGTAAATGATTCATGGACAAGACTTGGGACCTTATTGTATCATAACCTCCATTGAGACTCATCAAAAACTTTATTAATTTGAAAGTGTTTTCTCTTTCAATGATCTTTTTTATCAAAGAACAGCTACATTCAGTAATTTTCCCACAAGTGCATAATGGTAATGGATCTAAACGATCTAGATCGAGTTTCCCAAAGATTCTTCATGTTGCCATAATAATCAACTAAAGAAGAATTACCTTGTAAAACACCCTCCAATTCCTTCTTAAGTTGATATACCTCGAGAACACTAATCTGTACATATCTTTTCAATAGTTCTGACCATAATTTCTTTACTAAATTAACATATTTTAAGCTCTCCTTGATTGAAGATGATAGAGAATTCAGAATCCATTGTCTCACCATAAAATCACATCTTACTCACTACTTGTGTTTTTTATCAGTTGAAATAGGCCTAACAGCAATCCAATCAACAAAAGATTCCTTGTTCTTAGATGTTAATGCCATGAAAGCATCTCGACGCCATCCCAAGAAATCATGACTAGTAAAGAGATTAGTGACAAGAGTAGCAGTGGGTTGGTCATTTTGAGACAAGAACAATGGATCTTCAAAGTATTCATAGGAAGGACTGGGATTTGCAGTAATTTCAGGCATATTGAATGATTATATGAATGTTCGTGTGGAAAAATTGTGCGGAAGCATAGATGATCAAAAGAATTAAAACCTTACTGATACCATGGTAAACATAGAAATCAGATGTATGATTGATTGAATAAGATTGAATAGTATAGAGAGAAACAATTGATTCGAAATATTGCATTGTATATTATGAGAAGATACATTGTCTAATACATGATCAAGGTATTTATAGTAGAATATAACAGCTATGATATGAACCTAACTAACTTATAACTAACTTGAAACTAACTAACTATAACTACTTTATATATCTAATAGACTCCATCAGTTATCAGCTCACGTACCGAGTTGTGCCTAACACTCAAGTGTCTTGATTTGCCATTGTATATTTGACTATAAGCTTTAGCTAATGTGGCAACACTATCACAATCGTTCTTTAACGCTTTAACGTGATCAAAGTCCTCCAGCTGCCAAATTGAATTCCACGGCCTCCATCTCAGAGTATTCGGAAAACTTGATGAAGGTTAAAGTTACTCATTGCAAAGATATAACTAGATGTTGCAAAGAATGTCGAACGCAATGTAACCATTAGCGCATTTCGTGACCAATGCAGTAATGCACTGCAATTTAATACAAACGGTGTAGACAAATAAAGATTGATCTTTCGGTATATAAAACATATGGCGCACATCAGAGTACAAAAACAGAAACAGAATATATACAACTTCATTACTTGTAAGTTGTAGCATTTTGCACATTTTCAGTGCAGTGAGTGCTTATTTTCCTTAAGGAGTACATATACTTAAGTGCAGTAACTAAGGTCCTCTGAACTGCGAGCAAGAAGTTCCAAAACGAAGCAGAGACGACATGACCCGTAACTTAGACGACTCCAAATCAAACTCCACAAGACTATCTTCCATCTGCTTTCCACCTATTACTATCGATGCCTTTACTGACACACCACCATCGACATATGCTAGGCATCTCACATCATTAGACACCTTAACCATGGAATTAAACCCGTAAAACCTCCATATATCCGCATTCCTCCCTTCTAACTTTAGACTGATGATCGGAACTTTAGGACCCGTCTTTGTGCCAACCATGTTTTTCGAGCTAAAGCACGCGCTAAATGAGCTCACTTGTCCCACCCTAGTTATGTTCATCGTAGCCGCCTTAGTAGTGAAGGCGTCGACAAGGGCATTGTAGATGTTTGTATGAAGGGTCGTGTAGGGATATATGGGGTTGATTTTTGTGCCTCCTAATCCATTGTTATCGATTAAGAGCAATGATGATTTAATTTTCAATGGGATATCATCGACTAGGATCGACTTGATATTGACAAAGTACTCGATTGAAGAATTCCTCTTTTCATACGTCTCACCAACGTCTATTGGATTAACCACAAGAGCGGTCTTGACAAAGTATTGTGACAAATCGAGTTTACTAGGAGGCAACTTATACGGACCTCCTCCAAAATACATAGCTCCATTAAGGGCAGACTTAGAACCAGACGGCAAACAAAGCGCAAATTTATGAGGAACGTTGAAAGCCTTGGAAATAAAACCATGAAACGAATTACTATCCTTCCTAGCTAGGCTAAGGACACCCTTAGTGTAACGTGACAACCCCTTTAGTTCGTCGACTCTAGAGCATCCAAAAGAGAACCCGAACACCCTTGTTCCTAATGGGATTGGGCCATTTGATTTATAAACCGTAATTATATCTAACAGTAACGGGGCGAGGATGTTTCCACCAAATGTACCAGCAGTGTAAAGGCTTGGCGGGTAGATCTCACCCATACACATATTACCCTTTGGTCTGCAATTAGGGCACGTATAGCAGTAGTTAGTGTCGTAGACAGCACATGAGTTATCATCGGCACAGCGTTGTACACGATAAGTAGAGCTATTTGGGACGCCTGAATACCATGTGTTGTTGAATCCGACCAAGTGACAAGTGAACCATGACCAAGGGCTAGATAGGTCTATGGCGAGGGAGACGGAAAATGAAGGAGTTCCTAGTTGTAAGGTAGTGTAGTATTGTGGCTTGGTTGTGTCTTTGAAGATTGGAAGAATGATTGGATTTACTGCATTGGATGAATGAAACAGTGAGATTATTGTAACTAAGGTTATTATTGTAAGGTAAAATGAATAGAATTGATGAAATCCCATAGCTTTTGTTTAGAAGTATACAAGTCCATTGATTACTTATACTAGGGAAATTAGCGGGTTTTAATGAAATTTTTACAATTACATGTTTGAACATGTGAGTGTAGTAAAGTGTATATTATCACAGCGTAGAAGTACAAGTAGAAGTAATCACAGCAGTTAATTATAACTAGTTGGATAATTGAAGTATGATCACAAAGTTCGGGATAAGACCGTCTCACACCGTTTTAACTGTCCTTTGCAGAAAATAATATTTCATTTTTCCAGGAGTAGAGGGTGATTAAAGTGAGCATTTTCATTTATGACAAAAGTTTCTGATCTACAGTCAAATATAAAGTATAACTAGTTGGATAGTTGAAGTAGATTAATTTGAGGAACAGGGAGATCATGGTGATTAAAATCAGCTCGGTCTTCTATATAGGCCACCAAATTTACGTAAAAGCCATTCGCCACATTCAACTTGTCCGTCCAATACTCCAGTAGTTTACTTCTTAAGGTATGTTTGAGTTACGGGTAGCAGTAGAGGCCCGTGAAATGGAAGTACACCGTAACCAAAAAGTGGCCCAAATTCATCTTTCTAATGAGGACCACATGGTCAAGAATTATCACTAAAAACACCCAACTATCAAATCTTCTATCCAAAATAGTCTAAGCCAGTTAAAAAATCTCATTTGTATTAAATGACCGGTATAAATATATTAAGGGGGGATCATTTTAAAAAGAGTAAATTGAGTAGTTATTATTATATACGTTTTTCGTTACAAAATAACAAGTGAAAATCTACTGTTTTCTATTTTGAGAATACGAGACCAAAAGTTAAGATTATTCTAAGTTAAAATGTACTATGGATTAATACGAGAAAATAGTTCATAGTTGGGATTATTGTTGTGAATTAATCATAAGTTGTTTGTTTGTTTCCTTTTGGTTTATGTTTCTTCACATATAAATTTTAGTCTTTCACATACGTCATTTATAATTTTACCCATATTATTTATTTATTTTCCCTTCTCTCACCTCTATTAGGGCAGACTATGGATCGGGTATTTGATCCGAAACCCTACTTCGGATCGGATATCCGATCCGAAGTTCCAAAATTTTAGTATCCATGATCTGATCCGAAATGTTCGGATATCTGAAATTTAGTATCCGAAATTATCCGAAAATTTCGGATCAGTTATCCGATATCCGAGATTCGATCAATGTAAATATATATTTTTAAAACTGTAATAAAAAAGAAAAGTAGCGTAATAAAAATGAAAATGTGGGTTTGTGAATATGGAATTGTGGATTATTGGTTTTGTTAATGAAAAGAAATTAAAATTTACGGTTTTGTAGACGAGGGTTATTTACGGTTTTGTGAATGACGGTTATTGAGTGAAATGAAATTAGCTAGTGTTATTTAATATTTATGGATCAATTCTCGGATATCGGATATCGGATATTACACGGATATCGGATATCCGATCCGATATTTGATATCCGATCCGATAACTTTCGGATATCGGAATCCAAATTTTTAAGCCAAATATCCATATCTGATCCGATATCCAAATATTTCGGATACGG
Source organism: Silene conica (assembly GCA_029255685.2). Taxonomy (NCBI): domain Eukaryota; kingdom Viridiplantae; phylum Streptophyta; class Magnoliopsida; order Caryophyllales; family Caryophyllaceae; genus Silene; species Silene conica. The sequence goes on from CM055319.2 coordinate 8,049,976, forward strand.
GCATCCGAACCAAACCACTTTTCGGATCAGATATCCATTAATTCGGATCAGATGTCGGATCATCGGATATTTTGCTCAGAGCTAACCTCTATTAACCACCCACAACTAGACCTGTCAAACGGGTCAAACGAGCGGGTTGCGGGTCGCGTAGATACGGGTTCGGGTAAAATACGGGTCGGGTGTATTTCGGGTTGGGTAAAATACGGGTCAAGTTTATCCGGGTCAGGTTCGGGTAAAAATACGGGTCAATCAACATCTTTTCCTCACATTTTCAAAACTTCTTTTATAGACAAGGTTTCTCGACACTTCGAGTGAAACCATTCTCTTTTATGACTTCATTGAAGCGATGATTCCAACTCCTGGATGCTTGCTTAAGACCATAAATGGATCTCTTAAGTTTGCACACTTTGTTAGGATTTTTAGGATCTTCAAAACCCTCGGGTTGTATCATATACACATCCTCCTTTAAATGCCCATTTAAGAAGGCGGTTTTGACGTCCATTTGCCACACTTCATAGTCATGAAATGCGGCAATCGCTAACATTATCCTAATGGATCTCAGCATGGCTACCGGAGTAAAGGTTTCATCATAATGAAGACCTTGAACTAGGGAAAACCCTTTAGCTACTAGCCTAGCTTAATAGACATCATCATGTCCTTCTATGCCATTCTTCACCTTGAAGATCCACTTGCATTGGAGAGGTCTCATCTCTTTAGTCAAGTCTACCAAGTCCCATACTTGGTTTTGATGCATAGAATCCAATTTGGATATCATGGCTTCTTGCCATTTTGCGGAGTCGGGACTAGAGATTGCAGCTTTGTAAGTGGTAGGCTCATCACTTTCCAAAAGTAATACGTCTAGGCTACCATCTTCCTCAATTAGTCCAACATACCTATCAGGTTGATGTGGAACCCTACTCGACCTCCTGGGTTGAATAGGTACCGAAGTAGAAGAAGAAGGAACATCTTCGTCTGTCTCAGCTTCAGTTTGTGGCTCTTGAACTTCTCGAACTTCATTAAGTTCAAAATTTCTCCCACTTTGTCTTTTAGAAATAAACTCTTTTTCTAAAAAGACAGCCTCAGAAGACACAAACACTTTGTTTTCTTGAGGTTTGTAGAAGTGGTAGCCACGTGAGGTGGTTGGATAACCAACAAAAATGATATATTGTCTTGACCCAACGGTCAACCCGCTGCGGGTCGGGTTTTGACCTAGTGTTACAGGTCAAAACGGGTTCGGGTATCTTTCGGGTTTGGGTTGAAAAACCCGGGTCATTTACGGGTCGGTTTACGGTCGATTTTCGAGTCGGGTCAGGTTTTGACAGATCTACCCACAACACTACCTCCATTCATCGGTCGACCTCGGCTACTCCTTCTTTCACTAGTTATGAATTATGATTATTTTAAAAAAAAAGGAAAAACATAGCTAATTAACCCCTTTTACCACCTTCGTACACCACCTTCTCGCCGAAGCACCTCACTACCCACCGGAATCTCACAACCGACCACATGTCGACTGGCCCATTTACACCCACCCATAATCACACCACACGTCCCACCAAATTTGCACCACCTGAGGACTCAAACACCAAACTCGACAATCGGACCACATGCAAACTCACTCACCCACACCCGCGACGGACTCACCATAGTCACGTTACTCTGTCCTCCGTGAACCATCCATAACCCACCGCAACAACAACCAAGGTACCATCACCAACCATAAACCCTTATTTCATCCTATTATATAACCAAATAAAATAATGAAAAAATAAATGAAACTCATTAAAACGTATTAGTAATTGATAAACAACTAAAAGTGTGTGAGATGAAAAATTAATGAAAAATTGTATGTGAAAGAGTAAAAATTGATATGTGAAAAGATATCCGTTCTTTTTTTACACAAATCTTGAAAAAGGTAGGGAACCAAGGGCGGATTTAAGGGGGCGGCCGGGTGGGTACGTCCCCCCTAAATTTTTGACATAAATTTTTATAAGTGTCTAATATAGACATATAGTTATCATGGCGTAGTTGCTAGATGTGTCAATGAGGTTCGATACCCATGACCTTTAGACTATCTGACAAGTTCTAAACCGTTGAATCTCTTGTACTTATTGTTAAATTTTGTACCAAAATATATTATATTCTCCAACTTTAAGTCATTATTTTTATATATACTCAAAATATACTTCGTAATATTTTAGAGAAAACGTTATTTTTGAAAAAAGATATCTATCAGTTCAATTTTTCCACATTTTTTTACTTAAATAATAATTAATATAGGAACAAAAATTCAAAATATAAAAATATTTCCTTAGACACGCATAGAAAACACGTCAAAAAAAATGTGTGCCCCTTACATAAAAAAACCTGGATCCGCCGAACAACTCATAGATTGGCATTGAAGAAGAAGTTGTTCTATTTATAAAAGTTTATCGTCTCACAGGACCATCTTATTTTATAAATCATGTTGAATTTTAATGAATTAGTTGTTAGCAAGTCTAGCATTCTAGTGATTTTGAATAAGTAATTTAACTTCAAGTTTATGAACTAAACTTAATTTTAATAAATTTTTTAAACTAAATTTAATTTTGCTAAACTGAATTTATAGAATTTTAACCTTTTTTAATTTATAGAATTTGAACTCACCTCAACTTAATTTTGTTGAACTTTTATGAACTGGACATATAACATCTAAATTGAACTTAAAATGTGATTTTAAGTCTAAAACCAGGGTCTAATTGTGGATACACAAATTCTTTTCTAAAACAATCTTTCAAATAATATTTCTGTAAGACCTCTCAAATGCAAATTATCATTGATAAATAGTACTCCCTCCATTCTTTTTATATCACTTCATTCCCCTATTGGACATTATTCACAATCGAGTATTCAACGTCAGTTTTCTCTCAATCCGTTCACGGAAATATATTCATGTGAGATCTTTTTTAATTTGTCTTGATAAGAGGATTAAGAAAATCAAAATTTTATAATTTTTAGTAGTATGTAGCTAAAGATATAATCGAAACAAAATGAGTATTGGCAAACGTGTATAAAGAAATGGGGTGATATAAAAAGAATGGAGGGAGTAACTCTTATATTCGGGTTAGACTTTAGCGCTTAAAACTTGCGTGAAATTTGAGGAGACTTGAAGAGCTATCTTGTGGAGTATTTATGGCGGAAGTTCATGTTTTCTAAATTTCGAGTTTGTCACTCTCGGGGGGCTTATTACCTGATATACATGGCTCGCAAGTTATCACGTATATCAAAGAATTTACCAAGACCGTCTTTGAAATTTTGAGTACCCTGTACAAAATTTTGAATATAAACCCCGTACTATCTAAGAAAAAGAACATTAACAATGGACAAACCAAGAATTGGTTTGTTCTTTGCCACATATACGCCACGTCACTTAAAACTAAACTCAACATTTTAAGAACTAATCACAACAATCAACAATGACAAATGTTCTTCCCTTATTCTTAAATGGGACCCACAATCCATTATCTATTAACCAACCATAAAAGAAAAGACATTCTAAAAGTATTTTGTAATTAATTATTTAATAACTTTTATTACTTTAATTTTTAAAACATAAAAACCAAAAATGACATAAATAATTATATTCTTACATATGACAAACTTTTTATTTTAAACAATAAGATAAGACAAACTTAAGCATAATTAAATACGATAAAATTAGATATCAACATTTTCTCCGAAACATTGTCAAATATGTTCAACCAAGTCCGCTTTTAGATTGTTGTGAATATCCCGATCACGAATGGAAAGAAGAAAGAAGAAATTTGTGCATTTTTTTTTTTTATAAAACTAAGGTTTGGTATTTATAGATAAATAATATAACATATTAAAAAAAATTTAATAAATTTAAAATGCTAAATTTAAAAAGAAAATAAATAAATTTAGATGAGTTGAGTTGAGTTTGAAAATGTTGAGTTGAGTTTGAAAAAAAACAAATTCATATGGTTCATGGAAAACTTTGAGTTGAGCTGAGTTGGAAAATACCATGCTGGCCCCACATATTTGTTTGTTGTTTTCAATACTTGGGATTTTTATTTCCTTGCTTTCTCTCTCCTTCCATATAAGAACCAAGTTTGTCAGTACAAACCCTTAAGTAAGAACCATAAAAAAACTGCATTCTTGTTTGTGACGGGTCACCATTTGTGACGGATATTTTGTGAAATAAAATAGATAGAAAATGAGTTAGTGGAGAAAGGGGACTACATAAATAGTGTTGGACAGAGAGAAAAAATGGGTATTTTGTGAGAGAAAACGGTATCTGTCACAAGCTTGCGACGGATAGTGCCGTTGCAAATAAGAATTTGTGAAGAAATAATGAAAATAAAATATAAACTACTAGTATTACATTATATTTTTTTTTTAGAGAGAAGATGATTTTTATGTGTACAAATAGTACTCACAGAATACAGATGTCGTAGTTTGGGGTAACTAATTCTTACACAAATAAAAAGGTGTATACAATAGGTTAGTAATTGACTATTGAGGAATATCTTAGTTTGAGGTAACAACTAATTTTAATTTAGTGGCACGCTAAGTATATAGTATTAAATTAAATTAAATTAAATAATATAAGTACAAATGAATTTAAAATTATACTAATAAAATTAAGGATGGGAACATCATCGATTACGTTTCGGCAAATGCATGTGATTGTACTCCTCCTGCCTGCTTCCTTCCCTCATATTCCTTGTGATCGAGCTTTGAACTTTGTGCTTTGAATTTCACAAAATTCCCTTGGTAATCCCTTCATCTTACATTAACTATTTCTTAATTAAGATCCTAATAATCGTCTTAAATTTAAAATGCTTAAGAGTATATTTGATCTTACTTTTCAAAATGTTTTTGGACTTTAAAATATTTTTTTTTACTATATACAATATATTATCAATTTAAAAGTTCACATATTCTAATTTGTGACAGCCGATATATTACAAGCTTGTGACGAGTCAAATAAAACTCATTTGTGATTCTCATGCACACTATTTTTGTCTCATTTATTTATATGGTTGATACTTGATCCGTCACAACTGAGACATATTGTTAAAAGTTAATAGTAGATTCTCAAAAGTCCAAACATATTTTTGTCCATCAAAATAGAAGCATTAATTTGATGTTTACTATTTTTTGAAAATTACTTTTGAAAAATTAAGCTTGAAAATTAAATACTCATTTTAATCAAATTAAATCAAATATGATCTAAATATGTTTGAATATAAAATAAAGATGTCTGTAGATAACAAAGAATTTCTCATTTATATGACAATAGTCGAAAATTTTCATCTTAATAGAACGAATATTGCCAGTCTAAGACCATATTTATACGTCGTTTTTACAGCCTTACCTAGACCTAGCTCCGGCTTAAAATACTAATATATACTTTTTAACCTACTTACTAAACTTAGTTTCTAATTTGTTATTTTATCAAGCTCTAATTATTTTTGGTTAAATTGGAACTACGTATGAGGACCACATGCAAATAACAAGTTCCTAAACATGTTCCACCAGGTCCATTTCAGACCATTGGAACGGAACTAGTTCCTACGGAGTATAATTTATTTTATTTAACTTTTTTATTTTAATTATTTTTTTTCCTTATTCAAGATCTAACCCTTATTAGACCTACCTATAAATGTAGTCTAATAAGTTGGCCTTCTGGTGGAGTATTACTTGTATTTATTAAGCTATGCTAATCAATAAGCTTTTGAGGTGATTGTATAAATTGTGTCTATTTACTTAGGAAAGACGCATGTTTAAAAAAAAGAGAGAGATATTTTGCTTGATTTACTAGTCTTGCGACCTCGCCCGATATATATTAATTAATCGTTATGTCCGATATATATTAATTAATCGTTATGATAAGGTGAAGGAAGAAGGTTGAAAAAAAGGTCGAGAAAAGAAGATTGATAGCACGCCTCTTAAAAAGAAAGATAGATAAATAAATTGAGATATTATAATAAACTTCATAAATAAATTATTCGAATATACAAAGTTTTATGTCCAACTAAATTGAAGAAATATTAGTTAAGGGGTCAAAATTCCTAAAGGAAGACGATTAAAATCTATCATATGGAGTTTTATGACATCGTCGGTTCGACATCCTATTGCCATCACGTCATTAACCTATCCTCTTTTCAAATCATTCCATTTCAAATAACGGATAAAGACGATCACAGGAGGATAATATGATCCATGAGCTCAAAAAAATCAGCCAAACATCATCTTATTGTTTTGGATTAAATAAGCTACAAGGACAGTTCAATATCGGTAATTAGGTCTCGGTTTGGAACTAAATGAGCGAAATATGTTAGACCATCCCCAAGTAAGGTCATAAGGGTGGTCACGATCTTATTTGATCATGGTTAGTGGATAATTAAGCTAATTAGGCCCTGTTTTTTTGGACTGAAACTTAACTGAACTGAACTGAACTGAACTTATAGGATCTGAACTGAACTGAACTGAACTTATAGGAACTGAACTTATAGGAACTGAACTTAACTGAACTTATAGGAACTGAACTGAACTGAACTTATAGGAACTGAACTGAACTTATAGGAACTGAACTGAACTGAACTGAACTTATAGGAACTGAACTGAACTTATAGGAACTGAATTGAACTGAACTTATAGGATCTGAACTGAACTTAACTTATAGGATCTGAACTGAACGTATAAAATCCGAACTTAATTAACTTTATTTTAATTTAAGTTAACTATTACTATTACTATTATTATTATTATTATTGTTATTGTTGTTGTTATTATTGTTATTCTTGTTCTTATTGTTGTTGTTGTTATTATTATTATTATTATTATTATTATTATTATTATTATTATTATTATTATTATTATTATCCAATAGATTACATTGATAAAAAATTAGTCTAAAACACAAGGTAGTTTAAAATATTTTCAACTTTATATATAATGATTTGTTCATAGTTCATACATTATACTACAATTACATTACGATAAAAAATAATTCACTATTACAAATTTCTCTAACCATTTATTTTCTCTAACAATGATGATGAAGAAACTGATTAATGGGAGAGTGGTGAGGGTGAGGGCGTCGTATGATGAATTGTTGTTTTTTGGCATTAATGAGGATGATAATTTGGCATTAATTAGAGAGTAAAAGACGGGTAAATTATTAATGAGTTGTTTTTTTATAGATGACGTGTATCGAATAATTAAAGCGAAATGTTTGTATCAGTTGTTAAAAATAATACTCCGTATATAACTTTTCTTAATTGAGTTTATTTGAACTGAACTTATAGGAACTGAACTGAACTGAACTGAACTTATAGGAACTGAACTGAACTTATAGGAACTGAACTGAACTGAACTTATAGGAACTGAACTGAACTGAACTTATAGGATCTGAACTGAACTGAACTTATAGGAACTGAACTGAACTGAACTGAACTTATAGGAACTGAACTGAACTGAACTGAACTTATAGGAACTGAACTGAACTGAACTGAACTTATAGGAACTGAACTGAACTGAACTTATAGGATCTGAACTGAACTGAACTTATAGGAACTGAACTGAACTTATAGGAACTGAACTGAACTGAACTGAACTTATAGGATCTGAAGTGAACTTAAATTAAGTGACTTGAAGTCCAAAAGAACAGGGCCTAAATGGTGACCATTTTGCTAATTTGTAACCTTCAACCAAGGTCAATTTGTGACCATTGTTGAACATTTGTGACCATATTTGTGACCACCATGTAGACAATTTTAATTAGTTCAAGAATAAAAAAACAATAAAATGATTGGTAAAAGAGATATTTTAGTGGGTAGAAAATGTGAAATGATTGGAAATATTAGAAAGTGGAAAAATGATTGGGTTGATGACGTAAATCGTGACCTTTTCTGCTTGGGAGGATGAGAGTCAGTCAAGATAAATAAGGTGAGATTAAGAGTAAAATCGGGTCGCGACCTAATTATCGCGACCACTACCTGGAGATGGTCTTAAAAGCATAGTTAAATAATTAGCGGGAAATAGTAAAAGGGGTAGAGATGAAAGAAAGTATAGAATTGATTGAATTTGATTACCTAACAAACACAGTTTAGGTAAATAGTAACCATGGTTAGTGGGAGATGGGGCCATTAATCCACTTTTGCAAAATACATGGACTGTGACGACCCTACTCCTTCACATTATTAATCCTCCATCATTTGGAACACTACTATAACGACATTTTATATTCATATGTCATGTTTCTTTCATTATCAACATATTACAGATCTTTCATGGATCTTTTATAATAGGCCTACTCTTTTTAGAAACCATGGATTGGTGCATATAGGATAAGCTTTGTAGAATTACCAATATCACACTCTTTCCGGCTTATCACTTATTTACTTTTAGTTTTGACACAAAGACTGAGAAAAAAGTCGAAAATTATTTAGTAGATGACAACTGAAACAGTTAACTATAAAGGATTCGATTGTCTATCAAATGTATTCCTAAATTAAACGATAACAGTTGAATGAAATACCCGAAATAGAATAAACCAACAAATTAATGAATGCGAAAAAAAAGGGGTAAGAATTAAACAAGATAGGGTAATAAGTTAATAAGTTTCAACACATGTGCTTTTGGGTGAATATTACTTTCTTGGTGTATTAATAGTCATTTTGACTTTAACTAGAAAGTATTTTCACTTAATAACGAAAAATGAACAAAAATACAATTGGTCATATTTCGAATAAAATGAGCAAATTCTTTTAGTTTATGTAATACGAAAGGTATTTTGAAAAATATAAAGTAAGATGAGCAAATTTTTTTACCATTATACGCCGAATCTTTCCTATTCAACCTAGTACTCCTTCATTTTAATCATACTTGTTAGAGATACTTTAATTAATGATAAATAAATAATCGAGAGTAAGTTGATAGTTACTTACATTTTACTAAAATATTTCTCATAGAAAGAATAACAGAAATTCTCATTTATGTCAGTATTATTTTATCAATAGCGTGTGACTCTTAACAAGAAGCAAGCGGGAGAAAGCTGTGAAAGGTGATAACTAACCTCATAAGTTTGAGACCGTTACAAATAAAACGGTTTGGATAAATAAGAAGGGAAGTAATAATTAGTTTAAGTAAAGGAGTCAAAGTTAAACAAATGAATACCCACAATACGAAGGAGTTAGAGGAGTAAAAAGAGGAGATTGACATTGACATCAAGTTGTTTCCAAACCCATTTTTCAGTTCTTTATTTGGGTTTCTCCAAACATTATGCACACAAACAACCAGTGCTCTTCATCCTCATTCTCCACTAGACAAACTTGATTGTTTTTTCTCATTTTTTTAAATCTATATAATTATATAACTTACCTTTATCTATTGTAATTCAAATTCTTAATTCAACTTAAGGCTAAATAAAACCCGAAAAACGAAAGCGACATTAAAAAGAAAAAAAATGAACTATGTAGACTGCCTGTGAGCTGAACTAGTACACATTCTACCCACCATGTAATCAAACAAGGAGCTTAATTTATCACATTACATTGCAACTTGAGGAGGTGTTTTCGTCGCTGAAGTAGTGTGTGTATGGGTCGGCAGGAGGCGGGTAAGGGGGCATGTAATGCATTGCTGGTGGTGGTCGAGCGTACATCATGGGTTGAAACCGTTCATTCCCGTTAGCTCGTTGTTGGTTCATCATCATTTGAGCTAGATATTGTTGTTGGTATGGGTTACCAGGGGCCGCCATCATTTCTTGTGGCGGACCACCGTGGAAGTGGGCACCGGCTGGTAGTCCTTGGACAGCCGGAATAGAGCCCATTGGACCCATTTGCATGTTGGATACTTGAGCCATGGGAGGAGGCATGGACATCATACTAGGATGGCCCATGTTTGGGACACCACCATGTGCATGAGGAGGCATGCCGGCCCCACCCATGGCAGGATGATTAAACCCTCCACCACCACCTCCCATGCTATGATGATTAGGTAGACCACCATCATTCATCCCACCACCACCTCCTTTTTTACCACCACCATTCATCATCATGTTTCCGATATTATTACCGTTACCGCCGCCTCCCCCACCTCCTCCTCCTCCATGATTTTGCCCATTATTACCATTCTTGCCATTTTTACCATCCATTGGAATGGGCCCTGGCCCACTTTGTTTACCTCCATTTTTACCACCACCTTGATTTTGATTATTACCACCACCACCACCACCATTTCCTCCCTTTTTACCTCCATTCGCATTTTTACCATCATTCACCATCACCGGAATATTCCCATTCCCTCCACCTCCGCCGCCACCGCCCTTCTTACCATTACTCCCTCCACCACCACCATTGGCAGCAGCAGCGGCCGCTTTAGCTTGAGCAATTGCATTCATAATTTGAGGATTCAACCCTGCGGGACCACCAGGACCACCACCCATCATCATCATATTATGACCACCCGGACCCATCCCACCTGGACCCATCCCACCGCCATTACCGGGTTTCATCTTATTCAAAGGCGGTAAATCCTCAAACTCATCATCATCATAATCATCATCTTCATCATCAAACTCTTCGTCATCATCATACTCATCGTCAAACTCATCATCATCATCCTCCCCTGGCGGCGGCAAATTAAACTTAACCGCCTTCCCCTGCTGCTGCATCTGCTGAGGCGGCGGCATTTTCATACCTTGAAACTGCGGCGGCCCCATTTTGAGATCCCCACCAAGTCCAGCTCCTTTCATTTGCTGCTGCAACTGCAACATTTGTTGCAGCTGTTGCGGCGTGGGGCCTGTCGGCTGTTGAGGTCCACCTCCACCTCCACCCCCTCCGCCTTTCGGCATATTTTGGTGAGGCCCCCCTCCACCTCCACCTCCACCACTACCGCCTTTCGGCATATTCTGCTGTCCACCACCCCCACCACCCCCGCCTTTCGGCGGGTTTTGGGGCTGGCCTTTATTATTATTGTTGCCGCCTTTACCGGCATCACCTTTAATTTGGTTATTATTATTATTATTATTATTAGGAGGGTTGTTCGGTTTTTGGGAGGTTCCCCAAAGCTCGGCATGTTTACCAGCTTTATTGAGTTTCTTGATGAGTGTGGTTGCATCTACGTTTCCTGAAACCGTTACTTTGCCTGCTTCTGCGTCTATGCTTAATTTATATACTCCTGTTTCATATTAATAAATCAAATCAAATCAAATCAAATCAAATCACTTTCATCAATTATTAAACCTTATTTTGTCCATCCAAATCAGTGTCAAACAGTTACTTATCGAACACCAACGCAATTTTCATTACGGGTCATTATAACTTATTAAAAACAGTGCGTAATAAACTCCTTTAATTATCTCGTTATTTGCGGGAAACATTGAGGCACTCGGTCACTGTTTCAGTAAGACAGTAACCATATTAATTTGATTTAAGTTTTAAGTGGTGAATTGAATAGCAAGGAAAGAATAAAGTTGAAAAAAAGTAGAAGAAATATTCAAAAAGAGGGAAAAAAAGGATGATACCATCGATTTTGTGTAGGATTTTCTTGACTTTGTGTTTGCATCCATCACAATGTATATTCACTTTGAGTACACAAGTCTGCATGCCAAAACAAATAAAACTCAAATGAGACCGCTGTATAGAAAAGTCGGTTTAATTTATGTTATGAATTCTACGTTACAAGTTACAAGTTACAAGTTACAAGGGTAGTAAATGAGAATTATAACCTGAATCTTTAAGAACTCTTCTTTGCTCATGATTAAAAGTAGTAACAGATCTGAGAGTGAAGGGGGGAATGGTGAGTAGAGTGAATGAAGTGAAAATAATAGGAAAAATAATAAAAAGAGAGGAAAATGTATATAATGGGAGGATATTATGATATGATATGATATTATTGGAGTTCAACGGTCCACAATAATAATAATAATAATAATAATAATAATAATGTTATTGGAAAAAAAGAGAGAGAGAAATGGTGGGTGGAATACATTAAAACAGAGGAGGAGTGAGGAGTGAGGAGTGTGCCTCCTGCTGCTGCTTATTATTAAGCTTCCTCTATTTCAGAGTTGGTAAGATAAAATTTAGGGGAGAGAGAGAGAGAGAGAAAAACAAGTGAGGAAGTGAAGCTCAAGCTCAACTACGGGGACTGGTCCAAACTCCAAACCCCATTTCTCTATTCTATATCAGTAGTGTAACACCCGTGAAAAATCACGGGGTTGTGTACACTTACTTTTAAAGATGACAAAGCCAAATTCATTTCATTATATAACAATTCTATTTATTCGAACAAATTGATTTTTAACGGGGTTGTTTTGCATATAAGATATGTTCGGTCAAAAGGTGAATTTTCTAGTACACTAATTTTCGAATATCTGTTACCAATGATGAAAATATTTGGATTAATTATGATAACATGAATGAATAAGATATATAAGAAAAAAACAATAAACGATTAAAAAAAAGATTAAATAATTAATAATGATTAATTTGGAAAGTTATTGTATTTGCTGAATTGGTGACAGAACTTAAGTTGACGGACAAATAGGATGAATAAAATAACTAATCAGGTAGAAATCTAAATTAAATGGGTGTATTAAAATTCGATAATCTACGACAAAAATTACAGTTTCTCGAAAACCTCCTTGTAAACAACATTCGCTGATGTAAAAAAATATGGACTAATAAAATAAAAAAATTACCTTGACATAATAATTAATGAAAGATGGAGATATAATAATTAATGAGAAAAATCAATTATTGGATGATGGATAAAGATGAGTTAGAAAAATAGGGAAGAAGTTACATAAAAAAGGAAAATGGAGAAAAATGAGATTACAGACTTTTTTTTCAAAAATAATTAAGAAAAAGACTAAAATAACCCCGATGTACAATAGCATTGTACATCTGGTGGTATAGTCCAGGAACTGTATAATTAGGATATTATGTTACCTTAATTCAGATTCTGAAATATTAACAATGATTAACATAATTTCAGCTATGAAATATATTATAGGATTATTTCACACCAATAATCCAACCTATTGCCCTCCAACCTGTAATAATCCAACCTATTGATAATCCCACAATAATCCCACCTATTACCCAACTTGCCTTTGTTTGCACTTGGCAAATTTAATTACCTTTAATACCGGTAACTCCTTATAATTATATAACTCTTCTCTTATTTCCCTAATTCATCTTCTTCATCCCCTTTCTGCATTCTCTTTCTTCTTCAACCTACTGCATATCCCTCCTTCTTCTTCTTCCCTCTTTTCTCATTTTTTTTTTCGATTTTTATTCAATGAACTCCTCATCATACATAAGTTCGTCTAATTCTCAATCTTTCAAAGGTAAAAAAACGATATTATGTAATCATAATTTGGAAGCAGTGGTGAGGACTGTGAGGAAGGGGCGAGTTAACTCAGGGAAGAAGTTTTATGGGTGTCCCCTTTGGCCGGTAAGTAATGTAATTGTTTTGCAATTAATTTATGTATCCGAAATTATTCAAGCATTGTCGCTAAGAAATTGGTGGAAGACGGGTTTTTCATTGCTGGTTTTTTTTGTAGGATAATCATTGCCGGTTTTTTCAATTGGTGGAAGACGGAATGATGGGAAGTTCAAGCATGTCCATGGGTTATTACACTGAAGACACTGAGAAGCAGAATTTGGTAGAAAAATTGAAGAAAGTGGAGATGAAGAAAGCAAGCTTGAAGAAGGAGATTAATGAATTAACACTTGAAATATCGAAACATCGAAAAAGCGAGAAAATAGCTATGTATATGCTGTTAGTTTCATGGATTTTTTTTGCAATTAGTTGGGTGTGTAAAAGTGGTGTTTGAATTAGAATGTACTCATCCAAATGTTGTATTCTGAATATTGCAAAATGAATGAAAAATTTGGTTTCACTTCATAAGATCTTGTACTCCCATAAATTGGCAAAATAAACTTGTTTGATACAAGAGCACTAAAGTTAAGATAAAATACTACACAACATTGGGTGTTTGCCACATGAAATCAAAATATTACACAACACCAACACTTTGATAGGTTCCAAAATACAACTACTTGACAACAATACTTGAAGACTAATTTGATGAGCATAACCAATTGTACAGCCCTCCCATTCCTCTGCCTCTCTGTCCTCTGCCAGTCTGTCCTCTCCCTCTTTGTCCTCTCCCTCTCTGAGATCTTGGAGGATTAGTAAAGGGAGTTCCTTGATCATCAAACAACACTCCCATGCCTTGTGGTACCTGAAATGAAAATTGATTATCAAATAATCAACTTACACAGACACACAAACATACATTGTACAACATTGCTGACTGGTCTGAAATGTCTTACCCTTCCCCTTCCCCTTCCCATGGTTGTTGTTGATCTGCCTGCTCTACCAGCACCTCTTCCTGTTCTTATTGTCCTGCCACTTCTCCCCACTCTAGCTGGTTCTGCAGTAGTATCATGATGGAAGGTAGAGGCATTACTACCTTGCTGACTGGTTGAGGCAGTTGTAGTTGGATCATCTTGTCTGCCACGGGTATTGGTCCTAGGTCTTCCTCTGCCTCTTTTTGCTGGTGGTGGTCTAACATTGTCCTTGTCAGGACATTTTCTCTTGTTGTGATTTGTAGACTTGCAAATTGAACAAGTCATCAATAAGCCATGCTTTGTCAACTTACCACTTCTCTTGGGATCCTCATGTGGATCCCTCCTTCTCTTCTTCCTTGGCCTACCTGGCCCAACTTTAATTGGTGGAGGGTTCAAGGGGAGATCAATCTTAGTCCAATGTCTTTCACTTGGACATGGATTGATAGATCCACTATATGCAGTTAGATATGCATCTTTTTTGTACATGTCATGGACATAATCCTCTGCTTGTCCATGTGTGTAAAAGATTGCAGCCACCCCATGACTACAAGGTATACCAGTCAAGTCCCACTTCTTGCAGGTACAAGTTCTCTCAGCAATATCAACACTTACCTCATCCATCCCAATTTTCACCTGGAATTTAGTGTCAGATGATGGTAATGTTTCATATGCAGCAGCTTTCTCTTTCTCTAACTCAAGCCTCTCTTGAACTCTAGGGCACACTACCCCTGACCTTTTCTGCATGTCTGCTTTCTTCAATACTAACCTCTCCATCATGGAGCACCTTATATCTTCAAGGCAGTAGATCAAGTGCTTTCCCCTAGCTTCTATAATATACGCATTGAAAGTTTCAGCCATGTTGCTGACAATTACATCAGTCTTTGTGTCAGTACTGATAAATGCTCTACAGAAAAGCTTGGGATTGCAGGCCATGAATGCATCAGCTGCTTTTTGATCTACCTCCCTCATTTCATCTAAGGCTTCATTGAAATCAGCCAAGTTGTAGGCCTTTGCACAAGACCAAAATAACAACTTCATTTCATCTCCTTTAAAAGACTTGTGCCAGTTTGCAAATATGTGTCTGGCACAATGTCTATGTTCAGCTTTGGGGAGCTCTTTTGCAACCCCATTCAGTATGCTCTACATCATAAACAAAGAACAGACACAAACAACAACACTATTAAAAAAAGAAGAGACACAAACAACAAAGAACAGACACAAACAAGAACATAAATGGGATGTGAATTTGTACCTGGTGTTGATCTGAAATGACTGTCCACCCAGCTCCATCCCTCTCACCAATAGTTTCCTTAAGTTGTTGAAAAAACCACTCATATGACTCATTGTTTTCCCCTTCAACTATAGCCCATGCTAATGGGTACATTTGTTCATTGGCATCTCTACCAATGGCCCCAATCAACTGTCCACCCAAAAATGTCTTCAAAAAACAGGCATCAATGCATAACACCTTCCTGCATCCTTCAATCCATCCTTTTTTGAGAGCATCAAAGCAGATAAATACCCTCTGGAAAACAGGTATGCTACTTGTGACATTAGGGTTAGTCATCATTTTGAAAACACCTTCTGGATTGCCTTCTGTCAAAGCATTTAAATAGCTACCAAGTTTGCTATAATGCTCCTTCATTGAGCCATGTAACATTTTATGAGCATGATACTTGACCTTGTAAGCAAAATTCTTTTTTGATAAGCACCTTGTATGCCCTTCTAACTGTCTCAATTATATCCTTAGCCGGCCAGTGAGGCCTTGCTTTAAAAACTTCTAAGAACTGCTTAGCTACCCATGTGGACTTCAACAACCTGTTTCTCTCCATATTTCTGTGACAAGTGTGATGTGGATCTACAGATTTCAGTAGCATACAAGCAAGTTTGTTATCCCAGCTGCCATATAACTTGAATGGGCAGCCTGGTAAACACCTCACCCCTAGTCTTTGCCCCCTTCCTTTGTCACTGACATCAAATGTAAGGTTTCTCCCTTGAGCTACTGCATATCTTGTTACACAATCTCTGAATATATCTCTATTTGCAAATTTTATCCCCACAACCCACTTCAACTTACTAAAATCTGTTTTCTCATTAACTTCAATGACAGTTGACCTTCTCCTCTTACCCGGCACAGGATCTTCTTCACTTTCTACAGGTGTGTTGATTTCGTCACCACTCTCATCATAGTCACTTACCCTTCCACTGGTTTCACCAAGTTTCTCTTTTTCTTTGACAATCTCCTTTTCTTGACCAGGTAAGAGTGTGGATCCAGCTTCTAATTCTAGCTGTTTTGCTATCTTAAGAGCATTAACATTCCAAGCCTTCACTTTCTCTCTTGCTTGGTTCAACTCTTCATCTGAGTTATCACTAAGCAGTATGTCCTCCCTCTCAACAAAGTCCTCATCTGCCTCAAACAGTTCCTCATGATCAATGATGGGAACTTCCTCATCAACTAAATCCACCTCACTTAGGTCATCCTCTTCATCATCTACTTCATTCTCAAAATCAGGATCATAACCAGGATCCTCACTCTCACTCAATTCATCCCACTGCTCACTGAACTTATAAGAAAAGCCAGCTAGATCTGCACTTTCCTCATAAGAATCAAACACATCACCTAGTCTTATGTCATTGACATCATAACTGCTATCCCTAAACTCATTACAGTTTTCACTCAAGTCATTGACACCACTGTTTTGGATTACTGAATAGTCTTGGGTAGTTTTTTCAAGGTTTTTTTGAGTGTGTTGGGTAGTTGAATCAGTGTTTTTTGGAGTGTGTTGGCTAGTTTTTTCAGTATCTTTTGGACTGTGTTGTTCTTCTATGTTTTTTGGACTGTCTTGAGTTAAATTTTCAGAGGGATTTGGATGTGGTTGAGAAGTAAAGGCATTCAAAGATGAGTGAGAAGGAGTGACCTCCTTTTTATTTGTTTTTTCCTGAGATTCCCCTAGGGTTCCCTTTTGTGGTCCCCTTTTCTTTTCCTCTATAGGTTTTTTCTTAACCACTTTCTTAGCCACTGTCTTCCTTCTAGGAGTCAACTTCTGGGGAGGGCTTACAATAGTTTGACAAGTCCCATGTGAAGCTATTAAATTCATCACCTTCTCCACATCACCTTCCTTAACTAACCAACACTCAGCCACCCTACTAACTATGGCCAGTTTACGAATTATTTCTGTATCACTATCGTCTTTAGCTTTTTGTAAGCCAAAGCCAGGTTTTATGTAGAAGATAGCATCAGCCTTACTATATCCCTCACACTTCTCAGCCTCCTCTAACAAAGTAAACCAACATACTTCATCAGGGTCAAGAGGAACAGTCCTAAAACACCTACCATTATAGCTAATACCCTTGTCACTCAAGCCAAAACTACTTCCATACCATAATTTCAAGGTTGTGCTTTGCCAGGGGTTTTCCTAAGTTGGGAGAACAATATAAACACATTAGGGTTTGCAAAATTTAAACTAGGGTTTGCAGAAATTAAGCTAATTTCAATTTGAATTGGGGATTTCAAAATTAATTCAAAAACACACATACAACCTAGGGTTTGCAGAAATTAAACTAACATACAATCTAGGGTTTGCAGTAATTAAGCACACATACAATCTAAACTCTATGGAATTAATTTTAAAAAAAAAACTAACACTAATTAACGAAAACTTACATTTGAAGCCATCGAGGGGAACAATGTCGTCTTCAGATGGGGATGACCAATGAATTGCGTGCTGGGATGTCGTCTTCAGATGAGGATTGTCGTCTTCAGAAAGCTTCTCAGTTTGTTAATGGCGTTTTAGAGATTTGGGAATGACAGACGAAGGAAGAAAACAAATGAAAAAGAGTTTAAGTTTGGGGTTTACCTGTTCAACAGGTTGCCCTTCACCTTGGTGTAAAATGGGCAGATTGGGTAATAGGTGGGATTATTGTGGGATTATGAATAGGTTGGATTATTACAGGTTGGGGGGCAATAGGTTGGATTATTGGTGTGAAATAATCCTATATTATATCATATTATATACCACATTTTCCAAAATACCATAGGAGCTATATTATATTCCTCGTAATGCCACATTAATATATTTGTCAATCATCATGGATCACTAAGAAAGTAATTGATATCGCTTAAATAAAATAAAATTCTTTACATACAATGCATGGTTCACGATAGTTTGACAGTGGTATTAGACATGCTTTCGGTTCTATTTGGTAAATCTAATTGAAAATTGTAGTTGAAAATTGAAATATTAACTCAAATCTAATAAGCTAGAAAAATAATAAACATATTTGGTGTACCCGTCATTAAATCTGTCATATTTTGTACCTGTCATTAAATAATACGATTATGTATCATACGAAATCTTTCTATATATTCTCTAAATAATTAATATTCTCTAAATAATTGTTTAGAGAATATAAAAGGCAAATTAGAAAATCTGACTTGTTTTACGTTGTCTTTTTTTATAGATAAAACACGTTTTTTTAAATCAATTAGGAAATCTGACTTGTCAAATTTCAAAGTAATATATTTTTCGGAAAAATTGTTTTGTGAGGGTGAATGTGAGGGCGTCATATTTTTAATAAAATTTAAATTAACCCAATTTAATAAGGTATTGTTACATTCTTAAATTAACCCGTCATATTTTGTACGAATTTGAAACTATGTGGCAAAATAAGTTAATGGTGAAAAATAAAGGATTCGATAAAAAGTACTTTATATTTGCAAACCATTAAAGGCAACTTTATTAGTTCACAACGTAATTATCTTCAATGTGTCTCGAACTTTATATTCACCTAAATTAACCCCTAATTATGTTCAATGATATTCTTAATTTATATTTTCAGACCATTAAAGGCAAATTTATTTATTATATTCTCTAAATAATTCGAGAATCATTTTGTGAGTCGGATTCTTGAAATTTCAAATTTAATTTGGTATAAAAACGTTACATTACAACCCATTAATTGAAAATATGGGTGCAAATTCCATATTTAATAATGGCTGACTTGTCAAGAATGATTTGTCAAAATTGTAAGGATTTAATTGGCTGATAAAAACTTGTTTTGGGTGGGTGAATGTGAGGGTGTGTAAGGCCTAATGCTGTTACCAGTTACCACATAGTGCCATATATTCATAATTCAAGATTCTTTTATAGTAATAATGATGATAGGTAGGGAATTATGGTAAACAACCGTAATTGGTAGGGAATATATATGGAATATTTAGGATTTGTTATTAGTATAATCTGATTGGTTGTTATTAGTATAATATTATAATATTTATAATATTTAGGGAATCTCGGTATAATATTTAGGGAATCTTGGAATGATTATAATAATAATAATATTATTATTATAATATTATAATACATAAAAATATATGACTTGGCATAAATCGAGGGTTCTCATTGGTCTACGAAACTGATTTTTGTGAGAGTGAATGTGAGTGAGCGAAAGAGTGAACGGTGGAATATTAGCGCGCCACGTATGCAGTTATACATTCTTCTTTTATAGTAATAATGATACTCTATCTCGCTTTATTTATTACCATCCTTTCTTTTTTCTGTTTTTTCACAAACGTTTTAACCTCTATATTTAATTTCCGATTATCTTCACATACTTCTGTTCATTCCAGACTCTAAGTTCATCTCTTTACAAATTAAGACTCGGTTTTTTTCGGCTAAAAAGAACTGAATTGAATTTAATGAGCTGAATTGATCTAAATTAAGAATTAATTTATGAAAAGATAGATTGCATTAAACTGAGCAAAAATTAAACCATAAAGAACGGCACATAAGTACATAACTCTTACTTCGGTTCAACTTTTTTCACATCAAAACATGTAGATTGTCGATTTCATTTGCTTGTTCGTCGAATTAGTGGTAAGTCACACTTCTTTCGTCTTATTGATTTTGTAACCCTAGACTGGGTTAGTTTTAGGGGAAAAGGATGTATGTGATAGTTTATGATTCATTTTGTTTGCCTATAATTAGGTGGTGGATTCGTAGAGGAGCGTCTCTAGTGATTGACCATAGTATTCATCGTTGCTTATCAGGCAGGGATTCGCTACTTAGTTATTACATTGTTTGATTCATGTTTGTGGCGGTTGTTAGCATGTTTGTTGTATTGCATGATTGAGTTGTGTGCTTGAGCTATATTGTGGTATTGTATGGTGTTGATGTTGAATGTGGAACCATTGTCGGGAGATGGTCTTCACCCCAGGCCAATGCTCGGCCCTTGTGGCTCCCGTTACAACGGGAGTGTGTGAATGATCTGGGTTCGCTCGTTGCGATGAGCGGGAATTTTAGTGGCTAGGCTACGGTGTACCACTGGTGGTGTGGGTTACTTGTTGCGATAAGTGTCTGGAAGTGCTACATGTTTTGATGTGTAGTCGGATCTGAGTTGCGATTTCGATCATGTTCTTGGAGTTTGGAGAATTGGATTGAGACAGAGCTTGTAGGGTTTGTCTTGTTTGTTATTACAATCATTTATACAGTAACTGACGCTTGCTATGTTTTAAAAACCATGGTGAACCATGTGATATTTCCGGCAAATGAGGAGCAGTGGATTGACAAGAGTCATATGTTTGAGTCTAGCTACGAGCATTGGATGAGACACCGTATGATCACTTAGTTAGGTTCCACTGTTACAAGAACATTAGTTTGCTTTCAGTTGAGTTATAATACAGTGTTGGTTTGGTTGGTTTGACCAAACATTTATACCCTTTTATATAATTTTTCTTTTATTGGTTATTCAATGTTCACTACCTCAGACAACCGACACGGTAGCATCTCCATTTACTAAGGTATGCCTTGGTAAGGCAATTTGGTAGATGGGGGCATTACATATATTCCCATGGAACTAGGTCATAAGCTAGCTCGCCTTAATTATGAGTGAGTTGCTTAAAGACTCTTTTTGTATGTCGTCTTGTCTTCTTAACAATCACACGACCCAAATTATGTTATTCGGTGTACATTCTTGCACAATTTATGGTTGCCCCTCGTCTTGAGCATTAGGAGACTGTAATTATGGTGGTTCTCTACTTGAAATAAAGTCTACGTTGTGGCATTCTTCTTTGCGGTGCCAATGATCTTTAGTTACGAGCCTATTGTGACTCCATTGGGATATTTGTCTATTGACCTGAGTCGGCGATGGTTAACTCCGTATACTATTTTCCTTGGTTCTTTGCCTATCTTTTGAAAGAATGAGAAAAAAGACGTGGTTTTGCATTCTTCTGCCGGGGGAGAGTATTGTGCTATGACATATACCACATGTGAGATCAAATGGTTACGTGGTTTGCTGTCAACTTTGGGTGTCTTTTCTTCCCATTATGTTTCACTTTTCTGTGATAGTCAGTCACATTATTGTTAAAATCGCGATTCAGATTGTAGGTTTGTCCGATCCTACGATTCAAAAAGTGGAAAGCAATTTAAATCGTCATAGGATCGTTTTGGTGGTAGAATCGGTACAGAATCGTTTAAAATAGGGTAGGATCGTATAAGATCGTACATGATCGCGTATGATCGATGATAGGATCGTTCATGATCGTAAAAGGCTTATTTGTGTTACAAACTTGTTAGTTGGTTGTTTCTTATACTTACAACTCTAAATTATTAAAGATTTATGCAATATATTAATATGATTATTAAGATTTCATGTCATTAATCAAATAAACTTTTAACATTATATACTAAAAATTATACCAAATTGTTTCCATAAACTTGTTTTCCCAAGTTATTTGTAGGATCTTACAGCCATCAATTCGATTATGCAATCCGAACGTACAATCCTCTGTTCGGTCCAACGTAGGATTCCAATCCTAAATACGTTGACTCGGTCTGCTCTTCATCTTGCACGAAATCCCGAATTTTATCAACGAACAAAACATATTGAAGTTGATTGTCATTTTATTCGAGACTAGTTACTTCATGATGTCATTCATTCTAGTTACGTGCCTACTACCGGGTAATTGGCGGATCATTTTACTAAGGTTATAGGACAGATTGTTTTTACGATCTTCTTTTAAAGTTGGGCACTTTAAACCTCCATTTTTTTAACATGAGAGATAGATGCATTGGTTAACAAATGAATAATACAAGACACAACTTTTCCAAATTCCTTTTCTTTACAATTCACAATTTGCATATGGTCCTTGAGGTTTACGCAATATTAGTCCATATTATTATTTCTCTAAATTCCATGTGTTATAACTTTAAATTTGAGGTGATGAAGACTGAAAATGAGGATGGTCATGTGATGATTGAGAGTGACAAAATTGGCTTGGCTTGGTTCAAAAGCTAACGACTAAAAAGTGATTAAAGGGGAGAGAGGAGTTTGGGAGGAGTGAGTTGGCCTTCTGCTCTTTATTTAATTTGTTTGGTTGTTTTTGAACACT
Organism: Silene conica; assembly: GCA_029255685.2. Classification (NCBI taxonomy): domain Eukaryota; kingdom Viridiplantae; phylum Streptophyta; class Magnoliopsida; order Caryophyllales; family Caryophyllaceae; genus Silene; species Silene conica. The sequence continues at coordinate 8,072,734 of CM055319.2, forward strand.
CTGTTTGGTATCATCATTTTATTTGACTGTTTACAAGTTTTTCTGTTTTTGTGTGGTGTGAACATTTGACATTGCATGCAATTCTATATTGTTCAAGGTACTACTACTCCATCTTAGCTTCTTCTTCAATCTCTCTTCGTTTCCCTAGATTTAACTAATTCTATATTAGATTGGCAAACATCAATTCTGGTTCAAAACCGTCTTAATTTCAGACGGGTCTCAACCTCGATTGAAACAGAGATTAAAATAAAGAAGGTTATAAAAGAACTTAATTTAAAACTTTCTTAGGCAAACAACGGTTTTAAGAACAATACAGAGTGTTCGTCATCCAATTTTAACGTATTGGTAAACAAATTTTTTAATTAAAATCGTTTTATAGTAAACTAGCTCATTAATTTCTGAGAAACTCATTTATACTATCAATAAATAACTTATTTAACTTAAAAACAAATCATTGTACAACTTATTGATATATATTTGCATTATAGGTAAAAGATAACGTGGGTTAATTTCAGAAATCATTTATAAATACTTCAAAACATAATAAATTTATGTTAACAAATTTTTAATATTACTTGAGATTAGAGAAATAGAAACATACATCGGGTGTTATGCCTTAGATCTCATTTGTTATTGAGATTATGTATATTTTTTGTGAGTACATTTTAACTTTTTGCCATCAAAATTTGAATTTAACTGAGTTTATATGTAATGTCAATAAGTTGTAGCGCAATTTTAAGCTGAATGTCTAAGTGAATGAACTAAGAAACTTTATAGTAAAACTCAAAAACATTAAAACAAAACTCAAAAACTTTATTATAATGCTCAATACCTACAAAATTGATAGTAGTATAGGTTACGGCAAATTGACGTCAACTAACCTTTCTTACTTCTGTAAATTGTGATTTGTGAGTGCAAACTTGTTTTTAAGTGGATTAATATTTAAAGTAATTTATCACCCAACTCGAGTCAAAAGTCAAATTTTTAAAGTCTAAACAGTCACTAATTAACACCGATGCAAATAAATGTACCCATGTCAAACTTTACGGTAAATACGATACAACATGTTTGTTAATGAGTAAGGGATCTTCATAAATAGTAAGTCTTGCTTGCGACGGGTCATCATTTATGACGGATATTTTGTGAGGTAAAAATGTAAAATGGATATAAAATGAGTTAGTGGAGAAAGGGGACCACAGAAATAGTGTTGGAGATAGAGAAAAAGTGAGTATTTTGTGAGAGAAAACGGTATCCGTCACAAGCTTGCGACGGATAGTGCCATTGCAAATAAGAATTTGTGAAATTAAATTAGGGCACTTTACCACTTTTGTATATTCAATATTTAAACGATGTAAAATTCTTTTTGTCAATATATGTCACTTAATCTTGCAAGACTTTTAACAAGGAAAACTTTTAAAGCTTGGTTAGCTTGCCCATCAAAGTAACAAACTTTGTCAAAGCTAACGTCAATAAAGTAAAATTCATGAAAAATCTTAGATAGCAAGTATAAGTGGAACGTGATGTCATGAATATTGCGCCAAAAAAAGTTCTTACAATTGACCTCACAAGGAAACATTTTTTTTTTACTGCGACACTTTTAGTAATTAATAAGTCTTGCTTGCGACGCGTCACCATTTGTGACGGATATTTTGTGAGATAAAATGGTTATAATTGAGTTAGTGGATAAGAGGACCACATGAATAATGTTGCAGAGAGAGAGAAAAAGTGGGTATCTTAAGTATATATTTTTGCACCGGAGGCGTAATGTTATGAGTATATTTTAGACGGTATCGTCCATCTTTTTCTATTTGATAAAATGCAAGTATATATGAAAAGAAACGATCACCATAAAATGATATCGAGCCAAACATTCAAATACGACACTTGTGCCTCAGACGCAACATAAATAGAAACTCGCTAATAGAAGTATATTTTAAATATTTGTATATGAAGTATATTAATGACCTAAAATTATTAGTAGATTCTATGTTTATACTTATATTGATATAACTCGTAAATAATACTCCCTCCTATTCTCAATAATTGTCACATTTGAGGGAGGGCACAAGATTTAAGGACTAAGGGTAAGGTTGTCCTTTTATGGTCAAAAATATGTCCCAAAATGGAATATGTGACAATTAGGGGTTGGGTTAGGGGTGGTTTTAGTGTAAAATAAGTAAAGTACTAAGGGTAAGGTTGTCCTTTTATGGTCAAAAATATGTCCCAAAATGGAATATGTGACAATCTTATCTATATTAATACAGAACCATTTCATGCATCCACATTAAGCCACGTCATTAATCAACAATTTTTATTTTATTTTTGCATTTTTTCTTTGGTAGGCCAGTCTTTGAAGCCCCACAACATAATTCAGTTTTTTTTACGATTACTTTCTCGACATTTAACTGTCTTTTATATTTTTTTCTTAAACTTTTACCTTTATAATTTTTTTTAAAAATAATTGTTCTATAAATAAATATAAAAACAATATTGTTAAAAACACAAATTCAAAGGAAAAAACAATAACATGATCGTCTAAATTCTTTAAAAATCAATGTTGAATTACTTTAAAAATAAAATATAACTACATACACATATGAACTAAAATATCCCGTATAAAAGTAAAATTTTGTATAAATCAATTTTTATGGTGAGAATTCAAAAAACGAAGAAAAACACGTAATTAACTGATCTTATTTAATTTAGTTATTAAAATATTTTAAATAAAAACAGTTTTTAAATTAATTTTATGTAAAATGTAAAAATTGGACCAAAATTTCAAGATGGTAATGTGGTACACTAGAATACAAATGAATACTCGACATGTTAGCGTATATATCTCAAAAAATAACGGACTTTCGTATGACGAAAAATATATAAAAAAAGTCAAATAAAACCTTAATTAAAACACTAAAATAAATAAGCTGGGTTAGATGGTGGATTTCTTACATTGTTGTCCAGCTTTACATATGACTAATAAGTGAAGTACAATTAATATTAATTCGTATCACATATTTATATTAAAAGTAGTTATTTTATTCCATCTTACAACATTTTCATAATGCAACACATATAACTTATAACCAAGAAATAAATAACACTACTACATAATACTTCGTATAAAACTTAATATGTGAATTTATTAACATTTAGATATATCAATGTTTTAAAATATAAACCCGTGCAATTTGAACAAGAATAAAACTATTTTTATAGAAATAATATACATGTTTAACTAAAGAATAATCATATAGCGACACCGGGTGTTACTCAAATTGAGCGACACCCGGGGTATTATTGTAATTTACTTACGTATTTTGTATTACCGAAATCAGTAATAAGCGGTGTCGCCCTATCACTACCCTCATTTAAATTAGTTTACAATAATTTTAATAATGAACCCGTGCAAATTGCACGGGAGTAAAACTAGTTAGGTGAATAGACGAAAATGACAAATGTGACATTTATTCGGAATAGGAGGGAGTATAATACTTTGTACATGGGTGGAGTACAGTTACATTCATTTTTTGACAATCAAACTTCAATTCAAAAAGTTAAATATGAATCTTAAAAGACTAAAGTTATAAATATATAGCTTCGTATTGAAAAATGTTTTCTAAAATTTATCCTAAGCTTTTTACCCCTTTTAAAATTAGCAATGTAAATTTATAACATACAAAATAATAACTAGTTTTTCTACCCGTGATCACGGGTTATTTTTTGGATGTCCTTACTTTGGTTATTTTCTAATTAATTTTTCTTTTAAATTAAATAATTTGATTGTTTTCTACTTGTCAATTAATAGCTTGCCAGTATTATTGCAATTGTATATGAAATAGTGGCGGCAATGTAATCAATTAACATCCCTGTTATTTTATTCTTCGATTTTTTATTTTTCGACTTAAAAATAAATTGGGTTAGAATATTTGTTGCCAACTTAGTATGATAATTTTAAATATTCTCAATACAGTTAGAATCATATCATCATAAATTACATTTTGAGTCATATAAAAATTTTAGAAAATTGAAGATCAGAATAACATTATATTATCTACATAATTCTCCTTTATAGTTCGATTTGTATATAAACTATTTAGAGTTTCAATTACTATGTACATGTTTTGTGTTTTCTTTTATTTATTAGCAACCACCATTTTTTTATGAGTCAAAATAAATTGAAGTTGATTAAAACATCAAGTTTAAGCACCAATGCATTAATATAGATATTAATTTTTTGTTTGAGTGGACAAAAAGATAAGAAGATTGTCGTATAAAGCCAAAGTCGGGGCCTAGGCTCAATAGATCTTAGGATACAAAATATTATAATATGAATTTTCAATTATATTATCATTGCACTTATAACAAGTGTTAACATTCTTAAATTTGAACGTCTTCTATTAAAATCCATATAAGAAAACAATGATACCAACATCTTTAGTCATAATTCGTATAACCGATATTTGCATTTGTACCAGATATCATTTTTTGTCCTTACATAGTAAAGAACAATTCACTACACCACTTTTGTATTTAACAAAGTAAACCATTATTATTCAAATGCTAGAAAAACGATTTTTTTCCAAATATAAAAAGTACAAACGCATAACTTATAAAGTGTACAATTATGTTCTCATCAAAGTTGTTTAATTTTTATTCCATCATTCTCTACTTTAGTGAAATTATATCTCATTTTGTAACAAATTGCATGTAATTACATGACAATAATAAAATGGTCATAACTCATAACTTACAATTTTTTGCATTCACCCATAAATCCATCATTGGTGTGAGTTATGATGATAGGTTTAATTTTTATGCTTAACTCTCGTTTTCTTAAAATGATGGATCGTCTAAATAACATATATGACAATATTTTGTAATAAGATAATAATGGCGGATGAAAAAAAGGGTGTAATAAGAGATTAGGCATAAAAAATAAGACATGGTCCATTTTATAGGTTTATTGATCGGTCTAATTTTCACAATTAACTATTGTTTCAGTTTGATGATCTCACGTCTACAATATATTTTAGTAAGATAATAATGATAAATGAAAAAAGGTGTAATATACTAATATGAGCTTTGGCAAAAATCGGGTCCATTTTTTATTAGTATAAATGTATAATGTATATATCTAGATTTTTATATATACGACACTCGACTATATATGATAATTTATAACACCATATAATTTTAAAAAAAAAATAAAAACGAAGATGGCTAGCAATTGTCACTTTCTATTAAAAAATAATAATAAAGAGGTTAGTTTTTCAAAGAAGATCAAATCAAATTTGCTATCAAAATGCATATTTTATACTAAAATATCACCATTCAAAATTAACTTTCATAAATTTAGAATTTAATTATATATATAAAAAAAAAACTTTCATAGAGAAATCGAAGATTTAATTTACTTATTGTCTAAAAACTAAATTTACTTGCGCATGACATTATTAGTTAGCTAAGCCAATGATTTTATGAAAACGCCTTCACAACCGCCTACACAACATAAGACAAACAAAAAACACCACGAATTAGTAATTTATCTTACAAAATTCAAGCTAAGGAAATCAAATAAACTACACAAATTTTCACCCCTCACATAACTATTTTATAAAAAGTAAAAGCACAAACTTAAATAGAATAGGTTAAATAATGTTAATTTAGATTTAGAAGTTGAATAATATATATATTAAAATTTAGTGACATTAATATTAATTAGGAAAGGATAATGATTTAGGCATTCAAAGGGTTGTAGCTTATTATGAGTTGTTTTTATAATCTTAATTATGATAAAAATTATTGCAAACCCTCACATAACTATTTTATAAGAACTAAAAACACAATCTTAAATAGAAGATGTTAAATAATGTTAATTTAGATTTGGAAGTTGAATAATATATATATTAAAATTTAGTGACATTAATATTAATTAGGAAAGGATAATGATTTAGGCATTCAAAGGGTTGTAGCTTATTATGAGTTGTTTTTATAATCTTAATTATGATAAACATTATTGCAAAGTTAATATGGGAGTTGAATGGGTGATGGTTAATTATTGCAAAATATGAGAAGAATAATTATGTTTAAAGATGAGAATTATTTGTGACATCAAAATCAATATAGGGCTTTTAGTTTGCCCAAGTTTCCTATTATTATAATTATAGAATTATTTCAAAATTAATGCGAGTTGAATAGAGTGATGGTTAATTATTGTATATAGATAGGACAAGAGTAATTATTCTAGAAGATGAAAATTATTTTTTGATATCAAAATCATTTTAGTTTACCCGAAGTATCATTTTAATTATATATAGATATGTGTATATTGGTAAACGATGGAACAGTTGGACAATTATGTATAGGGAATGACGTGGTTTTGTGACGTGGTAGGTGTTATTTTGTCGAAATATATATAACATTTAATCATTTTTTATGTAGCTTTTTAATAAAATTTTACAGATAATGATGTGACTTGATAATATTTTAATATTGGAATGACATACTTATGACTTGCTTGCTTTTTTATTTTATTTGTATATTTACAGATAAATGAATTAAATTAATGTAATATGATAAATTGATTATCCATGTAAAATTAAAACATGTCATGTCACATTATTTAAGTAAGCATTTTATTAAGATTGTATAGAGGTTGACATGTAGGATTGTGGACGTGGATTTTGTTGGGTGAGGTGGCTTTTTGGTAATCCTACGTGGCTTTTATTGTGGCTGATGTGGCTTTTACTTGGCGTTTTAGCTTAGCCTTTTAATAAGATTTTATAGATGTTTAACTTTATTTAAAAGGGTTAAATATAAAATTTCTCTTATCAACATAATAATAGATACCTCAAAATATAACAAAATAACAAAAAAATAGGAATCTATTATAGAAATAAATGAATGTATTCTTAAAACATAAATAAAATTAAAAAATTTAAAAAATTAAAACACATACACTCCAATTGATTCCAACCGACACTTTCCCTTTATCATAATGTTTTCTAATCAAGAATCAAGAAGCTTCACAGAAAATTAAAACACATACGATTCCACCGTTTCCCTTCCTCCTTCTCTTTCACTCTCTGTTTGATTTTCATACTCAGATTTCAATTCAAGTAAATACCCCCAATTTCATGACGTTCGTCTTACCCTAGTGATCTTAATTTTAATTTCAACTTTAATTCTGCAGGTTCGAGATATCAAAACTTCGCTCATCGTCAAGATTAAAGTAGCAAGTAATCGGTAACGTACTTTAATCTTATTTGTTAAATATCCGCTCTTTTGTTAATCTAATTCACCATGATAAAAAATGCTCCTATAATATGAAAAAAATATAAGAGTTTCGGATTATATTGGATATAAGATGACAAAATCGTTTAGGTAGTTTATCTGTGCGAGCAAGAGAAAGTGAGGTTTTGAACGGCCGATTAGGACTCTTTAAGAATGTGGAAATGGTAAAATCAATTGGGTTGTTAATAAGAAAATTGATAAATTGTACTCGAGCTATTGCTATTTGTTAATTAGGTTGGTAGTACTATGTATCACGTAAGACCGTCTTACCATAAGAGTTTTACGTAACAATTGGTTATATCGGGTTTTTTTGTCTGTGCGACTGTAGGTTTGCAGTGGTTACAGGAGCAAACATAGGAATAGGCCTAAAAGTTTGTAGTTGCATCTCAGGGAGTTGTAGTTTCAACTTCTAGAGATGAGAAGAGAGGATTATAAGTCATTGAGAATCTGAAGAACTCGGGGATTAGTTTCGAAAATCTTCAAGTTTGTCGACTTGATGTTACTGATCCTGCAAGTGTTGCTTCTCTTGCTGATTTCATCAAGGCCAAATTTGGCAAGCTTGACATCCTGGTATGTACGGTAAAATGTCAATCTGTTATCGAGAGGTAAGTCTAGCTTTAGCGAGTGGGCAGGGAGGTCCAATGCTTTTGTTTTCTTACCTGTAGATCCTTCTGATTTGGTACATCCTCTAGGACTTGTATCTCTTCCACGGGTAGAATCTGCTAAAGCATCAAGAAGACAATGGATCATCGTCGCTATACATCCAGCACTTTAGCACTGTACTGCCTGAATTCTCAATTTGTGCGGAAAATCAAGTGAGTTTATACTGATCCTCGAGTTTGATTTGATGTACTGATCCTCGAGTTTGATTTTGCTGAACTTGGTGACCATGGTGCTTTGAGCCATAGTATAAAGTTGAGTTTTGAGAAGAAAAAGTTTTAGAAATAATGGGATGAATTTTCTGAAGGGTTAGAAACGAATGAAATAAACTTGATTAAATAACGCGTATAATACAATTTCAAATTAGGCAAATATATTAATATCAATTTATGAAAACTGAAAGCTTCAATGTAATCAATTTTTCAATCAAATTTATTTCAAAATTATTCACAATTAGATAATTATGGAAACCACGTAAATTTCGTATAAATTTCGTAACATAAATATCGCGTATAATACGATTATTCCTTAATCGTCTCACTTCCGTTTAAATTTCGTAACTACTTATGGAAGGAGATTCTAACTTTATGGTGTAGATAATTATGCACTTATTACTAAATTTTCACACCTGACTTTTTATTATTCAATTTATTTACATTTCCATAATTATTCACAACTTAATATTCACAACTAATTTCCATTTTCATAAATATTCATTATCGTGTGATTCTGAAGTAGAATAATTTATCAATTGGACAGAGAAAAAATTTCCATTTCAATCACACATTAATGCTCACTTTGACAATAATTTATTTCAATCATATATCAAATTTATCCGCGTGATTATGGTCAACAATACAACCTGAATATGTCGTTTGGGAGGTTTCATTCCATTAATAACAACGTGATTATAGGTGGAAAATCTTAACGATAATGGTCAATAATTAAATGTGAATTTTCACATATATATTATATAGAATGTCTGACTCTATTTTTAATACTAAGATATATTCCATTAATATCTGCGTGTTATGGAATCGTCTTAACGATAATGGTCGATAATTACCATTCTTAATTTCTTTGCCTAAAATTAAATTTTCCCATATCATTTGACCAAAAATGTCGCTAAAAAATGTCAGTTGAGCAAAAATGTAATCAAGAATGACCAAAAATGAAATGGAGTATCAATTTCATATCAATTTCAAAAACAGTAGAATATATCATTACTTATTTGCCTAATTTACTATCACATATTTTCTTTATTAATTATTAATGGATACAAATTAAGAACATTGAACCAGAATACGCCATGTGGATTTCCAAAAAAGCGTGACACGTGGCGGATAGATAGGGTGTGACACGTGTCGATGAATGGGGAGGCCGGTGTTTGTTTTAATATAATATATGATCCGATCTGGTCATGCCCAAGTTGGGTAGACCGGTATGGTCATTGGCCCGAACTATCAAGTGAACAACGCTAATCGAACCACTGAAGAGTTTTGGAAAAAAATAATTAAAAACGTTAATTAATACTTCATAGTATAATCTATAAAATCTTATTAAAAGACTAATTATTATAATGTGATCTGACAAGTTTTAATGTGACATGACAAATTTTAATGTGACACGGCGAATTAATGTAACATGGATTATTAATTTATTATATAAAATTGATTTAATTCATTTATCTATAAATAAAATAATTAAAAAATACAAGTCAAAAGTATTTTATTTCACCATTAGAAACCTAGCAACTAGCAAGTCACATTATTATTATTTCTTATTTAAAAGGAAAACAACAAAAATATCTAAAACATTAAATACAAATAACATGGCAAAGATTAAACTTTTACCTTTTTTTAAAATAAATTAAACAACAATTAAAAATTAAAATTCATAATAAATTTCAAATTTCGACGTTTATTGTTAGGATATTTTAAGCAATAAATAAATAGCAGATTATTCTAACTTTACATCGTTTATAAAGTAATAATTAATTTGTAAATATAAAGGAAGATAATAACATATTTAAAATTAAAACATTGGTCTTTTATTTTCTTAGAATTAGAATAAGTTCAAAGATAAACAAAAATTTAAAACACTCTAATTAATTTTAAATTTTTTATATGTGCAATTTTCTCTTAAGATTTATTGTTATATACTTGCTCAATTTCGTTAAATTGGATATAATTTCATTAAATTGAATGTATACATATATAAATATATAAATATATAAATCTATAAATATAATATATAAATAAAATGCAAGACAAGAAACGATTAAACAACTCTCCTATAGGGTAAATTTTGTAAAGAATAAAAATGAAAAAAATAATTGAAGCAAACTTGTCACATTTCATTTCTCCCTACTATATATTTGTCTACGTTAAATTTGCTAATAATGAAAAATGACAATTAAAAGGCATAAAACATTGCTACATATAATGATAATTAAATGTGATAATAATAACTAAAAAAATAAGTAGTTCAAAAGTCATGAAATGTATCATCAATTGGTATAAATATTTGATGGTAGACAACAGTTGTGAGTTAATAATTTATTTATTTATTTTTAAGTTCTATTGGTTATGAACTACTATCACATTTTTTAACTTCACATATATGTTGGGTAAATATATTTACATTTTTATTTTTCAATGTCCTATTTCTTTCATTATTTAAGGGAAACATTAAATTAATATAATCATAAGGTTAATATTAGATAAATCAAATTCCACCATTTTGTTTGTTATTAATCGTTCAATGGATTTTTTTGTAGGGATGGTTCATTGAAGGAAGAAAAGTATATGGAGAATGGAATACTAGAATTATTGCTTAAACAAATAGTCCTCATATTTTCTTCAATACTATATTATAAACTAACTTCAAGACTGACAACATAAATGTTAATGATTAATTATGTTTAGTTTCATGAAAAAATTTAATATTTATAAAATTTAAAATTTATGTTTTTATTTTTGTATGTGTTGTTTTTTATTCATCATATTCTCTTTGAAAAATAGCTCTCATAGAACGAAATTGGAGTTGCAAGGATCTCAATTCTCAATCATATTAACAAGTTGGACAAAATAAATTTTATTGACATAAATAATAATGGCTAAATGTACATTATTATTAATATTTGTGCCTATAATATAGTTAAAAGACTATTTAAAGCATTTAATTTGAATCCACATGTCATTTCTATATTGGTTAAAACATAATTCATCTATATTGATTACTAGATTATTTATTTATTTATACAATATTGTAAACTATCAACTTGGTAATCCATTTATTTATACAATATTATAAAAAGACAAGACTAAGTATCTTAATACCACAAATCTTGATAGCCATTAAATTTGAACAAAACAAACTTGTACGATGAAGTTTGAAAATGTGGTGAATATTTCATAACCCAACAATGAAACTTACATGCAAAAATAAGTAGATATATTATTTAATAATTTAAAAATTTAATACACTAACTTCAAGTGAATAGATAGATAAGACTTATTAGTGACACATACAATTTTATTGACGATATAATAAATAGGAAAAAATATTGCTTATTACAAATTTTGCCTCTATCAGAAAAATGTCAACAAAATGTCAACAATTGAGGATGTATTTTGTGACTTTTGAGTTTTGAGCATTTTTTTCCATTATTATAGAATTTAAGATATGTATAAATATCAATCAAGGTTTGTGACTTTTGAGCATCGCTTTTATAAAGTCATATCTAAAATCATGTGTCACATGGTTATAAATACAAAAAAAATATAAAATGTTAGCTGCAATCACAAAAATAAATTAATAAAAACTATTTATTTTCCTTTCCTAAATTTGGTTATTAACCTACATATTTATTTAACTTTTATTTTTTTTCATTTAATAGGAGGACTTTTTGGTTTTCCCTCACATTTTGTAGTAGCCTACTATTTAACTTAATTTATCATTTTTGCAAAATTTAAAAATTTAGGTTTTTTGACAAATTGAAATAGATGATATATTAAGACTAGTATTTATTAAACTACATACCGATGCTATTATTAAAAAAATATGATTTATAAGAAATAAAATACTAAGATAAAAAGCCCTCTAATTTAATTAAAAAGTATTTTTTAAGTTCTTTATACCGGAGAATTTATCAATCTCAAAAAAAAAAAAGAATAATAATCAAACATTATGCATTCATTTTCCCTTTCGTTTTCACTCACTAACTTTATATACCTAGATAATAAAGAGAGATTCAAGCTTTTATATAAAAAATTTAGTACACAATTTATCTATACAATCTAATCTAATTAAAGACAACCTTAAGCATTTACTTTTTTGCCACATAGCAACTATACTAGATTATTAAAAAAATTACATTAAAATATTTATTAGTAATTAATTTTGTTCATGTTCATGGACCCATGTTTGAAGGTGAATAATTTATAATTATAGAATCAATAATGAAAAATTTAATTTCGTTTTATTTATTATTTATGTTTCGCCAATGATGTTGACACGTTATCATTCACGCCAAATTAAAATAATTATTATCTCACATGCATTTCAATATAAATAATTTTTAAAATAGCAACCAAAACAATTCAACATACTTTCTATACTGGGTTTACACATGACTGTCATGAATTTAATGGACTCATTAAATGTAGTTTTTTAAAAATTACATGTTATTAGTATAGTAATCAAAATTACAGCTAAAATACAAATATAGTTTTAAAAATAAATCCGAGTTGTCAAAGAAATAAAACATTAACAAACTAACTTTTATATATTCAAAACTATATGTTTTTAAATGGATAAACTAAATGTCCGGACAAATCTTAATAATACGATAAAATAACAAAACTAAAAGAGATAACCCCGTGAATTTCACGAGTCACAAACCTAATTATTTATACAAATATGTTTTTGTAACTTAACTTTTATTTGATTAATCTATACATCTATCTATACAATATAATTAAAAGGGTAACTACAACACCTAAGTGATGTGACATGGCAAAAATAAATGTGACATGACAAAAATAAATTGTGATAATGTTGCAGTAATTTATTCATATCCATTTAAAACTATATTTGTATTTTTAAAATATGGCTCCACCCTCATAAATTTCAAGGCGATATATCAAAAATATACAGCTAAGACGATAAAATTTAAAGCGTACATTACCAAACAATTCCGGATTACATAGTTTTTTGAGAAAATTGAACATAAATTTTAATCTTGTTAACCATATTTACAATTTTACAATTAACAACTACAAAACTAATCCGCACAAGCTTTACACGCCCATAAAAAAAGTGCAACAAAACATTAACGAGTAGTTTCTAAGTTTATTTTAAAAAAACTTTACAAATTGAAAGCATTTTTCTAATCAAAATATTAATTAATACTTTTTAGAAAAAAAATAATTATACTTATTAATTTAGGATATACACCGGGTGATAAACGGGTGGTAGACCATGATCCATACCCCATCCTAAATTCACCCATATCCATATCCCACCCTAAATTGTAAAAAAAATCATCATCCATATCCCACCCATTTAATTTCGGGTGGATGGATATCCACAGGGTCAGGGTGAGACTGACATCCCTAGGCACTACTAGCATATTAACATATATGAAAAAAGTCGTAATTCTACATTCATTAAACTTACTCCTGTAACTAATGGTAACTAATAAGTGTAAATAATTACCCTCAAAAAAAAAAAAATAAGTGTAAATAATTGAATGAAAAAGCTTTAAAAATACACAGTTTACTTTTTGGACCATCATGACATAATTAAATCATTTTAATTATGTATCTCCTCTTCCAATATAAATTTTCTCCAACTCTGTTCGTTTGCCTATTATTTTTCTATAAAATTTATTGTACTATGGTTGATGGTCTTTTAACCATTACTAGGTGATTGTTGATATCAAAATAAAGATCTTGTAATATTTATAATTTCTTATTAAATATATATTATTGTTGTGTAATTTTACTATTATTCACAATCAACCTATTTGACTTTGTATTTTTTAATTAATAAGGAATCGTTTGGTTCATCTAAGAATTTAACTCATCAATGAAGTTACAATTCACATGATTTTAATTCCTATATACAATTCATGGGAAATAACTGAAACTTGTTTTGATTGTCATTAGGTAATTCGCATTAACCATTGAATTAAGTTCATATATGTTGTTTGGTTGGAACACCGTAATTCCCATGATTTTTTATTATAAATACTATTTTATCCTTCATAACATTAATTACTCTTAAATATAAAAAAAAAATTAATTGGTTTGAACAAGGGTATAATAATAATTCTCAAATATAAAGCATGTAGGCATTGAAAATGACCCAGGGGGCTAGGTAAGTCAATGTCTACATCATGTAGGAATTAAGTTGATGTAGGAAGTTCTAATTCCCCATTTTAGTTTTAAACAGGCAACCAAACCAGTGACTAAAATCTCAATTCATGGGATTTTCAAATTCAAATGTTTTTAAGAGGTAACCAAAGAAGCCTGAAGTATAATGATCTCTAACACCTGTTTTTCTTTTTTATTTCAAATCAAGGCATGCATTAAAAGAAAGTGGATTAAAGGAAGCAAAAGTGAATCTTCAAGTAAAAATTAAATACCGTGGTTTCTAAATTCTACTCGGTATGTTCTTAATTTTTTTTCAAAACTAAAATAGATTATTTATAATTTTTATACTAATTTTATTTGAATAAAGGATTGTGGGCCTAACTATAACAAGAGATAGAACAAATTCTTGAAATTGCAATAAAAAACTTAAAAAAGTTTATGAATATTTTGGGATTCAAATTTTAGCAATATAGTTTTTTAGATTATTGAGCAATTGAAATAAAAAAATTTAATTCGTAATCTAGGAAGTCGATACCGTTTGAATTGTATCTAATATTTTTTTTATCGATATAATAAATGTGTTACTATATTGCGGTGAACACACATATTAACATATATAATGGGTCGTCTATATCATTGCTCCGTTGTCAAGTTTGTCAAAATTAGTATCCACCACAACAATATCGCTTGGACGATTTGACTTAAGAAATAAACCAAACTTGTCAAAAAAATGAGGTATTAACTAAGTTTTTTTTTATGTATTTCAAGTCTACAACCTTCTGTTTTCAAGTAAACAAATATTAACAATACGATAAAAATATCAAAATTAAGAGATAAATCCGCGAATTTCACGGATCACAAATCTATTTACATCTAAAATGCCATAATTCCAATACATATTTCGTTTTATTACTTGTTGTGATACTGTTTTTTCTTTATTAAATTTTAAAAAATCTTACAATATTTTTTTCCTTTATGGATTGCTTCTCCAAATACTTACTCCATCCACGTCAGAGTTTGTCAAGCAAATAAAATACTAGAGTTACGATATTAAGAATGAATAAAAAGAAAGAGAGAACGTGCCTAAAAAAAGATAAAGTTTGGACAGAATATAATCATTAGCTCACACTAGTCCATCCTCTAATTAATCACCGCTTTCATAATTGGCATACGACATTGCTATCGGTTAAACTCTTTTGGCCAGGTGATGCTTTTCCCCCTAAACTTACGGGTTAACGGAATAACGGTATAGCGCGGTATAATTCTCTCATCGTGAATGTTCTCAGGAATAAGTAGCAATCTATTAGCAAAGGAGTTTGCTCCATTATCAAGAATAGAGATCAAACCCACGACTTCATAGTTAAATAATAACGTGAACAACCATTACACAAAACACATTTGGTTTAGAGCTGATCAAATGGCCCAGGCCCGGTGGCCCGACCCGGCCCAGTCCGATTTTTTCTCGGGTTTGGGCCTAATAGTTTGGCCCAAAAAGCCCGTGGCCCGGCCCAAAATAAGCCCGATATAAATATAGGGCCGGGTTTGGGCCAACCTAAAGGCCCGATTTTTGGCCCGGCCCGACCCGAAATTATTTTTTAAAAAGAAAAAAATTCAAAAGTTGGAATCGTATATCACATCATACTAATAATCTAATATCACTAATGCATCGAATTATCAATTTTGCGGATATTTTTATATTTTTATCGTACGCCTTTAGTTAATATTATTCATTTTTTGTCAACTCATAAGTTATGTATGGTAGTGAATGGTACTATGGATGGTTCTCCTGCCAAAAGAGTCGAAGTCAAATACCTAAGACTTGAAAATTTTATTTCGTTGCTAATAGTTTGTTCACATATCGATTTTGTCGATTGTTTCGTATTATATTATTTTGGCCCGTTTTGGCCCGAGGCCCGTTATAGCCCGAACAATTGTGGGCTTGGGCCAAGAAAATTGGCCCATCGTTTTGGCCCGGCCCGGCCCGGCCCGTGTATTTGGCCCGTTTATTTAGCGCGGGCCCGGCCCAAACCCGGCCCAGCCCGGCCCATGATCAGGTCTAATATTTGGTTGTCTAAATGAGTCCCATTAGAGTCACCATTAAAAGCACAAGTTAGGGCCAAGCAAGTTTAAGTCTGGATAGGAAAAGTGGATTAGACCGAAATATATGGTCTGGACTGAATTGAACCTGATCAATATAAATTCGGATGTTGATATATAGGTCTTGAAGTTTCGCTCTAATCTGGTCTAACACCGTCTAATTCTGTTGGATCAAATGGACCAAAACTTGGATGTTTTGTGACTAATTTCATCTTCAAAACAATATTATAACGTTACACAAATTCTCATTTGTGACGAATATACCCGTTACAAGGGAGACTTGTTGATAAACTTAATATTGGTGGTTATTTATGGTAACTATACTTTAGTCAACTACATATTTGATTTAATAAAATCTATAAACTCTAATTAAAAGGCTAGCAAAAATAATGTGACATGGCATATTTATGACATGGATTAATAATTTATTATATGACATTTGTTTAATTCATTTACCAATAAATATATAAATAAGTATAAAGGCTAACCAAAAGTATCTTATTTCACGACTAGAATACTAACAAGTCACATCATTATTTTTTATTTAAAAAGTAAAAAAAACGTTAAACTTTGACCTCTTAAATTTCTAGATAACTAAGACAACAATTAAAAATTAAAATCAAAGTTCATACTAAATTTTAAATTTCGACGTTTATTGTTAGAATATTCTAAGCAACAAATAAATATACACAACTTATAAAATAATAATATATAATTTTTAAATATTAAGGAGAAATAATAACATACTACATTAAACATTGACCTTTCAATTTTTAAAATTAGAAAAGGTTAAACGACAAGTAAAATTTTACACCACTCTAATTTTAAACATTGACCTTTTAATATTATCATTATTCTTAAATTAGTTTTGTATATTAAATATATTATTTTCCCAAATTTATGTACCCTTCAAATTTTCATAATTTATAATTAATATTGACATTTTAATTGAAAATTTTGTAAATTTTTTTTTCATAATTTATAATTAAAATTAAAGTTTTAATTAAAGTTTTTTAATAAAACATGTTAATAATTAAATAAAGTTTTTCATACTTAAAACCCACCATTTTTATTAACATTTTTTCCTATTTAATTCATTTTCTTAATTAAACATGATAATAAGTTGATTGAAATAGTACTTAACCCCAACCAAATTACTTAAAATTTAAAGCAAACCTTTTACATTTCATTTATCTTTACTCTATTCTTATATCTATATTAAATTTGCTAATAATGAAAAGAATGCTTAAAAGTCATAAAACCGTGCTACATATTTATGTATATATTAAATTTGCCAATAATGATAAAAAAAAGAACGTCCAAAAGTCGTAAATTGCATCCTCAATCGGTTATAAATATTTGATGGAAGACAACATTTGTGAGCTAAAATTCAAGCCGATCTTTTTTTATGCCTCCATCACAAAGCAAATTGTATGTGTTAATAATGTTTCTTGTCATTGTCTCAACATTAAGGTAAGCTAAGTATATCAAGGTTTTATTTATTTATTTATAAGTTTCATTGGCTATGGATGACTCAATTAATTTCACATATTTGTTACTATCAAAATTTGTGGATTGTGATATTCAAAGGTAAATTACTTTCATCTTTATGATTCATTGTCTTATTTATTTTATTATATAAAAAAGCTTAAACTAATAACGATAAGGTTAACACTACATAAATCATATTCCACCATTTTGTTTGTTATTAATCATTCAGTGATTTGTTTTTTGTAGGAATGATTCAATGGAGAAAGAGGACTATATGAAAGAAAATATTAGAATTTCGTAAACAAGGAGTCCCTTCACTCCACTTAATACTATATTATAAACTAACTAGTTTTAATTCCCGTGAAAATCACGGGGTTGTAACGATTTGATGCTTTAAATTATTGAAAATTAATTATTGGAAGAATAATATTTTTATCACCCAAATTAACTGTTTTGGAACATATTAATCATATTTCATTATTATTATAACAATTTAAAAGGATAATAGTGTTACTCCCTTTGCCTTAATGGTGTGTTTAGGAATAAAGATTATTTTTTCAAATTTAGATGGCCAATTTGTATGTTTGACAAACCTATTAAATTATGAATTTGTATTTCATACAAATCCTATTAAATATAAATAAGGCTAAAATAATTTCATTTGAAATCCATTCTCTAACCCTTCATTTCCAAATCTTTATTTCACGTAGCTAAATCGAAAATGATGCATTTCAAATTAAATTCTTGTTGCTAAACATGAAATGATATGTATTTTAATAAAAAAAATGAACAAAGAATTGAGACTTAAACGTATTTTACAATCCATTCTCTAACCCTTCATTTCAAAATCTTTATTTCATTTAGCTAAACTCGTATATTATTGTTAGACAATGGAAAGAAAACTATTATTGCACTTGCTCTTAGTTATTCCTATTAATACAAGTGGTTAATTGAAATGTGAAATATTGTTAACTATGTTTACCGTGTTAAGCTACAACGACTCTACAGGTGGAAATATGAGCAGTTACGTACCAAACAAATTACGGGTGGAAATTTGAACATTTATCAAGCTTATTCATTGAGGTTAAGTCAAGTTTTACATTATGTGATCCAACAAAATTTTATTTTCAATTGTTTTTTATTGATCTACTTTGCCATTTATAATAAATGCACTTTATTTCAACTTTATTTTTTATTGTTAAAGTTTTCATGTCAAAACCTTGGATAATTATTTATTCTATATTTGTTAGATTATACTGTATCTTGTACTCACCCGTGATTTCTCCAGCAATAACAATGGTTATCACCGTAATAAAGATTATAAATTTCTCAAAACACAAATTCTAAAATAAGACGGTCTCACACGGTTAGATAGTCAATTTTTATTATATGTTTGCTCATTTAATACTACTAAATGAGTTTTCTTTTTATATAATGGGACCGTCTTACGATAAGAGACCATCTCACAAAAAAGTTATTGTTCTCAAAATACTTTTAACTTGTTTCGGGTGCACCGTTCTGTATAAACTTGGCATTAAATTTAATGAATAATCAACTAATCATCGACAAACTCCAAGCGCCCTAAACATGTGTAAATTCATTGACAATCCAATCCCAAAATAACAAATTGTCATCAGTTCATCGGCAGTCGTAATAATCGCCTTCTAATCTTCTGCACAAAAAAGTAGCAAAAACAATAGACAGAAGCAATCTCCAATATTCATTGGCTTTAAATCTCATTTGAGTAGTAATTTGCTCATATTCATTGTATCATTTGCGCACAAACTGTGACATTGCTCAAGAATCTCGCTGCACTATATCACTTCTAACGATATTTATATGGACATGTAAAAGAATGTCACTATAAGTCTGCAAACGTCTAATTTGAAACCCAAAAAAACACTTGTGCTACATGCTACAACGATAAATATAACTAATTACAAATAAAATATATGAACTCTTCTACACCATTAGTTCTTACATGTAAATTAAATTTTACAGCAAAATGTAAAAATAAATCTAATGAAAAGTAAATGTTCTATAATATTATTGTACCAAAAATATTAATCGTAGAATTTTAAGCAAATTGGTATAAGGATCATACCTTGAGATACTTAAAATCAATCGTGAGACCGTCTTATTCTAGAATTTGTGATATATATACAAACTTGCAGTGTCTTTTGGATTTATTTAATGCATTAAATTAAAAGTAGATTAATTGAAGTAACTGAAAAAATGTGAGGGTTGGGATTGATAGAAAATTAAAAAGTTGAAAGAGGCTGGACTTTGGAGCAATGAAGAGGCCCAAGAGGGGGAATGATGAGGTGTCATGACTTATGATGTGGCACTATGTATGGATGATTATTCCTACGTGTCAAAATGTTTTGTGGGTTGTTTGTGTTTTTATAATATTTATAGATTAAAAGATAGATAATATGAATGTGAAGGACTAATTGTTTTTAGTTTCATAAAAAAATAGTATTTTATAAACTTTCAAATGTATGCTTTATTTTGGTATGTGTTTTTATTCATCATTTTATTCAATGTATATGTCTTATCACATAATGAAATCGGAGTTGTGAGAATCTCAATCTTATTAACAAGTTAGACAAAATAAATCTGATTGACATTGATAAAGGCTGAATATGCATTATTATATAGTACTCCCTCCGTCCCGATCAATTGTTATCTATTGCTTTTGACACAAAGATTAAGAAAAGAAGTATAAATGAATCTGCACCACACAAATTATATGGCCCCACATGTAATCAAATGTCATCCACAAAAAGTTGCCAAAAATGGAAATAGATAACAATTCAATGATACACCCCAAAATGGAAATAGATAACAAATGACCGGGACGGAGGGAGTAGTATTTATGCGTACATATCATATTATTCTATGTATATGTTTTATAAAATATAATCAGATTGCAATGAGATTGTAGTAAACTACTATTTAACTCAATTTATCATTTTTGCAAAAAAATTAAAATTTAGGTTTTTTGACAAATTGATATAAATGATATATTATGACTAACATTTATTAAACTTTACAACTATGCTACTTACAAAAAAAAAGATTTATGTGAACTAAAATATTAAGAAGATAAAAAGCTCTAAAATTATATAGGCTTTAAACTTCTTATTATATTGGGGATTTATTGTTCCCAAAAAAAGAAACAAAGAGAAAGAGAAATAACAACTAAAATATAACACGTAGTTTTGAAAATAAATCAAAGTTTTTTTAAAAAAAGTACTAACTAACTAACTTTTATGTATTTCAAGATTGTTATATCTTTTTAAATGGATTAGTTAATTGTTGGGACAAATGTTAAAAATACGATAAAATAATAAAACTAAAACAGATAAACCCGTGAATTCCACGGGTCACAAACCTAGTTAAATTTTTATACGTACAAATGAAAAATTTTGGATAAAAAATACAGGTTTAGTACGATGCAAGACCGAATTTTATAGGTCTAAATGTCTTTCATGGTTTTCAAATCCAGTTCGATTTTGGACCATTACTCACCCCTTGCAGTCTAACACTAGCTAATTTGGGGGGCGAGCAAGAGCGTTCGTCCCCTCTAACTAAAACTCGAATGATTTAGTTAAAGAATTTTGATTTTTAAAATTTATATTATGTGATATATTGTCATTACTTTCCCCTTGATGAGATATTTCGACTTCTAACTATAAACCATGACTTCGCTACTAATTAGAAGGCTTGAACTATACATGTGAGTTAGGTTTGAGTTGTTATTTTATACTTCGTAGATGTTTATATTTAGATGGGATATTCTGTGGTGTACCCCTGAGTTTTTCGGTATTTTATGTTATATCCCTACATTTTTGAAATTCTATGATATGCCCCGACCCAAAACTTTATATATTAGTGTATATCATAACCTCATCTATTGTCTTTACTAACTTATTTTCTTAATTGATCTATTAAATCGTTTATCATCATTCCAACTACTTGATAACCTGGTAATTTACTTATTAGTTTACCGAACTACCCATTAACTCGCCAAATTGTATCAGAATCTAACTAAAATTCATCAAATCTACATAGTACTGCTAAGTTACTTTATGGATTGTCCTTTACCATAGTCACTGGATGAGATTGCATGCATGCACGTCACCCGAAGATGTACCTCTGCCACCACTAAGCTCGGCTTGGTTGACATTCAAGGATAGAAGTGTCGATCACCTTGAGAAGTTATATGAGAGAAACATTGAGCATTGACACACTTCAATGGGTTCGACACCACACCGTCGTCGAAGAAAATCTAAAGGGTCTACCTCCGGTGTTGCTAGTATCATCTCCATAGACAGTTCGAAATAGTTATCAGTTTAGTTACTGTTTTATTTTGAAATTGTAACCGTTTTAGTTAAATTATACTATGTTGTTTCAAGTTTTCTATGCTTTTAATTAAATTGTACTATGTTGTTTTAAATTTTCTATGGTTTTAATTAAACTAAATAGTCAACAAACTAAAAAACTACAAAGTTAACAAACTAAAACCATCAATAAAATAAGGTAAACTAAAAATTCAACAAACTACAACAATCCACTAAAAAACACTAAAAAGGCTAACTAAAACACTACTCATCATCATCACGGCCGAAATACGGAGTCAACTCCCGCATCATAATCTGGACACGATCTATAACCGCCTCCTCCGTTGGTTGATGGAAAAGAGTCTTCACGTGTCGACTAACGTTTAGGGCGACTTCCGGCTCCTCGTGCATGAGAATCTCCCGCGCCTGAAATCTTCGGTCCGGAGGGAAAAAGTACGGTTGAGAGATGTCGTCATACCACTTAAAGTAACCTCTCATAACCTCAAATGACAAATAAGTTGGAGTAGACCGGTGATGAAAAGATATGTTCGACCCATCGAACCCCCAACCTCTATCCGCATCCGGGCCCCAATCAAATTTGTAGACGCCTTTCGTCGGTCGCTGCTCAACGGAAGGAGGCTGCATCGGGGCCGGGATTACCTGACGATACCCAAATTGGCGCATGCAGCGATCGGGACAGTACGGCTCTACTATGTTAAGAAATCTGATAAAACCAGAGTAGAGCGATACCCTACACTCAGCCTGAGGACAAGTACAGTAAGGCAACCATCGAACGTGATGACGCTGAAGCGCGTCCAAACTCTAGCGATGTAACTCCAACATCTTCCGATCACCCTTGAACCGAGGTAGGCGAGACCAAGCATCTACTAGTGGTATGCCAGCAGAATACCATCCACTCCCGGGTCGGAACTGGGGAAAGTACTCATATATCCAAGCCTGCAACAGCGGCAGACATCCACTAACACCAGAAGCCTCCCGTCGGGATACTATACCAAACTACCGGTACAAGTAAGCTAATCAAGCCGCACCCAGGCATACCGACCAACATTATCTACGTCATCAAGCAAAGGAAGCAACTGAGCACTCACCTTATCACCCGATTTGTCCATGAAAATGGTATGACCTAGTAAAATCAACACATATGCCCGAAACGAACCAGGCTCGTTACCACGCTCAACCAAGTCCTTCAACGCCGAACTCGAAAAACCACCTCCCTTATACAAGCGTTGATCTACAACACCAACCCCAAAAAAGGCAGCCACCTTCACCTTCAAATCAACGTCTTCCCTACTCAAACCATCTCCAGCCTCAGACAAACCTTCCACGAACACCCGATCACCGCTACACCTCAACCCAAGAATCCTTTCTACATCATGTAGCATTATACTAATCTCACCAAGATGCATGTGGAAATTGTTAGTATCAGGCTGCCACCTTTCTATGAAAGCACTCAAAAGGTTCTCATCTAGACCGGTGGTGAAGCAACTCCGCAGAACACCTAGCCCGCTATCAATCACCTTCTCGGATACAAATTCGGAGAGCTTAATCTTCCTAATCTCCCTCGAAGGATCCGACCTTTTGTAACACTTAATCCACGATCTAAGAAGGTCCGCATCTGGTTCAATCCAACTACTGAACGCTACGTGTCCACCAAAACTCCGTAAGACATACGGGTTATTAGGCCCACCCTCAACTGAACCTCTAACGACCCACGAATCATCTCTCCCCGCCCTCAACCTCTCCCTCCTAGATGAGGTCTCCCCAACTCTCATAAAGCGGCCCAACGTATTCCGCACCGCCGTACTCCGCCCCATCGTCTGAGTAGCGAGTAGTGGACGGTTCGGAGCAACCTGCGCCTCCTCCTCCTCGAATCCTCCTTCGTCTCCTATTATATCTCCTCCTCCGACACCAATCGGCTACACGTCGGAAACAACTGGCTAATTCCCTTCCCATCTCCCTCTCCGAATCATCACTACTAACGCGTCGGCTGCTACCGTGACCAGGTGTAGGAACCATTACTATACGAGGTGTCGACAGTCGACGGGGGGGGGGGGGGGGGGTGGGGGTGGTGGTGGTGGTGGTGGTGGTGGTACACGTCTCGAAGTTTGAGCCACCACACGACGCTTCGATGATGTCACATTCCAACCATGGGTCACTACTACAATTAATGGAATAAGTAACACTAAATAGAGAACACTTCAATTGGATAAGCGTCTTCTAAATTAATAGAGAACGCTCTAAACAAAAAACTGTTCTTTAAAACTATAATATAAAACGCCTAATAAAATAACCGTTATCTATGACTATAATATAAAACGCTTAAGATAAAAAGCGTTATCTATGTGATGGATACAAGGAAATGCCTACTCTTATTCCTATTATTATATTAATTAATTAATTTATTAATTATTAATTATAAATTACTAATTGTTAATTATTAATTGTTAAATTATTATATACTTTATGTTATATCAAACCGCAAGATCAATAAGGCGATTTAGACTCAATTGCTTCTTCCTTATTAGTTTCCTGCACATTACCGTCTTGCTCAAATTTTACGCGCTTCATCCTCTTCAATTTCGTTGCATCCTCATGTCCTTCATCCTCTCCAATTGGTAAGTTTAATATTTTTGTCTAATTTTTTGTTTTCAATTTGAAGTAAACCCTAATTCCTTCATCCTATTCAACTGTGTTAGTGTTCAATTCGTTGTTTCATATAATTGCCCATCTTGTTGATGATGAAGATGATTGGATTAACTAATTAGATATCATTCCTATTACTTCGGTTTATAATAACCCGAGGGGAGGGGGCGAGAGTTGCCTATAATTCATAAAAAGATTATGTAGTAAGATAAGAGGATGATTACTACTTCGTACGTCTATTAAATGCAATCATGAGCGGTGTGCGAAATTCTTACTAACAGATTGTTCGGAGTAAACCAACTGCAAATGTGCTTTAGGCGCCCGTAACCTATCCATCTGCTCTCTTATAGTATGAGAAAGAGCTAGCTATATTTAATAAGTTTAACTTATGCCGCTGTATTTTTACCTTACTGAGCGTCCTTGCCTACAAAGAGAAGTCTTGTGTGACAACTAACTATATCTATGCTTCTTGTTCAAAAAGAGTATACGCATCTAATGATAACCAGGTTGATCTCTTATACTTACTATAGGAATAGGAAGAATCTCATATCTTGGCTATGCATCCGTTGACGCTGCTTATGCACTCGCCTATGTAGTGGAACGTGCGCAGTACATGGGGGTGTTATGAGTAGGCAGTTAGAGCATATAGAGATGTATGTGAATGCTCATTTTACACATACGCTAGATCTCCTGTAGTCTTAATCTTTTTCCTTAGCTAGTTTGACGTCGGGATGAGTATAATATCTTAGCTGCTTGTCCTCTATGATCATTAGTACTCTTTTAGGATCGGTAAGACATGCGTTATCTGCTATACGAGATGGATAGACTATAAAAATTCACAGTTTTCAGAACTAGGAGCAGGATCTGGATCAATAGCAGTAGCATGAAAAGCATCGGCAACAACTTTAGTATTCGCTAGGGATCTTACATCAAAAACATAAGGCGCCTGCACTAAAATAAAATAAGTGAACTTAGTTTCCAAAAAGCATAGAAAATAATAGCGTATAATAAGAACCCAACAAGTAAGATAAAAAAGTTATAGCATGCGATATCTGACTCGATTGGGTTTGGTCGAGACAAGAGCATCTTTTCCTGCCATGAGCTTGATGCTTCCCTTACCTTGAGTATGCATGGCATTAACTAATTAGGCAATCTTCCAAATATGAGTCATTGAAGCTAGATAACGTACCGGAATGTGGAGTGTGTTTATGCTTGCTTGCGTTTGGACTTGGCAGTTCCATTATAAAACTAAGCTATAATCACATCTATAAGATATTTCTATGATTTATGTGCTAATGGTCTATATAATTAAATTGTTTGGTTCATATTTTACTCCGTAATTTCAATAAAAACCCTGAAATAACTGCATAATCTTTCTGAGGAGCTATATTTATGTGACTGTTGTTCGAAATGATGGGTGAACAACGGAGAGAGCAACTGGATGATTGCTTGGTGATCTCATTCATGGAAAAGACGGTCATTGTCCTAGAAAACTAGTTGAAAGGAGTCTCAATTATTTGAGAGTATACAAGGAGGCTTTTACCTTAGAAGAACAATTTAACATTCTTCAAAAAAGGCTGCATTGGAAACTTCCATCTATTGGAGTGTGGAAAGTCAAGGTTGATGGGGCCTATTATGAGGAGAAGGGCTGTGCAGTGTGCACGTGGTGCAATTATACGAAATCACGATGGATGAGTGTGGAGGGCTGGATTTAAACAAATCAGGTGTCAATGGACAGTTGATGTGGTGGAAACTAAGGCCTTGGAGTTTGGCCTTGATTTGGCAGTTTAACAAGGAGCAGAAAAAGTGCAGGCTGAATCATATTGGATTAATCTAATCAACATGTTAAAGACTCAACCGAGGAGATATAGCGTATGTGTATAATTAGCATTTCCTTAGAGAAAGCTTCTTCTTTGGTTTCAGCATAAAGTATGGTTATTTACACTTAACATGCCATTGTAGAAGTGCTTTCTTTGAGGCATTTGGTAATGTCCTATACATAAGACTAACATTGCATTATGTACATATGCAGCATTCAAGACTGCACAAGCAATCCCAAATGATAATAATGCTAAGACGAACAACATGAATGGTACTCACCTCTTTGATTCGCCGCCATACACGAGACTGTTTGATATGTTTATTATTTGTTTATTTGTTTATTCAGTCTCCAATAATATTCTAGGCTTATTTATTTCTCAATATAAGGAATTTCTCTGTGGACTCATAATTTTTGTAGAAATGGGAGCAAAATTATTGTTCAAGCAGCAAAAGAAATTAAGAAAAAATGAATGATTCTTCCTCTTGAGCAACATTTAATTACCTTTGATGAAGTACGGTATTCAGTCGACATGCCACAGCCCACAGGTAAATATAAATCTGACGTGATTATATATAATTGTGTCTCAAATAATACAATTGTTCTATAAATCACAAAGTTCATTTATATAAGAATTATTACATATTTAACCAACTCATTAAAAAAATACGGAGTATAATTTTAGGAAGAACATGCATCGAATTGGATTAATCTTACATGTAAGACTATCTCGTACATGATTCATTGTGTATAAATTACAACTTAACTTATATCGGACAATATAATCCTTTAGGCAGCAGTTCAGGGGCAGGGAGAGAGTGTTATCACAGATTACATCCTAAAGGTACTTTATCATAAACTCTTCCCTACTGTTTTCAAGCAACTTATTCATTAACTACTGTAAGTCTTCTGTTAATAATATGAAAACATTTTCAGATATTTGGGCTAGAAACCCGCACCTGAGACATATGACCTCTTTGACGATATGATTCGCACTCTGATGCTCAAGTTGTGTACCAAGGTCCTCGAGAACACGTTCTCGGCTTCTTTGAGGTGATGGAATTTCGGTATCCTGACCGAAAAGGAGTCTCCGATTTCTTGCAGGAAGTAAGTAACAAAGTCCTTGAATTCTTGAAATATATTACATTCTGTCAAAATATCAATTCTTGGGTAAGACCATCTTAATGTATTATTAATTAATTGAATGGCATTATGATTTGAGAGATTGTGGGGGTGAGTTTCGGATAATCAATTCACACCACATATAATCACTCCCCCATAGAGACTCAAATTGACCCATCAGTCAAAATGACTTGACCCTAATCGGTTACTGTATCACTTTTCTGCTATTTTTTTCTTTACAGGCAAAGCCTTCAATTGAACTATCTGGAAAACTTGCTGAAGAAACCAATTGAGTAAGAGGTATTTTCTGGCTCTTTTAGTTTTGTAGTCTGGTGCTTCTTTTCTGAGACATTTCTGCAATATTCTCTTAATTCCACATTTTGTTGAATAATTCTTCCAAGACAAAAGGAGTAATAAACTGTCTGAATGACAAGATTGTTACCATCTTCAATGAGAATCTGTGTTTAAATAGGATTCTGATGCTTCTTGTATCACGATTAGTGTCATAGCAGCTAAAACGATCGATAAAATATCTAGTGTACTTCCGTAAACCTTGGATGCGCTTGTCATCCTAGGAAGAATTCATCTTTCTACTTTTGTCAATTGCACTGGGATTAGTTTCGTGTTTTACAAGCACTTTAAGTAGTTGAAACCATCAATTATAGGTATATTTTAGACATATAGTTGAACACAGTCCTCTTCTAAGTTCTAATTTATTGAGATCGTATATGGCAGGGATACTCTGCTATTCAATGAACCTCCTGATGCTCGTAAACCTGATGTTAAATGGCGCTTGTATATTTTCAAGGGCGGTGACGTGTTAAATGGTAAGGGTTCTTGTTTTCATTCTCCTTTCATTTCCCGGCTATCCCTCACCCCTTCATTTCTCTCCTCCTTTCCTATCCCATCCAAACACGTGATATTTGTTTATTGAATATGATGTCCCTAGTTTCTTCTACGGAGTATAAGTTAAGACTCGTCACTCAGAGAATAAGTTAAATATAAGTAAAGAGTGCTTACCTTACGACGATCTGCCAGTGAGCAACACGTCAATGGACAAAGTTCTGGTAGCGCAAAACTGGAAGCAGCTAGCAAAGCATTGCCACTGATGTAATTAAGCCTGATGTATTCCTCTTATTATTATCAGTGTAATGTTAGTTTTCACAGTCAGCATTCTTAGTGGTCTAGCTTCTTTATGATCTTGTCAAAGTCAGAGCTTGTAGCAAGACTGCAGTCTTTCGAGATGACTCCCTGTCATACTCTCTTCTCGGGCACACGTGCCTTGCCTTGAGTGTATTCTTACGTATCATGAGCATGAGTAAGGAATATAGAGTTGTAGCCATGGGTCTTATCGAGGGCTAGTATAAAACAGGAGCGCCTCTTTATTTAGAATAAGATAAGGGTAGGCTGGAAAGCGTGAAAGCTATGCAACTATTAGTATGTGAGCAAAGACCAAACGAAAAGGGTCTTGCCCCAGCCCTAGAGAGCAAGGCAAGAAGGAAGCAGAGGGTCCAAAGAAGTTCAAGGAGCCCTTGGCTGCAGAATGGGATTCATTATTCTTATTCGTAATCCTACGTCCTACTATCCACACCGTAGTGTTATGCTTTTTTTTACTGTTATAGTATATTAAACATAGTATTCTTACTTGACAAAGAGGGTCGTGGAAGCAAAAGTTCAGTTAAATTAAGTGACCGTGTATCTAGTGTTATGCTTTTTTTTTACTGTTATAGTATATTAAACATAGTATTCTTACTTGGCAAAGAGGGGTGTGGAAGCAAAATTCAGTTAAAATAAGTGATTGTGTATCAACTTCACTCTTGTTTTTTTGTTCTTTGCAGGGGTAGGTGTATCAAACCAAAGAGTTGTACGATTGTACTTGGACGTTGGAGAATATCTATAGGTTAAGCTAATGTGCCCGAGTAGAATATGCGTATTCCGTTTAGCGTTGAGTATTAATGTAAATTTGTAATGACAAATGTATGTTAGACATTTTTTTTACAGGTGTATGTTAGACATTAATTTTGTAAATAATTGGTATCTTAATAAAAATTTACATTTACCAGAATTTTTTTTGTGAGAATATTTTTTCCTATTTTAACCGTAGTTAAAAGCCATTTTTGTACTAGTTATATAATATTAAAAATATTTGTTTTTTTTTTTAAAAAACGCAAAAAGTTAGAGAATAGTTATCTATCTCGACCGTTCTCTATTCTATGGAAAATAGAGCTATCATCTTTGTTAACCGTTTTCTAAGGTATATGAAAGAGAATGCCTCCAAATTATAAGTGTTCTCTATAGTAAAAGAAAACAAAACGCCTTACACAATAAGCGTTTTCTAATGTATAGCATATAAAACGCCCCTCAGGCCCGTTATCTATACTTTAGAGAACACTGAGTTGGAGAACGCCTAGGGAGCGTTTTCTAAAGTCTTTTTCAACTGTTCTCTAAGCCTTATTTTGTAGTAGTGGGTCCAATCCGACATTTTCATTACCTCTGTCGCTCTCCGATCTAACTCTCTATCTCTTTCGCTAGTCATCTGCATCATTAAAATAAAAATGTTCAAAGACATATTCAAAAACTAAACAAATAAAATGCAATTTTAAATTAACAAAAAAAAACATCTTGACAAAAAAAATGAAATTAAATGAAAATTTAACAAATAAAATGAAAATCGAAAATTGACAAAAAAACGAAAATTTAAATTAAAAAAAATAATTCATAAACCCTAAATTCTAATCCTAACCCTAACCCTAACCCTAACCCTAACCCTGGCATGACATGTTGAAAAAAAAATATGAATGTTGGTGCCCAGGCAAGACATTGAATCCCAATGTGCGACCCCAGGCAAGATATTAAATCTCATCGTCTCACCCTAGGCCACACGTTCAGATTCAACATATGAGACACAGGCAAGACAATGAATTTCACTGTCTCACCCTAGGCCACACGTTCAGTCCCAACGTGCGAATCATTCTAACAAATTCCCAGATTTTCGAACCATTTTCGAAGCAAATTAACCCAGATTTTCAACAATTAATAAGATTGTAAGTATCATTCTAACAAATTCCCAGAAATTGCCCATATTTTTCGACCAAAATTACCCTAATTCGAAATTCCCATAAATTACCCAAATTTCGCCCAAATACATGAATTAACAACAAAATTGAAGCTACTAATCACATATTCATATCAATATATCATTTAGAAACTTATTTTAGTATCAATTGGGCCTTTGCAACATTAATTTAAAATTAAATCAACAAATTTCGAAAAAAAAAGACGGAAAACTTACTGCTTGGGTTGTTGCTGTGGTCGTGTTGTACGGTCGTCGTGCAGGGTCGTCGTGGGTAGTCGTGGGGCACGGTGGTCGTTGGTACGGTTGGTGGAGCAACGGTGAGTGTTGGTGTTTGGGTTGATGTTGTTGTGTGGGTTGTTGTTGTTGAATGTCGTGAGAGAGAGCAAGAGTGTGAGAGAGAGAGAGAACAAGAGTAGAGGACGTAATTTTTATGACAAACGCCGTCTATGTTTACTAAAATGACGTCTACGTTTACTAACTCGGTTAATCAACTAAATCACCCGAAAAGTCATGTCAAATGAAACTGATGTGTGCATTTTATATGCACTTTTCTTACCATTTTGGCAAGCATTTGTATGCACATTAGATGCTTTTATTAGGAGCAATGTTAGTGTCAAATTCTCCATATTTGATTATTTGCTACTTTGGTATATTCGTATTGGTTTTGTAGAAAATGATACTTTGTTGCGCATTTTGAGCCAATTTTTGAGCACATGGATATTTGGAATAGCTATACACCGGACTTCCTGCTGCTAAGGAAGCTTATCGAACATTTGAAGAGGTTAAGGGTTGAATTAGACCCTTACTTGGTTATTTGTGATAGTTCTGCCTACTTTTAGGAGTCATAACTTGAGTTTTACTTGAAGTGATTAAAGTTCTAGGAGAAAGCTTATCCTGTTATCTTCCCAACGCCACTGAAAACGCTTTATTTGCCTAAGTAATGAAGAAATGACGGTCATTTGAAGTTCAGCGCGCATTGTAGGAACTGCGCAACGACAGAGCAGCTGATCGACAGAGGAGGGAACCATCAACAATACAGCTCATCGTCACAAGAAAATGAGTTTTGGAGCATCTAGTGCCATGTCGATCGTGAGTGAGTATGTCTGTCTATCGACATTGACCAAGTGTGTCGATCGATACAAGGAGTCTGTCTATCGACATGTGTTTTCGTTGGCTAGAGTTTCGTGCCTTAGGTTTTTTTTAGTTAGTTGCTCTTTTATTTTTATTTCTTTGGACTTTTAGTATTTAAGGCTTATATTTTTAATTCATTAGGTTATCTTATATTTTATTCTTATTTCGACTGCGACAACCTTATTCTACGTAACACTCTCTCAAACTTTTAGATCTAGACTTGAAATTTCTCCTCTCTACCTTTCCGAATTTTTGGAAATTCCATTTAATCTTTCGTTCTTCTTTTATCTAGTTGTTATTTTTCGTTTCTCCTTTGTCGCTATTTATTTTATGTCGGATTCCCCCCATTATTTGTTCATTATGAATTCTTCTCTTAATATCATTATCGTTGTTAATTCCGTTATGCGTAGCTAATTTCTTCGCTAAGATTTAGGGGAGCCAACGAATTTATGACGGGTGTTAATTAGGTTTTAGATTGGCCAATTAATTTATGCATTTGTTGTTAATTGCAGCATTTAATCACGATTAGTCAATTAATGTGCATGATTGATTATTTGATTCGGTAAACCCCGGACCTATGATCGAAAGCCTGGTGAGGGTTAGACCTGCTATACACATTAGAGTGCCTTAATAAGTTGCGAGAGCCCGTTAGAAACATTCTAGGGCGATTAGTGGTCTGAGAGGACCTTTTCAGTACCCCGTAGACTGATATTTGCGACCGATCTGCGACCTAAACTATAACCGTTAGACATTCTTGGTGAACCGACTATCCTAATTTTCTTTCCCTATATTTTTGTACTCTTTCTTATTCTTTATTTCCCTTTATTCCTTAACTACTTTAGTTTAGCAATCAAAATTTTTTAAAAAAAAACAATTTGTTACTTAGAATAGACTTTAGAACGGTATATAGAATTTATATCTGTCTCTCTGACGATATGATCCCGACTTTCTTACCGCATTAGTTAGATCAAATGATTATTTTTTATAGAATTGCGATAGCCGTATCAAAAACCTAAATAAAGAAGGCTCCGAGTCGACGGCTTTGTTACACCGCTTAGCTTGCACCCGACTCATGGAAATAATAGGGAGTAATGCTTATTGTAATGGTTGTCAGATTTTAGTATCCAGAAGGGGAAGCTGCATTTATGATTTAGATATCAATTAATGTTTACGAAATTACCATTGGTGAGTAACAATAATACCATGATACAATAATTTTGTACCACAAACTGCATGCCCTACCTCTTTGTTACTGAACTCCGCATGTGTTTCTGGGTGTTGCATTTATAGCCTATTTATTCTCTCTTACTTTTTCCACCCAATCCAACATTTCTGTTCACTGTGCTTAAGTAAATCAAAATTTTACTACACTAGGTAAACCAGTTCTGTACATTTTTACATTTCCTAGAGTTTTGTTTAAAGTTGAAGGTAAATCTAAGATACACAAAATATTAAATCAAAGTGTCAAAGTAATTTAGGGGGCGTTTGTTTCGCGCATGGGTATGAGTTTGGAATCAGGAATCATACCTGGGTGGTATGGGGTTGGAACTCCATACCCGATACCTTGTGTTTGTTTCAATTGTAAGTAGTATGAGTTTGAAACTAAGTTAAAGTTGAAATATGTAAAATTTAATACTTTAAATAATAATTTTATCATATAAAATTATAAAAATAAAGATTTTATCAAATAATTATATAACATGTTTCGTTTACAATACGTGTTAATAACTATTTTTCACATTTTTGATAATTGTAGTTTGATACCCATGGGTATCAAACTCATACCCATCCCCCTCCCTGGGTATGAGAAACCCATACCTCGTGGGTTTGAGGTATGGGTATGAAACCCTCGAATTTGCTAAACAAACACGTGATATGGGTTTGGCTCATTCCAAACTCATACCTTATACTCCCTCCTATTCTCAATAACTGTCCCATTGTCCATTTCCGTCTATTCACATAAATGTCCCATTGTCTATTTTTGGTAAATATTTACACTTATTTTAATCACTTTAATTCACAACAATACCCCACCTTACCCCACAACATTACTTATTTTAATCACCTCTACTCACAATAATAATCAAGAATACATTCCCTCTCTCCAATCTTCCCACCCCAACACATTACTTTACATTAAACAAATGAATTCCTTAATTCCCGTATCCAACCCGAAATGGGACAGTTATTGGGAATAGGAGGGAGTACTTTTTAGGTTTGAACCACACATCCCCTAAGAAAAAACACAAATTGTTTAAGCAAAGCTGCCATTCTTATTTCAGAAAACCTTATTTTCGGACCTCTCAGACCATCCCCAAGCAACGTCATACTAACTAGTTCACGATCTACCTTTACACTTAATTACCCCTTATTTATCGTGACCCACTTTTATCCTCCCAAGCAAAAAAGTCACAACCCGGGTCACCGTCTTAATATTTTCGAGACTCAAAGCACACTTTTTGCTTACACACCTCTAGATTAAAGCACATTTCTAGACTACTTTTTTTTTTACTCCTCTTTATTTGTGTCCAACCAATCACAACTAGACACATGGAAAGTCACAAGTAGAGATGGCAATGGATCCCGGATCCTACCCACATCCACCAGACCCTATACCCAAGGGTAGGATATGGATCCCATTATTTTAGATCCTTAGGATCTGGATCGGATCCATATCCTCATACGAGTACGAGGGTCGGATCTGGATCCCGCCACTAAGATCCAGATCCTACCCTTGGACCCTCTTTTAATTTTTATATATGTGTAATTTTTGGATAGATTCGACCCTTCAGAGGTATATCATGGAAACAAGCAATCAAGTATTAGTGTTTATTTTGTTTGGACAATTTGTTTTATTATGACTTGTTGGAATTATAATTATTTTGTGGTTTGTAAACCTTATTTGTAAGTTGCTACACGACTTTTTAATACTTTGTACACTCTTTTTATTTTTTTTAGACTATGATTTTTAAACCAATGAAGTTAATAGAGGGTAATTCGACAAAAACATCGTCTCTAATTGACAAGTTAAAGTGAAATAGTGTATAATAGTGACTTGGTGCGGTTTCATTTGAATGTATCGTTGAAGATTGACGGATCTGGATTTTATCCAGATCCTACCCAGATCCTTAGGATGCGGATATGGATCTACAAATTTCGGACCCTGAGGATAAGGGTAGGATCTGGATATACCATTTTAAAATGGATCTGGATCTGGATCCTATAGGATCCTGTCCAGATCCTACCCATTGCCATCTCTAGTCACAAGGTCATGGAAGAAGGTCACCAAGTGACATTTTCTCACCTTGGTTCACCTTAATCTTATCTATATAAATAGCAAAACATTTAACCCATCCTCATGAAGCCACCTCATCACATTTAGTTTTTTTTTTTAAAAAAAGTAAATGTGGGTCCCGCAGCAAAGAAAATGAATTTAATTTCTAAAAAACCGCTATGTTTATGTTGGTACGTAAATAATTACGTTTTATATTTCGTACGTACGAAAATATTAATGTTGTCAGAAATCGCACTATTTTGATTAAAATAATATTAATAATAAATTACACCAATTTATAAGAATAAAAAATTTAAATACTAAAATGTAACTACAAATGAAATAAAAAATTATAGAACAAAATATTTTAATTCCAAGAAATTAATTTTGGAAAACTTTTGAACAGTTCATAATAACAAACGTTTTAGTTCTATATAAAAAAAAAAGTTTTAGTATACTTACGAGAAGTATAAATTTTTTTTTTCCGATTTTAAAGTTACCGTGGTCCGATTTTTTTCGTCAAATGACTAAAATTTATCAGCAAAGTTACAAAAATTAATACTAAAATTCCGCCCAATTATATCGTTTATGTTTTGTTAAAAATATTTATGTACTATTTTTTAAAAGATACCCGTGCAATTTGCACGGGTTTAAAACTAGTAGCTTACTTAATTTGTAATTAACAAGACTAAGCAAGGTCATGACCTCCTCCATGACCTTACTTGGGACTTGGGAGTGGTCTCACAATCCCCATTGTCATATCAACATTATCTAAATCGATTGTGAATACGGTCTGAAATTAAGACCGTCTGAGACGAGAATTTGTGAAAGCAAAGATAGAGTGATACCGACATAGGTCACCCGTCTAAAGTACGAGACGCATAGCAGGTACTGCAATAAAGGCTGTGTAACAGACTAACAGTGTAAGGTATGATCAACAGTGAGCACAACATGATCAACAGATCTCTAAATCTCCCATTTTTGTCCTTTAATTTGGTAATACTACTTCGTCACATTTTATCCTTCAATATCAAACTGTCAAACCTTGCCACAATTGTTTTCTAGACTGTCAACCATATTGTTTAAGATTCAATTAAACTAATCCTAGCATTCAACATTTTTGGGAGATATACGGCGTATACTCTTATAAACTACTCTAACTTGGACCATCCCCAAGCAAGGTCGTCAATCGGGTCGCGACTTTGTTGGGTCGCCTTAATTACCTAATTAACAAGACCTTAGACGATAATTAACTCGACCTTGAACAAGTCGGGGTCAATTGGTGACCCTGAACAAGAAGAGGTCACCATGTGGTGACCTTCCACATGGCAATACACGATTGGTTTACAAATATAACTTATTTCACACGATTGGTTTACAAATATAACTTATTTTTAGTATTAGTAAATAATAATAATAATTAAAAGAGTAAAAGAGAGGTTTTGTGGGATAGAGAATGTAGAAAATGATTGCGAAAGTTGGAAAGTGGAGAATTGATTGAGTTGGTGACCTAGGTCGTGACCTTCTGTTTGGGATGGTATAGGTGGGTCAAGATAAATAAAGTGAAATTAAGGGTTAATATGTTGGTGACCCGATTAAGGCGACCTTCTGCTTAGGGATGGTCTTAGTAAGTCTCCGAGAATGAAACCGTTTTTCACTAAATTAATGAGAGATAATTAATAACTACACTTAAAACTAACTTAAAAAAGAGATAAAAAGAAAATAAAAATAATAATTACTTTTTATAAAAAAATGTCTCTCATTAACATTAACATTGTATAACTATTCTCTCCATGTCAATATTAACTAAAACTAATTTATATTCTATCTAACCTAGTTTTATTATCTCATTTCTAAATAAATTAACAAGTATTTACACTACAAATTTCCTCATCCTTTCCAATTTATTAGTTTTTTTGTCAATCCACTCGAAATACAAAGTATGATATATAAATGGGGTGGTGGGAATATAATATCAAAGAACCCTTGAAGTAGAGCCGGGCAATGGGTCGAGTCCAGTCAACCCAGTATTACCTCGTTTTGTTGACTAGAATTAGCTCGTAATGAAGCGAGCCAAATTGAGCAATGCTACTTTTTTGGTTTTTCACGTGTCGAGTCCTCCCAATTAAAGTTTAGGCCCGACACTAGTAGTGAAACAAACCTAGCTGGGTTAGCAGCCGGGCTGATTGAAATTCAGCCTAAAGGTGTGGCCCGGGACAGGTTGGGCCAACCTAGACTTATGTCTAGACATGTAAAACGGGTTAATCGGGACGGGTTAATTTGGGTTGCTCGGATTT
This sequence comes from Silene conica, assembly GCA_029255685.2. Classification (NCBI taxonomy): domain Eukaryota; kingdom Viridiplantae; phylum Streptophyta; class Magnoliopsida; order Caryophyllales; family Caryophyllaceae; genus Silene; species Silene conica. The sequence continues at coordinate 8,110,384 of CM055319.2, forward strand.
GCGAGACTCCGGGTCAGGTCAGGTCATTTTCGGGTGGGTTATTTCAAATTATTTGGGTGTAACGGTCAGATTTCGATAATAAATTTTCGAGTCAATTTAAATAAGCTATGGTCAATAAGAGTTTGGGGTCATATTTGGCCATTTGGGTCCTCGATTCGGGTGTGAATTGGGTTCAAATCATATTATTCGGGCCGGGTAAGTCTATGACGTTTACTTGTGTGTCAAATAGGGATGTCATTGGGACGGGTACAAGTGGATACCGCCCCGCACCCGCCCCAGTTGGGGCGGGGATGGGTAGAGCTTTGGCGGGTGGTGGGGCGGGGACGGGTATGAAAATTGTACCCGCCATGGGTAGTGGGGCGGGGATGGTTTTTGCGTGTTACCCACTTCATATCCGTCTACCCGCCAATTATTATAAAAATTAATACCATTATTACGATAATTTTATTATTTTGTTATAATTAAGACATAATGTTAAAAATAACTATTTTATAAAATATTTTACCAACTTTGGTAAATAATTAAAATTATTTAAACAAACTCTTGAAAATAGAAATTAATAGTGATTATTAGACCAACTTTTACGAAAAAAGATCAGAAAAATTTATGATATAGCGGGTTAATGGGTAGGTGGGGCGGGGATGGTTTTGGAAACTTGTCCCCGCTATGGGTGGTGGGGCGGAGATGGTTTTGGAAACTTGTACCCGCCATGGGTGGTGGGGCGGGGATGGGTACGAGATTTTTTTGATGGGTACGGGTACGGGGAGCCTATATCCAGCACCGCCCCGCCCCAATGACATTCCTATTGTCAAAGTAGAATTATAGAGTGCACATCAATTGGATACAATCTGGTATAAATCTGATTACACGCACGTCCAATTAGATTGAAGATGACCTGAAATCTAATTGAAGGAGATGAGACTGTAGAATGAATTGAATGCAATAGTGTTAGGAAGGACAATGAGCCTGCTTGTGGTGGAACTGAAATTGTAGGACGGATGGAAGACAAGACTCCACTCTTAGCTACCTCTCTAGATTCGGCTTGATTTTCTCGTTCGTAGTGTATTTCTACTGATTTTGTAACCCCAACCACTTTGCAATTTTGAGGCATTGCTGTCCACTGTTCTGAGCTTTATGTCGGAATTCTCTGTTTCTGGTATTTAGTGTAACTTTTTAGACCATTTCCAAACAATAAGTCAATTTAATCGGGTTAATTGTATATTAGGCTTTAATCTCCCCTTATTCACTTTGACCCACTTAAAGTCTCCCAAACAAAAAGTCACACCTAGGTCAATAACTCAATCATTTTTCATTTTTCAACATTCTCAATCATTTCCAACATTTTCAATCTCTCTCAATCTTTCCACCTCACCAAAACCTTTCTGCTACTTTTTCAATTATTACGAGTATTTACTAAGACCATCCACAAGCAAGGTCGATAGAGAGAGTCGAGTCAAGTTAATTGTAATTAAGAAATAGATTAGGATTAACTCAAGTCGAATTGAGTCACAAACCGACCGAATTTGAAGTAAATTGACCCAACAATCCACCGAATATGTGGCACTTTGTAATTGGTTCCAAGCATTTAAGAAGAAGAAAAAAAAAGCTACTTGTAAAAAAGTGTTTGAGATATTGTCCTAGGTCGTGACTTTCTGTTTGGGAGGGTTAGGGTGGGTCGAGGTCAATAAGGGGAGATTACCTAATATGCAATAGACCCGATTAAATTGACTTGTTGCTTGGGAATGGTCTAAGATCATCCCCAAGGAAGGTCATGATGATCGTCATGACCTTGTTTGGTCATGGTTAGTGGGATAATTAAGTTAATTAATTGATGACTATTTTGCTAATTTGTGACCATATGATCAACCAAGGTCAATTTGTGACCATTGTTGAACATTTGTGACCATATTTGTGACTACTATGTGGACAATTTTTATTGGTTCAAGAATAAAAAAAACAATAAAATGATTGGTAAAAGAGATATTTTGGTGGGTAGAAAATGTGATAATTGATTAGAAATGTTGTAAAGTGGAAAAATGATTGGCTTGATGACCTAAATCGTGACCTTTTTTGCTTGGGAGGATGAAAGTAGGCCAAACTAAATAAGGTGAGATTAAGAGTAAAATCGGGTCGTGACCTAATTATCGCGACCACTGCTTGGGGATGGTCTAACACTTATTACATCAAGTCTCCCTTCTAACGGGGCAAGTATTACTCATATGGGTGAATAGGACAATACAATTTGCTACTCCTGGGCACTTTATCTCTGTCTTATCTACCCCACATGTGCATTACTTGACCCGTTAAAAAATTACGGCGGATATGTCCGTCACAAATAAAAATTTGTGCACTTGTTAATAATAAGTTTCTTTTGTAATATTTAAAATATATACACTACTACGATAAATTACGACTAAATAATAATATTATGGTGCACGTTACAGAAAAAAATTTAAATAATAATGTTAAAATTGTAACCATTGAAAAACGACTTTTTTTTATACGGAGTAATAAAGATCCGCATACGTAATTAAAAAATGCATACATAATAATAATAATAATAATAATAATAATAATAATAATAATAAAAAGCGGTGATCTAGGAATAAGGGAAAAAATGCAAACATGATGTTAGAAAACATTATTAACTACGGAATTTTCTAATCGGTGTCGATCCTAAACTCAGTTACGGAAGTTTAGTCAAATATGCTCAATCAGATGATTTTTCAAAGCAGGTGGAAGTTGAAAGTTGAAAGAGGAAGAGGAGTTCTGAGTTGATGTGTTCAGCAAACAACCACTTTACAGCCACTTTATTAGTTTTCTTTTTTTTTTTTCCCTTGGATGCTTGTGACCAATTAGAAAATGTCACATATTAGATGGATTGTTGGGTCAATTTACTTTAAATTGGGTCAACTTATGACTCAATTCCACTTGAGTCAATCCTAATCTATTTCTTAATTACAATTAACTCGACTCAACTAGTTATTGACCTCCCTAACCACCCTGCTTGGGGATCGATGGTCTTACTATGCTATCTCCTCCTATTACTTTTGTAAGAAATAATGTACTGTAATTAATTAAGAAAAGTATGACATGTCCTATAACAACTTATTACTCCTAATTATTGTTGCAGTTAATGCAAATGTTAGTAATGTTGTTTAGATACACGTTACATTATAAAGAAACATTTCATTGTCTCATAAAAGAATCTCCACATTTTCTCCATTAATTGCATCTTTATTGTCAATAAGTGCATGTTTGTGACCATTAACATCATGGTTGACCCATGTTTATGTTAGTGGGCTAGTGATTATGCCATTAACTTGGTAGTTATGGTGCTAATTAACCACTATAAATATGAGAATTGTAGTCATTAGAGAGACACATTTTCCATATATCTTTACTACCTTCTTTATGATAATTTTGAGCATACCATGTGAGTTCCAACTCCTAATTGTTGAGTACACAATTTATAGGAATGTTGTGTGACCTTGGGGGATGACGCATATATCAATTTTTACCGTATTCGGGACGATTTCGTTTCTCATTCATTAACCTTCATTACACGACACAACTAACATATATTCTCTCAATATATCTTCGCATCTATAGTGACCATATATTTCCAACAATTACTTAATTAAATTTGAACACATCTGAAATGTATGTCGTGGAATGATTAAGATAATTATCGTTTTAAAATCAAATTTGTCTCCTAATATGAACTACAAAGGGGATCGAATCTTATTTAAAGCGAAGAAAAGAGTTCCATTTGATACGCTTAACGGATATTCATCATAAAACCAATTGTTACTTAATTTTTTTTTACAATAGAAAAAAAAGGTTTTATACATAATACCTAACCGACTCTCCGGTTCGGACTTATTTATTACATTAAACGAAAAAGACATTAAACTAAGAACAGGGCTAACACAAATGATATGTCTCTTTGGGGACGATCTGAGCTTTCCAACTGAGCGAAAACTTTTTTTATCTTCTTTATCATCAATTGAACTTCTAAGGAGTACCTGCAACAAGACACTTACACCATGAGGACGTAGAAGTTTGCGGGGGGATCTCTATTTGTAGAGAGTAGATATATCGTGTCTCAAAGATTCATTCTCTTGGCTATGATTGTCCTTGTAGAGTTGTAGGCCAAAAACCGCTTCTTCTCCCTCACATGACAATTATGAGGAAACCTACAAGGTATACATTTAGTAGGAATACGTGACAGTTTATTACTAAACAAAGAAGTCTTGCTCTTCTTTGACAGAAAAAAAGGTTGGTTAACAATTAAATCAAAAGGGATCATAGGGCAAATAGATATGGTAGTTGTATCGTGCTTCAAAACAGAAGGCTCAATAGCCGTAGTGCTCTCTTGGGGGGGGGGGGGGGGGGGGGGGGGGGCTTGAATACTAAGAGGAGAGAAATCGTCTCCAAATAAAGGAGGAGGAGCTCGAGCTTAGTCACTAATGAAGGACTTCCTTGGATCACAACAATTAACCATAGTGATGACTTACATAACTTTTCCACCCCCATCTTACGTTTCCTGGTTTAGAAAGTCTCATTTTCTTCTTCTTTCCCTTCTTCTTACAAAAATCTCTTGTATTTCCATCCTCCTTAGTAGACTCACTAGGACAAATCCGAATTGTCATAGTTGACAGATTTTTTTGGGTAATACATTACCTTGAAGGAGCTTTTGAAAATCTTGTCCAGAGATCTTTAGTCGGAAATGTCTTCTCCCCTTTTTTGAAAACTCAATAGAAGACTTGTGAGGATCATTCTTCTCCAACTCAAACATCTGGTTAATCCTACAATCACTTTCAGCTTCAGCCATCTCCAAAAACTCACTCACATTTTCCTTTACACAATACATATTTACGGACTTCCCTCGTCTCCATGATCACTGATACGTGCCTATTTTATGCATTTTATTTACTCTTTTGGCACGTATTTTCTTACACTTTCGTGACTTTTAGTTGCTTTTTCTCCCGAAACGGTTTACTTTGGCATTTCTATGTTTTATATGTAGGAATACGCGGAAGTGAGCAAAACCAAGCCTTATTTGCCTTTAGGAAGCTGTTTTGAGTACTAGTATGGAGCAAGGAATCAGATGGTGCACTCAAGTATTATTTTCAGGCCAGATCAAAGCTGAAAAAGACGAGAAGCGGTCGACCGACCTGCAATAGTGGTCGCCGACCGATGTCCAGTTCGCAAAAGAAGCCCAGCTCACAGAAGCCCAAGTTCGCATGAAATAAACCCGTATCGCCAGAATCGGTCGACCGACCGAAAATCTCGGTCGACCGACCACCAGCTGTTTCGGGACTTCTGTTTTTATTTATTTTCTATTTTTCCTAATCTTGTAACAATTATTATTTAAGGAGACCTAAACTCTAAAATTAGGTTATGCAGCCCCAATTAGAGAAAAACTCCATTGTTAGATTTTGGTACCAAGCTTTCATCTTTATTCTTAGATTTTCCATTCAAGTTGTAAGTTTGTCACAATTCAATCTTTCCTTTTTATTCAATCTTATTATTCATCTTGTTGTTATTTCTTATTTCATGTTTACCCTTTTATTATCATCTTTGATTATGTTCATCTCTTTAATATTCTTAGTAATTGTTAGTTCTATAATTAAAAGTATGCATAGCTAATTCTTGTGATTGGGAATTAGGGGAACCATGATAAAGGCTTGACTTTGATAGGTTTGATGATTAAATTACCAATCCCCCATTGTTGTTGGTGAACTAATCCTTAGGATTGAAAGATTATTGGGATTAGTTTAACAACAACTTTGGGATTGCCCTTGAACGAAAGTTTAGTGCTTTTGTAGGAACCCTAAGACCGTAAGGATTGGGTAGAATATTGACCTAAAGGTTTATCCTTTGTTCCTGGGGATTGTGTTATTTGATTATTCTTACCCATCATTGACTTGTTTTGACCATGGGGAACCAAAGTTCCCAATCTCCTTTTTATCTTATTTTAATTTTCTTGTCAGTTTGCTACCTTAGTGTTAGTTTAAATCTCAAATCAAAACCCCCCTTTTTGGTTACTTGCAATAGACTTTAAATTTACAAACATAATTTACCCTGTCTCTCTGTGGTTCGACCCTTGACTTATCCTATCTGAGTTTAAGCTGAGGTTTTATAAATCTTATCTTTGGCACCCCTCAACGACGGGTGTCAAATTTTGGCGCCGTTGCCGGGGAGACGGTATAATTTTGTTTGTTAATTTCTAGTTTATTTTCTTGTCTTAAGGAACTTAGGTTCCTTAAGACCGTTCTTACCTTTTCTTCTAGTTTTCTTTTTAGAAGACAGGTTTTTGAGAGGAAGGCTTGAGTACTCTCTCTATGGATTCTATTTATAGCTACCTACAGCCGAAGCCTAAGGATGTACCGAAGGGATTCGTCTTGCCTAAACCCACCACTGGCTCCTTTGAAATCCGCTCAACTCATATCTCTTTGGTGGAGAAGAGTCAATTTTCTGGTCTACCCGACGAAGATCCAATAAAGCATGTTACAACCTTCACAGATTATTGTTGCTCCTTGCCCCTACCTGAAGGGGTAACTAGAGACGAGGTGCTGGCAACTATGTTCTTATTCTCATTAAAAGATGACGCGCTAGATTGGTACCGGTACCTTGACAGAACAAGTGAGGAGATTACGGATTGGACTTCCTTGGCATTGGCCTTTTACAAGAAATACTTCCCTCTTGCAAAAGCCGAGGACTTGAGAAACCAAATCCGTAACTTTCAACAGGGACCTGATGAAGGATTCTGTGAAACATGGGATCGATTCAAGAAATTGGTCCGTTCTATCCCTCACCATAACCTTCAACAATGGGACCTGTGTAACATATTTTACAACGCTCTTTACGATGACTATAAGATGATTCTTGATGTGGCCGCAAATGGAAGATTCCAGAATAACACCGACCATATGAAGGGTTGGAAAACCATTGAAGACATGGCAGTGCATAGGGCTACTTTTAAGGGTTCACGTGGGAATTCAAGAAGGCTGAATGTGGAGATGAATAGAGTGATGGCTCTTGAGACAACAGTTGAAGCCCGTTTTGAAAAGCTTGAGGCAACCCAGCTAAAGCTTGAAAGTGCGAACCTAGTTACTACGGTTGATAACACGGGTGAGATCGAGAACTTAATAGCCCTTGTTGATGTTTTAACCACGGCAGTTTTGAAGATAAGTGAGGCCCACTTTACCTCCGCAAAAGTTTTTGAGGAGCGCTTGATAAACATAGCCAACCAAAGGACTAGCTCTCCAGCTAGTTGGGAGGGACCCATGGAAACGCTAAACGCCATAAATCTAAGGAGTGGCCGTGTTTGTGAAGAACCAACTCAAGAGGATGATCCAGCCGAAATTCCGACCAAAGAATCTGATCCCGTCAAAAGAGCAGGAGGTCGACCGACCGCTACTGTAGGTCGACCGACCGCTGTTCCTGACGTGAGATCGGATTCTGGAAAAAAGAAAAATTCGGATTTTGCAGACTCTGGTCGACCGACCACTGATACTGGTCGACCGACCAACGTTCCTGAGCAGAATGCTGTTTTAACTCCGGAATCGTTGGATCCTTCCTTTATTCAAGGCCTTACTGAAATTTTACAGCTGAAAAAGCCAAAGGTTGCTGATCCTATGGCTAAAGTCACCATTCCTTATCCTGAGAGACTGAAAAATTCAAAAGAGGATCGGAAGTTTGGTAAGTTTTTAGAGATGGTAAAGAATCTTGAGGTAACCATTCCTTTCACTGACTTAATTACCCAGGTACCTTCTTATGCTAAATTCATGAAAGATATTTTAAGTCGTAAGAAGAACTTTCAAGACGACGGTGCTGTTGCTTTTGTGGAAGAATGTTATGTTCTTTCACAAGATAATATGGCACCCAAGTTAAAAGACCCAGGTAGTTTTTCCATCCCTTGTACCATAGGTAATCATGTAATAGGGAAAGCCCTTTGTGATCTAGGGGCTAGTGTCAGTGTCATACCTTATTCTGTATGTGAAAGACTTGGTTTAGGTAGACTTAAAGTCACCAATATTACCGTACAGATGGCTGATAGATCAACCCAAAGACCACTAGGGGTCTTGGAGGATGTCCCAGTAAAAGTGGGAAAGTTCTTTATTCCTGTGGATTTCGTTGTTTTAGACATTGCTGAGGATAGTCAAATACCTATTATTTTAGGTAGACCATTTTTACACACAGCTGGGGCTGTAATAGATGTCAAACGCGGGACCATTACTTTAGAGATTGGGGATGACACTATCGAGTTTAGTCTCGCCCATAAGGCAACTATTCCTACTGATGAAACTTGTTGTTCCATCGATATTGTAGACAGGAATGTTATCCTTAATTGGAGGGAATCCTTGACCAAGGATCCCTTAGATGATCTGACGATTTTGGATAAGTGTGCAGGTATTCCAGCTGAGGATGCTGAAGAGCTGGATTTGATAAAAGAAGAGGAAGAGGAATATGAGCTCACTGAAGAAGAGAATGAGAAGCTCATAAGCCTAGCTAATGCAAGTCTGGTAAACATGTGCTATTCTATAGATACTAATTCTGTTCAGGCAGTTGAGGTAAAAGCACCAGAGCGTAAGCCACTTCCTCCCAATCTTAAATATGTTTTCTTAGATGATACTGAACAGTACCCTGCGATTGTTAGCTCTAAACTTAGTCCTGACCAACTTTCTGCCTTAATGACTGTTCTTAAAAAGAATAGAAAAGCTCTAGGTTATTCTTTGGATGATATTAAGGGCATAAGCCCTGATGTTTGTATGCACAGAATAGATTTAGAGGAGGGGCATAAGCCTTATAGACAGGGACAGCGTAAGTTAAATCCTAAGATGCAGGATGTAGTTATGGCTGAGGTTATGAAGCTTCTTGATGCAGGTATCTATCTGGTTGGAAACTCTAAGTGGGTTAGCCCAGTTCAGGTGGTTCCTAAGAAAGGAGGGACCACAGTGGTTAAGAATGATAAAAATGAGTTAATACCAACTAGAGTTGTAACAGGGTGGCGGATGTAGATTGATTATAGACAGTTAAATGCCGCCACCAAGAAAGACCATTTCCCCCTTCCTTTTGTTGACCAAATGACTGAAAGACTAGCTTCTAATAAATTCTTCTGTTTTCTAGACGGTTATTCAGGTTTCTTCCAGATTCCCATCCATCCTGATGATCAGAGTAAGACTACTTTTACATGTCCACAGGGTGTTTTTGCTTATCGCAGGATGCCTTTTGGGTTATGCAATGCTCCTGCTACTTTTCAAAGGTGTATGATGGGTATTTTTTCAGACTTTATAGAAAACATTATGGAAGTATTTATGGATGATTTCTCTGTTTACGGTAATGCTTTTGATCAATGCTTAGCTAATCTTGATAAAGTCTTGCAGCGATGTATTGATGTAAACCTTGTCTTAAACTGGGAGAAGTGTCATTTTATGGTTACTGAAGGGGTAGTGTTAGGGCATCTAATTTCAGATAAAGGTATACATGTAGATAAAGCAAAGGTGCAGGTGATTGAGCAATTACCCCCTCCTGTTAACGTCAAAGGGGTGAGAAGTTTCTTAGGACAGAACGATTTTTTGAAATAATGCTGAAAATTAAAGAAATTGTCGTTTTGGGTCGGTTCTGAAAGTATTTGTCGAAATGGTGTCCACGTAGGATCGGGAAAACGAGCCTAAACACGCCATTGGGAATGGCGGGTATTGTACTAGAGACACGCCATATATGGTGGCGTGTCTTTTCAGTGTCTTTTTGTTAGATAATTTTACAGAAGGTTGGGCTATGGGATATAAACAAGACACGCCATGTGTAATGGCGTTTCTATTGACAATAACACGCCATTAGTGGTGGCGTGTTCAAGCTAGGTAAAAAAATTAAAATGTTCCAGGGGGTTTTGAAAATTTTAGTATTAAACACGCCATTGCGGTTGGCGGGTTTCATGAGGAATACACGCCATTGAATGTGGCGTGTTTATGCAGTTTTTTTTTTTTTTTTTAAAGGTTTGAAAATGTTAAGGGGTTGTTGATAGTGAATGGCTGAAATACGCCATTGTTGATAGTGAAAGGCTGAAATACGCCATTCATTGTCGCGTGTTTGTGATGTTAAAAGTGATAAAACGAATAAGCAAAAGAAAGAAAATTTAAAAATGCACACAGAAAATTAAAATGTCATTTGAAAGCAAATCTAAAACACATCTAATTGTTTCGCACAAGGAGTATAGAAAATCTAACAATAGTTCACTAATGTAGCTATTACATAGGTTGAAGCATTTCACTTCTTCTTTCCTCTGAAACGAGTCCAAAACCGTTTTCCCTTTGATGGCTCGGGAGTACCTTGTTCAGTGATGGGATCCATGGAAGATCTAGAGCGTCGACCGTGCCTAGAATAGTTTACTAATGGCACGTCGTCCTCCAATATCACTGAGTCAAGGGACTCATTCCCCGTTGCTTGAGTTTCTTCTTGGGTGGGTTCTTGGTTTGGTGCTTCGGTTGGTTGCTCGTATGGTTGGAGAAGATGTGAAAAGCCGACTTGTTGAAGTGTTTGAGAGGAGTAATCACGCATGTCAGAAACCATGGAACGGAAATGAGGGGGGTACTTCTTGAGGCATTTGTTGAAGCTCCCTATTGCATGTCGTATGGACATCCGCAAAACCATGAGCCTACAACAAAAAAGAGTGAGTATTAGAATCGATATTTTATAATAAATCAGTTAAGTATCAATAGACAAGTTTATTTAGTATACTTACAAGATATTGAGTGACGCCAAATGGTGCTTGGTAAGTCGGTTGTAGGGAGGTAGGGCTAATGAACCGAAGAGTGCGATCACGGTACCAAATCATGTAAGGGTCATTGTAGTGCATTTCATTATAATCCTCAATACCATTGAACCTAAATAGCCCTCTCCTAGCCCACATTGCTATGTATGGAGCATGTTTATCCATCCAATTTCGGGTATGGGCACCTCTTTTATCTACTTTGTGTAGATTAGGCTCCGTGTCACATGGTTGTGGAATATCTTGTTTCCACCCAAATTGGCGAGCTACCCGATTAGGGAAATGCCACTCAACAATATCAAAGCAAATCATGGGAGCTATGACAACCCAATCATCGGAGTCATCATGACAAAAGTCGGGTAGAAAAGATAAAACTTGGGTGTAAGGTTGCCATATAAATTGATCATGGCGCATAGTATCGAAAGCATCCCTATACCCAAGTAGTGATATGCTTTGTGCTTTCTTCCGGTTCACACTTAGCCACCTTCGACCCAATGAGTCAATCCTTAATAAATGTTGAGTGCCTAACGGGTTCGGTCCTTGATGAGTGGGTGTCTCTTTTGGACCTATGACTATAGGTCGACCAAATGGAATCCTCTCCCATGCCCACAATTGTAAAAGAATTAGGGGACCTCCAATGTCTCTGGCCTTGATGCCACTCGATCTACATAAATTACGATATAATGTAGCGAGAACGGCACTACCCCAAGAGTAAGTGTCTAGCATGGTCAAATCCCTCAACAATGGCAAATAAACAAGTTGGATATCATTACCACTCTTGTCGGGAAACATGATAGTCGCCATCAAGATAAGCAAATAAGCTCTAACATATTGATGTAGAACTTCTTCATTAGCATCTACCGGGAGACCGCTGAAATTAGCTAACAACCAACCAATCCTTAATGACGCACCCTTGAGATCATTAGCACCCGGAGTTTTACCTAGAAGTTCAATTACCAATCCTACCCAGTTATATGCCGTCGGTCCACTAACAACATTTCCTCTAATCCTTAATCCTAACAAGACTTGGACGTCTTGTAAGGTAATAGTAGCCTCCCCCACGGTCAAGTGAAAAGTATGTGTCTCCGGTCTCCACCTCTCAACCAAAGCGGATATTAAATCCACATCAAACTTCAAACCAACAATCCTATGAATGAAAAAAAACTGTGACTCCCTAATAAAGTCAACTACTTGAGGGCTTACTTGAAACCCCTTGTGCGAAGCGATGTGCGACCTACATCGGAGGGTACCCATGTCCTCCCCTTCCAAGATTGCCTTGCTCCTGTGGAGTTCTTGCCGTGTGAGAAGTTCCGGGTTCACCGGGCCCGCTAGTAGACGGTGTTGACGTTGATCCATGATTCCTACATAAATGAGATAATGAAAACAATTTAGTAATATAACAAAAAAATTGAAAAAAAAAAAGACAAAATTCCACAAAACAAACTACAAACAAGGAATACCTCACTCTCAATGTGCAAGTAGAAATCTCAACAAATATGTCCATTGAAGGAGCATTTGAATGACGAACACTTGCCCATAATGCTTTTAAGGCCCCGTCAATGTTAAGAGGTACAACTTTGAAACAACCGGAACTTGGAAATTTCATCTTCACCCTTAATTGACTACTAAAACTATGCATTTCCATTCCTTTGTATATCTCTTCAACTAATTCAAGATAAGTCATCTTTGTACTAGCTAAAACAAAGCATTGACTCCCTCCTCTATAGCTAACACAACCATTTTGCTCCAATATTTCTCCATCCCAATAACAAATAAGTGGAAAATCAAAAATATCCATTCTATACCAAAAAAAAAGAAACTTACTTAGTATAAATAAACAATTTATAAACAAACTACAACATAATAATCACCAAAACAATGAAATAAACAAAATTTAACAACTTCTACATCAAATTCAATAACCTAGGGTTTCAAATTTGGGGGTTTTCATATACCTATCAAATTAAACACAAATTAACAATATAAAAAGCTAAATCAAGCACAAAAACACCTTAATTAACCAAAATGAAAACATAAAAACTGAAATCTAACCTAAAAATTACAAATTAAACAAAAAATATGAAAAGAAAAATACCTTGAAAAAGGTTACTTTGCCGGAGTTGTCGCCGGAGTTTTTACCGGAAAAGAGTTGAATGAGTGAGTGTTGAGGGAGTGAGGGTGGATTGAGATGTGATTGTGAGGGATTGAGATGTGCACGAGTTTCGTTCTTGTGAGGGTTTGAGGGAGTGAGTGTTGAAAGAGTGAAGTATGAAGAGAATGAAAGAAACTCGTGCAACTTAACGAAAAAAAAAAATCTGCCTGCTTAAACACGCCATCCCACATGGCGGGTCTGCTGAAGGAAACACGCCATTAGCTATGGCGTGTTTTCAGTTCCCACGCTTCTGGAAAGTTTCTGATTTGAATTAAAATTTCTAACAGAAGTAAACCCGCCATATACTATGGCGTGTCTTTGTGAAGAAACACGCCATCCTGTATGGCGTGTTTAGGCGAAGCAGGTTCCGAAACACCGAGCCTACGTGGACACCATTTCGATAAATACTTTCATTTCCAACCCAAAACGACAATTATTTTATTTTTGAGCATTATTTTGACAACGGATTCCTTAGGACACGCAGGTTTTTACAGGCGTTTCATTAAGGACTTCTCTAAAATTGCTAAACCACTTACACAATTGCTTCTTAAAGATGCCATCTTTGATTTTTCTGATGAGTGCCTTTCAGCTTTTAACAGGTTGAAGGAAGCTTTGATCTCAGCACCAATCATCCAGCCACCAGATTGGGATCTCCCATTTGAGATCATGTGCGATGCTAGTGATTATGCTCTGGGTGCTGTGCTTGGTCAAAGGAAGAACAAGGCTCTTAATGCTATATACTATGCGAGCTGCACCCTGGATGAGACTCAAGTCAACTATTTCACCACCGAGAAGGAGATGCTAGCTGTCATATTTGCCTTAGAAAAATTCAGGTCATATTTAGTAGGTAATAAGGTAATTGTCTATACTGACCATGCAGCCTTAAAAGGTCTTTTTCAAAAGAAGGATTCAAAGCCAAGACTTTTAAGGTGGATCCTCCTTCTCCAAGAATTTGACATTGAGATCAGGGACAAGAAAGGCGCGGAAAACGTGGTAGCTGACCATTTATCTCGCCTACAACTGACTGATGGGGAAGATTCTTTACCTATTGATGATTCGTTTCCTGATGAGAGTTTATTTATCATTAATAGTTCAGGTTCTTATCCCCCTCCTTGGTATGCTGATTTTGCTAATTTTGCTGTTACAGGTAAAATCCCTCCTGAGTTGTCTTGGCAACAAAAGAAGAGATTTATGTTCGATGCAAAACAATATTTTTGGGATGACCCTTATGTTTTTAAAAAATGCGGAGATGGACTTATCCGGAGATGCGTCCCCCAATGGGAGGTGAAGGACATTCTGGAAGCATGTCACTCTTCTGCATATGGTGGTCACCACGGTCCATCTAGGACCGTGGCCAAGGTATTGCAGTCTGGTTTTTATTGGCCTACTTTACATGCTGACTGTAGAAATTTTGTAGGTAACTGTGACGCCTGTCAAAGAACTGGGAATGTCTCAAAAAGACATGAGATGCCACAAGTTGGTATTTTAGAGGTAGAAATTTTTGATGTCTGGGGCATTGATTATCAAGGACCTTTTCCTAGTAGTCAAGGTAACAGGTATATTCTTGTAGCTGTTGATTATGTGTCTAAGTGGGTAGAAGCTATTGCTACCCCCCATTGTGATGCAAAAGCTGTTATTAAGATGTTTAAAAAAATCATATTTCCTCGTTTTGGTGTCCCTAGGGTTGTCATAAGTGATGGAGGTATGCATTTTAAGGAGAAATGCTTAGGTGACTTGTTAAATAAATTCGGTGTCCAACACCGTAGGGGTTTAGCTTATCACCCTCAGACTAGTGGTCAAGTTGAGATCTCTAATAGAGAACTCAAGGAGACCCTAGCCAAGGTAGTTTCTAAGTCTAGGAAAGATTGGAGCCTAAAACTTGATGATGTTTTATGGGCCTATAGAACCGCGTTCAAAACTCCAATAGGAATGTCACCATTCAGATTGATTTATGGTAAAACTTGTCATTTACCAGTTGAGTTAGAACGTAAGTCTTGGTGGGCTATTTGTGATCTTAATTTAGACCCTAATCTTTCCCGTGAGAAATGTTTATTGCAGCTCAATGAGTTAGAAGAATTCAGGTTGTTAGCCTATGACAATGCCAGGATTTACAAGGAGAAAACAAAGCGCTGGCATGACAAAAGAATCATTAGACGTGATTTCCAGGTAGGTGATAGGGTATTGCTTTTTAATGCTCGTATTCGTCTTTTTCCTGGTAAGCTGAAATCCAGGTGGAGCGGACCCTACACCATCACAGCTGTCTCAAAATTCGGATCAATCGAATTAGAAACCTCATCTGGTGAGAGGTTCAAAGTCAATGGCCAATATGTGAAGCACTTCCGAGGAGAAAATGAATTTGTCGGAAAAGTTGAAGTTTCTTACTTCGACCCCTTTTAGGATGCTCCTTAGAAGGTAAAAGGTCGTGCGGGACCTCTTAAACCAGCGCTACACGGGAGGCAACCCGTGCTTTAGTTTAAATTTACGTTTTCTTTCTTATTTTTCGTTTTATCCTCTGGTGGAAATTGAAATCTCTGCAGAAAAGTGAAAGAAAAAGCGAATCCGTCAGTACAGTGGTCGACCGACCGAGTTATTAGGTCGACCGACCAAACTGACAACTTTATGCACTTTTTCTGACAGAGTAAGTGAAATTGCAGAGCAGGTAAAAGGACGCTGGTCGACCGACCGACTTTTCTGGTCGACCGACCACGAGTTTTTTTTACGGTTTTTTTTTTCAGAGTCAAATGTCACGAGTCTGTTGTGTTATAAAAATACAATAATTGCTTTTACTCCTTCAACTTTCCAGCATTCCCTTTCTCTCTTAAAACCCTAAAAACTATTCACCCACCTTCCTCCTTCACCAATTTACTTACTTTCTTTCATTTTCCATCTTCAAGGTATGTTCTTCTTCTTTTTCTTTCTTTCTTTTTAGTTTTATATCTTCTTAATTCCGTTTTAGATAGTATTAGTTTATCCTTTTAAGTTCATTTTTGCTCTTAATTCCGTTTCCATGCTTGTTTGTGTGTTTTTATCTTAGTTTTCTTCTTCCTTTTGATTTTATATGCTTAGATCTGTAAATTTTGGGTGTTTTTGTGCTGATTAGGATAGTTTAATTCTTCCTTATAATTTTTATGCCTCTTTTCGCGCGAAATTCACCCGCGAAAAACCGACGCTGACACTATTCACGGTCGACCGACCGGAAACTGAGGTCGGCCGACTGAAATTTGAATTTTCTGGGTTTCGAATTTACAGATCTGCACTTTTCTGATGATAGTCGGTCGACCGACCTGAAACAGTGGTCGGCCGACCAACACCGTGTTGATTTATTGCTTTGCCTTGCATTTTTCAAAAATTTTCAAGCTAGTCTTTTGCATTATCTACGAGTTTTTGTTGATTTCATGCTAAATTATTAGACTTGACTCTCTTCTTGGCAATCTACTACATATTCTAAGGATTAGAGCTTAATAAATCGGTGACATCCATGACCGATTTCATATAGGTTTGTGAGTAGTTTCTCCTCTTGAGGCATGTTACATCAATATGCATAAACATGAATTTTGTCTTCTTAATACCTGTATGCATTCGGGTTTGTGGTTTGTTGACACATGTGGTAGAGGTACCCCTTTCTCATTATTCCCATTATCCTCACATAGCCAAATTGAACTCTTTTACCCATTTGCTACATTCTAAAAATTGCCTACCCTAGCCGAGCTAGTAAATTAGTGATGGGACTGTTTTTCTTGCCATCCTTTGGTTTATGCTTCATTGATAAATTTTGATTTTGGGAGTATGATAAAAAAAAAGAGATACAAAAATAAAAGAAACACGAAAGAAAAAAAAAACGAAACAGCCTGTTTTCAAGGCTGGTCGGTCGACCAGTTTTCCTGGTCGGTCGACCAGGACCGTTGGGTAGGTTAGTTTTTCTGAAAAAAAAAAAGAAATAAAAAAAAAAGGGAGAGAAAACTTTGAGCATTGGCATGTATGAAAGAAAAAGAAAATAATAAGAAGTGATCTTATAGTATGGATAGACGGTTGTTAGCTCGGTTTAACCCCTCTTCCCATAACTTATCTTAAGCCTCTTTTTACCTTTAGCCTCACAATTCCAAATTCGCCTCGGCATGTGTCATGGTTATCTAGTGTGGGAATGCATATGTACGGTTGTAGAAATTCTATTCATGTTAGATTGCAGGCATGTTCTTACGGGTCGTAGATAGGTGAGAGTCTTTACTTTTATTTATCTTCTTATCTTTCACATATACATTTGACCCTTTGCTTTCATGAGTGTCTCGAGCGTACCGCGAGAGTCCAATTAGAATGAGTCTTGCAAGGTTGAAATTTTAGCATGCTTTTCCAACATGTTTAATTCGTTTTGCTCTTGACATTGTGTTTGATTATAGTTGAAAAATGCATTAAATTGGTTAAGCATAGTGTTATGTTTGGTTGTGAAAAGTATGAGATCCGTTCCATTAGAAGTTTTATTTTCTTTTGAGTCTTAGTGCTTGCTTGAGGACAAGCAATGTTTGGTTTGGGGAGTTTGATACGTGCCTATTTTATGCATTTTATTTACTCTTTTGGCACGTATTTTCTTACACTTTCGTGACTTTTAGTTGCTTTTTCTCCCGAAACGGTTTACTTTGGCATTTCTATGTTTTATATGTAGGAATACGCGGAAGTGAGCAAAACCAAGCCTTATTTGCCTTTAGGAAGCTGTTTTGAGTACTAGTATGGAGCAAGGAATCAGATGGTGCACTCAAGTATTATTTTCAGGCCAGATCAAAGCTGAAAAAGACGAGAAGCGGTCGACCGACCTGCAATAGTGGTCGCCGACCGATGTCCAGTTCGCAAAAGAAGCCCAGCTCACAGAAGCCCAAGTTCGCATGAAATAAACCCGTATCGCCAGAATCGGTCGACCGACCGAAAATCTCGGTCGACCGACCACCAGCTGTTTCGGGACTTCTGTTTTTATTTATTTTCTATTTTTCCTAATCTTGTAACAATTATTATTTAAGGAGACCTAAACTCTAAAATTAGGTTATGCAGCCCCAATTAGAGAAAAACTCCATTGTTAGATTTTGGTACCAAGCTTTCATCTTTATTCTTAGATTTTCCATTCAAGTTGTAAGTTTGTCACAATTCAATCTTTCCTTTTTATTCAATCTTATTATTCATCTTGTTGTTATTTCTTATTTCATGTTTACCCTTTTATTATCATCTTTGATTATGTTCATCTCTTTAATATTCTTAGTAATTGTTAGTTCTATAATTAAAAGTATGCATAGCTAATTCTTGTGATTGGGAATTAGGGGAACCATGATAAAGGCTTGACTTTGATAGGTTTGATGATTAAATTACCAATCCCCCATTGTTGTTGGTGAACTAATCCGTAGGATTGAAAGATTATTGGGATTAGTTTAACAACAACTTTGGGATTGCCCTTGAACGAAAGTTTAGTGTTTTTGTAGGAACCCTAAGACCGTAAGGATTGGGTAGAATATTGACCTAAAGGTTTATCCTTTGTTCCTGGGGATTGTGTTATTTGATTATTCTTACCCTTCATTGACTTGTTTTGACCATGGGGAACCAAAGTTCCCAATCTCCTTTTTATCTTATTTTAATTTTCTTGTCAGTTTGCTACCTTAGTGTTAGTTTAAATCTCAAATCAAAACCTCCCTTTTTGGTTACTTGCAATAGACTTTAAATTTACAAACATAATTTACCCTGTCTCTCTGTGGTTCGACCCTTGACTTATCCTATCTGAGTTTAAGCTGAGGTTTTATAAATCTTATCTTTGGCACCCCTCAACGACGGGTGTCAATCACACTCTCACAATCTTTTATACTACTTTCAGGAGCATGCAAAGTACAGTATCCGAAGTATGCACCCGTTTCTTACTTTTCACTTCTATTTCATCAGCCGAAGTGACTTCCAATAATACAATTTCACCAATAACCTTTATGAGGAAGTGACCTATAACCACCTCTAATTCCGTAATATAAAATCCTTATTTCTAAGTTCGACCCCCAAAGCTTCAACTAGATCCATTTTTGCTTCTAGGAACATGTTCAACTTCATATACGCAATTTTGCCTACGAAAAAGCGCCTTAACATTTCGTGAGAATGTTTCCAAAATCATGGTACACGGATCGAAAGCTACTCTAAATTCCTCAAGTTTTAGAGCACAAGCCGCCATATTAAATATTAAGGAGATTGCAAGGTCAGATAAAGATTGAACATCTTCACCTCCAATACTTGTCAAGCTCATACCAAAAACTTTATTAACTTCATTGTAACAGAAAGCGGCCTTATCAAAGTGATTTTATCGAAAAATACTATTACCTTTGTCTTTAAGCACCCTCACCTTAGACAAGGCCAATGTAAACGACCCCTACAATTTCAGAAAGTGAGCTAGCGTCCTATCTCAATCATCCTCCATAAACCCATCACTTACATGGGCACAAGCGAAATTATCCCAAAACTTATGATATACAGTAGATGATGCAAAATAATCAGATCATGCCAAATCATCAGACCATGCCATATCATCAGACCAAAAGACGAAAAGACAGACCACAACCCAAACAAAACAGAATACGAAAAAACAGAAAAAAAATCTTAACCACAACCTGGCAACCAACGACGTCACACAAATCACAAAACAACCAGACCCAACGGCGCACACAGAGAACAAAAAAAGATCGGAGAAAAGAGAGTTAATCAGTCATGGATGGACCAACCATAACGAAAAATAGCCGATGAAGAAAAGTAAGACAACGAAAAATAAACCTGTATTAGTACAAAGATGGCGACAATGATTGAAAGACGTCGAAGGGATGGCGATGAGTAGCTATTAAAAAACGAGGAAAGTAGTTGAGGTAGCCTCGCCGGCAACCGAAAGAGGCGAGCTGAGAAGCCGCCGACGAGGTACGGTAGACGCGTTTAATTTCTAGGATTTCGGATTTGGGGGTGATTTAGGTTTTTTTTCCAGAGTTTCTCTCTCTTGTCTAACTTTCATCGTTACTTGTTAGTTGTTAGTTGTTAGTATGAGAATTAACCCTATTACTTTATAAGATACTTTGTACTACATTCGCTCTCCATAATTAAATGTAAAACATTCACATATAATATTGAGATTGGTTGAAGTTTACTACTCTACACACTCGCTTTGACATGGTCAAATCCCTAAGAAAAAAAGTCGAGGGATTATAAAGAAACCCAAGTCCCACATCCGGGTGTTGTCCTACATGGATAAAAGAGGAGGCAAATTACCGCTTTATAAAGCAATGAGATAATTTCGTCTCTCCAAAAAAGCTTTCTCCTCTCTCTAGAAAAAAGAAACCCAAAAAAATCCTAACTCATTTATTCCACTGTTGCCGCCCTACCCTCATCATCTTCCCCATCGTTCTCTCAACCCTTTCACCGAAAATTTGGATATTTTGGACCCATTTTCGGTGATTCCTCTTATCCACCTTGTCTAATACCCCACAAGATCTCCTTCATAGCCATGTTAGGATGCGCATCTCCGTCGTTTCGTCCCTTGCTAGTCTGTCGCTGGCAAACCCCATTGTAACACCCTCATAATACAAGGCCTTTATGAAGGACCATCAATCTATGAAAGTGCTACCATCTCAGTTTCCTGAGATATAATATCAAAGTAAACCAAACAAAACAACCTTTATTATATTCAGTTTGAAGAAATACAATGTCTGACGTTACAACCAAAATAAAAGAGTCGCGGAAGCTAAGCAAAATTCTAAGACAAGTGATAATGTGACGATGCCTCCTCCCTAAGCTAGCAATCATCAACATGGTCGTACCTGAAACTCTGCTCACCAATACATGGATCATCACAGTAAAAACCAAAAGTGTCAAAACTGATAAATAAGACGGTAACAACACAATCAATAACAATGCCACAATCTGATAAATCACTACAACTGATTGTAACACCCCCATTTATTTAAGAGCCTTTAGCAAGACATTCTCAAATAAATAGAACTGTTACCATCTCGGAATGTCCGAGATAGTGAATAACAAAGTAAAACAACCAAAGTACTTTATAAAACTGATAAAATCTAAACTTGGTTATTACAGTTACTACATAACAGAAAAGAAAATACAACTGATGACTTCTCTAGATGTGATATAATTCTAAGTCGGTCCAAGTATGCATCTCACATTCCTGCCCCAGCTCCTAGCTCATCTGTCTCTGACCTGCAGAATCTACTCCCCATTCCGGATCATCGTAGGTGTAAACGAATACACTGTCAACCTCGCGGTTGAGTAGGGTAACACAATAATTATAATGCAACAATTATGATATGCAAATGCAATGATATGCTCGAGCTCAATCTCAATCCCAATTCTCAATCTCAAACTCATACCCGTGCACCAAGTCATACCGAACCTCCCGGCAGACTATAATCGGTCGTCACCGAACACCAGCTCAATAGCTGATAAGACACCAGGTCTGGTCTGCAGAACCACCCTGGGCTTTATATCAGAACAATATCTGACCATAACTTTCTCAGTAACCAATACATATGCTATGCTCATGAATGCCACAATATAATTATTTAATCATGCTATCAAATACTGAAATACTCATGCCATTGCCAATAATCCACAATCAGTCCAACCAATATCATTCTTGTATAATTCATGCTTGCATCCATCACATACAAGGCAACATCCTTTCATAACACATCACAGAGTAAACATCCATTCATATCACTTCATAAAGTATAGTGTCAGTGTATCCTACCTGGATATCAATATAGTCCAAAAGCAAGCCAGCGAGTAAACAGAATAATGCCACTTCAAAATCGTCACCTAACAATATAATATACGTAATCACTAACTAATATAAATACGTAAGCAAATCAATTATTCAAATTAACAATTTAAATAATATATTGCGCCTATCGAGACCGTATTAAACATGACTACTTCAATTAACTTAACCAACCCGACTCTACTACTTTTATAACTAACTCAATTAAATAAGCGAACATACAAAATATAATTGAACTATGATAACCGTCACATTCTTGTATAAAATTTACTTAACAACTTGAGTAAACAACAACATGAGCAAATATACTAATAATAATAATCATGTCAACATTAACATTATTAACAACAACAACAACAATAAAAATAATAATAATAATAATAATAATAATAATAATAATAATAATAATAATAATAATAATATTAATATTAATAATACCCACAATAGCAACAACTATGTAAACAATGCTAATAATATTAAGAAGAAAAAGAAAGACAAAACAACAAACAAAACTACTAATATGGTACTAATAGTAATAATAATAATAGTATCAATAATAATAACAATAACATATGATAATAACATAATAATAATACTAATCATAATAGTAATGATAACATAATAATAATATTAACCATGATAACACAACATAAACGCATCACGCATGACAACGATAACACTACCCAACGTATAACTTCGACAACCCCGAAACCGAAACCAAAACCCCTTGTTGGGGCTGGTGTCCTTGACAATTAAGTACAATGACTTATTAAATCTCTTTAAGGATCACAAGGGCATACTTCAGTATTATTATCAGTTGACCCACGTTTATCAATAACGGTTGGCTTGCTAGATAAGTTTGACGTTATTGTCATACGGATGGCGGTGATCAACTGGTCCCTATACGTCACACCTATAGGACACGTTTGAGAGATGTGAAGGTATGAAAATACAGTCACATTTATGCCGGATACGACTAAACAGTTAGTCAGAGGTATTGACCATTAAATTAGTCAATAAGATGTTGAGATTATTATTTAATACGGATTAAATAAATTAGCTAACACGGATTACATGATTAATTCGTAAATTAAATATAAACGGTTATATTTAATTAAATATTGTGTTCGCGTATTAATATAAACGGTTATATTAATTTGGGTAATTATACAATATCGTAATTTTATCAGACCATTATTAATACATCGACAGCATTAATATCTGATAACACGTGTACGATTTATAAATAAAACCCGCGAATGATATTTAGCTAATCGGGTCGAATCACGCAAAGGAATAAGGTAAGAGTGGGAAAAGCCCACTCTCACCTCAACCCAATTCGGCCGACCCTAGTTGTTACAAAAGGAGAGTTATTCTCCTTTTGTCAGACACTGGTGTTTAATTTGATAATTTCAAGAATTAGGGTTTTGAGAACATTCTTTTCCCAAAACTCAGATCTCACATCAAAACCTCACAAAACTCTCCCCATATTGCAAGGCAATTGGAGAGCCTTTCTAGCACACGCGGCATCATCTTAAACAAAGTCTTGGGTGCAAGTTATAGGAGGGAATTTACTTTAATTCCTGTTCTTAGGCCTATTCAAGCAAGGACCCAAGGTTGTATTCTTTTCATGTTTTTATTTATCTTATGACCATATTCACAACTGTAAATTTCATTATAATCCTTCAAGTTTAGGGCGAATACATGCTATATTCCCCACAAGTGGTATCAGAGACAAGGCCATGAAATTTTTACTTTTGTGTTTTTCATAAGTTTTATTTAAAAATGTTGAAAAATCGTTTCTGTCGCTGTGTCGGTCGGTCGACCCCTAGTTGCGGTCGGTCGACCGCCTCCCGCGTAGGGTTTCTGTTTTTTCGGCAGTTTATCTTTTTGCAATCGATCTTGTTTTTCGATTCCTGTTTACATATTGTTAATTAATCGATATTCTTGACAATATGTGAACCCTTGTTGATGTTAATTTTGATTTACTCGTTTTAATCAAAGTTTAAAAGGTAAAAACTTGTTTTGATTTCAAAAAGTGCAGCGTTTTGCGTTTTCTGAAACACGTTTTTACTGTTTGGTAGTCGGTCGACCTGATTGATGGGTCGGTCGACCGAGTATACTGTTGCAGAATTATTTTTTTTTTTTTGTCAGGAGGTCGGTCGACCCCGTGTTGAGGTCGGTCGACCTCGCCCCTGTAACAGACGTCGTTTCATTTTCTTTTCGAAAATAACCTGTTTTATTCTCCCATGGCCTTTACTAATATACTATATACGGAAATAGTATATTATTAATTTTGTGAAACGGTTCACCCTCGTTTGATACATATTATTTTAAAACGGTTTAAGATAATGGATTATAAATTTATTAAAATAGGGTGATTGAAACGGTATAATCACATAATTTTAATCCCGTATGGTGGTTTGGTAAAATTTGTTAATCATAATAACAGTATTATGTCATGTATAAATTTTAATTTTAGTTGATGCATTTTATTTATCGTCTTGTTGAATGCCTTCAATAACGTATTTATTTTTGCAAACGGTTGTAACTTAGTGTTGCCTTAGTAGATTGTGTTACCGTAATGATGGGACACAGTCTTGCTTGTAATTTTGAGATCTTGAATCTCCGTTTTGGGTTTTTTGCCATGTAATTACTTTTGTATTTAAATTAGAATGTAAATAGGGTTATATTTGTAATTTAAATTAGTAATTTTGTGAAGACCAAAGACGAAGACCGGATGCTCACTCCCGCTGCAAGGACCAAGATGGAACATCAAGACAAGCTTCTAGGGTCCAACGGTGGATTCCAAGTTGTTTTATGTTTATTTTGGTAGGATAGGCCACACTAGGACTTTTATTTACGTTTATCGCATTTATTTTATGCTTTCATCGATAATAGCTTATATCATATTCCGCCTAAAACCAAACCACCTATAACATGCCTGAAAACTGACTCATGTAGAGGTTACGCGTTAGTTTTCTGTGACAATACAGATGTCACATGTCAATTGCAAAGCCATCACTTTATTTCATTCTTTCACGCATATGCTAGATATTAGTTCACTTAAAATGGATAAATATAAGTTGATGGGGTCTTCCTCGTATAACCTAAAATTGAGAATAGTCTTTATAAATCAGACTCTCATCAATCCCTTCTTCGTCGGTAGGCATAATATGACCCCTTCTACGTCGGGTAAGTGGGAACAGATGATTTATTTTATCTCAACATCATGGTCACTCGATACTATCTAGCGACTAAGATGGACTAATAGATAGTATTTACGGAAATCTGTCGACCAAGAGTTCTAACGGTGGAATTAGCCAAACTGTGGGCTTATCAATATACGGAAATTGAGTCTTGGGATCGTTTTGTATAATTCTTGAGGGAGATCAATTATATAAATACATGAGTCTACGAGTTTAAATACAATTTAAAATAGACTTAAATCACAATAATGAGTTGCTTATATGATTTTGTTTTATCTTCTTTTTCAGTGTAGAACACGTTCATTTAAACTGTTGTATAACTAATGGCTGGTGAAGACCCAATGCCAAGTGCCAAGCTAGCACGTGAATCCTGGCTAAAAGCCTTCATGGACTCCATGAATCAGTCTAGTAGACTGAGGAATGATGGGTCAAACTTCTCTGACTGGGAGGCAGCACTACGGAATGCTGCCATTGCTGACGAAAGCTTAAGTACTTAACTGAGCCAATTCCGGCACACCCACGAACTGGAACTAGAGCTAACGAAGTTCGCGCTCATAGCGACTTCGTCATGGAAGCGGGTGCGATAAAGAACGTACTCATCTATGCAATGGAATCCAATTTGCAAAGACGCTTCATAGCCCATGGTGCAAACAAGATTTTCACCACGCTCACTAACGAATTCTCAAAAGCTCCGAGGATCGTTTCTTATGAGCATACCTGTCGCTTCTTTGAGGCGAAACTCCAGAAGGGCCAAGCTGTTAGCCCACATATTCTTCACATGATTGAGAATATCGAGAAACTGGAGGCCCTAAACTGCAAGATCAGTGAGAACATAATCGTTGATCGAATGCTTCATTCGCTTCATGATGGGTTCGCCCTCTTTAGGGCCAACTATTACATGAACGACATGAAGAAGACTCCTCATGAGCTCCACTCCCTTCTCGTACAGACCGAGAAGGATCTGAAATTAAGTGGGAGCGTGAAGCAAGATGTTCTCATGATCTCCAGTAAGGGTAAGGGTAAGGGTAAAGCTAAAGCTCAGGGCGACCTAACAGTAGGAAAGCCCAAGTTTAAGAAGTCAGGATTTACTAAGAGTGGGCCAGGTGAGTCGAGCAACTCACAGGGAAAGACAAAGAGCAAGGATACTAGCATGGAATGTCACCATTGCCACAAGACTGGGCATTGGAGGCGCTCATGCCCCGTGTATCGAGAGGACATCAAAGCAGGCCGTGTTACTCCTGTTGGTATGTCTTCTTCTTCTTCTTTTATTCACATGATCGAGATTAACCATGCAAGTTACGAAACTTGGGTACTAGATACTGGTTGTGGTTCTCATCTATGTAATCATGTGCAGGGCCTCCGAAATCAAAAACCCCTAATCAAGGGTGAGGTTGACCTGCGTGTCGGGAATGGAGCACGTGTTGCTGCAGTCTCGAGGGGAACATACGTGATCCAGCTTCCAAGTGGATTCGAGTTATCTTTATATAACTGCTATTATGTTCCTTGTTTGTCCAAAAACATTATTTCAGTTTCTGCGCTTGACAAACTTGGTTTTTCATTTTTAATAGAAAATAACAGTTGTGTTTTCTCATTACACAATATGATTTATGGCAAGGCAGTTTCCATGAATGGAATTTATGTTTTAGATCAAACCACCGAAATATTACATGTGAATAACAAGAGATTAAAGGTTGGTGACAAAGATCAAACTTACCTATGGCATTGTCGTATGGGACACATAAATGAGAAAAGCGTAAAACAACTCATACAGAATGGAGCTATCTCGGCCTTTGATTTCGAATCATATGGCACGTGTGAATCATGTCTCATCGGTAAGATGACTCGTATTTCCTTCAAAGGTGTTGGAATGCGCGTTGCCGACCTATTAGGACTCATACATATGGACGTATGTGGCCCTATGTCGATCAACGCACGAGAAGTCTATAGGTATTTCATCACTTTCACGGATGATTTGAGTAGATATGACTATGTCTACTTAATGAAGCATAAAAGTGAATCCTTTGACAAGTTCAAAGAATACCATAATCGGGTACAGAACGAGCTGGGAAGAAAGATAAAAGCACTATGTTCTGATCGTGGTGGTGAGTATCTTTCACACGAGTTTGATCAACACCCAGTTGACTCCACCTGGAACACCACAACTAAATGGTGTGTCCGAACGGAGAAATCGAACTCTACTCGATATGGTTCGATCCATGATGAGTCACACCGTTGTGCCTGATTCATTGTGGGGCTATGCTCTTTTGTCGGCCGCTCTAATACTTAACCGAAGTCCGTCTAAAGCCGTTGACAAGACTCCATACGAATTATGGAAGGGAACGGTCCCTAACTTGTCCTTTATTCGGGTTTGGAGCTGCGAGGCTTATGTCAAGTGGAGACACGAGGATAAGCTCGGCCCGCGATCGGTCAAGACATACTTTATAGGCTATCCAAAGGGAACTTTTGGTCATTACTTCTACTCGCCAACCGAACAACGTGTCTTTGTTGCGGCTAGTGCGACGTTCTTAGAGAAAGAATTTCTCGAGAACAACTCGAGTAATAGAACCTTCGATTTATCAGAGGTTCAAGAACCAACTACCGAGCAACAATTGGAGGAAACAGTTCCTTCAACCGAGGCTGCGGTAGATATTCCTGAGGAACCTAGGAGGTCGGGAAGAGTCTCCATTCCTCCGGACAGATACATTGGTATGGTCGAGGAACATGATATGGATGACGTCTTACTCCTAGAGGGTAATGAACCCACAACCTATAAAGGTGCCATGACCAGTTCTGACTCAAAGCTAAGGCTAAAAGCCATGCAATCCGAGATGGACTCCATGTATGAGAACAACGTGTGGGATCTTGTGGACCTACCTGCAAAGGTACGTCCCCTTCAATGCAAATGGCTTTACAAAATAAAGCATGCCGTGGAAGGTAAACAAGATATCCACAAGGCAAGACTAGTTGCTAAAGGTTTCACCCAAGTGCCAGGCTTGCACTACGATGAGATCTTTGCACCCGTAGTCATGCTACGTTCCATTCGGATTATCTTAGCGATCGCCGCATTTTATGACTATGAAATATGGCAGATGGACGTTAAAACCGCCTTCTTAAACAGTTATTTGGAGGAAGAGTTGTACATGGTACAACCCGAGGGTTTTATTGATCCAGAAAATCCTAAGAAGGTTTGCAAGCTTAAGCGTTCCATCTATGGACTTAAGCAAGCATCACGGAGTTGGAATCATCGCTTCGACCAAGTGATAAAAGAGAATGGTTTCATTCGATCAGTCGAGGAACCATGTCTCTATATCAAGTCGAGTGGGAGCAAGATTGTATTCCTAGTACTGTATGTCGACGACATACTCTTGATTGGGAATGACATACCTCTCATGTCTTCGGTTAAAGCATGGTTGAAAAACCATTTCCAGATGAAAGATCTGGGAGAGGCACAAAGAATTTTGGGCATCCGTATCTACAGGGATAGATCACGACGGATGTTGTCTCTCAGTCAGGAGTCTTAGATAATATTCTAGAGAGATTCAGCATGACGAACTCCAAGAAAGGGTTCCTTCCTATGACTACTGGGCTTCACTTGAGCAAAACTCAAGGAGCTAAGACATTGGAAGAGAAGGAGCGCATGAGTCGGATTCCTTATGCTTCGGCAATAGGATCGATCATGTATGCCATGATATGCACACGTCCAGACGTTGCATATGCATTGAATATGACTAGTCGATTCCAAGCACATCCAGATGAACAACACTGGATGGCCGTGAAAAACATTCTTAAGTACCTACGGAGGACTAAAGATTGGGGATTGACTTACGGAGGCGACTCGACGCTCTACGCCACGGGTTACGCAGACGCTAGCTTCCAAACGGATCGAGACGACTCGAAATCTCAGTCTGGATTCGTTTTTACTCTTAATGGCGCTGCTGTCAGCTGGAAAAGTTCTAAACAAAGTGTTACAGTAGATTCTACATCTGAGTCCGCGTAAAAGGAGATATTTATTGATAAGATCGCTACGGATGACAACATAGCTGATCCTCTCACAAAAGCATTACCACGTGATAAGCATGAAGGGCACCTTCATTCCATGGGAATTAGATGTGTTCCTAAGTTGTAGTACTCTTTTATGAATTCATGTAATAATTCATTTTCTCGTGTACTCTATTCAACCTCATTGTTATGATATATAATGTTTTGTTTTTCATGTGGAATTGTACGCTTGAACACCACAAAGTGAACTGAATAACATTACATCGTTTTAGTCCTTGATTACCGACTTGAGCTGATAACTCAGGTAATCATTTTGTGACGTTGGTTGATGGTGGGTTCAACGAGCCATAAGTCAAACGGATGACTGACCAATCACAAAGGCGGGTTATACGGATATCTCGTAGGACACCCCGTGACAACGTTATGGAGTCCTAAATGTTTTATAACTGTTGAACCATGTATTCAAATATATATATAGTATATATGTTTATGTTTTGATAATGACAAGTCTAGCTATTTATATATTATATACTCGTATGTATAATCGTGTGCTAAGTGTACAGAATATTAGTAACAAGATCTAATCTATCAAGTATAAAAGATTCAAGCATGTTAGTCAATGAATTGACTAAGTCGAAGATTGATAGAAGATCGCAAGCGCGCATAATGAACTAAAGTTATATTCATCAACTATAGCTTTAGTACAAGATTGATTCAAGTTATAGCTCGTAGCTATAACTCTATATTATGAAGAAATGATCGGAATATATATGTGGTTGAGTTGAAACATTTGTTTTCAAAATTATGTCGTGTAGAATTAGTGTCTAATTGGTTTTCTATTTTAATAAATAGAATTGTTAATCTTAATAGGATTATATAAAATATCTTTAAGTTAAATAAGGAATAAATAATTGTCTTATGAGATAATTATTTATTACTAAAATAAACTAAGGATTTTTATATGATCTTTATTGTCAAATATATATAATCTAGATAAAGTTTGTTTCGATTTTTGGAAACGTGTGATATGCCACATTACCATAAATCGTATAGGGTTTATTTAAATAAATACTATGTATTTATTTGATGTCCTAAACAAACTAAGATTATATTATGGTAATATATTTTATTATCTTTGACATGGTTTAGGAAGTTGATTTAATAAGGATACTAATTGTTTATTATATAAAGATCTTTCCTAAATAAGAATTAGGAAATTGATTCCTTATATAATACATATAGTATATTATTAAATCTTTCCTAAATATATTAAGATTAGATTTAAGGTAGTATTACTAAAAGACTAGTATTCTAGTTTAAGTAATATTCCTAAATCATCTAGGGTTTGAATTACCTAGATACATATTCTATATAAATAGACTACCATGATACATTAAACTACACGAAAAATACAACACATATACACGCATATCGAGAGAGAAAAACCGCCGTTCATATTCTTCAAGTTCGAGCTTTTCATTGTCATATCCGATTCAAGATTCAAGTGCTCAAGCATTGATCTTATTTATTCAAGATTGTGACACCAAGAAAACTTTGAAGACTTTATCTTATTTACGTAAGATAGATTGAGTATTTAGCGGTACTCGTTGTAAGACAAATATTTAACGGTATTTGTCGTAGCTAGATATTTAACGGTATCTAGATTGAGTTGTGACTAACATCAAAGTCGCACGAGTAGGGTTGATAAAATTGTAATCCAGAGTTGGTACTAATTTTATTAATCGAGAATAGTGGACGTAGGTCTCAAAGTGTGAGACTGAACCACTTCAAAAATATTGTGTCTCTCTTTATTATTTGCTCTACTCAAAGATCATCATACAACCATACACACATCGAAGAAGATTTAAGAAGAAGGCATACTCAATTCAACCCCCCCTTCTTGAGTATATTATATCAATAGACTCTTCAATTGGTATCAGAGCCTCGTGCTCTTGATCGCCTAGCCGCGTGAGTTTTGATCCTTCTATTGATTCTATATTATATACTCTTTCTTCAATGGATTCCAAGCATCTCAAGTGCCCTATCTTCGATGGCAAAAACTATAGTTTATGGAAAAATATGATGACTCATTACATCAAGGGTTGTGATTGGGAATGTTGGAAGATCATCCAAACTGGACCAAAGAAGATCTTGGTCGCCGCCGCCAATGGAACAACCTATGAAAAGATGGAAAGCGATTATGTGGAAAGTGACTACAAAATTGCAGAGAAAAACTCTAAGGCCATGAGCCTCCTACAGAACGGTATGATAACCTCAGAATTCGATAGATTCTCATCCTGTAGTTCCGCTAAGGAAATATGGGATAGTCTCGAACTTGCTTATGAAGGAACATCCGCAGTCAGGAAACATCGTATAGACTTGCTCGTTCAAAGATATGAACTTTTCAATATGGAAAAGAATGAATCTATTGATAGCATGTCTGCACGATTTTCTTGTATTATTAATGAACTGCGGAACCTTGGCAAAAAAATCGATTATGAGGATATCATTCGTAAGATTCTTAGGAGTCTTACCAAAAAGTGGCAACCTAAGGTCACGGCCATAGAGGAAGCACGTGATTTATCTAAAATCACTTACCAAGAATTGATTGGATCCTTAATGGCACACGAGATCATACTAAATAAAAACGATGATGATCCCCAAGGAAAGGGCGTCGCTTTACAAGCCTCCACAAGCGAAGTATGCGAAAAAGAACTTGAGGACGAAACAGTTCTATTCGCAAGACGATTTAAGAAAGCAGTTTTCAAGGGTAGATACAAAAACCCTAACAACAAAACGGTCGATAAAAAGAAAACTGACACCAAACAAACATTCTTCAAAAGAGGATGTTTTAAGTGTGGTCAACAAGATCATATGATCAAAGACTGTCCAAGCTGGGACAAAATCAAAGACAAATCAAAAAGAGAAAAGACCAAGACAGAGTTCAAGAAAGTAATGCTTGCTTCATGCTGGGGAGAATTAGAATCTGAAGATGACGAGGACTCTGAAGAAGAAGAGGTAGCAAACCTATGCCTAAGCAACGTCAGCCTAGATCTAATTTCAAACGACAATGATGAAGATGACGCATCGAATATGTGTCTCCTTGGAGAATCAGACTCAGACGACGACGACGAAGAGGTAAATTTTCTTCAACTCAAGTTAAAAACTTATCTAAGGCTATGCTAATTAAATATTTTGAGAAAACCCTAGACCAATGTCATGAACAAAATCTTGAGTTAGATGACTTGAAAGAGCAGATCCTCGATATTGCTGAGGAAAATCAACTTCTGAAAGCCAAAGCTAAGAAACTGAAATCCAAAATAAGCATTGAAGCAAATGCTAAGTTGGAAACAGTTATGTCTGAGAAAAAGGTTCTTGAGTCTAAAGTTATAGCTAATGAAGCTATAACCTCAAAACTAAAACTCAACATTAAAGAGCTTCAATCTAAAGTTATAGCTAATGAAGCTATAACTTCAGAATTAAGAAAGGTTAATGAACGGCTTAAGTCAGAATCTTCGACTATGGTCGAAGATGAGACTCATCAAGAAGAAGTTGAGATTCTCGAAAGCAAAATCATGGATCTAGAATTCAGTATATCTAAAATCAAGAAAGAACATGCCAAAATTGTGTCTGACTTCCATAAAGACATTCAAAACCTAAAAGAGTCTAGCAACACTGACCATAGTAAATGTAAGAAAGAAATAGACTCCTTGAAAGACCTCCTTCTTCATGCTCGGAAAGTTCACGATAAGTGGGAAGGAAGCACTAACGTTCTAAACTTGCTAACTGAACAATCCGACAACAACATGAAGATGGGTTTAGGTCACGAATGTTATGGAAGAAGGGATCACTCAAAGTGTAAACAAAGTCCAACAGATAGAGATTTTAGAAGAAGAAAATATGCCGACCTTCCTGAGTATTTAATATGCACTTATTGTGGCCATACTGGACACCTCCGAGAAAACTGTGTGAAACACGCACAAGATTTTAAAACCGGAGTTAAGTTTGTTAAATCCTTAGGAATTCCAAGCGACACTATTTCTGTCTCTGATAGTGATGGTGACAAAACTGAGGAAAGAAACATTGACCACAGATGGTTCTATGACATGACATTTGACTACGAAGAAAAGAAAAACAGAACCAAACAGACTCCTCAAACATCACACAAAAAATGGTCACCAAGAGTCAAAACTAAGACCTACACAAAAACATCAAAACCCAACTACAACCAATATAGAAAGACCTATGTAAGACAAGTCTGGGTTAAAAAGGAAGATGTATTTGTGATTACTAACAACAAAGGACCCAAGTATGCTTGGGTACCTAAATCCTGTCTTTAAAATCAATTGTGCAGTTTGTCGCCAAGGAAAATAACCTATGGTATCTCGACAGTGGATGCTCAAGACATATGACAGGCGACGTAAATCTATTCCAAACCCTAAAACCTTTTGACGGAGGTAAAGTCACATTCGGTGATAACAAAAAGGGAAAGATCATTGGAATTGGTAAGATAGGTATTTCATCCTCTCATGCTATAAATGATGTATACCTTGTAAATGGTCTCAAACACAATCTTATCAGTATATCACAATTATGTGACAAAGGAAATAAAGTGGTTTTTCATTCAGATATATGTCGTATAATCTTAGAAGGCACCAGTAAAGTGATACTTGAAGGTCACAGGATGAAAAATGTTTATATGATTGATTTAAATGCTGTACCTACTGATTCTCTATCATGCATGAAAGTTACGTTAGATGATCCATGTCTATGGCACAAGAGATTTTGTCATATTAGCTCACCTATTCTAAGTAAGCTGAAAAGATGGGACTTGGTCGAAGGTCTTCCAAAGATCAAATTTGATCAAGAAAAGATGTGTGACACATGTGCACGATGTAAACACGTCAGATCATCCTTTAAGCCAAAAAGAGTGGTAAGCACAGAACAAGCTCTTGAACTTGTACACATGGATCTATGTGGCCCTATGAAGGTAAGAAGCAGAGGTGGTTCCAGGTACGTTTTCGTTCTAGTTGATGATTACTCTAGATTTGTTTGGCCAATCTTTCTTCACTCTAAAGACGAAACATTCGATGAATTTGTTAGTCTCATGAAACTTGTCCAAAACAAATATAAATCAAACCTAGTAACAATCCGTACTGATCATGGAACTGAGTTCGACAATCATGCTTTTATTGAGTTCTGTAAAACCAATGGTGTTGGTCATAACTTCTCGGCCCCTAGAACCCCACAACAAAATGGAGTCGTAGAACGAATGAACAGAACCCTAGAAGACATGGCTCGAACAATGCTTCTTTGCAGTGGCCTACCTAGAAACTTTTGGGTTGAGGCTATTAGTACAGCTTGCTATATTCATAACCGTGCTATGATTAGACCTATTCTTAAAAAGACTCCTTATGAACTTCTTCGTGGTCGTAAACCAAACATATCTCATTTAAGATGCTTTGGTAGTAAATGCTTCGTTCACAACAATGGTAAAAACAGTTTAAGCAAATTCGACCCTAGAAGTGATGAAGCAATCTTTATAGGATATTCAGATCATAGCAAAGCCTACAAAGTTTTTAACAAACGAACTTTATGCATAGAGGAAAGTATTCATGTTATCTTTGATGAGAATAATGTCTTCGATAAGCCATTACAGGATATAGAGGAAAACCTAGACGAACCTGATTTCAGGTTATCAAGGGAAGATCCTCCTGAAATGGAAATTGAAGAAGGAGAACCTCAAGGAACTCATGATGAACTCAACTTGGGAGAAAATGGTGCGAGAGATGAAACTACAGTTGATGATACTGTAGATAACTCTCAAACCAATGACTCGGAACCCAGAGTTACAGCTAATGAAGCTGTAACTTTGAATCAAAACCAAAGGGAAGAGGCCACAGTTATACCTGACCCTACTATAAACCCAGGTTTGGATTCAGGGGGAACAAGTCAAGATCCCGAGTCAAGTTCAGGGAATGCAAATGATCAATCAAGGAACTGGAGATACAAAGGTTCTCATCCTTTGGACAATGTCATAGGAAGCCTGACAGATGGAGTTCAGACTCGAAGGAGCTTAAATAACTTTTGCTCATTCTACTCCTTTCTCTCCACCATTGAACCTTCAAATATCAAGGAAGCTCTCGCAGAACCAAACTGGATAGTTGCCATGCAAGAAGAACTCCAGCAATTTGAAAGAAACAAAGTTTGGCATCTTGTTCCTCGACCTAAGGACAGAACTGTCATTGGAACTAGATGGGTATTCAGAAACAAATTGGATGACACTGGAGTCATTGTGCGAAATAAGGCCAGACTAGTAGTTCAAGGATACAACCAACAGGAAGGGATCGATTATGACGAAACATTTGCTCCTGTTGCTCGTCTTGAGGCAATAAGACTACTCATTGCATTTGCAGCACACAAGGGAATGAAGCTTTTTCAGATGGACGTTAAGACTGCATTTCTTAATGGCTATCTCCAAGAGGAAGTATTTGTTGAACAACCTCCTGGATTTCCTGACAGCAAACTCAAGGATCACGTATTCAAATTGGACAAAGCACTATATGGTCTGAAACAAGCACCTAGGGCATGGTACGACAGATTATCAAAGTTCTCATTGGAGAGTGGATTCAAGAGAGGGTCTGTGGATAAAACCCTATTTCTTAAAAGCGAAAACTCAGATCTACTAGTTGTTCAGATCTATGTTGACGATATTATTTTTGGCTCAACTAATAAAAAGTTGTGCAAGTACTTCTCTGAGTTGATGACTTCTGAGTTCGAGATGAGTATGATGGGAGAACTAAAGTTCTTCCTTGGACTTCAAATACAACAAACTGAAGAAGGAATCAAAGTTCATCAACAAAAATACGTCAAGGAGTTACTAAAGAAATTTGGAATGGAAACCTCTCATGCAATGCCTACTCCAATGGTCACAGATAAGAAGTTAACCAAAGACGAAGATGGTAAGTCTGTAGATGAAACAACTTACAGAGGTATGATTGGCTCACTTCTTTATCTTACAGCAAGTCGTCCAGATATAATGTTTAGTGTCTGTGTTTGTGCGAGATTCCAATCTGCACCAAAAGAATCTCATATGATTGCAGTTAAAAGAATATTAAGATACCTAATCGGAACCTCAAAATTATATCTATGGTATCCTATGGACTGTAACTTTAACCTAGTAGGATATTCAGATGCGGATTATGCAGGATGTTCTTTAGACAGAAAAAGTACCTCCGGACTTGCTACCTTTGTAGGTCCCTGTATTATATCTTGGGGATCCAAGAAACAAAATTCTGTCGCTCTCTCAACTGCTGAAGCAGAATATATTGCAGCCGCACTGGTATGTTCTCAACTTTTATGGTTAAAGCAACAGTTACATGATTATGGTGTTGATGTTGGATGCGTGCCTATTTTATGTGATAATACGAGTGCTATAATTATATCTAAAAACCCAACCCAGCACTCGAGGACCAAACATATTGAAATTAGACACCACTTTCTAAGAGACCATGTTGAAAAGGAAAATATAAAATTGGAATTTTGTAGTACGGAAAAACAATGGGCAGATATCTTCACTAAACCATTGGCTAGAGAACGCTTTGAGACTTTGCGATTGGAAATTGGTTTAATCGGTGGCACCTAATCAAATCTTAAAAGCAAAAATAACCCAATGATTGACTACGGTTTAGATGAGATTATATGACTGTGTCCGTATACTCCGCTACATGTGTATGTGTGTATTCGATGATAAATTATGTGAACATAATTATGTTATGCAATTCATGTATGTATGTGTGCACAACCGAATCTCACAATAATATTACGTCATATATTATGATCAAACCTACAATATATACACCTATATAATAGTAATAATACATATTATTCAAATAAAATAAAAAAAGGGAAAAACATATCTTACCTTATTATACACCTAAACCGTGTCCCAAGCTACCCCACACCCCATGCCACGTGTCATCTCACCAACAAACTCAAATCCCCAAATAATTACCTCACCCTCACAAAACCTCCAAAATAAAATCACCAAACTCCATTAAAATCCGATCAAAACTTAAACCCTTCAAACCACCATGCTGCCATCACGCGCCACTCACCTCCACCGTCCCTAACACCCATCTCCGTGTCCATTCCGACGACCGACACCGGGAAACGTTGCAAACTTAACCGAGACTCCCCTATAGTCCCTGAGTATTCGCCGGAGTTCGTCTCAACCGAGAAAAGGTTCCCGTCCTCTGTTTCGAGAATGTTCCCTGGAAATCACTTATGGAAAGACGAGGTGGTCGGGATAAGTTGTCATGTTGTTTAATTGGATGGAGGAATGAAGGTGAATTTATCTTTCTTGATTTGTTGTAAAAATTGTTAAGTTTCAAGTGTGTTAATCAAAGAAAAGGTGTGCTCCACACTCGACATTCCCTATGGAATGTGGGTGTCGGAGATTTTGTTCAAGAAAGGTGCTATTGACAAAGCGAGTTATGGGGTTATGCCAAGATCTCGGATGTGTAATAAATTTCTTAAGCTCATGGGTATTTCCTTTGTTTGAACGTCTAGATGCCAAGATAGATAAAATCCTTGGTCTATACGAGATTAAGAAAAAAAAAAGCGCGGGAAGTAGTAGTGGTGGTGGTACGGATTGCGAAGGTTGGATGGATAAGGTTAATAAACGGATTGCGAAGGTTGGCGCGGATGTTCAATCGTTGTGAGATAAGTTATTCATCAACAGTGATCGTTGCTCTCGTCCGTAATCAGAGTTGCAGTGCTCATACACTGTTCTTGTCTTAGTTTCGTTTTCGGTATTTTCGGCTGTTGTGTTTGAATCCGGAATGGACTTCCTCAAACTCTTACTCTTATCCTAGCCCAACTCTGAAACTATCTTTGGCCCAACAAAATTCGAGGCCCACTAGCCCTTATGTTGCCAATCTTAACCTTTCCTAATTGTTTCCAAAAGGCCCATCTAAAAATTATCCAAGCCGGCCCAATTTTCTCATATTTGACCCATATTCGGCCCAGTGGCATAGTATTTCGGTTTAGTTGTGTATATTTCTCACACTCATACTTGCAATTGTATGATATTATGTGTGTTTGTATATTACGTCTTTGATGCATGCTTATTCATGTTTCGTCGTATATTATTCTAGTCGTTTTATGTCTTTGTTCTCATCTTTTCGATGATGTCAAGAGGGGGAAAAAATGCGACTTAGATTTAGAATTTGCCTAAGCTTGCTCCTTGTCGTAATTCATTGTCTCTTAGGGTTCTTAAAAGATATGGGATAGATAGAAGATAAAAACCCTAAGTTAATCTTTGCTATGAATGACCATTATTATATTGAGGGGGAACATACACTTAGACACGAAATCTAAGAAAGACTTGCCATCATCAAAAAGGGGGAATTTGTTGAACCATGTATTCAAATATATATATAGTATATATGTTTATGTTTTGATAATGACAAGTCTAGCTATTTATATATTATATACTCGTATGTATAATCGTGTGCTAAGTGTACAGAACATTAGTAACAAGATCTAATCTATCAAGTATAAAAGATTCAAGCATGTTAGTCAATGAATTGACTAAGTCGAAGATTGATAGAAGATCGCAAGCGCGCATAATGAACTAAAGTTATATTCATCAACTATAGCTTTAGTACAAGATTGATTCAAGTTATAGCTCGTAGCTATAACTCTATATTATGAAGAAATGATCGGAATATATATGTGGTTGAGTTGAAACATTTGTTTCCAAAATTATGTCGTGTAGAATTAGTGTCTAATTGGTTTTCTATTTTAATAAATAGAATTGTTAATCTTAATAGGATTATATAAAATATCTTTAAGTTAAATAAGGAATAAATAATTGTCTTATGAGATAATTATTTATTACTAAAATAAACTAAGGATTTTTATATGATCTTTATTGTCAAATATATATAATCTAGATAAAGTTTTTTTCATTTGTAATAGAAAATAACAGTTGTGTTTTCTCATTACACAATATGATTTATGGCAAGGCAGTTTCCATGAATGGAATTTATGTTTTAGATCAAACCACCGAAATATTACATGTGAATAACAAGAGATTAAAGGTAGGTGACAAAGATCAAACTTACCTATGGCATTGTCGTATGGGACACATAAATGAGAAAAGCGTAAAACAACTCATACAGAATGGAGCTATCTCGGCCTTTGATTTCGAATCATATGGCACGTGTGAATCATGTCTCATCGGTAAGATGACTCGTATTTCCTTCAAAGGTGTTGGAATGCGCGTTGCCGACCTATTAGGACTCATACATATGGACGTATGTGGCCCTATGTCGATCAACGCACGAGAAGTCTATAGGTATTTCATCACTTTCACGGATGATTTGAGTAGATATGACTATGTCTACTTAATGAAGCATAAAAGTGAATCCTTTGACAAGTTCAAAGAATACCATAATCGGGTACAGAACGAGCTGGGAAGAAAGATAAAAGCACTATGTTCTGATCGTGGTGGTGAGTATCTTTCACACGAGTTTGATCAACACCCAGTTGACTCCACCTGGAACACCACAACTAAATGGTGTGTCCGAACGGAGAAATCGAACTCTACTCGATATGGTTCGATCCATGATGAGTCACACCGTTGTGCCTGATTCATTGTGGGGCTATGCTCTTTTGTCGGCCGCTCTAATACTTAACCGAAGTCCGTCTAAAGCCGTTGACAAGACTCCATACGAATTATGGAAGGGAACGGTCCCTAACTTGTCCTTTATTCGGGTTTGGAGCTGCGAGGCTTATGTCAAGTGGAGACACGAGGATAAGCTCGGCCCGCGATCGGTCAAGACATACTTTATAGGCTATCCAAAGGGAACTTTTGGTCATTACTTCTACTCGCCAACCGAACAACGTGTCTTTGTTGCGGCTAGTGCGACGTTCTTAGAGAAAGAATTTCTCGAGAACAACTCGAGTAATAGAACCTTCGATTTATCAGAGGTTCAAGAACCAACTACCGAGCAACCATTGGAGGAAACAGTTCCTTCAACCGAGGCTGCGGTAGATATTCCTGAGGAACCTAGGAGGTCGGGAAGAGTCTCCATTCCTCCGGACAGATACATTGGTATGGTCGAGGAACATGATATGGATGACGTCTTACTCCTAGAGGGTAATGAACCCACAACCTATAAAGGTGCCATGACCAGTTCTGACTCAAAGCTAAGGCTAAAAGCCATGCAATCCGAGATGGACTCCATGTATGAGAACAACGTGTGGGATCTTGTGGACCTACCTGCAAAGGTACGTCCCCTTCAATGCAAATGGCTTTACAAAATAAAGCATGTCGTGGAAGGTAAACAAGATATCCACAAGGCAAGACTAGTTGCTAAAGGTTTCACCCAAGTGCCAGGCTTGCACTACGATGAGATCTTTGCACCCGTAGTCATGCTACGTTCCATTCGGATTATCTTAGCGATCTCCGCATTTTATGACTATGAAATATGGCAGATGGACGTTAAAACCGCCTTCTTAAACAGTTATTTGGAGGAAGAGTTGTACATGGTACAACCCGAGGGTTTTATTGATCCAGAAAATCCTAAGAAGGTTTGCAAGCTTAAGCGTTCCATCTATGGACTTAAGCAAGCATCACGGAGTTGGAATCATCGCTTCGACCAAGTGATAAAAGAGAATGGTTTCATTCGATCAGTCGAGGAACCATGTCTCTATATCAAGTCGAGTGGGAGCAAGATTGTATTCCTAGTACTGTATGTCGACGACATACTTTTGATTGGGAATGACATACCTCTCATGTCTTCGGTTAAAGCATGGTTGAAAAACCATTTCCAGATGAAAGATCTGGGAGAGGCACAAAGAATTTTGGGCATCCGTATCTACAGGGATAGATCACGACGGATGTTGTCTCTCAGTCAGGAGTCTTAGATAATATTCTAGAGAGATTCAGCATGACGAACTCCAAGAAAGGGTTCCTTCCTATGACTACTGGGCTTCACTTGAGCAAAACTCAAGGAGCTAAGACATTGGAAGAGAAGGAGCGCATGAGTCGGATTCCTTATGCTTCGGCAATAGGATCGATCATGTATGCCATGATATGCACACGTCCAGACGTTGCATATGCATTGAATATGACTAGTCGATTCCAAGCACATCCAGATGAACAACACTGGATGGCCGTGAAAAACATTCTTAAGTACCTACGGAGGACTAAAGATTGGGGATTGACTTACGGAGGCGACTCGACGCTCTACGCCACGGGTTACGCAGACGCTAGCTTCCAAACGGATCGAGACGACTCGAAATCTCAGTCTGGATTCGTTTTTACTCTTAATGGCGCTGCTGTCAGCTGGAAAAGTTCTAAACAAAGTGTTACAGTAGATTCTACATCTGAGTCCGCGTAAAAGGAGATATTTATTGATAAGATCGCTACGGATGACAACATAGCTGATCCTCTCACAAAAGCATTACCACGTGATAAGCATGAAGGGCACCTTCATTCCATGGGAATTAGATGTGTTCCTAAGTTGTAGTACTCTTTTATGAATTCATGTAATAATTCATTTTCTCGTGTACTCTATTCAACCTCATTGTTATGATATATAATGTTTTGTTTTTCATGTGGAATTGTACGCTTGAACACCACAAAGTGAACTGAATAACATTACATCGTTTTAGTCCTTGATTACCGATTGAGCTGATAACTCAGGTAATCATTTTGTGACGTTGGTTGATGGTGGGTTCAACGAGCCATAAGTCAAACGGATGACTGACCAATCACAAAGGCGGGTTATACGGATATCTCGTAGGACACCCCGTGACAACGTTATGGAGTCCTAAATGTTTTATAACTGTTGAACCATGTATTCAAATATATATATAGTATATATGTTTATGTTTTGATAATGACAAGTCTAGCTATTTATATATTATATACTCGTATGTATAATCGTGTGCTATGTGTACAGAATATTAGTAACAAGATCTAATCTATCAAGTATAAAAGATTCAAGCATGTTAGTCAATGAATTGACTAAGTCGAAGATTGATAGAAGATCGCAAGCGCGCATAATGAACTAAAGTTATATTCATCAACTATAGCTTTAGTACAAGATTGATTCAAGTTATAGCTCGTAGCTATAACTCTATATTATGAAGAAATGATCGGAATATATATGTGGTTGAGTTGAAACATTTGTTTCCAAAATTATGTCGTGTAGAATTAGTGTCTAATTGGTTTTCTATTTTAATAAATAGAATTGTTAATCTTAATAGGATTATATAAAATATCTTTAAGTTAAATAAGGAATAAATAATTGTCTTATGAGATAATTATTTATTACTAAAATAAACTAAGGATTTTTATATGATCTTTATTGTCAAATATATATAATCTAGATAAAGTTTGTTTCGATTTTTGGAAACGTGTGATATGCCACATTACCATAAATCGTATAGGGTTTATTTAAATAAATACTATGTATTTATTTGATGTCCTAAACAAACTAAGATTATATTATGGTAATATATTTTATTATCTTTGACATGGTTTAGGAAGTTGATTTAATAAGGATACTAATTGTTTATTATATAAAGATCTTTCCTAAATAAGAATTAGGAAATTGATTCCTTATATAATACATATAGTATATTATTAAATCTTTCCTAAATATATTAAGATTAGATTTAAGGTAGTATTACTAAAAGACTAGTATTCTAGTTTAAGTAATATTCCTAAATCATCTAGGGTTTGAATTACCTAGATACATATTCTATATAAATAGACTACCATGATACATTAAACTACACGAAAAATACAACACATATACACGCATATCGAGAGAGAAAAACCGCCGTTCATATTCTTCAAGTTCGAGCTTTTCATTGTCATATCCGATTCAAGATTCAAGTGCTCAAGCATTGATCTTATTTATTCAAGATTGTGACACCAAGAAAACTTTGAAGACTTTATCTTATTTACGTAAGATAGATTGAGTATTTAGCGGTACTCGTTGTAAGACAAATATTTAACGGTATTTGTCGTAGCTAGATATTTAACGGTATCTAGATTGAGTTGTGACTAACATCAAAGTCGCACGAGTAGGGTTGATAAAATTGTAATCCAGAGTTGGTACTAATTTTATTAATCGAGAATAGTGGACGTAGGTCTCAAAGTGTGAGACTGAACCACTTCAAAAATATTGTGTCTCTCTTTATTATTTGCTCTACTCAAAGATCATCATACAACCATACACACATCGAAGAAGATTTAAGAAGAAGGCATACTCAATTCAACCCCCCCTTCTTGAGTATATTATATCAATAGACTCTTCAATAACATTGGGTGCCAGGTCGTGGATAGGACCTCCATAGTGTTCCTTAGAGTCGAGTGTTTTGACTTTCAACTGTCTCTTGAGATTAAGGCAGATTTTGGGTAACTTTGGTTTCTTTCCCACGGTCATCGTAACAGGGGCCAAGAGGATTTTTTCTGGGTTATTTCATGCTGCGCGATATCGGCAGGATTCGAGTTGACGGAAATATCCAAACCCTTATCAGGATTTTATCATTTCTCAGGGCCACTCGGGGAGTAGTAACTGAAATGCATGGCCATGCTCGAATACAGATTCGTTTTATCAGTTAAGTTACTCTCTAGTCGGGGAAACCACTCTTGATACAGATCGCTTGTGAGATACGACCTTTGCGAATGCGGATTTGCAAATTGTCTTACATTGAGTGGGAGAAATTTTAAAAGGATATGAGAATCGGTTATCGCACCTACACTTGTACGGACAAGTGGGAGTTTGTTGGAGCTTGTGTCCTCCACATGTAGTGTGATAACGTCATTGCACATACCCTTGTACGGACAAGTGGGAGATTGTTGGGGCTGGTGTCCTTGACAATTAAGTACGATGACTTATTAAATCTCTTTAAGGATCACAAGGGCATACTTCATTATTATTATCAGTTGATCCACGTTTATCAATAACGGTTGGCTTGCTAGATAAGTTTGACGTTATTGTCATACGGATGGCGGTGATCAACTGGTCCCTATACGTCACACCTATAGGACACGTTTGAGAGATGTGAAGGTATGAAAATACAGTCACATTTATGCCGGATACGACTAAACAGTTAGTCAGAGGTATTGACCATTAAATTAGTCAATAAGATGTTGAGATTATTATTTAATACGGATTAAATAATTTTAGCTAACACGGATTACATGATTAATTCGTAAATTAAATATAAACGGTTATATTTAATTAAATATTGTGTTCGCGTATTAATATAAACGGTTATATTAATTTGGGTAATTATACAATATCGTAATTTTATCAGACCATTATTACTACATCGACAGCATTAATATCTGATAACACGTGTACGATTTATAAATAAAACCCGCGAATGATATTTAGCTAATCGGGTCGAATCACGCAAAGGAATAAGGTAAGAGTGGGAAAAGCCCACTCTCACCTCAACCCAATTCGGCCGACCCTAGTTGTTACAAAAGGAGAGTTATTCTCCTTTTGTCAGACACTGTTGATTAATTTGATAATCTCAAGAATTAGGGTTTTGAGAACATTCTTTTCCCAAAACTCAGATCTCACATCAAAATCTCACAAAACTCTCCCCATATTGCAAGGCAATTGGAGAGCCTTTCTAGCACACGCGACATCATCTTAAACAAAGTCTTGGGTGCAAGTTATAGGAGGGAATTTACTTTAATTCCTGTTCTTAGGCCTATTCAAGC
This sequence comes from Silene conica, assembly GCA_029255685.2. NCBI lineage: Eukaryota > Viridiplantae > Streptophyta > Magnoliopsida > Caryophyllales > Caryophyllaceae > Silene > Silene conica. The sequence continues at coordinate 8,155,075 of CM055319.2, forward strand.
AAGGACCCAAGGTTGTATTCTTTTCATGTTTTTATTTATCTTATGACCATATTCACAACTGTAAATTTCATTATAATCCTTCAAGTTTAGGGCGAATACATGCTATATTCCCCACACCCCTGACCAGCCTACTTTCCAGCCCCACTACGACACCCTTCAGCCGCCTTAACCACCACCACACCATCGTGACTACCATCCCCGGACTATAGTGCATCAACCGACACCTACCACCACCCTAGACTCCACTCCAGTAGCCGTCGACACAGCCCCAAAAACCCCCTGGTCACAAGAGCAACCCCCAAATCCCCAAAAGATCCGTGTGACAACCCTCCTGTAACCGCCACCTTTACCACCTCCAAACACCACCATCACCACCACCACTCACTCAAAACGATACCTTACACCACACTCGACTCCCCGGTGACAAGCACCATGCTTCGACTCCACTGAACCACCTGAACCAGACGCCTGAACAGCCCACGACAACAAGACCCCTGTTCCTGAAATTCTCGTAACAGCCCTTTAAACGACCATCCCTTTAGACTTTCTGACCACCACACACTATCCCAACACCACCATCATATCCGACTAACTCCATAAGACCAGTACCCACGACCCACAACTATAATTAAACTCAAAATACGAACAGAAACAACAGGAATGAAACCGACTAAACACGCATTAGAACAGAGTAAAAATAACGTGTCTACTGCCTACATTCATGGCTGTTTTAGTGACACCCACGGTGGTCCTATGGTGGTTTAATGATAACAACCATGTTATACGTACTACATAGATTATATAGAACCAGAATATACAGATAAAACGACATGAAAAGAGCACGATAGATACTCACGAACTTGCTGTAGTGCAAGGGAAAGAACGAAATGGGGATGGGTTGTTACTGTTACGTTTTTCCTCTTTGTTCTCCTTCAATTCCACGGTGGTGTTTAGGGCAGATTTGTGGAGGCAACGAGGTAGGTGGGGACTAGGGTTTACGAGGTGATGGAGGCAGACGAGGTAGGGTTTGTTTGTTGTGTTTTGTCGATGGTAGGAAGCTAGGGTTTTGATTAAAACAAATAACATAGGGTAAGCCCGCCTTAGAATCCGAGTCCAAGCCATCATACTTTGGTCATAAACCGAGTTTAATATCCCATCACGCACCTCAACGTACTTATGCCACCATATACCATACATAACACATAACTTTAAATAAACAATACATATAAATAATTATACTAACCAAATTATGTAAATTAATAGTAGTAAATATTAATTAAATCAATTATAAGAATATAATTTAATTAGGACTAACATAAAAATATATAAAATTTAGGATTTAAATATAATTATGACGTAAATAATAAAACAAGTATAATGTGAAGTAAATATAAAATATAAAATATATTTAATTAAAATATATTAACAGAATAAAGGAAACACGAATGAAATGTCATTTTATGAAATCATCATCAAATATAAAATGATTATGAAATACGAATTAATCGTAGAAATACGATTTATAAAATAATAACAGTTTACGTAAAATACTTTATAAACCTTCCATTTGAAATACTTCTATAAAACAGAGTTTGACTGTCGTTGGCCGAGGCTAAAATACGGGGTATTACACTGATATCCATTGTTACAACTTTCACAACCATACAGGTGACAGCCTCAAGCCCCACATCAATCCCCCGCTTGCTCACGGCAAGAGGTACCTAGATCCTTTATGTGCACATCCTCTCCGTGGCGGGTCCCACAAAGAGCGATCGTAGAAGTGAGAGCCGTTTTCCGCAACGGTCCCACACATATGTTCCCAATCTCAATCAATATTAAAGTAATACAGTGATATCAGATAATACGACGGTATCGTCACAATCAAAATCTACCAGAACTGAGTAGAGTAACCCTACCTCAAACAATCACAGCAAGATAGATTCCACAAGTGTTCTACCAATGCTCCTTTACAAATCCTCCTCTTAAGGATTATACACACAGGTATTACTCATTATTACAACTATAAGCTATGATACGAAAAGAATATGATAACACTTACTTGATGGAATACGGGTTAGGCTAGATGATCGGCGATTCTAGACTCTTGCTAAGACCTTAGGGAAGATTTGAGAGGAAGGGAAGGAAGAATGAGACTAATTACTGTTTTCTTAATCTAGGTTAAAATTAAATAAAGTTTTCGGATTAGTTTATATAACTAACCGCGTCTGACTTCCGGAAAAACGCACTAGGCCGAGTAAGACTGACTCGGCCGAGTTGAGTCACAACTCAACATCTATAAAGAAGGGGTGTTACACCCGTCTTCTCCCCTCTTATGTTTTTATCTTACTAGTGCCACGATTGTTCTAAAGACTCTTCCTTGTTAGGTGGTCATGTCGTTTGTGTCTCTCAATGGTGCCAGAGAGGTGGTTCTCCTTCCCTCACTCTCACCCTACCTCTCTGGTATGTCTTGTTATCTTTTATGTGGTTTTGGAGTCCTCGTCTCTTGTATGGATGTGCATAGAGGTGACAAGGTGTTTCCCATTGCCCTCGCTCTTTTACCCTACCCGTCGGTTCTTTGGACGACATGCATAGGTCTTAGGTCTTTGTCTGAGTCGTTTCTTGGGTCTGTTACGTGGTAATCTTGGTGGTTTTAATTATGTTCTTATTCCTCCGTCTTTGAGCTTCTATGGCTTTTGGAGTGTTTGGGTTCTTATGTTGTGTTATGGTCGTTGTTGCTAATATTGGGTGGCTTTTTGGGACTGGTGGTTCGCGTTGTGTTTATCTCTCTTTCGCCTTCTAAGATGATTTTGGTTAAGGGGTTTTTCAGGTTGATTTTTGTATCGATATTTATGTACTTACTCATTTTTCTAGGCTACAAGCGTCTTGTTCGTAGGTATTGTTTTCAAAAGTGTAGGAACTTTCTCCCTACTAGAATCAGACCAATGTTTGCATTCCGCCTTGATTTCTAAGTCCTAGTGGCGTTAGTGCGCTTTGCTCACTCTCGATGATTCAAGGGTCTCGTTGGTCTCCTAATGTTGTTTATCACAGTCGAGGGGATAAATTTCTGAGACACATTTTTGTTTCTTGTTTCATGTACCTCTCCGAAACTTTGTCAATTAAGAGATGCAGTGATAAGCTAGATCATTTGGCCAACTCTAGTGAACAACCATTCATGAATGTTGTGGATTTACAAAATAGATTTTTGTATCCAGCCAGCCGTACACTATCAACAAATAATAGGGCATGAGACTACTCTCTCTATTGTCAATTGGATTTAAAGTGAAAGCTCCTTGTACTTATGAAATGGACTCTCTCACACCTCAATTAGGGTGTGATCTAGAGCCGTTTAGATAATTTAATACGCTTGACACCACCAGTTGCAAAGATGCATACTAAACTGTATGAATTGTTCTCTATAACTTGAGGTCTGGTTAGACATTAAACACCTTGATGTGAGCCATGAGCTATGATGCGTGTCTATTTTATGATGTTTTACATCTATTTTAACACGCATTTTGTCGCTTATTTACTATGTTTTAGCCTTTATTTCCCAACAATTGTCTACTTTCGTATTTTTATGCTCTTTTGCAGAATTATGCGGAAAAGAGACGATTTTACACCAAATTTCTACCCTCGGGATTTTTGCATAACCAAGGAACGAGGAAAAGTCAACTCAAAGCGCGAACCAAGTATCAAGAAGTCAAACCAAGACGAAATCGAGGTTGATACACAGGAGAACCGGTCGACCAGAAGACCTGCTATCTTAAAGTCAGAAGTCCACCAAGCCCGACAATTGGTCGACCGACCTCATCACCTGGTCGGTCGACCAGAGCGCAGATCCAGAATTTTCCGCAAAAGCCCGTGAACGCATTAGGTCAAAGAAGAATCACCTTAATCTTTCCTATATAAGCCTAATCCGTCATTAGCTTTAATCATCCAGTTTTTCAGCCAGTTTTTATTCAGTTTAGTATTCAGTTTTTGAGTTCCACAAATACTCTAGTTTATATTCAAACACTATTCCTTTAGTTTTATATTCATTGTTCGATAATCTTTCAACGGAATTCAATAAAGCTTCTACCTTTTCTGCCCTAAATTCCTTCTGCGGTAATTCTCTTAATTTCAGTTTATGCATTATCGTTCCATAGAATTATTGCATCCGGTTTAGTGTAGAATCCCATAGCCATATTGTTTATCGCATGTTTAGATTAGTGTTCATTATGAATTCTGCTTTTATTATTGTTTTCATTGTTATTTCCGTATCCATGTGTAACTAATTGCATATGTTAGGATGTAGGGAGTAGATAGCGTAGATGGTGTAGTTCCCGAGACCGACTGTAGCAGACTCCTGGTCGGCCGACTGGCTTAACCGGTCGGTCGACTGAAGTGTTGGTCGGCCGAATGGACTAGCTGGTCGGTCGACCGACGCGCGTACGTTTTCAGACTGTTTTAATTCGTCGACTATAATAACCTACAATGAGACTGAAAGGAGACTTGTAGGATGTTAGTAATGACCTACCCAAGATTGAAAGATACGGGAAGGACATTGGTTAATATTTTAATACGGCTAGGTTACTTAAGACTGAAAGGTATGTGACCTAGAATTTAGGAATCACCCTTATTGTTGACACCCAATATTTGTGAGACCTAGGAATTAATAGCATAGGCCGAAGGTAGCTATTAGGTACCATAGACCGAAAGGATATGTTACACCCCTTACGCGACTGCAATGCATGTTGACTTAGTATTTACACTATCATAGCTAATTATTACCCGAATATCCTAGCATCCTTTTTACTATAAGTTTTATTTCATTCTATTTTACTTGCTTTATTTTTATCTTTATTTCTAGACTTAGTGACAACCAATCAAAACCCTCAATTTGTCACCCTAAAAACATTGACCTTAGACAATAAACATTCCCCACCTCCTTGTGGTTCGACCCTTGACTTACGCTATCTAGTCTTAAGCCGAGGTTTTATAAATCTTATTTTTGGCACCCCTCAACGACGGGTGTCAAGCTAATCAAATGTTACATGTTGGATTAATGAAAGATGTTATAAATTTAGTTACAACTAACAAGTAAACTTTACAAAAAAGACCTGACCCTAATAATTTCGTGAAAACAACCAACACCCACTCAAATTGAGGTCATATCTGACCCCAACTAGTCTCATAGAAGACAAGTACTACCCGTCACAAGCTGAATACTGATAGTACTTCTCTCACAATATCACAAGTGGGTTGGCAAGTGGGGTGCTCCATTTAAAGTTCCACTTGATTACCACTCGATTACCACTCGCATATTGTGAGAGGGACACTATCCGTTTTCAACTTGTGACAAATAATGTTTGTATTCAATGAGAATTTGTGATTTGACCCAGAACTTGAATTGATCCTATCCTACTTGGCCTAATATTTTTCATTGCATATACTCCCATCGTTGTCTCTATAATTTGATAATAATTCACCTGTAAATCAGTAAATGACTCAAATTCCTGCAAACTTGAAGTGACGCATTCGAAGGAAAAAACGTAATTGTGTCGATGAAAAATAGTAACTCCATTATTATTGGACTCGTTCGATTGACCTCAAAACTCTATGTTGCTATTAATAATCTTTTAAGATCCAAATAGAAAAATGAAATAATGGAGAAAATTGATGAGCAATTAATTAATAAGATTAATAATGGAGGGATGCAAATCCATATGATATGCAAATACAGTAAGTTTTGTTTGCGACGGGTCGTTATTTGTGACGGATATTTTGTGAGATAAAATGGGTAGAAAATGAGTTAGTGGAGAAAGGGGACCACATGAATAGTATTGGAGAGAGAGAAAAAATGAGTATTTTGTGAGAGAAAACGATATCCGTCACAAGCTTGCGACAGATAGTGCCGTTGTAAATAAGAATTTGTGATGCAAACATACATGTGAGTTCATAGAGGTAAAGGGGCCTATGTCTTCAGAAAGCAGCAAGGATTGAATTTCAAAGAATAGGAAGGACAAAAGCTACTCCACCACTTTTTCACGGGTTAGCCTTTTAAGAATCTCACTAATGATTTTGTTTAAGTATGTACGTAGGCCCCTTCTACTTCCGGAAAATACTATTCTTTCGTCCTTTGACTTTTACTACTCCTATTTCTCAACAACAACAACAAGTCTCCCTTGTGACGGATATATCCGTCCCAAATTTACAACGTGTAAGTACTACCCAGGTAGGAAAATAAGACGAACAATTTGCTTCACCCTAGGCATTTTGACTTTGTCTTCTACATCCCAAATGAGTATTACTTGACCCATCGCAAACTTGCAAGTTCCAACGGATATGCTCGTCACAAATGAGAATTTGCGTTCATAAAAAGTAGTTTTTCAAAATCCAAAATTTATCCCATATTAGTGAGACTTGACCATTTTGCAAGAAATAACCGCTTTTTTTATCCAGAAAAACTTGAAGTGTTGATTTTTTTAAATAATTATTTTTTGAGAACTACAATTTGAAAAAAAAAAATCGAGTTTGGAGGTCGTGACCAAGAGATATGATCACTCTTGAGAAAAAGTAACATATATCGAAAATATTACCTCATACTTTCCTTGTTTTTGAGCATATGAATATATTTTTTTTGACCTTATTACCTCAATTTTGATTCTTTGTTTGTGAGTAAATGTGTATTTTTTTTGAGCTTATTAAAATTTATAAGTTAAATTGTAATTTTTTCCGTCCAAGCTAAAATTTGACTAAGTTTCTCTGTAATGTTTTTGAGTTTTATTATAATTTTTTGAGCTTAATTTTTAATAACTGAACTCAAAAACTTTATAGCAATACTCATATTTTTTAAAACAAAACTCAAAAACATTATTCTAATGCTTAAAAACTATAAAACTAGTGGTAGTACCTCGAATGTATGATTCTTCTACTGAAAACTCTTAGCTAAGAATACAAATACAACAAACATTTTTTAAAAAGATGATTGATTTAAAAAATAAACGCCACTTTGTGAATCAAAACGCCGAATTAGGGCCTTTTAATGTTTTCCGATTTAAAAATTGAGTAATTTGTGTAAAATAGCAAATCTTAGGGTAACGTGTGAATTTTTTCATTTTCAAAACATGTGTTCATCGGCCAAAAAATTGTTTGTTGGTGTCGCTATTGGTTATATTGAGGTGACACGATTGATTGGATAGCGGTAAACACGGTGACTAGTGATTTTTGTAGATCGCGATGGTGAATTGTTGTCGGAGAAGTCGACGACTAGAGAACGACGAAAGTGGCAGACACGTCACCAACGAGTAGTTGGTGAAGACAACTGTGGCGATAGATATAGGTAAGGCCGTGAGGGTAGCCCTAACCAAATCAACCCAATCCAAAAAGGGTGACCCGAGACCCAAATTAACTCGAATGTGACTCGAAATTCCAATTGACCCAACCCCACCTGAACATGACCCAAGATTTCCTGACTTCAAAATAACCCGACCCCAAAATGACCCACTCTAAAACCATCAAACCTGAAATGACTCGAAAAAACAAAACTCTAATTGAACCGAAAAGATTTGAAATGACTTTTTCTCTTTTATTCATTAACTCGAAAATGACCTGACTGCTTGACCCGAAAACAAACCCGACCAACAAACCCGAAACAGACCTAGAAATTGAAATGACTCGACCCAAATGAATTTACTCAACCCGATTGACCCTTTGCAAGGTCAACATGAAGGTAATCGTGGTCGTGTATGTAACACCCCGACCTAACGTAAAATGAGAGTGGTTACTCTTGATAGCTCGACGGGCTATGCACTAGGGCCATATTTCAACACGAGTCCTTTCCAACGCATTGTGTCATCACGCATGTGCATCCTCGAAACTTTCTTAAGAGGTAGATATGGCAATTAGGGCACTAGGGTCGATACCGGTAGAATTTTGAGGTCTGACCTGACCCGAGCACGAGCAACTCAACCTGCCAAAACCAAAGAATATTGCAACCTGAAACTGAGTCGATGACGACCCGTAACTCGACATGACTCGATGACAAGTTACTTGTACCCAAACCAAACCTGGCCCAATATTGACCCGACCCGATACTAACCCGATTAAACTAATGACCCGACAATTGTTAAGTTTTATATTGATCTGAATGAAAGTTATTTAGTTTGGATTGATAAATTTAACCTAATAATAAACTAATTGAACCAAATAAATAAAAATAATGTTTAAAATCTAAATTTAATGGTCAAAAATTGAATTTTTTTAATGCAACATAGGAACCAGATCCGATAACAACCCGACCCGATCTGATATATCATTTGGACCCAGCCTGACAACCACTCAAGCTCGATCCAACCTGGCCCGTAAAGGTTAAATGGCCCTGTATGATCCAAACTCGACATGGCCCGACCCGATTGGCCCGAATTGTAATACCCCCATTAATCCATGAGATTTTAGCAAGACATTTCCAGATAAATAATGGCGTTACCATCTTGGTTGTTCGAGGTAGTGAATGACAAAGATTAATAATTTAAGGCACTAAGGTCGATCCCGGTAGAATTTTTAAGTCTGGCATGTCCCGAGCACGAGCAACTCAACCTGAAAAAACCCAAGAATATTGCAACCCGAAACCGACTCGATGACGACCCGTAACTCGACATGACTCGATGACAAGTGACTCGTACCCAAACTAGACCCGACCCGACCCGATACTAACCCAATTAAATTGATGACCCGACAATTGTTGAGTTTTATATTGATCTAAATGAAAGTTATTTAATGTTTCGATTGATACATTTAACCTAATGATAAACTAACTGAACCAAATAATGTTTAAAAACTAAATTTAATGGTCAAAAATTGAATTAATGCAACATAGGAAACAGATTCAATAATGACCCAAGCCGATCCGATATATCATTTGACTCAAAATGACCCCGCCCGACAACCACTCGAGCTCGATCCAACCCGACCCGGAAAAGTTAACTGGCCTGATATGACCCGAACTCGATATGGCCCGACCCGATTGGCCCGATTTGTAATACCCCCATTAATTCATGAGAATTTAGCAAGACATGTCCAGATAAATAAAGACGTTACCATCTTCGTTGTTCGAGGTAGTGAATGACAAAGGTTAATAATTTAAGGTACTTTAAATAAATTTACATAAATACTGAATAACTACTCAAATGACTTAATTATAGAATCCGAACTAAATAACTCAATCAATAACTAATACAACACAAGTATTTTAACAATGACTAAATAACTACTAAGTGATAACTAAACTTATTCAGCTATGCGATCTTCTCTCTTGTATGTCACGCCTAAAACCCCGCAACACAGCAACAACCAGTTAAATCTTTCACAGGGAATATTGTAAGATTTGTAACTCACCTCCCTTGGACGAGTGGGTGTACTAGGCCGAGTAAGCCATATTCGGTCGAGTACACCCTTGTCAGTAGAAAATATCGAGTCTGTTTGTTTCTACTCGGTCGAAAACATCCTGTATTAGGTCGAGTACAACGGCCCCGTGTCGATTTCGCGATAGGTTCATTCGAGGAAACGAAAACTTAATCATAATTTAGTTTCTTTAAACCCTCCGTTAATCAGTTTTCTCTCAAGAACACAAACCATTATAATCCTCTAGTTGGCCTACCGAAAGTTTAGTTCGCACGTCGATCATCCTAATTGTCTTTTCACCGTTGTTGCAAGTAAGTTTCTTAGTTTCTTTCGTCGGTTGTTAAGTTAGGTTTATAATCTATAGTTGGTTAGTAATAAATCTTATGATGTGTTAGGAGGAGGATTCGTAGAGGAGCTCTTATAAGATTGCCTTGAACGGATTGTGTTGACATATTTGCCTCGAGGTAGGGTTTCCATACTCAGTTATATGTTATGTGTGTGTCGATGTTTATTGCTATGTTTGTAAGACTAATATCACATGGTTTGTGTTGAGATTGAGATATATAAGTTATATTTGGGATCATTGACGGGAAATGGCTCTCAATCCTAAGATCGCCCTTCGTGTTTCCTATCGCGGAGGGGATGTGCACATTAATTGTCTAAGTACCGCTTGGCGCGAGCATGCGGGGTTGATTGTGGGACTAAAGGTCCCCACTTGTGAGATGATTGGTTTATTGGTGATATACGTACATTGTGTGTTTGAGATGTTGATACTCTTTATTGATTTTGATAGTGACAATGTTACGACTGCAGTGGCCGACGCTTGTATTTTATTGTTGTATTAATCCAATGGTATTGGGAACAGATTATCAGCAGGTAGCTCGACGTTTACTGTATGCTTGAGGCCTGGGATGGACGAGCCATCACCTAGAAGTCACATTAATCTTTTAGCTTATTACAGTCTTTAGCTTTCGCTGTTGTTTAGTTTTCTTTTGAGTTTGAGACGGTTTTGTAATGACTATACTATTTACTAAATAAATGTTTTTCATGCCTTTCCTTGATATTCTGCCTCAAGTAACCGAGATGGTGACATTTTCATGGGTTGAGGGTCATTGGTAAAGGCCTCGGGTTATGGGGGTGTTACATGTCGGGTTGAAACAATTCGGGTTTTCGGGTCATATTTGGGTGATGTAGTTCGGGTCCCAGGTCAGCCTTTTCGGGTCGTGTCAATCGCTCTAATTAATATGAGAAGGAGAGGTTTTGTTTAGATTATTTCTATGAAGTTACCATACAAAATATCATTCACCTCTATCGACTAAATCTTAAAATCGACAGTGATGACAGATGAGGATTTTGATGGATGACGGAGAAATTAGATGAGATAGTAAAACGACGAACAAATAAAGGTTGGCCCAATCTGAACTAGGGTGTTTGGAATCGTTGAACTTGATCACGAGTAGACCTGTAAAAAAAACCTGACTTGATTGACCCGACCATAAAAGGCTAACCTAAGATCCAAATTACCCCGAACTACAAACCCAAATGTGACCCGACCTGGCCCGAAAATGACCCAAGCTTTCTGGACTCGTAGTAGATCTGACTCGAAATGATTCGATGCTAACTCGAAAATGACTTGACAAATCATAACTCGAATTGAAAAAAGACTTGAAATAATTTTTTCTCTCTTAATCATTAACTCGAAAATGACCTGCCCGAAATTAGCCGACTCATGTGACTCGAAACAAACTCGAAATAAACTCGAAATAGACTTGTAAGTTGTAACCGAAAATGATCCAACTTGGCCCGAACTAACCTCAAAATGTGTCAAAACCTAAAATAAGCTGATTCGAAACTAACCCGATTACTCCGTTTGTAAGGTGTATTAAATCATGACTATCCCAAGTCCCGACCGAATAAAATAACACTAGACCTGGAAAAAGCAAATCGGCCCGATTGACCCGACCAGAAAAGGCTGGTCCGAGACCCGCAATAGACTCGAACAACATCATCCGAATGTGACCTGAAACTCGACCTGGCCCGATCCAAAACTCGATTGACCCGAACAAGACCCGAATTTTTTTTACCTGTAAATGACCCGGGCCCGAAAATGACTCGATCTTAAATCATAACTAGAAACTGACCAACAAAACATGACTCTAATTGAAACGAAAAGACTTAAAGTGACTTTTCCCTTCTTATTTATTAACTTGAAAAAAACTTGACCCGAAACAGAGCCAACCAACAAACCCAAAAACCGAAAAGTCCAATTCTAATCCGAATTAGCCCAAAATCAATAAGTGACCTGAGCTGGCCCGACCCAAACCCCTATCATAGCACTCCTCACAGTTTGATTTATATGGCACTATTCAAACATTCTGAAACCGTGTTCAAACAACATCACATCAAAGCAGTGTTAATGTGAAAGAAAGACATGAAAAGACAGAAATGTTTATAATGATTTCAAAGAAAATAAAGTAGTGTGTGTGTGTGTGTGTTACAGTAATTGGGGTGCAAACTTACTTTATCCTCCATGTATTATGTGCGGATTGAATATTTACCCTGGAGTTAATCCCCCTGATTTTGAATACCCAGTGGAGTAACAGTTTCCAAGAAACTGTAAATTTTGAGTTACAGTGGAATCTGTGGAGGACAACTAGAAGCCATGCATAGTGACATGCATGATAGATATACTTTTGTTGAATTATTTACTGTTACTAATTGACACAAATTGTCAACCTTTAACCACCAATACAACAGTCAAGTAGACTGCTACCAATCTGATCTACACGTACAATGTAGCTAGCAACAGTCATTTTCAGTTTTTCAGAAGTATAGACATAGATTTGGAGAAATGTAAACGATTAAAAGCAATAATTCTCTCTTATAACGGGTATATCCGTCAGAAGTTTGTTACGGGTTAAATGTTATCCATGTAAATAGATAAGACAAAATAGATTGTTATTCGTATTCTTTTTTGTTTTATCTACCCACATGAGTAGTATTTGACCCGTCCCAAACTTGCGACGGATATTTCCATTAGAAATAAGAATCTGTGATTAAATATAACTGCGTACCGTGCCAATAGGAAGAACTCCTCTGGTTAATTTAGAATTAATACATTTGTTTAATACTTCCTCCTACCCGTTTATAATATCCCATTGTGATGAAATGACAAAATTTATGAGATATTAGTTGTTTAATATTTTGGTTGAGTAGGGTATGTAGATTGGAGAGAGGGTGTTATTATTTGTATAAAGTAAGTGGGGGTAATGGGTAGGTGAGTAATAAATGAAAATTAATAAGGGTAGAATGGTAAAAATTTGGTAAAAAACTTACCAAAAATGAACAATGGACAATATCCTGAATAGACGGAAATGTACAATGAGAAATTTAAGTTGGGTAGGAGGGAGTATATGTGAGATGTATTCTAATACTCCCTCCTATTCAACATAACATTCCCTATTTGGGGAAGGCACGGAGAATAAGAAGGGGATTATTATATGGGAAAGTATGATGTGGGGTTGGGTAATTGGAGAGATGATATGTATTGTGGGGTAATTATTGTGAGTAAGGGGATTAAAATAAGTATAAAGTATGAGTATGGTGGGTATTGCCGTATTGTGGTGGGGTGAAGTGATTAAAATATGTATAAAAACTTTACTAATTAAGGAAATAAGGAAGGTATTGTGAATAGACAAAAAAATAAATAGAAAAGGTTATGTTGAATAGGAGGGAGTAAAACTTATGAAATTTATGTGAACGTGAAAAGTAATTGTTTACTACTCCATGACTAGCTCAATTAAGCTCGGTAAGACCATCCCCAAGCAAGGTCGATTGGGAGGTCGATATGGGGTCGAGTCAAGTTAATTGTAATTAAGAAATTGATTAGAATTGACTCAAGTCGATTTGAGTCACAAATCGACCCAAATTGAGCTAAATTGACTCACCAATCGACCTCATACGTGGCACATTTTAATTGGTTCCAACCAAGAAAAAAAAGAATGAGTGAATTTGTTTGATTTCTTAATTAAATTGATTGGGTTATTGACTTAGGTTGTGACTTTTTGCTTGGGAGGGTTTAAGTGGGCAAAGTCAATAAAGGGAGATTAAGGTATAATATGCAATTGACCCGGTTAAATTGATTTCTTGCTTGGGAATGGTCTAATGGAAGAATGTTTAGCAACAATTATTTCAGTTTTGTATGAAATAAAGAGTTAGAGTTGGAGAAATGTAAACATTATTAGTACCCCATTCTTTGATTAACTAAGCTTGCTAATAAAAGAATAATTAGGATTCCCTCTATTTATTTCTTAAAAAAAAAGAAATTAAAAGTTTGTTACTTGTGAATGATTTTGATTTCATAACTAAAATATATCAAGAATAATACATAACTAATCCTAGACATTAATTATTTAATAGTTAAATTAGTTATTATGTGCGATTGTTGTATATGTGGAATAATTTTTTATTGAATATTGAATACCTACAATACGTTTACATCCAAACATATATAGCTATATGTTTCCTAACTTATCACAATAACAATCTCCCTAATATCAGCAACAGAATTATACTATACATGAATATAGCAATTAAATATTTACAACGTATCATATCCCTAAACCATATTATTATTTGATACGGTTTCCATAGATGCGACAGATAAAAAGTGACAACTTTATAATAAATAGTGACAAATTTGTTTCAAAAAGTCACTAATATTAGAAAGTTCACTTATACCTAAACATGGCAAAGAGGTCGAGTTCGCGTGTGTAGACTTTGGAATAGATCGGGTCAGGCCTGATCATTTCGGATTCGGGTGTGTAGTCTTTGTGAATAATTATTAGTGTGCGACAATAAACATTCAGATCGGATGTTATCGGGTGCAAGTCAAATTTTACAAGCCATAAAAGAAAGGAAACCATGTTGTAAAGGTGAGCATGAAATGATTAAAAACAAGAACACAAGAGAATGCAAGATAGATGATGATCCTCTGCAAATAAAAGAAGTAGAGTATAATAGGGCAAAGATGTTTTGTACAAGTAAACTTTAAGACTTTAAAAGACATTCTTGAACTTTATGCTAACTTGTATACCAAATAAACTCTACCAAAATGGTCCAAATCATACAACTCAAAGAAGAAAAGTGAAGGAAGAAACAAAAAGGTAAGGTGATGAGCAGGAATAGTATCTTCATTATCCCGTGTTTCTCTCTTAATTCGATTCCTGCATCATCAAACTCTGTGCCATCCATCATCACTTGTGAGTTGTGATAATAAATTAATAATAATAATAATGTGATTTTAATCAGTGTTTGTCATACTCTTTGCCTTCGACCACAGAGGGACAGCCAGGAATGGTCACGTTCCATGCCAATATTTTCTACTAAAAGATATCCTAATATTATTTGTTTATGCACAATTGTTGACTCTCCATTTTCCTTACATTTCATTCATTATATTCATCCATTCAATTGGGCCGTCATATTTGTTTTATGTTTAAAAAGGTTGAATAATATTCATTTAATAGTCTATAAAGATAGAGTTTAATGGTTAAAATCTGATTGAGATCGACTCATGATATATTGATATCTATATAATAAGGGTTGACGTCGACGGTAATTAGTCTATCTTTTGACCATATGTCATGATTTCGATTCTCAAATATAGGCATATAGCTCTATTAATTGGTAGATGATTTGTAAACACGACATTAAAGCCTCAAAGAGGCTGGCGATCTACCCTGATGTTGGAGGTGTAAGGCTTACGTACCCTTAGATCTAAACTTTTATACCAAAGAAAGATATAATGAATAAGTTTTTAGTTATTCCCTAAACATTCAACTTTTGTCTCATCTACACTACTAATAAACTTAGTTGTCTTAAATAAGAATTTGTGTGATTTTGGTGTATTTAAATTTGACTAATTTCATTTGGGTGCTTAGAAGTATTTTTTAGGTTATTTAGACATTATCGGTAAATACTCCTATGGACCCGTCTCAAAAATTTGTTTACCGATTGAATAACTTTTACGATACTTACTATAAAAGCTAAAGCTTTTAAGAGACCGTGATTGGCTCTTTAAACTTAGGGAGATGAAAGAATTTTCTACCCCCTAACTCACCACTAAAAAACATCATATTTCCTCCCTTCAAACCTAAAGTGTATATATTTTTTGCACAAATATTAATAAAGATGTTAAAAAAACTATTAAACGTACAATTGGAAGTGTGTTAAATGTTTTTTATTAATTTAAATGTGTGATTGATTGATGGTTGAATAATGGTGAACCACCTAGGTATAACCAAAACGGACACGGACACGTGACACGGCATGTCATGAAATTTAGGACACGGGACACGTTATTTAAATTTAATAAAATATAGATTTTATAGTTATAAATGTTTGATTTTATTTTAGTAAAAGTATTTGATATTAATTTTAAATAAGTGAAGGTAAAACTTGTCCATGATAATAACTCATTTTCATTTCTCATCGGAACCACTATTCTAATTAATATCTTTCTATAGCGCATTATATATTTCTCGTCTGAAGAATATCATTCACCCCAAATGATGAACAAATACAGTAGACACGCGATGGACACGGCTCAAATACCATGGACACGCGTCGGATACGTGCCCAAATAAATGTAGAAAGTTAGACAGGTTTTATAGGTGTCCGACACGTTTCGGTGTGTGTCTGTAAAGTGTCGGTGTCGGACACGGTACGACTCATTACTTGAAGTGTCTGTGCTACCTAGTGGTCACTTAATGACATTTTATGTAAATAAAAGTTATCCATGAGGACACTTTAGTCATTTTCTTTTGCTTTATTTGGAAATTGATAGTTTGAATATGAATGAATTATAAAGGAATATGTTTAGTTTGGATATGAATGGAGGAAATATCATTTTATTTTCATTAAAGTGTAAGTTATGTCGTACAATTTTTTTTTCTCTTATATTATTTGATAATAAAATTCAATTCATAAAATTTGATATTTTTCTGTAAATAACATTAAAATTAATTTAGGTTTGTAAAAATCTTTAGAAAAAATAAAATAATTAATTCAATACAATTAAAATATTTTAGAGTCAAAATCATTTTCACTAGATTAATAACTTTATATTTTTCATTTAATTTCATGTTGAATTATATTTGTATTAAATCGAACATATTTAAATAAATGAGACGGAAATAGCACTTCGCAATTAATAACTAAAAAGACAAACAATAAATAATTTAAAATCCGAACTACTTATCTAAAAATTTTAAATCGTTATGTAATTAAACACCAGACATGAATTATCTAAATTAGTGTACCCAAAAGAGTTTTTTGTCAGATAGTACCTAACATTTATACTGTATGTAGAAATACTCCCTCCATTCTTTTTATATCACCCCATTCCCCTTTTCGACACTATTCACAACTGAGTACTCAACGTCAGTTTTCTCTCAATCCGTTCACGGAAATATATTCATGTGAGATCTTTTTTAATTTGTCTTGATAAGAGGATTAAGAATATCAAAATTTTATAATTTTTAGTAGTATGTAGCTAAAGATATAATCGAAACCAAATGAGTATTGGCAAACGTGTATAAAGAAATGTGGTGATATAAAAAGAATGGAGGGAGTAGTACCTAAAATTATTTTTTTTGCCTAACAACACCTAACATTTTCTGTTTTTTTGTCTAATAACACCAAAATCAGTTTTCCGTCAAAAAAGTCGCGATTTCGTCTTGACTAACGGTAAATTTGATTTGACGCTTCTTTCTTTTCCCTCGATGCGTTTCATTACCCTCTTCATCATCCTTTTCTAAACCCAATTTTCTCTTTTGCTAATTTCTCTTCAATTAAACCTAATTTTCTTCCAATTAAATTCTTATGTAACCTTCTCCTTAGTTATTTAATTTTTCAATTTTCAAATTAAAACCCTAAATTGGGCTTACTTTGTCCAATTTTCTCCTTCTCTCTCACCAATCACCATCCTTTCAACCCAATGTCTTATTCAAACTCTCCTCAAACGCAACAAAGTGGTAGAGTTACTTAAGAATAAGATTCATTGTCCATTACTTTTACAATGCATCAGTTACTGGAAAATAAATAATGAAGAAATAAGGGTCAAATCAATTTCACCGTTAGTCAGGACGAAATCTTGACTTTTTTTTACGGAAAACTGATTTTGGTGTTATTAGACAAAAAACAAAAAATGTCAGGTGTTGTTGGGCAAACAAAATAATGTTAGGTATTATTTCTACAGACAGTATAAATGTTAGGTGTTATCTGACAAAAAAACTCTACCCAAAACTTAACCAAGTGGTGTTAGTTAAGTGGTAACTGAGTTAAACCTTAAAGCTTGCAGAAATACAGGAGTTGAGAGGTCTCAAGTTCGATTACCAGCTGGGGCGATGACCACTTGGCCACTGCAGCTGCCGGAGGGGGTGGCTTACATGGTTCATGTGGTGGTGCGGGAGTGCATGGGCCCGGGGATTAAACCCCTTGTCACCATAAAAAACTTGATTTAAAAATGACGTGAACTTGCATACCCTAAGACCATGTTTATAGGTTAGGTCTAGGTCTTGAATAAAGGAAATTAAAAGGTTGGAACACCTTTGAAAAAATTAGGTCCATGCGGTGGAAATTAAAAGGTTGGAACACCTTTGAAGAAACTAGGTCCATGCGGTCTAATTTGGACCTCCTAAACACTTTCGAGACCTTGTTCAAGACCTTGTTTAGTGTAAAAACAAAAACTTGTTTAGTGTAAAAACAACTATAGATTAAAGGTAGGTTAAGGTAGCTCTTGATAAAAGATAGAAATGAAGAGGTAGGACTTGGCAGTAGGTTAAGGAAAAAAAGTAATATTTTAATATAGGAACTAGGACTAAATAGGACTGCAAGATCTACGTATAAACATGGTTTAACATGAATACATCAAGACCACTTTAATGGTTCACTGAGTGAATGGAATTTGAAAATTGAAAGAGGTTCATTTTCTCATAACATACTCTCAAATTAAAAGTTTTCTCGTTAATTCATTAGAGTAATTACTAATTATACTTTGAATTATTATATTTGTAACAAAAATTAAATGAGTAATTCAATTCATTAATACCCAACTTAATACAACAATGACGGCTCAAAACACACCTCGACTCGATCTAAACCTGACTCAAGAAAACAATTAACAAAATGTAATCAATGTGGCTAATCGAAATGAACATTATCTGGATCATATTAGAACTGAAACTTTTATTAATATTAATCCGAAAGAGTCACAAAATTGAAATGAGAAGATATTAAAAAAGAATTATCTTGAGTAATCCTTTGAAGAGTTCGCTTGTCGTATGGCGACGGTAAAAACACCAAGCCCAATGATAATTTTATATCGCTTTTTTTGTTTATGCAAATAATTTTCAAAAAAAATCTCTTTTAAAATGAATATATCTATTTTACGCTAAAAACGGATTAAATACCATATAACTAATGTAGTAAACGGATGAAGTATAAATTCATGATTTCACACTGTTGAATAAACAAAATCTGGACCCTTCAAAAATCAAAAACACCGGAAGGTCACCAAGCCCATAAGGTCATACGGCCCAAAAAACTATCCTTTTACAATATCGAATAACCAGATCTTTTACGCAATTTATTTTCACAGTACAATTTTTACTCATTGCAGTACATTTGGCACCAAATCTTCTATTTATTTACCCTCGGCTAAAAATCATCAAACCTAATTCTCTCCCTCTCCTCTCTAGCTTTTTCTATTGTTGAAACCTTAAATATCTTTAATCTCCTTAAAATTTTGCCGTTATGAACAATTATTCGAATGAAGACCGGGTATTTCATCCGTTAATTCCATATTGTCAACATCAACATTTCGTTTATTTTCATTGTTCATCAATCACCGTAAAATTCTGTTGCATCTTTATTTAATTACTCCGTATTTGTTTGTTTCACCCACTTTTTGGCTTTCTGCTATGATCGGCAATACTCCCTCCTATTCTACATAAGAGTCCCGATTTTCATTTCCGTCTAGTCACAATAATGTCCCATTGTCCATTTTTGGTAAACTTTTATACTTATTTTAATCACTTTAACTCACAACAATACCTAACAGTATTTTTGTTGGTCAACACGTAGTACATGGTTGAATGATTTTTATTCGATGTACTATATGTGAGTATGTGCACTAAGCAAGTAATGGTTTTAATTGATTTGATTTTTCTATTTTTTTACCGAATGCCTTTTTTGACTGTAATACTTACAATGTTTATGAATACATTACATAAGTGTTTGTAATGTTAATTTTCGAACAAATTACATAATTTATCGATGCAATACATAGTTATTTGTGTGTTATCAAATTAATTTATCAATGTAGTACAAGATTATCATATAATTTAATTTTTTCATGTAAAATTAAAAGGGGTGGATGTTTGAAATTAGAGAGAAAATGTTAGAGAGATTAGAGAGGGAAAATGAAAAGAGAAATGAGAGGGGTATAATTGTCAACGGTGTATTACGATGAGTAAATATGTACTGCGGAAATTAGCACCTATCTTTTATTAGCATTCTCTATGTTTTCCTTTTCAATTGGGAATGTATTTTTAATATTTTGAAGCCTTAATATTTATCACAAATCCTCATTTAAGACGGGATTATCCGTCTTAACCTAAACGAGTCATTTCCTATATTTTAGCTCAAGATTAGATCTCAGCTACGAATTCACAATTTTTCAGTTCCAAGGATAGTTGTAATAACAACTTGCTCCAAATATTCTAAACAAGGCGGCTTTAAGGGTCAAATTTAAGGATGAACAAATAATTTTGGAACACGCCTAAAAGATCTTCACACCCATTACAATTATGTTACAAGATTACATATATGTACAATCACAGGATGGAAAAAAAACTCGTATAAGATTGGCTACATTATACACTCGATTTCATTGTGTGAACTGTGAAGTGTCGATCATCCATTAGAACCATTGATGTTGATCTCAATTAGCTCAGTGATCGGCTGGCGGCAGATAGGGCACTTGTTTGACTGAAGCCTTAGCTCTTTGGCACAGTCACTGCACATACACTGTCACCAAAACATGAAACGAGTCAAATAACAAACACCACAAAACATTTGTGAGACTAGAGATCAAAGGTTTCTCTTCTTCTCCAACACTCCGTCCTGTATCCTGTAGTTCAGTAGTCTAGGAAGAGAAAAGTCTCGGAAAAGTAGTAACGAAAGAACAAAGGTTTCTCTTTTTGTCCAAGACTTTAAACGACATCATAAATGACAGAGTGAAGTGCACGGCGGGAGTATAAGTTTGTGACTTTGTGTGTATAGATGAAAGAGGGGAAAGTATTAACAATCATCACGGCGCAGATTCTTACCAGATGTCGGCAAGGTATCACAGCTGTGTTCTTTGGCTCTGTCATGCAAATTACACACTCTTTTCCAGGCTCCTCATCATTAAAGCCTTCTGATGATGCATTTCCTATCCCATACAAATCACGAAGCTCATAACGGACGCCATCAAACCACAATATCTGCCTGATCACTTTAACTTGAAATCCGGCTGTCTCGTTCTTCTTCTCTATTACAGCTTGGGTGACTTGTACCCTTTGAGAGCCCTCTACTGAAGATTCTTGAACATTGTAATCTCCTTCCAGGGCTGAGGATTGCACTTCGGCAAAGATGACAAGTGGAAAAACATCATCTTCCGTCGGTTTTCCAAGAAACTCCAGGTCAAAAAATCCCAAGTCAATACCAGTGCCAGATGGTTGTTGAAATCTCTGCGCGGTTCCTTTTTGAAATGGAACTTTAACTGGGCTGATAGCCAAAGATGTCTGGGTAAACTTACACTTCTCTTTGTCTTCCTTAGCAAAGTAATAAATTGTAATACTGTCAAAACGAGAACATATTATAAACCGTCAGTTCACACGTCAGATAAAAGGGGTAAAAAAACCATATCACAATATTAAACTCAAAGAAAAACCTAGGTTCCTATACAGATTTTGATTTTTATGCCTCTGAAATTTTGAAAATAATCTACAGAAAAATTCAACAAATGCAAGGACAAAAAAACTCTATGAAATACTCGCAGTGTGAAACCGATAGCTTAGAAACAGTTCCTCCAATTTTAGCTGGTGTTAAACAGCAGAAACTATTTCCAGCATTCTATAGTGATATTCTACTCTCTTCCTAATCACTATAAGAAAAAAAATGCCGTTTACTTGCTAAGTGAATTTGTAACCAAAAATATTCCACACATTCCACAAATCCTTCACATATAATGTGTCGATAAGCCCATTCGCAAATCCGATAGAAAAGGCACAACTCAACAATGGGTAGAAGAAAACCCTACTGTTTTAAGAATGAGATGGAGGCAGCCAAATTAAAAGAAAAGAATTGTGATCGGTCTCCTGTACCTTCCAATCTTCCAGTACTCTTTTCACTATGAAACAAGGCTGTGATCACAGGTCATAAAATAAGTCCTCAACTAAAAAAGACCCTTCCCACCAGACAACTAAAGACAGGTTCAGCTAATTGCAAGATCAGGTTCTTTCAGCATTTTAAAATTGATCTATGCAGATTTGAAGACTGCGCTTATGCAAAGCATACTACAAAAGTTCTCCTTGCACCCACATTGTAATTCCATTGACTGAAGCCACCAAAAGCCTCCTTTCCTGTTTTGTCTGAAAACAGCATGGCATGAGCTGCTAGTAATCACTGAACAGCATGCACTCACATCACAGAATATGCAAAGACAAAGATATACATGAAACAGAACACATCTCTGTATCGTGTTGTTTGCCTGAAAACACATTATTGCATCTGTGAGCTATAGTCTTGGGGGGTAAGTCTCCTTGAAGAGTATGTACAGCAGAACAAGCCCGTGCTTAGACAGCGGCACAACACGATTTCTAGTTCTGTGTTTGGTAATCTGGCATAATTCTCTTAGACAAAATAGACAACAAATAATGCAAGACTCATTATGGATATTCCCAATAATATCACATTACTTTCTTGACATTTCTCTCTTGCCTTTAGAATAAGATCTTTAAAATACAAAGGATTGGTCCTCATAAGTTCCCTTTTACCCTCAAATAGAGCAGTCTCTTCGACCCTGCAATATACACTCTGGCACTGAAAGATTTGTAACTGAAAACCAATCAAAGGTCCTACGAGCATCACTCAACTAAAACTAGTTACACTGTCCATATAAGGATATACGGAAAATGATCCCCCCAAATGTCACAGAAACCACACTAATGAGATACGACAAAACATGGTTAGCACACACATCCAGAGGAACTCCATCCCCGTCCTTCTCTCTGTAAAATAAAACCTCAAGCCCAAACAATCACCCAACGACTGAATAAAAACTCACAGCTTACCCCGTGCCGGAAAGTATATCTTACTTCTTCCTATTCAAGGAAATGCCCCCTTTTTTTGGGCATAGTTATTAGGGTTGCAAGTGGATGTCCAGTTATTAAGGGGTAAGTTAATTAAGAGTGCTTACTTTATCTTCAATGTTTTCTTCCCATCATGACCACAACCATGCTCTCCACCAACAGCATTGCTCCCCTCACCAGTCACCAGTCACCACCAACATGACCTCTCCTCCTACAACTTCCTGTAGGACCTGTACCCACTACTACCGTCCCTCTACTCATAAAAATAACATCAGCAGATCCCCGCTACCCGCCCTCACACCTCAATGACCTACCGCAAATGACTCCAGCCTCGGACGACCGCCTTCAAACACCCCCACCATGACCCCAAACTGTGTCACCCCTCACACCCTCACATAACCAACCACCACTGATCTCCGACAACAAACCCACTTTCAAACTATGAGTCTATGACACCCTGAAACCCATAATCGAACAACCCTTGACGATCCCACTCCATCACACAGACCCAAACTCGTGGTAATGTTACGTTTGTCTGGCGGTGGCAGTGGTGGTGTCACTGGTGTGACCTTGACATGTTGATTGCTAAAAAAGTGTTGACCATGGCTGATTGGAGTGAAGGGTCGTGGATTTTTATTAATAAGGTAACTGGTTAGTTAAGAGGGAAGTAATTGGGATGTAGATCATGCCTGTGTATGGATAATCTTGCCATTTCACACACTCGTTGTAGGCAAAAAATGAATATGAAGCAACTCTAATGAATAGGCCAAATTTGGAAAATCAAGCATTTCCTAAGAATAGAAATTAGTATGTTACTCGCATTCTATTTATGTATAATGTATATGACTTTGGCGATCATACAAATATTTTCACAACATACAGCTACAACTTTTTTTTTTAAAATGACTGCACACAAAAAAAAATGGTTAGATTAAGCAAACATATAATTATTACTCTTATGTTGCATCTCGAATAGATTTGGTAAAATTTATTGGTTAGAATTTACAATAGTTGACCACTAAATTACAGTGGAAACAATAAATTTGGTTGGAGCAAATATTTCTCAGTGACAATGAAACACGGGTAGCTAATTTAGCCCCAGACAAAATTGTGCAACTTGTTGAGTATACCAGCACGCATTCAAAAGAAGTGGGAGTATGAATGTTACTGTGCCACACTTATAAACTGGTTGCTTAAGTCTAAATGTCTAATTATGGCCAACAAAATCATATAAAGTTTACAAGGGTGTAAGTAAACCATTCTCTAACAAATTCTCAATAACGAGAACAAAGACTTACCCTTTGATTGGATGTAGCATGGAGGTAAAGGAAGGGCGAAATTTCTTTTGTTTGGTTAGCTTAATTAAAGTTGGAAAGATTTGGAGAAGAGAGAAAGTGAATCTCTTCAGCAGACCCCTATAAGACAGATTAAAATCCCTCAAAACACATGAAAGGCGCAAGTAAATCTCACTAGCTTCATTCCCTCTCCCGTTCCCTCCTATTTTCTGTATCCAATAGTCCAAACAAACAAGTCCCAATTCCTTGAATCTTCAAAAAATATTTTCTGATTAGTCAAGTTTCTAGAACTAACAGAAATCAACTAAGTTCATCCATCTCCATCTCAAATGGATCCCAACACAAATTCGCTAGTAAAGTCTTCTCAAGACTTTCTTTATTTTAAATAGCAGAACTTATCAGCGCCCAATTGCTTCAATTAAATCACTACTAATGTTGCACACTAAATTCAATCTACCTCCTAAAATCTCCACTTTGTCGAAACAATATTACAATTTCAGACAACCGATATGTGATGGTTGCAAAGGATGATTTTTCTCTACATAATTTTGAAAAAATTAATTGTCAGTTTACACCCGTTAAGCACTAAATTACAATAAAAAAAGTTTAGTTGGAGCGAGTATTTCTCAACAAGCAAAGAAACATGGCACACTCATGTAGCTAATTCAGGCAGAAGTTAGTAACTTGTTGAGTACAAGTTTATAAGTATGACTGCACCAAACTTATAAACCATGTTATTTCAGAGTAATTCTGGCCCAATACAACTATAGAAGGTTTACAAGAGCGTACGCAAAGTCGCAAACCATTCTCTAACAAATGCTCAATAGCAACAACAAAGACTCACCCTCTGATTGGATGGATGAAAAGGAAGAAGGCCAGTTTCTTTTGTTTGGTTAGCAAGAGTTGGAGCCATTTGGAAAAGAGAAAAAGTTAATCCCTCGCTCCCTCCATTTAACTCCTATAAGGCGGATTAAAATCCCTCCAACACTCATAAGGACGTAGAGAAAAACCCGCTTTCTTCATTCCCTCTCCCGTTCCCGTTCCCGTTCCCTCCTTTTGTATCCAAACGAACTTAGCCCCAAACACTCAAATCTTTCAAAAAAATGCTTCCTTGATTAGTCACTTTTCTACAAACTAATTAAATCAACTCGGCTCATCTATCTCCGGCTCTATTGGATCCCAACACAAATTCGAATAAAGTCTTCCATGACTTTCTTTACTTAAAATAGCAAAACTTATCATCCCCAAATTGCTTCAATCAAATCACCACTACATGTTGCACACTAAATTCAATCCAACACCTAACAATCTAACATGTCCACATCTTCCAACCAATATCACAATTTCAAACAAATCATGTACGACGGTTTCAACGAATGATTGATTCATGTCCTTCGACCCCAAATCAACAAAATAATAGATAAATTGCAACCAATAGTTTAATAATGAAAGTGGGGAAGCACAAACCAACCCACATGCGAAGGTTTCAAAGAATGATTCATGTGGGTCGACCCAAATCAACTAAATAATATTTAAATAAAAGAAGTAAAAGTAGGAAAGCACAAACCTGCCATCAAAATGAGCATCAAAAACAAAAGAAACCAAGTGACGATCAGGAAAATGTTCATCAACCAAAAGCTTAATAGTATCCTTATGAACATTAACATCATTCTTAACAACCTTAGCATTCTGATGCTCAACATACGGCGGCGGTTGCGGCACCACCATCCCCCCATGTGGGTCCCTCACTTGATGGTGCTGTTGCCACCCATTTACAAAATTACCCCCGGGAGGGTAAAACTGAAAAGCGCCTCTACCCATCATAGGATTTACATAATTACCCCCACCATTAGTATTACCATTACTATACCATCCATTATTATAATATGAATTAGATTGGACCGTTGTTGTTGCAGGTGGGTATTGTTGTTGTTGTTGTTGTTGGTAGGTATAGTGATATGGGTACTGTGCGTATGGATCGGTGGTGGTGGGTGCGGTGGTGGGGTATGAGTATGGTGGTTGGTGCGGTGGTTGTGATGGTAGTGGTGGTTGGTTGTAGTATGGGTTGTGTAAGTGGTGGTGGTGGTTTGTGGTGGTCGGTTGGTTTCTTCTACCTGAACTAAGGGAGATTCCCATTGTTTATGTGTGAGTTTTGGTGAATTTGGGATTTTTTTTGAAGAGTTGAAGAGGTAAAAGATGGAGGGAGGAATTGGGGGAAGAGTTTGGAAGAAGGGAAGTATCGTGTATGAAGGTTTATGCTCAATAGTTCACCATATTAAAAATTCTTATTTAAAACCGTCCTAATTATATAAAAATTAGTTATTTAAAACCCGTCTAATTTTTATACATATTTTAAATCCGTGAAAAAAAAAAATGTATAGATTTCTTTAAATCATGAAAACAAATTTTTTAAATCTAGTTAATGGATAAGTTCAATATCTATAACGAATTCATTTAAAGTATTATTTTGATTGCTCTAAAATCTACTCCATGTTTAACAAAGATTTATAGTGGATAAGCTCAATATTTATAACGAATCCCTTTAAAGTTCATTTATTTTGTTAATAACTTTTGTAGATATTGAAGATTAAAATAGTACTATCTATTAACAAATTTTTTTTGAAAACTATTTTTTATTCAAAAAAATTACTCAAATTTAATAATATCTCAAAAATTTGTTATTATGATGGTCAAAATGTTAGGCTATTATCAGGGTCAAAATGTTATTTCTTTTACCATTTTTTTATCATTTATATTTTTTTACCATTTTTTTATCATTTATATTTTCATTGTTTAATAATTTTTTTTTTCATCTTTTTTTTTATTATTTATAAACTATGTGGAATATTGGAAATTCTGCATTTTCATATTGTATTATTTATGCAACATAAATGAAATTGAGGATGATGGTTCATTGAAATTTTGTACTGATTATTCGATGAAATTCTATTAATTAACACAGCTGGTTTTTCTTAAATTAATTATATATTATTTGTGGTGGATCCTACATTTATTTAAAAATAAAAAATAAAAGAAAATGGATGTGATGATGTGGACGCACGAAATTGCACAAAACGTTATTGTATTAATATAGATAAGATTTAAGTTGTCTATGATTTTATCGAGTTTCCATATTATCTTTTTGTCATGTTTTATTTTATGAGGTTGGTCTATTTAAATGTGGCTTATTAATGGATGTTTTTTAAGTATACATTATAAAAACTGTTATCGGTGACTAGAGGTGTTTGGTTCAAAAGATCAGAATGAATTAAAAATGAATAAGATATCATGTGGGAATGCTTTACTTTAAGCTCTGTTTGCCAAAACTACCTGAAAAGGTACCTGAAACCTGAAAAGGTATCTAAAACCTGAAAAGAGAGTTGAAAAGGTAGCTGAAAATTAATACCTGATAAAGTGATAAGGTAGCTGATTTTTGTAAAAACTGTTTGGAAACTAGCTGAAAAAGTAGCTGATATTTGACAAAATAACGTAAAAGGACATTGTTTATTATTGATATCTTTTACGTTTTTAATATTATTATTGTGTTATTGTAAGCAAATGACCGAAACAAATAGAGTAGTAACTTCTGAATAAAATTGTGCACTTGAAATGATACTTGAAAATGTTTGCATTGCTACTTCCATGATTTCTTCATGCACACTGTTTTGAATGAATTGGTCATTAAAATCAAGTTATGGAAATAACTTCAACTACTAGCTTTTATATGCACATGATTCATGCCCAAATAATTTCACAAATTAATATATAACGATTAGGTAAAAAAAAAATTCAAACAATATATCCTTAAAAATATATTATTGATATAAAATTAGTTTTCTATTAAAGTCATACACACAAAAAAATTAATTAATTTTCATCCCAAATTTAAGCAGCAATCCTATCGCGTATGTTTTTAATTTTGTTAATTAACCTTATAAAATCCAAGGGCAGAATATGTAGATAAAATTGAATCAGGTACCTGATTGTCAAATGCTACATGTGGTAGCTTTTTATTTCAGGTATATTTTCACTCAAGTTGTCAAACACTACAAAAATAATAAGTTATCGGATTGTTTCGGCAAAAAAGTTACTGTAAGCAAATCAGGTAGCTGAAATGGGTTGCCAAAGGGTGCCTTAGTATTCATTTTCTAGGTGTCATACAGCCTCATACCAAAAACTAGTTTTTTTAACAAAATAAAAGGGTGATTCTCCAAATGTTAGCTACAAAAAGCATTTACATAACCCATTTATTTTTTATAAAATACTCCCTTATATTCCCGATAACTGTCCCATTTCGGGTTGGGTACGAGAATTAATGAATTCATTTGTTTAATTTAAAGTAATGTATGGGGTGAGAAGATTGGAGAGAGAGAATGTATTATTGATTATTATTGTGATTAGATTTTTTTTTTGGTGAAACAGACGTGGGACAGAGCCCAGAAAACGAAAAAACAAACAAACGAAAGCAAAAAATGAAAACAGGAAAGCACACTCTAACTAACTAAAACCCGAGACTAGAGGCTACGGCTCGGCATCAATGGGGACAAGTCGGGGCCAAGCAACCCCTCTGGCATCTGAAACAACGAGTCTTCTGAGAGGATTGGGAATCTGCTCCGGGTCAAATATGCGTAAACTCACATCTTGGTTCACCCCCAAGTTTGCTAGCCAATCTGCGCATGAATTAGCTTCGCGGTAAACATGGACTAGATTTGCTTGCCACTCCGTGTCATAGTACAAAGACCTACAAATCCGGATTAAATGGGTGTGCGCTGTAGGAAATAACTCCTTCTCCAAATCCTTCATGAACCCTTCCACGACCTTCGAATCCGTCTGAATAACAATGCAAGGAAATTTTTTCTCTATTGCAATCAGTAATCCCCGTCGAAGAGCCATAAGCTCTGCTCTCGTGACAGTGGCCACTCCTAGCCTTTCAGCAAATGCCACGATTTCCTTTCCCAAACTGTCTCTGATGATTCCTCCTGCTCCTGCTAAACCTGGGTTTCCTTTCGACGCCCCATCAATATTAAGCATAACCCAGTCTACCGGCGGTGCACACCATTTTATATTAATCTCCATGCGACGAGAAGTCGTACCAAGGGTAATCAAGTCCCTGGTATCTTTCGCCTCCAACACCTCACGAATGCGATCCATGAGAGTAAAAAATAAGTTTGCAGGGATAACCTCAGGACGGTTAAACACCCTACAATTCCTCCACCGCCAAATCCACCAAATAACCACCGCAAAACTAGTAGACCAGTGCTCCTGTATACCTCGTCCCCTCTTAGAAAGATTAAGTATGACCCAGTCCTTAACATTTGGTATAGCATTAAACTCAACAGTATTAGCAAGCGAAAAAGAATTCCATACCGTTCGAGCCTTGGGACAGTCTCTCAAGATGTGGAGAGTTGTTTCCTCTAGTCCCGGACAAGACCCACAACAAGGGTCCTCGGTAAAACCCCTCTTAGCCCTATTAACATTAGACATAATCCTGTCATGCATAACTAGCCATAGAAACAGACGCATCCGTTGAGGGGCCCACGTAGACCACGGAAGAGTCCAATACGAACTTGAGTTTTGACTAGGCATTTTACGAATGATCCTAATAGCGGACTTAACTGAAAAATAGCCTAAGGAGGTTTCAGCCCAGTAGAATTTATCAGGATTAGATTCTCCTGGCGCTACCTCAAAGGAGGCGATAGTCTGGAGTATATCTGTCGGAAGTAGGTCCGTGAAAAGCTCCCACTTCCAGCCGGTTTCGTCATCCCAGAAGTCCACCACTTTCATGTCCTGAAATTGTTCTGGGATTTCGAATTCAGAATGATATTCTAGGCATCTTTCAGTAGCCCATTTATGCTTCCAGAAGAGAGTCGAAGTCCCATTTCCTATGTTTGAGTGATATCCGATTTTTGTCGTCAATACCGGCATCAAACACATTTTTAAAAAACCCAATTAAGTAGTATAAACGGGTTGTCGAACACGAAGACGGTGGGGATAGTTGTGTAATTATGTTCTAGTTTATGCGAGAGTCGGGGGTAATAGGTTTGAGGTTGATTAAAGACTAAAGAACAACTAAGACGAACAATTAAAGCAACTAAATAAGATTGAATCAATGGAAGGGAGGACTAGGGTTTCGGGGGTCACTAAGGTGGTTAGACGAATATGCTAGAAAGAAAACTAGAAGGCCTCAAACAAGTAGTCTCGGGTAATCTCTTCTCTCAAGTCGACTAACCTAGGTCGGAATACCCTAGCTTTCGCTACAAATATCACGACCAACCATCAAACATGCTAAGACAAACCCCCAACCGTCGCTAAAGGCAAGTCACGCTAAAATCAAAGCCCTACTTTCGTTGAGGCAAATCATCAAACACCTAGCATGCAACAAATGGAAGACTACTTTTTTAAGAACAACTAATCAACTTACTAGCATGAATTCATCATCTAAACAACACCCAAGATCACCCCTTACCCTAGTGAGGAG
This sequence comes from Silene conica, assembly GCA_029255685.2. NCBI lineage: Eukaryota > Viridiplantae > Streptophyta > Magnoliopsida > Caryophyllales > Caryophyllaceae > Silene > Silene conica. Next base: position 8,185,647 of record CM055319.2, read on the forward strand.
ACTACTCACTCATGGTAAATGAAAACATGTGAATAAGGCATGAACAAAAGCAAAACATCATCAACAAACAAAGTGTAATACCTGCAATTTTTACTCTTCTGTTTTATTTGCATTATAAGAGACGGTTATAAATGATATCGTTAGATTTGCTTGTAGGGGAAGTTTTAGAACTTCGAGGACGAAATTCGTTTTTAAGGAGGGTAGATTGTAATACCCGTAAAATCCGTCAATAAAATAAAATGAGAAATTTATTGATTAAACGAGTATCGCTTAATAGAGACACGTAAAACCGTCGCATGCATCGTTTTCCGTCACAAAATCGTTGACCAATGCATGCCTAGACATGTGGACCAATGCATGCCTAGACACTTGGCTTATGCATTAGGACACTTGTCTAGACATGCAAAGTCCCATTTTCTCTTTGTTTCCATCCTTTCCCACACCACTTTTCAACTCCCCACCAGATTTCATTCTTCATTTTCCCCACACAAACACACACAAACAACAACAAAAAAATATATAGAGAGAAGGAGAGGAAAACGTGAGGGAGAAGAAGAAATAACAAGAGGAGATCTTGCCTAGCACTAAGTAAGCTTACTTTTCCCTTCAAATCTGATTTTATAACCTTTTAACATGCATTCACATATCACCTAACATCTAAACTTGAACATATGAATCTACAACCATGCATGCAAAGGATTTAATGTAGTAAAAACCGTTATTTTGTCAAAAACGTAACATGCATGTAGTAGATCTGAAAACACATGTTAAAATGAGTATTTTCAGAAAACAAAAATTTGGGACTTTCCTTAAGTTGTTATAAAATCACTCACCAAAAATTAGGATGTTTGCATGAACCGTTTGGAAATGAAAAATCATATACTACAGCCTGTTTTCTGTTTTTACGAATCACTAGATCTCACTTAAAGAGTCATCAAACCATATTTATAAAAGGAATCAGTGTCTCATCTCTTAATATGTTAAACTACATTGAGTCTAGATGATAATAGGCCTTTGAATCAACTCGTTTCGTTTTGTTAAGAGGGGTTTATGATGTAAAACTTTTCATGACTCATTTTCTGACCACTGTTTTTAAAACGCGTTTTTAGATCTGATAAACTCATTTTTGAGACAACATGCATGGCTAATAATATGTTCTAGACACATAAAGGAATCCAATAAAATCGACCATGCACGAAAATATGATGTTTTGGATTTATTATGATTTTTACAAGTTTCTGTTGTGTTCTGGAAAAATGTTTTAATTAGACTTACTTGTTAAAAACTTACATTTCCATAAAAGGGTAATTTAGTCATACATAAAAATATAATCAGTGACCCATCTCTTCAAATGCTAAAGTTTAATTAATGTAAAGGGTAGTAGGCTTTCATTTCGACGAGTTTCGACATGTTAAGAGTATTTACCACCCCGTAACTTTTTAAGACTTGCCCTTGGACCAACTTTGGTAGACTGTAACTTTGGACCCCTTACACACGTTTTTAGACTCTTACCACTAAGACATTAAAGATGGAAAACTCACTAAGTAACCAAACCCCACTGGTCTCACCTCAAAAAATTTAGTAACGAAGGAGATATGACGATTTAAAGTTTCTGTTTCAAATCTGTAAAAACCGAGAAAGTATAGTTATCGCATAATTTACTACAAGTAGCTTAGTAATGGTCGTTCATATAAGTAACTATTATTTTAAATATTATGTAGAGTCGGGATTCATAGAAGAGGCTCTCTAACCTTTAATCGCTCGTAAGGTAAGGGAAACGCTTATCCGTACACTCTTATTAAACCGTTACGATTTGTTACTATCTTGCATGGTAAGACTTTTGGTTATATTGAAATATTTATATTGGTTGAATTCATTTTACAAAATGATTATGGATAAAGATTTGTTTGTTTTGATCTTTTGAAACGGGATTGTGTTTAATATGGAAAGAAGTGCCTTTTGAATTTAAAAGTTTTGGGAACCAAAACCGTTTTGCTTTTCTACAAGCTTATGATGAGTTATCAAATTTGAATGAAGTATCTTGGTTATTTGGAAATGGATTCTCATGTTGGTTTGAAACGGTTTTGGTAGAGGGGTAGGTTGTTCCATAATAAGGGACTTCCTATACAGAGCTTCTGATGGGGGTTAGTTGATCGAGACCCCGTCCTCTTATCTTCCTCTTTGGGGTTGCCCTTAGAGGGGTGTGCACACTCGGGATTCTAGGACAGTTTAGTACATGATTTGGCGAACCCCGTCTTATCCGGTTTAGGGCGAGGGGATCCTCTTCATACGGCCTCTATCCAAGTATATACCGACGTTGGAAATTGTTGGAAAGAAATGTTTTCTTTGGTTTGGAATTATCTTGAAAGGTTGGATATGGATTTGAATATTTTGGAACACTTATGTTGTTCTTAATCATTTGAAATTATTTGTTCCCCTTCAACTAACAGTGGAAATTGTGATACTCTGTTTTCAATCTTTCGAAACACTTTTGTTACACATTATTTTAATATGTCTTTTAAGTTATGATTTTATATTCCGTTTATTCTTTATTCAGATTGTTTACCTTACTCAACATTATTGTTGACCCTTTTATTTGTTTTGTCCTTGCTTGGACCTGCGGTGATCACAAAATGTGTGAGCAGATCGTGTGACAGGTACTCGTGGGAATTAGTCGTGGGATGCACAAGGGAGCGCGCTTAATAGTTTCATTCAAAGACAAATGCTTAAAGACTTTATCTTTCTTTTGGATCGTTGAACTTATTTTCGCTTCCGCAAACTTTAAATTTGGTTGTAATCGTATTTTATTCTTTGGATTTTAATTTTTCATTAGACAATTACCTATTTTATTTCATGGTTAGGTACTACTACCACATTTGGTTTAATTGTGACACACCCATTATCCGAATTTTACTTGAAAACCCTATTTACTAATGAATAGGATGATGGGGGTGTTACACAAAGGATGAACAATTAATTCAAAGAAAACTTAAATAAAAGTAAAGACTAAGTAAAGATTAGAAGAATTATACCAATAACAATAGAAAAGGAAGTAGCTTGGATGACAAGTTGAAAGACTCTTTCAAATCCTCCAAAAATACAACCCAAAAATATCCCTTACAATTGCTTAATAACAAGGCTAAGTAGAATCCTAAAGAGAGATTAACAAATATTGAAAGATTAAGTAAGGATCTAAAGAAGATTAAAATATTTAAGAGTGTTTTTGAGTCTAAGTATTAAGTAATGAAAACAGTAAAAACCCTAAAATAAGTTTAAGAATGCGTAATTATAAAATGATACAAGTGCGGGTTTATATAGAGCTCGAAAATACGAAAAGCGACTCCCAGCCGGTCGACCGGCTGCCGGTCTGGGACCGGCTGAGAGTCCAAATTTGACTTCTGGAATTTTTCTTCAAATGACTATGCTTCTCAGCCGACCGGCTGGCTGCCGGTCTGGCACCGGCTGGGAGGCCTTTCCCTTTCTTCTCTTCTTTTTCTTGGCTACAGGTCCCCTCAGCCGGTGGACCGGCTGCCGGTAGTCCACCGGCTGGGACACCTTTTGCATCAATCTGTAAAATCTATGCATTTCTTCGTATATCGAATTTTGGCTAAGTATGGGGATTGCATCCCAGCCGGCTGACCGGCTGCCGGTTGGCCACCGGCTGGGAGCCTTTCCTCAAGGGGCTGGAATCATCCTTCATTTCAATTCAAAAGTCAAGACCAAGTTCCCCAGCCGGCCTACCGGCCGCCGGCTGGGAACCGGCTGGGAGGGCCTGAAGTGGCTTCTTCACAAATCCTTCATAAATCTTCATAAATCGCACCAAATTCACCTCGATTTCTCTCGTTTCTTCGCCCCCACCGTAATAGCTACAAAAAGTGGACAGAATAGGAATATACGAGGCAACGGACGTAAAAACACCTAAAGACACGCAAAACGGGGTCGATTCGGGACCGAAAATGAAGAATATATAAAGAAAATGATGACCAAAATGGAGCTCATCATTGAGCCGAGGCCTTGTTTTAGTACTTCCGATGCCTCTACAATTCCCCTCCAAACATTCGAGCAATCTTGTCGAGATTCAAACATATCCATATCGCACCTGCCCTTAGTATATTTTTGGCGTAAGACACGGGCCCAAATAGAATTTGGCTCCTTAAGGATTCTCCATCCTAATTTTGCCATGAAAGCACTATTGGCTTGGCGCATAGAACGGATCCCTAAACCTCCATTCTCCTTATCATTAGTGACCATATCCCACGAAACCAAACTAATTCCTCGAGAGTCACTGTCACCTCCCCATAAAAATCGTCTCGATTTCTTATCCAACTCATCACAAACACTTCTCGGCAAATAAGCGGTCTGCATTGCATAAGAGGGAACCGCGTTAAGTGTCGACTGAATGAGCGTTGCTCTACCCGCCATCGAAAGGCCTCTCGACTTCCAACCCGAAAGTCGCTTATCTACCCGCTGTATAACATAATCAAAAGTGTCTTTCGTAACTCTTCCATGGATAGTTGGCATTCCCAAATAAGTCCCCAAGTTATCAGTGCTTTCAAATCCTAGAATACCGACCACAGCATCACGGATCTCCAAGTTTGTATTAGGAGAAAAGTAAACTTTCGATTTTGCCCGCGAAACTCGAAGACCAGACGCGGCACAAAACCGCTGCAATACGCCATTAATTACAGCCCCTTGTTCCACATTCGCTTATGCAAATAAAACAATATCGTCCGCGAATAGAAGGTGCGTAAGGATAGGACCACCCCTACAAGTCGGGAAACCTTTCCAATTGCCGTTGAGGTGTTCATGAACAATGATTTGACTCAACTTTTCCATACAAATCGTAAAGAGATATGGTGACAGGGGGTCTCCTTGTCTTATACCCCTTGTAGGAGCAAAAAATTCAGTCATCTCTCCATTCCAAAGCACATTTAACGTTACCGAGTAAATTAAGTTCATTATGACCCGAACCATCTTCAAAGGTAGGCCCATATCAATGAGGCAATGATTAACAAACGGCCATTCAAGTTTGTCATAAGCCTTCTCCAGGTCCAACTTCAGAACCATAAAACCGTTTCGCCCCTTCTTCTTCCTCATTGAATGGAGGGCTTCTTGTACAAGGATGATATTATCAGTAATTTGTCTTTGTGGGACAAAGCTTGCTTGAACCGGGTTAATGAGAATAGGCAGAATAGGCTTCAAACGGTTCACAATCATTTTCATAATTAATTTGTAAATGACATTACATAAGCCAATAGGGCGAAATTGATTTACCCGTTGTGGATTGGCAACTTTCGGTATGAGAGCCAAGAACGCTTCCCCAATCTGCACTGGTATTACTTCATCATTGAGTACCCCATGTACAAGTTTTTCAACACTCGGCCTAATAGTCTCCCATTGAGTTTGATAAAAAAGAGCTTGATACCCATCCGGTCCCGGTGCCTTAAAAGGGGACATTTGTTTCAGAGCACACTGGATATCAGTACTAGAAAAGTCTCGAGCCAAGAGCCTATTTTCAGTACTCGAAAGAGTTGGATAGAAATTGGAAAACACCCCTTCCATACGACATTCCACATTCGCGCCAGCAAAAAGGGATTTGTAGAAATTAATAACCAGATTCTTTACCTCTTTCTCCTCCCAAATCCAAGAACCATTATCATCTTGCAGTCCCTCGATTCGATTTTGTTTACGCCTAATAATGGTACTAAGATGAAAAAGGCGGGTATTGCGGTCTCCGTCGCAAATACGTTGATGCCCGTCGTTGAGGGTACCAAAGATAAAATTTATAATTCCTAACTTTAACAATAGATAGTGAAAGTCAGGGTCGAACCACAAGGAGGTGGGGAATGTTTATTGTTTGATGTTTATGTTTAAAGTAACAATTTTGGGGGTTTGAAATGGTTGATTACTATATCTAAAGCAAAGATTAAAATAAAACAAGAATTAAAAGATGAGAATAAAATATAATAAAAGAGGATGCTAGGATGTTTGGGTAATAAATAGCTAAGGTAAAATAAATCCTAAGGTCAACATGTATTGCAGTCGCGTAAGGGGGTGTAACATATCTTTTTAGGTCTATGCTACCTAATAGCTCCTTTCGGCCTATGCTATTAGTTCCTAGGTCTCACAATTATTGGGTGTCAACAATAAGGGTGATTCCTAAATCCCAGGTTACATACCTTTCAGCCTTGAGTAACCTATCCGTCTTAAGGTGTAAACCAATGCCCTTCCCGTATCTTTCAATCTTGGGTAGGTCATTACTAACATCCTACAAGTCTCCTATTGGTCTCATTGCAGGATATTATAATTTATAAGAAAAGACGAAATAAGAAAACAGACGCGAGTGGTCGACCGACCGGCTACTCCAGTCGGCCGACCACGGCCTCGGTCGACCGACCGACTATTCCAGTCGGCCGACCGTGGTCCTGCTACAGGTCGGGTTTTCGGATTTTATTTACCTATGCATATTATTCCCTACATCCTAACATATGAAAATTAGTTACTCATAACTGTTAAGACGAATATAAAATTGGGAATAAACATAGAGAACATAGTAAATAAACTAAGCATGCAAGATTCAAATAAAGCTTGGGATCCTAACTTAACAATTGTAATAAAAGCAATAAGAAAAATAATGAAACTAGATCAAAGAAGAATTACCACAATTGGAATTAAGGCAGAACGGAATTAACTTTATTGAATACTTGGGAACTATTGAAAGATTACAAAACTAAAGCTTGAATAAAACTGAATATGATAAAGACTTGATACTAAAAGATTTGATAGATGAAAGATCTAATAGATCCAAGATAGTCGAAGATATCTAACCCTAATCACAAGATTAGTTTATATAGGGTAAAAACTAAGAGTTTCCTTAAAATTCTAATTCTACTTTATTTCCGAAAAGAAATCGTATGGGCTTTAATCTGGTCGGCCGACCCGTATAACTGGTCGGTCGACCACTTCTTGCTGGGCTTCTCTTATTTCCGGCCCTTTCATGAAAATTGGACTTTATGAAAATCGGGCCTGGTCGGCCGACCCGTTTAGCTGGTCGGTCGACCGCTTCTGTACGGAAATCTTCGGATTTCTTCTGTTTTGACTCTTGGTACTTGATTTTGACTCCAGTTGACTTTCCATTTATTCCTTAATTAAGCAAAAGACTTGAGGATACGAATTTGGTGCTAAATCGTCTCTTTTTCGCATAAATCTGCAAAAGTGCATAAAAATACGAAAGTACACAATTTGTGGGAAATAAAGGCTAAAACATAGTAAATGAGCGACCAAATACGTGTAAAAATAGATGTAAAACATCATAAAATAGACACGTATCATACGTTCCATTCTCGATTTTTGGAACCACAGAAGCTCTTCATCTCGTAAGACTTGGTTGAGTTGGGCCTTTAATTTCGACTCGAGTCGAAAAAGATGGTAAGCGGCAGATTTCGACAGAAGTTTTTGAACCCCAAGGAGGCGTTTTTCCAGTTCCGATTTACGAACAAAGATGTCCCTGTACACTTCACGGTTCCACTTTTTTAATTTGTCCGTAAACGTGTGAATGAAAGGGATGAGCGGTTCGTCATTACTCCAATTTGTAGTCACAAACTCCTCAAACTTCTCATGATCAATCCAAGCAGCCTGGAACCTGAACGGTCGAAATATCTCCGGAATCGGAGCAAAACCATTCGTGCTGATCAGAATCGGGCAGTGATCAGATTGGTTCTGCATAAGGTGGCGCAGCGACCCTTCCTCGAACATTATTCTCCAATCCGCATTACAAATAGCCCGGTCCAGACGGGCCCATTGGCGAGTATCCACCGAGGTGCCACGCGACCACGTGTATTCCGGACCCGAAAAATCAACATCAACCAAATTATTACGTTCAATCCAGGCATTAAAATTATTACACCTTCGTCGCATCCCGTCACTCTGCCCATTCCGCTCCGACAAGTACCGCGTATCATTGAAGTCTCCCATTGCTAGCCAAGGTTTATTATGGGAGCGAGCAAAGAGCTCCAAATCACGCCACAAATCCTCTCGTTTTGTCGCGTCTGGGCTCGCGTAAATAGCCGAGTAGTACCAAGGTAATTCTCCCGTTCTCGATATTTCAACCGTGATGTGTTGAGAATTATGAATAATGGGTGTCACAGTAACTTCATCAACCTTCCAAAACAACCAAATTCCGCCACTAAAGCCTTCCGCATCAACTCTCGTCTTGCCATCAAAATTAATGCGGTCACATATTCTTTGAGCAGTATCACCACTGATACGGGTTTCGACAAGCGCCAGAACTTGCGGTCGGTTAACCCGAATCAATTCCTTCAACATAGTTAAAAAATTTGGGCTGCCAGCACCTTGTACGTTCCAAATCATAAGACTTAAAGGCGGGCGAGAGGTAAGACGATTTGGATATCTATCCATTAAATTACGGGGTAAAAAAGGAAGCGAGGACACAAAGGCCTCAGAACCATCCCCCTGGGGCAGGGCTCCCAACAACCGTATCACTCCGCGCTTCATCTGGGTTACCACTCGTCACTAGAACGTCAACCAGTGAATCACTACCCTTCGTTATGCCTATTTCACCGTGTTCCATATCTTTCAAGGCTGAGAACCGAGACCCAGAACCATCCCCCTTTCGCGAATTCTTATGCCCAGGTCCATTGCCATTCGTCTGTCCGCCATTCCTATCATGTTCAGCTGCCAAGACCTTTCTACGATTAGGTTTTTTAACATGCATCCATTCACCAAAGGTCTCATCACCTCCGTTGTGGTTAGCTATGTGTTCAGATGGTAATGGCTGTCTAAGAAGCGGTTCAGTCACATTAGGAGGTGCGACCGGTGAAAGTGGGAATGAGGGACATAGAGTATCAGTGTGTCCTAATCTCCCACACTTGTAACAAATTTGGCGTAATCCCTCATATTGAATGATCCAGACTTTTCCATTGAGACGGAATTTAGAGAGTAAGGGTTTTGTGAGGTCAACTTCCACACTCATACGGATGAATTGGCCTCGCTCAGCATTGATAGTCGGCCTATCAATCCGAACAACACTCCCTACCTTACTCCCTATCTTTCGGAGTATATCCTCATGGTAATACTCCACTGAAAGTCTAGGTATCCGAATCCAGGTTGTGAGGTATCTAATGGGTTCGTCCGTACCAATGAAGTTCGGAACCCATTTTCGAATTGTGAGGTAGTGATCGCCTATCATCCAAGGTCCCCCCGATAGAACAAATTCATAGTCCGCTTTATTAGTAAATCGAATGACGTAGTATCTACAGCCGACATCAGTGAAAATCACGTCGCCTTTAGTGGCCCATTTTCGCTTTAATTGTCTAACAAGCGAGAAATGCCCAATGCTCTTGTCGAACATTTTGATAATCAGCGAGTTTCGCCAATTATTCCTGATCACCATTTTTTCCTGTTTAGTTAGAAGAATTGTGGGGCAGAGAGGATCATTCCCTGTGAGTGGATCTTCAACGTCATCATCCGAGGAGTCCTCGTACATCTCATTATCCACTATGTGGAAGCCATTGTTAGGGTTAAGAGAAAAGGAAGGTCCCATACCTTTATTCAACGAGTCCTTGTACGAGGCTACCGGTGCCAGCGGGGGATCAGTAGGGCTGTTCTGTATTGCAAAGTTCGCGACTGCCCTAATGGGTTCTTCGTTGTCAATGCGTAAACCTTGTTGATTTTCCTCATGAAGATTTAACGGAAAAGTATTGGGGATGAAAGAACAATCAACATCCATTGATGAAGATGGCGTTCCTCCTTCCAAGGATTGATTCATCTTACATTTCTTGATCGATCTTTCGGATTTCTCATTGTCTATGGAGGGGTTGGGCGTAGGGTTTTTTTCCATTAGGGTTTTCCTTTAGCTTTGAAATTTATTATTGTGATTAGATGTGATTAAAATAAGTAGGGTTGTGGCCCTTGTGGGGTAAGGTGGGGTACTATTGTGGGTTAAAATGAATAAAATAAGTATAAACAATGTCCCAAAATGAAATATGGGACATTTACGTGACTAGACGAAAACGGAAAGTGGGACAGTTATCCAGCATAAGAGGGAGTAACTATTTTAAAATTTAAATGAAATCAAAAGTAATTTTTTTTGCATGTATAACTTTTTGTCAAATTATAGCAATCCCTCATTTCTTCGATTATCATATTTCACCCGTTTTAAATTAAATTAAAGTTAAATATTGTCATTTTTGTAGCGCATCTAGAGTGCATAGTCATACATTGATGTGCTAAGCGGTGAATAATTACTAAGTCGTGACCGCGTTGACAACGAGCCACGGAGATGTCGTCGACTGACAAATTGATCAATTTATTTCTGTAGCTTTTCCAATTTCGACAAATCATTGAATTATCAAACGTACTTCTCAACATCGCCGAAGTTTCTAATCCATGTCGCCATATGTATGTATCTAATTTAGTATAAAGTCGTTTTTGAGACTCTCAAACATTGTATTTTTTGACTTCATTTTATCTCGTTTTATTTTTATTTAACGTTGTTTAGTGCAGTTCAATTTAATTTCATTTAGTTCAATTTAATTAATCTTTTCACGATTAACTTTTATTTTAAGTATATTCAATTTAGCTAAATCCTATTCAATTAAATTTACTTTAGATAAGCTCCATTAATTTCAATTCAACTCATTTCAGCAAAAAAAAACATAGCATAATTATCCGTTTAAATATTTTTTTGAGATGACTCTTGAACATGATAACGGGTTTGAATCTCACCCCTTCTATTCTAAAGTGGAATAAAGAGAGATCTATTGTTACATCCACACAACTTAAGCTCAGAAGGCCATGACCATGGAAGCTCATGGGAGTAAGTCGTGTGACCTTTTCTTTTACTACGGCTTAAAAGAGAAAAGAAAAACTCAAATTTTGTATCCTTTTTTTCTCCCCCGTATCCCATTTCATACAAATTGTTTTGCTCATCTAAATATGTAAGTGCGTTTTTTAGAAACTCACTTTTTTGTCATAATATTTTCTAATTTTCTAAATGAATCATATTATTACTTAGATAACGAAATATTATTACAATGTGAAAAAAAATATAAAAATATTAGTATTCTCAATTATCTCTGTCTCTTAGATTATTATACCAGATGAATAATATAAAAGATGAAGATTAGAGAGTGTTATCACGGTAGTAGGTATAGCGTAGAAACTAAATAATAGATAAAAGAAAAAAACAGTAAAGATCTTATCTGAGACGGAAGGTTGTGGCGTGACAAGCGTCACTGTCCTAAAGTTGATTTATGCCCCGTCTACTACACACGGCCTCAAATGACACTCAACCCCCAGGATTACACAACCGCTGTTTCTCTGGTGTAGGCGGAGAAACAGATGAACAAAGCCAAGTTCGTTGCTAAAGAACCTTTAGAATTATTTAGTAGACAGAAAAATATAAGTAGGAGAGAAAGTTTGCAGAGAAGAAGAAGTGATAAGTTTTGTGAGATTTGTGATTGATGAGGGAGGGTTTATATAGCAATGAGGATATGTAAGATTCATAGTACGTAGCATTTATGGTGGGACGAATTCTGTGCACATTCAATCTTGAGAAAACAAGATGACTCACCAATTCAGTGTGTAAGCATTAACACGACTGATTGCACAAACAAATAAGAGGACGGATTAAATACTTCCTCGGTAAAGACAACAAATACTTCTTTTGAAGCAATTATTCCAACAATCCCCCACATGATTCAAAAGAAGAGTAAAAGAATAGAGAAATAAGAAATAAGGAGGAAAAAGATTTGTTTGGCAACGGAGATTTGGAATTTAGATGTTTAGTGTCTTGTGGACTTGAACTAACACCCAGTGCATACAGTAACCTTAGACCGCCATTTGAGGTGGATCAAAGCCTTGAACCTTTGAATGGAGTTGGTGAAAGATCAGCTGCGCACTTACCAATCTCAAAAACAGGGCTAATGTTCGCACCATCCATGAACTCATCATGAACGCAACATATATGGTAAGTGTTTTACTTGGACTTCCCAAGTGCTCCCCACATGAATCCCGGTAATCTCGCGAATGCCTCTAGAGAGCCTAAAGCCTGAAACTCTCTTGGGGTTAGAGCAATAGCCCCCACATTCACATAGGTAAATTCATCAGGTCTGACTGTCTCAAACCATCCGTTAGGACTATGAATTTATTAAGAGCTATGGCTCAACCTTAAACACGCGACAATAATTTGAAAAGAGAAAGAAATGTCATATAACAAATTTTAAAGAGGAAAGGGTGTTGACATTACATCTCGAGTTTGTTGTGACTTCGTTTGACCGCATTTGACCTTAGCTTAACTAAGTTGGGTATCAATCACAACTTACTCCTTAATTGGCTTTAATCCCATTTCCTTGTGCTGCCACACCAGCACTTCTACCATGGCCATTGGTAGGAGGATCTCAATATCCTCTTCAGATTTTATGTACGTACTATCACTTTGTATAAGGGATCTCAATATCCACTTATAATTCACAAACTTTGTGAACACATTATATATCCGATCAGATTATCCATCACTCTTGATAATCTGCCAAACAATCGGATGCTTCGGGTTATGATGCAAACAATTAATGGAGTTAAAATATTCTCACAACGGAATACAACCACTTCGCTATTTAGTTTTTTATCCTGCAAATTCTTCACAATATATGCATCTCCATTACATATCCAACAATATAATTATGCATCTATAACTTGTATGATATAGTCTTATGAAAGAAACAATTTTCCAAAGTCAAATAAATATCATAATTATTCGACGCTCAAAAAAAAAATTGCAAACCATTCCCAACTTTTATACCAAATAAACAGAGTAATTACTCCATGTATTATCATACAACCGTTCATAAGTTTCTTAAACCAGAAAAACAAGTTTAAGCAATCACAATATTAGAATATTCACATTTCAAATAGTCAATCTATCCCATGTAATTGGCATTATAACCACTTTAATCACTAAAACTCAATAAAGCGTTAAAGTTAACTACCATATACACATATGCATAAATCCTCTGAAAATGTAGAGTTTGTGATAATAGTAGTGAGAATAACTCATATAGTAAACAAATAATAAAGCAAAATATATCCATTTTACAAACAAAAACCAACACATAATGTTTTTAACCACATGCATCGAACTTACGACCCCAAATGAAAAACAAGTCCAAAACTTACGCTATTTGAAACAATAGTCATAGCGCTCAAATTTCTTAAATGGAAAAATAAGCTCAACACCATGAGAGGGCAAACAAAATTAATCATACACTTTCCTTTCTCAGCGACGCTACTAACAAAGATAATCTCGACATTATCTAAATGTGTCACAAGAAAATAAAAGATAGTCTCAATTTACTTAGAAAAAACTCGATCAAAACCCCCACAATTCGTGACCTCAAAAATAATAACTGAACATACACACATAATTATACACAAATCCTTATTAAGGATAAACTTCTTGCTAATTATATTCATTTTATCAATATAGTTGAATGATACAAATTAATTACGGGGTACTTAGAAATCACTTCCAGATTATAAGTTGTATCAATTATGATTTTACAATTAACGTGATAGAGTAATTTACAAGATAGGTACAAGACATATCACAATTCTATCTAAGATCTAACCCACCAAAATAAAATAATTAACATTACTTTTTGGCAAAAACAAGGAATGTACTATAGTGCAAATAATACACTTGAAAAAGAAAAAAAAAAAAAAAAAACGTGACTCCATTTAAATGTTTACATTTTTGCCAAGTAAATAATTTTCTCATACCACAAAATTGATGGGTTACTCTATTCACTGTTAGATAAGATCATGTAAAAGTGCATTAATCCAATATGGCCAGAAATTAAAGTGGATGACAATCCAATATTCAAAAGTAAGATAGACAAAGTTGTCATTAGTAGTAATGAATTTTTAACGATCCAACATAAAAAGTATCGGTACGACGTTACTAGTCACTATTTAAGTAACTTATTGAATCAAAATTCTCAGAATCCCTCCGTCTTAATGAATGTTTACATATCTTTATTCACAAAGACCGAGATACAAAAAGAGAGAAATATCTTAAATATTATTAAAAGATAAATACTCAAATAAAAAGAACGTAAATCATTCATTAAAACACTTGAAAATCAAAATAAGATTATTGAAAATCCATAATTAGGCAACGTCAAACAATAATTGGAAGATAGTTCAATACTTACAAGTTTTACGAAATATTAAACTAAAAGTTATAACTATGAATGGTTACCCACATATGCAAATTAACATGTATTTTATAAGAAAATGTAACCTTAAAAATATTAGTAAACCAAAATTTCATATATCATAATTACTCATATGTAAATATCATTTTCCAAAATTACTAACAACAAGAAATTAAATGTGGATTTTTGAGAAGGAAACTTACGAGACCCCAAATTATTGATCTTTGGTACATACATGTTATCAAATAAATGCCGCATTTCAATAACTTTAACGGAGACTTTGTAGAAATCTTGGGAGATAAAACAGTAAATTGCAAATCAAACTAATAACAAATCATATGCCAAATGGCATTGTCACGGTAAATCGTACCAAACGCAAATGACAGCTCATTGCACTATTGCAGTACCGTACCAAACGCAGCAAAACATGGCTTTTACTCCGTATCTAGCACCAGCTCATACTCGGCATGCTGTACAGTAACTCGGTAAGAAGATCAGGAATAAATTGGGGTTAAAGTATAAGAGAAACGCGTACATACATGAATTAAATCGCATCCGATAATATTGCTTTTGGTGTATATACATGCTAAGTTGTCACTATAAAAAATGTAAAAAGGATAAGTTTATCAAATGCTAAGTATCCTTTACGGATATTTTTTAGCCCAAACTCACATTTCTAATCGCCAATAGCCATATACGAATTTAATAAATACTAAATCAACTTTAGATTGTTATCACGGTAGTAGGTATAGCGTAGAAACTAAATAATAGAGAAAAGAAAAAAACAGTAAAGATCTTATCTGAGACGGAAGGTTGTGGCGTGACAAGCGTCACAGTCCTAAAGTTTGATTTATGCCCCGTCTACTACACACGGCCTCAAATGGCACTCAACCCCCAGGATTACACAACCGTTGTTTCTCTGGTGTAGGCGGAGAAACAGATGAACAAAGCCAAGTTCGTTGCCAAAGAACCTTTAGAATTATTTAGTAGACAGAAAAATATAAGTAGGAGAGAAAGTTTGCAGAGAAGAAGAAGTGATAAGTTTTGTGAGATTTGTGATTGATGAGGGAGGGTTTATATAGCAATGAGGATATGTAAGATTCATAGTACGTAGCATTTATGGTGGGACGAATTCTGTGCACATTCAATCTTGAGAAAACAAGATGACTCACCAATTCAGTGTGTAAGCATTAACACGACTGATTGCACAAACAAATAAGAGGACGGATTAAATACTTCCTCGGTAAAGACAACAAATGCTTCTTTTGAAGCAATTATTCCAACAGAGAGGATTTAGAATTCAGAAAGAATGATATTGTATTTCATAATTGGTAAAATGACAATAATTAGGTATAAATTTGTTCTGCCTAGTTTAATTTATAGCAAGTGTTAAATAACTCGATCAAGCTAAGGAACCATGGCCACGGCCCACGGGTACATGAACAAAACGATCATTTTTGATCATTTTTAAACGGAAATAAATAAAAATATAATTTAACCAAGAGACTAGTTTACAAGTATACTTACAATAAAATAGGATCCTCCTCATTTTCTAAAACGAAATGGAGAGTATTTTTTTCTAAAGGTTAAGAACGTTTTTAAGTGTAATCAAACGGCTCTACATTTACCGATAAAAATAAAGGAATAATGAGAGATAAAGAATAGTATATGGTTTTCAATTTTCTCTATTAGATTAGATCATATCAGATTAGTAATCCTTACATGCAAATTAATTAACCATTTGTAGATCATCCACAAATTGCAAACACCCACATAGAATTGATACAAACATCACTTACCCCTAAAAGCACACTTAAAACACCATACTCATCTTACACAGACGGGTGAGAGGTTATAAACTTGTGACGATTACAAACTAAACAAGACAGAATAGTAAAAACAATCACTAGCTTTATACTCATCTTGTGCAAAAATCACCCCTTGGCTTTTTTCTAACAGAAATACAACCCCTTTGATGATCTCTATAAACCCTAATTTCAGAAGAATCCCTAAGATCTTCAAGACTTATATATTGTTGCTTCACCATCCTAGAAAAGTTACCTCCACTTTCATGGATCCACACATATGGCAAGCATGTCTCATCATAATAATACATATACTTATTATTATTTGTAACTTGTTGTGGCATGTAAGCTTTGTATAAGGCCTTGCTCTTAAGCCGTTTCGACGAACCCGGCTTCAATGTGTGAACCTTCTTCAATATTGATCCTACCCTTATTTGTATCTCCACTGGTTGATCACTCAAGTTATGCACCTTCGTGCCGAGTTGTGGCGTGCCAACGGCGGTGTCGTTTTTGCATGTATTCATGCATTTTAGTAGAGACGAGATTTTTAAGCTTGCCATTTAATTTGGGTAATTAAATTGCAAGTTTGTTTAGGTCAAAATGATGGAGTAGTGTTTTGAGCTTTTGATTTAAGTAAAGAAAAGGTAAGGTTGCACAATGAATTAATGAAATGCGAAAAAAGGGTAATTATAGAAACCCTAATGATGATGTTTGTCACATTTTGGTATGATTAATTGCGTGTTTAAAATGAGAAAAGTTCTTTTGTAATGTTTAAGTTTAGGGTAAAGTGAAGAGTTGCTTTACTAAAGTGATAAAAGTATATTGCACAATCAACGTAACTACCAGTCGGATGTACCATACAGTTGGTATGACTTTGCGGTTGTGGCTTAGGTAACCAGGCTACAAGTAAACAAGTTGAGCAATTCCAAGGTTGGCTTTGTGCAATCGTGCATAAGCAACGGAGTATTCGTCTTAAATCTTAACATATATGAGCTAAATTTTATTATAATGTCTAAGAATTTGATGTATACTATTTTTATACTATTTATTTCTGTTGGGTTTTTAGTACAAATAATATAAGTATGCAAAGACACAATATTTTGTTATGGATTAGCCACAACCCAACTTGTATTATTATTCAAACAATAACAATAATACAATCAATCCTCCAACACTTAGCTACTAGCCAAGATTTCCAACTATGCTTAACTCGGGATATTAATCATACACTCATACTTTCGAACATGACTAGTGACCCTTATATATAAGGCCATAAGTCCTAACTCCAACATAGTCACATTAAAAGTCTTAATGTCTACTAATCTAACTCCTAACATTTATACTTAGTAACATATGTTACTTAAGAATAACCTTAGTAACATATCTACAACATAGTAACCACTAAAGACTCTAAATGCTATATTCAAAACTTTAACTCTAACTTATGTCATAGATTAATGTTTGGGTTATTTCCCAACAAACCTCCCCTTAAGCCCAACATTACTTTGGACTTGTCAATCATTGAGCGGAGCGACCCTACCTTCACTTGGAAGAACCTTCCCTTCCCTTGAGAGTACCTCCCCTTGAACTAACCCATCTTCACCACATCTTCCATCAAATGTGAATAAGTTAGTTTTAACTCTTCTACCTTTGAGAATCACCTTACCATTTTTAGTGACCTCCAAAACACCATTCTTAACATGAATGGTACAACCCTTAGAATCTAATCTACCTAATGAGATTAAATTTATACTAATGGTTGGTATGTATCTAACATCACCAAACCTTCTAACTTGACCATCGTTAAGTTTTACCTTAACCTTACCAACCCCTTCAATCTTTGCTTTATCACCATTTGGCAAACTAACCATATTTCCTTCACATTCTTCATAAGAATAAAACCACTTTCTTCTTCCACATATGTGATAGGAAGTTCCCGAATCTAACACCCAACTCTCCTTAGGTTCCTTTTCCCCATGAACCATTAAGAGTTCGCCATCATCAGCTCTGCCATAGCTGCAATCCCACCTCCACGAGTTCTTTTCAACTCCTTCAAATCTTCTTTTGCCTTAGGACACATAGTTTGTATATGACCTAACTCACCGCAATAGAAGCAATTAATATTAGGATTGTGCTTTTTCCAACCGCCTTTTTTCTTGCCACGATGTTCACCCACAAAAGCTCCTCCATCACTTGAAGAGCCACCGTCTCCTTGCTTCATCAACTTTTTGGACTCAAGCAAAACCACAATGGTCTCATCTAAGGCTAATGTTGTCTTCCCCACAAGTAAACTAGTGATAACCGTGTTATACTTTTTAGGAAGAGACGCCAACAACATTATTGCCTTATCTTCTTCTTTGAATGTCTCATCCAAACTCGCCAATAGGGTGATCAAGCCATTGAACTTGTTTAAATGATCCCTCAAGTCTCCGTCATCTACCATCTCGAGTTTGAAAAGATCTTTCTTCAAAAATAGTTTGTTAGCCAAGGATTTCGCATTATAAATGCTACATAACTTGGTCCACAACTCCTTTGGATTTGTCTCCTCTAACACACTATACTTGATTGCAGGTGCAAGGGCTAACTGAATTGTACTAACCGCGCGCAATTTCATGTCCTCCCATTTGAGAACTTGAACATCATCAGGCTTCTTGTCTTCAAGAGTCGCATACAACCCGTGTTGTATGAGAACATCTTTTATCATGTTTTGCCACAACAAGAAATTGTTCTTGTCATTGAACAACTCCATCTCAAACTTTGTACCAAAACTTTTCTCCATCGAGCCGTAGCTCTGATACCAATTTGTTGGGGTTTTTGGTACAAATAATATAAGTATGCAAAGACACAATATTTTGTTATGGAATTAACCACAACCCAACTTGTATTATTATTCAAACAATAACAATAATACAATAAATCCTCCAACACTTAGCTAGTAGCCAAGATTTCCAACTATGCTTAACTCGGGATATTAAGCATACACTCATACTTTCTAACATGACTAGTGACCCTTATATAAAAGGCCGTAAGTCCTAACTCCAACATAGTCACATTAAGAGTCTTAATGTCTACTAATCTAACTCCTAACATTTATACTTAGTAACATATGTTACTTACGAATAACCTTAGTAACATATCTACAACATAGTAACCACTAAAGACTCTAAATGCTATATTCATAACTTTGACTCTAACTTATGTCATAAATTAATGTTGGGGTTATTTCCCAAAAATTTCCCTATTTTATCGAAGTTTTTGCCAAAATGGGGTCGGAAATCAAACTATTTACCAAAATGGGGCTCGTTTCAAACTAATTACGAAAAATGGGTCCACGTCATCAATTCCGATTTTTTAATTTTTTTTTTTTGAAATTTAGAACATGTCGCTGTCTGGGACAGCGACATGTTGCGTGCAAAATTCGAGCTCCGACGAGCTACCTTCGTCATGTCCGTTCTCCTTCGTCCGACCACCAAATAATGAAATACGACCACCATTCTCTTCGTCTCCCTTATCGTATTCACATGGTTGTTGGAGTTATTTGTTCCATGGTTTGCGCAAAAAATAATCCGTAATATTACCCGCCGTTCACCAACAATTTCGGTTTCGAACACTACATCTCCTCTGTTTTTCTACCTCTCCTCTATTTCATTCCGGTTTGGGTGGCTTAAAAGTCTGATTACTTAGATCAAAACCGATTGTTTGTACTAGAGTTATATTAAAGTACTTATCCGCTGTTGGGAAAAGATCTACATGCACTTGAAGATAATCGTCAGTGTTGAAGAACGGGTTCTGAAGAGAAACGGAGCCAGGAGTCAACCCGAGTTTCACCCATAAGCTCATTTCCAAACTATGGAAGGCGTTAGCATTGCTCAATTCTCTGAAAGAAGGTCCCCGAAAATACATGGTCCCTTCGTAAGAATAACAACACTCGCAACTCTGAGGACTCAGCTTCTGATCTTGCGGACATACTTTGCTGCCACAATTACCAACACTTGAAGAGTAAGGTTTTCTTGTTCGCTGCTGCAACTGGCAGTAATCTGTACTAGACCGTGGAGTGCTGCAAACCGGGTTTCCTATCAATCTGCAATATCATCTACCCACCCACTTATCAAACTTCCATTAAATTAATTTACGAATAAACTTCCTCTGCAAAAAAAATCCCTTCTTTTCAATGTTATTTATGCTCATTTTGCTTTGTGATGCCACCAAATTTCATCAGCTTGCATTTCAAACACATGCTATTATTACGTTCTTAACAAATTTTATTCATGGACAAAAGTGAGTATTGAGTTTGATAGAGTAATCAAGCCTTACGTTAATGTATTCGTGTACTTAGAGCCAAGTGTTACAGCGGAAATTTGGTTGTTCTCAAAATCCACAAGTTGCAACTGTGGGCTAATGCCGATCCCCCTAATCCAATGTTCCATTGAATGAGTTATTTATCAAAAACGAAGCTAAGCACAAAGAGAAGAGGGATGAAATAGAGGAGAGGTAGAAAAACAGAAGAGATGTAGTGTTCGAAACCGAAATTGTTGGTGAACGGCGGGCAATATTACGGCTCATTTTTTGCGCAAACCATGATACAAATAACTCCAACAACCATGCGAATACGATAAGGAAGTGAGACGAAGAGAATGGTGGTCGTATTTCATTATTTGGTGGTCGGACGAAGGAGAACAGACATGACGAAGGTAGCTCGTCGGAGCTCGAACAGACAACGACATGTTCTAAATTTCAAAAAAAAAAATTAAAAAATCGGAATTTATGACGTGGACCCATTTTTGGTAATTAGTTTGAAACGAGCCCCATTTTGGTAAATAGTTTGATTTCCGACCCCATTTTGGCAAAAACTTCTATTTTATCTTGATTTTATTTGATTTTTTGCATTGTGTATTTGTTAGCTAATTTCATTTTCAAGGTGGTTTGCCTGTATTTATTACATTTTGTACAAAATGATCATTTGATAGCCTTTTACCGTCATTTTGGCAATCATTAAGTGTCCCGAGGCTAAAGGGAGCAAGTCTTGACTAGTCCTCTTGACCATGGAAGGGCGTTTTGGGATGATTCACGCATACCGGGGACGAGAAAACGTGAATTGGTGGCAACTTAAGTGAAGAAATAAAGCTCTAAGAACAAATCCACATCCCCTTTCGGGATTGGTAACCCTGGACCTGTGGGGTTACCCAACATTGGATTCTAAAAGAGATTATTGTAGGCACAGAAAATTTATTAATGTGCCGAATAAATAAAATAAATTAATTATTTTGAGTTAATACCAAATTTTAACTTAATTTAATTATTTTGTCCCGACTAAATCAAATACGGGTCGATTCGGATTACAAAAGAAGCTATCCGAATTCACAAACCCGAAAAGAAACAAACTTGGGCCAAGTTCACAAGTAAACCCACAAATGGGTCTGTGAATGTAAAAGTCCACTAAGGGGAATTGAAATCCTATAAAAGGAGCTCTCCTCATTCATTTTCAGAGGATTGGACTAACCTGAATTTAGAGAGAGAAGAAGACACAAAAGATCTACAAGCTCCCTCTGCAAAAATACTTCTGCAAGCAGTCAACAAGCATACCAAAACTGTGCCGCCTGCCTAAGAGATTCAAGTCCAAGCTACAACGTTCAAGAGAGAACAAGTCACCGCGACCCTCTCAAGAATACAAATCGACACCTCCTATTAGAGTGTACGCGACCTCTATAGGTGTCATTCAAATACAACGTTCACGCCCTACTACATAGAGTGTATACGTAACCTATCACGGCATATTAGAATCAGAGGATACATTAGAGATTGTACACGTACTTTTGATATTTAAATTAATAAAATTTATTTGTTTCATTGTTTTGTATTTCAGTTATCGCGATACAAAATCTGCTGTTACAAATTTTGGTGAACCCGACGTGAAACTCTCTACCTCTCATCTCTACTGCCGTTTTATTCAAGCCTACTACAACAAGAAGATGTCTACCAAGCAAAGCATCTCTTCCAGCGCATCCAAGAGGACGTACGCAGATATCCTGCAAAGTACTCATGCTGCTGCTACCTCTCCAGCTCTACAGTCAGTCGGCATCTCTACAAGAGGAAGGATGAAGAAGGCTGCTGTCAGTGCTGCTGCTGCAAGTCTGCGCTCTGCTCACGTCCCAACTAGGCCGCGCAAAATCTCGGTCGCTTCCATAGCTGCTGCTGCTACGGCACTCCTAACCGCCTCCTCTCCTCCGCGTGAGGAGATTAAGAGTGCTAACGTCAAGAAGGCATCTCCTGGCAACCCAAAGAAGTCGCCAAAGAAGAAAGAAGTCTCAACTCCTGACGCTGCTTCAGTTATGGTGATCAATGGTGCTACCCTTGAGGAACAAGTCCAGAATATGAACGCGCTCCTTGAAAGGGTGTTAAAGGAGAACGAGGAGAAGAACAAAAAGATTGACGAGCTCCAAAAAGAGGTGGTGGCGCTCCGTGACAAGAAGGCTGAGAGCGAATATGCTGACACTGAGGAGGAGGATGACAGCGACAAGGATTTTGGCAAGGAAGACGGTGGAAAGCCAAATAATGAAGTCGGCGCCTTCACCGAGGAAAAGCTTCAGGAGCTAATAGCAAGGACCATCAAGAGTCAGCTAGACAACAGCTCAGCAAGCAATGGGCGTTACATCAAGCCTTATACGAAGAGGATTGACAGCTTGCGCATGCCTTCAGGTTATCAACCTCCAAAGTTTCAACAGTTCGACGGAAAGGGGAACCCGAAACAACACATTGCTCACTTTGTCGAGACATGCAGCAACGCCGGAACTGAAGGTGATTGTTTGGTAAAACAGTTCGTGCGCTCTCTTAAAGGACTTGCGTTTGATTGGTATACGGATCTGGATTCTGAGTCAATTGACAGCTGGGGTCGCATGGAAGATGAATTCCTCAACAGATTCTACAGCACCAGGCGTGTCGTCAGCATGAGCGAGTTGACAAACACAACACAATGGGAAGATGAACCGGTTGTGGACTACATCAATAGGTGGCGTGCGTTGAGCCTGGAATGCAAGGATCGCTTAAGTGAGACCTCTGCAGTTGAGATGTGCATCAATGGGATGAGTTGGGATATTCTCTATATCTTGAAGGGGATCAGACCGAGAAGCTTTCAAGAACTGGCGACCCGCGCTCATGATATGGAGATCACAATCAAAGGACGTGACAAGTATCGATCAACGTCTTCCAAGGCAACCAGTGAAAAGAAGGAGTTCAAGAAAACTGATAAGAGCTCTAGGTCATCAACAAAGGAAACAATGGCTGTTGAGACCAGTAGTGCGCCTGTGAAGATCTCGTCAAAACCCAAGTATGAGAAGAAGAAGGAGAAGTTTTCTTACAACTATCAACGAGAGAAGCCTACCTTGGAGGAGTTGCAAGCAAAGAAGTACCCATTCCCAGACTCTGACTTGCCAGGAATGTTAGATGAACTCCTGGAGAAAAGAGTTATACAATTGCCGGAGTCCAAACGCCCTGAGCAAGCAAACAAGACAGGAGATCCCAATTACTGTCGCTACCATAGGTTGTTGGGTCATCCCCTTGAAAAGTGTATAACACTTAAGGAAAAGATCATGCAACTCTCCAAGGAAGGGAAGATCATTCTTGACCTAGATGAAACAGTTTCCACAAATCAAACTACTGCGGTTCTGGAGGAGCTTGAAGAGCCAACTATGCATCAAGGATGGTTTTTGCATACGTTGCAATTTGGAAGTTTTGAGCCTACGGCGTTACGGATCCAAAGGTCAACGTCGTCATTACCTCCAATAACAAGGTCAACTCTTCAAGATAAGGGTGAGGGAAATAAAGATGAAGATGACGGTGATGAAGGTTGGACCTTGGTGACACGCAGGAAGCCAAGAAAACAAGTGAAACAAACAGTTCAACACATACAGCGTCGGCGAAGCAAGCCAAAGAATAAAAAGCCTCGCAAGCAAAGAGGGAAGAAAAAGACTAAAACTGCGATCAAATCACATGTCTTGCCTACAGATGTGTTAGAGCAGGAACCACTAAGGCATATTACCTTAGAAGAATTCTTCCCACGAGATTTTCTGAACAAAGTATCCGTGTGCACTGCCTCAGCAATTGAAGGTAGCAAAGAAGAAAAAGCAAAGGAATGAGAGGTGGATGATGCAGTGCCAACACAGCAACCTCACCCTCAAAAGGATGATGAAGTGGTGAATGCTCTAGATGACCTCCCTGCAAACATGGGATGGAAAGAAATATTCCATCTACCTAAAGAGAAGCGTCAATTGATACTTCAAGGACTCGAGAAACCAGAGTTGTATGCGGGCAAGATGAAAGAAAAGGTTGAGCCCACCGAGCAAACAACTGGATGTTTCTCCTGCAACGCAGCCTTGAGTTTTTCAGATGAAGATTTGCTTCTTGGGTCTACACTTCACAACAGGCCTCTTTATGTGTCAGGGTACATCCGGGGGCATAAAGTCAAGCGTATCTTGATCGATGGAGGTTCAGGAGTCAACCTCATGCCAAAGGCGACCATGCAAGAGTTGGGGATCACGATGGACGAACTATCAAATAGTCGAACAATGATCCATGGCTTCAATTTAAATGGGGAGCGCGCAGTTGGAATGATTCGAGTAAACCTTAGCATGGGTGACTTGTCTTCCGACACATTGTTCCACGTCATCGACGCTAAGACATCATTTAAACTATTGCTAGGACGACCTTGGAAGCACGAGAATGGAGTCGTCGCCTCAACCCTTCATCAATGCTTGAAGTATTACCGCGGCGGTGAAAGAAAGATAGATGGAGATGCAAAACCTTTCTCCAAAGTTAATGCCTTTTTCGCTGATGCAAAATTCTTTGAAGAAAACGGTACGTCCAGTGAGTTCATGCCAACCACCATCTCTTCAACAGGAAAAGGGGGCAAGCGAGAAAAGACCATCGTCACGGAAAATGCAACCCCAAATCCTGCTAAAGAAGTTGATGTCAAGGCAGAGGCAAGCAAGGTAACCACTCATATCGCGTCATCGAAGAAAGAAGAGATGACGCAGAAGGCCGCGCCGCCAGTACTACGCTACATCCCAAAGTCTCGACGCAAAGATGGGGAGAGTCCTTTCGCAGAATGTCCAACGTCAAAGACAGAACCTAAGGACAAAAATAAGTCAAGTCAGACGATCAAGCAAGAATGGGTCGCAAAAGTTACTATACCTCTGACAAGTTCATCCCAAACAAAGGTTGTGAAACCACCTCCTACGGGTTTTGTCCATGCATCCAATCAACCTTCAAGTGAGGAAAACAAAGGGATGTTTGATCCTAATGCATACAGGCTACTTGCAAAGGCTGGTTACGACTTCACAAACCCGACTCCCCTTGGGAAGGTTATAAAAGTTGAGCCATATGGTCTTAATAAGGCGCAGCAAGAGTTTTTCAAGCAAGAAGGGAGTTTCATACCATCCAAGCCTGGGTTGGGATATGAGTCTCCTGCACCTGTGAAGATTGGTGCTCGCAGAAGAGGCGCTAGTACATCTTCTCAGCATATCACAGTGGAAGAGGTTGCAGAAGATGAACAAGAAGGAGAAAAGGCACATTCATCTTCAGTCTTCGATCGCATAAGTCCACCTGCAAAAAAGTCACATTCTTCTGTATTTACAAGGTTGGGAAGACCAAGTGTTTCAACTAAACGCACCTCAGTCTTTGCTAGGCTTGGCAATCAAGATAAAAGTGAAGTCAAAACACAAGTGTCTTCGCTGTGCATGAACAAGAGGAGTACAATACATGATCGCTTGGGCAATCCATCAAAAACAGTCTTCAATCGACTAGGAGATCCCAAGAAGAGTTGTGGTGATAAATGTTCTTTCTCAACTTCTGCGAAACAAGTTGAAGAAGAAATAAGATCAAGTGATGACCTGAGAAGCGCGGTACCATCTCGCATGAAACGTATGCAAGTAGTGGATATCATACAACATGAACCACTCAAAGTAAAGAGGCGTATACTAATTCTCACGGGCCAGTCAAAAGACGTAGAAGAGCTTGCTTCTTCATCTTCAAGTCAATGCAGTCCAAATGAACCAAAGGATTTCGAAAATGTCACGTCATCATATTGTTGGAGCTTGTGTCCTCCACATGTAGTGTGATAACGTCATTGCACATACCCTTGTACGGACAAGTGGGAGATTGTTGGGGCTGGTGTCCTTGACAATTAAGTACAATGACTTATTAAATCTCTTTAAGGATCACAAGGGAATACTTTTGTATTATTACCAGTTGATCCACGTTTATCAATAACGGTTGGCTTGCTAGATAAGTTTGACGTTATTGTCATACGGATGGCGGTGATCAACTGGTCCCTATACGTCACACCTATAGGACACGTTTGAGAGATGTGAAGGTATGAAAATACAGTCACATTTTGCCGGATACGACTAAACAGTTAGTCAGAGGTATTGACTAATAAATTAGTCAATAAGATGTTGAGATTATTATTTAATACGGATTAAATAATTTTAGCTAATACGGATTACAAGATTAATTCGTAAATTAAATATAAACAGTTATATTTAATTAAATATTGTATTCGCGTATTAATATAAACAGTTATATTAATTTGGGCAATTATACAATATCGTATTTTATCAGACCGTTATTAATATATCGATTGTATTAATATCTGATAACATGTTACGATTTATAATTATAAACCCGCGAATTATATTTAAGCAATTGGGTCGAATCACGCATTGGGATAAGGTAAGAGTGGAAAGCCCACTCCTACCCAAACCCTATTTCGGCCGAAACAAGAGGCTACATAAGGAGAGTCCTTCTCCTTATGTAGACTACTCTTGTTGCACTGTCAAAGAATCTCAAGGTAAAAATTAGGTTTTTGAGAGCATTCTTCTCCCAAAACCTCAGATCTCACATCTAAAACTCAATAGCTCTCCCAATATTGCAAGGCAGTTGGAGAGGATTTCTAGCACACGCGGCCTCGTCTCATTCTAAGTCTTGGGTGCAAGTTATAGGAGGGAATTTGTGTTAATTCCTGTTCTTAGGCCTTTTGCGCGAGGACTAAAGGTTGTACTTCTTTTCTTATGCTTTTTAATCTTATGACGTTATTCACGACTGTAATTTTCATTATAATCCTGCAATTAAAGGGCGAATACACGTTTTATTCCCCACACATATCACATCACAGTAGAAGAGATGCCTGATATGGATAAAGAAGTTGAAGCTGACGAGGCTCCTGAAACACTTGAAGACGGGGGGCAATCGACTGTGGATGAACTCAAAGAACTCAACTTAGGAACTGCTGAAGATCCTCGCCCCATTTATGTTAGTGCTCTACTAACTAAGAAAGAAGAGGAAGAGTACTACAAGTTGTTGATCGAATACAAAGATGTCTTTGCTTGGAGTTACAAAGAGATGCCTGGACTCAACCCAAACATTGCAGTTCATCGTCTAGCAATCAAGAGAAGCATCAGTGCCAAGAAGCAACCCCACCGCCGTTTCAGGACAGAGCTTGTACCTGAAATTGAAAATGAAGTAAATAAACTCATAGAGGCGGGTTTCATTCGTGAAGTCACATATCCTACCTGGATCGCAAATATTGTCCCAGTCAGAAAGAAGAATGGACAATTACGCATATGTGTAGATTTTCGAGATCTTAATGAAGCATGCCCAAAGGATGACTTCCCTTTACCAGTCACAGAGTTGATGATTGATGCAACCACTGGTCACGAAGCACTCTCCTTCATGGATTGTACTGCTGGTTACAATCAAATACTTATGGCTCCTGAAGACCAAGAAGCAACGGGTTTTCGAACCCCAAAAGGGATCTTCTGCTACACGGTCATGCCATTTGGATTGAAGAATGCTGGCGCTACATACCAACGCGCGATGCAAAAGATTTTCGATGACATGCTGCATAAGACAATAGAGTGCTATGTTGATGATGTGGTGGTTAAATCAAAGAAAAGAGAAGACCACATCAAAGACCTTCGGGCTGTCTTCGAAAGACTTAGAAAATATCAACTTAAGATGAATCCACTCAAATGTGCGTTCGGTGTCACATCTGGGAAGCTCTTGGGTTTCGTAGTCAGACATAGAGGTATTGAAATTGACCAAACAAAAATCAAGGCTATCAACGAAATGCCAGAACCAAAAACATTGAAGGAGCTAAGAGGATTGCAAGGACGCTTGGCATACATTAGAAGGTTTATCTCTAATTTAGCCGGACGTTGTCAACCATTCAGCCATCTTATGAAGAAGGATGCTCCATTTCAGTGGGATGAAAAGTGCAGAAATGCTTTCAATAGCATTAAGAAGTACCTAGCCAGTGCGCCAGTGCTGGGGGCACCAATTCCAGGAAAGCCACTTGTACTTTATATTGCAGCGCAAGAACGTTCCCTGGGGGCAATGTGTGCCCAAGAGATTGAAGACCGCAAGGAAAGGGCACTATACTCTTGAGTCGCACTCTAGTTGGAGCTGAATTGAATTATTCTCCAATTGAGAAGATATGTCTCGCCTTGGTGTTTGTCATCCAGAAGTTAAGGCATTACATGCAGGCACATACGATACACATAGTCTCAAAAGCTGACCCAATCAAGTATATACTCTCAAGACCAGTCTTATCTGGGAGGCTCGCGAAATGGGCAATGTTACTTAAGCAATATGACTTGGTGTTCGTGCCCCAAAAGGCAGTGAAGGGTCAAGCTATCGCCGATTTCTTTGCTGATCATCCAGTACCAGCCGAGTGGGAAATTTCAGATGACCTCCCAGGAGAAGAAATCTTCTACGTGGATATTTTACCTCCATGGCAAATGTACTTCGATGGTGCTGCAAGACAAGATGGAGCTGGAGCTGGAGTTGTATTCGTAACTCCACAAAATCATCTCATGCCATATGCCTTTACGCTCACTCAATTGTGCACAAATAATATGGCTGAATACCAAGCTTTCATACTTGGTCTCCAAATGGCGATTGAAATAGGCGTCAGAGATATGGACATCTATGGTGACTCGCAGCTGGTGATAAGGCAAGTACTTGATGAATACGAAGTGAAGAAGGAAGACTTGATCCCTTATCATCGACGAGCATTGCAACTACTCAACCAACTTGACTCCATCAAAATTGGTCATGTACCGCGGAGTGCCAATAAGTTGGCTGACGCGCTTGCTAATCTTGCAGCCACTTTGGCACTGGGGGCAGAAGAATCAATGCAAGTCCCAGTCTGCAATCGTTGGGCAGTATCATTGCTTGAAGGAGAAGAGAATGTAGATGCAACAAACATGATATGCGTCTACACAATTGATGAAGATGACTGGCGTCAACCCATCATTGACTTCTTGGATCACCAAAAAATACCTGACGATCCCAGACGCAAGGTAGAAATACGTCGACGTGCTCCAAAGTTTATTCATTATAAAGGGACGCTCTATAGACGTTCTTTCTCAGGACAATGGTTGAGGTGTTTAAGCAAATCTGAAGTTGCTGAAGCCGTGCACGAAGCTCACTCTGGCATTTGTGGTGCTCATCAATCTGGGCCTAAACTTCATGATCGTGTAAAGAGAATGGGGTACTACTGGCCAACCATGATACAAGATTGCTTGGACTTCGCAAAAAAGTGTGAACCTTGTCAATTTTATGCAAATTTCATACACCAACCTCCAGAGCCATTACACCCTACTGTTTCTTCATGGCCTTTTGAAGCTTGGGGACTTGACGTTGTGGGACCTCTTGTTCCAAAGGCCTCAAATGGACACGAATACATTCTCGCAGGCACCGACTACTTTTCAAAATGGGCAGAAGCAATCACGCTACGGGAAGTGAAGAAAGAAAACGTTGTGGACTTCATTCGAACACAAATCATCTTCAGATATGGTGTACCGCAGCGTATCACAACTGACAACGGAAAACAATTCTTCAACCATCTCATGAGAAATCTGAGTGAGAAATTCAATTTCAAACAATACAGGTCATCAATGTACAACGCTCCTGCAAATGGCTTGGCTGAAGCCTTCAATAAAACCCTTTGCAACTTGTTGAGGAAAGTAGTAGCGAAATCCAAGCGAGACTGGCATGAAAGAATTGGTGAAACATTATGGGCGTATCGTACCACTTACAAAACACCTACTCAAGCAACTCCGTATGCGTTGGTGTATGGAGTGGAAGCCGTGTTACCATTGGAGTTGCAAATCCCTTCCTTACGCATTGCTATTCAGGAGGGACTCACGGAAGATGAAAATGACAAGTTGCGGTTGGCGGAGTTAGAAGATGAAAATGACAAGTTGAGGCTCAACAAAAACTCCAATGCTACCAAGCAAGGATGTCACGCGCATTCAACAAAAAGGTGCGCCCTCGTTCTTTCCAAGTAGGAGATATGGTACTTGCAGTACGAAGACCAATTATCACCTCTCACAAGCCAGTAGGTAAATTCACCTCTAAGTGGGATGGTCCATATGTTGTGAAGGAGGTCTACACAAATGGTGCCTACAAAATCGTGGATAAAGATGGTGTTCACGTAGGCCCAATCAATGGGAAGTTTCTGAAACGCTACTATTCCTAGACTCCAACGATGAAGGCTCCTAAGCAAGAGGATAAACTGCATCCTAAAACAAAAAAAAAAAAAAAAAAAAAAAAAAAAAAAAAAATCACACATATAAAAAAAAAAAAAAAAAAAAATCCTTCTTTCTTCTATGAACTACGTCGGCTTGATCTTGTAGAGTACTTCGTGCTTTACAGGTACGTAGGCAACTTGGGTGAACATGTAGCTCAAGTGCAGCCACACCTTCAAAAAAAAAATAAAAAATCTTACCCTGTCATCTTTTATGAACTACGTCGGCTTGATCTTGTAGAGTACTTCGTGCTTTACAGGTACGTAGGCAACTTGGGTGAACATGTAGCTCAAGTGCAGCCACACCTTCAAATAAACCACATCCATCTCTGAACTACGTTGGCTTGATCTTGCAAGTTGTCACCTTGTCAGCTTTGCGGGTACGTAGGCAATTTGAATAAACACTTTGTTCAAGTGCAGCCACACCTCCAAACAAACATCATCCCTCTTTGAACTACGTTGGCTTGATCTTGCAAGCTGTCACCTAGACAATTTTGCAAGTACGTAGGCAATTTGAATACACTTTGTTCAAATGCAGCCATACACACACCAAAAAAAAAAAAAAAAAAAAAAAAAAAATTGTAACCAACACGAAATCAAATTCATATCATAGATAATAAAAGCATTGCATATGTTCGAAAAAAAAAAAAAAAACTTAAACCCTTACGGGTCAAAATTAATTGAATCACGAATTTGTTCAAGACATGCTTTTTGCTCTTGAATTAAAATCTCGTCTTCGGCACTCAGAATAGGAGTAGCTTCTAGCTCTTCCAAAGTCTTCTCCGCAGTCTCAGCTTGTGACTTTAAGTCGGTCAGGGTGCCAACTTTAGCTGCCACACTTCGTTGTACCTCTACTTCCATTTCTTGCGCTTGTTTCAACTCAGTCGTAAGACTATTTATTTTGTTCTGAACATCTGACAATCGTAGAGATTCTGCTTCAAGGTCTTCCTGCACCCTACTAAGATGAGCTTTCACTTCTTCAAGTTTCTGATGCTGTATAAGCTTGTCTCTCTCCAAGGATTCAGGGCGATGGCGTTTGGCTGCATGTTGTTGAAGTGCAAGATAAGCGGTGACGGCACCTACATAAGAGTTGACTTGTGCTTCTAATAGTGAGGGGTCGCCTTTAAGATGCCTTATAGCCTCATAACAACTTTTAGCGTCTGCTACGACTGTCCCCACCTCCGAGAGGTCTGCACTCTTCAGTTTTGTCACAAATACATCATATACACCTCGCAACGCTGTCTGGAATATTCCTTTATAAGGTGGTGGTGGTCGAAACGAAACCTCATGAGGACCAGTGACATTCGTTAACTTCAAGGGTTCTACTCCCGTCCTGAGACCACCAGGTGAAATTATGTTGATAGGAATAGGAGAGCGTAACGATGAAGCGTCACTAGCAGAAGCCCTTGTATGACCGTCTTGAGAACCAGGCTCGGAAGCATTTTCGGGGGATGACACCCTTGTAAAGTTGGAAAGCTCCTTTCCTTTTCGAGGATTTGCGCTTGATTTGACATAGTCACCGGTCGCGACAGATACTCCTGCCTCCAAAGTCAAGTCGCCATCCTGTAAAAGATGCAGGTTAATTAGTCCTTTTTTTTAAAAAAAAAAAAAAAAAAAAAAAAAAAAAAAAAAAAAAAAACGTGCCAAAGGTTGAGAAGGCATCTGTGAAGCACTAGAAACCCCGGCAAATATCGCTTCAGCGTCGCCCGTATCGATGACGTGTGCTTTCCTCTTTTCACCACGTCCATGCTTTGGGTCAATGTCAGATGCTGCATCACTGTGGTATCCATCCTCGGTTTTGTTTGATTCGTTGCAGATTTCATTCGGGATCGGTTCTGGAGAAATATTGTGGCTAGGATCTTCCTTGTCGACGGAAGGTTGACTCTTCTCTTTTGCTGAGTCAGAAACAATGATGCGTGATAATTCTTTTACCTTCTTACATAAGTCATTCATACCAGCATCCTTCCACCATTTCCTGAATTTCGGGGTAGAGAGCTTATACCAATTGATGGAAGAACTAGGGAAGACTACTCTGCAGTAACTTTTTGAGAATAATAAAAGTTGCCAAAATCTCAATGCATCGCGATTACCGACGCTACGTTGACTCGACGGACGAATTAACATATCAGGCGTGTCTTGACAAAAGCCAAATTGTCTACTAAATCGATGTGGAGTATACGGCTCAAGATAAAATGATTCACCCAAACGAACAGGTAGATACGAAGAACGGAGAGATACAAGGTAGTTGAACTTAACGGAGTCCAAGTTTTCATCATCATGAAGAATTTCAACCTTGTTTGGGTGCAGTATGAAACAGTTAGCATTGACTTCTCGCCCATCATAAATAAGGTCACGCGCCTCATCATCTGTGTAAGCTTTGGCTCCTTGAACTCCAGAGTAAGCAACCATGGAAGGACCCGGGGGAGGTGACTGCATCTTATGGTGAGTGGCAAAATAGTGTGCAAACCAACCATAAAGGTAATGGGCAGGAAAAAATGATCTGGAGAATGCTGGGCTTGCAGATCGGACCATCTCATTTAAGCCTCGATAAATACTCACCAAAACGGGGATAGCCAAGCTAAATGTATGCCCCTCGGCCATTAAGCTAGCCATCTCAAAGGTAGACGGTCTGATCTTTCTATCTTCACTTTCAGGAAGAACGAACACACACAACCAGCATGACAAAAACGCGGCCAGATAAGTTCTACCTCTATTGGATGTGCCAGCTCCAACCTTATCGAATACAGCTTGTTCTAAAGGATCCCATTCTTTTGAGCGCGGCGGAAGTGTCCCACTAGGATCTTGCGTCTTCTTCGGAGGGCCGCTAGTTTTTCGTGCTTTGGTATTAGGAGATTTATACTTTATTGCCTTCTGGTACCAAAACCTGATCCACTCCTCCGCTGTGACCTTGCCTTTATTTTTTGATCGCCTCACAAGGCGCCGAAAGGCTATGAATAAATAGCTACAGGCTCTGGGAACCAGTCTATTACCCTGACTATCTCTCTCCATGAATCTGTTAAAGGGCGGGATTGTCTCGTCATAAATTTCCCCATTAATAGGCAAACCACCTAGCTTATGGAGGTCCCATAAAGAGACTGAGAGTTCACCCTCATTGGTGTGGAGCGTGTTGGTTGCAGGACACCAACATTCACAAAAGGCACGTACAATGTGTGTGTCCTTATTGTAGGTGTACAAAGACGCATACACTGCAGAATCAATTGAGGCGGATTTCAAAATATTGTTGTAGCTTGACAATATATCTTCGGTCCATTCCCAGTACCCTTCAATATAAGAAAATCCACCATACATCTTCACGTAGTTACCACTCCATTTTACACAACCTGAAATAATGTCTCTCCCGAGCAAAGAAAAGTAATGAGTGGAATCACTTTTTGCTTCAAAGGTACTCTTTAGAATATGATGAGCAGATGTATCTGGCAGTTCGGATTCCAATCTCTTTGACATCTCTTTTGCAAAGCATTTCTTGGTAACAAGGCTTGCCTCTGAACCATCTAAATCGCGCAAGGACTCGCGGATGATCAGACTGGTTCCAGAATCAACAGCATCAGTTTCTTCATCAACTAGAGAGAGGTAAGTAACACCATTCTGACGTAGCTCCTTGAAATGTACCATTGCGATCTGCAAGTAAAAGAGGGAGGGTCACTAGATGAACCATGAAAGTCAGGATGTAGGTGACATTCGTCCGAGTCCTCATACGGTCGACGAATCGGGTACATTGCATGATAATTCCAAAGGAAAAATCGAAATGATCCGACCGGAGTATCCTCTGTATCTTCATGCGGTCGACGAATCGGGTACATTGCATGATAATTCCAAAGGAAAAATCGAAATGATCCGACCGGAGTATCCTCTGTATCTTCATGCGGTCGACGAATCGGGTACATTGCATGATAATTCCAAAGGAAAAATCGAAATGATCCGACCGGAGTAAATCCACATTAATTGAACCTAATTTGAAGTGGTCTCCAACCTACATTGAGAAACAACCAACAAATACATGTGCAAACAAGAGGAGACGAGACAACATTATCTGAGATTAATGTGTTAACAAAGAAGAAAAAAATAAAAGGACGAGAATGCTACCTTCCGAAAGCTCTTATTGTGAAGAGGTAAATCAAGTAAGCTCGGGACCGCAGAAGCGAAGCAACCTACGAAAAAAAAAAAAAAACTGAAAATTGACGTGGGTCCTACCCACAAAGAGATAAAAAAAAAAAAAAAAAAAAAATTTACACGTATCCTAAGTGGGAAAAACAAACCCCACTTGAATGAAGAACCAGCAAACAAAAGCTTGGTTCATCTTCTCCTTCTTCTTCAATTTATTTATCAATTTTTTGTAAAGAAGAAAAATTATAGCCGCAAAGAAACCAATATTCAGAAAGATGATGGTGAAAGTTGTCCATTCAAATTGATGACCGTTCATATTCAACGATTCTCTAGACTGAATTGGAGATTTTCAAGCAAATTTGTTAATCTGGGTTTGAGTCATGGAATTGAGATTTCTGGGTATACTTGAGTCAATTTAAGTCAGTAAAATTCAGGTTGATGGTATAAAACAAAAATCAAGCATTAGTGGAATTCAAGCTTTCATAGCTCCGGGCAATAGGCGAGAAAAGGGCACTGCATATCTTAGCATAAGGCTTTTCAAATGTGCTAAAACTTCCTACCTACGCGGCGTACAGTAGAAATTCCTTGCTTTCTCTCTTTCTTACAGTACAAAGGATGTGTCCTATCTTCTCAATCCAGGATAAAAAAAAAAAAAAAACTATATCAGATTTAACTTGATGAGCAAGCAAGATTTAAGAGTATCAAGTTTCAATTCGGCTAAAAACCGTCCTGTTTCTGAAGACCAACATGAATAAAAGGAATTCAAAAAGCAAGATGTACGACTCACCGGCTAAGTTTCGGGATGCCAGACTACTCTAATTGGTTGAAGGTCAAGTCGGTTTTCGGCACCGGTTAAACTAAATTCTGACAAAAAAAAAAAAAAAAAAAAAAAAAGAAAAAAAAAGAAGATGAAGTTTAGTGTAGCGTGGTCTTACGAGTTACGATAAAAGAATGGCAACTGCAACTCAAAGGAAAAGAATCAGACTTGAGCTTCTCGTCGTCGGAGTTTTTGTGTTATCAATGGCGTGAAATCATGAGTCCTTCTCTTGCTTTTATACTTGAATAGCAAGATAGAGTTATGGAAACGGACATTAGGACAATAATATGGAAATTTAAATCAAGAAAGAATAATGCCTCTTGTTCAATTTCAGCGTGCATTAAAACAAAATGGAAAGTTGCTAAGACGGGAAGCACAAAATACAGAATTGAAAGGCTATGGTAAGCAATGGAAGATTCACTGGAAGATTATGGCAAGGAGTGGCCAATTCACATACAAATTAGTTATGTGCAAATCAAACGTGGGTTTATATGAATTAATATGGAAATTGGTTATTTCAAGAATTCCAACATCGAGTTCGGAAGATTATTAAAATGTACTCCGTACCATGTAATAAGGGGATTATTCAGTGACGATGTCGAGCCTCTAATGACTTTCAAGGCAAATCAAATAAAAAAAAAAATGTGTCATCTTCTAATTAAGTCTAACAAAAAAAACTGACTAGGTGACGTTACAAGAAAATGGACTACCAAGACGACAAGTTGAGGTGTCATCGACTCCCAAGTCAAGTAAACGGAGCTACCTTACGACAAGTTAGGGTGTTCATTATCGACTTCCAAGTCAAAGCAAAAGGAATCGAGACCCCGCCACGTCAAGACACCTAAAAGTGCACGTGACAAGGTCTCGAGGGGGCAATTTGTAGGCACAGAAAATTTATTAATGTGCCGAATAAATAAAATAAATTAATTATTTTGAGTTAATACCAAATTTTAACTTAATTTAATTATTTTGTCCCGACTAAATCAAATACGGGTCGATTCGGATTACAAAAGAAGCTATCCGGATTCACAAACCCGAAAAGAAACAAACTTGGGCCAAGTTCACAAGTAAACCCACAAATGGGTCTGTGAATGTAAAAGTCCACTAAGGGGAATTGAAATCCTATAAAAGGAGCTCTCC
This sequence comes from Silene conica, assembly GCA_029255685.2. Taxonomy (NCBI): domain Eukaryota; kingdom Viridiplantae; phylum Streptophyta; class Magnoliopsida; order Caryophyllales; family Caryophyllaceae; genus Silene; species Silene conica. The sequence continues at coordinate 8,222,352 of CM055319.2, forward strand.
TCATTCATTTTCAGAGGATTGGACTAACCTGAATTTAGAGAGAGAAGAAGACACAAAAGATCTACAAGCTCCCTCTGCAAAAATACTTCTGCAAGCAGTCAACAAGCATACCAAAACTGTGCCGCCTGCCTAAGAGATTCAAGTCCAAGCTACAACGTTCAAGAGAGAACAAGTCACCGCGACCCTCTCAAGAATACAAATCGACACCTCCTATTAGAGTGTACGCGACCTCTATAGGTGTCATTCAAATACAACGTTCACGCCCTACTACATAGAGTGTATACGTAACCTATCACGGCATATTAGAATCAGAGGATACATTAGAGATTGTACACGTACTTTTGATATTTAAATTAATAAAATTTATTTGTTTCATTGTTTTGTATTTCAGTTATCGCGATACAAAATCTGCTGTTACAATTATAAACGCAAGTTATTACAGACATACGTCCGTGGTCGGAATTGGCGGCATTGTAATTGTATTACTCGCCCAACTAAGGACCTATTGACCGACCTTTGGCCACACCACCAATTATTTGAGACCATCATTATTCATTATATATAAAAGAAGAATGTACAAATGTTGATGTGGCGCAACAATATTTCAGGATTTGCATTTGAAGCATTCTCATTCACTTTGGCTTCTTATTGACAATTCAACCAATAAGAATCGACCGAGTAAACAAATAAGAGCAAGTGCAATGGTTTAGCTAAGGGACTTGCTTGCAAATATGAAAATTTGTAAGCTAGTAGTCAAACCATTGTACCACTATATTTGGATTAGCTTGGACTAAGCTAGTAGCTCCACGGAGCTAGTTGCTTAAGAAGATCCACAATTAATATATGGATTTATTGTTTGTTGTTTTTTGTATACTTTAAAATTTAAAAAAAAGTTAAAAAAATTGTGGGGTCATTTAAGCTACAATGACTATTGCTTCACCATTGGGTGTGATGATAGCTTAAAAGGGGAGTAGCTTAGAAATATGAAGTGACAATTTCTAGCTACAACGTTTTTGCTCACCATTGCACTTGCCCTAAGAGAAAAGAGTATTAATTACAAAATAATTACATTAATTACATCGTAATGAGCACAAAACACATTAATTACATCCTAATAAATATAATAAAACAGTTACATGAATTACGTACTTTCTCAAGCAATTTTCTTTATATCACCCAATCAATCTTTTTCCATATCAACCAATCAATCTTCTTCCACAATCCCTTTTGTTTGTTAATGTTGCTTCAGAATTTCACCGGCCAACAATCAATCTTCTTCCACAATCCCTTATATCTTAATGTTGCTTAAAAATATCGTGTTTAGATTACTTAATTTAAAAAGCTTAACTAATGTTCAAGTCATGATAATTTTTCACCATTTTTTTCAATTTTCTAACTACAACGACAATGTTAATAAACAATAAAAAAATTTTGACCCTATATTTAACTTATTATATTCAATAATTAATTAAAGTTGGGTTATAATATTATTGTTATATTTACGAATTCCGTGATTAGATTACTTAATTTTTATATTTTAATTAACTTTTAGTTCATAACTACTTTACGTGTATAGAAAGTAAATACTTCCCCTTTTAAAATTATATTTAACATTTGAAAAATTACATTTTAAACGTTAAATTTCAAACTGTTCTTATATATCTTAATTATATATAAACTTTTTGATTTATTTTTATTAAAGCATTTACATATATATACACCACATATGTTACTAGTTTCTCTATTCTCTAACAACTGTAATTGAGCATTTCGTGTAAAAAAAATAAAATTGAACAACCCGTGAATTTTCACGGGTGTTACCCTAGTTTATAATTATATTTGAGCACTAACGTTTTATTTCATGGCCTTAAGCTTGTTACTCCATCTCTTACTGATGAGTGGAGAAGTTTGGTGGTTCTTTTTGAAGTCTCTTATGCACACCTTGATAAAATATAGAGTATCATATTTCTTACCTTTGGTTTTTCATTTTTATATCTTATTAATTGCTTACTTTTGTTTTTGTATTGCTCATGCGTAGAAAACATGATAAACTTCTAAGGGTTTTGACATACTTTTTAAAGATGTAGATGATCATGTGTTTTGAGAAAAACCAAAGATTATCAAGACTTTAAATTGTGCTTCTCGGGTGACAACTTGCGTTTATTTATGTTTTCATAACAATTTACTATTTTTGGATAATTTCATTTGGTTTTGATGTAATAGTTAGGATAATAAGAAGTTTTAGTTTGCTCTAGTTTGTAGTAGCTTGTTTTGTTTCAGGTACCTTGGTGCCTGGATTGGACTACCCCATTTTCAAACTAAGCTAACTTGGGGGAGCTTCTACGTGATTATATGCAATTATTTCTCTTCCTTTATTTCCATTGAGTCATCCACATCTCCCCTTATTGGTTTTTGTTTGACGTTTTGTATTTTTTGTGCTTAAAACTGTTTTATACATTGAGGACAATGTGTTATTCTAGCTTTGCCCGGAGGGATTTCGTTCGCATCTTAGTTAGTTTTTCATTTTTTTTATAAAAATAATGAAATTTTGAAATTTTGATGCATGATTTTAAGGATTTTCTTTACTTGCCTTCTTCTCTTGGTATGAGTTATTCCCCTTTGTATATCCCTTATTAGTTTATAGCTATTAACTTTATTTATTTTACGGGATAATTGTTTTCATTGGGATGTCTTGACAATTTGGGTGAATGGTGAATTTTCAACCAATTAGGCTTGATCTTGACTTTTGACAAACCACAAAACGGTAAGGTAGAACCTTCATAGACCGATACACCTCATTTCTGATCTCACTTAGGTGAGTGAAGGTCTGTTTGTGGCGTGTGTTACAACAATAACGCACAAATATGGCTTTTACTTCATCTTTTGCAAGCATTGCATTCTTTATTTTGTTAAGTATGAGGTATTTCACATTACATTTTGCTTATATTTTTGTGATTTTTAGTCCCATTTTTCAATTGTTTTCCATAAAAAATCTAGCTATATATAAATTTTGTCTAGAGATAGTAATCTTAATATGTGTATTTGTGTGCTCATTTGAGATATTATCACATGTTTACCTTTGTGAAAAGACAAGGAGAAAAAGAAAAAGACATGAAAAGAAAAAAAATGAATGGAAAGGAAAAAAGAAGCATGAATGATATGGGAAAAAGAAGAAGAAGAAATTGAGTTACTCCATATATTTTAATTTATGAAATTTTGGGAGTAAACATATGATTTACATTGAGAAAAGGTTAATACATTGATTTTAACTTCTAAATTTTGGGTTTTAATTTCGGGATTGAGCATCATTGCACTTGTTAGTTATTTGCTAGTTTGAATTGACCAGTAGCTCCACATACCATAACTCATATGATTCCCTTTCTACCCATTGCATATAGTCTTCTTCTTACCTTTGGCTTCTTTTATGCTTGCATTATTGAATGTTTTGATTTATTGGATAATGAAATGATTATCATATTAGATTGCGGTCACACTCTCATGAGTCGAGGATAGGTGAATGTTTATCGCATTTATATCCTTATACATATAAAAAGAGTTTGAGTGAACCGTGAGAGTAAAAAGTCAAAAGACCATGCAAGAGCCGAAATGTTCATCATAAGTCATTCATTCTATTCCGTCATGTAATACTCATCCATGAATAACCTTTATCCTTGTTTTAATATACCGCTGAATCAAATACGTTATTCGGGTGGGTAACCCCTTGAAGAGGTCCATTGATAGGCTTAACATTTGACTAGTGCTTATAGAGATTGAATTACTACTCATATCAACAAAGCGCACTTTCTTTTTTGGTTATCCATGCAAAAGAGCCTCACAGTTAAGCTGCTCAGTTGGGACTCCCGGGAGTAGTCTTAGAATGGGTGAACTCTTGGGAAGGTTCCCGGGATGCGCATGAGTGAGGACAAAATGTGCAGAAAAGGACCTGTGTTGATCTGTGGGATATGTACACAGCCTGGCGATCGAGCTACTGTGGCCATTGTTTTTAAACTCCCGATCCGGATCGTGGGATCTTATGATTCTACGATTCAAAACGTGGTGACCGGTCCCACTAGGTACGATTTTAATTTTGTAGGATCTTACGATTCAATTTGCGTCGAATTTTTTCAGAGTAGAATCTTAATCCGATCCTACGATCCTACGATTATACAACCGATCCAACATTATTAACATTTAATTTTTATAGTTACTAAAATTTTATATATGACCTTTATGAAAAAATCTACTATAAACGAGAATAGTTAGTACGCACATGCTGAGATAAAAGTGTTTTGAGATTTAAGCACAAGATTTTAACATATTTTGATAGCACAATTATGTATTTTAGTTAATTTGTAGGATCTTTCGATCCTACGATCCGATCCTACCAATTCGACCCTAAGAAGCGCATCGATCCAAAGTAGGATGCCGATCCTAACAACATTGATCATGGCTAACATTTTCGGTCCTACGTTTGGGTCGGGGTGTTACAAATGGTATTAGAGCAACCCTGCGACCATCTGGTTAGCCCGTGGTCTGGAGTACCCGGGTCACCAACCTAGGGGGAGGATTATGGGTTTGGCTCGGCTGTAGTCAGATGCTGCCAGGCGCAATGAGGTCGTTGCTTGCGTTCTTTAAGTGGGGGTGTGCAATACTCCGCTGAACGGAATACGTTATTCGGGTGGGTGACCCCTTGAAGAGGTCTATTGATAGGCTTAAAATATGACTAGTTATTTAAGGGATTGAAATACTACTCATATCAACAAAGTGCACTTTCTTTTCTGGTTATCAATGCAAAAGAACTCCAAAATTAAGTGTGCTAGGCTGGGAGTAATCTTAGGATGGATGACCTCGCAACCTGGCGAGCTACCGTGGCTAACATGTAAATCAAGTGGTTTACTTGGTATACGTGGTTTTCAGATTATCACATATTGTAACATCCCCGAATTTTCGGAAACATATTTTAATAATTTAAATTGATTTCGGAAAATTTCATTTTATTTTAATAAATACAAGTATATTTTAATAAAAATAGCTCAAGTTCCGCCTTAAGGGATTTAGTTCTCGAAATGTTGAAGCTCACTTGGCATTCCGTTTCACAAGAGTCCGACTCAATTCCCGACTCAACTTAAAACCCGACTCAACTTGTGCATAAAAAGAAATGAGGAAAGGTAGTTTCCACCCACCTTCCTCTCAACTCATCTTATAACTTCCTTGGCCTCCAAACTTTTAACAAAAAATGGAGTAAACTCATCTCTCACTAATTTCAACACTCCGGATTCGTTATAAGTCCAAACGCGGTAATTCTTCCGCCATCGCGTTCTTTGCCTCTTTCCCGTCATTTCCATCTTTTCATTTTTCAGAATCGCTTCTGGGAAATTTCTGGCCTGTTTTAATTAAATTCGAAAATCATGTTGCTTATTAACTTGTTTTCTTTGTTTTAAGGTGCTAATCTTGAAGATCTTGAGGAGGACATTTACTTAGTTGAAGGTTGAAGTGAAGAAAACGCTTAATAAGGTGACCTTGATGAGGAAACTCGACTTTTGTCTTAAATTGAGTTGACATGTGTTTTCTTATGATGTCTATGTGAATGGATGATGAATATAGCACGCACGATTATGTTATTGGTAAATTACATTCTGAAATTCTCATGATATTTATGAAGGAAATGGGTATTGTATGATGTTGGATTGTTGGGTGACTGTTTGGTGAATTGATATTGTGATGTTCATTAATAATGGAATGTATGAAGCATGTTGGATTTAAGATGATTATCCATAGCCTTATTGCATTTTCAGATTCATTACGATGATTAAATTGTTAAGATTATGAAGAGTGTTCATGTGTATTGAGTATCCGTCACAATTTCTGATTTGTGCATCCTTGGTGTGTGTTAACGCTTGTTCAATTCATAAGATTGTTACTAGTAATCAAGTGAATATGCCTAGTAGATGATATGTGATGAACACACTTGAGATTGATGGGTTTAAGTGCTGCTTAGAGTAGTGAATTCATACTTAAAATCGTTGCTTAGAAGTGCTAGACGAAGGGTAGAAAACATTGTCGAATTGCAGGAAATTGCGTAGGCGAAATGGGGCTCGTGGCATTGCGCAGGCTACGCCCAACCTGTGCAGGCTGCGCCTTGGCCGTGCGCAGGCTGCACCAAGCAGGCTGCGCCCATGCACGCTGTGGCTTTGTTCGTTGCTCGTTTGCGGTCTGTTTTGGGTAATTGTTATCCGTTTGTTTTAGCATGTTTCGAGTGATGTTACATGATAAAAATACTTAGTTTGAGATGTATATTTATTTAATATGAGATTCGTAAATCGAACTTACGTTCATATTATGTTAATTAATTGCATGCTCGATAATAAATAGCTTTCCGTTGTTTTATCGCTAAATAAAATATCACATGAGTCGTAAACATATCTAATATGTATTTTATGAAGTTGTAACCTTGTTGTCATGAATTTAATCGTTGGAATTTCATAAAATGCTTCTTATTGATTTTCCTTTATTATTTCAATTCGTTAATATATGAGCTTGAGTTTATAATGTATCAAATGCTTCTTATTACTTACTCTCTTGAATTACATGTTAAGAACCATACTTGGTATTGAATTCTTGGTTGTGTTATTCATATGAATTATATGTTTGTTTGAAGTCCAAGAAATTGGGCGACACTTATGTCGGGTTCGGTAATCAATTTGAGGAGAAAGACCCCCCCGGCCGGGCAACCAGAAGGGAAACCGGCGCTCGCCTCAAAATGGTTTCCGAAGTTAGCTAAGTGTTGAATAAATGTGTAGAAAAAGGAATATTGATTTACCAATCGAGTTTGTTTGAAGTCCAAGAGGTTTGGACAACTCTTATACCAGGTTCGGAAAACTGGTTTGAGGAGAAATACCCCCCGATCGGGCAACCGACTCTCACCTTAAATAGTTTCCGAAATTGGCTAAGAGATAAGTGGAGTTTTAGAAATGGAATAGTAGAACTGTTGATCGAGTTTTAGGTCATTGTTTTCTTGTAACTCGTATGCGAACATCTTTGAGATGACATTGTGTTATTTATGTGAAAGATATGAGCTGCTGTATGACTCGGGTTCTCACCTGACTGCATTGTGCTGCTGGTTGACCGTAGGGGCTTGGTCCTCCCGGTCAGGTTTTAGGTTGTCCGCCTGCCATGAGGCGTACCTCGTTCCATGGTGGTTCGAGTCTTGGGTGTATCTTGAGCTGGGGATATTTGTCGAATCGGGGATGTGAATTGTTTACGCCCTGAGAGTTTGGCTAGATTTAGACTAGGACAATCTATTGTTGTCGTCCTACCAGGAGGTTGGATAGTCTGAGATTGAGGGCTGTTTGTAGTCTTATAGACGAGTCGATTGTCGGCGTGTCTTGTAGGAGTCAAGTCACTTGGTTGACCTATCTCCTTGTTGGCCCATTACTTGGTGACGGGTATGTTTGAGTTGCGGTTGCCGTAACTGTTTGATGTGCTTGTTGTCGAGTATGTTTGAGTTGTGATTATGGAAGTATGATACTTGGTTATTTGTTGTGGTCACATATTGGCCTTCATACTTCACATGATTATTGTTTATGTTGGAGTAGGCTTATGTGTTTATATGTTATGTGTTATTGACAATAAGTGACTGGGAGAACTTCTAGTCACTCCTCACTGACTACGGCGTACATGTTTTCATGTATGTAGATTTGTGCTGTATGGATGAGGATTCCGTCGAGGCTAGCGAGCGATGATCCTTCGTCGATTGACATTTACCTTTATCGTGCAGCTAGACCTTCATTTTGACATTATGGTTTTGGTGCCTGTAGGGATATCCTATCCCAGGCTGTTACTTTGTAATTATTACTTTATACTTATCTAAGTTTTATTTTTTTCCGCATTTCAGTTATCGTAATTCACCTCGAATGTTAGTTTTAATCGTGTCAAAAGTTTTAATTCCGCGCAAATTTCATGCATTTGTATGTTTTACTTTCCGCTGCCGCGAGGGGTTTTACACATATACCCGAGAGTTTATCTAGTGCGCACAAAAGATAACGGTCAGAGGTTCCCTCGTCACAAAAAAGAAGAATATTGTAAACCAAGATTAATCTAAATCATCACTGAGACAAACTGATAATCAATACATCCCAACTTTTATTGTCCAACTGATTTTTTGCAGAAAGAGTCATTTCACTCGGCCTGATTGGTAGAATTCTCTAGTATTTTTTTTCTACCTTTAATTTAGTTTTTTAAATCCTACGTGATTATTTAATGTTTTAAGGGAGGTATTTGGTTCACTTATGGCCTTATGGGAAGAAAAATGAATAAGTAAGAGAGACAAAGGTAAAGAAAAGAAATACACTATAAGTACCTTATTTGCATATTTTATGTCATCGAAAGTTGAAACATAAAACATAAAAATAATAATAAACATGACTCAAAGTTAATCAAAACAATAATAATACACCAACACTTATACTCACACCCACGACGACCAAGCATCACAACAGGCCAACACAACGCGGCTATGCGACTCGCTTAATTGGCTTTCTGTTATTGTGGAGTTTGACATTACAGCGACACAAAATCTCGAGAGCAGACAAGTTTAGTGACAATAGCACGACAAACGAATTGTTAAGTATCTGAAAATCGTTCACTGCTACAATAATGTTTTATGATATACCGATCTTTTTTATTTATTTCCGAAAAAAAATACTCTATATTAATTGGACTATACCTTGGAGCACCATGTACTCAAGTTATGGCCATTAGAGCACCATGTACACAAATGAGAGATTGTTGATGCATAAAATAGGTAACAAAATGGTGGAAAAGAAAATGAAGTCAAAAATAAAGCAAAAACCAAGAAAAGAAAGAGTTTGTAGAGAATTGGGATGGTTGGATTAGAACAACTAGGTAACAAAATAAATGGTGGCTTCACTTCCTCCTCGATCTTCACCTCTATTTTCATCATATCCTTTGCTTTGCTTTTCAAACCTGCTTCTCCTCCATATCTTCGAAAACCCTAACTTTCTCTCTCCTCCAATTTTACCCATCCACGCTTTTTCTTAATTCACCTGCAGACGCTTCTATTCCCACGCTTTCATCCAACTTTGTGAGTCTTCTTTTCTGCTTCTACTTCTATTTTTTTTTGTTTTTTTTTATTCTCTGTGAAAGTTGCGATTTTTTTGGGCATCCTTTTCGTATTTTTGATTTCCTTTAATGGGTATTTGATGAATTTGGTTTTTAATTGCGAAATTGATTTAGTAATCGTTGTTGCAGGTTTATGAATGTAAGTTGTTTGTATAAGTTGGGGATTTTAGAAATTATTTAGCATTGTGAATCGGGGTATAGGATGGCAGCTGATCAGCGCAAAAGGCGGCCGAGTTCGACAATGGCCCCGTTTGGGTGTGGGATTCAGGAGCAGTATAGAGCGAAAAAGAGGGAGTGTAGACCATTGCAATTTGAGGCTAATTATAATAGTCATGTATCTTTGAAGTGGGATGACCATGAGAAAATGGTTGTTGCTAAAGAGGAACAAATTGGGATTTCGTCAAGACAATTGGCTGCATTTTGTCCTGTTGGTAATGCAAAATTGGCTGATGTTGTTGCGGTTCCGAAGGAGGTTTTTGAGTTGGATGATTTGGCTGAGGTTCTTACTTATGAGGTTGGTGATCATAGTCAAGAATTGGTTGGTTTTTCGTTTTAAGTGTTGTGTGCCGTAAGTGGTGAGTTGATCGAGTTGAGTTATGTTTTTGTTTGCTTTGTTTGCAGGGTTGGCAATCACTTCTGACGGACAAAGATCGAACCTTTCTTACGCAATTTCTCCCAGAAGGATTTGATTCTGATGAAATTGTGCAAGCTTTGCTTAATCGTGAGAATTTCCATTTTGGGAATCCGTTTCTCAAATGGTGAGCCTATGTTTCACAAAACTAGTGAAGATTATATTTGTAGGAAAAGTTGTGTCTTTTTGTTTCAAGTGTAATCTCCTTTGTGTCTTGCCATTTGCTCATCTGAATCACTTTTGAGAGTTTTTTTCATAACTTTTGGTAGAATAATGTTTCCCTTGGTGGTGTTTTGAAAAACCTTCTCTTTGCTTGTCTTGGCTGTTTGAAAAGGATGACACATCAGTGATGTTATAGTTTGTTTGTTGTTATGGTACGGGGGAATTCACGCGTTGTAATACGTACAGGAGCTCTTCACTGTGTCTAGGCAATTTTCATCCTGATGCAGTCGTCCGATATGAGAAGTCCTTTAAGGCTAACAAGAAAGCATACTATTCCGAGCTGCAACAGTACCATGAAAAGTATGTTTTGAGTTTTTTAGTTGTCTTATATTTATATTTATATTTATATTTATGGTTCAGTCAGTTACATATTACAAGTTTTTCACCATTGACATTTCTATGACAGCATGATAAAGAACTTGCATAAGTTGAAGGAAAGGTGTGGAAGTGCAAAGGACCCAGAATCAGAGATTATAAAGCTAATGTCAAGGTTTGTTTTCGATTCATTGTGAAGCAGCTATGCCATACGGCTTCTAAATCTTCCTTGCCCCTAAAGTGGCAAACAAGGGCAATTTTGGGATTTTAAAATGTTACTTCTTCCACTTCTCTCAAATTCTCCAATTTAGTTTTGGCATAGGTATTGACATTTTACCTGAAATACAGTTTTGACATTTTCCCCACACAGCGTATACCCGAAATAGAAATGGGGCTATTGAAATTATATGATAAAACTAGAAAAGAGATAATTTTAGAGAATTAAAGGGTGTAAATCACTTCTGGGACAACCCCATGTAATATTCTCTAGGTTCAGAAGGCATGCTATGACCTAGTTTAAAAAGCGTGCCTTGATCGTGCTTAAGCCATAAGGCTTATCACGTTATTAGCCAAAACGCGTGGGTGCACTAAGGGAGGCACAATACAAATTACAATGCACAATGCAGTTGCTTTTTCTAGATAGTTCTTTTAGTATGCCCATGTATTTGGCACATTATTCCCCAAGTTTTTACTTATTTACATGTTGACCCACCTTTTTGATATCCAAAAGAGGGTGTTGTTGAACGGAGTTTTGTTTTAAAGATACAAAATTATGTGCAAAAACAGTGCATCATGTGTCTATAAGGCACAAGCCTTCACCTTGCGCCTCATCGACATGGGCTCTTGTCGACTTGATGCGCCTCATCCTTTTAGAACTACGGCGGAGACCATGTGTGTACATTGGATTGATACCTGATATTTGAACTTTACTTGGGACTTAGCTAGATGTTCTGCTCTTAATTATCTCCCATTACATGGAATACATGGATGCCTTTTGTATTAGCCTTTGGTCGTTTTGGTCGCTAATTATATTGAATTTAGACCATGTTTGATAGATAATGGTTCTTGTCATAACATGGGGTTAACTGAAGTTGCTAATGTTGCATCTCCTGAGCTCCTCTTTGTTCTTGCCTTTTTAATGTGTGTGTGTGTATAAACCAAATAAATGTTAGCCGGGAAGTCATGGTCCTTCGAAAAAAGATATTGTTCGTTTTCTCACAAGAGTCGCAACTACACCTAAAACCAAGTTCAAAAGTAGTATTCTCTTGAAGTATCAGCTAAGTTGACTTTTTTGTTCAACAGCCTTGAGGTTTCAGTTTTCTTGTTAGTTGTGCTTTGCCTTCTGTCTTGTCCCTACCAGCAAAACATACATGGGGGAGTTGAAAAAGATTTTATGTAATGGTGGACTTGAGAAAGCCTTTTAATGGAAGATCCATTTAGAACATTTCCCAAGTGCGTCAAGCGTGGTTTTAAATCTCGGCTGAGTCGTGTCGTATCGTATCGGCTGAGTTGTAGTGGATTTTCACTCTACCGATACGAGATATCGCCTGAGAAATCACAGAGATTCACCGTGATCCGTCCGTGCTGGCCGATTAAGGTCCGGTTATACCGATACCGCAACTACGACCTATACCGAGATTTAAAACCATCAAGGATTCAAAGAGGCATTTTCAAGTATCCAATATGATAATTGTGTGGAAATTGCAACGAATCAGTACAACTTTACAATGAAAAGATGTGCAACCATTTAGTTGGGCCAATTTTCTAAATTCCATCAGAAAAAAGAATAGAAGAATAATGTCTCTTATACTTTTTAATGGGAAAATATGTAAGATCCTTGTTTGATAATATATCAGGGATTTCCAATCTGGAGGATTAGCAAATTGATATAAAAACTAAAGGCTTGCTGTTTGTTTTTGCTGGTCAAGGCATTGATAATTAATAGATATAATTCTAGAGGCAAAGCAGATTTTAGTATTAGGATGATCATGTTAGCCTCTCACGAAGTTTATATTATCTATGGTATTTATATTTACCATAAATCTTCACAATTCAAATAACTTGTGTAAAGGTGTAAATATAAGATTTGAGATTTGCCTAAAACTATGTTAAGGTCAATTGGACGCGCTGAAAACTACTGATTACTCTTCCCCAATCAATAGTTGAAGCCCTTGAAGGGGCTTATTGCACATGTTACCCACACGGGTTGACTTAACTTTTGCTGATACGATGCATCCTGGATTTGAGTCATTCAAAATCACTTTATAATTGATGCTTAATTACTTATGTGTCTCAATTGGAATATCCCTTTGTGGTCATATTTAAATGAAGCCTCTTTGATAAGTCTTCTATCATTTCTGAAATCCTCATCAAAAGCCCCTTGAAGCACTTAGATATTTGTCATGCTTTGCTCTACCCTGCACTCTGCTCAGCTATTGCTTTGTTTCTTAAAATTTCTGTATAATTATATGTTGTGCTTGATTTATATAAAAAAGTTACGGTTGGTGCTTTGAAGTTTTGTGCACATTGTTTTTGGAGCAGCCTGTTAACTTGTTGAATATGATACAAATCCTTTCGGTGGTAGATAACGTGTGTGGATTAATTGGTGATGTACTTGTCAGTTGAATACGAGTCTGTCTTAGTTTTGTTTCCTGAATTAATTTCATTGTGGGCAGATCTAAAGGTCATGCTGAGAAAATGGTTATATCTGATTCAAATGGATTCAGTTCTCAAAAATTTGAGGCAAATGCTACATATGAATCCGCGTCTTCACTCGCAGATGATAAATCATATTACAGTGACAACCAAAAGCTATCTGTCATCAGGGATGCTGAGATACAGAGAAGGTTCATACTCCCTCTATTTCATCTGTTTCTTTAAATATTCCAGTTGAGACATTTCACTTGTTTTCAATTTCCTATTTGGCAAGTGTGTTTAAAGTTACAAATACAACATTACTCTACTTTAATGGAATGGTAAAATTGGAATATAAGACCACTGTCCCCCTGTGTTGCGTGGTTCATGTGCAAACAGCAAATGTAACAAAGTGAAATAGAGGGATAATATTTTAACTTCATCAGGCCTATATATTTTATTGTTGAATCCATGTGAATGGTTAGAAAGAAAACAGGACACTTTTTGAGTTTTGGCTACTGCCTTGTCCAAGACACAATCTTACAAGCAAGGATTGTTAGTTACTTGGATGGGCCCTGAGATCCTTCCTGTCTCAATTGTGTTTCTTCTGGCACTTGTCTTTTTAAACTGTTGAAGCTTGCTGTTATGCGATGCAGTGTATGGGCTCTTGTGTTTTACTCATAATGTAAGATCTAAGGTTAAAAACTTATATTGAGACTGAGGAAAACGTTAGTGTTCATTTTCGAATACATTAGTGTCAGACTAAAGATCGTATATGGATCTCATCAGCTTGAAATGGGTATTGGCCCATTTTGTCGTTTTGTACCCACTAAATATTACTATTCCGCCACCATATTAGGATTTAGGTTTGGTGTGTTCAGGTTCTTTTATTTCACTTCAATGCAGACAATTCTGAAAAAACAAGGTGAAACAAGATTTGAAGCTCTGGAATTTATGAAAGCTGCAAAATTTAGGAAACCAAAAATTTTAGGTATAATATGGCTTTATAAAATCTCGAGCTAAATTCTAGGTAAAAGCACTGTGTTTTGATAAAAAATCCTCTTTCCAGAACTAAACCAAAGTCGAAACTTTATAGCGAAAATGATTTACAATCTTATATTATAAGTTTCCTCTAATTGATTGTGAGTGTGATGATTGAACACGAGGATGGTAGGACCCGCTTATGGTGGAGTGTGGCATCGAGGGAGAGAGGGTGTCGACATCTGCCCGAGTGAAAGTGAAGGTGTTGAGAATTTGAGATATGGGTATGGGAATCTGTTGTCTTGTACAGTGTTACCCATATAAATCAGAAGTGCAGAAAGCTAGAAGAAAGAGGAAACAGGGAGAGAGAAATAGCAAAGAGGGAGTAGTAGGAAGCAACTGAGTAAAATTTTTCGATGGGAATATTTTGCTTAGCCTTGCAATTAGGGGAAAAGGCGTTCAGTAAGGGTTTCAAAGAGAAAAAAGCAACTAGGAATGACAACATCCGTTTGCTCTAACTTGTAGACAAAATTACACAGATTACCAAATTATAGGCTAATAGGGGTTTGCTATAGGATTGTAATTTTTTAATTTTTGTACAACTTAAGCTATTTTCCTGACTATTATGTTATTTTAGTCTTCAAAGATAAAGCCTACTAGCACTACGAAGTCACTTAAAATGTTTATTGGAATACTCCCAATGCATTGCGTACTCTATTAAGAGCGAATTCTGTATGTGTATTATGTATTCAAATCAGGTTTACTATGAATCTGGTAACCCCCGTTGCAAGTGTCTTCTGTGGTAGTACATGGCTAAAAGTTTGATGTGAGGCGTTGATGGAACAAGGTATAGTGGTGTGGTTAAAAACTTAAATACAGGATAGTTGCTTTGTAGTTTGTATTGTACCACTGTATTTTGCTTCAGTTTCTTGTAATTGTCTTTACTATATGTGGTTCCTTCTGTCTACAATCTTGTTTAGACAACTTCGTTTTGACTGTTGTCTACAGCTAGTCGCAAATATTTTTTTTTAGAGCTTTTTGTATGTTATTACTGTTCTATATTAGACCTATATGAGTTAAAAAATAAAATGAAGGCATTAGACCTATATTACTGTTCTAGGTGTACATCCCTATTCCCTATAATTTCGATTACATACTAATTAAGGCTTTATCCTGTTTCGTCAAAAGAATATAGTTGCGAAGGGAGCTTTTTTGCCTGTTTGGTGTATATCTTGGTAAGTTAACCACCTTGTGTATGAAATAAGGATAAAGTTGGAATTGTTGGGGACATACCTGCACGAGAACAAGAGAGTATCATTAGAGACATGTCACAGAAAAATGGGGGATCTTTATTTGCTGGCTTTAATTGTTCAATAGTGCATTTCGTTGATGAGAAAGTGTGATTAAGGTGCTTCCATTTCAGGATTCGAAATCAAGAGCTTGTCAAGGACAAACATGACAAATTGTCATCATCACCCAATGGCCTTAAGGGATTACCCAGACCTAAGAAAGTAGAGAAGTCACAAAAGGCAAGCATCACCTCCAATGACGGGTCCAAATACATGTCTTATGTGAAGGTGAGTTTTTCATCAGTGAAGTTTGTCATTATAATGGGCACACAAAAACTTATATGGCATATTAACCATATACATATATAACTAAATTTGTATATTCAAGTAGTTGGGTTGGCGTCGCTCTCACATGTGGGATAGTCTCATACAAGTCGGACTCTTCCTGAGTAAATGGTCTTAACTGTGAATTTATTGTCCGGTATTCAAAAACCTATCACATATCTGATGTTTGTGTCTTTCAGATTAGTAAAAAGCAGCATGAAGAACTTGTCTTGAGTATGGGACAATCTGGCCCTGTTATTCAGCCTAAGAATCTAAATCGTCTACTAGGCAACCTCGACAGTTACAATGTGAAGCCGTATGTAATGTTTGAGCAAGAAGAACAGAAGAGAATCCATGAGCACTGGTATGTGCTTTATTATGTCTTAATTTTAACACCTTCAAGCATGGTTTAAGAATCTGATATCGGTCGTGGTTGCCGTAGTGAAATATTGGTATGGACCATGGATAATCAGGATGTAATCAGAGGTACAAACGATGTGGCAGTAGGTTTAGGTCACGTTTGGCAAACGCGTCAAATCATCACTCCATCTTAAAGATATGAAATTTGAGTTGATAATCATGTTTGTAGTCTCTCCTTCCTCTCTTACCTCTTTTTTTCACAAAAAAATCCGACAGCTGCAAATAGTCTTGTACACATGTTTGCAATACTTTTCCCGAAAAATAAGAGTTTACGTATATATCCAAGGTTTGGAGTTCTTCACTGGGACATGATATAACTGAAAGTAACGTAGCAGCGGCTAAATTACGTTTCCTACCATGCATTATCTAACATAACGGGAGTATTTAATACCAAGCAATCCAGTATAATCTTGCTGCTTGTGCAGGATCAATGTGGTTAACAAGGACCTTCCAGCAACATTAGAGAAATGGAGAAGAGTGCAATTGGAGAGACTGCAGATTATGAGTTATTTGTGCCAAGAAATAGAAGATAAAGTACCGCTTTTGACAGAGGTTTGTGTTAATTTGCTGTTGGTGGTTTGCCTGGATTTTGCTATAATTTATAAGCTTAATTTTTTTTTTCAGACTCAGAATGAGAAATTGGTGAAGCCATCTGGTAACGATATTGCAAATGCTCAGAATATAGATGGGCAAGGAACTTTCAAAAATTACCCTGGCAACAATTTTGAGATTCAGGGTTCTATCTCCGATAGTGATAAGCCTACTCGATCCCCCTCATCGAACGAGACTTCCAAACAAAGTCATCCTATAAATATTGACCCGGAGTCTGATCCTCCTTCCTTGCCGAATCATTTAAATGTGAATTACAAAATTGATCCATCCTCAACAATAAACCAATCTCTCCGAAATTCTCTTTTGAATATCAAACAAGAATTTGATCCATCCTCCAAGGGAAATCAATCTATTCCTGATTCCCCTCTAAATGCGAAGGAAGAATTTGGGGTTTTCTCCACTGAGAAGTCATCGTCTGGTAAAAGCCAGGAGTTAGACCCTATGGATCTCAATTCGGATAATATTCAGGTTTCTTCCCAGACACGTGACACTTCTTCAGCATCAGAAGAGCATGCTGGCCAGACTTTTGCGGTATCCCTTGGTATATCACACACCAAGACTCATCCATCAGTGAACATGTTGTCTTCAACTGGTTTGCCAGAATCTTCAATGGGTTCTACACTATTTGCATCTTCTAGTGAACTAACTGCTGGGCTTCCACCATTTGTGGCTGAGCAGCCACCGATCGATCTTGATGTTTTCTCCATGGTGAACAAATCATCATCGACTAAGAACCAGGAGTTTAACCCTATGGATCTAAACTCGGAAAATAATCAGGTTTCATCCAAGACACATGAGACTTGTTCATCATCCAAAGAGCATGTTGGCCAGACATCTGCTGTATCTCTTGGTATATCACACACCAAGACTCTTGGTATATCACACACCAAGACTCTTTCATCTGTAAGTATGTGGTCTTCAGTGGGTTTACCGGAACCTTCAATGGGTTCTACACCGTTTGCATCTTCTGCTGAAATAACTGCTGGGCTTCCACGATTAGTGACTCAGGATCCACCAATTGATCTTGATGTTTTCTCCATCGATAACAAATCATCATCAACTAAGAACCAGGAGTTTGACCCTATGGATCTAAACTCGGAAAATAATCACGTTTCTTCTGAGACACGTGAGACTTGTTCACCATCCGAAGAGCATGTTGGCCAGACATCTGCAGTATCTCTTGGTGTACCACACACCAAGACTCATTCATCTGTCAACAACTTATGGTCTTCAATGCGTTTGCCAGAATCTTATGGTCTTTCTCATCCGAATACACCGTTTGCATCTTCTAGTGAACTGACTGTCGGGCTCCCGCGATTAGTCCCTGAGCAGCCTGCCCATTTGATTAATCTTGGGCATAATCTACCAAGTGGTCACACCAAAGATCTATTGAACAGGCATACCAACCATATGCCCTTCATCGACTCCCTTGCAAATAAAGAAAGAAATGAGTCATTGCTGCCATCTCTAATTCTGCGCAACAATTTTCACCAGGAGCAGAAAAAGACGGGACCTGTATTCCATCCGGGTAATATTTTATTGGAACCCAATCAGTTTCCCAGCCATACCCGTGGCGAGCTATTTATGAATCAAACGATTCAAGACGGTGTTTATTCCGACAATAGCCGGTACAGTTTCCAGGGCCCGGAGCACTTTTCAAACCTTAACCCGAGGGACTGGGCTAATGCCCGTGGGCCGACTCAAATGCAGCCTCAGTTAAGCTCTGGGGGACAGTTGCCCCATAATTGGTTTGTCAACGATATTAGGGCGACCCACAGTCATGGTAGTTGGTCGACTCCCGAAGTGCCTGTTTTCTCAACGACAAGCCTGGGAAGTGGTGGTAGTGATCAGAGCCTATACAGTGTCCTCTCACAGTGCAATTCTCTGCAGCCGCGTACCCAGTTCAACGCCGTGGGTTCAACCGAACCAGTGATGATCCCCTCAACAAGCTATGGACAGGACATGGTTATGGCCAACCGAGGAATTCCAATGGCAAGTAACCCTGTGCGGCCAACCTCTCCCTTCGACTACTTGAGTGGGGGTGAAGCGACCGGACCTACCTTAAAGAATCCGATGGGGTGGATGAGTTTGGGAAATCCACCCTCAGCATTGCAAGACCCGTCTGGAAAACCGTTTGGCAAACCGTGGAATCCGTAAGTTCCCTCATCACCATACTCACATATCGTTGTTAGATGAATGGCGTCGAACGAGTGGGACCCTTGCTAGAGCCGAGACACAACCCCATAGTACCACCGTGTACATAAATAGATTGCAGTAGTAGGCAAACAGAGATGTTGAAGGTGCCTAGTATTGGAGAAATATCTCTCAGCCATTTGGGAGGAAAATTGTGTATTATGATTCTGATGACCATGGAAGGAAGGTCTCGTAGTTTTTGTGGGTTAGAGGGACATAGCCATGGAAGTCAAGTTCTGCAGTTAAATAAAAGATGCGGCATTTGTTGCCTAATTCATGCAGTGCTCGTACTTTTACTGGAAAATAATTTCCCTTGGCATAATAGACTCAGTGTTCATTTTTTTAATTGATTTATTCTAAACCAGCATAGTTTATTACCATAAGAAGTGGCTTAAAGTAGTTAACAGTGTACAGATCTGGTTGAGAAGTATGGACTCTCTTTGTTCCTTAAATCCCAGCTTGATTTCGGGTTTAGATCTACACATGGTTCAGTGATTGTTTTGTTTTCGTGCCTGCTTGTTTCCTCTTCCCTTTTATGATACGTCCCAAAAATATCTTGTTTGGCATAATGGCATAACCGCATCATACAAGACACTCCAGTAACCCTTGGCTGCTCATCGAAGGTCTGGCTCCGTCCTTAATGGCCCAGAGAAAGGCTTTGGAGTGGTGTAGCCTGAAGGCCAGCTTGGGAGCATCACAAGGAAATGGCAAGGGTCCGTCAAATAATGTTTATACTTTTGTAGTTTTGTGCAACGCCAACATGAATACGAAAGATTGCATATGCCAGGAATGGCCAAATAAACAAGTAACGTGCTTTTTCACATAAATATTTATTCCTTCACATACGTCTTTGACAATTTTATCTTTATTATTGTTTTCCATTTTTTCATAATTGATTTTTTTTCTCCCTACCCTCACCTCCCTTCACCACCAACATGATGCGACATCAACGAGATTTGAACCCAAGTCACTAGGTTGGAAAGCAAAACATTTACTATTGAACTACAAGATATTTACTATACATTTAATAAGATATTTATTCATGTACTATTTAACAATACTTGGGGTAACAAAAATGCGTTTTCTAAGTCATTTTGTTCAAGTCTGGAGTAGCGACTGTCATCCCTTGCTACTAGGTGAGTTTGCCCCTGAAATATCCAGTGTATGTACGACACACTTTTAGATACCGAGTACTTGTATCGTTTTTCAACAACATAGAATGTCGAAACTCCTACAATTTCAGACAGTAAATCAGACACTTTTTGTTAGAAACTTGCTACCTTTCACAAGCGGCAAATTAAATGGGAAAACAAGCAAAAGGACAAGTGAGATAGGGGTTATAAGAAATTACAAACTTGTGACGGTGACAACCAAGATTAATGGGGTCGTTAGTTGACGCTTCGACCACTCAATGTGTCTACAGAAGAAGTCAAGAACTAGTTACTGAAATAGTGGCATATGGTACGTGGTATAACAATGGACATACATGGTGGCTGGTGCGATCTAGTGACTATTCAATGGTGCGACTGCGATATCTTGGTTATGAGACATGGTTATGGAATTGTGGTCCTATGTACATGTCTTGTGGATGTGATTTCAGATGAATGGTTGTACATTAATGGACATATTCTCATGTTGATAACAGTAGATTGTTTAGGAAATAGTAGTTGATATACTAGGCCAGGATACTAGGAATAATATGTCATCAAAAATAGCAAATTATTGTTGACATAATCACATGCTTGTTTTATACTTATATAGGATGTCAGATGTAAAAGCGTAATTTAAAAACGGTTAGTGCTTTCTCACATTATGCAAGTGACATTATCCATAAGCTAGATAGCACCAAAACGGATACGGATACGACACGGATACGTGACACGGCATGTCATGAAATTTAGGACACGGGACACGTTATTTAAATTTAACAAAAACATTTTATAGTTATAAATGTTTGATTTTATTTTTGTAAAAGTATTTGATATTAATTTTAAATAAACGAAGGTAAAACTTATCTTTGATAATACCTCACTTTCATTTCTCATTTGAACCAATAATCTAATTAATTCTTTCGGTATCGCATTTCTCATCTGAAAACATCATTCACCCCAAATGATGGCCAAATACCGTGGACACGCGATGGACACGGCTCAAATACCATGAACACGTATCGGACACGTGCCCAAATAAATGTAGAAAGTTAGACACGGCTTTATAGGTGTCCAACACGTTTCGGCGTGTGTCCGTGAAATTCGATGTCGGACTCACTACGAGAATTGTCCGTGCTACGGTGCTACCTAGTCCATGACTTCATGAGGTTATTCATTTCCCTACTTGTCCTTCCACTTGCTTTATTGTGAGAGAAGTTTATTCGTCTTCAATTTGTAACATATATTATCCATCACAAACAAGACTTTTTGTTTTTATTATGATTAATAGCATAGATAGATTAGTCATCCATCATCGTTTAAAAAAAAATTGACATAATTATTCATTAGGACATAACCATCCTTATACATGTGCTTCTAACACTGATACCATAGTCTAAATTACGAGACAATGATGTTAAAATTCAGTACTATAGATACTAAGCACAATAGACTAGTGAAGCCAAATTACAATCCTTATATTATTACAATACTTCATGTGGCCTCCGTTATAAGCTTCAACAAGGATCTTCCGGTCTCAATACTATCGTCTTCGTCAATAAACTGGTTATGAAGTTTCTGTATCACCTTCTCATTTACCTGGAACGCTTTTGTAAGAACGTCACTGAAAATAGACGGTGAAGACCCGAACAAAGCGCTAGCAATATTAGTTCGACCCGGGTTTTGGCTACCAAAGCCGGCTATAGCCAATGCATTTGTCCTACCAATATTCAATTGAAAGTGTATTAAACCTTGGGGAAAAACCACAACGTCACCCTTTTTAATGACTGCATCAAATAGCTTGTTGTCCGTTGTCACAAATCCGATGTATAGGGTCCCCTCTATCACCGCGAAAATCTCCGAGGCGAGAGGGTGTAAATGAGGCTCGTTTAGCCCAAATGGGCCAAAGTCGATACGGCCTATGGCTATACCGAGAGTGTTTACTGCTGGAAATAGAGCGTCGTTGATTAAAAGTGCGTTTGCTGATAGTGAGTTACTTGTGTTACTTGGTATGTCAAACCCTTTGTACAGGAAATCTTGTATGCTCACGTCCTTCGGATCCTTGCAAAATTTTCCATTGATAAACACTGCCAAAATAAAGAACCAAGGTTATTAGCAAAGTTATTTGACATTATAATCTTATCTATATTAATACATAAATATAATGACTTTCGGTGGAGCTATGTTATTAATTCAACATTTTTTTTTTTCTAAAGTCATTATGGTGAGACCACGGCAGAGTTAACTGAATTAATTTCCGAATAACTGCATACATTTATTTTCGTTGGGTAAATATTATGTTATAATTCTGATTTATTTCGTAAATAATAATTTCTACGTAAACGATTACATTTATAACGACAACTTATATATTATATATTATATATTAAACAATAACGTCAATGTCGATTCTTACATATTTGTTAAATAACGACTTATAATCAATATTACAATAAATAATACATAATTATCATAAATTATACTATCCTCCGTTTTTATATAATGTACCCATTTGTTGAATATATGAGTGTAGTATTTTAATAAAATGGGTACATTATATAAAAATGGAGGAAGTAATAAATAATACTAACAAATTACACTTTATAGTGATATTTACATTTTTAGGTACGGAATTCGATGTTTTAAACTTAATTTAAACGTGTCTTTTAACGTATTGTCAACCTAAAAAAAATTGAGTCACAAAATATTCATGTATTATGGTCACTATTCTGTAAATGTTAATTATCCACAATAATTTTTCCTAAATTTAGACCCGTGCAATTTTGTACGGGTTGAAAACTAATTTGTCTATTACAAAGGCAGTATATTTTTTAATTAGTTAGGGTAAACGACGATGATATACAATATAATATAATATACCGGGAAAATCTACGAATTTCTCTCCACTTTCATATATATTTAGTTAGGGTAAACAATTACGGAGTATACAATTAACATTGAATTATTAATATTTCAAAATCTTTACTTCTAGTGCTCCAATAATCTATATGCATGTGATTAATGATGATGATGATAAGGTAAGAAAACTTTTAACATATAGTTCTTGTTTACGAGTTCAGAAAAGCACATGCACCTGAGGATTTATAATCGGTAACGCCAACACAAAAGTCTTGAAGAGGAGGAGGATCAGCTGCATTAGCAACGTGAATAAAACTAATAACAAACGCCATGCAAAAACCTATCATGGCTAACATTATTATATTCTTCTCCATATTATATTATTATTATTATTACTTAATAGGAAAATGTTAATACACTTATTGTTTTCTTAGACTTTATTTACTCAATAAAATAACTTGTTATGATTATTAGTTCACGAGGAGACTCAGTTTTATAGTGGCAAGTTGCCTTACATAGAGGTAACCACGCACCAAATTTTGTACAACTATATTTATTATCTACTATTACAAAAACAGTATAGCCGCCTTCACAAATTCTAGAATAAGACGGTATGAGACGGTCTAATATCTATTTTTATAATAAATTTGCTCATTTAATATTAATAAATGAGTTTTTTTATAATGAAATGTCTTATACGTGAGACTGTCTCATAGATGAATGACTGAGCCGCCTTTGTTTTTTAATGGTTTAGGCGGGGTCACGCTCTCGAACTCTTCTCTACAACCCTTGTTATATAATTGGCGGTGATTAATTTTTGGGTGGGGAGCGCCAGATTGTATGGGAGTTATGGACAATAGGAGGACCATACATCCGATGTATTACACCAATTTTGAGTTTTGTTTTAGCAATTAGGGTTTTTCTATGGGGTGCCCCTGAACTATCCGAGTTTCTAACTTGTACCCTCGCGTTTTTCAAATTATCAGTTGTACCCTTAAATAAACTCTACTCAGAGGCGTTCAATGATTTTAGGAGGCCCGGTTCCAATTACCAATTTGGGGCCCTAAATAGTACTCCCTCCATTTTTTTTATATCACCCCATTTCTTTATACACGTTTGCCAATACTCATTTTGTTTCGATTATATCTTTAGCTACATACTACTAAAAATTATAAAATTTTGATATTCTTACTCCTCTTATCAAAACAAATTAAAAAAGATCTCACATGAATATATTTCCGTGAACGGACTGGGAGAAAATCGACGTTGAATACTCGACTGTGAATAGTGCCAAAAAGGGGAATGTGGTGATATAAAAAAAATGGAGGGAGTACTTATTAGCAAATAATTTTTTTTTTTAAAATAATAAACCAAAAGTTAGTTTTTTAGATGACACAAAAGTTATTTTTTGTTGTTGTAATTAAGGTTATTAAAAATATAGCTCCATTTTTTTTTGGATAAAAAATAGAAAAAATACTTTAACAAAAGCAAATATAATATTGAAATTTTGCTACCCAGGGGAATCGAACCTTGGACATCGGGCTGAAAGATAATGCTCAAACCACTAGACCCAAACATATTAATGTTAATTCAATACAACAAAAAGTTAATATACTCTAAACAAGCTGAGTTTTGGGCCCCCAAAACTTTTGGGCCCCGTTTCTTAGAACATGTTGAATTTGCTATTGGACGCCCCTGACTCTACTAATCAGTCCCAAACGTGGCCCTTAGTTTATAAACCGTCAAGTTAAGACATTAAATGCCTACATGGCGTGATGATTTGGACTACTTATGCTATGTGGCTATTACTTTGGTTTCTCTCCGTTTTTCTTCCATTTTTTCAGAAACTTTCCCTCCAATTTTTTATACTTCACTTTTATATTTCCCTCCTCAAATATCTTATTTATATTTTACTTTTTTCATCCTCTCTCTATTCTTCTATTTTAATTTTCCCTTTCCATATCTCTTAATCGGAGTTGTATACCACCTTCCAGAGGGGAAATTAAAATAAAAGAATAGAGAGAGGATGAGAAAGTCGTATATAAATAGGAGATTTGAGGAGTGAAATATAAAATTGAAGTATAAAAAATTGGAGGGAACGTTTCTGGAAAAATGGAGGGAAAAACGGAGGGAAACCAAAGTCAGTCACATAGCACAAGTAGTCCAAATCATCACGCCATGTAGGCGTTTGACGTCTTAACTTGACGGTTTAGAAACTAAGGGTCACGTTTGAGACTAATTAGTAGAGTTTAAGGGTACAATCGATAATTTAAAAAACGTGAGGGTACAAGTTAGAAACTCGAATAGTTCAGGGGCACCCCGTAGAAAAACCCTAAAAGTTATGAGTATTGGTATAAAGTTTTTAAGTTAAGTTATTAAAACATACAATAAAACTAAAAAACATTACATATAAACTTAGTTATATTTTAGTTTTAACGAAAAAAAATTAAAATCTAAGTTATAAATTTTTATAAGTTCAGAAAAAATACACATATACTCAAAAACAAATAAAGTTTGACGTAATAAGCTAAAAAAAATTCATATACTAAAAAAAAAAAAAAAAGTTTAAGGTACTAAGCGCAAAAAAATATTAATAAGCTCAAAAAAAAAAATATTCATATGCTCAAAAGAAATATTCAAACTCGAAGAAATATAATATGTTCAAAAAGTTATACATATATCAAAAACTAAGAAAAGTGTAAGGTAGTACCTCCGATGTATGTTCCTATTTCTCGAGTTACGGATTGTATTTAGTATTGAATTTTTGTTTTCAGTATTGATCACGAGAATTTTTTAATTGATGGTTGAAACACTTAATTTTGGTACAGCAACTTAATGAATAGATTATTCTCGTGTTTGACCCTTTTCATTTGCAAATTCAGAGATTAAACCCTTTTATCACTTGTTTAAGATATGAAAACCCGAATCCATTATTTCAGTCAAATTTATTGAATTATTGATATTTAGTCCCCAGTTTCCACCTATTCACATAAATTTTCATGTGTTTTTTTAAAGTTCAGGAGTTAGAGGAAAATTCTACGGCTATGTTTGTGATACGAATTAAAAATGCGGAAGTGATATTTGACGAGTTAGACCTTTAACTCGGCAATGGTAACGAACTCAAAATCTATTGAGACCATATAAATTACTATTCAACAAATGATCGAATAATAACGCAATTTTAGTAAGCAGTGTATTTCTTATGATTTTTGAATGAATAAAACTACAAACTTCATGGCTATAAATAGCCGTAAGCAAACAACCAACCGTTCACAGCAAAATAAAGACTCTTAATGATGAAATTAACTGGCTACTTATGGCCATTTAATCCTAACAATTGAAGGCCTAATAAAGTGGGAAATAAAAGAAGTTTTTGTTAAAATGGGTCGAAAACCAAACTATTTACCAAAATAGCGCTTATTTCAAACTATTTACCGAAAATGGTTCCACGTCATCAATTCCAATTTTTTAATTTTTTTTCATAAATTCAAGACTTGTCGTTGTCCCAGACAGCGACATGTTGCTTGCGTATTTCGCTATTTATCGAGCTAACTCCGTCATGTCCGTTCTCCTTACTCCGACCACCAAATAATGAAATACGACCACCATTCTCATCTCCTCACTTCCCTTATCGTATTCGGATTGTTTGAGCTACTTGCTCCATGGTTTGAGCAAAAAACGACTCCTAATATGGCCGTTCACAAACAATTTCGGTATTGAAATATTGAGAAATTGGTCTCTTATTGGTGTTTTGATACTTACAGGTTGATCTCTTATTGCTTGTCTTCTACTTTTTCCACGAAGGCACTCGAAACCATAAGCTACAAGAAGGGCACTCGAAAATACACACATTGTGCTAGAATATCAGCAATGGCCCAAACTGCTCTTGCGTCTACAACACCATCGAGCATACCTAAGGAAATGAAGGCATGGGTATATCAGGAATATGGAAGTGTTGATGTGCTTAAGTTAGAGGACAATGTTGAAGTCCCTGACTTGAAACCTGAACCAAGTCTTTGTTAAGGTTGTTGCTGCTGCTCTTAATCCTGTTGATTTCAAGAGAGGGCTTAGCAAGTTTAAGGCCTCTGACTCTCCTCTCCCAGTAATCATCACCATTACTCTGTATTCGATAACTCTAGCTAACATTTCAAATCATACAATTGCAGTAAATACGATCTGTATAGCAAGAGCAAAGTTCGAGTTGATGTGGAAAAAGTACAAGACAAGCAATAAGAGATCAACCTGAAGTATCAAAACACCAATAAGAGACCAATTTCTCAATATTTCGATACCAAAATTGTTTGTGAACGGCCATATTAGGAGTCGTTTTTTGCTCTAGCCATGGAGTAAATAGCTCAAATAACATTCCGAATACGATAAGGGAAGTGAGGAGATGAGAATGGTGGTTGTATTTCATTATTTGGTGGTCGGAGTAAGGAGAACGTACATGACGAAGTTAGCTCGAGAAATAGCGAAACACGCAAGCAACATGTCGCTGTCTGGGACAGCAACAAGTCTTGAATTTATGAAAAAAAATTAGAAAATTGGAATTGATGACGTGGAACCATATTCGCTAAATAGTTTGAAATAAGCGCTATTTTAATAAATATTTTGGTTTTCGACTTCATTCTAGCAAAAACTTCGACATAAAACACCAACTTAAATATCCTAACAATTGAAGGCCTAATAAAGTGGGAAATAAAACACCAACTTAAATGAAAATAAACGACACAGGGCAATAACCACCCTTTATTGACCAATTAAAATGACACTTGATGACTAGTAGAAGCCTTGCACTTAGATGAATCCACCGTATGTAACCAAGTTTACGAACCTAGACTTCGAATGTGACAATAACGAGACTTGAGTAGTGTCATCCGGATCCTCACCCGTATCAGTTTGGATTAAAGGATTTGGAGGAAAAGGGAGGGGAGAGAATTGTAAGAATGTAAAATTCATTGTTTGGTTAGGGAAAGAGAGGTGCAAGGATTTTGAGGAAAGGAAAAATGGATCCCTCCATTTCCCTCCTCCAAATTAATTTATTTTCTCTCCAACAAAGGAGGGATAAGGAGGGATTTGGAAGGAAAATCACTCCTCCATTCTCCCTCCCCTCCCTTTCTTTTCCCTCTTTCTCCCTTCCCTTTCCTTTTTTTTTCTATCCAAACACACCCTAAATCTCTCCTATTGTGAAGAGATTTTGATTTGTTTTGGAGGAGAGAAAATAAATCCCTCCCAATCTCCGTCCCTCCATTTCTCCCTACCCTTATTTGCTATCCAAACAAAAGATTCTAAATCTCCTACTCTCTCTACCTTTTCTTTTCCCTCTAATTCTCTCAATCCGAACACACCCTAAGGGTGTGTTTGGATTAAAGGATTTGGAGGGAAAGGGAGGTGAGAAATTGGAAGGATGTGAAATCCAGTGTTTGATTAGCAAAATGATGTTAGAAGGATTTGGAGGGAAGAAAAGTGAATCCCTCCATTTCCCTCCTACAGTGCAAATTATTTCCACACCAACATAGACAAGATTCGGAGAGAAAATCAACTCCTCAATTCTTCCTTCCCTCCCCTTCTCTCCCTTTCTTTTCTCTTCTTCCCCCCCCCCCTCCATTTCCCTCCTTTCTGCAAAACAGAACAAATACCGCATGTACTCTACCCAGAAGCGAGCCGTAACGAAACGCTCGCGTGTGTTTGAATCCAAATTCCA
This sequence comes from Silene conica, assembly GCA_029255685.2. Taxonomy (NCBI): domain Eukaryota; kingdom Viridiplantae; phylum Streptophyta; class Magnoliopsida; order Caryophyllales; family Caryophyllaceae; genus Silene; species Silene conica. The sequence goes on from CM055319.2 coordinate 8,250,825, forward strand.
GGGCCCAAAGCTCACAATAAAAACCCTTAATTATTGCCACTAACTGTTACAACAACTTAGCTCAAAACAGGAGAACTTTCGCATGTGCTTTAGCTAGGAGCGAGCCGTAACGAAACGCTCGTGTGTATTTGGACCAAAATCCCTTCGCTCAAACTCACAACAAAAACCCTTAACTATTGCCACTGACTGTTACAACAACTTAACTCAAAACAGAACAACTTCCGCAAGTGCTTTACCTAGGAGCGAGCCGTAACAAAACGCTCGTGTGTGTTTGGACCCAAATCCAATGGCCCAAGGCTCACAACAAAAACCCTTAATTGCTGCCTTTGACCGACTTTTACAACAACTTAACTCAGAATAAATATTGTAATACCCCGTATATTAGCTTCGGTCAACGGCAGTCAAAGCCATGTTTTATATACGTATTTCAAAAGGAATGTTTATAAAGTATTTTACGTAAACTGTTATTATTTTATAAATCGTATTTCTACGATTATTTCGTATTTCATAATCATTTTATATTTGATGATTACTTCATGACATTTCATTCATATTTCTTTAATTTTAATAATATATTTATAATTCCTATTTTATATTTATTTATCATCTATACTTAATTTCTATTTTTTTATTTAAGTCGTAATTGTATTAAATTAATTTTTTTTATACATTCTAATATAATTGCTAGTATTTTAATAATTCTATAATTCATATTATATGGACCAAAATACTACCGTACTAATAAATTTATATTTTTGTAATTATTTTATTTTTATTTATTAATATTAAATTAAATGTTATACCCGTGTTTTTGTATGAATAATGGAACGAGTATAATTAATTATATGTACTCGTTTATTTTAAGTTAACGGGTTAAGAACGAAATATAGATGTCAGAGTGTCTCGAGATGTGTGATGGGCCGAGTAAGAAAGTATTGGGCTCGGGTTGGAGTTGAGTGAACCGAGTAAGAACAAACATAAGGGAACCCTATTTCACCTATCCCTCGACATAACCCAATTCCCTTCTTCCTCATACAAGTCGACATAACGAGCCTCCAATCTCTCGACAAAACCTACCAATCTCTCGCATCATTACCAGCCTCCACCCTGATACAAATCTACCATATCATCAGCATCATAAAACCTACCTAAAAACCACCACCATCATCATCTTTAATTCAGAATCCTTACGAGTCGGGAATTTCGCAAAGATATGATTTGATAACGTTTTATCGGTTTACTATATCGTTCCCTGTTGTTATCACCTAGACTCGACTATATACGGACTCGACCAGACCCTAGTTTGTGTTAGGACCAACCCTAGACAAACCATGACCGTGGTGTTGTCAACCACGGTGGGTTGCAGCGATGGAATGAAAACAGAGAGAGATGAGGCATGAGTTTGAGAGGGTGTTCCTCGTGGTGGGGACCACACGGAGGCTGGTGGTAGTTGGGGAAAGGGTTATTGGCAAGTAGTGGTTCTGGGTAAGTGGTTGGAGTGGTTGTCATGGTGGTTGGTGTGGTGGTACTGGCGTTAAAAGCGTCGGGTACACTCTGTTTTCACGGGGATGTGCATAGCTTGTTAGGACAGTATTTTGGTGGCACCTGTGGGAATTATGGTGGTGGTTCAGAGGCGTCAGTGGTAGTTAGTGGTGCAGGGGATGGAGAGTAGAGGACCTCGGGTGGTAGCGTGTGGTAGCCATAGTGGCGTTGGTGAAGCCGTGAAGGAGGGGTGTACGGGTAGTTGTTGGGGGCTGCTGTTATGTTTAAGGAGTGTGTCGTGGGTCTGGTTGGTCATGGGGTTGTGTATGTAATGCATATTATCATCATTTTCGGGTGGTATTATTATTATTATTATTGTTGCTGCTGCTGCTGCTGCTGTTGCTGTTGCTGTTGTTGTTGTTGTTGTTGTCCTAGTTAATGGTATTATTAATAGTAAGATTATTGTTATTAGTTATTAAAATTGTTAAGTGAATTTTGTTATACAAGAATGTGACGGTTATCAATAGTTCGAGTATATTTTCTATGTTCATTTATTTAATTGAAGTTAGTTATAAAAGTAATAAGGACGGATTGGTCAAGTTAATTGAGTAGTCATATTTGATACGGTCGCGTTATGCGTAATATATTATTTAAATAATTAGTTTGAATAATTGATATATTATATTAGTTTGCGTAATTGTATTAGTTAGTAATTACGTATATTATTGTTAGGTGTTGAGTATGTGCTGAAGTGACCTTACTGATTGGATATTAGCTCCGTGATGGGATTATATTGCTATCCAGGTAGGATATTCCTGCTCGATCTCGGTTTTATATGATTATCTGGGCTGGTACATGTAATGTGATAATTGGTTGGATGGATTGTTGATTATTGATATTGGCAGTAGACTGTTTTGTTATGCCTGACATGAGTGCGTTGGTTTATTATCGTTGACATAAGTATTGCATTATTGGTTTGATTGAATAATAGTAATATTGTATTCATGAGCATAACATATGCATTGGTTACTGATTGAAGATATGGAGTGGATACTGTTTCAATTTGGGCCCAGGCTAGTTCTGCAGGACTAGACCTGGTGACCTCAGCTGTTATGCTGGTGATCGACGACGGTCGATGATACTCTGCCGGGAGGTTCGGTCAGGGTGGGAGTTACATGTTATGATTGGAGATTTAATTTGGTGGTGATTGAGCCCAGTGGTGGCCTGACATTTGCATATCATACTTTGTTGCATATTTATTTATTGTACCTTGACAATTATCCTACTCAACCGCGAGATTGACAGTGTATTCGTGTGCACCTACGATGATCCGGTAATGGGGAGTAGATTTGATAGGAAGGATGATTCTATTGGAGCATGGGATGACGTGAGCATTTGGATGGATCGACTTAGAATTAGATCACATACTTAGTTGTTATCAGTTGTACTTTTATTCTGTTGTGTAGTAATTGTAATATTAAAAGTTTAAATTTAATCAGTTTTATATAAAGAACGCTGGTTTGTTTTACTTTGTTATTCACTATCTCGGACATTCCGAGATGGTAACAACTCTATTTATTTGAGAACGTTTTACTAAAGGCTCTTAAATAAATGAGGTTGTTACAAATATTGCATGTGCTCTACCCAAGAGCGAGCCGTAACGAAACACTCGTGTGTGTTTGGACCTAAATCCCTTGACCCAAAGCTCACAACAAAAACCCTTAATTATTGTCACTGACTGTTTCAACAACTTAACTTAATACATGATAACTTCCGCAAATGCTATACCCAAGAGTGAGCCGTAACAAAACGCTCGTGTATGTTTGGACTCAAACCCACTGGCCTAAGGTTCACAACAAAAATCCTTAAATGCTGCCCTTGACTGATTGTTATAACAACTTAACTCAAAATAGAACAAATATCGCATGTCCTCTACCCAGGAGCGAGCCGTAACGAAACGCTTGTGTGTGCTTGGGCCCAAACACAACGCGTTGGCCCAAGGCTCACAACAAAAATCCACGACCCACAACTAGAGATGGCAATGGGTAGGATCTGGACAGGATCCCATAGAATCCAGATCCAGATCCGTTTTAAAATGTTATATCCAGATCCTACCCTTATCCTTAGGGTCCGAAATTCGTAGATCCATATCCGCATCTTAAGGATCTGGGTAGGATCTGGATAAAATCCAGATCCGTCAATCTCCAACGATACATTCAAATGAAACCGTACCAAGTCACTATTATACACCATTTCACTTTTACTTGTCAATTAGAGACGATGTTTTTGTCGAATTACCCTCTATTAGCTTCACTGGTTTAGCTTCAATGGTTTAAAAATCATAGTCTAAAATAAACAAAAAGAGTGTAGAAAGTGTTAAAAACTCTTATAGGAACTTACAAATAAGGTTTACAAAACACAAAATAATTATAATTTCAACAATTCATAATAAAACGAATTGTTCAAAGAAAATAAACACTAATGGGATCCATATCCTACCCTTGAGTATAGGGTCTGGTGAATCTGGGTAGGATCCGCTATCTCTACCCACAACTAAAACCACAAGTAAGTCGAAGATATATAAACAAAACATTTTGTTTGCTTCCGACCGATATGGGACAGCAAACAAGTGAAATTGTTTAAGAATTGCATGCAGTTATTGTGCACTTGTCACCATATATTTCCAACAACAACTCATGTTCCGGTTATAATCATTTAAAAATTCTTGTGCCTATCCATTGATACTTCAAACAATTTCACTATTTTTAATATTTTTTTAAATTTTATTATGATGAATATAAATCAATCTACACGAGACGAGACCATTAAGTGAGGTAAAAACTAAATACTATAAATAGGTTTTACTTTGAATAAAAACATTTGTGTTGAATCTATAAATTTACCCTATTTAACCTACTGCAAGTTAGTTATGCCATAATTCTCGGCGCTATCTTGAATCATCATTTTTTTTTTCTAGAGATGGGTGGTTTCTGTTTTACAGTTTCATAGAGATAGATAGATATAAATATTAAGTTTTTAATTATAATCGTTTTATAATTGCTAAAAAATGTCTGCCCTCAACGATCTCATTAACCTTCAAATCAGCGACACGACTAAAAAGATCATTGCTGAATACATATGGATTGGAGGATCCGGCATGGATATGAGAAGCAAAGCAAGGACGTTGCCGGGGCCAATAACCGACCCGGCAAAATTACCCAAGTGGAATTTTGACGGGTCAAGTACCGACCAAGCCCTTGGAAATGATAGCGAAGTCATCTTATACCCTGAGGCTGTATTTAGAGATCCATTTAGAAAGGGTAACAACATCTTAGTGATGTGCGATGCGTACACCCCAGCAGGAGATCCAATTCCGTCAAACAAAAGATATAATGCTGCAAAGATATTCAAACACCCTGATGTGGCGGCGGAGGAGCCCTGGTTTGGGATAGAGCAAGAGTATACACTCCTACAGAAAGACGTAAATTGGCCTCTTGGAAGTCCTGTGGGTGGGTTTCCTGGTCCTCAGGGGCCGTACTATTGCGGTGTTGGAGCGGATAAAGCATTTGGTCGTGACATAGTCGATGCTCACTACAAGGCATGTCTGTACGCTGGTATCGACATTACTGGTGTGAATGGTGAAGTAATGGCCGGTCAGTGGGAATTTCAAGTAGGGCCTGGTACTGGGATTTCACCTAGTGATCAAGTCTGGGTTGCTAGGTATCTTCTTGAGAGGATAACAGAGATAGCTGGGGTGGTTGTTTCTTTCGACCCGAAGCCAGTGAAGGGTGAGTGGAATGGTGCTGGTGCGCACACTAACTACAGCACTATGTCGATGAGAAACGCGGGTGGAATAGACGTGATAAAGAAGGCGATAGGGAAGTTAGAGAAGCGGCATAAGGAGCACATTGCAGCGTATGGAGAGGGTAATGAGAGGAGGCTGACTGGTAGTAACGAGACAGCTGATATGAAGACCTTCTCTTGGGGTGTTGCTAATAGAGGTGTATCTGTTCGTATTGGAAGAGAGACTGAAAAGGAAGGGAAAGGGTACTTTGAGGACCGAAGGCCCTCATCGAACATGGATCCGTATCTGGTTACCTCCATGATTGCTGACACCACCATCCTCTGGAAGCCTTGATGCATCATCACTCCACAATCTAGTAATCTACCACTGTTTATCTCTATATTTCAATTATTAGTTATCTAAGTTTGTGTTTAGATCAAGGCACTAATTAGTGTTTGAGTTAAACTATATTTAGAGTTAAAGCTAAGTTATTTTAGATTGTGTTTGGAAACACGGAATTGATTTTATTTTCATAATTTCAATTGTAGAAATTCAAATGTTTGAATTCAATTCCAAAATTACGTGCCCATAGAATTGGAATTAGAATTGTATTTGGGCGAGACGGATATGGATCACGGTCATCGGATATTTATATTAGGAAAAATATATATTGTCACGGAAAATATTTGCGCTCAGAAAAAATATCATAAATAAAAATATCGCGATGAAATTTAAAATAAGGGTGGTGCTTATTCATGGACGAGTTTTACTCTTTTATGGACAACAATTACTATTTTACCCTTTTGTTTCCCCCAATTTTCAATCTTCTCTATATTCAATTCTCCTCGAATTCCACTCTCCGACATCCGACAAACCACCCTCCGACGACCCACCCACCTGGCGATTATGAATGTGTTGAATGTTTAAGTGTTTTATGCACCATTCTTATAGCATGAATTTTGATTCTTCTGCAATTATGGTGAATTTTGATTCTTCTGCAATTATGATGAATTTTGATTTCTGCTATTGTCAGACCATTGTTGGCTAGTTGTATCATAGATTCATAGTGCATGGTGTAATATGTTACAAATCCATACCCTATAATGCTCAAATTCAACAAGTACGTGTAATCAAAAATCAAAAAAAGTAATATACAATATAATTTGGGATAAAAATATTACCACGGGGAGAATGGTTCGTCAACGGCATCCGGCAATAAAGTAAATAATTACCAGCAAGCAGCAATGCAGCGGCCGACACCACTACTGACGGACCACCCATCACCCGCAATTCGCCGACGCGTCACCATCCTCCAACCGTAACGCCGATGACAGTTTAAACAAACCCTAATTTAATTTGTCTAAATCATTTCCTTAATTTTATATAATATAATAAATAAAGTTACAAATTACAATTATTACTTGATCGATATGAGAAACATCTGTAGTTGTGTAATTTTGACGAATTTGATAAATTTGATTAATTTTGTGAGAAAAAAATTAGAGAGAGAATTTTTTCCTTTTTTCTTAGCAAAGGGCATAGAATGGAAAAATAATGAAAAAAAGTACATGAATGAGTAAAACTCGTACATGAATGAACAACTACGTAAAATAAATGTAAGAAGTGATGGAATTGAAATGACTACTACTCCGTATATATAATAGTCATGTGAGAGCTTTAAATTTTAACTAGCTTGGAATTGATAAGGAAATGAGTCAATTTCAATTTCAAATTCTAGTGGTTCTCAAACACCTCAAATATTTCAATTACAGAATTTCATTTCAATTCAAGATTTCCAAGCATACTCGAGGATGGATTTTTGTTTGATCACAATTTGTATTAGAGACCATACAAATGTTGGAAATTGCTCTTTGTGTTCTTAATGTGCTTTTCCTTACTCTCTTCTTTCTTATAATCTGACGTAAATTGCTCGTCTCTGGACTTGTTAGTCTAAAGTTCCAAGAGACTACTTGAAAGACAAAAACATGGTTACTTTCTAAGTTTTTGTTTTACATTCAAACTAATATGGTTATGAGTTTTTGTCTATTAGGACGGTTCACTTAGTGATACAGATCAAAGACTAGATCGGAGTGGATCATTTGATCCGAATACCAATAATCCACCAAATTGTCGGTAATTACACATTTAATTACCCTTTTTAACTGATATTTTATCTAATGACCAATTACAACAATTAAATTTGTTAAATCCAACAAATTGTCGGTAATTACACATTTAATTACCCTTTTTAACTGATATTTTACCTAATAACCAATTACAACAATTAAATTTGTTAAATTAAAAGGGATATGAGTAATTCACCTTAACTCTTGTTGTCGTCGTCCTCGTCGTTAAATGGCGAACGGTAAATAATCGTGAATTTCATAACTGTGGTATTCGAATTACAATGGTAAATACTAAATAGTAATAGGGTTTAAACGGTAAGAACCAAAAATAAAAACATAACGGTTGAAAATTAGAAAATTTCGTAATTATTTAGTGTAAAATGGCAATTTTGTAATTATTTTATTAAAGAAGGGCAATTTCGTAAGTTATTCGGACGATATGGGAACAATTCGGGTGACAAAAAGAAAAACTATTAATCATCATATGTTTATATGATTATTTTACGTGTTTGAATATTTAACAATTTTGCCAAATTGTTTTAAACAGCACATCACAAAAAGTTCATTTTGTTATGCCTCACTGATCAATAATATGTACTATATGAACAACAGCTCACAAATTTCATTTATTAAACATACAAACCGGGTCAAATATTTCGTTTTAAATGGACATGGGACTGACTGAGAAACCAAGTTTAACAATTTGCAACGATGATATTACTCAGAGTCTCAGACTCATTCAATTTCACTAATTTTGTGTTGATTTTCATTCAAATAGTTTGGTTTATCCTAAATAAACCGGGTTTTTAACTACAGTCCAAGTAACACGATAAAGTAGAGACTCAAATTTAACTAAAGGTGGGCATATCATATCCAACAATTACTCGGAAAATTAAACATAATGAATAATTTATACCAATTGCAAATGATTATTATTGAGATCTAAAATCTCAAAAATCAATTTATAACTTAACTGTTAATCAATAAAAATTAATTTTAAATATATACATTTTTCTATAATAACAAATTTTAAAACAGAACGCCCGTATAATTTGCAGGAATTTAAACCTAGTTAAATCTTAAGATGACTTTCAAACTTAATAACCATATTATTTTCCACATTATTATACAAGTAGCAATAATATATTTAGAATTACACGTTTGAACATACATCGAATGTATTATATCAGACTTCCTTCTTTTTGAACATATGAGTATTTTTTTGAGCTTATTATCTCAAACTTTATTTGTTTTGAGCATATGAGTACTTTTTTTGAACTTATTATATATCTCAAACTTTATTTGTTTTTGAATGTATGGGTATTTTGTTGAGCTAACTACCTCACACTTTATTTATTTTTGAACATATGTGTATTTTTTCCGAGCTTATTAAAGTTTATAAGTTAGATTTTACTTTTTTTTCGCGTCAAAACTAAAATTTAACTAAGTTTATGTGTTATATTTTTGAATGTATACTCATAACTTAAAAAAAAAAAACTCAAAAGCATTATTAATCGGTGGTGCTACGTCGGAATGTAACTTCTTTTCAAACTTCCGGCTGCAGCCTAAGAGTGTAAGAGTCTAGGGGTGTTCACGAACCGAGCCGAGTCCGAGTTTAGCCTTGCTCGGTTTGTGCTCAATTACCAAACCTCGAGTTCGAGCCGATCTCGAGCTTCATGTGCTCGTTATAAAGCTTGCAAGCTTTAACATGAGCTCGAGTCCAAATTGAGCTTATATAAAATTGTTTATTTTTTATTTTTTTTTCTTCTAATATTTTTAATAACAAGTTTCAAAGGTTTTACGTAGAAATATTTAACAAATCAACAAGATATTTGATATGCATGATACAAAGATATAGTAATGATAAAATATGAGTATTTATAAAATATGAGCATATCTACACCCCTTACAAAAATATGAGCAAGCCTTATTTACTGTTCATAATGAACAGTAGTAAGAAACATCACTTTGTTTTATTTTTACTAAAAACGCAGCGTTTCCATCCATTGTTCTCCTTACTTTTCCTTCCCTCTCACCTCAATTAAGCTTCTATCCCATCATTACCTCTGATTTCCCCTGCCTTTCCATTATGGTCTTTGAAACTCTCACCTCTATCTTCTCTTACCTTCAGCCTTTTTTCTTAGTTAGATTCATATACACATCAATTACTACAATCAAACATTTACTAAAAGATTTTCAAGTGAAAAATATTTGGCTTTGATTTCAAACACGCTTTGGATGACAATCGTAGAACTCAAATTCAACGTTCGGACACGCTTTGGATGCTTACGGTAATTGCTTTTTTGTTTTTGTTTTTAATGGAGTGCGTATAAGGTGGTCAAACTAACTGTGTATTTGTTAGGGATTTAAGCCGATTTTAATTACTATAACATCTACAAATTGAAAGATTTTTAATCGGGTTTTGGGTCAATGTGAAAGCTGATGAATTAACTCATTTGAGAAGTAGGTGGTGCTCAGACGATCTGCTTATTGAGATTTGGTAAGGAAAATATTGTGCTAGCTCAGTGTTGTTTTTACTTGTGTATATAAAAAGGCAAAATATTTAAGCCATCTAGCGTCTTTTTATCAAGCCCCTTTTGATCGCAACTGTAATATTATTTGAATGGTATGAGTGATATTTTTAGGTTTTAATTTCTAAATTTGGGTTTTTTGGGTTTAAAATAGTGAATTCATAGGTATATTCATGTTGAGGCCTTTGCAAAATCGTCCGACAAGTTAGATGAGCGTTGTAATCATCGGCCGATGGAATGTGAATTATGTGATGCACTTGTTAGGATTAGGTGATCTACAGGGGTTGTTGTGGTGAAGTTAGCAAAGTCTGCTGACTATATTCGGGCTGGGGTCGTGCTTCACCCTGGTCCCCTTACCGACAATGACATCAATGGTAAAGTGTCTTGGATTCCCGAGTCTTAAAATCCATTAGAAAACTGCACTATGACAGATGTTTATATTGATTTGTATCGAGGATTTGATAAAGCTATTTGACTGGGTAATATTTGATATATAATTACCAGAGGTCAAGATACCAGTATCAATACTAGGAGCTTACAGTTCAAATGGCTTATGGGAAATATGCATTCACTTTTTAATTTGCTTTTAATCTCTTCTTTCCTGACATTTCTGCTCATTACAATTCTTTCGTAGGTGATGAATTTGATTGGTGATGTGAAAGGGAAGGTGGCAGTTATGGTGGATGATATGAATCATATGATTGACACAGCAGGTCAGTTCCCTTGAGAATTTTGTTTGGTGCAATTGTGTGCTATTTAACCCTATAGCATGGATGAATCTTTTGTTTCTCAGCTGTCAGAATAGCTGGAGATCGAGAGGAGATGATTTTGATTTTTCGGGACAAAATTATGCAACCAGGATTGATCGGATTGCAAAGCTACGTGGGTGTAGGAAAGCAGAGAGCTATGTTGACACTATTCCTGAATTCTTCGAGGAAGAGGTGATCTAAGAACATTGTTAATGACACCAATATCAATACTAGGAGCTGAAATTGACCATACTTGTCCACCTGAACAAGCAAGGCATTTTGAAAAGATTTTGGCTGCAAAATCTGAGGTCAGTCTTTGATATTCACTCTTTTCTTTTCTTTTTTAAATCAATTGAGAATTTGACTACATATATGTCTTATATAAGCATTCTTTGGTTATGATTATGATGAGATACAGAAAACTGACTCTTTAAACTGACTCATCACTTCTTTATATCATGAAGTAGCAGTCATCATGTACATGTCTCGAAGCAGTTTTCGTTATGAATTACGAATCATCTCTAAATAACCTCTTCAGTCTTCATTGTTATGCAAGGGTCTACATCATATGTTTGTCGATACCTCGCCACGTATTCGGGTAAATATTTATAATAGACATGTAATGATGCAAAAATGATATAGCTCAGCAACGAAATGAACAAATGAACAGACTCTGTGACTGTTCAGTCAGAAACCAAACTCAGCTACGGGTTTAGCAATGGTTTCACTCAATTACTTGGACGCCAAGTTTAATATTTGTTTGGGCATTAAGTAAAGGTCGACTAAGTAAAGGTCAGACTAGAAGTTCAAATTTCAATGGAATGAAAGACTCGATTATTCTTTGGTTCTCGATTCTGCTAGAATAAAGCAAATGACTCGCTAAACTTGGCTTCTTTTTATTGTGAAGTACTAAAAGCCATGTTTCTCACACGGACAATTATATGTGGCTCTTTCTAGAGCTGGGACAGCAACACAACTAAAAGTGCTTAATGGGATGGCTGCGGATGAAAATGACATATTAGAAATAAAAAATGTTGTTTCCTTTGAAATGTTAAGAAGAGCCGGGATAAAGCCATGATGCTAGGTACGCATTTCTTATATCTATATTGGGGATTTCAGCAGACACCATTTACAATGCTAATATCATTTAGCAATTACTATTAATTTATATCTACACTTTGTAGATGAAGTTGTTGGGCTAGCCAATTGCGTAATGATGTCGTAATTTCTGCCATAGTATTAAATTTCAGTTTCAGACTTAATCTAGGAATCAGTCACGGCCAGATTTTGGTAATTTTGCCAATCACGCGAATTTTTGCTGCCTTATATTATGTATCCCCTTTATATGTGTCTGCGCTAAAAGCCCAAACTTAATGACATTGTTCCCGCCTCATTTTGTCCCTCAACTGAAGTATTCATCTGTTCCATATCACTATGTAATTGAGTTTATAATTTGAAAGGTTTATGAGGTTATTAAAATTTGTTTGGCCAATCTTTTCACCAGGAAAGGCGGCCTACGTGGGGTTGTGGAATCTGCTGCACTGTGTTACTGCTGGAAATTTTGATGTCGCTGCTTTTGTCTTGCGCCTTTTACCTTCTAAGGCTGGTGTAGTTCTTAGACGACTGTTTGTTGGAGCTGTAAGTGACTTTCCATAAGTTACCTTTCCTTGTATTGCAGTTACATATGCTATATCATTTCAGAAACACTGTCGCCACCACCAACTTTAATGTTCTAACTGTTGCACAAACAGGAAAAAAGCAAATGAAGGTGTGATCGCATCTAAAGCTCGACAGGTTTTGGAGGTCCGTCTTCCAGCGACTCAGCGCACAGCAATTACAATAAAAAAAACTTCGAGAGAAAAAGGTAAATAGCTGATTTACAACAAATTAGATATACAGTATGTGAACTAGATGGATTACAATTATAATCTTTCACAAAAATATGTGATTGTCAATAAAGTTTGCTCTTTTTATGTGCCACTAAATTAACAGGTGGCCACCACCCTACAAGAAGAAAAACATTGGCTACATGTTAAGGTCCCTGAATTTGACAAGAAAGATGTGCGGTTCTACTTGGGCTGTAATAACTGTGGCACACGCAGTAACAAAGACATTGATGTTGCATACAATTGTGAGGCATGTGGGCGAGATGGTGTAGTATCCTCCCCAAGGTGATAAACTAACTAATTACAGTTTTACATTATGCTTTACACCCATAGAATAATTATAAGCAACCCCTAAACCAAAGTTTCAAACCGTAGAATGAACGTCACATTTGAAGTTGTTGATGGAACTGGAGCATATGCTTTCACAACATTTACTGAAGATGCCGAGAAATTGCTAGAAGTTAAAGCTGGAGCTTTGTATTCGCTGCTTCCACAGGTATTCAACAGAACAAAATTAAAGGACAATGCATATTGTATAAACAAATTAAGGTCCCTGAATTTCTGATCTAGAGATATATGGAATACAAGTTTAATAACACCCTCTCATTTCACCTCACACCCTCATATCGTTTCGCCTTACACCTTTTATAACTTATCACATGGAACAGAGGGAGTATATGTATTGAGCTTAGCTCCCTCGTCGGTTTCTTAGATGGCTATTTTTCAACTTTCAAGAACTTGTCAAAGTAAGAAGACAAGTTCTTGCTCAACAATAATATAAAATTTTAATTACAAATACTACCTCTGAATCTCTGATGCATACAATTTAGCTTTGCTGGAATAAGAAGGTACATTTGTGGACTCTGGAGTATACCCTAAGTTAAGATTGTAGGATTGTGCGCAGAACAATTGTTTTGGGAAATAAATATGACAAACAAGACCCTGGTTTAAGCTCGTGAATGTTGCGTGAAATAGTCATGCAGTTGCTTGGGTGGTACATGCATCCGTCACGTTTTTTGCCAATACGGTTAAACATGGTCTGTCAGCCTATTAGTTACAATGATACCAAGCTTAACCTAGAAAGCTAAGACTTGTATATATTTGACAACAGGAAAAAGAAGAGTATTTTAACATGATTGAAACCAAGATTCGTGGCAACCATTTATACATTCAGGTTGGTCCGGCCACATCTCTTTCGCGTAGCCGAGTGCTTAAGTGGGTGCTTAAGCAGCTATCTCTAGACTAATCTGATGCAGGTTAGAAAAGGTCGACAAATTTTTCAACGTTTTTTTTGCATATGGTGCTCCGTTTGTTGGGTAAAAGACCAATTCATCTCCAAATCCGAGTGCAAGTCGACCTTTAAGTTTATTTTCATATATTAATAATTGTCATATGTAGATGTAAGCGTAACTTAGCAAGGTTTAATACTATGGATGTTACAAGAATTTGTCTGGTTTTGTTAAAGGTAGCTAAGTAATTGGGAACTTGCGAAAATTGTTTACTGAATTGTTATTTTTTATTTCTTGCAATCGTAATTTTGGGTAGATTGTTCGTGTTCATAGTCTACTAAATTTTAACATGTTCTTCCAAGCCCTAATATAGCCATAGTGTTGATACACATCTATGGTTGATGGCAATTGAAGGGGTTTTCATAGCCTACCTTTACTCAATTCTCTTGGTTCTCGATGTCATTATGAGTTGTTTCTTCTACCAAATCCGTGTTAATGATACGGTTCGACACAACGACATTGATGAAGACTTGGAGGTTGAGGATTTATGGTATTATGATACTGTGAACATGGAGAAACTAAGAAACTAAAGGAGTTGGAAGAATTTTTCTAAGCAAGAAATATAATTATTAGTCCTTATGATACATTGAAACCTCATACTCTGTAATTTACTCGGAGTTTGAGGTACTAAAATAACGTTGTTATATTTTGTGACTGATGTTCGATTGCACGGTAGTTATTGTGTATAAAAAGATTTAAAGAATTATGAAAAATTACAAAAATTACAGAGGATAATTTCATACATATCATGAATTGAGTTTGAGTTTATTTACTTGTGGAATGTACATGAGTTATTGTAAAGCAACAATTGGTTATTGTAATTTTCGAAATAATGTCATTTAAAATTAACATAAGCATTTTTGCAATACGGGCCATTTTGATCCAGACGGACTTTGAATTTGAGTCCTTACCCTCCCTTTATTTTTCATTAATGGTAAAACTTATGCCTATTTTATGTTATAGACAACGTTCGTAATTATCGACGTTGACATAGTCAAGTAGAGACAGGAGACAACAATACGAAATACATGAATCAGTTTTAATTCCAATAAACGAGTGACACTAACTTGGGGTACGGCGCGCCGTACAACAACTAGTTTTTATAAAATATGAGGAATATAGTATGTAATATCAAATGTTCGAGCCGAGCCAACATTTATTCGGCCGGACTCGTTAACCTCTCGAACCGAGCTCACTCAAACCGAGCTTTGATCGAACCGATCTCGAGTTACTCACGAGTTATCTCGTCTGTTCTACGTGAGACGGTTGTAACTTAAAAATTCTGGGCACATGGTCTCAAAATTTTTTTTTTTTTGGTGAAAAAGACGTGGGAAAAACCCAATACAGAAAGCGAGCTAAAGAACAACAAACAAAACAGCAAACAAAGAAAAACAACACACACTAAACCGAACACACACAAACAGAACTAGACTAAGACACACTAACGAAACTCTTCAGACGGTACCAGCCGAGGCCAAGACACGCCTCGCGCGTCCAGAGCAACAAGACGTCTAAGGGGATCTGGTGTGCTATCCGGTTCAAAAATCTGTAAGCCCACATCCTGTTCCACTCCCAAGTTTGCCAGCCAATCCGCACAGACATTCGCTTCCCGATACACATGAACTAGATCCACTTGCCACTCCGTTTCATACATGAAGGAGCGACATATGAGCACTAGGTGAGAATGAGCATTTGGTAGCATCTCCTTGTCGACATTCTTCATAAATCCTTCAATAACCTTGGAGTCCGTCTGAATATAAACTCGGGGGAATTTCCTTTCTATTGCAATCATAAGACCTCGTCTCAGGGCCATTAACTCAGCTCTCGTCACCGTGGCTATCCCCAACTTCTCAGCAAAAGACACAATCTCACGTCCTGAACTATCCCGTATAATACCTCCCGCTCCAGCAAGACCCGGGTTTCCCTTCGAGGCCCCATCTACGTTTAGCATGACCCAGTTATCCGGTGGGGCACACCATCTAATGCTAATCTCCTTGCGGCGAGAAGTCGTACCAATGCTAATGAGATCATTGGTATCTTTCGCCTCCACAACTTCACGAATGCGATCCGTGATAGTATTAAATAAATTAACTGGGATGGTCTCATTTCTGTTAAACACCCGACAGTTCCTCCACCTCCATATAGCCACCACACCACTACCGCAAAAATAGTGGCCCAGTGCTCCTCTTCCCCACGGCCCTTTCTCTTCAAATTATTAGCTATCCACTCCTTCGGATTTCCTGGACCTGTGAACCAATCTTTGCTTGTTAACGGGAAATATTGCCAAATAATACTGGCTTTAGGGCAGTCCCGCAATAGATGAAGGGTAGTCTCCTCCACGGCCGGGCACGATCCACAACACGGGTCTTCAGTGAAACCCCTTCGAGCCCTATTCACATTAGACATAATACGATCATGCATAGCAAGCCATAGGAAAAGTCTCATTCTTTGAGGAGCCCAGGTTTTCCAAGGCAGCTTCCAACATGGGTTCGAGTCTTGACTCGGGATTTTGCGAATTAATCTTATCGCGGACTTTACCGAGAAGAATCCCGAGGGGGTTTCGGACCAAAAGAATTTGTCTACATTAGCTTCCCCTGGTGCCACTTCAAAGGACGCAATTGTTTGAAGAATATGAGTCGGTAGTAAGTCCGCAAACAATTCCCATTTCCACCCTACATCATCCTCCCAGTAGTCAGCAACATTCATATGGGCAAGTTCTTCGGGAATCTCAAAATCAGTGTGTTGTTCCAGCGGTACCTCTGTAACCCATTTGTGTTTCCAAAAAAGGGTAGAAATGCCATTACCGACAGTCGACCCCATACCTTGCTTAAGAATGTCCGAAGCTTCCACGATCCCACGCCAAACATTAGAACAGTTTTGTCTTGCTTCAAACATTTCCATGTCGCACCGGCCATTAGCATACTTATGTCTTAAAACTCGGGCCCAAAGTGCATTTGGATCTTTAAGAATTCGCCATCCCAGCTTAGCCATAAAAGCAGACTTACAGTTGATCGGCATCAAAATTTGTGATCAATTGAATTTGCTCAAAACTCTTAGCTCAATTAACACCTACACATTCCTTAATTCAACACTTACAGACTTACAGTTGATCGGCATGATCGCAGGTTCTATTTTATTTAATTACTCTCTACTTTGTATATACCTCTATTCTGTAATTGTATTAAGTTCAGTTGATCTGATTGTTAATCTGTGTTATTAGCTTCCTAACATCAAAATGTAGTTATCTTTGTAATTGTGATATCGGGCATCAATACT
The DNA here is from genome assembly GCA_029255685.2 of Silene conica. Classification (NCBI taxonomy): domain Eukaryota; kingdom Viridiplantae; phylum Streptophyta; class Magnoliopsida; order Caryophyllales; family Caryophyllaceae; genus Silene; species Silene conica. The sequence continues at coordinate 8,267,948 of CM055319.2, forward strand.
GCTGCTTCAATTAAGGTTTTTACCAACGATTTGTCCACCATACGGTATAGATTGAATCATCATAGTAATAGAAATGCTTGTTATGTGCCAAAGATTGTAGGTTATAGGTTTAAGCATGACCAAATCGGAACGATTTTTGTGGTTTCAATTTGAGTTAGGGTTGTAGTAGTAAGAGTGATTAGAGGAAATTATGGTGTTGATAGTGGTAGCTTTAGGCGGGTTTCGATAATAGCAAATGTGGCTTCGAATCTGTGGAATAATTCAACATCTACATCGCCATTCTCGCCTGTTAATTCTCATGTTAACAACCCAAGCTTTGGGACCTTATTTGTTCATGGTGCTTTGAATGGTAATGTAAAGCCTTTCCTAATTGGGGAAAGGGAAAATGAGGTGTTACTAGTAGGGAAGTCATTGGGGCCGGGGGGATAGTTCCCCGTACCTGTACCAGCCACCTAAAATTAACCCCGTACCTGCCCCATCATCCATCAGCGGTACAAAAGCATCCACCTTCACCTGCCTGCGGGGTACAATCATAAAATCCATACCCTCCTCATTATCTGTTGGGTGGTAAAATACCCGCCTGCCACACGCTATACCTACCCCATCATGTGGGGGTTCTACTTTGATACAAACAACAAAATTCCAATTCAAGAGTGCTCAGTACCCGAATTAACTTTCCCTGAAGATGATGAAATCCTTCAATATTTCTTTTTGGGAATCTAATTGGTCAAAAGGCATTGTTGATCATTACATTATTCGTTTAGGCCCTTACCGAGGTATCCTTACATTTTTTTTTGTGCGGATCAAATTTTATGTAACAAGCTAGGCATTCATGATGATGAAATCAGAGCATAAGTGTCTTCATCTCAGTTTAGCTTTTTTAGTTGGGTAATAGTCCTAATCAGTATTTCCATCTCCAATGAAGACAAGGAGTTCAAAAGTGACTTACTAATTTGTGGTGCTCTTCTTGAATCATGAAGCGGTAGCCAATCAGTGCTTAATTGAACGAAGTTTTCACTGCGGGTCTTCCAAACATCTCTATGTTTAACACAAGGGAAGACTGCAGTGTATTTTCTATAAGCTTTTGAGTCATTGGGGTAATATTGTTATTACCATAATAGTCATAATCATTGATGCGGATTGCTGCAGTGGTAGTAGCAGGCAAGTTGAATTTGAAGCTGAGTTGAATGATACTATTGACTAAATTGAGAATTTATATTCAGTGTAATATCATTTTAAGGTGAGGTCATGAACCGAATACTTTGGGCATGTCGTTGTGACCTTATCAAAATAGTATCTTGTGCACTACTGTAAAGGGGGTATATAAAACTCATGCATTCACAAGTTCAATAGATGCTTAGTTTGAATGCTTGAGAATGATTGATAGTAGCCTGTTTGATTAGTTTTCGTCCTTTTGTTACTTTCTAGAGATGAAATTTGATAAGAAGTATCGACAACTAATAGTTTCTCGTCTTTTGGGAGTGATTACACCCAGTCTCATTTCATGATAAGCAGAGACAGAAACAGGAAAGGGAAATTATGTGTGTTTAGCCTTATCTGTCCTTTTCAGCATTACTGTGGTGCTAGTTCTACTCCATGGTCCGTAGTCTAACTTGTCATCTGTGGTTGATATTGCTAATTTTTTTAAGGGATTTTATATGTTGTCAATAAAGAATGAAAGATACGGACTGATGAGTAACTGATGATCATGTTGATGACTCCACGAGTCAAGGATGATGAATAAATTAAAAGTGTCAGGACATAACATCTAAAATAAGCGCATGTAGGTATTTAGGTTATTTGAAGAATTTCTTAATCACTTTTGGGGTATAATAGATGATCTAGAAAAGGGAGGGTATGTGGTAGAATTTGACAAAACACAAGGTACACCATAAATCTTCCCTTTACCTAATTGTAACTATAAGCAACTCGGCATATTTGTGAAGCTGTATGTATCATATTCACATATCCAATTCTGTTCAGTGTAAGCTAGATTTGCCTCCATATGTGCAGCTGCAACCCTTCCTGCCTCTGCGAAATTATTGATTATCATGATTCAACTGTTACCATATCTTTCTGTGGCTGCTATTGCTTCTGATTACCCCTTGCTATTATTGTAATAATTGTATCTCTTGCTGTCTAGTTGAGAGAGATTTACTTCAGTAATTGCATCACACATGCTTTTCATGTGTCATAAGTTATAAACTGACTTGAACATTCTGGCACGTGCAGTATTTTTACATACAAATGAAGGATGAAGGATGAAGGATGATAGAAATTCTGAATATTGACATTTTCAAATTTTGGAGAAGGTAAGCACTTAAGTTTTTAAGTTCATGTATACCGTATATGTCATCGCTGATTCAGCATTTGATTTTTGGTGCTCCAAAATTTCAAGCTGAACAGTGACTCTCTAAAAACAAGATTAATTGGCCCTGATTTTGTTGACGGAGTTGGCAATTACAGGGTTATTTGTTAATTCAATGATGCTCTCAGTGTCCGATGCCTTAGGGTGCAAAGTCTTTCCATTTAAGATGATTTAAAAGGAGACTGACACAGGCTAAGTTTAGAAAAAGACATCAATTTTGTCATATTATGGACCCATACGGACATACCTTTTGAAATTTGAAGTGGCAGAAGGCATAATATTGATAATTAGATTCATGTGGTCTAGGGCTGCACAAGTTTTTGTTCAGTGGGTCCTTCTAGCCAAACCTTCATTTGAGACCCAGAGAAAACCTAGAAAGTATTGCATGGGAGTTAGCTTTTGCACTTTCACTCCACATTGTATATACATATTCCCTTTCAGCAGCATATTATGATATGATAATAACTGGGTGGTATATAGGTCTCTTTGTTATTTGTTAGGAATATTGAAGGGCTGCTTTTTCGACATAAATTTTACCTATTTCACAATTTTTTTCGATTGTCAGTGTCTCTAGACTATCTCCTGAAGCTCAAACTGTTTACTTATTTTGCTGTAGGATTGTGGAGCAGCTTAGTAACGCAAGTACCTGAAAAAAACTGGTCACTAATGAGAAGCTAAAAATGAATGCATAGTAAAAAAATACTTATCCAACTTGTTGAAGTTTTCATTTATTTGTCACACTCGATTTTGTAATTCATTTTGGAGAAGCTTTAGGATTTAGCAAGTACGGATACTCACAAGGACACCATTTTTTTTTTTTTGGAGAAGATGAGGACGACATATGAATGTTGTATTACCTTCCTAAAACATGAGATGCCTGATAGTATGTCAAACAAAATAAATTAAAACTTCAACAGCATTATTGTATGTCATAAGGTTCCCCTATATGACGAGGTGAAGGGCTAGGTTAGTCATATTACATAATTTCTTCCCTCGAAAAATAGTTTACAAACTACTAGGTTAAACACAAATTCTTGTTTAAGGCCACCTTACACAAGAGTTTGTATAAAAACGGGTTTTTCTTTATCACTTTCTCAGTTTGCATTTTATATTTAAACTAATATGGCTGATTGTGAGTTTTTAGTTTGTAGATCCATTTTACATAACATTAAAATTTTAAATCCACCTCACAAGTCACAAGAGCCGAATGTTAAAAGTTGCATAACCAATATTAAAGGAAACATAAGTAGTTATAAAAAAATTAGTGTTCTGACAAAAAAAAATTCTTTGAATTTTATCAAATGCTTATTTAGTACTCCGTATTAATTTTTTGGAGTGTCCTTGTGTCATACTAATACGCTATCTGATAGAAAGTTTTGGTGCTTCTCAAGTCATACTCAATAAATGTGTGGCTATCTTCTCAACTTCAAACTAAGATCTTTTTTTTTATATTTGATGGGAGCGGCCTCTTGCCAAAATAGCAAGGGAAGGCTTGCTCCCATTACACTCTTGTGGTGGGGCCGTGGGGCCCTTCCCCGGACCCTCCCTAGCGGGGACGCCATCGTGCACCGGGCTGCCCTTTTATTCTATTATTTGATCGATATTCTGTACAGTACCAGTTACGTTATTCACTTTCTCTGAAACCTCTGCAGTTTGCATTTCAGTGTCGTGCTCCTTGATCTCTCTTTGGCGAAAACCTTTTTGCACCTGGAGTGACAATAATGTAAGATAAAGTTTACTTTGCTGGAAAACTTGTTAGAATATGGAGTTTAAATTTAATATGTTTAAACTACATTTGTGAAAATATTATGACAGTTTACAGTTAATAGAGTCATGTCATGATGCACTTGTGGCTATAATTGACTGGAATATATTTTTGTAAACTCGGCTCTGCATACTTTGGTGTCTTAGGTGATCAGTAGGTGAACTAGTGAACTAGTGACTAGAGCTTGGCTTATAGTGATATGTTGATAATAGCACAAATGTTAATGTCGGGGTCACAAATATACCAAAGTACAAAATACAGTCATTTCAGAAAAGGTAGCACACTGTTGATATATTCCTGTACAGGAAGGACAAAGCAAATTATAGAAGGATAAACATTCCCTTTGAAAAAAAGGGAGCTCACTCCATTTCCGTGGGATCCACAGTTCCTGATTCCTGTCTAATGGTTTGTGGATCCTTCTCACAAGTCTTATTTTAGTTATTCTTCATATGATAGGCAGTCTACTTTCCTAAAGTATATATTGTACGGATGATTTTGCTGCATGCGCCATCATACAGCAGTCACCATGCTCCTGTTTTCGAAACTGATTCCAAAGGTATGTACGGCTCTCCATAACAGACTGAAAGCAACATCTCTAGTGAAAAGTATTCTTTTTATTCTTTTTATATCTTTATTTTGCTGTTTTCGTTTGAGGTAACTTTTCAACCTTTATAAGAGCGATAATCTTTGAACCTCATCTAGTGAGTTACGGTTGTCAAAGATTCAATGGGGGAAACTGCTATTGGAATGATTGGTTTGCCTTGTGGTTTGGACATAGCTCCCTTCTGGGCTCTGTGCAGAAATTGTGCCACAATCATTGCACTAGGATCGACAACAACCCTTTCCCAGGCTTCATTGACCTCTTCTCCATGGTGTAGAAATGCTTCTGTAGCATCTATACGATGCAAATTCCAACCCCGTAATTCCCTTAGGCGATGAATTTTTTTCAGCTGGCGGCATGCCAGCCTGTAGGTGTTTACTTTAATTTGATCGATGGCTTCATGAAGAAGAGTTCCCAAGGTTTGTGGATCTGCATTAGGATTCCTTTCTTTCCTTAGGAATTCGTCTAACTCAGGAACACCTATTGCACGTCGAACTCCTTTAGTGTAATCTGTGTTGTTATCAAATAGTGATTTAACCTCTTCGACTAATCCTGCTTGTACCATTTGATCAACCCGTTTTGACACAAAACGGTGGAGGATGGGCAAGGATACATCAACCCAGAGAAAGCAACACTCATAGCTTGATGCAAACAAGGGATCATCATTCACCAGGGATTCTATGAATGAATTTGATCCCCCTGCTATGATAGGGAGCTTACCCCGTTCAATGATTGATTTTATTGCAAGAAATGCATGATGGCGAAAATCAGATGCTGTGTAGTCAGCATTTGGGTCTACTATTCCTAAGAGATGATGGGGTATACCTCGGCACTCTTCTTCGGTCACTTTGTTTGTTACTATATCCATCCCTCTATAAACTTGCATTTTATCAGAATTTATTATTTCACCTGAAACATGGGTTGCTAAGTCAATTGAGAGTTTTGATTTGCCAGCCCCTGTTGCACCCATTACAATCACCACCTTCTTTTGATTCTGAAAGTTTATGGAGCTTTTATTAATCGCCCCTGGAAAACTTAGGAGAGCTTGTGCTTGTTTCCACATAGAGAATGAGCGATTCATTTTTTTGCAAATAGTGCTTGCAAGTTGCAAATTATATATTTATTGAGTTGTTGTATATTGTAATATAAGAGAGTAATTGATTTTTAGAAGAAGAAATGTTGGATTTTGAAGAGTGATTGTGTCAGGATCAAACGCTCATTGATCAATAATAAGCAACTGCGATAGAGGATGATGCAGCACCTATGATTTACTGCTATTGTGCTTCTGTTTCTTTCTCCTGACGGAAAGGGGTAGACTAAATTGTGCCCTTTTTTCAACTTACCAACTTCACCTGAGGTTGGAGAAGTCGGCTTTATTGTGGTAGAAAACACAGGATCAACTGAGTTTTAATACTTGGACACCTCAAAGGAAATTCAGATTTTTTTGTGCCTCGCATTTCAGTTGCAAAGGCAAGCTATGTAAATGTCACCTTCTTCACTGAAGGAAGGTGAGTTTCGTGAGCTCCAGAACTATGAAACGACACTGGGAAACGCTCACTCTAAGTGTAACGAGACATGTTAGCCAGGTTGGGTATTTATGGTGCGGATGGCCAGAACCTGTCATGCTGTGGGGTATCTTATAGATTCTCCAGTATGAAGCCTTGTTGTGACGCGTTGCATGCTGAAAATATTACGGAGTACTTTATATTTTCAATTAATTTTGTCTTTGAAAAATTGATTGATAAGACAGAATCTACACCTTGAACTTTTCGACTTGTTTGGTTGTTTTTAGTCAGGTTTAATTGTGGCCTTCTAAACGTTGTTAACTGAAGTTCCTTTTAAGTTACAGTGTTAATTTTCCAGGACATGTTGCCGATTTTTTGAATTTGGATACTAAGTTGTTAACCTTGTGTCTGTCGTATTCGTCCTGCCATTCTTTCAAACATTTTTCAGATGGAACATCAAGATTCTCCCGAAGAAAAAGCAAGGGTTGTCCGAATGAGGTTTGCTAAAAATTTTCCTTTTCTACATGGCATTAAAACTTAACAAAACAGCTAATGTGATTCTCAAATATTATTGGATGGTTTTGTTTCTTGTTCTGAACGGTGGTGATGATATTTGAATTTTGACGATTCATGGAGTTTTAGGTAAGATCCAAAATCATGGTAAGAGCAAGTTTTCAACTTTGAAGGTTCGCACCCTGCTATACTATAAAACCATTGTGCATGTAACTTCCGGCCTTTCCTTGTTACCCTATGGTTGCTAAGTCGTAGTGAACATCCCTTTACAATTGAGATAAGTTAGGGGAGTGAACGGTCCGTGAAGTATTGGTTTATACCTGTTTATATATACAAGTATGCTATTTTATTATTGTGCTTTTAGCTTTTCTATAGAAAATTAGTGCTGCTAAAAGACGGGAATCTCAGTTGGACTACCAATCGCATAATGCAAATTCCCTTTAAGTCTAATTGGCTGCGAAGGTTAGTGTGTTTTGTTTATGTAACTGTTGATGTTTATTGTTTTTTTTTTTTGGAATCGGCCTTTTTATAGAGAATCTTGGATAGTTTTCTTTAACACTGCACAAAGATAACATTCTTTTATGGCTCCGTGCTCATTGATAATATAGATAAAGCAAAAAGTTTTCTAGGCTTATAATTTAGATCTCAGTTGTAATTGGACTTCTAAGTTCATAATAGACTACTGATCCCAGCGACCGAGCGATAGCTGTTGCTCTTGTTATCATCTTACATAACTACCTGGTGAAAAGTTAGAAATACTTTAAGACACTTGGACATAGGAGTTCAGGTGAACTTCATGTGATGGCAAATCACTCAACTGGAATAGTTCGTAATTTAGCTTTTGCCTATATTAAATGATTTTGTAGTTAAAATGTCTTTAGTTTTCATTTGAGAAGCAAGCTTCCATTGAGTTTCGATTATGGTAAAATCTGTTCGTGGATGATATCATTTTGAGAAACTAGTTTTAGAATTGGTTAAATCAAGAACCTTAAGTATTGGATTGTGTCTTAACTCTTGAGTTGTAACCATCCACACATGCGAGATGATTCCTTCATTTGATGTGGAAGCACAAAGAACAACCAACATATTTTGTCTGAATAGTGGAAAATTTTATCACAAGGTGTGGGAAAAGGGAATACATTGGTCCATACCTATCGAAAATAAAAAGGAAAGAGCATGGCGGAGAGGGATTACCATGATTCTTAACCCGATTTCCGGAAAGGTCATTTTCTCATTTCTCATGAACTGCATCTACCTATTTGTTTGGTTAATTTTTGGTATCGGAACCCCCTCCCACCCCGTAATCTTAGTTCTATTAAATGATTTCCTGCATTCAGTTTCATGTCAATTGAAAAAAGTTGTTTGGTTCTCTGTGTTAGAACTCATTTCATGTGAATTTTTACTTATCAAGGTGGAGGTAGATAATCCAATTTCTGTATTTTGTAGGATTAAGAATTCATGTTAATTTCTTAATTTTTTTTAAAAAAAACCTACATGTTTTTCTTAACTCATCTTTTGTTGGCCCCTCCCCCCTTTGCATTTCACTGTTACTTTTAATATTCTTTTTTATATGTCATCTATGGTAGGTATCCTTTGCAGTTTCACTATCAATTTTGATACTTATGTCATCTTTGGTAGGTACCCTTTGCATTTTCACTATTACTCGATGATACTTTTAATGTGTTTTTGAAGTGATCTTTGGTAGGTACCCCTTGCATTTTCACTTTGCTCGTAATATTTCTTTCTTGTCATTGATCAGTTCTGTAGTTAGGTTATTAAGTGAGTGTGACACTCCAAAGTTGGAAGCGCCTACACAAACTTGGAACTAACGAAACCTTAAGACTCACGGAGTACCCTCATTACTCTTCTTATAGTCTGTTGTCTCTGAAGTAATAACGCTCCTAATACAACAACATTAGAGCCTTAGTCCCAAAATGATTTGGGGTCAGCTGGCATGAATCATCATTTGACCGTCCTGAGCATCCAATAAGGCTCTATAATATACGGTGATTTTAGGAAAAAGATATTTAAGTAATTAGGCTCCTAATGGCCCGAAATATTCCTTGCTGAAAAGATAAATAGGAATCGCTAAGCTAATACGTAGAACTTGCTTATAGGGATTAATAAAACTCGAATAATGTGGGCATTAAAGCTTAAAAAAGGATGATAATAAGTCTTATATTCTGGTTGGAGTGAATTTACATATTTATTATCTCATCGAAAGGTAATGCTTATTATTGGTCAGAATGTAATTTAATAGCTAATCTTCAAAAACACCTTTCTATGTTTGTTTCGAACGAATATTTCTCTCTTGATTTTAGAAGTATATCTTGTTTTCACTGGGGAAGAAACAACATATTCTAAGGGACCAAGAAAGCTAAAGGCATTGATGTAGTGCTAAACTAAGGGCTTTTGGTCAAATGTTATCTAAAACGTACCTTATTTTAGATATATACTATGTAAATTGAAATAAAATATTTGTTAATTTATTTGCTCTTGTTGATGTTTCGATTGGCCGTTTCTGGTTTTTTTTTATAATGATTTATAAAAATGTTTGATTCGATTTCAAAGGTATTGAAAACGGGTTGGATTGGATATGTTGGAGATGTCCTCCGAATAGAATGTAATGGTTTTTCGAGATGTGTCCTAACGAGTTATGGATTTGGCAGACAAGGTCTTATGGTTTAAGGAGATGCTCTCCTTGTTTGGGTTTTCTGTTGTGGACTTGTGGTTGAATTCTTCGAAACTAAACTCAGCGTAGAAGATAGAGTTTTACTGACAGAAGTTTTCAGTAGGGGTTAGTTGATCGAGACTTTTCCTTAACAATCTCCTGTATTGGGTTGACTTGCTAAGACGTATATGCAGTCTAGAGTTTTTAGGTACTATTACTGCATAGATTAGAAATGGTTATCCTTCAGGACATGGGTTTGCCTCGCCTGAATCTTCTATCTCTTGGAGTTATCAAGAAAATGCTTGGATGACAGTAGGTAGCGGTTGTAGTATGAGGCGGTATCTTCATGAAAAAAAGCCCATAACTTTTCACTGAATTTTTTTCTCCTTTGACAGGGTATCAGGAGTCAGGGTTACACTTCATACATCTGTTGTGCCATGAAGCATTGTTCGTTTGTTCCTATTTATTAATCAGTTACTGTCATCAATGTACTCTATTAGTTAGATGAAGCATTCAATTGCAGCTTGTATTTTATCGTTTATCTGTTTTCAAAAGTCGTTTCTGTTATGTTGTAAATTCTTTTACAGCCGATGAGGATCTACATTCTCCTTGCATTTCTCATGTTTTGTTGTATATCGGATTTGATTATATTCCATACTTGTTTAAAATATACGGAGTATAAGAGATTTTGAATAATTGTGGCGGCCGCTACCCTGAACTTTAAAAAATCGGTGAAGGAGGCGGATTTTTGCTACCCAAGTATTGCTGAATAGTAAATAAGTAAAGGGAATTTCATTAGATGACCACTAATCATCATCAGACTCAATGATAAAGGTCTAAAATACTACCCGGTGGTCTTGGGTTCGAATCCCATATATTAAATCTTGAGTTCGCTCCTGGTTACTTGGTAGGTCTGAGTGGTAGGTACTGCCACCGAATGCGAATGGTGCCATTCTTTTTCATTTATTTAATGAAGTAAAACTTTTCGGTTTTCCGCTCAACGGAAATAAATTTTGGCAATTGGTAATTGGTACGTAATTAGCTACATGTCAGCTTTTGTGAAGTTTAAAACGGTAATAATGAAAGAAAACTCTTTAAACTGGGCAGTTGTTCTTACTTGTGACGGATCGGGTGGTGAGACGGATAATGACACTCACAAAATGAATATGGGATAAGGTGGGGCTACCTCATGTGCTTTCCTCTCTCCTCTAAATGGGCATTTTGTGAGACAAAATAGTATCCGTCACTCCGAAGTGACGGATATCTCCGTCTTCTTTGAGATTTTGTGTAAACTGGGTTGAAAATGAATAAATGTTTAGAGTCAGATCACTGATTTCGAGAGTTTGGAATTGCCTCTAAGTTGATCAAACCGATCTTAAAATCATACCCGAGACAGATTAGACTGTATTCGTGTCGTTTTCGAGCTTAGTAAAACTCAAATCAAAGGCCCAAGCGCAAAGTTCTAAGATGATCTTGAGCGCATCCGAACTTGAGCTCGGATCAACTCAATTGCACTCTTAGTTAGAATAATGAAATTTACGCAAAGTCATGGAAGTGTTCAATGAAAGTGATAATAATTTAATAAAATAAAATCACGGATGAACTTTGACTAATGAAAATTAGTTAAGTGCTTTTAAAATGTTGATTACATTTCCTTATGTTTTATATTACAAATTCTCATTTATAACGACACTTTTCATCATAAATTTGTAATATTTTAAATGATACAACTTATAAATGGGAGAAAGATTATGAGACGGCGCAAGTTTATAACCGTAACAAGAAAGATTTATTATTTTTATCCGGTCAACCTTTTAGTTTGTAACCAGAACAAGCTTTCAAATTCACGGCACCAAACATGTTGTATTGTTGTACTCTTCTTCCTATGAGAATAATTTTTCATTCCTGAATATTATAATTTCTGAGGACATATCGTTTTATTATATAATTTATGACATTCCAAAGCACTCGTAGCGTAATAAGAATTGCCATCTAAAATTTCACGTTCACAAAAACTTGACCAAGTCCTAATAATTTTAATAAATAAATTGATTTGCTTGATTTTATATATACTTCACAAATAGAATTGGTCAAACCTTACCCAATTTGAATATCTAATTCGATAAGGTTGACCCAAGACCCGTAAATATACCTATAAATCGGATTAAAAAGTGACCCAAAATAACCCGATTAACCTAAAATTACTTAACTTAGACAAAATCATGACCGCAAATAATCTTATTCGAAGTGATCCAATAAATTATTGACTCGAAATAAGTCATTTACCACGCCTACACCAAAAAAGTCAACATTTCAAAAAAAAAAAAAATCCGTAATAATATAAAAAAAAACTAATAATTATCCTAATTATTATTGGATGAGCAGGCATTAACGTCAATGCCATGGCGTATTCGCGTATAAACTCCTCAGTTCATTCATCCCCTCTAAAAGTCTCCTACTTCATTCCTTGTTTCCTCTTCAAACATCACTAAATTACCATTAATGGAGGTACCAATAAGCGCGATTCTAATATCTTTCGTCTTCCTATTCGCAACAACGTGGGTATTGAAAGCGGCAGAGTGGGTCTGGTTCAAACCCAAACGACTTGAAAAACGTCTTAGGAGTCTCGGTTTTCATGGCCACCCGTACAAGTTTCTATTCGGTAATAAGAAAGATATTGGGGCGATGACCCGATTAAGCCTTTCAAAACCCATGGATCATTTCTCTAATGATTATTGTAACCGTGTCACTCCTTTCCATTTTCAAACCCTTATGGATTATGGTATCTACTTTATTTCACTTTTGTTTCTATTTTAATACTACCGTCTTTTGTATATGTACACGTATAATTTTCGGTTTATTAATATATGTTCCTATAATATGTTGTTGGCGTGATTCAAATATTGTCATGACACGTGATCATTGTTTCGTGACTTTACCAGTTAAGCTAACTCACTCACTTTGCAACGTTAATTTGCAAATTTGAATCTTGGTTTGTACGGAGTACTACCCTAAGAGCAAATATTTCTATATATGGAATTTTTTTGGATAATGAGGTTTATTTAGAAAATTAATTAGGTATTTAGGATTTATTTTAAACTATTTTGTCCCAATCGGTCATCGTCTTTATTTTTATTTTATTTTCGAGTTTCTATGTGGAGTTGTTAAGGTTCTTAACGGCTTGTATTTTTACCATTTTGTAGTATCAATTTCTAATATAATATTAGATATTTACAGACATGATCAACCATAGGGTCTTAATTATGATATAAATTCTAGCTCTGCTACTACTGATAGTTTGTGGTATTTAGTATGTGTATGTCTAAGTACATGCGTTTAAAAAACCGTTTACTATAAAACAATTGATGCGAAAGTATTATGATGAGTTAATGCAGGAGAAGGTTCATTTTATTGGGATGGGCCAACACCAACGATAGTTATAACGAAACCAGAAATTGTAAGAGAGATAATGATGAAGATGTACGATTTCCCAAAGCCACTTTTACATCCACTTATGAATAAATTCAATCGAGGTTTGGTTCGACTTGAAGGACATGAATGGGCTCAAGATAGGAAGTTGATTAATCCTGCTTTTCATATGAATAAACTCAAGGTATATACGTTGTTTCATACTCCTATATTTTTATAACACAAGTTAGTCTTGTGTAAGACGGTTTTACACTAATATAGCTGCAATCGGCCTGTAAAACAAATCCAATCGCATCCCTATTGATGAGTAAAAGTTGTTACTAAAAAATCTCATTTTACGATAAGTTTTTGAAATCGCATTACATTTTGTACTTTATAAATTTGTTTTTTTATGACTAGGGGATTAAATCCCCGGCTCATGCATTCCCGCGCCATCACATGGACTATGTAAGTCACCCACCGGGACGTCTCAACCCCTGCTGGTAGACAAACCTGGGATGTCTCAACTCCTATATTTCTGTAAACTTCAAGGTTTAACCCAGTTACCACTGGACTAACACCACTTAATTTATGAATTTATTTGATGATGAGTAATTTATAGAACATGGTGGCGGCATTTCAAGTTAGTTGCAACGAAATGATAAATGAATGGGAGAAGATAACGTCGAAAACGGGAGCGCATGAGCATGAGCTAGAAATATGGTCGAGTGTACAAAATATGTCAGCGGATGCGATTTCACGTGCTGCGTTTGGAAGTAGTTTTGAAGAAGGCAAAAAGGTTTTTGAGCTCTTACGTGATCATCTTGCTATTATTGTTCAAGTTTTGCAAACTGTATATATCCCTGGATCTCGGTACGTATTTTAATATAATTTACACTAAGCTTTCATTTTTTTTCTCAACTACAGGAGTAGTAAACGAGTCAATTAGGGTAGATTCGAGTTTTGATTTGGGTCAGTTTTAGTACGAATTAGTAGGGATACGTTCATATCGTCCCCAAACTTTCAAAGCCTACTCCAACCCGGCCCCTTTTCGTATCAATACAGCCAGGCTATCAACCTAACCTAAGAGGCTAAGACCACTACTACATGTGAATATGTCACATATACATTAGCTTTATACGGAGTAGTATAGTTGTTCTCGTCCCACAATGAACAAACCCATATTACAGTGAATAAGTCGCATGAAAAACCGTTTTACATTGTACCACAATAAGAGCATACATAGACTTTATGCACCTATGCCGGCCTAGAAAACTTGGGGCATGTGATATTCTACAGTGTTTGACAAACGGCAGAAGCGGATAACGTTAGGAATACGATTATATTTAATAGGAGATTTGACTATTAAATTAGCAAATTAAGAAAAAATGTTTAGAATGATTTCATGAATAGATAAACTGAATATGTTAATACAATATGCTGGTAATAGGACCATTATTAAGAAAAAAAGTAGATTTCATTTAATATGGTATCAAAATATGCTATTTACCGAACATATAAAAATAATAGATTGATAAATCAACCTACTAATTAGACGGGAATCTACTAATTTTATTCGATATGTTGTTTATCAAACATGACCTTTTACTTTGGCTAATCTTTTCTTTGGAAATGTGACAAATGCCTATCAATGCCTTAACAAAATTTGATTCAAAAAATAACATACAAAAACTTACATTCAACTAAAAAAAATTGTCGAAAATAACATGTTATATTTAATCATCCGAAAGAATACGTTTTTTGGATTAGGTCTTCTAGTAGACACATACCAAAGGAATCTCTCTACTGACGGGATGCGAGGAGACTAGGTTATTGTGTGCTGCTAGGCACCATAACCCTAGGTGACTATATATATATATATATATATATATATATATATATATATATATATATATATATATATATATATAGTCTCCTTGGTCTAATGCGTCCATCATGCATTAGAAACCTAATGGGTGTCTACACTTAGATAATAGTCATGCACATACTTTTTAAGACGTACATAAGCCCGTATTTAATACACCGTAGTGGATCACTTTATATTTAGGCTTAACTTAATTGATAGTGCATAAATACAATTACTACCGAATAAATAATTTGTCCACTTATATTATTGTATTAGGCCCATAATTCTTACATAACATATGAAGTTTAACAATGAACAAGTCTCATGAAAGACGGTCTTGCAGGTTTCTTCCAACAACGATAAATAACAAATCGGCGAAAATTAACAAGGAGATTGAAGTTTTACTAAAAGGTATGATTTACAAGAGACAAAAGGCGGTTGAAGGAGGAGAAGTAGTAGCCAAAGATGACTTATTGGGCATTTTGTTGAAATCATACTACGAAGGAATACAAGATCAAAATGAAGACGAAAATAAAAATAAGAAAAATATAAAGTTAAGTTTAAAACAAGTGATTGAAGAGTGCAAGTTATTTTATATAGCTGGACAAGAAACAACTTCATCATTGTTAGTTTGGACACTTATTTTGTTGAGTAAGTACAAAGATTGGCAAGCTCAAGCTCGACAAGAAGTTATCAACAAATTTGGCCTTAACAAACCAGACTTTGATGGTCTCAATGACTTAAAAAAGGTGTGTCTTTCATACTTCAATTTCAGTTTCTTCAAATTTAAATACATTTGGATTTGTAGCATGGGAAAACTATCTAGACTTTGTAAACGAGTTAATCAGATTATGATTTGGTTAAGTTATTTCGGATTTGTCTGTTTTAGATGATGACTAGTGATTAAGTTATTTAAAGATAATTATTGTTCGTTTAAATAACAAATGTCGGATCACTTTAGGGAAAATGGGCGTGACAATTAGAGCTGGCCTGGGAAAAGCTTACCAGCTGACTCGATCTGATGAACTCGACTTGACCCGCCCGAAACCCGATCCGTACAACCTGAGAATTGGGTGAACCGAAACCGAACTGACCCTATCCGTACCGACCCGATAATCGATGACAGCCTTATTTTGTCCACCCCGACCCCGACCCCGACCCGGCCCGACCTGTGACCCGATATTTCCTCAACCTGATAGATGACCTGATAATGAACTGACTTAATTAATAATGGTTTAAATGACATCAAATTAACATTTATCTTAATTATTCTCACTTGAACTTCAACTAATACATTTACCCATTTATAAAATTACCATTTAAAACTAAATACATAAAATAAAATATATGTCAATCACCTGACGCGACACTGACCCGCTAATGACCCAACCTAAATTATCGCCTATTGATGAACCGACATGAACCAAACCGACCTGACTCGTCATTTACCCGACATAACCCGAATCCGATATGACCCGACCCACTTTGACCTAACACGTAGCCAACCCGAGTGACCCGATTACCACTATGACAAATAAGTAACAAAGACTATATGTCAAGTCTAGGTAATGGAAGTTTGGAACATATGTACTTTATATTTGCAACTTTTAGAATAATAATTATTACCAGAAGAGAATTATTGAGACACAATACTATAAATTGTCTTCCAAACATTACGTAAAAATTAAAAGTTAATCATATATTTATATGTGGATTGACTTTTTCACCAGGTTAATATGATATTGCATGAGGTGTTAAGATTATATCCACCACTAACCTCCCTTACAAGAAAGGTTAGTGAAGATATAAAAGTAGGAGATGCAGTTCTTCCAGGTGGTGTACATATTAACGTGCCTATGATATACATTCAACATGATGAAAAATTATGGGGGAGTGATGCCAAGGAATTTAAACCCGAAAGATTTTCACAGGGTATTATAAAGGCTACCCAAGGAAATATGTCGTTCTTTTCATTTGGATGGGGGCCTCGCATTTGCATTGGCTCTAATTTTGCTATGGTTGAGGCCAAATTGACATTGACAAACATTTTGCAACAATTTACGTTCGAATTGTCACCGTCGTATATTCACGCTCCTACCTTGGGTTTCGGAACTCTTCGTCCTCAATTTGGAGCACAATTGATATTTCGCCCAATTTGAGATATATTTGAAGTGGGTTCAGAATTTTAACCTTGAAACATTTGGTGTGTATCATGATAATTTATATGTGTATATACGGTATTTTATTCGTATGTTTTATACGGGTATAATTTTTAATTATATGTATCTAATTGTAAAAAATTTACAAAAATGTTAATGTAATTTCATAGATTTTGTAGTGGAGTTCACTCTAATTACAACTTGGTGAGAGATAAGTCGAATGCTGAGAGAGTTTGTGGTTAAAAAGGAACGAAAAGTAGGGATTTGAGTAAAGGGGATATGATATTGGAACAATGAGAAGATATTACGTGACTAAGGGGTTAGGTAGAATGGGTAAAGATTTGAGTAGATGAGTGATGTAATCAGAGGTCATGGGAATAACACAGTGGAGGTGATGAGTAGAGTGAAGGTTGCAGGAGTTATGAGACATGGAAATAGGTTGTTATAGTGGTGTAGAGTACTATAATAAGGATGTGAGTTAAGGTATACATATGAGGTGAGTTAGACGACATGCTTGTCGTGAGTTTCGAGGAATTTAAAGGATGAGTACTTGATAAAGTCTTTGTACGAGGAGTAAGCCCAGTGGTAAGCTAAGGGGTGGAATGAACCAGGATATGTTCGGTATGGATATTGAGGTAAGTTTGATGACAAAATCACTGGAGCTTGTTAGTGGAATTGGTATACATAGTTTTGAGAGAGCAGGATGCGGAAGGAGAAGTCGTTTATTAACCGACAAGTATTATATATATGGTCACATCGATCAGGTGGTAGTGATAGTGTGAGTTGAAATATGTGTAGACTTGATGTACGTAGGTGATTATGTGAAGTGTCAACCTCATGAGTAGTGTATACAATGGCGTTCACTCGATCGTTAACTGTTACTTCTCATAGCATGTTATTACATATAATGATTATAAGTTGGTAAGACTATATTAAGGCGTCATAATCGAGGTGGATATTGTGCTTCGGAATGGAAGTCGAACTTGGTATTCCGTGTTGCGATGCGGGTACCTTCGCATGGTGATGTGGTTGTCGGTGACGGTGTTGCGACGCCGTCACCAAGAGTTATGGTGGATAAGATATGATTGTTTCGAGATCGTTTGCCCATTTTTCTAATGGTACATGTCTTGCTATCGTGTTATAATAAGGTGACGTGTGGATATCGTGGCGTGTGGATAAAAAGTTCGGATGTGGTCGTTTTATTATCTTGTTCATATGTTTGGCATTTATGAAAATTTAATAATCGGTTTACATGTGAACTTGATGTGCGTCGAGCATTTCTCGACGTAGGGGTATACTTGTGAGACGAACTTTTGAAAGGATATGTCATTTTGGAATAGCCATATAGATTGTGGTTATGGTTACATATGTTTTTGAGACCTTGGACTCGGGGACGAGAGTAGAGTACGTTACGAATGAGAGTTGAACATGTGTTTGATGTTGTTATACTTATAGTGGTACCTTAGTAAGTGGGAACGAAGTTATGGGAGATTGTTGGAGTACTTTCGGTCGTATGTGAAGCGAGACGCTGTTATCATGGTTTTAGAAAATAGTTGGAGTGTGTGTTTGCACGCAACGCTAGAATTTATGATGGAATATGAACCCTCGATATGTTGGGATTAGTAGCATGTTAAGTGATGGACGAACTGAACAGAAGAGGAAAATTCGAGGATCAAGTGAGTATGTGACAATTTTGGGTCGTATGTTATGTTTTTGTGTTTAGATGTGTGAGTAGAAAGAAATGTGAACGGGAATTAATGTTGAAGAGTCACTAAGGATTTAGTACTAGGCAGATAGAGACGTTTACTTTAAGAGAGGTCGGATGCGGCAAAGAAAGTTGATGGTTTTTGCATGTTGAGGTATGCTTGGAAGTTTGAGGATAGTGTAGCATAATAGATGGAATTGTGACAGTATTATTACAGGTAAATGTGGCGTGATACTGTGATAGTAATGTTGGGGCTGGTGTCCTTGACAATTAAGTACAATGACTTATTAAATCTCTTTAAGGATCACAAGGGCATACTTCAGTATTATTATCAGTTGATCCACGTTTATCAATAACGGTTGGCTTGCTAGATAAGTTTGACGTTATTGTCATACGAATGGCGGTGATCAACTGGTCCCTATACGTCACACATATAGGACACGTTTGAGAGATGTGAAGGTATGAAAATACAGTCACATTTATGCCGAATACGACTAAACAGTTAGTCAGAGGTATTGACTATTAAATTAGTCAATAAGATGTTGAGATTATTATTTAATACGGATTAAATAATTTTAGCTAATACGGATTACATGATTAATTCGTAAATTAAATATAAACGGTTATATTTAATTAAAAATTTAATTTGCGTATTAATATAAACAGTTATATTAATTGGGCCAATTATACAATATCGTATATTATCAGACCATTATTAATACATCGACTGTATTAATATCTGATAACATGTGTGCGATTTATAATAAATACCCGCGAATAATATTTAGCAAAACGGGTCGAATCACGCAAAGGAAGAAGATAAGAGTGGAGAAAGCCCACTCTCACCCACCCAATTCGGCCGACCCACGAGTGCTACATAAGGAGAGTCCTTCTCCTTTTGTCAGAGACTGGTTAATTCATAATCTTAAGAATTAGGGTTTTGAGAACATTATTTTCCCAAAACCCAGATCTCACATCTAAAACCTCACAAAACTCTCACCATATTGCAAGGCAATTGGAGAGCCTTTCTAGCACACGCGGCATCATCTTAAACAAAGTCTTGGGTGCAAATTATAGGAGGGAATTTACTTTAATTCCTGTTCTTAGGCCTATTCAAGCAAGGACCCAAGGTTGTATTCTTTTCATGTTTTTATTTAACTTATGACAATAATCTCAACTGTAAAATTCGTTATAATCCTTCATGTTTAGGGCGAATACATGCTATATTCCCCACAAGTGGTATCAGAGCCAAGGCCACGAGATTTTACTTTTGTGTTTTTCATAAGTTTTGGTTAAAAATTTTGAAAATCGATTTCTGCCGGCGTGTGGGTCGGTCGACCCATTATTGTGGTCGGTCGACCAACACCCGCGTAGGGTTTCTGTTTTTCGGCAGTTTCTCTTTTGCGTTTTCAGAAACTCGGTTTCTTGTTTTGTGGTCGGTCGACCTGGTTAATAGGTCGGTCAGGAGGTCGGTCGACCTGTTTAATGGGTCGGTAGACCTCTCTGCTGATACAGGAAATTTTTTTTTTTGACAGTAGGTCGGTCGACCCCATGTTGAGGTTGGTCGACCACTTCCCTGTAACAGTCGTGTTTTATTTTTCCGAAAATAATTTCCCTTGGCCAAAAGTAATATGCTGTATACGGAAATAGTATATTATTTTTGTGAAACGTTTCACTCTCGCTTGATACATATTATTTTAAAACGGTTTAAGATAATGGATTATTAACTTGTTAAAATTAAAGTGGTTAAAACGGTATAATCACATAATTTTAATCCCGTAAAGGTGGTTTGGTAAAATTTGTTAATCATAATAACAGTTTTATGTCATGTATGAATTTTAATTTTAGTTGATGTATTTTATTTATCGTCTTGTTGAATGCCTTTTGAATGCTTTTTGTAACGTATTTAATTTTGCAAACGGTTGTAACTTAGTGTGGCCTTAGAAGATTGTGTCACCGTAATGATGGGACACAGTCTTGCTTGTAATTTTGAGATCTTGAATCTCCGTTTTGGGTTTTTGCCATGTAATTACTTTTGTATTTAAATTAGAATGTAAATAGGGTTATATTTGTAATTTAAATTAGTAATTTTGTGAAGACCAAAGACGGGGACCGGATGCTCACTCCCGCTGCAAAGACCAAGATGGAACATCAAGACAAGCTTCTAGGGTCCAACGGTGGATTCCAAGTTGTTTTATGTTTATTTTGGTAGGATAGGCCACACTAGGACTTTTATTTACGTTTATTGCATTTATTTTTATGCTTTCATCGATAATAGCTTGCATCATATTCCGCCTAAAACCAAACCACCTATAACATGCCTGAAAACTGACTCATGTAGAGGTTACGCGTTAGTTTTCTGTGATAATACAGATGTCACGTGTCAATTGCAAAGCCATCACTTTATTTCATTCATTCACGCATATGCTAGATATTAGTTCACTTAAAATGGATAAATAAAAGTTGATGGGGTCTTCCTCGTATAACCAAAAATTGAGAATAGTTTTTATAAATCAGACTCCCATGAATCCCTTCTTCGTCGGTAGGCATAATATGACCCCTTCTACGTTGGGTAAGTGGGAACAGATGATTTATTTTATCTCAACATCATGGTCACTCGATACTATCTAGCGACTGAGATGGACTAATAGATAGGATTTACGGAAATCTATCGACCAAGAGTTCCAACGGTGGAATTAACCAAACTGTGGGCTTATCAATATACGGAAATTGAGTCTTGGGATCGTTTATATAATTCTTGAGGGAGATCAATTATATAAATACATGAGTCTACGAGTTTAAATGCAATTTAATATAGACTTAAATCACAACAATGAGTTGCTTATAGGGTTTTGTTTTTATCTACTTTTTCAGTGTAGAACACGTTCAAATTAAACTGCTGTATAACTAATGGCTGGTGAAGACCCAATGCCAAGTGCCAAGCTAGCACGTGAATCCTGGCTAAAAGCCTTCATGGACTCCATGAATCAGTCTACTAGACTGAGGAATGATGGGTCAAACTTCTCTGACTGGGAGGCAGCACTACGGAATGCTGTCATTGCTGACGGAAAGCTTAAGTACTTAACTAAGCCAATTCCGGCACACCCAGGAACTGGAGCTAGAGCTAACGAAGTTCGCGCTCATAGCGACTTCGTCATGAAAGCGGGTGCGATAAAGAACGTACTCATCTATGCAATGAAATCCAATTTGCAAAGACGCTTCATAACCCATGGTGCAAACAAGATTTTCACCACGCTCACTAACGAATTCTCAAAAGCTCCGAGAATCGTTTCTTATGAGCATACCTGTCGCTTCTTTGAGGCGAAACTCCAGAAGGGCCAAGCGGTTAGCCCACGTATTCTCAACATGATTGAGAATATCGAGAAACTGGAGGCCCTAAACTGCAAGATCAGTGAGAACATAATCGTTGATCGAATGCTTCATTCGCTTCATGATGGGTTCGCCCTCTTTAGGGCCAACTATTACATGAACGACATGAAGAAGACTCCTCATGAGCTCCACTCCCTTCTCGTACAGACCGAGAAGGATCTGAAATTAAGTGGGAGCGTGAAGCAGGATGTTCTCATGATCTCCAGTAAGGGTAAGGGTAAGGGTAAGGGAAAAGCTAAAGCTCAGGGCGACCTAACAGTAGGCAAGCCCAAGTTTAAGAAGTCAGGATTTACTAAGAGTGGGCCAGGTGAGTCGAGCAACTCACAGGGCAAGACAAAGAGCAAGGATACTAGCATGGAATGTCACCATTGCCACAAGACTGGGCATTGGAGGCGCTCATGCCCCGTGTATCGTGAGGACATTAAGGCAGGCCGCGTTACTCCTGTTGGTATGTCTTCTTCTTCTTTTATTCACATGATTGAGATTAACCATGCAAGTTACGGAACTTGGGTACTAGATACTGGTTGTGGTTCTCATCTATATAATCATGTGCAGGGCCTCCGAAACCAAGAACCCCTCATCAAGGGTGAGGTTGACCTGCGTGTCGGGAATGGAGCACGTGTTGCTGCAGTCTCGAGGGGAACATACGTGATCCAGCTTCCAAGTGGATTCGAGTTATCTTTATATATCTGTTATTATGTTCCTTGTTTGTCCAAAAACATTATTTCAGTTTCTGCGCTTGACAAACTTGGTTTTTCATTTGTAATAGAAAATAACAGTTGTATTTTCTCATTACACAATATGATTTATGGCAAGGCAGTTTCCATGAATGGAATTTATGTTTTAGATCAAACCACTGAAATATTACATGTGAATAACAAGAGATTAAAGGTAGGTGACAAAGATCAAACTTATCTATGGCATTGTCGTATGGGACACATAAATGAGAAACGCGTAAAACAGCTCATACAGAATGGAGATATCTCGGCCTTTGATTTCGAATCATATGGCACGTGTGAATCATGTCTCATCGGTAAGATGACTCGTATTTCCTTCAAAGGTGTTGGAATGCGCGCTGCCGACCTATTAGGACTCATACATACGGACGTATGTGGACCTATGTCGATCAACGCACGAGAAGGCTATAGGTATTTCATCACTTTCACGGATGATTTGAGTAGATATGGCTATATCTACTTAATGAAGCATAAAAGTGAATCCTTTGACAAGTTCAAAGAATACCAGAATCGGGTACAGAACAAGCTGAGAAGAAAGATTAAAACACTACGTTCTGATCGTGGTGGTGAGTATCTTTCACACGAGTTTGATCAACACCTCAAAGACTGTGGCATCGTGCTACAGTTGACTCCACCTGGAACACCACAATTAAATGGTGTGTCCGAACGGAGAAATCGAACTCTACTCGATATGGTTCGATCCATGATGAGTCACACCGTTGTGCCTGATTCATTGTGGGGCTATGCTCTTTCGTCAGCCGCTCTAATACTTAACCGAAGCCCGTCTAAAGCTGTTGACAAGACTCCATACGAATTATGGAAGGGAACGGTCCCTAACTTGTCCTTTATTCGGGTTTAGGGCTGCGAGGCTTATGTCAAGTGGAGACACGAGGATAAGCTCGGCCCGCGATCGGTCAAGACATACTTTATAGGCTATCCAAAGGGGACTTTTGGTCATTACTTCTACTCGCCAACCGAACATCGTGTTTTTGTTGCGGCTAGTGCGACGTTCTTAGAGAACGAATTTCTCGAGAACAAGTCGAGTAATAGAACCTTCGATTTATCGGAGGTTCAAGAACCAACTACCGAGCAACCATTGGAGGAAACAGTTCCTACAACCGAGGTTACGGTAGATATTCCCGAGAAACCTAGGAGGTCGGGAAGAGTCTCCATTCCTCCGAACAGATACATTGGTATGGTCGAGGAACATGATATGGATGACGTCTTACTCCTAGAGGGTAATGACACTAGTAGAAAAATAGTCATTTGCGGCTCTTCATTTGAGGCGTTTTTGGCAAACCGCCGCAAATAAAAAACAAATGTTTCTTTCTTTTTTAAGAACATAAATTTATTTGAGGCGTTTTTTTAAAAATCCGCCTCAAATAAGAGATTTGCGGCGTTTTACTTGATAACGCCTCAAATAGAAAAAAGTTAATTTAAGAGAAAATGACGTATTCACAATTCACAACTGCTCTATCGAAAGAACCCTAACCCTCTTCTTCAACCCATAGATCTCTGTCAAAATCCAAACCCTCTTCTTCACCGCCATAGATTTCTGTCCCTATTATCTTCCCCGTCGAAGTCCTCTTCATTCAAATCCACATTTGTCAACCCTATCCAACACTGGCCGCTCAATTCGACAGAAATCTTCCGCCTTGTAACTTGTAAGTGTCTCCTCTTTAAATTATTTTCGATTAGGGTTACTTATCAAATCGTTATAAAGTTTTTCTTCAGATTATTGTTGATTAGGGTTACTTATCATATCTTTAATTTGTGGAATTTAGTTTGAAATTTCTAATGGCTGTGAGATTTATATCCATTTGTGAAATTTCTAATGCCTGTGAATTTTAGTTTGCATTCCGATAGTGTGAAATTTTCCCTTTGTGAGTATTAATCCCCAACTTTTTATTCTCAATTTTAGTTTTCGGGTTTAATTCGATTGATTATTAGAAGTTTTGTGTTTGTTTGATTTTGATCTTATTAGTTTTATCAAGTGCAGGTTTTTCGATGATTCAAGTAGCCATTTTAGTCCCTAGCTCACTAGGAATTACTTCGAGGTCTTAAAAAGAAGTAATCACACTTTGTTTTTAATTTTCAGACTTTCTGTATAGTTGCTATGTGTTCTAGTTGTTGATGTAGTCTGCTGAAATGCGATCTTATTTGTCAGGAAATGGATGTTAGTGAAGAATCTAGTTGGAAACTTGTTCATGGTGATGTTTTCCGGCCTCCTTGTAGTTTATCTCTACTTTCAGCCGTCATTGGTACTGGATCTCATTTGGCGACTCTTATTTTCCTCATGATCATTTTAGCAATAGTTGGGATGCTCTATATTGGGTATGTTGCTGAAACCCCTTACAAATATGATACACTACCGCTGAATATAGATATTTATTGTGCCATTTTGGGGTATATTCTTCCTACAACATGGCTCCAATGTCATTTTTGCTACCTTGATGGCATTTTTGTCAAGCGACTTTAGACGTTTTCTTTTAGTCATAATTTTGTAACCGGTTTTGTTTCTTAACATGTACGATTTGGTAGCAAATATCTACTAGCCAAGAATCAGCATGTCTTGTTTTTTAGTACCATTAGTTGGAACAGTTTATGACTTTGATTTTTTCCCTCTTAATATAACACAAGAGAGGAGCTATCGTGACAACTTTCATTGTATGCTATGCCTTGGCATCATTCATATCAGGTTATGTTAGTGGGGGAATGTATTCTCGTAATGGTGGTAAGTATTTGTAACTTTGTTATATATCTTTTTATTTTAACCTTATTTTGTTACTTTCTGTATTTTTTTTCTTTTTTTTCTTCTGCAAGGAGTTAGTAGAGGCAGTGCGCAGAGCAGCTTGCCTCCCTAGTGCTGAATTTATCATGGTTTTTGCCTATTTTTTGTTTATATTGATATCGCTATTGATAACGCTTCTCCATTTATATTTCAGGTAAAAACTGGATAAAGTCAACAATCCTTACTGCTTCGTTCTTCCCCTTTTTGTGCTTCGGGATTGGATTCATTTTAAACACTATTGCTATATTTTATGGGTCTCTAGCAGCTATTCCTTTTGGGACAATGGTAAGTTGTGATGTGGTACATCATATATAGGATGTAGGTTTTTTTCACTTGATAGATTCTTGTTTTTTCAATATCATGAAATGAGGTGTAGAATTTACTATTTTAAGACCTTTGTATCTCGTACCAGTGGACCGTGAAATTGTCCTGATATTGCGATTGCTGTAGCGTTAGTGTAAGTTGTTATGTCGTATGTCATCTAAAGGATTTAGTTTTGTCTTGCATGATTGGTACTGGTTTTATTGTTATCATGAAATAAGACTTATATGTACTATTTTAAGACTGTCGTATGCGTACCAGTTGCACCGAAGAATTGTCCAGATATAAGACTATTGTAGCGTTATTGTAAGTTGTGATGTGCTATTCCTTTTAAAAGATTTAGGATTGTCTTCCATCATAGCCTGATAGGTATTCGTTTTTCCGATATCTTGAAATGAGGGGTAGAATGTATAATTCAACGGTCCATTGTTTGCGTTTAAATCTGTTTAACTGTCATGATAGTTGGATAATTTTTAATGAGGTGTAGAATTATTGTAAGTTTTGTTGTGGAACTGTTGTATATCGGTATATGTTGATACAATCTTAGCCAAACTGTCGTGACAAATGGTTATTTTTCAAATGAGGTGTTGAAGTTTTACGAGCTACGTCTTTGTACATCACATGAATGCTAAACTGTCATACATGTTAATACTAATCTTGGCCTCATCATCAAAAGAGTCGTATAAGCTATTTTATAGCCACAGTATGTTGTATAAGTGCTGTAGAACTGTACCAAATTTACAGCAATGAGATCTAAAGTTATTCGCAAGGCCATTGTATGATGATGAATAATTGAGTACTGATCTTGTTTCCTTGTGCTATATTTTTGATTGTATTGTTTTTTCTTTGGAATTTGAAGGTTTGGGAGAGGTTTGAAGCGCAAGCCTATGGCTCTTATCAAGAAGCTTCGCAAGGCGGTATGATTTTCATATATTTTTTATTGTTATGTATTGATTGTGCATCTATATGGTTTGTGTTGGTATTTAAACATTTTTTTTCGAAAGGAAGTAGTTGTATTCTTCCAGTCACGGATTAAGATGTATTTCCTTGATGTAAATTGACGAATGTTATTCCTAATGTTACAAGTAAAATATATCAAGTAACTTGTTGTTTTCTCTTTTCATTTTAAAAATTTACTTCGTTAACTTGCATATTTCTTGAATTTTTGTGTGCATATACCTTGCTTGCTTCGTTGCGTTTTAACTGCGCCATGTAGTAAAATAAAATAAAATCGCTGACAAAAGAATTCTTACATCGTAAAACTCATGATTTTGTAGGTTTGGTCCTGGTAAATGGACATCAAAGAGGCGGAAAATTTACAATCTGAAAGATGCTCTTACAGGTTTGTTATTTTCTTTGTTAATCTGACATTTTGTCCTTCCCAATTAAGGTGTTATTAGTGTACCTATGCCTCTTCATTTCCTAAGGGCAGATTGAAATGGTCACAATCTGTTCAAGGCTTTGTGCTTTAGCCAGTTACTCTGAACCAGAATTACAAACCAATACAACTCTAGCCAATTATTCGGATTGCCAAAATCTTGTGTTTGAATTTTCCTCAAACCCCCTGCCACATCTTTGATTTAACTTATCATAATCTAAAGGGTATTTGACACGAATAGTGTTTGGAAAAATCCCCTTGTGAGCTAGCCATGAGTCCCAACGACCATGTTAGAGATTACTGGAAACCAAGGACTCTCGGTCCCTGATGATTGCCAAATCGAAATCAAATATATTATCTTTTCAAATAGCTTCACTACAATTAATGAAGTATCATGCTTTGCAGATACAACTGAAGTTCTTGGCTGAGGAAATGCAAGCAATAAGCAAAGGGATCGAAAAGGTTATTCAGGAGTTGACTGCTTCAGGAAATGATGGCCCTGTTTCAGAAGCGTGGAATTGTTGATAAGCCCTCAAATTACAAATTTTGTTGAATTGTTGATAACACACGCACACACACACACACACTAGCAGCCCTCTCCATTGTAGTAGCCACTTCAGAGAATCACGGAGTTCCATCACATTGTCAAGTGTAAATTGATGTCAAAAGCAATTAGTATAGATTGCATTTTATTTAAAACACTTGTATTATTTTAAAAACATGTAAGATTCTCTTGTGAAATAATACATTTGAGAGTTATCATATTTAAATAATTTGTCTGCATTTATTCATATTAAAAAAAAAAAAAAAAAAAAAAAAATTTTTTTTACACCTATTTGCGGCGTTTTTTTCAAAAAACGCCTCAAATAGATGACTTATTTGCAGCGTTTTTTTCAAAAAATGCCTCAAATAGCCTTTTCTATTTGCGGCGTTTTTTTAAAAAAACGCCTCAAATAACCTCTTATTTGCGGCGTTTTTTTTACGCCTCAAATGACTTTTTCTATTTGCGGCCCCCTTATTTGCTGCTACACTAAAAACGCCGCAAATGGCCTCATTTTTGACGCCTCAAATAGGTATTTTTCTACTAATGTGAACCCACAACCTATAAAGGTGCCATGACCAGTTCTGACTCAAAGCTATGGCTAGAAGCCATGCAATCCGAGATGGACTCCATGTATGAGAACAACGTGTGGGATCTTGTGGACCTACCTGCAAAGGTACGTCCCCTTCAATGCAAATGGCTTTACAAAATAAAGCATGTCGTGGAAGGTAAACAAGATATCCATAAGGCAAGACTAGTTGCTAAAGGTTTCACCCAAGTGTCAGGCTTGCACTACGATGAGATCTTTGCACCCGTAGTCATGCTACGTTCCATTCGGATTATCTTAGCAATCGCCGCATTTCATGACTATGAAATATGGCAGATGGACGTTAAAACCGCCTTCTTAAACGGTTATTTGGAGGAAGAGTTGTACATGGTACAACCCGAGGGTTTTATTGATCCAGAAAATCCTAAGAAGGTTTGCAAGCTTAAGCGTTCCATCTATGGACTTAAGCAAGCATCACGGAGTTGGAATCATCGCTTCGACCAAGTGATAAAAGAGAATGGGTTTATTCGATCAGTCGAGGAACCATGTCTCTATATCAAGTCGAGTGGGAGCAAGATTGTATTCCTAGTACTGTATGTCGACGACATACTCTTGATTGGGATTGACATACCTCTCTTATCTTCGGTTAAAGCATGGTTGAAAAACCATTTCCAGATGAAAGATCTGGGAGAGGCACAAAGAATTTTGGGCATCCGTATCTACAGGGATAGATCAGGACGGATGTTGTCTCTCAGTCAGGAGTCTTATATAGATAAGATCCTAAGAGATTCAGCATGACGAACTCCAAGAAGGGGTTCCTTCCTATGACTACTGGGCTTCACTTGAGCAAGACTCAAGAAGCTAAGACATTGGAAGAGAAGGAGCGCATGAGTCGGATTCCTTATGCTTCGGCAATAGGATCGATCATGTATGCCATGATATGCACACGTCCAGATGTTGCATATGCATTGAGTATGACTAGTCGATTCCAAGCTCATCCAGGTGAACAACACTTGATGGTCGTGAAAAACATTCTTAAGTACCTACGGAGGACTAAAGATTGGGGATTGACTTACAGAGGCGACTCGACGCTCTGCGCCACGGGTTACGCAGATGCTAGCTTCCAAACGGATCGAGACTACTCATCTCAGTCTGGATTCGTTTTTACTCTTAATAACGCTGCTGTCAGCTAGAAAAGTTCTAAACAAAGTGTTACAGCAGATTCTACAACTGAGTCCACGTAAAAGGAGATATTTATTGATAAGATCGCTACGGATGACAACATAGCTGATCTTCTTACAAAAGCATTACCACGTGATAAGCATGAAGGGCACATTCATTCCATGGGAATTAGATGTATTCCTAAGTTGTAGTACTCTTTTATGAATTCATGTATTAATTCATTTTCTCGTGTACTCTATTCAACCTCATTGTTATGATATATAATGTTTTGTTTCTCATGTGGAATTGTACGCCAATTTTGAACACCACAAAGTGAACTGAATAAACATTACATCGTTTTAGTCCTTGATTACCCACTTGAGCTGATAACTCAGGTAATCATTTTGTGACGTTGGTTGATGGTGGGTTCAACGAGCCATAAGTCACACGGATGACTGACCAATCACAAAGGCGAGTTATACGGATATCTCGTAGGGAACCCCGTGACAACGTTATGGAGTCCTAAATGTTTTATAACATTGGGTACCAGGTCATGGATAGGACCTCCATAGTGTTCCTTAGAGTCGAGTCTTTTGACTTTCAACTGTATCTTGAGATTAAGGCAGATTTTGGGTAACTTTGGTTTCTTTCCCACGGTCATCGTAACAGGGGCCAAGAGGATTTTTTCTGGGTTATTTCATGCTGCGCGATATCGGCAGGATTCGAGTTGAGGGAAATATTCAAACCCTTATCAGGATTTTATCATTTCTCAGGGTCACTCGAGGAGTAGTAACTGAAATGCATGGTCATGCTCGAATACAGATTCGTTTTATCAGTTAAGTTACTCTCTAGTCGGGGAAACCACTCTTGATACAGATCGCTTGTGAGATACGACCTTTGCGAATGCGGATTTGCAAATTGTCTTACATTGAGTGGGAGAAATTTTAAAAGGATAAGAGAATCGGTTATCGCACCTACACTTGTACGGACAAGTGGGAGTTTGTTGGAGCTTGTGTCCTCCACATGTAGTGTGATAACGTCATTGCACATACCCTTGTACGGACAAGTGGGAGATTGTTGGGGCTGGTGTCCTTGACAATTAAGTACAATGACTTATTAAATCTCTTTAAGGATCACAAGGGCATACTTCAGTATTATTATCAGTTGATCCACGTTTATCAATAACGGTTGGCTTGCTAGATAAGTTTGACGTTATTGTCATACGGATGGCGGTGATCAACTGGTCCCTATACGTCACACATATAGGACACGTTTGAGAGATGTGAAGGTATGAAAATACAGTCACATTTATGCCGAATACGACTAAACAGTTAGTTAGAGGTATTGACTATTAAATTAGTCAATAAGATGTTGAGATTATTATTTAATACGGATTAAATAATTTTAGCTAATACGGATTACATGATTAATTCGTAAATTAAATATAAACGGTTATATTTAATTAAATATTGAATTTGCGTATTAATTTAAACAGTTATATTAATTGGGTCAATTATACAATATCGTATTTTATCAAACCATTATTAATACATCGACTGTATTAATATCTGATAACATGTGTGCGATTTATAATAAATACCCGCGAATAATATTTAGCAAAACGGGTCGAATCACGCAAAGGAAGAAGGTAAGAGTGGAGAAAGCCCACTCTCACCCACCCAATTCGGCCGACCCACGAGTGCTACATAAAGAGAGTCCTTCTCCTTTTGTCAGAGACTGGTTAATTCATAATCTTAAGAATTAGGGTTTTGAGAACATTATTTTCCCAAAACCCAGATCTCACATCTAAAACCTCACAAAACTCTCCCCATATTGCAAGGCAATTGGAGAGCCTTTCTAGCACACGCGGCATCATCTTAAACAAAGTCTTAGGTGCAAGTTATAGGAGGGAATTTACTTTAATTCCTGTTCTTAGGCCTATTCAAGCAAGGACCCAAGGTTGTATTCTTTTCATGTTTTTATTTAACTTATGACAATAATCTCAACTGTAAAATTCGTTATAATCCTTCATGTTTAGGGCGAATACATGCTATATTCCCCACAAGTAATACATGGTTATATGTATGCTCATGAAGGGAGATTGTGGAGGTGTGTGGTTGCGATAGTATTGACGACTGTGAGCGGTAACACTTATGAGCGTGAGTAGGTTTTAATGACAAAGTTCTCTACTAGGATGAAAGAAGGTAACTGTTCCTGGTCAGACATGCTTGATGGATTGTATTAGTATTGGA
The DNA here is from genome assembly GCA_029255685.2 of Silene conica. Lineage (NCBI taxonomy): Eukaryota > Viridiplantae > Streptophyta > Magnoliopsida > Caryophyllales > Caryophyllaceae > Silene > Silene conica. The sequence goes on from CM055319.2 coordinate 8,299,628, forward strand.
TTTAAATATGTGATATAGAAGCAATGCAAAGTTGTCGGCACTTAGATGATTTGCAGTCGATGGTAGGATAGCGCCAGGTGAACTATTTTATGGCTCGTGTTGGCGTTGCTTGGTGAAGTAACGTCAAGGATAGAAGGTGAAAGTTGAATGAGGTTTGTTAGCTGTATGTCATGCGTTTAGGTTATGAGGATACGAGGACGGAACATGTTTCTTTGAGGGGGATAGGAGATGATCGTGTCGAATATCAAGTCTTTCAGTCAACTTTATATAAGTTTTACATATGCTATCAGCATTGTTTTGCGTTGCGCATCCTTGGGATGCGATGTTGTAAACTTATAAAAGATTGAACTTGTAAGAGTTTGAGTGCATTCTGCACATCCTTGGGATGTGGTGTTTGGCGGTGAGTAAGATGTCTTTAGAGTAGGTTGTACTAAGAGATGATCGCGCGCTATATCTTGTCGTTGGTTTGGGTTGAGCCCTCGTTTGTGTATACCATTTTTAGTCATGTCTCATCTTGTGAGGACGGTGATACCGATGACATGTGGTGACATGTTACTTTCGAGTTAAGTGTTCTTTCAGTTTGGTAGTTTTGAACTTCGAGGACTAAGTTTATTCTAAGTGGGGAAGATTGTAACAGCCCCCTTTTAGTTAAAGCTGAGTTGTAGATCAACTCGACCAAGTAAGTGATACTCGACCGAGTAGGTCGCACTCGGTGGAGTATGTGGTACTTGGTCGAGCCCCTTTAGGCAGAAGCTGAGTTGCGAGACAACTACTCGGCCGAGTGAGTCTTTTCCAGACGTTGGACCGCAGTTTTTATATAAAGTAAACCGAGGTTATAAACCTCATTCTTATCCAAATCTGAAAACAAAACCCTAATCCCTTATCACCCCCCTTCCTCTCAGTTTCTGTCAAGAGCCCGTTGCAAGAGTATAGGAGCGCCGATCATCTAGCCTAGTTCGTAGCTAGCAAGTAAGTGTTGTTTATCAATTTGTTATCGTGGTTCTTAATTCTGATTAGTGAGTAACTGTATATACCTATCATTCATAGGAGGAGGATCCGTTGAGAAACGTTGGTAGAACGCATTTGGTTGGCACCTTCTTGTTGATTTCTTGAGGTAGGGTTTCCCTACTCAGCACTGTATGATTATGTTGTGACGATACTGTATTATGATTGTATTACCATGTATAGTGTGATGTATGAGATGCCAATGGTAACGTGTGGGACCGTTGCGGGGAACGACCCACTCCTATGATCGCTTCCCGTGGGACTCGCCACGGGGAGGATGTGCACATTAATAGTCTAGGTACCTACTTGCTGTGGTAAGTGGGGGAATTGGTGTGGGGCTAAAGGCCACCACGGAGTTGTCTAACGGTGATAGCAGTGAAAGATGTTTATCAGATTGTGTTGTGCCTTAGTATTGTATTCGTCTTATTATTCAGTTGTTGACGCTTGTTGTTGTTTTACTGTGATGATCCATATATTGGTGAGCAGAGTCTCAGGTTTGTAGATGTCTGATGCTTGCTGGCTTGGGAGGATGGGTCACCTACAGTTTTGTAGAGTCTTATGAGTTTTAGCTTCCGCAATGATGTTTTTGGGATTACAGTTTTGTTGTCAGACGGTTGTATTTCACACTTGACTTCTGTTCTTTAATTATAATAAAGTGGCTATTGTTATTTATCTTATACTGTACCTCAATCCTCAGGTAACTGAGATGATATTACTTGCATAGTGTGATGGTCCTTTTTAAAGGCCTTGGATTATGAGGGTGTTACATCTAGTCTTTTCATTTAAATTACGGCATCACTCCTACGCATCCCAGAAACTTTCTTTGGTGATCCCTCATCCTAAGACTATTCATCTTACAAGCACAAATAATTGTGAAGTCCTTATCATGGGATTGTAGATGAAATTGTACTTTTTTTTCATATACATAGTATTTTTAATCATTTGAGTTTATTAGCTAGCCTTTTCTGTTAATTAAAGACGTTTCTTGATAAGATAGAGCAAGCACCCAATTAACACGACATAAAAACAACAAATTCCGAATTTTTTTTATATAACCCCAACTAGCTTAGAACCCGTGCAAAATTGCACGGGCATGCATAAAAAAATATATAAATAGTCTTTTAAAATTTATAGCTATACTTTTATTTAATATAATAGTATGAATGTAAAATATTTTGCACATTCAAATTAAAGTACAATATTGAATTGAGATTGAACATTTATAATTCTTCTAACATTATTAGATAAAATTCATATATAATTAGTATACTAATCGGTCAAAATTTTGTATGCACGTGTGTGATATCTTCACCCAAGCATTCATAATCTCATATGCTTAATTATACGCATATCTTGTTTCATATTGATGATAACTTCGAGAGTAAACGAAAAACACTCATCCAATAACTTTTATAAATCATTAGTTAAAAAATATCATTAATTCTTAAATCATGAAAAATGCAAACATATTTTATGTGTAGGTGGGTATCCTGTCCCATTATCCATCATGGATTCACGGGTGAAATATGTGTACTTGTACCCCTCTGCAAATGCTCTATCCATATTCACCGCATTGGGGTTGTTTCTGTACAACTAACGACATCTTTAATTTTTAGTAATAATCACAATATAGATGATCCAAATAATTATAATTATAATGTACACATGTAAAATAAGTATTGTATTGCATAAGAGGTATGCATGTGATGTTTACGGATCATTGTTTCCTTATGTTTTTTAACACTACACAACAATCTCCCTGTAATTTTTAATGACATAGTACGATATGGATCGTATGAAGTTCAATTAAAAAAACATGGTAGAAACGGGCCATATGAAAGAATAATTTTTATAATTTTAAAAATATGAAAATAATAAAAACTTTATATAATCTGCTAATTATTTTTTTTCCTAATCTAGTGTTAATTTAATTTAATAGTAAATCTTGTTAAACAATTTTTAATCTTATCGTTATTATAAATTCTCTTGCTTCGCCTATTTTAAATAGTTAAAGGCTAAAACTTGTTACTAATACCCATATTTTGGGTAAGGGTATGTAAATTTTTTGTACACTTTTTTACACTAAATTAATATAAACTTTTTACCCAATACTTTTAGTAGAACATGGTTATGATGTTGAAAAACACACATAAATAATTGGCTAATTATAGGCTAACTATATATACCCCTGCTAAAAAAAATCCCCACACTATAAGTATCGACGTATGGTACTCTTGCATAATAATATGCACATAAATAATACTCCCTTCTATTCTACATAAAAGTCTCATTGTTTGAATATATGGGTGGAGTATTTTAATAAAATGAGACTTTAGGTAGAATAGGAGGGAATATGAAATAGTATAATTTATTGTATCAAATTGTACACGGTTTTATCATATTCGTAATGTAGTATAATTTTGAAGGATTTGTTTGTCTTTTATTCTTTGATTATTGAAGAACATGGCTGGGGTATACTCTGTCTATAAAGTTTAGTATTGTTATATTAATAATTTATTCAGTAGTTAGTTTTTTTTATAATTACAATTGATAATAATGGCCATAAAATATATGATACAACTTTTCTTAATAGTGTTATATTTATTCAATAGCTTTTTGCGAATAATAATAATATACTTTATAAAGGATTTTATCCCGTATATTTGACGGTTCATAAAAGATTGACTCAAGATTGCTTGTTTTTTATTGGTTGGTTTTTGAAATAAATATTATTTGCCCTTTTGCGAGTGTATTTCTTTGATTGATTATTTAGAGATTAGTTGCCGTTTTTTTCTTAAGGGTTATTGTTTAATTGTTTATTAATAATTATGTAAATATTCTTTTCTACAATTAATATAGATTGGAAGGAAAACAAAATTCACCAAATTAGTTGTTGTGTATTTTATTAATAATTAACTAAATATTCTTTTCGAAAGTTAATATAGATGGGAAGGAAAAGAAAACTTAACATATTAGTTGCCGATTTTTTTAGTGCATTTTATAGATTAATTATTAAAAAATATTCAAAGAATGATTTGGAAAATTTTGTATCATTTATATTTAGTCATTGATATCATATCTTAACACATTTAGTTAATAGAATATTTCTATAAATATGGAGGATAGTTAGGCGGGAAAAGCAATTTTTGAGAATGAATGTGGGGTTGCCACGTGTCTAGTGGTTCTTCTTATATACTTATATATAGATATATAGATTCAATATGTACCAACATAGTCCATGTTATATTTGTGATACTCCTCCCGTTTAGCTGTTGAGTACTCAGTCGAGCAGGTCGTACTCGACAGAGTACTCGTTTTTGATATTCTGACAGAGTTTGTTTATGAGGTACTCGGTCGAGTATAGGTGATACTCGGTCAAGTATCGGTCTGGAATCAGTTCTGCGAAGGTTTGATTAAAATGTAAGGGGTTATATTTTAAAACATCTTATTCTTTCATCACTTTCATAATCAATTTTTCATCCATAATCGCAAACCCTAATCATCTCCAGTCACTCCATCTTATTATCGGTAAGTAAAGTCTTGTCTTTTGGGTTAGATCCTTTGTAACACCCTCATTTATCTAGGATCCTGAACTAGGACTTTCCAAACAAATAAGACTGTTACCATCCTGAATACACAAGGGTAGTAGATACTCAAAGAGAAAGAAGCGCAGTACTTTAAATTTAAATGATGTTTAAAGTCTATTACATCTTATTCAAAGTCCAAAAACAAAACCGAGTCATGACCAAGTGAAATAAAGTCTGAAGGAAAGAACTAATGTGATCTACAAGCTCAATCACAACCCGAAACTCCAACCTGACCGAAACTCCCGGCGGAGTATCGTCGACTGTCGTCGAACACCAGCATAAAAGCTGAAGACACCAGGCCTGGTCCTGCAGAATCACCTTGGGTTTATATCGAAAAAGTATCCACTCCATACTCCAATTAGTAACCAATGCATATGCATGCTCATGAATATAACCATACCATTAATAATTCATGCCAAACACTATATTCATGCCACTTATGATTAACACATTATAACATCCATTCACAAAACAATTCAAGTACAGTGATAAGTGTATCCTACCTGATCAAGCAAACTCCGCTCCGGGCAATCACGCAATCAACAGGAATCAGAAATACTCCACTTCAAACTCGTTCCCTATGAATATTACTTAATATTAAATCTCTATTTAACATAACACGTTCGTAACTAATTAATCAGTCAACTTCGTAAATTAGACCTTTATAGAAATCAATTACTCAACCAACTCGTCCTCCTTACTTTTATAATTTTTAATTAAATAACCGAACATGGGAATACAATCGACTATCGATGACCGTCACATTCTTATATAACAATTTACTTAACAATTCTAATAATTAATAATTTGAACAATAGTACTATAATAATAATAATCATAATAATATTATTATTAACAACAATAACAATAATACTAATACTAATAATAATAATAATGATAATAATACATCATGCAAACACGACACAAACATAAACAACCCCTCGACAGCCTCCCAAAACAGTCCCTTCGACCACCCCAACGCTGCCTGCACCACCACCAACCCACGGTGGCTGCCACCACTGCACCATGACGCATACATTGACACCAACCACAACCCCTGACTCGTCCCCAACAGTCGCCGGCATCAACAACAAACACCCTGCTCACAACACAACCTACTGCAACCGTGACCTACAACACGGTTTTCCTACTCTGTAAACACGGCTGCCACCACCAGTACCACAATCCAAACCACCACCAGACTCCTCCCTAGACACCTATCACTCCCCATGACTCCCTGGTGGAAACCACCAGGCCTCGACACCACTCAAACCCTCTGAAACAGCCACCACAAACCTGATGAACACAACCCACGTCCCCTATTTCTGCATCGTCTTCACTCCTCCTAACAGACTGTCAACAGTAGGTTTTCCCGACCACCACACACCACCCCAGAACCACCAACATAACATACTAACACCACACTACCAGTACTCATGATATTGCAACAAGCATTAAACTAAAACACGATCAAAACGCAAAAGAAAACGAAACAGAATAATAAAAACGCAGTCACTGTCGACATTCATGGTGGTTAAAGAGATACCCACGGTGGTCCTACGATGGTTTAACGAAGACAAACATGTTAAGGACACTACAAGGATTACTTACAACCATGAAACACTGAATCGATAGTCTGAAAAAGGCAAGAAACAGGGTGTTAAACTTACAGTCGCGCAAGGGTGGGAACGATGAATGTGATGGCTGTTTTTGCGTTGTTTTCTTTCTCTTTTGTTCTTCTCCAACCTCACGGTGGTCAAGGTGGGTAGGGTTTTTGTGTTGTTGGTGAAGGGAGCCTACATATTGTGATGTATAGTCAGTTACTATGAAGTTGAAAAATGTTCACCACTGGTTGTGTATTGAGTATTGTGATTATATGTCTCGTGTTGTTTACTTCATTTATGCAGTTGACTGACCCCGTGTATTGTTTTAAAATTGTGGTGATCCATTTGAGGATGGTGAGCAGTTGATTAACAAGTTGAATATTGACTAATACACGGGACATGGATGGGACAAAGTCTTCACCTAGTGTCGTCTTAGTTAAGCTTCCGCAGAGTTTTGATATTTTTTTATACTGTAATTTGTATTTGACTTTGGAGTTTTGAGACACCTGTATTTTGTTTTTGGACTCCAAGTTTTATATTTAATTTATTTCATTATGGTAACTGTGATGCGTACTACCTCGAATATCCGAGTTAATAGCACCTTTATATGTTAGGATAGTCATTGGTAAAGGCCTTGATATATATATATGGGTGTTACAATATTTTTCCTAACCGTAGGTAGTACATACTCTCGAGTATAAGACTAATTTCATATTCCTTTCCTTCCTTTTTATGGATGATGATGAAACATGCAACTGTTACCTTTGGTGTATACTGGGTATGTAAAACCGTAAAACCACCGAGTATATATGAGATCCTAGCTAGAAAGTCTCACCAAGTTTTACCGACTAGATACCATTCTTACAGGTCAAAATGACCCGGAGGGTGAAGATGAAGAACAAAAGGATGAAAAAAAATGATATCCACCCTTTTTTCCACCATTAATCTCCCTTTAGACAAACCATTTTGGTCTTCTTCAAAAGACAGGATTTTGACACCATTTTAAAATCAAATGTGACCAATTTTACAAGTTATCATAAATTGTAAACTAATTAGACCTCTATGATTATATTCGATCACAAAGACAAAAACGATTCGTCTAAAACGAGAATTTGTGTTTTCCGATAACCAAAACCAATTTCTTTTTTTTAAACAAAAATGAAAAAAATGAAAAAAGAATAGAGAAGTCACAAATATTCTCCCCCATCCACCTATATCCCTCCCACCCCCACCTCTTCCCCTTGACTAACATGTACCACCACCATTTCCACACACCACCAACCAATCCAATTACTCCAATACCTTTTCCATTATCATGCCCCCTTCTTCTTCCTCTCCATACACCACCCCAACAACCACCAAACCCCGCATCAAACCCCATACCTCCTCTCACACCACCACCACTTCCACCGCACACACCACCCAACTCTTCTGCCGTCACCATACTCTTTCCTTAACCGCTACCGGAACCCTAGATCTCCTCATTTTAATCCTCGTCTTAATCTCTTCTACTTTCCTCTTAACCTCTTACCTTTCCTATCTCTTCACCTCCTTATCCCTCCTTCTTCCGTCAATCCCCGTCTCCCTTCCGCCGTTCTCCTCCTCCGCCGCAATCGCCGCCGCGTTGTCCGCTTTCTTTGCTGTTTCCGCCGCCGCGCTTTGTCGACGGCCTCGCCGATGCGCGAATCCTGCCTGTAAGGGGCTTACCAAAGCCCTTGAGTTTGACCTGCAGCTTCAGACTGAGGATTCCCTTAGTAATGGCGGCGGCGGTGGTGGTAATAATGACGTGGTTGAGAGGTTGCCGTGGAAGGGAGGGAGTGAGAGTAATCCGGATTATGAGTGTTTGAGAGCGGAGTTGAGGAAGATGGCGCCTCCGAATGGTCGTGCTGTGTTGTTGTTTAGGGCTAAGTGTGGTTGTCCTGTTGCTAAGCTTGTTGGCTGGGGTCCTAAGAAAGGTCGCAAGGGGAGTAAGAAGTGAGTCATCCTTTCTGCTTTCTTTTCCGTCTTCCCTTTTCATTTACTTCCTCCGCCATGATCATTTGTTTACGTTTGATTGAAATATGTCTCAGGAAAATTATATAATGCAACAAATGATTTGATTCCACAATTGATTAGTCTTCGCGATTAAGTGAATGTATCTGTGTTTGTTTACTGTGTTTTCTGTTCTGATTCATTTTCGTTTTTGGTTGATTGATCACTGTGTTCGATTGATTGGGCTGACTGATTGTGTGAAAGGAGACTTTGTTAGGTACAGGTACAGAATCTAGGGTGTATGGGAATGTGTTACATAAGGTACACCGAAGGATTTTTCGTGTGGAAGATATAAATGAATTGGCCGCAGTTATATTTAACTTTCATGTCATGTTACACCTCGGCCAATGTGAAACTTGAAATTGACGATAGTTTTTGTAAGTTATAGATTAGAATATAAGTGAATAGAGAATCTGGATCATCATTTTCTGTTGGGTGTAATGAAGTACAGTGGGTTGCATCGTAGGATTTTTGGTGTATAGGATAGAAATGAGATGTCTGTTGGAGTTGAGTTCTAGTTCTGCTTGTATGTGCTGGTTGAAGTTTAGTTGGCTGCCTGCTAGATGTATATTTATGTGTAGCTCGGCGTGCATTTGTGTTTGTTAATTGGTAATTGCAGTAATGATATGGGCAATGTTTATCTTGGAGAATGTATTGGTATGTCGTAACTTGAGGAGTACTTGTTGGTAGTCTAACTGTCTAAGAACGTTTTTATATGATCGACTGATTGTGTTTTATCTCAGTTTTTGTAACAACTTTTTGAGTACATGTGTTGAATGTATGTTTGGCAAACACTAAGATCATAATTTAGCAATGGCGGCTGATCTATGAATAATGTGGCTTTTACCATGAATTTGTGGACAATTCAAGTTGTTGAAAGGTTAAGTAGTTTTGAGCAGACTGCATCTGTGGGTGTTCTATTTGATTCCGGCCTTCACAACTGCGGTACTTTGAACAGATGACATTTTTAAGTTAGAAAGATTGATTCCCTTTGATATATTAGCTCTGTTGCAAATGTACCCATTCGTCATTTCATCTATCACGTACCCCGATTTTCCATATTAAAGGCTTTTGGGAACGATGGAAATGCCACAATCAACAGAGGCTACAATTGAATAAGACGGAGACTTACATAGTATCATTCATCACAAAGTTTAAGTGGGGTGATGAGCAGAGACATTGACAAAGTATCTTCATCACAAAGTGATAAAATGGGGTGATGAGCAGAGACATTGACAAGTAGCAGTGGCAAAGCTTTTGGCATTGTGGAAATGCCAGTCATATAAGTGCATCTTAGTTTGAAAAGGCAAGCAAGCGCATGCTAAGGCGCTTGGCACAGGGAGATACATTTGGTAACACTCTAAAGGCTGCATGTGTGACTTTTCCCAAAAGCTACACTGCACCTTAGCTTGAGGAACAAGGTGCTAGAAGGCGCACCTTACGGAATGGAAGAAAATATTGGGTAACTAAACGTGGCACATGACTGTCCACCTTTCAACGTGATCTCTTTTAGATAATATCCCCATTTAACCTACCTTCTTATACCTTTTACCATTTGCCCACATTTTGTTAAGCTAATATGGTTCTCTATCACTGTGACATTTCCATCGATACAAAAGTGTTGGAGCTGCTATTATTCCAGTGTATCTGCTTGACACCCCATTTCATTTCCTTGCGATAATGATAAGTCTCTGGTTTATTCAGTTGTGGCCGATATTTCCATTACCAAAAGCCTTACCTTGTTCTGGAGAATTGTTGGGATTTGGTACTCCAGTTTCCATGTTATGATTTTAAGAAGGATATGTGGTGTACTTTCATCAAATTTGGTTGGTGGTAGTACTTAAATGACGTGGAAGTCTCCGGCTGTTTTTAATAATGGAAAAGGAGAGTGGCTTGTCTGTTTGTCAATATTTGTTAGATGTATAACTTTGATGTCTTGACAAATAGAAAAGGACTCTTCTATGCTTCCAGTATATTATCTTGATAACTTAAATGTAAACTTTTTGTTCAGTCCAGTTCATTCACATGACTGTGTCATGTCTCTATATCCCGTGCTTATGTGCTCAAGGGCGTCTATCAGTGTTCTCTTGAAGTTGGGATACGATGAGCAATTTCTGTATCCCTGTGACCCTGGTCTATGTTGAGTTGTTGACTCCTGATGGTAGACGTAGTTAAGAAAAGGGTTTGGATTTGGGAATCTCAGGTTCAGTGTTTGTTCAGGAAATTTCTAAAATTACTTGATTTTATGACAGACTGTTTGTGGAGGGAAAAAAAGCCATGCTTCATGAGGGAATGACGCAACTCTTGTTGTAGTTAGAAACTTGTCTTAACTCTTAAGTTCAATTCAAATTTCACAGCTTTTCTGAGTGACTGCTTTTTGAAGTGGTTTTAAGCAGCAGAAGGCACTGACTTATCAACTTCCTCTAGACTTCTTCTGACAGGGATGTATTTTGGATTGTTTTGAGATTCTGCAGTAGTCTAACAACTTCAAATCTAGGGATAGATGAAATTATGATTCTGAAGCTAAAAAAAATTGCTTAAATTCATGATTTTGCATAATATGATTTATTTGCTCAACTGTGTAGAGAATGGATTTCTATTCTATTGTGGTCTAAGTAATGTCAAATGCGGTTGTGAATCAGGGTTCGGATATTGGGAAGTTTAATGTTCTAGAGAATTTTACTATTCTATTAGGGTTTGTTGTAGATTGTAGCAGTGGATTATTGGATTTATGATGTTATGCTGCGAAAAATTATGTTGAGATTTTTGGTATGGTGCGCGACCTCAACTTTGACCTCTAACTTTCCACCTATATGTGTGGAGAGCATGTAAAAATTTGTCATTTTGATACTTTAGTATTTCAAAACAACATCAGTGCCTTAGTCCCAAAATGATTTGGGGTCGGCTGACATGAATCATCCTTTAGAACCGTGAATGGGTGATTGCACAGCTCAAAATGCGAAAATATAGAAAAAAGAAGTGAAAAAAAAGGGATTTCAAAGCAAGTATTTTTATTTTATCATTTTTCAACAAGTTAAATGGGAAATTATATGGGATGGAGTGTATATGTTGTTGAGACCTCCTTATTGAATGTGTAATCTTATTTCCCTATGTTGCATTTTAATTTCCACCCCAACTTGATGTATAGCATTCTAGAAGGACTTGGGATACCTTCAGTAGTAGTATATGTTGTTGAGACCTCCTTACTGAATGTGTAATCTTATTTGCCTATATTGCATTTAATTTCCACCCCAACTTCATGTATAGCATTTTAGAAGGACTTGAGATACCTTCAGTAGTAGTATGAAAGCTGAAAGTTATGATTCTTTTTAAGTCTTGTATTGTCTTTTCTACTTTTTATTCGCTTTTTGCTATGTAATATTTACACTCCGTGATAGTCAATAACATCAATATTCTTTGCCCTTTGGTTGGTTGATATTCGCTTACTCCCTGCATTATACAGTTCTACCTAGAATTTGCCTTTATCCATTTTTTATCCTTGTACATTGATGGATGGATGTGTTCCACCAAGACAGTTGTTCCTGTGTTGGCACAAATTTTATTCCATGGCATGTTGCATTGCTTGCGTGTTGTTTGTCAGACACGCCACCTGACTAGTTGACTGACATGATATGTGGTAGCTTCATTTTTCCTCTAATAGAGGAAAAATTCTCTCGAAAAAGCCGATTCTGACACTCATAAACACTGTGTGTCTATCACTTGCTGTTTAGTTTACTAGTTAACATATGGGCTATGGCTAACTGGTATAGTGTGTTGCTGACAGTAGCTTAACTTTATTATGTTAAAAGGTTAGTTGTTCTTTTCTTCTCTAGCAGTTAATGGCAGGAAAAGAATTTGTTTGCCTGTTGCCTTGAGCATTTAAACTACCTTGCTTTTTTTGGAGTTCCTTTGAAGTGATTCTGCTTGTAAGATGAAACCTTGCCGTGGTCTTTGTTACTCCAACATTTCATACTACCTTCTGCACTTGTGTCCGACACCTGATACTTGATGCAGGCATTCTTTTGATACTTGGACACTTCGGTTTACGTAAACATTTGAATTTTTCATGCAAAATAACTGTGACACTTACTATGAGTAAGATAAAACTTTTTCTGTGAACCCCTACTCCAACTTTTTATATGACCCTTTCTTCCCGTGTCCAACACTTGATACTTGGAAATAGATGTGAAGCCCAAGCCAAAAAATGTTCTATTTTTCATTCAAATAGTGTAGTTTGGTCCATGTCAGATATGTTTATAGATTAACAATGTTTATATATGATTGATCAACATAAGTTGTTTTAGAAGTGCCTTCAACATGTTTCAAGCTACAGAGTTTAGACAATGGATTGTGCAATATTTGTTTTGGGGTATTTTGTTTGGCTTCAAACTTCTAAGTAACACTTGTACTAGGATATCCTGTTGTTGAACGCCTTTTTCCCCTCTATGATTATCTTGCTTCTTTTTCGAGTTCCCCATTAGGATCATCTTACTTTTTTTTTCCTGGGTAAATATATATGCTGTTTACGGGTAAAATAAAGATAGGAAGATCATAGTGGAACAAGGAGTACAGGCATAAGTAACATCTAATTTGTGCTTTTCAGTTACATACCAATCATAATCTGCGATTTCTGCTTTTTATTGCAGGGCTTTAGCAAGTACCGCGTATAATGGAGATCATCGTTGACAGCTCAGGGTCATGACAGCTGATAGATGAATCTTCACATAACTAATCAACTGATCGTCATTTGGTTGAATGCTGTTTAAAGGATCAAACTGTCAATTAAAATCTTCCATCTGATTTAAATTTTATTTGGACCTGCTACTTCGAAGGGTGAAAACTTTCTTTCGCCTTCTCTATCCTAGATATTATTACAATTTATACCAATAAATCAATGAAGTCTATATGAGAGATTGATTTACTTCCGTCATTGTTTAGTTACTGTTAATGGACCTCATACTTTTGTATGGCGCTGCTGGAAAATGCTAATGTACATAGCTTCGATACTTTGGCTGATGGACTTTCAGCTGCAATTCCTTTTTTCATTTGCACTTTGATTTAGTCGGGAGGATTGCTATCTACCTACCTTCTTCCACCTTGTCTTCTACCTTCCCTTTTTGCCCTGTCACAATCGAATAACATAATATATATCGAATGGAGGGAGCATATTTTAACCGATTAGGAGAAGAAGGTAGAAAAGAGAAGGTGGATAGCAATTCTCTCGATCCCTTTCATGAATGAAAGGACACCTAGTTGGACTTGCACAAGGAGATTAAGTTTACACGCTGGTAATGTATTGGGTTTCAACATATGAAAATCAGTGGTGTGACGATCAAACATATGAAGTTATACTAATAAAAGATGCAAATTTAACAATTGTATGGAAAAATGTTGAGTTGAAAAAAAAGACACCCAAAACATAATGTGTTTTCAAAACCCTTAAGGTGCATAAAAACGATTTAAACTACATATCATTAATTATTATAACGATAATCATTTTTAGTCTAGTGGTTAAGGTGAATACATTGTAGACGTTGTGAGGTTTTGACCCAACCCAGGTTGGACATGGACCGTGGCAAGCTAGCACGAGAGGTAGTCTAGTGGGTGATTTTCGACCTCAATGGGACGAATTAGGTCAAAACCGAGTAGATGTTGTGAAAATCTTGTGAAAATAGGAGCATTCTCGATAGTTCAGGAGTAGATCTAACAAAATTGACTAGACTCGAATAACTTGGCTTATAACCAACGTAACACATGAACTCAAGACCGAGTTTGACCTGAACTTGTATTGACTATACCAAAATATCCCGACCCGAATGTTTATCGTTGCCTACCAATTATTTATTCATAACTAACTTGATAATAGTTGTCCGAAAATGAAAAAATCCGAGATATTACAGTTTGACCTGAAATCTTACAAACCCGAAATTAACACGGTCCGTACTGAGTCGACCTGAACCCGACACGCAATTATCCCGTTTGGCCGGTCTATTCGAGAGTATGTTCCCTCTAGGAAAAATTGAATGATGAACGCTTTCCCTCCAAAATAACAACCAAAACCTCAACAATTACAAACCCAGAAAAAACTTTGACTAAATGATCATATCTCATGTCCCTTTTTCTCAAACCCAAATCATTGCTCTCTTTTCTCATCCCAATTCCTACTCTTTCTCCTCTAAATTCATCATGGGTTTCTCATTATTCGACGAAATCGCTTCAAATCCAATCAGAAGCAAAAACTCACCTCGCATCTTTCTTCAATTCAATGAGGATTCAAGATACAAATCGAAAACCGAAAGCAGGGAAATATGATCATGAACAAGAAATAGTTTGCGCATTAAAGTCGTGTTCTTCGCTTAAGGCAACCTTCCAAGGGAAGCAAATACATGCCTTTGTTTCAAAAAATGGGCATGATTCTAATATTTTTATTCAAAATAGTTTGCTTAGTTTGTATGCCAAATGTGATGAATTGGGTGTTGCTAGAAAGTTGTTTAGTTTGTGTTCGAGGCTTGATTTCGTTTCGTGTAATATTATGTTAGGTGTGTATGTGAGATCAGGGCAGTTGGAGGATGCCCGCCGAATGTTTGATGAATTGCGTGATAAAGGTTTTGTTGCGTATACGACCATGATCATGGGTTTGGCTCAGAATGATAGGTGGAGTGGAGCTATTACGGTTTTTAGGGATATGAGGGTTGCGGGTGTGGTTCCGAATGAGATTACCATGGCTAGTGTTATTTCGTCGTATGCACATGTAGGTGGAATATATGATGCTGGGTTACTTCATGGATTGACTACCAAGCTTGGGATCAGGGATTTTGTTCTTGTTTCGACTAATTTGTTGCATATGTATTGTGCTTGTTCTAGCCTAGGAAATGCCAGGAGGTTATTTAGTGAAATGCCGGAAAAGAATGTTGTTTCATGGAATGTGATGTTGAATGGGTATGCGAAACAGAAGCTTGTTGATTCGGCCAAGAGTATTTTTGATGAGATTCCCGGAAAGGATGTGGTGTCGTGGGGTACGATTATTGATGCTTATGTACAGGCAGACAGGTTAGCAGAAGCGTTATTGTTGTATCGCGCTATGCTATGTGAAAGATTGAGGCCCAATCATGTCATGATTGTGGATTTAGTTGCTGCTTGTGGGCGACTGATGGCAATCTCTGAGGGTCAGCAGTTACATGCTACGATAGTTAAGGCCGGGTTTGATCTCTATAATTTTATTCAGTCAACAATTATTCATTTCTACTCATCCTGTGGGAATATCAATCTTGCTTGCATCCAATTCAATGTTTCTGATAAAACTCATCTTGCGTCCTGGAATGCCCTTATCTCTGGTTACGTAAAGAAAGGAATGATTGAGCAAGCTCAGATATATTTCGATAAGATGCCTGGCAGAGATATTTTCTCTTGGAGCTCAATGATTTCCGGGTATTCGCAAACTGGAAATGCTAGTATGGCTTTGGAGCTCTTTCGAGGTATGTTGGCAGCTGGTGTCCAACCAAATGAGATCACTATGTTAAGTGTCTTGTCCGCTATTGCGTCTTTAGGTGTATTGGAAGACGCAAAGTGGGCCGATGAATACATCAAACGTAATTCTATCCCTCTCAACAATAACTTAATTGCCGCCCTGATTGATGTGTATGCCAAATGTGGGAGCATTAGCAATGCCTTAGACACTTTCAAATCAGAACAGCAAAAAATCACTTCCATCTCCCCATGGAATGCTATTATATGCGGATTAGCCATGCACGGGCATGCGACATTGTGTCTGACAAAGTTCGAAGAATTGGAAAAAACGGGTATAAAGCCAAACTCAATCACTTTTATCGGAGTTTTGACAGCGTGTTGCCATGCTGGATTAGTACAACGCGGGGAGAAGTACTTTGAGTGCATGAAAAACGTGTATAAAATCGATCAAAACATCAAACATTACGGGTGTATGGTGGACCTCCTAGGTAGGGCAGGGCGGGTTAAAGAAGCAGATGATCTGATAAGGAGCATGCCAATGGAGGCTGATGTGGTGATATGGGGGACGTTATTGGCAGCGTGTAAAACACATGGTGAAGTAGACATTGGGGAGCGGGCGGCCAAGAGACTGGCGGACTTGGATACAAGTCATGGCGCCAGCAGGGTGTTGCTTTCCAACCTATATGCAGATTCAGGAAGGTGGGAAGATGCCATTGGAGTTAGGAAAGCAATGCTAGGTCAGGAGATGACGAGGTTACCTGGTGCTAGTGGTGCAGTCTGATTTTTTCTTGCATTTCCATGACATTTGACTGGATTCCAGAGTGTCAGACACTCAAATGTTGTTACAACGACACGAAAACATTAGCTTGTGCATCAATGACCCTCATAAACTCGCAAATTGCAGGGTAAAGGGGGATTGGTAGAGTTGCATCAAACAACTGTTCACATTAAAGAAGTGCAAGCCTGAGTTCTTGTAATGGTATAATTCCTTGGAATTTTTAACCAGTTTTGATTTATTTATTTTTGTACTATTTCTTAAGGCAGTCTTTTCTAGTGGAACAATAGGAACATGGATAAACAGTTGCCCATATTACTCTTCTTTAGTGAAAATAAGTACAGAGGAACTTTCTCAATTGCTTCTGCCCAAGTTCACTGTGAATCCTCGAGAGTCGATAAACATTGCCATGAAACCGTCGTATATAATATAGTTGTGAGCTAACTGTATCGGCCTGGAATTATTCGAGATACAATAAACAAGGATTCGCCACTTAAAATCTTCATTTCCAAATGACTGCAGCACACTGTTACACATTTGATCACTCTATCAGTTCAGAAACCATCAACCCGAAAGTATAATCTCTGTACGAGTCCGAAATGCCAGCTCCTATACTCAAACCCACCCCCTAAGCAAACAAAATTCACCTATCTTAAATTGTTAAAAATAATTACTGCACAAACTATCCTACAATAAAATTATGTACACAAGTAAACACTAGAACTGGTACAGCAAGTTATCAAACCCCGGTTAAAAAGATTGTTAAATGTCGTCATCTCTCGCTTTCTATAATGAGCTTAGCCGCTGCACCCATTGTATTGACCCCGCCAGTAATAAGCAGAGCCAGACTGAGATCGTTCTTATTCCAACGCCGGAGTCCTTTGCTCAATCGAACCACTATGTCCCTATCCATTTCAAGCACCCAATTTGGTGCGGACTGTACCATCAGACCTGTAATCTGACAAACATAAGCCTTCCAAGTGATTAAATCACATCCTAGAGATATCTTCCCATCCAGGGCACCTGCTATGAAGTCAAAGTGTTGTCCTATGATTGGAGGCCGTCTCTTCGACGAAGGGTCAATCCCCCAAGCAAAGGTCCCACAGAGAACTGCAAAGTATGCTAATGAATGTCCTCTTAGAACAGAAACAAGGTCTTCTGGTTCATCTTCCACTTCAGATCTGTCAACTGATAAGAACCAAGAAGGTAAAGTTTCTTTAAATAGGCACTGAACCAAACCCGGTCCTCCAGATAACCACAGAAGAGTTGCACCAAGATAAGCTGCAACTTTGACTCTGATCAAAGCTGCAGGAAGTGAAAACCGCATGTATCTTGACCCGATGTTAGTCTTCTTAAGCTTCCCTCTTGTTTGCATGGAAATTCCTACACGGGTTATTTCTCGAACAGACTTCATCAACAAGAAAACAATCTCTTCTGCCAAAAACATTATATCTCGGACCCCACGATAAGCCCGCAAGTACAGGATTCCAGGAGCAACAGGAGAGATCCCGCCATGAAAATGTGACCCGAACCCATGACCGAGAAGGGCAGCAACAGCGCTCTCGGTGGAGATAGAGGCCGGGTTTAGTCCAAGTGTGGCGAAGAAGCAGCTCCCGAGAAGCTGAACCACGGCATCATGGTTATGGAGGAAAACAGTACGCGAGGCTGAGAAGACTAGGAAATCACTCCAACGTTTTGCCTTTTGGGTCCACAAGGAAGTCACTATTGGCATGCATGGCCATGGACAGTCTGCTGCAAGGGATTCGAGGGCAGGACCCGCAAGATTCAGGAAACGCTGAGACACTTTGTCGAGTTTATAGGTTATCGTCAGGCTCAAAAATGCAGCCAGTGGCAGAGGAAGTGTAGCTGGAGTGCTGACTGCTGCAGCAAGAGTGAAATTTGTTACCTTGGTATTATTGATCTAATAGGGATAGAAATTGCAAGGGAAATGGTATTGTTTATGATGAAAGTGGACATCTCACCGATGACATACTAATGAACTTGCCTAAAATGGCAATAGTTTCAACTTTCAAGTATAATACCTGCAGCAAGGCTCGGAACATCAACTCCTGTGGCAGCAAGTATCTTTTTTATCTGTGCCTCAACATTAGATAAATTTGCAGCGGGGCTTGGCCAATCTGTTCCATTCATAAGAGCTGGTTTCCAAATGCCTCGAGTAACTTCAGCTGAGAAATAGCTCACTATCGCTGCTATAGATGCAGGAAGAAAGTCTGCCAGGTCTTTAAGTCCTGAAATTTATAAAAATATCAAGCAACATTGAAAAGACGTGCAGGAAGATGCAAGTTGATGAATGCATGGGTTAACAAACAATAGTGAACACACATATAAAGAAAGATCACGGGTGATGAGTTAATTCACGGACACCCCCAAAATACAATAACATACCTGTAGCTAGTTCACGAGGAGTGACCTGGCCATGAGCACAGGCTGTTAAGGCCGCATCAACAACATAGGGAACAGCTTCCAGAATATCCCAAGCAGGTAACTGGGGTCTTACAGTACCGTCTTCACTACATGGCCCAGTAGAACTACTACTGCCAGAAGCAGAAGCTTGGCCCCCTTTATTTATCTTTCTAAATATCATATTAAGGAGAACATTCACAATCTGATGCACTGTACTCTCAGGAAGAAGACCCGACAGGGGGGCTGCAATGCAGGCTTGATGCTGCCGGTACCAAACCTTCAATTTCGGAAACTTGTCAACAAATATGGGTTCCGGGCATGACGCGCTGACCACAGCTGAAAGTCTATTTTTATTGCGGTCCTTGAAAACATTTCCCGAAGACGCAAGCAGAGAGTTGCGTACTAATAAGAGATACTCGGGAGAAAGTTGAGATCCGACAGGTGGCACATCTCCAACAGCATAGTCCAGGGGTGGATGATTGAACCGCCAAAGCTTTAAAAGCAGAGCAAAAGCATTTGAGAAAACTGAATGAGCAGAAATTGCTTCCCCATTGACTGTCCATGAAACATTAGGGATACACGATCCAAAAACTTCACAGATTGTCATCAATGAAGCAGCAAGTTGAGGAACCTGTGGAAGAGGGAGTGCAAAGATTGTAAGTGCGGCGTATAGGGATTAGAGAAATCTCAAGCTGAGTTTAAAACATGGGACTCTTTTGAAACAAAGTATGAGCAAGTTTATAATAGTATCAGTCACCCTATAAGCTGTCCTTTACGCAACGACGACTAGGAACCATGATTACTAGATACTCCATCCATTCATGAATTCAAACATTTTCTTTCTGTGCTTCGAGTCATTTCATAGGAGTTTTAATTCCATATGCGGGTTGCAGAGTTGCAGTGTTCATCACTTCATCCACTTGCCTTTACTTGCACATTTCATCCATTACACACTTATACCCTTCCTTTTTCCCATTATTTCAAAAACTTGTAAACAGACCTATCAGGCGAGATGAAGCATACCATGCCATGTAAACAGAAAATCTGTACGCAGTCAACAGGTGCAATTCCAACCACGAGTACAAAAAGCATGGGAGCATATGCTATTAGATGGCTGTCATCCCCAACATAATCATCAGGAGCCAGTGGAGCCAATAGCCTGGTGATATAGTAAACAACGTGCTCCTGCAAGACAGATCACACGTGTTACCAATAAGTCATATAGTTCAGGAACAAATACATCATCCTTCTTCAATATCATTGGGTAATTTAAACTTTGATTTGGTACATTTCTTTAGAGAGTGGTGCAAGAGATAACAAAAGATACACACGTGCTTACACTCATTATTTACCGAAAGTAGAAGAGTAAGAACCCAGTTAAACATACCGAAAAAATGCAAAATACCCAGTCAAACTGAGAGAGTACCTGCAAGTTCCAGCCCTGAATCAAGGATGCTCCACAGAGTATTGTAGCTGCATAAATCTTCTCATTCTCTGATCCAATTACCGCAAGTTCAAAAATTTTCTCCAACTCTGCTAAACTTCCATCAAATGTATGAGCTCAAACTCAGTTCCTTTATCGTTGGATAATTAATTAAAAAAGACCCAAATATTCTATAGGTAACAACTGAAAACGGACATGAGCTGCATTTCGATTTTAATGAATTCATAGTGAAGACTTTTCATGATGCGGTTGACTGTTGAGTATACCTTGAAGCAGGAGCTGCAACCATAGCATTGATCATCATAGGCGTAAGCGGAGCTCCCTGCATGAATGATGACCAACCAGGCATTTGAGGAGGCACTAAACCAGGGAACTGATTGATTAGCCTATTTACATAGCCTGGCCATAGATATGCTGATGTATCAAGTAGATTTCTAGCTATACAAGCTTCAACTATTAAATGATGCATGTTCCCAGCTGCAAAAGATAATAAATATCAATCAAAACCTGCTACTAATGTCAATATCAGCCGTCTAGGCTTCACATGCGTCAACAAGGTAAACTCACACATACTATGATTCTATTTTTCCGGTACTTGAATATCAAATCAAAATCTGCTACTGTTATGTTGATGGACTGAAACAAAGTAACCCTCGGTCATTTCGGCCTGAAGTCCAGGCAGGCGAAGACAAAATATTATCATTTCGGCCTTTCAGGTAAGTTTATCATGAACGACAAGGATGATGAAAATGATGTAGTATTTCCCCAATTTATTCAATCCGCGTTGGACAATAGTAGCAACTAGCAAGCATCCTTTGATTTTCTAATTAAACTTTACTAAACCTAGTAAGCGTAGCTTTATATTCTTATCATAGTACATTACTTGTTGGAGGGCCAATTAGTTTGTGTCAGAGATTATGAAATGCCGAAATTAAGCCAAATTGATGAATTTGATTAATGAAACAATCAGGGTACATCATGAAGGAATTTCGCAAATTAGTAGTTCCACTCTGCAGCAGATGACAACGGGCAGTAATCACTGATACTTCTACATGTAGGCCAATATTCAGAAAGGTTCTCATATATATTACTTACAGCAGTTAATTGGCAAATCTTTCACATTGATGCAGTCTATATATCCTCTTCCTACGTCAATGCCTGAAGCGAACATCATTGCTTTTGCAGCAGCCACATTGGCAGAGGAAACGACAGATTGAGGAGGTGTTAGCAAACTCCGATAATTAGATAGTATTTGCAAGCAGGAAACCAAATCTTTGCGGCGTGTGTTGGAGTCTTTTTTCTCTTTCCAATGATTAGTTGAGCCTTTTGATTCATCAACTCGGTTTTCCTCCTCATCAACGAGGTCAGCCACGACTAAAGTAATGATCGACAACAAAACACACATTCTAGTATCAAGGTGAGGAACTGGGCCCTCAATTGGATCCCGCTCCTACAATAGTTTGATCACAGTGGGACACCCATCAATACACCGGCCAAGGAACATCTTAATTGAACATTAATAACAAACTAAACCAGAATATTTTCTAGTTGAAAAATGTAAGCTACAAAATGTGCTTCCCTCTTCTTAAAAAAGTCACCCTAATGTCTCAAGGGCTCCCTCAGATAGATGGGTACGACCGTACGAGAGTGCCTGCCTGTACAGGAGTGCCTACCGTATGTAAGCTTACCATATGGAGACCTTTTTTTGACAACCCGTGATAAAAAAATATCAAAATTCAAAAATAGCAGCATTTAGATATGGAGGGTGGGTTGGAGGATGTGAAAGGAACATATGAACAGATTATCTTACCCTTTGAACAAATCGGAGAGCAGCTATCCATAAGGCCAGAAAAGTATCATACCATGGTGTATCATTGATAGCTTGAAGGGACTTCACCAAACCTACAAAAAAGTATTTTCATCACACTCGGACAAGAGATAGTGTAAAATATTTCAGCTAACCTCTTGTCACAAAAGTATCGTGTACCAGTAATGGTCTCCACAGCACTTGCTGCTGTAACTTGATATCCATCTACAGCATCTTCTAAAATCACGTCTAAGGGAAGCCACATAGATGAATGCCCAATCTCCTGATAAAAACCAGCAGGAGAAGACAGTGACCCATAAGCCCTTACAGCACCAAACCCATTCAACAACTTCTTGTATTCCTGAGATGATACTTTGTTAGCCTCGGCAGTCAACTGAATAAGCGCTTTAGGGCTTAAATATTCTGAGTTTCTTAATGCTGATGAGTTTGTTGCTAGCAGTTCTAATCGTTGGATAAAAGTTCCCCATTGTTTCGGCCTGCCATAGAATACTAACGAATCAACAGGTATTTTTAGGTACCATTCTTTGTTCAAAAGCAAAGAAAGCATGAGGCAGGCATAGATAACCATGATAAATCATTAACTTAGTTGACATCAGTGTCATGGATTGACGTCAAGCTCACTTCTCTTCTGTACGCCATAACGTTAGAGAGCCAGCATATTTCAAAAAAAATAGCAAATGCTACAAACGCATTGCGGATATTTATCATGAAGATGGATCAAAGTTCCATTGCTCCAAATTAAAAACAGATTGTGACAAAGGTTGACATCAAGCTCACTTCCCTTCTATACGATATTTTCCAAAGCCAGATTTTTTGAAATGCAACAAAGGAGAGGAGTTCCACCATGAAAATGGATCAAGTTTCATTGTTGCTAGCTTAGGAACGGTGTTGATCCAAGAATTCTAATAAACAGCTCACTTCCCTCTCCCCTTTCCGGTATGGCCATACCCCTTTCGAATTCTAACAAACAGCTTTGAGCACAAATTGACATCAAGCTCATTTACCTTCTATACGTTATGACGTAATTTAACACAGCCAGTTAAAAAATGCCAGCAAAAACATGGGAGTTTTCATCACGAAAATGAATAGAAGTTTCATTTTCCCTTTGAATAAGGATTTCCATAAAGCTCACCTCCTTCTATAAAAGTAGATTTAAAAAATGCAACAAAAGCATAGAAGGAGATTTCATCGCGAAAATCGATAAGACTGTAACACTTCTATTTTTCGTTTGCCCAAAATCAGGTGGTTTGAATGCCATTTTTAGATACAATGAATCAGGAAACAAAAGATTCGTGATCTAATCAAATCAAAATGATAATTAACAGATAGTAAGGCTAGCAATAGCACTCTGAGGAAGGTACTGACAAAGGTTGTAGTTTAATGATTCAACCAATCTCATTTGCTGTTCATGAACCAATAATATCAGCGTCGTCTTGAAATTCTCAAAGAGACAAAGAAGAATAGAAGAGTTCAAAAGCTCACATGTTATGGTGCACCAAGTGAAGTATTCGGGACGTAACTCCATTCTGAAGAAATTGTCCAATAATCTCAACTGCCAACGCAGAATTCAAGCTCTTTAATCTCTCAAGAATTTCAAATTTCTTCTCGTCGAAGTCCATAAACATATCCACGACCATCCCTTTAGAAGAAGTTGTCCAAATGGATTTCTTTTCTGGGGTAAGATCCAGTAACCCCTCATCATCAAGTAATGCATCAACAAGCTGCCACACTATAGTAAAGATAAATTCAACCAAAAGAACCTCTGGCTCGATGACTTGAGAGCCAAAGATCTGAGAAAGCCCAAGTACGTGGTCAATAGACGTCATGACTCTGCAATAAAGAAAGAAGAAAAAATATATAAAATTTAATCATTCAACCATCCATATGAAAACAAAGGAAACATTATACAATGCATCATCGAGGAAGCATAAGCACTCGGCAAGAATCCACCTGGTGCAAGCAATGCAGATGCTTACTTATAGCCATAGGGACATAACATCGATAATGCCATACGAATCCAGATCTTATCCATTGGTACCTCATTTGTAGGTCCTTAACAAAGAGCTCAAAACACCTAAAGTACTAGCCAATATATGATCTAGCAAAAATAAGTTCCACCGATTGGTATTCTGAAATCTCATATACATCTACCATAATGATATTTAGAAGTAGGATTTCAAAGTTTTTGACACACAGAGGTATAGTGTATGTAACAGGCTAACCCTTGCAGAAAGTAGACCGAAAGTCATAGCCTTAAAAATACTGGCCATAATTCATTCACAAAGTTTTATTCATCACCATAGCCTTCCAAAAATACTTTTTAACTTTAAATATCATCCAAATTGCAATTGTGATAGCTAACAAACTGTTAAGGGAAAAAATTTCGGAAACCAAGGACCAAGGTGATGAGCTCTACAGAACTGTCACCGTCATTAGCTAAATAAATTCAAAACTTACTTCTGAAAATGTGGTTGATGGATGTGAGAATGAGAATTCAACTTCAATGCATATATTTTCAATAGTTCCATGTAAAGCCTGTATCCTGCAGGCCTAGACTTGCGGCATGGTAAGACCCTGTGTGAAAACAAAATTGGTGAACCAATGTCAGTGTGTGTGGTGCAAGGTTCAACATACTTTAAAGCTAATACATGGAACGAGAAGTCCTGTAACACTACGAAGCTTCATAGGACAATGTACGAGATTCAAAAACAATAACAGCACGTGTTGAACACAACAAGGTGTCCTGTGTTGGGCTTGGTTATTTAAGTTTCAAGCTATCAGTCTAAAATGAAGTGGCGTTTCATGTCATAATGTCGGAATGTTGCGCACACAACACACTGCCATATTTAAGTGTCAGATTATTATAACATAGAACCAGGGTTCAAGTAAGAACAGTCAGTTATACTGCAAATTCAAACCCATTTCCAAAAGCTACATTCATTCTGATATCCGAAAAACTCAGCCATTCTCACCATTTCGGAGAGGAAAGAATTAAACATTTAAGTAATTCGGATTCGGATGGTACAGTTGTGGAAGGTCCATAGGTAGGTAACCTAACCCTTCTACGTTAAGGTTTAGACAAACAAAGACAGCAACTTCTACCTACTCAGAATCATATACTAGAAGTATTTCTTTGGCAAATAAAACATGGCATGACATCAAAGTAAAATCCGACATCAACTTCATGTATTCCTTTTGGGTTTTTCCTTCAATTTACATCAAAACACTAACATATTTCATGACATCAGATTAAAATCCGACGACACTGAATCCTACCTACGCATCCCCATCACAGCATAATTACTATCATGCTTTCAGATATGATCAATCAAGATACACAAACATTCCTGAGAAAAAACATTCAATATACCCAGAAAACTACAATGATGAATTAAACAATATAAAAAATATATTATAAATTGACTGCTATACAGATCAAGTGTCAGAAAACTGTCAACAACCATAGACCAATTTAACAGTTTGACAGTGACATACAATTATGTCAAACATTGACAAAAATCCATGAGATTGACAAAGTCAATCAAAATTTCATCTTTCACACTTCATAATGATTATTGGTGGGTTGAATATACGCAGCCTTACCCTTGTGCTAGAAACGGAAATAAACTTTTTCCGAATGACCCAAAATGATAAAACATGCAACAAAGTACAAAACTTAAATGAAGAAAACATGATCAGAGGACATACTTAGTAGATAAAAGGGCAAGCACAAGAAAAGGTGGGACCAAATTGAAAGTTAAGGCAAATTCCAGAAACTTCCAAGTAATAGGAAGATTATTGTCCCAACAAATGTGGGAAACAAGAACATGTGCAAGTTCAATTGAAGGCTCAGAAGAATTCAAAATCATTGAAATTTGCATTGCCCAAATACCAGGATCACTACCCTTTTCCTGGGCATTTTTTGTTATGTCTATAACACTTGCCCAAATGCTCTTTTCAATGCTTACAACAGCCATTGATGAGGAGGGTTCAGACAGCTAAATTGTGGGTAAAGTATGTGTTTTTCTTATGTGGGTATTTGAAGGTTCGTGTGTGCAATCACTCACAGACAGTTTTAAAGGATGGTTAATGCCAGTCGATCCCGGACTATTTTGCAATCAGTCAGGGACAGTTTTAAATGAAGAAAGTTTGTGTTTTTCTTATGTGGGTACTTGAAATTGTAGCGTAGCGTGTGCAATCGCTTAAGAACTATGTCAATCGATTCCAAATTATTTTGCTGACTATTTGGGTAGTCGTAGGTTTAGTAGTATTGGATAGTAGTGTGATAATTGAGAGCATTGGTTAATGTGTTTTGGAACATTGTGTTTTGTGTTTAGTGTTTGTTATCTGATTTATGTACGGAGTATGATTTAGTATTGAATGTGGGGAAAGCAAAGGAGGGAATGAGGAATGTGATGGATATAATTGGTGCAAAGCTATGAGTGAAAAAGTCCTAAACTTTGGTTATGGTGGAGTAGAAAGATGAGGTTTTATATGATGAAAATATGGATTATTTTATCTTTTAGGCTTGTCTTACAATTATTGGTCATTTTCTATTTATAGATACTTTGAAGAAGTCAAGAATATGGCCATATAGGTGAAAGAATTAAGACTTAAAATAGATAGATATGGTTGGGTTGGATTTCGGTCAGCTTAATTTGGGTTTGTAAAAATTTCGCTGAGATTATGTTTAGGTCATTTTTGGATGAGTTGTTTAAAATTTACTTGAGCATAACAGTCAGTTTGCGATAATAAATTTTTGGGTCGGGTGGAATAGGGTTAGTTCAATTCAGATTCATATTCTCAATTCGAGTACAGGTAAGGTTTGAGTTGGGTTATTTAAGTTGATCGGTTTTGCCATGTCAACTTAAAATGGTGTAATACTATTTTGTAAAATAAGTTAGTGTTATAAATGGAGTGTACAAAATAGATAAATGTTACTTCCTCCATTCCAATCAATTTTATGCATTTCACTTTTTAGACACTATTCACAAGTCGAGTGAATTTTCGACACAACTTCTAATATATAACATAAAAATAATCAAATAATCATATGAAATCTTGTTTAAATTGTCTTATCGAGTACATTGTGAATATTAAAGTTTTATAATTTTATCGATATGTAACTAAATATATTAACAAAAAAAAACGAGTATTGACAAACGTGAATAAAACAAATGTATAGAATCGATTGGAATGGAGGAAGTACTCCGTAGTATTTAATGATTAAGAACGTGAATTGATGTAATTATTGGTCGTTTTCTATTTTAATAGACTACGTAAAAGTCATGTGTAAAATATATGAGATGACTTGTCCATATATTTTTGTAAGTTTTTTTTATCCCACATTTAAAATCTAACATTAGCGTAAATTTTTTTATACATTATATCGATGTTTGGGTTAAAACTAACCCTTTTGTTATTGTTATATAAAAAAATCTGGCTCAATAATTATATAAAAGTCCTTTATGTCAAAAATATTTTAATTGTTCGAAAAAAGAATTCTAAGTCTTTTTAATTAAAAATAACGGTTTACACATTCAAGCACGAGTGAAACTGGTAAAATGTTCAGGTGTCATATTAATTAATAATAACAAATTTTAATAATAAAAAAATCTATAAAGTATTTTCCCCACATTTTCTATATCATGTTATCATACCCTTTTTTTCATTATATTCAGATTTCAAACCCATACCTCCAAATATAAATACCATTTACGTACTCACAAATACTTCTCTAAAATCCCTTGCCTAAAAATGGGTTTAAATCAGTTTTTTTATAACTCAATTAATACTAAATAAGCGTAAAAAAAATATTATAAAAAACTGAGTATTCTTTTCCAACCTCCTCAATTGATCAAAATCTTCATGTAGACTTTAAGCTAATATAATACAATAATATGATCTAAGTATTTACCATATTCATTCTTTAAATTTAATCCGTTTTAATTTTATCCCACCTATCTTACACAAAAATTTCAGGGAGACGATCTCTCAATAGCGTTATTGCACAAAAATTTCAGAGAAAAGATGTCTCATTAGCGTTATTAATATCTCTCACATGATGGGGTGAGAGTCTAAGAAACTCACTGAAATTTTTGTTTTTCTATTATGTTTTTTATTAAATTAGTGAGAGTCGGACTCTTATAAAACGTACTGATGTTATTGAGAGATTTTTTACTTGACTAAGTGAGGAACTTACAAAAACTTTTATTTCCATATTACATGGATCACCAAATTAGTGAAAGAGGTCTCATTCGTATCGTAAATGGCAATGGTGATGATAAGCCATACCAATAAAGAGACACTAGACTGCTAGTTGAGGTTTCAATGTGCACCAAACTCCAAAAGTACAAGACTATACATACGTTGGGTCCCATTCCCGCCAATTTGCCAAACGTGCAAATCAAAACACCAATGTGAAAATGACATTATTATTACTTATCAGATTAGTTACTGCTTTGCTGGAGTTCACTTTTTTTCTCTACATAACATTATCTACCTCTTTTTTTATTCACAATTTCCTCTTTTTTTTTTAATTTTTTTTTTCTATCTTTACCTATTGGTGATTATAAAAAAAAAAATCTTGCTTCAAACGATCTAGAATAAGACGGATTAAATGTGATCACTTTTTTAATAGAATGTAATCATTTAATAGCAAAATATTATAACTAAAGTTGTCACTTTTTAATGAGAAAATCATGGTAACATTTTATCAAAAAATAGTAATATTTTATTGTAAAATGACTACACTTAATCCATCTTATTTCAGACGAAAATTAGTTCGTCTGAAATAAGAATTAGTGATTATATTAACCCAAAAAAAAGAACGTGAATTTTTAAATAAAAAACATTTTATATCATCGGAGACTCCATTGGTATTTATTATCGAATCTTACAATCACTCTCTTATATAAACTCATGTACATATGTTATTTAGTTTAGCCGATAAGTCATAAACAATTGTTTTTATGACCTGAGATTAAACCTCATCAACATTATATTCGCTCTTGTGAAAGAATCACGAGAGCGAATACGATTATTCGAGAGTGTCAGTTCATGTTGTTGATTAATCAAGTCTAAATTACCTCATTAGTTATTTGTTAACAAAATTATCATTTAATCACCAAGGATAAGGTTTCGTTTCCAAAAAAGTCACACAAACATGTTAAATGAAATTTATAGTATTTATTTTTGTGTTATAGTCACCATCATTTCTAGCATTATTCATATTTCATCACGTTTAACTCAATTTATCATCATGGGACTATGTGGGTAAGGGTCGTACAACTTGTATAACATAATTTGCTTCATTATCCACTACACCAAATATCATTTAAGAAAGACTGAAAGACCCTTTAAAAATAAAGAAATAGAGTATTAGATTTAGTCTTACAATATTGACTTATTAATTACTATGAGGACTAGAATATTAATTAGATAGGCTCGGTTCTTACAACCTTAACTTTAGTATACTTCTGTTTAATTCAATCAAATTAGTTTAATTTTAGTTCACTTTACTCAACTTATTTCAATTCTATTTATCTTAACAAATTTCGATTTAGTTCAGCTCATTTATGCTTAATTTGGCTCAATTTAATTTAGTTCGACCTCATCCAACCCAAAATTTAAGGCCTTAGTCTCCCTTAAAAGTTAAAATGGATACTCCGTTTTAAGATTTAAACATGTCAAATTAAATATCGTCTTACTTAAACATTTTAAGATAATTCCTCGGTTTTTCACTATATATTATACTTTTATCTTATTTAAATTAAAGATAAATATATCGATTTTAAATAAAAGAGATTTTATATTAATTATCACAAATTCTTATTAAAGACGGAAACTATCCATCACAAGTTGAACAAGGATAATATATTAATATCTATGTCATAATATGTAAGTGATACTATCTATATGTCATATGATATGATGTTTCATTTTCCTTACTTACCCTCCTACTACCTTATTTTTTTAAAAAAAATTATCTATATTTAACTTATGACAGATAGTACACGTTATAAGTAGGACGCTTTGATTAATTATTAACTCCAATATGGAATAATGAATCAA
The DNA here is from genome assembly GCA_029255685.2 of Silene conica. Lineage (NCBI taxonomy): Eukaryota > Viridiplantae > Streptophyta > Magnoliopsida > Caryophyllales > Caryophyllaceae > Silene > Silene conica. Next base: position 8,329,866 of record CM055319.2, read on the forward strand.
AGAAGTTGCTAGTGGTTAGTGGTAGGTGAGGATATTGACATAGGTTAAGAAATCATGTCACAAAAAATGTTTGTTGTGATGATGTCTATTTAGTTTAGGTGTGAAGAAAAGGTGTACATCCAATCTCCACTACTTACCCTTCAATATAATGACTGTTTTTCTGTACTTTATTCTCCTCCATACCATCTTTTTCTGCCCAAATTCATATTGTAACGGAAATATTCATCGCAAGTTTATAACGGGTTAAATAAAACTCGGACATAAAAATAAACTATTTGTAATTTTCTTTTTTCTTTAATTATTGTCTTATCTAATTAAGTGGGTATACTTATCTCATCGCAAACTTGTAACGCATACACTCGTTAGAGCGAAGACCTATTGCTTTTTCTATTATTGCTGTTGTTGTAGCATCATCCTTTTTGGCAGCTTTGCACTAGTAGCATTATTCTGTTACACAATGGAGTGCCATGGACCCATTTACCTTATTGTAGTGATGCACGAGCCCATGACTCCACAAACACTAGTTTATCTATTTTTAAAGTAATTTCTAAGCGGGTTACTTATCATTGAAGGAGAAAAAATACGATCTACTTGAAAAATACATTTGCTCTACCAAATTACATTTGCTCTACCAAATTACGAATTTGGTTTTAATTAGCTTTCTTTCTATTGTACGATTAATGTTAAGTACGTTTATTTGTGCCATTGGGATGTTATGTAGATTATCAAACCGGATCCTACCCATTTTAGCTTACAAGTGATATTTTTGAAAGTTCTGTAGCAAAGCAAGCTAGAATGACTTGTAACTTACCATTAAAGATGCTCTTATAATTTCGATTTTTTTCATTGTGTTTCAAAGGAAAGGAATTACCGCGGATGTATGTAAGATACGAATGTGTATGAAGATATAACATGACATAAGTTGTTTAGCAACTTAGCGAGTGTGGGCTAAATCATTGGATAACTCAACAAGCTTAGTGACTTGTAAATAAAAATTTAAAAAAAAAATGAATTTGGAGCAAAGTTTATTAGTGACTTTGGTTAATTATACATAACTTACCAAAAAAGTAAACAAATTTGGTATTGTAACAAATGGTTTTTATAAGCGTGTCTTTTGCATACACATTAATAATCTAAATACGGAAAAATTTACAATATATTTCCATCTTATTCTTAGGTAGAAAGTCATTTTTACCATGATTACTGAAAATATGGTATAATCTTTCTCATTTTAGATTATTAACGTGTGTCATAAAAGCACACGTTAAAAAACCTATTGTAAAAAATCCATAGCACATGTTAGAAAAACCAAAGCTATTGTAAGAAAGTCGCTCGGTATACAATCTATACACATTGTTTATTTGGTTAATTCTTCGTATTTGCTAATTCACGCACACTAATTTGCTTAAACTAACATTATTTTACCCTAATTTTCTATAATTGCCCTTAGTAAAAAAAAATAATTTAAAAAACTTTTAAAAAATTAAAAGACTTCCCCCTCTTTAAACCTAATAAATCTCTTATTCGTTCGACTATTATGGATTGTAATTCGCATACATCAAATATAGGTTCGTTGTTTCATCGTAATTTTTTATTAAGTTTCGTCTGTTATTCAATTTAGTTGATATTTTTTTTTTCTAAAAAGAGGGTTTTTTAAAAATTAGGGTTTGAACTAGTGAAATCCAATCAATCTCTGAAATTGAACTGAAATCGGGAAATCCAATTGCAATAAAATAAGAACCAATTGGGAGCGATTTTAGAATGTTTATATATTTTAATTGTAGTAAAACCAGATTTTAGAACAATTGTTGAAATTGGGAAATCTAATTATAGTAAAATCAGAATCTGAAGTGAGTTAATTTTTGGGGATTTCTATTTCTCCCTCTAGTTTTTTGGTGGGGACGATACAAATGAGGAGGCCATATTCGAAATAAGTGTGAAAAATGTGTGGAATTGAGTAAAATGATGTGCGAAATTTAGCACGTCCCTAATTCTTTTAGAAAATAAGAAAGTGTAGAAGCTTATGACTTACTAGTCTTATACCCGTGCAAACTGCACGGGTTTGTTATTTCAAAAAGATTTATTAAGAAGTTATATATAAAATACTTTTTATAATAATTAATTAATTATCTTCTTTTAAAGTTAGTTATTTTAAAAAATAAAGTTCTAAAATAAAAAAAATAAAATCTCTCTATATTTTAATGAATTTTAACTAACCAATCTAAAAATTGAGTTATAAAATCGTATTTAAATTTTTAGAAATTATATCAAACAGAATTATTTGGATGAAAATAAAACAAAATTAATAAAATTGAATCGGCTAAAACAATTGCAGAGGGCAAATATTAAACTTGTTTTTCATTTAGTCAAACTTGTGCAAGGTTAAAATGAAAATTTTGATCTGCACACGTTTTAAATGAAAATTTAGACACCGTTTTTCATGTAATACCCAATTGTTAATTAGTGAAACGGAATGTAGTGATGAAGATTATGACCCAATGCATTTTTAAAACGAAAATTTTGTCTCATGCACTTTTGAAATGAAATTTTGGCCCGTACATTTTTAAAACGAAAATTTAAACCCATGTATTTTTGAAATGAAATTTTGACCAATGCATGAGTCTAAATTGTGCATTTTTAAAACGATAATTTAGACCCGGTACTTTTGAAATGAAATTTTGACCTGTGCATTTTTAAAACGAAAATTAATTCCGTGCACTTTTGAAATGAATTTTTTACCCGTGCATTTTAAAACGAAAATTTAGATCCATGCACGTTTGAGATGAAATTTTGACCATGCGTTTTTAAAACGAAAATTTAGTCTCGTGTACTTTTGAAATGAAATTTTGACCCCTGCATTTCTAAAGTGAAAATTTTGACCCATGCGCTTTAGAAATTGTATAATAGTCAAACCGTGATATTATACTATAAATATATAGCAATTAAAAAGTAAACAATAATGTAACAGTGCGTTGATTTTAATGTGTTAAATCTCAGTATATACAATATGAATGTGATATAGTTATTTTAAATAAATACAATATATACTACTAAAAATCTTAAACAATAATATTCCCTTAGACTAAATTTAAGCAAAATCGCAATGTTTTTATTAGATATGTATCTCGACTATTCTCTATAAAGATCTATATAATATCGGTTTTTCTAACGTGTGCCCTTAGGGCATACATTAATAATCAGTTATAGACAATCTTGAGAAAGAAATGCCTCGATCTTAAGAACCGATCGAAACTCGCACGGAAATAACTCGTTCTTGAACCCAACTCGGAAATGATTCCATCTAGTAATAAGTAATAACTCTCGTATTTAGGGAAAGACGTACGACCCGTTATAATATAATTTTATAAGATTATTTATTCAAACTTTGTATTCAGTTAACTACAATCCACTACATCATATGTATTATGTATTGACTTTTGAAATTTTAAGATAAAATATATTTATATTTGTTTTAAAACATACTAATTAATAAACATATTTTATTTTGACAACGTAATGATTTATACTCCCTCCAATTTGTTGTGTTGTTCTCTTTTCATTTTGACACAAGAAATAAGAGAATTAATTTGGACCACACAATATATATGACCCCACGTTAAATTGATTTTGGACCACACAATGTTGTCCATAAGAGGAAAGAAAGAACATCAATATTATTAGACCAAAATAGAAAGATGAACAACACAGAAAATCGGAGGGAGTATTGATTAATAACGTATTTAAATGTGTCAGTATTACTCATAAAATATCGAGTTATTAAAATAAAAATTTTAAAAAAAAAAACTATAATCTAATGATTAGTTTGGGCTATTCTTGTAGTGGACCAGTCCTATGCTATAAGACAATCTTATAAGAGATCGAGTTGTTGCATATAAATAACATACTCAAACATGACCTAATGACTTGGGCTCATCCGTGAAAAGATCGGAATTAAATTAAGCAAGTCGTTTGAACAAAGTCCATAAGAATTGAACTTAAGATTAATTCCGTAAATAACAGCTCAACCAAATCCACCATATTGTTCATATAAATGCATTGCAACACACTCCCATTCCCATCCATACACCAACCCTAGCTCAACTAACTCTCTCCCGCCTTTCCTCCTAATTTCATATTTTCATTCTCTCAACTTTCATACTTAGATCTCACACTAGATCCTGCTTTTTCATCTTCAAATTGATATGTTTATATAAAATAAAATAAAAATGATGTTTTTGTCATCAAAACCATTATAATTAACATGGTTCTATAAATAATATATCTATTACTTTCGACCCTAGTCATCAGGACTAAATACTAATTTGCATGCAATTTTTTTTTTTACATATTTTATTGTTGATCGATTAATTTAGAAGTATTTTAAGTAAATTGTTTTCTATTTTATCGAGTTTCAATTTTTTCTAATCCGTGAATATTTTTTATTAATGTCGTCTTTCGTATTATTTTAGATGTCATTAGGAGTAATACATAATTTGTTTTCATGGAAAAAATTTCATATTTTTTTCATCTGGTTGATTTTTATTATTTTAACGAAGTTTTTTTGCAGTTTCAATTTTTGTATCATATATATTGTAATCAATATCAGTCGCATATTCGGCTTTTAACTTGATTGTCGATTCTTTAGAGCATAAAATATAGATTCTCTCCATAAAAGCACAAAAAAAGAAGGTAGAGAACATGAGAAACAATGTGGGGCACACTTGAAAAAATAAAAAAAATATTATACTTTCAACCACAGTGCGGCACCTAAGCATTGTGGTTGTTGCTTTTATATATAAGATGAGTGGATAAAAGTTCGGTCGGAAGAGATGAGAAGGGAAAAGAGTAGTTGATGTATTTTAATTAAGTACTCCTATAAGATTTAAAAAAATATATGCGGTAAAGGAGTTAATTGAAGTTACCCATTTTATTTCAGTGAATCATTTATATTTATTTTATATAACGAGGAAGAAATAAAGTTAATGGAAATTATTGATTGAAACGTAGAGAGTAACTATTTTTAACGTCCAACTGATTTGTTGTACACTATTTTCTTTATTCTAATCAATTTTATATACTTGATTAATATATATATCATATATATTTTATAATGAATGAAATGTAGGAAGTATTACAACATTCTACGTCATTATTTAATATTACATAATATTGATTATTTACGTTATGATCATATGATATATTGTTCATGTATGTGGCCGGGATGAGAATTGTACTTCCTCTATTTCAGTCAATAATTTACATTTGTTTTATTTATCTTTTACAGATGAAGTAAATATAAATTATTGTGTAGAAAAAATAGGATATTTTTAACTATGAGCTACATACAATAGTAGTAGCTTATTGTCACTAGAGGATAAGAATGTATTTTCTTACCCAAGGAGGACGAATCGTTATATCATTAATTAATTATCGATGTACAGCTATACAAGTTATTAGTAAGCCAACCAGAGACGAAACTCCACCTGGACCGGACGTGCCATATTTCAGGCTATTAGCAATATTCCTACAATCTCCTCAAATAAGGCAAAGATTATGCAATCAACATAATCACCAAGACAATCAATCTATTCCTCAAATTAAATTAAGCAATATCAATCCATGCATCCATGATTTTTTCAATATTGTAATTATAGTAAATATAATTCTATAGGCTATCTTTTCTATCCTTAATTAGCTTAGTATTCATCCTATATAAAAGCAATTACCGTTGTATTCTACATTCAGTTTACATATCAATATACAACTTCTTTACATGGTATCAAGAAGTCATAAGAGATCATATCACAACCATTTCTCAACCCGAGCAACCACCACCTTCCGCAGCTCCTCTGTTTCGCCTGATTTTTCCAGCACTACCATCGCAACGACCCACACGACACCTCAAAACCATTGATCTCAATCAATCTTAGTCACTATGTAAAACTTACACTGCTAAACTATGTTTCTTGGCGGTTTCAACTAATGAACATCCTATACGAGTATAGCCTCTTTGGCTTCCTTGGTGGGTCAACCACATCACCATTTACCACCACCAATCGTCTATGGTGACGAAAAACAAGAAAAGCCAAACCCAACCTACCTCTCGTGTGGCTCAAGCAAGAAGGCTTAATCCTTGGTGCTCTTATGAGCACACTGAGCACCACTGTCCACGCACTAATTGTGCGTGCTACCTCGTCTAAAGAGGTATGGGACATCCTCTCGATCACCTACAACAACCCCTCTCGAGCTCATATTTTGCAACTCAAAGACCGCTTATACTCAATAGTCAAAACCGCTGATCAAACGACAATGATTATATGAATATGTTCAAAACTTGTATTGATAAATTAGCATCTTTCGGTAAAACCGTAGACCCAGATGAAATAGTATCGAAAGTCCTTCGTGGACTTGATTACAATTTATACAAACCCGTTACTGACACCGTAAAAGCTTGTGACAACCCGATTTCCTTTGTGTTGCTTCACGAAAAATTGTTCCATCAAGAGCTACTGCTCAAACAACAACCATCCTCAGATATTTTCCAACCCACTGCTAATTTATCGAACCGTCACAACAATTATCGTGATAACAACCGTCATAACCAATACACCGCAAAACACCATGCTACCACCCCTTAAACTTAATTAGTTAAACTCATCACTAGCCAAACATGTTTATGTCGTCTGTTTTAGACGTTAAGTGCCATGTTGGCACTCTATTTGTAAAATAAAAAGGCGTAAAAAAATTGTTGGAATTGAAATTACATGAGTTGGATATCCGATTTTAAGTTCAAATTTTCCAATGTTTAATACAAGGTATTACAAATATATCTTATTGTTGATATCCGAAGATTTACCAAAACAATCAATTGTTAAATTTACTTAAATAGTAAAAGTGTCAGAAATAATTTGATTAAAAAATAAAAAATTTACTCGACCTCAAATTACATGTAAAAGACTATAAATACAAAATTTATCAAAACCGAAAAATATGGGAACAATTTATGATAGATCAAAAGAAAGGGGACTGAGAATCTAAAATTTAGTTGGTGCTTCAATGAAGAAATAGGTAAGTGGCGTCGCAGGGTCAATATGAACATTGACAGGTAATAACACTCGTCTTGTTTGTCGTCTTGGTCCACTTAATATAAAATAAGTTGTGAATATTAGATAATTATTTTTTATAAAATAAAAGGTAATATATAACGGTATTATTTCATGCGATATAAAAAGAGATATAATAAACGATATATTACATTTTTTTATTAATTTAAAAGGGATATAATAAGCAATGCCGTTTTAAAGATATCGGGCTCAACATCGAAACCGAAAATGCAAAATGCAGGGATACAAGTGGGAAAAGTAAAACCACAGGAGCATCAATGGGAAAAATAACCCTTTGCCAAGTCAGGTGCTTATTTGGCAATTAGAGTGTCAACATGACACTTAACGTTTAAAACAGACGACATAAGCATGTTTGGCTACTGATGAGTTTAACTAATTAAGTTTAGGGGTACGGCTAGTAAAAGTGTTATACGCAGGGGTACAAGTGGGAAAAGTGAAAATTACAGGAGTATCAATGAGAAAAACCCTTGAGTTTTTAGGACTAAAAATTTGAACCTTCATATGTGATATATGTAAAATGTGAAATATTATTTCCAACATTATGGTGGTCAAACTAGTGTAGACTAAGGAATTAATGTTGAAGATTTTGGGAAATTTGTTTAGGGTTTAAACATTTTGACAAACAAAATGTTTGACTTGTAATCAAATTATGACGTTAATGCAAATGTTTCAGTTTAATATTACTACGTGTTTTATTTCGGTTTTAGTCATGTTCATATTTAAAAAGAGGGGGACTGACATAAATTCTCCATTCGAGTTATGTAAAATAGTTATGCCTCATACACACACAATGATACTGGTAGACCATACTTTGTTCAAAGAGTAAACAAACATAACTCTCACACTAGTATAGGTAGTTTTCACTGAGCACCAAAACAGAATGTTGTAATTTATTAATGCAACTCATATGAACAGACACACATACCCAAACATTGGTAAACCATGTGGTGGCAATACTATTTTAATTAAATGGCTAGACACACCTAAGCATACTACTAGACTTTGCTCTCAAACCATTAAGGTCATTCATCATTGAGCAAACTCTATGTCCTTATACCAACATCAAACCCCAACAGTATAAACAGAGATGTGAACTACCAGCAGCAATAAAACAAATGAAACCAACAATAATAAAATCCCAGCAATCAAAACAAATGCAAGTCAGAAGAGTTATAAACTACTAGCAGTAGTAAAAACCAGCGTGGAAATGAAATGTAAACAGAACCACAACCACAATGCAGCAAAGGCAACAGATCTACTAATATTCATTACAATAAACATAAAAACAACCATAAATAAATAAATAAAAACATAGAAATACCTCTCTACTTGTCAGTAGATTTTTTGCGCCTTGCAAAAAATATTTCCTCATATTTTTGCATGTTGATATAACTTTAGGTTCCAGGTTTTGGACAAATTTTTTTACCAGTGACTAATGTCGATGACCCACCATCATCAACCCTAAATCTCTTCGCCTCTCTCTAAAAATCTATATGCAAACTCTCTAAACTTAACAAAACTTGGTGATTCAGGGGGAGAACTACCATCAGCAACCGCAAGAACACCAGATCTGGCATTTTCATCATCCCTAACGACAGATATACTAACATCATTAACCCTGACCTGACCAGAAACACCACCATCAACACTATCACCGCTTACGTCACCGTCGACAACATCACCGTGGCCATCAAACCGAGTTTTTGGAACCTCAAACCCAAAATCATCCGGGTCAAGAGAGTCAGGGACTATGGTATTTAGATAAGAGAAACTGATACGAATTCTCGAGCAAAGAAATCGCCCGCGGAAGCTTCTAGAATAGTTAAGAACAATTAAGAACGAGACAACACGTTTTGATGTGAATATGGAATGATCTTGATGAAGATGAACGGTTATGATGGTGATGATGATGAACGTGAATGATGGTGTCGTGAATAATGGTGATGGACGGTTATTGTGACGGCCTTAGGGTGAATCCCTAAGGTAGAAGGACATTTGTTTAACCTAGACATATAGGTTAAAGCAATGGTGAATTACTCCCTAGACCTATAGTTTGTAATTCGTGCTATTACTTGAAAAGCGACAAGCAACAACGGTTTGGATCAACACTCGATGAGTCCGAAATTATAAGAACCTCATAATCTGAAAACTTGTATTTTTATTAATCTTGAATTGTGTGTGAATAAAGATGAACGAAGTCCCTGTTTATAGTAGGGACCCATGTCTCCTGCATGGCTACGTACAATAGCCTTCCTAAAATCTGATTCCACATAAGAATCCTACCTAGATCCTAATTTGATCTTTAATTAAATATCTATCTAATTCAGGTTGTAACTAATTCCTAACAACCTTTTAATAACTAACTATTTGTAACAACCTAGTTGTAACTAACTTGTAACAAACTAATAACTAACTATAACTAAGTTGTTACAAACTTATCACAACAACTTTGTAACAACCTTGTAACAACCTAACTAATTTATTATAACTTTTTAAAATAAAATAAATAACAATTAATCTCCAAAACAGAATTGGAGTATCCGACTATATACTCGGTTCTTGGACCCGAGTTGGACCACCATGTCGTGGACATCGTGCCCTTTGGTGGTGGTTCGTCCACCACTCCTTAGCCCATTCTCCTCTTGTTAATATCTTTATAAATGAGTAATAGGTAAGATGAGAGACTCAACTTTTGGTTTTTTTACAGATAAGGGACTCAACTTTCTAATTGTACAGTTAGAGGACTCAAAGGTTAAAACTAACGGAATGTGATAAGTTAATTGACAAAAAAGTGTACTGTCATCTAAATAATTGCAAATAAATCATTCTTGTCCAAAATACATGTTTCATGAAAGACAAAAAATTGTATTTCACAGTAGACAAAAAAAGTGCTTCCTTGTTCTTCTTTCAGTGACATTATCCACTCTTCATGATCTATGATTTCCCTTTGCCCAGCTCTGAAAAAAAAATTAATTGGCTAGGAATGCATAAATAAAACAAACATTATGCCAACATAATAACGAAACTAGGCACGTTAAAACCAACAAATTACCTGCCATGTACGACTTGTAACACAATTTCTTCCGCTAGAGTCCATGAAAGTGGGCATGCCCGTAGATGTGCTAGTTTGAGATTGGTCGTAAAGAGGGAAATCGCGCATTGTAGTAATGCCACGTAATGTTTGTTGACCTTCATAATCGGAATAATATGCAATTTCATGTCATCCGTCAAATGATTTAATAGATTTTTTTTTGTGAAAGGTAAGTATTATATATCAAGGACTAAAGTCAAAAATTACAAGGAGATCTATATCAAATACAAAATCTAAACTATAGCTCGACCTTGTGATTATCTGCTTCCTAGTAGACGCATCATCCGCTTTGCTCAGATGTCTATGCCACTTGTATGCTCAAATAGAGCACATGACCATTTCAGCGAACCAAAGTCTGCATTTCAAAGCTAGTTTTCTTATTCCATCAACACGCACCAGTGTATAACTGCACATGTCTGTGCACGCCATTGCTGCCAGACATACCTACACACTGAGTTACTCCTGTTCTGTAACAAACACTCACTATCAAAGTATCACAGCCTACTGAACTACCAACAGCACAACAGGCCAGACTACCACTCTACACATACTTCCTGTTCTCATATCCTGCCACGAATAGGAGCACCTGAGTGGGAATAGGTGTTACCTGAGTGGGAATAGGTCGAACATGAAATTGAGACGGTCCTTGATCTTGCGGTGATTGTGCAGAATTTCCTTTCTTTGTTGTATGCACCTAATAAGGAGATACATGTATTAATGCTTATAAATATAGGTAAACAAAAGTAAATATAAATGATTTTTTATTCATACATTTCCGAGTCTTTGATATCCGTTGGGATAAGTATACATTCCAATCCCTCTATTATGCATTGGTAGATTTGCGAGATGGTTGTCATGTGAAGGTGGCTGACCTTTGGTAGTCGTCCTTTTACCTGATTGTTGCCCCCTTGAACTTACTTGATTCATTTTATCTATCTTGCACCCCTTATATTATGCCCAGTTTGACCACAATTTGAACACGAACAAGTACTACCGACTCTAGACTTCTTAGCCTTGCTTGAATTTTCTCCGGGTCCGGGCCTCCTTGTTTTTTAGGCCTACCAGCCTTAACCTTTTTTAGTTCCGGAGCTTTTATCTGTGGTTGTACCGAAGTCGGCCATTCCTTTGCACCATTCAATGGCTCCATCAAATAAGCATAAGCCTTTAGATAAGTAGACTTTCTGTAACAGTCGGCAACATACATTTCCGGTCTCTCTTTATTATGCCATATAGTGTTGGGGCTGGTGTCCTTGACAATTAAGTACAATGACTTATTAAATCTCTTTAAGGATCACAAGGGCATACTTCAGTATTATTACCAGTTGATCCACGTTTATCAATAACGGTTGGCTTGCTAGATAAGTTTGACGTTATTGTCATACGGATGGCGGTGATCAATTGGTCCCTATACGTCACACCTATAGGACACGTTTGAGAGATGTGAAGGTATGAAAATACAGTCACATTTATGCCGAATACGACTAAACAGTTAGTCAGAGGTATTGACTATTAAATTAGTAAATAAGATGTTGAGATTATTATTTAATACGGATTAAATAATTTTAGCTAATACGGATTACATGATTAATTCATAAATTAAATATAAACGGTTATATTTAATTAAATATTGTATTCACGTATTAATATAAACAGTTATATTAATTTGGGTAATTATACAATATCGTATTTTATCAGACCATTATTAATACATCGACTGCGTTAATATCTGATAACAAGTGTACGATTTATAATTAAAATCCCGCAAATAACTTATAGCTAAATGGGTCGAATCACGAATCAGAATAAGGTAAGAGTGGAAAGCCCACTCTTACCCTACTCGTTTATTTCGGCCGAGTATACTACATAAGGAGAAGACTTCTCCTTATGTCAGGTTACTCTTGTTGCACTGATTAAATCAATCTCAAGGAAAAATTAGGGTTTGAGAGCATTCTTCTCCCATAACCCAGATCTCACATCAAAAACCCAAAAGGCTCTCCCGATATTGCAAGGCAGTTGGAGAGGATTTCTAGCACACGCGGCAACGTCTCAATCTAAGTCTTGGGTGCAAGTTATAGGAGGGAATTTGCGTTAATTCCTGTTCTTAGGCCTTTCGCGCAAGGACTAAAGGTTGTACTCTTTTTCATGTCTTTTAATCTTATGACCATATTCACGACTGTAATTTTCATTATAATCCTGCAAGTTTAGGGCGAATACATGCTTTATTCCCCACAAGTGGTATCAGAGCCAGGCCATGAAATTTTACTTTTGTGTTTTTCATAAAGTTTTAAAAACTGAAAAAAACGTGTTCTGCCGCTAAGTCGGTCGATCGACCCCCTGTTGCGGTCGGTCGACCGCCTCCTGCGTATGTTTCTGTTTCGACAGTTTTTTCTTTTGTGAGTAATCGATCTTGTTTTTCGATTCCTGTTTACATATTGTTATTTAATCGATATTCTTGACAATATGTGAACCCTTGTTGATGTTAATTTTGATCTACTCGTTTTAATCAAAGTTTAAAAGGTAAAAACTTGTTTTGATTTTAAAAGTGCAGCGTTTTGCGTTTTTCCAGAAACTCGTTTTTGCTGTTTGCGGTCGGTCGACCGGGTTTATGGGTCGGTCGACCCCTTGCGCTGTTACGAAATTTTTTTTTTTTTTGGGTCAGAAGGTCGGTCGACCTCCCCCCCCTGTAACAGACTCGTTTTTTTTATTTTTTCGAAAATAACCTGTTTTATTTTCACATGGCCTTTAGTAATATACTATATACGGAAATAGTATATTATTAATTTTGTGAAACGGTTCACCCTCGTATGATACATATTATTTTAAAACGGTTTAAGATAATAGGATTATAAATTTATTAAAATTGGGTGATTAAAACGGTATAATCTCATAAATTTAATCCTAAAAGGTGGTTTGGTAAAAATTTGTTAATCATAATAACAGTATTATGTCATGAATGATTTTTTTTTTTGTTGATGCATTTTATTTATCGTCTTGTGAATGCCTTGAATGCTTTCAATAACGTATTTAATTTTTGCAAACGGTTGTAACTTAGTGTGGCCTTAGTAGATTGTGTTACCGTAATGATGGAACACAGTCTTGCTTGTAATTTTGAGATCTTGTATCTCCGTTTTGGGTTTTTGCCATGTAATTACTTTTGTATTTAAATTAGAATGTAAATAGGGTTATATTTGTAATTTAAATTAGTAATTTTGTGAAGACCAAAGACAGAGACCGGATGCTCACTCCCGCTGCAAGGACCAAGATGGAACATCAAGACAAGCTTCTAGGGTCCAACGGTGGATTCCAAAGTTGTTCTTATGTTTATTTTGGTAGGATAGGCCACACTAGGACTTTTTATTTACGTTTATCGCATTTATTTTATGCTTTCATCGATAATAGCTTGCATCATTTTCCGCCTAAAACCAAACCACCTATAACATGCCTGAAAACTGACTCATGTAGAGGTTACGCGTTAGTTTTCTGTGACAATACAGATGTCACGTGTCACATGTAAAGCCATCACTTTATTTAATTCATTCACGCATAGGCTAGATTTTAGTTCACTTAATATGAATATATATAAGTCGATGGGGTCTTCCTCGTATAACCAAAAATTGAGACTAGTCTTTATAAATCAGACTCCCATGAATCCCTTCTTCGTCGGTAGGCATAATATGACCCCTTCTACGTCGGGTAAGTGGGAACAGATGATTTATTTTATCTCAACATCATGGTCACTCGATACTATCTAGCGACTGAGATGGACTAATAGATAGGATTTACGGAAATCTATCGACCAAGAGTTCCAACGGTGGAATTAGCCAAACTGTGGGCTTATCAATATACGGAAATTGAGTCTTGGGATCGTTTATATAATTCTTGAGGGAGATCAATTATATAAATGCATGAGTCTACGAGTTTAAATTCAATTTAATATAGACTTAAATCACAACAATGAGTTGCTTATATGGTTTTGTTTTATCTTCTTTTCAGTGTAGAACACGTTCATTTAAACTGATGTATAACTAATGGCTGGTGAAGACCCAATGCCAAGTGCCAAGCTAGCACGTGAATCCTGGCTAAAAGCCTTCATGGACTCCATGAATCAGTCTTACTAGACTGAAGAATGATGGGTCAAACTTCTCTGACTGGGAGGCAGCACTACGGAATGCTGCCATTGCTGACGGAAAGCTTAAGTACTTAACTGAGCCCATTCCAGCACACCCAGGAACTGGAGCTAGAGCTAACGAAGTTCGCGCTCATAGAGACTTCGTCATGGAAGCGGGTGCGATAAAGAACGTACTCATCTATGCAATGGAATCCAATTTACAAAGACGCTTCATAGCCCATGGTGCAAACAAGATTTTCACCACGCTTACTAACGAATTCTCAAAGGCTCCGAGGATCGTTTCTTATGAGCATACCTGTCGCTTCTTTGAGGCGAAACTCCAGAAGGGCCAAGCAGTTAGCCCACATATTCTTCACATGATTGAGAATATCGAGAAACTGGAGGCCCTAAACTGCAAGATCAGTGAGAACATAATCGTTGATTGAATGCTTCATTCGCTTCATGATGGGTTCGCCCTCTTTAGGGCCAACTATTACATGAACGACATGAAGAAGACTCCTCATGAGCTCCACTCCCTTCTCGTACAGACCGAGAAGGATCTGAAATTAAGTGGGAGCGTGAAGCAAGATGTTCTCATAATCTCCAGTAAGGGTAAGGGTAAGGGTAAAGCTAAAGCTCAGGGCGACCTAACAGTAGGCAAGCCCAAGTTTAAGAACTCAGGATTTACTAAGAGTGGGTCAGGTGAGTCAAGCAACTCACAAGGCAAAACAAAGAGCAAGGATACTAGCATGGAATGCCACCATTGCCACAAGACTGGGCATTGGAGGCGCTCCTTCTCCGTGAATCCTGAGGACATTAAAGCAGGCCGCGTTACTCCTGTTGGTATGTCTTCTTCTTTTATTCACATGATTGAGATTAACCATGCAAGTTACGGAACTTGGGTACTAGATACTGGTTGTGGTTCTCATCTATATAATCATGTGCAGGGCCTCCGAAACCAAGAACCCCTCATCAAGGGTGAGGTTGACCTGCGTGTCGGGAATGGAGCACGTGTTGCTGCAGTCTCGAGGGGAACATACGTGATCCAGCTTCCAAGTGGATTCGAGTTATCTTTATATATCTGTTATTATGTTCCTTTTTTGTCCAAAAACATTATTTCAGTTTCTGCGCTTGACAAACTTGGTTATTCATTTGTAATAGAAAATAACAGTTGTATTTTCTCATTAAACAATATGATTTATGGCAAGGCAGTTTCCATGAATGGAATTTATGTTTTAGATCAAACCACTGAAATATTACATGTGAATAATAAGAGATTAAAGGTAGGTGACAAAGATCAAACTTACCTATGGCATTGTCGAATGGGACACATAAATGAGAAACGCGTGAAACAGCTCATACAGAATGGAGCTATCTCGCCCTTTGATTTCGAATCATATGGCATGTGTGAATCATGTCTCATCGGTAAGATGACTCGTATTTCCTTCAAAGGTGTTGGAATGCGCGCTGCCGACCTATTAGGACTCATACATACGGACGTATGTGGCCCTATGTCGATCAACGCACGAGAAGGCTATAGGTATTTCATCACTTTCACGGATGATTTGAGTAGATATGGCTATGTCTACTTAATGAAACATAAAAGTGAATCCTTTGACAAGTTCAAAGAATACCAGAATCGGGTACAGAACCAGCTGGGAAGAAAGATTAAAGCACTACGTTCTGATCGTGGTGCACTAGTAGAAAAAACCCCTATTACGACGCCTTAATCATGGCGGTTCTTTTAGAAACGCCATAAAAGGCCCAGAAAATTGGTGGGAATGAGTTTTTCATATTTTAAAAAGTCTATTGCGACGGTTTAAATTAAGAAATCAACAGTGGAGGCTTTAAGGAAGACGACTTCAACGAGCAGTGAATATCTAATTTATATGATCCTTTTCCAGTGGAGGCTTTAAGGAATCAACAGTGCATATGTACTTGGATATTTTGGGACCTTTATAATTCTTCTTGGATGGATAGGTGGCGTGGTTGGTCTACTTGCAGCAATTGCAATATCGTTATATGGAAATTCACTTGTTGCTAACCTTCATGAAATTGGAGGGCGGAGACATATAAGATACAAAAATCTTGCAAGATTCATTTACGGTAATATGAAGCAAATAAACATTATAAAGCCATCAAAAGAATTGTTTTGGTTAAGTTTTCAATTTAGTTGTATCTACTATCTAATGGTTTTGCGAAAAAAATATTTATCAGGTCAGAGAGCTTATTCATTAACATGGGCACTGCAATATGTAAATTGATTTATGATCAACACTAGATTCATCATCCTGGCTGGCTCTGCATTAAAGGTATTTCGAAGTCTTACTCAACTACTCTAACAATTTCTTTTTTCCCTACAACTTATAGTTGTAGAACATGAAAATATTCTAACACGGAAAATGTGGGTTCCTTTAAGTGTTCCACTGACATTCTAGTAGATTAGTTGAAAATAGAAATCTAACCTTATGAATGTCACTGTTATCCTTGGGAATGGAGAAAGTCTAACCCGATTTCACTTAAATTGTGTTGGTTTAAGCTGGCCAAAATCACTCGATGACATAGCTCAAAGCATTCCTGAATATGAAATTATCTTACCCGAATGATAACACGTTCATAATCACCCCAATCAAATGACTAGTTTGCCAAGTGAAGGGTTGTGCCCCTTGCTATCCAACGAGAAATATGCATGAGCCTGTGATTTCTTAATCAACTCTTACAATTTTCTTTTGTAGGGAGCCTATGTTCTGTACAGTGATGACGATGCACTGAAGCTTCTGTATTGACGTATTGTATAATCATTGCGGGGGTTGTATGTGGAATGTTTGCAATAGGGATTCCTCATTTATCGGCTCTAAGGATTTGTCTTGGAGTTTCGACATTCCTCAGCCTTATATACATTGTTATAGCTAGTGTTCTTTCAGTTCGAGATGGTATGTTCTCAGCCTTATAATATGATTAAATTGGTCTTCTCAACCACTAATTTTGAGGGTTCAGTATACTAAAAAAATGGAAGCTTGTTATTTTCCAATTTTCTTCTTCCTCGCACTATGTCTCATTTTGCCTTCAAATTTCGGTTGCTTAAGAATTAGGGAGTTATTATTTATTGAATGGAGTAGGGTTTAAATAGCTTTGTTTGAATTCTATCTTGAAATAGTGGAAAATGTGCAATAATTGAATCCGAACTTTGTTTTAGTCGATTCAGCCATGTACTCTCTACAAGTGTCTGTAGCATTTTTGCAGTAGTCTGTGATGTACAAAGTGATTGACCAATGAAGTACTAAATAATATTTTCATTTCGTAGGTTCTGATCGAGTACAGAATCAAGGATCCCAATCATGTAGAATGAGCCAAGGCCATGAATGAAGTCTGTTTTCACTTCCAAACTTCACTTAGACCAACGACGTGTCGATTTTTCTTAAAATAATCATGTCCGACACTTAGATATGCAACCTTATCTGACACTTCGAACTGAGTTAGAGCAACATACTCTGGGGTTGCTTTTCAGTTTGTTTTTCCATGCTTGGTTCTCTTTTTATTTTTGGCGTAGGGAGAGATTGTCAATGTGAAGTTCTCAACTGTGGTCAGTTTTTTTCCCTTTCGGACCTTATTTTGCCGTAAATATTTTCTTTATTCAATGTTGTTGGTTACATGATTTCTTGAAAGAAAGTATTTGCGCTTTATAGATTGTCAACCAAAGGGGATATTCTCTTTTTTAGAGGTGTCTGTATGACTCATTTATGTCTCTTATTTGAATTTTTGTTGCTTAAGAACCAAGGAGTTATTTGTTGATTGGATTAAGGTTTAAAAAGTCTCCTGCAGCTAGAGTTGCTACTCCTGGACCACCTCCTCCTCCCCGAGCTTCATTATTCTCCAATGAGTCCTCTAAACCTTCCTCTGCACAACCAAAGAGAGGGATGTCTACTGTGTTTAATGAAATCAATTCAGGCGGTCCTCTTACATCAGGTTTACTGTACATGGCTTTTTCAGTTAGTATATATAATTTGGCAATGCTAGTTGTCTCACAGTCTCAGTATTGCTATATTGTTATTTAGGCTTGAGAAATGTTACAGCTGACATGAAGACAAAGAACCGAGCTGACCGCAGTGGTGTTGTTTATGTGGTGACGAAGGAGCCACGGGTTCGTTCTCCAGCATTTTCGAAAACAGGCCCTCCAAAGCTGGAGCTTCAGATGGATCGAAAGTGAGTAAACCACAAATTTTAGATTCTGTTTAGATCTCCCATAGTTTTGATCACTAAAATATCTACACCTTTAGTCTAATTTACTGGGTGGTTGTTGCCTCTTTATCTGGCTTGCTACACCTCAATGCTTTTGTCTTACAAAAGATATATTTATTTGAAATAAGTAGGTTTAAAATCTTCTTACGTTCAATTGAGGATGTTTTGGCAGCTCGTTTATCTTATGAATGACTGAGAGATGTCCAGTTTATTTTCTACCCCCTTCGCCCATTAAAGCTCCTACTTCGTTTATTTAGGATGTCGACAATTTAAGTTCCTATTTGGAATTTCTTCTCTTTTGTCCGTAATTTGTAGTCCTACTTATTTATGACTTCACATCTTTCCTCAACTTTCATTCTCTTCCTTGTGTTTACTTGGTTTCTTAATATTTGTTCTCACATAAATTGGAGCTCTATTAATGGACAGAGGGAGTGGGTACTAAATGTATACAAATCATAATTGCAAGTCATTCTTCTCAAGAAAACAAGAACAATTTGAGAAGGTATATCTTTTTTCCGTTCTTGGTATATTTTATTTATCTAGTTGTAGATTTATATTCTTACTAATTGACCAATTTGTTAATTATAGCTTATGGAGGAATCAACCATGCCAACATCTCATATTTATGAGATTAAAGAAGAGTGGGAGACTAAATGTTTAGCGAACTTGTTGATTATTTTATCAACTAGAGCGTGTATGTTATTCATACACTTAGGATGTATTTTTGGTCACAGTGATGATGATATTGTTACGTTGTATGTGATGCAAGATTGATGTATGTTTGTTGGACTTGTATTATTTGGAATACTGTTTATGTGGTCACGTTTCTATTTACCGATTTAATTATGTTTATATAACATTTGGAATTATCAAATTATTGGGAGGTCCAGCTGAAATTTCCGCAGAAATTTTCATTTTTAAAAAAAATATAATTATTACGACGGTTTCTTTAAAACCGAAGTAATAAGGTTAAATAAATTCGCTTTTAATACGGTTTTTCACAAAAGAACCGACGTTGTAATAATCTTTAATGGCGGTTTTTGGAAGGAAACCGACATTACAACTACCTTTCACGGCGGTTCAGTAATTACAAATGTCATATCAAAAAACATGTTTCGATAGTAAATTAGCTTTCAAATGCTTATAGTGACGGTTTTTAGAACTTTTAATGACGGTTTAACACCAAAGAATCGACGTTTTAATTATTTTTAGTGACGGTTTTTGTAAAGGAAACCGACATGGTAAATACCTTTACCGACGGTTCTGTAGCTCTAATGGCGGTTTTTGGAACATTTAACGACGGTTGTAAAACAAACAAACGTCGTGTTTTATAAGTCTATAATGACGGTTTTATATAACAACCGCCACAATAAGAGAGCTATAGCAACGGTTGTAGAAACTTTATACGACGGTTGTAAACTTTATACGACGCCGCGATATACGACGCACCCTAAACCTCTCAAAACCGCCACAAAACCTCATTTATGACCGCCACCGTAGGGGTGTTTTCTACTAGTGGTGGTGAGTATCTTTCACACGAGTTTGATCAACACCTTAAAGACTGTGGCATCGTGCTACAGTTGACTCCACCTAGAACACCACAATTAAATGGTGTGTCCGAACGGAGAAATCGGACTTAATTACTTGATATGGTTCGATCCATGATGAGTCACACCGTTGTTGTAACATCCCGTATTTTCGTAAAATCTAATTTAAGCGTTTTAAATTATTTTAAGTAATAAAATAATATTTTAATAATTTATTGTGAAAGGTTTTAATTTAATTAGTAAGATCCGTCTTAAGAACCTTAAGTCCTTAAGACGAATAATACTTGGTGAACTTAAACTCGTATCATAAATATCCGTTCAAGTGTCCGACCCATTTAATTGACTCGGAAAGGACAGTCCATAAAACCCCACTAAACCCTTTCCATCGACATTCCTCATCTCCTTCATTTCATTTCACTGTAAAACACAAACCTCATAAACCTCCATTTTATTCCTCCTTCTTTTGAGAAATTCTTCATCATCCGGTACTCGAATCGAGGTAACAACGACATTTTCGGAATCCTCATTCGATTTCCAAGCCATCTATCACTTTCTTTTTGTAAATCCTTTCACTAGAAAAACGGGCTGTTTTCTCTTAATTCCGTTTTAAGTGCTTAAAATCCGTTTTCTATGCTTGTAGGTGTTGGCTTAGAGGATCCAGAGATCGATAGCTACATTGTTGAGGAAGATCTTTAGCCGGATAAGCTTGAAAGGTGACGATAATGAGAAACTCGGCCTTTATGTGTATATTAGCATGTTTGTTGTGATTCTTGTGTTGATTTCTGTTTTTGTTGATATACATTGATCAAAGGACTTAGTAATATGTTTAGGATGTTTGCTATGTGAAGATTTCATGCTTTAAAGTGTTGTTATAAGTTCTTAAGCATATTTTCAGTTTTTCGCACTTTGCGACGGATACTCATTAAATTCATTTGAGGATTGTTATGGGACTTACTTGCTGATAGATTAGTAGTATTTGGCGTTTGATATTGTTGTGTAAACATCACATGAATCGTTGTGTAAGTTTTGGTGTCGAATGGGTAAATTTTGAAGAAGGCTGAAATCACGATTTTGCGGTACAGGCTCTCTGAGCCGGTCGACCGACCGGCCGCCGGTCGACCGGCTGGGAGTGCATTTGGGTGTTTTTCGTATTTTGAGAATTTGGCCTTGGACTGCCAGCCGGCCGACCGGCTGCCTGCCGACCGGCTGGTAGTCCCTTTGTGTCGTGTATGTTTTTGCGAAAACTATAGGTAGATGGGAGCCCAGCCGGCAGACCGGCCGCCTGCCAGCCGGCTGGGAGTGCAATTGGGAATGGGTTGCGTTTTTAGTAAAGGCTAGGGAATGGGGTTCCCAGCCGGCCGACCGGCTGCCTGCCGACCGGCTGGGAGTCCTTGTGTGTTTTGTTTCGAAAAGAAAGATGAGCTGAGTGGGTCACCAGCCGGCCGACCGGCTGCCTGCCGACCGGCTGGGGACCCCTGTAAGCTATTTTTGAGTTGTAATTTAATCGTAACTTTCAAACGGTTAATCGGTTTTGGTTGAAACTCGTTTTGTATACCCGTGATATGTATTTGAGGTCCCCGGAGGATGGGCAACATTTTATTGAGTTCGGGAATAGAGTAAGGATAGAGACCCCCCGGTCGGGTAACCGAAAGGGAAACCGGCTCTCCCTCAACTTAGTTCCCGGGGTCAATTAAGTGTTGATTAGAGGTTAAGAAAAGTAGAACTAGTGATTAGTTCATAGACTTTGGTTGATATTGCATTGATGCGTATTAAGTTATGCCTTAAGCTGGCCTCTGAACTTAATACGTGAGTTGTTTGTCATATATGGGGATATGCCTTAAGCTGGCCTCTGAGCCCTATATGTGTATGTTTGTCGTGTCTGGAACATGCCTTAAGTTGGCCTCTGAGTTCAGACATGTGTGATAGTGATCGCGTTGGAACATGCCTTAAGTTGGCCTCTGAGTCTGACGAGTAGAGCAGCTGCACAACGGGGTAGCTAAGGAACTGACACCTTGCCCGGAGTGCAGATGTTTGGTGCTAGAACATGCCTTAAGTTGGCCTCTGAGTTTAGTACCTTGTGATGTGGTGAAGGGACATGCCTTAAGCTGGCCTCTGAGTCCTTTACTTTTGGATGCTAGTCTATGCCTTAAGTTGGCCGCTGAGTCTAGTGTCTTGCTGATTGGCAGGTCCATGCCTTAAGTTGGCCTCTGAGTCCTTGCTTGCTGAATGTTTGGTGATTAGGTTATGTCTTAAGTTGACCGCTGAACCTTTACACTTGCTGATTGATTTGGTATTAGGTTATGTCTTAAGTTGACCGCTGAACCTTTTACTTGCTGAATTTATCTGCTTGCCTTGAGTGGGTACGTGTCAGATATAGATATTGATAGTGATGACTAAATGTATATCTGTTGAGTTATGGTTTGATCATCCAAGGCATTGGGTGACTCTTAGTTCGGTTTCATAAATAGTTGGATTGAAAGACCCCCCGACTGGGTAACCAGTAGGGAAACCGGCTCTCCTTCCTAACGGTTTATGAAGTTGGTTGAGAGCCGTGCACTAGAGTTGGCATGTTAATATGAGATCAATTGATGAGATGTTTATGCTTCACATGTTGATATATGTTGGAGTATTCTGTTTTGTTTTATGTGTTACGTGTTGTCACAAAAGGTGGCTAGGAGAACTCTAGTCACTCCCCACTGATTGTGGCGTACATGTTTTCATGTATGTAGGTACATGCAGGTTGGAGATGGGTTCACGAGAGGGCTAGCGAGTGATGATCCTGCTGTCATCATATGACTTACCTTATATCGCATAGCTAGACTCTTAGACTTTTGTTACATTTGTTTTGGTGCCAGTAGGGATGTTCCATCCCAGGCTGATGTATATATTTGTTTCCGATACTTAGAACTGTTACTTATCTATTTTGGTTTTAATCCAGTTTCAGTTTCTGTTCAGTTTAAGACTTCTCGCATGTTGTTCAGTTTACTTTAAAAAGTTTTAAATTCCGCTGCATTTTTGGTACTTTTATGTGTTTATATTTCCGCTTTCGCGAGGGGTTTTACAGTTGGTATCAGAGCATTATTGCTCCCGACGCACTCATGTGACCCCCAACCTTAACTTGACCAGATAAACAAATAATGAATGAGAGATGGGTAGATCTAAGGACTTATTTTGTAGTCTATTTGTGATTGCTAATTGCTAAGCTAATACTTGTTTTCTCTTTTGAAGGATGGTGAGACCTAGGACTGCTGATAACATTGTGCTGCAAGCAATTCAGCATTTGCTTGAGACTCAGAGACAGCAAGCAGGGAATGTTCCACCTCCTCCACCGCCAGGCAACGAGGCTAATCGTCCTGGTAGTTTCTCATGGATAGCTTCGCAGATGTCCCGTAGCCACGTGAAGACATATGGTGGCGAGGTTGATCCGGTAGCTCTTACCGAGTGGTTCAGGGAGATGGAGAGGAGCTTTGCTATGTATTCGGTGGGTAGAGAGGATAGAGTGCGGCTAGCCACTCACTTTCTTACCCTTGAGGCCGACAGGTGGTGGGCGTTGACAGGACCTACTTTCACTCATGATCCTCTGTTCGATTGGGATGCTTTTAAGGATAAGCTCGAGACGAGGTTCTATCCTAAAGAGCTCAGATCACAGCGACTCAAAGAATTCATGGATTTGAAGCAAGGCAAGATGTCATTTCAGGAGTTCACAGACCGTTTCAACCAGCTAGCTCACTTCGCATCGAGATTTGTCAGAGATGAGGCCGAGAGAGTCTACTTTTACCGCGGCAAGCTAGGGCCACGCATCGAGAGCATGGTTCGTCGAGATTCGACTTCTTTCGTGGAGGTGTATGATGATGCTATTTGGGCCGAGAGTTCTATTCGTGCCATAGATGCTGAGACCCGTGCTGCTACTTCTAGTGTGACTCCTCACCAAAGATCCGTGTACCAGGGGAAGAGACCATTTATTCCTTCTACTTCTTTGCCTTCTTCTCAGAAGAAGCGTTTTGAGAGGTTTTCTGCTCCGGTTGCTAAGACCTTTGTTCACACCGACACAGCTGCTAGTGTTTGCCACCGTTGTGGTAAACCTTCTCATCCGGGTTTTGACTGTTTCAAGAATGCTTTCAAGTGCTATACTTGCAATGGATTTGGGCATAAGTCTTATGAGTGTCCTGAGAGGAACACCGCACTTGGCAAGGCTGCCACTGCTGCTGCAGCGACTAAGGGAGGAAAGCCGAAAGGGAAGATCTTTGTGATGACTAGGGCTGAGGCAGAGGCTCATCCAGATATTGTTGCTGGTATCTTTTCTGTTCTTGGCGCTGAGTGCCTTATTTTGTTCGATACTGGAGCTTCTTTATCATTTATATCGACTCAGTTCGCCGACCGTTTAGCTCTTGAGTCTTCATTGGTTGAGGAGACTTCTATTTCCTTACCTTCTGGAGACGTGTTTTCATGCTCTTCGTCCCATAGGGATGTTCCTATTATTATTGGTCAAGCCACATTTCCAGCGGACTTACTGAGATTTCCTTTCAAGGAGTTTGATATTATCCTCGGTATGGATTGGTTATCGTGATACCATGCTCGCTTCGAGTGTCGCGACTAGAAAATCTGCTTGAGGAGTTCTTCAGGAGTTCGTGTTTCCTATAGGGGAACTCGCCCTCAAAGGGGTGTTCGTGTTATCTCTTCGATGAAAGCATCTCATCTTCTTAGGAAGGGTTGCCAAGCCTTCCTGTGTGTTGTTACAGCTGCTAAACCATCGCTATCGAAGCTTGGGGATGTAGCCATTGTTCGAGAGTATCCAGATGTTTTCCCAGATGACTTGTCAGGGATACCGCCAGAGAAAGATGTGGAGTTTACCATTGAGCTTGTTCCAGGTACCGGACCGATTTCTAAGGCTCCTTACCGTATGGCTCCGCCAGAGTTGAAAGAATTGAAGCAACAGTTGGAAGAGATGATCGAGAAAGGGTTCATTAGACCGAGTGCTTCTCCGTGGGGTGCTCCCGTTTTGTTCGTTAAGAAGAAAGATGGTTCCTTGAGACTTTGCATTGACTATAGAGAGTTGAACCGAGTGACCGTGAAGAACAGATATCCTTTGCCTAGGATAGATGACTTATTTGATCAGTTGAGAGGTGCTTCTAGGTTTTCTAAGATTGATCTTCGATCGGGTTATCATCAGATTCCAGTGAGAGAGGCTGATATTGCGAAGACTGCTTTTCGTACCAGAAATGGGCATTTTGAGTTCGTGGTTATGCCTTTTGGGTTGACTAATAATGCACCTGCCATCTTCATGGATCAGATGAACCGTACCTTCAGTGAGTATCTTGACACTTGTGTTGTGGTGTTTATCGATGACATTCTCATTTATTCGAAGACCGATGAGGAACATGCTGAGCATCTTCGATTGATTCTTGGGATATTGCGTCGTCAGAAGTGGTTCGCGAAGTTCTCTAAGTGTGAGTTTTGGCTTTCTAAGGTGGCATTTCTCGGACATGTTATATCTAGTGAGGGAGTCATGGTTGATCCCGCGAAGATTGAGGCTGTAGTTGATTGGGAGAGTCCCAAAGATGTTGGGGAGATCCGTAGTTTCCTTGGATTGGCTGGTTATTATCGTAGATTCGTTGAGGATTTCTCTAGATTAGCCCGCCCGATGACTCAGTTGCTGAAGAAAGAAGCCAAATTTGTGTGGACCGACAAGTGTGAGAGTTCTTTCCAGGAGTTGAAGACCAGATTGACCTCCGCTCCTATACTTGCTTTGCCAGAGATCGGGGTGGACTTTGATGTGTATTGTGATGCTTCGATGTTAGGACTTGGATGCGTACTGATGCAGAGTGGTAAGGTGATAGCATATTCATCTAGACAGTTGAGAGTTCATGAGGTGAACTATCCGACACATGATTTGGAGTTGGCCGCAGTCGTTCATGCTTTGAAGATGTGGCGTCATTACCTGATTGGATCCCATTGCCGTATTTTCACAGATCACAAGAGTCTTAAGTACATTTTTACCCAGAAAGACCTTAACATGAGACAGAGACATTGGCTAGAGTTGGTGAAAGATTACGACATTGAGTTGTTATATCATGAGGGAAAGGCCAATGTGGTTGCAGATGCGCTTAGCCGCAAGACTTCTCACTCGATGAGTGCTATGAGGGTATTGCCCGATGAGTTGTGTTCCGAGTTCCGGAAGCTGAGGTTAGAGATGGTGGGTAGTGGTTTCAATTGGTTAGCCGCTATGACTGCCGAGCCGTCTTTGTATTGGGAGAATTCGCCAGAGTTTACCTTCAGATGCCGATTTCAAGAAGTTCGAGGCTAAGATTTCGAGTGGCGTCGCACCTGACTTGGTGATTGATGCTGATGGTTTCCTTAGGTTCCGAGGTAGGATGTATGTTCCTGATGTGCCAAATTTGAGAAAGAAGGTTCTTGATGAGGCTCACTTGTCACCGTATTCCGTTCATCCAGAAGGAGAGAAGATGCACAAGGATTTGAGGCTTATGTTTTGGTGGCCTGGTATGAAGAAGGAGATCTTGGATTATGTTAGTAGGTGCTTGACTTGTCAGCAAGTCAAGATAGAGCATAGGAGACCTGGTGGTTTGCTACAGCCGCTTCCCGTTCCTCAGTGGAAGTGGGAGTGTATATCTATGGACTTCGTTACAGCATTGCCTAAGACTGTGGGAGGCAAGGATGCGATTTGGGTTATTGTTGATCGTCTAACTAAGTGTGCTAGATTCGTGCCGATCAGAGAGACATGGGATATGGACCGTTTAGCCAGGGCTTATATTGCTGAGATAATCCGCTATCATGGTGTTCCGAGGGAGATAGTTTCAGATCGTGATCCGAGATTTTGTTCCAGGTTCTGGAAGGCTTTGCAGGAGGCTATGGGTAGCCGTTTGTTGATGAGTACCGCATTTCATGCCGCGACCGATGGGCAATCCGAGAGGACCATTCAGACACTAGAGGATTTGCTCCGCGCTTGTGCCCTCGATTTTCAGAGTTCTTGGGAGCAGTGTTTGCCGTTGGTAGAGTTTTCTTACAACAACAGTTATCATGCTTCCATTGGTATGGCTCCGTACGAGGCTCTTTATGGTAGGAGGTGCCGTAGTCCGATTTGTTGGGACCAGGCTAGTGACGTTCGTGACCTTGGACCTGATCAGCTAGCTGAGACCATTGACCGTGTACAGCTCATTAGGAATAGGATGAAGGCCGCTCAGGACCGGCAGAAGTCCTATGCTGATGTCCGTCGTCGACCCTTAGAGTTTGAGGTGGCTGACCGAGTCTTCTTGAGAGTGTCTCCGATGAAGGGTGTTAAGAGGTTTGGAGTTAAGGGCAAGTTGAGCCCTAAGTACATTGGACCTTTTGTGATCGCAAAGAAGATTGGCGCCGTAGCTTATCGTTTGGACTTGCCTCCTAGTTTGGGCAAGGTTCATAACGTCTTTCACGTTTCCCAGCTCCGCAGATACATCAGTGACCCGAGTCATGTTCTGCCTAGAGAGATCGAGAACTTGGAGCCGAGTCTTGCTTTCGAGGAGCGTCCTGTGAAGATCCTAGACCGTCAGGATAGGAAGCTTAGGAGCAAGGTGGTGCCGCTAGTGAAGATCCTTTGGCGTTGCGGTGATGTTGAGGAGCAGACATGGGAGACTGAGGCATCGATGCGTATCGCGCATCCTTCTCTTTTCGATTGAGGTAGAGTTAGTTAGAATTTATCTCCGTTCGAGTTTCGAGGACGAAACTTTTTGAAGTTGGGGTGATTGTAACATCCCGTATTTCCGTAAAATCTAATTTAAGCGTTTTAAATTATTTTAAGTAATAAAATAATATTTTAATAATTTATTGTGAAAGGTTTTAATTTAATTAGTAAGATCCGTCTTAAGAACCTTAAGTCCTTAAGACGAATAATACTTGGTGAACTTAAACTCGTATCATAAATATCCGTTCAAGTGTCCGACCCATTTAATTGACTCGGAAAGGACAGTCCATAAAACCCCACTAAACCCTTTCCATCGACATTCCTCATCTCCTTCATTTCATTTCACTGTAAAACACAAACCTCATAAACCTCCATTTTATTCCTCCTTCTTTTGAGAAATTCTTCATCATCCGGTACTCGAATCGAGGTAACAACGACATTTTCGGAATCCTCATTCGATTTCCAAGCCATCTATCACTTTCTTTTTGTAAATCCTTTCACTAGAAAAACGGGCTGTTTTCTCTTAATTCCGTTTTAAGTGCTTAAAATCCGTTTTCTATGCTTGTAGGTGTTGGCTTAGAGGATCCAGAGATCGATAGCTACATTGTTGAGGAAGATCTTTAGCCGGATAAGCTTGAAAGGTGACGATAATGAGAAACTCGGCCTTTATGTGTATATTAGCATGTTTGTTGTGATTCTTGTGTTGATTTCTGTTTTTGTTGATATACATTGATCAAAGGACTTAGTAATATGTTTAGGATGTTTGCTATGTGAAGATTTCATGCTTTAAAGTGTTGTTATAAGTTCTTAAGCATATTTTCAGTTTTTCGCACTTTGCGACGGATACTCATTAAATTCATTTGAGGATTGTTATGGGACTTACTTGCTGATAGATTAGTAGTATTTGGCGTTTGATATTGTTGTGTAAACATCACATGAATCGTTGTGTAAGTTTTGGTGTCGAATGGGTAAATTTTGAAGAAGGCTGAAATCACGATTTTGCGGTACAGGCTCTCTGAGCCGGTCGACCGACCGGCCGCCGGTCGACCGGCTGGGAGTGCATTTGGGTGTTTTTCGTATTTTGAGAATTTGGCCTTGGACTGCCAGCCGGCCGACCGGCTGCCTGCCGACCGGCTGGTAGTCCCTTTGTGTCGTGTATGTTTTTGCGAAAACTATAGGTAGATGGGAGCCCAGCCGGCAGACCGGCCGCCTGCCAGCCGGCTGGGAGTGCAATTGGGAATGGGTTGCGTTTTTAGTAAAGGCTAGGGAATGGGGTTCCCAGCCGGCCGACCGGCTGCCTGCCGACCGGCTGGGAGTCCTTGTGTGTTTTGTTTCGAAAAGAAAGATGAGCTGAGTGGGTCACCAGCCGGCCGACCGGCTGCCTGCCGACCGGCTGGGGACCCCTGTAAGCTATTTTTGAGTTGTAATTTAATCGTAACTTTCAAACGGTTAATCGGTTTTGGTTGAAACTCGTTTTGTATACCCGTGATATGTATTTGAGGTCCCCGGAGGATGGGCAACATTTTATTGAGTTCGGGAATAGAGTAAGGATAGAGACCCCCCGGTCGGGTAACCGAAAGGGAAACCGGCTCTCCCTCAACTTAGTTCCCGGGGTCAATTAAGTGTTGATTAGAGGTTAAGAAAAGTAGAACTAGTGATTAGTTCATAGACTTTGGTTGATATTGCATTGATGCGTATTAAGTTATGCCTTAAGCTGGCCTCTGAACTTAATACGTGAGTTGTTTGTCATATATGGGGATATGCCTTAAGCTGGCCTCTGAGCCCTATATGTGTATGTTTGTCGTGTCTGGAACATGCCTTAAGTTGGCCTCTGAGTTCAGACATGTGTGATAGTGATCGCGTTGGAACATGCCTTAAGTTGGCCTCTGAGTCTGACGAGTAGAGCAGCTGCACAACGGGGTAGCTAAGGAACTGACACCTTGCCCGGAGTGCAGATGTTTGGTGCTAGAACATGCCTTAAGTTGGCCTCTGAGTTTAGTACCTTGTGATGTGGTGAAGGGACATGCCTTAAGCTGGCCTCTGAGTCCTTTACTTTTGGATGCTAGTCTATGCCTTAAGTTGGCCGCTGAGTCTAGTGTCTTGCTGATTGGCAGGTCCATGCCTTAAGTTGGCCTCTGAGTCCTTGCTTGCTGAATGTTTGGTGATTAGGTTATGTCTTAAGTTGACCGCTGAACCTTTACACTTGCTGATTGATTTGGCATTAGGTTATGTCTTAAGTTGACCGCTGAACTTTTTACTTGCTGAATTTATCTGCTTGCCTTGAGTGGGTACGTGTCAGATATAGATATCGATAGTGATGACTAAATGTATATCTGTTGAGTTATGGTTTGATCATCCAAGGCATTGGGTGACTCTTAGTTCGGTTTCATAAATAGTTGGATTGAAAGACCCCCCGACTGGGTAACCAGTAGGGAAACCGGCTCTCCTTCCTAACGGTTTATGAAGTTGGTTGAGAGCCGTGCACTAGAGTTGGCATGTTAATATGAGATCAATTGATGAGATGTTTATGCTTCACATGTTGATATATGTTGGAGTATTATGTTTTGTTTTATGTGTTACGTGTTGTCACAAAAGGTGGCTAGGAGAACTCTAGTCACTCCCCACTGATTGTGGCGTACATGTTTTCATGTATGTAGGTACATGCAGGTTGGAGATGGGTTCACGAGAGGGCTAGCGAGTGATGATCCTGCTGTCATCATATGACTTACCTTATATCACATAGCTAGACTCTTGGACTTTTGTTACATTTGTTTTGGTGCCTGTAGGGATGTTCCATCCCAGGCTGATATATATATTTGTTTCTGATACTTAGAGCTGTTACTTATCTATTTTGGTTTTAATCCAGTTTCAGTTTCTGTTCAGTTTAAGACTTCTCGCATGTTGTTCAGTTTACTTTAAAAAGTTTTAAATTCCGCTGCATTTTTGGTACTTTTATGTGTTTATATTTCCGCTTTCGCGAGGGGTTTTACAGTTGTACCTGATTCAATGTGGGGCTATGCTCTTTTGTCGGCCGCTCTAATACTTAACCGAAGTCCGTCTAAAGCTGTTGACAAGACTCCATACGAATTATGGAAGTGAACGGTCCCTAACTTGTCCTTTATTCGGGTTTGGGGCTGCGAGGCTTATGTCAAGTGGAGACACGAGGATAAGCTCGGCCCGCGAACGGTCAAGACATACTTTATAGGCTATCCAAAGGGAATTTTTGGTCATTACTTCTACTCGCCAACCGAACAACGTGTTTTTGTTGCGGCTAGTGCGACGTTCTTAGAGAAAGAATTTCTCGAGAACAAGTCGAGTAATAGAACCTTCGAATTATCGGAGGTTCAAGAACCAACTACCGAGCAACCATTGGAGGAAACAGTTCCTTCAACCGAGGCTGCGGTAGATATTCCTGAGGAACCTAGGAGGTCGGGAAGAGTCTCCATTCCTCCGGACAGATACATTGGTATGGTCGAGGAACATGATATGGATGACGTCTTACTCCTAAAGGGTAATGAACCCTCAACCTATAAAGGTGACATGACCAGTTCTGACTCAAAGCTATGGTTAGAAGCCATGCAATCCGAGATGGACTCCATGTATGAGAACAACGTGTGGGATCTTGTGGACCTACCTGCAAAGGTACGCCCCCTTCAATGCAAATGGCTTTACAAAATAAAGCATGTCGTGGAAGGTAAACAAGATATCCATAAGGCAAGACTAGTTGCTAAAGGTTTCACCCAAGTGCCAGGCTTGCACTACGATGAGATCTTTGCACCCGTAGTCATGCTACGTTCCATTCGGATTATCTTAGCGATCGCCGCATTTCACGATTATGAAATATGGCAAATGGACGTTAAAACCGCCTTCTATGGACTAAGAAAGTTTGCAAGCTTAAGCGTTCCATCTATGGACTTAAGCAAGCATCGCGGAGTTGGAATCATCGCTTCGACCAAGTGATAAAAGAGAATGGGTTTGTTCGATCAGTCGAGGAACCATGTCTCTATATCAAGTCGAGTGGGAGCAAGATTGTCTTCCTAGTGCTGTATGTCGATGACATACTCTTGATTGGGAATGACATACCTCTCCTTTCTTCGGTTAAAGCATGGTTGAAAAACCATTTCCAGATGAAAGATATGGGAGAGGCACAAAGAATTTGAGGCATCCGTATCTACAGGGATAGATCACGACGGATGTTGTCTCTCAGTCAGGAGTCTTACATAGATAAGATTCTAGAGAGATTCAGCATGACGAACTCCAAGAAAGGGTTCCTTCCTATGACTACTGGGCTTCACTTGAGCAAGTCACAAGAAGCTAAGACATTGGAAGAGAAAGAGCGCATGAGTCGGATTCCTTATGCTTCGGCAATAGGATCGATCATGTATGCCATGATATGCACACGTCCAGACGTTGCATATGCATTGAGTATGACTAGTCGATTCCAAGCTCATCCAGGTGAACAACACTGGATGGCCGTGAAAAACATTCTTAAGTACCTACGGAGGACTAAAGATTGGGGATTGACTTATGGAGGCGACTCAACGCTCTGCGCCACGGGTTACGCAGATGCTAGCTTCCAAACGGATCGAGATGGTTAGAAATCTCAGTCTGGATTCGTTTTTACTCTTAACGGCGTTGCTGTCAGCTGGAAAAGTTCTAAACAGAGTGTTACAGCAGATTCTACTACTGAGTCCGAGTACTATGCCGCCTCAGAAGCAGCTAATGAAGCAATATGGATGCGTCAATTCTTACAAGGACTATCAGTAGTGCCTAGTTCGAATGACCCAATCACCGTTTATTGTGATAATAAAGGTGTCATCTTCCAAGCTAAGGAGCATAAGTCTAGCAACAAGGCTAGGCATGTACAACGGAAAGCTCATCTAATCAGAGATTACGTGGAGCAAAAGGAGATTTTCATTGATAAGATCGCTACGGATGACAACATAGCTGATCCTCCCACTAAAGCATTACCACGTGATAAGCATGAAGGGCACATCCATTCCATGAGAATTAGATGTGTTCCTAAGTTGTAGTACTCTTTTATGAATTCATGTAATAATTCATTTTCTCGTGTACTCTATTCAACCTCATTGTTATGATATATAATGTTTTGTTTTGCATGTGGAATTGTACGCCAATTTTGAACACCACAAAGTGAACTGAATAACATTACATCGTTTTAGTCCTTGATTACCCACTTGAGCTGATAACTCAGGTAATCATTTTGTGACGTTTGTTGATGGTGGGTTCAACGAGCCATAAGTCACACGGCTGACTGACCAATCACAAAGGCGAGTTATACGGATATCTCGTAGGACACCCCGTGACAACGTTATGGAGTCCTAAATGTTTTATAACATTGGGTGCCAGGTCGTGGATAGGACCTCCATAGTGTTCCTTAGAGTCGAGTCTTTTGACTTTCAACTGTCTCTTGAGATTAAGGCAGATTTTGGGTAACTTTGGTTTCTTTCCCACGGTCATCGTAACAGAAGCCAAGAGGATTTTTTCTGGGTTATTTCATGCTGCGCGATATCGGCAGGATTCGAGTTGAGGGAAATATCCAAACCCTTATCAGGATTTTATCATTTCTTAGGGCCACTCGAGGAGTAGTAACTGAAATGCATGGCCATGCTCGAATACAGATTCGTTTTATCAGTTAAGTTACTCTCTAGTCGGGGAAACCACTCTTGATACAGATCTCTTGTGAGATACGACCTTTGCGAATGCGGATTTGCAAATTGTCTTACATTGAGTGGGAGAAATTTTAAAAGGATATGAGAATCGGTTATCGCACCTACACTTGTACGGACAAGTGGGAGTTTGTTGGAGCCTTGTGTCCTCCACATGTAGTGTGATAACGTCATTGCACATACCCTTGTACGGACAAGTGGGAGATTGTTGGGGCTGGTGTCCTTGACAATTAAGTACAATGACTTATTAAATCTCTTTAAGGATCGCAAGGGCATACTTCAGTATTATTACCAGTTGATCCACGTTTATCAATAACGGTTGGCTTGCTAGATAAGTTTGACGTTATTGTCATACGGATGTCGGTGATCAACTGGTCCCTATACGTCACACCTATAGGACACGTTTGAGAGATGTGAAGGTATGAAAATACAGTCACATTTATGCCGAATACGACTAAACAGTTAGTCAGAGGTATTGACTATTAAATTAGTCAATAAGATGTTGAGATTATTATTTAATACGGATTAAATAATTTTAGCTAATACGGATTACATGATTAATTCGTAAATTAAATATAAACGGTTATATTTAATTAAATATTGTATTCACGTATTAATATAAACAGTTATATTAATCTGAGTAATTATACAATATCGTATTTTATCAGACCATTATTAATACATCGACTGCGTTAATATCTGATAACAAGTGTACGATTTATAATTAAAATCCCGCAAATAACTTATAGCTAAATGGGTCGAATCACGAATC
The DNA here is from genome assembly GCA_029255685.2 of Silene conica. Taxonomy (NCBI): domain Eukaryota; kingdom Viridiplantae; phylum Streptophyta; class Magnoliopsida; order Caryophyllales; family Caryophyllaceae; genus Silene; species Silene conica. The sequence continues at coordinate 8,364,112 of CM055319.2, forward strand.
AGAATAAGGTAAGAGTGGAAAGCCCACTCTTACCCTACTCGTTTATTTCGGCCGAGTATACTACATAAGGAGAAGACTTCTCCTTATGTCAGGTTACTCTTGTTGCACTGATTAAATCAATCTCAAGGAAAAATTAGGGTTTGAGAGCATTCTTCTCCCATAACCCAGATCTCACATCTAAAACTCAAAAGGCTCTCCCGATATTGCAAGGCAGTTGGAGAGGATTTCTAGCACACGCGGCAACGTCTCAATCTAAGTCTTGGGTGCAAGTTATAGGAGGGAATTTGCGTTAATTCCTGTTCTTAGGCCTTTCGCGCAAGGACTAAAGGTTGTACTCTTTTTCATGTCTTTTAATTTTATGACCATATTCACGACTGTAATTTTCATTATAATCCTGCAAGTTTAGGGCGAATACATGCTTTATAGCCGCCACCGCATGATGGCAGGGGATGCCATTTAATTGCCAAGCATTACACGAGCAAGTCCGGTTCAACAAATCAACAACATACCTTATTTGTGTCGCCCCATCCCGTACACCAAAGGTGAAATTGCCACCAAAATAAGTATTCCAACCGCGAGCACCAATTTTAGCCTTTTCCAATTGTTCTTGAGCTCTCGGACAAATGCTAAAAATTTTTGAGGCAATGAAATCTCTCTTTTTATGCATTCTTTCCATAATTGACTCTCTAATATCCTCAAGCATAGTAATTATAGGCTTGTGCCTTGAGTTCAAAATGTAAGCGTTGAAAACCTCACTCATATTGTTATCTACTGCCTCACATTGAGACTGTGCAGTGTAAAATGCTCTACACCATTTTTCATAATTTCGCCCCATCAAATCAGCGGCTGCTTCGGGAGAAATCATAGCAAATTGTTCAATATTTTCTTTAAATTCATTTGGGGTTGTACTCTTTGCTATTCTCCAAAAATGCATCCTATACTCGTGTCCTCCACCAAAGACCTCCCTAAAATTCATATACACGTGTCTAGCACACACCCTTTGTTCAGCTTGTGGCCAAAACATCACCCACTGCCTTCAATAGACCTTTTTGTTGATCTGACATAATAGTGTAACCAGCCACATCAAATGTCCCTAAATCTTCGGCTAGCAACAAAAGAAACCAACTCCAAGAATCAGTATTTTCCACTTCCACCACAACCCACGCAATCGGAAACATTTGGTTATTTCCATCTCTTCCCACCGCTACCAATAGTTGTCCCCCATAAGGACCTTTTAGCCAACAACCATCAATAGAAATAAATGGCCGACAACCACTAAGAAAACCTTTCTTGAGTGCTCCAAAACAAATGTACATTCTACGGAAAACACACCCATCAAGTTGAAATTTAATCGTATTGTTCTTATCAGACTTTATTACCTCGGCTGCATAATTGTTGAGTAAAGCGTATTGTTCTTTGTATTCTCCAACAATCAAGCTTATTGCACATTTTTTAGCTCTAAAAGCCATATGCGATGACACTTTAAGCCCATAATCAGTCCAAACAGATTGAGTTATCTCTTGAAGTTTCATAAAAGGATTGGATTTGAACTTCTTCAAGTATTGTGTAGCAATCCATTTATATGTCATTTTTGTAACTTTATTTTTTCTTCCACAAGAATGAACTCCATGGTATGACTTCACTTCAAAATCTCTTGTATTTTTACCAATTGAAGCCCAAATTTTCATTCACAATTTTCATCTTTACACTTAGCCCCCACCTTCTCTTTAACATTTTTCGTATACTTAACATCAATACCATTTTTTGCACAATAATCGACTATTTTCTCTCTAAACGCTACAGCATTATCAAATTTTTCATCCAGACAAAAAGATGTGTTTGTCCATTTAGTGTCATCAAATTTTTTTTCCTGAGATTGAAGAAGTTGCTTCTTAGAAGGTAAAGCAGTCAAGTGCCCGTATTCATCTTCATCCGATGACTCTAGAGGACTATCCATGTCAGACCCATTCTCATAATCACTTTCCATCTCGCATATTAAATTATCTCTTTTGAGCTGTTTTCCCAACTTATCAAGTTCTTCCTGTAATTCATTCTCTAATGTTATAGCCTCCCCATGTTTAATTCTAGCATCGGCAATCTCCTCATCATCCACATCAGTGTCATTCTCATCATAATCAATGTTGTTCAATTGTTGCCTAGTCAATAATTCTGTAAAAGATATATTCCCTTCCAATTCACTCAAACCAATATCGTTCTCATGCTCAGTGTACATATGCACAACTTTCCCATCACACAAATACTTTATGATTGGTTCAAAACTATCATCATTATACATAGACCTGGCAAACGGGTCATTCGATTCAGTTTCGGATCAGTTTCATTCGGATCGGGTTATGTCGCTTTACCTTTATTTTCGATTTCAGTTTGGTTCAATTCAGGTTGGAATCAGTTTTGGCTTTTAATCGGTTGTAAATATTTCAGGTCGGTTCAGGTTTGAGTCAGGTTAATTTCGGAACAGATGAGATTCGGGTCGGGTCAATATCAGAGCAGATGAGATTCGATTCGGGCCATATTCGGATCGGATGTCAAGGGATTAATATTGGATTATATTTATATATCAAATATTTCGATTTTGTTTTTGATATAATTTTTAGATTTTTGCCGATAATATTTCAAATTCTTTTAATAGTAATATAAATTTGATTCCACCTTTTCTTTCTTATCTATTTTTTTTATAATTATTGATATATTATATATACAAATAATTTAAATATGAACGGTCAAACATGCAATTGAGAAATAGTAGACATTCTTATATAAATACTCCGCAGTATATACATGATCGATAAATTGATCATAAGTATTTCATATCTTACTAAGAAGTATATATATATATGTAATAAATGTTATCACAAAATTACTCGACTTTGTTTTTTTGATTGAATGTTTTTACAATGGCGATGGAACTTTCTATCCAATACAAAATTAGCTTGAACAAAAAGTAAAGCTTATATCAGGAAATAATTATTATCAAATGTTCATTCCTCGTCAATTCGTCTTACTATTCTTACATCACCATTTATTGTATAGGAGTATAAGACCGTCTTCACTCTTAAATTAAGATGGTTCTTCCATCCGGAGGAGGTTATAACTTATAACAGGTTTTAAGTTAAGATGATCTTAATTCTTAAACAAGACCACCCGATATGTAAGTTATTTGAATTCTATGAGCTCAACTTGAGTTCGGTGAATTTTGAACTTGAGCTACCCTTGAGTTGATCTTTAATTATCAATTAATTGTACTAACACAAGAGCACCTTACTCGAGTCCAGCATTATAGACTATAGTCTATAATAACAGGAGCTAAAACTATATAATTTATAACTAATAATCTACAGTTCGACTTCTTAAGCTTTTATTTTAGAATTTCGTAGTTGTAAAGCCTATCTTGACCTATTTTATACTTTGTTTTTATAATGAAGTAATTTTACAATCTCATCTCGAATTTCAATAGTTCAATTATTCATTTATTCTTATAATTCCGAGGAACTTAAATGAAATACAAATACGTAATAAACTGTAGACGAGTAGTTCGACAAAAATATCACAAAATGTATTAGAAATTTAGAATTAGAAGTTTTAATTTACCATATTATATATAAATATATAATTATATAAATAGACAATATAGTTAGATGAACTTATAAGTTATTAAATTATACACTTATACCCCTTCCGTCTCAAAATTTCAATCGTTTGTTTATATATTTCATCTTTCTATTTTGGATCACTTTAGTAGAGATTTTGATCATCCACACTCAATTTGGTCAACTTAATAATTAATTCTAAAAGTATCAAGTGGAGAAATATACATAAAATTAAAAAGTCAAAAACTAAAAACTAAAATGTAAAAACAATAGCAAATGGCAAATGAATAAACGAGAAAAATTAAAAAATCAAAAACTCATTACATCAATACACGTATACAACCTTTGCCGAAAAAAATACACGTATACACCATAACACAAGTCACCAACTACTTTCCATTTTAATAATCGCAATTCGTAAATATGGTATATACAGTCAATCGCAAATCGCAATCGCAATCGCAGTCCACAGAGGCATAGAGCACCATATATTTTGTAAAGATGGAAAGGATATCTCATTTCGGTAAGAAGGTCTCTAATTATCCCTAATTAATTAATGAAATTTCCAGATTTTGCGCTTTAAATCTTTGCTTGATTAGTTATTTTGTTCATCTAAATCTCTTTTGTCAGATTCTTTTTTATCATTTCGGTTGAAATTGCAGTCAAATATGGTAAAAAAAATTGATTTTGCCTCCAAAAATTGACGAACTAATTATATTTTGCCTCCAAAAATTGTAGATTCTCGAATTATTTTACCGCCAACCATCATTTTACCCGCCAATATAAAAATATGTATATAACTAACTAATTTTTGTTCTTTTGTTTGACAAACGACAATTACTACATTCGGGTAATTTCGGGTTTTGGTTGAATTTCGGTCATCATTAAGCAGGTTAAAAACGGTTCGGGTGTGTTTCGATTCGGGTCAAACCTGTTCAGGTTGAAACAGTTCAGGTTTATTCGATCTCGGGTCTATTTCAGATATTACAAATTCAGTTCAATTTCGAATCAATTCAGGTCAATTCAGGTTTCGGGGTGAAGTTCAGTTATACCTTTCGGATGTACGGTCAGGTGTCGATTCAGTTATTTTCGATCGGTTTTTCGGGTTCGGTATACTTTTGCCAGGTCTAATTATACACGAATTTAACCGTATCTTTCAGAAGGTCTAAATAATGAACCTTAATGATATTTTTATACCCTAACTGACTTATCAAATCCTTAAATAAGAAGCACTTACTTTTACTGGCAAGCTGTTAAATATTGTAAGCTTCCCTCCCTCATAGCTAAGTTTCGGTTGCAGCAGCCAATAGCCTCCGTGATGAATAAGGATGCTTCCAATTTCACCCATAATATATGAATATGAACATGTGAAAGGAGATTAGTATACATTAATAAATAAAATTAGTAAATATCTATGAACAACCTGTTGACAAACCAACATTTCCTACACAACCAAGCCAACAACAACAACAACGATTGTTACTTATTGTTATGGATTTTTGTATATTTGATTATTAAAGCATATATAATTATTGTTATACATAAAAGATTGTTACTTAAGAAATATAAAGAAATTTAAAGAAACACCCATCCTAAGAACTCCAGATAAAATAAGGGATTTATGTAAAAAAATAATTGAAATAGATTAATTTCACTAAAGAAAACTTAAATTGAACAACTAATTAGAAGTAATTAGTATCACTTACTTGATTGTTTCTGCAGGAACGATAATTTTTCTAGGTTTGGAGGAGATGAAGAGGGTTTTTGAGTTTGGAGGAGATGAAGAGGGTTTTGTGTAAAATAATATCAGTAGGTTTGATTTGACGGCAAAGATAACGGTGTTATAAGAGAGTCCTCTAATTGTACAATTTGAAAGTTGAGTCCCTTATCTGTAAAAAAAACTCATAGTTGAGTCCCTTATGTTACCTATTAAATATCTCATTGGGTCAAGGTTGTTGCATCCATTTAATTCCAACTCGACAATAAAACAGCCCGTTCTTTGAACATAATTCGAACAAGACTATTCTCCATTCCTTCCTTGGTTCCCACTCCCCAAGTATTCCAAGCAAAATCAGCCCCTACCATGATCGGATTAGAAACCAAAGCTAACTTCAACTTCATCAGAAATATCTGAAGATCCCAAACGAGACCAATTTGAATGAGAGTTGCTGATAACTACAATATGAAGATGAATATGAAGATATGGATTGAACAAGATGAAGATCGAGTGTAGAAGAGATGAAGACGGAGGAAGATGAAAGGTGAAACTGATTTAGGGTTTCAAAGTAGAAGTTTCTGGAGAGTTAGAGAGAAAAAGAGAGAGATACAGAAAGTTAGAGTGAGAGAGCGGCAGAGGAAGATGAGTGAGTAAATGAATTGGGTTAGGTATGAGAGAAAGCCTAGGGTTAGTAAATGAGGAAGGTTCTGGAATTGAGGGTGGTAAATGTGGGTTATTGGGGGATGAAGATGGTTTTCAAATGGATATTCTGGTTTTCTTGGGTTATGTACTTTGTTGGGCTGAAATTTTGGAGGGAGAGGTTAAGAGGGTTGGGTTGGGTTGGGTTGGGTTGGGTTAAGTGTTTGTTAAGTATAGGTTTTAATATGGGTTAGGGTGGATTTTGATGTTGATTAAAGTGGGGTCACAATGCCATTTATTGTAAATAAGTGATGTCAATTAGAATAGAATAGCCATTTTTGTCTAAAAAAAAAACTTGCAAAGTGGATTCGAAATTTCGAATAGACGGAAATGAAATACATGCGATGTGAAAATGAATGGAGGGAGTATAATGCATGAAAATACATCCTAGTAGAAAACCCTTGTACAGTATCAAATATTTCCTCTTCAAGACGTACTGGTTTTTAAATTCGTGCATTGTATGAAAGTATGAAACCTTTTACAGCAGGAACGCTATGCAACAATGTGAACACGTTGACTTGAGGTCAGAAACCTTTATATACACCAAATTACAAGAACAATGTCGAATAAATGATGCTATAACCCTTACATTGTATTTCGTACATGACTAACAAAAGAAACATCCCCAAACCGCCCTGTAAAAAATTTATAGAAATTTATAACATCATACAACAGCTATTCAGAGTAGATTGATGGCCTTCCTAACCACTTGGCCCGAAATCCAGTTCCTTGACAATCCGAGCAGCGAGCTGATCCCTAGAACAAATACACTAAAAAGATGAGAATTGACCCTGGGGTGTCATTAGGTAAGGTTCTCTGACTATTTAAGTTACCTCTCCCGCACATATGACGCAACTGGTGTTTCTAGATGGAACTTCACAAAGCATATTATCTCCGATAATGAAGAAGCCAGTGCCAGCACACCATTTGCATTCAACATGTCCTCTTGAGTTGCACGACGAGCATGAAATGGGAGTAGGTTGCTGCATGAATAGAAGTTTTAGGGCAGTTTGTACAAACTAAGTAACACAAACCACTACTGACAGGTTCTGATTTTAGATGACATTAACAAGGTCCAAATAGCACTGTGAGCACAACAACAAAGTCTCAAATTCAAAATGACTTTGGGTCGGTTACACCATGGCCCATTGGCCCCTCAGAGAGGTCATCTAATTCTTATACTACACAACTAGCAGTCATACACGCATACAAGCTTAACTTATACTCTTAGGGGGATTACATCCGAGGTCTAATGCCCTGTTCTTTTGGACTGAAACTTAACTTAACTGAACTGAACTAAACTTATAGGATCTGAACTGAACTGAACTTATAGGATCTGAACTGAACTTATCGGATTTGAACTGAACTTATCGGAACTGAAATGAACTGAACTTATAGGAACTGAACTGAACTTATAGGATCTGAACTGAACTGAACTTATAAGATCTGAACTGAACTTATAGGATCTGAAGTGAACTGAACTTATAAGATATGAACTGAACTGAATTTATAAAATCCGAACTTAATTAACTTAATTTAATTTAAGTTAACTATTATTATTATTATTATTATTATTATTATGCAAGAGAAGGCATTGATAAAAGGTAGTCTAAAACACAAGGTAATATAAAATATTTTCCACTTTATATACAATGATTTGTTCATAGTTCATACATTATACTGCGATTACATTACGATAAAAAATAATCCACGTATTACAATTTTTTCTAACCATTTATTTACATATAATCATAATCCTTATCTATTTCATTTTCATTATCAATATCACTGTCGAGAAAGAATTCATAGCCTCGCTAAATATTTTTGACTATGTTGCTTCGTACCTTATACACGGCCGTCTTCCGCTTTTATCAAACATGCCCGAATCTAATGTTCCTTAAATGTTCATATCATGTTGTATAATTTCAAGAGCGTGCATTCTTATAGAATTATGAAGGGTGAATGAAGAAACAATGATCGATATTTCATACTTATATGATATTTGGGGCATGATTTTTAACCCCTTCCATTTTTTCTTTAATTGACCAAACGTCATTTCAACTTTCATTCTCGATGATGAATGTCCATACTTGAAATATTCTACCATTCCTTCAGGCGGTCTATGCTTGTATTCGGGCATATGGCATTAGGGTGAGTGTGTAAGATCGTTTGGTATTAATGAGATTATAAAAACGGCTTCAATTATTAATAATTTGTTATTTTTTTAACGTGTATCGAATAATTAAAGCGAAATGTTTTTTTTTATCGGTTGTCAAAATAATACTTCGTATATAGCTTTTTTGAATTGAGTTTATATGAGCTGAACTGAATTGAACTGAACTTATAGGAACTGAACTTAACTGAACTGAACTTATAGGAACTGAACTGAACTGAACTTATAGGAACTGAACTGAACTGAACTTATAGGAACTGAACTGAACTAAACTTATAGGATCTGAACTGAACTGAACTAAACTTATAGGATCTGAACTGAACTGAACTAAACTTATAGGATCTGAACTGAACTGAACTGAACTTATAGAAACTGAACTGAACTTATAGGATCTGAAGTAAACTTAAATTAAGTGACTTGAAGTCCAAAAGAACAGGGCCTAACTATTATATATATTCTTATTACGCCCCTTCACTCGAATGCCCATTGGGGGGGAAGAATGGTTAGTGCACATGCTCCCCCAAATCATGTGCTGAAATTCCATTTTGTGAGTTATTGGGATTGTCAGGGTTCGAACTCGGGACCTTTAAGGTCACGTTGGCTCTAATGCCATGAAAGATGAATCATCTCAACCAAAACTTGTTTATCTATCATGAGAAAGGAAAACATAGATGAACATAAATTCAAAGTAAAAAAAGTAAAAGGCCAAAGAATAAATCCTAGTGGCTTCATGAGTAGTCCAATGCTACATGTATCTCGATAATGTGGAAGTGAAGGTGATTATTTCCCACAAAATAGGTTATACATCAATTGATAGTCACTCTTACATACTCTGGCCTTGGACCTCCAGATATGTGCAATGTGCAATACTCCTAATAAATTGCCACTAAAAAACTACTTCCTCTATTTTCTTATTTTTTTCCCATTTCCCTTATTTGACAAATTACTTATTTTCTTCCCATTTCTTTTCTTTCCTATTTTAGACAACCAAATTACAACTTTATCATTTTTTTATTACAAAAAACCCTCTTTTCATTACTAACCCCATTTATTACCTTCCTTTCATTACTTTATCATTTCTTTATTAGTTTGCCTTAATCCAAGTGCAAAATAAAATGGGAAGAACACTTATAAATGGAGGAAGTAATAGATATCTGAACACGACAAAAAAACCATCCAAATAGCTTCCTCCAATTATGTGAACTTCCACTTTTCCTTATTCCAATTTAACACAAGCCTACCAATTTAGGGAACTAATTTCATGGTAAATGACCACGCTCCTCCCAATCCCACCCTATCTTACTCATACTTGTTTAGAAACATCGCGTGGAATGTGTGTCCAAGTGTCAAGATCAGCTTTTTTACAAATATCCACGTCCTTGGCTTAAAAAGAAGTGTCAAAATGCCATACACTTGTCCGAGTGTAAAGTGTTAGGCACGAATATGCAAGGCCGGCCGGCCGGCCAATAGGGTCACATTTCTTAATAGTTGTATGCGAACTAGTCTTTGAGTCCATCTATTGAATTATTATTACATGAAACGTAATTTCTAAAAATCTCAAATATTATACTCCCTTTGTCCCGGTCATTTGCTTACCTTTGTTTTTGGCACAAAGACCAAGGCGAGAAGAGGGGACCATTTGTGACTGTTGTTAGTGGATGACAAGTGGACCATAATGAATGTTATATTCAAGATACCAATAAAAAATCTCCCTAATATAGAAAGGTAAAAAATGAATGTAACACCCTAAAATGGAAAACGGAAATAGATGACCGGAACGGAGGAAGTAAATCCCTACCCTTTAAAAAGCAAGAACGCCCCTCGACATTATTCCTACAATAGGGAATCAAGTGCCCCCTCACATGACCCTCACAACTAGTTACTCCCATTCCCCTATTCTAAGACCAGTGTCAGTTTTCATATTTTCCTCCCCAAACACTCATTCCACCTCTTTCTCCATTGACACTATCTTGCCTATGCCCCCATTGCAAGTTTACTTCATATACTATAGAATTCTTAGAATGTAATTGAAGTTGTTGTTTAAAAGGGAATCGACCAAAATGTAGGACATGGATGATGAAATGTAGCTACACGCCTACGAGAACACGCAAAGGATCCACGAGACGATGTTGATGGCCTAGAGGTTATGATACTATCTCTCAATTGACATAGCTATCTCGTGTGCAGTAAGTTTTTGGCGGAAGAGTCGGTGTAGCATGTTTGGGATCCGTCTCTGGCGCCGTGGATAAGAGGTCAGAGGAGGAATGGTAGGAGGTGGCTGAAGTGAGAGCAGCGGCAAATGTGATGTCGTTGTCATCAGTGGTGCGTGAGTTCTCGGAGGAAAAAGGAACTTGTGTGCATACAAAAAGAACGTGTACATAGGACCCTCTTTCTTCTACACATATGTTGGAATCTTGATGTACACGTAACCTTAATTCGCTTGATTTTTTTGTTGTATGTTTACTGGATTTTGAGGTATTTATGCATAGAAAAAGCTAAAGGAGTGTGACATTAGGGGTGTGCTTATAGCAACATGCAAACATGACATTAGGGGACTTAATTTCACAAAAGCTATTTCCTCTCATGAAAGGGTGAGTAGGGGTGTCTAAATTTAGACTCCTTGTTTTTTTTTCCATACTTTGTCCAGGTAAATAATTTGTCTTTGTGGTGTTATGAGATCCGGGATGCTGAATGGATGAAAGAGGGTCAACATTACCAGTATCAATAGCATCATAGGCAAGGTCCGCCTTTAATTCCACTTCTACTAACATGGAACACGTTCTCCTTGATTATAAATCCAAACTTCAACGTTTAGGTTTCACAATTCAATAGCATCGTAGGCAAGGTTCGCCGTTAATTCCGCTGCTACTAACATGGAACACGTTCTCCTTGATTATAAATCCAAACTTCATAAGAAAAACCAGATTCTTTTGAAAACAACTTGTAGAGCTTTCTTCTTTTTGTTTAGTTATGATTATTTGCTTATTTTATCTACTTATATTGCCTACTACAGTTGAATGATTCCGGTTTTGAGGAGGGTTAGGAGGAGAAGAACCGTTATTACACTAAGATCGTGTAAAGCTATAAAACAAGGACACTTACATTCGTAACATAATTTATCATCGTTACTAAAACCAGCTCTTATAGGATACATTTGTCGATTAACATGTGAATTACTTGTGACCACATTATACAAGTACTTGTGTTAGACATTTTCCCTACATTTCCATAAATTTTCAATTTAGACACAATATTGTTAACCAAGGGCAGCCTGGTGCACGATGGCGTCCCCGCTAAACGAGGGTCCGGGGAAGGGCCCCACCACAAGGGTGTAATGGGGCCAAGCCTTCCCTTGCCATTTTGGCAAGAGGCTGCTCCCAGGGCTTGAACCCGTGACCTCACGGTCACAAAGCTAACACCTTAACCGGTGCGCCAGGGCTCCCCTTCCAATATTGTTAACCAAATTTTAAAAAAATTGAGGGCATCCTTAACCAGTTAACCTTAACTTTTCTTCAGCTTAGAAATGATATATTTTGCTGGTGTTTGTAAATTGTAATGATGAAATAAATTTTATTGAATTTGCTTTGTTCATAAAGCAGGAGTTCCTATTGATCATTCAAATTTGTCATGTGGGCTTAAAATTTGGATGTGTTTAACTGTGAACCAGTGAATGCCTATGGTTGTGCTCAATAGTGCCGGGAAGAAGGAGAAAGCAAACAGAGTGGAAGAAAGAAACTGACTGTTGATTTAAATGTCCAATTCTATGAGAACTTGATAAAGGGAGAAGAAGCAGCACATGAAATCAATGAAGAAAAGAGAAAGAATTATGCAAAAGAAGTCACTAAATGTGAATGTGTTTCAGATTCAAGCTCATCAAATCTCTTTTCTTATCCAGAACTCTAGCAATAGTGGTGATGAATGTTCTGACATAGTACCATCAACAATAATAATGATCGTGGAGATGACGTCAAAAGGGGGGTTGAAGCTGAGCAAGGTAATGACAGAAGATCAATCATCTGAATCTTAAGAACCATCATTAAAGATGTGACATTCTTACTGATCCATTGTGAATAGAATAACCATGTTAAGAACGATAGTTGATGTAAATGTGAAACAAGATGAGTTTGAACTTATTCGAAAAAAAAGTACCCCATAATTATTATTCACAAGAAAGGAGTAATATGTTAAGAATGTTCCAAACAAAGAGCTAGAATTGACAGCGACAGGTCGACAGGAAAAAAAATTGGCTTCATATTTCACACCATCTAGGTTAGTAGATAGATCCGCCAGACCACTGACCACTACTATGCAGATATCAGCTAGCATAGATGGTGGTAAAGTCATGAACTCATGAATAGGCACATGACCTTTGTTCAAAACCCGTCAACAACAAATTCACCTTTGTGGCTCCCTCAAGACCAAAAAACTAGATCACAACTATATTCTCAGGGAATCAAGTCGATGAGTTTTAGTTAAATCTAAATGATCTAAATGTTCATCTGAAATATTTTGGTTGCCCATCCAATTCATGGGAAAAATAAAATCCCATGAATTGTGAGAATGGGAGAGTGTTTAATTGCCATTTTTTTGTCAAAATGTAGGCATTCAATATTTCAAGGAGTTTTGAATGCCTACATAATGGCGGAATTGAATTACCTAACCCCCTAGGTAGTTGTCAACTACTACGTACGCAACCAAACGATTTTTCTGAATTCATGTGAATTTGTGTATAGGAAAATAATTCACATGCATTGGATTTTCCGGTGTCAATTAAACTCATTGATCAACCAAACGATACCTAAGAACGTTTAGCCAAAATAGTTTACAATTATGTGGTTGTGCAATCTGACCTCCAATATTTGCAGCATTGAGTTACATTTAGGCCATTATGTTTTTCTCTAAATAAATTCCCCCAATTGCCCAAAGCAGTAGAATTCATCCCATGGCCATAACCACCAACCTTCCCCGACCCAAAACCTCCTCCAATACCCAGAATTATTTCCCTCCATCCTCGAAACCCGTCCCGCAGTCCAACAATCCCCCTTCACCACCCTCAAAACTCAAAAGGGCATGGGACGCATTTTAATCAAGGTAAACAAATGATTCAACAACTGAAATTAAATAAAAAGCGGGTAACACAATAAGGTAAAATGTTGAATAGTAGCATAGGTCCATACCTGAGCGATTAACCAAGCTTGTTCAATGCGTTTGGCAAAAGGAGAATCATCAGGTGAGGAAGAATTTTCTTGCATAGAAGCTTTAACCTTGACACCCCGAAAACTCAACCTCATCAACTGCAACACGACACCGTTCTGGGAATTTCTTCCTGAAAATGTGACATTGAAGCTTCTCCTCTTCAAGGATTCGATCCGTATCATAGGTCTACAACATACACACGCCGACATTTTTTCTCTTACAAGTTCTTGTAACAGACTTGTGAGAAAAAATGCTGTCTAAACTTTGAATTTTTGTATTAGGGGGTTTCTAATTTTGACTTGGGAAGGTCGTGCTCTTTTTGTGGAAGCCTTCACATAGAGGTGGATATGGCAAAGTTGACATCTATCTAACACCCAAATTTAACACTTAAATCTCGCAATATTGTGACGGGTTAATTACTATTCATGTTGTTAGATAAGACAATCATTTGCTAGTACTAGGTACTCTACTTTTTCCTTATCTTCCCCACATGGTATTACTTAACCCGTCGCAAACTTGCGACGGAATGTCTGTCAGAAATAAGAATTTGTGTTTGAATTGAACCGACTCAGTATAATCCAATTCTTTTATTGTTTCATAATGATTATTATCTATAAATAATTTTATAATAGGTGATCAGAAAATGGTCCGAATCCCGAGATGACCCAACCAGAGTTGACTCAACCCCAGTTGAATCTCCCAATCACGAACCGAGCCCGTACTAATTGTCTTGTGTTTCCAATTCGTCAAGTAGGAGTCGAATTGCTCAAATCTTTGAGTAAGTCTCTGATCCTTTTCACCCTTGATTAGTGTGAGACATAGGTATAGACGTATAGTTCATCGTTCTAGTAGCAACGACAAATTCAATGAACATTGCACATAATCCGTGTGCGAGTAACTAACCACATAAATATATGAATTCTTTGTCGCTCTACAAGTTTTCAAATAAAGTTCCATTTGACGGACGATTGATCATTAGGTGATTTTCTCTGATTAAGACTCATCCCAATAAAGTATCAACATAGTACTATATATGAAAAGATAGAGAGAGCGGTTTTTTTTTTTTTTAGAAGTTCATCCTTAATTAGGGAGCGAGTTAGGGAATAAATCTCATTTTCATCATGAGTCGAAGCCTTACATGTCAGTAATAGTGGTTCCTAAAATATCATCGAAAACTGGTGCTACAACTCGGTTTGGTAGGCACCTGAAATCTGCCTAAGAGTGCTCCCAGAAGAGTGTATGTCAATCATCCCAATAGTCATAGTCGTTCCCTTCGAGGTTATTATAGTCAGGGAGGTAATCCTTTATCAAACATTTGTATATTTGTTTGCGGTTTGAACATATCATCACATCAACCTCGACAATGCTAAACGCGAAGAACTCTAGACCAAAAACTAAGGGGGCGTTTGGTTGGGGGTCTATAAGAAAGGGAAAGAGAAACAAATTTACTCATTCCTTTGTTGTTGTTTGTTTGATACAAACAAAGGGAATGAAATTACCTCCCTTACCCCTCAATCCATCTAATTTCTTGCCCCCCACCCCCTAAGGGTATGAGATTTGATTACCCTTGTTACCCTTCAACCACTTTCTTCACCTACCATCACACTTACAACTACCACCACAATAGCCACCACCAAACCACAACCATGACGTCACCACCACCACCATCCCCAGCCCCCACCACTACCACCGCCATAACACCCCACTACTACCACCGTCGTGACACCCCACCAACATCACTGCCATGACACCCCACCATCATCACCGTCGTGATCACCATCATCACCGTCGTGATTACCACCATGACGCCACCGCCACCACCACCACCTCCACCGTCGTGAAACCCTTACCACCATCACTGCCATGACACCCCACCACCATCACCGTCGTGACCACCGCCACCACCACCACCACCGCCATGACACTCCACCACCTCCACCACCGCCGTGACACCTCCACCACCGCCGCCATGACACCTCCACCACCATCACTACCGCTAGTAGATAAGTGGTTGTTTGTGGTGGTGTGTGTTAGTGGTAGGAGTGAGTGTGAGTGGACCATTAGTTCTCTTTCTTAGAGTAACCAACACAACCAATTAAGTTTTAGGTAATTCTTTTTCCTTTCCCCCTCTCACCCTTTCTTATTTCCTTTCTCTTTCCCTTTCTCTAACCAAACGCCCCCTAAATGGCTTCGCTAAAACGTATCACCCGATCTTGGTTAGAAAAAGCTGCATTAGCTTAATGAGGGAAAGTTATCCTCAAACTCATTGCATCCTTTAGTTTTGTGACAATTTCTTAAGAAATTAAATAAATTCCTTTTCTGTACTCTTAACACTACCGATAAAAAATCGGTTAGATCGCTTTTGATCTAATCACAAACCGATCTTGGAATTTTTACAATTTACATGCTATAATTAACTGACGTGCGTGGATGGAGTAAACTCGAGTTAGGTGGCTCGACCAACTACCATAACGACAAGTGTTTAATGATCTACTCAAAATAAGTCTTCAAGTACTTTAAACGTTTTTTGTTTGAATACTTGTCCATTAACATCGACGTTCCCAAATCACTAGTTTCTCCAATCTCAAGGGTAATGCATATAGTATCACGATTTGCCTTGTTAATCATGAGTGAGGAGAATATTCGTGACTTGGAAGCGCGCTCATGTCTCAGTTAGACTCGAAACAAAAATCAGCCAGAACTTGCTTAATATTCTTGACTTAGTTGTACCGAACATTCCGCAAATAACACCATATACGAAAAATAAATTTGTAATATAAGGCCTTTATGGTTATAATTTAAAAAGTAAGCATTTTTTTTATTTGTATGTGAATCACTCTTATTATTTGGATAAAAATGGAATCATATCAAATTTAATGTTTGAAGTAAGAAACTTTACAACAAAATAATGATTACATTACGTTTTTATTAAAAACAATATATGAAGCGTTAAAAATAATCATGCATTTAACGTATAAAAGGTACACAAATAATTATTAAATAAATATATCATTTAACCTGTATTTTAATCCCAGATCGACCTAAAGCCAATAAAAATCCTGTCCAAAAACAAAATACCTAATGTATCGTATCTAATTTGTTCTATTCCGTAACCTTTCGTTCCCGATTCACCTCGTTTTACTCGTCTATAACCGAACATGTGTTCCTGTGTAGGACATACATATACGTCTTAAACAATAAAGTAAGTCAAATGGATAGATGAGACTAAAAACATAATGCCTAGAATATGACAAATCTTTGTCTCGTCTATATATACTGCATAACATTTGACCTGTCTACTTCTTAAGTACGGGCGACAAACTTAACCCACTCGAGTAACTTGACCTGACACTTGAACCGATGATCCGAACTTGACCCGTGATCCGAATTAACCGACTCAATATAACTCGGCCGAATATATTATTTATTATTGCAGACTAATTATATTCATAAATAGTTTAAACACAAACTGACCCAATCCAACCGAACATAACCCATATTCTTACCAACTCTGGAAAATCTAACCCGATCCACAACCGATCCGATCTACAACCGATCTGATTCTCATTTTACAAGGACTCTATGATGATGTGTTTGAAGATTGAAGCTACATCACAAGTTCACTGTTCACGGGACTTTGAAATCTACATCACTACAATTTCTCACCCTACTCATCTTTCTTCCTTTCTTTCTCAAAGATCCAACCTTTGTTTACCCACCACCATAAATTCAGCAAATTAGCAATAAAACACCAAAATTATTTCTGCCCACATATTTGTTCTTGTCTGTCCAAATAAATCCCACCTTTTTTTTTCTTAGATCCTTCTTTAATATCTTTTAAAACTTTTTTTTATTATCTGCTAATCCTCAATAACAACACTTTCAACTTGTTCAAGTACTTCAATCTTCAACACTTAATCTTGTTTTATTTTGAACTAATCTACTTGGATCTATAAATTTGAGTTCATATTTAATTATCTTTTTCTAATTTACAAAAAGGTTTGGGTTCTTTACATTTCAGCTTAAAAGATTCTATCTTTGAGTTGGGTTTTGTGATAAATTAATTGGGTATTTTTTTTTCTTCACAAAATCATACTAAAGTTCACAACTTTTTTGATATTTGTGAATTATTTGAGTATCTTTTATCTGGGTTTAATTGTTATTAAGAATTATCAGTTGGGTTTATTTTTTTTATTGATTAATTTGGATCAAGGAGCTCTTTTGATGCTTTGTGGCAAAAATGCAACCTGATCAAAGGAGAAAGGTAATGATTTTATGAATTTAATGGTGTTTTTGTTTTCTTGAATGATTTTTCTTTTTTGAGCTCAAGATCCAGCTGATTATAGGTTTATTGTTTTTGATATTGTTAGTGTACCTTATTGATGATAAAATCAAGCTGCAGTTCAAGATTAATACTCCTTCCTGTCTCAATCATTTGTCTACCTTTGATTCAAATACTGAGATGGAAAGAGTAATTGACTGAGACAGAACGAGTAGATTTTAAGCATGTTTAAGTGTCAGTTTAAAATACTTCGTATATGATTTTATAAGTTACTAGTGTCAGTTTGATGGAGTACTTGTTGCTGTGTCACTGTCTGATAATGTTGGTTTTACCGGTTCTTGTTTTGTGTAAGTCGTCGTTTGTTTGTAGAACTGTAGGAGATTGGTACTGGGATCTTGAATTTCAAATCATGAAATATAATGTGAGAATTGAGAACGCTCGTGCTGTTGCTTTGCTTTGATTTTCTGGGCCTCCCCGGTTATTTTATTCGCTAGTAGAGAGGAAGAGGGGGTGCTTTGCCTTATGAAGTTGACATATCTATACATGCTTGAAGATTTGAGTTATGGTCCTAAGCAGGAGGAGCGTAGGTTTTTAATATGGTGTCTTAATTTCGATTATGCAGGGGTCAGCAGAAGTGGACTTTTTTACCGAGTATGGTGAAGGTAGCCGGTATAAGATAGAGGAGGTGATTGGTAAAGGAAGTTATGGTGTTGTATGTTCTGCGTATGACACTCATCTCGGGGAAAAAGTAGCAATCAAGAAGATCAATGATATATTTGAGCATGTTTCAGATGCCACACGAATCCTTCGTGAAATCAAACTTCTCCGGCTTCTTCGTCATGCAGATATAGTGGAAATCAAGCATATATTGTTGCCTCCTTCTAGAAGGGAATTTAAAGACATATATGTTGTTTTTGAGCTGATGGAGTCTG
Organism: Silene conica; assembly: GCA_029255685.2. NCBI lineage: Eukaryota > Viridiplantae > Streptophyta > Magnoliopsida > Caryophyllales > Caryophyllaceae > Silene > Silene conica. The sequence goes on from CM055319.2 coordinate 8,382,719, forward strand.
ATCTCCATCAGGTTATCAAAGCAAATGACGATTTAACTCCAGAACATTATCAGTTCTTTCTTTATCAGCTGCTCAGAGGCTTAAAGTACATTCATACAGGCATGTTTCCTGCTAGAATGTTTCCTTTTAAAATAGAAAAGTACTCCGTATTAGAAAGCTGAAGGTTTGTTTCAATAGTTGTAAACTTGTAACTTCTACCTGACTTTTGTAAATACTATTATTTCTTGCAGCTAATGTCTTCCATCGAGACTTGAAGCCAAAGAATATCTTAGCAAATGCTGATTGCAAGCTCAAAATTTGTGATTTTGGTCTTGCAAGAGTCGCCTTTAATGATACTCCAACTGCCATATTCTGGACAGTATGTTGACTGTCATCAGCTCTAGCTTCTGCTCTTTTTTTCCCCCTATTTGGCTCATCTTTCATGACGCCTTCCTTTTCATTATCTATCTCTTGATTGTTTCTTTTTTTTGCTTAGGATTATGTCGCAACAAGGTGGTACAGGGCTCCTGAGCTGTGTGGATCGTTTTTTTCTAAGGTACATAAGTCTATCTTTTATCATTGTTCGGAATCAGGATATACTTCTGGCTGACCGTGTCTTGATGCAAATGATACATTTAGTTAAATTCTGCATCCTTGTGCAGGAGCTGTTTTAACATGTGTGTTTTTCTGTTATTCACTTATTCCCAACTTCCCTTGTCTACAGTTAGTTCTATATCCATCTCTGTTGGTCTAGTTCCTTACTTATCATACCCCTGTTACTCTACTTGGTGTGTGCATGGATGTACCTTTATGGCTCAAGGGCTCCAGTATATGGCATACTAAGGGGAGTCTAATGTAAGCAAATTTATCCCTGTATTAACTTCGCAAAGAGGTGGTTTCTGAATGATCACATTGAGAACTGTGTCGAGAACTGCATTATTACTGGTACTTAACAATAAAACGTAGCTCAGCCAACTTAGGCAGCCACGTTTTTTTTATCATATTCTGAAGCCAAGAATAGGCCAATAGGGAGTTTTGAATCCGAGTGGTAAATGATCCTTTGTCATATATAAGCACGAGAAAATTTTATCAATTACTCATGAAGGTTTAAAAAGAGGAATAATTTGAGTTTATGCCTTTTGCTGCCAAGATCTTGACTTAAGAGCAAAAATTTTGGACAGAGGATTTTCTGTAGACTGGCAGCAGTTGTTTACTGTCATAATAATATTTACATATATAATCTGCTTGAAAATGTTGGTAGTGAGTCGCTATTAGTTATGATCTATATTGTTGTTGGAAACTGCTAATGGAGAGAAGATGGGTTATGGACAAGGTCCTGCAACTAAATGTATATTGCAAAACTGACAAACTCCTAGTAAAGAGCAAATGTGATATGGACCAGGACTCACAAATAGTCGAATCATACAAAAGCCATGGTTAGTGGAATATGAAGTTTCAAAGATATCCTGAATATCATGAAGAGGGATAAGAATACTGTTTCCAGAATATCATTGAGATGAAGTTTAAGCAATAGATCTTTTTCTTGAAATCCATTTTCTCCTTTATTGATAATTCCTTTTGGTGTTTGAAGCCATGAGACATCAAGTACGCCTTCCTTTGTAATTAAATTTCATGTCCCATACTCCCATGGGTAGAGATTACATGTTGCATGGTCAGCAATCCTCAACTCTCCAAATCCACTCCACCTTACAGTATCTCTATCTCCTTGCCCTTTAATTTGTCCACTGATTATTAGTCCCTTTCTCTCTCCGTGTTGCATCACCAGTTCACCAATGTCTCTTTATCTCCCTTGCAAATATCTATTTCTTATTTTTCTCTTTTTATTTCCCTTCCATGTTTGTTTCTCTCCCCTCTTAGGTTCGCATGGATGGCCGGGGTTAGTTTTGTAGGGGTAAATTTCGGTGGCTTCACTAGGAGGTGAGAATATCATCTGAATCTGCAAGAACTGGTTGGGCCTGTATACTGGCTTGCAAGGTGTCGCTGCCTTCGCTAGGGGTGTGCATTTTAGTGGGTCAGCCGGGATACATCTGGAGACCTGATGAGCCTATCCTGTTCAGGTCTCGCTGATAAATACACCTCGGATTATGGTGTTTAATTATAATTATACTGAATTATGCACACTATTTTGAGTGAAACTTATATTTCGTATTACGAATTCAAATAGGCAGTTTTACGAATCTGGTAACCCTTATGACTCATTTGACAGGTTTAGTAGGGATCGATATTTTGGGTTTGCATAGGTGCATCTCTCTTGGCAAGTAAGTAGTAGTGTTGGGTTGGTGATAAATGGGGTTTCGTAGGTTGGCCGTTGGGGTGACTAAGTGGGTGCTTGCAGAAGAGGTGTAGGTGTTGGAGTTGGAGTGGGGGGTGGGGTGGGGTGGGGTGGGGTGCCAACGAGCCAAATAGTATAATGTGAGCTTGTTAACTCTTGAAACTTGCCAAAATGAGGACCCAAACAATCTATTATCTAACTGAGCAGAAGGAATATATAAACAACTAAATGGAACAAATAGGAGTAAAGTGAGTAAAGTACAGATCCCGAAAGGTGGAGCAGGTTTTGGACCATTAAGTTATTTTGTATCAGGTGAAAGGGGAAAAGATATGTGCCAGGCACAGAGGCACTAATATATAACTACATCTATACCATGCTTTGTATTATTAGTTTTACAATGTGGCTGTCTTTCCAAAGTAGATTTTGAACCACTAAACTGTTTTCTAGTATCGCGAACTTCACATCAGTCTGTAGGTTTATATCTATGTAATGAAATTTTGTACGATCTAGGCACTGTTTTGGAGTGTGGCTCAGGTAGAATTTGCACCATAAAAATTCTATATGCTTACGATTGGGTTTGAATTGTCTACTCTTGTGAAACTAGCTGAAACAGTAACCTGCAAGTTAGCAGCCTGTCTGTAAATTTTTTTTGCCAAAATTCTACTTCTGTACTATGAATTGAAGTTGGAAATATATTGTGCTGTATTCGTGTGTCTTACGGGTTGGTTTCAGTCAAAACTCTACCATTCTCACTAAACATCCCCAGGTGACTTCTATAGCTGTTGTTTTAATCAGGGCTCCTTGGCTACTAGTCTACTAGTCTACTACTGGTCAGTTACTTATGGTGCTCGGGTTTGAAGAACAGAAAACTACAAAAAAGTCTTTTGTAATTAGTCAAATACCTTTCATGGCTTCATGCCATTTTAAACTCTAGCCACATCCCCCCACTCTGTTGTCCCTGTGGACCTTACAACTACTTTAGCCATGAATTATCAGTGGTACTATTTGATTAGCATCAAACATGTTAGAATGCATTCCTGTAGCCGCTGTTAGAATGTGGCTTTTTTTGGTTACAGCTCGATTCTTATCCTTACAAGTTTGTGCAGTAGCTAACTATCTACCGCGTCTCTCAAACATGTCAAAATACTCAATTTGACACTGCTATAACACCAATTTTCATTCGCTATGCCCATGTACGACACTTTTAATCGTTGAGTAACATAGGTAGTGACTATCACCTCCTAAATCCTGTACACGCTTCAGCATATGACTATGGCCCTGTTCTTTCTGGCTTAATTTTGGCTCCTTTCAATTTCGCTTGGCTATATTCCGTTGAGTTTTATTTATATTCAATCAATTATGTTCAATTAATCTCTTCACAAAATTAACTTTTAATTCAACTAAATTCACTTCACCTCAATTTCACTCAATTTAGTTCAATTAAGCTCTACTCCAATTAATTCAATTCAGCTCGTTTCAGTCGAAAACGAAAAGAAAGAACAGGGCCTATCTCCTGCCACCTGACATCCCTGTGGGAAACATCAGAACTTGGTAAAATATTGAATCACTTGATGACCTTGGGTAGGGCTAACTTCATCATGATGTAGTATTCTCAAGAAGAACATATTTAGCTTATCATAAATATGGAGTTCGAGAGTTATAACTTATCATAAATATGGAGTTCGAGAGTTATAACTTATCATAAATATGGAGTTCGAGAGTTAACAACAGTAGTTGAGGGGTGGAATTAGAACAGTATTTATCACTTGTGCAAGGCCGTGGTCACTTTCATCAACCTGCTAATTATTATGTTGTTAATGATTGTTGATGAAATTTTCATAACTTGGAAGTTTAGAACTTTCATGTACTTCCCTCACTGTGCAATTATCACACCTTGTTTAATGTCTGTTTTACTTCAGTTGAATTAATATTGTTCAGACTCTCTCATGTTCACCCCAAATTGTATTGAGTGTAAGTCTATGTTGTTCGGTCCATGTTAGGATGTTATCCACTGATGTTTACACTGTTCTTTCCGCAGTACACACCGGCTATTGATATCTGGAGCATTGGGTGCATTTTTGCCGAACTTCTTACTGGAAAGCCTCTGTTTCCGGGAAAGAATGTAGTCCACCAACTGGATCTTATGACTGAATTGTTGGGAACTCCATCTGCAGAAGCCATTGCCCGGGTTTGTTTTCAACTAGTGGTGGTATTCATCTTATTTCCATAATTGAAGCCTTTGTTCCTGATGATGTAGTGGTGGTATTCATCTTATTTCAGATACGCAATGAAAAAGCTAGACGATACTTGAGCAGCATGCGCAAGAAGAAGCCTATTCCCTTCACCCACAAATTTCCAAATGCTGATCCTCTTGCCCTTCGTTTGCTAGAAAGGATGCTTGCCTTTGATCCTAAGGACCGCCCTACTGCTGAAGAGGTTAGTTGGCTCTGAAGCTTGTTTAGAGAGCATATCAAATGGGTATGTGTCCGTACAAGTGTGGGGCTCAACTATTTTATGGAAATTGTCATGTTTGGATTAATATGAGGGATGTGGCCAAATGTCATATCCATGTCCGAGTGTTGAGTGTCAGACATTGTGTGCGAGATAATATGAAGAGTCGGAGTAGCATAACCTTGCAAGCAATGTACTCAATGCATTTAAAGCCTTCCGAATCTTCTAACAGAGTTGTGATATTGCATTTTAGGCTCTTGCAGATCCATACTTCAGGGGCTTAGCTAAGGTTGAGAGGGAGCCTTCCGCTCAACCTGTCACGAAGATGGAGTTCGAGTTTGAGAGACGAAGAGTGTCAAAGGATGATGTTAGGGAGCTCATCTATAGGGAGATTCTTGAGTACCATCCCAAGATGTTGAGGGAGTCACTGGACGGCTCTGAACCAACTAGCTTCATGTATCCGAGGTATTTGGTTCCTGATCCACTAATTCTTTGTCAGTTGTCTGTTGTTCTGTACGATGTTGTTATATACCTGTACACCGCTGCTATGCCTTCCTTTTTTAACGTCAGCTTCCTTATTTATTCTTCTTTACACGAATCTTCTATTTTGGAATTCCATGCCAATAGCTAAATTTTACCCTGTCCATCCTGTTGATATAGTCTACATTTGACTTCGGTAGTTAAACAACGTTAACTTTGACCGTTTTTCCCCTTCTCAAAACTCATATTACAGTTTTTTAAAATGATAAAATGAAAATAGCTAGTCTTTATAAACTAAACTTGACAAACTACTTTGCATTACAAAATCACATATTACGTATTTGAACATGGATAACTTGTCCCTAAAGTTGATTCTTACTCTTTATCAGTGCTGTTGACCACTTCAAAAAGCAATTTGCTTACCTTGAGGAGCATTACAAAAACGGTTCAACTGGCACTGCCCCTGAGAGGCAGCACGCGTCTCTGCCGAGGTACTTCTCAATACTCTTTACACTTGGCTGCTAATTTCACTTTTCCACAGCTTTAGATGAAGCTTGTTTTTGGTTTCATTGACTCAGTTGGTCACTCAATTTCACTCTTACAGGCAATGTGTATTGTACTCTGATAACTCGGTCCATGGCTCTGCTGAAGTCACTGACGATCTCTCCAGATGTCAAATTGCGGATGTTGAAAAGCCACTCATCGACAGAAATGGTGCAATCCCTATGGGCAGGCTTCCTCTACAAGTTCCTCAAACTGTACAGGGTAATAATTATTCTTGAGTAGCGATCTGAGTAAATGATTTGTTTTCATGTGTTATCTAGACCTGCGAAAACTAGCCACACCAGAGTTGAACTTGAAATGAACAACCTCGAATTAGACCAATTCTTAATTGACTTGATTCAAAATAACCCAACATAAACATAAACCTCAATATCCGTAAAGAGCATAATTTGAAATAATCTGAAAATGATCCTGATGCTGCGTGTGTAACCACTGACCCATAAGGCCATAACCAAAATGACCTTATGACTGGCACTTGTGATGACCCTACCCATCCATACAATCGAGTTGGAATGAAAATCAGAAATTTGAATGGATTTATTATGTTGAACAGGTAGTGCTGCAAGGCCGGGGAAGGTTGTCGGTTCTGTGTTACGCTACAACAACTGTGGGGCTGCAGTAACAGCTGAGATGATGGAACAGCGACGTATTGTGCGGAACCCAGCTATACCATCTAAATATGTCGGCTCTGCTTCATATCCAAAAAGAAACCCAGGCTGCACAAATGAGCGAGGAGAAGACGAAGTCATGGAAGGGCCGAATGGGCTACAACCTAAGCCCCAGTACATGGCAAGCAAAGTAGCTGCTTCTCAAGGTGGGGGTGGTAGAAATTGGTATTAATGATTAAGTATGAGCTTGCAGTTTGTGGCAAGCAATTGTGTTTGGGAGTTGACGGGTGGATACACGAGGCGGGACTCATGATAACAGGTCTGTTGGAGACTCTGATGCTTAGAAGCTGCAATTTCCGATTATCTATTTGGTGCAATACGGTGCTTTCCAAATAGACTCCAAGTTGTTGCACGGCAAGTTGATCCGAATAAATAGAGACGTTTTATGGATGGGACAATATTGCAGGGAATCCGAGTTAGTCTCGAGAACCAAACCATCCATTTCCTGAAATGAGTTGCTAATGCCAAAAATGGACTCCGGCTTAATTGTTATTCACATAATGCTAGTGTACGCTGTTTAAGTCTGACTTGTGTTGTATTTTATGGTTGCATAATGTAATAATAAATACTGTGTTTCTTACTTCCAACCCAACCTGAGAAGATTGTGAAAGCATAACACTACAATTTGAATACTCTGCAATTTTCTCTTACACGTTCCATGCTCTGCGCCTTCTAAATCAGAAGGTGCACACACAGATTAGCTGTTGCATTCTTTACTATCATAGATACTCCGTATGAGTTCCACTTCGCGACAAAAAATGAAAGGTAACGAGTCTTGCATACATGCTCCATGCAACCTGATTAAAAAGAAAGTGTAAACTATTTGCAGAAACAACTCTGAGAATTTGTGTTGACTGAATTCACTTACCCCAAAAGAAGAGTGCCGTAGAAATTCATATTTATCTGAGTTCATATTGAATCTCATGTTATCCAATAATCTTGGTTAATTAAAGATGGGATCTAAATAAATGGATTCTAATGATGTTTACAACTAATATTGTTTGATTCTCTCCAATTCTCTCTCTAAAGAAAACCTAAACCCTAATTCAACATCTTGGGGGCTGCCGTCTACCTTTTTTGGTGGAGGTAAGCCCCAAATTTTCGTTTCGTTCTTCTTTAATTTTTTTACGCTAATAACCTCTTGTCTCTCCTTTATTGGAGACTTGTTCTCACCTTTGTGTGAGTTTTGTTCTCAACTTTTGGTGGGTTTTGTCATCACCTTTTGGTGAGATTTTCCCCTCTATTTGAGAGGTTCAAGAATTAAGTGGAAGATCGGCGCCTTCATTGTTGATCCTATGGAGATAAAACTGCTATCAGATTGCTCGCTAAAACTTTTTGGTCAAAAGAACTCGATTTTTGTCAATGCTTTAGAAAATTTGGAGACTCCTGTGAAAAGCCGCAGAAGGCGATATGTTAGAGGATGTGCAGAAGCGTCTCATGAGCCCATCAAGTTTAAAAATTTTCTGTTGATCGAGAATTTAGTTTATTTGATTTTAAATGAAACGATTTTTCCCTTCAAAAAACTAATATTGTTTGATCTCTTCATCTTAACTCTAGAGAAAGGAATAAACTTTTTTTTATCAACAGTTTAGTCGTTTATTAAAAATTACCCACGACAAGGATCAATCACAGTTGTCGGAAAAAAAACTTCTTATTCAAAGTTGATATATCCGTCCTAAATAATAAAACACATTAAATAGATCGATGAGACAAAAAGCAAAATGTGGATGTGGAGGATTATACAACCAGATGTATACATCGTTCGAGCTTTATAACAAAGAATTTGAGCTTATATATATATATATATATATATTTTACGAGCTTTATTGAAAAAAATATGAGCGTCTTCACAAAAAATTGTAAATCAAAACATTATATTAACACTCAAAAATAATACGTATAAAATACAAAATTTTTAATTTTAACCCTAAAAACTAAAAGTGCATGACAAAATTGTTAAAACTAAAAAAAATTGCATATAACCTCAATTAGATTTATATTAAATGTATGATGGCCATATACATGTGATGTATAATCCTAAACTATGGACCGACTCCAAACGGATACGACCTTCTTAAACGAGACCGACTCCAGAAGTGGTGAGCTTATTACTAACCCGCATGTTTCCAGAGTTCATCTCAATCTCTATCTTCATGGCATGTTCCCCAGCTCACTTCCTCTCAGTCCCTTTTCTCAACAACAACCATCATTGCCTCTCCAAATTCATCTCAAAACCCACAAATTCCCAATCACTTAAACCCCAATTCATACCCCTTTCAACACAAATTTCCCAAAATGTAGAAACGCAAGAGAGCAAAGAGGTACCTACATTTAAATGGATTGAAATAAAGCAAGATAATATGTCAGAATCACAGAAAGATGTAATATCAAGATTGCCCAAAACAATGGAGAAAAGATGCAAGGCTTTGATGAGACAGATAATCTGTTTTGATCCTGATAAAGGTTGTTTGTCTGATTTGTTGTCTGCTTGGGTCAAGATTATGAAACCTATTAGGGCTGATTGGCTTGCTGTTCTTAAGGAATTGAAGTTTTTGGATCATCCTTTCTTACTTGAGGTGATTTTAATCTTATTACTATTACTATCGCCTTTTGTTTATTCATTTTGTTGGTCTGTTTGATTGGTTTATCAGTTTATCAGTTTTGTTGATGTTATTTTAGTTGGATCATTTCTAGAATGACACTAGTTTTAGAATCGCATTTGAGTAAAACCGTTTTATACAAGAATTTGTGTTTTGTGCGTGTTCTCTTTGGGTAGTTAAGACTACGTTTATAGCTAGGTCTAACAAGGGTAGGTCTTGAATAAGGATACAAATTAATTAAAATAGAAAAGTAAGTAAAATAAGTTATAGGAACTAGTTCCGTTCCACATAGCCATTGGGCCTGTTGGAACATGCTTAGGAACTTGGTATTAGCCAGGTTTGATAAAATAACAAAATCATGAACTAGGTCTAGTAAGCAGGTTAAGAAGTATATATTAGTATTTTAATACAGGAACTCGGTCTAGATAGGGCTGTATGAACGACTGCTAAAGATGGTCTAAAAGGCAATTTAATGGGTTGACCCTTCCAAGTTTGACTTTTTTATTCGCAGGAGTCAGAAATCGGAATCGAATGACCACTTATTTAAGAGATGAAAACCTTATCACTCACATCAGCCAACGTGTGAGTTTATGATTACTTTAATTCATGGGTTTCATGATTACTTTCATGGGTTTCATGATTACTTTCATTTTGTATGCTTACGCCGCAGGACGGTTTTATTCTATAATTTGTATCAGTTCAGTATTACATTGTACATTGTACATTGTTTTGAGATTAGTTTTTCTGTAATACGGTTGTTTTATATTAATATTCCCCGTGAATGTAAAAAAGTAGTTACTAAAAGAACCCGTTTTGCATTGCACGAGTATTTGGATTGGTAAGTAGTTTTTGTAGTATGAATCATAAATGAGATGATTTATGAAACCCTTTAATTAGATTGCATTAAGTTCATGCATGCGTTGAAGAATCATATGCATTGACTTCATTTGATCAGATTGAGATTCATAGAATCATAGGATATTGTTGTTAATTAATAAAGTTAACTTCTTTTGGTCTGATTTAGAAAAGATTCAATCTTTTAAACACAGGTTAATTTAAATTACGAGTAATCGGTTCGATTTTTGTTTTACTCAACATTGGTAAGGAAGATTCATGGTGATATGCAATTAGTCTCTTGTACAACGGTTTTACACAATTTATCGAGTTTTTGATCCCTTGTTGTGTTGATGTGGGGGAGATGGTGTAGTTGGGTAGATTAAGTAGTAAATTGGGATTGATTTTAGGATTTTGATTCCTTAATAAAATTCTACAGGAATTACGAATAGTCCCGTAACTGACTCGATCATGAAATGTGCATGACATGTTTGATGTACATCACCCATATCGTCCGTAAACTGATATGGTTTTATGAGTGGCACTGCTTGCTAATTATGCAAAGGGTGATGTTGAATACGGAGCAATTGACATTTCTTGGTGAATCTGCCATTCTTGGATAGCTATAATAGAATACATTATATTGGCCTTAGCACTAGTTCACAGACCGGTGTTGGGGTCGGTCAAGCACGTGAATTGCTTATTCATTCCCTCTTCAATCTGAATTCTAACTGATTTTCACATCTTTATTGTGAAAATGCCATTAGATTTGTCTATGTATTGCTTTTGTGTTTTTCTTTTTTTCGTGGGTTCACAATGGCGAACCTGTACAATTATGATATACTGTATGTTCTTTAGTTTGAATTTCCTCCTAGGAGTTGTGCTTTGAGGGGTAAGCCTATTTGCGTTTGCCAGTCATGTCCCAGCTTAACCTTTCATTATTAGGGAGTATTGATTTGCTAGACAAAAATGGCAACGACAACAACAACAGCAATAATCACCTCATTGTCTTAATGGTTCCGTGTCTACAGCGAGATAGGGGTAAGATGTACGCAGCAATATGCCTGAGATGAGTGTTGAATTGTATGCCTAAGATAGGGGTAAGGGAACATAAAGGAAAACGAGAAAAGAGGATATCTTTAAACTTGTTTTTGGAGCTAATATCCAATTGTCTTTCTAGATTTCAGGCCTTGCGCTTTTGGAAGAATCGTTTGAAGGTAATATTCGCGATTACACCAAGATGATTCATCACTACGCAAAGTTGGAGAGACTTCAAGATGCAGAAAACGTACTGCTAGCTATGAATAAAAGAGGCCTAACATGTGACCAAGTCACATTGACCACAATGATTCACATGTATAGCAAAGCCGGCCATTTTAAGCTGGCTGAAGAAGCATTTGAAGAAATGAAGCTTCTCGGCGAGCCACTAGATAAAAGATCATATGGTTCTATGATCATGGCTTACATCAGGGCGGGGATGCCTCGCAAAGGGGAAGATTTAATGAAAGAAATGGAGTTTCTAGAAATCTACGCAGGCAGAGAAGTTTACAAAGCATTGTTGAGAACTTACTCTATGGAGGGTGACGCTAAAGGAGCTCAAAGGGTTTTTGATACACTCCAAGTTGCTGGCATTATTCCCGACATTAAGCTGTGTGGACTTCTGATAAACGCGTACCATTTGGCTGGTGAAAGCCAAAACGCCCGTGTTGCATTTGACAATATGAGAAAGGCTGGTATTGAGCCTAACGATAAATGTGTAGCGCTTTTGTTGGCAACTTATGAGAAAGAAAACAGGCTAAACACAGCTCTGGACTTGCTATTGTCTTTAGAGAAAGAAGGCATATTAGTTGGCAAAGAAGCTTCTCAAGTCTTAGTCGAATGGTTTCGTAGGTTAGGTGTAGTCGAGGATGTGGCACATGTCTTGAGAGAATGTGTCGCCAATGTACCTGCTTCTTGAAGATCTTGGTGATGCCGAACTGACCCACAAGCTGTAGCATGATGCTTTGCTTTGTTATTTGTATCAAACGACAACGATACTAAAGAATCACTATCCGGTGCTACTGTTGTTGCATTAGTAAGTATATTATCTCCGTTTATGAAATAGTCTTACATACGAGATTAACCAAATCCCTAACATTTCTCATTTGATAATTAGAGTGAATGAATTATGTCTTTTTTAAGTTCCGAGAATTCAATTCGCAATTCTTTGCAGGTAAATCTTCATTCTAACCTTGGTCTTAGTTCTGTGCAGATGCTTCTTACAATACCATTATACTGAGATGGGAAATCAATAACTGTATCCCGCCAAGGCTAGAAAGATACCAGCACGATGCTACCAAAACGCCTTTTAAGCCGTTGCATGCCAGCCTAAAGATGAAAACTGTTCGCTATTTTTTTTGCGGTCGAGGAAATATATGTTGTTTGTACGAGATCAAATCAATCCGATGTCATTTTCTGTTTAGCAACAACAATACTTTGTTTACTGGAAAGTGCATCAGTAGATAAAATAACAAATTAATTGGTCTAAACATCGAGCATATACAATTTCACATTCAAGTTCCAGCACCTGAGAATCCAAGCCGAAAGACTAGACGGTTAACACTATAGTAGTACTCCGTATTAGGTTTCAAAGATTACCTTGACATTATCTAACTGGTAATTCTTACATGTACTAGATAGAACCCCAGAAAGTAATGTCTAAAAACCTAATTATAAATTTGGAAAAATTATGGAGTCAGTATAATCTCTGCTTCACTCTTCTACCATTTATGTCACCACCATCAATCATACTACTTCCATTTATGTATATGGAAGACGATTTTGAATGCTCGGTCAATCTTGCTACACAATGCAGTAGTTCGGAAATGACTGATGGGCAGCTTGCTTTCAGATACTCAAACCCATCCGTTTGCATCACAGCTGAAACACAACATTACTCATTTCAGTAAAAGCTGATTAGTAAAAGAAATTTACAATGCAGATGCAGGCATTCCCCTAACTAAAACTTTCTCAAGCGAATCTTGGTGCGGAACCATCTCATAGCTACATAACTAAAAGAAAAATGTATATAAAGATTTGTGCTGGTCTCACGAGTCACGTCTCGACCAAAACTCACGGGCACAGAAAAGTCTGTGCTTAAAAAGTAGTGTGTAACAATTGATCCAATTGTTAGTGGCATGCACAGTACATCTTTTGCTAAGAGAAGTATATATAAGTATAATTACGAGGAGACACAGGCACACAGCCACTATCATTTGTTTAGAATTTAGATAGACAACTATTTGCTACTCAAGTCATGAAAAATGAGTTCCCTCTGTTTATATGGATACAGCCTATCTTCTAAAACAAACAGTAAAAGATTTCAGAAACACAGCAGAAAAAAAGTCCCGTGTACAATAATATCCTTCTTCAATTCTCTCTTCTAATATGACTTGGGTAGTGATCGGAAAATGTGGCAATTAAAGTAGTTTCCAAAAAATGCATTTGGAAGTTATCAATAATCATCAAAACAAAGATATTTGGACGATATAAAAGAACATAGAAATTGCACGATTTAATACGAATTTTACCTCTTAAATTTTCACGTAGTGCAATGAACTTTAGGCAATTCGATTTTAGTTGTACACAATGATGCTGTTCAGCCAGGGCTAAAGTTGTAGCAACAGTGTTTATTGCAATATCTTCACAGAGGTTAAACTCGCACAGAAGTTTAAGTCTTTCAAGTCCATAACGGTCTGCAGCAGCAAGCATATGCTGAGCCATTAAAGTTGAAACCCCTTTAGAATTCAAACCAGTAAGCTCATACATCTCTGGCAACTCATCCCAATATATGAAATGCAGTAAAGCCTGAGTCATACAAAAACGAATATTAGAAGTCAGAAAGACGACATTATCTATAGTTAACAGACAAATGAATCTACAGAACTGGAAACTAATCTGTTGGCTTACACTATTCTTGCAGCAAAAAACAGAGATGCTAAGCACCTAACAGACAAAGATATTGATTACTTACTTTAAATTTTCAAGATGAGCTTGCTATATTAGCTATGTTTCTCAGTCTAGGTAACAAGTATCCGACACACGTACATGTCAAGGTGCCGAACTTGGCTAATTTCTGAAAAATCACATGATATTGGTATAAAGTGAAGTGACCAAGTCTCATCCCGTGTTGGGTGTTGATTGTTAGACATGGGTATGTGAGACAATATGATGAGTGGGAGTAAGACAGGCCATAGGATATTAAGGCACCAAAGCCTGATAAAAAACGAAGAGAAGCATATTCATTTTTCCTAAGGAAATAGTGGCACTCAACTGTGGAGTAGAACGAATGGATGGTTACTAGCTAGTGTATTAGCCATCCTGTATAATTGATTCAGGACAAGGGGGCCTCTGTAAGACACCTATTAAGAAGGTTCACCAAAATAAAGACATGTTTGTTGCACATCCTATCATAGGAAAGCTCAATGTGCAGACACTAATTGCTTCGTATTACTCACGCTTGTGAAGAAGTATCCGACATGAGTGAGTGTGAAGGTATCTGACTCAGCTATTGTGTGAAATGTTCACATGTTTTTGGATTGAAAATGAAATGTCCAAGTGCAGAGTCATCACGGACAAGAGTAGAGGAAATAGAATCAAGAATTTGCGTGGAAAATGAGGTGACTTTTTTTTGTCTAAATGGTTTGCCTAGCTTTGTTCCATATAGTTTTTGACCTTTTTTTGTTGCCTTTTAAGAACTCTAGTTCAAAATGTTTCCTCAAATTTGATAATTTGATTTACTTTCAACGTTTTCTCACCAGTTTTTTTACTGTGTCATTAATATCCTACCTCACATATTAATGGTACCAACAATAGATTCCATTAGACCGTTACCCAACGTCAAATCATTTTGAGACCAAAGCATAGAATGATAGCATGTTAGTGTGTATCTTTACCTACAAACACACAAGTCCTAGACCATGCTACATTATAAGATACCTACAAGTAGGGGCGGATTTGGGGGGTGGATAGGGTAGGCAAGTGCCACCCCCCAACATAAAAATAAGAGTAATTATTGTATATAAGTTTCACAAAAATGGGTTGGGCTTAGTGGTTAAAAGTGTTTATGTGTTAGAAGTTTGGTGAGGTTTGAGGTTCAAATCTCATTAGAGGATTTTTTTTTTTTAAAAACTTGCTTTATTTCACCAAACTTCACTTTTTTTTTCTACTAATTACGGAAAGAAAAAAAATTTGCCCCCCCAAACCCGAAATCCTAGATCCGCCACTGCCTACAAGTTAAATTGAGTATGAAAGTCTGTAGAAAGTCTGTAGAACGTCAGTGTGTATTATTAAAGGTAAACCTGCTACTGACAAACATCCTGCTGCTCACGAAGCACTTAACCCCGGAAAAGGGAGGTCTATCAAACTAGACATTCCTATCAACTCTTGAGACTTTCAAGCAAGGTCAGAACATAGAAAGAGAGTAGAGATAGCACAAAGACGAGAAAACAACAAGACATCCAAAGAACATGGCCCAACTCACAGTACAAAGAACATAAATAAAATACAGTTAAGTCATAGAAACACACCTTGAAAACTGGAGCTTCCATGTCTTCAATCTTTATGAAATTCATACTTTTCTCCCTCATTGGGCCAAAAAGCTGTGCCTTGAACACAGGTGACCGTGCTGCCAGAACTACACTGTGTCCAGCAAAGATCTCACCGCCAACTTCAAAAGTTACATCTGTACCAATTTTACTTTCTAGAAGTTGCCCAAACTGTTTACCAATATCTGACGGAGGAACTGAAAAAGAATAGAATTTTGGTCCCTCAGTATGAGATTTGACCAGACCAACAGTGCCGGTGATCACAAGACAATCATCTTTAAGGTAATCAGAGGACTCCAGTGATGTTCTCCTAAAAAAACGTTTATAGCCCCTGGGAAATCAAAAGGTCAAATACAAGCTTGACAGAAGGCCTCACGAATAATGCCCAGTTACATCATAACTTTACAAAAGCAGCAGCAGCAAACCAGTTTAAATTTTCAAAAGTAAACAAAAAGAAAAACGGTAAGCAGATTACTCGGGTGCACATAACTTCAAGGTCTTATTCTTAAATGAGGCAAAGCTGTGTTGATTCTAAAAGTACAACAATTACAAAGCTTAGTCCTAGAATAAGTTGGGGCCGGCTTGACATATACTTGGTCAATTGTCCCTTGTTAAGCACTCTGTCACAATCACTCTTTGGGACTACTCATTCCACACTCTCTTCATTCATGAAAAGCTCAAACAGAAACTACTCACTCCTCAATCTCTTCACTTAACTCGATAAGTACAAGTTCTATGATACAGGAGCAATTGTTAAAACCGAGTCAAAATCAATTCTGTACACTTGAGTTTTATAAGTTTGCCGCATCTGCATTTTAGGGCGGTATCACACAAATTGATGGCGGCGACAATTGAGATCAAGCCCAGACAACCGAGTCATGTCTCAGACTGAGATTCCAAAGTTGACCGAGATTTAATATCTTACTTAATAGTTATCTTAAGGCAAGGCTGGGCTGGGCTGGGCTGGGCTGGGCATTAAATGTGAAAAATTAAGATGGCGACTCAAGTTGCTCATCTCTTCAAAATGTTCAAAGCGAAAATCTATCTAACTAGATTAAACACCCTTGTAACCGCTCAAAGTTAACTATTACTTTCCTCCCTCCATCTACATGAGTGTGTTCTTTTCAGTTGCATCTCCTCAAATTGACACATACAGACACAAACTTGCCCACACAAACTTGCCAGGTAGAAACTTAATGACATATGTTGGTTTCATTTGAAGACCTGCACCATCAGTTATACTTTTTGTGTAAATCTAGTTGACTCGCTTTTAGCTCAAAATACCTCTGCTTATTTGAGAAATACAATCATCAGCAAATTTCTTCTTTCATTAGGAGTTCAAAATTCGTACAAGTCCACTGTGGATACCACCCATCGTACACTGCTTAAAGCAATCTGGAACATTTTCGTCCCTCTATCGCTTTTATTCTATTGATTCAGACACATCATCCTATACCGTTTAGCTTATTCTAATGTTTCTTTTCTACTTACTATTATCTACCGAACATTGCAAAGGCATCGAGGAAAATGCTGCACTAGCAGGATGGACTAAATAAAAGGAGACATACTCTTGCTGACAAAAAGCTCAGGCCAAAAGTCCATCGAAACTTACATCCATATACCATTCTCGTGGCAAGACTTCCTACTATTATGATAGCACACCATTATAACATATCATCCATAGTACATTCTCATAGCAAATGAATTTTAAGGGTTTGGGTGGTGGTTATGGGATAGGGGAGGGGAGGTTGGGGGCGACAACGAGGATGGTAAGTTGGGGAAGACTAAGTCGCAAGTAGCCGGGGTGAGGGTGACGGTGCCGACAGGGGTGCCGGTGTCAGTGGTGGATATTGCAGGTGAGTTGGAGAGAATGATGAAAGGGTTTTGGAAACCCCTGGGGCTAGGGGAATGAATTTGGGGGTATTGGGGTAAGCAATTCTCAAAAATGGGTTAAGGGAGTAGAAAATGAAGTAACCAAACATCAATTAAGGGAATGGAGGCATTTCATTCCATTCCTATTCCTTGTCCAGAACCCCTCAAATCAATTAAGCAACCAAAGGTGCCCTAAATTCTTTACCAAGGTTTGAGTTTTAGACTAGCTAAGCAAAATTATCAGAACCACAACTATCATAGTAATAGTAAGAATAAAAATACTATTATCATGGCGATCATGATAGCATGCCTTATTCTAACAAGTTCCTACAATTAAGATAGCACACCATTATAACATATCATCCAATTCGTTAAATCCCCCCTCAAAATTTCACGCATACTCAACAATAACAATTCAAAAGCTTCGCCAGCAGGCAGCGAACTATGTTCCACCCTCCAACACATTTCTGCCTAATAACACCACAGTACCACACTAAGGTCGGTATTACACTAAGGCTCTATTCGTTTGGACTGAAATTTGCTAAACAGAACTTAATGGATCTCACCTGACCAAAAGAGGTGAACTATAACTATTATAATGGACCTGAACTAACCTCACCACACCCGAGTTGAATGGTCCTAATCTAAAATTAAGTCCAAAAGAACACGGCCGCTCTCTGAAAAGAGACACGGTATCACTCAAAAGTATCTTCCTCAGATGAGTCCATGTACTAGCTTACCATCAACAATATAAGTTTAATCACAGGGGAAACGGATTTGCCTGATGTCTTTTCATGCTACAAATATTATACAACAAAGTATGATTCTAAATTTCCAAAATTTACAAAAAAACATTCAAAAAAGAAAACAAGCAAGCATACCACATACTGCCGCGGTATTTAAGGGTGTAGGGGCCAGTTTCGAGAGGCCGTCCGAAATGTGAATGAACCTTATGATGATTCTTCCCACTTTGATCCTCAAGCTTGAGCTCAAACAGCGCCCTAACATCGGTCCCCTCGTTCGCAAGGGCGATAAAAAGCGAAACATAATTGGCATTGTCCTCGGGACTCTTTCCGTCAGGATAATAGTAAATTGCCCAAAGATAACCACCCACCATGAACGTATCTGAAGCTATATACTTCCCAATTCCGAGTCCTTTCGACAATGAATACCCATTGATTCGGAATTCATGGCTTCCGTCTAAGGTGTCGATTCTAGCAATTGATGAGGACAGTTCTGATGACGAGGAAGGTAATGAGGGTTCTCCATAAACCCTAGAAATTGCCATCAAATTTTAATTAGGGTTTCACAGAAAAAAGGGTTGATTTTTCGGGAGAATTTAAGAGATTGAGCGATGAATGATGAATATAATTGAATGAATTCGAAAAAATAGGGTTTTTGAAGCTGGGAAAAGGATGGAATTGAAAGCTCTAGAAATCCAATTGAATTCAAATTAAATTGTGAAAAAAAAGGTCGATTGTTGTGAGTATTGAAGAAATTGAGCAAAGTATTGATGGATGATTTGTAGCCTTGCAGGGGTGAAAGTGAGAAATTAGGGTTTTTGAAATTGGGGAAATAGATGGAATTGCAACGTCTCGTCTCCGTGGGTTCAATCTGGTGCTGGTTATTGTATTTGTAGCAGAAGAAACTTTTCCCAGAAACGCAGGGAGTAGGAATTAGCGTACTGGACCTCCAGAAACGAACCCGATTTCGAAGAAACAATCCGAAACATCATCAAACACCCCAAATGGGTTATCTCGATTACACTTGAATTCTGATTAAATTTAGACCCGACTAGCAGATCGGGCGTGTTCGTGTCAACTTTAAACAACTCACTACTACTGGGTCATGCTGAAGATCGTCGACAAATTACTAATTATCGTTGACACTTTTACGTGAAATACCCATTTTACCTCTTCAACCCTTTATATTTACCGCTTGCTATTCAGACTAAAATTCATAAAAAAAATTGTCGGGTTCTTACAAAATAAAAAAAATCGGTTTTCTTAGAAAATTCAAAAACTTGTCGGTTTAGTGCGATTTCAACAACGATTTTCAACGATGAGCGACAATTACGAGGTTAGTTTACGATTTAAATTTGTTTCAAATTTACGATTTATACTTTGCAATAGTGTAGAACGGATTAGCGTTAGATTCCCGAAGCCGATTTGAATTTTTGAAAAAAAAAAATAGAAACTGCTTGGGACGAAAATTATTTTCGTCCAGACCAGATTTTTGTCCCAGACCTGGTCTGGACGAAAATAATTTTCGTCCCAGACCTAGTCTGGACGAAAATAATTTTTGTCGGACTAGGTTTGGGACGAAAATTATCCTTGTCCCAATTTTTTTTTTTTATAAAAAAAACCCTAACCCTAACCCCTAAAGGCCTAAACTCTAATCCTAAACCCAAATATCAACCGTGTGCAGGTTTATGATGATGGAGACGGTGTTGATTACTCTAGTCATTTTATCACCGATAGAATTTTTGTTTCGACTAGGGAAGGGTTTATTTGGGCATATGAGATTGCAATTAAAATCGGGTTTGGAATAAAAAGAGCAAGCAACAAAAAAGTCGGTCGTCACACGAGTTTGAGACAGGATTATTTTGTTTGCCGGATGGGTGAACGACGGCCCGTAAATAGCGATGATGATACTTTGATAAGGAGTAACACGGGTAGCTCGTGGTGCAATTGCAGATTCAAAATGAAACTTGTTAAAAAAATGAAACTTGTTGAAATACAAAAAGGTCATTGGATGATGATCATGCTATTCGGGTTTCATAATCACGGGTTAACGATGTATTATGATGGAGATAGATATCACGCACGATTTGATGAAGATGAGTTGGCTTTCATCGACGCCCAAGTTAGAGCTCACGTTACACCAACGATTATTAGTGCGGGTTTGCATCAGAGAAATCCTGAGAAGTCTAGACTTAAATCACCTAATCGGCGACAAATCTACAATCGTTCTCAGAAAGTAAGGGCCGAGGAAAGAGATGGGAGAAACCCGGCACAACAAATGTTGGCACTCGCGGTTCAGCATAAGTATGTTCATTTTTGGGTTACTGATCCGGAGGAGGAGGAGCTTACCCACGTGTCATGGCTCATCCAGAATCAGTTAAGATGTTTCGATCATACTATTATGTTGTGTTGATCGATTCCACCTACAAGACAAACTTATACGGTCTTCCGCTTATTGAGATGGTCGGTGTCACAACCATTGGGAAGACCTTTGTGATCGCTTATGCGATTGTTACTCATGAGTCTGAGGATGGGTATGTTTGGGTTTTAGAGAGATTGAAGTCCCTTCTCAACGACAACGTTCAACCTAATGTTATTGTCACAGATTTCGAACGTGAGTTGTTGAATGCGATTCCAACTGTTTTTCCTGATTCGGATCACTTGTTATGTCTTTGGCATATATATTCGAACGTGGAGACTAAAGCACTTAATATCACGGGTAAGACACTTGGGCTAAGCACATAATAAGCAGAGTGTTTAAAGCGGTTGTCGAGGTGGACAACTTTCATGCCTTTACGAGCCCATATTGGAGTGCGTGCCCCATATGGTGTCTTATGGATATTACATGCGGGAAACCACTTTGTGAGGCTTCGGGTACATCCCTTGTCACCTATGCCACCGATAGCTCCTTGTTGGGAACACGATGGCAGCGTAGCTCATTATAGAGATAACTATCGACATCAACTTTCAATGTGGCGCAATTTCGAACCACGTCGGTAGTTTTATGTAGTTTAATTAATTTCGTATTATGATCTATGTAGTTTAATTAATTTTGTATTATGATTAATGTAGTTTAATTAATGTCCTATTATGATTTATGTAGTTTAATTTATTTCGTATTATGTTTTATGTAGTTTAATTTATTTCGTATTATGTTTTATGTAGTTTAATCAAGTTACTATTTTAAAAAACTACGAGTTACTAAAAAAAAATTAAAATATCCGAACATAAGAAAATTCTCGACGAACAGAAGAAAATTCGAAAAGTTAAAATTCCTATTGGCCGATTGGAGGCGTTTTTTTTTTTAAAAACGCCGCAAATATCACCTCTATTTGAGGCGTTTTTCTAAAAAAAGACGCAAATAGTACCTCTATTTAAGGCGTTTTTTTAAGAAAAACGCCGCAAATAGTTACTAAAAAAATAAAATTTAAAACTTTTACAAATGAAATTATTTATACAAATTACTTAAATATAATATATCTCAAATGTATTTTTCCACAAGAAAATCTGACATGATTTTTGTAATTATTCTAAATAACACATACAAAAAAATACAACGCTCAAAGACTAATTTCAGTGCTGATATGTTGTTGTTGCAAGTTCAGTGTTGTTTCTCTGTTTGGGATGCATCATTTAATTTGATTCTGGTCTGAAAATGCAGTATCTTGATTCTCTGCTGATTGTTTCACCATCAGTTACACTCCAGTTGGTGCAGGCCAGTAGCATTCCAGTAGCAGCAACAGTACACCAGTTGCATGTTGTTGAGTTGTTTGTAGATTTTGACTCTCGTTTCAAACTCTCAACAAACTAATGATGTCGCGTTAATCTCTTCAAATTGCAACAACTATGGGTCTGTTCTTTTGGACTTTAAGTCACTTAATTTAAGGTCATTTTAGATCCTATAAGTTCAGTTCAGTTCAGTTTAGATCATATAAGTTCAGTTCAGTTCAGTTCAGATCCAATAAGTTCAGTTCAGTTCAGTTCATATACTCAATTCAAAAACAATATATACGGAGTATTATTTTTAATAGCCGATAGAATACTTTTCGATTTAATTATTCGATACACGTTATTTAAAAAAAAACACTCATTAATAATTGTACCAATTTTACTACCTCATTAATACTAACGTTCTTACCTCATTATTTCTACAACATGATGTGAACATTCAAGAAATAGTAGATTCGTCATGTTTGATAAAAAGCGGAAGAAGGCCATGTTGAAGGTACGAAACAACAAAGTCAAAAATATTTGGCGAGGCCATAGATTCTTTGTCGACAGTGATATTGATAGTGAATATGAAAGTGATTTATTTACTCTTATATGGCGATGACATGCTTGTTGTTGTTAAGAAAATGTCAGATGTCGATAATTTGAAGAAGCTACTCGGTTTAGAGTTTGATATGAAGGATTTAGGGTCTGCAAGGATATTAGAGATTGAGATTTACAGGGATCGTTCTAAAGGAAGTTTTTCTTGTCTCAGAAAAGCTACATTGAGAAGATATTTGGTTATATTGGTATGAGTAATGCTAAACCCTTAAATACTCCTTATGTTGTCGGTTAGTTAACTATATCTTCTGCATCTGAAACTGAGGCTGAGAAGTCTTATATGTCAACGGTTTCCTATGCTAGTGCAGTTGGCAGTTTAATGTATGCTATGGTTTGCACAAGGCCGGATATTGCAGATGTTGTTGTTAGGAGGTTTATGGCTCAACCTGGCAAAGAACACTTGTTAGTGGTAAAGAGAATTTTCCCCTACATGAGAGGAACGACTGATGTTGGTCTTGTTTATGGGAATGATGATGAGTGTTTGGTTGTTGGATATTCTTATTCCGATTATGTTGCAGATATAGACACTAGGAGGTCCGTAATCGGGTATGTTTTTGCACTTGGTGGTTCTGTTGTTAGTTTGAAGTCAACATTACAATCTTCTGTGACTTTGTTAAACACGGAGGCGGAGTATATGGCTTTGACAGCGGCTGCTAAGGAGGCTATATGACTAAAGGGGCTCGTAAATAAGCTTGGTCTAGATCAAGAGATTAAGGTGAAAAAAGTGGGAACAAATGTTAATCTTGCAAATTGCTTTACTAAGCCGGTTCCGTTCAACAAGTTCAAACATTGCCTGGACTTGTTGAATATAGACATTTATGGTTAGACCCTTCAGGGTGCTGAGCTCGAAGTGGAGCCTTGAGCGTCCCGGTCCAGCGCTAAATGGACGCAAGCCTTTGTCCAGGGTTAATTGGATGACAGACCCAATCCAGGGTATATTGGATAGTTATAGATTCAAGATGGAGTTTATGGTGTTATAGTGTGAGCGTTTATTAGCTGGAACATGACAGATACAAGGTTACTTGGGATTGACTTGTATATTTGGATGGGTGGTTGGTTTGAAAGTCGTTTGCTAAATATGACTATTCGAGTTAAGGTGGAGAATTGTTAAAAGATGAGTCGTTTGTCGCGTTAATATATCAGAGTTATTACGGTGAACAATAAAGTAAGACGAGATAAAAATTGAAATTGGAAAATACACGAAGAACACTATGCGTGAAGCACTGATGATGTCAACGGTAATGTGTCAGCAGTGATGTCGTCAGCATTGTTTTTTTTTTTTTGCTGTGTCACGTTGGTTTTTGAAAAGTAGGTTTCCAAATTCCTACATGGTTTCTTGGTTTCGAAAGTCATGTCCGTAGCCCGTAGGTACGTACGAACTTTATCTAATTAATTTATTTATTTTGATAAGTTTGTTTAGTAATTAGTTTACTAATAAAATTAATCATTGTTAGGATAGTATTATGTCAAGGAGAAATTTGTGAGTTTTAAGAGACAGAGCTAGAAAAATCTGTACTCATCTTTTGTAATTTATAATTCTCCTGATAGTGATATATTTTCGCTCGCCCTGGTGAATGGAGCTATGACATTGATAGTGAACACGTAAATCTTGTGTGTCTTTTATTTTTTGCATCTACTCCGTATCGCTTCTGCAGATGACACTTTAGAGACAGACTAGTTTGTGTTTTTTGTGTGATTACATGTGTGGTTTCTGTACTACTGTACTAGGACTGCAAAACCGTCTCTTGTTTCTCTCAATCTTCGTCCTTAGCTCTGATAGATGTTAAGGATTGAATCCATGATTTGGGAGAATATTATGTACAATATTGATCGACTAACAGTTATCAATACCTTTTTTTAATAGATAGGATAAGGTTTTTCCTTTACTTCATTTAACTCGTTTTAAGTTTACGATTATTTGTGGGTCGTAGACAAGAATAATAGAAGGCCTACGCACTGTGTTAGTCCACTGGGGTCAGCTTTTGTGTTACTGTATTAGAGAGGCAGCTTTTACTGGCACTGGTGTTTTGCACAATATTGTGGGTAACCATCTCTGGTGTTTTGCACATTGCATTCTTTTGAAGTTTATAAAAACAGATACCCAGTCAGTCATGCATTGCATTCTTCAATAATATTCAAATGGATAATCTTCAATTACGAGCTAAAACCTTGTATAATGCATCTTTCGAGGGAGACGTTGCATCGT
Organism: Silene conica; assembly: GCA_029255685.2. Classification (NCBI taxonomy): domain Eukaryota; kingdom Viridiplantae; phylum Streptophyta; class Magnoliopsida; order Caryophyllales; family Caryophyllaceae; genus Silene; species Silene conica. The sequence goes on from CM055319.2 coordinate 8,407,323, forward strand.
TGCTCAATTTACTCCGCGAAGATCCATTTATCTTAGATCGATACAATATGGAAACTTCAGGTTCGATTCTTACTCAATGCACTTTGAGTAAATATCTATTACCATAATAGTCATTAATCTTCAAGTGCCTTAATGGATAAAATGTCAGCTACAGACTTGGAGGTCATGTTGCGACAATTTTTGTTTTTCTTGTAGACAAATGCGATCAAATAAATTTAGATACTAACACATCGGTCGCTAATTTAGAAACGACTAAATTGTCTCTAAGTTAATCACAAGTTTAGCTACGATACCATTTGTGGTCTCTAATTTAGCTATTTTTACTTTGGTCTTTATTATTGTCGCAAAAGTAGCTACTTTATATTTAGTAGCCAATTCCGTAGCAAATTTAGCAACAAGGCTATTAGCTACGGATTAGGTTCGGTCAAAAATTCCGTCTCAATTTGTAATTAGCTACCGAAATTAAGTGATTTGCTACTGAAATATCTGTAGCTAACTGATTTTCAACTTGTAGTGCAATCACCATTACATATAGCTGCTAACATTGGTCACTTGGAGTTCACTAGAGAAATTGTGAGTCGGAAACCAGAACTAACAGAGGAGCTGGATCATGTAAAAAGATGGTCACCATTACACATGGCCTCAGCAAAAGGACACTTGGAGATCGTCAAGGTATTGCTTTCTGTAAACCCCAACATGTGCCTTGCAACCGATGTTGATGGAATGAATCCGGTTCATGTTGCAGCCATTAAGGGTCAGCTTCATGTTCTGGATGAGCTTCTTAAGGCCGTCCCTCAAGCCACTCGAGGGCGGACTAATGCCGGTGCAAGTGTCTTGCATTTGTGTGTCCAACATTGTCAGATTCATGCTCTCATGTTCTTGATTAATATCGCGGATGATTGCGAGCTGCTTAATCTCAAGGATGGTGAAGGGAGTACGATTTTACACCTTGCCGTTGCTTACAAACAAACCGAGGTAAGATGATTTGAAAATTTAGTGTCTCGGTCGATTGTTTACCCTTTTATTTTATGAAGGTCTGGACAATTTTATCATCCACACTTAAGCAGGTTCCCTTGTCATCCAATAATAATCTTTGTACCAAAATTAAAGATAAATAATTATCGGGGAGACGGTAGTTTGTACTTTAGTTTGTAGTTTGTAGCTTCATTTTCTAACTGATGTTTTGCATTACCGTCTTATCGACTATTTAGGCCCTGTTCTTTTCAACTGAAACGAGCTGAATTGAACTAAATGAAATATAGCTTAATTGAACTAAATTGAAATATAGCTTAATTGAACTAAATTGAGTCAAACTGAGGTAGAGCAATTGTAGTTGAATAAAAAGTTAATTTTTTTGAAGATATTAATTTAACAAAATTAATCGAACTTAAATAAAACTTAACGAAATACATATAAGCAAAACTTAAAGGAGCGGAAATTAAGCTAGAAAGAACATGACCTTATTATGAAGTTTTTGCCAAAATGGTGCTCAAAACGGAACTAATTAACAAAATAGTGCTATTTTGAAACTATTTACCAAAAATGGTTACACGTCACCGTTTTTTGTTTTTCCTTTTTTGTTTAATTTCGTTAACATGTCGCTGTCTCAGACGACAACGACCAGTTCATGAGCAAAATTAGCAGGTTTAGGCAGAAGTACTTGAATTTTGGAAGTGTCAGACAGCGACCAGTTGAAGGGGTGATAAATTGGAAGCACTGAAATTGCTGGAGTGGGATGCTTCATCTAATCGCTGTCTGGGACCCTTATTACTGTCTCTATTTAGCAGCATTCTTGTAGTGTTTTATTCTATGTTGACATGCAGATGGTAAAATTTCTAGTTGAAGCCAACGACATGGAAAAGAATGTTATCAACACAAATGGGTTGACAGCAATGGACATTCATATTCGAAACAAGAAGAGTAAGGGTAGCCATGATTCGGAAATATGGTCGCTCTTAAAGCGAGCAAAGGTATTAAGAGCAATGGAGGCACTAAAACTGCAAAATAAACACCAAGCATGGGTACAAAACCAAGAGAATGCTTTAATGGTTGTGGCATCATTGATAGCAACCATGGCTTTCCAAGTCGGAATCAGTCCACCAGGAGGATCTTGGCAAGACAATAATGATTACCATGTTGCCGGAAAATCAATAATGGCAGATGTTGCGACACAAGCATATGAAAGGCTAATTATGTACAACACAATCGGACTGGTTTCATCTATGACTGTCATTCTTTTACTTATAATTGGCCTCCCTTGCAAAAAATTTTATGTAGGAATTTTGATGATAACTATGTGGGTTTCGGTTGCAGCAACGACACTTAGCTATCAAGTCTCCGTGGTTTATCTCACCGGAAGCAAACACTTTTTACTCAAGTTCGGAAAAACCGTAAATGTTTCATATGTATGCCAATGGTTTATTTTTATTTGGCTAATGTTGATTGTGCTTTTGTTCCTTGGACATGTCGTGCGCATTCTGACAAAGCTTATCAAGTGGTTTATGCATATCGGACGGAGAGTTATGCAATCGCCATGGAACTTGCTTCTACGTAACAATGTCTTCGATCATTTACTTACTCGAAATGGATTTTGAGTGTATTTGATCACTTACTTTGTAATTGTGTGGGCTTTTTATCTAGATTACTAAATGAATATCTATCTATCTAGATTACTGAATGAAGCTTTTTTCGAATGATTTTATTGGCCGCCTTTTTTTCAGGCGATTTTATAAGTTACCGCTAATACTATAAATAATGCAAATTTTATCTAAATGGAAAAAAAAGGAAAACAATTACTAATATAATATTAATGACATCAAAATCTAATCCGTATTGTAAGAAGTATAGTTAGAACACAACATAGGGGCGTCTCGAATAATTCGGAGGCGCTGTACAAAATGAAAACGGAAGCCCTCAAAATAAATAAAAATGGTTATGACAAGGCTCGAACTCCGGTGGCTTGGACAATTAAAATAGGGTATTGCTCAATCATGGACAAATTTTACTCAATCATGGACATGATTGACCATAATACCTACCTTTTCACAACATTTACAATCTTAATTCAACTTCTCAATCTAAAAAAAATCAAACATCATGGAAACAGTCATGACAGAAATGAATGGATACAGGCATTAAACAGCGTCAGCAATAGATCTCATAATCCGTAGGAGGATTTTGATGTATAGATGTAGTTTAACAAGATTTTCTTCAAACATCTTTAAAGGCAATTTCTTGAATATTTTTCCCTATTCCCGGTCTTCCTTCGCCAAGAAGTTAAAGATTTTTAACTTGATAGAAATTGAAGAATAAGGATCCAATCCATTGAAGCCATTATACAACTCCTTCCGGGTATGTACTTTATGCGAATTTCAATAGCACTGTATATCCATTGATGTAAAGCTGCGAGGACTATCAATTTCTTGATTATGTTTCCTTATGTGATATCAATTTGTTCTCTAATTGAACATCCTACAAATCTAATATTATTGTGACAGGATTCAATCCAATAACAATCGAAAAAAGAAGAATAAGAAAGAAAATGAACAAAACAGAAAACGATTTAAAGAAACCCTAATTTAATTAGTCTAAATCAATTTTTTAATTTCATATAATATAATTAATCAAGGTAGAGACTAGAATTATTACTTGAACGATACCAGAACTAACATCCATAGTTGTGTTGTCTTGATGGATTTGAAAATTTTGATTAATTTTGTTGGGGAGAGAAATATAGAGAGTTTTTTTAGGCAAAGGGTATATAATTTAAAAGTAATGCAAAAAAGTCCATAAATGAGTAAAACTCGTACATGAATGAACATTTACGTTAAAATATGTATGCGCCAATGTGTTATCACATTTTTGTTAATATACATGGAGATTATTAGGGTATATATCACTAATTTTTCATAATTTATATGAATACAAGGCCCAAAAATATGGAGGCCCAGTTCACGCGCTCGGCCCGCACATGGTCATAGCCTCCCCTAGAACACAATACATATTTTATTCTATAGAGTCCAAATTTTCCGAATTACCTTTGCCTAAAATAATACGACTAGAAGATAAGAGTTTCTTAGCAAATAGTAAACGACACATTTGAGAATGGTTAGGAGTGTAGTGTTAAGAAAGTCAATATAATTTAACCTGCTTCCAAAACTATATATAAAGAGAGATATATTTACACCACAGTTGTTCAACGTTAGCTTCCTCTTTCAACTAATCTACTATTGCCTTAGTTTAGACATCAATCTACCCCACGTAAGGACACATTTGACCACCGTGTTAGGGGAATAAAGAAAGAATAGGGTATAAAACAATTTTAGAATTTAAATGTTTTTTAAAATTATAAGTATATATGAGTGATAATATATCCCAGATCAAAAAATTAGGAGAATAAAGAAAGAAAATAGAGTTTAAAATAGCTTTTAAATTTTAATTAGGTGAAGCAATATATCTCACATCGAAAAATTAGGAAAATAAAGAAGGAAAATATGGTATCAAATAATCTTAAAGTAGATAATACGGAGTATTAAGCAGTATAGTTAATTAAAAAAAATACGGGAAAGTGGTAATTAGACCACTTTACTTTAGTGAATGGTGAAATTGGAGTAATTAACCCCTTAACTTTTTCAAAACATGTTTTAGAGGGGCAAATAAAAAAGTTCCAACATATTTAAACTATCTATTTAAAAATTTTTAGATCTTAATTACGAGTACCAATATATCCCACATGGAAAAAATTAGGGGAAAAAAGAAAGAAAACGGGGCATCGAACAATTTATAGAGTATTAATATTAGACAGTAAATTTGATTATAAAATAATGTTCAAAAACTAGATAAAGTTTTAAAATATTTAACTATCTATTTAAATAGTTTTTAGTTTTTAATTAGGAGTATCAATATATCCCACATTGAAAAATTAGGGCAGGAAAAAAAAAGAAATAGGGTATAAAACAATTTGTAGAGTATTAATATTAGACAATACATTTGATTATAAAATAATTATTTAGATCTTAATTGGGAGTAGTAATATATCTCACAGGAATGGGATGCTTCATCTGATCGTTGTCTAGGACCCTTATTACTGTCTCTATTTAGCAGCATCCTTGTAGTGTTTTATTCTATGTTGACTTGCAGATGGTAAAATTTCTAGTTGAAGCCAACGACATGGAAAAAGATGTTATCAACACAAATGGGTTGACAGCAATGGACATTCATATTCGAAACAAGAAGAGTAAGGGTAGCCATGATTCGGAAATATGGTCGCTCTTAAAGCGAGCAAAGGTATTAAGAGCAAAGGAGGCACTAAAACTGCAAAATAAACACCAAGCATGGGTACAAAACCAAGAGAATGATAGATGAACCATCTCAACCAAAATTTTAAGGCGATGGTTGAGGCCCAACTATTATTAATATTCCTATTACGCTCCCTCACTCGAATGCCCATTGGGCTTGAAGAGTGGTTATAACTTTAAGGCGATGGTTGAGGCCCAACTATTATTAATATTCCTATTACACTCCCTCACTCGAATGCCCATTGGGCTTGAAGAGTGGTTAGTTTGCACAGCTCCCCATACCGTGTGCTGGTTTCCACTTCGTGAGTTTTCGAGGAGTTTTGAGGTCGCCAGGATTCGAACCCGTGACCGAAGATACCATGATAGATAAACCATCTCAACGATTCAAAAACAAAACAGAACAAACACAACTAAACGAACCGCGAAACTCAAAACAGAACAAACTCAAACAAACCACGAAACTCCTTTGTGCAACCTCCATGACTAACGAGATTAGAATGTACGAGATTAAAATTAAAACATTTTTATTCTGTCAAAACATATTCTTAATCAAATGAACCCATTGCAATTGAACCATTCGAAGTTGGTTCAGATGATGAAGATGATGAGGTGTCTCTGGACTCAAATAATGATCAAAATGCTGAACAGGAAATACCCTGGTACACCATTAAAGGTAACAAAGCTATACCAGATAATATAGTTTTAGAGAATGAACCTTTACTGAGATTACAACCAGAGGATGTAGAGGAAAAACTATCCTATTGGCAAACTGCAGTCTATGGTTTTGTAGTAGGGGCTCAACCGCCTTGGCCAATAATGGAGGGGTTCATCAAAAGATTATGGGGCAAACATAAGATTGACAAAATATCCTTTCTCCCAAATGGAATTTTTATGGTGAGATTTGAAACAAAAGAAATGCAGTTAGCTGTCGTGAATGGTGGGTACTATATGTTTGACAACAAACCACTTGTGGTGAAACAATGGCAGCCTAATATTGATTTGGAAAAGGAGGAGATCAAGCAGGTGCCAGTATGGATACGACTGCATAATCTTAATCTGAAGTTTTGGGGGCAAAGTCTACCGAAACTAGCAGGATTGGTAGGCAAGTATCTCAAGAAGGATCCCTATACTGAAGCAAAAACAAGGCTTGGATTTGCAAGGGTGCTTGTTGAAATGAAAATTGGTCAGCCTCTTCCAAAACAGATTAAATTTTTGGATGAGCAAGGAGGTTTAGTTGCAGTGAATGTGGAGTATGAATGGTTACTAGTAGCTTGTTCCAAATGCAAGAGACTGGGACATGATCAAGGGACATGTAGAATGGGGAAACCTAGACCACCTGTGCAACAGCCAAAACAGGTTTGGAAACCAAAGCAACAAGTCCCCATAAACCAGAAGCTAGTAGAGCCACAAAAACCAATCCTACAGAGTGCTCCAGTGCAAGAGAAGGGGGATACATCAATGACTACTCAATCTATACCCAGCAAGGTTTCAGTGAATGCTGCAGCACCAGGGAGTCCATCGTTCTTACAGATGCTGACTGGTGGGCAAGGTAAACAGACAAGTCCTATAAGTGTAGACCATTCCGCTCACAGTTTCCAATGATTCCTATTGGATTTTGGAATGTGAGGGGGATGAATAGGGAGGAGAAGCAGAAGGAGATAAATAATTTTCTGCTTAGTAATAATGTTGGTTTTTTTGGCTTGTTGGAAACTAAAATTAAAAATAATAGTTATAATAAAGTAGCTCGTTGTAGTTTTAATCACTGGAGTATCACGACTAATTCTCATCTTCATAATGGAGGGAGAATTTGGATCCTCTGGGATCATAATAAGTGTAAGGTCCATCCTATGAAATACTCATCCCAGCTGATTCACTGCTTGGTTGAGGATATCCAGTTTGGACTGAAGTATCATGTGACAATGGTGTATGGTTTCAATGCTCTACAAGAGAGGGAGGTTCTTTGGATGGACCTGAAGGATATTGCAAGGAATGTTCAGGGAGCCTGGATGGTAGCAGGAGATTTCAATTGTGTGTTAAATCAAGAGGAGAGGCTTGGGGGCAGTTTCACAATAGCGGAAGCTACTCCGTTCCAAGATGTCATTGACAGTTGTGAGCTTATGGATAGTCCTGCCATAGGTTCATACTATACTTGGAACAATAAGCAGATTCCAGAAGAAAGAGTTTTTAGCAGGATAGACAGGTGTTTGGTAAATGAGCAGTGGTTAGACAGATTGACTAATGCCCAAGCAAACTTCATGCCTGAGGGCTTGTTTGATCATTGCCCTTGTGTGGTGTCACAAGGATCAGTTCAGACAAACTACAAAAGAGGGTTCAGATATTTTAACATGTGGAGCCAGTGTGATCAATATGAATCTATAGTCCAGCAAGGTTGGAATAATCAGGTTGATGGTACCCCTATGTTTAGAGTTGTGAAGAAGTTGCAAGGCCTAAAGATACCATTAAAAACTCTGAACAAAGCAAAGTTCTCTGATATAGAGCAGCAAACAGCTATAGCACAGACCAGATTGACTCAGCTGCAGAAGGAACTGAGTGTTCAACCTCTCAACATGGAACTAAGACACCAGGAATCAGTCATGCAGGCTGAGTATAGGATGCTAAAAATCAGATGCACTGCTTTTCTCCAACAAAAAACCAAAACTAAATGGCTAGAGGAAGGAGATCTCAATACTGCTTATTTTCATGGAACCCTTAAAGCAAGGAGAATAAAAAATGCTATCTACCAGATCAATAACCAGCAGGGGCAGACTATCACTGATCATAAGGGGATTCAAGAATGCTTCTTAGAATATTACACTGATCTTCTGGGGAGTATGACAGTCACTAGCAGGGTTAAGACTACCATTATCAACCAGGGACCAGTATGTAATGTTGCTCATACTGAAATTCTAATGCATCCTGTAACTGCAGCAGAAATCAAAGAGGTAATGTTCAGCATACCTAATGACAAATCTCCAGGTCCTGATGGCTATTCTAGTCAATTCTTTAAGGATTCCTGGCATATAGTAGGGGATGAAGTATGTACAGCAGTGCAGGATTTTTTCCAGTCAGGTCAGCTATAACTCTGATCCCTAAAGTAGACAGACCGGAAACTGTTATGCAGTATAGGCCTATTGCGTGCTGTAATGTCATATACAAGTGCATATCCAAGCTCCTATGCAAAAGACTTTGTCTGGTCTTACCTGATATTATCTCACCAGTCCAAGGAGGGTTCATCAAAGGGAGAAGCATCATCGAGAATATTCTCATATGCCAGGACCTAATTAGATTGTATAACAGGAAAGCTAGCTCAGCAAGGTGCTTGTTCAAAATAGATCTTCAGAAAGCTTATGACACAGTTGAATGGCATTTCTTGAGTCAAATGCTTGACAAGCTTCAAATCCCTCCCCATTTCAAGCATCTACTTATGCAGTGTGTCACAACAGCTACATATTCCCTATGTCTAAATGGTGATAGCTTTGGTTTTTTCAAGGGTCAAAGAGGACTGAGACAGGGTGATCCTCTTAGTCCTCTGCTGTTCACTATATGTATGGAGTACCTAACAAGATTATTGCAATTCACTACTTCAACTATGGGTTTCAAATATCACCCTCTTTGCAAACCTATGAAGCTCTCTTGCCTTATGTTTGCGGATGACCTCCTCCTATTCAGTAAAGGGGATCCTAGCTCTATGAGAATCTTGCTTAGGACCTTTGCTACATTCTCCAATGCATCAGGGCTAAAGATGAGTCAGGGCAAATCTAGTGTCTATTTTGCAGGAGTCCCAGCTCATATTAGACAAGAGATTACACTGGTTTCTGGGTGTACTGAAGGACAACTCCCCTTCAAGTATCTTGGGGTACCAATCAAGCCAGCTAGGCTCAATATGCAGGACTGTCAACCTCTGATAAACAACATTGTGGACAGAATCAGAAGACTAGGGGCAAGGAAGTTATCTTATGCAGGGAGATTGGTTTTGGTAAGATCAGTGTTGGCTACCTTACACAATTACTGGGCTTCTATTTTTGTGCTCCCTAAAACAGTCTTGAAACAAGTGGATGCCATATGTAGGAACTACTTATGGGCAGGGACAGTAGATTACCACAAATCCCCCACTGTTTCGTGGGATAAGATCTGCACTCCATACAGAGAAGGGGGTCTGAACTTAAAACAATCAACAGTTTGGAATGCAGCAACTATAGGGAAGTTGGCAGTTTGGGTCAGTAGTAATGCAACAAGGCTATGGGTCCAATGGATTCATCATTTATATCTGAAAGACCAGGAATGGGATACATATACTCCAACTACTGATACCAACTGGTATTGGAAGAAAATTTGCAAAATAAGGGAGCAGATTAAGGCTGGTTTTGATGCAGGGGCTTGGTCATGGATGGGTCCTGATCAGTACACAGTAGCAAAAGGTTATCACTGGATGAGAATTAAGAAGGAGGAGGTAGTATGGCATAATATGGTATGGAATAGATGGACTATCCCTAAGCACAGTCTGGTAGCTTGGCTACAACAACAAAATGGACTGAACACAAGAGATAAACTCAGCAGACATGGTATTACCTCTGATATAGCATGTTGTCTATGTGCAAGAGATGTGGAAACTAGCAGCCATTTGTTTTGCCAATGTCCTTACAGTAGAAGGGTGTTCGAAGGGTTGAAAAGCTGGGCTCGTCTAAACGTGGATAATACATTGGAGGTGGCAAGCAGGAAGAGACTTAGGGGCACAAAACTTCAACGAGCAGTGAAGAATGGGGTGATAAATGCAGTTATATATCATACTTGGCACCAGAGAAACAAAAGTAGAATGGAACAAACTCTTTTGAGGGTGGATGTCCTTGTTACTAATATAAAACAGGACTTAAGTCGGTTTTACAAATCTAGAATACATTCTTTGTCTGACAAGGACAAGTCCTTTTTACAAGGCTTGATCTGAGTCTATCTTTGTATTTTGATACTTTCCGATATATATATATATATACTTACCTTTTACCAAAAAAAAAAAACATATTCTTAATCAGTTTTCACTCCTAATCTCAACCGTAATCACCTTTAATCAATACCTTGTAAAGAATCATTGTTTGATCGTAGATCGTGTTGTGCACCAGCAGTCTTATCGTCGATAAGTAGATCTTGTCTTTATTTAATTGATTTTAAGTTTTTAACCTTAGGGTTTGGGTCAGATCTGGTTGTCAGATTGTGATAGATGTTATGTGCTGATATAGGTGAGGATTTCGTAGAAGATCAATTCAGTCTTGGTGTGGAATCCGTGAATTTGCTAATAAGGTAGGGTCTACCTGCTAAGTTAATTAATGTATATTGTGTTGGATGGTGAATGTGACGGTCTATGTTTGTTGATGATGTATATGCATATTGTGTTTGTATGGATAGTTGATTATGGCACCATTGTCGCGTAGAGACGGATTTTCGTCGTTGCTCATATCACTAGATCAATGCCTGGACCTGCTTAATCAACTTTATTTCCTGAAATGATACAGTACATTTTAATTACTTCTATTTACGCTTCATATTATTAACAGCGAGTTACTTGAGTAAAAGGAATCCATTTCATTCATGTAAATATGTAATCCAAGTGTCAGATTAAATTGCAGTAAATCAATGTGATGAATGCATGATAGAACACAATAATACAGGCCAACAGTATGGCCATACTTCATAACTTACGCATTACTGGCCGATTGCAAGACATAAATGATCTCTTTAATTGAGCTAACTATGCCGCCGATACTTCATAAACTTTAATTTGGTCATACTTGATAACTTTCATTTTGGAATAGAGTAGAATCAGGAGCTGCTTGATTTTGTAGGGGAGCGTAAAACTGACCGTCAAGCCAAAACTCAGGGACATGTTGTATTAGAGGGTAGTCTGCTCCGCTAGGTACAACACATCTTTTAGAGAGATGCGGACAATTACTAATTCCCAGTTCCTGCAGAGACTTGATTTGGCGAAATCCCTCTGGTATAGCCACCAGATTAGGGCAGTTGTAAATGATAATCTTACTAAGCGCGGTAAAACTCTGCTTCCACGTACCAAGTCCTGTCAGGCTGCTGCAGTTTGAAATACACAGATATCGCAGAGACTTTGCAGCTGATTGAACCCCATCTGGTAAACATTTCAACCGTGGAACCTGAATGATCGCTAGTGATCGAAGTCTTTGTAGGCCACTCAGACATTCACCTTTCTCCAGATCCAGCTCCTGACAGTCACTTATCACCAAATCCTCAAGGTTAGTTAGTCCCTTCATGCTGTTTGGAAGACTACCCAATTTATGGCAGTCGTTGATGTATAAACGTCGAAGAGAATTGAGATGACCAATATCGTCATCATCCCATAATAACTCTAATTCTTTGCAAGTGAAGATCCACAAGAAACGAAGACTAGGTAACCTTATAAAACGAGTTCCAACTAATGTTTTCTGACATGTAGTCACCACAAAATACCTCAGTTTCACCAGCCTATATATCTTCTTGGGCAACTTTTCAAGTGCCTCACAGCAGTAAAGATCCAGACTTTCCAGCTTCAGTAACTCGCAGATGGTATCAGGGAGTGCTTTTAGGACACGATTGTAAGCTACTTTAAGGCCTCTCAAGTGCTTCAGCTTCCCAATTGACCGCGGCAACTCCTCAAACTGACTGTCCCCAATCTCTAGGGTGCGTAAGTAGCTGAAACTGGCTATAACCCCCTCGAGAAAGGATCGTCTTACATTACTCATTCGATAGCCAAATTTGAAAGTCCTTGCCTTTTTCGCCACAAGAAGCAGCTCCTTAGGAAATTCAACTCCTTTTAAACCATCAGGCCCTTCGTATCCCCAAATGATATGTTTAGTCGATTCTGAAACATTGAGCTTATTCCGAGTAACAATGGCTAACTCTTCACCTAGAACATCCTCAGCTAACTGGTGCAAAAGATCGTGTATCTTACACGAAAAGATTGTGTCATTAAACATGATATCTGGATGTTCAAGAAGGGATCTTGATACCAACTCCATCGCACACGCATATCCGCAACCTTCAATATCATCATTTCCCTCTTCTAGCTGCAACAACCCATGTGCATTCCATAGATAGATAAGTAGTGTCGGATAGAGCTCGACATCTCTTCCTTTCAGTGAGCAATATGCAAAACAGGGCTTCAAATGCGAAGGAAGTTTGTCATAACTTATCCTTAAAATTTGCATTACTTGGTTGTATTCTCCAGACAACTTTGTAAAGCTATCCATGTTGTTAATACGTTGCCATTCCCGTTCATCCCTATCCCTCCGTAATAGACTCCCTATATTCTTAACGACAAGCGGAACACCACCGCATTTCTCAACAATAGATCTACCAATCTCACAAAGAATTGGATACCTTTGTTCTTCACCTTCCTTGAACGCTAATTGACTAAAAATCGACCAACTAATTTCATCGGGAAGCCTATTCAGATCAAACTCTTCCATCGTTTGAGTGATTGAAGCAACTTGGCGGCTTCTTGTGGTGATCAAGACAGCACTTCCAGCCTTACCAACCTCAAGAAGGCTCTTCAGCTCCTCCCAAATCGCAACGTCATCAACCCATACATCGTCTAAAACAAGCAAATACTTTCGACCACTCAATAAATCTTGAACTTTATTCACCAACTGTCCAAGAGTCTGGTTCGATGTATTCACACCAGAAGCATCTTTTATAATGTCTTCCAACAGCTTAAGTAGGTTAAACTGATCCGAAACACAAGCCCAAATCTTCATATCAAAGACATTAGATATATCGTCGTAGACTAACTTTGCTAGTGTAGTCTTTCCGATCCCACCCATTCCAACAATAGGGAGAACAGAGGGGCAACTAGCATCACCAACCGACAACAAATTACATTTTACTTGTTTTTTGGCCTCGTCTCTCCCCACAACAGACGATCGATTCACGTAGGAAATATCATTAAAGAGATCTCTTGACGGCCTTGACACTTCAACTGGACGTTCGGTGAGACCAAATTTAGTTTTTCTAACTACGACACGCTCTAGTTTTAGACGAACGTCTTTGATCTTATGACTCAAGTGAATCCGAGAGATGACAGGATTTGAGTTGGAAAAGTAGTACCTAAGTTGCGGAAAGAAATGAGATTTGTTGAGACTACGTCGAAGAGCATCAATGGCGACATCATCCAAGAGGTCATCGATGTCGTAAACAAGCTTCTTAAGATCTTTTAGCCAAAGGCTCATGGTGGCATTACGGTACTGCTTTTCCTCTGCATCTTGAAGAACAGCACAAATGGCGGTGAGGTCTTCTGCTATGATGTTGAGATCTTCCTTAGCAGATTTAGCAGCTCTAATCTCTCCATCAATAAGGTTTACCACACGATCACCAGTAAAGGTAGCAATCTTGTTAATGATGGCTTTTGCTATGGGAAATATGATTGCTTCCGCCATTGTTAAGCTGTTGCACTAAAGGTCTGATGGACTATTTAAGTTGCAAACTATATTATTAAGGAATGAAAGGAGTAATCCAAGTAAACATATATTGATATACTCCCTCGGTCTCGTCTCGTTCATTTGTTTGTCATTTCTATTTTGAATGTCTTAATCGTTTGTTCACTTGCTATCCAATATATTCATTAATTCTTATTTCAGACGGCAAAATTGGTCTGAAATAATAAAACGCATATCATTATATTACCTTCAATTGGTTATCTCCCCTCCTCTTGGTTTTGGCCGGTTCTCTCCGCTCCTCTTAATTTTGCGACAAAATAAAGGTAAATAAATAACCGGTCGGAACGAGTAGTGATTGGAACAAAGGACGTAGCATTTACTTTGCTAATTTTCCAGCTCATTTTTTCTTTAAAGTCTGTACGAAGTAAGCTAATAATTGAAGTACTTGATCATATACAAGTAAATAAATTGACCGGCCATTCTTTTACATTTATTGTTAAATGGTGTAATGAGTTTTAGGCCACACCCATTTTAAAGAAAGAAATTCCATTTAATAAGTTGGTTTACAAATTATATTTTAAGGTCCCATCTGGACTACCTCTATTTATCGCCAAATTTAAAATCTAAATGGGTAGAAAATAAAACTACGTTATACTTATTTAACTCATATGTTTTCATTTTTACTGAAATGTAGAATTTATCAAAGAATTATGATATACATCACTAATCCGTTGTTAATATTATCAGTTTCACAAAATATCATGTTAATACATACATAATATTCACTCCTCCACCGGTTATTGTTGCTTCTTTGCCTAAACACGCTATTGTTACGGCTATATCTATTCCCGTTAATTTTATTACTCTCATATTTAAATGAACGATTTTTTAAAATCATGCTTGAAAATAAAATATTTATCGTTTTGGGTTGGTTATAAAAGTATTCGTAAAAAATGTTGTCCACGTAGGTTCGGAATTTTCAATCCTAAAATACGTAACAACGTCATTGGTAATGGCGTGTCTATATAAATATAAAAAAATCAAATAGACACACCATTGTGCGTGGCGTTTACTGCATCAGAGATGATATGAATTAACAATATGTTGATATATTTAAATGTCAATGTACCTAAGCCAATACCATTATTTTGTGACAATCAAGCTGCAGAACATATAACTCAGAACCCTGTATTCCGTGAGAGAACGAAGCATCTAGAAGTTGATTGTCACTGTGTTAGAGACAAGTTACAAGAATGTTTTCTGCATACACAACATATCAAAACAGGAATGCAACTCGTTTCCGAGATTTCGGGGGGCCCGTGCAGTATTTCGAAAATTGGCCCCAATACCGCTATTTATGTTAATACCTGTATAAATTTAAATGTTATTTTGTATAAGATTTCGTTTTTCACTAAAACTTAAGAGAGACGGTCTTTCAATAAATTATTGAGAGACCATTCTTTTGTACCCTTTTATTTGTATTTTGTACCCATTTGTTATTGATCGTACAATAGTAGTTTCGTATCTATTCACATAGTAAATGTATTTATTTTATCTTTAATCATGATTTGTACCAATTTTATTATTTTTAGTACCACTTTTTCTTAAATTTATACAATAGTCTCTCAATAAGCTTATTGAGAGACAGTCTCTCAGGAGACCTACTGTTCGTTTTTAATATACGGAAATGTTTGTAGTTTATTTATTCATATTGTTATACAAGTATAACGTAAAAATCCTATTAATATGTTTTTTCTAGACAACTTTGCATATTAGGAAAAAAAAAGTCAATAAAAATAGCAAATAGTTTTAAATGAAACTGATAAATTATGAAATATAGTCCTAACAAAAAAAAAGTGTAGTTCCTAGATGCATAGACATGAAAAGCCCAAAATATCACAAGCTTAAATCATTGTGTCATTCAACGTTTCTTAAATAGTAGGCTCACTAATTAATATATATTCTTAATTTAACTTTATTGGCACCTCAAAAATCGGGCGCCCTATGCGATCGAGCGGCCTGCACACTCAAATAACCGGCCCTGATGCAATTAGCATATCTAATGACAGATCTTTTAAGAGCTCAACAACACAATTTTCTTAAAGCCAAATTTGGCCTCAGATGCAATAAATCGAGCCCGGTTTAAGGAGGGCATGTGACAATATTAGACAGTTAATATGTTAGTTTTAATAAAGTTGGTTACATAACTATAAATAGGTGCTCACGTATTATTGTTAGTTACTTTTACACAATACACTTATCTCTCTATAGTAAACATTTTATCTCACACAAACTTATACTAAGCTTCAATCATGGGCGAATCTAGTTCTAGGGCTAGGTGGATTTCAGCCCAACCTATTTTCAAGATTAAAATGAAGATATATCTTAAAATATTCAGTGTTATAATGAGTCTCAGTGTTATAATGTTTACGTTTTTTCAGTGATGATTATTGAATTTACTAGTATATAGCGAAAGTTGTATCCTTGATTAATATTATAAAATAGATTTATACAAGTATACATTTTGTAATATTCAATCATTCTGTATACTTTTATAAGATATCCCTCAGTCTTTATTATTTGTTTGTCTTTCAATAAAATATCATTTATAAATAATGTCCAGGTGACTCTGTGACAAAGGGAGCAACCCCTAAATGACTAACATCTTTCACATATGTGCAACCTCAATTATACGTTTTGATGGTTTCATATGACTAATCATCGCGGACATGAGTCTAGCCCACCCCACTTCTAAATCGTGAATCCGCCCCTGGCTTCAATACACATCAACAATGGTAAAGGTCTACTACACTTATTCACACAAACTTATACTTTCACCAACGTTAAATAACTTGAAGCCATTTTTTCTGTAACAGTTAGGTAAATGTATGTGGTGGCGAGGCGCCCTGCTAAATCAGTAACTAAAGAGAATACCGTGAAAATGATGCTGGCTTCAAAGGAAGGAAGAGCGATAAGGAAAAGAGTTGCTTGCCTGAGGATCAATGTCCGATGGTGGTGCTTGCATCTCGTGAAGAAATGAATTATTTTCATTGCTCATCATATCACCGGACAATGAGTGGTCGTGGACCAGTACGTAGTTTAATGAATCTATCTTCCGGCAATAATAAGTTTAAATAGTGCTCGCGCTTCTAAATAACAGCGAGTAATTTGAGTAAGAGTAATCGGTTCAAGTAATCAGAATGTTGTATTAAGTTGCAGTAAACCAATTTTATGAATGTATGATAAAATACAGGCTTTCCTCAAATTTTGATGTCGAAGGCAAACTCTCAGATGATGTGATATCAATAATAGTAGTACAAGTTATTAATAAATTACACACCCGTACCCGTGATTTGTTGAGGGATAACCTGCAAATATAAGGACAATGAGACGGCATTACCGGCTAACAGAATGGGGAATTGAGTAGAGCTACAGGCTACAGCTGCTATAAAAGCCAATGTTATGCATTGCTTCTACATCCTGATTGCAATACTTCTAAACTTTGGTCATATATCACAACTTTCAGTATTACTAGTCCGCGAAGACTAAGAAAGAGATAGATAAAGGCTTACAGTATGACAAATTTAGATTTAAATGGCAGCAACAGCACACTTACAGTACAGCACATCTTCGGGAGCTGCCTGATTGGACTTGATGGGGAGCGTAAGACTCATCATCAAGCCAAAACTCTGGGACACGCTGTATTAGATGGTAGTCTGCTCCGCCAGGTACGGCACAACTTTCAGAGAGATGCGGGCAATAACTAATTCTCAGTTCCTGCAGAAACGTGATTTTGAGAAATCCCTCTGGTAGAGCCACCAGATTAGGGCAGTTGTCAATGATGATCTTACCAAGCACCGTGAAACACTGAGACCACGCCCCAAGTCCTGTCAGGCTGCTACAGTTTGAAATGTACAAATGACGCAGAGACTTTGCAGTTGATTCAATCCCGTCTGGTAGACATTTCAGCCGCGGCACTTGAATGATTGCTAGTGATCGAAGGCTTTGTAAGCCGCTCATACATTCACCTGCCTCAATATCCAGCTCTTCACAGCTACGTATCACCAAATGCTCAAGGTTAGTTAGTCCCTTCATGCTGTTTGGAAGACTAGCCAATTTTGGGCAGTACTGAATGTACAACCGTCGAAGAGAATTGAGATGACCAATATCGTCATCTTCCCATAATAACTCTAACTCTTTGCAAAAGAAGATCCACAAGAAGCGAAGACTAGGTAACCTCATAAAACGAATTCCAACTAAAGTTTTCTGACATGTAGTCACCACAAAATACCTCAGTTTCACCAGCATGTATATCTTCGTGGGCAACTTTTCAAGTGCCTCACAGCCGTAAAGATCCAGAGTTTCTAGTTTCAGTAACTTGCAAACGGTGTCAGGGAGTGTTTTCAAGAGTGGATTGTAAGATAGCTTAAGGCCTCTCAAGTGCTTCAGCTTCCCAATTGAACGCGGCAACTCCTCAAACTGAGTGTCCCCAATCTCTAGGGTGCGTAAGTAACTGAAATTTGCTATAACACCCTCGAGAAAGGATAGACTTACATTACTCATATTACGATAGCCAAACTTGAAAGTCCTTGCCTTTTTTGCCACAAGAAGCAGCTCCTTAGGAAATTCGAGTCCTTTTAAACCATCAGGCCCTTCGTGTCCCCAAATTATATGTTTAGTCGATTCTGAAACATTGAGCTTATTCCGAGTAACAACAGCTAACTCTTCACCTAGAACGTCCTCAGCTAACTGGTGCAAAAGATCGTGTATCCTACACGAAAACGTTGTGTCATTAAAACTGATATCTAGGTGTTCAAGAAGGGATCTTGATAACAACTCCATTACACACGCATATCCGCAACCTTCAATATCATCGTTTCCCTCTTGTAGCTGCAACAGCCCATGTGCATTCCATAGATATAAAAGTAATGTCGGATACAGCTCGACATCTCTTCCTCTCAGTGAGCAATAAGCAAAACAGGGCTTCAAATGTGAAGGGAGTTTGTCATAACTTATCCTTAAAATTTGCATTACTTGGTTGTATTCACCAGGCAACTTTGTAAAGCTATCCATGTTGTTGATACGTTGCCATTCTTGCTCATCCCTATCCGTCTTTAACAGACTCCCTAAAGTCTTAATAACAAGCGGAACACCGCCACATTTCTCAATAATAGATCTACCAATCTTACAAAGCAATGGATATCTTTGTTTTTCACCTTCCTTGAACGCTATCTGACAAAAGATCAACCAACTAGTTTCATCCGAAAGCCTATCTAGATCAAACCCTTCCATCGTTTGAGTTTTTGAAGCGACATCCCTGCTTCTTGTGGTGATCAGGACCACACTTCCAGCCTTACCAACCTCAAGAAAGCTCTTGAGGTCGTTCCAAATCATGCTGTCATTAACCCACACATCGTCTAAAACAAGCAAATACTTTCTACCCCTTAATAAATCTTGTACTTTTTTCACTAGCTGATCTAGATTGTGATTAGCTGTATCCATACCAGTAGCATCCTTTATAATGTCTCCTAACAGCTTAAACAGGCTAAACTGATCCGAAACACAAGCCCATATCTTCTTGTCAAACTCATTACGTACATCGTGGTAGACTAACTTCGCTAGTGTCGTCTTTCCAATCCCACCCATCCCAACAATAGGGTAAACAGAGGGGCAAGGAGCATTACCAAGCGACAGCACACTACGCATCACTTGTTTTTTGGCCTCGTCTCTTCCCACAACAGAAGAACGGTCCACAAAAGAAGTATCATTAAAGATACCTCTTGATGGCCTAGACACTTCTACTGGACGCTCGGTGAGACCAAAATTAGCTTTTCTATCTACGATACGCTGTAGTTTTTTACGAATGTCCTTAATGTTGTGACTCAGCTGAAAACGAGAGATGACAGGATTTG
The DNA here is from genome assembly GCA_029255685.2 of Silene conica. Lineage (NCBI taxonomy): Eukaryota > Viridiplantae > Streptophyta > Magnoliopsida > Caryophyllales > Caryophyllaceae > Silene > Silene conica. Next base: position 8,426,964 of record CM055319.2, read on the forward strand.
AGGACGAAATGTAGTACCTAAGATGTGGAAAGAACTGAGATTTGTTGACACAACGTCGAAGAGCATCAATGGCGACATCATCCAAGAGGTCATCAATGTCATAAAGAAGCATCTTAAGATCCTTGAGCCAAAGAATCATGGCGGCATTACGGTACTGCTTGTTTTCTGCATCTTGAAGAACAGCACAAATGGCGGTAAGGTCTTCGGCTATGTGCTTGAGATCTTCCTTAGCGGATTTAGTAGCTTGAATCTCCCCGTCGATATGGTTCAGCGCACGATTACCAGTAAAGGTAGCAATCTGCTTAAAGATGGCATTTGCAATGGGAAATATGATTACTTCCGCCATTGTTAAGTTGTAACAAAAAAGCTGTGATAGACTATGCAAATTAAACACCAATGTTTTATTTGGTTATTATATAGTTAATCTGTCTGCATCATTTGTTTCCGTTTTATTATTATATAGTTAATCAACGTTAGCAAATGATTGAAACGAGTGTCGATAACATACCAGTTCATTATTCACCAACCAATCATTCAATTAATTCATGGCCAATAGCTTCCTTCAACTATCTATAAATAAATAAAGTCATCTTTATACATAACGTCATAACCTACCAAAGTCTCGTAACATGATAGTCTAATTATTCTCATTTGATTATGCTCATTTAATTTAATTTAATTGCATGATCGTGGGACAATAAGGCGTACCGCCCAGAATACACACTGTCGTTTCTTAATTATGATGCAGTGTTAATGTGAAAAATTGTCAAAATCAAAGGCAAGACTGCTCTTTGAGAGGACGACTTTAGTAACTTCAAAAACTTTGCAAAATTAATACTACGTAGTTGATTTATAATTTTGTTGCAAAATTATATTTTCTCCAACCAATTTAAATATCTTAAGCGTTTTTATCAACCCTTTTCGATCTAGCTCTATCATGTTATTAAACAACTAGTTTTAATCACGTGTAAAAAATGCACGGATTTACCTTCAAAATTTCGAAATATACAAAATACTCGCATGTAAAAAAGTATATAAATAGCTATTTAAAATTTTATAATTGTAGTATTATCTTATTTATATAATTACAAAAACATTTAGGAAGCCTCGTTGACCCACGTCATCAACACAGTTTTTTTTTTAATCTATCAGGTGGGACCCGCAATTTCTTTGGTAAATTTCGTACGCGATAACTACCTGATATTCGATATTGCATGCCTGACCATAGTTTTAGAAATATTACGTAACATTTGTGACATACTTTCGTAAACATTAAATAATGGATACACAAATATAGTTTATATAATATGAAATTAAATATTATATAATAATATATAAAATAATACAGTTTTAGGTCATTTGTATTACATTAACTTTAATATTCATTTGTATTACATTAACTTTAATATTATATACTCAAAAAATAAAATATAATAATTTCGAATAATGTCCTTCTAAAACTATTGCATAACAATTTATATTGAGTTTTTTGTCTAACACCACCTTTAAAAATCTTTTTTTCCAAACACGACCTTTAAAAAAATAAGTTGTCAAACACCACCTTTAATAAAAAAAAAAATTGTCAAACACCACATTTTGGCCAAAGTTTCAGCGTTTGTGACGGTGTGACTTTCAGTTGATGGTTGAGATAGCAAACGAGGTCGGTTTGAAGCGTTCTTAAACTCGTTGGAAAGGTGGGAGCACATGCTTTTCAACGGTTGTAACCAAGGTGGTCAAAGGTGGCCTTATGTAAAGTAGATTGATGTGTAAAGTCCAAGAAATTGGACGACTCTTACCCTGGGTTCGGAAATTGGTTTGAGGAGAAAAAACCCCCCGGCCGGGCAACCGGAAGGGAAACCGGCTCTCACCTCAAATAGTTTCCGAAATTGGTGAAGGGTTGAGTAAGTCTTAGAAATGGAATAGTAGAACTGTTGATTGTGTTTGGGTCACAGTTTTATTGTGAATCGTATGAGTACTACATCTTGGGGTGATGTGTTGTGTATGCACGTGGAGGTTATACTATGAGCTGTTATATGACTCTTGTTCTCACCTGGACTATGTGTCTTGGTATGACCGTTGATAGGTGTTCCGTTCAGGTTTCAGATTGTCCGCCCGACTTAGAGGGTATCTCGTTCCTAGCTAGTTCGAGTCTTGGAGGTGTCTTGGACACTTGTCGAATCGAGGAAGGATTATATCTCGAGAGTTTGGCCAGATTTAGACTACGACCGTAGATCGGATTGTCGTCCTACCAGGGGATTGTATTCGCTGAGACTAAGTAGACTTGCTATTGTTGTATAATGGAGTCGTCATATGTCATCTTCCATGTAGTGTTGATTGTTGTGTCTAACTTGCCTGTGTTATCGTACAGTGTTGGATATTGCTGAATTTGTGCTATGCTTAGGTTATGTCTTAAGTTGACCGTTGAACCTTCATAGTTGGTGTATATTCATGTATGCTTGTATGAGTTGTATGCATATGAGTAAGCATGATGATGTTGGATGTAGCGAATATTATGATAACGGTTTATGAGCAGTGTACTTCACATGAGGATATTTATGTTGGAGTGTACATGTTTGATTATGTGAATATATGTTGCATGTGTATGACAGTAGGTGGCTAGGAGAACCTCTAGTCACTCCCCACGGATTGTGGCGTACATGTTTTCATGTATGTAGGTTGATGATTGTTGTTTGTAGGGGGTTACGTTGAGGCTAGCGAGCGATGATCCTTCATCGAATGACTTTACCTTTATCGTGTAGCTAGACGTTCGTTTAACATTTCGTTTTGTGCTTGTAGGGATATCCTATCCCGAGCTTGGTTTTGTATTTCATACTTATTATTTATCTAGTTTCATTTCTTCCGCATTTTGTTTATTGTAATTCACCTCGTATGTTAGTTGTTTAAAGTTTTAATTCCGCGCAAAATTGCATGCTTTTGTATGTTTTATCTTTCCGCTGCCGCGAGGGGTTTTACAGTTGGTATCAGAGCGTCATCGCTCCCGAGACACTCATGTAATCCTCAAACTTAACATGACCAAAGATTCAAATAATGAATGAGAGATTGGGTAGACTTAAGGACAAGTGGTAGTCTGTTTGTGCTTGTTAGGAATACGTTTAACGGTTTGTTCTTGTGAATTCGAAGAATGATGGGACCGAGTACTTCCAAGAGTGTACCGATACAAACTCTCCCGCGAACTCTACAGAGTTGACAAGCCTAGACAGATGTGCCTCCTCCCTCCCACGTACGACATGAAGACTTCCAACCCGGAGGATTTGCTCGGGTGACTACCCAAATGTGGAGGAATGCTGCTAAGACCTACGACAGTGAGGCTGGTCCTTTGGCCCTTACCGAGTGGTTTTTCGACATGGAGGGGAACTTCACTGTGTACGATGTAGCTCTGAAGGATCAAGTAAGGTTGGCATCACAGTTCTTGGTGTGCGAGGCTGGCAGATGGTGGAGACTCACAAGCCCTACATCAGTACCTGACCCTTTGCTCACCTAGAGCCGCTTCAAGACCCTAGTCGGAAGGAGGTTTTATCCCAAGTTTCTGCGTCAACAGAAGATGACAGGGTTCATGGACCTTCACCGGGGAACCCTGTCTGTGCAGGCTTTCACTGATCAATTCGTGGAGTTGACTCTTTTTGCCTCCCAGTTCGTTGAGGATGATGAAGATAAGGCCTACATCTATAGGAGCAAGCTCAATGCAGAGACTCGAAGCTTGTTGAGCCGTAACTCGATGGCATTCACGGAGACCTACCTCAGTGCTCTACGGACCGAAGATCCCTATCAGATCTTCTACGAGAGTTTTGGAGCTCCTTCTCCTCTTCTCCTTCCACCTTTGCATGACCAGCGAGGCAAGAGGCCGCTCAGTCCTCTTCCCTCTTTCTCTCACTTTAGAAACGGGAAGCGCCTAATGGCCAGTGAGCAACCTACTGCAGCTAACCCGGACATAGACTACTATGACAGACCGCGTACATGTCATCGTTGCAGGGAACCAGAACATATCTCCTACTAGTACACCCAGAAGAAGAAGAAGGTTGAGAATGTTCTTGTTCCTAGGACGTGTTCTTCTCACCGCACTGTTGGTGCTACTGACACCTGTCGTCGATGTGGCGAGTTGCGTCACCCTGGATTTGACTGCCATGACCAACCTTGGGTATGCCATATCTGCAAGAAGCCTAGACATCGTTCCTTCCAATGTCCTGAGAAGAGCGTCGCCATTGACAGAGCTGTCGCCGCTAACCCAGAGACCGAGTCAAGTGGGACCGGAGCTGTGCAGAGTCGATCTGAGACTGGAGTTCACCCTGATCCGTCTATTGGTACGTACATGTTTATTGCTTTATACGCAACCTAGAGTACATAGAGGCCCGTTAAGATCTTATCCTTCCTCCTTAGACTCCTGTTAGTCAACCTTGAAGCTATCTTCATAGTCGATAGTAAACTTGTTTATTTTGCAAACTGTCCTCATTTCAAAGAATTTGAAAATAAAAGTTGATTTTTGGAAGTTTGGTTTAAAGAAAGTGGATCATTTTACAACTTTAATGGATTTCAGCGTTGATTTGCCATTTGAACTCGTTATTGGAGACGTCTGATAACCTGTACTATGCTCATCGACACCGGATCGATCTAAATTTTGGATTTTAAATGATTTTACCTTGGACTTGCCTTCGGATTAGAGCGTCAGGTTCTTGAATGCGCAACGAGAATCCTAACGTTCTTTGATGGAGGCTTGTGCTATGGAAATTACCTTTTTGAAATTCCTTGAAAGGAATCTAAGTTTGAGTTTTCGACATCTTGTCCAACGTTTTGAGTTATTAGCATTGGCTGTTGTTTTCTTTACTCTTTATTGGACGAAACTTTTTGAAAGATGGGGTGATTGTAACATCCCTTATTTTCGTAAACCTTATTTAATTTAATTAAAGCATTTTTCGAAATTTAATAATATTTTATTTAATCCATAAACTCATATTTAAACCCCGTCTTGAGATTTATTTAATCTTAAGGTGAATAGATTCCTTGGCATTTCCGTAACATATATTTCCGAACATTTTAATTAAACCCGTCTCAAGTTACTTGTACTTAAAAGAAAATAGAGGAAGGAAGCTTCCTAGCCCTTTCCTCATCATCTTCCTTCATGTTCTTCAAGTGAGAAAATAAGAATTAGTAATTCATTTTCTCATCTCAAACAAAATCCCCATTTCACAAATCCTCTCATAAAATCTTCATTTCTTATCGGAATCTAGCGATTCTTGCGCCTATAGATTCCTGAGATCGTCCCCGTCGTTTTAAGGTAATAAATTTCGTATTAGGGTTCAACCAATTTCTGGGTTGTTCTGCCCTAGCTCGAATTTCGGGCCTCTTACGGTGTTTTTGGTTGTTTTAGGCGGTGCTTGTGTCAACCCGGAAGAAGGCTTGGTGATTGTTGAAGAGGAGCTTGAGGATTTCGCTAAGTAGAGGTGACAATAATGAGAAACTCGGCCTTATGTCTATATTAACACTCTTTGTGGTTTCTATGTGTTTAGTATGAAATTAGTGTTCCATATAGTTTATAGGGGCTTTGTTAATGTTTATAATCTGATTATAGGTTGATTTCATGAGGAAAACCCATTTGGGAATGTTTATTGTATATACATAAAAGATGGGTAGAATTTGGGAAATGGTTATGTAATCACATGTGGGATGATTTGTAATATGTTCATATGCCTATTTGATATCTTTTCATGCTGGGATTAATTATGCGTTTATTAGAATCAAGTATAGGAATTATCATAGAAGTATAAGAATGTTTTGTAAATGTCGAAAATTAACTATCGCGGGAACAGGGGGTTCCCAGCCGGTCGACGGCCGGCAGTCGGTCGACCGGCTGAGAGCCCATCTTGGTGTAATTTGTGTTTTGTGCAAAAGTGGGTGATCGATGGGGTCCCCAGCCGGTGGACCGGCAGCCGGCCGGCCGGCTGAGAGCCCCTTCCCAGTTGTTTTGATTTGAGCATTGGTGCATGAGGGTTAGGGACTCTCAGCCGGCCGACCGGCGGCCTGAGGCTGACCGGCGGAGAGCCCTAGTCAGTTGTATTTGCTTCGTAACTTTGTTTACTCAAGTCGGATTTCATTGATTCCTTTTCCGTATGGTTTGTATGCGTGTTTGTTGTCCAAAAGCTTTGGACGACACTTATGTTGGGTTTGGAAATCGGTTTGAGGAGAAAGACCCCCCGGGCGGGTAACCGGCTCTCGCTTCAAATGGTTTTCGAAGTTGACTAGGTGTTGAATGGATGTCTGTCAAAAGAATATCGATTGATCATTTAAGTTGTTTATAGTCCAAGAAATTGGACGACTCTTACCCTGGGTTCGGAAATTGGTTTGAGGAGAACCCCCCCCCCCCCCCGGCCGAGCAACCGGAAGGGAAACCGGCTCTCACCTCAAATAGTTTCCGAAATTGGTTAAGAGTTGAGTAAGTCTTAGAAATGGAATAGTAGAACTGTTGATTGTGTTTGGGTCATAGTTTTATTGTGAATCGTATGAGTACTACATGTTGGGGTGATGTGTTGTTATGCACGTGGAGGTTATACTATGAGCTGTTATATGACTCTTGTTCTCACCTGGACTATGTGTCTTGGTATGACCGTTGATAGGTGTTCCGTTCAGGTTTCAGATTGTCCGCCCGACTTAGAGGGTATCTCGTTCATAGCTAGTTCGAGTCTTGTTGGTGTCTTGGACACTTGTCGAATCGAGGAAAGATTATATCTCGAGAGTCTGGCCAGATTTAGACTAAGACCGTAGATTGGATTGTTGTCCTACCAGGGGATTGTATTCGCTGAGACTAAGTAGACTTGCTATTGTTGTATAATGGAGTCGTCATATGTCATCTTCCATGTAGTGTTGATTGTTGTGTCTAACTTGCCTGTGTTATCGTACAGTGTTGGATATTGCTGAATTTGTGCTATGCTTAGGTTATGTCTTAACTTGACCGTTGAACCTTCATAGTTGGTGTATATTCGTGTATGCTTGTATGAGTTGTATGCATATGAGTAAGCATGATGTTGTTGGATGTAACGAATATTATGATAACGGTTTATGAGTAGTGTACTTCACATCAGGATATGTATGTTGGAGTGTACATGTTTGATTATGTGAATATATATTGCATGTGGATGACAAAATGTGGCTAGGAGAACCTCTAGTCACTCCCCACTGACTGTGGCGTACATGTTTTCATGTATGTAGGTTAATGATTGCTGTTTAGAGGGGGTTACGTTGAGGCTAGCGAGCGATGATCCTTCATCGAATGACTTTACCTTTATCGTGTAGCTAGACGTTCGTTTAACATTTCGTTTTGTGCTTGTAGGGATATCCTATCCCGGGCTTGGTTTTGTATTTCATACTTATTATTTATCTAGTTTCATTTCTTCCGCATTTTGTTTATTGTAATTCACCTCGTATGTTAGTTATGCATGTTCAAAGTTTTAATTCCGCGCAAAATTGCATGTTTTTGTTTGTTTTATCTTTCCGCTGCCGTGAGGGGTTTTACAAAAATCATTATTATAGAAAATTTTAATATGCCGTATAAAATATGTTTAATGTGTAAAAACGATTTTCTAAGAGCATTTGAGTATTTGTAAAAAATTAATCAATATGAATTAACATTGCTCCAGAAGTAATAACCTATTAACCAAAATAATAATTGTAAAAATTTAAGCTCATTTTATAATGCAAGTCTTTTTTATGATGAATCAAAAGTGCAATATTATGTAATATGTAATTATGTACCACTTTAATTTCATAATTGTTATAAAAGCTTTCCATTGTTAAAAATATGCACAATCTTCCGTCTTTCAGTATCATCTCATCCCATGAAATGAGCATTTGCTATTACTAATTAATTAATATTCAAATGAAATATTTTAAAAAATATTTTTTCCATTATGCAGATATGTGTGGATCTGCAAGAATAAAATAATACTAAGAGAATGTTAGACGGGAAAAAATTTAATGTGGGATTGCAAGTGTCTAGTTGTTCTTTTAATAATTTATACGTATATATACATAATAAGTGTACTCTTTTTTTTTAACCGTGCTTTCACCTGTTTTATTGTCTGGTTTGAATTATAATATTAAATAATCTAATAATAAATTCTGTGAAACCGTCTCTAAAGACATTTACCCAATGCTTCTATAATATAATTTATAGTTGTTAAAATATTCAATTTACACGTATAGGAAAATGAGAGATGTTATAATAACATGATAATCGAAAATCGGCAACAAAACATTGTTAATTTCATTGTAAAAAATAATCAATCAAGAAAATAGTATGACAATTGTTATTATTATTTTTTAAACTTTTTTATGAATTGGTAGAGATAGATAGAAGATCTTGAACAATTCAACATATTAATTGAACTATTTTAATAAATATTATTCTTACGAATAAAAAACGTAAAAGGAATGGTTTTAAGATTAACGATGATCTAAATTGTATGATTGAACAATATTGTCTAATCAAGTAAACAAAGTGATGATTGAAAAAATCAAATGCATGCTAAACAATTGTATATACTATATTGGATATAAAACTTATTTATAAAAAAAATCCGCAAAATTATAGTGGTATAAATCTTATGCTAACAAAATAAATGAAATGAAAATGAGTCTATTTTCAAGGGATCATAAAAACTATGTTTAATGTGATGGTGAGGTTTTGGAGGGGAAAAAATATAGTAAGTCATGGTTGCGACGGGTCACCATTTGTGACGGATATTTTGTGAGATAAAATGGATACAAAATGAGTTAGTGGAGAAAGGGGACCACGTGAATAGTGTTGGAGAGAGAGAAAAAGTGGATATTTTATGAAAGAAAACGGTATCCGTCGCAAGCTTGCGACGGATAGTGCCGTTGCAAATAAGAATTTGTGGAAAAAATATGTTATGGTTGTTGTTTTATTATTTTATGTAGATTATACACGATTTTAATGTATGTTTTGATATATCGGCGGATGTAATTATTTTAATTCTGAAATCAAAATATTATTTTTATTGTTTATCATCAATAGTGTTTGATTTAACATACGTGAATTAATTTTTTTTATCAATTAGTACAACATTAAATTATTGTTGAGTTTAAGGAGTCGTCATGTGTAATCTGGTAGGGCTACACGTTGCGATGTTGTCGTTGAACAATTTTGATTTGGGTTTGAGTCGTTGTAATCTTTAAGATAAAGTTTATAGAGTTTTGTCATTTCATTATGGTAACTGTGATATTTACTATCTCGGGCATCCGAGGTGGTAGCATTCTTGGATGCTAAGGGTCGTTGGTAAGGCCCTTGATATATGTGGGTGTTACAAAATCGAAAGATACTAATGTTTAAGTATCAATCCTTATTAATATGCTCAGAATTTTGTCTATCCGTTGCAATAGTGGGGGATTATTGGAAATAATGCAAAGGCTAGTGATGTTATATAAATTACAGCACATTATATTGTAGAGTAGTCATCCATTGTCTCGTTTACGGTACACTTTTAGGAGTGTTGTGTGACATTGGGAGACGACACCGTAGTCGGGGCAATTTCATTTTTCGTTCAGTGAACGACACAACATGTATTCTCTCAATATATCTTCGCCCTATAGTGAGTGACCCTATATTTCCAACAAACGTTGTTGGCTTCAAAGGAAGGAAGAGCGGCAAGGAAAAGAGTTCCTCGCCAGAGGATCAATGTCCGATGGTGGTGCTTGCACCTCGCGAAGAAATGAATTATTTTCATTGCTCATATCACCGGACAATGGGCGTTGGAGTCCGGGGACCTGTTTAATCAACCTATATTCCGGCAATATTAAGTTTTAAATAGTGCTCGCGCTTCTAAATAACAGCGAGTAATCAGTTCATGTAATCAGAATGTTGTATTAAGTTGCAGTAAACCAATTTTATGAATGTATGATAAAATGCAGGCTAACAATATGGCATACTGAGATTTCCTCAAATATTGATGTCCAAAGCAACTCTCAGATGATTTGATATCAATAAGATTAGTACAAGTTATTAATAAATTACACACCCGTGAATTGTTGAGGGATGACCTGCAAATGTAAGGAACATGAGACGGCATTACCGGCTAACAGAATGGGAATTGAGTAGAGCTACAGGCCACAGCAACTATCCCGATTGCAATACGTAAATGATATCAATAAGTGAGCTAACTATATCGCCCATGCTTCAGAACTTTCATCCGCTAAGACTAAGAAAGAGATAGATAAAGGCTTATAGGATGACAAATTTAGATTCAAATGGCATCAACAGCACACTTACAGTACAGCACAATTTACAGTACAACACATCTTAGGGAGCTGCTTGATTGGACTTGATGGGGAACGTATAACTGACCATCAAGCCAAAACTCAGGGACATGTTGTATTAGAAGGTAGTCTACTCCGCTAGGTACAACACATCTTTCGGAGAGATGCGGACAATTACTAATCCTCAGTTTCTGCAGAGACGTAAGATGGAGAAATCCCTCCGGTAGACCCACCAGATTAAGGCAGTCGTTAATGGTAATTTTACAAAGCACGGTGAAACACTGAAACCACGTCCCAAGTCCTGTCAGACTGCCACAGTTTGAGATGCATAGATATCTCAGAGACTTTGCAGCTGATTGAACCCCCTCTGGTAGACATTTCAACTGTGGAATCTGACTGATCTCTAGTGATCCAAGGCTTTTCAGGCCACTCAGACATTCACCTTTCTCCATATCCAGCACTTCACAGTTATTTATCGACAAATCCTCAAGGTTAGTTAGTCCCTTCATGCTGTTTGGAAGACTAGCCAATTTTTGGCAGTCCTGAATGTACAAACGTCGAATCGAATTGAGATACCCAACATCGTCATCATCCCATAATAACTCTAACTCTTTGCAAGAGAAGATCCGCAAGAAACGAAGACTAGGTAACCTTATAAAACGAGTTCCAACTAAAGTTTTCTGACATGTAGTCACCACAAAATACCTCAGTTTCACCAGCCTGTATATCTTCTTAGGCAACTTTTCAAGTGCCTCACAGCAGTAAAGATCCAGACTTTCCAGTTTCAGTAACTCGCTAACGGTTTCAGGGAGTGTTTTCAGGACAGGATTGCAAGACAGTTTAAGGCCTCTCAAGTGCTTCAGCTTCCCAATTGACCGCGGCAACTCCTCAAACTGAGTGTCCCCAATCTCTAGGGTGCGTAAGTAGCTGAAATTGGCTATAACCTCCTCAAGAAAGGATCGACTTACATTACTCATTCGATACCCAAATATGAAAGTCCTTGCCTTTTTTGCCACAAGAAGCCGCTCCCTAGGAAATTCTACTCCTTTTAGCCCATTAGGCCCTTCGTACCCCCAAATGATATGTTTAGTCGATTCTGAAACATGGAGCTTATCCCGAGTAACAACAGCTAACTCTTCACCTAGAACATCCTCAGCTAACTGGTGCAAAAGGTCATGTATCTTACACATAAAGATTGTGTCATTAAAAATGATAGTTGGGTGTTCAAGAAGGGATCTTGATACCAATTCCCTTGCACACGCATACCCGCAACTTTCAATATCATCTCCATCTTCTAGCTGCAACAACCCATGTGCATTCCATAGATAGATAAGTAGTGTTGGATAGAGCTCGACATGTCTTCCTTTCAGTGAGCAATATGCAAAACAGGGCTTCAAATGTGAAGGGAGTTTGTCATAACTTATCCTTAAAATTTGCTTCACTTTGTTGTATTCTCCAGACAACTTTGTAAAGCTATCCATGTTGTTAATACGTAGCCATTCTCGCTCATCCCTATCCGTCTTTAGCAGACTTCCTAAAGTCTTAATAACAAGTGGAACACCGCCGCATTTCTCAATTATAGATCTACCAATCTTACAAAGCAATGGGTATCTTTGTTCTTCACCTTCCTTGAACGCTATCCGGCTAAAGATCAACCAACTAGTTTCATTCGAAAGCCTATCCAGATCAAACCCTTCCATTGTTTGAGTTTTTGAAGCGACTTCCCCACTTCTTGTCGTTATCAGGACCACACTTCCAGGCTTACCAACCTCAAAAAGGCTCTTGAGGTCCTTCCAAATCGTGCTGTCATTAACCCATACATCATCTAAAACAAGCAAATACTTTCTACTCCTTAATAAATCTAGTACTTTTTTCACTAGCTGATCTAAAGTGTGGGTAGATGTATCCATACCAGTACCATATTTTATAATGTCTCCAAACAGCTTAATCTGACTAAACTGATCTGAAACACAAGTCCAGATCTTCGTGTCAAACTCATTACGTACATCGTGGTAGACTAACTTCGCTAGTGTCGTCTTTCCAATCCCACCCATCCCAACAATAGGGTAAACAGAGGGACAAGGAGCATTACCTAGCGACAGCAAACTACGCATCACTTGTTTTTTGGCCTCGTCTCTTCCCACAATAGAAGAACGGTCCACAAAAGAAATATCATGAAAGATACTTCTTGATGGACTAGGCACTTCTACTGGACGCTCGGTGAGACCAAAATTAGCTTTTCTATCTACGATACGCTGTAGCTTTTGACGAATGTCCTTAATGTTATGACTGAGCTGAAAACGAGAGATGACAGGATTTGAGGACGAAATGTAGTACCTAAGCTGTGCAAAGAACTGAGATCTGTTGACACAACGTCGAAGAGCATCAATGGCGACATCATCCAAGAGGTCATCAATGTCGTAAAGAAGCGTCTTAAGATCCTTGAGCCAAAGAATCATGGTGGCATTACCGTACTGCCTGGTTTCTGCATCTTGAAGAACAGCACAAATGGCGGTAAGGTCGTTGGCTATGTGGTTGAGATCTTCCTTAGCGGATTTAGAAGCTTGAATCTCTCCATCGATAAAGTTGAGCACACGATTACCAGTAAAGGTAGCAATCTGCTTAAAGATGGCATTTGCAATGGGAAATATGATTACTTCCGCCATTGTTAAGTTGTAACAAAAAAGCTGTGATAGACTATGCAAATTAAACACCAATGTTTTATTTGGTTATTATATAGTTAATCTGTCTGCATCATTTGTTTCCGTTTTATTATTATATAGTTACAGGGGCGTTTTTAGGGGGTGTAGGGGTTCACCGTTCACCCGCACCCCCTTTGTTCCGAAATATTAAGAATTTAGTTTGAATAAATTTATCAAATATTTCGTTGTGTAGTGGTTAGATGCTGAAGTTTTATTAGTTTGGTTATGAGTTCGACCCCCATAACTAACATTTTATTTCATTTAGTAATAAATTTTGACTTTAATGCTTATTTAATGTTGTAATATAATATTATCGGACTATAACTATTTCGATTATATTATAAAACGTACTTTTTTCACATTAAAGAGTTATATATACTTACAAATTTATACAAAGTATATTTTATTTATACCTTCTTGAATTATTTAGAACCAAATTTTGTAATTTTGTGTTTTACTTTAGTCTCTCGATTTATGTGTTTAAATTTTAGCTCACATCGCCAAAATAATTGTTAAATTTTTGCACCCCTGTGCTCTACTCCTAAATACGCCCCTGTATAGTTAATGAACGTAAGCAAATGATTTAAACGGATGTGGATAACAGTTCATAATTCATAATTAATGGGGCATTCTTCTCCAGCTAATTACAAGTCTAATTATTCACCTTTAATTAAATTAAATTACATTTAATTAAATTTAATTGCATGAATCATGATCGTGGGACAGTAAGGCGTAGCACCCAGAATACACTCTGCCGTTTCTGAATTATGATGCAGTCAGTATTAAATTATCACAAATTCTTCTTTGCAACGGTACTATCCGTCGCAAGCTTGTGACGGATACTATTTTCTCTCATAAAATACCCACTTTTTCTCTCTCTCCAACACTATTCCTGTGGTCCCCTTTCTCCACTACTCATTTTGTATCCACTTTATCTCACAAAATATCCGTCACAAATGGTGACCCGTTGCAAGCAAAACTCACTATTAAATTATTCGGGACTAAGCGTCTAAGCGGCTCTTTTTGGGATCGGTTTTGTCTATTATTAAGTGTAACGGTGTAACAAACAATCACGAGTAACAAATTCTCGTTTAAGACCGAAGTATCAGCCTAAAGAATTATTGTTGCCATGGGCGAACCCAGGAACCCCAGGTTGAAAAACAAAGTCTTTACCATTGTACCACAAGATATTTACTATACATTTAGTTGGATATGAGTAATTTATCTATAATTTAACAATATTTGGGGTAGCAAAAATCCGTCTTCTAAGTCAACTTTTTTAAGTTTGAGGTAGCGCCCGCCATCCCTTGCTACAAGCTAGTTTCGCCCCTGATTGTTGCTAAAGCATGGCTGGTGACTAATTTCCTATCATTTTCATTTGAGATGGTATCTTATTTATCTAATGTGAAACAACTTCTCATCTATCAATTTCAAAACGATCTCATATGAATTTAACATGAGACGATCTTGTATCTGCTATTTGGTGCGAGATAGTATATTGTCATTATAATTTAAGACGGTCTTTTATTTATTTTGTTATTATGCGACATGATTTTCTATCAATATTATGTGACACTTGTGAAAATAATCATTTATTAGTTTAATCGGTGTCCTATCAATTTGATGTGAGACGGATTTAGTGTGAAACGGTAGGTACTGTTATCAGTTTAATGTGAGCTAGTCTTCGATATTTAAATGAGAGTAGTTTATTAATGGTATATATATTGATACATTATATATTCATTATCAAACTCAAAGATGCTCCGAATACCAATAATAGTACATCCGTAATTCATTCCGGACTGACCCCATCTCGCAAATTATAAGGAAAACAGGATGGCGTTGCCAGGCATATAAGGGCGAATTGAGTAGACCTGCAATTGCTATAAAAGCTAAGCTTATGCATTGTTTCTACATCCCGACTGCAAGACGTAACTTGTGTCATTATTTGAGCTACCTACTCTGCTCATTTAAGAAATTCAGTAACACAGATAGATGATCCGCGCTGTATAGGAAACCAAGTTTGTGGTAATGCGGAAGTAAGGTAATGCATTGCATATACATAAATACATATAGCAATTTGAAGAATGGACCTATTTACAACGAGCAAATAGATGCAGGCATACAGTTTGGCTAATATAGCTTTCAATGATGTATAAACCACACTTACAGATGCTATATATATCCATGGATTAGACTAGAAATCAGGAGCTTCTTGATTGAATTTGCTGGGGAGCGTAAAACTGATCATCAAGCCAAAACTCAGGGACATGTTGTATTAGAGGGTAGTCTGCTCCGTTGGGTACAGCACATCTTTCGGAGAGATGCGGACAATTACTAATTTTCAATTCCTGCACAGACTTGAGATGGAGAAATCCCTCTGGTATAGCCACCAGATTAGGGCAGTTGTAAATGGTAATCTTACAAAGCACGGTGAAACACTGCAACCACGTCCCAAATCCTGTCAGACTGCCGCAGTTTGAGATGCATAGATGTCTCAGAGACTTTGCAGCTGATTGAACCCCTTCTGGTAGACATTTTAACTGTGGAACCTGAATGATCTCTAGTGATCGAAGGCTTTTCAGGCCACTCAGACATTCACCTTTCTCCATATCGAGCACTTCACAGGTATTTATCGACAAATCCTCAAGGTTAGTTAGTCCTTTCATGCTGTTTGGAAGACTACCCAATTTTTGGCAGTTCTGAATGTACAAACGTCGAAGAGAATTGAGATGACCAATATCATCATCATCCCATAACAACTCTAATTTCTTGCAACTGAAGATCCATAAGAAACGAAGACTAGGTAACCTCATAAAACGGGTCCCAACAAAGCTTTTCTGACATGTAGTCACCACAAAATACCTCAGTTTCACCAACTTGTATATCTTCTTGGGTAGCTTTTCAAGTGACTCGCAGCTAAAAAGATCCAGACTTTCTAGTTTCAGTAAGTGGCAAACGGTATCAGGGAGTGTTTTCAGGAGTGGATTGTAAGAAAGTTTAAGGCCTCGTAAGTGCTTCAGCTTCCCAATTGACCGGGGCAACTCCTCAAACTGAGTGTCCCCAATCTTTAGGGTGCGTAAGTAACTGAAATTTGCTATAACACCCTCGAGAAAGGATAGACTTACATTACTCATCTTACGATAGCCAAATTTGAAAGTCCTTGCCTTTTTTGCCACAAGAAGCAGCTGCGAAGGAAATTCGACTCCCTTTAAACCATCAGGCCCTTCGTATCCCCAAATTATATGTTTAGTCGATTCTGAAACTTTGAGCTTAATCCGAGTAACAACAGCTAACTCTTCACCTAATACATCCTCAGCTAACTGGTGCAAAAGATCGTGTATCCTACACGAAAACGTTGTGTCATTAAAAATGATATCCGGGTGTTCAAGAAGGGATCTTGATACCAACTCCATTGCACAAGCATATTCGCAACCTTCAATATCATCGTTTCCCTCTTGTAGCCGCAACAGCCCATGTGCATTCCATAGTTATCAGTGAGCAATATGCAAAACAGGGCTTCAAATGTGAAGGAAGTTTGTCATAACTCACCTTTAAAATTTGCATCACTTTGTTGTATTCTCCAGGCAACTTCGTATGTAAAGTTATCCATGTTGTTAATACGCTGTCATTCTCGTTCATCCCTTTCCCTCCGTAACAGACTCCCTACACTCTTAATAACAAGTGGAACACCACCACATTTCTTAACAATCGATTTACCAATCTCACATAGCAATGGATACCTTTGTTCTTCACCTTCCTTGAATGCTAACTGCCTAAAGATCGACCAACTAGTTTCATCCGAAAGCCTATCCAGATCAAACCCTTCCATTGTTTGAGGATTGAAGCAACTTGCCGGCTTCTTGTGGTCACCAAGAGCACACTTCCAGCCTTTCCAACCTCAAGAAGGCTCTTGAGCTCCTCCCAAATCGCAACGTCACCAACCCATACATCGTCTAAAACAAGCAAATACTTTCGACCACTTAACAAATCTTGTAGTTTATTCACCAACTGTCCTAGGGTGTGATTAGATGTATTCACACCATTAGCATCTTTTATAATGTCTTCTAACAGCTTAATCAGGCTAAACTGATCCGAAACACAAGCTCATATTTTCATATCAAATTCGCTACATATATCGTCGTAGACTAACTTTGCTAGTGTAGTCTTTCCAATCCCACCCATCCCAACAATAGGGAGAACAGAGCGACAAGGAGCATCACCAAGCGACAACAAACTACGCTTCACTTGTTTTTTGGCCTCGTCTCTTCCCACAACAGATGATCGTTTCACGTAGGAAATATCATTGAAGAGGTCTCTTGTTGGCCTCGACACTTCAACCAGATTCTCAGTGAGACCAAATTTAGTTTTTCTAGCTACAATACGCTCTAATTTTTTACGGACGTCTCTAATTTTGTGACTCAGCTGAAAACGAGAGATGACAGGATTTGTTGAGACTGCGTTGAAGAGCATCAATGGCGACATCATCCAAGAGGTCATCAATGTCGTAAACAAGCGTCTTAAGATCTTTTAGCCAAAGGTTCATGGTGGCATTACTATACTGCTTATCCTCGGCATCTTGAATAAAAGCACAAATGGCTGTAAGGTCTTGTTCTATGATCTTGAGATCTTCCTTAGCGGATTTGGCAGCTCTAATCTCTCCATCAATAAGGTTCACCGCTGTTATCACGGTAGTAGGAATAGCGTAGAAACTAAATAATAGAGAAAAGAAAAAAAAAACAGTAAAGATCTTATCTGAGAAGGAAGGTTGTGGCGTGACAAGCATCACTGTCCTAAAGTTTATTTATGTCCCGTCTACTACACACGGCCTCAAATGGCACTCAACCCCCAGGATTACACAACCGCTGTTTCTCTGGTGTAGGCGGAGAAACAGATGAACAAAGCCAAGTTTGTTGCCAAAGAACCTTTAATTTAGTAGAGAAAAATAAGAGAGGAAGATATTGTATGAACATATATATTGGGTGTGTGCTTTGTGATTGAGAAGGGATGTTATATATAGTATTGTAAATTCGTAAGGTTCGTAGTATAGCATTTATGATTGAACGGAACTTGTGCATAATCAGCCTTGAGAAGGGAAGAGGTCTGACAAAGACCGCACAATCAGTCTCGAAACATTCAGGAGGCTGATTGCACAAACAAATAAAAGGACGGATTAAATACTTCCTCGGTAAAGACAAAAAATGCTTCTTTTGAAGCAATTATTCCAACAATCCCCCACATGATTCAAAAGAAGAGTAAAAGAATAGAGAAATAAAAAAAGGAGGAAAAAGATTTGTTTGGCAACGGAGATTTGGAGTTTAGATGCTTAGTGTCTTGTGGATTTTAACTAGCACCCAGTGCATACAGTAACCTTAGACCGCCATTTGAGGTGGATCAAAGCCTTTAACCTTTGAATGGAGTTGGTGAAAGATCAGCTGCGCACTTACCAATCTCAAAAACAGGGCTAGTGTTCGCACCATCCATGATCTCATCATGAACGCAACATATATAATAAGTATTTTACTTCGACTTCCCAAGTGCTCCCCACATGAATCCTGGTAATCTCGTGAATGCCTCTAGAGAGCCTAAAGCCTTAAACTCTCTTGGGGTTAGAGCAATAGCCCCCACATTCACATAGGTAAATTCATCAGGTCTGACTGTCTCAAACCATCCTTTTTAGGACTATGAATTTATTAAGAGCTGTGGCTCAACCTTACAAACACGCGACAGTAATTTGAAAAGAAAAAGAAATGTCATATAACAAATTTTAAAGAGAAAAGGGTGTTGACATTACATCTCGAGTTTGTTGTGACTTCGTTTGACCGCATTTGACCTTAGCTTAACTAAGTTGGGTATCAATCACAACTTACTCCTTAATTGGCTTTAATCCCATTTCCTTGTGCTGCCACCCCAGCACCAACTTCTACCATGGCCATTGGTAGGAGGATCTCAATATCCTCTTTACAATTTACGTACGTACTATCATTATATCACATTGTGTAAGGGATCTCAATATCCACTTACAATTCACAATCTTTGTGAACCCATTGATATTGATCGTATTTTCCATCAATCTCTTGTGCATATCAATTCTAGCATAATTAATTCACACCTTATTGCATATTAGCAACACAATTTGTATAGTTAGCATACATGATATAGCACTATGAAAAATTGTATCTGAACAACAAATGAAGTTCATTATTATTTGACGTTCAATCAAATTCCAAACGCATTCCCAAAGATACAATTGTTTTCTGTCTGACCAAAAATTAGGGTGTCAATCACTTATAACGACATAAGTTATATCATACCTCTCGTAGCACATACAAACATCATATATATAAATGTAAGAACATTTCTATCAATTTCATTTTGTCATGTATAAACTCAATAATACATCTTAAGTACGAGTACCTCATATATTAGTGATTCAATTATCACAAATAACTTTCGTTAAAGAAACATCGCAAGATCAAACCAAATAAGTATAATTTATGTGTCTCTTTTACCGCTTTTTGGTTCAAAATAAGCATTTAAACCAAATAAACAAAGTAATTACTCGAACATGTATTATCAAACAACCGTTCTTAAACA
This sequence comes from Silene conica, assembly GCA_029255685.2. Lineage (NCBI taxonomy): Eukaryota > Viridiplantae > Streptophyta > Magnoliopsida > Caryophyllales > Caryophyllaceae > Silene > Silene conica. The sequence goes on from CM055319.2 coordinate 8,446,544, forward strand.
AAAAAAAAACCAGCTTTATTCAATCCCAAAGTTAGAGTATTTATAACTATCAATCAACCCCATGTAATTGACATTATCACCACTTCCAAGTTCCAACACTGAAACTCAAATAAAATACGATAAAAAATAAAGGGAGTCTTACCTTCGCTAGACACCCCCACAATCCTTGTCTTATCTTAAAGTCTTAGCTAGACGGACATCTTCCAATCAGACCAGTTACTCTCATAAAAATTGACACGGTACATAGAGATATAAAACATCCGCCCAACAACAAAATTCAAAGCAGTGAAAATGTTCAACATTTTATACATGGCTAACCAACACGAATTCATAATGGAATAACATAGTGATAAAAGATTATACTTGTCATCAAATGTCCAACATTGTCATATTTAACTACGCTAATAAAGGCAAGACGCCAATTTTATCACACTTTATAAGCCATAAGGTCATAAGCCACAACATCATTCCATCTAAAAATATCCCATCTGTATCACAAAAACAATAAGGCGGATATATCAATCGTAAGTTTCTAATGGGTCAAGTTCTCACAAGTAAATAAAACAAAGTATAGAGAATCCCAGTTCCCAATTGGCTTCTCTTTTCCTACCCAAGTGGTAATACTTTAACTCGTCATAAGCTTGCGACGAATATACCCGACACAAACGAGAAAAAAAACATTCTAAGTAGTATGCACATAGCTTAAATCAAAACTTTACCATATACTCACTCCGTCTCAATCATTTGTTCGTTAAATGTATAACATGCATTTGCAATTGGCCTCAATTAGCAGCAAACAACACAAGAATCTCAACAAATAAATCAAACCCAGATTTAATAATGAAACAAGGGACTTACAGTGATTAATTTGGGATACCAGAGAGGGGAGATAGCAGGGAGAAAAGCAATCGAGTGATATATTTTAGTCTTGTTAATAAGAGATATAAGGCTTCTTCCCTTCAATGGCAGTCTCAACCGCAGCTTCGATATCAATATTGTAAACAAGGAGTTTTTCCCGTTCCCGACAACTCGTCCTATAAGCAACGAAGACGTGTCCAACAGCCAGAATATAAGAACAAAGAAAGAGGGCTACCCCAGTGGTATTAACGCAACCAGTAAAGAGAACATTGTATATCAACCAGCAGCGGCACCAGCAAACACAAAGGGGGCCTTCAGCGAGATAAATACCGAGGAAAGCACTGAACAGATTGTTGTTGCCCACAGGTAGGGTCCACGTGACAAGGTTGGTCCATCACAGCAACTGGTAAATAAAGCAATTGAAATTATATATGGTTCCTGCAACATCAGATATTGGCGTGATATTCGGGAAATCAAGGGGAATGTCGCTCCGGACTCGGATAAATCCGCACCAAGAACCCATGCAATGTGAATCTCTTGCAACTGTGTATACGAAGAACCGAGTTCGATTATCCTTGTACACCATTGGATTCACAGTCCAACCAGTCATGATCGCATCACTTCCGCCTTTGATGATGATTTCTCCTGAAGAATATTGATAGCGTTCCACATGTGGATTGAAAACCGAGAGCAATGAACCAACTCTATTGTATACTTTTGCTATTTCGCTTTTAGATTGTCCAATTCCAAAGTATATATTAGAGTTTTAATTGTTTAACGCTATTAGAAAGAAAAACAATACACCGATCAAACAAACTTAATCAATCAGTTCGCTTGAAATCAACCAAATTATTATAAGGTATTCGAGGAATACGTGGTATCCAAACAATAGTATGTATTTTCCAGTTTTGGGTTTAAGAGATAACTACACTAACAATTTCAGGAGCATAAACAACACGGTCATACCAATTTTAGTTCGCTAGGGCGTGATAAAAACAAAAAAATAAATCAACTTTAGATTGTTATCACGGTAGTAGGAATAGCGTAGAAACTAAATAATAGAGAAAAGAAAAAAAAAAAAAACAGTAAAGATCTTATCTGAGAAGGAAGGTTGTGGCGTGACAAACATCACTGTCCTAAAGTTGATTTATGTCCCGTCTACTACACACGGCCTCAAATGGCACTCAACCCCACGATTACACAACCGCTGTTTCTCTGGTGTAGGCGGAGAAACAGATGAACAAAGCTAAGTTCGTTGCTAAAGAACCTTTAATTTAGTAGAGAAAAATAAGAGAGGAAGATATTGTATGAACATATATATTGGGTGTGTGCTTTGTGATTGAGAAGGGATGTTATATATAGTATTGTAAATTCGTAAGGTTCGTAGTATAGCATTTATGATTGAACGGAACTTGTGCATAATCAGCCTTGAGAAGGGAAGAGGTCTGACAAAGACCGCACAATCAGTCTCGAAACATTCAGGAGGCTGATTGCACAAACAAATAAGAGGACGGATTAAATATTTTCTCGGTAAAGACAAAAAATGCTTCTTTTGAAGCAATTATTCCAACAACCACACGATCACCAGTAAAGGAAGCAAGCTTCTGAACAATGGAGTTTGCTATGGAAAATATGATTGCTTCTGCCATTGTTAAGTTGTTACCAAAATCTGCTGCTGATGGACAATGCTTTATACTACTTATAACAGTTATTATTCTATAACACCGTCTCACGGTGTGAGACAGTCCGTCTCAACAATCACGCTGCAAAAGTAGTTACATAGGCGCTTTACTGACTTTCTACCTCGTTATTCCACAAAGGCATAAAATAACTAAATATTATCACCATTCATTCTTTATTTTTTCCTTCATTCAACTCCACTTGCCACATTTTTTTAATACATTATTTATTTATTTACAAGTAAGAAGAAGAATTTTTCTATTTTCTTCCGATCAGTGGCGGAACTAGGAATTGAATTTAGTGGGGCAAAAGAGTTAATGATTTTAGGAAAACTCGAAAAAAATTGGAAAATCTTAACTAAAAACTTCGAAATCTATGCTACCCCCTATAACAACCACGCTTGCAATATACCCCTTTGTCCGGTTGTTTATTTACTTATTTCATTTATTTCATTTACGTGGGTAGACATGTAGTTAAATGGAGTACTAAATTGGAGGAGTCTTCTACTCCAATTAGTTCATGTTCTTTTTAGCTGAAACGAGCTAAATTGAATTAATTGGGGTAGAGCTTAATTGAACTAAAATGAATAGAACTCCGTTAGAGTGAATTTAGTTGAATTACAAGTTAATTTTGTGAAGAAATTGACTAAACATAATTAAGAAGTTAAAACTAAGCCGGAAAGGACAGAGCCTAAAGTACATTTTAATCTATTTTGGTACTTAATTTGATACCGCGTCTAATTATTCCCATTTATCATGATTCATGATGTGTGATGATAAGGATTAAACCTATTTGGACAAAATTTAGAATCCCTTAATTTCAAGGAACCTTCCCAAATTGAAGGGTCAAGGAATCTTAGTCACAGCCATGAGCCATCTGGTAGTACTCATTTAATAGTAGGTTTCTCGTTTTGCTTTAAGATTGAAAACTATCGACATTTTCACTAACTATTTATTAATAAAATGTTATAGCCAAGGTAAAAATCATTTAATAGTATTCTTTTCGATCTTAATTTCAGACGGAATTAGTTTATCTGAATTTCATAATTGCCCTTCAATTAAAAAGATTACGGACTCTGCATCCAAGATTTCAAACCAGAAAAAGGGATTATACATCGGAAGTACTATATCAAGGATAAAGTTAGTGAATATGTTTCAACGCAACCTCTTTTGTAAATATTTCGGATTTACACTAGATTAGCTTATTTCAACAAAGTAAACTTATTTCATTACCAACGTCAAATGACTTGGAGCCATTCTTTCTGTAACTGTTAGGTAAATGTGGAGGCGAGCCGGCCTGCTAGATCAGTGACTAAAGAGAATGCAGTGAAAACTTTGTTGGCTTCAGTGAAAACTTTTCAGGCAAGGATTGTAAGATAGCTTAAGGCCTCTTAAGTTCCAGAGTTTCTAGTTTCAGTAACTTGCAAATGGTATAGAGTTTTTGTTTGCATCACTTTGTTGTATTCTCCAGGCAACGTCGTAAAGCTATCCATGTTGTCAATACGCTACCATTCTCGCTCGTCCCTGTCTCTCCCTAAGAGACCCCCCTACTCCCTATACTCTTAATTACAAGTGGAACACCGCCACATTTCTCAACATTAGATCTACCAATCTCACAAAGAAATGGATATCTTTGTTCTTCACCTTCCCTGAATGCTTGATGGACTTTGCTATGTACTATTATGAGTATTGTGTAACACCGTCTCACAGTGTGAGACGTTTTTTCCTTTATGAAAACTTTAGTTTATCGATTGTAATAAAAGAGTCCTTACACCTTAACCAATAATAGAATCGTCTGTAGAAGTGATTGGAAATAGATAGGGCGACTTATTAGCTACTTCGTCTATAGTCTATACATACTCTGTCGTTCAACTTCTTTTTGTAAATGTTTATAAATACGTAGCTAAAGATATTTGCATATAAAAACACACTTCAGCAACATGAAAAAGGTAAATGCGACGGGTGGAGGTGGATGAAGGAAGTATTATTCGACTTCTTTTAGCAGCTAGTTTTACCAAACAAAACAAAACAGTGATCGCTTTTTCATCATTATATAAAAAGAATGAAAAAGTGAACAAAAACAAAAATAATCTCCAGACTGCATAACAAGGCAAGAAGGAACCGCTGCTATGATGCGATCATCGTCAAATAATGAGTTAATATATCAAAGCTATGTTCTTGATACAAATATTACCACCATTAAAGTACAAGCTCAACCCGAAGGGATTCAATAATCTGACCCTTCACATCCAAGATTCCAAACCGCAGACTTGCAAACAAATTAAAAAATCAGATTTATATAGAGTCGTGAATAGTACAGTTTGAGATCCATTTGAGGAGTTCAACGTGACCCACTTACTCAGCTCTCCGGCGCAGGAGCAGGAGCTGGTGCCTTTAGCAATGGTTGTAGTGCTTTAACCACGATGCTCATGTTCGGCCTGAACTCAGATTCATATTGGACACAAAGGGCTGCAACTGCTGCCAACTGTAGACAGATTGATTGTGTTTCAAACTTTGTTAGCTTGCAGCATAATAAGTATTGGAACAAAAAGGTTAAACCGTAATTACAGCAACATGTTAACAGACGCTTCCCACATATCCATTAACCCGTTAACTTAATTAAAAACTAGCGCATGTCATACTACCCACTTAAGTAGTCATTCGCCCTGATAATATTTATCATGATAACTAATGCAATTTTGTGCTTTTGCAGAGTAAAATCAAGAAGAGACCTTGGCAACTCCTTTTGCAGGATAATCCTTCAGTCTGGGGTCAACGCACTGCTTCACTTTGTCCTCGCTCAATCTTGGAGTTGCCTAACAGTACAAAAACAGCTTGTATCAGATTACACGAAGAATGTGAATCATACCATCTCTTGGGAATTGGGTAAGGGGAAGAGGAAGAGGAAGATATGCTACTCACCCATGTCACAAGACTTTGTTGACCACGGGGCATGGTGTGATCCACAGGTTTACGGCCAGTTAGAAGTTCCAGAAGAACAACACCAAAACTGTACACGTCACTCTTTTGCATCAATTGTCCAGTCATGGCATACCTGAGAAGATAGTATAAAAACTGTTTCAGCATTATTGGCAGCGAGCCAGCGACAAATAAAGATATTGGTACAAAACTGCCATATAATGCTACTAGCAAGTCAAGTTCTGACGGGGCTTCTAAAAATTACAGAATACACAAGAATACAAGATTCATATCAGAACCGAAAAATAACTAAAAACCTCCAGGAAAATTGAACAATGTTATAATCTCGAATTTCTTATGGCTCTTGTGCATTACAAACTATGCATCAGAGCTCAGAAACAAAAATGTGAAACCATCATGACCTATTACGAATCAGCCAGCAAAGAGATGAAGGAATGATCTCTATAGATGCTTGAACAAATGGGATAACGTAAAATTTCTCAGAAAGTTGGTCAATAGTCTCATGTAGACTTTCAAGTTTCAAGTTGGTCAGAACTTTTTTCTTTAGATTAATGCTCAAACGAAATGAATTGTGAGCAAAATTTATTATCAAATAAGGAGCAAGGTCGTATAGCGCCTCCGCCTAAAGTCACTGCGTGACACACTTTCAGAATTACAGAAACTTTTCACCGAGGAAAAAAGGAACAGAGCAAAAACTGTCCAATGGCTGAAGATTTGACTGATTTTTTATTTTGGCATACGTGCTACGTGATTCAGTTTCTTTTATCTAAACCGCTGAATGGCTCAACAATTTTGCTCCAGGTCCTAAAAAGAGAAAACGATCCTGTGTGGACTAATTTTTTTACTTAGCTACACCCAATCCCAAATTGACGGTTACTTTGTTCGTGAGAATTAACTAAATTTAAAAAACAAAAAGTTAAGATGTTTAAAGGTTGCGACTTTGCTAAAAGCAGCAATTAAGAGATCTCTAAACTAGTAACTCCCATGAATAAATTTACTATTGTCTAAAATATCATTCTCGGAAGTTTTAAGCAAGTTCAGTTGACAATAGGGCTATCCACTTCTTCAAAGTATGTAGTAAAGGTTCCAAAATAAGCAAGATGGCAATGATACCTAATATCACTTAAGCTGAGATCATTGACATGCTTTTCAAAATTAGAATCATGTTAAACTATAACACGAAACACCATAATAGATATTAGGGTAGAAAGTAATTACTCAGGTGCGTGATAGCCAAAGGTACCCAAAACCCTAGTAGAATGAAGACGAGCAGCCATATCAGGAGCTTGATTTGAAAGATTGAAATCAGCAATTTTAGCCCTGAAGTCCTCGAACAAAAGCACATTACTAGATCTGATGTCTCTGTGGATAATAGGAGGTTGAACCTTCTCGTGAAGGTATTCCAAACCCTTTGCAGCATCCACTGCAATCCTCACTCGCTGCATCCAATCAAGCACCGGGCCCGGTTGTGCACCTTGCACGCCTTTCCTGCCTGCAATAAGGATTTGTAAAAACTTGTATAGGATGGTTTAACATGTGAGACCAACCCTATAAACCTATAAATTAAAGGAGTACAAAACGACTTGGGTTGGTCTGACTGCGAGACTATCCAGTATTAACAGAAAGGATATGAGAGCAGCTTAAGAACAAAAGGAAAAAAATCATTACTTTCATGTTACCTTTTTTAATGTCGCTTAAAATCAATAAAAGTGCATACCATGTGCCACCAGCCCCAAATAACCCCATAACTAAAAGAGTACATGAGGATTTGGGTTACTCTCACTATCTCGTCCAAGAATCGTTAAAAAAGAATTTACGACCAGCTTAAGCAGGGAAAAAAAATCATTACTTTGATTGTCTTCTTTATTTCACTTAAAATCAAGAGAGTGTTCATACCATGCAAAATGTCATGCAAGGATCCCATTGTAGCAAATTCGTAAGCTAAGACCCGCATATTTCCTTCCACACAATAACCTTGCAGCTCAACAAAATTTTCATGCTTCAAAGTCGAAACTTTAGAAACCTATATCAGAACAAAAAAAATTAAGATTAACATCCACTTGATGAACCACATAAACATGTAATAAAAACCTGACTGCTTATAGTATGCCTGACCTGCGTCAAAAATTCAACATTGGACTCTGCTGGCTCTTGGGAAACATCAAGCTTTTTTACAGCCACTGCCTTACCACTTTCCATCGTAGCATAATACACTCTTCCATAGGAACCTTCACCTATTAATGCCTTGGAACCAAAATTATCAGTTTTGTCCTTAAGCTCGTCCAAAGACAAGGCAGGTACTTCGATTGTTGGTGCTGTCTTTTGAACTTCTTCCTTAACGGGAGCCGCTACTTTCGTGTTTTTGGAGTTTCCTGTTATCCATTGTAAAGGCAAAAAAATTGAAATGCCATTAATATCCATGCTTGGTACAAATTACAATAAGCTCTCTAAGTTACAGTGGAAAGTCAAAGATTTGGAGATGTAATTAAGGGATCACACAACACCAGAAAGTGCAAGTTCAAGAACTAAAGATAAGGTGATAAAACTGCAAAACTCATCAGAAACGTATTTCTCGAGGCGTAATACCAATCTTGTAAGAGCAGACATACCCAACAATTACCCTCATTTACAAAGCATCGCCTAAAGTTCCAATTTTTGCAAAACTACCTGCAATGCAGTCATATCGTGAACTACCAGACTGCCAGTTCCCATAAAAAGAAGTCAATTTTCCAGCATTGACTACTTGGAAGTTGGATCACGTGGGTTAGTCAGTGAAAACAGATCTTGCCTTTCTTCCTTCCATAGTAAATTTTCCTCAATGCCCTACCTCCTAATTTACTAATACATCCTCTCTATACTCAACTCTATTCTTCCTCTACAAATCCGATCTCCTTCCACACAGTACCGACTTCTCAGAATACCGTGTCAAGTATTCAAACTTACAGAGGCAGAGACTCAACTATGGATAGTATGGTCGCTTAGAAATGAAATAATATTACCATAATACGGATTACGTGAGTTTTCCAAAACAAACACATCCATGGAGGTTGGTGCAGAGAAGGTTAAAAGAAAGTGTAATACATTACATTTGGCATAATATTTGTTTTACTCTGTTATTCATGGTAAATAGGGTAAAGTAGAAAGTGTAATGAACCTTTACTCGGTATATAAACACAGCGATTATTATGACATTTGACAGTGCTAGACAAACGTGGTTAAATGGTAGGCAGTGCTTTGTACAACAACATTACGCCAGTACCTCAAATGTAGTTAAATAGTAGGCAGTGTTGTGCATTAAAAAAAAATTAAAAAAAATAGGTAGTGCTTCGCAAATAGGAGTAAGTAGGGGTGTTCATTTCCAGTTCACCGAACAGGTAGAATAAACCGATTAACCGCTCAACGAGTTTTTCACTTCAGTGAACCGGTTAACCAGAACCGTTCGGTATTGAAAAGCAATAACAAGTAGCCGTCGGCCGTAGCAACCACATAATATACGACTAATATATCAGGTGATACATTACTGTCACATTTCAATCTTAAATTCATGTTCTTTCATAATCAGCCACAACAAAAAACAGTAAACTCAATTAATCGAGAACACAGGGGGTTAGGTGGAGGGTGAATTAATAAGACAGCAAAGAGCGAAATAATCAACTCAATACCATAAGTAGGCTGTACGTTATTTAGAACGCTCACATACACAACTAAATACAGTCAATTTTGCAAAATTATTTCCTTTATTTGCAAATCAGTGGAGGGAGCTGTGTCAAAAAATTAAAAATAAAAAGGCAAAACAAACACTCATCGGAACACAGAATTCCAGCCGAGTGGGGGAGTGCGCCACAGTGCACCCGAGTGGCGGAGGCCGGCAGCATAATTGTTAACGGGCATCAATGGCTTGAACAGCAGTGGCGTTAAGAATTAAGCATGAGGATAAGGGTGGTGGGTGGGTAAAATGTTAAACAAGAATGAGTAGAGAGTACATTAGGGTTCCTTTAATTGTGGGCCTATACACTAGACAATTAGACATCTTCTGATTTTCATGGCCTTTTCATATTCTGGTTCGGTTCGTTTTGGGCTTTTCAGTTTGATTTTTACGGCTTGGTTAACCATGAACACTCCTAGGAGTAAGTGTTTGTTATGGTTGACAAGAAATTCAACCACTATGCATACACAATGAAAATAATCGAACCTCAGGAGTCAGGACAATCAATTTGAGGAGAAATGGGGGTATGAATGTATGATAATGTTACTTAACAATACGGATTCACAAAATGATGCCAATGGGCTCATAATACTCCAGGTACCCAATAGCTGGTGGCTAATATAAATGTGATAGACAGCTGAGATATCATAAAATTCATAATTCAGGAGCTGAACCTCATATATACACACTATTTTCACTCCATTTACAAGTTTCAGAACTAAAGATATCAAAATTAGTAAATTAAGCACCAACCTTCACCTACCAAATGTTAATTTTCTTCATGCATGAGATCCCTTAAATTCAATGCAATATCGCATTAACGGCAGCAAGTAAAAGGAAATAACAAACACTGAACAATTGAAAGCAACATACTTTCTATATTGTTCCTTGGGCTTTGAAAGGGCTCCTCATTTGATGGATAAGACTCTTCTACATTGCAGGTACAGCAGAGCCATTTCCGCATCCTTGAAGTCGGCTTTCTCAAATGCAGATCGTCTTTTGAGTCTCCGTTCAGCCTTGTGAAATAGCGGGGGAGTGACTGCGACTAGACAAACAAGGAAAATACCTAGTAAGATTTCATACTAGCTGTAGCGCAAGCAATTTAATACGCCTCTAATATCATCCAGTAAAAATTAACGAACATTTCAACATCCACCATGAATACAACTAGCTATATACCAACAACTGGACATTTTAACACCAGTTCCACCACACATACCAAAACAGATAGATCACTTCAATTAAATACAATAAATTTTCATATAAAATCGAAAGAAATACACACTAATCCCCAATAAATCTCTAAAACCCATCTTAGCTAGTTTCTATCCTTTCATTGGAACAATTGAATACAATGTTCAATTCACAGCAAAACTTTCGTCGAATCATACCCTAAATACCAAAATATACCCAAATTAAAACCAAATAAAAAAAGGTAACACTAAAATACAAAATTCATATCAAATTCACAATAAGCACAATGCAAATTAAAATGTAATCCTCACCACATAACCACGGCCGCGAAACTTGTCGTCCATCAATCAAGAACACAAAGAAGACCCTTTATTTTAAATTACTAAAAAAGCAATCAAAAATTTAAGAAATTTCACCTTAATTTTTAGGTAGAAAGCAAAAAATAGAGAGCCTGCGAACTGGGGTTGATTATATAATTTACAATAATTCACAGGAGATTTCTTAAAGAATAATTTTGCTTGAAAAACCTAAAAATTGAGCCAAAAATGAAAGAATTTCGAAGAAAAGATTCAAACTTTGAACAACCCCAGAAAATAAAAACAAGAAAAAAACATGAGTTTTAAAACAGATCAAGAAAGTACAGCCGAATTTACAGGGATCATGAGTTGTATCATTCAAGGTACAGCAACAATAATAATAATATTATTATTATTATTAACAATATAACAAAAGACTGCAACTTTATTTTATTTTATTTTGTCTAACGAAGCGTGTACTCAGTCGCATTACGTCAGTCGCATTACGTCAGACGGGAAGGAGGATTCGAACCTGGTGTGACCACTGTCTATATAAATTATTACTATAATGAACTAAATATGAAAAGAATGCAACTTTATGAGAGTAAGCAAACCTGGTGTGGTGTGTAGTAAGAAGAAAGGAAAGACAGCAAGTAAGGAATTGGAATAATATATGATTTGGGTATTTTTGGAGAGACAGATGGGTAAGAGAGTGAAGAAGGCTTTTGTTTGAAGCAAAAATAATGAGAAAAAAAAGTTTCAAGGGACCAAAAAGAAGGATTGAAGAAGGAAAGGTAAGGAAAGGTAAGGAAAGGTGGTGTCTTTTTTGGTTTTTTGTGGATTGTGACACTCTTTCAAGCTTTGTTTCTTCGATTGTTTCTCATGTGTTTGGCCGGTGGGTGGATGGGTGGGTGCCGTCTTGGCCTCTTTTTAGTTAAAAAACTAACATTTTTTTTAAGACGTCTTATTCGTTTAAAGCGGTTATTATTAACTCTCATTGTAAAAGTAGATACATATGTTTTTTTTAAGATTGTTTTACGATAAGTTTCTCAATGTCATCATAGTTGATAGATGTCTATTATTCGAGGGAGGTTTTAGTGTTGAACTCGTGAGTGTAGGCGATTATCCGTATTTAGATTAGGAGGCATAGATGAATGTATGGTTATTTACCTATATTTTATTGTGTGAACTCAATATGACTATGGAGAGTAAATTCCGAGGCTTCGCCCCTTATTCGCACCAAAAAAAAAAAAAACTATGGAGAGTAAATTAGTAATTGTTGTGATTTATAGAGTAGTCATGGATATCTCACTTTACATTATAGAATGATAGAATTGTGGTGACTCGTCGTTAATTTCACGAACTACTTTCATTCTTGCTTTGTGATAACTTTTGAAATAAACAAGTTGAGGATAATTAATCCAATGTTATACTCACCTGGTAATCGTTATGTCAGTTAACTAAGCAATTACTTTTTAATAGTTATGTTAATTTACTGATCTATAATTTTTAATCAAAACTCAAAAGTAGAGCTAATAATCTTTTAATCTATAAATTACCTTGTCTCACGTTTGTAAAGAAACGAGTAGCGGAAACAATGTAGTCCCTCCGTCTCAATGGTTTCTTTACGTTTTCCTTTCTGAATCGTTTCAACTAATTCCTTACCTTATTTTTTCTGAACAACTTTTTTTAATAAAATTACTATTCTACCCCCAACTTTTATATTATTTTAATCCTTGAAAATTGTACAATTGACGGGAATTAATTGTGGTCAAATCCCACAAAAGCACATTAATACTCCATCTTTCCAAAATCAAACGGTATCAATTTTTTTGACCAATAAAATCATTCCATACTCCAATATCAATCTGTAGCAAAATTTTCATTTCCTTCTCCTCCTTTTCCAGTTCATATAAAATCAGTTCTCCCTTTTTTCATATAAAATCACTCCATATAAAATCACTCCATTTTTTCCACATAAAATCACTTTATATAAAATCACTCCATAATGGACAAACAAAAAATGAAACTCCAAAAAAATCCGACTTGGTGGCTGAAGTAGTTGAGGGTTCACCGGAGAAACCCGACTTGGTTGTTGAAAATGTTGAGGTTCATGAAGATTATAATCCAGATCTGGACCCTGACGAGGTATTTAAGGATTTAGGATTAGAAGTCGACAATCTTGAGTCATCCTCCTCTCTCGGGACAGCCGAAGACGTCAGTCCGTAATACAGCACCTCCGAAACTGATCCTAATTGGGGACTTGGAGTGGATGAGGATAGTACATCTGAGATATCCTCTTGTTATACGACTCCGACAAAAACGGTTTCATCAAAAGCCAAAATCTGAGATACTTTTTTAAATTATTGACGGGATTAATTGCATGAGTTGATTTTCTTTGCAAATTTTATTAGGTAAATGGGATATGTTGTTTTTTAATGAAATCTTTCTATATTGTCAACGAGAAAATGGGATAACTTGGTGAATCCTGGGAAGAACAATAAAGTTGTCTTCTCTTTCTATATTTTTTTATTAGCCAAGGTGAGTAAAATTGATCTTCACCAAAATGTTTGTCTGATGAAACATAATCACTGACCAAAATGTGTAACATACGGAGTAATACAAAATGTTTAACTCCTAACATAACACAAAATGTTCGACTCGTCAGTCAAGGAGTAACACAAAAAGACCGACTCAAAATGATTGACTCATAACTAACCAAAATGACCGACTTAAAATGACTGACTCATAACTGACCAAAATCCCACAATTTTTCTTGCTTTGTATTCATTACTTCCTCCTTGATGCTCAACCACGTGATCCAATTGTTGATGCTCAATTACGTGTTGTAATGATTTTGCTACATAGTCCTCATTTACAATTACTAGATCTGGCAATAAACCCAATCTCTCCAACCTTTGTGATCTATTGTGTGGTAGTTTGTAGTTATTGTTTCCCAAAACTCCTAAAATCTCATTCATACAATACTGTAATGACAACCAAACATATTTTAATTTATGTGGCTCAATTTGATCATATGGCCATGGTATGTAAATCTTGGGCAAAATTGTTTCTCTTTTATCTGAATTCACCTCGTTTTTTTGTTGGCGTACTTCCAAAGTTTACGCGGCAATGATATTAATGGCGTGAGAATAATGTGAAGGAATGGTAAGATAGTTAACAAAAGATGCAAGTGTTTTACGACGGATAATATGGCAGCCAGATTTATCTTGCATTTTCACCAACGAAAAATTGTACTCCAAATCGAACATCTTAATCCACTCACTGATGATCAAGCCAAACAAGTAAATGAGATTTCCAGGGATATGCCAACCCCGACACGTGAAGAGGTGAATCAAATTGTAAGACCCTTATTAGCTCGTCAAGGTTTCTATTTAACCGAATTAGTTTATTTGTAAACAAATTGTTGCTACTTATTTTGTAATTCACCTTGTATGTAGAACCGTAGAAATGATCAAATTGTAAGGATGAATGGTTTTTTTAAAAAAAAAAAATTAAAACAACAATAACAACGGTTATCTAAACAGAATCGTTGTTACATCGTTCCCGCCAAAAACTTTAACAACGGTTTTGTTACTATAACCGTTGTTATAACTTTTCCACCAAAATTTATTTAACACTTTCCACAACGAACGACTATTAACGACAACGGTTTTCTCACCGTTGTTAAAAATGTTCACAGCAATTTTTGTTAAAAAAATCAATCGTTGTTAAAACCTTTGACAATAGAGCCTTCAACAACGTCCGTTTTTTTATATAACAACGGTTTTTTATCGTTGTTATACGTTGTTTTTGTAGTAGTGTGAAACTGATTCTGTTGTGACTTATAACTTAATGACTTATGTGCATGATGCGTATATTGACGTTTTTGATATTGCAAATGATATTGTTGACTATTTTCCAGAAGGGTCTTTCAGTAAGGAACCTCCACATGCTTTAATATGTTTTAAGATATGTACATGTGAATCTCCCATTTAAAAAGCTGGGTTGGATGGTTTAGAGGCTACAATATATGGGATAGAACCTACAAAGAGGGAAATAAGACTATATATTAGTTAATGAATACTCCTAGCATGGTAGAGGTAATATATTCTTTTGCTATCGATTCTGACATTAGGAGTCACAGACCTCCCAACCAATCTGAGGTAATTATTGACGATAATTTTACGAGGATTACTGGTATGGCGGATAGTACACTACCTTATAGGACTTAGGGTAAGATTACTGCTAGTTTTGAGACAAGATTTTAGCAAGTCTTAAGACAGGTACCAATAATCAACCAAAGTTTTAACAAAGTCTTAAGTTCTTTTGGAAATCTAAGACTCAACTTAAGACTTTGAGTGATTCTTGACCCCACTTTCCATTGGAATTATTTAATGAGGGGTTGTCATGTGTCTGGTAATGTGAAAAGGTAAAGTATGAGGTGAGTTTGACGCATAATATATAAAGTCTGAGGTGGGTCTGAGATGATTCTGAACCATAAAGAAATAATAAAAGTTAGTTGAAAGTTGATGTGGCACAGTATTAGACTTTATAAAGTCTTAGGGATAATCTTACCATTATACTTTGTGTTTTAATGCTCCACCCTCTCAAGGTTAGAAGAAAAATTTGACACGATTTTATTATAATTGTCATCAAAAATTCGATCGAGTTTGCTCTTAGACAGGGTTCCGTGTTTATTTTCTCGCCTATTTCCCAGCTTTTGTTCTATTGGTTTTTATTAGGTCTTCTTATACTCTCTTGTTTTCTCTCTCATTCTACACACTCATTCACTCTAATTATTTCAAATCATTACTATACTTCCCCACTTTGAAACTGGTTTGGGGGAGTTATTATACATATAGTCGATACTATCCTTCTTTGTAGTTTATTTTTTATTGTAATTTTTTAGTTAGCTAGTTATTCCCCCTTTCCTTTTCTTAGTAGTGTCCTTTCTAGGTTGTTGTTGTTGATCTTTTGTGATTGATGTGCTAATAGGGTCACCGGTCACATGAGGACACTGTGACATTTAGGTTTTGGGGAGTATTTTCTTAGGTTGTGTTTTATTTATTTTTAATGTTTCAATTAAAAACAAAAACAAAAAAAAATCCACAAAATTTAAAAAATTATAAAATCCAAAACACATTCGTTTTATTTTCTTTTATTTTAGGTCGAGTCTTAGTAAATTGGATAACAATGATGATAATTTGCATTTGTTTGTGCATTTGAATTCCAATAGTTATCCAAGTACATTATTTTGACATGTTTAATCATTAAAATAAAGCTCAAAGAACACGTCTTGACCGTAATTGACATGCCTTATGCTGATTATATTTGAGTAAATTATGTTGGAAAACCGCTTAAAATTATGAGGTGCATAGAGCTTCCTAGGCCAAGAATATAAATAAACTGGTCTCATTGTCAATTAGGCTCGAGAGTCGAGTGTGGTTTCTCCTTCTGGAATATGTAATATCAAACTTCATAAGTATGACATTAGTTTCTTAATATTTTTATGCATTCATATGACTTGAGTATATGAGGAAATGCGGTTTTGACCGTTCAAATAAGTCTTACATTACCTTTTGTTTAACCATTTGAACTAAGGTTGAGCAAAATCGGATATCCGATCCAGATTTTAAAACCATATAAGATATATATCCAATTCTAAAATTATGGATTTTGGGGATCCAAGTCCGATCCGACTAATTTGGATTTCTAGAAATCTGGATAGGAAATCGAATCCGATCCAGTTATATCTCAATTTTTTTGGTAAATCTCCATGATATAATTCCCTTTATTTTGGGCCTTTTTCCAGTCTTTTTCTTTGTATTTGGTTCCTCTAATACCATTCAATCTGTTTTCCCAGTTGCTTTTACATCGCAAATATTTATGTACAACAACAACATCAGAGCCTTAGTCCCAAAATGTTTCGGGGTCAGCTGACATGAATCATCCTTTGGAACCGTCCAGAGTGAACTCTCATCTCGACAAGAGAAAAAAATAAAGAAAAGAAAAAAGAAACGGAAGTGAAGTGAAACCGTAAATGAAAGATAAAGGAGTTTTATAGATTTTAAATCGAACTTATCACATGTATAAAAACCCATAAAAATAAATCAAGAATAAAGTTTTAAGTAATTTTTAAAAACGAAGTAAAATTTAGAGGAGTTTTGGGGAAAAAAATGTAAATCCAAAAAGAATTTTTTTTTTAGAAAACTTAATAAAAATAACAAAAGCTAGAAGTCCACATGTATCATATCCCTCCATAGTGCCCTCTCCATCACCATCCCCTCCTAAAGCCCGAGAAATCTCATATCGTGCTCAGTCACTCTTCTCCAAGTTTGTTTAGGTCTCCTTCTACCCCTCGCAATGTAAAACCCTCATTTATTTAAGAGCTTTTAGCAAGACATTCTCAGATAAATGGAGTTGTTACCATCTCGGATTGTCCGAGGTAGTGAATAACAAAGTAAAACAAACCAAAGTACTTTATACAAATCTGATTAAATTTAAACTTTTGATATTACAACTTGTTGAACCATATATTCAAATATATATAGTATATATGTTTATGTTTTGATAATGACAAGTCTAGCTATTTATATATTATATACTCGTATGTATAATCGTGTGCTAAGTGTACAGAAATTTAGTAACAAGATCTAATCAATCAAGTACAAACGATTCAAGCATATTAGTCAATGAATTGACTAAGTCGAAGATTGATAGAAGATCACAAGCGCGCATAATGAACTAAAGTTATATTCATCAACTATAGCTTTAGTACAAGATGGATTCAAGTTATAGCTTGTAGCTATAACTCTATATCATGAAGAAATGATCAAGACTTATGTGTGTTTTAGTTGAAACAATTGTTTCCTAATTTGTGTCGTGTAGTATTAGTGGTTCAATGGTATTCTATTTTAAATATGGAATTGTTAATCTTAATAGGATTATATAAAATATCTTTTGGTTAAATAAGAAATAAATAAATATCTTATGAGATAATTATTTATTACTAAAATAAACTAAAGATTTTTATATGATTTTAATTGTCAAAAATATATAGTCTAAATATAGTTTGTTTCGATTTTGGAAATCGTGTGACATGCCACATTACCAAATCGTGTAGGACTTGCTTAAATAAATATCATGTATTTATTTAATGTCCTAAATAAACTAAGATTATATTATGGTAATATATTTTATTATCTTTGACATGATTTAGGAAGTCGATTTAATAAGGATACTAATTGTTTATTATATAAAGATCTTTCCTAAATATGAATTAGGAAATTGATTCCTTATATAATACACATAGTACATTATTATATCTTTCCTAAATATATTAAGATTAGATTTATGGTAGTATTACTAAAAGACTAGTATTCTAGTTTTAAGTAATATTCCTAAATCATCTAGGGTTAGAAATACCTAGATACATATTCTATATAAATAGACTACCTATGACACATTAATTGATACGAAATACATAACACACATACACGCATATCGAGAAAGAGCCGCCGTTCATATTCTTCAAAGTTCGAGCTTTTCATTGTCAAATCCGATTCAAGATTCAAGTGCTCAAGCATTGATCTTATTTATTCAAGATTGTGACACCAAGAAAACATTGAAGACTTTATCTTATTTACGTAAGATAGAACGAGTATTTAACGGTACTCATTGTAAGACAAATATTTAACGGTATTTGTCGTAGCTAGATATTTAGCGGTATCTAGATTGAGTTACAACTAACATCAAAGTTGTACGAGTAGGGTTGATAAAATTGTAATCCAGAGTTGGTACTAATTTTATTAATCGAGAATAGTGGACGTAGGTCTCAGAGTGTGAGACTGAACCACTTCAAAAATATCGTGTCTCTACTTTGTTATTGCTCTACTCAACGATCATCATACAACTACACACCCATCGAAGAAGATTCCGAAAAGAAGGCATACTCAATTCAACCCCCCCCTTCTTGAGTATATCATATCAATAGACTCTTCAATTGGTATCAGAGCCTCGTGCTCTTGATCGCCTAGCCGCGTGAGTTTTGATCCTTCTATTGATTCTATATTATATACTCCTTCAACAATGGATTCCAAGCATCTCAAGTGCCCTATCTTCGATGGCAAAAATTATAGTTTATGGAAAAATATGATGACTCATTACATCAAGGGTTGTGATTGGGAATGTTGGAAGATCATCCAAACTGGACCAAAGAAGATCTTGGTCGCCGCCGCCAATGGAACAACCTATGAAAAAATGGAAAGCGATTATGTGGAAAGTGACTACAAAATTGCAGAGAAAAACTCTAAGGCTATGAGCCTCCTACAGAACGGAATGATAACCTCAGAATTCGATAGATTCTCATCCTGTAGTTCCGCTAAGGAAATATGGGATAGTCTCGAACTTGCTTATGAAGGAACATCCGCAGTCAGGAAACATCGTATAGACTTGCTCGTTCAAAGATATGAACTTTTCAATATGGAAAAGAATGAATCTATTGATAGCATGTCTGCACGATTTTCTTGTATTATTAATGAACTGCGGAACCTTGGCAAAAAGATCGATTCTGAGGATATCATTCGTAAGATTCTTAGGAGTCTCACCAAAAAGTGGCAACCTAAGGTCACGGCCATAGAAGAAGCACGTGATTTATCTAAAATCACTTACCAAGAATTGATTGGTTCCTTAATGGCTCACGAGATAATTCTAAATAAAAACGATGATGATCCCAAGGGAAAGGGAGTCGCCTTACAAGCCTCCACAAACGAAGTAAGCGAAGAAGAACTTGAGGATGAAACAGTTCTATTCGCTAGACGATTTAAGAAAGCAGTTTTCAAAGGTAGATACAAAAACTCGAACAACAAAACGTTCGACAAAAAGAAAACTGACTCCAAACAAACATTCTTCAAAAGAGGATGTTTCAAGTGTGGACAACAAGACCATATGATCAAAGATTGTCCAAGTTGGGACAAAATCAAAGACAAGTCAAAAAGAGAAAAGACCAAAACAGAGTTTAAGAAAGTAATGCTTGCGTCATGCTGGGGAGAATTAGAATCTGAAGATGACGAGGACTCTGAAGAAGAAGAAGTAGCAAACCTATGCCTAAGCAACGTCAGCCTAGATCTAATCTCAAACGACAATGATGAAGATGACGCATCGAATATGTGTCTCCTTGGAGAATCAGACTCAGACGATGACGACGAAGAGGTAAATTTTCTTCAACTCAAAAGTCAAGTTAAAAACTTATCTAAGGCTATGCTAATTAAATATTTTGAAAAAACCCTAGACCAATGTCATGAACAAAATCTTGAATTAGATGACTTGAAAGAGCAGATCCTCGATATTGCTGAGGAAAATCAACTTCTGAAAGCCAAAGCTAAGAAACTGAAATCCAAAATAAGCATTGAAGTAAATGCTAAGTTGGAAACAGTTATGTCTGAGAAAAAGGTTCTTGAGTCTAAAGTTATAGCTAATGAAGCTATAACCTCAAAACTAAAACTCAACATTAAAGAGCTTCAATCTAAAGTTATAGCTAATGAAGCTATAACTTCAGAATTAAGAAAGGTTAATGAACGGCTTAAGTCAGAATCTTCGACTATGGTCGAAGATGAGACTCATCAAGAAGAAGTTGAGATTCTCGAAAGCAAAATCATGGATCTAGAATTCAGTATATCCAAAATCAAGAAAGAACATGCCAAAATTGTGTCTGACTTCCATAAAGACATTCAAAACCTAAAAGAGTCTAGCAACACTGACCATAGTGAATGTAAGAAAGAAATAGACTCCCTAAAAGAACTCCTTCTTCATGCTCGGAAAGTTCACGATAAGTGGGAAGGAAGCACTAACGTTCTAAACTTCCTAACTGAACAATCCGACAACAACATGAAGATGGGGTTAGGTCACGAATGTTATGGAAGAAGGGATCACTCAAAGTGTAAGCAAAGTCCAACAGATAGAGACTTTAGAAGAAGAAAATATGCCGACCTTCCTGAGTATTTAATATGCACTTATTGTGGGCATACTGGACACCTCCGAGAAAACTGTGTGAAACACGCACAAGATTTTAAAACCGGAGTTAAGTTTGTTAAATCCTTAGGAATTCCAAGCGACACTAATTCTGTCTCTGATAGTGATGGTGATAAAACTGAGGAAAGAAACATTGACCACAGATGGTTCTATGACATGACATTTGACTACGAAGAAAAGAAAAACAGAACCAAACAGACTCCTCAAACATCACACAAAAAATGGTCACCAAGAGTTCAAACTAAAACCTACACAAGAACATCAAAACCCAACCACTACCGATATAGGAAAACCTATGTAAGACAAGTCTGGGTTAAAAAGGAAGATGTATTTGTGATTACTAACAACAAAGGACCCAAGTATGCTTGGGTACCTAAATCCTGTCTTTAAAATTATTTGTGCAGTTTGTCGCCAAGGAAAATAACTTATGGTATCTCGACAGTGGATGCTCAAGACATATGACAGGCGACGTAAATCTATTCCAAACCCTTAAACCCTTTGATGGAGGTAAAGTCACATTTGGTGATAACAAAAAGGGAAAGATCATCGGAATTGGTAAGATAGGTATTTCATCCTCTCATGCTATAAATGATGTATACCTTGTAAGTGGTCTCAAACACAATCTTATCAGTATATCTCAATTATGTGACAAAGGAAATAAAGTGGTTTTTCACTCAGATATATGCCGTATTATCCTAGAAGGCACCAGTAAAGTAATACTTGAAGGTCATAGGATGAAAAATGTTTATATGATTGATTTAAATGTAGTACCTACTGATTCTCTATCATGTATGAAAGTTACGTTAGATGATCCATGTCTATGGCACAAGAGATTTGGTCATATTAGCTCACCTATTCTAATTATAAGTAAGCTGAAAAGATGGGACTTGGTCGAAGGTCTTCCAAAGATCAAATTTGATCAAGAAAAGATGTGTGACACATGTGCACGATGTAAACACGTCAGATCATCCTTTAAGCCAAAAAGAGTGGTAAGCACAGAACAAGCTCTTGAACTAGTACACATGGATCTATGTGGCCCTATGAAGGTAAGAAGCAGAGGTGGTTCCAGGTACGTTTTCGTTCTAGTTGATGATTTCTCTAGATTTGTTTGGCCAATCTTTCTTCACTCTAAAGACGAAACATTCGATGAATTTGTTAGTCTCATGAAACTTGTCCAAAACAAATATAAATCAAACCTAGTAACAATCCGTACTGACCATGGAACTGAGTTCGACAATCATGCTTTCATCGAGTTCTGTAAAACCAATGGTGTTGGACATAACTTCTCGGCCCCTAGAACCCCACAACAAAATGGAGTCGTAGAACGAATGAACAGAACCCTAGAAGACATGGCTCGAACAATGCTTCTTTGTAGTGGCCTACCTAGAAACTTTTGGGCTGAGGCTATTAGTACAGCTTGCTATATTCATAACCGTGCTATGATTAGACCTATCCTTAAAAAGACTCCTTATGAACTTCTTCGTGGTCGCAAACCAAACATATCACATCTAAGATGCTTTGGTAGTAAATGCTTTGTTCACAACAATGGTAAAAACAGATTAAGCAAATTCGACCCTAGAAGTGATGAAGCAATCTTTATAGGATATTCAGATCATAGTAAAGCCTACAAAGTTTTTAACAAACGTACTTTATGCATAGAGGAAAGTATTCATGTTATCTTTGATGAGAATAATGCCTTCGATAAGCCATTACAGGATATAGAGGAAAATCTAGATGAACCTGATTTCAGGTTATCAAGGGAAGATCCTCCTGAAATGGAAATTGAAGAAGGAGAACCTCAAGGAATTCATGATGAGCTCAACTTGGGAGAAAATGGTACGAGAGATGAAACTACAGTTGATGATACTGTAGATAACTCTCAAACCAATGACTCGGAACCCAGAGTTACAGCTAATGAAGCTGTAACTTTGAATCAAAACCAAAGGGAAGAGGCCAGAGTTATACCTGACCCTACTATAAACCCAGGTTTGGATTCAGGGGGAACAAGTCAAGATCCCGAGTCAAGTTCAGGGAATGCAAATGATCAATCAAGGAACTGGAGATATAAAGGCTCTCATCCTTTGGATAATGTAATATGAAGCCTGACAGATGGAGTTCAAACTCGAAGGAGCTTAAATAACTTTTGCTCATTTTACTCTTTTCTCTCCACTATTGAACCTTCAAATATTAAGGAAGCTCTCGCAGAACCAGACTGGATAGTTGCCATGCAAGAAGAACTCCAGCAATTTGAAAGAAACAAAGTTTGGCATCTTGTTCCTCGACCTAAGGACAGAACTGTCATTGGAACTAGATGGGTATTTAGAAACAAATTGGATGACACTGGAGTCATTGTGCGAAATAAGGCCAGACTAGTAGTTCAAGGATACAACCAACAGGAAGGGATCGATTATGACGAAACCTTTGCTCCTGTTGCTCGTCTTGAGGCAATAAGACTACTCATTGCATTTGCAGCACACAAGGGAATGAAACTTTTTCAGATGGACGTTAAGACTGCATTTCTTAATGGCTATCTCCAAGAGGAAGTATTTGTTGAACAACCTCCTGGATTTCCTGATAGCAAACTCAAGGATCATGTATTCAAATTGGACAAAGCACTATATGGTCTAAAACAAGCACCTAGGGCATGGTACGACAGATTATCAAAGTTCCTATTGGAGAGTGGATTCAAGAGAGGGTCTGTGGATAAAACCCTATTTCTTAAAAGCGAAAACTCAGATCTACTAGTCGTTCAGATCTATGTTGACGATATTATTTTTGGCTCAACTAATAAAAAGTTGTGCAAGTACTTCTCTGAGTTGATGACTTCTGAGTTCGAGATGAGTATGATGGGAGAACTAAAATTCTTCCTTGGACTTCAAATACAACAAACTGAAGAAGGAATCAAAGTTCATCAACAAAAATACGTCAAGGAGTTACTAAAGAAATTTGGAATGGAAACCTCTCATGCAATGCCTACTCCAATGGTCACAGATAAGAAGTTAACCAAAGACGAAGATGGTAAGTCTGTAGATGAAACTACTTACCGAGGTATGATTGGCTCACTTCTTTATCTTACAGCAAGTCGTCCAGATATAATGTTTAGTGTCTGTGTTTGTGCGAGATTCCAATCTGCACCAAAAGAATCACATATGATTGCAGTTAAAAGAATATTAAGATACCTAATCGGAACCTCAAAGTTATATCTATGGTATCCTATGGATTGTAACTTTAACCTAGTAGGATATTCAGATGCGGATTATGCAGGATGTTCATTAGACAGAAAAAGTACCTCGGGACTTGCCACTTTTGTAGGTCCATGTATAATATCTTGGGGATCCAAGAAACAAAATTCTGTCGCTCTCTCAACTGCTGAAGCAGAATATATTGCAGCCGCACTGGTATGTTCTCAACTTTTATGGTTAAAGCAACAGTTACATGATTATGGTGTTGATGTTGGATGCGTGCCTATTTTATGTGATAATACGAGTGCCATAATTATATCTAAAAACCCAGCCCAGCACTCGAGAACCAAACATATTGAAATTAGACACCACTTTCTAAGAGACCATGTTGAAAAGAAAAATATAAAATTGGAATTTTGTAGTACGGAAAAACAGTGGGCAGATATCTTCACTAAACCATTGGCTAGAGAACGCTTTGAGACTTTGCGATTGGAAATTGGTTTAATCGGTGGCACCTAATCAAATCTTAAAAGCAAAAATAACCCAATGATTGACTACTGTTTAGATGAGATTATATGACTGTGTCCGTATACTCCGCTGCATGTGTATGTATATATTCGATGTTAAATTTTGTGATTATAGTTATATTATATGATTTACATATGAATGTGTGCACAATCGATTTCACAATAATATTACGTCACATATTATAACTATCTCACAACATACATATTATAATGCATACAAAATAATAATAAGCAAATATTACAAATAAAACTATAAAACTTACCTCAAAACAACACACAAACCGTGTGTGTGTCGGTCCCCACTGCAACGTACCCAACCTATTTACCTAGCTTTTGACTTTCAACCCCACCTCAATAATTAACCCAACCAACCTCTCTCCCTCAAACTTACCACCATTCACTTCCTTATTCACTTTTATTACCACCCCCAAACTCCCAAACCTCCAAAACCACCATCGCCATTAAAATCTACCAAAAATCTCCGACAAACACCCCAACTCAAATTACTATTTTCATCACCACCATGCCTCCATCTCGTGCCACCCGCTCTCATCAAAAGAAGCCTTCGCCTCCTTCACCAACTTCGACACCCCCACCATCTCCAACACCCATAGCCACCGCCGCACCACCATCTGACAAAGGGAAACGACGAAAACTCAACCGCTCATCTCCTTCCATCTCCGATGACATGCATGAAATGGGTTTTACATCTCAAAACCCGCGTCCTCTGTTTTCCGAGTATTCGGTTGAAGCCACTAGGGAGGGTCTTGAGAAGGTGCGAATGACTAAGCAAGAAGGTATGTTAATTGAACGCATTTTACCTTATGCTATTCATGGGGGTCGTTACTATCCAGGTTCTTGGGTTGAAAATACGAAATCCTTGTCTTTCTTTAAAGACTTCTTGAGGTTTCAGGGTTGGGAATTCGTTAGTAATTTCTCTGGGTTGATCTTTCCAATCGAACTTGTTCAATTCTTTGCGTCAGTAAAAGGTTGTGATGAAGGGTTACATGCTATCGTAAATGGTAAAGATGTCGTGGTCACTGTATCTGATTTTCGTGATATTTTTAAGATAGATCAAGGTGGTCTGGTTGTTGACCCTAGGAAGGAATGGAATGGGGTTTCAAAAGAACAAAAGATGGATATTAAGAGGTATTTTGATGAGTCTGCAACGGAGACTAGTCCCCTGTTAACTGTAACCTTCTCCCCAAAACTGAAATTGTTTGTCAATTATTTGTGGAACACGGTCTTACCAAGAAGAGGGGGAAGGGATAAACTTTCAAGTACTGAGGCAATGGTGTTGTACAATTGGTTAGAAGGTGTCAAGATTGACTTGGCTTCGCTTGTTTATAACAAAATCTTGCAAATTTCGAGTGTTCTTGTGAAGGAGAAACCATGCTCTACACTCGACATTCCTTATGGGATGTGGGTGTCTGAGCTTCTGTTTAAGAAGGGAGTTGTTGATGACTCGAGTTTTGGAATCAGGCCTCGTGACAAGATGAATGATCGGGTATTAAAACTAATGGGGATATGCTTTGAAGGGGATGATCTCTCGTTTGGTAAGAATGTTGGTCAGGAGCCTGCTTCGAATTCATCTCCATTCCTTGCTAATCTTGAGGCAAAAATGGATAAAATCATTGGTTTGTGTGAAGGGCAGAAATGTACTGGTGAGGCAGGGGGTAGTCGTAAGAAGAGAGGTCGTGATTTTGAGGTCGATGTGCACGAATGGATGGAAAAGGTTGATAAACAACTAGTTAAAATTGGCTCGGAAGTGTCAGTCGTGTGCTCGGAGTTGCTAAGCATTAGTGATCGACTTTCTTTCATTACGACTCAGGGAGGAGCCATGGTAAGGGATCACGGGTTATTACGGGAAGACGCATCTCATGCACTCGAGGCCGTCAAAGCACTATCTCTCAAAGTGCTCAACTTTGAAATTGCGCTCAATGCTCAAGGGAGAAACATATCGAGTTGCTTGGACAGGCTGGAGTCACTTGAGTATCGTACCCGACCCGATTATGTGAACCCTTATGCAAAGAATCCGGGTTCAAGCTCTCGCTCCTGATAATTCGTATCCGTCTCTATTTCTGTTGGATTGAAGTTGTTATGTTGTTGTTGTTTTGTCTTAAGTCTGGTGGTGGACTTATAAACCCTTTTATCTTGAAGCCCAAATTGACTCCCTGGCCCATTCGGAATCCGAGGCTATGTTTCGTTTTGCTTCCTCGGATTTCCTAAACCCAACAAACTTTATAATTGTTTTTGATGCGGCCCAATTGCCTTTCTTATTCCTTGGCCCATCTAAATTTGTTATCTTTTGCAGGAACTTATCCCTAAGCCGGCCCAATTTTCTTTAAACCCTATTATCTTTTCATTTCGGCCCATTGGCTTAGTATTTCGGACTGATTGTGTATATTTTTAGCATTTCGTTTGTGATTGTATGATATTCTCTATGTTCATATTATTTCGACTCGTTTATATGCTTGCTTATGTTTCGTAGTGTATTATTCTAGTCGTTTCATGTCTTTGTTCTCATCTTTTCGATGATGTCAAGAGGGGGAAAAATGCGACTTAGATTAGAATTTGCCTAAGCTTGCTCCTTGTCGTAATTCATTGTCTCTTAGAGTTCTTAAAGAATATGGGATAGATAGAAGATCGAAACCCTAAGTGACTCTTTGCTATGAATGACCATTATTATATTGAGGGGGAACATACACTTAGACACGAAATCTAAGAAAGACTTGCCATCATCAAAAAGGGGGAATTTGTTGAACCATATATTCAAATATATATAGTATATATGTTTATGTTTTGATAATGACAAGTCTAGCTATTTATATATTATATACTCGTATGTATAATCGTGTGCTAAGTGTACAGAAATTTAGTAACAAGATCTAATCAATCAAGTACAAACGATTCAAGCATATTAGTCAATGAATTGACTAAGTCGAAGATTGATAGAAGATCACAAGCGCGCATAATGAACTAAAGTTATATTCATCAACTATAGCTTTAGTACAAGATGGATTCAAGTTATAGCTTGTAGCTATAACTCTATATCATGAAGAAATGATCAAGACTTATGTGTGTTTTAGTTGAAACAATTGTTTCCTAATTTGTGTCGTGTAGTATTAGTGGTTCAATGGTATTCTATTTTAAATATGGAATTGTTAATCTTAATAGGATTATATAAAATATCTTTTGGTTAAATAAGAAATAAATAAATATCTTATGAGATAATTATTTATTACTAAAATAAACTAAAGATTTTTATATGATTTTAATTGTCAAAAATATATAGTCTAAATATAGTTTGTTTCGATTTTGGAAATCGTGTGACATGCCACATTACCAAATCGTGTAGGACTTGCTTAAATAAATATCATGTATTTATTTAATGTCCTAAATAAACTAAGATTATATTATGGTAATATATTTTATTATCTTTGACATGATTTAGGAAGTCGATTTAATAAGGATACTAATTGTTTATTATATAAAGATCTTTCCTAAATATGAATTAGGAAATTGATTCCTTATATAATACACATAGTACATTATTATATCTTTCCTAAATATATTAAGATTAGATTTATGGTAGTATTACTAAAAGACTAGTATTCTAGTTTTAAGTAATATTCCTAAATCATCTAGGGTTAGAAATACCTAGATACATATTCTATATAAATAGACTACCTATGACACATTAATTGATACGAAATACATAACACACATACACGCATATCGAGAAAGAGCCGCCGTTCATATTCTTCAAAGTTCGAGCTTTTCATTGTCAAATCCGATTCAAGATTCAAGTGCTCAAGCATTGATCTTATTTATTCAAGATTGTGACACCAAGAAAACATTGAAGACTTTATCTTATTTACGTAAGATAGAACGAGTATGTAACACCCCCATTTATTTAAGGGCCTGTACTAGGACTCCTCAGATAAATAAGGATGTTACCATCTCGGTTTCCCGAGGCAGTAGATACAAAGGAAGATAAACAGTACTTTAAATAAAATTTAACTCAAGACATGTTCTTACATCCGTATCCAAAAGTCTTAACAAAACAAATAAAGTACAACTCGTATTAAACTGGCTAAGGTGATCTAGACATCTAATCTGGTCCGGATCCAAGCTCTTCCTCCCATAGCTCCCCCTTAGTCTCAGCCACCTGTCAATCTGCTCCCCAATAATTGGTTCATCACAGGTGATCACGAATACACAGGGTCAACCACGAGGTTGAGTAGGGAAAAGAATAAATATAACAATATAATAAACTCCGCACCGATCCAACGCCAAATAAACTCCGCACCGATCCAACGCCAAATAAACTCCGCACCGATCCAACGCCATATATATACTCCGCACCGATCCAACGCCATCTATACTCCGCACCGATCCAACACCATATATACTCCGCACCGATCCAACACCATATATACTCCGCACCGATCCATCACCATATCACAAGACCCAATATATATTCACATTGTAACGATATCTCAGAATAATATAGATAACACAATATAACGATCACATCATATTATATCACAAACATGCTTAATAATAAATAAGAACAGTTTACACAACATCATATATAGTATTTTCCCCTACCTCGAAAAGCAGAATGCAGATAAATCCAAAGCTCGCTAGAAATGTTCCACGCGAAACCCGTCACCTAAACATGTATACATAACGAGTAAATAAACTTCCCAAACCCCCATATCACAATGTATCTCTACTATAAATGGCAGCCTTCTAAAAATGGAAAGTTTCCCAAAATAGGAACTTTCCCGAAATAGTAACTTTCTTAAAACGGAAACTTTCCCGACTCGTAACACCTTCAATTAAAACAACCCATAACTTACCAAATACTAATAACTATATAATACCAATAATAATAATAAACCACTAAAACAACTAATAATAACTATTATATAAAGGATATAATAATAGTAATTATAATAATATAATATAGTATAAGTATAAGTAAAATAATAATAATAATTGTAGTAACACTCTTACGCAAATCCGCAACACGCAAACACTATTCACTTCGCACCACCGGCTCCACCCTAAACACCACGCTACTCCTCCACGATCGTCGTCAGCCACCATGTCCAGCAACCCCTCAACTCTAGCCGGTGAGTTGAACCATGGCTGATTCCAACACGCGACCCCCGACTCGACAACACGCGTAAAACGGACCCGACTACCACCGTGAACACTACCACCACTTCCGACAACCAGCCACCCTATCGACAACCACCGGCGAGGTGAACCAAGGCCCCTACCAGGCCTGGTCACACACTCACACACCGAAAACCCGTCTACACCTACTCCTGCCGTCACTACCACTAACCCCGACAACCACCGCTAGAACCACCTTTGACACTAGCCTCATAAACAACGGTGGTACCACCGTATCGACCTCACCCTAGTCAACGGTGCTACCACCCCCAAACACCCCCCCTACACCGCATACACCCTATAACCGAGACACGCAAGGAACACGAACACTCCCTTCGTCACCGACTCCGCTGCCCGCACCCACCGTGTCTACCACTACACTACTCCCCTGACTACACCAATAAAATGGTGTTATGCTAGACTGAGAACGATGACACACTATCCTTCGAATCAAAACACAACCAAACGCAGACACGACATTATCGAAAAGTCAGAGGGATCGTACCTGATGCACGCTCACAACGACTGGCCCTAGGTTGGTCTAAACTCACCGCACGAACCTCCTCTCCCTTTACTGAAGTGGCGGCTGCAAGGCTAAGGCGTTGTATGTGTATAGAGTTGGGTAAAAAAAATGAGGTTAAAAGCACCTCTTATAAGGCGGCTTAAGGGTTTAAGTGAGTGTGTGAGTGCGTGAGTTATTTGAGGGTTTTGGCAACGCATGGGCTGCTAGTTTGCATATTATACGAGGCCCAAACCCAGCTCCAAATGTCTCAAGTTCGATCCCCACTAACGACATTCAAGAGATGTACTTCGATAATGTATTTATCGAGTACTTAAAATGTCAAAACACAAGTCATACACGTATAACTCGTAACATTATTATTAACTTCATTTATCTACTTACGATAACAAATAATATAAAATCGTAACATAAAATAAGACCTATAACGTTAACTCCGAGTCAAAACCCGAGTATCAAAAATGAGAGGTATTGCAGTCTGCTCATGTTAGACATACGACATAACATTAGCAACATATAAAATATAAAAGACTTATTCGAAAATTAATCATCGAATACTAATGTTCAAATATGACCAAAATAAACAATAAATATTATTATAAAATACGAGGTATTACAGTCTTTCCCCCTTAAAATGAACTTCGTCCCGAAGTTCTCATCCGGCGGTCAACAAACCGGTCGCTAGGAACATAACGAATTCAAAGTGTGACACCCCATCCCACCGAAAAAAAAAACACACCAAATAAAATACGAAATGTTATAGAGTATTTAACGGTACTCATTGTAAGACAAATATTTAACGGTATTTGTCGTAGCTAGATATTTAGCGGTATCTAGATTGAGTTACAACTAACATCAAAGTTGTACGAGTAGGGTTGATAAAATTGTAATCCAGAGTTGGTACTAATTTTATTAATCGAGAATAGTGGACGTAGGTCTCAGAGTGTGAGACTGAACCACTTCAAAAATATCGTGTCTCTACTTTGTTATTGCTCTACTCAACGATCATCATACAACTACACACCCATCGAAGAAGATTCCGAAAAGAAGGCATACTCAATTCAACCCCCCCCCCCCTTCTTGAGTATATCATATCAATAGACTCTTCACAACTACCACGCAAGAATAAAAGTACAACTGATGATAACATCTAAGTATGTGATATAATTCTAAGTAGGTCCAAGCCATGTCTCTCTCCTTGCCCAAGCTCCTAATCCATCTGTCTCTGACCTGTAGAATTTACTCCTCATTCCGGATCATCGTAGGTGTACACGAATACACTGTCAACCTCGCGGTTGAGTAGGATAACACAATAATAAATAATGCAACAAATATGATATGCAAATGCCATGATATGCTCGAGCTCAATCTCAATCTCAATCACAATCTCAAACCCGTAACACCCAGCCATACCGAACCTCCCGGCAGACTATAATCGGCCGTCGCCGAATACCAGCATAACAGCTGAGGTCACCAGGTCTAGTCCTGCAGAACTAGCCTGGGCCCAATAATATATCATCATCTCGAATCCGTATCCAATGCATATGCCATGCTCATGAATGCAACAATAATAATAATCATGCTTATGAATGTAACAGTAATAATCATCCATCATAACCATATATCATTCTCATATCATTCATGCTCATCATCCATATCAGATCCACTCATAACATATAATAGTAGTATAGGGTCGGTGTATCCTACCTGGATAGCAATATAATCCAATCATGCAGCTAACGTCCAATCAATAGCATCACTCCATCACATACTCAACACCTAATCCAATAATATACTTAATTACTAACTAACACGATCACGCAAACTAATATAATCTATCAACTATTCAAAATAATGAAATAAATAATATATTACACATAATGAGACCGTATTACATGACTACCTCAATTAAATAATCGAACATAGAAATATTATCGAACTATTGATAACCGTCACTTTCTTGTATAATAATAAAAATTACTCAACAACTTAATAATTAAATATTATGAGCAATATTGTTAATAATAATAAACATACTATTACTAATAATAACAATACAATAATATTGACAATAATAAAAATAGCATATAATCATAATGTAATACATGAATAATTAACATATTTAGTAATAATAATAATATGTTGTTAACAAACAACAACAATAACAATAATAGTAGCCATAATAATAATAATAATAGTATTAAGTCTATTAACATATAATAATAATATAGTAATAATAATGATAATAAGACAAAACATTAGAAGTGCATAATACGAACAACACGTTCATCGACAACAATTGCTAACACGCAACAGCCCCCGACACCAAAACCCTCTGACAGCCCCCAAAAACAACCCCCTCAACCACCATAGCCGTGCCTGCACCACCACCAAACCACGATGGCTGCCACTACTGTACCATGACGCATTCAATGACACCAACCATTGACCCTAACCCGACCCTATAAGTCGTCGACATCAGCTCCAAACACTCTGGTCACCACAAGTAACCCAGTTCCTGAACCAACCCGTGCTTCACCTAGCCTGTAACCACGCTCTTAACCACCATCTAACACCACCCCGGCCCTATCCTAACCAACCACCAGACTCGACACCCCACACTACACTCTAGCCCCTGATGCCAAACACCAGCCACCGACACCACTCCAACTCCCTGAAACAGCCGCATAAAACACCCACACACTACCACCGTCCCCTGTTTCTGATCGGTTTTAAACCCCTAAACGACTGTCGACTAAGGCCCTTCTCGACCACCACGCACCATCCCAACACCACCACCATATCCGACTAACCCCAAAAGACCAGTACTCACGACCCACTACTATAAATAAAAGTGAAAATAAGAACAGAAACAGTAGGAATGAAATGGATTGAACACGCTTCAGAACAGAGTAAAAACGTTGTGTACTGCCTGCATTCAATACATTATCGATGACGGTTACAGTGGCCCAAAGGTGATTCGAAGATGGTGAGCATGTTATGGACATTACAAAGTTTACATACACCCAAGAAACATACAAAACGATGGTCTGGAAGGGTACGACAAATACTTACAAACTCGCTGCAGTGCAAGGGCAAAAACGATTATGGTTCCTGGCTGTTATTTTCGCGTTTTTCCTCTTCTTATGTCTCCTTCCTTATCACGGTGGTTGAACAGAAACAAATGGTGTAGGAGGGTAGGGAGGCAGACGCGGCTCGATGGTGACTAGGGTTCTTTTGCCTTACGTTGATGGAGGCAACTGTGTATATGTGTATTAGGGTTTGCTTTGTGTTGTGTCACTGGTTTGTATTGGATGTCGATGGAATGAGGATGTTCATGAGATGAGTAGTATTAGGGTTTACATTACTATTAGGTGGATATATCGATGGGTTGTACCCTAACCCAAGTCCAAGCCCATCACCAATGGTCCATCACACAACTCGAGGTCATATACGACTACATCCCAATCTTTAACCCGTACCACAAAATTAACGAGACGTCTAAATAATTTTATTAATTAAATTATGTAAATATTAATTAATTATAAGAATGTACGATTATATATAAAATTAGAATTTAAATATAATTATGACTTAAATAAATAAATGAAATGGAAATTTAGTATAGTTGAGAAACAATAATAGAATATTACTATATATTAAATTACAAAGTCATTATTAAAATTAAATAAATACTAATGAAATGTCGTTTCATGAAATAATCATCAAATATAAAATATAAAATGATTGTGAAATATGAAATAATCGTAGAAGTAAAATTTATAAAACAATACTAGTTTACGTAAAATGCTTTATAAACATTCCGTTTGCAATAAAACTTGGTTTGGCTACCGTTGACCAAGGCTAACATACGGGGTATTACAGTCTTCCCTCCTTAAGATGAACTTCGTCCCGAAGTTCACCACCCCGTAATGGTAACGAACATCTAACAAGCACGAAACAAACACAAACAGCACTTATACAGGCTTCAAAACGCGAAATGTTACATTCTACCTCGTTAAGAAAACTTTGTCCCCAAAGTTTAACGCATAACTAAATTAAAAGATAATTCACGAATAACAATATAATGCATAACAAAAGTAAACATGATTATCCAGTCTATTCAACAAGTACGACACATCAATTAGCCATATCAAGGATCATTAAGATTTTACAATCCTATCCTCCTTAAGACATGGTTACGTCCTCGTAACCCCATTACGAAATTCCGCATCCAGCGTTCAAGCAATCATTGAACACATCCAGTGTTCAAGCAATCATCAAAACAACAGTCATAAGTCATTTGATAAGTTAATTACCCTATATTAGACAACTATCATCCAGCTTTTAAGGCAATCAAATACAGTTGGCAATTTCACATTATGCAGTAAAGCAAAATTAGGGTAGTTAACACGTATATACCCTTGAAATCTTATTTAACACAATTTAATATATTTACACCAATGTAGACAATCAACTAACTCATAGTTCATAATTGACAAATTAAAACATTTCATGATCATAATCATATTATAGAAGCAAAATCATATTATAGAAAAGACATAACGCAAATTTTAACTAATGTGATTAACATGGGCATTAACATATTTCCCAAGGTATACACCAATCTTAGACAAGGAAAACAGCTTAGCGTCTCCAGGTATAAAGAGTTAAACCAATTAATAATTCAAGATATTGCGATTAGATTTTAAACATAGCAGTGTGCAATACACTTTGTGGCGTAACAATATACATGAAGAATTTATAAAGATTATAATCGCAGGGAACTAGACAAAGATATACCTTTAATATATGAAGGAACATCAACAAGATTCACATTGTTCACAATACTCACACTTACTTATAACAATTAGATTGCTATATCATGCTAATGCTTTTACCAGTTAAATTTATTCTACCACGTGTCCAGACTGTTCTCCGATGAACATGATTTTAACAATATATATGAACACCACATAACTATTTTGAGGTCATAGCAATAAAAGCAATAACGTCCGTATAATTGAAACTACTTTATATAAAGCTCAACGAAATGACAAGGTTACATTATCATATAATAGCGTTCATATTCATATCATATGCCTACTGTTGATGTTACTAATGTCATAGCAGAGTATTATATGGTTACATCACAAAATTCATATTTGATTCAACTTTTATATTTAAAATAGCATACAATTTCAGCAATCACACATCACATAACAACTTCCAAAAATCATAATTAAATAACCGTTTAGCTATTTTACGAGCTATTATCATTTTTTTTTTAGAAAATACAAGGAATTAAATAATCATAGAAAAAAGAATTACATGCATATCTTATGGGAATTATTTATAACAAATTTTAAAACTCAGTTGGTCGGAACAAAAACTTTACAACACTTAGACAGAAATTTGGACAACTTGCAAAAATCAATGACTCGTTAAGATTTTACGTGGCTTATCATTTTGAAAACATGACTGAATATTCTAAATAGTGGAGTTGGAATTATGGATAAACAATAATACATTTTAAATGGTTTCCTTTGCAAAGACATGGGTCAAAACAGAACTGTGCAGTAACAATCTGACCACTGTTAACCAAAATATTTATTTCCTTCAAAATATAAGTCGTTTTAACATGAAATCAAAATCATAAGAAAGCTAACTCATAAGGTCATCATACATAAAATTTACACATTCATATAGAGAACACTTTTAAACGGCAACCCGTACAAATAGGTAACATTCTGGAAACTTATTACAACGTTGGTTACTTTAATATTTCACATTATTACTTTACATCGTCATATTAAAACACAACTATTCTCAAAAATATGTTGACGCATATATTGAAGCATAGAAATGACATTGCACCATATTAATATTTATTCATTATTTCAATTTGTACTTGCCATCAAGAAAGCGGTAAAGATTGCGAACTGAAAGATAGGATCAACTAATAAATCAATATTTATACATGTATATACTAATGTAACACATAGCTATATGACATTCATGGCTCGGGGCAACGTACACATTCCGCATATCACTAGACATATATTACTATAACATTTAAATCTGATCATTCATATTCAAATTCAAGACAATATATTACATAGTTACGATAGTCGTTTAATAACCAGATATCATATGAAAATTTCTAAACGCCATAATCATATGATCAAATCACTTCAATTATTGTTAAATAAATATACATCCATTCTCTGAAAATTTCAATTCAATCATTCAAATCAATCAGCATTTCAATATCAGTCGTATTCTTCTAATGCACATCATCATACAAGTCAAACTTATATTACAACTCATATTCCAAACTCATATACTCATACTCATGTTCTCAATACTTGGAAATCATATATCTCAACCACATTCAATATCAACATCATGTTTCACAATACAGATCACCAACCATATCCTTTTATTGCACATCAGTACCCATGTATCACATCATTACTTACCTCATTCTGCTCCTGCAAAATTGTTAGTACAAAATAGGCAAGCTCTGATCTTTTTTTTTAGAAAACTTAATAAAAATAACAAAAGCTAGAAGTCCAAATGTATCATATCCCTCCATAGTGCCCTCTCCATCACCATCCCCTCCTGAAGCCCGAGAAATCTCATATCGTGCTCAATCACTCTTCTCCAAGTTTGTTTAGGTCTCCTTCTACCCCTCGCAACCTTTTCTGCACCCAAGGTCTCTAACCTCCTAACCGGTGCGTTTATAGGTCTACTTCAAACATGGCCAAACCATCTTAGTCGATTTCCCATCATCTTATCCTCTATTGGGGCCACTTTTACCTTCTCTCTAATCACCTCATTCCTTAACCGGTCTTTCCTTGTATGACCGCACATCCACCTCAACATACGCATTTCTGCCACACTCATTTTATGAAAGTGACACTGTTTCACGGCCCAACACTCAAAAACCTCATTAATGTGTCGAATAAATAAAATAAATTAATTATTTTGAGTTAATATCAAATTTTAACTTAATTTAATTATTTTTGTCCTAAATAAATAAAATACGGGTCAATTCAGATTACAAAATGGGTTATCCGAATTGCTAAACCCGAAAATAATCAAATTGGTGTCAAATTCAGTAATAAGCTTATAGATAGGCCTGTGAATGTCAAAGTCCGCTAAGGAGAATTTGAATTCTATAAATATAGTCATTCTCATTCATTTGACGAGGATTGATTAATCAGAAATTTCAGAGAAAAGAAGGCACAAAAGTTCTACAAACTCCCTCTGCAAGACAGCTCTACAAGTAGTCAACAAGCACCAAAATTGTGTCGCATGCCCAAGAAATCCAAGTTGAAGCTACGACATTCAAGAGAGAACAAGTCATCGCGACTGTCTTAAGATTACAAATCGACATCACCTACAGAGTGCATACAACTTCTACAGGTGTCATTCAAATACAATGCTCACACCTCTATTACAGACAGAGTATACGTAATCTATCAAGGCATATTAGAATCATGGGATACATTAGAAAAAGTATACATAAACTTTCTGATATTAACAAAAATTCATTTGTTTCTTAGTTTGTATTTCATTTATCTTGTGATACAAAATTTGTTGTTAAAGTCCCGAAACCGCAATGTTAGCCACACAAGTTCGATACAGTCACTATATAGGTATTAGGTAATAATAGGAGTATTGTGGTTGATTTCATACTGTGATGTGAGATGTGAGATGTGAGATGTGAGATGTGAGATGTGAATGTGAAAGCATGATGGTAAAAATGCATGATTGAGATGCGATGTCTTATGAGATGATTATATGTTAAGGCGCATGCATGATTGAGATGTGGAGTATGATATGTGAGTAATGATTTGATGAATAGTGTGATTATATTGATTGATGGATATAATGTTGTTAGGAACATGCATATATGTTGATTGATGATGATGATCTTTTAAGTCGGGATATGTGTGGGAAATGATCTTACCTTTCTTTTAAGTTTTGACTACTGGATAGAGGGGTGCTCGATCGAGTAGGGGGCTACTTAGTCGAGTATGGTACTCGGCCGAGTAGGTGTAGTACTCGACCAAGTACATTTTTCCAATAGGAACTTTTTAGCTAATAATTGACGTACTCGATCGAGTACAGGGTTGTAATACCCGGATTTAAGGACCCATTTGTACGCCTTAGACCGCGGACCATTCGACTTGGGATCGCCTTGGGAGGAAAACCTGACTGGTTAGAGTAGGCTCGGTCGAGTAAGACCAACTCGGTCAAGTTAATCTAACTCGGTCGAGTAAATCTAACTCGGCCGAGTTAGAGCAACTCGGCCGAGTGTGTTCGTTCCAGCGGACTTGTTGCCGCGTCAGGATGTAATTAATTCGTATCAATTTTGTCAGACCTCTTAACCCTAAAACAAAAGAAAGAACCTTCTCATCCTTTCCCTCATCCCTACTTCCATGGATACTAGGCGACCTTTGCATACGAGACTATCGATCCGAGGCCTAACATATGTTACCCTAATATCAATTTCGGTAAGTAACTCCTTCATTTAGTCCGACCTTTTCAGTATCTCTTACTGTAACACCCCGTATTTTATAATAATATTTTATTATGAAAGTATTTTATTTAATTAATTATTTTGGAGTTTAATAATATATTTTGCAAATCTATATTTATAACCTCCGTCCTATATTTTATTATTTCTCATTTTGATCTACTTTTGGATGGATTAAAACGTCCGTGCAATAATTAATTATTTTAATATAATAAGTACTTGTCTATTTCTAGTTCTCCTTGCGTTTTAATATGGTTCAATCCAATTTGTAATCAGATAATCCATTGTATGAGCTAATGGACCAAAAGCCCATTAGTTTATCTCCTTATAAATAGATTTTAACATAGTAAGCAACTAGGTCAAAATCCCTTTGTTTTGTGCGTGAGATTGTTGTCGCACGCCCCTTCTTCAATTTCTCTCTTTTGTTCTCTTTTCTCCCTTTGACTCCATTCTTGAATATCTTTCATTCTTCAAAACTCATACATAAATTACATTTTCACAATCTTTGTTCTTACCTCTACAATATATTCTA
Source organism: Silene conica (assembly GCA_029255685.2). NCBI lineage: Eukaryota > Viridiplantae > Streptophyta > Magnoliopsida > Caryophyllales > Caryophyllaceae > Silene > Silene conica. The sequence goes on from CM055319.2 coordinate 8,485,748, forward strand.
TTCAAAATATTTTATTGGGAATTATTTGTATGGACCTTTAGACCTACGTTTTGGGTCTCTTGTTTTGTGGGTAAAGAAGAAGATGTCTTTCCTTTGGCGTTTTCGAAAGAGTTATTGTTTCGTACAATTTCTATCTCAAGTATTTGGATTTCCTCTTTCTTTAAAGTTAATTTTTGGGGTTATTGACACGTGTTGGAGACAAGACTTGGTTGGTCGTATTCTTTATGGACGTTCTCATTGATTGCTAAATAGGTAACTAGGTGTTTCTCTTTTAATTGCGTTTATGCCAACTGATGTAATTAATATGATTTAATGATTGTTTGTACGATTAGTACATGTTTGATTATTTATTGTCATGGATTAATTGTGTTTCATATATTTATGTATGTTTTATTATCGTAATTGTGTATTATAATATGTTAATAAGTCGTTATGGGTGTCGTGCGCACAACTAGGGTTCGCGAGGAAAACCCTAGATGGCGAAACGGCTAATGGATAAGAGTGTTGCTCAAGGTTATAGTGAAGTATGTGTAACCTTGAAAATATGATTCAAGGTTATAGCTGAAACTAGTACAACCTTGAGTACGACTCAAAGTTATAGCTGAAGTTAATATAACTTTGAATTACGAGTTAAAGTTATAGCTGAGTCTAACGTAAACCTGAGGTATGACTCAAGGTTATGGTTGGTGCTAGTATAACTTTAGGTTCGTGTCAAGGTTTGGCTAAGGTTACTATAACCTCAAGCCATATGTGGAAGTTATAGTTGACGTTAGTATAGTCTTGCATCCATTACTTATGTTATAGTTAAAGTTACTATAACTTTGGTTGTTTATACTTGATTCACATGTTGAGTTGTGTTCAGTGATTGTATAATATTGTGTTGCATATGTAGTTGGATACTTCTATGCATTTGAGTTGGACAGTCAGTTAAACTGTTCTACTGTGTCGAGTCGTGATGTTATTCACGCATGAGTTGGACAGTCAGTTAAACTGTTCTATTATGTGTGCAGTCGGTTAAACTGTGCAAGTGTTTGTTGGCTAGTCGAATAGATGACGGTAGTATCAGTTAAATACTATCGGAATGAATTAGTGCTGCCCTTCGGGGGTTTATTTGGTCTATGTTCGGGGGTGGCAAGATTCGTCAGTTAAACGTTCTGGGTCCCGAGTGTCGTTCGATGTACAGTTAATGCATCGAGAGGTCTGACCAGGTCTTAGGCATATAGACAGTGGTGATACGCTATACATAGTACCGTGGAGTATCAGTTAAATACTTCACACTCGACAGTGTAACACCCCAAGAGTATGAGAGGAAAGTTGTCCCACATCGGTAGAATGTGAGGCTTGTGATATGTTTATAATAACTTCCACCCACCACTTAGTAACAAGGCCTTGTGCTTTTGGACTTAAGTGAGGACAAATAGTGGGCCCAAAGGCTTACCTCTCATCTTATTGGGGGCGTGTTACGACCGTGGTGGGTCGGGTTGTTACAAATGGTATCAGAGCGACCCTGCGACCGTGTGGTGAGTCTGTGGTCGGGAGTACCCGGGTCACACACCTAGGGGGAGGATTCTGGCCCTGGTTGTGGTCAAGTTTGAGACACAACGAGGACGTTGTGTTCTTTAAGTGGGGGAGTTTGTAACACCCCAAGAGTATGAGAGGAAAGTTGTCCCACATCGGTAGAATGTGAGGCTTGTGATATGTTTATAATAGCTTCCACCCACCACTTAGTAACAAGGCCTTGTGCTTTTGGGCTTAAGTGAGGACAAATAGTGGGCCCAAAGGCTTACCTCCCATCTTATTGGGGGTGTGTTACGACCGTGGTGGGTCGGGTTGTTACAGACAGAGTCATCAGTTAAATGCTATGTCAGCTAGAGTCATCAGTTAAATGCTCTAGCGGCGTTCGCTCTATTCGCTATGCTTTGATGATAGCTTTGTGCCTTCTGTTGCGATAGATTGCGTGTCACCATATTCGTTATGCTTTGATGCTAGCTTTGTGCCTTGTGTGCTTTAGATCGTGTGCTATTTTGGGTTGTCAACGTTCATGGTCTAGTGGTCGCATATGGTCCAGGTTCGTTTGGTTTCATTCGTCTGGTGTCGAGAATATCATGGTATGGTAAGTTGCATGCGTGTCATGACGTGTTTATATCCTCACTGTTGGGAAATGTGTCCTCAACAATAGTGCGATCACGTAATTAAATCTCATGACGAGAATGCGCAAGGGATGATACGAAATATATTAGTCAACTGACAAACATTAATCGGTAATGATTGGCTAGCTAGAGTTTGACATTACTGTCGTATGAAGGTGGTGGTCAGTTGATCCCTTTAGGTCACACCTTTAGGACAATTCCCTTAATTGATAAAGTGATCAAATGTATATTGATACGAGTTGATCATATTCCTTAAACTCGTATATCGAGAAATTAGAGGTTAAATCTTATTGTAAGATTTATGTTTAAAATTGAAACGTGTCAATTGTTAAACCATAAACGATATTTTATAATATCGTAATTAGAATGAATCGGGTTATAATTGCTACAAAAGTTGTAAATCGTATTGACGATTATTTAAAGTGACCATTTTACACATTAGTAATTTCGAATTACTTGTCAACTTGATAAATGAGATTTATTAATTTATGAATAATATTTACATGGTAAATATATAAATGATTAAATTAAAAACAATTGTTGTTTTATAATATTGTGACATATTGTATGTCACATAACATGAAATTATAAAGTTGACAAAATTGTAAAATGTGGTCCATATTAGTGTATGTGTGCCGGTTTTAGGGTATGTAACAAGGAATGATTTAAGTGTTTTTTAATTGTTAAAAACACAATCATTAAAGTACCTTGAGACTATTACCTATGAGCCACCCTATCTACATGGGAAAGAGGTGTGTTCCCCCTTGGAGCCCTCCCCTACCCGGCCACACCACACCCCAAGCACCACACCATAAATAAGTATGAGATACTCACTCTAACCCTAGTTCTAATGCTTGCACAATTTTTCTAAGTATTGAAAAACTAGTAAAATCCTCTAAAAATTATTATAAGATAATATTAATACTAGTTATATAAAAGATATAATATTAGTATACTAAGTTCATATTAGAACTTAAATTGTTTAAGGAAAACCGATTTTGGCACTAGCTTGTTCTAAGTCTCGGTTTGTTGAGGGGTTGTCTTGGTGCATCCAAAGGAGGTGTTCTTGTTGAATACTTGGAGGATCATCCTAGCATTACATTTCGGACCGTGTGTAAGGGCTCGAAATTTCTCCTATTTCCGCATTATTTTAGCATGCATAAGATCTATATAATGAGATAATTAAAATGTTAATTATAAGATTATGTTAGTATGACTAAAAGTATTAGATTATGAGATAAATAAACCCAACAATTGGTATCAGAGCAACTAGGTTGTTTGCATGCTTTCCGTTTACGTTTTTACGGAGTTATTAGGATAACAAAAATAAAATTGATATTTCGTTTAGTATATGATATGGCCGAAATAATTTATGCATGAATACCTACTGATTCTAAAATGTTTTTAGGATATTTGGAATATATTTTGCATATATATTGTTCATTGGTATTTTATTTTTCGGTTTTATTGATTTTTAATGGTTAAAAATTGTTTATTTTGGGAAAAATAGTTAAAATCAATTTTTGGCCGAGATTTTTCAGTATGTTATCACATGTATATCCTATGTTATGAATATGAATTTTCGTAAATTATGGACTTATAAAACATGTGATATGAACTTTAAAAGTTAAAATGCAATAAGATGAATAAAAATGGGTTTGTATAGTTATATTACGAATTTGACTATAAAAATTTATGAGTATGTCACATGCAATATTTAAAATATATGTTGAATTTTCCAGAAATTTATCTCAAATATTGCAACATTATAGATTTTTAATGTAAAAATCGGGTAATTAGTGACATTATTTCGACTTTAATAGTTTAAGTTGGAATTTGGCCATAAAAATTTAACACGATGTCATATACTCCCTCCGAGTCGGAGTAATGGTTCTTACTTCCTTTTTGGTGCGAGTTTAGTGATGGTTCCTCTTTCCATTTTTAGTAACTTTTTTGTGGTCCAAAATCAATTCTGTGTGGGGTAGGGTGTTTTGTGTGGTTTAGAATCATTTCCTTATTTTTTGTGCATAAAGGTAAAGGAACCCTTACTATGACTCGGAGGGAGTATATTATTTCAAGCATGTATAAAAATTTTGAGATTTTTATCTTATTTTATGCTTGAGAAATAATTTTAAAGGTTAAAATCGTACGATTTATGAAGTAAATCGTTAAAATTTGCAATAGTTGTTAAAATGGCCGAAAAATTTAACCCATTATAGTCATATATGATATGTTCATCACGAAATTATTCTTGGGAGCCCAAAGTTTCTGTTTTGATTTAATTTTAATTTGTTAAAGAGTTGCATTTAAAATTGAATAATAAGAGTCATGTATTTAAAATTTCGGCTATTGGGCAGTGTGAAATTTAATTTTCTGTCCATTTCATGGTCTTAAAATGTTTTGGAAAGTGTAAAATTATTATTAGTATTTTATTTTCATTTATGGAACTAATTATTGAATTTTCCGACTTAAAATGCTCGTTTTACGTATTATTTTTGAAATATATATTAAAACCGTATAAATACTAATATTTTAAAGTTCTGAAATTTTAAGAACATTCTAGAATTTTCAAAATTTTAATTTTGAAATTTTCGAAATTTTTATGACTCTTCGTTTTTTTTATATTATTTTCCCGCAAAACCGAGTTAAATACCGAACAATATTAAAATAAAATAAGTTAAGTCATGTTCAAAGTTTGAGTAAGACTAAATTTTGAAACCTAAAAGAGTTGGGATGATTAACTTAAGAGTGAATTCCAATTCACATTATGCATAGTGTTGTTAAACGTTAAAACACGCAATTCCATAAACCGAGGTATACGATAACTATTTATATTATTGATATTTAAATAGGACGATTTGGCTTAGGGTTTGCATGATAGTTCATATATTCATAAGCATTGCATATTTTATTATGAATGTCATGATTTATTTTACGTAATTTTGGGAATTATGTAATTTACTTAGTATGACCTTAGTTTTTAAATCGGTATTTCCCGTAATGTAAGGGGTTACCGATTCGGTTGTAATTTTGTGATCTCGTATCACCCAATTGTAATTTATTTCTATTTTATAATGTATAAAGTAGACTAGAAAAGTTGTAATTTTTGTAAATTTCGGAGACCCTTGAAGACGGTGCCATTCGGAAAGGAGTTCCGAACAAGACGGTGTTTACCTCGAAGTGCGTGCCTCGTGAAGTTCAAGGGACCAAAGGAGTTGGTTTCCGAATTTGTACTTTTATTATTTCTTTTCTAGGAAAGGCCATACTAGGGTTATTTTTATGCTTTTATTTTGCTTTTATATGTTTGCATGCATAGCCAAATCGTCATATATCGTCTCATGCATTTTTCGATTTAGTCGACCTAGTCATTTATTTTATCGATAATTCACCGACTTAGTTCACTTAAACGGAGATAGATAATAATTTGACTAGATCTCTTACATATAAATATTGAGACTTAGCCTTACCAAAAAGTACGGACCCATGAATCCCTTCTTCACAAAAACGTAGGCTCGGCCATACCGGGGTACTAAAATTGTCACGTTGGGTAAGTGGGGTAATAAGATTACACCTTGAAATTTGGTTGATCTCAACGAAAGTATTCGTAACCGTAGTTGCAATAAGTTCGGGCTAAAGACGATTTTTAGAAAATTGTCGACCGAGAGTTCTAAGGTAGAACCGATTAAGAGGTTAATCCACCAAATTCTACCAATTAGGGATGAATCGGCTATACCGTGCCCGAATTAGTACGGGTTTGGGTCTCGGGATTGTTTACTTAATTGGGTAAGAAATCATTAAGTAAATATATTAAACTTGTTTAAAATTTACGAGTTTTGAAAATGACGTTGTTTTAATTCCTTCAATTTTTATTGTAGTTTAATTTTCAACATCATCAATGGCAACCAACGCTCCACCTCTCACTAATGTTTCATGGCTTCGGTCCTTTATGGATCGTTGCAAACTCGATAAGCATGGTTCCAATTTTAAGGATTGGGATGCGCAATTACTCCTGGCCGCTCAAGGTGACGATAAGACTCGTTACCTATCCGAAGCCGCTCCGACCGCTCCGACCGCTCGTTCCGCGGTCCAAACTCGTGAGGCGTATGAAGCCTACATGAAAGAGTCCTCCGCTCATAAAAATGTGCCCATCTTCTCCATGGAGCCGGATCTCCAAAGGAGTATGATCAAGTTGACCACATCGTATGAGATATACACCAAGCTTGCGACCATGTTTTCGCAAACTCCAAGGGTGATTCAATATGAGGCGGCTTCCGCCTTCTTCGACATTACCTTGAAGGAAGGGCAAAAGATAAGCCCTCATGTGCTCAAACTCGTTAAGCTCGCGGAGACTCTAAAAACGCAAGACGTTGATGTTCCCGACTCTCTCATAATTGACCGAGTTCTTCACTCGCTCAATAAGGTAAAATCGTATGCTCAATTCCGGGTGAATTTTAATATGCGAAACCAAGAGACAACATTGGATGAGTTGCATAAGATGCTCGTCCAAGCCGAAAGGGACATGGGACTTCATGAAAGTTCCACCAAGGATGTTTTAAACATCGAAAAGAAAGGGAAAACGAGCTTCAAGAAGAATGCCTTTAAAGGCAAGGGCAAGAAAACGTTCAAGCCCAAAGTGTTGGGGCTGGTGTCCTTGACAATTAAGTACAATGACTTATTAAATCTCTTTAAGGATCACAAGGGCATACTTTTGTATTATTACCAGTTGATCCACGTTTATCAATAACGGTTGGCTTGCTAGATAAGTTTGACGTTATTGTCATACGGATGGCGGTGGTCAACTGGTCCCTATACGTCACACCTATAGGACACGTTTGAGAGATGTGAAGGTATGAAAATACAGTCACATTTTGCCGGATATGACTAAACGGTTAGTCAGAGGTATTGACTATTAAATTAGTCAATAAGATGTTGAGATTATTATTTAATACGGATTAAATAATTTTAGCTAATACGGATTACATGTTTAATTCGTAAATTAAATATAAACAGTTATATATTTAATTAAATATTGTATTCGCGAATTAATATAAACAGTTATATTAATTTAGGTAATTATACAATATCGTATTTTATCAGATCATTATTAATATATCGACTGTATTAATATCTTATGACATGTTACGATTTATAAATAAAACCCGCGAACAACTTAAAGCTAAATGGGTCGAATCACGCATTGGAATAAGGTAAAAGTGGGAAGCCCACTCCTACCCGACATCCAATTCGGCCGGCCTCTTGTAGTATATAAGGAGAGTCCTTCTCCTTATATCGACTACTCTTGGTGCACTGTTTAATTATCTGAAAGTAAAATTAGGGTTTTGAGACATTCTTTTCTCAAATACCTCAGATCTCACATCTAAACTCAATAGCTCTCCCAATATTGCAAGGCAATTGGAGAGGATTTCTAGCACACGCGGCCACGTCTCAAACTAAGTCTTGGGTGCAAGTTATAGGAGGGAGTTTGCATTAATTCCTGTTCTTAGGCCTTTTGCGCGAGGACTAAAGGTTGTACTTCTTTTCTCCTGTTTTTAATCTTATGACGATATTCACAATTGCATATTTCATTATAATCCTGTAATTTTGGGGTGAATACGCGTTTTATTCCCCACAAGTGGTATCAGAGCCTTAGGCCATGAAAATTTTACAATTGTGTCTTTCATAAGTTTTAAAATTGTTGAAAACCGTACAATCTGCTTAGGCACTCGATCGAGTCCCTGTTGCACTCGATCGAGTGCCCTCGTACCAGGCTTGTGCGTGTGATTTTTGTGAGAAATCGATCTTGTTTTTCGATTATTATTTGCATATTGTTAATTAATCGATATTTTTAGCAATATGTGAATCTTTTGTTTTGTTTATATATGATTTACAAGTTTTAAATCCAAGTTATAAACTCGTTTTAATTTAAAAATGCAGCAATTTTTCGAGCCACTCGATCGAGCCATGCTGCACTCGATCGAGTGACCCTGACACTCGATCGAGTGCCCCTGTTACTCGATCGAGTGCTCTCGTTTCGGGGTGTTTATTTTCGAAAATAACTTGTTTTCTTATTTTCACATGGCTTAAAATAATATACTGTATACGGAAATAGTATATTATTTAGTGAAACGGTTCACCCTCGTTTGATACATATTGTTTTTAAAACAGTTTAAAACAATGGATTATATGTTTGTTAAAATTGGTGATTAAAACGGTATAGTCACTTAATTTTAATCTTAAAAGGTGGTTTGGTATAAATTTATTAATCATAATAACGGTATTATGTCATGTATAAATTGTTTTTAGTTGATGCATTTTATTTATCGTCTTGTGAATGCCTTGAATGCTTTCAATAACGTATTTAATTTTTGCAAACGGTTGTAACTTAGTGTGGCCTTAGAAGATTGTGTTACCGTAATGATGGGACACGATCTTGCTTGTAATTTTGAGATCTTGAATCTCCGTTTTGGGTTTTTGCCATGTAATTACTTTTGTATTTAAATTAGAATGTATCTAGGATTACTTTTGTAATTTAAATTAGTAATTTTGTGAAGACCAAAGACAAGACGGAGACCGGATGCTCACTCCCGCTGCAAGGACCAAGATGGAACATCAAGACAAGCTTCTAGGATCCAACGGTGGATTCCAAGTTGTTTTATGTTTATTTTGGTAGGATAGGCCACACTAGGACTTTTATTTACGTTTATTGCATTTATCTTTACGCTTTCATCGATAATAGCTTGCATCATATTCCGCCTAAAAACCAAACCACCTATATCATGCCTGAAAACTGACTCATGTAGAGGTCTCGCGTTAGTTTTCTGTGACAATACAGATGTCACATGTCATTTAAAAGCCATCACTTTATTTAATTCATTCACGCAATGCTAGTTTTTAGTTCACTTAAATATGGATAAATAAAAGTTGATGGGGTCTTCCTCGTATAACCAAAAATTGAGATTAGTCTTTATAAATCAGCCTCCCATGAATCCCTTCTTCGTCGGTAGGCATAATATGACCCCTTCTACGTCGGGTAAGTGGGAACAGATGATTTATTTTATCTCAACATCATGGTCACTCGATAATATTCCAGTGACTGAGATGGACTAATAGATAGGATATACGGAAATCTATCGACCAAGAGTTCCAACGATTGGAATTAGCCAAACTGTGGGCTTATCAATATACGGAAATTGAGTCTTGGGATCGTTTATATAATTCTTGAGGGAGATCAATTATATAAATGCATGAGTCTACAAGTTTAAATTTCAATTTAATATAGACTTAAATCACAACAATAAGTTGCTTATATGGTTTTGTTTTATCTTCTTTTCAGTGTAGAACACGTTCATTAAAACTGCTGTAAAACTAAAATGGCTGGTGAAGACCCAATGCCAAGTGCCAAGCTAGCACGTGAATCCTGGCTAAAAGCCTTCATGGACTCCATGAATCAGTCCACGAGACTGAGGAATGATGGGTCAAACTTCTCTGACTGGGAGGCAGCACTACGGAATGCTGCCATTGCTGACGGAAAGCTCAAGTTCTTAACTGAGCCCATTCCGCCACACCCAGGAACTGGAGCTAGAGCCAACGAAATTCGCGCTCATAGCGATTTCGTTATGGAAGCGGGTGCGATAAAGAACGTACTCATCTATGCAATGGAATCCAATTTGCAAAGACGCTTCATAACCCATGGTGCAAACAAGATTTTCACCACGCTCACTAACGAATTCTCCAAGGCTCCGAGAATCGTTTCTTATGAGCATACCTGTCGCTTCTTTGAGGCGAAACTCCAGAAGGGCCAAGCTGTTAGCCCACATATTCTCAACATGATTGAGAATATCGAGAAACTGGAGTCCCTAAACTGCAAGATCAGTGAGAACATCATCGTTGATCGCATGCTTCATTCGCTTCATGATGGGTTCGCCCTCTTTAGGGCCAACTACTACATGAACGACATGAAGAAGACTCCCCATGAGCTCCACTCCCTTCTCGTACAGACTGAGAAGGATCTTAAGTTGAGTGGGAGTCTTAAGCAGGATGTTCTCATGATCTCCAGTAAGGGGAAAGGTAAGGGGAAGGCTAAAGCTCAGGGCGACCTAGCAGTAGGTAAGCCCAGGTTCAAGAAACCAGGATTTACTAAGAGTGGGCCAGGTGAGTCGAGTAACTCACAAGGCAAGACAAAGAGCAAGGATACAAGCATGGAATGTCACCATTGCCACAAGACTGGGCATTGGAGGCGCTCATGCCCCGTGTATCGCAAGGACATTAAAGCAGGCCGTGTTACTCCTGTTGGTATGTCCTCTTCTTCTTTTATTCACATGATTGAGATTAACCATGCAAGTTGCGGAACTTGGGTACTTGATACCGGTTGTGGTTCTCATCTATGTAATCATGTGCAGGGCCTCCGAAACCAAGAACCCCTAATCAAGGGTGAGGTGGACCTGCGTGTCGGGAATGGAGCACGTGTGGCTGCAGTCTCGAAGGGAACATACGTAATCCAGCTTCCAAGTGGATTCGAGTTATTTTTGTATAACTGTTATTATGTTCCTAGTTTGTCCAAAAACATTATTTCAGTTTCTGCACTTGACAAACTCGGATTTTCATTTGTAATAGAGAATAATAGCTGTATTTTCTCTTTGCACAATATGATTTATGGCAAGGCAGTTTCCATGAATGGAATTTATGTTTTAGATCAAACTACCGAGATATTACATGTGAATAATAAAAGAATAAAGGTAGGTGACAAAGATCAAACTTACTTATGGCATTGTCGTATGGGACACATAAATGAGAAACGCGTTAAACAGCTCATACAGAATGGAGCTATTTCGCCCTTTGATTTCGAATCATATGGCACGTGTGAATCATGTCTCATCGGCAAAATGACTCGTATTTCTTTCAAAGGTGTTGGAATGCGCGCTGCCGACCTATTAGGACTCATACATACGGACGTATGTGGCCCTATGTCGATCAACGCACGAGAAGGCTATAGGTATTTCATCACTTTCACGGATGATTTGAGTAGATATGGCTATGTCTACTTAATGAAACATAAAAGTGAATCCTTTGGCAAGTTCAAAGAATACCAGAATCGGGTACAGAACCAGCTGGGTAGAAAGATTAAAGCACTACGTTCGGATCGTGGTGGTGAGTATCTTTCACACGAGTTTGATCAACACCTAAAAGACTGTGGGATCGTGCTACAGTTGACTCCACCTGGAACACCACAATTAAATGGTGTGTCCGAACGGAGAAATCGAACTTTACTCGATATGGTTCGATCCATGATGAGTCACACCGTTGTGCCTGATTCATTGTGGGGCTATGCTCTTTTGTCGGCCGCTCTAATTCTTAACCGAAGTCCGTCTAAAGCTGTTGACAAGACTCCATTCGAGTTATGGAAGGGAACGGTCCCTAACTTGTCCTTTATTCGGGTTTGGGGTTGCGAGGCTTATGTCAAGTGGAGACACGAGGATAAGCTCGGCCCGCGATCGGTCAAGACATACTTTATAGGCTATCCAAAGGGAACGTTTGGTCATTACTTCTACTCGCCTACCGAACAACGTGTTTTTGTTGCGGCTAGTGCGACGTTCTTGGAGAAAGAATTTCTCGAGAACAAGTCGAGTAATAGAACCTTCGAGTTATCGGAGGTTCAAGAACCAACTACCGAGCAAACATTGGAGGAAACAGTTCCTTCACCCGAGGCTGCGGTAGATATTCCTGAGGAACCTATGAGGTCAGGAAGAGTCTCTATTCCACCGGACAGATACATTGGTATGGTCGAGGAACACGATACAGATGACGTCTTACTCCTAGAGGGTAATGAACCCACAACCTATAAAGGTGCCATGACCAGTTCTGACTCAAAGCTATGGCTAGAAGCCATGCAATCCGTGATGGACTCCATGTATGAGAATAACGTGTGGGATCTTGTGGACCTACCTGCAAAGGTACGTCCCCTTCAATGCAAATGGCTTTACAAGATAAAGCATGCCGTGGAAGGACAACAAGATATCCATAAGGCTAGACTAGTTGCTAAAGGTTTCACCCAAGTGCCAGGCTTGCACTACGATGAGATCTTTGCACCCGTAGTCATGCTACGTTCCATTCGGATTATCTTAGCGATCGCCGCATTTCATGACTATGAAATATGGCAAATGGACGTTAAAACCGCCTTCTTAAACGGTTATTTGGAGGAAGAGTTGTACATGGTACAACCCGAGGGTTTTATCGATCCAGCACATCCTAAGAAAGTTTGCAAGCTTAAGCGTTCCATCTATGGACTTAAGCAAGCATCGCGGAGTTGGAATCATCGCTTCGACCAAGTGATAAAAGAGAATGGGTTCATTCGATCAGTCGAGGAACCATGTCTCTATATCAAGTCGAGTGGGAGCAAGATTGTATTCCTAGTACTGTATGTCGACGACATACTCTTGATTGGGAATGACATACCTCTCTTATCTTCGGTTAAAGCATGGTTGAAAAACCATTTCCAGATGAAAGATCTGGGAGAGGCACAAAGAATTTTGGGCATCCATATCTACAGGGATAGATCACGACGGATGTTGTCTCTCAGTCAGGAATCTTATATAGAGAAGATTCTGGAGAGATTCAGCATGACGAACTCCAAGAAGGGGTTCCTTCCTATGACTCCTGGGCTTCACTTGAGCAAGACTCAAGAAGCTAAGTCAGTGGAAGAGAAAGAGCGCATGAGTCGGATTCCTTATGCCTCGGCAATAGGATCGATCATGTATGCCATGATATGCACACGTCCAGACGTTGCATATGCATTGAGTATGACCAGTCGATTCCAAGCTCATCCAGGTGAACCACACTGGATGGCCGTGAAAAACATTCTTAAGTACCTACGGAGGACTAAAGATTGGGGATTGACTTATGGAGGCGACTCAACGCTCTGCGCCACGGGTTACGCAGATGCTAGCTTCCAAACAGATCGAGATGACTCGAAATCTCAGTCTGGATTTGTCTTTACTCTTAATGGCGCTGCTGTCAGCTGGAAAAGTTCTAAACAGAGTGTTACAGCAGATTCTACGACTGAGTCCGAGTACTATGCCGCCTCAGAAGCAGCTAAGGAAGCAATATGGATGCGTCAATTCTTGCAAGGACTAACAGTAGTGCCTAGTTCGAATGACCCAATCACCGTCTATTGTGACAATAGCGGTGCCATCTTCCAAGCTAAGGAGCATAAGTCTAGCAGCAAGGCTAGGCATGTACAACGGAAAGCTCATCTAATCAGAGATTACGTGGAGCAAAAGGAGATTTTTATTGAAAAGATCGCTACGGATGACAACATAGCTGATCCTCTCACAAAAGCATTACCACGTGATAAGCATGAAGGGCACATTCATTCCATGGGAATTGGATGTGTTCCTAAGTTGTAGTACTCTTTTATGAATTCATGTAATAATTCATTTTCTTGTGTACTCTATTCAACCTTATTGTTATGATATAAAATGTTTTGTTTCTCATGTGGAATTGTACGCCAATTTTGAACACCACAAAGTGAACTGATTAACATTACATCGTTTTGGTCCTTGATTACCCACTTGAGCTGATAACTCAGGTAATCATTTTGTGACGTTGGTTGATGGTGGGTTCAACGAGCCATAAGTCACGTGGATGACTGACCAATCACAAAGGCGAGTTATACGGATATCTCGTAGGACACCCCGTGACATCGTTATGGAGTCCTAAATGTTTTATAACATTGGGTGCCAGGTCGTGGATAGGACCTCCATAGTGTTCCTTAGAGTCGAGTCTTTTGACTTTCAACTGTTTCTTGAGATTAAGACAGATTTTGGGTAACTTTGGTTTCTTTCCCACGGTCACCGTAACAGGGGCTAAGAGGATTTTTTCTGGGTTATTTCATGCTGGGCGATATCGGCAGGATTCGAGTTGAGGGAAATATCCAAACCCTTATCAGGATTTTATCATTTCTCAGGGCCACTCGAGGAGTAGTAACTGAAATGCATGGCCATGCTCGAATACAGATTCGTTTTATCAGTTAAGTTAATCTCTAGTCGGGGAAACCACTCTTGATACAGATCGCTTGTGAGATACGACCTTTGCGAATGCGGATTTGCAAATTGTCTTACATTGAGTGGGAGAAATTTTAAAAGGATATGAGATTCGGTTATCGCACCTACACTTGTACGGACAAGTGGGAGTTTGTTGGAGATTGTGTCCTCCACATGTAGTGTGATAACGTCATTGAACATACCCTTGTACGGACAAGTGGGAGATTGTTGGGGCTGGTGTCCTTGACAATTAAGTACAATGACTTATTAAATCTCTTTAAGGATCACAAGGGCATACTTTTGTATTATTACCAGTTGATCCACGTTTATCAATAACGGTTGGCTTGCTAGATAAGTTTGACGTTATTGTCATACGGATGGCGGGGGTCAACTGGTCCCTATACGTCACACCTATAGGACACGTTTGAGAGATGTGAAGGTATGAAAATACAGTCACATTTTGCCGGATATGACTAAACGGTTAGTCAGAGGTATTGACTATTAAATTAGTCAATAAGATGTTGAGATTATTATTTAATACGGATTAAATAATTTTAGCTAATACGGATTACATGTTTAATTCGTAAATTAAATATAAACAGTTATATATTTAATTAAATATTGTATTCGCGAATTAATATAAACAGTTATATTAATTTAGGTAATTATACAATATCGTATTTTATCAGATCATTATTAATATATCGACTGTATTAATATCTGATGACATGTTACGATTTATAAATAAAACCCGCGAACAACTTAAAGCTAAATGGGTCGAATCACGCATTGGAATAAGGTAAAAGTGGGAAGCCCACTCCTACCCGACATCCAATTCGGCCGGCCTCTTGTAGTATATAAGGAGAGTCCTTCTCCTTATATCGACTACTCTTGGTGCACTGTTTAATTATCTGAAAGTAAAATTAGGGTTTTGAGACATTCTTTTCTCAAATACCTCAGATCTCACATCTAAACTCAATAGCTCTCCCAATATTGCAAGGCAATTGGAGAGGATTTCTAGCACACGCGGCCACGTCTCAAACTAAGTCTTGGGTGCAAGTTATAGGAGGGAGTTTGCATTAATTCCTGTTCTTAGGCCTTTTGCGCGAGGACTAAAGGTTGTACTTCTTTTCTCCTGTTTTTAATCTTATGACGATATTCACAATTGCATATTTCATTATAATCCTGTAATTTTGGGGTGAATACGCGTTTTATTCCCCACACAAAGCGACCAAAGAAAAGACCTTTTCGAAAGGCGCTTCCACCTCGTCTTCAAAATCCGAAGACAAGTGCCATTATTGCACGAGGATCGGTCATTGAAAGCGTAATTGCCCCAAATACTTAAGCGATCTCAAAAATGGGAAGGCAACCGCCGTAGGTAATAATTCTCGTTTAAATTCATGTCAGTTATCAATTTATGTATAGTGATACAAATGTGTTGATATTTACCCTTTTTAATTGTTTTAAAGGGTCACCTCCTAATGATAAGGGCAAGGAGAAGGAAGCATGAAGTTCTTTACTTGGATGGCTATAGTAGCATCCATTTGATCGAAGACTTGAAGAGCTAGGCTTTAATTTTCATATTGTCTTCTTTCATATTTTGCATTTTATTTCAGAACAATTTATTTTCTTGTAAGACAAGGATCCAAGTCCTAAAACAATGGTTGTAATTTTTGATATTAGTGACTTGGTTTTCAACCCAAGTCACTACTTTTGTTCTTAATCATTTACTTGATTCCTAAAATAAATTGCATACCTTGTTAAAACATGAATTATAGTGATTATGTTTAATCACGAAATAAGTAACATTGATACGATCAAGTATAAAATAATCAAAGTGTTGATTAAAACGGAGAACTACACCCCATGAGATACTTTCAATCAAATTAAGAAATCATTAATTCATTATACGATGATCATTTTAAGTGAAAATGAGAATGTATACATCACACCTATAAAACTTCAAACATTCATATACATTGGTTAAATCGAAATTGCTATCCTTATACAAGTAAAAGTTATTGTTAAAAGGATAGAGTGGGAGAAAATATTTCGCTCGCAAACCGCAAACCAATGATATATATGTAGGATCTTAGACAAGATTCATACATGGGAGACTTAAGAAGAGCCCTAAATGAATGAATAGAAGAAACTACGAGAGGACACTGAAGAAACTACGGGAGGACACAAGAGGAAAGGTTCCTTATGTTCATTATTTCAAAGAGAGGAGACATGAGACCCCGTATGAAAACGGAAGGAAAACGGTTCCTAAATAAATGATTTTTCTAAATTTATAAGATAAAAGAGAAAAAATCATCTCAATTCTCTCAATGTAGTTATAAGGGAATTATCATGTCATATTCGTTTCGAGGAAACGAAGACATGAAAGTAGTAATGATTGATTGAATGAAAATAGATCACTATAGGGATAGTGATAGTGATAATGATTCAAGTGATAATAAAGATTTACATGCGAGAGATGAAACGTTCATTTAAGAAATCGAGTAATATTGTTTTTAGTGGGAGCGATATTCATTAAAGAATTGAACCTACCATTTAGAGAGGATGGGTGATTCTTTAAGGTGTAAAGAATAAGAGGTTTTCAATTCTAGATGAACAAATACATTATATCATACGATGATGGAGTTTTACGGGAAAGTTTATTATATTGATAATAAAAGGTCGCCCATTAGAAATCAAAATGTACCCAAGATGTTTGAAAGTAGTTAGAGTAATGAAATCATTAATAACTACAATATAGATTTCAGCACATAAGTGACTAGATAATTTCGAGTGATTCTTTAATCCCTAGTATATCAATACGTCACGAGTTATAAGATAACAGTGGGAGCTTCCCTCAGGAAAGGAACCTCAAGATCTAGAATGGGTTCTAGATATGTGCTCAAATAAGATCATATTATGTGAGATAATATGAGTCGGAAGGAGACCAAAATTTGTAAGTTTTGCAATCATGAATAAAAGGTTTATTCGCAAAACACTAATACAAATAGATGATCGTGCATCAAATGCAATGAAATAGTATTGACTGTTTTTGCATGACAATGTCATTTGAGTTATAATTAACTCAAGATGAAAGATACTTTGTCAAAATCCGAATGGGTTGTAAGAGACAATATTGAACCCCATAAAGTGAACTGGATTGACTTAGTATAGCCCTTAGCCGCTTACATGAAGTGACATCTCAAAGCGACTAGAATGTGAGGCGACTGATGGCAAGTTCAAGTGCCATAGAGTCATATGTGATGACTAGTCGATCACATAGGCAGACTGCAAGAGACACTCTGTCGGGCAAAGTGACCGCTTATAGAGTTCTGGAAATTTTATGATAGTCGGGTCGTGGCAAGAGCTGCTATAGTATTCTTGTGAGTCAATTCTTAGGCTAAAGATTACTCTCCCAAGATGGTACAGTTTAGGCATAACCTTAAACCATTCTCTACGACATTTCGTAACTGGAGTCAAATGGGATTGCTTTGGGATGTGACTGACTGCGACTAATTGAAGGAAGTAGTGCGATAGAAATTGTCCACCCCTTGTCAGGGTTGTTCAAATCTCAAGGCCACTCGAGGAGAAGTTAACTGGAAATGCGTGGCCACGCTCGGAAGGTATCTATGGTAGATAATACCGGTCAAACAGTTATTCTCCAGATCGAGGAAACCACTCATGATATGATCGAATGCAAGTACGACCTCAGAGAGACATCTTGCATTGCGTGGGAGATTGTAATAGGACAAGAGAATTGGTGACGCACACTTGTCGAGGACAAGTGGGAGATTGTTGGGAAATGTGTCCTCAACAATAGTGCGATCACGTAATTAAATCTCATGACGAGAATGCGCAAGGGATGATACGAAATATATTAGTCAACTGACCAACATTAATCGGTAATGATTGGCTAGCTAGAGTTTGACATTACTGTCGTATGACGGTGGTGGTCAGTTGATCCCTTTAGGTCACACCTTTAGGACAATTCCCTTAATTGATAAAGTGATCAAATGTATATTGATACGATTTGATCATATTCCTTAAACTCGTATATCGAGAAATTAGAGGTTAAATCTTATTGTAAGATTTATGTTTAAAATTGAAATGTGTCAATTGTTAAACAATAAACGATATTTTATAATATCGTAATTAGAATTAATCGGGTTATAATTGCTACAAAAGTTGTAAATCGTATTGACGATTATTTAAAGTGACCATTTTACACATTAGTAATTTTGAATTACTTGTCAACTTGATAAATGAGATTTATTCATTTATGAATAATATTTACATGGTAAATATATAAATGATTAAATTAAAAATAATTGTTTTATAATATTGTGACATATTGTATGTCACATAACATGAAATTATAAAGTTGACAAAATTGTAAAATGTGGTCCATATTATTGTATGTGTGCCGGTTTTAGGGTATGTAACAAGGAATGATTTAAGTGTTTTTTAATTGTTAAAAACACAATCATTAAAGTACCTTGAGACTATTACCTATGAGTCACCCTATCTACATGGGAAAGAGGTGTGTTCCCCCTTGGAGCCCTCCCCTATCCGGCCACACCACACCTCAAGCACCACACCATAAATAAGTATCAGATACTCACTCTAACCCTAGTTCTAATGCTTGCATAATTTTTCTAAGTATAGAAAAACTAATAAAATCCTCTAAGAATTATTATAAGATAATATTAATACTAGTTATATAAAAGATATAATATTAGTATACTAAGTTCATATTAGAACTTAAATTGTTTAAGGAAAACCGATTTTGGCACTAGCTTGTTCTAAGTCTCGGTTTGTTGAGGGGTTGTCTTGGTGCATCCAAAGGAGGTGTTCTTGTTGAATACTTGGAGGATCATCCTAGCATTACATTTCGGACCGTGTGTAAGGGCTCGAAATTTCTCCTATTTCCGCATTATTTTAGCATGCATAAGATCTATATAATGAGATAATTAAAATGTTAATTATAAGATTATGTTAGTATGACTAAAAGTATTAGATTATGAGATAAATAAACCCAACACTCACATGATCGTCGGAGCGTTCCTTCAAATGATGGTAAGTTTGATTGAACTTTCATGAGTATAGATGATCTCGCATGTTTACTGGTTTTACATTTCATTTGCTAATGATTGTTGGTTACATTCATTTGTTGTAAACATGACTGGGAGAGCATCTAGTTACTCCCGACTGATTGTCGACCCCCTTCTCAGGTTGTTCAGGTGGTCGTTGTTTGGTTGATGCTTGCTTGGGGAATGTGCGAAGAGAGCTTAATAAATTGTTTAGGACCTTTGCTTTAAATTTTTAAGAACCTTTGAATAATGTATTAGTTTGGTTTTCGTTTTGAGTATCGATCCGGATTTGGGTAAGGTGTTTCCGCCACCTTAACCCAGTTATCATTGAGTTACACTCTGATATTCTTTTATATTATGTTTTTCCTTTATTTGGTAATCTGGGTTGTTACACTTACAATAATGTTGACGGGTAGTGTAATACTCCATTAAACCGAATAGGTTATTCGGGTGGGGTAACCCCTTGAAGAGGTTCATTGATAGGCTTATATGACTAGTGCTTAAAGGGATTGAAAGTACTACTCATATCAACAAAGTGCACTTTCTTTTCTGGTTATCCATGCGAAAGAACTCCAAAGTTAAGCGTGCTTGGCTGGGAGTAGTCTTAGGATGGGTGACCTCCTGGGAAGGTTTCCGGGATGCGCATGAGTGAGGAAAAAATGCGCTGGAAAGGACTCGTGTTGGTCTGTGGGGCCAGTACATAGCCTAGCGAGCTACCGTGGCTAACATTTCCGGTCCTAGGTTTGGGCCGGGGTGTTACAAGTGGTATCAGAGCAACCTTGCGACCGTCTGGTGAGCGCCCGTGGTCTGGTGTACCCTGGGCACCAACTACGCGGGGGAAGATTCCTGGTTTAGCTCGGCTGCGGTCGGATGCTGCCAGGCGCAACGAGGACGTTGCGTTCTTCAAGTGGGGGTGTGTAATACTCCATTGAACCGAATATGTTATTCGGGCTGGGTAACCCCTTGAAGAGGTTCCTTGATAGGCTTATATGACTAGTGCTTAAAGGGATTGAAAGTACTACTCATATCAACAAAGTGCACTTTCTTTTTTGGTTATCCATGCGAAAGAACTCCAAAGTTAAGCGTGCTTGGCTGGGAGTAGTCTTAGGATGGGTGACCTCCTGGGAAGGTTTCCGGGATGCGCATGAATGAGGACAAAATGCGCTGGAAATGACTCGTGTTGGTCTGTGGGGCCAGTACATAGCCTGGCGAGCTACCGTGGCTAACATTTCTGGTCCTAGGTTTGGGCCGGGGTGTTACAGGTAGAATCTATAATAGGGAACCCTCGATGTCGTTCTAGAGTTGCGTGAGGAGTCCTTGGATGCGTATGTCAGGTAGGTGATCCTAGTCGGTCAAGTATTTACTTTGTATTGTTTTCCATACCTGTTGTTTTCCATACCTGTTGTGATTATGTCACTGTATGATTCCTGTATACGGCTGGTATCGATATTGGTGATGATGTAGTGATGGTGACATTGTTGAGGTTATGGAACATATGTGTGGGACCGTTGCGGGAAACGACTCTCACTCCTACGATCCCTCTTCGTGGAACCTGCCACGGAGAGGATGTGCACATTAAGGATTTGGGTACTCTTTGCTGCGAGCAAGTGGGGAATGATACGCTGAGATGATTTAGTAGTGTTTGTGTGTTGGTGTGACGGTACAGCTGTGTGTCGTTGACTCATGTGATATGTGATTCAGGTTACTAGTATTGATGATTGAGTATCGTGACTTGTATTCTTTTATCCTCGCTTAAGTATGTTATTGTGCTTGTACTGACGTGTGTGTTCGTGTGTTGGTTTCCTATATGCGTCTGCGATGTTCCATTGTTGTATATATATGGTAAGCATTGCTATAGTTTCAGGTGTAGATGTTTGGATGTTGTGCTTGCTGAGTTGTTTGCTTATATGACTGGGACGAGCGGACGAGAAGTGACATCGCAATTGTCGTTAGTGATGTATATAAAGTTCAAAACTTGTACTTCTTTTGATAGTGGTCTTGTTGTGCACTTGTAATAATCTTTAACTTGTTCTTGGATGGTCTATTTGTTATATACTTATCTCGGAAAACCAAGATGGTAACATTCCCGCCGACTAAGGAAGGTCTAGATAAGGCTATTTGGAAGTCGGGGTGTTACAAGGGTACTCGACCGAGTACCTCCTAGGGAGATTTCTGTGTAGCTACTATTTTGGCGTAATCGGCTGAGTAACTTATGTACTCGGCCGAGTAGGTTCTTAATACTCGACCGAGTACATCTGAGTTTGGATTCAATGCTTTATTTTGAGATGTAGGCTATGTGTTTACGTTTATCTCTAGTTTTTGAAGTTAAAAAGATGGCATAAAAAAGATTTGCTCCTTTTTATTGCGACAATCACCATGACTGTTGATGAGGTCGGTCGTCTAATCGAGCAAAACAAGTCGCTTAACGAGGCCCTAGAGAGCGTGAATAAGGGAAATGAGGTATTAGTAGCTGATGCGTCTATCATCACCACCGTTATCTCACAAACATTTTACTAATCTCTAAATATTTTACTATGTGTTATATATATTATTTAACTCATTTTAAATTTAAAATGAATACATTATTCTTAGGAGGTGTTTGGTTGACAACTTTGGAATGAAACGGAATGGATTGGGTTGATTCAAGTGTTTGGTTGGGTGATTTTGGAATGGAGTTAGATACCCAATGGATTCTAACTCCACCTCTCCCCCTTGGAACCTCATACCCACCTCTCCCCCTTGGATTCGAACTTCATTCCTTCATATTTATTATTAAAATGAACCAAACAAGCTTTTAATGGAATGGAATTAGAGCCCCATACTCAGGGGCGTCTTAAAATTTTGGGAGACACTGTGCTAAAAAGTAGAAGGGGCCCTTTAGTATCAGAGTATGGCCTTTTGTGGTCATTTTTAGCGATAATGCTTAAATAAACATTGATTTTCAGTTATCTATCTACTTGGCAAAAATTTTGCCCTTGTCAGCCGTATTAAGATACTATTCATTGAGTCATTGTATATAAAAGTTTTGTAAATCATACTCCGTACATCGTAATTCATACATATGTAAATATAAAACGATATTTGGTGGAGCATATTTTTTATAATTTATGATAATATTTCACTATCTTAAGAAATATTTTGATTATATACTTTATTAAATAAGCAAATTATGTTTTCTCACTCATAATAATTATATGAATTATATGAAAGGGGTAAAAGGGGTAATTAGTACCAGAAATTTATTTTGCAATAGGGTAAAAGTGTCAAATAAAAATGAAAAGACGAAAAAAGAAGGCAACATAAAATAGGTAATGTGAACTAAAAAAAATTAAAGTGCAAAAATTGGTGTTACTAGTGTTCGAACTGGGGTGGATTTAGAAGTTAATTGTAAAACTAGTTTTTGAACCCGTGCACTGCACGGGTGGAATTGAAAGTATTATTTGAGCTCATTACTTTGTAAGAGTTGCAGCGCATATGGTCGGTAATTGTAGTTACTTTTGTTTATCTAGATTTATAACTCGAAAAATATGATGATCTTACAACATTCAAGAAAGATTTTTACTATTAATTTTTGACTTACATTTTAATTTTTAGGCGTTAAATTTAAAATATAACTAACCTTATATGTTTTATTTTTTAGTTTCAATATAATTTTTGAGTTAAATTTTTATAAAGGTGCTTGGATTCTTTTCAATAAAACTCGTAAAATATAAGCTCAAATTATTTAGTATAAAGCTTCAAATCTATAGTATAGATATATACAACTGGTTGTATAATCCACTAACTGTAAAGGAAATAATATGTGATTGAGTCCTTCAAGTTGAAGAAGTCAACTTTTTAATTGGAGGCATTGAATATTAAAATATCCGCTTTAAATAATTGGCAAGATTCACGGAGATAGTTTCAAACTTGTCATAAATTTAGGTACATTATTATTAGAGATAATTCGGCCATAATTGATTATTTTTGATGTTATGAAAAGTTTTATAATATATAATTATGTTATATTTGTTAGGAAAAAGACATATTTTAAGACTTGAAAAAGAACAAATTCAATTAAAAATGAGCAAATAATATCTTTTGAAGTATTATTTTGAGTCATTCACATAAAAAGTGAGAGTTTTTGGTCGTTTTTGGAGTAATTTTTGCAGTATCTTTGGAAATATTGTTATTTTCTTAATTTTGGTTTGTCTCTTAATTTTTTATGTCGATCAAGATAATTTTAAATGTGCATTAAAATATTGCAATGATAACCTTGTTTTCATATTAATTTTAAAATTTAAAATATGAATATAGTGTTAAATTTAGGCAAGATAAGTTAATTAGGTAAGGTGATACTTGGATAATTTTACTTATTTTTGAAAATCACACCATTGATTTTGATTTACTTACTTTTTATAGGTCAATCAATTACAACATTTATAATACTATAAGTCTATAATTATAATTATAATTATTTTCTTTTAAAATTACGATTTACAATTATAGCAGCTAACACGTGACATATGATTAGGCTACGTCAAGTTTTTGATTTAAGTTGAATATTATAAACGGAATATTACAAACGGAATATTATAAACGGAATTACTCCTTTAAGTCGAAAATTAATGTTAATATTTTTATTGGAATTAACATGTTTCCGATTTCACCAAATTTGGTCGAAAACTAAGGAGAAAATTAAGGTTAATATTGTTAATGAACGGAATAATATTTCTGATTTTAGGGATATTTTTTTAAAAATATATATCTATTTTTCTAAACCAGTATACCATATTTGTCGTCAATTAAATATGGCAATTATCATATATGACAATCATTTAAATATGACAATCATATATATTTTTGATTTTCAAATCATGCTTACACAAATCCGACAGAAAACACCACATGCCCAACATATTTTATTTTTTAGGACTTGACACGTGGCGTATTAATAGTTATTGACACATGGCACATGTATAGGTGTTGACATATGGCGATCAAATAAGCTTCTGGTATTTGCTTTAATATAATATATGATATGATACTAACACTTTAACCACTAGATTAATGCACTATTAATGCCATTATTAATTTGTAACAATGTTCAAACTATATTACCGTGAAAGGTATTGTAAACAGGCCCCCAACTTTGGAGGCCCGGTTCCTGGGCTCCACCTGCACCAGACCTTAGCCGGCCCTGCCTATATTATTAGGTTTTTCATTCCGTCCATTTCTACGCACTGAACCAAACGACCCCTTAAATAAGAGTTTATGTTGAAAGTAAGGATCTCATTGGCTGTGAGCCTGTGACGGTGGCGGATATAGGTTCCCTCGTTCCCGTACCCACAAAAAAAACTCGTACCCATAACCACCCCACCACCCATGATGAGTACAAGTTTTCAAATCCATGCTCGTCCCAACGGGTGAAAATATAAAACCGTACCTGCCCCAATTACTCATTAACCCGCTACATCATAATTTTACCAAAATTGATAAGACAAACGTCCACGCTTTTCCATATTATTTACCATTGTGGGCAGATCTGACAAAACATGACTCCACCCGTATATATGACCTAATCCAACCCAACCTGGTGAGGGTTAGTTAGGGTCATAGACCTCTAAATCTTGGCCATTGGCTTGAAATGACCCGTTATTTTAGGGTCGAAACCCGAGATCGACCGTTCGGTCCGATGAGTCGAAAATAAATTCAAAATATTATTAATATATTAATATTCTCATTAATAATATACTTACTAAAATAATGAATATCATTATATATATAAAAGCAAAATGTAAAACTGCTGATGTGGCGCAACCAGGTTTCAGAATTGGGATAATGAAGCTCTCTCATTCAACCTCATAATTTCAGTTTTTTTCGGCCAATAACGTGAATAATAACCGTCATGTCAGCTTCCATTAAATATCAACTTATTAATTAATATTCCAACCATATAATTACTTAAATTTCTCTTTTCTACCTTATTTATCTTTTATTCTTTCTCTTTCCTAAATCTTACTTTATCTCACTTAATCTTTTTCACCCCTTATATCCTTTTCTATTTCATTACTAAAACCTCCTTTTATTGGAAAGTTATAAGTTTATATTTTTTAATTATATTTTACGCTTTTCAAGTTATACGTCAAACTTTTAATGTCAACATGTTCATATATATATATATATATATATTATGTTATAGATATACTTTTTCATTTTTCTTTAAATAAAGTATTTAAATATACACCACATAAATTATTAGTATATCTAACAACTTTAATTGATCATTTCCCGTCAAAATTAAAATTGAACAACCCGTGAATTTTCACGGGTGGCTAGTAATAATAGTAAAAGATTAAAAATACTAAAGATGATTTTATTTTACAAAGTATGTTTTTTTCATTTTACAAAGTATGTTTTTTTCAGTTGAAAAATTAAAAATAAAAGACAAAATTTTGCACGGACCCGTATTCTGACCGTAATCCACATTTTGAAGACGAAAGATTAAATTGTGAACCATTTAGGGTGGTAATTAGTAATTACCGACATAATCAAATAATTATGGCGCTTCCACTTCTCCTACCACCCTAATTTTTACCTTCTTCCACAAATCATAACACCAATAATTTTTTTGAAATCCTATATTCTTGTATAAAAATTATCCTCAATAATACTCGTATATATATATATATAATCCCTAAATATAAAACTGGTGCAAGGTTGTTGTTGGTCCAAAATCAATTTAATTGGTCGTATACCAATCAATCGATCAATAAATTCCTTCATTTTCCCCCAATTATATGGTGTAGAAGAGCGATTTTGAAGCTCTTCGTGCAATTCGATCACTCCGCCGGTAATTAAATCGCACGATCTTGTTTGATTGGGGGATCGGATTGCTTCTTATTTTGATTTCGAAGATCGAATTGTGTTTCGTTGAAGCTCAATTGTATTTTTGATTTTTGATCGGATCGATTAGGATTTCAGCAAGCTTTCAAAGTTTTTGAATTTATTGAATTAGGGTTGCTGTTTGATTGAGAAAATGGCGACTGCTCAAGTTTTGTCGGAAACGGCGAAAAAAGAAGAGCTTAGAGAAGCTGGCAGACGTCGGGTAATCCTCGTGATTGTTGAAATTTGATTGCATTTTTGATTTTTTTATTTGTGCTGTAGATTATTCTTTTTCCCCAATTCTGTTGTGTTTATGCTGTTTTCATTTTGTGGGATTCAACAATGTTGCAATGTGTGTGGTTTCCGCAACTTTGACCGTCTTTTTTACGAATTTTGGAATTTTAGATGGTGTTTGGCGAATTTCGGGATCTTTGGTGTTGATTGTTGAGGTTTTGTTGTCAATGTGCTACCTTTTTTGGCCCTCGTTGACTCGATCTATGAACAACATTTCGAATTATCAAGGTTTTGGAGGTTACTTTGGCTGCAGTTTACCACATTTTGAGGTGATACTGGCCGATTAGGCCGTGACCACTTATACTGAGACGGTGACCAAAACCTAGATTTTAATATAATGCACAGTGTTATCTTGAATGGCATGATGTTTTGCTTGTTCAGTAACCTATGTGATTGAAGTAAATGCATATGCTATTGTAATGAAGTAAATTATTGACCGAACAGGACTCCAAATTGAAGAACTTATATATTGATCATCTTTCTATAATGTGCATATATTTACAGCTTGAAGAATTTAGAAAGAAAAAAGGAGCGAAAAAGTCAGCAGCTACAAGTCAACCACGCACTTCTAATCTTACAACAACTGAGAAACAAACGTCTCAACATGAACCTCCTCCTCCACCACGTAATTCTGTAGGTCTTGGCTATGCAATGACAGATGTAGTTACAGATAGTTCTGGTGATACTAAAAACGATCATGGTTTCACTCATAATAGTGGTTCTGAAACAGTTTCACAAGAACAGGTTAATAGTGGAAGTGGTAATTGGAATTCATCTAATTTGCTTTCTGTTCTCCCTGTACAAGCGGGAAATGGGAATGATGCTCCAGATCTAGAGTACCAAAAAGGTTCTGTATATGTAAAAGCATCGAAATTTCCTTCCTTTGAGACTGATGTTGGCGACGGAAAGCATGAAGTTGCAGTATCTTTGGGTAGGCATGGCAGTCTGCAAGATGGTAGTAACAGTAATTTCTCCTCTAATTTCTATGGAGGAGATATGGACACTAACGCTTCTCTAATCCTTCCAAACACTAATGACAGCTCCAAAAATTTTGGACGTTTCACCAACTTATTACAACAACATGATGAACCTGGTTAGTGTAGCAGTTTGCTATTTGCCTTTGTTTTCTGTATAACATTAATATTACACTTGCTTGCCGTAATTCATTATGAGTCTTCCAGGAACTACTTCTCAATGTTTTCTATTTATGGTAAGGCTGCGTATTTCCGTCCTGCATAATCTGCCATGAGCTGAAGCCTTTGAGGCGCTTGGGGAATTTTCGTTGTTATTACTGTGGCATTTTTTTTGTCTTGGGTTCAAATGTTCGATTGATTCAACTGATGTTTCTGCACCACTATCTCTTTTTGTGCAGAATCAATGCAGCCTAATATTAAATCTCAGGCATCTACATTGGACGTTGGTTATAACCAGCAAAGACCGGCATTGAAGAATGATCTAACTTCTGATATTGATGAAAGAAGACCTAGTGATGTAGTCGAGAGCTCTTTGACATTTGGTAGTCAACAGGCATCTGAACCGCTTTCAGAAGGTTCGAATTTCAATTCAAGTGTTCCAATTCATGGAATCTTATCTTCAGCTGCTGCCGAAACACATTTCAGAAGATCCCGCCCTTCGTTTCTTGATTCTCTTAAGATTGGTAACGATTCTCCTGCATCTGGCCGGCCTCTTGCTGAAAAGGGAAGTTTCACAACCTCCAAGCTTCCGAGCAATGATTTTTTAGCGTCATCACGGGTTCCAGAGGCTACGACTTTTTCTCCAGCTGAACCTCTTCCGACTCCAATGTATTCAGATACAAATAGTATTCATTTTGGCAATGGGTTTATGGGACAGAAGATCTTAGAGAACAACATGGATAGTAAGCTTCAGTTCAGTTCACAGAGGCAGAATGAAGATTTTGCTGCTTTAGAGCAGGTATTTCGCTTTCTTTTCTGTTTTTAACCTCCTTGCCGGTGATTTCACTCTGTAGAGGGAACCTTTATGATTTTGTCTGCTTTAAAATTTCACTTCCCGGCATGTTTGACTTCCTGGAAGTTCCAAAGGCACTTCCTGTGTATTCTAAAGTTCTTCCCACTTCCTAGACTCGGGTATGTGCATGGAATATGGGTACATATCCAAGTGTGGTACTCTCCATTGGTTCATATTAAAATCTGGATCGGACATATGGACATAGAACCATAGAGGCATGGCTCCGTACGATTAATAATTGAAAAATGAAAAAAAATTAAAAAAATGAAGTGAAGCGATATTTGAGATTTTGGGCTAATATTCTCCAAATTTGATATTATATCCAAGTGTGGTGGTCTCCATTGATTCGTACTAACTTTTAGCTTCTGCTTGCCATTTTTCTTTGTTATCCCGGTCAAGCCGTCTATTAGTGATTCTTGTTTATATGTTTTATGGTTGAATCCATGTTGAGAGATTTTGAACTATCAGTCTTCTTTGTTGCGCACAAGCTGTCCACTTTTTATACAAGCCTGGCTGTATTACTTTTACATAACTTTGCATTCAACCAGGCATCTGTGCTATCATAAGAATTTCTAATTTTTCATAGGCTTCCTATGCCCTCTCTCTCCCTAAGGCTTTTTTTTGTATGACCTGTAGCACATAGAGGATCTGACACAGGAGAAGTTCTCTTTGCAACGTTCAATGGAGGCTTCAAAATCTTTAGCAGAGTCTTTAGCTGCTGAAAATTCGTCTTTGACAGAAAGCTATAACCAGCAGGTTGGTGTTACTTCTGTTGATTTATGCATGGTTTCTCAAGATGTACCCAATTGATGTCCTGCTAAGATCGGGATGTTTTTTAGTTTCTGTAGTATGTTTGTTTTGGCTGGATTATATTTATTTCTCAAATTTTCTGATTAAAATATTGCGGATCTTTACTATTGTATGGTAAGACAGCAATTATATAGTCAATGGATGTTTGTGACGCGTGGTGATAGCTGGAGTTCTTAATTTGGTGCTTGCTTGTGGGTCACACTCTCTGGAAATCTGATTAGTGTTTTTAGCAATTTTCAGCCTTTCATCAGAATGATAACTTGTCCCTAACACAATGACAGTGTTTGTTGCTGCACTTTATCTGTTATCGTGCTGTTCGTACCTCTTTTCCATAGGCAGTATTGAACTTTGAATTTATTTTGTATTTTTCTTCCCTCAAACCTCTTAATATGGGTGGGCATTTTTTGTTGTGGGTGAAGTTGTTCTGAAGTTTCGATGGTAGGCATTTTGTGGTGGCGAGTCCAAGATAAGGGTCCACTTTGTTTTGTTGAAGGGAAGAAATGTATCAGTAATGTTTCAGGATTCAGTCAGTTTGTAGGGATGTTTTTCCAACCTAGACGGACTTCAGCGAGGTGACCAAGGATGTAACTTGTCTCTGGATTCCGGATATAGTTCAGAACCATGGGCGCTCCTGATAGGACATTGGATTTCTCTAACCAAAGGCTTAGTGATCTCAAGTGCAATGCATTTTCTTACTCCTCACTCTTTCATAGCTTCTCCATTAAAGTGCCTAACATGCAAAGAAAACCTAGTCTTCCTCACTCACCTGTTAGCATGCTTTCATGAGAATTGGCCAAGCTTAGGATGCGGGAAAATTTTTAGAGCATCCATGCTTTTGTTTTGTGAACTAGTAGAAAAAATATTCAGAACTCAGGAAAGAGCACGTCTGGCAGTAAGTAGGCCGTTATTGTTCATGCTTGAGTGGTGCTTTCACTACAAGCCCTTGTTCATTAAAAAGCTTAAAAAACTTTTATCATTTAATTTCTTCCTTCTTTGTACAGATTTAAATGTGTTCGAATTTTATAGAAACAATTCCCTAAAGGTGCTGTACACTTGTACTACACCAGTGTTTACTCGGACTATCAGACGATAATCTTGTGATAACTGTGATTCTATATACTGCTTGGGTGTTTCCTTAAACAACTTTTTTTAATATTTATGTATGGGCATGTCTTTTGCGAACTTGACATTGATAGCTGTGTTCTGACTTTTTGGAGCTACTTTCAGGCAAGCTTTGTGAGTCAGCTAAAGGCTGAGATGGGAAGATTGCAGGAGGAAATCAAGGCCCGGTCGGTAAGTATCATTGATTTTGGATGTGATAAATTAACGGCTAACAATTTTCGTACAAGCAGTTAGTGAATGAAGCTGTGGGCACTGTGACGTATTTATGAAACTAATATCTCTGGAAACCGATAATTGTCCCCGAGTGTTATCTAAACCTGTCGATAGATCTGGGCTCGGCCCCGTTGAATCTTCTAATGTATTAAATAGGTTAATATACTATTTACTATCTCTGCTTTTATAATTCTGTCGTATTGGTGTAGTAGGTTGAGCTTGAGGCTATAAAGGCTGAATTTACAAACGCACATCTTGAATGCAATGCAGCTGATGAGCGTGCAAAGCTATTGGCTTCTGAAGTCATCAATTTGGAAGAGAAGGTGAGTGTTTCTCTTTTAATTCCTCTGTTCTGTCCTTATGACACTTGCTTGCAGCAATAGACAATTCCCGCCCTTCACCAGAGTAGCTTCTCTTACGAAAGTTGAGCGTGCTATTATTTATTTGGATTTACTTATGTTCGTATGTTTGCATTCCCTCAACTCCTCAAGAATTGACTTATTCACAATGTTAAATATTGGTGATATCACCAACTGACATCGGAATTATCAAGGTTTTTAAGGTTACAACTCAATAATTGACTTAATTTCTCCGTTTTATCAATAATTTTATTAACACCGTCATTTAAATGATTTAATTATTTTTTTTAAAAAAAATAACATTAAATTTTTTTCATTAGATTTAGATTGATGGATTAATATTGATGTAATATTCTTGAAGTGGTGGTTGTGGGCTCCACGAATTGACCGGAGTAAGGTGGACGAGTGCACGGTGGGCGAATTCGTCGCAGCGGTTGAACGTGGTTGAACATGCCACAGTGTTGTCTGAAGTTGTTGGTGTCGCCCGGTGTTATGCCGGGGAGTGGGTGGTCGTTGTGGTGGAGTATGGTCGGCGCAGATATCGGGGCGAAGAATGGTGGTCGGTGTTGGGAGAGGGCTAGGGTAGAGGTTGTCAGGTGGTGGTTGTTCGGTGTTGGAGAGGGTTACATGTGTCTGTTTGTTTGTGTTCTTTTTGGGTTTTTCAATCTCTTTTGTTTTTCTTTTGGTCGGGGATGAGAAATGAGGGGTATATAGGATTAATGAGGAAAAATGTGTGGGATTGAGCAATTTTGGTGTGCGGGATTTAGCATTTCCCCTTTTCAATGTGGGACAATAATATATTAAGAAGTACACCATCTTTTATCATAATTAAAATATGAGCAAATAATAATACTTCTTTCATACTAATGAATTGTTTACGTTTTCTATTTTAGTCCATTCTGCTTAACTGTCTACGTTTCTATGTATGGATATTTTTTATCTATTAAATGATTCGCATACCCTTGTCTACTTTTATACTTTTGGGGGGTGGGTGCCAAAATATGAGGGGCTTATATGAGAGTAGTTGTGTAAGTGAACATATGTAAAGTAGACATAGGCGTTGTTTGGTAAACAGCATATTGCAAAAAAATTAGCATATTGAGGCAATTAGTAGGTTTGACCAAACAATATGCTATCTGGACTGTTTACATATTGGAAGAGTAGAATGAGCTTCAATATGCTCTTTTGGAATATGCTGATCCACCCAGCATATTCAAAGAGTATATTGGCAAAATTAAAAAATTATCTTTTTACCCTTCAAAAAACATTAGCCCTATTTTTGACAAATATTACTCAATAATTTATTCATGCCTTTTTTTGTCATTTGACACATGATTGAGATAATCTGCTAATTTAATCCTGCTAATTACCAAACACCTCTGACAAATTCTGCTAATTGAATATGCTAGTCAAAACTGCCAACAAATTCTGCTGGTCAAATCTGCTTTTACAATCTACTCCTGCTAATATCAATCCGCCGTTTGGTAACAGGGCCATACTCACTTTCATAACACTTGTGCAAAAAGTAAATGTAAAAGATTCAATAGAATGATAAATAATACAAAACTTATACTTAAATGAAAGCATTTTTCGCAACGAATTCAAATATCTAAGTTTCAAAATGTTTTGCATTATACTTTTTGGTTTGATTGATAATCAAACAATTCTTGTATGTAAAATATAGTTGTGATGTTGAGAATATTACATAGTATCTTTGTCATAATCTTCGAAGATCTTATAATATACTTTCCTAAAATTAAAAAAGATGGCGTGGACTCTCTATATGCTCGGGAAAAACCTCTATATATATGATTTTTCTATCAGGTAATTCAGGTTCACAATGATTGCCTTTGAATGTCTGAATAAAGCAAAATGTCTCCCTTAATTTTCGCATGAAGGATATGTTATGTACATGTGATGGGACCCTGTTGGGCTGTTCTGTAATAGGCAGACCAGGGAGTATGCTTTTTCAATTGCTCTGTGTCTTCGAAAAATGACACCTAAATGCAAACTTTCCCTTAAATGCAAACTTTTTGTAGGCAGGGTTTTTAATCGTACACTATGACATAGGGTCATAGGTGTATGTAATGCAACACCTTACTAAAAGAGTATGTCCTATCAGTTGAGTTTTGGTTGCCCACGTCAATCGGCTGCACTAATTAATCATTGTCACTAATACTCTATTACACAGACCTGTTGAAATTCAATTTATTTTTTTACGTAGTAGAACCTTAGTTTTAATGCTATTTAATCTGTCACATGTCTCTCTTTTGTGCTTCTGAACTGAATTTGTTATTCGATATTGCTCTGTAGGCCCTAAGGTTGAGATCTCATGAGTTGAAGCTGGAGAGGGAATTGGAAAACTCAAATGCTGAAATTACTTCTTACAAGTATGAATTTTTTAGTTTTGTGTTATAGAACAGAAGTTGCACTTTTTTGTAGTCTAATACGGAGTACTTTTTTACTGGTTTTATAACGATGTGTTTTCAACTTATCTGCTTAACATTCTTTTATCGTAGTTTATGGCACATAGTGGACTATAAGGTAATTATTTGATTCTAACATTTGAGTTATGGGGACTAGCTTATCTAAGGGGGCAGGTTTCTGTTTACTTCTGATGCAGCCAAAGGTTCATCGATCTTTGATCTTGGGATATAGTGATAGTGGCCTAAGTGTTTATTTGAAACATCTTCCCGTTGATGTTGTAGTAAAAGTAACCTATATCCAAAGGATTTTTAGCCAAAATATCCATTTTCTTCAAACTATTCCCCAATTAGCCAAATGATAATTTTAAATAATAAAATAACTATTGAATAATTCTGGATTGTTTTTCACGGGGCCTGCCTTTTGCAGTAGATGGTATCCTGTGGAACTTGATTGTCTGATGTTTACGTCGATCTACGGAATAGGGTTTGTAGTAGTTCAACGGCTTGTAGGTCTTCATAGTAGTTGGTGAGTGGTATTTCAGTGCTTACATGGCACTGATAGCTTTCTCTTGGTCTTCGTTGTGCAGAAGTAGGTATCTTGGCCTGGTGACTCGTCACTTGTTCAATATTCCAATCAGTAGTGTCTTGTTACAGTCTTTCTTTCTTCATGACGTCTCTCACGTTGTTCATGTGCAATAGTTGATTTATTTTGCCTTGCTATTTCATCACCTTATTTGGTATTTTCATGTAAAGATTAACACGCCATGAATTATTATGCAGGAAAAAGATGTCTAGTTTAGAAAAAGACCGTCGTGATTTGCAGCAGACTATTGATGCTTTACAGGAAGGTACATAATCATTACAAAGTTTACAGTTCATTTTCAGGCAGAAGAAAGTAAGAAATACTAATCTGTCGCTTGGATCAGCAGAAGATAGCTAATGCAATGACTGTATTTGTTTGGGGATTTGCATTTGAGCATTTTTGCACATTACGTGAAACTGCAACTATATGGAGATACTCTAAAATTTATGACGTCACATTTCATCCTATTTCTTTCACCAATTATCTGAAAAAAAATGCGTCATTGATGCAGAGAAGAAACTGCTGCAGTCTAAACTACGTAAATCTTCTACTAGTGGAACTTTGGTGGATCTCAGTAGGGCGCATAGCAAGAAAGATGTATCCACTTCTACGAATGATTTGCGTATGTGAATGGTTCTGCCCTTTTTCCTCGCATGTTGTAATTTTATCAACTCAGGTGTCTGTTGATTGGTAAAAATCTTGGTGATTGCTGCATATTTCCATAGTATTTAGTCTCCCGTGGTTTTTTTTGTTAGTCTTTTATTGCTTACTAAAAGACTAATACACTCTCTAGCTCCACCTGTCCAAATTTAATTGTGACATGTCACCTGATATAATAACGAATTAATTTTGCCTTGCCGAGAAGGTGAATGTTGAGAAGGTTACTCTCAAGCTGAACGCTGAAATTTAAGACAAAAATTACAGCTTGAGATTTGTGCTGTATGGCCAATGATGGAGTAGTAATGGTTGCAGGAAGTGAACAATTATCAGTTTGTCAATTGGATTGACTAAAGTTGAGAATCTTCCACAGGCTTTTTGAGTGATCAGAAATTTATGTTCCGAGTTTTACTCATGTGTCAGACACTCAGGACCAGTTAGCCTCAGATTGAGATCTCCTCGCACGATTTGGGTTCCCACTTAACCTCCATCGTTTTACCAATAAATCACTCCAGTAAAAAAAGGTTATTTAGGTTACTACTAGCAGAAAATTTTCCTTTCACAAAGTTTGCTGAATGGAGTTTTCCTACAATATCTTCCATGTCACATGAGTTGTTGACTTGTTGCAATCCCATTCTTTCTGTATAAGTTTTGGAGTGTATGTTTGTTCTTGTTAGTTACTTGGTGATCTACCCTAAATATTCTTCTTTAACCCAAGAGCTCTTACCACTTACCAGCCGAGTGTTTGCTGTTTGAGGCATATCATTGGCTCCATATCTTACAATAGACGCGTTCATTTGGTAGCTTCCGTTCCTAATTAGGTTTAGGTTATTATCAGACTGGTATTTTAATACTTTTATTTATATTACTGATGTGAACTCACCGATTTGGCTTTTATGTTATTTATTTTATTGATGGCTCTGTTCTTCAGAAAACACGTCAGAACAAGCTTCGTCCAACATTCAAACGCATGATAATACCGACAATTTGTTATCTCTTTTAGAGAGTAGATCCGCCAGTTTTGAAGATTTGTCTACGATTATACCTCCTGATCAGGTGCAAGTAATACAGAATATAAATTCGCTAATTTCTGAGGTAGGCCATCTCTTTTGTCACTCTATTGATAAATATTAGCGATTTAGTGTCTTCTGCTGAAAAAGGGAAGTCTGATTGCAGATAATGGTGGAGAAGGAGGAGGTGACACAAGCTTTAATAAGTGAAGTCTCGACATGTGCAAAACTAAAGGTAGTCAGGCTCTTTAATGAAGTTTGTTTGCGCTGTTATTAGTCAAATGTTCCATCAAACCACCCATCGTAAAAACTTACACGAAAACTTATACTAGGCAGTCTCACACGTGAGACCAATCCATTGACTAAATAATTAATTAAGGGATATATATGATTTGGGTTTGTCTCACATACAAGGAAAGTATATAGCAAAACTGAATAGATTCTTGTTGCAGAGTCGGTGCTTTGGATGCAATTTATGTTGTAATAATATTGCGTGCTTGTATTGAAGGATATGAACAAGGAGTTGTCCCGTAAACTTGAGGTTCAAACTCAAAGACTTGAGCTATTGACTGCTCAAAGCATGGCAAGTGATAATCCTCCTGCCAGACAGCCTACGGGTTCTCGTATTGCACGTGAGACTATTGCTTATGCAGATGAAGGCGATGAGGTACCTTTTTTCCTCGTCATCAGCTTAGCATCTTAAATCACTTTGGTAGAAAACTGCTTGGCAGCAAATGTTTTAGTATCTTTTTGGTCTTCGTACTGCAAAGAAAATGCTTAATTGAATAAAAAATTAAATCAGTGAGGAAAGGATTAGAGGAAAGGGTGTGAGCCTTGTGAGAGTATCAATTTTGGCAAATGTAGGTAACAAAATTGTAAGATGTGGGCAAGTAATTCAGTTGTGACATTATCTCAAGCTTTTGGCTGTGTTCATGGATAAGCGCACCATATGTTCTCTTTTGCCCAGAATTTGGAAGACCAGCTTTCATTAGATGCTGATTCTTCCGGCTTTTTTATGTTTTTTTACTCTGGACTCAATTCTGGTGACTTTCGGCTTCAACTAGGAAATTTCATCATTTGCGTAGCGTCTTTTCTGAAAATTGTGGTACTTTAGGCCAGTTGAAAGCAGGGAAGACTGATCTTCGAGACCAAGTCTTAAACCGAGAGTAAATACGATGATCTAGGCTTTTGTAATGTCTACATTGAAAATAATTTGTTCCGAATTATTGCCATTGTTCTTTACTGTTATTGAGCTTTGGTATTTTCATACTATCAGGTGGTGGAGAGAGTGTTAGGATGGATAATGAAGCTATTCCCAGGAGGGCCAGCGAAGCGAAGGACAAGCAGACTATAAGCCTGTTTGGTGGCCTATGGAATTAAGGTGAGATTTGATTTCACTAGTCAGTTTTTGAGTTGTAAAGCAGGGGAAAAATTTCTGTACAACAAGTGTTCAATATTTGCACCACTTTGTTTTAAACCAAGGGGAGAAAATTGAGAATATCTACTTTTTCCGCTTGGCGAGGGAGATTATGTCAAACTCTAAATTCATTTGTTAGATCAAGGACAATAAAGCCATCATCTTGTTTAGTATCCAAGCGTCCTCCTTTCTTATTGTCTGCAATAATATTTTAATTTTGAAAAAAAATCAATCCAAAATTGAAATTCTTGTACTCCATGGATATGATTATATGAAGAACATGCAGTAGTGTCTTTGGAGGGACCTAGTTGAAATGTTAGATGACAGTTTGAGTTTGGTTGACGGTGTTGTTTGAGTGTGGTAGATGACGATGTTGAGTTCTGTTGAAGGTGATAGATGACGGTGACTCTGTGAGAAACGTGGACTAACGGATCCAACTGGGTCATTTTGCAAGAGATTAGCAGTGGCTAGGTCAAAAAATAGGATTAGTAGGTAGTCTTGTAAGAAGGATATTGCCAACTACCTTGAACAAATTGAATTTCAGGCACCGCTAATTCTCTTGCAAACTGACCCAGGCTTTGATTCAACAAAGAGTCTTGCTTGTGACGGATACTATCCGTCACCAGTTGAGAAGACGGATAGTATCCCTCTCACAACAAGCCAAGTCAATGAGAATTTGTGTTAGATTCAATAGATTGATCTTCTGATTAATGCTACATCTTCTCTTTAAGACCATCGATCGAAATAGTACTTCTCTTTCTCTTCCCAGGAGGGCCTTGACATGGATCGAAATAGTACTTCTCTTTCTCTTCCCTAAACCCTAAAGCATCGTTTATATTGATAATAGATTAGAGTTTAAACTTTGTTTTCGATTAAGATTTGCATCGATTGTTGGATTTTGATCATTTTGGATTATGGCATAAACCTCCATTGATTTAATTTCGAGGACTGGATCCCAACTTAAAGGAGCCTATTCAAAATTGCACCTCTGTTTTGTCTTTTAACTTTTTTGGTGAAAAATTATGACCGTAACATAAAAGCATCTCCTTCTTACCAATATTATCTCAATAATTCCAACCGACCGATTTTCCGTTTAAACTTTTCGTATTAAATGAGAATTTGCCATTTCGTAATAAAACATGAAAAAGAACATCATAATAAACTATTGGCCATTGATATAATGACACTCCAAAACTCACAAAAAAAAAACAATTCAACTAGCACACTGGTTTTCCATTCAAACATTTCGTATTAAGTGGAAAATGTCCGCTTATGCTGATATTGAGGGATAGTATCGTATCGGCTATGGGAGATCCAGTTTATTAGAAGAGAAAAACCGACGACAGATGAATGTTTGTCAATGGAAATAAGATCTTGGATTGAGTATTGCACAAAATCAAACATTTATTTTTGCTAATGTTGTTACTAAATATACAAGTACACATTATTCAGATCTAATTTTAGCTCTCGGTTCGTTAGTACCACATTCTGCTACTATTGCAGCATTCTTTTAAACAGAATTTTTTTATCAACTTCTTTATTCTTGTATCCATAGACAATTTCAATTTGGGTATGGATAGCAAATTTTATCTATTTCTCCTTTGATATGTATTTAATACATTCCATATATATGGAATGTATGTGTAAAATTTTATGTGATTTAGTAAACAGAATATAAATTCTGTCCGAGCTAGATCGATCTTTATTATTCACTAAAGAATGATCAAAAAAGTGGTATTTTTAAACAAATGAGAAATTGGGTTAAAATGTTGAGAGAGGGAAATGAAATGATACCTACAATACTCGCGTTTAATCAGATAAGCGTTTTAAGTTTCCAAATTCTGCTACTATTGATTCTATCATCTTTGATCGCTAGATCGCTAGTACCACATTTTGCTACTATTGATTCTATCAATTGGGGTGTGATCGCTAGTACCACATTCTGCTACTATTGATTCTATCATCTTTGATCTTACTCTACTCTGGAGTATCGACACTAGTTCCCAACTTTAAGGTTGTTCATCCTCCTCGACATCAAAAGAATTGAAGGCATCGAAATAATTAGAAAGGCGAATGCAAAGCCTTACTTGACACACTACACCTGTCATAGATTGTTGGTCGCATTCATTCTGGTAAGGTCCTTGCCAATTGACTGGCCATGCATTGCTCGGTTAGAGGATTATAAAGGATGAAAACACCCACCTGAGTTGAACTGTTGAAACTAAAACACAAAACCAAATATTTGAACGTAGAAACAACTCTGAAATCTTTGAATGTAGAAACAATTCTGAATGGATTATTAAAAGGAAAGATTTGGGATTCAATATATGAGGTAACCAAATACTCGAGGTTATAAACAATGTCAATGATAGAATATTTTTTTTGATTTTGTGGTGCATTGAAAATCCTTTAGGAATAGGTTAGAGATTATGGAACACTAATGTTTGAAATTGACCTTTTTATATAGTATTGCAACGAAGAAACCTCAACTATTTATTTGATGTAGTCTAATATTTTAAATGCGACTTAAAGAGCATTAGATAAGAATAGAGAATTTCTCTGGTTTCTAAACAAGAGTTCAATTTTGTGGCAATTCGTGGCTGTGGGCCTGTGGCACAATATATTATAAAATCGCAACAAAGAAAAAAAAAACAAATATTTAGAAGTTAAGTTCACAACAATTATAGCAAGCATCGAAATTTTGATAATTCTAATTCAAATGTCGACATAACGAATAAAAGAGTGCTGATCTTGAAAAACTAGAAGTTAAAAAGAAACTAAAATTTTAGAAAACAGAACAAACGATGGAAGGGTAAAGAACTAGAAACTAAACTAAAACACCAACTATTACTACTATCACTACCAATACTTAAAACATGAGTTCCGAGTTTTGAAACCTCTAACTTCTAAAGTTAGACAACATCCTCCTCATTTTCTCGTGACATGTCTTCCAGAGATTTTCCCTTTGCTTCGGGTACACAAAAGGTGAATACAAACCCGAGTGCATTGACCACGGCTAGCACAAGGAGTGCGTTCTTCACACCAATTCCCGGAGGGTAGCCTTCATCGGTCTTACTTGGATCCTTGCTTTGAGCCAAGTAGAGGAATCCGAATGCCCCAACAATGGCTCCGGCTTTCCCCGAAGCCGCTGATATTCCATGACACGTGGACCTTAGCCGGGCTGGAAAGATCTCGGCTGGAACTACAAATGTTGTGGCATTAGGACCAAAGTTTGAAAAGAAGAAGGTTAGGGAGTACAAGACCACAAACCCAATGACATGGTCATCGTGAGTCCAGTACTCATATTTAATTGCTAGAACAAACATGAATATGGTCATAAAAGCAAAACCCATGAGTTGTATTGTAAATCTCCCGATTCTGTCGATAAGAAAGACGGTGGCCCAATAGCCCGGAACAGTACTAAAGATGGCTATCAGAGTCATAGCTCGTGATATCTTGAAACATTCATGGATCGCATTCATGGTTTGAGCCGGTGGGATCCAACCAACCGCACTAAAAATGTCTTTTTGGAAGAGGTTTTGGCTGTAGAAGGCTATGTCGAGCAAGAACCATGTGGATGTGGTTCCCAACAAGTGTAATCCATGGCGACGTAAGAACTCCTTAGAACATAATCCCCAAGTTTTCGTTGTTATATTGTCGACCATATTTTGTTCCCCTGTGATGTCTTTTTGCAAAACCTTCCCCATATCACTAGCCGCCTTTTCAGCATTCTTTTCTACTAATGCAGTGTATCGTGCTGTCTCTGGCATCTTTGCCCTTGAATAAAAAGTCATGGCCGCAGGTATGGCACCTGCCATTACTATGATTCTCCAAACAAAGTCAGCCTGTGGCGGTACAGATGCTAATGCGTCGACTTCATATGCGGGCGATGGATACCTATTATAATAAAAAGTAAAGGAAAATTAATTATTCTTGTTGAGCGATAATTGATATGTGGTAAACTATGCTATAAATACATACCTCGAATCAAATATTGATGCAATTATGATAGCAAAGATACCACCCGCAAGAATACCGAACCCTTGCATTGCAAATACGGCAGCAATGAATGCTCCCCTGGTCTTTTTATTAGCATACTCGGACATGATCGTGGCTGACAAAGGGTAATCACCACCAACCCCAAACCCAAGCCAAAATCGAAAGAAGCACAAAGTTGCCATGACTGAGCCAGGCGTACTTCCGAAAGATAGACCAGAAGCCACTGAGCATAGGCACATGAGTGCAAGTGTAAGACCATAAACCTTTTTTCGTCCAAGTTTGTCACCTAACCACCCGAAAAACAATTGTCCGACTAGTGTGCCAACTAGAGCCACACCGTTAATAGCGGAGGCAATGTTCGGCGGTAATGTGCCTGGTTTTGACGAGCCAGGCACATGATAGTAAATTCGACCCAGGAGCTTGGTAACCATAGATATGCAAAATAGATCATATGCATCAGTGAGGAAGCCCATCCCGGCTACTACTATAGCTGTGAAATGATACCACTGTGTCTTGGCGACGTCTAAGGCATTGAGAACTTCTAGTTGATCCCTTGCCATCACACTATTTGATCGTCTTAAATTTCGTGGCTTCTTTGTCTCCTGTTGCATAATAAAAAGTTAGCATACACATTAAAAAAAACCATAAATAAAATTAGTTATTGTCGAGAAAAAGAAAACTTACAATACTAATAACAAACCGTTAACTGTTATAAACAATTAAAACATTATCTTTTATACGAGCATTTTGTTATTTATAAGTACCGCGCACTTTAAATCAATTATTTAGATAATAAAGCTATTGTTATATAGTCCAACATATATCAATGCAATTAATTACTCCATATATTTAGAATTTATTTTCACTTTTGGTTCTTTAATTACATTTCGTAGGGTTGTGTTTAATTGTTTATCCTTTCGCTTAAATTATATGATTGATATACTAGATTCAGTTATGGTTGAAAGCAATGGTGAAATGAATATGAATAAATTAGTGAGTGAAATTTTAAACCAATATATTTAAGAGTCATAAATTCTTTTTTTTTAAAAAAAAATTAGAGTAATAAATTTGAAACATAAAACTTAAATGTGCCAATACAATAGTGAAACCAATGCAGTGAGAAAATATTACATTGTCATCCTATTTTTATTTTAATATAGCATACGAAATATTTTCTTTAAAATGTAATTATTTAGATAATCTCGTTAATTTTAATTTGATCATTTAATATTAACCGTAATTAATTTACTACATTCAATTTACTATTATTGTAACTCAACAATACTCCAACAAATAATAATTTGATGTAAATACCTTAATCAATTAGTATTAAGAGATTAATATTATATTATACTACATTCAATTTATTAGTTTAAGTCAACGACACTACAATAAATAATAATTGAAATAAATTATTTTGTTTCATTTAGTATTACCAAATTAATATACAACATTTAATAGACTTACACAGAAAAGCGTGGTTGTGTAGGTAGGATTAAAATTAAAGCTATATTGGTAATATGGTATAATGTATAATCGCGTAAAATCAGTTATTTATTTATTTAGGCATAATAATGTTTACCAATATGATACGAGTAATATGGAGGCTATATTGATAATACTATAATTTCCGAGTTGAAAATTTAAAGATATTTTTTTGGTGAAATACATACAAACGAATAAACAATTCTCAATTAATGAGAAAAAATGTACAATTAAATTTCTGTATAAATTATCATTTGATTATTGTTAACACATATGAATTCGGTTTTCTGAACCTCGGTATTCGTTAATACTCTGAGAGCCGTTATTTAATATATTGTATTTTATTATAATATTGATGACATACTCGCATGCACGAATAAAAAGAGAACTTTATAATAATTTAACTACCCAATCAAAATAAATAAAGAAATTAATCATAAGAACAACATACCAATAAAGAAATTAATCATAAGAACAACATACCTCGAGATTTAGTTCTGATACGATAAGTATCTATTATCGCACCAAGCTCGAACAAGAGAGGAGAAATGGAGGAAAAGGAAAGTCACTATAACTCTTTGTATTTGGATGTGAAAGTGAGATGATTATGAGAAAATGTAAGGCTATTTATAAGAAAAATAATTAGGTAAATTATAAGTAAATGTGG
Source organism: Silene conica (assembly GCA_029255685.2). NCBI lineage: Eukaryota > Viridiplantae > Streptophyta > Magnoliopsida > Caryophyllales > Caryophyllaceae > Silene > Silene conica. The sequence goes on from CM055319.2 coordinate 8,528,918, forward strand.
TAAAATAGGCGTGTGAAATTTGTTACTAGAGAACTAAGAATAATCTCAAAGTTATAGTGAATATTCCCTTATTTCTCTCAACCTACCCTAAATTGTTGTTACAATATCTCTCACTCCTTACCCAGTCTATTTTCATTTGTTTAATTAATTTGCAATTTTTTTAAATGATGTTATCTACAAATTGTTATGTGTTTATTTTACTTTATTTTATTGATGTCGAAGTTATAGAATTTTTTCGTAAATATGTTATAAGATAAAACAAAAAAGCAATATATAAAAATTAAAGCTTTATATTACTTGATTTGAATTTGCAACAAATTCATTTTGTTTCCATTTTTTAATAACTAATTTTGAAACAATTTGTCAAATTATTTTAGCAGGAAAAAATGCTAGTAATATTTAAATAAGTGTCGTAAATTAATATTTTAATTTATATATATTCCCTAGAAATATAATAGAGGCTATAAGCGAGTTCATGTTAATTTCCATGTTCCTTAGAAATATAATCAAAGGCTATAAGTAAGTTTCTTTTTAATTAGAGTAGTGTAAATCGTCATATACAATAATTTTTTAACTTTTCTTGAGTAAAAAGAGCTTTATTTATTCTATGGTATGCATTCCGATATGAAATTGGCAGAAACAATGTTCCTAATATTTACGAGATATACATCAACCCATATTTTGTGGTATGTAGATCGTCTTACGCAATAATTACCGATTTATTTTTTTATATTTTTTTTTGCCACATACAATGCCACATAAACTATAATGATTTTTTTTAGAACTCGAGGCACAATTGTAAAATGTGATCTTGAATATAGAATGAGTTGACGATGACTTAAACAAACATGATCAACAAATTTGAAACTTTCCATTTTCAAACATGTATGTATCTAACTCACACTCATTTGCGCAAAACATTAACAACATTTGGCATATTCTCTACATACCTAATTCACATTTTCATCTAATTTCATAATGAAAACTATACAAACATTTTCTCGTGTAAATAAATGGATCATCATATATAGTACTTCATAGCTTAATTAACATCAAAATTATGTAAATGTAATGTTTTTAATTGTAAAATTCTAAATATATAGTTGTGACCAATCATACAATTATATTTCAATGTATTGTATTCATTTTATTTATTTAATTATCCATGTTAAATCATAAACCTAAACGACCACTCGAATATACTAATATAGAAAATTAGAGTATGCTCCGTATATTTTATACAAACGGCCAAAATAATATTTTATACCGGTAGAAAAAACAAATTAAATCACTAAAAATTTTAATTGGTTTTATAAAAAGTTGTCAAAGAGTAGATGGTTATTAGGTAATTTAGAAAAGTGATTGTTTTATTATGTACGGTATTATTCACCTTGCTCATTCGAAAAGATAAAATAAATTGGTTCTACACATCCAGTTGGGTCAACCTTAAATACACCTACAACATACTCCTGCACAAATCATACTTATTATATTACTAACTACTTTTATTATCCGTGATATTCACAGAGTTAACTAGTTTATTATCCATGAATTTCACGGGTAACTATGTTATCAAGTTGTTAGTGTCAATAAAATCAGGATTTGCGATCACACTCGGCTATAAGGACGAAAATGTCTCATAAATTATAAGGCTATTTATAAGACAAATAGTTAGGTAAATTATAAGTAAATGATGGTAAAATATGAGTGTGAAATTTGTTACTAAACCACTCACAATAATCTGCAGAATTATACTGAATATTACCTTATTTCTCTCAACCTAAACTAAATTGTTGCTACAATATCTCTTACTCCTTACCAAGTCTATTTTTGACTGTTTAATTATTTGCAACGTTTTTTAAATGTATGTTGTAAACAGATTGTTATGTCATAATAAATTTATTTTAATCGTATTCTATCGATGTTGAAGTTACTGAACTTTAACTGTAAATATGTTTTAAGATAAAAAAAATATTAATATATAAAATTAAAGTTTTATATTTATTATCCAACCAATTTTCAAAGAATATCAAAGACGGTAAAAAAATAAAATAGAAGAAAATAAAGAACTACGCTAATACTTGATTTGAATTTGCACCAAATTCATTTTATTTTCGTTATTTATAACTAATTTTGAAATTTGTCGAATTATTTAAGCAGGAAAAAATACCAGTAATATTTAGACAAGTATCACAAATTAACATTTCAATTCGCTTGTTACCAAGAAAGATAACCAAGAACATGAAAGATAACCAAGGGCTAATAATGAGTTCCGATTAAAATAGTCTAGTGTAAACCGTTATACGGAGTACTTTTTAAATTTTTTTAGTAAAAAAGCTTTATTTATTTTAAGGTATGCAATCCGATATAAAATTGGCAGAAATAATTTTCCCAATATGAGGTATACATCAGCCCACATTATGTGGTATGTAGATCGTCTTACGTAATAATTACCGAGTTATTTTTTTTATATAATTTTTTTGGCAGCATACACGGCCATGTAAAAGTATATTAATTGTTTCAATATAGAAGGAGTTGATGGTGAATTAAAGATCAACAAATCAACAACTTTTGTTTGTATATTATTGCAATTTACTAAAATTTGCCACGGTTTATTAATATTTTGTCATAAATATTGCTACGTTTGAGAGTATTTTGCAATATTTACTAGTTTTAAACTCTTGCAAATTGCACGTGATTTGCCGTTTTACATTTTTTTTATGTTTAATTAACGTATAATTATTATGAAGTTTTCAACAAAGTTGTATTTAGTGAGATTATACACGATTGACCTACTAATAATATAACAATACTAATATTAAACATTCAACTTATATTCAAAATAAATCAAAACATAATATATTAACTTTGCAATTTTGCTCAAAAGATATCAAAATAATAAATTTGGTAGGAAGTTTTTTTTTATATTAACTAATTACCATCCTTTTAAAGTTAATCATTCCTACAATTAAAATCTCTTTAATATAAACACGATAACTTTTAAAGGACTATCATTGGCTGCTTGAATTAAGGAAAAAAGGGGCTACATTTTTTTACACTGAATTAATTTACGTCTCTCCCAAATTTAGAATTAATTTCTCTCTTCCCTGATTTCATAATTTTAGTAATAATTTTTTTCTTTATCATCTTCAGAATTAATTTCCTTATTTATAATATGATATATGCTTTCCATATATAATATGATATGATCAAAGTTAATCAAAAATATAAATAACGGTCCAATATACATCAAAGTGATTCAAATAAAAGTCACATACATGTTCGATAATGCTTTCGGCTTACATTTCACCATTGTCGTAAGAAAATTCAAATTTCGAACTAACAATTAAAAAATACATCCGAAAAACAAAAAATTACCTACAGGAAAAATATTTACAATCCAAAAATTAAATTACATTATATTTTCCAATCAAATCAAAAAGAAATTATGATACGAAACAAGGTAGATTATCTCTTAGGTTGGTGTAACAAATCCTTCACCATTCATCATCGAAATGAGATGACTAGGTAACGTTAACTATGACCCCCTAAGCACAGTAGGTGGGGTGACACAATAGTTTAAGCTGTCACCGTTGGAAAAAAATCGTATATTCGAAAATATACGAAACGGTGACAAATGCTCTTTTAGTCCATAACAAAATATATCTGCTTCAAAGTTATGAGTATTGCTATAAAGTTTTTGAATTCAGTTATTAAAACATTAAACTCAAAAAATTATAATAAAACTAAAAAAACATTACATATAAACTTAGTTGAAAACTCAGGAAAAATACATATATGCTCAAAAATAAAAACAAAAAATAAACTTGAGGTAATAAGCTTTAAAAATACTTGTATGAAAAAAAAAATATGCTAAAAAAAAGTAATAAGTTCAAAAAAATACTCATATACTCAAAAATAAATACATATTCGTCTTCTGATAATTTACCCACTATAACAAAATAATTACCTTTGTACTAAAAGTCTAGGACCATTTCCCATTTTCGTACTCTATTTACTTGTTTACAAATTCTTGTTTCAAAGAGAACAAGAGTTAGCTCAAGTGGTAAGAGCACTCTTATCCCAACCATGAAGTTGGGGGTTCGATTCTCATCCGCGACATGGTGCGCTCATTTGAACCAAAAAAAAAAAAAAAAAAAACAAAAAACAAATTCTTGTTTCAAACCAAACAATAGTTATCATTTTATATATAAGACAAAAATAAAATAACTAGATATTAGTAAAAACTTGTCTTATTTAAGCAAGTGAGATATATTTAATCCGTTTTAATCTTAGAATGGTTATATCCGTGGTAAGAGAGGGAGTTAGTGTTACTTGTTACTTCATTTGAGTGAATAAATTTCCGACTCAAAATACGCAACCTCTCCCAAGACGACCAGTAGAGCACCACCCCCACCATCATCTCCTTCCTTTCTCCAATATTATTGCCATTTCTGCTTTCGCTCACTGTCACCACCATCTTCACCATCACTATCATTCAACAATACCACACTACCGTCTCGTCTAGCATAGCCATCATCTCCGCCGTCATTATCTGCAACATCACCATCCCATCGCCTCCAATATCAGGTAATTTTAGTTTTTGTATCTTTATAACTTATTTGGGTTCTTTACACATGTTTGATTCTTTATAATCGGTAAGTTTAATTTATTTGGCTCACCTGATATTTTGGAATTGAACAATGAACAATTGAGACTTGAGAGAAATCAAGGATCTAATTCTAATGCTATCTAATTAATTACCATATAGAATGTGTGTATTTTGATGGGTATTTTATGTTTGATTCAAATTTAGCTGCATTTACATTTTTTAGTAGGAAATATTGAAACTGTGAATGAAATTGTGGGTGTTACTTGATCATTGTATCTAGTTTAGCTTAATTTGATCTTTGTAATTTAGTTTATCCCTTATTTTTAGTTTGTTAGGGTTTCATTTAAGTCTTAGTTTGATGCATAGTGAATTATTGATGGGGGTAAGCTTTGATGGGGTTGACATTTTAGACTGTTAAGATGAACTCATAATTGAAAGTCCAAACTCAAATATTTGTACCCCGCAATTGTTGCTAGGATTGGGGCAATAGACACAATGGAGTAATCAATCGGAAAATTTGCTGGCAATGGCCATTTGAATCCATAGCTTCACCAGTATTTATCGATTATGTACCATTGATGTTGGAAAACTACGAGTTGTTGTGGATGATGACGGCCTAGACTGCGTACTATCTTCCTATCTGGCTCATGTCGAGGTAGAACCGGGTGATTTAATGCGTCACGACATAATACTTAATCTGGATGAGTTCAGTTTAGGTTAGGGCCGGGTCATTCAATGGGTCGGGACATAATACTTAATGATGGAGTTCGGTCCAGTTTAGGTTGGTCGTGGGTCAGGTCGGGTTGGATCTATTATGAGTTGTGCTAGCCTGTAATTGTGTTACAAGGGTCTGGGCAGGTCGATGATGACTAAGCCAGCTTTCCATGAGAAAAAGACGGACTTGCAAATTTGCAAGTGTCTACTCCTTGCTGATGCAAGTGTAGTTACTACAATGTGTTGATCTTATTTTGTGAGTTCATTTTTCGTGTGATTCCTTTGAATTTTCATGTATTTCTTTATTGGCAGCTTTATGCCGTGCAGTTTAGTCTCTACTTCGAAAATATGCAACTTTCCCTTGAAAAAGAGTGTCTTCAAGTCCAAATTTTTATTCGAGACATGATATTAAACCATCGCCTTTAGAATTGGGAAACCCAAGATACTTAAAGTTAATCCACACTTTTGTATTGGTGCTTAAGAAGCATACATGTCTTCAAATCGCTTTCCCTTTGTGTTTGTTACATAAGACCAAAATGGAAAGTACTTCTACTCTGTCAAATATCCAATGTTGCATTCAGCCATACTCTTATGTCTAGTCGATATACTTCTTAATTCATTACTCTATAATGTATTATCTTCTATTATTCTGTCAAAAATCCAATGTTGCATTCAGCCATACTCTTATGTGTTTGTTTCATGATTTCGTATGGTAATTGCGTTACAAGGATAGACCAGATCAACTGCTAGTCAGAATGGTGGAGTTGGCAGCAGATAAGCACGTCCGGTATATCGTGTCTGTTGAACAGGTCAGCTCTATGCCTTCTAGTTTATTTTTCCTCTCTCTGAATTGTCAACATGTGTGCACTTTTAACTTACTTTATTTATTTTCTGCCTGTGCTCTTAGAAGAAGGATTCATTTGAATCGGTGGTGATGGAGCACCTCAGAATGAACGGTGCCTATTGGGGACTTACCACACTCGACCTTTTAGGAAAGCTTCATGTTGTCGATCAAGATGAAGTTATTTCATGGGTTATGGAATGTCAGCATGAAACTGGTTTGTAGATTGATGTTGAACCTTTTGCTGTATCTTTTACTGCTATTAAGTTTCTATTGATTTACATTTTAGTATATAATTAATGGTTGTCTGTGCAGGTGGTTTTGGTGGTAATATTGGGCATGATCCACATATACTTTACACTCTTAGCGCTGTTCAAGTTTTAGTTCTTTTTGATAAGCTGGATATTTTGGACGCTGATAAGGTGTCTAATTGTATCCTTTTCAGCTGTATTCTGTTATGCTTCACATATTAGGAAATATAGTATGAACTATGGACTATGGATTTTGGTCACAATATGGTTATATTTTTGTGTTTAGTATTTCAACCTCTTTAAAAAATAAATTAATTAATTAATTTTCTTTTATAAACTTTTTATGATGAACTGAATATGTATGGACTTCTGTTGCTGCTACTGTCATTATATACTGACAATCAAAATCATAGTTGTTGGTTTCTTTGTGCTAAGCTCTTAATCTAAACCGTAGGGGATTTTGCTTTTAATTTGAAAATTGAGTCATTAAACACCAATTTTACGTCTACTGTTGCTACACGTTTCAAGCAATTTAAAATATTACACTCTTTCGTTAAGCTACGACTGTAAGTGAACTTTTATATTTCAGTCCTTTAAATATTAATAAATAAATATATAGCCAAGGGACTAAATGCCAGGTTTTTTGTTTGTGATGACCTTAACCTCGTAATTCAGATGTAGCTGGACTGCAGAACGAGGATGGATCTTTTGCTGGAGACATTTGGGGAGAGGTTGATACAAGGTTCGTGTACAAGGGATTTAGTTATCTTTGCCTTCTTAATTTATGGAAAAAGTTACTGATACAAGCATAATATTTTTTCACAGATTTTCATATATTGCAATCTGTTGTCTGTCACTATTACGCCAATTGAACAAAATTGATGTTGAAAAGGCGGTGAACTTCATCGTGAAATGCAAAAACCTTGATGGGGGTTTTGGATGCACGCCTGGTGGAGAGTCTCATGCGGGACAAAGTATGTCGGTTCACTTGAAAATTTCCTTAGTGTTAATAGTGACATACATGGCTTCTCGTTGTTGACATTTTTATTAGTATATCTGGTTGCCGTCGGTTGTAAGAAGTGGAGATTCTAGAATTAGATCGGAAGGGGTGCCAAAATGTTAGACTATGAAAATCGAGTTAAAACACACCATTTTCTTATTTGATTAGGTAAAATAATTTTAACATAAAAATTGAACAAAAATTCCATATATTTCCATCACACAACATTTTCTAGCAGCTTCTGTAATAATGAAGTTGGGTTTAAACACATCACACTTTCCAGCACTTGGGATCTTTGCGTTGTTCATGCTGTTTGTATTAAGTCTTACATGCTATATCTAAATCAAACTTGATGTTCTACCATTGCAGTATTTTGTTGTGTGGGTGCTCTTGCTATAACCGGTTCATTACATCACATCGACAAGGATCTTCTAGGTTGGTGGTTATGCGAGCGTCAAGTTAAGGCGGGAGGTTTAAATGGTAGACCAGAAAAGCTTCCAGATGTAAGATACCTATTCCTATAAAATCCTCTTCTTGAAGAAAGAAAAAACTGTTATTCTGACTCGTTTGCAAACATCGGAAAATTTACGGAAGTTGGATGTCTTGTGTTGTGTGAAATTTCAATTTTTTGTCCTAAAATGAAGTGTCATGTCATATTGGGCACGATACGTTTCGGATACGTGATAGGCTACATGAAGTATCGGGGTAACATAGATCTTTATTAAACTGTATACACAAATTATACTATACAACCGTTGTATGTTATGATGGAGGAAAAAGTGACCAATTTATGGTAAAAAATAACCATTTTAGGAGAAAAAGTAACCATTTTAGTACTACTAAAAAGTGGCCACTTTGGAAAATGGTTACTTTTTACTTTAAACTGATCATTTTTACTCCATTACACTATATAGCGGTCGGTCGCACGCAACAACTATTGTATTATTCAGTTTTGTGTTCAATATTTTACAGGTTTGTTACTCTTGGTGGGTACTTTCTAGCTTGATTATAATAGACCGAGTTCACTGGATTGACAAAGAGAAGCTTGCTCACTTCATCTTAGATTGCCAGGACTTGGATAAAGGTGGGATTTCAGATCGGCCAGATGATGCTGTTGATGTATTCCACACTTACTTTGGAGTTGCAGGTAAAAATGCTGCATTTACATTAATGCCTAACCCCTTTTCTCATAGTTATCTTTTTGTGCGTGCACGCGTGTGTGTTTGGGTTGAGTTTTACTCCTCTCCATTTTCCAAAAGTAATGGATGGTGCATTTCACAAGACATTAATAAGACAATTTTTACGAAAATTGGTTATCCATCCATTCTTTAAAATCAAACTTGTAAAATATTGACATTGATTATATTTAGTCGAATATATAAAATGTTAACAAAATTAACATATTTATATTCGTTATATAAAGAGGTTTTGGAAAATTATAATTTCTAACACAAAGAATAGTATATAAATGAAGAAACACCAGATCGAAGTGTGGTCTGGTATACCGTCAAAAGCCAAATGGGTAATTTGGAACTTGGAAGGGATTGAACGGAGTATAATGTACCTACCTCACTAGACATTTGTTTGCGGGTGCGCGCATGTGAGTCAAAGTGGTATAACTTTATTTTGGTTGTCTCACCAATATGGTGCCTTTTTCCCCCTCGAAAGATAATAACGAAAATTGTAAGACGTGTCCTGCTCTATTGACCTTAACTTTGTTTTCGAGATGCTTCCTGTATGTGACCCGTTGTCTTATGGTGCAGGCTTATCACTTCTTGAATATCCCGGCGTGAAAGCCATCGATCCTGCTTATGCTTTGCCTGTAGATGTAGTTAACAAAACTTTAATTGGCTCATAATAGACGGTTTAGTTAACTAAGATTTCAGCAAAGGTTTAGTTATGTCTTTGTTACGAACACTGGTCTTGTATTCTGCAGAATTAGAATGACCTATTTGCTCTAATAACTACATATAAATGTTAACACCGAAGGACGTTGAATTCTTTTTTTTCAAAGGGAAATGATAAATTTTAACATCGCTACTGTTTCTGTTTCAGAATGTATTCAGAATCTGTGTTGTGAAATGCTATAACAAACAATTCGTTAGATAAAGATTACTGTCATTTGATGGTTATAAATAATCTCGGGGTCGGATTTGCTATAAATTGTCGCTGCCTTGCTGAGATCCTTACGCGAGCTGAAGTGTTTGATTGTTTAAGTTTTAGTTTTGTTGATCGTAGTGGTAACGTAGCTGCAAATCGTTCAGCCCATTTTACTCCCCTGGATTACACTACTCCTGTGTTGGTAGACGGTAGATGCTTGTCGGAGCGTATTGCAGATGCAATTGTTTCTGACTTTGTGTTGGCATTCAGTTAAGATAATATAATACTTTCTTCAAAAAAATAATAAATATATAATCAATCTAGACATAGCCATAGATTAGAAGAATTGCTGCAGCTGGCCTGCTTATAATACACAGCAGTACTTCAGTCATTCTCTACTTACATCCGAAAGCTTGAAGCAAATTTGTTTAATGCACATGAACCTGCATAAATGTATCTATAATAATAACAATTGATGTGTATATAGCTCAGAAGGATCAGTGATCTCAATACCGCTACAGTTGCTGACATCTGCGAGACTACGATGTCGGAAGCCCGCCTTAGTTCTCTAAACCATCTGAGCAATTGATTTAGCTTTTGATGAGATTCAGCATTTAGGTCAGCTCAGCTTGAGAATTTGTTCCCAACTTGCAGAAAAAGAACAGTGGAAGAAGAATATTATCCGGCTCATAGAAGTTGATCTAACAACAAATCAATCCCGTGTTCAATCCTACACTAATTTCTCGTCTTCACCAAATACGACCAAAGTCTCTTGAATTACAGTATGGCCCAACGCAAATGATGAAGCCCGTGTCAGGCCACAAAACCAACCTCGGTTTCTCCCACAGGAGAAAATTACTCAACCGACTCTCACCAGAAGTCCACACTATAATATATCAGGACTCGGTACAAAATTCATAAACAAATTCCCCTCAACATCCACCAAATCTACAAAATCCTGCGTTTATCGTTGAACAACATTTAGAATCTCATTAGTCGATGTGTAGGAAATGCATATCGAGAGCACTGCATTCTAGTTACCAGCAGCTGCAGCGATGGCTTTCTCGGCTGCTAACCTAAGGGACTCATGTAAAAGTTTCAGGTCTCAAATAAAGGAAACCCTAAATCCATACTTATTCACTAAACTCCCTTGTACCACTTGACACTTTGACATTTGCATGACTCTCCTTCTCTCCGACACTTCATTTCAGACCAAAAACTTGACATTTTTTATAAAAAATAGCCTAGTCCGACACTTGGGTACGCACCCATGTAGGACCCTTCAAACAGAGTCTGAGTAACATTGGTAGGGACACTTTTTGCGTGTCTCAGAAACTGATATTATCAAATGGTACCTATTCGACCCATTAAAATAGACTTAAACAAGAATTTGTGTTCAACAAACAAGCTTTTAAGTATACAGATGTAGGAAAAGGCTCCTGAACAGATTTCAGGGTTTTTGTACGATAATAGCAACTATCTTAACACTTAACTTAAGTAGCCAAAAAATCTAAATTTGTTCTGTTTTCAAATAGCCGAGTCCAGTAAGATTGGTTAACTTGCTATCCCGAGATAGTGCATGTGTCTACTCACTTACTATCCCGAGCGAGACTGCTCGTACAGCTGTTAGTACCCCAAAGGAGATTGCTCCAGCAAGCTGTAGGGGATGCAGCATATTTCTGGATTTCGACTAGGTACTCTCCCTTTCAACTTTCAGTTTCAAGTACCTTGGCATCCCAACATCTGCTTGTAAGTTGAATAAGTATATGCTTGTACTGTTTTGGTGGAGAGGATTTTTATGAGAATTAGATCGTGGGGATCCAAGCATCTCTCGTATTCAGGTAGAGTGCAACTTGTTAATTCTGTTCTTATTGACACTCAATCTTACAGGTCCTTGATTGCTATCCAGGCGGTGTGTCGCTCCTTTCTTTGGGTGGGTAAAACTATTGGCGATAGAACCCTTTTGGTGGCAATAGGTATAGGTATGTTGTTAAATACATCTGTGCTTGGTTAAACTAGGATCACAGCTTGAATGTCCAATGGGCTCAATGGGTTGGTCAGTGTTGCTCTGACTCTTCGACAAGGTGTCGTGTCCAACACATGTTGGAGTGTTGGATAAGGCTATTTTATGCAAATTTGAACTGTTTGGTCTAAAGAGAAGTGTCGTGTCGTGTCCTGTCAGACGCGATATATGTCTGACACGCAACACGACACCCATGTGAAATGTCAGACTAACGACGAGTTTGGAATAGATCTAATATACCCAAGCACTACTTCATTGCTTGGCTTAGTATTGGAAAGAGACTGCAAACAAGGGAAAATTTGTGCCAGTGGAGCTTAAAAGTGCTGTCGTAATGAGAACGAGAGTGGTGATCCCTCGTTCTCGAAGTGTTCAGTCGGTCTAACATTATGGGGGGTAATAGCAAATTGGTTGGGTTTTCAGTCTCATAGAATCGTGGTACATAGTTAGTACACATTAGAAAGAAAATGTGGATAGCCAAAAATATACTGCATAAACACGGGACAGAAATTAAGTCAAAATATATTGAAGGATGAATTCTATTTGTGGACAGCCAAATCCAAAAATAAATAACAGATTGCCAAAAAAGTTAAGATAAAGAAAACACATTAAAAAAAACTTAACTAGATTGCTGACGCATGAGAAAACTCTCTTTTAATTCATCCAGATTGACTGGTACCGGCACTGCTGGCTTGAGGAGGCTGCAAGCATCTGGTAGCATCAGTAGTGTGAGACGACGAGTCACGAGCTGTCACCTTCAGGTGCTTCAAAAGTCGACGTGCCTCCTTTAGTGCGTCTTCTGCGCTTAGTCCATGACCTTCCAATGCATCTACTACCTTTTGCTGGAACTCTATTGCGAGGGGATAACTGTCATCAAACAAACAGTTAGTCCTTAGTCTAACTTAAGACCGGTATACCCGTTTTACAATAAATGGGTCCACAGAATACCACATGATGATAATAGGGACAAACTGGTATTGTCAAATAGTATCTATTCGATCCGTTTCGAATTCACAACGGACTTAAAACAAGAATCTTGTTTTCAACATACAGATGTAGGAGAAGGCTCAGTGAAGTCCTGAACAGGTTTCACAGTGTTTGTAAGAAAATAGCTACTATCTCAACATAAGTAGCCACAAAGCTAAATTTTTTATGTAAATTGTTCACTCGCTAACACAAGAAAAGTCGGTTTTCAGATATCCTAGTCCATTAAGCACTAAACGACGTTATTGTCAGCACAAGAAAAATGGCTCTAACAGAAGCACGAGAAGGAAGGTCCGCATGTTATTTTACATGATTCGTTTCCTTGTAAATTGCACAGGCTTGCAGGGTTAAACTTGTTCTAATAATAACTTGCATGATTAAGCACTAAATGACGTTTGGCCACCTGTTTTGTGATAAAGTTTCTGTTTTATACAGTGAAAGTCTGGACTCCTGAGAGTGTAACTAGATTCATATTAATTAATAGAATGGAAGGTAGGGAAAAGGTGTGGAATGTGGATCTTGAAACTTGGTAACACCATTTTTTAGATGTATCTTTGCATCTATGAGGATTGTGATTTTCCTTTATTTTCGTGTAACACTCTATTTGTTTCAAAAATAAACATCGGTTTATTAGTGAGGCAAAAAAAGTCAAAAGGGCTTTGTCGCTGAAAATTATGGAGTAGATCAGCTGAATACGATACTCTCTCGCCTCAATTTATTTTGGTAGATACGCTGAAGATTTACCCTCATTTAGTTTCGATACTGTTTCTACAGAGCCAGGGCTGTTTAATTGTTTTGGGGGACTGTGTGTGTCTCCAGTCAAAACTCAAAAGCCGAATGAAAAGTAAGCTTCTATAAGCTTGGCATTATTTGCTCAGTGTTAGTTTGAATAGCAGACAGAAACATCTCATATATCAGAATCTGTTTATCTTTACGCTTATATAAAATCGCATTTCCAAATGCTTGAATCGCATAGCACCATCAAATCACGACAAGCTTAATATACACTACTGTCACAAATTCACGATCTTGTGAACAACTCTTCTACATTGGTGCTTTTAATTACTTTTGAAAAATTCCATTGTCTTAGAGCATACTAAAAGATCCAATCGGACATCCACAACACAGTTATCATTACAAGATGCGATCAAACAACATGATAGTAGAGAAATCACGTAATGCAATCACAAAATTTTAAAGCAAAGACTAATCAATCACATAGTCTAACACCAAAAAAAGTGTCTACCTGACTCTAGACCTAATTACAAACTAACGAAGCAAAGCTTATATGTACTAAGGCGCATATATCCTAAAAACCGTATTGTATGCTATGCAAGTTGCAACTAACACGAAATCACACCAATATTGTCATTCAGTGTCCTATACAGTGTTTTCTTTTCCAGGAAATAACCAGAGGATAGCAAAGCACACAAAAGTTAGAGGTATAAGCAAGATAGCCAGAGGATAGCATCATCATAAAAAAAACACCATAAAACTTTTAAAATAGTCGACATATCAGGGATTGAGGGGACAACAAACAAGATTGTACCTTTTCATGGCAGCATAAGCTTTTGAGAGGTTTTGGCAAGCCTCGATGGAATCGGTGTTATGAGGGCCAAAAGACACATCCATGATATCCTTAGCAACTGCAAACATTTGTGCAGCCGATTGTGGTCTCTCCAACTCCAAATAAGCCGCTCCCAAGTTATTATAAATGTACCCAACTTCAAAATGCTTTGACCCAAAGCACTCTTTCAAAATTTCAGCCGCACTCTCTAAGTACGGTATAGCTTCTGTCACCTTACCCGCTAACAATAGTAACCACCCTATCCTAGCCGAGACACTCCCTTTAGAATGTTGTTCTTGGGGTTGTTTCTCAAGCAAAGCCAGTGGTCTTTTTAATAACGAAATCGCGGCTTCAAACTCCTTCATAGTCTCATATACCATTGAAATCTCCATATAAGCTTCAGAAATATCCAACGATTTAAATGTCTCCTTTTTATCAAGCACACTAGAAGCCATCTCCAAACAGCTTTTTGCATCCGTAAACTTTTCTTGATGAACAAATGCTTTTCCCATAGTAATCAAAACAAGAGCTCGATCCCCACTATCCCTCTTCGTTGATTCAACAACACCCTTTAAAGTGTTCACCGCAACCTCGAAATTTCCCTGAGCAATATGCATATTAGCAACATCAATTTCAGCATGGAACAAATCAGATTTCCCACCCCACTTCTTAAAAACATCTTTAGCCAATTCATTCTGCTCCAACGCCTTCTCATACATCTCCAACCCCGCATAAATAACTCCAAGAAGACTTCTATCACGACCAACCTGAAGTGAATTCGTCCCCAACACCTCCAAATGTATCTCCAATGCCTTCAAAGCATACACCAATCCTTCCTTAAAGTTGAGAGTCGACACATACTCCTCGGCCAAATCACGATTAGCAATACCAACCTCCTTACTATTTTCCCCCACTAAAGCTTCCATAATCTCCAAAGCTTTCCTTCTATTCTCCAAACCCTCCTCCCTTCTACCCATAGCAGTCTTAATATTAGCTAATTCAAGTTGAATATCATGAAGAGTAGACTTAAGTTCATTATCCCTATAATTACCCTCATTGTCCAACCTAACCAATAACTTATTAGCTCTATTAAGGCAACCTAAAGCATCATTAAACTTGTTTAAATCATAATTAATAGAACCCAGAAGTTGTAAAGTCATAGCAACTGGCAACAAAGAAGAAGAATCATCGTTCGCGTCGAAAGCAGCTAAAGCTCTATTAGCAAAAGATAGAACCTTTTCAGGATTCCCACCTTCTTCTTCAAGTTGAAGGGCAATTTCCAAACAAGCTAAACCAAGATTACCTTCATCCAATTTTTCCTCCGCCTGCTTAAAAGCTTCAATCATTTCCTCAGCCGACTCTGCCGCATCGAAAAGTTGCTCAATTACAGACTTTTCCTTGTTTTTATTCGGCCTAGGGGGCAAATTTGAGGGAACTTGAGCATCGGTGCAGTAACTCTGAGATGGGGTTTTCTGGAAATGGTAGGGTTTGTACAATAAACCCTGATATGAACAGGGTTTTAGGGGATTGATGCATTGTTTTGAATTGTTTGATGATGAGTCTTTAGAAATCAATAAAGATGAACAAGTTGTGATTTGATTGGACGAATTGCCAAAAATCAATGATGATGAAGTTGTGATTTTGGAGAACGTAATCAATTTGTTCGTTGCTCTCTTCATATTTTTCCCGTACCAAATTTCAATGTTCTTACTCTCTCATCTATACCTTTGCCAGTTGCCTAAAACCCTAAACCCTTCTTTTTAATTTAAATTTTTTTGTTTGCGTTTGGATTTTCTCATTTGTACCTTGCTTCAACTATTTGGTTCTCACTTATAAGCTGAAAATAGATAATATCCCTCTCACACATTACAAGTGGCACGATTGTCGATCCATGAAATGATTTATTTTTCTCCCACTCGTCTTCTCACTTACCTATTGTGGGAGGATTGATATTCATCTTCCGCTCGTGGCGGATAGTATCCGTCACAAGCAAGACTCTTTGGTAAGGTATACCAGTTTGTGTTTTCAAGAAAAAAAATTATCCGAACATGACTTTTATAATTGCGACTTTTGAACATAGTAATTTTTTATTTCAAATTTTAAAAAAGGATCTTCGGGGTGGAAAAAAATCATTGTTTTTCAAACTCCTATTATGAGTTCTAGCCAGTAAAAAAAGTTTTGACAGCTTGGAATTTTCAATTTTTTTGTTCTGAAAGCAGTGATTTTTTTTTTCAAACAAGTTGTCTTTTCGAGATTACTAGTCTTAAACCCGTACAAATTACACGGGTTGACATTTTATGTTATGTTTTATAGGATTTTTGTTCTATTTTAAGTTGAATACAAAGTGATATATAAATATTTTAAATTTTAGTATAGTAATATTAGCGATACTTCTACATTGATAAGTAAGATAGTACTACACTACTACAACTTCTCAAATATTACTTTATATAATTATATACGGAGTATATACTATAGTTTATGTTGAAAATTGACCCGTTAAATGACTCGTGTCTTAAAAAAACTCCGCTAAATGTCACGTGTAAAAATATTGAAAACTGACCTACTAATAAATGACCCATGTCTTAAAAGGACCCCACTAATTTAGGGACAACCTTCCTCCAATGCGTACCTATACTCTTATATTAGATAAATCATAAATCAAGGAAATATATACATGAAAATAATTAATCATATGAAAATATGAATGATAAAATTATCACTAAATTAATTGTTATGTATTTTTTTCTGTATTATTACAAACTTCTCATAACTAATATCGAAAATTCTTTTAATCATTAATTTTAGTATTATTGTTGTAAACCATAACTCGTTTTTTATTAAAATGTTATTTGTAGTTATTACTATTATTATTTTCATAAAATATTATTTTGAACTTCATAAGCAATTTTTATTTATGAATTTTTTATTATAAAATATAGTATTGATAAAACTAAACTATTTTTTCCTTAAAATTGTAAACATTATAAGTCGTAAGCCTTATTTAATTATTGTAATGTTATTTATAGTGGTACACTGATGTTCTCCTTGCAATATCCAAATAATTAATCCCAAAATAAAAGTGTTCTCTTTAACTTTATTATTAATTTTAAGCAACCATTCAACTTAGTTGTTGCTTTTATTTGTTGTTGCTTTTATTTGTAATCACAATTTCTCATTTGTGACAGACATATCCGTCAAAGCTTGTGACGGGTTAAATATTACCCCTTGAGTAAGTAAAGACAAATACTTAGTAGTTCCCTAGACTTATCTTATCTACACAAGTGGTAGAAACTTGACCCGTCATAAGCTTGTGACGGATATAATACCCGTCACAAGAGAGACTTATTTGTAATAATGTAAGCTATAAAGTGATATATAAATGTTTCAAATTTAAGTATAGTAATATTAGGGATATTTCTACATGGTTGCATTGATAAATAAGATAATTTTACACTATGACACCTTCTCAAATATTACTTTATACACTACATTACAGGTTGAAATTTAACCTGCTAAAAACTCGTGTTTAAAAAACCTCGCTAAATTCATTGTTTTGTAATTTGTTTGTATTATTATTAACGTTCACTATTGTATATGAAAAATCACTTGTTTTTTTGTTAAAATGAAATTTCTGGTTAGTACTATTATTATTTTTCATAAAATATTATTTTAAACTTTTATCATAAGCAGTTCTTTATTTATGATTTTTTTATTATAAATTATAGTTATGATAAATCTAATCTATTTTTGTTTAAATGGTCAACATTCCTATATGGTAACCTTTATTTGATTATTGTAATGTTTATAGTAGTACAATATACTAGAAATTAATTCCAAAATAAAAGTGGTTTGGCTGTTGCTTTAATATATAGGATAATTAATAGGTAATGAAAAATAATTCAACCATATTGGAAATTAATTCCTATATTTGTATTTATAAATATCTAAATATGTTTTTTTGTTTCAAATGATGTTTTAGTGTAAGTTCTTTGTAAACAATTTACTGAATATAGCTATATGTCGAATCTAAAATAATAATTATTTAATGAGCTTATATTTTTTTTTGTTTTAGTTTATCATTAAGTGCTTATATATTAAAATTGTTTTTTTGGTGCGATCATATATTAAATTGTAGACTATATTTTTACGGCATTACAAAAGGTATAAATTAATGGGTTTTTTGCTAACACCACCTTTAAAAAACTTTTTTCTTCCAAACACCGCCTTTAAAAAATCTATACAATATAATTAAAAGGCCAACTTAAAATGTCACGTAGACAATGCCACATTGCATTAACAAAAAGCCACGTCACTTATTACACATGACATGTAGCCACGTCATTATTTCTAATTTAAAAAGAAAAAGAAAAAAATTATAAAACATTAAATGTAAATAGCATAACAAACATTAACCTTTGGACTTTTTAATTTCTAGATAAATTAAATAACAAATAAAAATCAAAATTCCTAATAAATTTAAAATATCGATAGTTATTGTTATAATATTTTAAACAACAAATAAATATCATATAATTCTAACTTTTACGCCGTTTATAAAAAATAAAAATTTGAAAATATTAAGGGCAAATAATAACATACTTAACATTAAATATTAGCCTTTTAGTTTTTAAAAATAAAATATGTTCAAATTCAAATAAAAATTTACAATATCTAATTTTATAACTTGCTAAGAATGAAAAATAATGCTCAAAACTAATAAAATTATACTATATGTTCATGTATATTAAAACAAACCTTTCACATTTTATTTTACCTGATCCATATTTATGTATAAATTAAATCTATTAAATTTAATTAAAAACCTAACTTAAATACTTAAATAATGTGACATGAAAATTATTAATGTGACGTGAAAATTTTTAAAGAGGCATGGCGAATTAATGTGTTATGGAATATTAAATAATAATAATAAGGGTTATTTAATGACAATACTCCAAACTATTGAGGTTCTTCTTAAAATACTACAGACTTTTTTTTTTTTTTTTTTGGTGACGAGGGGTTTAATCCCCCCGAGCCCATGCATTCCCGCACCACCACATGGACCATGTAAGCCACCCCCTTCGGGAGCTGCAGTGGCCAAGTGGTCATCGCCCCAGCTGGTAATCGAACCTGAGACCTCTCAACTCCTGCATTTCTGCAAGCTTTAAGGTTTAACTCAGTTACCACTGGACTAACACCACTTGGTTTAACTCAGTTACTACAGACTTTATTTTAACTAGCAATATACCAAACTTTAATATATATTCACTCATACTAAAACAACTGGAAGGGCTACCTGCTGAACATGTTTCTTCATATTTTATTCCTTCTCTTTTTTCATCTATTTTAATTACTTTATGAAAAAACACTGAAATTAAACCAGAATGCCAACAACCATAAAAATCGAGTGCTCATCTGTTAGAGGAGTGGAGAATAATTCATTGCAATTACGGACACGCTAATTCTAATTCTATGTTTATTTTTCCTAAACTATGAATTTATGTGTGATATTATATATATTCACGTCAATACCAAAATTTCATTGATTTTCTTTTCCTTCTCCAGAATACCAAAACTACCAAACATATACACACTCAAAAACTCCACAAATTACCAAAATAACCATCTCATGATAAGCATCTCAATTAACATTGTCAAGCAAGAACATTAATTTAGTGAGTTTGCCTGAAATAGAGCTCCGTATTTATCTTACGGTTTCAATTTTGATTTCAGAGTTGATTTGGAGTTCTGAAATCCGGTTGTTTTTGGGTCGCTTCAGAGGTTTTTTTGTCTAAATTTGAAATGGTTGTTGCTTTACATTTGATGATTGTAAATTTTGAGAGGTGGGGTTTGTAAAGACGGTAGGATTTGGAAGTGCAACACACATGTTTAGAACCGCCTTGTTTTTTGAACTTTGAATCTTGATCAACATTGAATCAACATTTCAATTTCAATTTTTGAAACCCTAGATCCCCATTTCAATTTGGGGGTAAATTTCAATTGATACAATTAACACTAAATCTGCAAAAAGGTCGGGAAGAATCTTAATTCATATGAACATGGTAATTTTTCTATGTTTTTGAATGATTGTTTTTGGTAAATTAGAGGGGTTGTTTTCCAGAATTTTTAGTTAGGGAAGGGGAAGGTGATGAAGATAATACCTAATAAGAAAGGTGAGACCGTTACCTGTGATCACAGGTTAATAAAAGGCTAATTCTATTAAAAGCGGAGATGTGTAATAGTTGATACTATTCGTAGTTAAATTATCGTCTGGAGAATTTTAAGAAGCACCCCAATAGTTTGGAGTATTCATGTTAAATAACCCTAATAATAATTAATAATAATAATCAATAATAATCAATAATTCTAAATACAATACTAATTACAATAATAATTACAATAATAATATCACATTCAATTTATTTTATTATGGCGTTTCCTCTTCCCCCCCCTCATTCTAAGTTTTCCTTAAAAATATTTATTTAATATATTTCATTTCTTCAAATGAAATTACATATGTTAAATGTAGATTGATATATTGTTGGCGACTTTTGTTTGGGATGGATTTTCACATCTATCTATCTATAAATCTATAAATATTATTAAAAGGGTAAACCTTAAATGTCACATAGCCAGTGCTACTTCAATACCACCTTACATACTATTAATGTGACATGATCATGACAAATTAGTATGACATGGATTATAGACTATTTGATATAATTATTTTAAAAAAATATTTAATGATTGCTAAAAGTCCTTATAAAAATGTTATTACACATTTGTAATAACATACAAATAAAGAGAATTAAAGGACATCAATAATCTTAAATTAAATATTTATATATACATTAAATATTTGATGAGTTAAAAAATCCCCAAAAAAAATCTAACTTACAAAAACTCACGTCAACATTTAATAATTTAGAAAAAAATAATTAAAAATAAAAGTGAAAATAAAAATGAAAACAAAGTACTACTTAATATATTAATTATTCATATTATTATAATATCTATCTATTAAATACTATTAAAAGATTAGCCTGAGTATCTTTCATATGTCATACGTCAATGAGAAAAAGACTCACAAATGCACAACATATTGCATATTAATATATTATCGTAAATTTCAAGCAATTGATTGAAAATATGAAAGGTATTACTCAATAAATCTCTAAAAAATTTCTCATTTATTCTCAACTTAATTAACATGATGAGTAGTAATTAAATAACTAAATTAAATTATTTACTTAATTTCATACCACTTACTTTAGGAGTTACATGCCATTTTATCTTTTCTCATATCAATGTTATCCTTTAATTACTCATCTAATCTCATATATATGAGAACTAAAATTTCTTTCTGATCAGATTGTTTATTTTTTTCACTGAAATATGTTTTTTTTGTTATTTTTCAGGTTATCCGCGCCCAAAATTTGAAGACTGGAAAGAACAATCTATTTTGTTATTTGTTCATCATCCTTTATTGTTTAATTTTAATTTATTTTTCATATGTTTTTCTCCCTTTGTTTTTTATTTGGTGAATTTACTCTTTTGATTTTACTTTTCATTTTTATTTGTAACAATATCTTCTTCTTAAATTATGTTTCGCTATTTTACTTCTTTGTCTTTTAGGTTTTGATCAATCAACGTCCATAGAACAAAGCTAAATACAAGCTTAAGGTATTAATGTGATAATAATTTTTTTAATTACATTTTTATATAGCCGTTTTTGTCATTTTCTATATCAGGCTAAACATTTACTCGTAGCTTGAATCTTTCAAATTGTGTTTACTTTAATTGTTCTTTTGATCTCCATTGTATTAGAAGGAAAATATTTATTAGTTTTCAAGAGAATAAGATCTAATCATCCTTATCAATAAATCAATTTAGACAAATGTCATATATTAAATATAATTTTAGTTTTTAATTTGAATTCAGATGATCTTAGTAAATTGTTTATTTTTTATTATTCTGTTTTGTAAATTAAAAGCTTCTTAAAACATGTAATTTTATTCCACATGTCATTTTTATACTGATTAATATTAAGGGTACATCAAACTTATTTATTAAAATTTTCCTTAAGATTTACTAATATTTTTTTTATGGAAACCATATTAACGTTCATGATTTACATTATAAAAATAAATTAAGCTTTTACTCTCATCGTTTAAATCGTACATTTTGTCCATCTAACTCTTCATTAACCGTAGAGAATTAAAACTTAAAAGATCCAACATAGAGTTAATAAAAAGTCTAATAATTTGAATTATAAAGCTACTAATAATATTTTTTAGTTGAAATCATATGATCATGTACTAAATTATAAGAATAAATTAAGAATTCACTTTAATCATTTAAATTGTAAAATCTATTCACATAATTCCTCATTGGCAATGAAGATAATAGCTAAAAGGTCTTATACGTGGTAAATGAAAAAATCCAATCATTTGGATTAAAACTTCACAATTTCACATATTGGCACTTTTGATTTTTTTCAAAGCCATCTTAAAATATTGTAATTAGCACACTTTGCGAAAAAGTGAAAAACAAGGTGTATATGTGCATGTGATTAAAACGTTCATAGTCTTTTTAAAAAGATACTGTATATTTCTATCTTTTAAGATTTTAAATTTTTTAACCTTTATAAGTTGTATAGTTAGTTTTGTAATTAAGGTGATGCTGATTTTATTTTATTTAAATTTAAATTTTAACTATCTCAATTTGCATATTATTGATTGTGAGGAGGCTATTAAAAAGAAAAAAATTACATATTTGGATTTAAATGTGAAAAACAAAAACATATTTTTACTCTTTTAGTCGGCTTACAAAGTATCTATTTAACTTTCTTAAAAAAGCCTATCAGATACTCCCTCCATTTTTTTTATATCACCCCAAACCCCCTTTTGACACTATTCACAATTGAGTATTCAACGTCAATTTTCTCTCAATCCGTTCACGGAAATATATTCATGTGAGATGTTTTTTGGATTGTCTTGATAAGAGGATTACGAATATCAAACTTTTATAATTTTTAGTAGTATGTAGCTAAAGATATAATCAAAACAAAATGAACATTGACAAACGTGTATAAAGAAATGGGGTGATATAAAAAGAACGTAATTGCTCATTCATATACGAGTTTTACTCATTCATACCCTTTTTTTCATTACTTTTCCATTCCATGCCCTCTGCCTAAGAAAAATTCTCCTGTCTAATTCTTTCTAATTCTCTCCCCCGCAAAAAAAAACCTAAACCACACAACTATGGATGCTAGCTCTCGTATCGATCAGCTAATAATTCTAATCTCTACCTTTATCATTTATATTATATGAAATTAAAAAATTGATTTAGACTAATTAGATTACATATTTTCATTTTTATCAGCAAACTTCCATCTTTCCTGTTTGAGATCCAGTAGTTCAATATCACCATCGTCATAAAAGATCTGCAGACAAGATGAGCAAATAACATCAAAACATGGCAGAGACAGTAATTTCAACCAAGAGATTGCAAAGAAACTCAATATACCTTGTGCTTTATTTCAGCAGCATCAAAGGATTTGACAACCCCTTTATAAAATCTAGAAAAACAGAATAACACATGGTAATGTATAGATACAATTCATCAATAAAGAAGTTAGACCGTAAAGTGCAGGAACTGTAAAATAAAACCAATCTTCAAGACAGGGTGGCGATAGCAGCGACGACGCATATATGTACGGCAATTGGAAGAGAGGTTGTGGTCTGGCCGGAAACACGGGTCGGCGGTGCGTAAGGGAGGTGGCGGTGGGGAAGGGTGTTGCACGACACCTCTTAGGTAGTTCCTCTTAGGTAGTTGGGTTAATGTTAGGGTGAGAAGTAGAAACGAAATTGTAAATGTTGTGAAAATATAGGGGTATAATAGTCAATTATGTGTATGATTGAGTAAAACTCGTTTATGATTGAGCAACACCCAAAAAGAATGGAGGGAGTATGTAACTGCGATCTTCGAGTGTTTTGTTTATCGATTTACCGACGTAGCCGTTTTTATCTTAATTTATGATGAACATCATAAATATAGCAAAATTACAAATTTGTAAAAAAAATATAAACAAACATTTATATTTCTAAAATTAGCCACATTAAATTGTTGATTACAAAATATTCAAGAATAATATTAACATTTATTAAAATATATGACCATCAAATTCAAATAAAAACTTATATCTATATTACTATGATCATGAAAAATAATGTAAAAGGAATAAAACATTTACAAATGTTTGCTTATAACTGATTCGCCGTAAAAAAAATTATTTTATATATAAGTTAAAGATGGACGTCAACAAAAAATAAATGCACGGGTCAAATAGAACAAGTCCGCGAATTCGCGGGTACAAAACTAGTGAATAACTTAGAACGTAAATAATTCAGCCCAAGTTTTACTAATAAATCACAGTAAATTAAGTCAACTATTAAAAATTCAGTCCAAATTTTTACTACAATTATAAATTGCAATTACAATAACAATTAAAATAAAGTACGAAAAAATACATCCACTATAATACTAATAAGGTAAAATAAAATTTTAAAGAAGAATATAATATTACACATTAGCTCTAAAAACGCAAAAAAAAAAAATGTTATAAATTTTATCGAACTATATATTGCATAATTCCAAAAAAATGACATGTGATCGATTTAAAAAGTAAAAAGAAAATCATTTAATTAAGATATATGATCAAAACAACATCTCAATAAAAACATTCTCTTAACATAGTTACAAAATGAAGTAAAGTATGGTAGCAAATAACATAATAGACCAGTAAGTTGCGAGCATCATTAATTTGCAGCTATGATATAAAATGAAACAAGAAATTGAAAAAAAACATGCACATTTAACTAACTAAAGGTACGAATTTTATCAAAGGAAAATAATTTATTTAAAACAAAAATTATAGACATGCATGATTTTTAAAAAGATGATAAGATGTGTAAATAAAATTAAATTAATGAGAGGAGCGATTTTGGTGCGGGTAATAAATTTCCATTAAGTAACATAAAAGTTTTGGTTCTTTGACAAAAAAAATGTTTTAGCTAATATAATTCGTAAATTGTGATATACTAAAATGATTCATCGCAAATCAAAAACAACTTTATCTAAGGTGGGCATCTGTCTCTCAATACCAGTTCTTAATAAAAAACAACTTGATGTGGGGATTTTCAAACTTATAAGCAAGTGAGCCTTGAAAAGTTTGATTTTCGATAATATATTTTTGTCTAATACAACATCTAAAATAGTTTAAAGAGTATTTCAATATGTAAATTTTTAAGATTACTTATCTTATCTATATTAATACAAAAAAAATTCGTGCAATTTTGTGCGTTCACATCATCACATCCATTTTATTTTATTTTTTATTTTTAAATAAATGTAAGATCCACCACAAAAAATATGGAATTAATTTATGAAAATCAACATTATTAATAGAATTTTATCGAATAATCATTACAGAACTCCAATGAACCATCATCCTCAATTTCATTTATGTTGCATAAATAATATAATATGAAAATGCAGAATTTTCTCAATAGTCCACATAGTCTATCAATACTAAAAAAAAGGTGAACAAAAAACATTATTAGACAACGAACATAAAAATGATAAAAAATGGTAAAACAAATAACGCCGTTATATTATTTTACAAGCTTTTAACAACTCTAACATTTGACCATCATAATAGCACATTTTCGAGATATTACTAAATTTGAATAAATCTTTTGAATAAGAAATAGTTTTCAACAAAAAATGTTAACAAATAGTACTGTTTTAATTTTCAATTTTAGAAATAAGATCTACAAAAAATTAACAAAGTAAATGAACTATAAAATTCTGTTAAGTAGATTTTAAGTCATTCCGTTAAAATAATAATATAAATAAATTCGTTATAGATATTGAGCATATCCACCAAAATGAGTAGAACTAAAAAAGAGTGTTATCATGTTTTAACACTGAATTCGTGCATTTTTTCACGGATTGCAATTTTTGCACGTGTTTTGAACTATGATCATTATAAAATAAATAGATTATAAGATATACATGTATTTTGGTTTACCATTTTTAAATATTAATCATTATATCGATGTTTTAGAACTATACCCGTGCAATTTTGCACGGGTTAAAACTAGTTAATTTGTCAAACACCACCTTTTAATAAATTTTTTTTTGTCAAACACCACATTTTGGCCAAAGTTTCAGCGTTTGTGATGGGGTGACTTTCAGTCGATGTTTGAGATAGCAAACGAGGTCGGTTTAGAATGTTCTTGAACTCGTTGGAAAGGTGGGAGTACAGGCTTTCAACGGCTGTCAGCACGGTGGTCAAAGGTGTCCTTATGTGGGGTAGATTGATGTGTAAAGTAAGGCTAGTCACATAGGGTTAATGTAAGTTGAAGTAGGATTTTTCGTGGGTCAATTCACTCCCGTTGAACCACCACTTGCACCAACAACCACCACAATGAATACAACTGTGACATACCTTGCCCTCCCCTTAACCTACATACCAAATTTCAAACCAAACCAAACATCATAACCCTATTTAAAGGCCCTTGAAAACTCACTCTAACAACTCGTTGTAAACCTAAATTTCTAGTTATTTCTCTAACCAACCTTACTTTACACATCAATCTACCTCACATAAGGACACATTTAACCACCGTGTTGGCAACCTTGGAAAGCTTGTACTCCCACCTTTCCAACGAGCTCAAGAACACTTTAAACCGACCTCATTTGTCATCTCAAACATCGACTGAAAGTCACCCCATCACAAACGCTGAAACTTTGGCCAAAATGTGTTGTTTGACAAATTATTTTTTTTAAAGGTGGTGTTTGGAAGAAAAAGTTTTTTGAAGGTGGTGGTAGACAAAAAAACCTTTATAATTAATTGCATATAAAAGAAATTATTAGAGAACATGGCAAAAATGGTGGGGCCTTGTATAAAAATAAATTAAATAATGTACCTTCAATCACAGAGCGACACTTCAGCTCTGTGCTTATTGCTTTAATAAATTAGATTGGTCTGCAATTTTTTTTGTTGTTTTTGGAAGTTGTATTAGAAAAAATCAACCTAGTCTGGTTGACTCGACCCAAAAAGGTTAACTTGGGACCCAAAATTGACCCAAATTATACCCTCCGAATGTGATCCAAAACATGAACTCACCCGACATGACCCGGTCGAACTTTGTTAACCTGGAAATGACCCGACAAAATATAATTCTTATTGACCAAAAAAATATGAAATGCTAATTCAAAATTAATATTATCTACTTAAAAATAAATAAATTATCAAAGCTAAACTAAAAATAAGTAATAACGACTAAATGTTTTTTTCTCTTAATCATTGACCCAAAATTATCCGAACCCGCAAAAATTCGACCTGCTTGACCCGAAAATGATCCGAGCAACATACCGAAAACACCTGAAATCTGAAACAAACCAACTCGACCTAACAAATAATATGGTATACTTGAACTACCTGACCCAATAAATTACAAAAATTAAGGAGTACAATTGAGAAAGTTTTTTTTTTTTAAAAGAATGAGTGCACTGTGTCGCGAGTAAGAATCGAACGCACTAGGGATAGTAGTGTCCCCATCCGAAATTACATAGGTGGGATATAGATGACAATTGTTTTTTAGTTTACCGACCCACTGCCATCCATATCGGCAACTTACATAATAGCGCTAGATCGATTTGTACTATATAGCGAGTTGTTGCTTTTACCAAAGATAAAGAAAACGTTTTTACATCATATCTACCCGACTCTCCGAACCGGACTTATTTATAACATCAATAGAACAAGAGTGCCTGCAATAAGACACACTTACGCCTTGAAGACATAGAAATTTATGGGAGGAATATCTACTTATAGAAAAGATAGATATCTTGTGTCTCGGATATTTATTGTTTTGGCTATGATTCTTCTTGTAGAAAGTAATTCTCTTTTTCCCCTTTACATGACAAATAGGAGGATACCTGCAAGGTATACAAGTAGTAGGGACACGTGACAGCTTACCGAACAGAGAAGTCTTGCTCGTCTTAGGACTAGCTGAAAAACGAAAAGGTTGGTTATCATATATGTCAGGCGGAGCTTGCGAGCAACTAGAGATGGTGGTTGTATCGTTCATCCTCAATAAAATTGGCTCAACAATCATAGGGTTCTCCTGGGGGGTTTGAGTACTAAGAGGAGAAAAGTTGTCACAAAAAGAGTAGGAGCTCGGGCTTATGTCACAAATGGAGGGCGTCTTTGAACCACAACCACTAACCATATTGATGACGTTTGAAGAAGAAGACTTATCTACCTTTTCCACCCCTATCATAAGTTCCTGAGGTTTAGAGAGTCTCCTCTTTTTCTTCATTTCCTTCTTCTCCTTACACTGATCTCTTGTAATTCCTCTCTCCTTAATAGTCTCAATATTACGAATCCGAACGGTGGTTATAGTTGACAATTTTTTATGGTAATATGTTACCTTATTACCTTGAAGAAGCTTTTGATAATCTTGTCCGGAAATTCTTAAACGAGAATGTCCTCTCCCCTTTTTTGAGAACTCAAGGAAAGAGTCATTATAAACATTCTCATTTTTCTCTAAATAAGTCTTCCGATCAATTCTACACGAACTTTCAGCATCATCCATCTCCAAGTTCGCACTTACATTTTCCTTAATACTCACATCATTATAATCCTCTGTCACCTCCATAATCACACTTTCACTCTCTTTTGTATTCATTTCAAAAACATGCACAGTATCCGAAATCTGCACATGCTTCTTATTGTTCCCTTTTGTTCCATCATTAGAGTCAACCTCCGGAACTCTTTTACCATTTTTCTTCATGAGAAGGTGACATTTAACCACATCTAATTCCCTTTTAACATCCTTATTCCTAGATTCAGCCACCAAAACGAGTTGTTAAACAGCTTTAACTCCATATTACATTGCGGGAGCTCATGCTCCTGCACTAACAATTAAACTACATTGTGATTACAAGAGCCTTATTATATAAAACTACTCTGAATGGTCTTGTAGTTAAACTATCTTTATTCTAAAGCAAACTCTATATATTTTATATGAAGTTTTATAGTATAATTCCATGCAATGTAAAAATAATAAGTTAATTAACCTTTGAAAGTAGCCAATTGTGTGATGCATATAATATCCTCACTAAATTAAAATTTATTTGAAGGAGTTTGAAAAAGTTGAACTGTTCACGTTACTCAAAACTGTTTTATAAAAGTTGAACTCCTCACATAGAAAATTATATTGTATCTTCAACGTATTAACTTTGTTGCCTAAAATTTTGAGTGAGGCAATTGAATCACATAGTTGATTGTTGATATAATTTTGGTAATTTCTCATTCTTTTATTATTTTTTAAAAACATTATCAATAGAGTTTTATTTACAAATTAATTCTACATACTTCTATATAATAATATAAAAAGGCTAGATTGAGCATAATATCGCGACACGTGGCAGCGCTAGATGATTAGAACCATTTACTTGATGTATAATTAAAAAGACAATTGTGGTAAAGTATAATTATAATTAAGAGATATATTATTACAATGTTTATGTGTTAATTGAATCAAAGATAACCAAGAGTCGGAAATCTAAAACATCAACCATTTAATATATATATATATATATATATATATATATATATATATATATATATATATATATATATATATATATATATATATATATATATATATATATATATATATATATATATATATATATATATATATATTAATTAAAGGTTTTCATATTTCTTTAGCACCCACATTTTTATTAACATTCGTCCCTATTTAATTCATTTTTTAAGTTAAACATGGTAATAAATTAATTAAAAATTTTCATAATACTTAACACCCATCAAATTAATTAGAAAGTTATTCTTATTTAATTAATTTTTGTAATATAATATGTTAATAAATTAATTAAAACTCTTTATATATATATTACTTAACATCCATAATGTTTCATTAACATTTTTTGCTATTTAATTCGCCTTTTAAGGTTCTCCACAATCAATTATCTAATTTAATAATATCACAAAATAAATTAAATTTAAAAATAAATATGAGAATTTATGGTTATGTAATGTCTATATATACAAACTATAATTCCTATAATAGTTTCTATTCACTCTATTTATTTAATATCTATGTCCATGAGTTTTTCTATGTAGTGGATTATATTCTACGGTTTAATTTAATTATTTGATGATAGTGAGTATATTGAGAATTATTATTGAGTGTTGTTATTGTTACGGTACGATGATTGGGGTGCAACAAAATATATTTTAGTTTGTTACGTTGTTGGTTTTTATAACCGTTTGTTATATATTTGAAATCATGTTTTCTATTTGGTATACTTTAAATGATTTACATGTGACAATGGTTTGATTCATTTGTCAAGTTTTTGTCAGGGTAATGTTTTAACTTTTGGTCAAAATATTTTTTATATAAGTTTTAAATTATCATGAAATGTATGTAAATGCAGATAAAACAAAGCATCACATGTGTATTTGAATAGGGAAGAAATATAAAAGACACGGAACCAAGGTAAAATAAAAGTTTAAAAAAGTAAGGTAAAAACTTATAAGTTAGGGATGTAAAAAGTATTAAAAGATATACTCGAATAAAATAGCGCATATTTTAAGTTAATGAGTCGGAAAGTTTACGGTGCAAATTTAAGATAATTATTTTGTTCATATATATTTGTTTTTGCAACTAACAAAAAAAATATTTATTCTCGTAATTTAAACTATTAATTGTTTTAAAAAATATGTAATTGTCTTGTATTATAGGTTGTAATTGTCATTTATCTTTAAACATTGACGTTCAATTTTGTGAATAAAAATATACGTCAAAAATCTAAGAAAACATAAAATTATCCCGTGCATTGCACGGGCTACAAAACTAGTTTGTTAATGATAAACTTAAATTATCAACGTTGTCATACTAACAAAAAACATATTTTAATTTGCACAAATTCTCCAAAGAGATTGTCTTCTAATAATTTTTATATGAGAGCTATCTTATCAAGGGTACTTGTGAATTTATTTTTCTTTTTTATTACCTGTCTTTTTGTCTTAAATAACAGGAATACAGGATTATGCCGCGAGGAAGAACAAAGCCGTTATTTCATGGATGGAGTAATAAAACTTTTATCTTAACTCTTGGCATGCACTATCTGGCGTTTTCTCATGCTAAACCAGCTTGATATCCTTACAAAAAGTGTGTTTGTTTTTGTTAAGGGTCGTGCTTTTTCACATACGAATTTTATTTTTTCACATACGAATTTTACAATATTATCCTTGTCATAATTTTCATCCTCCCACAGTCTCACCCAATTAATTATTTCCACCCTTCATCTCCTTCAACTTCACGCCTTTGCTACCTTTCGTTTGCTACTTTTACGCTTTACGACTCACTTGAAACTTCTTTAATGCGTTGAAACATCCACTTAACGCCAGTATTTGACATATAGTAAGTAAATCTGTAATTTTACGGAAGAAAAAGGGGGGAAAAGAGCAAAGTCAAATTCATAGAAGGACGAATCTCTTCTTTCATAACCATCCATGAAGAAGGTCTTTACTTATCTTTCTTGAGTTGGGCACTTTGAGTTCTCTTCTTTTCTGGTACAGCTCACCCAAGATGAAAACAAAACTAAGGAGGAGATGAGTAAACTCCTCAACTGCATATGCCACTTCTATTAATTTCAAATAATTAACATTTGCAAACCCTAATAATTTCAAAAAATAATTATTAAATCATAAATTTATTTCACTAATTTAAAAATTATAATCTAATTATTCAAATTTTTAGAACATTTAGATTCGATTTTAGGGAAAGATGTATTGGGACTACATTTTTTTTACGGTTTAGATAAGGGTATGATATGGAAAGTTAATGAAAAAATGTATGTGAAAGAGTAAAGTTCGTATGTGAAAAAGTAATTTCGTTTGTTAAAAGCCAAACACCTTAATCTAGCGTTAGAGCTGATCAGATGGCCCAAGCCCAATGGCCTGACCCGGTCCAACCCGGTTTTTTTTCTCGGGTTTGGGCCTGATAGTTTGGCACAAAAAGCCCATGGCCCGGCCCAAAAGAAGCCCGATATAAATATAGGTTTGGGTTTGGGCCAACCTAAAGGCCTGGGTTTTGCCCGGCCCGACCCAAAATTATTTAAAAAAAAAAAATCGAAAGTTGGAATCGTACATCAGATCGACACTAATAATCTATTTTCACTAATGCATTGAATTATCAACTTTGCGGATATTTTTATATTTTTATGTACAACTTTAATTAGCTAGTGTACTAATAACTTTTTGTCAACACATGGTATTGTTCACCTGAAAAAGAGTAGAAGTCAAACACCTAAGATTTGAAAATTTTATTTCGTTGCTAGTATTTTGTTTACATATCCATTTTGGTGATTGCTTCGTATTGTATTATTTGGCCTGTATTAGCCCGAGGCCCATCATAGCTCTAACAATTACGGGTTTGGGCCAAAAAATCTGGCCCCACTTTCCCGATCGGACCGACCCATGTATTTGGATTGTTTATTTAGCACGAGCCCGCCCCAAATCCGGCCCAATCCAACCCATGATCAGGTCTACCTAGCGTATATGATCTCTTAGCTAATGTTCTGTAACAATCAATAGAATTACCTTGATGATTGTTATTAGCTCCACTATTTAAGGGGAATTTAGGTGCTTTTTAATCAGTTATAGCAAAATTAATTATGCTTAATAAGCAAATTGTTTATTTCTCATTCCTCATTACGCCATTTGTAAGTGACCATATGTATTACTCTTAGAAGCCGTTTGATTGATTAAAGAACTTAATTTTTCTAAGAATTAAGTTCCTGCAAGTTCCTGCATTCAATTCGGCTAAATTTGGTTGCCTATGAAGGAATTTAATTTCATGGAAATTTCCAATGACCAAGGGGTAGATAAGCCAATTCTTACATCATGTAAACGAACTTCTATTCCTCCATTTTTCAAAAAATATTTCAACCAAACAACACATAATTTTGTAAATCAGATGATTTTCCAATTCTTATGTTTTTAAAGTGTCAATCAAATAACCTCCTAGAGCAATAAAGGTAGTAGAACTTTATAAAGTTTTTCACATGTCATATCAAAATACACCAATTCGAATTTTTAAGAACTTTATATAAAGTTCTTAAATAGAAAAAAAACTATAAAATGAATAATGTTAGATCAGTTTTCACATTTTAGCAAGTCTTACTTGTGACGGATAAGTTTGCGACGGATCAAATAATACACATGTAGATAGATAAGAAAAAGTAGTTTGCGACGGACATATCCGTCGCAAACTTGCGACGGGTCAAATATTACCCACCTAGATAGGAAAAGACAAGGTATTTGAGATTTTCAAAGTTTTGTCTTATATACACAAGTGGAAAAATTTGACCCCTTACAAACTTACCACAAATATATTCATCGCATCGCAAGGGAGACTTACTATAACAAAAAAAATCAATGTATAAAGGACTTCTTGTAATCGCAAATAATGGATTGTATTTTTCTTTTTGGGATATTCTACGGTGTACCCTCGTATTTTTCGGTTTTCTATATTGTACCCTTACATGTTATAATTTCTATGATATATCCTTACGCTTCTTACTTATTCTCCATAAGGACCTCCTTCAAATCTCCAATAACTTTATCACTATAAAAAGTCGTAATTTGACTTTTATTTTAACTCATAATAGTGGAATCACCATTCTATATAAAGAGTATCACAAATAACTTTAAATAAACATAAACTTCGATTAAAAACATTTGTTATGAAGCATGAAATAATTACAACAATTTGCTGAAATTGAGTTAGATTTGTATACTATTTGGTTGGACAATGGTAATTCGGCGAACTAATAAGGGGGCGTTTGGTTGAGGGTTTATAAGAAAGGGAAAGGGAAAGGGAAAGAAAGTTACTCATTCCTTTGTAGGTGTTTGTTGACACAATCAAAGAGAATTGATCTCCGTCCCTTACCTCTCAATCTATCTAACTAATTCCTTACCCCCTCACCCCAAACGGTATGAGATTTCATTACCCTTTTTACCCTTTAACCACTTCTTTCACCTACTACCGCACTTACAATTACCACCACAATAGCCACCACCAAACCACCACCATGACGCCACTGTCACCGTCGTCGCCGCCGCCACCCCACCATTACCACCACTACCACCACCGCCGCCGCCATAACACCACCACCACCACCACCGCCGTGACACCCCCACCACCATCATTACCATGCCACTCCACCACCATCACCGTCGTGACCACCACCGCGACGGTCACCGCCATGACATCTCTATCACCACCATCGCCATGACACCCCCCACCACCACCACCGATGTGACACCCCCACCACCCCCACTACCATGACACTCCACCACCATCACTGTCGTGAGTTGTGACCACCACCGTCACCGTCATAACATCTCTACCACCACCACCGCCACCACCGCCATGACACCCCTACCACCATCACCGCCGCCATGACACCTCCACCACCACCACCATGCCACCTCTAGGCTCCACCACTATCACTGCCGCCAGTAGATAAGTGGTTGTTTGTGGTGGTGCAGTGTGTGCTAGTTGTAGGAATGAGTGTGAGTGGACCATTAGTTCTCTTTTTAGATTAACCAAACAACCAATTAAGTTTCTAGCTAATCCCTTTTCTTTCCCGCTCTTACCCTTTCTTATTTCCTTTCACTTTCCCTTTCTCTAACCAAACGCCCGTAAGTAAATGAGTAACCAAATGCCCCTAAGTAAATGAGTAGGTTGTCGAGTAATTGAAATGTTAAGTAGACACTTAATTAATAAATTAAGAAATTAAACTAGTAAAGCCAATAAATAAGATCATTATATTATTTATATATAGACTGATGTATAAAATTTAGGACATACCATATAATTTAAAAAATATAAGAATATAAGATAAAAAATTAAAATATACTAAAATACACCGTAGAATATCCTTTCTTTTTTTAAAGGACCTCCAAAAGACCAAAACCCTTGTTAGTCAGTCAGTCATTCATATTTCCAGGGAGTGTGAGTCGTGTGACACTCCAATACTCCACTTTCCGCCATTTCCAATTCTCCCATGGCTTCCGCCGCCGCCGCCACCAAAAACCCACCATGCCGAAACCTCATTGACGATGACGATACCACACTTTTTCCTTCACAACAGCACCTCGCACTACACTCCACCTCCTCTCACTTAACCCGTCAAGAACTCCTCCGCCGTCGTCTGACTCGAACCCGAAAACTCACTCGGGTCTACCGTGACCATTTCTGGACCCTCATGGATCACCTCCGTGCTCAGTACCGACAGTACTACTGGAACTACGGCGTAAGCCCTCTCTGTTTCGACACCAACACCGACGCGAATGCCGTTAATAATAATGGCAATGCTGAGTTTGGCGTTGTTGCTGAAGGTTGTGGCGAAACAAATGCCGCGAGTAATATTAATGCTGCTGATCATGGCAGCTATTGCGGTAATGGAATAGGGCATGGAGAGGGTGGAAGTAGTAATAATAATGGTGGTGGTGGTGGTATTCGTAGGTGTGCGTTTAGTGCGTGTGACTTGAAGGCTATGGCGTTAACAAGTTTTTGTTCTCTGCATATTTTGTCTGATCCCAACCAGAGGCTTTATAAACCTTGCAATTTCGTTATCAAAGCGTAATTTTTCTTTCTTTCTTCCCTTTTCTGTATGTTATTTTGTTAATTGATATGCTTTATGTTCCAATCATTTGCTTACGTTTGATTAGGATACCTGTTATATTGACTCAGACCAGAGGAGTATGATTAACTCTATACTCAGGCTGTTGGGAGATTACCCAATTGCATTTCTAAGCTTTGTGTGTGATTATCGATGGTTTGTTTTCGAGGGTGTTATATTGCCAGTGTGTGTAATCATAAAAATCTTGATCTGCTTATGCTCTGAGTTTAGGTTAACTGATGGAGGAAATATAGTTGCATTTCTTGTTGTGTTGTGTATCAGTGTGCGATATTTGATTCTTGGGCATGGGTATCGCCGTATCAGTAGGTATGCTGTTCACAAAACACTTCATTTTAAGCCAACAACTTAATGTAGAGAAGAGGAGGGGAAGGGAAGGGAGATAGAGGGAAAGGTGGTGAGGGGAATGAAGTTTTTGTTTTCCCTCCAAATTTTCCCTAGGCTTGAGTGTTTATGATTTGCCTTTTAGTTACGAATATGAATACCTTCATTGCCCGTCAATCTAATTTTCTGTTTAGACTGGGGAAGTTGCTACCCTCTGTTTCACTCCAAATCCCAACATTAAAACAAGAGGGTTAACAGTTTTCATAATTTGATCGGGCTACGTTTGAGTAACGTAGTCGGTGAATGCTTAAAATTATTTACTCCATATTTGTTGTGGGAAACCTATTTGTCAAAAAAGCTGCAAGTTTGATTACTACTGATACAAGTTTTGCTTTGAGTGGCTCAGTCCTTGGGTTACTCCACTCACGAGTTTTATCACATCACAAAGCCTAACAAGAAATTCTGATGCGATATTGTGGATCAATAAAATCAATCAGAATTTAGAGATGGCCTTAAGCCTTAGTGGGAAAATTTAGCCTTGATGGTTGAATAGTTGTGGTAGCAATATTGAGAAATATTCATCTGCTCACTAACCATTTCAATTGATTTTGATGCTTGTAGCCTAGTTTAGTTGTGAACATGCTCCTGATGCCTGCCGTATGATATTGCTATTCTTGTCTACCCAGTCCAGAACAGGGACAGATTTTCTGTGGAAGGCCAATACTAAGTTCAGCTGTTCCATCACTGTGTAATAGCCACTTGCCAAAGGCACTCAACGATGTCAAACAGGCCTTGAAGAAAGCAGGTGTTAGTGCTGCTGCATCTGGTAGACTTGCTTCAAAGTTTCATGTCGTACTGGCCGAATATGTTCAGCTGATACAGTCCAGGAGAAGGGCAGCTCAGAAGCGTGATAAGAAAAAGACCGTCATAAAAGAGGAATCAAGCAACTACTGAATCCTTTGGGATGACGTGCTGGATAATGCAGTCAGGTTGAAAAAATTATTTGATGAAGTTAAACACTCTACT
This sequence comes from Silene conica, assembly GCA_029255685.2. Taxonomy (NCBI): domain Eukaryota; kingdom Viridiplantae; phylum Streptophyta; class Magnoliopsida; order Caryophyllales; family Caryophyllaceae; genus Silene; species Silene conica. The sequence goes on from CM055319.2 coordinate 8,566,179, forward strand.
TAATCCTGGATAGGAAATGTCGTTGCTCCTGGTTCTGATGGATTTCGGCATACTTAAGGTATTCCCGGAATCTTGAGCTTTCTTTTTCATGTATATTTACTTAGCTATGCTACATAGACCCCCTGCTACTTTCTTTCATTTGAGTGCTACTGCTTACTTTTGTTACTAGTCTACTATCAGCTCAATTTTCCAATTCATCAAAATATTTCGTTTGCAAGTCACAGACTTTTAGCTCTGTGGCTATTGTATGCATGGTATTAAATAGCGGTATCAGTCATAAATCATGGTTTTGGGACTTTAATGAGATGGCATGTCCAATGTCACGGGTTATCGCAGTTTGTTTTTATATCGGTCAATCGGTCATACAAGTTGTATCGCTCTAGTATAGGCTTTATTTGCCTTGTATTGGCCGTGTCGGTCAAATATCGCCTAGGTAGCACGGACATTTCCCCTAATTAGCCGTCCCATGTCCGACACTCGGACACCCGACACTCGGACGACACATGGCTAAACATATTATAATTTAGACGAGGAATAAATTTTTAAAAAGATCGATTAGAAAATGAGTTTGGGTGGAAAAATGAGAATTAGGTATAGTAAAGGTCGAATTGTACCTTTACTTGTTTAGATTTAGCTTCAAATACATGATAAAAATATAATCATACGTTATTTATAACCATAAAATTTATATTTTATTATATTTAAATGCCGTGTCCCGTGTACTAAATTTCATGAGGTGTCGTATCACGTGTCCATGTCCGTTTTGGTGCTACCTAGAATATCGCCATGTATTGGCCTAATATTGGCCGTCTATATACCGGAAAATATCAACACGGAAAGTCGACATTATTTACGTAACAGCCAATTTTTTTTACTCCCACAATGATTATATGGAAGTATGTCAGAGGTTTATGCTTCATTTACCTTCAAGTGTTCCATCTAAGGCCACATGATTAATGATATTCTGGAATGATGTTTGTCCTTTATACTCAATTTACTAGATTTGTTCCCATGTCTTGTCTTATGAACAGTAGGCTTTATACAAAAAAGGGTGGTTGGGGGGTGAAGGTTTGCCTGTTAAGCGTAGGAAGTAATGGCCTCACAGTTGTAGCCGGCTTGATCCCGTTTTCTTGGTATTTTGCCTGTAGATTTACTCTAGTTTCCTGAAATAGCTAGCTTTCTTTGACAGCAGGAATAGGAACAAACCAACGATCATGGAGTACTTCTCAAATTTCCGTTTTTTCCTTATTTCGACCTTAATGAGCATTAGTTGTCGTATTCACTTTTACTCTTTGTTTGAATGGGGGAATCTTAAGAGAGAAAGGTGGAAGGGTTTTGGAGGTGGACAATATCCCTTGTTTGGTTAGCAATACGGAAGTGGAGGGATCTTGAAGGGAGGGAAAATGAATCTCTCCATTTCCCTCCTATAAGGCAAATTAACCCTCCATCAAAGGAAAGATTTGAAAGGAAAAAGTCCCTGCCTCCAGTTTTTGTATTCAAACAAAGCCTTATTGTTACACTAAATGAATCATCTGATTTAGTATCTTACTGGTTGTAATGTCCATTGTAAAAGAAACGTCCTTACTCCGGTGGCATGATCAAATCTTAATCCTGGATCACCAATTACTCAGAGGCATTCTTTTTTACTATAAGTAACCAATCTTTGCCAATTTATACGTCGAACTTTAACTTTTCCAGTTTTATCCAGAACATGGCAAACAATGTGCAAAGGGACCGAGTCTGCAAAAGTATCCATTACGGTCAATACACACAATCAAACAAGAAAACAAAACCTGAAATTTCATAAAAATCTAATTTAGAACCATAGCTGTAGTTAGGACTCAACACTACTTTGTCATAGTACTAGTTTTGAGCTATGTTACTCCGACTCTTATGATTTCCTCACGTATTATATAACGTGTACATTTCAATACACCTCCTAGTTGCCACTTGGTCATGCACCCGTGTTGGATACTTCTAAATGAGATCTGATTATTTTTCTAACTATGAATTAATTAGCCTTTTATGAAAATGGTAGATTTTTAAGAAATAAAACTATTTACAAAATTTACAGCATTTTTCCAGATTGTAACACTGACTTTTAAAAATCATAATAAATTGAAAACATCATATTTTTGGGTAAGGTCAGTTTTATTGGTTCTTTATGAGTCTAAAATATTTTGTTAACCATGAGCTACTTCTGAAAAACTGTCTTAACAGGTCTTAAAACTCGTTTTTCTAAAAGTGGTCATAAAAATAGTTCTGAAAAGTTTTATATCATAAATCCCCTTTAAACAAATGAAAACGGTTGATTCCAAGTCCCATTATTATTAAGGTTCAAAGTAGTTTATCATACTAAAATATGAGGTTCAGATTCATCCTTTAGATATAGTTTTAAAGTCTTTTAAGTCAAGTCATGAGTCTCGGGTAGTCAGAAACAGGTCTTTAGTGTTTGATTTTTCATTTCTAAACGGTACATGCAACAACAACAACAACAACAACAACAACAACATCAGAGCCTTAGTCCCAAAAGTTTTGGGGTCGGCTGACATGAATCATCCTTTGAAACCGTAATGAGTGAACTCTCATCTCATAAAAAAAAAAAAAGGAAGTGGAGTGAAACAAAAAATGGAAGGCAAAGGGGTTTTATAGATTTTTAATCGAACTTATCACATGTATAAAAACCCAAAAAAATAAATCAAGAATAAAGTTTAAAGTGATTTGAGAAACGAAGTAAAAAATAATATAAGAGTTTTGGGGGAAAAAGTGTAACAAATCCAAACAGAATTTTTTTTAGAAAACTTAACAAAAACATCAAAGGCTAGAAATCCACATGTATCATATCCTTCCATAGTGCCCTCTCCATCACCATCCCCATCCCCTCCTGAAGCCCGAAAAATCTCATATCGTGCTCAATCACTCTTCTCCAAGTTTGTTTAGGTCTCCCTCTACCCCTAGCAACTGTTTCGGCACCCCCAGGTCTCCAACCTCCTAACCGGTGCGTCCATAGGTCTCCTTCTCACATGGCCAAACCATCTTAGTCGATTTTCCATCATCTTGTCCTCTATTGGGCCACTTTTACCTTCTCTCTAATCACCTCATTCCTTAACCGGTCTTTTCTTAAACGGTACATGCAAACGTCCTAATTTTTGGTGAGTGTTCTTATAACAACTTAAGAAAAGTCCCAAAATTTTATCTTCTGAAAATACTCATTTTAACACCTGATTTCGGACTCTTACATAGATCTTACATATTTTTCAAAATAAACAAAAGTTCCTTTTTATATTGCTTCTTGCATGCATGTTTCATTATTATATGATGATATAAACAAGTTAGTAACATGTGAGAGTGATTCTAAGGTGATAACATGTTACTAACTTGTTTATATGACCATATAATATTGAAACATGCATGCAAGAAGCAATATAAAAAGGAACCTTTGTTTTTTTTGAAAAAAACGTAAGATCTACCCCCTCCATTCAACTCTACTCTACACATTTCTATTTTAGACACTATTCACATGTGAGCTTTCAAGTTCGATTTTCTCTCAATACGTAATTGAAAATATATTCATGTAGGATCTTGTTTGATTTATCTTTATAAGTACATTAAAAATATCAAATTTTTGGAATAACGTAGCTAAAGATATTTAACCCGTAAAATCAGCGTTGACAAACGTGCAAAAAGATAAGTGTAGTGTGGAGTTGAATGAAGGGAGTATTTAAGAGTCCGAAATCAGGTGTTAAAATGAGTATTTTCAGAAGATAAAATTTTGGGACTTTTCTTAAGTTGTTATAAGAACACTCACCAAAAATTAGGACGTTTGCATGTACCGTTTAGAAATGGAAAATGAACCACTAAAGACCTGTTTCTGACTACCCGAGACTCATGACTCGACTTAAAAGACTTTAAAACTATATCTAAAGGATGAATCTGAACCTCATAGTTTAGTATGATAAACTACTTTGAATCTTAATAATAATAGGACTTGGAATCAACCGTTTTCATTTGTTTAAAGGGGATTTATGCTATAAAACTTTTCAGAACTATTTTTATGACCACTTTTAGAAAAACGAGTTTTAAGACCTGTTAAGACAGTTTTTCAGATGTAACTCATGGTTAACCAAATATTTTAGACTCATAAAGAAATCCAATAAAACTGACCTTACCCAAAAATATGATGTTTTCGATTTATTATGATTTTTAGAAGTCAGTGTTACAATCTAGAAAAATGCTGTAAATTTTGTAAATAGTTTTCTTTGTTAAAAATCTACCATTTTCATAAAAGGCTAATTAATTCATAGTTAGAAAAATAATCAGTAAACCACATTTTACTATGTTATATTTTAAGGAAAATAAAGTATATTGGGTTTTCGTTTCGACGAGTTTCGATATTTTAAGAACGTTTACAACCCCGTAACTTTTTAAAACTCGATTTTGGGCAGACTTTGTAAAACAGTAGTTTTTACACACGGACCACCTGGACACTAAAATTTACATAACTCTTTAAGGAAAACAAACCCACTGGTCTCACCTTAAAATATTGAGTAACGAAAGAGATACAGTAACTAAAGTTACTGCACTAAATCTGTAAAAACCGAAAAGAATAGTTTATCGCATAACTTACTACAAGTAGCTTAGTAATGATCGTTCATACAAGTGACTGTTATTTTAAATATTATGTAGAGTAGGGATTCGTAGATGAAGCTTTCTAAAAAGTTACCCGGCTGAGTAACATAGGTTCTGAGCTTTGAATGAAGATAATCCTTATTGTTCAAGTTGTTTAGATTCGAGTATCATAGATTCATCAGCGTTGTTTACTGAAAAAAGGGTTGTATCTTACATAGTTTTATTGACTGTTGATGTTACCTTTTTACCTTTACTTTGGTCTTCGTAGTACGGTTGTGCAATACTCAGGTATTTGCTGTATGCATGCATATACACAAATATTTGTATGAGATGGTTAGTGTGAGGCCTGTTTTATAGTTATTATTATAGGAGTATAAGATTCAGGTCCGATGAGAACCCTAGGTGAGAAAACATTGAAAATAGTCATGTATGGAGTACAATTTAAATATGTACTCCGTATAAGACTATAACTTCTTAACATTCCAATGGTCAAGACTCAAGATCCAACACCCATTCAATAGTGAACCTCAATCAAGGGTCATTGCTAGCTGTCAAGTGTCAACAAGTCACTTCAGCCACTAGTCGGTGGTTTATGCCGGTTCATGGCGTTGGTCAACGTTCATTTATATTTGGGATGTATCTCATGTATTATTGAAATGTATGCGTTATATAGTTTGAATATACGTTATAGTTTGTGATCATATATCGGAGAATTGGAAGTTCATGTAAATCTGGAATATACTTCATGATTGCTTTTATGTATAGGTTGGAAACTGTGAATGTATTTCATGAAATGAACTAGGAGGTGTTCTCATGATTCATAAGGGTGTTCTCGATTTTTCATAAGATCCTAAAGCATTTCATCTCATGTTATTTTGCACACGCGACTTTCTTATGCTTATCTTTGTGACTCAAACTGTTGTCCTTGCAGATATAGTGTATCCGAGCAGAACCAGGCTAAGAATTGTGATGCTGCCTGAGAGGCTGAAATCCGGAATGTGGTTTGCATACAGGGGCGTGGTCTGTGGAGTCTTCGTTTACTCAAAGAACCCTTCTCCGCGCCAGATATATCTGTAAAAAGGTCAGCAATTTTGGCACAACATTTTTTTGGCGATGAAAGTGTTTTGTAGTGAAAAAAACTGTAAGCTACAGAGTAGAGTACATTATTTTGTTTTGCTCGAGCTTCATTTTCATGTTTGTACTGTAAATAGGAACCATTTGACGAGATTCTTGTTCATCTCTTTTATCATCGTTATGATAATAATAATTTAAAACACAATCATGTAGGTTTTTCCTAGTGGAATCAACACCAAAGTTACAGGTAGAGAGAGTTCTCTAAGTGCTATTTTAGACGAGATTAAATTTTGTTACTGCAAGAATAAAACTAGTTTATTTTTCAATGAGAGTAAATTGATTGCAGAATAGATGTTTTGTATCCTATTTTGCATGCTCTGAGATTTTAATTTGCGAAATTACAAGAACCCGTGGGTTTGATATGTATTCCCTTGTGCATCATCTTTACGGATCATATATAGTGCAATCAGTAGTGTGTACTGCGTAGCCATGATGATATAGTGCAGTAGAACTTATCCTTCAACCTATAGGATTTGTCAGGCTCACATGAAAACCTTGTCACTCTCGAATTCAACCAACCCGCTTTAATTTTATGAGTCGCCTCAAAATGCTTTTGAATAATCCTTCTCTACTACAAAGGGGCGTTTGTATAGGGTTCTTTGGTGAAGGAAATCAAATCTCAGTTTCTTTCGCACAGACAATTGTTTACTGTTTGTATCTTTTTCTTGTCTAAACTGTTTTTATTCTTCATAAGGATATTTTAACACAAGTACCCAGATGATTTGGAAAAATACGGATTCGTTCTTAATTTTCTTCCTTCCTATATTTGCATATGGCAACATTTCTAAAATCGGATGTTATAAAGTTCTGTGTTTTCAGCAAGGTGTAATGCGGTGCAAAGCGTTTTGCTTGTGATAAATACTATCCGTCACAAACGAAGATGGATAGTGTCCCTGACACTGAGAGGGACACTATCCGTCGTCTTCAAGTCGTCTTCAACTTGAAGACGGATAAAATCCGTAGTCAATGAGAATTTGTGAATGCGACATGTGACAGACAACTTGTGACGGATAGTGTCCGTATTGAATGAGAATTTGTGAATGTGGTGATGTGCCAAAGAGAAAAAAAACTCGAGAATTGAATAGAGTCTGCATTTTCAAGCTGCTTCAGAGTCCCGATTTAACATTTCTTACTTCTGTTCAGCTCAATTCCTTAATAATGGTAGTGAAATGGCCTAACCAAAGGAAATATTGTTATACCCGGGTCAGTGGTACATAACGGCGATTCACACCAACAATTGAAGTTACATGAAAAATCTTGTTGAAGAATAGCAGAGTTAATGACGATGGAACACTAGTGCATTTGGGTCATCTGAAGCCCAATGGTTTCTAAACCTAGGGTTGCCGCTAACTAAGAGTTATTAGCACGGGTCTAAACAAGAAATAAATATCTAATACAACCTCGACTCAAAAGGTCTATATGGAGACTCTACGAGAACATTTCCTATTACCGCCTTTGTTGAGAGCACAAACACATGTCTCAAGAAGCTCGTGATCCTCCTCGAAAATAAGGGAGGAAGCAGCTTCTGGGTTATCTAAGAGTGTCTTTGCTGCCAGATAACCGGCAATGGTCCACGTTTGATAAAGCCGAGCTTGTTTCCCAATAAATCGTCCCTTCTTGGTATCATAATACTCTGGCCATTTGTCCTCTGAAAGCCTCCTTTCAGCCAAGTTTATTGCTTTTTCGGCTAGCTCTGGCCTCTTCATCTTAATGCAAGCAAGTGTGAACTGCAAAGAGAAAATACATATATGATTCAGATATTGCCATACAGCAACTAGAGAAATACTGTAACTTTCTTATTTCTCATATTGCCCACGTAAAAGATTACAACCTCGTAATAGTCTTCCATGACGAGAAAAGGCTTCAACACTCACCATGTTCATGGAGAACGAGGCATTTCAGTAAACGTGTGAGAAATTGAAACTAAGGTCTTTAGTGAAGGATACAAGTTAAAGTACTACAACAAAACAGTTCCCATGTATATGCGATGGTCTTGGCGCGATAGGTTTACTTACGTACATTATTGGGAGTTGAGGACGGTTTATTTCCCAGTACCAGTTTTACGAGTTCGTTGACTAGGTGTATAAGGTTACTACTTGGCCGGAATGGACAGAATCTATGTTCAGTTAACTGATGACACTTTTAACTCCGGTGTCAGGAGAGCTAATATAAGCAATTTTACTACTGAGTTCACGGTAAACGAGGGCACTTTACAAAAGACTAAGAAAGAAAAGCGAATGCTAATTTGTTCAAAATGCATGCACAAGGGATTGTAATTTGTGACACCTGAAGTAAAATTTATTCTCATACGTGTCTCGCGCCTATGCATCAGAAGACAAAACTACCAACCACGGTGACACAACTGATGTAACAAATACTGTACATAGAAAAATACCTGCCACAAGAGTGTAGGCCAAGATCCACCATTGTGATACGACCACGGACTGTATGAATAAAGGTATATTAGAGTTGGAATCAATGACTAAAATTCATATTCTACTAATACTGAAGTAAATTAGCAGAAGGTTTTAGACTGTACGTGTTCTTTGGATCACTGCCAGTGATAATACGCCATTCCTCAAGCTCGAGAGCAGGGTAACATATCTTGAGAGGCATATTCCCAATAAGGTCATCCCATTTTGCGTCGATCAAATTAATTATGCTTTCGTTTTGCTTGGAATTCCCCAAAGATGATACAACGGACCATAGGTTCCCAAGGGTAAAGAACCTGAAGTCCATATGAGCAGGTTGCAGATTTCCCATGAAAAAACCACCCTGGTCTGGGATCCAATCTCCCAACCATGATGGTATTTGTTCTGGATAAATATTAAATTTATTGGTTGCATCAGTAGAATACTCCTCCGTTTTATAACGATATATTTCGTTAAGTTTCTTCATGTCAACCCAATAGTATTCCCTTATATGGAACGACAGTGAACTGAGTCGCTTATTGATTGCTGCTACCAAGTTTTTGTTCCCATCATTAACAATAAGCATCTCACGCGAGCATCGCAAAGCTGAGTAAAATAATGCCTGTGTCCATGACAAGATATCAATGCTTACAACTTACAACCATAGATCAAGTAAACATGTTGCACTCAGTTATACACAATACTTCATATAAACACTATTCACAATGGTTTACAAGCTTGGCATGTCGGTTGTCGATTAGTTGACATAAGCTTAAATTTAACTTTTAGTTAAAGCAGCGTGAAAAACATGTTCCTAAAACATTCACCAGCCAAAACATATCCCTTTGTCCGAAAAAAGATTACTCACTTACACTTGGTCATTTCTAAGAAAATGAAACTGAAACGTATATGTGAATTGTGAAGCAAAGGGGATTAATAAATTTAGTAATGCCGCACAGCCAAAATATGAACCCAAAAAGACAGTTTTCCAGCTCAATGCAGACCACTTACTTGAATTTCAAGAGGATGACCATGTATACCCATTCGTCGATCAATCATGCAGGAACCATCAGTGACTAGCAGCGTCGGGAACATATCAAATCCATTAGTTAAACACAAATTAAGGATTAATCGTATGCCAGTCTGTACATCCACCCGTTCTTGTAAGGAATAGTCGCCAGTAATCTTTCCATAAGCTCTCAGTAGTATAATCCACCACAAACCTTTGAGTTAAACAACAAATCATGTATAAGCCTATAAGGCAAGAATATTGATAAAATAGAAATATACACACACATAAAAAAGGATGCAATGTTACCAGAATCAACAGGAGCCACACGCCCAATGGCCGATTCACCAAAATCTGGATCAAGAACTTCTTCAAAGGCTCCTTCCTTTCCGTCAAGAGGCACCGTTCTGACTTTAAAACTTGCTGGCATCAACCCTTGCCCAGGACTGTAGCAATCAACAGTTTTCTCCCAACTCTAAGGATCAAGCAATATATAGTTTAGTACTTTAGTGAAGGATTTGAACAATGAAGTGGACTTTCAAAAGCGCTTAGAAGCTCATTCAACCAAACACCAGTACGATATTCATATGATCAACTAGCACTCGTATCTTAGGTGAGTGATGATGCAGCAATACAAGAACAGAGCTAAGTTACCTGCAACTGCAATGTGTGAAGCAGGAAGTTCTTCACAATCTCTCCTTCACCATGAAGCAAGAAAGCAAGTGCAGATGGAACAAAATCCCGAATGAAAACTTGATCATAGTTAAGAGGCTGTTTGTCAGCTGGATCATTGGCAGCCACTGTCCCAACAGGATTACCACAATAGTTCACAATCGTACTCCTTAAAAGCTTCCACGCTTCCTCCTCAATCTCCGAACACTTCTTTTTAATGTTTCCACCTTCAATGTCATTACTCAACCCCTTTGTCGTGTCTTTATTGACATCTACCTTACTCTCTTGGCCATTTAATCCTAACAACACCTCATTTTTTGTTTCCCCAATTACGAAAGGCTTCACATTACCATTCAATGCACCTTGAATAAATAAGGTCTCGAAGCTTGGTTCATTAACATGAGAATCAACAGATGAGATTGGCGATGTAGATGTCGAATTATTTCTCACATTCGAAGCTACATTCGCTATTACCCGCCTAAATCTACCACTATCAACACCACAACTTCCTCTAACCAATCTGCTATTACGACCCCAATTCAAATCAGAATCACAAAAATACTTCCGATTCAGGTCGTGCTTAAATCTATAACCTACAATCTTTGGCACATTACAAGCATATCTATTTCTATGATGATCCAATCTATACCGTGTCGTTGACGAATTGTTTATAGTTACTAAATGAGTTGACATACTAAAAATGGATGAACTTTTGCAATTAACCAATATTCTACAATAGGGTTTCAAAGTAGTAACCTTGATTGATCCACCAGTATTCATGCCCAATAACCCAATTCAAAAGATCACCAAATATTGATCTTAGGGAGCTATTGCACAGATTAACAATCAATTTATATACAAATCTATTGAACTCTATAAATATGATTCAACAGATTATATGAAACCCTAATAATGAAAATACAATTGCAGATTAGCAATATATACAAATGAGAGAGAAATCAATAAAAATAAAACCTGGGTTTTACTTGAAATGTTGAATTAAGAAATGGGTATGTATGATTTGAGCTAAAAGTTTAGAGGAAATGCTTGAATTTGATGAATAACAAATGAGAGTTTGCTTGTGAAATGGGGAATTACTAATATAAGAATAAAAAGTTGGGGAGGAAGAGGAGCTCATCATGTTTTGAATAAATAAATAAATTCAAAAGTGGAAAAAAAGAATCAAATGACTTTTAGTGAGGTTGTTTACTTTCATGCCCTTCCACATGTAAACTTGTTTGTTTACATATGGGAATTAGGTTATAAATTTAGATTTTAGTTACTCGTATGTGGTTCTCTTTTTGGAGTCTTTCTCTTTATGACGTGGTGTGGATAAATACGTAGTGAATAAGATGGACATTGATAATTATTAGAATATTTTTTGTACCACATATAATTATAAAATTCTCTCAAATATTTTAATTTTGCTAATGGTGTGTTTGGGAACCAAAATTGTATTTTCAAATTTAGATTTGGATCAATTTACTTGTTTGGCAAACTTACTAGATTTGTATTTGAAAATCCAACCAAATCCAAGTAAGCCTAAAATAACCACATTTGAAATCCATCCTCCAACCCCCTCATTTCCAAATCCTTATTTTACTTTGCTATATTTCAAATGACACATTTCAAATTAAATTCATGTAGCCAAACACTCTCTGATGTTATTTTCAAATCTCTTGATAAAAGTTCGTTTAGCAAAAGTTTTAAAACAACTATTAACAAAATGATCTGTGTATAGCACGCTTTAGGTGAAAATATCAATGAATAGTTGATATGTGTCGATAATATTTTGTACTTTTGAGACTTAATCTTGTCAAAAAAAAACGCTCAGGAATGATGTACAGAAAAAATTAGATATTGATCTTTTGGTAAAATATGTACAATTTATGGATTATACCACCAGTGGTATCAGTTTCACACCGTATAAACGGTATAATTTGATCTTGTAATAAAGTATTCGAGTTATATTTCAAATAATATGAGTTTTATTACAAAGTATCTGAGTACATCAATTTATATTTTAAAACTATAAATTTTGAATTAGCTTAGAAAAAATACGCATAAACTCAAATACCTATATTTTGGTTATTCAATGCTTATATTGAATTTTGTTTATTTAAGAGAGCTTTATTATTATTTTTTTTGAAAGGAGAGCTTTATTATTGTTGCCAATGAATTTGAGTTATAAAAGAGACTCGTCATTCAAATCTTAGAAGTCTGGATTTAAGATAGAGTACCTTATTTGAAGCGGTCTGTTTTTCTTAAGACTGTTCTATAGAACAACTATTAATGGAATAAAAAAGGGATTATAAAAACAAGGAAATATCACAAATAACTACCTAATAAATCTAAAATTTTACATCTTACTACCTAATATAATTAATTTTGCAACTAACTACCTAAAATCACACAACATTTATCAGTTTGCTACTTTTTTGACGGAAACCGAACTTAAGTTAGTTTTAAATGTTCGGGTTAAGTTAAATGACCATCTTACCCTTTCTTTAATAAACCTACTCCCTTTTAAAATTTTACCCATCCCTCTCCCTCCCCTGTAAGTCTGTAACAGTAAAGTAATTATTTCTGCGCCATTTTTATCAATCAAAACCTCCATGAACATGCCTAATTTGCAGCACTAGAGGGAGGTAATCTTCTGTTGTATTCCCAAATGGATCAAGTAAGCATTATTTTCATTTTATTTTCAGTATAAAACCCTTCCCCTAATTTGATTATTTTGTATAAAATTTGATAATTAAGCATTGGTATTACGTTTTTTTGTGTTAATGGTAAAATTGTGATACTTAAGCATCACCACAATTCTTCAATTTTGGGAATTTTGTTGTTTTATTGTATACTTGCCTAGCCGGTTGAATTACGATGAGGGTGTTATTATTAGAGGATTTCCGTGACAAATCCCTAATTATTTTATGCCTTGTATTTTTCTTGGGCTTTTTGGGACTCTCAACCTCACTAACTCTCCGCAAGAAATCGATACCAAGTTACTGCAAGAAATTGACACCAAGTTAGTTTAGGGTTAAGAATTGTGATTTGTTTATTTAATTGAGTTGACAGATGCATGATATAGAACATTAAGGCTCCTGCTACCAATATCAACGTAGCTACCTGTTTGAATGGAGCAGTAGAGTAGCAGATGGCGGAGGTATTTTAATGGAGGAAGGAGGGGAGGGTAATTTAGGTATTAAATTAGGTTTTAGAGTTAAACGGGACGAAATAAATTGATTTCCGTCATTTTTTAGCAATTTTCGTTATTTTGGTAGTAATCGTGTCAGTTTTTACACTTATTAGGTTGTTATTTGAAAAAATGAACATATTAGGTAGTAAGATGTAAAATTTAAAACTTATTAGATAGTAATATGCTAAATAGCCTAAAAACAATTAAAAGATTGAAATATCCAGTAGCCCTACAAAACACAAATTACTAATTAGGAAGATTGATGGATGAGATCCAATAAATTGGAATAAGTTGGTTGAAGGGCAAAAATGTCTTAAAAGAAAATATCTAAATGGATGAGGAATGACTGCAATGGCCGGTGAAGTTGGAAATAAACAAGCAAAATAAATGTGGGATAATTAGACCAACACACGTATAAAGCGACATTTGTGGATCCTACTTTCCTACTTTCCCACTTCACGTATTCTTATTTGCAACTACACTATCCGTCGCAAGCTTGTGACGGATATCGTTTTCTCTCACAGAATACCCACTTTTTCTCTCTCTCTGACACTATTCATGTGGTCTCCTTTCTCCACTAACTCATTTTGTATCCATTTTATCTCACAAAATATCCGTTATAAATGGTGACCCGTCTTAAGAAAAACGGACTGTTCCCACTTTCTCTCAAGATGCTGAAGATTATTTTTTTCACAAGTATTACGTATATACAATTTTTGTGGCGTATAGACCACGTCTAGTTACGACCCATGGCCCATACTTTTTGTAATTGGTCTTTGATCTTCATCGTACAATTAATCAAGTTTATAGTGTTCTTTAGGGGTGGTCAAGCACTCAAACTTCACGTTGTTGGAGATATTAAGGTATATTGAAATATACCGTAATCAGAATAATATAATATTCGAAATAAATATATTATATGTAACCTATAATATGTGGTACGATTTAGTTGTCGATAGTACTATATATATCATGTCAATGTAATGATTTGAGCCACGAACGAACTATCAATAACAATATGATTTCCGCTCTATCAATTTCTATTATGGTATCAGAGCCTCACGCTCTTGAGGCCTAAAAAAACGATCTTTCCGCTGACCTGTCGGAGGGACTAATGAATTATGGTACCCTCCGGCGGGATTTTATCGCGATGATTTGTTTTATTATTAAAAAAAATATGATCTTTCGTTTGCAGTTTGTAGTCGCTTGGCTACTCTCTTTCTTATAAATTTATTGTCAAAACAATGCCAATTAGATGGTAGTAGTAAGGTACGTACCATGTACTTCCATCTAATAAGGATGCTACGACTACGAGCACCAAATTTTTGGTGTTATAATTCATTGATCGAATAGAAATTTGAAAAGATTGGCGTTTTCTTTCGATTGAATTTTTTTATTCAGGTTCGAAAAATCTGCAGCGTTCCTGATCACGAAATTTCAACGAGTTCGAAAAGATCGACGTTCTCGTTACGTTTGAATTTTGACGGATCCGAAAAGCTACAACGTTTCTGATAAGGGTAAAGTCGTCACCCTAAATCAAAGTAATCCTTAGGATACTACTAACTAATAGCTAGCGGTAAGAAAGGTATCGAAGGTATCGAATCCACAGGGAGGCGGTAATAAATTGTTTGCTAAAGTAAATAAGTCTTAAAGTAACAATTGTGTTGTTTTGATTGTTTTTGTTGTCTAATTAACTAATTGCAAAATAAGTAAATAAAGATGTAAGCAAATATTAGGAAAGATCTAGGGATCAAGTTCACATAGGCAATTATCTAGGGGAATGGGATTTAACTAATTTAATTGGGCAAAATTATTATTTAAGATCGTATGTCCGGTCGGTATTCATATAATCTTTAGATCTAAACCTAACATGCGGTCGCTATAATTAATTAGGTCAGTCTATTCAATTGTTGTGGCATATCTTAGTCTACGGTCGGATCTAAGGGTCTGTTTGGCAAAACTAGCTGAAAAGGTAGCTGAAACCTGAAGAGGTACCTGAAACCTGAAAAGGTACCTGAAAAGGTACCTGAAAACTAAGACCTGATAAGGTAGCTGATTTTTGTTAAAACTGTTTGGAAACTAGCTGAAAAGGTAGCTGATATTTGACAAAATGACGTAAAAGGACATGGTTTATTATTGATATTTTTACGTTTTTACTATTATTTTTGTGTTATTGTAGACAAATGACCGAAACAAATAGAGTAGTAACTTTTGAAGAGAATCGTGCACTTAAAATGGTACTGGAAAATGCCTACATTGCTACTTTCAGGATTTCTTCATGTACCCTATTTCGAATGAATTGACCATTAAAATCAAGTTATAGGGATAGCTTCAACTACTCGCTTTTATATACAACGAATTTCACAAATTAATATATAACGACTAGGTGAAAAAAAAATTAAACAATATATCCACAAAAATATACTATTGATATAAAATTAGTTTTCTATTAAAGTCATACACACAAAGAAAAATTAATTAAGTTTACATAAGAATTTTGTAGTGTATTTAATTTTGTTAATTAGCGTTATAAAATCCGAGGGTAGAATAGGTAATTAAAAATGAATCAGGTACCTGATTTGTCAAATGCTACCTGAGGTAACTTTTTATTTCAGGTACCTGTTTCACCTTTTTTCAGTCCAAACAGGTAGTTGCCAAACGCGTCAAAAATAATAAGCTACCTGATTGTTTTGGCAAAAAAGTTACTTCAGGCAAATCAGGTAGCTGAAATGGCTTACCAAACAGACCCTAAGACTAATTTGCGAGACTAATTAACTAATCCTGGCCAGTAATTAATTAATCAGATTTAAAACAACAATAGAACAATAATAATAAGCAGTTTAACAATTAAACATCATTAAAGTTTAATTCCCCCTTCTAATCACCTAGATCTCTTTTCACCCTAGACAAATAAATTAGCTACGCATGGCTTGGGATCTAACTACAACAATATTGATTGAAAACATAATTAATAAAGCAATAAACTAAGAACAAGAATAATTGAAGAACAATAAAGTAGAGATTATGATTAAATACCGTAAATAGGAGAACAAGATCCGAAGGCAACTGCTAAATAATAATCTAGAGAGCTACTAGTAATAATTAGGGTTTTTAGAGTAATAAAAGTGTATCTAACAAAAGGCTACGAAGTCTCTATTTATAACAAACTACTAAACAATTTATGGAAACACTTGCTAAAATCTTATGGAAATCCGGACAGAAGAAAGCACTCGACCGAGTATCCAGTGCACTCGATCGAGTGCTCCACCTTGTCAGCATGATTCTTCGTTTCTCTACTTCCTTTTGGCAATCTTCCTTGATTCTTGCTTATCTTCCTATATATCTGTGGGGAATAAAGCATGTATTCGCCCTAAACTTGCAGGATTATAATGAAAATTACAGTTGTGATTATAGTCATAAGATAAATAAAAACATGAAAAAGAAAACAACCTTGGGTCCTTGCTTGAATAGGCCTAAGAACAGGAATTAAAGTAAATTCTCTCCTATAACTTGCACCCAAGACTTTGTTTGAGACGATGCCGCGTGTGCTAGAAAGGCTCTCCAATTGCCTTGCAATATGGGGAGAGTTATTGAGGTTTTAGATGTGAGATCTGAGTTTTGGGAGAAGAATGCTCTCAAAATCCTAATTGTGAGAATTATGATTCAACAGTTTCTGACATAAGGAGAATGACTCTCCTTATGTAGCATCTAGGTCGGTCGGCCGAATTGGGTTGGGTGAGTGTGGGCTTTATCCACTCTTACCTTATCCCTTTGCGTGATTCGACCCAATTAGCTAAATATTATTCGCGGGATTTTATTATAAATCGCATACGTGTTATCAGGTATTAATGTAGTCGATGTATTAATAATGGTCTGATAAAATTACGATATTGTATAGTTACCCAAGTTAATATAACTGTTTATATTAATACGCGAATACAATATTTAATTAAATATAACCGTTTACATTTAATTTACGAATTAATCATGTAATCCGTGTTAGCTAAAATTATTTAATCCGTATTAAATAATAATCTCAACATCTTATTGACTAATTTAATAGTCAATACCTCTGACTAACTGTTTAGTCGTATCCGGCATAAATGTGACTGTATTTTCATACCTTCACATCTCTCAAACGTGTCCTATAGGTGTGACGTATAGGGACCAGTTGATCACCGCCATCCGTATGACAATAACGTCAAACTTATCTAGCAAGCCAACCGTTATTGATAAACGTGGATCAACTGGTAATAGTACTGAAGTATGCCCTTGTGATCCTTAAAGAGATTTAATAAGTCATTGTAGTTAATTGTCAAGGACACCAACCCCAACAATATCTTCGCCTTGCCGACTCCGCGGTACTCATGTGATCTTCTTTAAACCACCGGAATGCATCCATCTGCATTAGAAACAACAAAATGCGGGAGTATCGACATTTATGACAAAAATAGCATATATGACATGGATTAGTGCACAAAACCGTAACAAAAGTATATAAGGGAGGCATAAAGATGTATATAATTATGACTCATCAAACTCTCCCAAACTAACTCTTTGGTTGTCCTCAAACAAAGCAAAGAACTTGAAGCGAAAGCAATCATACAAACGGTGATTTTAGACAACTCAGAGCTAATGTAAATGCACATACAAATCCCAAGCTATCCATATCCATAACAAATTAACGACCAAATGTACCAATAAAACAGATTCAAAGGTACGGGTAATAGAAAACGCAGCTCAAGTCACAAGGTTGATATGACGGTGTAATATAGACAAAAACCAAACATCTTTTGACCTTGCAAGACAAATTTTAGTCGGATTCTCGCGGATTCACTCAAGCTCATAAATATATGTAAAGGTGAGTTATATGTGAAGACAGAAAGAAGTAAGAACACTCACTCAACTCAATGGAACATGCATGCAATCTAATGTGATAGAGACTTCCCCAACAATTATGCATGTATAGATGGACAAAGTACATGTATCAAGACGGCAATGAGGCTAGTGGGTAAGGGTAAAGAAATGGTTTGTGTCAAAGCACGTTATGGATATGTGGAGCTAAGACGGTAGTCGCAGCGCGAAACAAAACCAAAACCACTTCTTTAACGAAAGATAAACCAACCCAAGACTAGAGAAATTATCTTAACTTGAAAGAACATGAGAGTTTATAACATTACTCTCCAAATTAGACTCTAGATAGTCTCCTTCAATCTCATAACAAAATCCAATGAAGCATTCTCTCTCTTTTTTTTTCTTTTTCATATCACAAATTTTTTTTGAAGTTTTTCTTTTCTTTTTTCCTTTTTTTTTTTTTTGTGCTTCATATTTTTTTCAACATAAGAGATTGACACAATTGCTCAAAAGATTTCACTACACCCACTTGGACAGAATTAGTCCCTTCCCAACCATAGTAATGAAATATCGTGATAAACCAAGCAACTGCGACTGTCCCGAAAAGGTAGGCAAATTCTAGGATTGTGGCTTATAAATATTCAAACTCAAAACATGCCACAAGTAGGGATGGCAACGGATCCTGGATCCGGTCCAGATCCGTTGGACCCGACCCTGCTGGACCGGATCTGGATCCTTTAAATTTGGACCCGTCGGATCTGGATCGGATCTGGATCCACGAGTTTAAAAACGGATCTGGATCTGAATCTTGTTGACAAGACCCGAATCCGAACCGAGACCCGTTTTAATATTAAAAAAAAAAAAAAAAAATTCTAAATTTCTGGAGTTGGACCAGGGGTCTGGGCCTCAATTCCTCAAACATTTCATTGCTAATTTCCTAAATGTATCTAACATTCCTCTCTAATTCCACCCCTAAAATCAAACCCTAAATTTAAACCCTAAATTCAAACTGCCGCTGCCGCCCCCGCGTTGCCGCTGCCGACGCCGACGCCGACGCCGACGCCGACCGTCGTTGCTCGCCCTACGCTGCCGACGCCGTTCGATATTGTTGTTATTGTAAGTACAACTTCGACTGTATCTATGCTAGAAATCTGCTTTTCATCGGTCGGATTTATATAAATCATGAATTGATGCTGTCAATGAGAAGATGGAAACGTATTGAACAAACTCGATACAGCCACATGTTGCCTGCCTAGTAAGGTTTATTTGTTATATGTACTACAAAAATTAGTGCAAGTGTACAAAAACTAACATTTGCGCCTAGTATAGTTCCGGCCTTTCGATTTCATTCACGAAAACTGAAATAAGTAGGAAATAGCTAGAAAGATGAAGAGGAAAACCTGAAGTTGCAGAGTGAAATTTGGAAAATGAAAGTTTGATGACTGAAAGTTATATGTACTACAAAAATTAGTGCAAGTGTACAAAAACTAACATTTTCTTCTCTTTTTTTTTTTTTTTTTCATGGGACCCGCGTGAAACCCGGATCCTACCCGGATCCGCAGGGTCCGGATCTGGATCTGTCTTTTTTGGACCCGTTGGATCCGGGTCGGATCTGGATCCTGTTGCCAAAAACGGATCTGGATCTGGATCCTACTGGATCCGGTCCAGATCCGGCCCGTTGCCATCCCTAGCCACAAGGCTTCAAACGGGTTTTTCATAGGAAATTTGGTTTCAAAGGTAAAAAGGCAAATTTTGGCTATGTGAAACTTATTTGAAGGGTAAGGACCGCATATCCTCATGTACTTGTCATACATTCACATAAAAGTATCAAGCAATCAATTTCACACTTATGCAGTTTGATATTACATATTCCACGAGGAGAAACCACACTCAAGCCTAATTGACAATGAGACCAGTTTATTAATGTTCCTGGCCTAGGAAGCTCTATAGACCTCAGAATTTAAGTAGTTTACGCCAACTTAATTTGTCAAGTCTAATCAATATAAGGCATGTCGATTACGGTCAAGACTTGATCATTGAGCTTTGTTTTCATAGGCTAACGGGTCAAAACAATGTACATGGATAACTATTTGGGATTCAAATGCAAAAACAATGCAAATTATCATCATTGTTATCTTAAATCACCAAACTTGAAAGAAAAATAAGAAAATAAGACATATTTTTTTTTTGTTTTTTTTTACACAATAGTAGATAAAAGACTCCTCCCCCAAACTAATTATCACAGTGTCCTCAGTGTGATCCTAACAGCAGAGAAGTTACAGCAAAAATCAACAACAACAGCCACAACAACCTAAGAGGACACACCTAAAAGGGAGGGGAAAGGAGCATGCATGCTAACTAGAAGATAAAATATGGAAAGGAAAGACAAAGAAAGATAATACTAGCTGTATGTATAGGACTCCCCCAAACCACCTGCAAAGTGGGGGAAGGAGTGACCAACTGTCACTAAGGATCATGTTCGTTATCACCCTCGGTATCACTGTATCGAAATTCATCTATTTGGCGGAAAATCGCCTCAAGCTCGGGATCCGGCTCTCCACCGCGGCCGCTAGTGTGATCACGCCGACTCCTACGGCCCCTACCACGTCCGGGGCGACACCAGAAGAGGGAGCAACGAACTGACCACCACGGCTGGAAGGACCAGCCCCAAATGGGTCAGAAAAACCTCCAACAAGCATGTCGGGGCGAATGGGTGCGTAGATAGGCCTCCCAAGACATCCGGGCTCGTGGCTGAACTCGGTAGTGAACTCCTCTCTAGTGATCCCATAGTTGCTGAAAACAACGCTGTCATCCCCAACCTCGGTGTAGTAGCTTGGAGCAGTACCCGTGTATGCCAAACCAGCAGAAAGATCCATCCTAGACATCTGCTCCCACATCCTCCTATGAACAAGGTCATTGTTCACACCTTGATGAATCCGCATCTCTCTCTCAACTGCATAATCAATAGTAAATGAGGGGTAAAAAGTAGGTTGCGGGGTGAAAGGAGGCATACTGCCTATGGGTGGGTGGTAAGGTGGCTAGCGACGAGCATCAGGACGGGTGGCATTTGTAGTGGTTTCCCTAGGAAGGGGCATCAAAAGCTCATCCGGGATAAGGTAGGTTTGAGGGTCGGGTCGCTCCTCAGAATAATCTGGCTCAAGGGCCTCAAGGGGAGGCAGGTTCTCCTCATCTAGAATTCTCATGTAAAGGGCTGGTTTCACCGGCCAATTGAGATCTTTGCCATTCATAATTTGTAGCCATTTGACACCGTACCAAAAATATTGTTCATAAAGTAGGTCAGGGTCGAACTCAGTCATGGGTACATAGTTCTTATGTCCATCAAAGCCGCAGGTCCGCCTGGCTAGGCGAGTTACAATGGCACCACAATAACCAAGGACACCGGAAGCGATGGCCATCTTTGCCAAAGCATGGCAAATAACCCAGGTGGGCTGAACTTGAATACTGTCTCTCGGAATGGGTTAAGGTAGGTGGCAATTAACAGAACCTCCATCTTGTGAACTTTGCTCATGTCTGGTCGGCCATAGATTAAGTGGGACATGATCCTCATGAATAGCTTGATGACTATATGTTGGACATCACTGAGTGCGAGAGCACTTGGGATAGGATCGGGAAAGCCTGTAAACAATGGAAAGTACCTTGTAGCAGTTAGCTCTTTAGGCGGCATGACAAGTAGATTGTAGTCGAAGTGCTTTTGCAATCCTAGATGCCGGGAGACCTCATCCATTGTTAGAGTCTTTTCTTGATTCAACAATCGGAAGTTGATGGAATGGAAGCCGGTATCATAAGAGAAAGCACTGAAGAACTCGAGAGTGAGAGCTCGATAGGAAAGCTCACTAAGGTTGAGGAGCCCGAATAATCCAAGCTCCTGGAAGATCTCTTTCATTGGTTCCAAGATTTTGAAAGTATCCAGGGTCTTCTTGCAAACGACCCGAGTGGAGATCATCTTCCGCTTAGCGAGCGCCACAAACCTCTCCCTTTGATGTCTATCCCGAAATGTAATCCAAGGGAATTCCGGAAAGGGTTCACAACCCGGGATCACCGGGGTTGGGATGTTGCGCGTAGTCCTATCTCTCTTGTTACCCCTTGAAGAACTCGCTATAGCCTGGAAGTAAAATAGAAGACAAAAATCAAAAACTCCATTCCATACTTAGTGAACTCGAATTTCTAGGGCTTAGGGGTAAAAAAATCCGTTTGTCTACACTAAACACAGTAAATAATGGCATAAAAAGCACGGGAATCATGTGAGTAGACAACATAGGGAAGAATTTAAGCAAATAACACAAGGTCTAAGCATAATTTTAGCAAAAACGAATGAAACCCTAGAAATCTCGAAAATTACCTCAAAGATGAGCAAATTGGATGAATTAATGCAAAAGAGGAACAATGGAATGATGTAAGATGAAGCAATTGATGATAGCAACAAAAACTAAGTGATTTGAGTGAGTAACAATGGAGATTGAAGGATGGGGATGTCGAAAATTGGAGTGGAAAGGGAAAGGGTCTGTCGAAAATTTGGGGGAAAAAGAGGATTATTTTCCTTATGTCCGTAGAAAACAAGACACGGGGTTGAATTGGACCGGCACTCGATCGAGTGCTCTAGAATTTGCGAAATTTTCTTCGTTGCTTGCTACGGCATTAAAAAAACAATTGCTCCAGAACACTCGATCGAGTTCTGGTGGTACTCGATCGAGTGTTCTAGATTAAGCATGGAATTCACGAATTAAGAATTAAAACAGCTTAGCTATATTTCAACAAAAAGACCCTTCATCAAGTGTCTTGAGCACTTGATCGGGAACTCGAGATGAGACGGTATCCATTATCAAAGCCGCTTTAGCACCGTACTCCTTTCTCCTGAAAATACTTCACAAAATTCATTAAATTTGCTCACTCACTTAGAAAGACATATACTAGAGAAAAGTAGTTCTACGTTAAAAATAAAAATAAAAAATTTGCAAGGATCTGGGTTGCCTCCCAGTAGCGCTGGTTTATGCGGTCCCGCACGACCGTACTTCCTCAAAACTAGGAAGAATCTGAGGGGAAAAGGTTTAGGGCTTCTATCTTCCCAACATAGGTACCTTCATGATATAACTTTACGCGTTGCCCATTTACCTTGAATGTCGGATCTAAGACTAATTCGCGAGACTAATTAACTAATCCTGGCCAGTAATTAATTAATCAGATTTAAAACAACAATAGAACAATAATAATAAGCAGTTTAACAATTAAACATCATTAAAGTTTGATTCCCCCTTCTAATCACCTAGATCCCTTTTCACCCTAGACAAATAAATTAGCTACGCATGGCTTGGGATCTAACTACAACAATATTGATTGAAAACATAATTAATAAAGCAATAAACTAAGAACAAAAATAATTGAAGAACAATAAAGTAGAGATTATGATTAAATACCGTAAATAGGAGAACAAGATCCGAAGGCAACTGCTAAATAATAATCTAGAGAGCTACTAGTAATAATTAGGGTTTTTAGAGTAATAAAAGTGTATCTAACAAAAGGCTACGAAGTCTCTATTTATAACAAACTACTAAACAATTTATGGAAACACTTGCTAAAAACTTATGGAAATCCGGACAGAAGAAAGCACTCGACCGAGTATCCAGTGCACTCGATCGAGTGTTGGTGGCACTCGATCGAGTGCTCCACCTTGTCAGCATGATTCTTCGTTTCTCTACTTCCTTTTGGCAATCTTCCTTGATTCTTGCTTATCTTCCTATATATCTTCGCCTTGCCGACTCCGCGGTACTCATGTGATTTTCTTTAAACCACCGGAATGCATCCATCTGCATTAGAAACAACAAAATGCGGGAGTATCGACATTTATGACAAAAATGGCATATATGACATGGATTAGTGCACAAAACCGTAACAAAAGTATATAAGGGAAGGCATAAAGATGTATATAATTATGACTCATCAGTTTCCGTCCGACAAAGACCGAAGAAGTTTGGTTGTTTCTTTTCTCATGTTACCGATATTCGATATTGTGCAAACCCATGGAAATTTCGACAAATTACCATGGGTTTGAGGGGGATGTTGGAGATATTAAGGTATATTGAAATATACCGTAATCAGAATAATATAATATTTGGAATAAACATATTATATGTAACCTGGCCTATAATATGTGGTACGATTTAGATCTCGATAGTACTATATATATCATGTCAATGTAATGATTTGAGACACGAACGAACTATCAATAACAATATGATTTCCGCTCTATCAATTTCTATTACACGTCCAATCAACCCGCCGCTCATCGAGACGTTCTTCTCCTAGCACGCTTGCCCCGTGACTGGCCCGTGAAAACTTAGAGCCAGATTGGGGTTGACCAAATCCTACCCGACCCCCTCTCAACTCGGCATTTACCCTATTTGTAACATCTCTATTTACCGAGAAACCTTCAAGAAGACTTAATGTTAAGGTAGAAGATGAGGATACCGCATTAATTCTATTTTTTTTTTACCGTTATCATATAAGAATTTCGTTCAGTCCTTTTATTGTGGGTAAAGATGTTGTAACTCTAGAAGATGTTAGATCGTTTCTTCCTACTAGAGAATTGCGCCATAAGGCGGCTAATACAGTTACAGATGATCAGGTCGTCGCAGGGTTAGTTGCTAGCGGGGGTCATGGACAGGGAAATTCGGGAAAGAAAGAGTATAAGAAATTATTTAATTTTGGTTCTTCTAATTCTGCTGGTACCTCTGGTACATCTGGTTCAAAGGGTCCTAAATCTACTAATATTTGTAACTGCGGTAAAGAGAAGGAACATTGGAAATTTACTTGGCCTAAGAAAGAAAAACATAATCAATCTGGTACTGCGGATGTATTAAATATGATCGGTCAATATGCATTCTCCCAAAAACTGAATTGGCAACCCTTTTTTGAATCGTAATGCCCTAACTTTTCTAGTATGTGATGATGTTTCCTTTCGACTCGGTCAGTTTGTTCTGGCGTATCTACATTACTAGTTTGGAACATAATGCCATTTTCCTTATAATAATTTTGCATGGGTGCAGATAACAATTCCGTTCTATTATCGTTCAGAATTATTTTGAACGTGTTTCAAATTGTGTTTTGACCATTTGAGAAAAAAATTTCATGACGTCGCCCGCCTCGCTCTTTTCGTTCATGAGGTATACCCAAACTCCCCGACTATGGTCTTCGACTATAGTAAAAAAAATGAGTGTGTGCCTAACTAGCAACCCGATATTTCCGATATATCATACTGAATTAAGCCAAATAAATGGTGATATCGTTTATTATTGCGTTTGAACGATTTGCGAGGTTATTTCGCCCTACAACATTAATCACAAATTTCGTGTGAAGGCCAATTTAGACTGTAACCAACTAAATTACAAAAATCAGAAAAATACTCTTAAAAGGATGTCCAAGTCTTTTGTGCTATAAACATCCCTCCTTGGAAACCGAGATCTTCGTGGGCTCGTGGCCAATTCTTGCTTATCTGAGCGAAAATAATAAACCCCTTGTTGATGCCCACCCCGTATAATCTCCATCCTTGTGGTCCGGTCCTGCATTTCACAAAAAATGGAATGAAAAATTATCACACAATTGTTTTCTCGTATCAACCGTTGAACGGAGATGAGGTGAGAAGTTAGCAAAGGTACAAATAAAATATCTTACAACAGAAAGTTTGCTCCTAGTCTGAATTTGCCATGAATTTAGCTTGAACACGTCTACCATCTGGCAAACTTACTGACGATGGTTCTCGAGTCCAACTGTTTTCTAGATATTTACGCATTTCCCGTCATATGGTGTAAAGTTGTGCTCTCTATCAACCATTCAATATCAATCGTTACTTTCATACCTTGTAATTTATCATTACCATTAGGACTCACAATCAGCAAACTTCGCAGCCTTTCGATCGTGTCACTAGTGAAATGTAGATTGTGTTTCAATGTTTCACCTTCCTTTATTCCCGAAGAATTTCCTATTGCATTAGCCTGGTAATTACCTTGGCTCCTTCCTCGTCCTCTGCCTCGACTATTTTAGTCAGGGTCTGCACTTTCTCCTTTTCGACGTCTTCCTCTTTCTCGAGCTTTAACCTCCTCGTGTCCACGTTTGTCTTAACCAGGGTCGGTCCTAAATATTATGAGGCCCTAGGCAAAATAGTAAAACGGAGCCCGTACTGAAGAATCAAGAACGAGTTTAGCACCTAAGAGGGGGAGGGGGTGAATTAGGTGACCTTTTAAAAATTTAGAAATAGCTTAAGTGTTTCACGATTTAAGGCAACAAGATCAGGGACTAAGCAACAGTATAAGGAACTGTTGCATAGAACAGATCTATTACGAGTATAGCAAGAAACGAGAACAAGTACGAGAAAGAGTAATAAGCAAGCGATATAAAAATTGGTTCAGCTCCTACTCCGGAGCCTACGTCCAACCGTTATTTTATTGAAAGTTTAGAAGCTACTCCGCTTAACTAAAACTATTACAACAAAACAACTCCCCAACCTACTCCGGTTGCATTTGCTAAGAGCTACTCCGCTCGAAGACTTGACTCAAACTTAAAGCTACTCCGCTCTAAGAGTTTGTTGTTCTACCTTTGGTTTACAAGATCAATGTCTCAAAAGTTCTCTTAAAGAACATGGAGACTACTTGTAAGATCTAAACGCAAGGTTCATCGAACAAACATTTATACTCATTAGAAGTGCGAACTAGTACAAGGAGATCATAGCTTTTCGAAAACAATTTGAAGACTTCTTTTAAAACAGAAACTTTTACAAAACAGACTTGAAGAGTAAATGCTTGAAAAGGTTTTGCAAAGTTTTACAATAAATGCTTAGAAAGTCTTAGTAAATAATGAGCTAAAGGGTTGGTATTTATAGAGGGTTTGGGCGAGTGAGAGGGGCTCTCAAGTTGTGTATTTTTTTTTGCATAACTCTTTTACCCAAGGGTTCAAATAGAAGTGTCTTTTACAAACTGAAAATGCACATGGTTGCAATGCTCAAGGTAAACTACTCAAGGCTCAAAGCAACCCACTTAAGGAAAGAGTGTAAGAAGGAACCTTCCTTTTGTAGGTCTAATTGCCAAAAAAGGAAAAAGTAAACTTTCTACTTTTTCTAACCCTTAGACCTCATGTGCAAGTTGAGCTTTTGATTTTCAAATTAATTTCCTTCAGTTTGTAAAATATTTGAAATATGTAAATGAACCAAAACACCAACACTTTTGATAAAAATATTTTACGAAATATAATCTCCATGACCGTACTAGAAACCCCAGTTGCAACAGTCTGTTGGACTGTTGCAAGGATTTTGCACCTCTAATAAATACGAATGAATGTTGACTACCTTGCTTACAATACATTCCTAGACTTGGCCTTCTCTTGTCTTTGCTTGTATCTTGACATATGAACTTGTGATCTTCAATAGGCTTTATGTCATTTTGCTAATCTCTTGTATAATCAAGCAAACATTAGATTAATCAAGGTAACTTGTCATCATCAACATATTGTGTTCCAACACGTACTACAAAAATTATATCATCATTATTAATACATATATTTTTTTGCCCGCGAGAGATACAAAATAATTACTAATAACATCGACATTAATGTTTTCCAAAAGTTCTTTCTCTATTGACAACATTGCTGACCATGTAGGATCATGGATTATTCACAAACAAAGATAACAAATCATGAAATCAAAATATAATAACAAAGGCGGAAAATCAGAAGAAAAAAAAACATATATAACAACAGCATAAACCTTCTACAGCAGTACAATCAATAATTCAATCTTCAATAACGCAATAACTATAATTGTTAAAGCAAAAAAAATAGGATTAGAATTTAGAAAATCCTGAGTGAATTTTTGCAACAGGCGAGATGATGATCGACGAAAAGATAAAGGATTGAACAAAAGTCGATGAGCAACCGAGTAATAGAGACAATTACACAAATAGGAATATTTAAAATCCCTAGAAATTTTAGAATAAAAAAAGGTTTTGAAATTTGGAAAATATGGAGAGAAAAAAAGGATAATAATTAAATATGGAAAAAGAATAAAGTAATGAGGAGTGACAAATTTTTTGTTTGTTTCCTAACCTCTCTACTCTTATTTTGTTACTCTTGCGGTGTATCTTTTTTTTCATTTTTTTTCCTTTTTCCTTCAAAAATGGGCCTTTTTTACTATTGGGCCCTTGTCACATAACCCACCAAACAGGGTTATGGCCGTCCTTGGTCTTAACAATTTTCTTTTTTCGTCGTAAGAATTTCCAGAATTGATACATTGTGTGGTGACGCGTTTCCTTCATCGATCTCATATTTTGCAGCAACACTTCTTCCTCTTCTTTTTCCATAGGTTTTGACAACCATGACCACAGCGTTACGTTCTTCCTTATCTTTGGTTAAAGAAGCCTGTCGTTCTTCTCTCAATACTAAGGCACAAGCATGGGTTAACGTAGTAATCGAGTCCTCCATCAACAAGTCGATCTTATGTTGTCATACTGTTTTGAGTCCAAACCCAGCAAAAATTGATGGACCTTTTCTTCCTCCATTTCTTCGCTATTAGAGCAGCTGCTCTACATGTACAACCCTTGATTTTGCTGTAATTTGTTAACTCGTCCCAGATTGTCTTTAAGCGCATGTAGTACTCAACCACAGAATCCCTTCCTTGTTTGCATTCATTCAATTTTCTCTTCAATTGATGAACCCTAGACGTGTTCCCTGCCGAGTACCTATCACGCAACACTTCCCATATCTCTCTAACAGGCTGAGAAAACGTGATACCTGCGTGTAGCTTTGGATCAATTACATTTTGAAGTCATGCCTTAGCATAGCGTTGCATTGTCTCCATGCCACTAATTGGGCACTGTCTTCTTCTTCACTCTCCCACCTTTCGACATTACTTTCAATAAAAGTCAATTTGTTCTTTGCATCAAGTTCGTTTTTAACGGCATCTGCTCTCACGTCATAGACTCGTAATTGTTACATGACATTCAAATTCGCGTTATTAGATGGGTCGAGGTAAAGTGGCGATATCATGGGAATGGTCTTTGGACCACCCACTTTGTCTTTGAGTTTGCCTTCATCACCAGTCATGATGAAAGTGAATGATTTTTGGATTTTCATTTTGAAGTTTTAGGTTTGGATTGATATTGTATTCTGCTTTGATATCATGTGAAACTTTTCATAGAATGATATACGCAATGAAGAAAGGTAATTTATTATTTAGTGAAGTTGTAATACTCGTTACATATATACTACATATTATGATTTTCGTAATCTTCGACTTACCTAAATTATGTTACAATACAACAACTAATTATACACATTTCTAAAAACAAATATCCTAATCAAAATATAATATACATAATCAGAATAATATCGGAGATACTATTCTTACAACAACCTTAAGCAATTGGTTTCTCAATCGAGGATAAAGGATATTTTGTACCAGTGGCGGATCTAGGATTTCGGGTTTGGGGGAGCAAAAGTGAAGTTTGGTGAAATAAAGCAAGGTTTTTTTTAAAAATAACCCTGTTATGAGATTTGAACCTCTAACCTCACCAAACTTCTAACACATAACCACTTTTAACCACTAAGACCAACCCATTTTTGTGAAATTTATATACAATAATTACTCTTATTTTTATGTTGGGGGATGGCACTTGCCTACCCTCTCCACCCCAAATCCGCCCCTATTTTGTACAACAGTTTTCGTGACGGATAGAGCCAACCAAATTATGATTCATCGCCCAAGTTGGAGTTTCGTGACGGAGTATCTTCTTTGGGCCTAATTGTACCACGTTTTGACATATATGGGCCTTTGTGGATTTATTTAGTCCTTCGTACTTTGAAAAACTTTTGGTAAAACAATTACCACTTTTAAAAGTCCCATGCAATTTAGTAGGACCATTTAGAAGTTGTGTAAGACCATTTTTTAGATTAGACCAATTCAATAAGAGAGCCCAATAACATTAACTAATAAATATATAAAATATTTTATTTTGATAACTTAATATTTTATGCTGATAATTTGTATATTTAAATATATCGAGATTCATTATCAGATGTCGGATTATCAAAATAAAGTTAAAATATAAATAAAATAAAATTTTAATGTTGAATTATGTTTTTTTTGTTCAGTCATATGATATAAAACAATTTTATAAGAGAGTTGTTATTCTATAATATAATACTCCCTCTATCCTAATTTTATTGTTTCATTTCTACCAAAATTTATCTCAAAGTAGCTATCGCTTTTTAAATTTTGTAAATATTTACACTATAAATCTTTCTCTTTTTATTATTATTTCTTAAATTTATCTAAAATAAAAAGTTGCACAATATAATTAAGATAATGGAGGGAATAAATCATATAAAAATGGTCAAAAATATGTATATTTCTTGAAACTTTTATTTTATTCTGATAACTCAATATTTGAAAATGGCTAGCTTATTTACATTATGGATTAACATTAAAAAAATTACATCATCAAAAATAAATTTAACATGCACAAAAAATATTACCTTTTGGACTTTGAGTTATTGTCATTGGGCTGGATTATTTTTTCATAAGAATGTCTTACAAAACAAGTTTCTCGTCATTAAATGAGCCCGCTCTATGCAAAATAATGCATTTGGCTACAAAGTTGTTAACTTTATAACTTTTATTAGTGTAACACTTGTGAAAATTCACGGGATTGTTGAATTAACCCTCTTAACTTTTGTTAATGGTCAAAGTTAGCCCCTTAAGTTTAATTTGTGGCAATCAATCCATTTAACTTTAGTCAGAAGTGAATTTAAACCCTAATGCTTGATTTTTCAAGAATATTTCACCACAATTCATTTTAAAATACAACTAGTTTAGTTTCCCGTGAAATCACGGAATCTTTCAAACTTTTCATTAATAAATTTTTGCTGGCGTAAATATATTTTAGTACGTTTTGTAGTAGTTTGATATTTATATAATTTTATAATAGTGTTTTTTTATTGTAACATATTATTTTTGATATTCTCATTCTCATTACTTTTATAACCAAATAATATCATTTTTGTTCAACGTCAAAGTGATAATTTTGTTAATCGAACTTTATTGATACTCTGTATTAGTAACAAAAATAATAACTAATATTAATCATAGTTTGGATACATCTATATTTTTCTAATTTGAAAATAATTATGATATTTAAGACTTAAAATATTCATCACTCATTTTCTTTAAACTATTGTAACGTTTAATAAAATAAAAATAAATTAAATGAGGTACGTATATAGATAAAACAACAGGGATTGGAAAAGATATGTTATTCATTTCATTTTCTATTTTTACTTTTCTTTTTAAATTTAAATAATAATAAAAATTTGGTTAAACATTTAAATGTAGTGAGCACATGTTATTAAGTAACTATTAAATCTAGACTTTTTATTTACCTTGTCTTTTCATTTTCTATTTTTATATTTTTTTTAAATAAAAGATACGGAGTAATAATTTAGCATGTCAATGTAGTATGCCACGTGTCATTCTAGTATGTTAATATAATTCGCCACATGTCACTCTAATACTACTCAATATAGGCTTTTTATGTTATTATATAGATTAGTCAAATATAAAATTTAGTTTTTCTACATTTATAACTTTTAAATGATATATAATTGTAATAACGGGTATTTTCGATTATTTTGTAATTTTTAAACAAATTATTATAGATGTAAGAAAATGTCATGAAATTTATCATATTTTTATTTTTTTTATTACACATGGATGTAAAATTATTGTTCAGATGAATAATTAATTGATTTTAAATTATTAAAAATGAAATTAATAATTTTTATGTGTTATTAGTTATATAATAACAATATAAAATAATCTTTTGTTCAAGGGATAAATAAAAGTTTGGGGTTAATTTCACTTTAATTTAAGTTATGGGACTTAATAGCTACAAATGAAACTTAATGGAGTTAATTTCACCATTGATCAAAGTTAAAATGGTAAATTGTCATTTTCACGCATTTTTATCCAACAACTTATTCGAGTTAATTTAAAAATCAATGACTTTAACTTACCTCATTCATCCAAAAGCATGAAATATTTAGTCATGCCCTAAAAAGTACTTAATCTAATTTCCTTACCTTATAAAAAAACGAGTTTAACTAAAAAATAAACACAAATTCTTATTTGCAACGGCACTATCCGTCGCAAACTTGTGACGGATACCGTTTTCTCTCACAAAATACCCACTTTTTCTCTCTCTCCAACACTATTCATGTGGTCCCCTTTCTCCACTAACTCATTTAGTATCCATTTTATCTCACAAAATACCCGTTACATATGGTAATCCGTCGCAAGCAAGACTTACTAAAAAATAAAACCAAGGTACTCCTTCAGCTCTAGCATAGCCTGATTTTATAGTTTGGATACTCCTTCAAGAGTTCAAGTCAATTACTATGTATGGTTTATACACGAAGAATTTGATTATATTTGTTGGCCGTAAATGCACTTTTGACTATCGAGAATACTACTTAGGAGTTGGGTGCTCCCATGACAAAACTCCATGTCATTTACGTTGATTTTTTGTACTTCTTTCGGGATTACCTTTATTATTTTATATCTTCAAGTGTAATTAATTAGATTAAACTAAGGGGCCGTTTGGTTCAAATAATTGGAATGGAATGAAATAGATTCTAATACCAAGAAGGTATGGAGTCAGAATTTCATACTCATTAATGCTTGTTTGGTTTGATCGCATAATGGATTGTAAATGTCATTCTTATGGTTTGGTTCCCATTTGGATGGATTTCAAATTATTTCATTTTCTTCATCATAGATACCTGCAATTATATTATTTTGAATTAAAATTAACTATAACAAAGACAAAATTCAAATTAATCCATAAAAATTAAATGACTCATGTTCATATAATACGACAATAGCAAAATTATTCTAAGACTGAAAAAAATCCACATAAAATGTTTTATGAAAAATACGCAATTTTTTTTATAAAAAAAGCCACATAAAATGTTTTATGAAAAAATTCACATAAAATGATTTACGAAAAAATCAACGTAAAATGTTTAATGAAAAAAATCCACATAAAATGTTTTATGAAAAATACGCAAGTTTGTTTTATGACAAAAATCCGCATAAAATGTTTTATGAAAAAAATTCAGATAAAATGTTTTACGAAAAAGTTCACATAAAATATTTTATGAAAAAAATCCACATAATATGTTTTATGAAAAAATATGCAACTATTTTTTTGAAAAAAATCCACTATGAAAAAAAATCCACATAAAATGTTTTATGAAAAATACGTAACTTTTTTTATGAAAAAAATACACATAAAATGTTTTATGAAAAAATACACGTGAATGTTTTATAAAAAATACGTAACTTGGGATGGGGAGGAATGGAGTTAGAGTCATGTGATGAGACATTGGTATGGAATTCCAGAAGTTTTTGCTTAAATGGTGTCGAAATCCAAAGTATTTACCAAAACGGTGTTCTTTCGAAACTAATTACCAAAAATGGTTCCACGTCATCAATTTGGATTTTTAATTGTTTTTCTGAAATTTTGGACTAGTCGCTGTCCTGGACAGCGACTAGTTGCTTCCATTTTCATAGCTTCAACAAGCTAACTTCGTCAAGTCCGTTCTCCTTACTCCGACCACCAAATGATGAAATACGACCACCATTCTCTTCTCCTCACTTCCCTTATCGTATTCATATGGTTGTTTGAGTTATTTATTCTATGGTTTGGGCAAAAAATGAGCCTTAATATCGCCGTTAACCAACAATTTTCGATTTCGAACACGCTCTGTTTTTCGATTAAGGTAGCGTGTTCAAAATCGAAAATTGTTGGTTAACGGCGATATTAAGGCTCAGTTTTTGTCCAAACCATGGAATAAATAACTCAAACAACCATATGAATACGATAAAGGAAGTGAGGAGAAGAGAATGGTGGTCGTATTCCATCATTTGGTGGTCGGAGTAAGGAGAACGGACTTGATGAAGTTAGCTTGTTGAAGCTATGAAAATGGAAGCAACTAGTCGTTGTCCTGGACAGCGACTAGTGCAAAATTTCAGAAAAAAAAAATAAAAAAATCCAAATTGATGACGTGGAACCATTTTTGGTAATTAGTTTCGAAAGAACACCGTTTTGGTAAATACTTTGATTTTCGACACCATTTAAGCAAAAACTTCGGGATTCCAAGGGGTTGGAATGGATTTAGAACCCCTTGGGTATCAAACTCCATTCCAGAAAAGCTCAACCAAACACTAGAATGGGTGGAATCCGGCCATTCCAATCCATTCCAAATGGCTCAACCAAACGCCCCTAAGTGAATCTAGAACGATTCAACGTGTGACCAAAATAGTTAACAATAACCTAACCTTAATTATTATTAGTAGCTAAAAGCTGAATCCTTAACTTATGAAAAATGAACTAATTAAATTCAGAAGGATTAATTATGTCACAACAATCAAGCATAGAGTGAAGGACTAATCAATCAGAAAGTTAAAGAAACAACCATGCATGCTCTTATTATTAGTCGGTTCGTTCTTTTAACGTGTGTCCTAAGAATACCTGTTAATAAGTTAATTAGAGAAATATTTTCAAGATTATCTCATTAAAGTCTTGTTCTTTTTGACTAATAGGAGCTGAAATGAACTGAATATAGTTAAACTAAAACTAACTGAATTGAATGGAGTTGAGTTGAGCTGAACTGAATGGACCTGAACCGAAAGCTAAATTTGTGAAAAGATAAGATGAACTAAACTAAACGAAGCTGAACTGAAGTGCACAGATCGAGTTGAACTGAAATGGGTTGAAATTACGATAGAAAGAAACATGCCTAATTATTGCAAATATGAATTTGAACATCAATTTTCATGAAATATTCTCAATATTAATTTAATTAAAATGAACTAAACTAATTGGATCATAGCTAAATTGAGAGTTAAATTTGTGAAAAGGTGAGTTGAGCTGAACTGAATAAATTTGAACTGAGTTTAACTGAACAAAGTTGAATTAAAGTGAAACTAACTGAAATTAAGGTAGAAAAAAATAGGGCCTAATTTTTTGCAAATATGGGTTTGTGCATCAATTTTCATGAATATGCACAATATTAATTTAATTAACTTATAAGACACGTTAGAAAAACCGTTAACCAAAAGCCGAGCCAAACTTTAAATTTCATTGAGATTTGAAGGAGTGAGAAGTCATTAGCAAGAATTCATCAATTAAAGCGAAGATTACGCAAGTGAAGTGGCCTTTGACAATCTGGTGGTGACAGTTTGTAAGAATTATGATCGAAAACGAAAGAGAATGAAGTGACATTATTTGGTGCTTTCTACAAACGGAAAAGTATGAAGTAATAGAAACATGGGTAATGGCTAAAAAGGGAAAACAAGCATGAATAAATTCCCTAAAATGTTACGGATCAGCAAAATTAAAAGCACATTTAAAGAAATAACCAACTTAAGATTTAAAAGTGATGGTTAACAAGCTAGATTAGATTATCCATTAGTTAAGCTAATCATGTAATTATTACTTGTGGAACTTAGGGTTTATTGGAAGTAGTTTTGGTGTGCCCATTACATTAACATGGAGATATGGTATTTTGCTTTTTCTACATAATCACTTTAAATGTGGTGATAGCTCCACCTAATGTTATTGAGTTTCGGTGTCATAATTAAGTTGTTATTTAAGACGGGATATATTAATTTTAGGTTATTTAATGGCAATACTTTGAACTATGAGGGTACTTCTCAAAATACTCTAAACTGTGTTTTAACTCAAATTACTATGCACTAATGTATCATTTATCACGTAATGAAACAGGTGGAAATGTAACCTGTTTCACCAGTTTCCTTTGACTTAATATTTACAATTAACCCTACTTTCAATTTTTACTTCAATTTTTCATCCTCTCTTCTCCATTTTTACTGTCAAAATCTTTTCGCCATTTTTACTTCAATCAACCTCCACTGCTGTTCTTCAATTTACCTCCTCTCCTCTTCAAGTTCATTTATATGCAGTGATTGATTACCCAATTGAAGATAGAGTTTAATCAGTTTTGCCCCAAATTGATTGCACGATGAATCAGGTAATTTTACCCTTTTTCCTTATGTTTGATTGATTTGAATTGTTGAATTTATAGCATTTATACTTTAATTTTCCCTGTAATTCATGGTATCCAGTTTGATTTACCCTAATTTGATTTATCCAGAAATTTTCCCAATATTAACCCTAATTTACTTACCTTTTAGTTTTCCCTAATTTAAGACCATATGTTGTTGTCTGTGTTAATTAGGGAAATCAAAATCAAGTAGGTGTTTGCAAAATACCATAGTAGAGGGCTTTGAAGCAAACTCCATGGAAGAAGATGATGAGCACTTCATTGATGGAATATATTGTAGGAGATGATCAAGGATTTTAATGGAGGAAATGAAGAAGAAATTTAATGGAGGAAATTAGTCGTTCTGACTGAACAAAAAGAAGGGAAGGGGTAGGAAAGGGTGAGTTCGTCTTTTTATAATAGTCACCTGCTCTAACAGGTAAAAATTTGCTAATTCTGTTCTAGGGTAGGGGGTGTATTAATGCATAGTAATTTGAGTTAAAACATAGTTCAAAGTATTTTGAGAAAGACTCCCATAGTTCAGAGTATTAGCATTAAATAACCCTTAATTTTATTATTAAAATGGGTTAAACATGAAATTAATTCCACATTTCCAAATACTACCTTAGAGTATTTTTTGTGGCGTTAATTTTTGGAAATATTTAGAAATGTGTATAAAAAGATGTCGTAATGTGGAGTTTTAGTTGCAATAGTATCATTGTAAATACAAGAAAGAAAAAATTATTTATCTAAATTATTTTACCAAGTATGAAAGGAAAACATTGGATTAAATTATACAAAAATAGAATTTGGAACATTGGATACAAATGAAGGGAATACATATCATGTTAATATTATATCATTAACTTTTAATTGAATTTTTTTTCTTTTTCAGGATGAAAATGATTGTAACACATTAACTTCATTATATCGTTTCAGAGGTACTGCTTGAAACCCTTCATTGCTCCACCATTTCTCTCATACCTTATTTGCCAACTAAATAAGGAATTTTTTACATTTTCTCAATATAGCTAGCTATGACGTTAAGTTAGTAACTCACTGAAATATAAAAGAGTAGTATATCAAACATTAAATGTACGATTAATGTTTTACAAGTAAATAAGTAGTACAATACACTATAATTGTAACTTATTTTAATATCCGTGCGTTGCACGGGATGCAAACTAGTAGATATTATTTGATGAGAAAAGATGTCTAAAATCAGTAAAAATTGCCTTTACTATCAATATTTGATGGAAATATTTGAGTGCATTTTAAAAGTAAAACAAATATCTCTATTTTAACTAAGATTAATAGTCCGTGTAAGTATATAGTAGGGTCTCTCTCATTATATGTGGTCTATATAATACATGAATAATGATGCTTTTTTTCAATACCATTTATTTGGTAGCACTGTATCATTATTCAAAAAATTATGTAGCGTAAATCTCATGTTATGCAACCATAACGAAAAAGAGATGAAGAAAATAGCACGGTTGAACGAACTGAGTTTTAGCATCACATTCTTTTGTATTTATTTAAAATTATCTCTCCAATATACTATAAACTTGTACCCATACATTGAAGAGAGTAATACATAAACTCAACCGATGACATCTTCACACTCTATGTACCGTCTAGGTTTATTATTAAGCACATACCTCACAAAATAAAAATATTATGTTGACATATTTATACGTAATAAAAATTTCATTTTCCCAAATTTATATTTACAACAAAAGTGATTACAAAATCACGTAAAAGCAAGTGAGTAAATTAGAATGAGTTAAATAAACTATTATGTAAAATAATATTTATCTTAACATGTATATGGATATATAGGTGCAAACACTCGTATTGACACATTTTATTAATTCGTAATTCCCTATATATTTACTTGTATCAAGTTTAATTAAGGGATAACTTTCATAAAACCCCTAATGATGAGATTTGCAATTTGTCCCAAATACCCCTACCAGTGCAAAAGAACGTTTGACTGGTCATACCTCTTAGTTACAAGATCGAACATTTAAGAAACATGAAAACGAGTTTGATATGATGTTAGAACATGCTTACGAGTTATGGTCTGTTAAAATTTATTCGTTCAAAAAATCATAACCTACTTTTATTTTCGATAACGTATTTTTACAAATTAATTGTCTTCACATGATTTACAATTTTAGAAAAAGATTAGCGTCTTTCGCAATTGTGACTAAGATATATGAACATACAATTAAACTAACAATTCAAAAAAGTAGGAGCATTTGAGACAGAA
The DNA here is from genome assembly GCA_029255685.2 of Silene conica. Taxonomy (NCBI): domain Eukaryota; kingdom Viridiplantae; phylum Streptophyta; class Magnoliopsida; order Caryophyllales; family Caryophyllaceae; genus Silene; species Silene conica. Next base: position 8,604,482 of record CM055319.2, read on the forward strand.
ATATAAATTTCGGAGACTAGTCTATGTGGATAACTGCTACTCCCTCCATTCTTTTTATATCACCCCCTTTCCCTTTTAGACACTATTCACAATCGAGTATTCAACGTCAGTTTTCTCTCAATCTGTTCACGGAAATATATTCATGTGAGATCTTTTTTAATTTGTCTTGATAAGAGGATTAAGAATATCAAAATTTTATAATTTTTAGTAGTATGTAGCTAAAAATATAATCGAAATAATATGAGTATTGGCAAACGTGTATAAAGAAATGGGGTGTTATAAAAAGAATGGAGGGAGTAAGTGCCAACAGTACTCAAAGTTTGAAATTAAAAAGTTGAATATAAAGATAGATTGGTTAAAATAGCAGAAAGAAGGCGGGGGATGAAGTGTTGGGAATTCAATGGTTGCGGCTGTGACTTGGGAGTGCCGCAGACGAGGTAGCAGTAAACTTTGCAACTTGAAACTTGAAAGTACCAATCAGATCACACGTGCTGCTCTGTTAACTATGCTACGCTCTTTTGTTTCTACTTTTTAACCCTGTTTCTTACTATGGGACCACTCTTTTACGATGCTCAATTTCCGGCACGCGGCTCCTTTATTCCTTCTCCTAATTATTTTCCACAAATTCTCCTTTGTGAGGTAATGGTTATAGGGCTCATTAAAAAAAATCAATCCGTATTTTTAAACCGCATCCGAACCGAAAACCGAAAAAGAAAAACAGAAATTCGATTTTTTACGAAACCGGTATCCGAACTATCATCTATTTTGTTCTCATAATTAGGTTTTAGTTTCAGCATCATCAATTTAAGATCATTTTTTGATCGCTTTTAAGACTGTTTTAAGATTAGAACTAATAAATAACAACTCTTCGGGTCTTGGCCTGGTTATCCGTTTATCTTTGGTTATGATTTTACACTTTGAAAGGAAATGGTGGAGAATCATTCGCGGTGGTCAATATTATTAGATGACAAATGACCATAATGAATGTATTTGATTAAATTATCCATAAAAAATTACTCATTTTAGAAAGGTAAATAAATGAATAAGACATAGTTACATGAAATAGGTAAACATACACATAATTAGAGCTAGACAACGTAGCGGGCCAGCCCGACCCAGCCCTGTTACGTGGGCCAATTTTCTAGCCCACATAGGGGTTAGGGCTGGGCCAGCCCATCCCGGTAGCGAATAGGGTCAGGGCCAGATTTTGTCAGCCCAGCCCTATCCGCAGCCCTGTGTGAAATGCAGCCCAGCCCAACCCACTAACACAACAAACACAACAAACACAAATACATCCCACAAACACAACTAGCACTACAAAAAAATGCTGCCCTTGCGACGGAAATTTTGCGACGGACACAAAATCCGTCGCAAAATTAGTTTTGTGACGGACTTTGCGACGGATTATTTTTTTTGCGACGGAATTTGCGACGGACCTGAATTTCCCAGACCCGCGAAGTGAAAGTCAGATGGCGGGAAGGTTTGCGACGGAAATTCCGTCGCAAATATTGACTTTTGCGACGGAATTTCCGTCGCAAACATATTGACCAGACTTGGCCAAAAGTGGGTCAAGGTCAAATCTTGACCAGATTTGCGACGGAAATTCCGTCGCAGGAGTCAATATTTGCGACGGAATTTCCGTCGCAAATCTGGTCAAGGTCAAATCTTGACCAGATTTGCGACGGAAATTCCGTCGCAAAAGTCCGTCGCAATGCTTTTTTATACAGACCCCGCGGGTCTCCTTCTTTTCCCCAAATCGATTTCAAAATTAAAAAAAAAACAAAACCCTAAGGCGATCGGCGATTTGACCACACCACCACCCTACCACCCTACCCTACCCCCTACCATCCCCCGCCGCCGGAGCCGCCGGAGCCACGCACCACTCCTCCTTCCTCCTTCCTCCTTCTCCTTCCTTCTCCTTCCTCCTCCTTCTCCTTTCTTCTCCCTTCCACCTGCCACCTCACCGCCGTCAACACCTCACCGCCGCCACCTTCCCGCCACCACTTCTTTCTTTCTTATGTATGTTTACTAACTTTATTAATATACCGTCTTAATTTTTTATGTTTAATCCGTCGCAAAATTCCGTCGCAAATTCCGTATTATTGTTTTTTTATTGTTATTAGGAATAGTTAGTTTAGTTTAATTGTTATTTGATTAGTTTAGTTAGTATTGTTAGGTGGTTAGTGATATTAGGTTAGTAGCTAATTCCGTCCCAAATCCGTCGCATATTGTTGTTAAGTTGTTTAGGACGATTGTTTTTTAATATAAAATTTGCATTGTTGTTGATTGTTAGTGTTGTTGATTTTTTTAGAATATTCTTGAATAGTACCCGTTCAATAATTACACATTAGGTGTAATTGTTGAATAGTCCCCGTTTTGGGACTGTCTTTGAATCTTATCAATTAAGGTTGACATATCAGAATCAGAGTTCCGAATCCCGATTCTTGGCAAAAAAAAAGTTCCAATCATTCTGACAAGTCTAGTGAGTAGGATTGAACATTGTTATTTGTTAGTCTATGATTGCAAATAAGATGCAGTGATGCACCACTGTATACACAAAACATTAATCAATCAAATGAAGCTGGAAAAATCCCAGGCAATAAAACAATTAGTCAAAATTCATACTCCTCCGTTGACAATCATTTGTTTACATTTACATTGTTAACAAGAGTGCAAAGAGGTATTTAATTACAGATTTAAAGGTAAACAAATGACTGAAATCTCCGCCTAAGGAATAGTAAGTGTATCTCTAAACATAAAACCAAGACAAAAGCAAAGCACTGTTCAACTAATATCATTATCACAATCACAAACAGTAGACCACTTATGAGCCTTTTGGAGTTGAGCTTTTGGGATAAGGATTTTTATGTGATATAATTTAGGCTATAACAATTACCTTAACATTTCCATTAGATTATATGATTTTGTAGGAGTAATTTGCCAATGTTCAATAGCATATGGCTTAATGTCAATGAAATTATCTTATTAATCTTATTATTCAAGTTTTTAATTACGTAAAGCATTTCTTTCTAATTGTTGCTATATTAGTTTGATAATAATATGCCGGGCGGAAGACGACGAGGTGGTGGTAGTCGTCAGCCTGAGGGAGGACGATCGGGAGCTAATCATGATGAGGACGAGATTGTACTTGAGACTCAGCCGCCTACACATCGAATACACCTCGATCCGACTGATTACGAAGGCGCCAAGTGGTAAGTATCTTATTTGTTTACGGATAATTGATTATATATACGTATATATTGATTATAATATGATTACTTGTTGACTATTTTATTTTCACATTTAACTCTTTTTCAGGTTCAGTGACAAAGACGTTTCTACTCTTATAACACAGACCATTATTTGCAACTACAAGGAGTATGCGCCCAACTGGTCAGAAGCGTCGGATTACATTAAGGAAGAGTGGTGGAATTGGTTTGAGGTATTTATTAACTGTTTACTACCTATTTCCGTTTTATTATTTATTACCTATTTATTGTTTCATATTTATTTAACTATTTTTTTTCTTGAAACAGAAAAAAGTTACCTTTCACTCTCGTGATAGAGCAGCGGTTAGGTCGGCGTGGGAAGACATGATGAAAGACCGTCTTCGCAAAAGAATCCACTACGCTATGCAGAAACCAACGGAGAAAAGGCCGCACTGGATACCCTTGGATATTTTTGAACAACTGAAGGGTAGAAAAGAAGATCCAAAATTCCAAGAGAAATCCGACAAAAACAAGACCAACCGGATGTCGGGAAGTACCGAAAAAGGCAAGGCCTTAGGTACTCACATAATGGGTCGTAAAAACACCCTACAGATGATGGATGAAATGGTAATTGTTTAGTTTTTACTTCATTTTTCTTGTCTTCAATAATTTTCACCCTTTGACAATATTGAATGTTTTTTTCAACAAGTGTCGTTGGATTTAAATTGCAGGCTGGAGAAGATGGGAGGGATGTACCATCGGCCTTGAAGTTGCTTGAGAGGACAAAAAAGAATGCCAAGAAGGGTTGGCTATCAACGAAACCCAAAGCACTATTTGTAAGTTAACAGAAACTTTTCTTTATATTTTAGTAATTTGGTTTACTAATTAATTAACGTATACTAATAACATTTTATTTTTGTTTTGTAGGAAAAAGTTTTTTCAAGAAAGAACAAAATGATAAGTGAAGGGATCCCGGAGTAAGATATCGACGACAACGAGATCTACTTCGAAGAAGTAGGCGGTTTCAACAAGAAAGGGTTGATACTCAGTATGGGAAATGCAGCCCCAGTCATTTACGAGCGTCGTCGCCACTCAAGTGCTGGGACCCAGTCACAATACACCCCAGGTTTGTATTTTATAGTTTATTAAAAATTAAGACTAACCAATTATTTAACCGTTTACTAAATGAATATAATATCATGTTTGACTATTCATTGCAGGTATCCTCGGCAAAGTTCTTCGAGAGAATGCCCAGCTAAGACAACACGATCTCGAGACATCCCAAAGGCTGAAGGCAATTGAAGAATACTTAAGTCAACAGGGGGCGGAGTTCACTACTCAGAGCTGCAACCCGGGAGGCTTTTCTCAGCCGAGACGCGACTTTGACGATGATGGCGGCGACAATGCTAGGGCGGCCAGTCATTTCGCCACCCCACAGCCCACCGACACGACCGTTAGATAGATTTCATTAGGTTGTTTAGTTGATGTACCGCGGACTATGTTTAGTTTTTAGTTGGATTATCATTTGTAAAACTTTCTTATTAGTTATGAAAAGAGATATTAAAAACCCTTGTCTCCGACAAGTTTTTGTTGCTGGGTTGTTTTTCTGAAATTGCAGGTTTACAGATCATGCAAAAGGGAAAAAATGAATCATTTCAATGGAAACGGGGAGCTGGAAAAACGGCTGAAACCGGAAAATCACACAGGAATTTGCGACGGAAATGTCTCAATTTGCGACGGACTTTCCGTCGCAAACCTTGACCAGAAGTCAAGGTCAGTCAAGATTTGCGACGGAAATTCCGTCGCAAATGGTCCTATTTGCGACGGATTTTCCGTCGCAAATCTTGACTGACTTTGACCAGAAGTCAAGGTTAGTCAAGATTTGCGACGGAAAATCCGTCGCAAAGAGGACCATTTGCGACGGAATTTCCGTCGCAAATCTTGACTGACCTTGACTTCTGGTCAAGGACAGTCCGTCGCAAAATGAGGTCAATCCGTCGCAAATAAGTTGCGACGGAAAAATCCGTCGCAAATTAACTTTTTGCGACAAAAATATGGGACAGACGCAGTCCGTCGCAAATCCGTCGCAAAAACATCATTTGCGACGGATTTCACCCTTTTTGCGACGGAAAATTCCGTCGCAAAGAGAGCATTGTTTTGTAGTGTAGCAGCCCTACAAGGCTGACTTTTCCTGCCCCAGCCCAGCCCAGCCTTATATTATTTTAGGGTCGTGCTAGGGCTGACTTTCTTCAGCCCGACCCGTCTCTGGCGCAGCCCGTCCCGGATCGGCCCGGACAGCCCTACACATAATTAGACAAATAGGGTCAGGGCCGGTCCTGAACATTTTGAGGCCCTAGGCAAAATCGTAAAATGCGGCCCTATTTTTTTAAAAAAAATAAAGTAATTCATTTGTAATTATATAATACAATTGAATATACAAAATAACGGGCGCACAAAAACTTTTGAACTAGATAAAGTTGATTCCCAAAAAATTCTTAAAAATATAGAAGAAAAAATGATTTTGGATTTGGAGAATTGGAAAGAGGGTACCATATAATTCAAACTTTTTATCGTCAACAAATTGCGAATGATCGAATTTCTTTCAAAGTTTAGATATGAACTTTATTAGACGAGTCCATTGAATGTATAATTTGAGCAAATTATGCTGCGATGAACAATGAACACAATTCGCACAAAATCACGGGAAATATTTTATTGTTCAACGTTGGGAGTTAACAAAAAAAATTATAAAAATGGTAGAAAAAGGCCAAAATGGTGGAACAAAAAACTATAAAAATGGTGGAAATATGCCTATCAATATAATAATTTCCAAAAAAAAACGAAATAAAAAATGGTGGAATGAGAAATAGAACACAAGATCTTTTGACATTGGATAAGATGTAAAACCATTGCATTACTTGCATTATTTTGATCTTTCTATGTAATAAATCTTATTTGACAAATAACATATTTCTAATTTCAAAATAATGGACCATTTCTAAACTTGAGCCCTTGTCAAATACCAACTCAATCACCCCATAAATCCGGCCCTAAATAGGGTATCATTAAAATTGATGAGGCGTTTCAAAGTTCCTTGCTGATTTTTGACCATTATCTACTTTATCTATTCTAATTTATTTTAAGTTTAAGACAGATATAGTCGATTAGTCGGCGTAAACAACTATTATATGATATTATGATCTAGGATAAGACCGTAGAATTGGTACTATTCAGTATTCACTAAGTACAGTATTTCGTATCTTTAATTTGGCAGCTTATTTATTCCTCCTGATTCAATAAGAACGTGCCAAATGTAAGAATAACACAAGACTTCTTTTCTTGCAAAACTTAAAGAAAAAAAGGTCTTTTTATAATAAGTCCTGGTTCAGACCCCATAGACTCCAAAAACATTCCAGATCATTATAAACAAATAGTTTTCGTCAAATTAAATAGTGAGATTATAAGGAAAGATGGTGGAACCAATTATACATGCTTCTATTAATCAAAGTATTAAAATAGTAAGCCTATAACCTATAGCATATATAACCCCACTCAATAATTTAATCAATTTGGTTTAGTGTGAAAATGCTACCACATTATGAGTTTAGAAGTCTTCAATATGTCATCTAGAAGCATGGTTTTCACAATATTTTATTCAGAAATTTGGATAGTTAATTAGAATTCCTTAAAAATACACCCTATATATGTCACATGCTGAAGTCATAAAGTATACTCTATATTTTCTAAATTCTAAATAAATTTGAATTTAGATTATAAATAACTTGTTGCATGCCTTTAAACTAAGTTATATAATATCTGTATAAATTATATTTTAAGATAACAAATTTTCAACTAGGATAGAATGTTTAAATTACATGAATGGTAGTAAAACTTGTACACATCAAATTATTCTAATGAAAATTTGTATTATTAGACAAATTTAGGCCTTCCTTAGACTTATACTCCGTATTTATTAGTCCGCTACCATTTACCTATTGGAAAAAATGTTTTTTATGTACTTCAATAATAAAAAATGAAATAATGTCACTTAATTGAATTTGCATATATATCACCCTCTCGCATACAAATAGACGTATATCTCAAAATTATTACGGAGTATCTATGATAATAAGCGAGTGTCTTCTATGACAAAAAATTTGTAATTAGTGAAATATTCTCATCAATCTTTCTTTGATTAACTTATTAACATGTGCTCTTATGGCACACGTTAGAAAACCGAATGATAAATAATTAAAACTAGAAACATTAAACCCATTACAATTCCACCATGACATGAAAATGAAGAACAAATGATTGAAAAATTAAGAAAAATAACAAGCTTTATATATAAATAATCCACAAATTAATTAATCCCAACCCCTTTTTACAAATACCTCAAACTATGTATTTAATGTATCATGCTAAACTTGCATGTGTATGGGTAAGACAAAGTATATATATGTTTCCAATTAAAAGACTCTCAAATCTTATCCCATACAAATAACTATAAGTAAAAAAAAAAAACAAAAAAATATTCACTCAAATATTACTATTATTACTAAATTGTTGTAAAAAATAAATATCTTCAACATTATTCCATAAATTATCCGTGTACCATTGTTGATGAGTGTTTTGCTCCATGTTATTAAGACCTTGAAATTCCATCCCTTGGTTGTTAACATAATCATTAGGAGTTGTTAATGACGGATTAACTCCATAATCGACGCGGTCGTCTTGTAAATAATCTCGATTAACGTTCTGATTAGCAACTTGAAGGGCATAATAATCTGTAAGGTCCGATACTTGGGTGCCTAAGGAGCCAACTGAGGAATTAGCCGAGTTTTCGGGGGTAAAATCGTAATTTACTTGTGCATGGATGGTTGTACTAGGGGTGCCTAGATTGGTGGATTTGATAGGGTCGAAGAAACCGGCGGTGGTGGTTGTAGAGGTGGTGGGACCGATGCTCGAACCCGAGGCAGCTTGAATTCTCTCAACAAGCCTAGGCATCCATAGATAACGCATTGTGTCTTTAAATTGCTTGCTGTTCACGTCACATTTTAGTTGTTTCGCATGCTTTTGAACACGAGTTCTCCAATAATTTTTTATCTCGTTATCTGTTCTCCCTGGTAAATATTGCGCTATTTTCGACCACCTGTTATATAATCATGCATGTTTATTCGTTATACAAAAGTAAAGAAAGGTAATTTGTTCAATTTTGGCTATTATAACTCGTAAAATAATAAAAATGCATGTCTATGTCAAATTGAGCTAGAAAATTAAATTGTATTTTCGTATGATCATCAAGAAAAGTCTTGTTTTTTATATATGATAATATAGTTTTATAATATTCTACTTTCTACTAGCATCAAAGTGTTTTAGCCCTTTTATATATACACCGTCAGCTAATTCAGCTATAAGAACGTTAACGATATTATTTACATATGTGTTGCAGTGTTGCTATATGTCAGCTAATTTAGTTGATAAGAACGTTAGATAATCCTAACTCGATAAATGTCTTCATATGATTCGAATATGAGTCCCTTGGTTAATAGTATATGAAATGAAAATGGTTGTACGGAAAAAAGATGATTACCGATTACCCCATCGCGAATGGAGTTCAAGAATCATGAGTTGTTCTTCCAAAGTGATGTTTCCACGTCGAACATCAGGACGTAAATAATTCAACCATCGTAATCGACAACTCTTTCCGGTTCTCTTTAAGCCTAAGATAATCAATTAAAGAAGATAATAAGTAAGTTTTTTTGAAAAGTAAGAGAATATAATATTTAGATTATAAAGCTATAGTGCATAATAACATAAGCATATTCAAGAACACACTACCAATAATTAATTAAGAGCAATAATATTGATCGATATGCTCTATTGCTCTTCATCAATATGCCACATGCATTAAAAAGATAAGTTTGCGTAACATATAACTATTTTTAATCGCATTTGGGAGTCGAATAGACTATAGATTAGTGCACCATGCTAAAGGTATCATTTAAAATGACGTACACTAACTTCATCCATCTTATTCTTTATTCTCTTAGGATATTACAAATGTACACCTTTCTAAATTATGCATCTAAGCTACGTGACGAATCTAGGTTTAAATTCTATTTAGACCTGAAACGCCAATCTTATTCATATTTCAAATCATAATTATTTTTTTTTCAAAAAATTTAGAGAGTAATATATTTTCTTCGAAAAACTTATCTGGTCTATACCCTGATCAGCCCGTGCCTAACTTTATCTCTATCTAAACATATCTTTGGACATTAATTGTATTTTGATATTTTTTCAAAAAACTTATTCGGGCTATGCCTTGATCAGCCCGTGCTTAGCTTTATCTATGTCGTAACATATCTTTGGACATTAGTTGTATTTTGATATTTTTTCGAAAAACTTATTTGATTTATGCCTAATCAGCCCGTGCTTAGCTTTATCTCTGCCTCAACATATCTTTGGACATTAGTTAGTGTTTTGATACGGTTGGAGATTATCAAGAAAGGGATCAATAATGAATTATTGTTGTCGATGGTAGACATCACGTTGAAGTAGAAATATGTCAAAAGAAGGTTGATTATGGTTAGCTAAGGTAAAAGGAGTAATTTAGGTAAACATAAATAGTAAGGCCTAACTCACAAAATTAGGTAGTTGCACAAAAATGGAAGTGAAAGAAAACATAATTTTTCTTTCCATGCTTGTTTCATATCCTTATTTATAATAAATCAATTAAACAACTATATATGAAACCTTAAGAAAACTACTCTCATCTACTATTAGATTATAAGACGGTTTTATAAGAAAGTGAATACCTGCGCAACGCGCTAGGGAGTTCCAACGACCTTCACCATGAATGGCAATGTAATTGATGAGGGTAAGGTCTTCCTCGACGGTCCATGGACCTCTCCTAAGGTCCATTTCATCATCTTCATTATTACTACTTTGAGTTATCCCCGAGCTATTACCCGAAGAAGAAGACGATGATCTCTTGTTATTAACATCCATTTAATTATATTGATTAATATGAATTATTTGAAGTTTATGAGAAAAGAATGGAGAGGGAGAAAGAGGATTAGATACACAGAAGGGAATGAAGTTAAACAAAGTATAGAGCTTTTTATAGGAAGGAATAGTTTGAGGGGTTACGTTGAAAAAAAGTGACAAAGTTAAGCATGTGGGAGAAACTTGCCGCAATACGGACTTAGTTAATTCGGTAGTTCTTCTGTATTACGGACTCATTCTATGGTTTTTTTCTGTAAAATGTGATCATTTTGTTGTATAAATAATCACTTTTTGATAAACAAGACCACTTTTGAAAAATAGGTCATTTTTTAAACAAAATAAATAGTCACTATATTAAAATGTGATCACTTTTTTATTGATCACATGTGCAACCATTGAAAAAAAGTAGAATATGTGTAGTTAATTAGGTTAATTGTGTTTAATTGAAAAAATAAAAATGGGACACTTCTTCAATTTGGGATAATAAATGAAGTTGTAGTGGAGTTTTAATTATTGTTAATTGTAGGTTTAGGGTAGTAGCCTCTTTGAATTAGACTCTTTGAGTTTTTGAAACATGTAAGCACTTACATATGAACGACTGCCATACCGTTTTGTGCCTTCTTTTTAAGTTTCATATTGTCATTATTGTATAAAACCGTTGTATATTGTATATCGCTTTTTGAAAGACCTCGTTTATTAACAACAATAATAAGACAATCTTATCCTATAACTTGTAAGTTTTATGTAGTTCTTATGTACCTTAAACTTAAAGATCACCTAATAAGTTAAGTATACATAATTTTCTTCAAATATTTACGCATGTTTTATGGAAAATATTGAAAAATTGGCAGTGTTTATAAATAAGAATATCTTATGATCAGTCTTTTAATCGTGGTATTATAATACAATGATCCATAATTAGATTTTGATAGGCATGTCACCTTTAAACGATCATAACTTAAGACCAGAGTTATCTAATTCATAATATGACCAATTTGAATTCGTAATACCAATGTGTAATTCGCTCAAAATAAAACATAATTCGATAAAATTGTAACTAAACTGACAAGATTATTTAAAAGGGAGAGATCCGAGAAAAAACTGGAGGAGGTCAATTTTAAAGGGTGACGATCCAGTTTTGTCGCCTGAGAGGTCACCTTCACCGGTCATGGTGAAGTGGCTGTAAACGAAAGAAAAAAAATAGGTTTTTTTGTGAGGAATTCCGAACCTTGCTCGATACCATGTTAAAGAATTTAAACTCGTCAATATATTTAATACCACATTGTTGCTTAAAGAAATAATATTTTTTATATCTGTCTTTGAATTGAAGAATAGAGGATTTTTTTGTTTACCCATAAAATAGATATCATCTTAAAATCCACCCGGAGGGCACCATAGTTAATTAATCCCTCCGGCAGGGCAACAGAATATCGTTTTTTAGGCCTCAAGAGCGTGAGGTTCTGATACCAGGATAAGATTATAAAAGGAAGAGAATAGTATAAGGAATTATATTATTGATATATTATTGATTGGTGTGTTACATGATATATGATGAGCAATTTATAATAGCTCACATTTCATTAAATCATAACTCTAGTTTAGCATACCCTAATTCGTCAAGTAATTCGCAATTTGCAGCCTAGTTGAGCAAATTATGTTGTCATTTAATGATAAAAAGTTACCATTTGTTGTTGCAGTGACAACCTTTTTATTAAGAAATGTTCACATTTTTATCATAAAATAGTAACTTTTACTCCATCTTAATTTAATCAGATAATACATGTTTTAAATGATAATTTGCAAAGTTTGATATATAGTTGATTGTGCAAAGAAACATTTAATGTATGAATAAGGCACTTCTGGGTAAACTTGTGTGGAAGGTGCTAAGTGAGAAATATTCCTTCCTTAGTCGTATTTTTTACGAGAATTTTTTTATGGAAAGTTCTGATGGCAAGGGTGCTGTGGTGCGTCATCGGACTAGCTTGTCTTGGGGTTGTCGTAGCATACGGGAAGGGGCATTGCTTATTATGGAGGGATGCAGTTGGAAAGTGGTGAAGGAGTCTTCTTTGAATATTTGGAATGCTAATTGGGTGGATGGCATGCGGCCGCCCGCAATAACTCGGTTCGGTTTTCCACCACCGGAAGGCATGCGTGAATGACGTGTCTATGATCTCATTAGTTTGCAAGGTAATTGGAATAAGGATCTTATTTATGAAATCTTTGAGGAGGAATGGGCTAAAAAAATATGTGTTATTTCTATCTGTGGGTCTGCTACGTGGGACTCTATCTTTTGGAAGCTCACTAGAGACGGTGTATATTCTGTCAAATCTGGTTATGGGGACTGTCTTAGAGATTAATTGCGTGATAATGGTTCCTGTAAGGATCGTGAGCGTATTGATGATAAGGTTAGACTCTTCTGTAAAAGGCACCTTTGGAATCTACCGGGGCCAAATAATCGGAAGGTGTTCTTATGACACATTCTGTTTGCATGTTTACCTGTGGGTGCGGAGTTTGCGAAACGAAGAATTGAAAGCTCTTTTTATTGTCCTCTGTGCTCTGATAGTCAGAGCATCGAAACTCTGGAACATTTGTTCCGTGACTGCCCTATGGTTAAACGTTTGTGGTTTGCCTCCCCTTTGGGCATCAAAACTGATCATGCGTCCTTCATTAGTCTAAGGGATTGGATTATGGATTAGATCATTTTTGGGTTGCTTGACAAAAAGGCTTCCTCTTCCATGGTTGTTCTTTTCCTTTCTTTTTTGTGGAGCATTTGGTGTGTCCGTAATGAAGTTATTTTCTCAGGTAAATCCTTTTCGCCTTCTTATTTCTTCAGTATACAGAAAATGTCTCATGATTTGGCTTTGGATGCCTTGGCGGTTCACTCTAAGGTGTCTACTCTCCCCCAGCCTCATGTTAGACGATTTCAGGATGATATTAAGGCTTCTATTCAGAATCATTGTCCTTTTTTCTTAGTTAAGGGGAATGGTGTTTGTCAGACTTTTCAGGCTAAAATTGATGCTAGTTTGCTTCCTAAGCTTTGTGCCTCTGCGGGATGGGTTGTGTATACTCCGAATGGCTCTGTCTTTGGATCCTTTTCGCTGAGTTTTAATGCAGAATCGCCACTCTAGGCGGAAGCTTTGGGCATCCTAAAGGTTTTGTCTTGGGGCTCCTTGAACCATATTTGTCATTTGGATATTTCGTCTGATTGCCTTTAACTCATTTTGCAAATTACGGGTTTGGAGACACCTTCTATCAAGGTCAAAGGCGTTATTTTGGACATTGTTGCCCCTTTACCGCAATTTCAATGTATTTATTTTAGTTTTGTCTCTAGGAGTCTTAACAAGAATGCTTACAATCTTGCAAAAATCTCCTTGTACGTAATTTGTAGGACATTTACTGTTGTCAAAAAAAAATTGCGCAATACTTAAAACTAAGAACAAAACTAAAATTAATGTTTAGTATGGGGGCCGTGAGGACAAGCAATAACAACATCCAACAATCTTAATTTTATCTCTCTAAAAAGAGATCTTCTCTCCCTGGAGAACTTTTCCTTTTTCGTCTTTTCGTCGTTGCCTCTTCGTTTTTTTCCTGTCTCTTTCTTCTTCGAATCTTTCACTCTTTATTCTTCTGACATCTTTCTTAATGGATTTTGCTCATCATTACTATCTTCTCTCATCATTGGTTCTAGGACTCTTCTATTGGTAACGGATCTTTGATATCCCCCATTTTTTTTCCATTTTATTGTTATTCCATTTTGTCCTCTTTTGTTTCTGTTTGAGGATTGGCTGTGGGTTAGCGTGCGCCACCTTCCTCTTTTTTCTCCTAATTACTGCTCTTCTAGGGTGGCGCTAGACTTGAGTTAAAGTGCCAGTGGCGTTTCATCTCCCCGGAGCTGCTACTATTTATAGCCAGTTATGGGAATCCACCAACACCACATTTACAACCTTCATTACCATAAATCTTCTTGTCCTTCACAATTTAATCGATCTTTTACTTCCTTCAAACCCAAGATTTCCGATTCTGCTCATAATATCAACCTGTTCTCTAAGCCAAAGATGGATCACCAACCGCAAGATCAACCACAATCCCAACAAAACAACGACTTGAACCAAAACCAACCTCAAAATGTTGACGAACCTTTGTTCAACCCTTTCAACCCCGTGCATGCAAACCGGTGGCTTTTGCCAAGGTCTGGCAGCGTTATAAATGTGGATCCGGCTGAGTTGGGAAAATCCAGAGAGTTCTGGGGCTGTTGTGTTCTGGGTTTCTTGGTTGATTACCACCTCTTTGATGCAGTTAAGATTAACAATGTGATAAGAACCAAATGGCACTCGAGGGGTAGGATTATTTGCTTTCGTATGGGCGAGATTTTTGTCCTTCATTGTGAGAATGAAGAGGATAGGGAGAATTTGCTTCTGAGAACCTACCGTGCTTTTGATGGAGCGGTCATGGTTTTTGAACGCTAGTTCCCTGACTCAGTTCCGAGGACTATCAGGTTTCTGCAAGCTAACTTATGGGTCCGTATCTGTGGACTACCCTTTGAGTACATGAATTTGCATGTAGCTAAAGTGGCTGGGAAATTATTGAGTCATAGGTTTAGGGTGGAAGACTTCAACATGGTGCCTGAGAATGAGTATTTGAGACTCAAAATCAGCGTTAATCTGAATGAGCCTCTTATGCCCGGCTTTTTCATTGCTTTGGACCAGGGTCAGCTACTATGGGTCCAGTTTAGGTATGAAGAAATCTTCAAGTACTGTATCAGATGTGGAAGAATTGGTCATACTGGGACTCAGTGTAAAGAAATCTTAGCTTCCATCTTATCAAGTATCCATGGTATGTTTGATAAATCAATGGCCAAGGGTTTCATAGTTTTTCAGGCTACTGGAACCCACACCATGTTCAATATTGACTTGCGTGCTACTCCGTCAACTACTGATTACGTGGATTCTAGGGTTCGACTTTGCAGAAGGGGTATTGGAATTGCACCAGAGCAGTCGCTGGATGGCCCTGAGAGGGTTATTCATTTTGGTGTGGGAATCACACTATGGGGAAGAGTATTGCCAGGTATGAAATTCACGGTGACTAACCAACCGTTTGCAGGTGTTGTGTTATTCAATGGGGGCGTGCCGGGGGATAACCGGGGCATGGCTGGTCCAAGTCAGGTAGGTGGGGGCGTGCGAAGGGGAAACCAGACTAATGGTGATGGAAGCCCTAACCTCCCCCCGGCTATGGAGGTTGGATTGAGGAAGACCCAAAAGATGAATTTCTAAGTGTTGAGGAGGATGCCATCCCCATGTAGACTGATCATGGTCCAGTGGGACCTCAGGGTAACTTACAACAACAGCAACCAGTACTACAACAGCAACATAACTTACAACAACAACCTCAAAGTGGAGACTTGAATTCCAATAGGGGGAGTCGCATTCCTATCTTTCATGGATACCCGTTGGACATTGGCATTTTGAACAGGGATGAGAGAATCCAGGCTGGGATCATGAGTAGAGTTGAACATAACTTGTCATGGATTCAAATTGAAAATGAGCAACGAGGTTTCAATCAGACTTTCGTTCCCCCACCTAGGGGAGTTCCAATTGTGTACCATAGGGAGGATGGGTCTATTCAACGTATTAATCAAGGTGAGAATAACCAAGACTTGTCTAACATTTTTCCTAATGTTAATGAAATGCTTCTTTAGTAGATAGTCTAAACACTGGCCATGAAGGGATACCAACGGAAGACTTGCAGGGTGAGGTGGTTTCAGATCAGGAAAGAGGGATCGAAAATGACATGGAGCCCATCCTGATCTCCTCTGATTCAGAATCTGATTCTGATATGTCAGAATCATCTGATCCCTCCGGGCAATCTATGTCAACCGCAGACTCTACCCAGGAGTTACCTCTCCATCAGTGGGTGGAAAATTTAATATCATCATCTGAATCTGGTTTCAAGGAATCAACCTCCATCAGGCAATCTTCAGCAGTGAAGGATAAGAACTTGAGCCTTGGTCTCAAACTGGAATTGGGTCTACCGGAGGCTGGTGAGGGAGTCCTTCGTGATGAGGCTTCTAGTGAACAGATTGTTGAAATTCCCCATGTCCACATCTCTGAAAAAGACAAAGGTAAGGCTCATATGGACCTATCCTCGGTAGGTATCAGTCGTAAGGGGCTGTAACTGGAATTGGGGTCAGGAAAACTCCAAGAAGTTGTGAATCAAAAGGATAATTCTGGTGGGATGAAAGGGATAGCAGCGGATAAAGGAAAGGGCGTCTGGATGCAAGGAACTAAAAAACAGAAATGTAACCATGAAAATTTCATGTTCCCTGAGGCTGGCTCAAAGTCAAGTCTTCATGAAAGAGTTAGAACGACAAGTTTTTCTGATGGTCCCAGGGGTTTGCTGGAGGGGAGTGGTCCTGATGTGGCTGATTCTGTTATGAGGGTTACGGCAGAGGAGGCTAGAAAACGTAAGTGCAACACACATGAAGGTTATACTAGTGTTCCTGAGGAGGCCACTGCATCTGTCGAGAAGGCTAAGGATTTCCTTAGTCGCATGAAGAAGAAAGTGTGTTCTGGTGACGGTATACGGGTGCAAGGGGAACATGAGAGTGGTTTCAGAGTGTTCGTGGAGGATGCTATGCTAGAGGTGTCAAGTCCGTCTTCTTCTCCATCGGTTAATGACTACGACAATTACAAGGGCTTTCGGGAGGTTGGGTCATCACAACCTCCAAAGGAGCCATGAAAGCAATGGTGTGGAATTGTAGGGGTCTCAATAATCCGCTTGCCCCTACAATCCATAAATTAAAAGCGGTTCTTAGTACTAGTTATTTTGATTTCGTTTTCCTAAGTGAAACTAAATGTAGTAATAGTAGTAGCAGGCCCGTCTAACCCAAGGTGCTCTATGTGCACTTGCACTGAGCCTCAAAATTTTTGGGCCCAAATCTTGTCCATTTGCTTTAAAAAAAATTAAAAAAAATGTTAGATGCAATAAAGATGAAGCATGAAACACGCTTAACACCTTAATTATTTCCAATTCTCAAGAAATTTCTTTCTCCAAATAATTAATTACCTTCCACAAAAAATTAAATTTACAATTTAATCTTTAGTCTTCCCCAAATTTAACTCATGTTTATTTTTTAAATCTTTAAATTAATTATCTCAAATCAATTCCTCACAAATCATTCCAAATTTATAATTATTAGATTGAATCAAAACTGTCAGTTTTAATTTCATAAAAAAATTTCAATTTCATAAAAAAATTTCAATTATACACTTGAGTTCGAACAAGATCGAAATAGGTAATTTTGTTTTGTTATCAAACTTCTTTAAGATGCATTATTTACATTTAATATAAAGTTCTTGTTATTATTTGGTTTTCATGGTTAAATTTTGTCAATTTTAGATTTTTGGCCTATTGGTTTGTTCAATTGTTTGTATATTTCATAGTTGTAACTTGTAAGTTTAGACTTTGCCAAAACATAAAACAAGCATGAGAAGTCGCTTAGTGTTTATGGCTATTTAGTTACTACTATTTTTTGTATTTGTTGTATTCATTGTTATTTGATTTTTTTATTTTATTATTATAGTTAATGGATACTGATTTTTAAAAGCGTCTATTGTTTTGAAGTTATTGAAGCAATATTTGTATTCTACAATGTTACAAGATCGACTCAATAGATTGGTGATCATAACTATCGATATCGAATATTCTGGTGGAGAAAGTTACTTATGATGCATTCGAGAATGCAAGAACTTTATTTTTTCCGTGAACTACTAGCGTAACACCCGTGAAAATTCACGGGTTATTCAATTTTAATTTTGAAGGAAAATGATCAATTAAAGTTGCTAGATACACTAATAATATATGTGGTGTATATGTAAATACTTTAAATAAAAAGTATATCTATAACATAAGAACATGTTGACATTAAAAGTTTGACGTATAACTTGAAAAGCGTAAAATATAATTAAAAAATGTAAACTTATAACTTTCCAATAAAATGAGGTTTTAGTAATAGAATAGAAAAAGATATTAGGGGTGAAAAAGATTAAGTGAGATAAAATAAGATTTAGGAAAGAGAAAGAATAAAAGATAAATAAGGTAAAAAAGAGAAATTTAAGCAATTATATGGTTGGAATATATTAATTAATAAGTTGATATTTAATGGAAGCTGACATGGCTGTTATTATTCACGTTACTGGCCAAAAAAAACTGAAATTATGAGGTTGAATGGGAGAGCTCCATTAGCCTAATTCTGAAACTTGGTTGCGCCACATCAGCAGTTTTACATTTTGCTTTTATATATATAATGATTTTAATTTTTGATCTTTTTTGAAAACTTTATATAATATTTTGCATTGTATATAAAAAGACATATATGATGAGTTTTCTATACTCCGTATTTTATATTTACGAGAGGCCTATTTTTAAGTTTTGCACCGGGCCACTTTAATCTTCGAGACGGCCCTGAGTAGTAGTTTGTCTCTTCTTCATGCTTTCCGTGGTTTCGGCTTTGTTGAATCACATTTTGTTGAAGCGGAAGGAAGATCGGGGGGGCTTTGGGTTGGATGGCAAAAAGGGGCCCGGATGTCGGTGGTTTTCGCATGTAATCACTTCATCATTTTGTATGTATTGAAATGGAATGGTTTGCCTTGGTACTTGATTCTGTTTTACGGGGCTCCGGAGGCGACCTCTCGTATGGATGTTTTCTCCCATCTTGAATCGTGGTTTGATTCGTGGGACGAACCTTTTCTTATTGTGGGTGATTTCAACCAAGTGGAATTTGAGTGTGATAAGTTAAGTCTCAAGAAGGGACCGATTGTAGGGGCTAGAGAGTTTACGACTTGGAAACTGAGGAATGAGTTAATTGATATCCCTTTCAAAGGACCGAAATTCACATGGTGCAATAACCGGAAAGGTAACAGAAGGGTATATGAAAGGCTTGATCGAGCTATGGGATCCAGAAACTGGCTCCTCTCCTTTCCTGATACGGGCATTCTGCACTACCCAATCCAATTTTCTGATCATGCCCCTATTGAGGTGAATTTGACTCTTCTTAATCCTCCTAGAGACAGAAAACCCTACAAAATTGAAGCTTGGTCTCTGGAGCATGAGGAAGGTAAACAATGTATTATTCAGAACTGGGGTTCGTCCTTCCGGGGCTCACCTGCGTTTCAGCTAACCCGTAAGTTAGACTTAATCGAGAAAAATGTTCGGGGATGGACGCTTACTAAATCTAAGGAATGGAAGGATAGGTGGAAACAGTTTGATGATCATCTAATCGAAGGGATTGATTTGGCTATCTCCGGTGATGGTGGGATGACCTATGACCGCGTCCACGAGGACTTGAAATCCTTTGCTTCTGCAATGGCGGCTTCATGGAAACAGAAGGCAAAAATTAAATGGTTGAAAGAGGGTGACGCCTGTACTAAATTTTTCTTCAACTGGGTCCGGGGGCGCGCTGGGAGAATTTTCTTACATGGAGTTAAGAATCTGGAAGGGAATTGGGTGTTCGGTGCAGAAGCAGTGAGGCAGGTTTTTCAAAAGAGTTTGAGGATATTTTTAATGCCCCTCAAGATTGGGAGGATAATCGAAGGTGGGAGGTTTCTAATCATGCGGTAAGTTTCATTAGGAATCGCTTATCGAAGGATGATTCTGATAGACTTTCACGACCCTTTACTGCTAAGGAGGTCAGAAGAGCGGTTTTCCAAATGGGTCCCTACAAATCCCCGGGGCCGGATGGAATCCCGACTATTTTCTTCCAAAAATTTTGGGGTCTTATTAAAAAAGATGTGACTGATGCAGTCTTCTCGGTCCTTAACTTGGGGAGAGTACTGAGAGAATTGAATAAAACTTTTATTACTCTTATCCCGAAAGTTGAGAACCCGGAATCTGCTTCGGACTACCGTCCGATCAGCTTATGTAATGTCATTATGAGGATTATCACCAAATGCATTGCTAATCGGATGGGGAAGTTTATGGGGAATATTGTTAGTGAATCTCAGGGAGCCTTCATCAAAGGTCGAAACATCAGTGATAATATCCTGTTGGCCCATGAGCTCATCCATAAGGTCAATCAACATAGAACGGGTCGATATGGGCTCTGTGTCTTTAAAGCTGGCATGAGTAAAGCGTATGATAGGATAAGATGGGACTTCCTGGAGGCCGTCTTGAACAAGTTTGGTTTTCCTGAGAAATTCCGGACACTGATCATGGATTGCGTCACGTCTGTCTCGTATGAAGTCCTGATCAATGGTGTGCCTAAGAACCTTTTCTCCCCGAAGTGTGGACTGAGACAGGGAGACCATTTGTCCCCGTTTTTATTCATCCTGTGCACAGAAGTTTTGACTGGTATGCTTCAATCGTGCCAACAGGAGGGGGAGCTGAAGGGTTTACGCATGTGTAGGGGAGCAGATCCCATTTCAAGCCTCCTTTTTGCAGATGATTCTGTTTTCTTTTTTGAAAACAAGCAGGGGGCGGCGAGATGTTTAATGAACTGCTTGAACAATTACTGCTTTGCCTCTGGCCAGAGGCTTAATGAGGCGAAATCAGGTATTATTTTTAGCCCTAACACTAACCTGGCTGCTGTTCAGGACACTTTGCAGGTTTTCCGTGTTAGAAATTCGAAGGGGTTCGGGAATATCTGGGGTTGCCAATGGAATTTCAACAGGCTAAGAGGGGTATTTTTCAGTCTGTTATTGAATATATTACGAGACGAATCTCCTCTTGGAATGGAATCTTCCTATCTCCAGCTGGTAAACTGTCTCTCATCTCATCTGTCCTTTCAAATCTCTCCAATTACTTTCTATCGGTTTTCAAAATTCCGGTAAGTGTGCCAAAAAAGATGAACTCTCTTTTGTCACAATTTTAGTGGGCTGGATGTAAGATGAATCAGAAAATCCACTGGTGTAGCAATAAGTTCTTAAGTCTTATGAAAAGTGAAGGTGGCCTTGGTATTCGTGATGTGGGCTGCCTCAAGAGAGCCCTTCTTGCTAAGAATGGATGGAGGATCCTCTCTGGTGAAAATTCTCTGTTTGGCCGATCGTTTAGAATGAAATTCTATGGTGTCAATCTGGGTGCTACGGATGGTTTGCCCCGTAGAAGCCAGAATTTATCATGGGGTGCTCGGAGTGTTCTAGAAGGCATTGAGGCAATCAGATCCAGACTAGGATGGAAACCTGGCTTCGACTCCTCTTTGAATGTCTGGTCAAATAGATGGATTGATGGTGACTTTCCGGATCCAAATCCTATCCTGCTTGGAATCGAATTTGCCCGTTGTGGGTTGTATCAGATCAATCAGCTCATCAACGATCATTACCAGTGGATTGAGCCACTTATTCGCTTCTTGTTTGATGCTTCTTCGGCAAATCGCATCCTGGCTATGCCTATTTGCTTGTCTGAGGAACATGATACTGTTTACTGGCCATACAGCAACCATGGCCAGTACACAGTTAAGAGTGGGTATGGCATCTTTCATAAGGAGATGATTGCAAACAACTTTAAGGATCGTGACAAAATAAGGGTTGGAACCCTTGGTAAGCACTTCTGCAGGCGAACTCTTTGGTCTTTACCTATTTCTAACCAATTAAAAATTTTTGTCTGGAAGATCATTACTAGCACTCTACCGGTGGGGGAAGAATTTTCGAGACGGGGTTTGAGAGGACACAATAAGTGTTCTTTATGCGATGGCCATCAAAATCATGAGGAATCTTTGACTCACCTTTTCCGTGATTGTGACTTCGCGGCTCGAATTTGGGCTGGATCCTCCTTGGGAATTCGGGTTGGTGGGAATCCTCACATTGATGGGGCGGCCTGGATTATGGGATGGATTGACTATTTCATGAAGGTTTTAAAGGATGAGGAGGGCGCTAGATTATTTGTGGCGATTTTGTGGCATATCTGGAAAACTAGAAATGCGCGCGTTTTCAACAGGGCTGAGGTCCCGATTGAGATCTTCTTTAAACTGGTCAGAAAGGATGTGGACGATCTTAATTCTGTTGACTAGAAAACGCCTCTCACTTGTGCACATGCGGATGACTTGACCTTTGATAGGGGGATCCTGATAGGGATGCTTCCCTGAGGCTACGTGATGGTTTCCCGCTCCATATTATCAATCCTGATGCCACGTGCGTGGGACACCATGCAAAGGTGGATGTAGGGTGGAGATCCAACCTGGATGCGATAATTGGCTGGGTCATTTATGATCCGGGAGGAATTAACTGTCTGAAATTTCGAAGGAGGTGTAAAGCTGGATCTGCATTTCAAGCGGAAGCCCTTGGGATTAGAGAGGTTCTTATTTGGGCAAGAGACAACAGGGTCCTCCATCTTAGGATCTCCTTGGATTGCCTAGATCTTATTTTATCTTTTGCAGGGTTAACCAAGGTCAATCGACACATCAGTGGGATTGTTGAAGACTGCAAAATCTTATTTTCTTTTTTCCATTGTCTTAGTTTGTCGTTTATTCCTAGATCGCTTAATGTTGTAGTTCATAATCTGGCCCAAGAGGCCATGTTGTGAACCTGTTTTACTCATTGACAAAAAAAAAAAAAAAAAAAAAAAAAGTATGGGGGCCGTGGTTATTTAAACGTGTCGGTGTTGAAAAGGAGAAAGGTCTTCATCTAATCCGAGTAGTGAGCATAGATAGTGTTCAAGTAGTAAAAATGAAAGTTAGAATGGTATTGTGGTGGAAATTAGTAGATGTGCGATGATGATGGTTATTGCCAACTTGTATGGCTCTTTCCTATCTACGACTCATCACCCCTACTTATTTTTTATTTTTTCTGAAACAAGAAGACATATGCTACCTTTTTAAAGTTGACCTTGTTTTGTGTTAATAGATACCTCATAGTTATTTAATTCTTTTTTTCATGTCCATATACAATTTCTCATTTGTGACGGCGATATCCGTTACAAGCTTGTGACGGATACCGTTTCTTCTCACAAAATACCCACTTTTTCTCTCTCTCTCTCTCTGACACTATTCATGTGGTCCCATTTCTCCACTAACTCATTTTGTATCCATTTTATCACACAAAATTCCGTCACAAATGGTGATCCGTCACACGCAAGACTTACTGTACATACATATATGGTTTGAGAATTGAGATAATACATCTTTGTTCATCTCTCAAATGGGTATTCTTTTGATTCAATTATCTCAAGAAAATTAGTGAAATAAATAATATATTTTCGTTAGAATAATTATTGTTAGGTAGTATATTAAAAGTAAGACTATTTTGATTTCAAATGAAAAGAAATTAAAAAATGAGGGAGTAGTTTAAGGCTTGTTTGGTAAATAATAATGGGGTAATAGTGTAATATTGACATAATGAAATTTTAAAAGCAAATTAACAATGTTTGTTAATGATGGTTGGTAATTAGCAGTTTTAGAATGATAAAATTATTTGTTTTTTTATTTCTTTATGTAAAATGTCAATATGGACGTACACCAATTATTTATAAAATATGTTTTCAAGACAAAAAATGTCTATTTATACATTTTCCTAATCGAATACTAACAATCAAATATGTTTTTGGGGAGGTCCAGGGGACGTCATATTGTAAAATAGTAGATTGTAGTCCAAACAACTGAAATAAGCTTGGTCAAACACACTAATAAGAACTCTCACATGATACACCAAAAGTTTATTGATGTGCCGTTTTCCAAACAACCCTTAATATGCTATGAAAAACATCCAAATATCTATTGTGTGTGAATGAACGAAATGTGTGATTATTCTGGTATTTATGACCTCTTTTCGATTCTCCAAATCTGCTAGAAGATTGTTTGAGTTTTGTAGAGCTAGATGATCGATAAAAAGCACTAATCGTAATACCTACATAAAGTATGCAAATTTAAATTACATTTGTATGGTATAATAGTTATCTCAACCTACGCACATATATTATCATTAGAAGCCATCCACAAGTGAAAATGAACTTACAGACTATAAATTAGTATGCGTATATATACACTTTTTACTGTGGTAATATAATCAACAACGGTCGATGCAATAATAGTTCCGTTTTTTATGTCACAACGGTATATTGCCTTTTTTAACCGTTGTTGATGCTCTTATTTGGTGTAGGGGGGTCGTAGGACTCTGACTTTGCGGCCTTTAATCTCCGAGTTAATGCTCGGGGAATCCAAAGGTTTGCCTTGATGTCTCTTTAATTCACCCAACTAAATGCCTTGATGATACTCGTTAAATAATCTTCAGGGGATCGTAAATTGCTTTTCTTTTTTTTGCACTCCAAGTCTTCTATATTTTATATTTTTATTTCTTTACACTTTGACTCTTCTTGCATGGTTGACTTCTCATTTTTATACATTTGTCATGCACATGCATATTTGTGTCATTTCTTCACCGAATGATCATCTTGTTGTTTTTGGTTGCTTGCATGATCCGCTTTGGCTTCCACTCAGCTTTATGTTCTTGATATTTGCACATTTGACGGAAAATAGCTAATAATAGCTACATTTCCTAGAAAGCATACTAAACACAAACGATATATCTAGAACAAGTAATTAGCTTACATAATCACTAAAAATAGTGCAAAGATCACGTAAAATTGAGCTAAATATAAGAGTAAACCCATATATAAAATATACTTATCAATCATTTCTCAAGCAAGGAATTCATCTTTGTGGGCTTTCAGATCACTAATTTCGGTACCTTTCGCATTTGTAAGTTTTAGATTTCAATTTTGATTACTTTTACGTCGGTCCTAAACCTTCGATTGGGTTGATTTGGGGGGAAAATGGTTGGTTGTTGATAAATTATGATGTACTATGATTTGTTCATTGTTAGGAGGTGATTTTGTAGAAGAGCAATTTTAAAGACTTGATCGTTGTGCTTGTGATTGCAAATCAGGTAGGGTTTTTTCCCCACTCAGTTACTTTATGATTGATTTGATATTGTGATGCATTGTTTGTATTGGTTGATTATTTATATCGTATATTGTGATTATTGAGATTGTTGTGAAGCCATTTTTGAGAGATGGTCTTCACCCTCATGCCCGCCTCTTGTGGCCCCTCACAATGGGGATGGACATTAATGATTTGGGTTTGCTTATTGCGATATTAAGAGATTTAGTAGGCTAGGTTGCGGTCTCCCACTAGCGGCGAGGGTTAACTGTTGCAATGTGCACTTGACACTATGACAGAGCTACATGTTGTGACGTGAAGTCCAGTCCGGGCTGCGGTTCAGACTCTGATTCTCGGAGTTTGGAGGACGATGATTGATACGGGATTGTGTAGTTTGTCTTTATTATTTGGCTTATGATTATTCGTATGGTTGACTGACCTTTTGTAGTGTATTACTGTATTTATTTTTTGTCTGTGTCTACGTTGATCCATTTGATATTGGTGGTAAATGGTGAGCATTTAGTCTTATCAGATGAGCTTTAGTTGAGGTCCTTGGAGGGAACAAGTTACCACTGGGTTCACTTGGTTCAGATGACAATTAGTTGATCAGTTGTTCTCTTTCGCTGTTAGTTAGTGGTTTTGTATTGAGTTGTAATCCGTAATTTATAAAGAAGTAAATAAAATATTTAATTTGTTCTTTTATCGTCTATTTGATATGAACTACGTTAAAGAAGTTAATAAAATATTTAATTTGTCTTTTATCGTTTATTTGATGTGAACTACGTACCTCGGGCAACCGA
The DNA here is from genome assembly GCA_029255685.2 of Silene conica. Taxonomy (NCBI): domain Eukaryota; kingdom Viridiplantae; phylum Streptophyta; class Magnoliopsida; order Caryophyllales; family Caryophyllaceae; genus Silene; species Silene conica. The sequence continues at coordinate 8,630,362 of CM055319.2, forward strand.
AAAGGTAATGCTTCTATTTGTTAAGGTAGGCCTTACTACAACTATTTGTGAGATAGGGGTGTTACAGAGAGATTGAGAATATAATGAAGTTATTATAAGAGTTTTGTAGTTATAAATGAGAAGGGAAGAGGTTGGAAATAGAAGAAGGGTATACGGTGGGGATAAAATAAGGATTTCGGAGGAACATTTAAAAAATGGTCGAAATAATCCTTTTTTTTGGCAGAATTCACTTAAGGTACCAAAATGTGAAATGAGTGCACATTAGGGTATTAAGTTTTAATTTTTTTGATAAGGTATTAAGTTTTAAAATGTACAACATAGAATGATGTTTTCATCTATTGATACTAAATATAAAAAAGGTAAAAGGGAAGATAAAACTAAAAAGGATAATGACACTAACTAATTTTCCAAATAAGAATAGGCAGCTTTACATTTTATTTCAGATAAACATATATTGTTGAGTAAGCTACTACAATAAGTTAGCTAAAGTTTTGACCAAATAAGTTTTATAAAAAAAGGTGCTTAGTTTAGGGTAAATGATTCGAGTGTATAAATATTAAACTATATAAACAACTAAATTCTAATTACAGTGTCCTAGACAATCATGTATCAACTTAATCTAGCTATATGAAACACTTTTTTTTTCATGCATATTGTTTATTGTAAGTGCGCGCTCTATAAACACTCATGATAGGGATCGAAGCAAGACCTTCAAGAGATTAAACCTCTCCACTCTTTAAGTGTGAATAAAAAAGGTGCATAGGATGATAAAATAAAAATTTGTATTACGTGTCTTATTTTTTACATAATATCTTAGGTAACATTTCATTTCAGATAACTTATTATATTGTTAAATAAATTCCTTACCCACACAAAAACAAACAAGCTAAAATTTGAAGCCCAAGTCTTTTAATAATGATAATAATAATAATAATAATGCTTAATTTGGTGTACATGATCTAATTATGCAAATGCTAAACTAAATATACAACTAAATTCTAATTATAGTGTCCTAGACAATCATGTATCAACTTAAGCTACCTATATGAAACACTTTTTTTCCCGCATATTGGTTATTGTAAGTGCGCGCTCTATAAACATTCATGATAGGGATCGAAGCAAGACCTTCAAAAGATTAAACCACTCCACTCTTTAAGGGGTGTTTGGTTCAAACCTAAAAGGTATAAGGTATGGGTTTGGAATGAGCCAAACCCATACCACGTGTTTGTTTAGCAATTCTGAGGGTTTCATGCCCATACCTCAAACCCACGAGGTATGGGTTTCTCATGCCCAGGGAGAGGGGTGGGTATGAGTTTGATACCCATGGGTATCAAACTACAATTATAAAAATATGTGCAAAATAAATATTAACACTTATTGTAAACGAAACATGTTATATAATTATGATACAATATGTATGAGGAAAAAGCTTGCTTTATTGATTGGGCCAAGAATGGCTTATATAGTTACATTTCTAGGGTGAATTCAATATCGTAATAAAAACCGAATCATATAATACTAATGACTAATAATAATAATATTGTGACTATTAATGATAATATCTTGAGCCATAAATAGCCATAATGAGCAATAATATCTCGTAATACCCCCCCTCAAGCGGGAGAATGGAGATCGAGAATGCCCAGCTTGCAGAGGAGAGCTTGAAACTGGGATGCACCAAGGGCTTTGGTATAGATGTCGGCCAATTGTAGATGAGTTGGGACATGTTGGGCTTGAATAAGACCATCAACGATAGCATCACGAATAAAGTGGCAATCGATTTCAATGTGTTTGGACCGTTCATGAAAAACGGGATTATGAGCAAGACCCAAGGCTGATAAGCTGTCAGTGTAAATCCGCATAGGAAGAGAGACGTGGACATCCAAACTCTGTAACAAACCTTTGAGCCATTTCAGTTCACACAAAACGGCGGCCATAGACCGATATTCTGCTTCAGCGGAAGATAAAGAGACTGTGTTTTGCTGCTTAGTCTTCCAAGACACAGGCGAGGTACCAAGAAAAACGTGCCAACCGGAGACGGATCGACGACTAAGAGGATCTGCACCGTGATCCGAATCACACCATCCTGTGACATCAAAGGTACTGTTGGAACATAGGAGGACACCTTGCCCCGGACTGCCTTTCAAATAACGAACAACCCGGAGAGCAGCAGTTAAATGCTCTTGTCTTGGTTGCTGGAGGAACCGAGAAAGAATATGAACAGCATAGGATAGATCAGGTCGAGTGACAGCCAGATAAACAAGTCTACCAACTAATCGCCGATAGGCCTCAATATCCTCAAGTAACGGCCCAGTAGCAAGACTGAGGGAGTGATGTTGCTCAATGGGTGTACTAGCAGGCTTGGCACCTAAAAGACCCGTCTCAGCAATAATATCGAGAGCATACTTACGCTGACTAAGGTAAATACCATCCTTATGTCGTGACACCTCAATGCCAAGAAAATATTTGAGAGGCCCAAGATCCTTCATGTGAAAACACTTTCCCAAATATGCCTTAAATTGAACAATAGCTGACGAATTATTACCAGCAATAACGAGATCGTCGACATAAATAAGAATAAATAGACGAACCTGTCCTCGCGAGTAAGAAAATAAGGAATAGTCGGAATAGGACTGTCGAAAACCATAGTCACGAAGTACAACTGTCAACTTAGCGAACCAACAACGCGGTGCTTGTTTCAACCCATAGAGTTATTTTTTGAGACGACAAACTTTATCTTTCTTACCGTGGCCAAAACCCGGCGGGACGCGCATATAGACTTCCTCATGTAAGTCACCATGTAAGAAAGCATTGTGCACATCCATTTGATGCAACTCCCATTTTTGAATAGCGGCAACTGCCAAAAAAGTACGGACAGTAACCATTTTTACAACAGGAGCAAAAGTTTCCGAATAATCAATACCAGCAACCTGATGATTGCCAAACACAACAAGCCGGGCTTTGAAACGTTCGACCGTTCCATCAGAATTATATTTGATCTTGTAGACCTAACGACACCCAAGGGCCTTTTTACCAGAGGGAAGATATGTCAATTCCCAAGTACCGTTACGTTCAAGAGCATCAATTTCACTTTTCATAGCGGTACACCAGGCAGGATCACGAATAGCTTCTTTAAAGGAAGGAGGCTCAAACCCACTAGTGATAGCAGCAATAAAATGACGATGTTTGGTCGAAAAAGAATGACAATCAATATAATGAGCTAAGGAGTACGAGGTACCTGAGGACGAGGTGATGGAGTGGAGGGAACGAGACGGATCTTGTGCAGTAGCTAAGACGTAGTCGCGAAGATTGGAATTGGGAATTTTGGAACGTTTACCACGACCAAGGGTTGTGTCCTCCGTACTATCAGCCCCTAAAGACCCACCCTGCGAGGACCCAGTCCCCAAATCAGACCCAGTCCGCGAATCAGAATCCCTTAACACCGAATTAGGCCCAAAACAGGAGGGGAGATGGGATGGTCTGGAGAAGGAGAGGGCGAAATGGCTGGTCAGGAGAAGTAGAGGGCGTGGTTGGAGCAGGCCCATAAGTGGTACTAGTGCCATTAAAAGGTTGGTCAGGAAAAATAAGAGGGGAATCATCATTTGGGCCATCTAATATTGGATTGGATATGTCAGTGGGAAAAACAGACTCATGAAAGATCACATCGCGAGATATAAAATAGGAGCCCGTCTCAAGGTCGTATAATTTCCAGCCCTTTTTGTTGTGAGGGTACCCGACAAAAACACATTTACGACTCCTTTTGGCAAATTTATCCCCTTTAGTATTTTGGTTATGAGCAAAACTAAGACAACCGAACACCCGAAGATTTTTATAAGAGGGAGGAGCGCCATGTAAACATTCATAAGGGGATTTGTGGGCTAATAAGGCAGAAGGAGTCCGGTTAATTAAATAAGCAGCGGTAAGGATACATTCGCCCCAAAAAGACTTGGGTAAATTGGACTGAAAAATTAAAGAGCGGGCTACCTCTAAAAGATGACGGTGCTTACGTTCAACACGCCCATTTTGTTGGGGTGTACCAACACAAGAAGTCTGAAAGAGAATGCCATGTCGGAAAAAATAGTCGGCCATGAAATTAAACTCCGTTCCATTATCACTACGAACCACCTTTATTTTTTTGGAAAATTGGGTTTCGACCATGGAAATAAAACTGAGAAACATATCAGACACCTCAGTTTTATCAAGTAGTAAATAAACCCAAGTGGCGCGCGAAAAATCATCAACTATGGTCAAAAAATAATGAGCACCACATGAAGAGGGAAGACGGTAAGGACCCCACAAATCGCAATGTATCAAATCAAATAAACCGGATGCACGTTTATCATTCAAAGCAAAACTACTACGATGCTGTTTCGCAAAATGACAGGCCTCACAAACATGATCTTTATTGAAAGAAAAATTACGAGCAAAAGGAATAGCCTTGACGACTTTGGTAGACGGATCTCCTAACCGCTTATGCCACAAATCCAAAGCGTCATCCGTCTTCACAGTGTTTACTACCGTCTTAGCATCCGCACAAATCCAATAGAGTCCGTCACGCAGCTCACCAACTCCAATCGTCCTCTTCAAAGAACGGTCCTGAATGACACAATTATGTTTAGAAAATTCAAAGAAGTAGTTACATGTCAAAGTAAGCTGTGAGACAGAAATTAAATTACAAGTGAGAGAGGGCACAAATAACACATGTGTCAAAGTGAGAAAATCATTTATATAGACGGATCCCATGACCGAGGCCGCAACGCGCAGACCATTTGGCAAACCAACGACACGATCAGGGATAGATTTTTGATCAAAAAATAACGCTAAATCACCACAAACATGATTAGACGCTCCCGTGTCGATAATCCAATTACACATACCACTGAGACGGTCGGAAGCAAGAAGAGAATGAGCAGACATCCCGACGCTCATATTATTCGCGTGAACGAGAGAGTCAGAACCAGTGCTGGACATATTTGAAGACCCACGGCCAGATTGAGCAGACCCGGTGCGACGAGAAGCGCGAAATTGCTTATATTCAGCAACCGTGCGTGGTCTATCACCCCACCAATCAGGAAAATGGTTACCTTTGAAGAAACAATTGGCAACGCCATGGCCTTGCATCTCACAGTGAGAACACACCAAGCGCTGATGATCACCACGTTCTTTGCCGCGTAATATACGCCAATCAGTGGGAGACCGAGAAACAGGGACTGTGAAGGCAGCAACTTCTGTAACATCAGGCGGCAAAATTTCTGCCCGTAACCGTTCCTCCTGCAATACTACATGATAGGCACTGTAACACCCCAAGAGTATGAGAGAAAAGTTGTCCCACATCGGTAGAATGTGAGGCTTGTGATATGTTTATAATAACTTCCACCCACCACTTAGTAACAAGGCCTTGTGCTTTTGGGCTTAAGTGAGGACAAATAATGGGCCCAAAAGTGCACACCCATCTTATTGGATTTGTGTTACGATAGTGGTGGGTCGGGTTGTTACAAATGGTATCAGAGCGACCCTGCGACTGTGTGGTGAGCCTGTGGTCGGGAGTACCCGGGTCACACACCTAGCGGGGGAGGATTCTGGCCCTGGTTGTGGTCAAGTTTGAGGCACAACGAGGACGTTGTGTTCTTTAAGTGGGGGAGTTTGTAACACCCCAAGAGTATGAGAGAAAAGTTGTCCCACATCGGTAGAATGTGAGGCTTGTGATATGTTTATAATAACTTCCACCCACCACTTAGTAACAAGGCCTTGTGCTTTTGGGCTTAAGTGAGGACAAATAATGGGCCCAAAAGTGCACACCCATCTTATTGGATTTGTATTACGATAGTGGTGGGTCGGGTTGTTACAGGCACGGCTAAGGGTAAGGAGCGGGTCGAGTTGGAATTGTTGGGAGCGAATATTACCGTATAAGGTGCTATCAAGACCCATAAAAAATTGGTGAAAGCGCTCGTTGTCCAAGCGTTGAACAACAACGCGCCCAATGTCACACGTACAGTCACCACATTAGCTTGCACGCAAACGATGGTTCATGAACGATAAGAGCATCCCATAAAGATTGTAAATTTCCGAAATAAGTGGTAACATCCATACCCTTTGTTTGAACACAGTTTTTGAGTTGAGTTTTAAGGTTATGAATTAAAGATCCATCAACAACAGAGAACCGAGCCTTCAAATCGGCCCAGAGAATCGACGCATCCTCGCCATAAGGGATAGTCGGCAATAGCGCGGGTTCAATCATGTTACGGATCCATTGCACAAGCGTACAATGGACAACCTCCCAATTATCGAGAGTTACAGGGTCAGTCGGTTTCGGGGTCGTGCCATCGACAAACCCAAATTTGCGTCGGGACTTAAGTGACATCCTCATAGATTTCTGCCAATCTTGGTAGTTATATCGAGTGAGCATAATATTCGAGATTTTCGCACTCGGTACGTCATGGGAGCCCAAAAAATAAGGGCTAGAAGGGTCAATTTTAGGGGCCAGGGAGTCATCTTCTCCAAGCATGAGGGGAAATGTGACTATTTTCGTGGTGGGCAGTGGGGGGTCTTTGTGTAGGGTAGTTTTTGTAGGATAGAAATCCCTGATACCATGATACAATATGTATGAGGAAAAAGCTTGCTTTATTGATTGGGCCAAGAATGGCTTATATAGTTACATTTCTAGGGTGAATTCAATATCGTAATAAAAACCGAATCATATAATACTAATGACTATTAATAATAATATTGTGACTATTAATGATAATATCTTGAGCCATAATTAGCCATAATGAGCAATAATATCTCGTAATAAATTATTTGATAAAATCTTTAATTTCGTAATTTTATATGATAAGATTATTATTTAAAGTATTTAATTTTACCTATTTCAACTTTAACTTAGTTTCAAGCTCATACCCTCACAATTAAAACAAATACAAGGTATCGGGTATGGAGTTCCAACCCCATACCACCCAGATATGATTCCTGATTCCAAACCAATAATAATAATGCTTAATTTGGTGTACATGATCTAATTATGCAAATGTTAAACTAAATATACAACTAAATTTAATTATTGTACACTCGATAATCAATATCAACTAAAAGCCGACCGTATGAAGTGATTTTTTTAGACGATGAGTAGATTTGTATGGTAATGTCCTATTTTGGATACGCACTCGATAAAAATAAATAAACATGATAGAGTTTTGAACCGAAACCTTTGAAAAAAAATTAAACAACTCTATACACTCTTGTGCAGTAAATTTTCCCTTTGACAAATGTGATTCTTATATGTATGGATTACTATGGGTTGGTACGTTGGTTTTGGATTGAGTATGATTCTCTTTAAATATTATGGTTTGACACAAATTCTCGTTGGAGACGGATATTATTCGTCATAAGATGAAAACAGATAGTGTCATTCTCACATAATACAACTATGCAAGTGACAATATTTATAAGATGTTCCATTTCCTTCCACTTACATGTTCACTTATTTTATTATGAGAGTAAAATATCCGTTTTCAGCTTATAAGAGACATTATTCGTCACAATCAAAACTCATTGATGGTTGGATATGCTTCACGCTTTTTGGGACCGAACGTTCAATCACAAGTCTACTCCATTCAGGGAGGGTGAGTCAATTGGCTTAACAACGAAATTAGACGGAGCATTGTTTGTATCATACGGATTATTCTCATTTTTGATACCATCTTCAATCAAAGTTATAAGGATGGTCATGATTTTGTTTGGTTATGATTAACAAGATAATCAAGCTAATTAATTGATGATTATTTTGTTAAGTTGTGACCATATGCTCAACCAAGGTTAATTTGTGACCATTGTTGAACTAACATTTGTGACCATATTTGTGATCACTATGTGTACAATTTTTATTGGTTCAAGAATAAAAAACAATAAAATGATTGGTAAGAAAAAAGGTGTTGGTGGAGTAGAAAATATGTTAAATGATTGGAAATGTTGGATAAAGTGAAAAGATGATTAAGTTGATGAGTTATGTCGTGACTTTCTGTTTGGGAGGATGAATGTAGATCAATATAAATAGGGTGGATTAAGAATAAAATTGGGTCGCGATCTAATTACCGCAACCACTTCTTGGGAATGGCCTAAATTGGATTTCTTTTTCTTTTCAATTTTGTTTCAAAGTGTTGCGTGACAAAAGGCCATAACACAAATAAAAAGCTATTTTCAGATACAAATTGTTGCTTTAAACGATGTCATGAATTAGATAATCTTATTAATAACAACCTCAATGCATTTTAATTACGTTATATATATATACAGATTGTATGAGTATATCTTTAACTTTCACTTCTCATGAGCAAAATGACAACTTCTTAAATGTAATAATTAAACGAGATTTTTCTATTAAATTGAACTGATATTGGAAGAAAAATCTAACATATCAAGTTATCAACTGGTTTATAATAACGTTGCATTGAAATCTACTCTATTACTTAAAACACGTATTGCCAAAAATAGGCGGTAAAATAATGCTTACACATAGCAAATACGAAGTACGTAGTAACAAAATACAATGTCTTTGACGTCATTATTCCTCATTTTATTTCACTCCACAGTCCACAGTTAAAATTATGGTTGTTAATTAATCGAACGTAAATGACATAGTTTGTATTAGCACATGTGATACTTCCTCCCACTATAAAAATGATCCATTCCTTTCCATTTAGAATGTGCATCTCAGTCAAAAGAAAAAGATGTTGCTTCCCTATTATAAGACTTGATTTGATAGCTTTTTTTTTATATATTTTTATGAGAGGAGTTGAATCTCCGGGTCTATACATTTTCGTTTTATCATATGGATCATGTAAGTCATTATTTCGGGAGTTACAGTGACAAAATGGTCATCGCTCCAGCTTGTAGTTGAATCTGAGACGTCCCAACTGCTATATTTCTACAAGTTTCGAGGTTTAACCCAATTATCACTGGATTAATACTATTTGATTTGATTTAATTTGATAGTTAATTATGCTCTTTTTGCGGAAGTAATCGCAATACGTGTACACCATAATCTAGCATTCTAAATTAAGCTCACCGTACAATGAATATAGGATCTAATCTATTAGTCTACCTCACACAATTGATTGGAAGCCTAAAAAGAGATTTCTGGAAATATAATGACTTTCTAAACTAATTAAGTACCCCCCATTCTTTAGCATCTACACGCTTTGTCGTCGCATCCATACTTTAATTTGCATCATATAACTATTCTCTTTATTTTCTTACGTTTATTTATTTATTTACTTATTTTATTTATTTGTTTAGCTTTTTATATTGAGAAACTTTATATATAAACAGTAACGGATCTAGGTATAAAATGTGGTAATTCAAAATATAAAGTATTTATTTCTAAATATGATTATGCTTCTGTAAAATGGGGGTTTGATCCCGAGGTGCTATGATAGTGAGAGAATGTTTCTACCACTTAACCACTAAACTTTAATGAAATATTAGCACATAGATAATAAGTATAAGTTTTTTCCGGATTAATAGGGTGAAGGTTCATCCCCATCACCCCCTATAAATCCGCCCCTAGGTATAAATAAGGGGTTACCATAAGATAGTAAAACATACTATATATTTTGGAGTTTTGAGTTATTCAATAATAATTTCTTTGGCTGAGGAATTGTTATAATTTGAACGGTTGTTCAATGTTCATCTTAAGGCTCAGTTGAGTCATCTTAGAAAGGTAGTTCTAGTTTTATCACTTTAATTGGTTGACGGTTGTTAATTGGGTTATCACACTTATTTTAAAGCTTGTTATTCCGCTGCATAGTTCTATACTATTCACGTAGATTCATATCAACTTGGCATCACAACTACTTTTCACAAATTCTTATTTGTGGATTTATTATAGAGGATTAGGAAAAACGTCTGGTAGCATTGGAGACCAGTGTTATCGAAACTCTTAATTTATTGAAGACTCGTCCACATAGAGGTTGTTACGAATCTCCGAGTGGTTCAATTTCCGGCTTGGAAAATTATCGAAGAAATCGTCGAAAGAAAGGTGATAATGACCGGGGCATAAGATTATATATTCAAGATTTCGGTGAGAAGACGGATCCAGAGACTTATTTGGATGGGATCCAACGGGCGGAGCGAATATTTGAATACAACGATGATGATGAGAACAAATTCAAAATTGCAGTTTTAAAGCTCATGAAGTACGCATCTTTTTGGTACGAGGTACTATAGTCTAAAAAATGACGGGAAGAAAGGCGGAACATTGACGTTGCAATAATTTGAGGGTTAAATTCACATATCGATTGAAAGGTTCTAGTATATAGCTAAGTCAAAACAAGATTTAGGTGGATGATTATCGAGAAGAACTATACAGGGCTAGTAGCCACTAAGTAAATGAAATAAACTACTATAAAAGCTAACAGAACAAGACAAGCTAATGAAATATGATGTACTCAAATGTTTTAAAGTCTATGGTGCGACTCAACCACCAACAATCATAATTCACCATCTAATTTTGTCGATTAGTTGTCAAAAGGCAAACAAAATGGGTGGAAATGCCTCTAGGTTGCCTATTAACTCCCACACGGGTTCGTAGTAAGACACTAGTGATATCAACTCACCTCTGTCCTGGGACCATAAGTCGATTCCCTAATTTTGAGCTAAAGATTCACCAAAACGGGCCCGTTTCGGCTCGCCTTTCCCTAAGGTTAAGGTTTAAGCCCGCGATAGTCCCCAGTCTTCCCAACCCTTTTTTCAAAGGTGAAGTTCAAACCGATAAGCAAGATCACCCTTCTTGAGTCCTCCCTCACGGGTTCAACCTAAGTCGAGAAGTAGACCAAAATAGGTAGTCAAATCCCAACCTAATCAATTCTCATTGATGGTCAAGGGTCAAGAACCAACTATTGTCCCAATTAGAGCATATACAAACTAAAACTCTTGATTAAACCCGACAAATTCCCTCTCAACAACTAACTCAAGTGAAACTAGCTTGGTAAATTACTCATGTCGGGGTTTAATCACTCCCTAGTAAAGGGACTACTCACTAATCATGGTGGTTAAACTCCAATTAGCAATAAAGATTGAAACTTTGTAAGTTAACATGTTATAGTTTGGATTTTTACTAATTAACATGTCATTACCAAAATAAAGATGATGAAATACTAATTGATGAAGAATTGGTGTAATACCCGGTATTTGTGGGACCCGTTAAGATACATTGGGAACCGTGTAAGGATGTTAGAAAATCAAAGGTTGACCAGCTACGAGACCAAGTAGGCTTGCAGTGGACCGAGTAAGTTATTTGGGAAGACCGAGTAGAGGACACTCGGTCGAGTAGGTGGTCCACTCGATCGAGTGCCACTAAGTGCAGCCTTGGAGTAGAGCTAGTAACCACCGAGTGGAGATCCACTCGATCGAGTGAAGTGTCACTTGGTCGAGTAGAGATCCACTCGACCGAGTGGAGGTCCACTCAGTCGAATGGAATTGAGTAGAACACGAGTTAAGTTGTTTTTTCCCCCAATTCCATTTATTTTTCTTCAACACTTCTCTTTCTCTCTAAACACTCTCCCTTCTCTCCAAAATTCTCCCAAATACATTTCATTGGTATTCGAATTTGATTTAGGATGGAAAACCTTCTCTTATACCAGTCGATTTTAAACCTTGTTCTTACTTTTCTAGCAAACTCTAACTTTTGGGGGCTTTGTAGCGAGTGTTTAATTAGTGGTTTGGTTAGTTAATATGGGTTATTATTGAGCATTAATATGTGGTTATGGGTTGTATTAGTATATAGGATGCTTAGTGATGGTGTTATGTGCTCGTTATAGGATGTGACGGTCTTGTGAGACGGGATCTTGTCGGAACGGATTCAACTTGCGGATATGCTAAGAGGTAGGTTAATTGATGCGCCCCTTTTATATGCGATTATTCATCTATTTTGGCACGCATTTTTGTGCTTTTACATGCTATTTCATTGTTATATTCCCTGCATTTGGTACTTTGGTGCATCTGAAAGTTTCTGCAAAGTGTCGCACAACACCTCTTATTTATAGTAAAATAGGAGGAAAACCGAAAGAAGTCAAATTGAGCCACAGGAGGTCAACCCCGATCGGGGTCGCAGGTTTGCAATTCTTGTTCTTCAATTCCTTGTCTTTAATGCCTCCAGATCCTATGTGGGGTGTTAATACTCGATTAATCACCCGATTAAAGACCTTAATCCGTAGCATATTAAGGAATTTGGCAGCCAATGCTTGATATTTTGTGATGGACTTTGCATTTGGGCTTCATTCTTGGATTTTACATTTGTTCAATTCTTTACATTTTCACTAACATATTTAGTTAAATGTTGTTTGGTCCAACACTTCTACCAAACTTGATGCCAGGATAATTCTTGCTTTTACTTAGCATTGCATAATTCTGATGTTTGCTAGCTGACGGGAAAAAGCTTTTGACTCCTTAGATTCCTACAAGAAATACAAACACGAGCAAAACATAGAAAGCGATATTAGCTTACAAAAACACTAATTAAAGTGTAAAATGCAATAATGACCGAGCTAAAAAGAGGAGATAAAATATACTCCATCTTACCCGTTTTTAATGTCCCATTGTGATGAAAGGACAAAATTTATGGTTTATTAGTTGTTTAATATTTTAGTTGAGTAGGGGTATGTAGATTGGAGAGAGGGTGTTATGATTTGTATAAAGTAAGTGGGGTAATGGGTGGATGAGTGAGTAATAAATGAAAATTAATAAGGGTAGAATGGTAAAAACTTGGTAAAAAACTTACCAAAAATGGACAATGGGACAATATCCCGAATAGACGAAAATGTACAATGGGACATTTAAATTGGGTAGGAGGGAGAATAAAGTATGTACTTATCAATGACACCCCACCACCCCTAACACCTTCAATTATTTGTTTTATATTAAGTCTCTTTATTTACATGATATGTTTGTTTCTCATTTTCATTTTTAGTCTCTTTTAGAACGTTCAATCATTCAAAATTTGATTGACTAGACCAAACAAAACCGGAACCAATACACCAATCCTAACCGTCTCTATGGATCAACTCCTTACCCTACTACATTTAGTAGTTTGGTAGTGAGTTCTACAAATATAGTTTGGGCGAAAATACAACTATCAAAATGACACCGTTGTCGGGGACAGAGTCTAGGATTGATATTGGTTTTAGTTAGTTTATAGCTAGTATTTGTTTTTTTCCAAAACAAAAACAAAAATTGAAATAAAATGACAATATTTTACTTTCCACAATTTTAAAATGAATCATTACTTGTTTGTTTGGAATAGACTTGATTCTTACATTTATCAATATGGTTATGATGTTGAAATATGGGAACTTTGTCATATAATCTATGATGGTGTAACACCCCCGAATTCAAAGGAGCCTTACTAGACCTTCCTTAGTCAACAAAGGTGCCACCATCTCGGTTTCCCGAGGAGCATATATCAAATAGACCATTAAAGAACAAACTAGTGTTTAGTACATGGTGACATAACTCAAAAGTAAGGGTACAATGTTCGTTACAAATACATAAACTACGAAGACTTGTCTTGTAGTTATGTCCCCCAACACATAAGCACGTTAAAGAACAATGTCCATCAAGCATCCTTTTTCCTGAAACTACTGCTCACCATACAAGTACATAGTGGATCGCCGCAGACACAGATAAGAGCCACACAAATACACACACGTCAGTACAAATAATACAAGCAACCTGTGAAGATAAAGCATACATTCTAACTACAATCATCTCAATACAACAACTTATACAACAAATACTAGCACCACGAATCCGTATCTGCCACAACCATCGTAATAACATCACTGATAACTCACACATCATCCCCACCTTGCTCACGGCAAGGGGTACCCAGATCCTTAATGTGCACATCCTCTCTGTGACGGGTCCCACGAAGAGCGATGATGAGCTCCATTTTGGTCATCATTTCCTTTGCATTTTCTTTGTTTTCGGTCACGATTCGGCCTCGATTTGCGTGTCTGAGGTGTTTTTACGTCCGTTGCCTCGTATATTCCTATTCTGTCCAATTTTTGTAGGCATTACGGCGGGGGCAAAGAAACGAGACAAATCGACCCGAATTTGGAGCGATTTATGAAGAATTGTGAAGGATTTGTGGATGTTGCCTCCCAGGCCCTCCCAGCCGGTCGGCCGGCTGGGAGCTCTGACTTAGGAATTTTGGCGTAAAAGAAGAGAAAGTTGCAGATTCATGGAGCAAGGCTCCCAGCCGGTGGCCTACCGGCAGCCGGTCTGCCGGCTGGGGAGACCTTCACATACTTAGCCAAATTTTCGAAGATTGAAGAAATAAGCTATATTGGGCAGACCTCTCAAAAAGGTGTCCCAGCCGGTGGACAACCGGCAGCCGGTCCACCGGCTGAGGATACCTGTAGCCAAGAAAAAGAAGGAAAAAGTCAGAACTGAAGGATAGGCTTCCCAGCCGGTGCCAGACCGGCAGCCGGCCGGTCGGCTGGGAATGCATGCTCATTGAAGAAAAAGTCAGAAGTCCTTACTTGGACTCTCAGCCGGTCCCAGACCGGCAGCCGGTCGACCGGCTGGGAGGCCTTTTTCGTATTTTCGAGCCCTATATAAACCCGCACTTTACACACTTGATTTTTGACGCATTCTTAAGCTTTTTTAGGGTTTACTACTGTTTTGAATACTTAGCACTTAGACTCAAAAACACTAAAAAAATACTTTAATCTTATTTAGATCTTTACTTAATCTTTCTTTATTAGTTAATCTCTCTAGAGGATTCTCCTTAAGTTTGTGTTTAAGCATTTTGTTAGTGGATTATTTGGGGTGTAATTTTTGGGGGATTTGGAAGAATCCTTCAACTTGTCATCCAAGTCATTTCCTTTTCCATAGTTAATGGTATAATCTTCTTCATCTTTACTTTATCTTTGCATTTCCTTTAAGTTTTGTTTGTTTAATTGTTTACTCTTACTTAATCCAACATGTCTAGCAATTCCTCATCATTTGTTTACATACTTATGTTAGCCATGTGTGAGTAGTTCCCCTACTAGGGTTAGGGGTGTGCTTTGGTTTGTTGATAGCTATGAATCTTGCTTAGGGTTAGGATTTGGTTCTCTTCTTTGCTAGGTTTTCATTTATGCATGTTACATGTTTGATGAAATGTCTCAACGACGGTTGGACATGATTCTCAATGTTGTTGGCCTTTGATGATAGTCTAGGGCTTTCATGGACATGTATGTATGTTAGGTTGGCCTTATTTGTAGCGAAAGCTAGGATAGGGATTGACTTTAGGTGAGTCAAATCGATAGACGAGACAAACCTAGGCCTAGTATAGTGGAGACCTTAGATTCCCTTGCATGATTCGTTACCAACCTACCTTAGTACCCCCGACACCTTAGTATCTTTTATTCATCGATTTCATCTTGACACTTTTGCTTTAATTTATCTTTAGTAGTTGTTAATCAATCACAAACTTATTACCCAACTCGAGCTCGAACTAGAACTTAAATATACAACTTCCCCACCGTCTTTTGGGTTCGACCCTAAATTATACTACTTAATTTGGGAGTTTATAAATTGTTTTTGAAAAGAAGAAGAGAAGATGAAGGATGATGAAGACCGATTTTGAGCCGGTCGGCCGGCAGCCGGTCCACCGGCCCAGAATCTAATAACTTAGAAAAATTTCAAAAAAATGTGAAAAATCCAAACCCTCACTCTCAGCCGGTCGACCGGCCGCCGGTCCAGGACCGGCTGGGAGTGTTCTGTCGCGTTTTAACAAGCTCGTGAATCCCTTCTTTTTCTCATTTCTTCTTCATTTCCCTTCATTTCTTCACCCCTCTTCCTTATTTCCTTCACCCCTCTTCATCCCTAACCTTCAAAACCCCCAACAAACTTCACCAAACTCTCTCAAATCAAAACCCCCTTTACTCCCTCATCACTTATCCTTCAATTAACCATGTCGGGAAGAACAGAAAGGCGATCCAAATCAAGGCACGACCCTTCGGTTGAGCAAGAGGTCGAAAATGTAAGGGGGAGTGGCAACATTGGCCCGGATCCTAGCTTTCCCGGTCTCACTTTTGCCTCAATCCAACAAAAAGGTAATTTCACATATTTTAAGAATCACCCCCTTCACCCAACTAGGTTTATTGATAGAGCCGGATTGAGAGACTTAGGGATTGAGAAGATAACTGCGGCTCTTTTTGCGGGATTAGGTATGAAAACCTTGTATGAGACAAAGCCGGTTCACACATCTCCCCAGTTAACTTGGGAATTTTTGAGTTCTTTGGTTGTGACTAAGAACCGAACTTTGGGGAAAGTAGCATTTTTAGAGTTCCGGTTGATGAATAAGGAACATCGTCTCACCTTAGATGAATTTGCTTTGATTTTTGGGCTAGACGGAAAATTAGCCATTAAGCCTCCGGAGGGCTTTGATACCGAGCTTATTTGGACAGCCATAACCGGTCTTGTAAGTGATAGAAGCCGAAAGAAACCGGCTAATAGGGTGCATTTGGCACCGATTAGAATTTGGCATAGGTTCATGGGGTGGACCGTTTTCTCTAGGGATGAGCCTCACAACTTCACTACTACTGAGCTTGAGATAATTGGTTGTTACTTGGTTGGTGGCCCGAAATTGAACATTGCTCACCATATGGCCCTTCACTTGAGTAGGTTGGCATCCCAGCCTCAGCTTACTACCCCCATTTGTGTTGGGGGGTTGGTCACCTTGATTGCCAACAACCTTTGTCAGAGGCACTTCACGGTCGACTTCATTCAGGGCGAGAATGTACTATCTAGCCGATACTTGCAGGATGCTTTGGGGTGGGTACGGTATAACCCCAGTGATCGCAAAGAGTATTGGCAGATTCGGGTTGACAACAAGTTCAAAAATTCAGTCCCTTTGCCAAACACCGATTTGATGAAAGTTGTGCCAGGGAAGACCTCTTACCTCCTTGATATTGAGGCGGACCCCGAGGACCTCCCACCAGACCAGCGTGCCCCTAGAGTCTACACCAGAGATAGAGTCGGTGCCACTCCTACCGACCTCCAGTTTGAGGCTTTTCAGCAGCCCTCCATTTCCATGTCCCAGTTTCAGAGTGGTCCCTCACACTTCCAGGGATCCGCCTCCACCTCCGGTCCATCTTCTTATTCATGCCCCCCAGAGCTTATTGATTTCATGGCCCGAGTTGACTTGGGCATGAAGAGTGCAGCGGATTTAGCGGACCAGCGCCAAGCCATAGCCGATGAGCGGCATAGGGATTTGACCTATAGGCTTGATTACCTTTACCATGATCAAGCCTATGGTACATTTCCGAGTTATGATCGGTCCGTCCGCGACGGTTATCATCATCCGGATGGTGGTCGCCCGTCATATTACATGCCTCCTGATAGGGGTTATGTGCCTCCTGAGGGTCATTTTTACGGGGAGATAAACGTCGCCCCGGGTTATTTTTCAAACCCGATCTTTCCCCCCAACTTCCGGGGAAATGAGGATTCGGGCCCTCCGAGGCATTCATCCTTCCATGGCGGGTATGGTGATGCGGGACCTAGTGGCTCTCAAGCCTCCCCTTTCCGTGATGTTATGCTCAACCCGAACGACTACATGGTGGTCGATGATGGCAATGGGAATGATGATGATGGAGCCGGTGATGAAGGTTATGAGTCCGAGGATCATTTTGATGATCATTTTGATGAGTGACCACCTTTGGAGGTGGTTGATGGATGCCTTTGCTCCCATTGAAAAATCCAAAGCAAGTAACTCCCTTAATCCAAATTTTGTTTTAGTTTGTATTTTTTTTAGCATGCATTTAGCTTAGTTAGTTTAGTTTAGTTCGTTAGTTTTAGTTTCCTTTTCATGTTTTCACATCATTAGTTTAGATGCATATAGTTGCATTCATTTAGATGCATTAGATTTATATTTTTGTATCATATTGTCACATATAGCTTGCATACATGTAGTTTAGACCATTTAGTTTGCATTTAGTCTAGTTTTTAGTTTCTCTCTTCTTTTGTTTACCTTTGTTTTTAATGCCTTCTTAAAAACCAAAAAACCAAAAAAATTGAAAAACCAAAAACTTTCAAAAATATGTTCTTTATTTTCCGGTTTTCCTCCTCACATTATGCACATAAATAAGTGTGGGGAGGAAGAACCGTTTATTTCAAAAAAAAATACAAAAACAAGTTTTTATTTTCTCAAAAATTTCAAAAAAGCCAAAAACATGTTGTTTTCGTTCTTTTACTTCATTTCCCCCTTTGCACTTTATTACATTGAGGACAATGTAAATCTTAAGTGTGGGGAGGGAAAATATCCACCTTGTGAATATTTGATTGCTTTTGTAAGTATGAAAAACCTCAAAAACACCAAAAAATCGAAAAATTTGAAAAATTCAAAAACATGTTTTTACCTTATTAGTGTAGAATTGTATATACTTGTGTTTGCTTCCCCTCCTTTCGCATAGGTAACACTCGCTTGAGCACCGCTTTGGATCTTGAAGATACCACGGTATGATCGTTCCAACCTCTATTTCACTCTCATTTTCATTCTTTTGTTACAATTGAGGAGGATGGGCTTGTATTTGGAGGATGTGGAGTACATTGTGGAGAATTGTGTGTGGCTTGTGTGCTTTTGTGCTGTTAGGAGATGCTTTAGCTTTGTTTAGCATTTAGTTTGATAGTCTCATTTGCATTATAATATGTCTATATTAGTTGCATTCATGGCATATAGTTGCATTTAGGATAATGTTTTGAAAATGCCTAATTGAGAACTTTGACAAAATCGTTTAGGCCTTTACAAATAATTCTTCTACTTGGGACTTTGTCTTTTAGAATGATTTTTGAAACACCCTAGGTTAAGCTTTTCTAGTATCTTTCTGACCATGGTCCAATACCGAGTCAAGGGTTTGCATGTGAGTCACCTTGTCCAACCCCGTAATGCGAAATGGTTTTGATTATCTTGTCTTGGTGACCTTGTTCGACTCGGTGGTTTGGCAACCCAAAAATAACTTTCATGAATAAATTTGGAATGCTTTTGTCAATGATCATAAGAAGTGGAATCGATTTGAAAAAAAAAAAAAAAAAAAAGGGGAAACTCAAGTGAAAAAGAAAAGAAAAAAAAAATGGTTAATAAAAAAGAATAAGAACATGTTGTTTTGGTGGAGGCGTACCACTTCGATGTGCTTTGGAGGGTAGCCATTGAGTTGGCTTCCCACTTGGTTGTGAATTCGACCGCCCAAAGACAGAGTGATTGTCACCCCGATAAGCTATTGTCTAGAGGATAACCGGTTGCCTAATAAGCGATTGGCGAAAGCAAAGGACATTAGCACGCGTGGGACAAACCCCATCCTAACTCATGGCATGAAAAAAGAGATGAAAAAAAAAAAAAAAGTTGAATGAGGTCAAATTTTGATTGTCATCCACCATTTTGTATTGATCTGAGCATTTCATTCCTAAAAATCAATTTTGCCTTGCCGTTTTGTCGATCTTGGGACGACCCATGACCTTTACTTTGTGAAGAATCTAGACTTGTTGTATCTTTTGCCTTTAGCATTGCGGGGATCATCATTCCATTCCATCCGATCGCCCTTGACAAAAGTATTTGGATAACGGTTATGAAAGTAGCCTAGTTTAGCATGATTTGGCGGTGTTTTGTTGTCATCCTTCTTGCCTTAGTGACTTGTAGAATTAATATTTGTAAGGGAGTTTACGACTTTGAATTTGTTCCCTTTTAGTTGTTTTCCGCCGCTTGAATGAGGCAAGCGGTCTTCTTTCTTTTCCGATGCATGTTGCTTGTCTATACGTGTTTTGTTTTTACTTGTTTGCATCGCAAGTTTTGTAGCAAGACCTTACTTGCCTTGCAATAGGGCATTCTCCCTCATGAATGTCAAATTGTGAGTTGAAAGGGCTACGGGTGTAGCTAAACCCGATTCGGCTTATAGTTAGCTTAGTTAGTTGTTTCTTTGTTTTTAATAAGGGTTATATAGTTACTTGATCTCTTACTCGAGGACGAGTAAGGTTTAAGTGTGGGGAATTCTGATGAGCTCCATTTTGGTCATCATTTCCTTTGCATTTTCTTTGTTTTCGGTCACGATTCGGCCTCGATTTGCGTGTCTGAGGTGTTTTTACGTCCGTTGCCTCGTATATTCCTATTCTGTCCAATTTTTGTAGGCATTACGGCGGGGGCAAAGAAACGAGACAAATCGACCCGAATTTGGAGCGATTTATGAAGAATTGTGAAGGATTTGTGGATGTTGCCTCCCAGGCCCTCCCAGCCGGTCCCCAACCGGCGGCCGGTCGGCCGGCTGGGAGCTCTGACTTAGGAATTTTGGCGTAAAAGAAGAGAAAGTTGCAGATTCATGGAGCAAGGCTCCCAGCCGGTGGCCTACCGGCAGCCGGTCTGCCGGCTGGGGAGACCTTCACATACTTAGCCAAATTTTCGAAGATTGAAGAAATAAGCTATATTGGGCAGACCTCTCAAAAAGGTGTCCCAGCCGGTGGACAACCGGCAGCCGGTCCACCGGCTGAGGGTACCTGTAGCCAAGAAAAAGAAGGAAAAAGTCAGAACTGAAGGATAGGCTTCCCAGCCGGTGCCAGACCGGCAGCCGGCCGGTCGGCTGGGAATGCATGCTCATTGAAGAAAAAGTCAGAAGTCCTTACTTGGACTCTCAGCCGGTCCCAGACCGGCAGCCGGTCGACCGGCTGGGAGGCCTTTTTCGTATTTTCGAGCCCTATATAAACCCGCACTTTACACACTTGATTTTTGACGCATTCTTAAGCTTTTTTAGGGTTTACTACTGTTTTGAATACTTAGCACCTAGACTCAAAAACACTAAAAAAATACTTTAATCTTATTTAGATCTTTACTTAATCTTTCTTTATTAGTTAATCTCTCTAGAGGATTCTCCTTAAGTTTGTGTTTAAGCATTTTGTTAGTGGATTATTTGGGGTGTAATTTTTGGGGGATTTGGAAGAATCCTTCAACTTGTCATCCAAGTCATTTCCTTTTCCATAGTTAATGGTATAATCTTCTTCATCTTTACTTTATCTTTGCATTTCCTTTAAGTTTTGTTTGTTTAATTGTTTACTCTTACTTAATCCAACATGTCTAGCAATTCCTCATCATTTGTTTACATACTTATGTTAGCCATGTGTGAGTAGTTCCCCTACTAGGGTTAGGGGTGTGCTTTGGTTTGTTGATAGCTATGAATCTTGACACCCGTCGTTGAGGGGTGCCAAAGATAAGATTTATAAAACCTCAGCTTAAACTCAGTTAGGATAAGTCAAGGGTCGAACCACAGAGAGACAGGGTAAATTAAGGTTGTAAATTTAAAGTCTATTGCAAGTAACCAAAAAAGGGGGGTTTGAATTGGGATTTTAACTAACAACTAAAGTAACAAAATAACAAGAAAATTAAGATAAGATAGAAAGGAGATTAGGAACTTCGGTTCCCCATGGTCAAAACAAGTCAATGAAGGGTAAAATAACCAAATAACACAATCCCAAGGAACAAAGAATAAACCTTTAGGTCAAAATTCTACCCAATCCTTACGGTCTTAGGGTTCCTAGAAAAGCACTAAACTTTCGTTCAAGGGCTATCCCAAAGTTGTTGTTAAACTAATCCTAATAATCTTTCAATCCTAAGGATTAGTTCACCAACAACAATGGGGGATTGGTAATTTAATCATCAAACTTATCAAAGTCAAGTTTTTACATGGTTCCCCTAATTCCTAATCACAAGAATTAGTTATGCATGCTTCTGATTATGAAACTAACAATTACTAAGAATATTAAAGAGATAAACATAATTAAAGAAGGCAATAAAAGGGAAAACATGAAATAAGAAATAACAACAAGATGAATAGCAAGATTGAATAAAAAGGAAAGATTAATTATCACAAACTTACAACTTGAATGGAAATCCTAAAAGGAAAGATGAAAGCTTGATACCAAAAAGTCTAACAATGGAGTCTTAAACATAAAGTACTTGGATGAAAATTACTTAGGTAGAAAATTGCTGAAAAACTACTTAACCTAATAGAAGAGTTTTGGTCTCCTTAAATAAGAAAATATTACAAGATTAGGAAAACAGAAAATAAAACGGAAGTCTCCAAACAGGGTCTGGTCGGTCGACCTGTTTTCTCGGTCGGTCGACCGATTCTGCCAATGCGGGTTTTTCTTTTACGCGAATTTGGGCTTCCGTGGAGAACTGGGCCTGTTTATGCTGACACCGGTCGGTCGACCACTTTCGGTGGTCGGTCGACCGCTTCTCTTTATTTCCAGCTTCGATCCGGCCCGATAATTATACTTGAATGCACCATCCGAATTACTGCTCCGAAAACAGCTTCCTAAAGGCAAATAAGGCTTGGTTTTGCTTACTTCCGCATATTCCTACATACAAAACATAGAAATACCAAAGTAGACAATATGGGAGAAAAAACAACTAAAAAGTCACGAAAGTGTAAGAAAATACGTGCCAAAAGAGTAAATAAAATGCATAGAATAGGCACGTATCAAACTCCCCAAACCAAACCTTGCTTGTCCTCAAGCAAGCACTAAGACTCAAAAGAAAATAAAACTTCTAATGGAACGGACTTCATACTTTTCACAATCAAACACAACACTATGCTTAGCCAATTTAATGCATCCTTCAACTATAATCAAACAAAATGTCAAAAGCAAAACGAATTAAACATGTTGTAAAAGCATGCTAAAATTTCGACCTTGCAAGACCCATTCTAATTGGACTCTCGCGGTACGCTCGAGACACTCATGAAAGCAAAGGGTCAAATGTATATGTGAAAGATAAGAAGATAAATAAAAGTAAGGACTCTCACCTATCTACGACCCGTAAGAACATGCCTGCAATCTAACATGAATAAAATCTCTACAACCGTACATATGCATTCCCACACTAAATAACCATGACACATGCCGAGGCAAATTTGGGATTGTGAGGCTAAAGGTAAGAAGGGGTTTAAAATAAGTTATGGGAAGAGGGGTTAAACCGAGCTAACATCCGTCTATCCACACTATAAGATCACTTCTTTTTGTTTGTGAAAATTTTTTTTTTTTTTCTTTCATATATGCCAAAGTTCCACAATTCTTCCAAATTTTTTTCTTTTTATTATTTTTTTTTTCTTTCTTTGAAAAATCGGCCCATTCAATGGTCCTGGTCGACCGACCAGCCTTGAAAACAGGCTGCTCCATATTTTTTTTCTATCATTCCCCCTTTTTTTTTCGTTTTTCTGTGTCTTTCTTTTTCTCTTTTTTTTTTTATCATTCTCCCAAAATCAAAATTCACCGATGAGGCATAAACCAAAGGATGGCAAGGAAAACAGTCCCATTACTAAATTACTAGCTCGGCTAGGGTAAGCAAGTTTTAGAATGTAGCCAATGGGTAAAAGAGTTCAATTTGGCTATGTGAGGATAATGGGAAAAATGAGAAAGGGGTACCTCTTCCACATGTGTCAACAAACCACAAAACCGAATGCATACAGGTATTAAGAAGACAAAATTCATGTTTATGCATATTGATGTAACATGCCTCAAGAGGAGAAACTACTCACATCCTATATGAAATCGGTCATGGATGTCACCGATTTATTAAGCTCTAATCCTTAGAATATGTAGTAGCTTGCCAAGAAGAGAGTCAAGTCTAATAATTTAGCATGAAATCAACAAAAACTCGTAGATAATGCAAAAGACTAGCTTGAAAATTTTTGAAAAATGCAAGGTAAAGCAATATGTGATATGTGAGGCATGAATTGTATTTATCCGTTCCGACTCGACCTAAGAATTTAAGACAGAGAAGAACGCCCGACAGGGAAGGACACGCGACAAGAGAGGATGAAAACAAGAAAAACACCTAAAGGAATGAAAAACAAAAGACACAAAAACAATTGCATACTCACAAAGGAGTATGCAAACACCCTCCCCAAACCAAAACGCACAATGCCCCCATTGTGCTCATCAGCATACAACCACAGCATAGGGATGGGGGTAGGCGGAAAAGAAGCAAACAAAGAAAAGAAAAGGAAAAAGACTAAAAATTACAAACAGAGTCTATGGAGGAAGGAGGGGAAAACTGGAAATCGAAAGAGGAAAATTGGAAATC
Organism: Silene conica; assembly: GCA_029255685.2. NCBI lineage: Eukaryota > Viridiplantae > Streptophyta > Magnoliopsida > Caryophyllales > Caryophyllaceae > Silene > Silene conica. The sequence continues at coordinate 8,654,465 of CM055319.2, forward strand.
TAAGGGAGGAAAACACTTACAAAGTAAATGTGGACCTCTCCAAATCGAACCAATCAATAGAGGCCTCCCCAAACCGAACCCCAAAGAGGGTAAGGTTAAGCACGTCCCTATCCCGCTGAGTCGTAGAACGGCTCAGCGTTCTCCTCACCTTCTCCCTCATCGCCATCCTCCTCAGACCCTACTCCTGTTCCTGAGGTAGAGCCTGAAGCTTCACCATGGTCACGACCGCCTGCGAGAGGTGTGTACCAGGTGGGGTGAGTCCACGGGCCGGTTGGGAGCCTACCTTGTGTGGCATACTCCCTGTAAACCGGGTATTGGAAGAGACTATCGTCCAACCGTTTTTGGCTGAACTGCGTGCAAAGACTCGCCAGCATTTGTGGCATAGATCTGTCATCAACAAAAGGAGGAACATAAACATTAGGAGGAGCAGTAAAATCAGATGGGTACCCTGTCCCAGGTGTGGCATGGTGGCCACCGGAAGCAGGGGCCCTGAAACCTCTAGAAGTGCCTCCCCTAAGCGGGAGGCGGTAAGACGGGAGTAGTGGTCGGGGCTCCCCTATAACAGTAGAAAGGGGGAACATAGGGGGAGCCATGGTGATGGGGATGCGGTCACTGAGATAGGTGTCTATTTTCCAAACACCTCTACTGTTTACCCAACGCACGGACCTGATATAAGCCATGTCCATGTATCGGGAGAGAGGGTCGACCGCATCCTCATAGCGAGGGAACTGGGGTACAAAAGAGCGGGCTAATCGGGTGACTAGCCCACCACAGACAATAGTGGTCAAAGAAGTTCCCTCACCCACTGACACAAAATGAGTGGCGACCAAATGAGCAGTGTTATAAGACTGCTGACCCGTACGTCCGATGTTAAGATAACCGGACAAAATGGAGAGCTCAATGTTGTTAACATTTTGAGACTCTTTGCGGCCGAAAACAGTGTTGGCCAACAGACGCAAAAAATAACGGGGGGTGGGAAGGTGGATGGTACTGTTTTTCTTCTTCACATTGTTGGAATCAGAAATACAGGACCACATATCAGAATACGACCCCGTGGAGTCATCAGTAAGACCCTCAGAAGACAGACCCAAAATTTGAGAAAATTGGGTTAAAGTTAAAGCATAAGTTTCATTGAACATGCGAAAAGAGATACAAAAACTATCATAGCCGGGGTGAAGGGCCCCTAAATCAAAGGTAAAGGAAGAAAAGAACTCAAGAGTAAGAAGGCGGTAGGTGATCTCGTCCATAGAGACAAGGCCTGCAAACCCGGTCCCAATGAGCATGGAAACCACCTCATCATGGCATCCCAAGGCATGCAAAGCTGAGACACATAGGAAACGGGTCGCCACTACCGCGCAATGAGCGCTCAGATGGAGGAATCGGGCCTTCTGGGCCGGAGAGCTGAAAGTGATCTGCGGATAGTCCGGTAGACTATCCGTGTCCTGAACTGCTACACCTCTCGACCTAGAGAAACGTCCTCTAGAAGTGCCTGCACCCGTGGTGCGTGCGCGCTTCCCACCTTGATCACGGCTAGACATCGTAAAGCTGAAAAGTTCAAATAAAGATATAAGTCTTATGAGCATAAGAGAACATTGCTTTAACAGAATTAGGCACGAAAAATTGCAAAACAGAAACTTTTGTCACAGCTCTGGTCGGCCGACCAGAGTAGCCAGTCGGTCGACCAGATTTTTCAAAACGGTCTGTATTTTCTGCTGCATTGAAAAAAATCAGAAACTAAAAAAAATTCATGAATAGTGCAGTCATGGTCGGTCGACCATAAAACAAGGTCGGTCGACCAATAACGAGAGAAGTTCAGAAACTGCATAACAATTAAACTCAGGAAAAACACGGCCTTGGTCGGCCGACCTATGTTTCCGGTCGGTCGACCGACGTTCGTCAGAAAAAACCCAGATCTGTAAATAAAAACCCATAAAATTCAAATTTCAGTCGGCCGACCTCCGTTTCCGGTCGGTCGACTGTGAACAGTGCAACGGTCGATTTTCGCGGTTTGAATTTCGCGCGGATTAAGGCAAAAATTTATAAGGAAGAATTAAATTATCCTAATCAGCACAAAATTACCCAAAATTTACAGATCTAAGCATATAAATTCAAGAAGAAGAAGAAAACTAAGATAAAGAACACATAAACAAGCATAAAACGGAATTAAGAGCAAAATTGAACTTAAAAGGATAAACTAAAACTACCTAAAACGAAAATAAGAAGGTAGAAAACTAAAAGGAGAGAAAGAAAATGGAAGAAAACATACCTTGAAGATGAAAAATGAAAGAAAACAAGTAAAATGGTGAAGGAGGAAGGTGGGTGAATAGTTTTTAGGGTTTTATGAGAGAGAGGGAGTGCTGGTAGAATGAATAGGTGAAAGCAATAATTTTATGTTCAAAACACAACAGACCCGTGACACTGATTCTGAAAAAAAAACCGTAAAAAAAATTCGTGGTCGGTCGACCAGAAAAGTCGGTCGGTCGACCACTGTACCTTTTACCTGCTCTGCAATTTTACTTACTCTGCCAGAAAAAGTACATGAAGCTGTCAGTATGGTCGGTCGACCAGAAAAGTCGGTCGGTCGACCACCGTACTGACGAATTCTGAAAATTTTCTTTTTTCTGCAGAGATTTCAATTTCCACCTGAGGATAAAACGAAAAATAAGGAAGAAAAACGTAAATTTAGACTAAAGCACGGGTTGCCTCCCGTGTAGCGCTGGTTTAAGAGGTCCCGCACGACCTTTTACCTTCTAAGGAGCATCCTAAAAGGGGTCAAAGTAAGAAACTTCGACTTTTCCGACATACTCATTTTCTCCTCGGAAGTGCTTCACATATTGGCCATTGACTTTGAACCTCTCACCAGATGAGGTTTCTAATTCGATTGACCCGAATTTTGAGACGGCTGTGATGGTGTAGGGCCCGCTCCACCTAGATTTCAGCTTACCAGGAAAAAGACGAATACGAGCATTAAAAAGCAGCACCCTATCACCTACCTGAAAATCACGTCTAATGATTCTCTTGTCATGCCAGCGCTTTGTTTTCTCCTTATAATTCATGGCATTGTCATAAGATAACAACCTGAATTCTTCTAACTCGTTGAGCTGCAATAAACGTTTCTCACGGGAAAGATTAGGGTCTAAATTAAGATCACATATAGCCCACCAAGATTTACGTTCTAACTCAACTGGTAAATGACAAGTTTTACCATAAATCAATCTGAATGGTGACATTCCTATTGGAGTTTTGAACGCGGTTCTATAGGCCCATAAAACGTCATCAAGTTTTAGGCTCCAATCTTTCCTAGACTTAGAAACTACCTTGGCTAGGGTCTCCTTGAGTTCTCTATTAGAGATCTCAACTTGACCACTAGTCTGAGGGTGATAGGCTAAACCCCTACGATGTTGGACACCGAATTTATTTAACAAATCACCTAGGCGTTTCTCCTTAAAATGCATACCTCCATCACTTATGACAACCCTAGGGACACCAAAACGAGGGAATATGATTTTTTTAAACATCTTAATAACAGCTTTTGCATCACAGTGGGGAGTAGCAATAGCTTCTACCCACTTAGACACATAATCAACAGCTACAAGAATATACCTGTTACCTTGACTACTGGGAAAAGGTCCTTGATAATCAATGCCCCAAACATCAAAAATCTCTACCTCTAAAATACCTACTTGTGGCATCTCATGTCTTTTTGAGACATTCCCAGTCCTTTGACAGGCATCACAGTTACCTACAAAATTTCTACAATCAGCATGTAAAGTAGGCCAATAAAAACCAGACTGTAATACCTTAGCCACGGTCCTAGATGGACCGTGGTGACCACCATATGCAGAAGAGTGACATGCTTCCAGAATGTCCTTCACCTCCCATTGGGGGACGCATCTCCGGATAAGTCCATCTCCGCATTCTTTAAAAACATAAGGGTCATCCCAGAAATACTGTTTCGCATCAAACATAAATCTCTTCTTTTGGTGCCAAGACAACTCAGGAGGGATTTTACCTGTAACAGCAAAATTAGCAAAATTAGCATACCAAGGAGGGGGATAAGAACCTGAACTATTAATGATAAATAAACTTTCATCAGGAAACGAATCATCAATAGGTAAAGAATCTTCCCCATCAGTCAGCTGCAGGCGAGATAAATGGTCAGCTACCACGTTTTCCGCGCCTTTCTTGTCCCTGATCTCAATGTCAAACTCTTGGAGAAGGAGGATCCACCTTAAAAGTCTTGGCTTTGAATCCTTCTTTTGAAAAAGACTTTTTAAAGCTGCATGGTCAGTATAAACAATTACCTTATTACCTACTAAATATGATCTAAATTTTTCTAAGGCAAATATGACGGCTAGCATCTCCTTCTCTGTGGTGAAATAGTTGACTTGAGTCTCATCCAGGGTGCGGCTCGCATAGTATATAGCATTGAGAGCCTTGTTCTTCCTTTGACCAAGCACAGCACCCAGAGCATAATCACTAGCATCGCACATGATCTCGAATGGGAGATTCCAATCTGGTGGCTGGATGATTGGTGCTGAGACCAAAGCTTCCTTCAACCTGTTAAAAGCTGAAAGGCACTCATCAGAAAAATCAAAAATGGCATCTTTAAGAAGCAATTGTGTAAGTGGTTTAGCAATTTTAGAGAAGTCCTTAATGAAACGCCTGTAAAAACCTGCGTGCCCTAAGAAACTTCTCACCCCTTTGACATTAATAGGAGGGGGTAATTGCTCAATCACTTGCACCTTTGCTTTATCAACATGTATACCTTTATCTGAAATTAGATGCCCTAAAACTACCCCTTCAGTAACCATAAAATGACACTTCTCCCAATTTAAGACAAGGTTTACATCAATACATCGCTGCAAGACTTTATCAAGATTAGCTAAGCATTGATCAAAAGCATTACCATAAACAGAGAAATCATCCATAAATACCTCCATAATGTTTTCTATAAAGTCTGAAAAAATACCCATCATACACCTTTGAAAAGTAGCAGGAGCATTGCATAACCCAAAAGGCATCCTGCGATAAGCAAAAACACCCTGTGGACATGTAAAAGTAGTCTTACTCTGATCATCAGGATGGATGGGAATCTGGAAGAAACCTGAATAACCGTCTAGAAAACAGAAGAATTTATTAGAAGCCAATCTTTCAGTCATTTGGTCAACAAAAGGAAGGGGGAAATGGTCTTTCTTGGTGGCGGCATTTAACTGTCTATAATCAATGCACATCCGCCACCCAGTCACAACTCTAGTTGGTATTAACTCATTTTTATCATTTTTAACCACTGTGGTCCCTCCTTTCTTAGGAACCACCTGAACTGGGCTAACCCACTTAGAGTTGCCAACTGGATAAATAATACCTGCATCAAGAAGTTTCATAACCTCAGCCATAACTACATCCTGCATCTTAGGATTCAATTTACGCTGTCCCTGTCTATAAGGCTTATGCCCTTCCTCTAAATCTATTATGTGCATACAAACATCAGGGCTTATGCCCTTAATATCATCCAAAGAATAACCTAGAGCTTTTCTATTCTTTTTAAGAACAGTCATTAAAGCAGAAAGTTGGTCAGGACTAAGTTTAGAGCTAACAATCGCAGGGTACTGCTCAGTATCATCTAAGAAAACATATTTAAGATTAGGAGGAAGTGGCTTACGCTCTGGTGCTTTTACCTCAACTGCCTGAACAGAATTAGTATCTATAGAATAGCACATGTTTACCAGACTTGCATTAGCTAGGCTTATGAGCTTCTCATTCTCTTCTTCAGTGAGCTCATATTCCTCTTCCTCTTCTTCTATCAAATCCAGCTTTTCAGCATCCTCAGCTGGAGTACCTGCACACTTGTCCAAAATCGTCAGATCATCTAAGGGATCCTTGGTCAAGGATTCCCTCCAATTAAGGATAACATTCCTGTCTACAATATCGATGGAACAACAAGTATCATCAGTAGGAATAGTTGCCTTATGGGCAAGACTAAACTCGATAGTGTCATCCCCAATCTCTAAAGTAATGGTCCCGCGTTTGACATCTATCACAGCCCCAGCTGTGTGTAAAAAAGGTCTACCTAAAATAATAGGTATTCGACTATCCTCAACAATGTCTAAAACAACGAAATCCACAGGAATAAAGAACTTTCCCACTTTTACTGGGACATCCTCCAAGACCCCTAGTGGTCTTTGGGTTGATCTATCAGCCATCTGTACGGTAATATTGGTGACTTTAAGTCTACCTAAACCAAGTCTTTCACATACAGAATAAGGTATGACACTGACACTAGCCCCTAAATCACAAAGGGCTTTCCCTATTAAATGATTACCTATGGTACAAGGGATGGAAAAACTACCTGGGTCTTTTAACTTGGGTGCTATATTATCTTGTGAAAGAACATAACATTCTTCCACAAGAGCAACAGCACCGTCGTCCTGAAAGTTCCTCTTACGACTTAAAATATCTTTCATGAATTTAGCATAAGAAGGTACCTGGGTAATTAAGTCAGTGAAAGGGATGGTTACCTCAAGATTCTTCACCATCTCTAAAAACTTACCAAATTTCTTATCCTCCTTTGAATTTTTCAGTCTTTCAGGATAAGGAATGGTGACTTTAGCCATAGGATCAGCAACCTTTGGCTTTTTTCAGTTGTAGAATTTCGGCAATACCTTGAATAAAGGAAGGATCCAGTGATTCCGGAGTCAAAACAGCACTCTGCTCAGGAACGTCGGTCGGTCGACCAGTAGCAGTGGTCGGTCGACCAGAGTCTGCAAAATCCGATTTTTTTCCTTTTTCAGAATCTGATCTCACGTCAGGAATAGTGGTCGGTCGACTTACGGTAGCGGTCGGTCGACCTCCTGCTCCTTTGACGGGATCGGATTCTTTGGTCGGAATCTCGGCTGGATCATCCTCTTGAGTTGCTTCTTCACAAACACGACCACTCCTTAGATTTATGACGTTCAGCGTCTCCATGGGTCCCTCAAAACTAGCTGGAGAGCTAGTTCTTTGATTGGCTATGTTCATCAAGTGCTCCTCAAAAATCTTTGTGGAAGTGCAGTACGCCTCATTCATCTTAAAAACTGTCGTGGTTAAGGCATCAACAATAGCTCTTAATTTCTCAATTTCTCCCGTGTTGTCGACCGTAGTAACTAGGTTCGCACTTTCAAGCTTTAGCTGGGTTGCTTCAAGCTTTTCGAAACGGGCTTCAACTGTTGTCTCAAGAGCCATCACTCTATTCATCTCTACATTCAGCCTTCTTGAATTCCCACGTGAACCCTTAAAAGTAGCCTTATGTACCGCCATGTCTTCAATGGTTTCCCAACCCTTCATATGATCGGTGTTGTTCTGAAATCTCCCATTGGCGGCCACATCAAGAATCATTTTATAGTCATCATAAAGAGAGTTGTAAAAACGGTTACATAGGTCCAATTGTGGAAGGTTATGGTGAGGGATAGAACGGACCAATTTCTTGAATCGATCCCATGCTTCACAAAATCCTTCATCAGGTCCCTGCTGAAAGTTACGGATTTGGTTTCTCAAGTCCTCAGCTTTTGCAAGAGGGAAGTATTTCTTGTAAAAAGCCAAGGCCAAGGTGGTCCAATCTGCAACCCCTTCACTTGTCTTGTTAAGGTCCCGGTACCATTCTTGCGCGTCTCCTTTTAATGAGAACAAGAACAGAGTTGCCAGCACCTCATCTCTAGATACCCCTTCAGGTAGGGGTATGAAACAACAATAATCTGTGAAGGTTGTAACATGCTTTATTGGATCTTCATCGGGTAGACCAGAAAATTGACTCTGCTCTACCAAAGAAATATGAGTCGGGCGGAGTTCAAAGGAGCCAGTGGTGGGTTTAGGCAAGGTGAATCCCTTCGGTAAATCTTTAGGCTTCGGCTGTAGGAAGCTATAAATAGAGTCCATAAAGAGAGTACTCAAGCCTTCCTCTCAAAAACCTGTCTTCTAAACAGCACTAGAAGAAAAGGTAAGAACGGTCTTAAGGAACCTAAGTTCCTTAAGACAAGAAAAAAATAAACTAAAAATTTAACAAACAAAATTATACCGTCTCCCCGGCAACGGCGCCAAAATTTGACACCCGTCGTTGAGGGGTGCCAAAGATAAGATTTATAAAACCTCAGCTTAAACTCAGTTAGGATAAGTCAAGGGTCGAACCACAGAGAGACAGGGTAAATTAAGGTTGTAAATTTAAAGTCTATTGCAAGTAACCAAAAAAGGGGGGTTTGAATTGGGATTTTAACTAACAACTAAAGTAACAAAATAACAAGAAAATTAAGATAAGATAGAAAGGAGATTAGGAACTTCGGTTCCCCATGGTCAAAACAAGTCAATGAAGGGTAAAATAACCAAATAACACAATCCCAAGGAACAAAGAATAAACCTTTAGGTCAAAATTCTACCCAATCCATACGGTCTTAGGGTTCCTAGAAAAGCACTAAACTTTCGTTTAAGGGCTATCCCAAAGTTGTTGTTAAACTAATCCTAATAATCTTTCAATCCTAAGGATTAGTTCACCAACAACAATGGGGGATTGGTAATTTAATCATCAAACTTATCAAAGTCAAGTTTTTACATGGTTCCCCTAATTCCTAATCACAAGAATTAGTTATGCATGCTTCTGATTATGAAACTAACAATTACTAAGAATATTAAAGAGATAAACATAATTAAAGAAGGCAATAAAAGGGAAAACATGAAATAAGAAATAACAACAAGATGAATAGCAAGATTGAATAAAAAGGACAGATTAATTATCACAAACTTTACAACTTGAATGGAAATCCTAAAAGGAAAGATGAAAGCTTGATACCAAAAAGTCTAACAATGGAGTCTTAAACATAAAGTACTTGGATGAAAATTACTTAGGTAGAAAATTGCTGAAAAACTACTTAACCTAATAGAAGAGTTTTGGTCTCCTTAAATAAGAAAATATTACAAGATTAGGAAAACAGAAAATAAAACGGAAGTCTCCAAACAGGGTCTGGTCGGTCGACCTGTTTTCTCGGTCGGTCGACCGATTCTGCCAATGCGGGTTTTTCTTTTACGCGAATTTGGGCTTCCGTGGAGAACTGGGCCTGTTTATGCTGACACCGGTCGGTCGACCACTTTCGGTGGTCGGTCGACCGCTTCTCTTTATTTCCAGCTTCGATCCGGCCCGATAATTATACTTGAATGCACCATCCGAATTACTGCTCCGAAAACAGCTTCCTAAAGGCAAATAAGGCTTGGTTTTGCTTACTTCCGCATATTCCTACATACAAAACATAGAAATACCAAAGTAGACAATATGGGAGAAAAAACAACTAAAAAGTCACGAAAGTATAAGAAAATACGTGCCAAAAGAGTAAATAAAATGCATAGAATAGGCACGTATCAAATCTTGCTTAGGGTTAGGATTTGGTTCTCTTCTTTGCTAGGTTTTCATTTATGCATGTTACATGTTTGATGAAATGTCTCAACGACGGTTGGACATGATTCTCAATGTTGTTGGCCTTTGATGATAGTCTAGGGCTTTCATGGACATGTATGTATGTTAGGTTGGCCTTATTTGTAGCGAAAGCTAGGATAGGGATCGACTTTAGGTGAGTCAAATCGATAGACGAGACAAACCTAGGCCTAGTATAGTGGAGACCTTAGATTCCCTTGCATGATTCGTTACCAACCTACCTTAGTACCCCCGACACCTTAGTATCTTTTATTCATCGATTTCATCTTGACACTTTTGCTTTAATTTATCTTTAGTAGTTGTTAATCAATCACAAACTTATTACCCAACTCGAGCTCGAACTAGAACTTAAATATACAACTTCCCCACCGTCTTTTGGGTTCGACCCTAAATTATACTACTTAATTTGGGAGTTTATAAATTGTTTTTGGTGCCGGAATCGACGACAAAATCCGACCATCAAGCGATCGTAGGAGTGAGAGCTGTTTCCCGCAATGGTCCCACATATATGTTCAAATCTCAATACTCAGTATCGTCACCGCATCATTTCCAGTTTCTATACTATCCGTAAAATACAATATGTATACAACTATGATTCAATACAAGACGATTATACATTAGTACTTGACTGAGTAGAGTTACCTACCTGATACAAGCATCCAAGAATCTCTCACGCGACCCTAGGTGTCATCCATGGTTCCTTATCACACATACTACAGGTCATAACCTTTACCAGAGACAAAGGAAAAGTCTTACTGAGGGAAGGTACTTACCACAGTAACGATCATGGTGACGGGTGATAGGTCTCGGATTGATTAGACTTGTAAGCAAGGTCTTCCAGCATCTAAAGTAGGTTCGAAGAAGAAGAGGAGAGGGATGGGGAGTTCTTTTTTTTTGGTTTAGGTTGACAAAGTCCGTCGAATGATAAAATAAATTAGGTTTTACTTATATCCTGACGCGGAAACAGACCTACTGGAAGAGCGCACTCGGACGAGTAGGACTCACTCGGCAGAGTTGGACTTACTCGACCGAGTGCCTCTTACTCGACCGAGTTCGGCTTAATCGACCGAGTGAGTAACACTCGATCGAGTTGGTCTCATTCGTCGAGTTTGTCTCACTCGACCGAGTTCACCCCCCAATCCCCACGACCAAAGTCTGACTCTGCAACCTTAAGTATGTCTCCTTCCTAGATGATTCACAGTTTTGGGTCAGGCAACGGGTCTTCAACCCAGGTGTTACAAATGGTGTTTTTGTTGAGGTTAGGGATATGATTGAGCAAAATTGTGTTAGAATGTTCAATTTTATGCCATATGATGAGAGCTGGGAGCTTCTTAAATATTTGGCTAATAATTCCAACGAGTTAGAGTTAGCCTACTACATTTCTCTTTTGTTAAACATTAAAAGTGTGATGAAAGATCTTTCAAAGGACATGAGTTATTTATCATTGATAATGGGTGAAGCATAAAAGATGTTAGATATGAACGGCTAATCCCTTAAGACCGAAATGAGCCAACCGTCCTCTTTCCAAACATTAGAGCCACCCAACCCCCATGCGACAATGAATCTCATATCACCGTCCACCCAGTTACCTTACTCCTACATGCCTTGAGGATTCATGTATCCCCTTTAATGTGAGTGTTATTATGAAAAGTGAGGAGTATGAGATTTTTGATGAGCCTTATGATGAGGAGTGTGTGAGTATGTCTTATGGTATCCTTGACTTTGAGTAGAATGACTATTGTGTGCTTGAGGGGATCAAAATACCCACCTCTTTTCTTAAGGATGCTTGTAGTCCTAGCTTAGTTAAAGAAGAGAGTACATTTGATACTTCACCTGCCATAATTACTGATAAATTAGTTGTATTTTTCTTGAATAAAACTTATGAAAACCCCACTTATGAGAATTTAAGTGGTGTGACAATAATGAAAAATTCATTTTTTGATTACATGTTGGAAGATGAGGTTAGTAGTGAAATGAATTATGCTTTGAATTGATTGGTGAGGAACAAGTTGAGAAAAATGATGACAAAAATGATGTTTGTGATGATTCTTGGAGTGACGAAAGTGTGAATATTGTTGAAAAATGGGATGATGTGGTTGGTTTGTTAGTTTCATAAACCTCTATTAGTCTCTACCAATGAAATAAATTAAACCTTTCAAAATTAAGATCTAGTACATGTAAAATTTATACTAGATAAACGTTTTGGTAAAATTTCTACCGAGTTGAATTATTGTGATGTAGGTCAAAGTGACAACCAATATAAAGATTTACGCAGAAAATGAATACAAAAATTAACGAGACGAAATAATGACACAAGGGATTTTGGTGACGCGGAAAAACCCAATGAGGGAAACAACCGCGGGGGGAACGGAATCCCACCAATATTTTTACTATGATCGAGGATGTACGCTATTGAGATGGATTACAAGTGTTTACGTAGGTAGCTAGGTTACAGTATATGTATGAATGAATAAAGAAATGCCTTCGTTTTTTCTTTTATAGCTGCGAGTTGCTTGCCCAACTGATTCATTCTGGTGCTAGGATGTGGGAGGAAATATAGGGGAATATCCCTTTAGGGTTTTGACCCGTTTCCTTTCTCCAACAGCTCTTCTTCTGCTCTGGTCTGCGTCTGCTCTGTTTCTGATTCTACGCCTGCTTCTTGTGGTGGGCTGCTTGTTTATTTATCCTTGGGCCCAACGGTGAAATATGGTTTTTTTTGGGCTAAACAATTTCCCCCAAATTTCAGCCTATTTTGGCCTTAATTGGGCTGGAATTTTCTTTGTGCCGTTGAGTGTGCTTCTGGATTTTTCCGTGGTAGTTGGGTAGTATAGGCAACTGTTCACAGCCGTTTTCTTTACCCACTTGTCCCACATATCCCATCACTTCATTAACTGCTTGTCCCCTTGCCATTTACTCTTTAACTCTTCAATTTCCACCTTTTGAATTCAACTTTCAAATTTTAACCGCCCACTCCTTTTCTATAAATACCCTATTTTTAACTGCGCACTCTTACTTTCCTTCTTTTCTTACTTTCTTTACCATCTTCAGAATTTTACTCTTTCTCACTTGCTTTCCTGCTCTTTCTTTTCTCAGTAAAACTTTTTACCACTTCTTTTAATAATCCATCATGTCTGCTCCTGGATCCTCTTCTGCTACTCCTTCCTCTACTCCTGCTCCTGCTGGGTCTTCTGGATCCAGCTCTGCTTCGGGGGACTACTCTGGTCCCTTCCCGTCGCAGAAGCTGCTTGCGGCTAAGCATTTATACGACTCCTCTTTCAACGAGTCTCATGCCTCTTTTATCAAGCTTCGATTTGGGTTTCCGGATGGGGTGGTCTATCACTTCCCTCTTGCTGGCGAGAAGGCCGATTTTGAGAGGGAAGGGTGGACTTGTTTCTATGAATACCCTTTCCGTCTGGGTCTCAGGTTTCCTTTCCTAATTTGATTGTCGATTTCCTGAAGTTAACCAAACTAGCTATGTGCCAGATTGCTCCGCATGCATGGAGAATCTTACTCAGTATTTGTGCTCTGAACCGTGAACGGGGGCTGAACATTGGTTTGGCTGACTTGGGGCAGTGGTTCACCCCTCGTTCTCTGGGTCATTCTCAGTGTACCATTCGTAGCCACGACAATATGCCTTCTGCCATTATCTTTTCCACTACTCCGGATGATAGTAAGTGGTTTACCCGCTTTATTTTCGTCAAGATTGACACATTGCCTTCCTCTCCTGATTATATTTTCTTTGCATGGCAGCCTGTGGAAGGTACTGGTTTTGCTCTGGCATTCTTTTGATTTTCCTTACTTTATTGTTTTTTCGTCTGTTTCTGACGGTTTGTTAGTTTCTGCAGGTCGTAGCTTGGCTAAGCTTCCTGATTCCGCTGATCCTCCTACTTCCAAGGCCAAACTCCTGGACCTTCCTACCGAGGAGAGGACGTTCTCCAAGCTGGTCCGAGACGCTGCTGTTCTGGTGGTGAAGAAGGAGGGTATGGTACTTTCGATGTTTTTTGTTTACTTAGGGTGGATCTGCGCTTGATCTGTTCTGATTTCTGCTGCCATCTTTCCAGGCAAGCCCAGAGTTGATGTGAGCAGGGTGATGCAGCTGCGCAGAAAAAGGCTGGCTTCTGGGGACGCGGGGTCCTCAAAGAAGACAAAAATGGACGTTGTGGAGGGGAGCTCTGCTGGAGCTGGGTCCCAAGCTGCCCCTATTGAAGTTGATACTGTTGATCTGGTTCAGGAACCTGTTTCTAAAGCTCCCTATGTTGATCCTTCTCCTCTCAAGATTCCTCCCTCCATTCCTACTCCTGGTTACCAGCCAGTTCTGGAGCAGCTGCCTCTGCCATCTTCTGGAGGAGGTTCATCTTCTTCTCCTTTGCGCCTGGACCTCCCAGCGGGTTTTGGCGGGTCCAGGACTAACCTCTGGCCTGCTTTGGACTCATTACTTTTCCCTGCCTCTGCCTCTATTATGGAAACTCGTCCTTTCAAGGACTTGATCAGACGTACTGCGGAGGTTTCCTTTGAGGTAACCCTTCTTCTTTCCCTTTTTCCTTTTTCTTCTTTGTTATCTTTCCTGATCTGATCTGGATTTCCAGGTTCTGGAGCTGTCACTTTGTGCTAAACGACAGAGTGAGGCCTTGCTGGCTGAACTTCATTGTTCGAAGGCGGCTCAATCTGAGGCTCTGAGGAGGAGGCAGGAGGTGGAGAGGATGCAGGAGGCCCTGGCAAAGAAGGAGCGGGAGTTATCAGAGAAGCTGAGCTTGGAGGAGACCTTGAGGGAAAGTTTGCGGCAGGCTGTTGAGCGTTCTCGCCAGGATGTGGCTAAGGGTCAGGAAATGCTCAAAGCTCAGGAGGAGGCTTCTCAGAACCAGCTAGCCACGGCTCACTCTAAGCTGGAGAGGGCCTTGACTTCGGAGGCGGACCTGGTGCTGAAGGTGGAGGCCCTGGAGCAAAAGAAGGTTGGTCTGCAGAGGGCGTTAATTGAAGCTGTTGCTTATACTGCTGCTGAGACCCGGGTGAAGTGTGTTCGGGAGTTCCAGGAGGGTAACCATACTACCTGGGACTTAGCAGCTTTGGAGAAGGCCTTTGCTTCTGACTTTCCCGAGGGTTTAAACATGGACCTGATCTCTGACGATGATGAGGAAGAAGATGGGGTGGGGTCCCAAGATGCTGGAGAGGAGGTGACCTCTGACCCCACCAACGCTGATGTAGCTGCTGCTGGGCCTACTCCTGACGAGTAGGTCTAAAATTTATCTGCTTGGCCCTGATATGGGCGTTTTAATTTTTTTGAACATTAGATGCCCCTGCGTGGGCTTAATGGTTGTAACTTTTTGCTGCTGGTCCGGGTGGACCAGCGACAACAATTCTGCTGCTGGTCCGGGTGGACCAGCGAAAACGATTCTGTTTTGAGCTGCTTTAAGCAGCTTTTAATCGTATGTTCCCGTTGTGTGGGGCTTTCTTATCTTGTTGCTTTCTGCCGTTTTTTCTGGCGTTTTTTCCTTTGTGCATGCATGTTTCGTTTGTTTTTTGGCCATCGCTGTTTTGGTGTGCTGGCCTGGTGTTTTATATACCCATCCCTATACTGGGGTGCCAGGCTTGACTTAGGTTCTCCTGTGATCAGTGCAGATTTCCTCTTTAGGTCAGTCCACTAGGATAAGTAAATTCTGGTCCAGAAAACAAATGATGAAATTTTTCCTTTTAAAAACTTGAAAATTGAAAACACACTAAGGTTTGAAATTATAAAACTTAGGTTTTTAGACTTAGGTTAAAAATAGAGAAGTACAATAACATTTTAACTCAAGTTTATATGAAATATAAAGATAAGACAAAATTTTAAGCTGAACCAGAGTAAACTTTACATAGAGTAGAACCTAAGTCTAAGGGAGCTGCTCTGATCTGGTGGAGGCACCTCTAGATGATATACTTTTTTAGGTGAAGTATATTCCATGATCTGGGTATCATTTCCCCTTCCATTGTCATTAGCCTGTAGGCCCCATTACCAACTATGCTCTCCACTTGGTATGGGCCCTCCCAGTTGTAAGCAAATTTTCCGGCTTGTCGGTTTTTGGTGTTTTGGAACACCTTTCTCAGGATCAGATCTCCTACTTGCAGGGTTCTGATCCTGACGTTTTTTTTGTAGCTTCGAGCCACCATCTGCTTGTATGAGGCCATCCTGACGTACGCACTGGTCCTGAGTTCATCAACAGTGTCCAGGCTTCTTGTCATTTCTACTTGGTTCTGGTCCTCAGTTATACTCCTGTATCTGTGGGTTGGGATTTTGACTTCAGAGGGAATTACTGCCTCTGCTCCGAAGACAAGGCTTAAGGGGGTCTGACCTGTTGCTACTTTCGGAGTAGTTCTATCAGCCCACAGGACCAGAGGGAGCTCCTCTGCCCATTTCTCTCCCATTTCTTGTAGTTTCTTTTTCATATTCTCAATGATGATCTTATTACTAGATTCGGCTTGTCCATTGGACTGGGGGTTTCTGTGGGTAGACTTCTGGAGTGATACGTTCCACCCAGCACAGAAAGCCTCGGTTTTCTTCCCAATGAATTGGGAACCATTGTCACATATTATTTCTGAAGGTATGCCAAATCTGGTGAATATATTGCGCTTAATAAAAGAGATGACCTGTGCTTCGGTGGTCTGGGTGAATGATTCTGCTTCGATCCACTTAGAAAAGTAATCTGTCATGGCCAGCATATACATCTTGTTTCCTGGTGCTCTAGGGAGAGGTCCCACAATATCCATCCCCCACTTCATAAAAGGCCATGGGGATATGATCGGGTGCAGAGGCTCTGCTGGTTGGTGATTGACAGATGCGTGTCTTTGACAGGCGTCACAGTTCCTTGCATACTCCTTCGCATCCTTGCGCATTGTGGGCCAGAAGTATCCCATTCTGAGGGCTCTATTGGACAGGCTTCTTCCCCCTGCATGGTTTCCACAGTCTCCGCTGTGGAGGTCATGAAAGACTGTCTGCGCCTCAGTCTGGTCCAGGCATCGCAGATATGACCCTGCTAATGATTTCCGGAACAGGATTCCATCAATCAGTAGGAATCTGGAAGCCTTCATCCTGAAACTGTGCGCTTCTTTCTTACTGCTGGGCTGGATGTCATGCTGCAACTAGTCCAGGTATGGCTTTCGCCAGTCTTGTTCTGACTCCTGGTCTGGGTTGTTGCTGCAGATAGGTAGCTCCTCCTGGTTCGAATCTGGTCCAGGAATGGCTGGTTTGAGGACATGGGTGATTGGAATACTGGCTACGTCGGCTGGTTTGAAGGTTGAGCCAGGGTGGCCAATGCATCTGCTTCTGCGTTCTGTTCTCTGGGTACTTGCTGGATGCAGAATTCCTCGAATCTGCTGATTAACTCCTTTGCTATACACAAGTAGGCCACCATTGTGGGGTCTCTTGCTTCGTATGCTCCATTGACATGGTTCACAATTGTTTTGAATCGCTGTATACATTAACATGGTTGATTCCCATGTCCAGGGCTAGTTGCAGTCCCAGGACTAGGGCTTCATACTCAGCCACATTATTTGTGGTCTTGAACTCACATCGGACTGCTTGGGTGATTAGATCCCCTTCTGGTGATCGGAGGATCAACCCAACTCCGGACCCTCTGGCGTTTGAAGCTCCGTCTACTCGTAACTCCCAGGTGCCTGGTTTGGCACTCTGGTGTAGGTGCAGGATTTCCTGCTCTGCTTGGGTCTAGAGTGCCGGGCTGAAATCGGAGACAAAGTCTGCAAGGGCTTGTGACTTTATGGCTGTGCGTGGTTCAAACTGGAGATCATAGCCACTGAGGTGCACAGACCACTTAGCCATTCGTCCTGATAATTCTGGCTTTCTCATAACTGTCTTGAGTGGGTGATTGGTAACCACTGAGATGGTATGAGACTTAAAGTACGGACGCAGCTTATAGGATGCTGTGACCAATGCCAATACTAGTTTCTCAAGTGAGGTATACCTTGCTTCTGCTGGCAGTAATGATTTTCTGACGTAGTACACCGGGTGCTGGGCCCCTTCGTGCTGTCGGACCAGAACTGCACTTACTGCTGCTTCGGTTACTGAGAGGTACAGGAGCAGGACCTCCCCCTGCTCTGGTTTGGATAGCAGGGGTGGGCTGCTTAGGTACCGCTTCAATTCCTGGAATGCCTTTTCGTGCTCTGGTGTCCAGTCAAACTTCTGGCTTTTTCTAAGAATATCATAGAATAATCTGCACCGGTCTGAGGATCTGGAGATAAACCTGCTCAGGTCTGCTACTCTTCCCGTCAGACGCTGCACATCTTTGGGCTTCTGGGGCGATTCCAGTTGCAGAACTGCTTTGATTTGTTCTGTGCTGGCTTCTATCCCCCTCTGTGTTACCATATACCCCAGGAATTTCCCACTAGAAACTCCAAAGGTACACTTAGCTGGATTTAACTTCATTTTGTACTTCCGGAGAGTGTTGAATGTTTCCTCCAGGTGCTGGGTGTGGTCTGCTGATTGCTTGGATTTGACCACCATATCGTCTATGTAGACTTCCATATTGCGTCCTATCTGGTCTTTGAACATCATATTGACGAGCCGCTGGTATGTGGAACCAGCATTCTTAAGACCGAAGGGCATTACGTTGTAGCAGTAGATGCCTCTTTCGGACCTGAATGTTGTCTTCTCCTGGTCTACCGGGTCCATTTTGATCTGGTTGTACCCGCTCCAGGCATCTAGGAAAGTTAACATTTCGTGGCCTGTAGTGGCGTCCACCATAGCATCTATATGTGGCAAGGGGAATGGGTCCTTGGGGCAGGCCTTATTCAGGCCTGTGAAATCCACGCAGACCCTCCACTTACCATTCTTTTTTGGTACCACCACTACATTAGATAGCCATTCTGGGTACCTGACTTCCCTAATCTTTCCTGCCTCCAGAAGGTTATCCACCTCCTGGTTTATGATCTGGTGTCTTTCTGCTGCGAACTTCTTGCGCCTCTGCTGCACTGGTCTGAATCCTGGATCTATGCTGAGCTTGTGTGTTATGATCTCTGGGTCTATGCCAATCATATCTTTGTGGGACCAGGCAAAGCAGTCCACGTTCTTTCGGAGCAGCTGGAGGAGCTGCTGGCGCAGATCTCCAGAGCACTCTGAGCCTACGAGCACGATCCTTTCTGGGTGCTGCTCATCCAGGTGGACCTCATCGATTTCTGCCTGCTGGGGCTCGATGTACTCCTCCTGGATGTGCAGTTGCTGTAATTGCTATGCTCTAGCAGCTGGTGGTCTGGTGGTCCTTTTAAGAGCTACTTTGTAGCAATCCTTGGCCTCCTCCTGGTCTCCCCGTATCTCCTGAACTCCCCACGGTGTAGGAAATTTCAGGCACTGGTGGTACGTTGACGGGATTGCTCGCATTTCGTGGATCCAGGGCCTGCCAAGAATAACGTTGTAAGTAGATGGACCATCAATAACTAAGTACCTTACCTGTTTGTTTAGCCCTCCGGCGTAGGTGGGGATGGTGATTTCCCCCAGGGTATGCGCTGTTTCTCCACTGAATCCGACCAGGGGAATAGCTTTCTTTGTCAAGTCCTTCTCGTCAAATCCCATGCTCTTTAGTGCATCCAGCATTAGCAGGTTGACGGAGCTGCCTGTGTCTACCATGACCTTCCTGACCTCACAGTTGCCGATGTTCAATGTGATAATCAGGGCATCATGGTGCTGCTCTGGTACAGCTTCTGCATCTGTCTCGTCAAAAGTTACTGCTGGGAGATCCTGCCTTGCTATTCTGCATGATGACTCTGGCTTGTCCCCCTTTGCTGCAGTTACACGCCTCTTGGCCGCTGAGTAGGTGAGCCCACACAGCTCTGATCCTCCAGTGATGACATTGACAATTCTATTGCAAGGAGGAGCTGGTGAGGGCTGCACCTGGCTGGCTGCATTGACTCTGGTGGACTTCTCTGGGAGCAGATGATCCAAGTTGCCTCGGTCATACTGGAATTGGACCTCCTTCCTGAGGGTATAGCATTCATCCGTTGTATGGCCTATGTCATCATGAAATTCACATCTTTTGCTAGTATCACGACGGTCGTTGGGTCACTCCTCTTTCTTCTTTTGCCATCTGACTCCCTTGAGTTCTTTTAAGGCCTTCAGCAAGCCTGCCATCCCGGTGGTAAAGCCATACTCGCTGACCTTCGGAGGTGGATCTGCATCACTTTTACCACCGGTGCTCTCAGATACTTTGCTCATTGGCTTGCTGTAGGGCTTTGATCTTTCGCTCCTTTTTTCCACTGGTGCTTTCCTGGACACATGTTCTGTGTCATAGGTACTTCTTCTGGAGGCAGCGTCTTCTTCCAGCCTCATGGCTGCAACTGCCTGGGCCTGTACATCAGCAAAGGCAGTGCATGGGTGCATTTTCAACTGCTTGTACAGGTCTGAATCGTGATGTAACCCCCTGCGGAAAGCTTCGATGGCAGTGGGTACATCACAATGTGGAATGGCAACCTTCTCCTTGTTGAACCTGGTGAGGTAATCTCGAGTGGTTTCCTCGAATCCTTGAACAATTCTGTATAGATCGCTGGTCTGCTTTTCTGGTTTCATGCTGCTAGCAAACTGCTGATTAAAGGCATTAACCAGATCTGCAAAGGAGGAGATGCTGCGATTGGGCAATCCCACAAACCAGTGCAGGGCTGCTCCGGATAGGGTTGACCCAAATCCTTTGCACATGCAAGCCTCCTTAAGTGCTCCGGTTGCGGTTACCACCATCATTTTCTGCTTATACTGGTTTATGTGGTCCAGGGGGTCGGCCGTACCATCATATAGTGTCATGGTTGGTGGCACAAACCCCTTGGGCACATTGATCAAGGCGATATTGTCGATGAATGGTGAATCTGCATAGCTGTCCTGGGAAGCTTTCTCCATTGGCCTTGGCATACCAGGTATCTTGGTGATCATGTCTTTCAACTCCTGGTAGCGCTGGTCTGAGAGACTGCCTGCTCCGGGGAATGGATTGACTGGCGGAGGGAAGGAGCCTGAAGGGGCTCCTCCCCAGGGACCTGCAGTCGGGTTGATTGGCGGAGGGAAGAAGCCTGGAGGGGCTCCTCCCCAAGGTCCTGCGGCTGGTTGATTGGCTGCCACGGACGAACTGAAGCCTGGTCCTGGATGCCAACCAACGGCTGACTGCGCTGGTGCTCCACCTTGCCACCCTCCAGTGCTGGACTGATTCACGAGTGCTGCTCCTACTGAGATCTCTGGCGTTCGCCCGATGGTAGGCTGCGGAGGGGTACCTGAAAAAATCAAAGGATCAGTCCCAGGGGGAAAACAAGGTGTAGGATTACCTGCAGGCTGAACTGGTCTGGACTGCGGTGCTCCGAACACAGACGAGTCCAGATCCAGTATCTCTGGGCCACTGCTTGACACCTAGATCCAGCCTGGTGACGATCTCCTGGGGAATTGGCCGGTTCAACCCCGCTCTCCCGAAGGGATTGAAGGTCTGGCCAGGCCCTGGCTGCAACATTCTGAACGGCTGCTCTGGACGTGCGACTGCGGCGATCTGCTCTCTCAGGTCCAGATTGTCCTTCTCCAGGCCCTCTATGGCTTCTGCAGAGCACTCATTCCCTGGACCACCATCTGCATCGGATCTGTACGGGGAGCCTGCGGCTGCTGGCCTGCTCCTGGCATCTGGGTTTCTCCACTTCTGCTGGGGCTGCTTTCTCCGCTCTGCCTTGGAGAAGCTGACACAGGGGGTGATCTGGGAACCTGAGGAGGTTTGCTGGATGGGGCCACAACCTTGGAGGCTGTGGTCTGACTTACGACAAGAGATGGTCCTGCGAGACCAACAGGTATAGTAGGGTTGGTCCCACTGGACTGGGCTGGCATGCTATGGGAACTGGAAGGGTTAGCTCTGGTCCCAGACATGTTCTTTGTGACGAAATGACGGTTTTATATATTGGAATGCGCACTATGCCCCACGGTGGACGCCAAATTGTTTTGGTAAAATTTCTACCGAGTTGAATTATTGTGATGTAGGTCAAAGTGACAACCAATATAAAGATTTACGCAGAAAATGAATACAAAAATTAACGAGACGAAATAATGACACAAGGGATTTTGGTGACGCGGAAAAACCCAATGAGGGAAACAACCGCGGGGGGAACGGAATCCCACCAATATTTTTACTATGATCGAGGGTGTACGCTGTTGAGATGGATTACAAGTGTTTACGTAGGTAGCTAGGTTACAGTATATGTATGAATGAATAAAGAAATGCCTTCGTTTTTTCTTTTATAGTTGCGAGTTGCTTGCCCAACTGATTCATTCTGGTGCTAGGATGTGGGAGGGAATATAGGGGAATATCCCTTTAGGGTTTTGACCCGTTTCCTTTCTCCAACAGCTCTTCTTCTGCTCTGGTCTGCGTCTGCTCTGGTCTGCGTCTGCTCTGTTTCTGATTCTACGCCTACTTCTTGTGGTGGGCTGCTTGTTTATTTATCCTTGGGCCCAACGGTGAAATATGGTTTTTTTTTTGGCTAAACAATAAACATGTCTTTACACTGCGTATATAGAAATTATGGCACAAAAATTGATCTCCTGTCAATTTTTGTTATTGAGCTATAATCACAAATAACGATCCTCCAAGGCTCCAATGTAGCAACCCTCCTAAAGAGATGCACCCAAGATTTCACCCAAAACCTAGGATATATTTTTAGTCTACTAGAAAATATAATCTAATAACCTTAATTATACAAAATTATTTTTTCACATACGAAATTTACTCTTTTGCATACACTTTTTCATAAAATTTCCATATGATACCCTTTTCCACCTCTCTACTAAGCATAATCAAATTAACTCTCTTAATACATTTTTTCCCTAATATTGAATCAAATTATTCAGAAAACTTGAACAATGTATTGTAAATCTCAAATTAAGGAAGCAATTTTGTTTCTTTTAGCAATTATTAATCGTTTTATTGAAATGATTAAGTTTACTAAAATTAATATGCCTAGCCATTATTATTAATTAGGGTTTATAATTGGTGGAAAGCACGGCGGTTGACGGTGGTTCTAGGTATGCGCGCGCGGTGGTGGTTAGGGGTTGGCGCGATTACGATGGTCTGACGAGGGTGATTGTTATGAGGTGGTTGGGCGGTGGTGTGTTGGTGAGGAAGGAGGACGACTGGGCGGGGCGTTTGGGATGGTGTTGGGTTGTCGACTAGAGGTTGGGGCGGCGGTTGAATTGGAGATGATTGGTGGTGCAAACTGCTGGAGGGGGTGGTTGGGTTGGTTGGTGGTTGGGACATGGGTGGTGGCCGGTGGGGAAGGTAGATTTTCAGTTTTGTTGTGAGAGGATACTATCCATTTTTAGCTTGTGACGGATAATATTCGTCTTCAATAAGACTCTTTGATATAACTATAGAAGTATAGAAGATTCAAGTCACTACTGTATGAATTGAAGTACTGAACCTGAAAATGACTCTTGACGACTTTCGAATAGTTATAAGTTTGAACTTTATGATCTAATCATTCAATATGTTGACACGACTACTTACAATGAATAAGACATTCATGAGTAGAACTTTACCTTCCTCACATAATGTCAACAATATAGAATATCGGCAAACATTCACATAGTACTTGGCTTAGGCTTGTAAAATCAACCCAAAAGATAATTAAATTTTTAAAAAATAATTAATAAAGTAACTGAAAATTAGGAAGGGATAAGATAACTAATTATATTAAAAAAAATGTTTAATTATATGATGTTTTTTCACATACGAATTTTACTCTTTCACATACGCTTTTTACAATTATATACCTCTGCCATTTCTCTTCCTCCTTCACGCAAATAATCTTTTTTTGTCTCAACTCACTTCACCTCCTCCTGAGAACCAACTCTGTCCAACTATATTTCGATCAACCCTCTATTCCGATCGACCATGTCTCCGACGTGTAAGTAAAAGAAAATATAAAGTTGAACCTGTTATTAAGCTTGGTAGCTTAAACTCGAGCTCAAACTCAGCTCAAGCCAAACTTATATATAATAATAATTATGTTTTTGTTTTTCTTTCAATATTTTCAAGAATAGAATTGAGAGGTTGATTATGAAAATATTTCATATGGAGATAGAAATATGCAATTGACCAAGTTGCACAGTTTTTACCTGCAGAGTTTTTAGTCGAGCAACGTTAGTTGACTTGACTTGTTATGTTCTCGAGTGAAGTCCACCTTTGAGCCAAGCTGTGATAGAATTTTGACCGAGTCGAGTTTGAGTTCCTTGTTATTTGTCTTGTCTAAATACCATCATTAGTAGTAGCAATTAATTCTGAAAGCATTATTTAAAAAAAAAACAATCATTATTTTAAGGTATTTAGCCTTTATTCTTTCTGTTGAAACGAGCTAAACTGTATTGAATGAAGTTGAACTGAAGTGAATGAAATAGATGTAAGAGCTAACTTTGTAAGAGATGAGTTGAGCACAACTGACTAAAATTAATCTAAATAAAGTCAAACTTTATTAAATTAAGTTATAATTCAGTTAGAAAGAACGTGACTTTTTTTTTTTTTTTTTTTTTTTTTTTTTTTTTTGGCAGCAGTAAAATTTGATTACATGAGAGCTAGCCCGGCTATATTATGAGCTCGTTTATTAAGATTACGAGGAATAAAGCTAAGACTACAACAATGAAAAAACGATGCAGCTGACCAAATATCACCTACAAGACCTTGCATTTGATGATGCACCTTCTCCAAATTCGTAACTTGAAGAATAACCTGAAGGCAATCCGATAAGATACTGAGATGTAAAATATCCAAATTGCGCGCCCTTCCCATAACCTCAAGAATTCCCCTAGCTTCCGCTTGCATGGCCGACTCAGCATAACAGGACCTAGACTCCTCGACTACCACCCTCCCATCTGGGTCATACAAGACCCAGCCAACAGATGCCACATCCCTACTCTTCCAAGCAGCGTCAACTTTTACCCGATAAAGACCATCATGGTGTTGGTGACCATCATGAACCTCGTTCACCCTTTCACCCAGATCAACACAAGTGGCAGAAAAAGAACCTGTCTTTTTAACAGAGCGCGAGTCCAAAATGTCCGTAACATGATGCTGAACATGAGTGAAAAAGACCGCAGGGAAAAAAGTTTCCCCTCGAAAAATAATATTATTTCTAGTAATCCAGATCTGCCAAACCAAAGCAAGAAGCTCCACCACCATATACATACCCCCTTCTTTCTTCCAAAAGAACTCAATCCAGTTAACAATCCAATTGCCAGCGTCAATCATCTCTGTTCCATCGCAATTCAATCCCAACAACGAACCTTTCCAGATACGCCGAACAGTTGGACAATCCTTGAAAAGATGATCAATAGTCTCCACATATTTGTCCTCCTGTGTACAAAAACCACAAAGACCATCCGAATTAATTCCTCTTCTCAGTAGTTCGACCCCTAGCGGCAGAGTGCCGGAAAGAATCTTCCAAAGTAAAATCTTCCACTTTTGGGGCCCTGGTAGCTTCCAGAGACGACGTTTACAGAACAATTGTGGCATAGCATCCTTTCTCAGACCATCCCGAACCGTTTTTTTCCGATCGAAAAAATCCCGAAAAATAACATCATAACCACTTTTGACCGAGTAATCCCCGGACGGCGTATTTAACCAGTATAAAACATCCTCCGATCGCGAGTGATTAATTGGTTGAGCAAGGATTTTAACGGCTGTCACTTCATCAAAAAGGCCCCTGATTTTGACCGCATCCCATGACCCAACCTCAGTCCTTAAATCCTTAATGGTTAAATCGCATAAGAATGCATTATCCAGGTCTAACAACTCCTGCCTTGGTTCCGGAACGCACCCGTCAACCCATTTAACGGACCAGATATTCATATTAGATAGCAACCCAGGCTTCCAGCCCACATTCTCCTTGATCAAGTCCAACCCATAAATAATACTTCGTGACCCCCATGACCAGCCTAGGGATCCTCTCGTTTCCATACCCTTACGTGGGTCAGGATCTTTTAGAATTAAATTCCGAAACACCTTACTGAAGAATGAATCCTTGTCCTTGATAATTCGCCACGCATTCTTAGCAAGGAGAGCCTGATTCATACACTCCACATTCCTAATACCCAACCCACCCCTTGATTTTGGTAATGCCAGAAAATTTCTACTACAGAAATGAATGCCTCTCATTGATTTATGTCCGACCCACCAAAAATGTGCTAACAAAGCATTAATCTTTGTTGCCACACTTACCGGAATTTTGAAAGCCGATAGAAAGTAAATAGAAATATTTGAAAGGACAGACAAAATCAATGATAGCCTTCCTGCCGCAGATAGAAAAATTCCATTCTAAGAGGAGATTCGTTTAACCAGATTTCCCACCAGCTCATTATGAATACTCTGCTTAGATCCCTGAACCTCTGTAGAAATTCCCAGATATTTACCAATTCCCTTGTTCCGTCTAATATTAAAAGCGCGCAGACATGATCTCACCCCAGCAAGAGTCATTGAAGGACTAAACAAGATTCCTGATTTATCATCATTCAGAACCTGACCCGATGCAAGGCAGTAATCCTTCACCACATGACAAAGGACCGAACAGCAAATACCCTTATTTCGAAGAAAGAAAATAGAGTCATCAGCAAAAAAGAGATGAGATAAACCAGGCGCCTGTCTGCTAAGCTTGATCCCCTGAATCCTTCCCTGAGCCTCAGCTTGAAGAACATTTGCAGATAGAACTTCCATGCACAAAATAAAGAGATATGGGGAAAGAGGGTCCCCCTGTCGAAGTCCACACTCCGGCCGAAATTGATCACAAGGACTCCCATTAAACAACAATTCATAAGAAACAGTACTAACAGTACTCATAATCAGGCCTTTTAACGTGTCCGGAAAACCAAACCGAATAAGCACAGCCTCCAGGAAGTCCCAGCGTACCCGATCATAAGCCTTACTCATATCAGCCTTATAGGCAAACAGGCCATGCTTCCCATGTCGATGCGAATTTATTCTATGTATGGCCTCATTAGCCAAGAGAATATTGTCACTAATCTGACGACCCGAAATGAAAGCATTTTGGAAATCACCAACAAGATATTTCATAATGCCTACAAGTCTGTTGGCGATGCATTTCGAGATAATCCGCATAATGACATTAGAAAGACTAATTGGTCTGTAATCCCCCACAGTCTCAGGATTTTCACACTTTGGGATTAGAACAATATAAGTGCGGTTCATTTCCTTCAGAACAAAACCAGAGTTCAGAGTTCTCAACACCGCCCTGGAGACATCATTCTTAATAAAAAACCAGCACTTATGATAGAAGATACCAGGAATTCCATCAGGACCCGGAGCCTTTAGAGCTCCCATTTGAAAAACAGCTTTTCTAACTTCTTGTGCCGTGAAGGGCCTTGAAAGTCGTGCCAAATCTTCATCCTTGATACGAACATTAACATCAGAAACCACTCTGTCCATAATCATATCACGTCTCCCCTCCGTTGTGGTACATCTCTGTGGACAATATAACTGAATAAAAGATTGCTGGAAAACAGCCTTCATCTGTTGAGCATCATAAAGCCAAGTACCGTCGACATCCTTGACCCCATAGATTAAATTCTTACCCGCCCTCCCTTTTACCCAGTTAAAAAAGAACTTCGTACAAGTGTCACCATCAACGATCCATCTTAGCTTTGCTCTCTGCCTCCAAAATTTTGCAGCCGCCTCCGCAAAGCCCACCAAATCAGAGTGAACTTTAACAAATTCACTCTCGTCCCTATTGCTAATAGTGATATCCATTGCCTTTTCCAACCTTTCATCAAAGTCTTCCCATGGTCGTTCCCATTCCTGACGCTTCTCCAAGGTCCATTTCTTAATATTCTTGCGGGCACTAGACAGTTTTCGTTGGAGCCTGAAAGCATCCGAACCACTCACCCTATTGATCCATTCTGACCTAACCAACTCAATGCACTCCCTATAATCCAAGACCCAAGCGTCCACTCTGAAAGGTTTCTTAAGATTATTCCTAAGGAGATCAAAATCAATTTCAATTGGCGCATGGTCTGAAAACTGAATCGGATAATGTTTAATACCCGTGTTAGGAAAAAAGTGCAACCAATTTTTCGACCCAAGAGCCTTATCGAGACGCTCATACACACGCTTACAACCCTTACGATTATTACACCAAGTATAACGAGGTCCCTTAAAGCAAATATCAACGAGTTCATACTCAAGCTTCCAAAAACTAAAATCAAGTGCACCCTCAATCGGTTTAGCCGATTGACTGAGTTTATCCTCCTCACACTCGACTTGGTTAAAATCCCCAAGAACAATAAACGGAAGAGTAAAACCATCCAGCCAAACACCCAACGAATACAACACTTCCATTCTTTCATTAACCTTAGGTGCACCATACAACAAAACCAAATAAAACGGTCGATCATAATACTTGGTACACTTCAAAATCACAAAATTTGTACAAGCCATAACTAAGCTCATACAGGCCTCCTTC
Organism: Silene conica; assembly: GCA_029255685.2. Classification (NCBI taxonomy): domain Eukaryota; kingdom Viridiplantae; phylum Streptophyta; class Magnoliopsida; order Caryophyllales; family Caryophyllaceae; genus Silene; species Silene conica. The sequence goes on from CM055319.2 coordinate 8,682,369, forward strand.
TTCCATCCTACCCAAAGGCCACCCGATGCTCCACACGCATCAAAACCCCCCGACTTACGGAAACCATACGACCTAAAAAGACTCGACACTTTATTTATTTCACATTTTGTTTCCATAAGAAAAATAAAATCATAAAACTTAGCCTTAATTAACGCTCTAATTTTCGGAATTATAGGGGCGAGCGTGTCATTAAGACCCCTACAATTCCATGTCAACCCAATCATTCCTTGCGAGAAGGTTGGGATGGGCCAACCTCCGCAACTCCCTTACCATTTCCAACCGAGCCCGAGTCACTTGAGACATCCATGTCCGCATCTTGAACCTGAACGTGGAACCCATAGCCGGACGAATTATCATTTTTTTCCGAACCCCAAACTTGATGAGCCTCATAGCCCACTCCACCTTCCAAGCACCTTCGTTTTCCCATACCAGCCAAATATCCCCTTGCACGATCACATGAATCAAGAACTCCCGCCGGAACCATATACTCTTCCGCCTCACTCGCGCACTTTCGCTTGGCCGCGAAATCCATGTTTTTTATCATCAGATTAGTCTTAGTCTTATAGAACAAGTGTTTCAAGCCTCCCATACCTTCAGACGCACTTTCAAACAAACCACCACCCCATTCTTTAGCTTCATCGTCTTCCTTTACCGTGTTAACAATAACAATATTACCATCCTTATCAATTCCTAGCACTTGCATCCTCTGTGGATCAACCAGCTTTCCTTTATCCTTCCCAGCGCCAGAACCCGAGCCCTCACCTTTCTCCTTAACACTCTTATCGAACCTTACAGCTGAGGCTTGAAGCTCCTCTTCTTTATTCATAAGACAGATAGGAGTGTTCCTCAGAAGATCTTTACCCGCCTGCACCAAGTCTTCTTCCAGTTGTTTTGCATCCATCACGTTCCCAGCCACTTCAGATAACACCGCAGCATCTTCAATGGGTGTAAGATCCCCCATGTTCTCATCATTCACCCAAACATCTTCCATATCCGCTTGCTTACTGCCCCAACACTCACAATCCTTCCCGCATTCGACTTCTGAGTCACTCCTAGTAACCGCCTCCGTACCCGTTCCATAACAAATTGGAGAAGGAGTATCATTGTTCCCAGAACTTGAATCATCACTCAAAATGATAATGTTGTTCATAGAAGCCATAATATTCATAGGCTCCGGATTAACATTTGAGGATCCATCCTGACCATGAGCCTGATTCTGAAAAAACTCCTCCTCCTCCAATCTCTGTTGCTCCCCTCCTGGATAAAAATAGAAAACCGGCAACCCCTCAGCAGGTGGAGCAAACACCTGATTATACCCACGACTCTCATTAGCAATAGTAGTATAAATCCCACTCCCAGCCACGCGACCCGCTATATTACCCTGAATCTGTAAATCCCTATCATAAACCTCATGGCCTGCATATCCCGCCATATGAGCAGTGAATGGATCCATTCCAGGACCTTGATCAACAGCCATTGCGTGCACATAAGATGACTTCCCAGGAACACCAAAGTCTTCATTCGCGGTTTGAAACCCATCACTTCCTGGATCCTCCTCAAGCCACCCCCCATAACCATTTCTTAAGATAGGAGGGTTCAACTGGGAAGAAGAAGGGTCACCAGAATGTCCCTGCTGAAACCCACCCACCCCTGCACCATCCCCCATAGATGATAAAGTCCCTACTCCTGATTGGAAAATGACAGGACCCGCAAAGGGTTGGGCTGTTACTGTGAAACGCATACCCGGATGCACCCTTCCCGCAGGTGTGTTACCAATATCGAAATCCACTAGACGCTCTTCTTCTTCCTCATCCAGCCTCCTTGTTCTCCTATTTCTTGCAGACCCGACCTTCACTTTAGACGAAGTAAACTTTGTTGTAGATGGGGTCGCACGAAGATCAAGATTGAACATTGTGTGACTTGTCTCCGCTTGAAAAATGACGAAACCCCTCTCAGAAGTCTTTTCGAGCATTGTTTTGATATTTGCAACCACTGATAAGATGCTGTCCTTGCACTGGGTAGCACGATGCCCTATTTTACCACATCTCACGCAATACTTAAAGACTTCTTCGTAACGGAACTGAATCCATAATAAATTGCCATCATTGAGCGCGAGAAAGAAACCGGGAACCAAAGGCTCATTGAGTTTAACACAAGCCCGGATTCTTAAATAATCATTCCGGGGCACAAAATCAAATTCCTCCACCTTAAATTGCTCACTTAAAAGATTTCCCACAACATAACCCACATGCACTGACAAAAACTCGAAGGGCAATCCACACACTCTCACCCACATTTCCGCATAAGGGAACCTCACAGTTCGTGGTACTGTATCAGGATACCATTTCGCGAAGACCATAATTGCCCCATCGAGTGTAGCAGTGCTTCGACCAAGCAAAGCCTCAACATCGTCTTGTTCCTCACAGTGAAGTATATAGAGTTCCCCCATCAAGAAAACCGTCACCCTTCCCTTAGTATCCCATTTCTTTCGAATAAGACTACTAACTTTAGGAGCTTCAAATAAACGATAATCCACCAAAAAGCCGATCACACACCGTCCCCAGAACTCCCTTGATTTACCCAATGTTCGTGGATCAATATTAACTACTCCCCCCGTACGGGGAAAGCGCCATGCATTAGAATGCATAGGGTTCCGAGGATCAAAGCCTTCATTCGGTGAATCAGAATGTTGAGCTTGTTGCAAATTTTCAGATTGAGTATTATGTGTACTTTGAGGTGGAACTCTATCCTCACTCATAAAATCACCCCCACCCCTACCTCCCATGAACCTCCCAAACTGATGCTCAAAATCCATGAGTAAGAAGATGAAGATGAAAGGAAAGGAAAGTACTGAAAAGATTTGTGGAACTCATGTGTCAGCCCGAAATCCTTAAATAGAAAACCTGAAGAAACCCTAAAAAACTTCCCCAATCAGATGACTTCTCGAAACCCTAAAACGCAACCAACATTAATTGGCCATTAGACAAAGTTGTTAATGCAACCAATCACTTTGAGGAACATGATTAACAAAAATTAAATGCGTGTTTAAATGGGCAAGCGTGCAGCAGTAAGAAGTTGCAGAGCCCCCAAACACTCCTTCCCCAAAATAAAGCCGTCTGACATCGACTCCTAGGAAACCCCAACAACCAATAAGACGCAGAATAGAACAATAATTCCTTTTACCACCCCAAATCGCCAATCAAAACGAACACCAAACTTGTAGACTTAAGCAGCAATGATTATTAATAAGGAAACCAATGCGATAGAAAATCTCAGAAAATCTTATGCCAACCCTAGAAAACCCCCAAAACGAGTGATGAAAAGAAAGAAGGTGTAACTCAGATTAGTCGAAAGAAAATGATGATGAATGAAAACTGGAAACTAATGATGTTTTTTGAATCTGCCATTTTAATTAGAACATAAAAAGAACGTTTTGATTATTGTTTTTTTGATTTTAAAAACATAAAATTGATTGAAGAAGAAGCTCTCAAACGAGGAGAGTTTTGCTCTCAAAATTTTAGAGAGAGAAAAAAAAGTTAAGACGAAAAGAACGTGACTTAACCGTAAAAAATGTTATATACTAGAAAATTCTATAATGTCATGAACTTGGCCAAGTGGAGAGGAAAAAAGTTAGCAAAAGAAGGAGAAAATGAATGAATCAATCAATCAATATAGTTTAGAATTATATTCTCTTAATCATTATTGTTACTCCCCAAGAGGAAACTAACAAGTTGAAAAGAAAAACGAATGAAAGTAAGGACTAAGGAGTAACGGTGGGGGTACATTGAAGCTTAACACAACGAACAAGTTAAAGGAATGTATGGTTAGAAATGAAGGGATTTGATAGTTACCACTTACAAGGAGAGGGCGGCTTAAGATCCTTCTATTTTCTTTATGACAAATGTATATATAGACAAGGACTTAAGAGATCTTAAAAGAATTCATAGACTTACCCACTAATAAAGTATGTACAAAATTAGAAGAACTTGAAAAATGAGTAGAAAGACTTGTAGATATGAGAGTGACAATACCCTAATACCACTCATCTATATTCTAATATATAATAAATGGATAGCATTACGACTTATAGTGAAATTATGACAACTTAAAAATTGAAACGCTTAATAAAGTTTTAATTATACAATAACATTATGTATGTGAGAAGATTCACCAACCACGAAGACAATAACACTCTATATGTGAGAAGATTCACCAACCACGAAGTTAATAGCAATCCTCCTAACCTTTCTAATTATCACAGATTCACATACTAAAAAAATTTAAATTATAACTAAATTTTTTAAACTTTTAATTAAGATGGAGATGTATAAATTTATCTATCTGCGAATCCAAATGTAATACTCGTATTTAATATGGCCCTTCTTTTTTCTATAGTATCTCATTGCACGATCATTTCACATTTCAATTTCCAATTTACCGTACTTAAAAGCAGAATTCTTATAAATTAACTAAATTTTCTACTATAAATATACAAAACTTTATAATATTCTATAAAATAGGTGCATTAACATAGTTTACAAGAGAAATAAAATATTTAGTTCTACTATAAGTATACAAAACTTTATAATTTTCCTTAAACTTGATGCATTAACATAGTTTCAAGAGAAATAAAACATATTTTTTTGGACTTAGTAGATGCATTAATAAAGATGTTTTTTTAGGTCATGTTCTTTCTGCCTTAATTTCAGCTCATCTTAATTTTGCTAGGGTGTATGTAAAATTTCAGAGAGACGAAATTTCATAAGAATATTGTTATTCATATTTCTATACGATATATTACGATACCATATTTATTAATTATGAATATGTCGATATCTCGACATATCCCGATATCTCATAACATCCCCCCTCAAACTCATGGTAATTTGTTAAAATTACCATGGGTTTGCCAGATAAGCGAACAAGAAAATACGATTCTTCGACTTTGATCTTTAATTTTTGATCTTGGAGCTTCGAGTCTACTATAGGAACGTCGATCTTTTCGAACTTGTAAATCGTCGGACGGGAACGTCGAAACTTTTCGGACCCGTCATAATTCAAACAATAAGAGAACTCGATTTTTTCGAAATCGTTAAAATTTCATTATCAGGAACGTCGCAATTTTTCGAACCTGATAAATTCGTCGAACGGAGAAAGATATCCACAATTTTAGTTTTCGATAATCTTTCTTTGTTTTTAGTGAAAACAATATTATGACTACATCGAAAAAGGTAACAAACTGATCATCATGAAGAAAATCCCGCCGGAGGGTACCGTAATTCATTAGCCCCTCCGGCAGGGCAACGGAAATTCATTTTTTTTTTAGGCCTCAAGAGCGTGAGGCTCTGATACCATGTAGAATTTCAGAGAGACGAAATTTCATAAGAATATTGTTATTGATAGTTCGTTATTCAAACAATTACATTGATATCATATTTATACTACCCCAAAGATCTGAAGATAATACTCGTATCTTCTAATAGTAGTAGCATAATATATATTATTCTATAATATAATATTATTCCGATTACGGTATATTGTAATATACCGTAATATCTTCAACAGTGTATTTCGTTAAGTTTTATTTGAGTTCAATCAATTATGTTCAATTAATCTCTTCACAAAATTAACTTTTAACTCAACTAAATTCACTTCACCCCAGTTTCACTCAATTTAGTTCAATTAAGCTCTACTCCAATTAATTCAATTCAGCTCGTTTCAGCCGCAAAGAACAGGGCCTTAATGGTATTTTTTTCGGCTGAAAAGAGCTGAACTAAACTGAATGAACTAAAATTAACTTAATCGAGCTGAACCGAACTGAGTGAAGTTGAACTGAGCTGAATAAAACTGAACTATACATAAGGTCTTAATTCAATTATATATATTTTTTCGCAAATTAACTCTTATTTCCATTAAATTTAATTCAATCAAATTCATTCTACCTCTCATTAAACTCAATTCACTTCGTTTCTTTTCTACAAACAAAAATCAGGCCTTAAACTTAAATAGGGAGTATTTGTCAAGTCAACTCCCAGATTTCTACGGTGAACTATACTTCCACCAAAGTTTGTAATGGGCAGCCGGCATATACACGTCTAAATACACTATTTTCTCTCTTTAATGTATATACATCTATCGAATCTTAATCGTGTTTGACTAGAATTTCTTGCCGTCGTTTCAAATTTCATTTTCTCTAACACCAACTCTAAAATGCTAGATTGCTAGTACATAAACTTATTATATAGCCAATACAAGTGTTGACGTTGACTCGTTTTGACCACAATATTATAGGTGAATGCTTTGAGGTTGGTATATCTAACTCGATCGAAGGAATATCAACCATGATTGTTAAAAATTTACCTATATTAAACTTGATTGTATGAAGTAGTGCATCTAGGATCTAAACGGGATGCAAAAAAGATAATGGTATCAACTATCGGAACAGGAATTTAAACACAAAAAAAGATCGTGAGTATATAATTCCTTATCGTTGAAGGACAATATCTTGTCATATCATTCGAAAAATTGTACCCAAATAATATGATATTTTTGTTGTTTTGGTCAAAAATTACCAAGTTTGTTATATAAGGTTATAGTGATTATAAGACGAGGTTACTTATTGATTATGGGTGACAATTTATAAAATAGAGAAGATAAAAGTGGGAGTGTTATTGTTTTTGCTGAAGTGCCTAAGTATTACAATGTAAGGTGGGTGTTCTTGCTGAAAATGCAAGGGGTATTCCTAAGTGGTCTCACTAGGTTAGATATTGGGTGGTCCTCTTTAATGAATATCCCTCCTTATTTATAGAGCATGAAGAGGTAATAATATTCATTGGGTAAGGACTGCTGGGCAGGGCCCAGCCGTTACACAGCTTCTTAGTCCATTTACAACTACCTATTCCTATATTTTGGGCTTTGCTTCAATAAGCAAATATTCCTTGGGCTTGATAGCTTCCTCAGCAAGCTTTACTTGTGCTTCTTTGGACGAGATGCGTGCGGCTGAGATTGACTCTCGCCCTTCAATCCGTGTAACCCCAGATTAACCTCTCCTGAGCTGCCACGTGTCATGGCCCAAAGTCGTTTATTTTGGGGCCCAACATTAGCCCCCAATTCTCGTGTAAGTTTGCTTGCGCGGGAATTTCAGTTACACTTGTTTCGCTTCGATTTTTGCTCCCGCCACTAACTGTTCGTATTCACTCCTTTAATTAACCCCAACTACCTTCACTTAAATTCCTCTTATTCCTGACAAATTCTTCAACTTCTCATTTCACTTTCCCAGAAAACCTCTTATCTTCTTCTTTCTCTCTTTTCCGACTTCCTTTTGCTTTGCCGATCATTTCCCCAGGTACCATTTCCGTTCTTCTTTCAATCTTTACTTCTTTTAGCAATTATGGGCGATGATTTATTCCCTTCTCAAGGTCTCCTTTCCCCTTTACATTCTTGCAATTCCATCTTCAAACCCTCTGACATAACCGCCATTAGAGGGCAATTTCACTTCAATGCCGGGGTGAACATTCACGTTCCGACGGCCGGCCAGAAGGCCGACTTCTGTCGCCCTGGGTGGACCTGCATGTACCTCTACCCTTTCTCATTGGGTTTGAGGTTCCCTTTTCCAGACCTTGTATGCGAATTTCTTCACACCAATAAACTTCCTATGTGCCAAATCACTCCTTACGCTTGGCGAACCATCCTGTCGTTAAGCAAATTAAACGAAAAATACGATATGGGGATTACAATGGGTGATTTTGCTCACCTTTTCGCCGTGCGGGCTTTGGGTCGTGGTCAATTCACGATTCGGGCCCATAAGAGTGATGAGCACTGCATAATTTTTCCTCCGAAACCCAAGGATGCTGATTGGTTTCGGAGTTTCATCTTCGTGGAAGTAAACACTTTGCCCAATCCACATGACTACATCTATACCCAATGGAGAGCTTCAACAGGTACTTACTTTTGGTTACCTCGTTGATTCCTTTTGTTGCTCACCATCTTACTGCTCTTTTCCTGCAGATTTGCCCAAAATACCTCCTGCTGCTGACGAAGAGGTGTCCCTGTCAAAGTTGTTTGGCCTGGAACCTGCGTGTCGTTCTTTTAACTTTCTATTTGGTTATACCACTTTGGAGGAAGAAAGGGAGATGTCTACTGGTAATTTTCTCCCAGCTTGTACTCTCGCTTAGTTGAATTTGATTTCCTTCCCTTTTCTTACTCTTTTGCCAACATTTAGATTCTGCCAGGCCTGTGATGACTCCAGCCATGATGATGGCCCAGAGGAGGAGGAAGACTGTGGCAGTTGGGCTTAGGGCTCCTTCTAAGAGGAAGGCAGAGGCGACTGGTGCTGAGTCCTCTGCCAAGCGGTTGGAGCCTTCATCTTCTTCTGATGATGTGACTATTCTTGCTGCCCCTTTATCTTCCTTGCCCCCTTTAGGCCCTCCTATGCAGACGAGGGCTTACTCCTCTTTGGTTAAGAAGGAGCCGTCCGGGTCTGGGGCTGGAGGATCAGGTACTAGGGCTGAGGGTGCTGGAACTGGTGATGAGGTGAATGATGTTATGTCTGATCTGCCCGAGGATGTTATCAGATTACCCGCTGGGTTTGGATGTACTGCGGGGGTGCCTTGCTGGCCTACCTTGAAGAGAGCGCTGCTTCCCAGTGTGAGGACGTACCTTCGTCCCAGGCCGACTAGAGAATTGCTGGAGGATGCTGCTGAACAGGCTTTTGCGGTATGGTTTTTCCTTTGGCTTTCATACCGAAGTTCCTTTATCCTTTTCGTCCTTCATTTCTTCCTTCTTGCAGACTATGCAGATGCTGCTGGTCGAAATTGACCGTCTGCCGGAATCTGAGAGGGAGCTGACATCCCTGAAGGCTGAGTTGAACTTGATGAGCAGGAGGTTGGAGGCAGAGAAGGTTCGCGGAAACCAGAGGCTGGAGGCTGCTAAGGCGAAGGAGAAAGATTCCGAAGAGCAGATGGCGATAGTCCTGGATGCCAAGGATGCTCTCGCCTCTGAGGTGAAGAAATGGAAAGAGGCTAAGGAGGCCGTTGATGCAGAGAACGCTGTCTTGCGGCAGAAGAAGGAGTCCCTCTCTGGCGTGTTATCTGATATTGTCCCTTACACCCATTGGGCAGCCAGGGTTGAGTGCATGAAAGAGGTGCTGGAGAATAAGCACTTGGGATGGGATGCGGCTGAGGAGGAACGTCTTCTGGAGGCTGCATTTCCTGTGAAGCCCGACCTTGGCGTGCTCTCTGATTGCGAGGAAGAGGAGCCCCCGGAGGTTAACAGCCCTGTTCCTGCAGAATCTCCTCCTATTCAGGAGGAAGCGATTCCTGTGACTCCTCCTCCAGCAGATGGTGGCCAAGGCGGTGTTGGAGCAGCTGGTGACTCCTCCTCTGTAACCAAGCATGTTGTTACCTAGTTGTTTTAGCTTTGTTGTTGTTCTGGGCCCTGTGTGGCATATTTCTTTTGTCGTTTGGTTGTTCTCCCTGGACCCGGGTGGGTCCAGTTAAACATTTATCTTTTGCGGCCCATGGTTTTTGGGCTTAACTTGTAAAACTTTTTATTCCGGCCTTTTTTCTTGGCTGGCGGAGCACCTGAGGGTGCAAATGGATGTTTCCGGCTCCAGGGTTTCCTGGATCCTTAGTTCGTATGTGTGTTGTTTTCGTGTTTTGCATGCATGCTTTTTGTTTAGATGGCCAAGTGTATGTGCTGGTTCCCTTAGTTAGGAGTCCTCCAGACTTTTGCGTGGGTGCTTAGTATTGTGGGTGTTTGTATCCCAGCTTGTTTTTACTTTGCCACATTCACACGCTTCAGTTTTTATAGTGTTCAACAAGAATTGTTTGACTGAATCATACCGAAGTTATATTCAAGATAACCCGTGGGGTTTCTTACAAAATGTTCAAAAGATATCTGTCAAGATACTGACTTGACATCAAAAGATAGCTACTGGGTTTTGTTTAACCCTTTACTAAGAGAAATGAAAGAAAACAACATAAATAGCAAAAAGAGTCCTAGAACCTGAATATTCAGGTTGCTGACCGATGTGGCATTTCCTCCTTTCTAGATGAAATACTTCTTTAAGTGCAAGATGTTCCATGGCCTGGGTACCATTTTTCCATTCATGTCCATTAGCCTGTAGGAGCCACTGCCAGTTGCACTCTCCACCTGGTATGGGCCTTCCCAGTTGTATGCGAACTTTCTTGCCTGGTGGTTTTTAGTGTTCTGGAAGACTTTCCTGAGAACAAGATCTCCCACCTGCAGGGTCCTGACCTTAACGTTTTTGTTGTATGTTCGTGCTACCATTTGCTTATATGATGCTATTCTGATTTGAGCGCTTGTTCTGAGTTCATCTATGGTATCTAGGCTGCTGGCCATTTCTGCCTGGTTGCGTTCTTCCGTCAGGCATCCGTATCTTTGTGTTGGGATCCTGACTTCTGAAGGAATTACTGCTTCGGCTCCAAACACCAGGCTGAAGGGTGTTTGGCCTGTTGCAACTTTTGGTGTTGTTCTATCTGACCATAGGACGAGGGGTAGCTCTTCTGCCCATCTGCCCCCTGCTTCTTCCAGCCTTCTTTTTAAGTTGTCCATGACAATCCGGTTGCTGGATTCAGCCTGACCATTGGTCTGGGGGTACCTAGGGGCAGCCTTTAACAGTGTAATGTTCCAGCCAGCGCAAAATGCTTCCGTCTTGTTGGATATGAACTGAGAACCATTATCACATACAATTTCAGAAGGTATGCCAAACCTACAGATTATATTACGCTTGAGGAAAGATATCACCTGATTCTCTGTGATTTGGGGGAAAGACTCTGCCTCTATCCACTTGGAAAAGTAATCTGTTAGTGCCAGCATGTAAGTCTTGTTTCCTGGTGCCCTTGGCAGGGGTCCCACGATATCCATTCCCCACTTCATGAATGGCCATGGTGATATTACTGGATGCAAAGGTTCTGCAGGTTGGTGCACTACGGGTGCGTGTTTCTGGCAGGGTTGGCACTTTTTTGCAAATTCTACAGCATCCTTTCTAACTGTTGGCCAGAAGTATCCTTGTCTGAGTGCTTTGTTGGATAGGCTCCTGCCCCTTGCATGATTTCCGCACTCGCCACTGTGGAGATCATGCAAGATAGCCTGACTTTCTTTTTCTCCCAGACAACGCAGGTAGGGTCCAGCCATCGATCTCCTGAACAAGATTCCATCTATTAGTGTAAATCTGGATGCTTTCATTTTAAATCCCCTTACCTCTTTCTTCTCGGAGGGGAGGACGTTGTTTGCTAGCCATTCGATGTATGGCGTCCTCCAGTCTGGGGCTTCTTCCTGACTGACGGTGTTGCTGAGTACTCCTGCTTCCACTTCCCACTGAGTGTTGGATGAGTCAACTTCTGGATCCTGTCCTGAAGTTGAAGGTTCCAGCACGTGGATGATTGGAATTGCAGAGATTTCTCCTGGATTGAACGTAGCCCCCAGGTTGGCTAGAGCATCGGCTTCAGCATTCTGGTCCCTGGGTATTTGCTTTAGCTCGAATGTGATGAATTCCACTTTTAATTCTCTTGCCACTTTCAGGTAGGCGATCATTTTTGGATCCTTGGCTTCGTACTCGCCATTCACGTGATTCACTATGAGTTGTGAATCACCGAAGGCTCGCAGGTGCCTGATCTTCATTCCTAGGGCCAGCTGCAGTCCTTGGATTAGCGCCTCGTATTCAACAACGTTGTTTGTGGCAGGAAATTCACAGCGTACGGCATGTGCAATAATGTCTCCTTGCGGAGATCGCAGTACCATGCCTACCCCTGCTCCTCGGCTATTTGACGCTCCATCTACGTGCAGTGTCCAACATCTTTCTGCTGAGTCCATTTCTGGAGGCAGGAAAGACGCATCCGCTTCTTTTTGTAAACCTGGACTAAAATCGAAAACAAAATCTGCCAGGGCCTGCGATTTTATTGTTGTACGGGTTTCGAATTTTAAATCGTAGCCACTTAAATGTACTGACCACTTGGCCATTCTTCCAGACAATTCCGGTTTTCCTAATATGGATTTTAAGGGGTAGCTTGTTAGGACCGAAATTGTGTGGGATTCGAAATAAGGTCTGAGTTTATAAGATGCTGTTACTAAAGCCAAAATGAGTTTTTCTGGAGCGGAATACCTGGTCTCTGCAGGTAGCAGAGACTTGCTGACGTAATATACAGGATGTTGTGACCCTTCATACTCCCTTACCAGGACCCCACTGGCTGCTGCTTCCGTGACGGATAGGTACAGGTAGAGTGGTTCTCCTGGCTCTGGTTTAGACAGGAGGGGAGGAGTGCTGAGATACTGTTTCAGGCTCTTGAAGGCTTCTTCATGCTCCTCCGTCCACTCGAATCTCTTACTCTTTCGCAGGATATCGTAGAACAGCTTACACCTTTCTGAAGACCTTGATATAAACCTGTTGAGGGCGGCTACTCTTCCTGTCAACTTTTGTACGTCCCTTGGTTTTTGTGGTGACTCCAGCTGTAGCAGGGCCTTGATTTGGTCCGTGCTAGCCTCGATGCCTCTTTGTGTGACCATGTACCCTAAGAATTTCCCGCTGGATACCCCAAAAGTGCACTTTGAAGGGTTCAGCCTCATTTGGTACTTCCTCAGGGTGCTGAACGTTTCCTGCAAGTGCTGGAAATGTTGCTCTGCTGCTTTGGATTTTACCACCATGTCGTCAATGTACACCTCCATGGTCTTTCCAATTTGGTCTTTGAACATCATGTTCACCAACCTTTGATAGGTGGAACCTGCATTTTTTAGTCCGAAAGGCATAACATTATAACAGTAGATACCTCTTTCTGACTGGAATGCGGTCTTCTCCTGATCTTCAGCAGCCATCTTTATTTGGTTGTATCCGCTCCAAGCATCCAGGAAAGTCAGCATCTCATGTACCACTGTGGCATCTACCATAGCATCTATGTGGGGTAGAGGAAAAGGGTCTTTTGGGCAGGCCTTGTTCAAGTCTGTGAAATCAACACAAACTCGCCACTTGCCATTCTTCTTGGGCACCACTACTACGTTGGATAGCCACTGTGGGTATTTGACCTCCCTGATTTTTCCAGCAGCCAGGAGATCATCTACCTCCTGGTTTATTATTTGATTTCTTTCATAGGCGAACTTTCGCCTTTTCTGCTGGACTGGTTTGTGATTAGGATCCACGCTTAACCTGTGTGATATTATCTTTGGATCTACACCTACCATGTCCTCATGTGACCAAGCAAAGCGATCAATGTTTTCTTTTAATAACTGTACAAGTTTTAAGCGGATATCACCTGTACATTCTGCTCCCATTAAGACTTTCCTTTCTGGGTGCTGCGGATACAGGGGGATTTCATCCAGCTCTAGCTGTGGTGGCTCAACGTATTCCCCCTGGAGCCGCTTTGATTGCTATGCTAGTGGCGGAGTTGCCGTGGGTTTGAGTGCCACCTTGTAGCAGCTTCTTGCTTCATCCTGGTTTCCCTTGATTGTTTGCACTCCCCAAGGTGTTGGGAACTTCAAGCATTGGTGGTAGGATGATGGTATTGCCTTCATGTCATGGATCCATGGCCTGCCAAGAATCACATTATAAGTGGAAGGACCATCGATTACAAGGTACCTTACCTGCTTATTTAGTCCTCCAGCATAGGTGGGGATGAGTATTTCCCCCAGGGAATGCTTTGTTTCACCACTGAATCCCACCAGGGGTACCAGCTTCTTCACCAGGTCGCTCTCGCTGAACCCCATGCTTTTGAGTGTTTCTAGCATGATTAGGTTGACGGAGCTTCATGTATCCACCAATATCTTCTTGACTGTGCAGTTTCCAATGGACAAGGTGATTATCAGAGCGTCGTCATGGTACTCGGTGCTTCCTTCTCCGTCGGTTTCGTCAAAACTGACTACTGGAAGGTCTTTGCTGCTGACTCTGCAGGAACTCTCTGGCCTGTCTCCTTTTGACTTGGTGGCGTGTCTTTTCGCGGCTGAGTAGGTCAATCCGCATAGTTCCGATCCTCCTGTGATCACATTGATAATTTTTGTGCAAATAGGAGGGCTAGAGGGTCTGACCTGGCTGGCGGAATTGACCTTGGTCCCCTTAGCCAATAGATGGTTCAGGTTTCCTTGGTCAAATTGGTACTTTACCTCCTTTCTCAAGGTGATGCAATCCTCCGTAGTATGACCGATGTTTTCTTCATGGAAATCGCACCTTAGGTTGGTGTCTCTGTTATCTTTGGCTCTTTCCTCTGTCCTCTTCCTGGGCCACTTGACCTTTTCTCCTAGGTCTTTGAGGGCCTTGATTATTCCTGCAAGATTAACATTGAAGCCATATTCTTTTACCTTGGGAGGTAGGTTTGGATCGTTCTTCCAGTTCTTGCCTCCCGTTATCTTGTTGACTGGCCTGCTGTAGGGTTTAGCCTTCTCGCTCCTTTCTTCCTTTGCTTTCTTGGTGGGAGTTTCAGCGCGCTGGCTGATCCTCCTGGGACCTGGGTCTTCTTCCAGGCGGACGGCATCCAGGGCTTTCTGCTGCACTTGAGCGAAGCTGGTGCAGGTCCACTTGGTTAGATATTTGTATAGATCCGACCCCTCCGGTAGCCCCCAGCGGAAGGCGTGGATGGCGGTAGCTACGTCACATTTCGGTATGGACACCATTTCATTATTGAATCGGGCCAGGTAGTCTCTGGTTGGCTCTGTGTCGCGCTGGATGATGCGATACAGATCGCTTGTTTGCTTCTCTGGCTTCCGACTGCTGGCAAACTGCTGGTTGAAAGCGTTCACCAGCTCAGCGAAGCTGGGGATGCTTCCATTTGGCAGGCTAACCAGCCATTGTAGGGCTGCCCCTGAAAGAGTTGACCCAAATCCCTTACACATGCACGCTTCTTTGAGTGGTCCCGCAGCCGTTATCACCATCATCTTCTGCTTGTATTGATTGACGTGGTCAATCGGATCGGCAGTTCCGTCGTAGTGTGTCATTGTGGGCGGTGAAAACCCCTTTGGCACATCGACGGAGACTATGTTGCTGGTGAAGGGGGAGTCTGCGTAGCTGTCCTCCGTTGCTTTCTCCAAGGGCCGCGGTACTCCTAGTATGCGGTTGACGAGATCCCACAGCTCATTGTATTTCTGCTCCCATGCGTTAGATAGTGTGTACGCTGGGGGAGGCAGAAATCCGCGCTCTGTGGCTTCTGGAGCCTGGCTGGCTATTGGAACAGGGCTGGCGTACTGGGAGGTGTGGATGATGGACGGGGTTTGCTGATAGCTACATCCTGGTGCTCCGTTTCCTCCGCTGTACTGCTGGTAAGGAGGCAGCCTAGCTGATGACTCTGCTTGCCAAAATGGGGCTTGCTGATATGAGTGTCCTGTAGGAAGCGAAAAGTTAGTGTTTGTGGATTGTAATCTTAAGACATCGTTACCTGTTTGCGTGAAGGTTTGAGATGACGATGGGTAGGATAAGAATCCCATCCCACTGGGAGTTATTATTTCTGGGGGAGTAACCCTGCCGAGATCCAGGCGCGTGACTATCTCAGTTGGAACCTCCCTTGGCCTTTTTCCACTGGCTCTTCTTTGATGCCTTTCTGCAGTTTCTGCTGCAGCTGCTGCTGTGCTGGCGGCGATTCGTGCCCTCAGATCTTGGTTGTCCCTCTTCAGGCTGCTGATTGCTTCCGCCATTGTTTGCCACATCTCCACAGTGGGAGCGAGCTGACTTGTGCTTGGCTTTTTCCCAGCGTCTGGTTGGATGGTGACGGTGGTTTTGGATTGAGCCAGGGTAGGGATGCTACCGCTGGCTGGTGCCATGGTTGTTGTAGATAGTGGTGGAATCGTGGCTTTAGACGTGGGTGGTAACGGTGCTTTGCTAGCGGACGAGGGTGGTGCTAGGGGGTTGGTTGTCTTTGGGGTGATTTCCGACATTACTGATTTTTTGACTAGGACGTTTTTTGTGAGGTTTTGTTCTTGGGTACGATAATCACTATAACCCCACGGTGGGCGCCAAAATGTTTTGGTCAAAAATTACCAAGTTTGTTATATAAGGTTATAGTGATTATAAGACGAGGTTACTTATTGATTATGGGTGACAATTTATAAAATAGAGAAGATAAAAGTGGGAGTGTTATTGTTCTTGCTGAAGTGCCTAAGTATTACAATGTAAGGTGGGTGTTCTTGCTGAAAATGCAAGGGGTATTCCTAAGTGGTCTCACTAGGTTAGATATTGGGTGGTCCTCTTTAATGAATATCCCTCCTTATTTATAGAGCATGAAGAGGTAATAATATTCATTGGGTAAGGACTGCTGGGCAGGGCCCAGCCGCTTCTTAGTCCATTTACAACTACCTATTCCTATATTTTGGGCTTTGCTTCAATAAGCAAATATTCCTTGGGCTTGATAGCTTCCTCAGCAAGCTTTACTTGTGCTTCTTTGGACGAGATGCGTGCGGCTGAGATTGACTCTCGCCCTTCAATCCGTGTAACCCCAGATTAACCTCTCCTGAGCTGCCACGTGTCATGGCCCAAAGTCGTTTATTTTGGGGCCCAACATTTGTTTATGCTGCTAAATACAAATTATTTGAATACAGTGTTGAGATTATGTGATCTGGTCAGTACCTTGACAAATTTGTCTCCTCTCTCCTTACCCACACCTCTACTTCTAAAGAACTTTGAGAAACATTATCCACAACTTATGCCGTTCCATCCCGGAGGCATATCAAACAACTTCGTTACAAACTAAAGCATGCCACTAAAGACTCCTCGCTCGTCCATCGTTGCCTATATGAATTCTATTAAAACCACGGTGGATGAGCTTGCCCTCCATGGTCATGTCGTCTCCTCTGAAAATTTCACAAACCGAATTATTGATGGCTTCGATGACTCCCGTTAACGACCCGTCATCGATGCGATTAATGCCCATGATAAAGAGCAACCCTCCCCCACGACTTTTCTTGCCACTGTCAACGCTGTCCCCACCATTTCGCTTTCCTTCCCTATTACAAACCCAAAACCGTCTCTACCTCATCTACCTCCCCTGACCCACAATCGTACAACTCTGATGTCCAGCCCAACCAAAACCCTAAAATTGTATCGTGGTTGTTGTCATTGGTGTGAAACTCAAGGCCACATTGTTGCCTTTTTTTCCATCTTCAAAAGTCTATATCCCACCATCCCTTTTCCTCGCCATAACAATCATGTTCCCACACCTCAAGTTCATACCGTCATATTGTCGTCTCCGTCGAAGCCTTGGATAGTGGATAGTGGTGCCTCGCTCCATGTCACAAGCAATTTCTCTACCTTATCTCTTTATTATCCATATGAAGGAACCGCCAAACTAATAATTGGAGTTGATTATATCCTTTCGATTATGTATACTGGTTCCTGTCTTCTCCTCTCCTTCTCGCACTCTTTAAAATTTATAATATACTCTGCGTTCCTTCAATGCAAATCAATTTTATTTGCGTTTCACAATTTTGTGCTCAAAATAACGTTGTATTGTTTTCTCCTCTTCCGCCATTTTTGCGAAGGATCTTCACACGTGGATCAATCTCCATCACGATACATCTAGAGATGAGGTCTACTATTGGCCGCCTTCATCTTCACTCGTCGTGTTAGATGCTTCCACAACTATTGATATCCACCATCGTGTTGGCCATCCATCCGCTCCTATCTTACGTCAATTAGCTTCATATTTTAATCAGTTATTCAGTTACAATTTGCCTTGCAATAATGTCTGTCTCACTAATAAACGTATTAAAATTCCCTGTATTTCATCATCTCTTACTAGCTCGTCGCTTCTTAAAGTTGTATTTAACGATGTTTGAACCTCTCCTCTTTAATCGGTTGACAACTTTAGATACTACATCGTCATTGATCACTTCACAAAGTTTTTCTGGTTTTACCTAATGATCGAAAAACAAGTTAGACTCACACTCCACCTTCACTCGATTTCATCACTTTGTGAAGAAAAAATTATACTCCTCTTAGTTCTTTGTATTCCGATAACGAACATGAGTTTAAGAAACTAGGTCTCTATCTTGCCCAATATGGCATCACCAATCTCACATTTTCCCATATGCTAGAGCATAATGACTACGCCAAGGGTCGGCACCGCAATATTTTTGCTCTCGTCTCTCACTCCTCTATGTGACACACATTTTGGGTCTACTCATTCACGACCGCGTTGCCTATCTTATTAGTCGACTACCCACACCAACTCTCTCCATGTTCTCCCCGTACTCCTAGCTCTTCAACATCCCCCAAAATACCATAACTTACGGAGCTTTGGGTGCCTTTGTTACCCTTGTCTCCGTCTCTATGCCCAACACCATAATACTTCTTCCTTTGACGAGTCGGTGTACTAGGTCGAGTAAGTCATACTCCGTCGAGTACACGTTTTGGAGAAGTTAAGATCGAGTCTGTTCGTTTGTACTCAATCCGGTACTGAGAGTACTCAATTTAGTACAACGTACTCGGATGAGTACATTGTGTACTCGTTCGAGTACACTCGGTACTCAATCGAGTACGACAGTCTCGAGTCGGTTCCGCGATAGGTTAATTAGAGTAAATAATATTTAAAAATCATTAATTCCCTTTCTTTAAACACGTCGATAATCAGTTCTCTCTCAAGAAAACCAAACCCTAATCCTCTAATTGGCATACCGCAATCATAGTTCGTGCGTCGATCATCCTAGGTTGTCTTTCCACCGTTGTTGCATTTAAGTTCTTTAGTTTTCATGTCAGTTTGTCAAAGTTAGGGTTTATAGTGCCTTAGATGGTTAGTAATTAGATTATATGATGTGTTAGGAGGAGGATTCGTAGAGGAGCTATTATGAGATTTGCTTTGACGTATTTGTCTTGACGTAGAGTTTCCCTACTCAATTATCTGCCATATGCGACAATGTTTATTATTATGTTATTGTAAGACTAATATCATATGATTGTTCATGTTGTCTTGAGATTGTGTGTGAACCCTCGCGTTAAAGCGAAATTGTTAACAATATAACATGCAGAAAATAGCGCGGATTTAAAACTTTTGACATAATATAAATAACGCGAGAAATTCAAAGTAACTAAAATGCGGAAAGTAAAACATAGATAATTTTTAGGTATATATACAAACAACGTCGAATGGGGATATATAGTATATCCCACGAGTAGAAAAATGTAAAATAACTGAACTAGTTAACGATGTAAAAGTGTAGTCATGTCGATTTATAGTATCGTTCGCTGGCTCTCAGGCGAATCCCCAATAACCACCTACATGTCATGCATGAAACATGTATGCCATATTCAGTTCAGAGTAACTCGAGATTCTCACAACCACTTTTCGTCAGAAAACATGTAAGCATACATATAATATTAATATACAAGCAAACATGTTTACATTATCACTCAATCATGTGAATCATGACAATCAATTATTATGTGACAACGATATTAAAAAACATGTGATAGTTGTAACAACTGAATTTCCAAAAGACATCGTACCCATCACGATATGAATCTAAAACCAGTCAGCAAGCATTTGACTCAGAGACCATCAATCGACATGTCCAAACACTAATCAAACATCCACAGCTAAGCCTTTGACTCAAAGGCCATCTTAAGGCATGCCCAAACACTATTAAACAGACAAGTCAAGACACAGAAGATTTCGTATGCCAACTCCATTACATGACATTTTTTCTTAATCTCAGACTATTCAAATCCCTTGGTAGGACGATGACGTGTGTCATTTGTAAAGACTTTTAAAGTCCATTTGACACGCATTTTTGTGCTTTTATTATAGCTTTTAGTTATATTTTCCCCGAATTTGCTACTTTATGTTTGTCTAGTGATTTATGCTGGAAAGACTCAAAAGTAGTATAAATCAAGCCTGGAGCCATCCTTTGAGTGTGCATTTAGGAATATAAGGAGTTGGAGCAGATTTATCATCTCCTAGGGAAGCATGTAACAGCCCGCTTTTTCGTAAATTGTATTTTAAAGGTTTTAATTATTATTAGGGATAAAATAATATTTTAATAATTTATCGAAAAATGTTTTAAATGAATAGTAAGATCCGTCTTAAGAACCTTAAGTCCTTAAGACGAATACAAACTTGGTAAACTTAAGTTCACATCTAAAAACCCGTTCAAGTTATCCTAACCCGTTTCATTTAAAACGGAAAGGACAACTCTTAAGCCCCCTAAAATCATTTGTGTCGACATATCATCATCCCCTCAAAACAAACATACTGATATTCCATTTCCTCTTAAACCTCCATTAATATTCATCTTCTTTTGATTAGTTCTTCATCACCCGTTCATCAAATCGAGGTAATAATAACATTTTCGGAATCCTCATCGAATTTGCAAGCCATCTATCACTTTCGTTTTTCAAATCCTTCACTTCGAAAATCTGACTGATTTTCCTAAAACCCGTTTTCTGTCCTTAATCTCGTTTTCCGTGTTTGTAGGGGAAGGTTTGGACGACCCGGAAGTGGATAGCTTCATCTTAGAGGAGGATCTTTGAGCCGGATTGCTTTAGAGGTGACGATAATGAGAAACTCGGCCTTATTGTGAATATTAGCAAGTTTTGATGTGTTCTTCTTAATGTTTCTGATTTTTGTTTAAGAATGATGTTTAATGGACTTAGTAACATGTTTAGGATTGTTCATACTTATTGAATTCATGCCTTATTGTTGTTTCACATGTTCTTAAGCTATTTGTTAGAAATTTCATGCTTGCGACGGATACATTTAATAATCGCTTTGAGGATTGTTTTGTGGTTTAATTGCTGGTAGATAACGGTACTTGGTGATTTAAGATAATGGGTAATTGATACGTGCCTATTCTATGCATTTTATTTACTCTTTTGGCACGTATTTTCTTACACTTTCGTGACTTTTTAGTTGTTTTTTCTCCCATATTGTCTACTTTGGTATTTATATGTTTTGTATGTAGGAATATGCGGAAGTAAGCAAAACCAAGCCTTATTTGCCTTTAGGAAGCTGTTTTCGGAGCAGTAATTCGGATGGTGCATTCAAGTATAATTATCGGGCCGGATCGAAGCTGGAAATAAAGAGAAGCGGTCGACCGACCACCGAAAGTGGTCGACCGACCGGTGTCAGCATAAACAGGCCCAGTTCTCCACGGAAGCCCAAATTCGCGTAAAAGAAAAACCCGCATTGGCAGAATCGGTCGACCGACCGAGAAAACAGGTCGACCGACCAGACCCTGTTTGGAGACTTCCGTTTTATTTTCTGTTTTCCTAATCTTGTAATATTTTCTTATTTAAGGAGACCAAAACTCTTCTATTAGGTCAAGTAGTTTTTCAGCAATTTTCTACCTAAGTAATTTTCATCCAAGTACTTTATGTTTAAGACTCCATTGTTAGACTTTTTGGTATCAAGCTTTCATCTTTCCTTTTAGGATTTCCATTCAAGTTGTAAGTTTGTGATAATTAATCTTTCCTTTTTATTCAATCTTGCTATTCATCTTGTTGTTATTTCTTATTTCATGTTTTCCCTTTTATTGCCTTCTTTAATTATGTTTATCTCTTTAATATTCTTAGTAATTGTTAGTTTCATAATCAGAAGCATGCATAACTAATTCTTGTGATTAGGAATTAGGGGAACCATGTAAAAACTTGACTTTGATAAGTTTGATGATTAAATTACCAATCCCCCCATTGTTGTTGGTGAACTAATCCTTAGGATTGAAAGATTATTAGGATTAGTTTAACAACAACTTTGGGATAGCCCTTGAACGAAAGTTTAGTGCTTTTCTAGGAACCCTAAGACCGTAAGGATTGGGTAGAATTTTGACCTAAAGGTTTATTCTTTGTTCCTTGGGATTGTGTTATTTGGTTATTTTACCCTTCATTGACTTGTTTTGACCATGGGGAACCGAAGTTCCTAATCTCCTTTCTATCTTATCTTAATTTTCTTGTTATTTTGTTACTTTAGTTGTTAGTTAAAATCCCAATTCAAACCCCCCTTTTTTGGTTACTTGCAATAGACTTTAAATTTACAACCTTAATTTACCCTGTCTCTCTGTGGTTCGACCCTTGACTTATCCTAACTGAGTTTAAGCTGAGGTTTTATAAATCTTATCTTTGGCACCCCTCAACGACGGGTGTCAAATTTTGGCGCCGTTGCCGGGGAGACGGTATAATTTTGTTTGTTAATTTTTAATTTATTTTCTCTTGTCTTAAGGAACTTAGGTTCCTTAAGACCGTTCTTACCTTTTCTTCTAGTGCTGTTTAGAAGACAGGTTTTTGAGAGGAAGGCTTGAGTACTCTCTTTATGGACTCTATTTATAGCTTCCTACAGCCGAAGCCTAAAGATTTACCGAAGGGATTCACCTTGCCTAAACCCACCACTGGCTCCTTTGAACTCCGCCCGACTCATATTTCTTTGGTAGAGCAGAGTCAATTTTCTGGTCTACCCGATGAAGATCCAATAAAGCATGTTACAACCTTCACGGATTATTGTTGTTTAATACCCCTACCTGAAGGGGTATCTAGAGACGAGGTGCTGGCAACTCTGTTCTTGTTCTCATTAAAAGGAGACGCGCAAGAATGGTACCGGGACCTTAACAAGACAAGTGAAGGGGTTGCAGATTGGACCACCTTGGCCTTGGCTTTTTACAAGAAATACTTCCCTCTTGCAAAAGCTGAGGACTTGAGAAACCAAATCCGTAACTTTCAGCAGGGACCTGATGAAGGATTTTGTGAAGCATGGGATCGATTCAAGAAATTGGTCCGTTCTATCCCTCACCATAACCTCCCACAATGGGACCTATGTAACCGTTTTTACAACTCTCTTTATGATGACTATAAAATGATTCTTGATGTGGCCGCCAATGGGAGATTTCAGAACAACACCGATCATATGAAGGGTTGGGAAACCATTGAAGACATGGCGGTACATAAGGCTACTTTTAAGGGTTCACGTGGGAATTCAAGAAGGCTGAATGTAGAGATGAATAGAGTGATGGCTCTTGAGACAACAGTTGAAGCCCGTTTCGAAAAGCTTGAAGCAACCCAGCTAAAGCTTGAAAGTGCGAACCTAGTTACTACGGTCGACAACACGGGAGAAATTGAGAAATTAAGAGCTATTGTTGATGCCTTAACCACGGCAGTTTTTAAGATGAATGAGGCTCACTGCACTTCCACGAAGATTTTTGAGGAGCACTTGATGAACATAGCCAATCAAAGAACTAGCTCTCCAGCTAGTTTTGAGGGACCCATGGAGACGCTGAACGTCATAAATCTAAGGAGTGGCCGTGTTTGTGAAGAAGCAACTCAAGAGGATGATCCAGCCGAGATTCCGACCAAAGAATCCGATCCCGTCAAAGGAGCAGGAGGTCGACCGACCGCTACTGTAAGTCGACCGACCACTGTTCCTGACGTGAGATCAGATTCCGAAAAGAGAAAAAAATCGGATTTTGCAGACTCTGGTCGACCGACCACTGTTACCGGTCGACCGACCGACGTTCCTGAGCAGAGTGCTGTTTTGACTCCGGAATCGCTGGATCCTTCCTTTATTCAAGGTATTGCCGAAATTCTACAACTGAAAAAGCCAAAGGTTGCTGATCCTATGGCTAAAGTCACCATTCCTTATCCTGAAAGACTGAAAAATTCAAAGGAGGATAAGAAATTTGGTAAGTTTTTAGAGATGGTGAAGAATCTTGAGGTAACCATCCCTTTCACTGACTTAATTACCCAGGTACCTTCTTATGCTAAATTCATGAAAGATATTTTAAGTCGTAAGAGGAACTTTCAGGACGACGGTGCTGTTGCTCTTGTGGAAGAATGTTATGTTCTTTCACAAGATAATATAGCACCCAAGTTAAAAGACCCAGGTAGTTTTTCCATCCCTTGTACCATAGGTAATCATTTAATAGGGAAAACCCTTTGTGATTTAGGGGCTAGTGTCAGTGTCATACCTTATTCTGTATGTGAAAGACTTGGTTTAGGTAGACTTAAAGTCACCAATATTACCGTACAGATGGCTGATAGATCAACCCAAAGACCACTAGGGGTCTTGGAGGATGTCCCAGTAAAAGTGGGAAAGTTCTTTATTCCTGTGGATTTCGTTGTTTTAGACATTGCTGAGGATAGTCGAATACCTATTATTTTAGGTAGACCTTTTTTACACACAGCTGGGGCTGTGATAGATGTCAAACGCGGGACCATTACTTTAGAGATTGGGGATGACACTATCGAGTTTAGTCTTGCCCATAAGGCAACTATTCCTACTGATGATACTTGTTGTTCCATCGATATTGTAGACAGGAATGTTATCCTTAATTGGAGGGAATCCTTGACCAAGGATCCCTTAGATGATCTGACGATTTTGGACAAGTGTGCAGGTACTCCAGCTGAGGATGCTGAAAAGCTGGATTTGATAGAAGAAGAGGAAGAGGAATATGAGCTCACTGAAGAAGAGAATGAGAAGCTCATAAGCCTAGCTAATGCAAGTCTGGTAAACATGTGCTATTCTATAGATACTAATTCTGTTCAGGCAGTTGAGGTAAAAGCACCAGAGCGTAAGCCACTTCCTCCTAATCTTAAATATGTTTTCTTAGATGATACTGAGCAGTACCCTGCGATTGTTAGCTCTAAACTTAGTCCTGACCAACTTTCTGCTTTAATGACTGTTCTTAAAAAGAATAGAAAAGCTCTAGGTTATTCTTTGGATGATATTAAGGGCATAAGCCCTGATGTTTGTATGCACATAATAGATTTAGAGGAAGGGCATAAGCCTTATAGACAGGGACAGCGTAAAT
This sequence comes from Silene conica, assembly GCA_029255685.2. Taxonomy (NCBI): domain Eukaryota; kingdom Viridiplantae; phylum Streptophyta; class Magnoliopsida; order Caryophyllales; family Caryophyllaceae; genus Silene; species Silene conica. Next base: position 8,707,086 of record CM055319.2, read on the forward strand.
TGAATCCTAAGATGCAGGATGTAGTTATGGCTGAGGTTATGAAACTTCTTGATGCAGGTATTATTTATCCAGTTGGCAACTCTAAGTGGGTTAGCCCAGTTCAGGTGGTTCCTAAGAAAGGAGGGACCACAGTGGTTAAAAATGATAAAAATGAGTTAATACCAACTAGAGTTGTGACTGGGTGGCGGATGTGCATTGATTATAGACAGTTAAATGCCGCCACCAAGAAAGACCATTTCCCCCTTCCTTTTGTTGACCAAATGACTGAAAGATTGGCTTCTAATAAATTTTTCTGTTTTCTAAACGGTTATTCAGGTTTCTTCCAGATTCCCATCCATCCTGATGATCAGAGTAAGACTACTTTTACATGTCCACAGGGTGTTTTTGCTTATCGCAGGATGCCTTTTGGGTTATGCAATGCTCCTGCTACTTTTCAAAGGTGTATGATGGGTATTTTTTCAGACTTTATAGAAAACATTATGGAGGTATTTATGGATGATTTCTCTGTTTATGGTAATGCTTTTGATCAATGCTTAGCTAATCTTGATAAAGTCTTGCAGCGATGTATTGATGTAAACCTTGTCTTAAATTGGGAGAAGTGTCATTTTATGGTTACTGAAGGGGTAGTTTTAGGGCATCTAATTTCAGATAAAGGTATACATGTTGATAAAGCAAAGGTGCAAGTGATTGAGCAATTACCCCCTCCTATTAATGTCAAAGGGGTGAGAAGTTTCTTAGGGCACGCAGGTTTTTACAGGCGTTTCATTAAGGACTTCTCTAAAATTGCTAAACCACTTACACAATTGCTTCTTAAAGATGCCATTTTTGATTTTTCTGATGAGTGCCTTTCAGCTTTTAACAGGTTGAAGGAAGCTTTGGTCTCAGCACCAATCATCCAGCCACCAGATTGGAATCTCCCATTCGAGATCATGTGCGATGCTAGTGATTATGCTCTGGGTGCTGTGCTTGGTCAAAGGAAGAACAAGGCTCTCAATGCTATATACTATGCGAGCCGCACCCTGGATGAGACTCAAGTCAACTATTTCACCACAGAGAAGGAGATGCTAGCCGTCATATTTGCCTTAGAAAAATTTAGATCATATTTAGTAGGTAATAAGGTAATTGTTTATACTGACCATGCAGCTTTAAAAAGTCTTTTTCAAAAGAAGGATTCAAAGCCAAGACTTTTAAGGTGGATCCTCCTTCTCCAAGAGTTTGACATTGAGATCAGGGACAAGAAAGGCGCGGAAAACGTGGTAGCTGACCATTTATCTCGCCTGCAGCTGACTGATGGGGAAGATTCTTTACCTATTGATGATTCGTTTCCTGATGAAAGTTTATTTATCATTAATAGTTCAGGTTCTTATCCCCCTCCTTGGTATGCTGATTTTGCTAATTTTGCTGTTACAGGTAAAATCCCTCCTGAGTTGTCTTGGCAACAAAAGAAGAGATTTATGTTTGATGCGAAACAGTATTTCTGGGATGACCATTATGTTTTTAAAGAATGCGGAGATGGACTTATCCGGAGATGCGTCCCCCAATGGGAGGTGAAGGACATTCTGGAAGCATGTCACTCTTTTGCATATGGTGGTCACCACGGTCCATCTAGGACCGTGGCTAAGGTATTACAGTCTGGTTTTTATTGGCCTACTTTACATGCTGATTGTAGAAATTTTGTAGGTAACTGTGATGCCTGTCAAAGGACTGGGAATGTCTCAAAAAGACATGAGATGCCACAAGTAGGTATTTTAGAGGTAGAGATTTTTGATGTTTGGGGCATTGATTATCAAGGACCTTTTCCCAGTAGTCAAGGTAACAGGTATATTCTTGTAGCTGTTGATTATGTGTCTAAGTGGGTAGAAGCTATTGCTACTCCCCACTGTGATGCAAAAGCTGTTATTAAGATGTTTAAAAAAATCATATTCCCTCGTTTTGGTGTCCCTAGGGTTGTCATAAGTGATGGAGGTATGCATTTTAAGGAGAAACGCCTAGGTGATTTGTTAAATAAATTCGGTGTCCAACATCGTAGGGGTTTAGCCTATCACCCTCAGACTAGTGGTCAAGTTGAGATCTCTAATAGAGAACTCAAGGAGACCCTAGCCAAGGTAGTTTCTAAGTCTAGGAAAGATTGGAGCCTAAAACTTGATGACCTTTTATGGGCCTATAGAACCGCGTTCAAAACTCCAATAGGAATGTCACCATTCAGATTGATTTATGGTAAAACTTGTCATTTACCAGTTGAGTTAGAACATAAATCTTGGTGGGCTATATGTGATCTTAATTTAGACCCTAATCTTTCCCGTGAGAAACGTTTATTGCAGCTCAACGAGTTAGAAGAATTCAGGTTGTTATCCTATGACAATGCCAGGATTTATAAGGAGAAAACAAAGCGCTGGCATGACAAGAGAATCATTAGACGTGATTTTCAGGTAGGTGATAGGGTGCTGCTTTTTAATGCTCGTATTCGTCTTTTTCCTGGTAAGCTGAAATCCAGGTGGAGCGGGCCCTACACCATCACAGCCGTCTCAAAATTCGGGTCAATCGAATTAGAAACCTCATCTGGTGAGAGGTTCAAAGTCAATGGCCAATATGTGAAGCACTTCCGAGGAGAAAATGAGTATGTCGGAAAAGTCGAAGTTTCTTACTTTGACCCCTTTTAGGATGCTCCTTAGAAGGTAAAAGGTCGTGCGGGACCTCTTAAACCAGCGCTACACGGGAGGCAACCCGTGCTTTAGTCTAAATTTACGTTTTTCTTCCTTATTTTTCGTTTTATCCTCAGGTGGAAATTGAAATCTCTGCAGAAAAAAGAAAATTTTCAGAATTCGTCAGTACGGTGGTCGACCGACCGACTTTTCTGGTCGACCGACCATACTGACAGCTTCATGTACTTTTTCTGGCAGAGTAAGTAAAATTGCAGAGCAGGTAAAAGGTACAGTGGTCGACCGACCGACTTTTCTGGTCGACCGACCACGAATTTTTTTTAACGGTTTTTTTTTTTTTTCAAAATCAGTGTCACGGGTCTGTTGTGTTTTGAACATAAAATTATTGCTTTCACCTATTCATTCTACCAGCACTCCCTCTCTCTCATAAAACCCTAAAAACTATTCACCCACCTTCCTCCTTCACCATTTTACTTGCTTTCTTTCATTTTTCATCTTCAAGGTATGTTTTCTTCCATTTTCTTTCTCTCCTTTTAGTTTTCTACCTTCTTATTTTCGTTTTAGGTAGTTTTAGTTTATCCTTTTAAGTTCAATTTTGCTCTTAATTCCGTTTTATGCTTGTTTATGTGTTCTTTATCTTAGTTTTCTTCTTCTTCTTGAATTTATATGCTTAGATCTGTAAATTTTGGGTAATTTTGTGCTGATTAGGATAATTTAATTCTTCCTTATAAATTTTTGCCTTAATCCGCGCGAAATTCAAACCGCGAAAATCGACCGTTGCACTGTTCACAGTCGACCGACCGGAAACGGAGGTCGGCCGACTGAAATTTGAATTTTCTGGGTTTTTATTTACAGATCTGGGTTTTTTCTGACGAACGTCGGTCGACCGACCGGAAACATAGGTCGGCCGACCAAGGCCGTGTTTTTCCTGAGTTTAATTGTTATGCAGTTTCTGAACTTCTCTCGTTATTGGTCGACCGACCTTGTTTTATGGTCGACCGACCATGACTGCACTATTCCTGAATTTTTTTTAGTTTCTGATTTTTTTCAATGCAGCAGAAAATACAGACCGTTTTGAAAAATCTGGTCGACCGACTGGCTAATCTGGTCGGCCGACCAGAGCTGTGACAAAAGTTTCTGTTTTGCAATTTTTCGTGCCTAATTCTGTTAAAGCAATGTTCTCTTATGCTCATAAGACTTATATCTTTATTTGAACTTTTCAGCTTTACGATGTCTAGCCGTGATCAAGGTGGGAAGCGCGCACGCACCACGGGTGCAGGCACTTCTAGAGGACGTTTCTCTAGGTCGAGAGGTCTAGCAGTTCAGGACACGGATAGTCTACCGGACTATCCGCAGATCACTTTCAGCTCTCCGGCCCAGAAGGCCCGATTCCTCCATCTGAGCGCTCATTGCGCGGTAGTGGCGACCCGTTTCCTATGTGTCTCAGCTTTGCATGCCTTGGGATGCCATGATGAGGTGGTTTCCATGCTCATTGGGACCGGGTTTGCAGGCCTTGTCTCTATGGACGAGATCACCTACCGCCTTCTTACTCTTGAGTTCTTTTCTTCCTTTACCTTTGATTTAGGGGCCCTTCACCCCGGCTATGATAGTTTTTGTATCTCTTTTCGCATGTTCAATGAAACTTATGCTTTAACTTTAACCCAATTTTCTCAAATTTTGGGTCTGTCTTCTGAGGGTCTTACTGATGACTCCACGGGGTCGTATTCTGATATGTGGTCCTGTATTTCTGATTCCAACGATGTGAAGAAGAAAAACAGTACCATCCACCTTCCCACCCCCCGTTATTTTTTGCGTCTGTTGGCCAACACTGTTTTCGGCCGCAAAGAGTCTCAAAATGTTAACAACATTGAGCTCTCCATTTTGTCCGGTTATCTTAACATCGGACGTACGGGTCAGCAGTCTTATAACACTGCTCATTTGGTCGCCACTCATTTTGTGTCAGTGGGTGAGGGAACTTCTTTGACCACTATTGTCTATGGTGGGCTAGTCACCCGATTAGCCCGCTCTTTTGTACCCCAGTTCCCTCGCTATGAGGATGCGGTCGACCCTCTCTCCCGATACATGGACATGGCTTATATAAGGTCCGTGCGTTGGGTAAACAGTAGAGGTGTTTGGAAAATAGACACCTATCTCAGTGACCGCATCCCCATCACCATGGCTCCCCCTATGTTCCCCCTTTCTACTGTTATAGGGGAGCCCCGACCACTACTCCCGTCTTACCGCCTCCCGCTTAGGGGAGGCACTTCTAGAGGTTTCAGGGCCCCTGCTTCCGGTGGCCACCATGCCACACCTGGGACAGGGTACCCATCTGATTTTACTGCTCCTCCTAATGTTTATGTTCCTCCTTTTGTTGATGACAGATCTATGCGACAAATGCTGGCGAGTCTTTGCACGCAGTTCAGCCAAAAACGGTTGGACGATAGTCTCTTCCAATACCCGGTTTACAGGGAGTATGCCACACAAGGTAGGCTCCCAACCGGCCCGTGGACTCACCCCACCTGGTACACACCTCTCGCAGGCGGTCGTGACCATGGTGAAGCTTCAGGCTCTGCCTCAGGAACAGGAGTAGGGTCTGAGGAGGATGGCGATGAGGGAGAAGGTGAGGAGAACGCTGAGCCGTTCTACGACTCAGCGGGATAGGGACGTGCTTAACCTTACCCTCTTTGGGGTTCGGTTTGGGGAGGCCCCTATTGATTGGTTCGATTTGGAGAGGTCCACATTTACTTTGTAAGTGTTTTCCTCCCTTAGATTTCCAATTTTCCTCTTTCGATTTCCAGTTTTCCCCTCCTTCCTCCATAGACTCTGTTTGTAATTTTTAGTCTTTTTCCTTTTCTTTTCTTTGTTTGCTTCTTTTCCGCCTACCCCCATCCCTATGCTGTGGTTGTATGCTGATGAGCACAATGGGGGCATTGTGCGTTTTGGTTTGGGGAGGGTGTTTGCATACTCCTTTGTGAGTATGCAATTGTTTTTGTGTCTTTTGTTTTTCATTCCTTTAGGTGTTTTTCTTGTTTTCATCCTCTCTTGTCGCGTGTCCTTCCCTGTCGGGCGTTCTTCTCTGTCTTAAATTCGTGGGTCGAGTCGGAACGGATAAATACAATTCATGCCTCACATATCACATATTGCTTTACCTTGCATTTTTCAAAAATTTTCAAGCTAGTCTTTTGCATTATCTACGAGTTTTTGTTGATTTCATGCTAAATTATTAGACTTGACTCTCTTCTTGGCAAGCTACTACATATTCTAAGGATTAGAGCTTAATAAATCGGTGACATCCATGACCGATTTCATATAGGATGTGAGTAGTTTCTCCTCTTGAGGCATGTTACATCAATATGCATAAACATGAATTTTGTCTTCTTAATACCTGTATGCATTCGGTTTTGTGGTTTGTTGACACATGTGGAAGAGGTACCCCTTTCTCATTTTTCCCATTATCCTCACATAGCCAAATTGAACTCTTTTACCCATTGGCTACATTCTAAAACTTGCTTACCCTAGCCGAGCTAGTAATTTAGTAATGGGACTGTTTTCCTTGCCATCCTTTGGTTTATGCCTCATCGGTGAATTTTGATTTTGGGAGAATGATAAAAAAAAAAAAAGAGAAAAAGAAAGACACAGAAAAACGAAAAAAAAAAAAGGGGGAATGATAGAAAAAAAATATGGAGCAGCCTGTTTTCAAGGCTGGTCGGTCGACCAGGACCATTGAATGGGCCGATTTTTCAAAGAAAGAAAAAAAAAATAATAATAAAAAGAAAAAAATTTGGAAGAATTGTGGAACTTTGGCATATATGAAAGGAAAAAAAAAAAAAAAAATTTCACAAACAAAAAGAAGTGATCTTATAGTGTGGATAGACGGATGTTAGCTCGGTTTAACCCCTCTTCCCATAACTTATTTTAAACCCCTTCTTACCTTTAGCCTCACAATCCCAAATTTGCCTCGGCATGTGTCATGGTTATTTAGTGTGGGAATGCATATGTACGGTTGTAGAGATTTTATTCATGTTAGATTGCAGGCATGTTCTTACGGGTCGTAGATAGGTGAGAGTCCTTACTTTTATTTATCTTCTTATCTTTCACATATACATTTGACCCTTTGCTTTCATGAGTGTCTCGAGCGTACCGCGAGAGTCCAATTAGAATGGGTCTTGCAAGGTCGAAATTTTAGCATGCTTTTACAACATGTTTAATTCGTTTTGCTTTTGACATTTTGTTTGATTATAGTTGAAGGATGCATTAAATTGGCTAAGCATAGTGTTGTGTTTGATTGTGAAAAGTATGAAGTCCGTTCCATTAGAAGTTTTATTTTCTTTTGAGTCTTAGTGCTTGCTTGAGGACAAGCAAGGTTTGGTTTGGGGAGTTTGATACGTGCCTATTCTATGCATTTTATTTACTCTTTTGGCACGTATTTTCTTACACTTTCGTGACTTTTTAGTTGTTTTTTCTCCCATATTGTCTACTTTGGTATTTCTATGTTTTGTATGTAGGAATATGCGGAAGTAAGCAAAACCAAGCCTTATTTGCCTTTAGGAAGCTGTTTTCGGAGCAGTAATTCGGATGGTGCATTCAAGTATAATTATCGGGCCGGATCGAAGCTGGAAATAAAGAGAAGCGGTCGACCGACCACCGAAAGTGGTCGACCGACCGGTGTCAGCATAAACAGGCCCAGTTCTCCACGGAAGCCCAAATTCGCGTAAAAGAAAAACCCGCATTGGCAGAATCGGTCGACCGACCGAGAAAACAGGTCGACCGACCAGACCCTGTTTGGAGACTTCCGTTTTATTTTCTGTTTTCCTAATCTTGTAATATTTTCTTATTTAAGGAGACCAAAACTCTTCTATTAGGTCAAGTAGTTTTTCAGCAATTTTCTACCTAAGTAATTTTCATCCAAGTACTTTATGTTTAAGACTCCATTGTTAGACTTTTTGGTATCAAGCTTTCATCTTTCCTTTTAGGATTTCCATTCAAGTTGTAAGTTTGTGATAATTAATCTTTCCTTTTTATTCAATCTTGCTATTCATCTTGTTGTTATTTCTTATTTCATGTTTTCCCTTTTATTGCCTTCTTTAATTATGTTTATCTCTTTAATATTCTTAGTAATTGTTAGTTTCATAATCAGAAGCATGCATAACTAATTCTTGTGATTAGGAATTAGGGGAACCATGTAAAAACTTGACTTTGATAAGTTTGATGATTAAATTACCAATCCCCCATTGTTGTTGGTGAACTAATCCTTAGGATTGAAAGATTATTAGGATTAGTTTAACAACAACTTTGGGATAGCCCTTGAACGAAAGTTTAGTGCTTTTCTAGGAACCCTAAGACCGTAAGGATTGGGTAGAATTTTGACCTAAAGGTTTATTCTTTGTTCCTTGGGATTGTGTTATTTGGTTATTTTACCCTTCATTGACTTGTTTTGACCATGGGGAATCGAAGTTCCTAATCTCCTTTCTATCTTATCTTAATTTTCTTGTTATTTTGTTACTTTAGTTGTTAGTTAAAATCCCAATTCAAACCCCCCTTTTTTGGTTACTTGCAATAGACTTTAAATTTACAACCTTAATTTACCCTGTCTCTCTGTGGTTCGACCCTTGACTTATCCTAACTGAGTTTAAGCTGAGGTTTTATAAATCTTATCTTTGGCACCCGTCAACAACGGGTGTCAGTAATCATTGAATGTTGCTAGATTAGAAGTCTTGAATCGATCTTTGTCGAATTTGAAGTTATTGCGTTTACGATTTTGAGGCTCAGAGGCTCTGAGCCGGTCGACCGACCGGCCGCCGGTCGACCGGCTGGGAGCGCGTTTAGTTGTTTTTGCGAGTTTTGGCAATACGTAGAATTGGGGTGCCCAGCCGGTCAACCGGCCGCCTGCCGACCGGCTGGGAGCCTCTTTGTTGTGTTTAGCATGTTTCGAATTTAGAAGAAACTTGGTCCCCAGCCGGTGGACCGGCCGCCTGCCGACCGGCTGGGAACCCTTTGACCTTTAGTTCGTAGATTTGGAAGGAAATAGAGAAGGAGTGCCCAGCCGGTGGGCCGGCTGCCTGCCGGCCGGCTGGGGGCCCCTGATGATCATCTTTGCTTTGAATTCGTAATTTGTTTATGACTTTTAAACGGTTGATCGGTTGTGATTGAAACTCGTTCCTTGTATCTTTGATATGTGTTTGAGGTCCCCGGAGGATGGGCGACACTATATTGGGTTAGGGAATGGAGTGAGGATAGAGACCCCCCGGTCGGGTAACCGAAAGGGAAACCGGCTCTCCCTCGTCTTAGTTCCCGGGATCAATTAAGTGTTGTTTAGTGGTGTAAGAAGTTAGAACTATAGGTTAGTTTCTATCTTTGGATGTTAATGGTTACATTGTATGTCGCGTGATGGGATATGTGTTAAGCTCACCTCTGGACCCATTACGTGTTTTGCTTGTCGCGTGGTGGGATATGTGTTAAGCTCACCTCTGGACCCACTACGTGTTTTATATGTCGCGTGATGGGATATGTGTTAAGCTCACCTCTGGACCCATTACGTGTTTTGTTTGTGGCGTGTCAGGATATGTGTTAAGCTCACCTCTGGACCTGACACGTGATCGGTTGTCGTACACGGGATATGTGTTAAATAAGCTCACCTCTGGACCCGTTGTGCGATAGCTGTGTATTGGGTTATGTGTTAAGTTCACCTCTGGACCCAATACTTGTTTGTAGCATTGGGATATGTGTTAAGCTCACCTCTGGACCCTTTGCTTTTGGATGATTAGGGATATGTGTTAAGTTCACCTCTGGACCCTTTTCTTGAATTGTAAGTATAGGGATATGTGTTAAGTTCACCTCTGGACCCTTTACTTGAATTGTTTGGTATAGGGATATGTGTTAAGTTCACCTCTGGACCCTTTACTTGAATTGTTTGGTAGTGGGATATGTGTTAAGTTCACCTCTAGACCCATTGCTAGTGTTGTGAATGTTTTATCTGCTTGCCTTGATATTGGTACAGTGTCAGATATGCATGATGAAGTTAATGATTGTTTACCCGAGTTTGGTTTAATCATCCAAGGCATTGGATGACTCTTTGATTGGTTTCATAAATAGTTGGATTGAAAGACCCCCCGACTGGGCAACCAGTATGGAAACCGGCTCTCCTTCCTAACGGTTTATGAAGTTGGTTGAGAGTCCTACATTAGAGTTTGCATGATAGTATGAGAACAGTTGATGAGATGTTTATGCTTCACATGTTTATATATGATGGAGTATTCTATATTGCTTTACTTGTTACGTGTCGTTACAAAAGGTGGCTAGGAGAACTCTAGTCACTCCCCACTGATTGTGGCGTACATGTTTTCATGTATGTAGGTACATGCAGGTTGGAGCGGGGTTCACTTGAGAGCTAGCGAGTGATGATCCTTTCATCATATGACTTACCCGTTTATCGATTAGCTAGACTCTTAGTTTTGATACATTTATCTTTTGGTGCCTGTAGGGATGTTCCATCCCAGGCTGTTGTATATATTTGGTTTTCAGTACTTAGAACTGTTACTTATCTATTTTTGTTTATATCAGTTTCAGTTTCCAGTTTCAGTTTAAGACTTCTCGCATGTTGTTTATGTTTAAAAAGTTTTAATTCCGCTGCATTTTTATTACTTTTGTATGTTTATATTTCCGCTTTCGCGAGGGGTTTTACAGTTGGTATCAGAGCATTATTGCTCCCGACGCACTCATGTGACCCCCAACCTTAACTTGACCATATAATCAAATAATGAATGAGATATGGGGTAGATTTAAGGACTTAAATTGTAGTCTGCTTTGTGATTGCTTTTATTAGGTTCTGACGTGTTTGTTGATTGTCATTAATAATACTTTAATGTCTTCCAATCGACGAACCGTGGACTTATCCATTTGGCGATGAAGACCGGAGTTTCTACCGAAGATAGAAGATTCGTGCTATTGTTGTAGAATGCTTCTAAATCTTGAAGATACTCCTCTTTCTTTGTCCATCACCTTCTTTGATAACTCCGAATGCACATCCTTCTTTTAGAATATTTGTCTTTCTCACTTGAACAGGTCTTCATATCTTTTCAACTTAAACTTGTTGCTTGCTTTCTTAAGGTGCCTTCTAGGTAACCTCCCCTTTTATTGGATTTGGAGGAACTAATCTTAGGACAACCGTAAGTTGTGTTATGAGAAATATTGTTATTGGAGGAATAACTTAAGAGGTATCGAGAGACATGTTTTGGTGATCCAAGGGACTTGTGTCTATCCAATTGGGAGAGTAAAAGTGAGTGATAGGATACTTGCTTGAAGGTTGAGTTGTATACTTAGTGTTCGGTGGAACTTAATCTCGAGAACCATGCTTAGATTGTGAAAATTTGTGAATTGAAGAGTACTGTTTAAGGAGTTAGATAAAATACTTGAGGTTATAGAGCAACCTGAAAGAATGGGCTTAAGATGCTAATGATAAAGAATAGATAATTGAAGTGAGTTAGTATCACTTGACTTATGTGAGTGATTGAGCTGAGAAAGGTCCGTTGTTGAGGAATACGAATCATTGGCTATAATAGTTGAGTACTCGATTTATGACTTAGACTTGGAAGAAGTGAATCGTTATCTGGCCTTAGGTTATTTAATGGATTTTAGCGTTTATCTAATGAAGAATTTAAGAGAAATTTAAGGATGCACCACCGGTATGTGGATAGGATAGAGTTGTTTATTTAGAGATGAAAGTTCAGAAAATCTGATGGTTTAAGAATTGTTATCTAGTGGACAGTGAGGTAAGTGGAGTGTATATGACATGTGGTTTGATGGCCTGAAAGTGTTATTTAATTACCATTGAGTGGCTAGCAGAGATGGGACATCTCAAACTTTTGGGAATAGGTAGCTGTAATAGTGATATTGTCTAAAAGTTTGGAAGATTAGGGTATATAAATCATTGGAGGAATTGTTCGTGAGAACCGATAATTGAATGACTTGATTTGGAAAGTAAGAAGGGAGAATCCCGCGAGAATAGTGAGAGACCTGCACCTTGGAAGATTCCGCAATCGTTCTTTACACGTCGCTTCTCTCCTTTCTTCTCCTTTGCTTCTCCGTCTGCTCTTGACTTCAACTTTGATTGGGGTCCATAGCCTAAAGTTCCTTACCTCGTCATCTTGTTGTTCCACGAGCCGTCTTCCGCCGTGTGTCTCTCTCGAGACCTATGTCATGTTTATCCCTGAAGTTCGTATCTCATCTCCTCTTTTGTGAGCCTTGTTCCTTTTCATTTAGATTAGTGGCGGGATCGACTTGTTGTTGGAGTAGAGATACTTGCCTTGAGGAATGCTTGGTTTTGCGTTGTCAAAATTTGGTTGAGAGAGTCGTGATAATAATATTTGGGTGATATTGGATAGTATGCCGTCTTGAAAGCTTCATGTTAGATGGCTAGATGTAAGTGGTGATTGTAGATTTGGAAGTACCATTTGAGGATTTAAATACGATACTTGGAGTCTTATGTTACTTTGGAGGTGCATGCTTAAGATGATAATGATGTGGTTAAATTGATGAATTAGGTAAGTTAGTGCTACTTAATCTTGAGGAATTTTTTTTAATGCAGAAAGGACCATACTTGAGGAACGAGAGTTATTGGTAACTGTGTGAGAGTATTGAGACATTTACAAGTGGACTTATAGAGCTGACTGAGTGTTGACCTTGAGTTACTTATGGAACCTCGACAACTGCCTATTGATGTACTTACAGGTAACCGTTGATGTTTGAGGTAATTATAGAATAGAAATTTGAAACTTATAAGTGTTCATAAATATCAATTGAGGAATCTCGGAATGTGAATGCCTAAGTCTTATGGAAACTATAAGAGTGAAAATTGTTACTTCTTTGGAACTTTCTTTGAGATGTATATTGTTGGTGAATGGTTGAAATCAGAGGGTTTAAAAGTTGTTACTTTAGTAAGATCTTGTTTCGAACGTTCATTGTGATAATAAAATTTGGGAATTTAAGATATCGAACCTTGTGGAATAGGTTTGCTAGGATCAAACTGTCAAAATTTAAGGTTATAGGATAATGAGTACCGTATCTTGGGTTTTGAAGTTCGTTGTTATGGTGATAAAATTCCGGTTCAGAGTTTTGGAAGACTTCTTGTTGAGGGATACCTTGTTCTGTGGATGAGATAAGGATAAGAGGGATCGTGAAACCATTGAGAGTCTAGAGATCACTTGAATTGCCCTTCTTGGGATATATTGGGAATCGTTGTAACGACGCTTTGATTATGGATCGAGTGATTAGTGACCCCATGTTTAGCAGGAGTTACCGTGTTCCTTGACCTGTAACCTAGTTGTTTCATTCCTTCGATCCTTCCTTGTATGTTCTGTCGGATGTGAAACTTAAAACTCTCAATCCTTCGTGTCGAAAGTAATCTCTATGATCGTTTCTACGCTCTCGGTGACTGTTTTTGGAATTTGTTCACTATTGTTAACCTTAAAAGTTTGCAGTTTTTGGAAAATCTTAAGTGTTTTGAGAATTTGAAACTACTTCCTCTTCCGTTAGAAATAACTTTTCGTCATTATTGCAATTTTATATTTGAGAAAAAGGTTAATTTTGAAGGAAACTTGATTTTGAAGAACAGAACATTTTACAACTTAGCAGACTTCAGCGTTGATTGCCACTAGAACGTGTTATTGGAGACGTCTGATAACCCGTACTGTGCTCATCAACACCGAATCGACCTAAATTTCGAATTTTGACTGATTTAGTTTTGGGACTTGTCTCAGACTTGGAATGACGGATTCTTGAATACGTAACGAGAATCCCGATATTCATTGACAAGACTTGTGCCTTGAAACCTTTTGTTTCTTGAAACCTTTTTGAAAGATAAAGTTTTGGGTTAATATAACCCGCATGATATATTTTGAACGTTAGAGTTGTTTTCGTACTTACTTCTACCTTCGAGTTTCGAGGACGAAACTTTTTGAAGATTGGGTGATTGTAACAGCCCGCTTTTTCGTAAATTGTATTTTAAAGGTTTTAATTATTTTTAGGGATAAAATAATATTTTAATAATTTATCGAAAAGTGTTTTAAATAAATAGTAAGATCCGTCTTAAGAACCTTAAGTCCTTAAGACGAATACAAACTTGGTAAACTTAAGTTCACATCTAAAAACCCGTTCAAGTTATCCTAACCCGTTTCATTTAAAACGGAAAGGACAACTCTTAAGCCCCCTAAAATCATTTGTGTCGACATATCATCATCCCCTCAAAACAAACATACTGATATTCCATTTCCTCTTAAACCTCCATTAATATTCATCTTCTTTTGATTAGTTCTTCATCATCCGTTCATCAAATCGAGGTAATAATAACATTTTCGGAATCCTCATCGAATTTGCAAGCCATCTATCACTTTCGTTTTTCAAATCCTTCACTTCGAAAATCTGACTGATTTTCCTAAAACCCGTTTTCTGTCCTTAATCTCGTTTTCCGTGTTTGTAGGGGAAGGTTTGGACGACCCGGAAGTGGATAGCTTCATCTTAGAGGAGGATCTTTGAGCCGGATTGCTTTAGAGGTGACGATAATGAGAAACTCGGCCTTATTGTGAATATTAGCAAGTTTTGATGTGTTCTTCTTAATGTTTCTGATTTTTGTTTAAGAATGATGTTTAATGGACTTAGTAACATGTTTAGGATTGTTCATACTTGTTGAATTCATGCCTTGTTGTTGTTTCACATGTTCTTAAGCTATTTGTTAGAAATTTCATGCTTGCGACGGATACATTTAATAATCGCTTTGAGGATTGTTTTGTGGTTTAATTGCTGGTAGATAACGGTACTTGGTGATTTGAGATAATGGGTAATCATTGTATGTTGCTAGATTAGAAGTCTTGAATCGATCTTGGTCGAATTTGAAGTTACTGCGTTTGCGATTTTGAGGCTCAGAGGCTCTGAGCCGGTCGACCGACCGGCCGCCGGTCGACCGGCTGGGAGCGCGTTTAGTTGTTTTTGCGAGTTTTGGCAATACGTAGAATTGGGGTGCCCAGCCGGTCAACCGGCCGCCTGCCGACCGGCTGGGAGCCTCTTTGTTGTGTTTAGCATGTTTCGAAATTTAGATGAAACTTGGTCCCCAGCCAGTGGATCGGCCGCCTGCCGACCGGCTGGGAACCCTTTGACCTTTAGTTCGTAGATTTGGAAGGAAATAGAGAAGGAGTGCCCAGCCAGTGGGCCGGCTGCCTGCCGGCCGGCTGGGGGCCCCTGATGATCATCTTTGCTTTGAATTCGTAATTTGTTTATGACTTTTAAACGGTTGATCGGTTGTGATTGAAACTCGTTCCTTGTATCTTTGATATGTGTTTGAGGTCCCCAGAGGACGGGCGACACTATATTGGGTTAGGGAATGGAGTGAGGATAGAGACCCCCCGGCCGGGTAACCGAAAGGGAAACCGGCTCTCCCTCGTCTTAGTTCCCGGGATCAATTAAGTGTTGTTTAGTGGTGTAAGAAGTTAGAACTATAGGTTAGTTTCTATCTTTGGATGTTAATGGTTACATTGTATGTCGCGTGATGGGATATGTGTTAAGCTCACCTCTGGACCCATTACGTGTTTTGCTTGTCGCGTGGTGGGATATGTGTTAAGCTCACCTCTGGACCCACTACGTGTTTTATATGTCGCGTGATGGGATATGTGTTAAGCTCACCTCTGGACCCATTACGTGTTTTGTTTGTGGCGTGTCAGGATATGTGTTAAGCTCACCTCTGGACATGACACGCGATCGGTTGTCGTACACGGGATATGTGTTAAGCTCACCTCTGGACCCGTTGTGCGATAGCTGTGTATTGGGATATGTGTTAAGTTCACCTCTGGACCCAATACTTGTTTGTAGCATTGGGATGTGTGTTAAGCTCACCTCTGGACCCTTTGCTTTTGGATGATTAGGGATATGTGTTAAGTTCACCTCTGGACCCTTTTCTTGAATTGTAAGTATAGGGATATGTGTTAAGTTCACCTCTGGACCCTTTACTTGAATTGTTTGGTATAGGGATATGTGTTAAGTTCACCTCTGGACCCTTTACTTGAATTGTTTGGTAGTGGGATATGTGTTAAGTTCACCTCTGGACCCATTGCTAGTGTTGTGAATGTTTTATCTGCTTGCCTTGATATTGGTACAGTGTCAGATATGCATGATGAAGTTAATGATTGTTTACCCGAGTTTGGTTTAATCATCCAAGGCATTGGATGACTCTTTGATTGGTTTCATAAATAGTTGGATTGAAAGACCCCCCGACTGGGCAACCAGTAGGGAAACCGGCTCTCCTTCCTAACGGTTTATGAAGTTGGTTGAGAGTCCTACATTAGAGTTTGCATGATAGTATGAGAACAGTTGATGAGATGTTTATGCTTCACATGTTTATATATGATGGAGTATTCTATATTGCTTTACTTGTTACGTGTCGTTACAAAAGGTGGCTAGGAGAACTCTAGTCACTCCCCACTGATTGTGGCGTACATGTTTTCATGTATGTAGGTACATGCAGGTTGGAGCGGGGTTCACTTGAGAGCTAGCGAGTGATGATCCTTTCATCATATGACTTACCCGTTTATCGATTAGCTAGACTCTTAGTTTTGATACATTTATCTTTTGGTGCCTGTAGGGATGTTCCATCCCAGGCTGTTGTATATATTTGGTTTTCAGTACTTAGAACTGTTACTTATCTATTTTTGTTTATATCAGTTTCAGTTTCCAGTTTCAGTTTAAGACTTCTCGCATGTTGTTTATGTTTAAAAAGTTTTAATTCCGCTGCATTTTTAGTACTTTTGTATGTTTATATTTCCGCTTTCGCGAGGGGTTTTACAAAGCATGAAGACGATTTGGATGGTATTTCACAAATTTCGAGGAGCTAGGCGCTCCGCAGTACTCGATCGAGGGTTTTTTCCACTAAGATTGGTCGATCGAGTGGACTTTAGAGGCACCAATGCTCGATCGGTTGGTATTGTTGCTCGGTCGAGTGGTTCAGCATTATAAGTTGCTCGATCGAGTACATATGTTGGTCGATTGAGGAAGTTGCTTGGGATTATACTCGATCGAGTGAATTAAGATTGCTCGATAGAGGATATTGCGCGGACAACGGTTAGATTGACTAGTGCTTATTTGGAAGAGTCTTGGGTGTATCTCTTTTGGAGGGTTGTAATATTGGAACCTTATAGAGGATCATCCTTGTGATATAAGCTCAAGAACAAAATCAATAAGAGATTGATTTTGTGCCCAAAATTTCCATTTTCTCAATATAAGGAAACTTCAATCTTATTCTTGTTTTGCATGTACTAGATCCTAGTTAATACGAGTTTAACTTTATTCCATTAGTAGTGACTAATGGAAGTTTATGAAACTCACAGGTTTTTACGTGTTCTTACTTGCATTATTTTCCCATTTTACCCGTTCTATGAATTTATCTCTTATCTTGTAGGATTTGATACGAAAGTGAAGAAATGGGAGTAAGTGAAGCGATTTTTAAGACTGCGTGAATAAAGGAGAATGATTATGCTGAGAATGAGTTTTCAGTCGGTAGGCCGTTTGGTAAACCACCCCAAACTTAGACGGCGGATGAAGAGGCATAAATAGGCAATGGCCTCCATGGGGTTCCCAGCCGGGCATGTCACCGGTAGCTGGCATGTCGGCTGGGAAACCACTCCCATAGAATAAAAGATGCAAATTCCAGAGAGGTTTTAGTGGCCCTCTAGCCGTTGATGCCACTGGCTGGGACAACCTATACCGTGCTTCACAAGCCCACTTCATAGTAATATCCTCTTTATTTGAAGACTATAAATACCCCATTTTTGCATTTTTGAAAAAATATCATAGAATATCAGATTACCTTAGAACATTGTTTTATCTTACGTTACACATTAAAAACCCTAGTTAATTATTGCTAATTCGTCTTAATCATTTATCATCAAGGATTAATATTTCCTTAGTTTAGTGAAAATATTCTTCATTAGTTTACATTTTCAGTTGGGTTGTAAGAAGAGAAGTTGAAAGACAATCTTTATTCAATCCAAGATTCAATCTTTATTTCCCAGTTTTCTTTTTTTTTTTTCATTTGTTTACAGTTGTTAGTTCACTTTGTTAGTTGTTTGTTTCCATCTTATGTTCTCTGCCATGTTTGCTCTTTTCCCTTCATTTGTTTACGTTTCATGCCATAATATGAGTGAGTGAAATCCACCCTAAGGTTAGGGGGATTCATTATTGTGCTTAAATGATAAAGGTTTATATGTTTGAATTTCTACTTAATTGTTTAAAACAATTGTCTTTTAAGTTTGTGCATGCTTAGTGTTTGTTGATTTGCCTTAATGAAAGTTAGGCTTTTCCTTCATGCTTTTACTTATCTTAAATGAAAGTATGAGACGTGTTTGAGTTGTGTGCACATGCTTGATTGTTGAGACTATTTAAGGCGAAAGTTAGGATAAACTTAATTTAGGCCCCAAATCGACTCAAAAGACTAGACTCGCAAAGACTCGCCTTTGAACAATTAGGTTACATTCATGCTTAATGTCATTATAATTCCACTTTAGTAAACCCAAAACCCTAGCCTCTTAATATTTGTCAAGTCACATCTTCTTTATTATATTCACTTAGTTCATTTGCTTTTTCTATCAATAGTTTACACTTCAGTTGTTACTTAACCATCAGACCCTTTTAATTGACTAGACTAGATTTGAACGAACTAGGTATACATCCACCACATCTCCGTGATCGACCTCGACCACTAGCTACATAGTGTTGAGTTAGAAATTTTGTTTGCATAGCGGGTGGTGCGACACGCCCGCTATCAAGGATTTGCACATTAATGATCTTGGTTTGTTCGTTGCGGTAAGCAGAGATTATTTTGTCTAGGTTGCAGTCTACTACTGGCGGCGTGGGTTACCTATTGGTATGCGTGCCTGGAAGGGCTACATCTTACGATGTTTAGTCAGTTTGCGATTCGAATCCTGTTGTTGGAGTTTGGAAGATTGGATTGTGATAGAGGTTGTATGGTTTGTATTGTTTGTTATTATGATCATTTATGCAATAACTGACGCTTGCTATGTTTTCAAAATTGTGGTGAATGATTTGATATTTCAAATGGGGACCAGTGGATTGACGCATGTGCTATGTTTGAGTCTATCTGCGAGCGAGCATTGTATGGAACATTGTGTGATCAGTTAGTTAGCTTCCTTATTATAAGAGCATTGGAAGATAATTTTGGTTTGGTTGTTTTGACTAAACCTTTAAACTTTATATTTAATTGTTCTTTTATTGTTTATTTGATGTTTACTAACTCGGGCAACCAACATGGCAGCATCTCTGTTTACTTGGTGGGCCTTGGTAAGACACTTTTATAGAGATTCTCTTTCATTTCATTGGACATTAAAAAAATATGGTGTAAGTCATTAATGGTTAAAGACAACCCACTGAGTTGTATATATCAAAACTGTTAATAAAAGGAGTAAAACATCCTCTTATTTTCAAGGCAATGCCATACACAAAGTTAAACTCTTATTTCAAGACAAAGTGGCTCATTGCGAGTTATTTTTTATTAAGACCCAAGATCTAACAGTATGGTTGAATACCATTTTAGGATGAGAAAGGGAAGGGAGATGGAGTACGGAAGGAAAAGTAGGGGAGCGGAGGGAAAATAGATTATGATTGTTTGGATAACAAAAATGATGAGAGGGGGATGGAATGAGGGGAAGACTGAAGAGAGAGATGGTAGAATGGTTAAAGGATGTTGATACAATGAGAGCCAAAATTGTTTTCCTTTCAAATTTTGCCAATGATAGAAAATTTTTAGTTTGGTCTAAAGAAAAAAAATTAAATCCTCCTATTTCCCTGATACGTGTCTATTTTATGATGTTTTACATCTATTTTTACACGTATTTGGTCGCTCATTTACTATGTTTTAGCCTTTATTTCCCACAAATTGTGTACTTTCGTATTTTTATGCACTTTTGCAGATTTATGCGGAAAAGAAGCAATTTAGCACCAAATTCGTATCCTCAAGTCTTTTGCTTAATTAAGGAATAAATGGAAAGTCAACTGGAGTCAAAATCAAGTACCAAGAGTCAAAACAGAAGAAATCCGAAGACCTCCGTGCAGAAGCGGTCGACCGACCAGCTAAACGGGTCGGCCGACCAGGCCCGATTTTCATAAAAGCCCAATTTCCAAGAAAGGCCGGAAATAAGAGAAGTCCAACAAGAAGCGGTCGACCGACCAGCTAAACGGGTCGGCCGACCAGAACGAAGCCCATGCGAGTCTTTTTCGGAAATAAAGTAGAATTAGAATCTTTAGGAAACTCTTAGTTTTTTTTACCCTATATAAGCTAATCTTGTGATTAGGGTTTTGCATATCTTTTATCTATCGAATACACCATCTTTTTACTATCTTAAATCTCATCATATATTTTTAGTTTTGCAATCTTTCAATAGTTCCCAAGTATTCAATAAAGTTGGTTCAGTTCTGCCTTAATTCCAATTGTGGTAATTCTTCTTTGATCTAGTTTCATTATCGTTCTTATTGCTTTTATTACAATTGTTAAGTTAGAATCCCAAGCCTTATTTGAATCTTGCATGCTTAGATTATCTACTATGTTTTTCATGTTTATTCCCAATTTTATATTCGTCTTAACAATTATGAGTAACTAATTTTCATATGTTAGGATGTAGGGAATAATATGCATAGGTAGATAAAATCCGGAAAACCCGACCTATAGCAGGACCCCGGTCGGCCGACTGGAATAGTCGGTCGGTCGACCGAGGCCGTGGTCGGCCGACTGGAGTAGCCGGTCGGTCGACCACTCGCGTCTGTTTTCTTATTTCGTCTTTTCTTATAAATTATAATATCCTACAATGAGACCAATAGGAGACTTGTAGGATGTTAGTAATGACCTACCCAAGATTGAAAGATACGGGAAGGGCATTGGTTTACACCTTAAGACGGATAGGTTACTAAAGGCTGAAAGGTATGTAACCTGGGATTTAGGAATCACCCTTATTGTTGACACCCAATAATTGTGAGACCTAGGAACTAATAGCATAGGCCGAAAGGAGCTATTAGGTAGCATAGACCTAAAAAGATATGTTACACTCCCTTACGCGACTGCAATACATGTTGACCTTAGGATTTATTTTGCCTTAGCTATTTATTACCCGAACATCCTAGCATCCTCTTTTATTATACTTTTTTCTCATCTTTTAATTCTTGTTTTATTTTAATCTTTGCTTTAGATATAGTAATCAACCAATCAACCCCCAAATTTGTTACCTTTAAACATTAACATTAAGACAATAAACATTCCCCACCTCCTTGTGGTTCGACCCTGACTTTCACTATCTATTGTTTAAGTTAGGAATATGAATTTATCTTTGGTACCCTCAACGACGGGCATCAAATTTTGGCTCCGTTGCCGGGGAGGTGACGCCAGTGTTTATTGTTTTTTGTTTTTGTTTCTCTTTGTTTAAGGAACTTTATGTTCCTTAAACCTTCTCACCTTTTTCTTGTAGTTCCCTCTTATGCGCAGATCAGTTCAAGGAGAACTCCTACCACTTGATCTCGAAATTGAGAGGACTCTTAGGGAAAGAAGAAAGCAACTTCTAGCAAATCAAGAGGGAGGGTCACCATCCTCTTTATTTCAAGAAGACCTTTTCGAGTTACCACCATCTTCACCAAAAACACCACCTTCACAACCAAATTCACCCATCAATCCACCTTCACCAAAAACACCATCTTTAACCTGCTTTCCAGTTTTTCCTAAAGAAGAAGATAACATGACAGAGGAAGCTACTATTGCCAGTCACTCTATGCCTCAGGCAAAGGACCTATACAAAGGGTTCACTTTACCTGCAGGTACTGGAAAGCCATTCGAGGCCAAGCCTGCCTATATTACTATGGTTGAAAGAAACCAATTTGGAGGCTCGGCCAATGAGGATGCTGCTAAGCACATTGAAATCTTCACAGATTACATATGCTCTATAGCACCCCCAGAAGGAGTGACGCAGGACCAGATTAAACAGACCATGTTTATCTTCTCCCTTAGGGACTCTGCGAGAGAATGGTACAGAGACCTTGACCGCACTGCTGCGGGAGTTACAGATTGGAACACCTTAGCCCTAGCTTTCTACAGGAAATATTACTCTGCATCAAAGACAAATGCTTTAAGAGCGCAGATCACCAATTTCAAGCAAGGTCCCAATGAAGACTTTAGCGAGGCGTGGGACAGGTTCAAGAGACTTGTTCGATCCATACCACATCACGGATTCGAACAATGGTTTCTTTGCAACCAGTTCTACAATGGCCTCTATGATGACAACAGGGCCTACCTAGATGCTGCAGCTAATGGGAGATTCCAAGATAATTCAGGAGAGACTAAAGGTCTCAAGTTAATAGAAGATGTTGCTGTGCACCGCGCTGAGCATGGTACTTCCAGAGGAAATCAGAGAAAATCTGAGTACAACCTGTCAGCAATTGAGGCCTTGACGGCCAAGTTAGAAAAATTTGAAGCTGCAGGAAAGCTCGATCTAGGGAGTGGAAGCAAGGGAGGAATTTACCAGGTGAACGCCGTTCAGGACGGACCCTTTGCTTGTGAGAGGTGCGGTGGAGAAGGGCATGTGTCAAAGTTCTGTACTTCATCTAATGAAACATGTGCCGCTTTTCAGCATTACCGTGGGAACAATTTCTATGATCCAAATAATAATAATGTCCATCCCAACTTAAGGTGGACAAGCCAGAATGTTCAAAACCCACAGCATATGCAACCTCAGCAAAATTCCACATATGTACCCCCACATAAACAGAATTTCCAAAGACCACCTTTCAACCCTCAACCACCTTCCAATCCACCACCCAACACAGATGCTCTTATCCAAAATCTTATTGGGTTGGTTCAGAAGGAGTCGCAGGCTAGAGAGGCAGGGATGAAGATGTTGGAGTCCCAGATTGCTCAGATCGCGAGCAAGAATGACACTAGGGCTCCGGGTCAACTTCCGACCAAGCCAGACCAGAAGAAGGAGACTCTAAACATCGTAACCCTGCGAAGTGGAGCTAAGGTGGGGGCTGAGAAAGAAAAAACAGCGAGTAGCAGCAAAGTCGGTCGACCGACCGAGGAATCTGGTCGACCGACCGCGGAGCAGGATCCGAAAATATCAGCTGAACAGGAGACTGGTCGACCGACCGAGGATACTGGTCGACCGACCACTGAAGCAGAATCTGAAGTTCCCTTTCGTCCAGAATTGCCGAATAACTTACGAGATTTTCTTTTCAGGGGTGACAAGACCCCCAGATTTTTAAAAAGGGCTGCAAATACGGACTCCTCAGCTGCTCCTTTTCCAGAGAGACTCGTGCCTTCAAAGGAACAGGTATCTTTTGACAAATTTAAAGATGTAATTCGTTCATTAAATGTTCAAGTTCCATTTTTAGAATTAGTGCAACAAGTTCCTTCTTATCTTAAATTCATGAGACAGCTTTTGTCAAGAAAGAGGTCTCTAGAAAAGGTTGAGTCGGTGGCTCTCACTGAAGAGTCATCTAGCTTTTTAACTCATGTCATTGCCCCTCATAAATTAGAAGACCCTGGAAGTTTTTCTGTCCCCTGTAATATAGGAACCTTCCCAGTAAAAAAGGCTCTATGCGATTTAGGTGCTAGTATAAGTGTCATGCCCCTAAGCGTTGCCTTAAAACTAGGAATGACCGAATTTGCAGTGACCAGTATGACGGTCCAGATGGCTGATCGCACATCAATGGAACCTGTAGGGGTGTTAGAAAACATCCCTGTGCGTATTGACAGGTTTTTCTTCCCAGTAGACTTTGTTGTTTTGGACATCCCAGAGGATGCCCACATACCCATCATTCTAGGAAGACCCTTTCTTCACACTGCAGGTGCCATTATAGATGTAGGCACTGGAACTCTAACCTTCAAAGTAGGCAAACATTCTATCATCTATGGCCTATCCTATAGGAAGAAGGATGCTATGACCCCCATCACGTGTAATGCTATCACTTCTGAAAAGAAGTATGAGGTCATCACTACTTCTCCACCTTTACTACCTGTTCCTGTATCTGTTTTTACACCTCCGCCCCAGATTGGGAGCAATAGGGAGGAGACTTCTATTTTGACTATTGCAGGAATTGGTTTGGGGAAACCCAAGGAGAAGGAAGTCATCATCCAGAGAGGAGGAATGGGATGCCTAAGCTATGGAGAAGATGAGGATCCAGACGTCGTGGATCGAGAGGAGAAAAAGAAGAGGAGGCAGGCTCAAGCAGAGAGACCGTCGCATATGCTTTGCGATGGAGGAAAGAAGATGTGTTTTGCCACTGAAGCAAAAACTGTGGAGACTACGGCGTGCCGCCAGAAGCCGTGGTCGGATATTTTCCACATCTTCAGCGGATAGTTGTTTTTAAAATTACAATTTTAAGACTATTTATTTTATGTTGTGTGAAACTTTTTAGTTCGGTTTGCTAGTAGTTAAGACTTTTAGAATCGTTTTGGCATTTCGCGCATTGTTGGGCGCGCATATTTTCTTGTTTTTTCAGGATTTCCGAAGAAAAGAAGACCTCCAGGACTCAGCCGGTCGACCGACCAGAATCATCAGTCGGTCGACCAGACGCGCTGTTTCGCAGAATTTTCCGCTGTTCACAGGAGGTCGATCGACCAGAAACACCGGTCGGTCGACCTACTGTCCGCTGCGGTCTTTCGTTTCTCTTCCTTGGAAATCGCGAAATTGACTTGGATACTTGAGTGGCACTGCTAGCCACCAAAACCTCCCAGCTTACGCTGGTTTGGGGAGGTTTTTCTCTTACATCTTTTAACCCAGTGAGTTCTTTCCAGTTTTTCCTTAGCTTTATTTTCTTTGCATCTTTCCTTTAATTTTCTGAAACCTTTACTTAGGCTAATGCACAATGGGGACATTGTGCGGGTTGGTTTGGGGAATGGTTTCGTGTTACATGCATTGCATTTTGTCACACATTTATTGCATTTCTGTCTTGCATCGTTCTTTTCTTTATTTTCTTTATATATACAAAAAAAAAAAAAAAAAAAAAAAAATCAAAAAAAAATTTAAAAAATCAAAAATTCCAAAAAAATGCACGTTTATTTTAGCATATAGGTCGAGTCGGAACGATAGTATTTCAAGGATGATTTAGCTATCTCACATGTTTATGCTTTTACCTTGCCCTGTCAACTTGTTTTAGTATGAGAGTCTTTCGCATATCTACGAGTTTTTGTCAACTTGCATATCTTAAGACTTGACTTATACCTTGGCAACCTATTATACATTCTAAGGTTTAGAGCTTATTTCCTGGTTTCATTCTTAAACCAGTTGTCTAGGATGTGAGTAGTACTCCCCTTGGAACATGTTACATCAATATGCATAAACATGAGCTTGAATTGCTATATACTTGTTTTACTTTTTCGTTTTGTGAGTCTCGATACGTGCATTTGGGATCCCTTTTCTCATATTTACCCATAAGCTTCACATAGCCAAAATTGCCTTTTTATTCCCCCAAAACTACATCCCATACTTAGCCTACCCTTCCAAGCTAGTATTTGTGGTCATTGGATTATTTTTTGAGCCATCTTGGTTTGTAAGCTATCTTAAGCAAAGAGAAAAAAAAAAAGAACAGAAAATTCAAAGAAAGAAAGAAAAGAAAAACGAAAAAAAAAATCCGAAAAAATACGAAAGTCAGTCGACCGACCACATATACAGGTCGGCCGACCAACTGACATCATCAGAAAAAAAAAAATTCGTTTCAAGAAATCCCTTTTTTTTATATGTTATCACTCCCGTACCTCATTCAAAATATTTGGGAGTCCTTTCTTATATAATGTGAGAGTTGTGCTACATAAGAGCACTTTCTTAATATCAAAAGTTGTGGAATATGTTGTTGGGAACCGGTTTTACTAGCTTGGCTACTAACCCCACAAATCCAAAAACATCTTAACCACTTTTACCTTTTACCGCCTCACATATCTTTCGTACCCTATTGCATGTATCTGGGTCACTTAAATGAGATTGTTATACAAAGTTGTAGAATTCCTGTTCATGTTAGATTGCAGGCATGTTTCCATGGGTCGCAGTTAGGTGAGTGTCTCTACAAAATTACTTCTTTCTATCTTTTACATATACTCACCCTTTGCTTCATGAGTGTCTCGAGCGTACCGCGAGAGTCCATGGTACAAGTCTCTATAGTCTTTATGTTTTCAAGTTTGACAACCCTATAACTCGTTTGCATGATTTGAATATTATCTCATTTTGTTCTTGGCATTGGTATAGGCTAACATGTAAATTTCGCTCTGAGATTGAAATCGTTCCATTAGTTAAGATCGAGTCTATTTCTTGCTTGAGGGCAAGCAAGGGTTTGGTTTGGGGAATTTGATACGTGTCTATTTTATGATGTTTTACATCTATTTTTACACGTATTTGGTCGCTCATTTACTATGTTTTAGCCTTTATTTCCCACAAATTGTGTACTTTCGTATTTTTATGCACTTTTGCAGATTTATGCGGAAAAGAAGCAATTTAGCACCAAATTCGTATCCTCAAGTCTTTTGCTTAATTAAGGAATAAATGGAAAGTCAACTGGAGTCAAAATCAAGTACCAAGAGTCAAAACAGAAGAAATCCGAAGACCTCCGTGCAGAAGCGGTCGACCGACCAGCTAAACGGGTCGGCCGACCAGGCCCGATTTTCATAAAAGCCCAATTTCCAAGAAAGGCCGGAAATAAGAGAAGTCCAACAAGAAGCGGTCGACCGACCAGCTAAACGGGTCGGCCGACCAGAACGAAGCCCATGCGAGTCTTTTTCGGAAATAAAGTAGAATTAGAATCTTTAGGAAACTCTTAGTTTTTTTTACCCTATATAAGCTAATCTTGTGATTAGGGTTTTGCATATCTTTTATCTATCGAATACACCATCTTTTTACTATCTTAAATCTCATCATATATTTTTAGTTTTGCAATCTTTCAATAGTTCCCAAGTATTCAATAAAGTTGGTTCAGTTCTGCCTTAATTCCAATTGTGGTAATTCTTCTTTGATCTAGTTTCATTATCGTTCTTATTGCTTTTATTACAATTGTTAAGTTAGAATCCCAAGCCTTATTTGAATCTTGCATGCTTAGATTATCTACTATGTTTTTCATGTTTATTCCCAATTTTATATTCGTCTTAACAATTATGAGTAACTAATTTTCATATGTTAGGATGTAGGGAATAATATGCATAGGTAGATAAAATCCGGAAAACCCGACCTGTAGCAGGACCCCGGTCGGCCGACTGGAATAGTCGGTCGGTCGACCGAGGCCGTGGTCGGCCGACTGGAGTAGCCGGTCGGTCGACCACTCGCGTCTGTTTTCTTATTTCGTCTTTTCTTATAAATTATAATATCCTGCAATGAGACCAATAGGAGACTTGTAGGATGTTAGTAATGACCTACCCAAGATTGAAAGATACGGGAAGGGCATTGGTTTACACCTTAAGACGGATAGGTTACTAAAGGCTGAAAGGTATGTAACCTGGGATTTAGGAATCACCCTTATGGTTGACACCCAATAATTGTGAGACCTAGGAACTAATAGCATAGGCCGAAAGGAGCTATTAGGTAGCATAGACCTAAAAAGATATGTTACACTCCCTTACGCGACTGCAATACATGTTGACCTTAGGATTTATTTTGCCTTAGCTATTTATTACCCGAACATCCTAGCATCCTCTTTTATTATACTTTTTTCTCATCTTTTAATTCTTGTTTTATTTTAATCTTTGCTTTAGATATAGTAATCAACCAATCAACCCCCAAATTTGTTACCTTTAAACATTAACATTAAGACAATAAACATTCCCCACCTCCTTGTGGTTCGACCCTGACTTTCACTATCTATTGTTTAAGTTAGGAATATAAATTTATCTTTGGTACCCTCAACGACGGGCATCAAATTTTGAGAGGGTACCAAAATTTGATGCCCGTCGTTGAGGGTACCAAAGAGAAATTTATATTCCTAACTTAAACAATAGATAGTGAAAGTCAGGGTCGAACCACAAGGAGGTGGGGAATGTTTATTGTCTTAATGTTAATGTTTAAAGGTAACAAATTTGGGGGTTGATTGGTTGATTACTATATCTAAAGCAAAGATTAAAATAAAACAAGAATTAAAAGATGAGAAAAAAGTATAATAAAAGAGGATGCTAGGATGTTCGGGTAATAAATAGCTAAGGCAAAATAAATCCTAAGGTCAACATGTATTGCAGTCGCGTAAGGGAGTGTAACATATCTTTTTAGGTTTATGCTACCTAATAGCTCCTTTCGGCCTATGCTATTAGTTCCTAGGTCTCACAATTATTGGGTGTCAACAATAAGGGTGATTCCTAAATCCCAGGTTACATACCTTTCAGCCTTTAGTAACCTATCCGTCTTAAGGTGTAAACCAATGCCCTTCCCGTATCTTTCAATCTTGGGTAGGTCATTACTAACATCCTACAAGTTTCCTATTGGTCTCATTGCAGGATATTATAATTTATAAGAAAAGACGAAATAAGAAAACAGACGCGAGTGGTCGACCGACCGGCTACTCCAGTCGGCCGATCACGGCCTCGGTCGACCGACCGACTATTCCAGTCGGCCGACCGGGGTCCTGCTACAGGTCGGGTTTTCCGGATTTTATCTACCTATGCATATTATTCCCTACATCCTAACATATGAAAATTAGTTACTCATAATTGTTAAGACGAATATAAAATTGGGAATAAACATGAAAAACATAGTAGATAATCTAAGCATGCAAGATTCAAATAAGGCTTGGGATTCTAACTTAACAATTTTAATAAAAGCAATAAGAACGATAATGAAACTAGATCAAAGAAGAATTACCACAATTGGAATTAAGGCAGAACTAAACCAACTTTATTGAATACTTGGGAACTATTGAAAGATTGCAAAACTAAAAATATATGATGAGATTTAAGATAGTAAAAAGATGGTGTATTCGATAGATAAAAGATATGCAAAACCCTAATCACAAGATTAGCTTATATAGGGTAAAAAAAACTAAGAGTTTCCTAAAGATTCTAATTCTACTTTATTTCCGAAAAAGACTCGCATGGGCTTCGTTCTGGTCGGCCGACCCGTTTAGCTGGTCGGTCGACCGCTTCTTGTTGGACTTCTCTTATTTCCGGCCTTTCTTGGAAATTGGGCTTTTATGAAAATCGGGCCTGGTCGGCCGACCCGTTTAGCTGGTCGGTCGACCGCTTCTGCACGGAGGTCTTCGGATTTCTTCTGTTTTGACTCTTGGTACTTGATTTTGACTCCAGTTGACTTTCCATTTATTCCTTAATTAAGCAAAAGACTTGAGGATACGAATTTGGTGCTAAATTGCTTCTTTTCCGCATAAATCTGCAAAAGTGCATAAAAATACGAAAGTACACAATTTGTGGGAAATAAAGGCTAAAACATAGTAAATGAGCGACCAAATACGTGTAAAAATAGATGTAAAACATCATAAAATAGACACGTATCATTCCCTCCCCTTTCATTTCCCTCTAATAAATAGATTATATATTTGTTGTGCTACCTACAATTATATAGTTTATGAGTATGATAATAAAGTTTTTAGTTTTTGCTTTAAAAATTGTGAGTCTTACAATAAAATTTCTGATTTCATTCACTTAAATATTAAGCTAAAAAATTATAATAAAACTCAAAAACATTATAAATACATACACGTTTATTTAAATTTGAGTTTTGCTGGAAAAAAAAATTTAAACCTAACTTCTAAAATTTAATAATCTTAGAAAAAATAAATATATGCAAAACAACAAATAAAGCTAAGAAGATGTTTAAATATTTGAGAAATTTAGAGGAAACCAACATCATCTTAAGTTTTCCGTATTACTAATTATTAGACATATTAAAAATTATTGTCTTATAATTAGAAATATATGTTGGGGAAGCGTTCTGTAAATCCGGTGTAGGAACGAATAGTCTAACTCAATAACGAAACTAGGATGGAACACAAACAATAAACGTGAGTAATAACAAATAAAATCACACCACAATTTATCACGTAGAAACCCTTCTTAACTAAGGGAAAAACCACGGCTCTCTCGACAAATTAACTCACTTAATAAGTTATTACAAAGTTCGTAAAGTACAATCACACACACTAGTATTGTCACTTTCTCTCAAACTGTGTCTCGCTCTTATTATATCTAATGAATGTTGAACACTCTATTTTCTCTCCTTAAGAACAATACGTATTCTCACCAACTTATATTTGCTTCTCTACCTTTTTGTGTGTATCTTCTAAGCTATTACCACCAAGTTATTTACACTAAACTAATGGTTTATTTTATGGGAATAATCCAACCTATATCCCATCTTCTCATATTAATCCATACTAACGATAAACTAAGAAAAATCCAACCTGTAACCTCATTTATCTTTCATTGAACTTTAACTATTTTTAAACTCTTATTATCAGTAGGCTAGCACATCACCTTCACTTAATTTTTGTACTTGAAGAAGGAAAAACAAAAAGTAAGTCAAGGTGACGTGCTTGTTTACCGATAATAAGAGTTTAAAAATAGACAAAGTTCAATGAAAGATAATTGACGGTATAGGTTGGATTTTTCTTAGTTAATCGTTAGTAGGGATTAATATGAGAAGATGAGGTATAGGTTGGATTATTCCTATGAAATAACCCTAAACTAATCTCAAAACCTCCAACAAGTTATTGATTGTTCCAATTAAAACAATCTCATAACTTATGGTGCATTGTAGGTTTCATCTTGTAAAACGTAATTCATTTACACAATTACAATTGAAATATACCTACTTTATTCAACATTTAGTATTAAAAGTTTTTGGGAGATTAATCTGACAATATATTTTGCCTAGTTTTTAATTCTCTAATTGTCACTCAACAATACCACACAACTTTACAACAATGTTAATCCCCAAGTATTACGACAACACGAACAACAAAGTTTAGTTGTAGAGTTTGAAACCAACATATAATTTCTTCAAAAGCTTTTCCCTTAGTTTTCTTAGGACAAAGCCTAACCCTCTAAACTAAAGGGGGCAAAAAAAACAAGCACAATAACATATAACTAGTTTTATGCCCGTACAAAAAATGTACGGGTCTATTTCTAAAAATTTCGTAAATATATTAAAAAAGTAGTACAAATATAATTTAATATGAACTTAAATGAGAAAAATATAAATTATGAATTCGGGGATGATTTTGACTCCAAATAATTGATTTACTGGTATAATTAATTTCTTTTAATGATTATGATTATATAAATTGAAATAAATAATCATGACATTATGAAATAAATTTGAACTATATAAAATAGATAAAGAAATTATATTGTATTTCTATATCTTACCCTTTAAATAACTTACTCTCTAAATGAAAGTAATATGATAGAAATGTTTTTAATAGCAGTCTCTTAAAATTTGTGGATGATTTTATAAAGAAAATAATAATGTATTGTTATTAAGACGATCTTTTTACTCGATGTTAACGTAGTTTTAATTGATTAATTCTCGAAGGTTGTTATATTTTCCTAAAAATCGTAAATTTATATTTTTTTTTGTTAATTTAATGGGTTGGGTTTATTTGATCTTATTCAAAAAAAATTGATCTACGTTTCTTTCATTTTTTTATCTACATTTTTTTGTTAATTTTTATCTCCTCGTGTATTTTTTTCATTTTTTTAATTTTATGGGTTGGGTTTATTTGATCTTATTCAAAAATCTTTGATCTACGTTTCTTTCATTTTTTTATTTACGTTTTTTTGTTAATTTTTATCTCCTCGTGTATTTTTCTCATTTTTTTAAATATACGTATGTTTGTTAATTTTTAACTCGTTGTATAATTTTTTTCGTTTTTTTCGTTTTTCATACCTATTTGTTAATTGCTTCTAATTGTCCAACTTTTTTTTTAATATTGTTGAATTTTATGTTTCTGGGTAGAATTTTAGTGATTTTTTTATTTTCGAATTTGGAGTAAAGTTGTTTTTTTTTATTATGGAGATAAAAATTATTTGGAACTTTAGAATGTTAAATGGAGAAAAGTAAAATGAAGAAAAATTAAAGCTTCTTGTGTGAGTGGTGGGACATGGTGAGAAAGAAGGTTTTTAATTTCCTAAAATTAAACAACCAATGAAAAAGCAGGAAAAGTTGTTCTTTTTATAGATAAGGGATTTAATCTAAAACCGTATATAATAAAACGGCATTGTATATTTTTGTTGACCCAACTATTTCTGAGCTTGTAAAAATATATATTTTGGGCTAATAGACAACATAAAAACATGGATCGATATAGATGCATGAGTCGACAATATCACCTAATAATAATTATTACTCGTATTATTTTATGTAGCCTTAATTTACCATTTCGCCAAATTCTACTTTACGACGGTCGCACATGTGACCAGTAGGAAAGTGATCACATTTTGATACGTAGTGACCACTTTTGATTAAATAGTGACCATTTTTTTTCATATTTTCGGAAATATAGATATTTTTAGGATTTATTTTTCATAAAAATCTTAAAATTTGGACCTCATGTTAAATTTAATGTATATGTTTATATAGTATATAAATTTGCTTTTATACATTTTAATTGTCACAAATTATAGAGTAATACGGTCTCATATAAAAAGTTGTTCCTTCAGTGCTAATAATCAATTTTTCTTTTTATATATGTTGATTGTCTTATTGTATGAGAGTATGAGACCGTTCGAACAAAAATTCTAATTTAATTTTAATTGTCAAGGTATCCAAGAGGTTAATTTTCCGGAATTGTAATTTTTTTTTTATTAAAATTTGTTGTTCCCTATATAGATTTCCGATTTTTTTAAAATTTTCTTTTATTGTAAGGTTGAATGTGATTAATTTTTTTATCATAAGCTTTTTAACATATGAATATGTATATGAAAAATAAAAAATGAGGAGAGAGGGTAATTAATTGGGGAGAGAGTAAGTGGAGAGAGTGGGGTTGGTTAATGTGTAAAAAAATAATAATTAAAAAGTAAAAATTTCAGCCAATCACAAGCCTAGAAATGACCTTCCTTTTATAGATAGGAGATTCAATTTAATAATAACTAAAATGATTAAAGGTAATTAAGTTGTAAAGTATGAAACCAACATAATTACGTGTAAAAAAAATTACTAGAAGGATTAGGGAACACAAGCTTTTGATTAAGCTTCAAAAAAGCAATAATGTTGCCATTGCTTTTCATTAAGGGCGTGCGCATCCATGAAAGATCATTAAAAACGATAAACCAATGCAAATGGTGCATGCTGCTTTCAATTTGCGCGACATTTTTTATTGAACCCTATTAAGATGGCTATAAGGAGGAGGGAATTGAGGGGGAATGATTTAGAGGAATTTATTTTCCCCCTTTAAAATAAATTAGTTTTAAATCTGTGCAAATTTTACGAGTATGCAATTTAAATATGATTATTATAAAAGGTTATATAAAAAAGAATGATTTAATTTTTATATTTGTCATATTTAAGAATTTACATTTGAATTATACATTACATTTGCAATTCGGAGATTTTGAATGGCGAACATAAAATATAAGACGCATTAGGTTTAATTGTTTGGGCACTTCTTGATGTATGGTATGTCTTCTTAATAACTAAATTTTAGCTTCTACTTGAAATGTTATTCGGGAGGCTGAATAATAATCGATAAATATATAATAAAATGATCTTTTTGATGAATATTAATAGGAAATATAATCATTTGCAGGGTTTAAGTGTGAAAAGTAAGTAGTGGTTAAGTTAATTTTAAAATTAAGTAGTAGGTAAGGTAGAAATTCAAGCATATTTTAAAATTTGACACAATCCGACCTTCTTTTCCAATGCAAGGATCTAGTGAATTTTTATCACGTTAGAAGTGAGTTGTTGAGTTAAAGATAAATCCATCTTAAATGTAGATGACACTAATATTAACTAGAAAATAAATATTTATATAATGTAATTGAAATGATAAGTCCACATTAATTATAATATTGCAAACTACAAATACAATTAAAAATTGTTTTATATAAATGGTAATACCCCGTCTCATTTAGTATGAAAATAATAATTTTTAAAAAAACTTAATTTTTCAAAATTGTCTCAATATAAGAAACATAATCGATGAATATGATTAAACTATTGATATTAAATTTATTATAAATTTTTAAAAACACTTTTTTAAGAACATGATGTGAGGAACTTATTTGAACTCATTTATTTATATTGACTTGACCCGTAACTAATATGGCAAATGATAAATCGATCTACAGCGTAGTTATATGCTTACTAGCTTGCAATCCGTGAAAATTGCACGGAAATGCATAGTTGAATAGTTGAATAGTTCTTAGTTCTATATAGGTAAATCTTTAAAACCTATAAAAAATCAGAATAAGTCAATAGATTAGAATAGGCAGGCAATAATTCATTATTTGTAATTTGAGATTGTGAGTAATAGTTGGTCTAGCCTTTTATCTTTATTTATAAGCTCCTATTTTCAATTACTCGACTTTCACAACTTATCCTTTACTATTGTCATATTTCAAAGTATTTGAAAACAATAGTTGTTACAAATCCAAAAATAGGTTGACTTATTAAGACCCGATATTAAACGAAACTACAATACCCGAATGTGACCCAAAATCCGAATTGATCCGACCCGGCTGAAAATGACCTAAATTATCTTGACTCATAACTGATCCAACCCCAAGTGGCCGATCTGAAACCACCCATATCCAAAATTACGATTTTCGCTCTTGATCATTAACCCGAAATGACCTGACCCACTTAAACCGACCAACACATCAAAATAAATTTGAAACCCAAATGACTGACCCAACCTGAATTAGTACGAAATAATGATGAACTAAACTTACCCGACCCAAATTCGTCCGACATATCTTGATTTGACCCATTTACCAAGTATAGTATGAAAAAAGTATAACAAAACAATGAGGGTAATGTACACGGGTGTAAAATAAGGAAATACATAGTGTCATATTTTTCGACTGATATTACCGTATTGGTGGACTGTGCGTAATTTGTACGGTTTTCATTTACGGAAAGTATGTGTTTTATGGGGAAATACCGTAGTAGTATGTTCTATTTTGTAGTAAAATAAGTCATACAAAATTAATATCTCAGTAGAATATTGTCGTGGAATGTTTAGTATGTTCCCGTTCTTTTTTAAAGTCTTCCTATTGTAAAATATTGTCGTCAAAAATCCTGAAAAATAAGTCATACAAAATTAATGTCTTAGTAGAATCAATTATAAACCTTGAACACAAAATCTAAGTTCTAAATTTTTGCAAGCATAAAAAAGATTGGTTTATTGAATTAAATTAGCAAATGCTCTGTACTTTTTGAAGAGATTATTGACCGAGTAATACTCCTTAGACATTTAAGTATTCAAGTAAAATCAAATAAATAGAAATTCTACATAATCAAATCAGAAAAGAAAAATCAATTATACATGGATATAAATAATACGATTAAATAAAATTATAAAAAGAGAAAATATAATAATATTATAATATAATAATCACTATTAATATTAATTTGAAATTAAGAAATAATTTTTACCATAAATAACGAAATAACTAATGGACGAAAAAATATTTAACCAATGACTGACATGTGTCCAATGATTTCTCTATTATAGTTATATATAGATCATATTGCATTCTATGCGTACAATAGTTGTATGATACAATTTATTCCATATGTACAATATTTAAGATAAGAATAAAATTGTAAAATAGTATCTTTTACGCCTGCAATATCTTTTATAAGGTAAGAATACAATATCTTATACGGCTGAAATATCTTATACGGCTGCAATATCTTTTATAAATTTCATCATATTGCATTTTATACGTACAACAGCCGTACGATGCAATATATTCCATTTGTAGCTTTAGCTAGTATATGGTATGATTATACCCAAATATAAATTTCAATGAATCCTGTATTTTTGGTTTTTTGGTTTGTACGTGTATGAGATTTACACAATTTTTGATTCAATACATATTCCACGTCAATAACTTGATGGATTCAAGATTGCTTATCTTTTATTAAATGGTTATTTAAATTTTTTTTGCCGTTTTTTTCTGGGTGTATTTCTTTGATTGACTATCTAAAAATTAGTTGCCATTCTTTTCAAATGTATTTCTTTGATTGTTTATTAATAATTATATAAATATTTTTTTTCCATATTTAATATAGATTCAAAGAAAATGAAATTCGTCTGATTAGTTGCCGTATTTTTTGTATTTTATAATAATTATCTAATTATTCTTTTCCAAAGTTAATATAGATGGGAAGGAAAAGTAAATTCATCAGATTAGTTGCCGATTTATTAGTGTATTATATTGAGTAATTATTAAAGGATATCCAAGGAATAATTTGCAATATTTTGTATATCTATATTTTGTCATTGATATCGTATGTTAGCACATTTTGTCAAAATAATATTTCTATAGATAGAGATGATAGTTAGCCGGGAAAAGTAATTCGTGATAGTGAATGTGGGGCTGTCACATGTCTAAGTGTCTAACGGTTCTTCTTTTATACTTGTATATAGATAGGTAAATTTGTCAAAAATTGACCCAACCCCAAAAACTGCCCAAAACCCTCCGAAATAACCCGCCAAATTCGTGACCCGACCCGAAATTGTCATATTTATCAAAATTTTGTATTTTGAACAAATAAAACTAATAAAAAATGCTAAATTTGAATATTAAAATTTATGAAATAAAATATGCCTATATTTATTTTAAAGCATATTGTTATCACGTCATTAATTTCGTAAATGCTTGCAATATAAGTATAGTCAGTGTTGGACATGTATGTGTAACAGTTGATCGATCTAATATTTCGTATAATGTTGTAATATTTAATATATTAAGAAAGAAATGTTTAATTTTAATAATAATATCATATATTAAATTATATAATTATAAAAATTAAGAATAATAACATGTTTCTGATTACAAAATTAAAAGAAATAAACATTTGTAAAAACGTTGATCAGACACGTTACTGACCCAAAAAGACCCTAATTTTATTCGAAACTGAAATGTTCAAACCTGTAACCCGATTGTTCAACCTATTGAACATGTCTACTTATAGGTAACACATCCATTCCACTAGACTAAACAATTATATTGGCTAATTAAGTTAAATACGTAACTATGGACCTTGAAGTTAGGACAAAATTTACCAAGTCTCGAGCGCATTATAACCCTAATTAATCAACCTTATAAGTAACTTAGAAAATAAATACATCTATCAATTCACTTCCCTCACCGCCTAATTTTTTTACCCTTCCTAATTTTATTTTATTCATCGGTCATCTTACCTCTCTGTGGATTCGCTCCTGACTTCCCTAGCTATATTAGTTAGATTAATTAGTTTATCTTTGATTAGGCATACGACTATACCCCATTCACCGACCACTCGATCGAGTGAAACCCAACAGAATACGGGACTTAATTCCTTCTTCCCCAAACCCTCATTCATTCCTCTACAAGTTTCCCCTATCTCTAAACTCTCCTCCTTCTTTCTAAAACCCTTAGCTTCTTAAACACCTTATATGGAGATTAAAGCCTAGATCTATGGTGAAGCATACGTCTTTATGCCCCATCTACCTTTGTAATTGGATTTCCACCCTTCTCCTTAGTTTTATTTTGGAGTTTTGCCAATGAGTGTTTAATGAGTGATTAGAATCGATAATATGGGTATTTAGTGGATAATAATATGGGGTTTTGCCTTAATATAATTAGCTTAGTGTAGAGTGTATTGTGATGTATTTCATATATGTGTTTAGAATGAGACGGTTTTTAAGTGACGGAGTTAGTGGAACCGTGTAACTTTGAAGAAATAAAAAAAATATAGCTTAACGCTACTCGGTTTCAATATTATTGTCTTTGCATTTATTGATTAATGTTAATTTGCCTCACACGATTAGTATAATTAGTGCATTATAAAATGTTTAGCCTTTATAAATGTAATTACTTGTGAATGTTTTTGCGTAACTATTATTTTATCCAACAATGATTAAATTATCGTTTGTTATTCCAAATAAAGGAATATGTTGCATCATTGAGTTGATTATGCGTAATGGTTATTGTTTTTCTTGACCAATTAAAAACAAACAACAAATATTTGTGTTCCTAAGAAAAAGAAAATCCCATGATTTAGAGTAACCAACACGTTATTTTTTCCCCCACAGTGCTCCCTAGGGTTTCTAGTGGAGATTCCGTCTAGGGCTTACTTTTTTCCTCCCGTCTCGTTTACGGGATCTGTGTGTTCCAGCCTTCTTGCAGGTTTGATTCTGCGTTTTTGTTTCAGTCTTTCTCATTAGTTTTTATTATGAATAAAAATCTTGGGAAGGGTGTCGTCGGAGAGGAGGGTAGCGATGGAGTAGAGGGTTTTGTATGGGACGTAGGTGATGAGAATTCGGATAATGGACATGGACTATCGATCCAAGTCTGAAAGTTATGGGCGGCGAAGGCGATAAACACCAAAGCAGCCATAGATACTATGGTAAAACTTTGGAACCCTAAGGGATCGGTGGTGGGGAATGTTATCGATGCGAAAGAAAAAATATTTGTGTTTAAATTCTCGGAAGTAAAGGATATGGAAAAGGTTATTGCGGGTCAGCCATGACACTTCGATAAATTTGTGTGGAGCTTCAATGAACCAATGCTTGATGGAAAGTTTACAGATATAACGTTGCGCATGGTGCCACTGTGGGCTCGGATTTACGACTTACCTATCAAAGGGAGAGCTAATGAGTAGAATTTGAGAAATATAGGAGCGCAAATAGGCAAATTTATCAGTATGGAACCGTTACCAAATCCGGAAATTGAGAGAGCGGTTAGAATCCGAATT
This sequence comes from Silene conica, assembly GCA_029255685.2. Classification (NCBI taxonomy): domain Eukaryota; kingdom Viridiplantae; phylum Streptophyta; class Magnoliopsida; order Caryophyllales; family Caryophyllaceae; genus Silene; species Silene conica. Next base: position 8,745,664 of record CM055319.2, read on the forward strand.
TTGCATGATATTACAACTCTTTTCAAAAAGCACGTGATGATTCGAATGCCAAATGGAAACGCAAATTTCTTTGATGTTAAATATGAACATATCCCGACATTTTGCTATGGATGCGGGGTGTTAGGGCATGGCGAAAAGGATTGTGAACAAGGGTCGTACGAAGATGGAGAGTTGACGTTTGGGGAGTGGTTGCGCGCATTCCTATGGAAAGTAACTAAAACGGAGGTGGAGATTCCGGGCAAAGTTGGAAGATCGCTTATCAGTAGCTTCGATGAGGAAAGCAAAAGACAAACCGATGAAGAGGTTAATAAGATGATTGAACGACTACAACAAATTGCCCTACAAGGAAAACCCATGTCATATGAGGCAGGCCAACGTAGTAAGGAAAATACTCCCCAGGAGATATCAGACGAAGCTCGAAACGAATGGTTAAACCGGGAAAATAGAGAAATCTATATGCAGGTACATAGAGGAAAATGGGGAATGATTAGTAGAGAAGATAGGTTGACAAATACGGAGGAAGAGGAACAGTTGGAGGGAGAAGCTGAAAGAGGGATAAGAAGGACGTAAAGGGGGATTGTAGGAAGAAAATGGATAAGGTTTAAACGCCAAGGAAGTAACGAGTATGTGGAACCAGTGAGGCTAAGTGAGGGGAAGGGCCTGAGAACATACGGGGAACCAATAAATGTTATGGGGCAGATGTTTCTGAGGATAGAGAGGAGGCTAAGATGCAGTGTACAACCATGGGTATCGAGTCACCTGAGGCGGAGGTTGAGAACGCTCAACCCCGCCGGGCATTATGAGTTTCTTGAGCCTCAACTACAAGGGGATGGGCAACCCTGATGCGTTAGGCGGGTTACGGAATTTGCTCAGACGGGAAGCTCAAAGTATTATGTTTTTGTGTGAAACTAAGTTGAGTAGCTGCGAGATGAGGAAAGTGTGGGACAAACTTGATTGGTATGAATGTATGTGAGTGGATAGTGTTGGGAGGTCGGGTGGCCTGGCGTTTTTGTGGAGAAATGACGTGATATGCTCTTTCAGATCAGCTTCTGTCCATTATATGGAATTCTATGTGGAGGTAGGGGAGTGTAAGACGAGAATTACTGGATTTTATGGGTGGCCCACGGTTCAAGATAGACATCTTTCTTGGCGGCAGTTGCGTATTCTAGCTACGGAATCAGATGGTCCATGGCTATGCTTCGGCGATTACAACGAAATTCTCTATTCCAACGAGATGAAGGGAGGAGATCGAGCCCAGTGGCAGATGAATAATTTCCGGGGAGCAGTTGACGAATGTGGGTTGCGTGATATCTCGTTTGAGGGATATGAGCTTACTTTTAACAATGGTCAGGTGGGAGATGATAATCGTCATAGTCGTATTGATAGAGCGATGGGTACGGAAGAGTGGTTTGCCATGTTCCCCTACGCAAAGCTGAACCACTTGGATAGGGAGTGGTCTGATGATGCTCTTATACAAGTCTTTTTAGACAAAAGAACTGTGAAAGAAAATCATGTGAAACGGTTTCGATTCGAGCATATCTGGGTCGGAGAAGAGGGTTGTGAAGACACCATTAAACAGTCATGGGAGCAGAATGTTGGAGATTTTATAGATACTATAGGACGATGTGCACGGGACTTTCAGAAATGGAAAGGGCAGACCATAGGGAAGATCATCACGAAAGATTTAAGAAGTAAACGTAGACGTGTGAAGGTGCTGAATGAAGGAGAGCAGACCGGGAATGCTGTCCGCGAAAGACGGAAATTAACTGAGAGATTGCAAAATTGATAAGGCAGGAAGAGGTTTTCTGGCGGCAACGTTCCAGAGCTTTACGGCTGAAAGAGGGAGACAAAAATACGAAATTTTTCCACCGAAGAGCGACCCAGAGAAGGGATAAAAATTACATTAACAAGATTATGGATGATGAAGGAAGGATTCATACTAGCACGGAGGCGATCTCTAACACGGCCACACAATATTTTAGACAGATGTTTGCAACTTATTGGCCTTCGGTGTCAGATGGAGTCCTCGAAGGCGTGAAAAAGAGAATTACAGAGAGCATGAATGAGGGTCTTAGAAAACCTTACGGAGCAGAGGAGATTATTACAGCCTTGAACCAAATGAACCCGCTGAAGGCGCCGGGACCTGACGGAATGAATGGGCTATTTTTCCAAACCTACTGGCATATTGTCGGGCCAACTGCTATTCGTCAAACGCTGCATATTCTTAACGGTAACACTTTTCCTTCAAATTTTAATCGAACCCACATAGTGTTGATACCAAAGAAGAATTACCCCGATAAGATATCCGACTTTAGACCCATTAGCTTATATAATGTCACTTATAAGATCGTCTCTAAGGTGCCTGCCAATCGGTTAAAAGTTTTCATAAGTGAGGTTGTTGAGGAAAACCAAAACGCGTTTACGCCGGGAAGACTTATTCCTGATAATATTATGCTTGCTTTTGAAATGTTTCATTACATGAAAAATGCTCGGGGTGCGGGGGGGCATATGGCGTTGAAACTTGACATGTCAAAGGCCTATGACCGCATAGAGTGGGGCTTCTTAGAACGGGTGTTGGGTGCTATGGGTTTTGATGCGAGATGGGCTGGTAATGTTATGAGGTGCGTAAGGTCGGTGTCGTATGAAGTGGTAGTTAATGGAGAGGTAGGTGAAAGCTTCGTTCCGGAGAGAGGCCTTAGACAAGGAGACCTTTTGTCCCCGTATATGTTCATTTTGTGTGCAGAAGTTTTTTCGAGTCTCATCAGAAGGGCGGTGGAGAACAATGCTTTACATGGCATACGGATTGCCCCAACGGCTCCTGTTACATCTCATCTTTTTTTCGCAGACGATAACATCTTGTTTGTCAAAGCTAATGAGAAGGAAGCAAGAAAAGTGAAAGATATTATTCGAGACTATGAACAGGCCTCGGGTCAGCGGGTTAACTTTGACAAGACGACATTTTGTTTAGTCGGGGTACGAATGCGAGAAGGAGAAATGAAGTGGTGGAGGCCATTGGAGTCAGAGCGGTGGAGCATCAAGACCGTTATTTGGGTTTACCCATGGTGGTGGGCCATTCTAGACAGGTGGTAACCAGAATAGTTCGGGACAAGTTAAGTAAAAAATTACAAGGATGGCGGGGAATGCTACTCCTTAAGGCGGGTCGGAAAATGTTGATAAAAGCAGTTGCTCAATCAATTTTGACATATGTGATGAGTGTTTTTGAGATGGGCTGGTAATGTTATGAGGTGCGTGAGGTCGATGTCGTATGAAGTGGTAGTTAATGGAGAGGTAGGTGAAAGCTTCGTTCCGGAGAGAGGCCTTAGACAAGGAGACCCTTTGTCCTCGTATCTGTTCATTTTGTGTGCAGAAGTTTTTTCGAGTCTCATCAACGGTGGAGAACAATGCTTTACATGTCATACGGATTGCCCCAACGGCTCCTGTTACATCTCATCTTTTTTTCGCAGACGATAGCATCTTGTTTGTCAAAGCTAATGAGAAGGAAGCAAGAAAAGTGAAAGATATTATTCGAGACTATGAACAGGCCTCGGGTCAGCGGGTTAACTTTGACAAGACGACATTTTGTTTTAGTCGGGGTACGAATGCGAGAAGGAGAAATAAAGTGGTGGAGGCCCTTGGAGTCAGAGCGGTGGAGCATCAAGACCGTTATTTGGGTTTACCCACGGTGGTGGGCCATTCTAGACAGGTGGTAACCAGAATAGTTCGGGACAAGTTAAGTAAAAAATTACAAGGATGGCGGGGAATGCTACTCAGTAAGGCGGGTCGGGAAGTGTTTTTAAGCTATCGGCTAATTTTTGTGATGAATTACGTTCTATTGTTTCCAAAATCTGGTGGGATTCGAAAAGGGGTCGGAGGAAAATGGCTTGGGTTGCTTGGGATAAACTTTGTCTTCATAAAACAAAGGGAGGACTGGGTTTCAGGGATTTCAATAAATTCAATTATGCTCTCCTGGGAAAGCAAGCGTGGCGGATGTTGACGGATACGGATGCTCTTATGGTACGTGTTATGAAAGCCAAATATTTTCCACGAACTTCGTTTATGGAGTCGAAAGTGGGAGGTCACCCAAGCTTCATTTGGCGTAGCATATGGGAGTCCAAACACGTCCTAAATCTGGGAGCACGGAAGAGAATAGGCAATGGAGCAACCACAAGTATATGGCATGATGCGTGGATACCAGGGACAGAGACGAGGAGAATTATCTCGCATAGAGAAAGCTGGAGTACTGATATGAAAGTAGCTGAGACTATGGAATCAGGGGAAGCGAGGTGGAATAGTGAGCTGATAAGTGACATGTTTCTTCCTTTAGAAGCAGAGCGTATTATGAGTATACGCATTAGTGAGAGTCGGCCAGATGATGATTGGTGTTGGGATTTAACGAATGATGGTTTATACTCCGTGAGGACAACATACAGGAAACTCGCGGATGAGGTAGAAGAGAAGAGTGAACAATCTGATTACTCACGAGAAAAATGGCTATAGAACAAAATTTGGAAGGTGCATGTGCTTCCCCGAATCAAAGTTTTCTTCTGGCAGTTGTGTAATGAGGCTATTGCCACAAGAAAAAATATCGCGAAACGGATTCCGGGTACAGACGATACATGCCAATTGTGCTCCAACAGCGAGGAGACATGTATTCATGTGGTACGTGGATGCGGATGGCCAGACGGTGTTTGGGATGCGCTTGGGCTGGTTTTGAAAGACCACAACAATTTTGGAAAAGTCAGGGACTAGGTTGAGGATTCTATGAGGGACGCAGGGAAAAGGGAATGACCGGTTCTTATGTGCGGATGTTGGGCTATATGGGAAGCGAGAAATAATGCAATTTTCGAAGGAAAAAGCTGGAATGTCGAAAGGGTTATACAGAGGGTGCGGGAATTGGAGAGTGAAATGACAGAGGGACAGGGGAACTTGGAGACGGAGGAGCATCAGGATAATGTAGATAGGGGATGGCAGCGACCTCGGGATGGATGGTACAAGATTAATGTGGATGCGGTTAGGGATATAGAAGTAGGAATAGGAATGGGAGCTATGTTTCGGGACGAGGAAGGACCAGTGAAGTGGGGAGTGGTCGTTCAACAACATGTGCAGCGAGAGGCGGCTATGGTGGAGGCCGAAGCTGTACTTCTTGGACTGACGGAAGCAAGGAGGGCAGGTATGTCGCATGTGCTGTTCGGAGAGCGATTGTTTAACAGTCGTGGAGGACTTGAACAAACGATAACAAGGACGGAGCGATATTCATCTTGTCTATGCGGATATTTACAATTTATGTTTGTTTTTTAGCAATGTTAGTTTTGTTTTTGCTGGTCGTTCTTGTAATAGGATGGCACATGAGCTTGTCCATTTCCGTCCATGGGAAGAAGGCAGGCGTATGTGGATAGATACCTTACCTACATACATTTCTGAGATTGCGGTTTTGGAGAGAGGTTTATCAATATAAGTTAACCCTTGAGGTTTTCCTTCAAAAACAAACAACAAATAGGTAACATGAACAAATTTAAAAACTATGGTATCATAATGAGTATCATATGTTTAATCTTCATTTTGGCTTTATTTTCATAACAAAAAATATTTATCAATCAAACGCTCATTTATTTTCATGCCAATATTATGTTAACGTGAATTATTTGATGGTTGTGCGGCAACATAAAATCATAAACATGAATTATGTATATTCCATTTTATCATAAAATGTATCACACATTATTTTAATAATCGTGCATTGCACAAGCATGAAAACTAGTTTTTTTTTTATTTGAAATCCCACAAGGAGGGATTAATCCATTCCAATAAAATCACCATGAACAAGATTGCTAATGTAACTTGGCAACTCATCCATGCTCCAGTATCGCCTGACAGTTTGTGACGAACTTAGACGGGTCAGTTCATGTGCTACCGTATTAAATTGTCTACTAACAAAAGACCACAAAACAGAATTAAAATCAACACAAATAGAAAAGATATCGTCTAACAGCAGAGGAAAATCTTATCGTCCCTTAGCCTTGGCGGAAAGCGCATCAACAAGTGTTTTACAGTCACTTTCCACTTCGATATTGGTATACCCGCGCCTCCTAGCTTTATGCACTCCCACAAGAACCGCTTCGGCTTCCGCCATACGCACCTCCGTCGTGGTTCCCCTATACTCGCTGTAAGCCCACAAAACCGCACCCTCGCTATTCCTACAAACTACTCCCACACCCGTGCCCCACCCCTCCTATACTCCCGCATCAACGTTAATCTTCACCATCCCCGCCCCTGGTTTTTTCCATCCCGTACTCGGTGTAGTGCCCGTTGTCCTTCCATCCTCCATCCTCTCCACCTCACGCAACTCCCTTATGACGTCCTCGATTCGCTTCTGAACCAGCCCCAAATCCACTCTCTCCCTCAAAAAGCCATTTGTTTCTCGCCTCCCACAACGCCCAACAACCTGTCATGAACAAATCCACCTCGTCCTCATCAAGCTCCCTCCATACATCCTCAACCCACTCCCTCACCCTTCCATATCCGTTAACGTGTCGCACCACCATCCCCAGGCTACTCCACAGTCCACCCGCCACCCCACAACCCCTAACAAGATGGAGACAAGTCTCCATTTCATGACAACATAGAGGGCAGCCAGCCTCAATGTTACGTATCCGAACCGTGAGCTTACCTCTCGTTGCTATAGCATCATGGCAAAGGGACCACATAAAAATCTTTACTCGGGGGAGTACATTCGCTCTCCATATACGATTCCAGAGTGTTTTTTCTTTCGAATTGTCCGATGTGCCTTCGTCATCCATGTCACGTTTCATAGAAGCTCGATAGGCCGAACGAACAGTATATTCGCCATCCTTCTCGAGATCCCAAACCCACGAATCAACAGGTTTCGTAGAGCTGATACGCATCCCGAGAATATATTCTTGCTCAAAGGGGAGAAAGAGCTCTTGAACCTTATTCAAATTCCACTCACTGCCATTTGAATCCCATAGCTCCGCCACCACCATATTGACATCAGCTTCCCCACGCGGTAAAATGATCTTACGAGTTTGAGAATATGGTATCCGGGGGTCCGGCCAAACCTTTGTATCCAGCCTATTTTCAATCCTTCTCCTCGCCCCAAGCATCACTACCTCTCGAGCCTCTAGGATACCACGCCAAGTGTAGCTCGGATTCATGCCCATCGCAACGCTCATGAAGTCTCCATAAGGGAAATATTTACCCTCAAAACCCGTACCATGAGACACTCTCGGTTGGTAATGAACCTCCAAGCTTGTTTCCCTAGTAACGCCATATTAAAATTATGGTAATCTCGAAACCCAAGCCCTCCCATGCTTTTCTCCTTACAAATATTCGACCAGGCCACCCAGGGGATCTTTCCCTTTCCATTCGATGTACCCCACCAGAATCGTGATACCATCGAGCGTTGTTCATCACAGAAATTAGCCGGTAATTTGAAGACACTCGTAGCATAAGTCATAATTGATTGGGCTACCGCCTTTATCAAAACTTCCCCACCCGCCTTCGAAAATAACTAGCCTTGCCATCCCTTTAACTTCTCACCCAATTTGTCTCTTATTACCCCCGCAATCAGCCGCTTAGAATGACCCACTACCGTAGGTAGCCCAAGATATTTGTCTTTGGTATCCACGGTCTCAACACCCAAACAATGAACAACCTGTTCCCTATCTCTATGCCTCGCCCCTTTGCTAAACGAAACGGTCGTCTTATCAAAGTTTATAACTTGTCCCGAGGCTGCGGCATAATCATGAAGGATCCCTTTCAGGCAGATAGCTTGATGTAGTCGAGCTTTGATAAAAACAATGCCATCGTCCGCGAAAAGAAGGTGTGTAACAACCGGTGCCGCCGGAGCTATGCGAATACCGTGAATTGACCCATTTTCAGCTGCTCTTCTAATCAAGCTTGACAAGATTTCTGCACATAGTATAAAAAGGTATGGCGAAATCGGGTCTCCTTGTCGTAATCCTCGTTGAGGTTTAAATTCAGTCAAGGGTCTACCATTTATTAACACCGAAAAGGACACCGACGAAACGCAGTGCATAACTCGTGCCACCCAATTCGAATCAAAATCCAATCTCAACAGGAGCTTTCCAAGAAAAACCACTCAACTCTATCGTACGCTTTCGACATATCCAATTTTAAGGCCATAAACCCATTCTTCGTCTTCGAGCTTTTCATAAAATGGAACATCTCGAACGCAACCAAGATATTATCTGTAATCAGCCGACCCGGGATGAACGCACTTTGGTTTTCAGACACAATCTCACCTAAAAAAAATTTCAACCTGTTTGCAAGCACCTTTGAAACTAGTTTGTAAACTACATTACAAAGACTAATGGGTCAAAAATCTACCATTCGGTCGGGAGCTTTCTTTTTAGGGATAAGAACAATATGGGTTTTGTTAATACCTGTCGGGAACGTAGCTCCACGTAGCACGTTAAGCACAGTTCTGACCACCGCCTTTCCCACAATATGCCAATAGGTTTGATAAAAGAGTCTGTTCATACCATCCGGTTCGGGTGCTTTTAGCGGGTGCATATCGTTTAGAGCCCCGATCACTTCATCCTCCGTATACTCTCCTCGAAGTATGGTGTTCATGCTCTCCGTCACCCTCCCCTCAACTCTATCCAACAGCCCTTCAAATCCTCCCGGCCGGTCTGACATAAACAGCTCCTCAAAGTAGTCCTTCGCCACCTTTTCTATAGCTTCATTGCCTTCCTGAACCCGTCCTTCATTGTCAATAAGCTTGTGAATGCGATTTCGTTGCTTTCTTTGACCCACTTTCCGATGAAAGTATTTTGTATTTCGATCCCCTTCTTTAAGCCATAGAGCCCTAGAGCGTTGACCAGAAAATTTCTTCTTACTTCAATAATTTCCCAATATCTTTAATCAAACACCGTCTTTCCTGAACTTCACGTCGTGACCGTCCTCATTCATTCAGCCTATTCAACTTTCGTCTCTTACTGCTTAAGTCTCGGGTAATTTTGCCAATACTAACCCCTTTCCATTTTTGTAGATGGTCCGCACATTGGGATAGAGCTGCAACCAAGTCAACCTCACCAGCTTGTCATGCCTCCTTAATCGTGTCTTCACACCCCTGCTACCCCACCCAAACTTGCTCAAATCGAAAAATACGACGCACCTCACGTTCCTCTATCATCTTGCCGTTCAGTTGGAGTAAAATGGGTGCATGATCCGACCATTACCGAGTCATCCACGTATCGTTACACAAAGCCCTATCCAGACGACATTGCCTATTCGCCGCATCCTCCTGCCCATTATCATAAGTATAAGCATACCCCTCAACATCGACCTCCCTAAGCTCACAATCATCCACCGCATTTTGAAAATTGGTCATTTGCCATTGCGCTCAAGACCCCCCTTTCATCTCATTTGCAAAGAGAATCTCGTTAAAATCACCAATGCACACCCAAGGGTCGGTAGATTGGCCGCTCAGTTCCCTAAGAAGTTCCCACGAAAGATGTCGATCCGCAACCCTTGGCCACCCATAGAAGCCTGTAACTCTCCAATTCTCATCCTCTCCAACCACATCGAAGTCCATATGGTGAACTGATCCCGACCTAAAGTTAAACTAGATGTGTTTTTTCCACAGAAACGCTAACCCACCCGATCGTCCAATATTATCCACTTCAATACCTTCATAATCCATAAAACTAACTTTGATTCTCCGAAATTCTTCACCGCTTAGTTTGGTTTCGGAGAGAAAAACTAAAGCGGGGGACTCTTTCCTTAATAAATTACGGAGACCGCTTACTGCATCGGGATTGCCCAGTCCACTGCAGTTAACGCTAAGGATTTTCATTGGTCCCGGCGGGGTTGTGATACCGTCGTTTGGTACCAAAATAAATACCTAAGTACTACTAACAAAAGTCAGCGGTAAGTAGGGTCGTTCTCCACAGGGAGGCTAAGTTGTTAATTATCTATTATATTTGGTCTGTCGGAAAGTCACAAATTGGGGGGGTTTTGTTTGATTGAATTAATTAACTACTTGAAACAAGAAAATAAGAAAACAAGAAGATTATAAAACTGGGTTTGAACAATTAAAAAGGAATTATGTGAGGAATCGGGTCGTCGCGGTAGTTCATGTTATGCGAAAATACTAGGTCAGTCAAATCATTGATAAGGTGGAAACGATTAATATCCTTTCGGTCTGAAATCACCCTAGACTCCCCTATCAATCTTTCGATCCAGATAGGTTATATAGATTGTCCTAAGCAAGCCTACCTACCAATCTTTCGATCCAGGTAAGGTTTTACTAGATAAACCGGTCTCATGACTGCATTCAATTAACAGATTTTTTGATTATATTGCTTATAAACAAACCTCGTCGCAGAAAATAACTACCGCAGTTTCCCTCATCCTAACATACTAAAGAAATTAGCTACACATGGCTTTGGGGACTATACTAACCATTAAGACGATAGTACAAAAAGACATGATATAAACTAATAGGGAGTAATAAAAGAATAAAAGAAACGAGAAATAAAGCAAAAGAAATTAAATTAAAAGAGGGAAGAAAGATTACAACTTAATCCGGAGTTCGAGGCAAGAAGGAAATGAAGAAGAAAAATAAATCTAAGAGTTTTTGTAAGGGGAAAAGGAATAGTAAAAGTGGTAGATCATAAGAGGTGTGTTAATCCCCTTTTATAAGAGAGATTAAGTTCCTCAAAAGTCTGACCTAAAACCCAGTCGAAAATCTAAAGCCCATTAAGGAATTTTGCTCGATCGAGTTCCAATTTTACTCGATCGAGTAAAAATCTCCAAATTCCCCTCGATCGAGTAAAGCAAGGACATTTCCACTCGATCGCGCCAATCTTTTCCATTTCGAACCTTTCCCTGTGCCTCTCACTTCACCCTCACTATCCACTCGATCGTCCCTATTATGTAGACTAGCTGGATCCTCATCAATATTAACCACCCCATTCTCCTGCTCCTGATGTGCCCCCGACATTTCCCCTTCCTCGTGCCCATGCTTATCAACCTGATTAACCTTCCGTTTACCTTTCGATAATATCGATACCTGCTGCAGTTTAGCAATGATCTTGGATATTTCCTCGCGTTCCTTGCGCTTGAACTCCTCCTCAAAGATCCCTCCTAACGCATGCGCACACTTCTGTCCCCCCTCTGCCATTATTTTAACCACTCTCCTTGGCGAGGCCCTCAAATTCTCATCAAATCGAAGCTCCCCTCCTCGTAAAGGCCATCATCGCAGTCTTTCTCGCCATGCCCTAGAACACCGCATCCGTAACAAAAAATAGGTAATTTTTCGTACTTCGCATCGAACTCTACCAACACAATTAGTTTCTATTAAAAAGGAGAAAGGTGAGTTTCGATGCTTTCAATTGTGTTTTTATATTATTTATAGATCAAAGCGTCTTACTTATGACGGGCATTATCTGTCACAAGCTGAAGACGGATAATGTGTCTCTCACAATAAGACAAGTGGAATGACAAGTGGAGAAATGAAGCATCTCATGGATATTGTCAGTTGCAGATTATAAAAGGTGCATTATCCATCTTCGCTTTATGACGGATATTGTCAGTTTTCTATAATATTTTGTGTTTATAGACATGTTCAAGACTTGTGCCCAACATATATTTCCTCAACAACATCATCTCCATCATAAATCACCACAACAATGTCTCCCACAACTTGATCATGTTCATCCTCCTTATCTTCACTTATGTATTCCCCTTTCTCATTCTCGCCATCAAAGTCATACTTGTCATCATCCAAGATTACAGTTATCATCAAAAAGAACAAATGTTAAAGTCTAATATTACCTCGTGGCCTAGTCAGCAGAATGCGGTCAAGTCATCTGATCAGGTAGAACTACTTCGTGGGCATGTTTATAAAGTCGCTACAGAGTCGATTTCTACTACTTTGGTACTAGACCTCATAAGTGACTAGGAAGGATGGGTCATCCTTTAATTGTAGTCTCAACAAACTTTTCTAATTCATTAACTAGTTTTATTAGCCGTAAAATTTGCGGGACTAGTTATATTGTCACGTTGGTTGTGTTATGTAGCCCTGGATTTGCGGTTGTACTGAACATTGATAATAAAATAGACACAAATTCTTATTTGTGACGGACATATTCGTCGCAAGGTTGCGACGGGTCAAGTAATATCCATATAGAGAGATAAGACAAAAGTAAAATATCTTGATAGTAACAAATAGTTTTGTCTTATCCACCAACATGGATAGTATTTGACCTATCGCAAGCTTGTGACGGGTATATACTCGTCACAAGGGATACTTGATGATGTCTAAAAACAACACTTGACAAATGCAACACTAGTTTATCCACTACAAGAAATACTGTACAGGGCGGCAACTTGCGTAGTCGCTAATTTGGCGACATCTGAAAAAAAAGCGGACGACGGAAAGTCGTTCCCAAATTGGCGATCAAAAATTCTATCCAAAAAAATCCGCGGGAATCCATTGGCGACGGATCTTATCCACTTGGCGACGGAAATTAGTGAAATCAGTCGCCACATTGTCCGTCGCCAAGTGTCTGATATGATTTCCGTTTTTGCTTCAACCAGTCATTTGCATATCATTCTTTCACACTTAAAAAAACGCAACACACTCACTCACTCTCTAAACCGCCGTTCACCTACCAAACCACCCACAGGCCGCAGCAACACCGAATCATCCACCACCGCCGTTCACCTACCTAATATTCCATTTTTCAGGTTTGTGATGATTGAATACCTTAATTTTTGTATTGAATATCTTAAAAGTTTTGCTATAATTTGTGATTTTAGTTAGTAGTTAGATTATTAGGATGATTTTAATAATGTTTGTGGTGTTTATTAAGTTTGTATGTGTAATTTAATTAGCCTTTTTGAAAACTAATTGTAGTTAGGGTTAGAAATTGGGGGAAATTGGGGTTTGTTAATATTAGTAATTCTAGCTAGTAATTAGATTATTAAGATGATTTTAATAACATTTTTTTTATGTTTATTAAGTTTTTATGTGTAATTTAATTAGCCTTTTTGAAAATTAGTTGTAGTTAGGGTTAGAAATAGGAGAAAATTGGGGGTTTCTTAGTATTAATTATTGTTAATGTTAATCTTGTTAGAACTTGGTTAGAAATTGTTAATGTTATTGATACGCGAGATTTAGTCGTCGATTCTCACGATCAAACACATTTATAAAACCCAAATTAGTAGTATAATAAGGTTGTCGAACACGAAGATGGTGGGGAAGTTATATAGTTATGTTTTAGTTATAACTCGAGTCGGGGTAATAAGTTTGAGATTGATTAACGACTAAAGAACAACTAAAGCAAATAAATTGAGATGAAATTGATGATTAAAGCAACTAGGGTGTCGGGGGTTACTAGGGTAGTCGATGTCAATCATGCAAAGGATAGGTGGTCTCGTCTATGTTAGGTCTAGGTCCGTCTCGTCTATCGATTTGACTCGCCTAAAATCAAACCATATCCTAGCTCTCGCTACAAACACGGTCAATTTAACATGCACACATACTCATGAGAGCCCTAGACTATCGTCTAAGACAAACAACAATAAGAATCATGCCCAACCGTCGTTGAGGCATTTCATCAAACATCTAGCATGCATACAATGAAAACCTAACAAAGATGAAATCCAAACCCTAACCCTAAACAACAAACATCAACACCAACTACCCAAGTGCACCCCTAACCCTAGCAAAAGGACTACTCACTCATGATTAGGGAAAACATGTGAACAATAGATGGGTAAATGATAAACATGTTGGATTATGGTAAGAACAAGCAAATGAACAAAAGAAACTTAAACAAATGCAATAACTAAGTAGAGATTAGAAAGATTATACCAATAGCAAAGGAAAATGAAGTAACTTGGATAACAAGATGAAAAATTCTTTTAAACCCTTCAAATTACAACCCAAAATATCCTCTACAAATGCCCAAGAAGATTACTAAAGAGATTACTAAAGAAAGATTAACAAGAATTCAAAGATTAAACTAAGATCTAAGGAGGATTAAATATTTAAGAGAGTTTTTGTAGACTAAGTGTATGCTAATGAAACAGTAAAACCCTAGAAATATGCTTAGAAATGCGTGATAACAAAATGATACAAGTGCGGGTTTATATAGTGCTCGAAATTCTGAAAAGTGACTCCCAGCCGGTCGACCGGCTGCCGGTCGGGGACCGGCTGAGAGACCAAAAATGGACTTCTGATTTTTCTTCGATTTTCTTCAAAGCCCAGGTCCCCTCAGCCGGTTGGCCGGCTGCCGGTTGGCCACCGGCTGGGGATGCAATCTTGATAATCTGACTTGAAAACAAGGGTGGCCAAGGGTAAGGGGGTCCCAGCCGGTCAGCCGGCTGCCGGTTGGCCACCGGTTGGGGACCCAAAATCCAAGGTCTGTAAAATACGTCTTCAAAATGCAAATCCAAGGCTTAGGGGCTCCCGGCCGGCGGACCGGCTGCCGGCCGACCGGCTGAGGATCCCACTATGCCATTTCAGTCTCTTTTTCTTCCATTTTGCCTTGATTTCACCACGTTTTGTTCCCGTTTCTTCATTCTCGCGTCAAGTCCTACAACATGGCAACCAAACATGTAGAAAAGAGATATCGGGCATAAAAAGGGACGAAATCGTGCCAAACGGGGGTGAAACGGGATCGAAATAAAAGGAAAACAAGGGAAAATAATGACCGAATTTGGGCTCATCAGTTAGCATTGTTAGAAATTGGATATAAATTGGGAAAATTTCTAATATTGAAGGTAGTATAAAATTAGAAATTAGGGGTTTTGTTAAATTATTGTTACTATTAAAGTTAGTACATTATTGTTAGCATTATTGAATCTTGTAAGTTGTTGTGAATATTTTTCATGAAATAATTATTGACCTAGTACCCGTTCAAGAATTACTCATTAAGAGGAATTCTTGAATAATACCCATTTTGGGACTGTCTTTGTATATTTCAAGTCACTTAGGTAGTAAACACATCTTTATGCACTACTACAAAATAGGGGTTAGAGAACTGTTGAAAACGGCTTTAGAAAACGCTCCTTAGGCGTTCTCCAACTCAGTGTTCTCTAAAGTATAGAGAACGGGCCTGAGGGGCGTTTTATATGTTATACATTAGAAAACGCCTATTGTGTAAGGCGTTTTGTTTTCTTTTACTATTGAGAATACTTACAATTTGGAGGTGTTCTCTTTCCTGTACCTTAGAGAACGGTTATCAAAGATGATAGCTCTCTATTTCATAGAATAAAGAACAGTCGAGATAGATAACTGTTCTCTAACTTTTTTGCGTTTTTAAAAACAAAACAAATATTTTTAATATTATATAACTAGTAGAAAAATGGCTTTTAACTACGGTTAAAATAGGCTTTTCTGGTAAATTTTTTTAAAAAATATTCTCACAAATATTTTTCTGGTAAATGTAAATTTTTATTAAGATAACAATTATTTACAAAATTAATGTCTAACATACATTTGTCATTACAAATTTAAATTAATACTCAACGCTAAACGGAATACGCATATTCTACTCGAGCGCATTAGCTTAACCTATAGATATTATCCAACGTCCAAGTACCATTGTACAACTCTTTGGTTTGATACACCTACACCTGCAAAGAATAAAAAAAATCAAGAGTGAAGTTATACACGGTCACTCATTTTAACTGAACTTTTGCTTCCACACCCCTCTTTGCCAAGTAAGAATACTATGTTTAATATAGTATAACAGTAAAAAAAAAAAGGCATAACAGTAGACTGTGGATAGTAGGACGTAGGATTACGAATAAGAATAATGTATCCCATTCTGCAGCCAAGGGATCTTCGAACTTCTTTGAACCCTCTGCTTCCTTCTTGCCTTGCTTTCTAGGGCTGGGGCAAGAGCCTTTTCGTTTGGTCTTTGCTCACATACTAATCGTTTCATAGCTTTCACGCTTTCCAGCCTACCCTTATCATATTCTAAATAAAGAGGCGCTCATGTTTTATACTAGCCCTCGATAAGACACATGGGTCTTAGACCTACAACTCTACATTCCTTACTCGTGCTCATGATATGTAAGAATACACTCAAGCCAAGGCACATGTGCCCGAGAAGGGAGTATGACAGGGAGTCATCTCTAAAGGCTGCAATTTTGCTACAAGCTCTGACTTTGACAAGATCATAAAAAAGCTAGACCACTAAGAATGCTGGCAGTGAAAACTACCTTAGCGTGATTAAGGTTCAGAATCCAACTCATATAAGATAAGAGGGAAGGCAGTTGATTTTTGAATGCCGGAATACCAAGTCTGGGCAGGATGAATCTAAGTGTGGGTCTGCAAGTGACTATGGAAACAAGCGACCAATTCTCCTAAGAAACGGCCTCATTGATGAAACATGACAAAAGGAATGAAAACAACAGAGCAAAGAACAAGATGATCACCAATTTAAGAGAAGTATAAGAGTAAACAGGAATTTACCCAAACGGTGGTTATCCATATCAACATCCAAAAAAACTCCATGAGTTATCTCAGGCTCCTCGTCTAAATTCTGCATTACCTGCAGAAAATAGAAAAAATCCCCACAGATCAAACAAAGAACAAACATTTCACTGATAATAACAAAAGGAATACATCAGGTTCAATTACATCAGTGGCAATGCTTTGCTAGCTGCTTCCAGTTTTGCGCTACCATAACTTTGTCCATAGACGTGTTGCTCACCGGCAGATCGTCGTAAGGTAATATAAGCATTCTTTACTTATATTTAACTTATTCTCTGAGTGACGAGTCTTAACTTATACTCCGTATAAGCAACTAGGGACATCAAATTCAATAAACAAATATCACCTGTTTGGAAGAGATAGGAAAGGAGGAGAGAAATAAAGGGGTGAGGGATAGCCGGGAAATGAAAAGAGAATGAAAATAATAACCCTTACCATTTAACACGTCACCACTCTTGAAAATATACAAGCGCCATTTAACATCAGGTTTACGAGCATCAGGAGGTTCATTGAATAATAGAGTAACCCTGCCATATACGATATCAATAAATTAGAACTTAGAAGAGGATTGTGTTCAACTATATGTCTAAAATATACCTATAGTTGATAGTTTCAACTACTCCAAGTGCTTGTAAAACACAAAACTAATCCCAGTGCAATTGACAAAAGCACAAAGATGAATTCTTCCTAGGATGACAAGCGCATCCAAGATTTACGGAAGTACACTAGATATTCTATCGATCGTTTTAGCTGTTGTGACACTAATCGTGTGATACAAGAAGCATCAGAAACCTGTTTAGACACAGATTATCATTGAAGATGGTAACAATCTTGTCATTCAGAAAATACCTCTAACTCGATTGGTTTCTCCAGCAAGCTTTCCAGATAGTTCAATTGAAGGCTTTGCCTGTAAAGAAAAAAATAGCAGAAGCGATACAGTAACCGACTAGGGTCAAGTTATTTCGACTGATGGGTCAATTTAAGTCTCTATAGGGAGTGATTATAGGTGGTGTGAATTGCTTATCAGAAACTCACCCCCCAACAATCTCATAAATCATAATGTCATTCAATTAATTAATAATATAATAAGATGGTCTTACCCAAGAATTGATATTTTGACAGAATGTAATGTATTTCAAGAATTCAAGGGCTTTGTTACTTACTTCATGCAAGAAATCGGCGACTCCTTTTCGGCCAGGACACCAAAATCCAACCGCTTCAAAGAAGTCGAGAACGTGTTCTCGAGGACCTTGGTACACAACTTGGGCATCAGAGAGACGGATCATATCGTCAAAGAGGTGCAGGTTTCCAGCCCTAATATCTGAAAATGTTTTCAGATTATTATCAGAAGACTTACAGTAGTTAATTAATAAGTTGAAAACAGTAGGGAAGAGTTTATGATAAAGTACCTTTAGGATGTAATCTGTGATAACACTCTCTCCCTGCCCCTGAACTGCTGCCGAAAACATTATATTGTCTGATATAAGTTAAGTTGTAATTTATACACAATGAATCATGTACGAGATAGTATTACATGTAAGATTAATCCAACTCGATACATGTTCTTCCTTATACTCCGTATTTTTTTAATGAGTTGGTTAAATATGTAATAATTCTTATATAAATGAACTTTGTGATTTATAGAACAATTTTATTATTTGAGACACAATTATAATCACGTCAGACTTATATTTACCTGTGGGCTGTGGCATGTCGACTGAATATCGTACTTCATCAAAGGTAATTAAATGTTGCTCAAAAGGAAGAATCATTCCTTTTTTTTCTTAATTTCTTTTGCTGCTTGAACAATAATTTTGCTCCCATTTCTACAAAAAATTATTAGTCCACAGAGAAATTCCTTATATTGAGAAATAAATAAGCCTAAAATATTATTGGAGACTGAATAAACAAAAAAACAATAATAAACATATCAAACAGTCCCGTGTATGGCGGCGAATCAAAGAGGTGAGTACCATTCATGTTGTTCGTCTTAGCATCATTATCATTTGGGATTGCTTATGCAGTCTTGAATGCTGCATAGGTACATAATGCAATGTTAGTCTTATGTATAGGACATTACCAAATGCCTCAAAGAAAGCACTTCTACAATGAGTATGCATGTCAAGTGTGAATAACCATACTTTTATGCTGAAACCAAAGAGGACGCTTTATCTAGGTTAATGACCGTCTTTTCCATGAATGAGATCATTCCTCACATTCCAAATTGCCCAAGCAATCATCCAGCTGCTCTCTCCGTTGTTCACCCATCATTTCGAACAAAGGTCACATAAATATAGCTCCTCAGAAAACGTATGCAGTTATGTCAAGGTTTATATTGAAATTACGGAGTAAAATTTGAACCAAAAAATTTATCTAGACCATTAGCACATAAATCATAGAAATATCTCCTAGATGTAATTATAACTTAGTTCTATAATGGAACTGCCAAGTCAAAATGCAAGCCAGCAAAAACACGCTCCAAATTGCGGTATGTTATCTAGCTTAAATGACTCATATATAGAAGATTGCCTAATTGGTTAATCCCATGCATACTCAAGGTAAGGGAAGCATCAAGCTCATGGCAGGAAAAGATGTTCATGTCTCGACCAAACCCAATCGAGTCAGATATCGCACGCTATAACTTTTTTATCTTACTTGTTTGGTTCTTATTATACGCTATTATTTGCTATACTTTTTGGAAACTAAGTTCACTTATTTTATTTTAGTGCTTTATGTTTTTGATGTAAGATCCCTAGCGAATACTAAAGTTGCTGCCGATGCTTCTGATGCTACTGCTATTGATGCAGATCCTGCTCCTAGTTCTGAACTGTGAATTCTTGTAGTCTATCCATCTCGTATAGCAGATAACGCATGTCTTACCGATCCTAAAAGAGTATTGATGATCATAGAGGACAAGCAGCTAAAATACTACACCCATCCCTCATCGGGTCAAACTAGCTAAGGAAAAAAGATTAAGACTACAGGAGATCTAGCGTATGTGTATAATGAACATTCACATACATCTCTATATGCTCTAACTGCCTACTCATAACACCTCCATGTACTGCGCACGTTCCACTGCACAAGCGAGTGCATAAGCAGTGTCAGCGGATGCATAACCAAGATATGAGATTCTTCATATTCCTATAGTAAGTATAAGAGATCAACCTGGTTATCATTAGATGCGTATACTTTTTTTGAACAAGAAGCATATAGATAGTTAATTGTCACACGAGACTTCTCTTTATAGGCAAGGATGCTCGGTAAGGTAAAAATACAGTGGCATAAGTTAAACTTATTAAATATAGCTAGCTCTTTCTCATACTATAATAGGGCAGATAGACAAGTTACAGGCGCCTAAAGCACATTAGCAGTCGGTTTACTCCGAACAATCTGTAAGTAAGAACTCCGCACACCGCTCATGATTGCTTTTAATAGACGTACGTTGTAGTAATCATCCTCTTATCTTAATACATAATCTTTTTATGAATTATAGGCAGCTCTCGCCCCCTCCCCTTGAGATATTATAAACCGAAGTAATAGGAAGAATGTCTAATTAGTTAATCCCATCATCGTCATCATCAACAAGATGGGCAATTATATCAAAAGACGAATTGAAAACTAACACAGTTGAATAAGATGAAGGAATTAGGGTTTACTTCAAATTGAAAACGAAAAATTAGATAAGAATATCAAACTTACCAATTGGAGAGGATGAAGGACATGAGGATGCAGCGAAATTGAACAAGATGCACAGGGCCGTCTCCGAGATTTCGGGGGCCCTGTGCGAGATTTTAAAAGTCGGCCCTATTACTTTATAAATTACTTTGTATACTTATAAAAATTATAATTTGAAATTATTGTTATCCCGTTTTTTTTTTATAAATTATTTAGAACTTTATTAGTTAAACTAAAAAAAGCCTTTAATGTAAAGTATGTTCGATTTATCTTCCATGACTAACATATAAAAGTAACAAAATCAAGAAACTTATGAAAGATATTTTTAATAACGGATTTTCTAAAATATTGGTGAAAGTATCTCATGATAAAAAAACTCATATTTACCGAAATAATCTCATAGTTATTACTATAATAAGGAGTCGTTTGGTTCGGCATGCGAAGATAAAAGTCTCAGGAAGATTAAATTCATATGAACTTGAAAATCACGTGAATTATGTAATTGTTGTTTGGTTGAATGTAGGAACTTTAATTCATGCGGGAACTTCCAGTTACCGGCAACCAAACAAGACTTCATTTTCCCACTTCCCATGATTTTCCAATTCCCGTGATTTTGGAAGGCGACCAAACAACCCCTAAGTGAAATAATGTTGCAAATCTTTTCTTATTTAATTAAAAGTTAGAAGATGCTGAAAAATAATATAAAATGTAAATATGGGAATTCGAACCTGTGTTACCTCACACAAGACCCTACAGCCAAACCATTGAGACAAATTGATTTCTATGCTGTTCTATTGCACCAAATAATATAAAATATGTGTTTTCTTATCTATTGGGCCCTCAAAAATTTGGGGCCCTGTGCGGCCGCACGGCCCGCACATGCTAAAGGCCGGCCCTGAAGATGCAGAGAAATTGAAGAGGATGCAACACGTAAAATTTGAGCAAGACAGTAATGTGCAGGAAGCTAATAAGGAAGAAGCAATTAAGTCTAAATCGCCTTATTGATCTCGCGGTTCGATATAACATACAGTATATAATAATTTTGACAATTAATAATTAGTAATTTATAATTAATAATTAATTAATTAATAATATAATAATAGGAATAAGAGTAGGGCTTTTCTTGTACCCATCAGGCCATCAGGCCATCACATAGATAACGCTTCTTATTTCAAGCGTTTTATATTGGTTATTATATTAGCGTTTTACATTATAGTTTTAAATAACACATTTTTGTTTAGAACGTTCTCTATTAATCTAGAAGATACTTATCCAATTGAAGTGTTGTCTATCTAGTGTTACTTATTCCATTAATTGTAGTAGTGATGATTTTATTAATGGGAAAAAAGTTTGGTGATAATTCTTTTAATGTTCTTTGAATACATATGTGAAATACAAATTTATTTCACATTGTGTATTTCGAAAACTGAGGGGAATTGCTGCCAAATTTTCCTCATTAATAAATCACAAATGTGTGTTTACTATTGACTTGAAATATACATTGATGAGTTTAGGTTGGAGTAATAAGGACGACCCAATTAAAATCTTAAAGTATTGACTTGAATTCTTGAAGTTATTTGTTGAAATATTATTGAATATGTGTGCAAAATATATCTTCGCCTAGCACAAGTAACGACATACAACAAAAGATTGGTGGGCGGTAATTAAAACAAAGACGTGATCACAAGTCGATACATCCTTTTTCTAAGAAGAAGTTGTATCAGAGGCAATTATGTCTCAGTTGATCATGAAGTTATTTATGCAAATGAGATAGAAGCGGAAGAGGAGTTAGAAGAGGATGAAGGGGAGGGGGAAGATCAGTTACAAGAGAATCACGAGGAGGGGAAAATGTTCAGGGAAGGAAGAAGAAGAAGATGACGAGGAGGAGAAGGAGAAAGAAGAAGAAGATGATGATGATGATGATCGATGATGATGATGATGATGATGATGATGAGTAAAATAGTAGGAGATTAACATCTTCTTATATATTTGTTTATGTTCTATTTTTTTAATATCTTACTAACATTTATTCTGTTATATATATATATATATATATATATATATATATATATATATATATATATATATATATATATATATATATATATATTCACATTTTTTTTGCAATTATAGTTCACATGGCTCGTGGAGGAGGTAGACAACGGGTGCGGTTGTAGTGGTAGTGCGGGTAGTAGCTCCGCCCAATCGCATGAGGAGGAGGAGGATGAAAGTTCTTTATCCGAGTTGAGTGAGGAGAAAGATGAGGTATATGTTCTCCGC
Source organism: Silene conica (assembly GCA_029255685.2). Lineage (NCBI taxonomy): Eukaryota > Viridiplantae > Streptophyta > Magnoliopsida > Caryophyllales > Caryophyllaceae > Silene > Silene conica. Next base: position 8,768,117 of record CM055319.2, read on the forward strand.
CATACTGATGGCAGGATTATCATTGATCCGATGGGTCTTTGGTAATTTTTTATTCACCGTAATTTGTAATTTTTTTTTACTTGATAATTTTTTATTCAATCTATCTAACTAACATGCATGTTTGATTTCAGGTTTAAACATTAAACGGTGATTCGTGGCATCACCTCAAGAAGATTGGCCTATTTATTTTGAAGTAACATGTTGGTGGATTTGAAAATGGATAAACAACATTGTTTTTTGTCGCGAAAACGAAAATCTAAGTGACCTATATGAATTCATTTTCACTCAATTTAAAAACACTAAAAAGGCGTTTGCTAGATTCAATATTTTTAACCCGAAATTAAGAGATCAAAATACATAAATCTTCATAAGATGACCTATACCCCATGGTTGGTCCCAATTAAGACGGGGCATGCAGGTCAACACATGAGGATGTGGAATCTTTCGAAACGATACGGAAAACTTCATCTCAACCTATTACTTCCCATGTGGAATTTGTTCGTCTATGAAGGCAGAGTTACTTGCCCTTCTAGCAGAATTGGAGAAAGCTAAATCGATGCGCATACCGAAACTTCTTATTCATATAGATAACTTATGTTGCTTCAATATGATTAATAATGACCAACTAATTAGCAATAAACAGAAGTTTATTGTTGAACGATGCCGAGAACTAATCAACAAAACATTACGGAGCATCAAACTGGAGCACACTTACTCCGAAGCAAACAAGGCCGCAGACTTATTAGCTAATCGAGGAACTTCTGCAAGCACGATCCTGATGAGTCCCAAATTGGTCGTTATTTTCATTATCTTTTCTTTCATTTTGATCCCGTTTCAACCCCGTTTTGCGTGCCTTTGCTTGATTTTGTGCCCATTGCCTCGATTATGCCTATTTGGTTTCCATTTGGTCGTTATTTTCATTATCTTTTCTTTCATTTTGATCCCGTTTCGATCCCGTTTTGCGTGCCTTTGCTTGATTTTGTGCCCGTTGCGTCGATTATGCCTATTTGGTTTCCATTTTGTAGGTATTGAGGCGGGAGCGAAGAAACGGGAGCAAACGAGACAGATGTATTGCAAAAAGTGAAGAAATTGAGAAGAAAAGAGCCCATGCCCTCTCAGCCGGTCCCAGACCGGCGGCCGGTAGGCCGGCTGGGGGCCTCCATCACAAGAAAACCAGGAAAAATCAGAAACTTGAATCGGGGACCTCAACCGGTGGCCAACCTGCAGCCGGTCAGCCGGCTGGGACCCATGCTAAATACTTAGCCAATTTTCAAGACGCAAGAAATCAGATTCTGAGGATTGCATTTATTCTAAGACGGTTCCCCACCGGCGGCTGGCCAACCGGCTTAGAGGACCTGTGCACTTGAAGAAAAGAAAGAAAAATCAGAAACTTGGAATTTGACCCTCAGTCGGTACTATGCCGGCAGCCGGCCCATCGGCTGGGTCTTAGGTGTGATTGAAGAAAAGTTTCAGAAATACGGACCGGCTAAGAGTCCGTTTTCAGAATTTCGCACACTATATAAACCCGCACTTATATCATTTTCATTTACGCAACTTTTATATTAAGAACACGCATCCCTAGGGTTTCTACTGTTTTATTGTTCTTCATTTTAGACTCAAAAACTCAACTCGTTCACGTAATCTTCCTTTAGTTTACATAATCTTTTAGTTAATCTCTTCGTTTATCATCCTTAGTTTGTTCTTAGCACTTTCATTAGTTTACTTTTGGGATTTTGGTTGTAACTTAAAGTGATTTGAGAAGATCCTTCCTTTTGTAACCCAAGTTCCATACTTTATTCAAGCAATTGGTATAATCTCTCTTCTTTACTTAGTTATTTCAATAGTTTGCACTTCCTTTAAGTTTTCATTATTCAATTGTTTATATTTGTCTTGTTCAACGTGTTTAGCATCTATTCCTCATATGTTTACATGTTTTGCCTAAGTATGTGTGAGTAGATTATTTCTAGGGTTAGGGGGACTTATGTTGGGTAGTTAATGATGGTATATGCTTAGTCTTAAACTAAATTACTCATTTGCAAAGGTCATTCATATGTTCGCATGCTAGGTGTTCGATGTATTGTCACAACGATGGCGGGGCTTTAAATTGTCACATTTGTAGTCTTTAGCGACAGTTCGAGACTTGCTTATGTTTGTTCTTATGTTGGTTAAATGAATCATAGCGATATCTAGGTTAACCTCGACCTAAGGCGAGTCGACTCGAAAGACGAGACGAGCTGAGACCAATGCTTTGAGTAGTTTAGTTGACCGATTTGCATGTTTCGTTGACCACCCTTCATATCAACTAGGGCTGAGCAAAACCGGATATCCGATCCGGTTTTGGAATCCGGATCGGATATCCGAATTTAAAATTTTCAATTTTGAAGATCCACATCCGATCCGAATTTATTGGATATCCGAAAATCCGGAATCCGAAAATCCGGATATCCAGTTCTCGAAATCCGGATTTTATCCGGTTCTGAATATTTACATTTTGCAACGATAATGGGCCTATTGGGCATTTTCCAGTGGGCTTTTGCAACCAAAAACTAAAAGTCCATAACCCATTTTGAGGGGTCTTCATCTCTTCGATGCCATAAAAGTATAAAACCATAAATTACAAGTCTTTAAATTACAATTTCCGATCTAATAAATTACAAGTCCGATAAATTATAAAATTACAAGTCCCATAAATTATAAAATAACAAGTCTTTATTACAAATTTTAGAACACATCTTCAACCTTCGTCAACAACGATCTCAGGTTGCCCCAACTTCAAGTCTCCCATATCTGCCATTTCGCATTTACAAACATAATTAGTATGTGCCTCTACACTAACGCTCAGTAAAACAGTAGGACTAGAATATTCCTTTTCACATTCTTTTACTTAACTCATCCGTTCCTATGGATTAGTACTAGAATCTTTCTTTCTCGTTTATGAGTTCTGACCTCAAATAGAAGAGTAGAGCTGACTTTTACTCTGTAAACAAGAAAGAGGGGAAAACTAGTCCTCTCTGATAAAAAAGGATCAATAGGAGTAAGCTTACACAGGTAACAACAAAAGAGAGTTTATATAAAACCAACCAAATAAACAACTGGCTTTGCTGTTAGCAATTGAAATGTATTCAGGACCTCCACTTCAGAAACTCATTAATTGGAACAGTAGGCAGAAACTTGCGGAAAAACCAGTACCAGAAACTTGCAGAAAAAACACTAAAACAGTACCAGAAACTTGCAGAAAAAACTAACAAACAGTAGGCAGAAACTTGCAGAAATAAAATGGACTCACCCTTTTCGATTTTGTCCATATCAAATAATGTATCCTCAATGCAAAGCGGGGTCCCAGCAGTACGGAGCCAATCTTGTGTACATAAAAGAGCCTCCACCATTCTTTGAGATAAACATGTACGGAATGAATCTAGAACCCGACCCCCCGTGCTAAAAGCGGACTCGGAAGCAACCGAAGAGACCGGAATAGCAAGTACATCACGGGCAATCAAAGAAAGTACAGAATATCTTTTTTGGTTATCCTTCCACCATTGTAGAAGGTTAAAATTTGATTCTCTACTTTCTCGAGGTTCATCCAAATACTTTTCCCATTCTGTTTTTTTTCCCAACATCTCCATCACCCACATCAAGGTCAAACCCATAACTCAAAAGTGCACCAAAGTTAAAAGTATCATCTTGTTTATTATCCTTAGGATGAGGATTAGTTCTAGTGGTGTTGGTGGAATTAGAAGATGAGGCACCTCCCTTTGATTGAGTAGGAGTAGAATACTCCTCAAACAAGGTTTGGAAGAAATATTTGATATTCAAGCTTAAAAGTTTACCCCTCTCTTCACCATATGCTCTCCTCACCATCCAGTCAACACCAACAAACTTCCACCTTGGGTCAAGTATTAATGATATAAATAAAAACAAATTCAAGTTATCAATTTTGCCCCAATACTTGTCATACTTGACTTTCATTTTACATGCCATGTTTTTAATGCCTTCATCTTCATGAATGAGATGCTTAGAGAGCACCTCACCAACACCAAATATAACCTCAACATAAGCATTACTAGTGACATAAAGAGAACTCGACATTTTCAAAGTGGCATCATAGAAAACCTTCAAAAAGGGTAACAAACTAGCCACTTGCTTCCACTCCTCACTTGTAACATCATCACCATGCTTGCTCATTTCTTTTTGAAGAGTGGAGTCTTTCACATATAAATTACCAAATGCCTTCTTAAAGATTAAAGAAGACTCAAGCATCAAATAAGTGGAGTTCCACCTTGTCTCGACATCTAAACATACACTACTTTTACTTTCTATTTTCTCCTCTAAGACACATGCCTCAAATTTGTTCCTTCTAGCGGGTGATGAGGACCTTACATATTTACAAAAAGCACGAATTTTAACAACTGCTTTTATAAGATCATGTAAACCATCCTTAACCACTAAGTTTAAAATATGGGCAGCACATCTCATATGTAAGTATTTCCCTTGCATTAAATCAGTTTCTGAAATATTAAACTTTCTCCTTAAATAATCAACGACAACATCATTAGAGCTAGCATTGTCTACCGTCACAGTCAATATTTTTGTCAAATTCCATTCAGACAAACACTTATCAATCGTTTGACCAATTATCTTTCCCGTATGACCAGAAACTTGACAAAAGTTAATGACTCTTTTATGCAAATTCTAATCAGCATCAATGAAATGAGCAGTCAGACACATATAGCTTAAGTTTTGACCAGAAGTCCACAAATCAGTAGTAAGACACACCTTAGAAGACAAAGTTCCAAAGAAATCATACAACTTTTTCCTTTCCTCAATGAATAAACTATAACAATCTTTAGCAATAGTAAATCGAGAAGGAACGGTAAATTGAGGATTCATCTCTTTGCAAAATGCTAAAAACCCAGCTTTTTCACAAGTGAGAAAAGGCAACTCATCCACAATCATCATCTTAGCAAGCGTCTTTCTGATTTTATCATAGTCATAAGCCCATAATGTTGGAATACTAACTTTTTCAGAGGTTCCGTCTTCATTGACAATGGTAGTGGTCTCAAAATTAAGTAATTTTTGTTTTATATCAACATTGGCAGACACATTTGGACACTTTTTAAGATGTCCAGACAAAGTACTAGTCCCATTAGATGATTTGCAATTAACAGATTCATCACAATATAGACACACGGCAGTCACTCCACTTTTAGACCTTTCAAAATGATCCCAATAACGAGATCAATTTTTTCTGAACTTACTCATTTGAGGAATTGTTGGTGGTTTACCTCTCTTTTTGGTAGTTGGTGGTTCAGAGCTGGTTCTCGCCTTTTTAGTGGACTGCTCTTCACCAACATCATCGTCTAGATCAATGTATCTCGCATCACTATTGTCATCATAACTGGATGTCATCTGCAAACAGAAAAGCCAGCAACTAATGTAACAAACAGAATGAACATAGATATATTACAGAATGACTAACAAACAGAATGAACATTGAGTGACTGGAAACGCAGTTAAATTGTGTAAATGCTTATTACTAGATGTTTTGTGTTCGACATGGTACACGAAAGTTTAGATTTAAAGAGACCAGTTTAACTAAGTGATTACATGAAACAGAATGAACATTAAGTGATTAGATAGAAATGCAAGTCCCTATTTCAGAGACAGGTTGTGTTTGCAGGAGCAGCAAACATGGCTCTCTAGATACTACATTTGGTTTATATAGAAACGAAGCCAGAAGTTGTGAAGCTCATTCAAGGGGCTATGTTGCCTCGAGTCCAAGCTCGTATTTCGAAACTTAAGCATAGAATAGATAAGCTATGTGAAAGACCATGACAAGAGAGCCATATACCTCCCAAACTTTACAATATTCAAACAAAAGACAGAGAAATAGAACCATCAATGGTCAGGTAAATCCAAACTGATGAACATATAACATGTGAAGAGTGAAGACATTAAAGTAGTTACTACGTCGCAATCATATACGGATGATGTCAAATCTAAGAAATCAATGGTAAATTGTGTTAATACGGAGTAATGTTTGAGGCTGAACAGAGCTGAACGTCGGCTTAACAAAGGAGAAGGGTAGGTTGTCCTAGTGGTTTAGCCATGAATTGATGTTACAGACCATATATTTTACCCGTTTCAAATAGTTGAAAGATAGCAAACGCTCAACCACAAAATATGGAGGTCGAAGCCTGTACTTCTACCCCACCAAAAAATAAGTACAATTATCGTTTCCTTTCCCAGTGTAACACTAATTCAAAGTTCAAACTATTCTGACAAACCAAACAACAAAAGAAATTGACTAAACGAAGGAGAATACTTACAATATGTCGGTTTTAATGAATGATGAGGACAGATCTGATGATTAATGATGAGAAAACAAACGAAAATGATGATGAAATATGATGATTTGGTTATCAGAGATTGAAAGAGACTAAGAGAGGGAGGCGAGAACTAAGGTCTGAGGCTAGGGTTTGAGATTGAAAGAAATTAAAATTAGAAAATGACGGCTGAATAATGAGATTATTAGGTTTGAGCCTTTGAGGGTTTTAGATTTTTAGTGAGATTATTAGGTTAGGCCCATTTGGGTTGAGTTTAGAGTTTGGAGTTTGGATGATATTTTATTTTACGTTCTTTTTTTTTTTTTTTAAATAAAAATTAAATTCGGATCGGATTCGGATATCCAGTTTTATGAAAATCTCGATCCACATCCGGTCCATTTTATTCGGAAAAAACCGGATCGGATATCCAATTTACACAATATCCATATTTTCGGTTTTTTTATTTCGGAATTCGGATCGGATTCGGATCGGAGTTCGTATCGGACTTTTTTTGCTCAGCCCTAATAGCAACCCCGACACCCTAGTCTCCCTTTATTGATTTTTCGTCTAGCATATTTTTTTTACTTAGTAGTTTATCATCTTTCTCAAAAACTTATTACCCCAACTAAACTTTTACTCGAACCGAACTAGGCTTTTATCCCCACCATCCTTGCGATTGAAAACCCTATTATACTACTTAATTTGGGTTTATAAATATTGTTTGATAGCGAGAACCGATGGCTTTAATCTCGCTCATCAGATCCCTATTTATTTGCATTCTCCTTTTAATGAGCTTAAAAGCATCCTTCGGATGATATTTTGGGGTTGATATTCCTTGTGTACCAGTTATTCTTTAGTTAAGGGTTTTCCCCTTTTTTGTTCAAAAAAACAGAATTGTTTTTTCACATACGGATTTTACTCATTTACATACACTTTTTCATAAAGTTTTCACATCCTACTCTTTTTGTTAAATATAGTCAAAACAACTCTTTATACATCTATCTTTCCTTAATATTGGATCTAACTACTTGAAAACTTAAGCAATTGATTATAATTCTCCAATTAGTGAAGCAATGTTGCTTATTAGCGATCATTAAGTCGTTTTATTGAAGGTATTAACCATTTTTATTGAAATTGATTACCGACGTTATTGATTAGGGTTAAGATTTATGGGTGGTGAATGACACATGTGGTTAACGGTAGTTCAGGCTATTTGCGGTTTTAAAGGGTGGTCAGCGTCGGATTTGTGGGCTGGGGTTGTTAGATGGGACAGGGAGGTGAACGGAGATCTGGTTAGATGGAAATAGTGGTGACCGTTTGTCGACGGTGGGTAAAGGAGGTGTTCGATGTCGGGGTTTTCGTTGTAGGTTGTTGATTAGGACAAGGGGTTGTGAACAGAGGTCAGGTGGTAACGAGGTCGTCGGCGTCGAGGCTAACAGAGTGCTTGGCATGCTAGTATGCTACGGTGTTTCATTTGTTTTGATTTTTCTTTTTTTTTTCTTATTCTTGATTAATTTATTTTGAGTTTTCTTTATTAATTGGTTCAACTTAGTGAACAAAGTATCTTGTTGATTGATTGATGTTGGTTGATTGGTGTTAGTAATTTGGTGGTTGAAGAAGATGAAAAAAGGAAGAAAAAAAATCAAATGAATGAGGGAGGGAAAAAATGATAAGGGTAGTATGGTAAAAAGCGTATGTAAAAGAGTAAAATTCGTATGTGAAAAAACACGTCTCAAAAAAATCACAAATTTGTAGTTTTTTAGAAATTATTTTTGCTGTGTGTTTAATCTCTTACTAGTTTTACGCCCGTGCAAGAATGCACGGGTTGAATTTTATTAAAATGAAAAAATTAATGAGTTCAATATCTTTAATAAAAATATTATTTAAGTATTATAGTTTTATCGATTTAAAAACTGAAGAGCAATTAGATACTTAACTTAGACGTAAGCAAAAACAACGCATTAGCTCGACATTATAAATATACACAAATTTATTTAGGACGACGCCATCTGTTTAAGTTTAGGAAGGGTCAAATATATATGTAGGATAATAAGATAAAAGTAAAATATTTGTCCTATATACCATGAGAAGTAGAACTGGTCCGTTTTAAACATAATACGGATAGTAGCTGATAAAAATATATATATATAGATATGAAAATATATTTGCTGTTTAAATGTTAAGTTTCTAACCATCGTAATTAACCCAAATTATTATTGGTTCGACTCTCCTACTACCCAAAAACAATTCGACCATAAAATATATTTTTTGTTTTTTGTTTTTCAGATTTTTTTTGGACCGTTCTATATCCTATTTTATTGAAATGTTGTATACTGTTATTTATATTTTCGATGAACAATAATTTGATCGTATCGTATTTTACTATGACGAAATGTAATACTGCAATCGATTATGTAATTAGGGATGATAATTCTGAATTTAGGAGTGAAAGAAATTAAATCAAAATAAAAGTTAGTGGGTGGTTTTTTTTTTCCGTATGTGAAGGAACCAATCAAAACCACTTAAATTCTATTCCTTTTATATGGATAGATTCTCTATAAAATTGATGTTTTGAATTAATGAATTTATATTATCCATGGCTAACTTTTTTTTGAAATTGGTTATAAAAATTGAAGCGGATAAACCGGTGTACAATTCCAGTTGGCATAATCAGAAAAACCGATTAACCGAATTAATCCGAATCAAACTCCGCGTATAAAAAAAAGCAATTTTTAAAACCGGCGGGGATAACCGGTTGTACACCAACTGCTATGGGCACCCTGATAAATTGAGAAAGTCAAAAACGCGGAATTGTTTCCCGTTAACATTTTGTTCCCCGCCTAACTGAACAACTTTATAGAATCCCCTCCAAGAAACTCAGCTCACCCTCACAGTATCGAAATTTTTCACACTCCCATCAAACCTTTCTTTAAAACACACGCGCACGCGCACACTAATTAACAACATATCAAATTGCTTACGCTATTTCTTCGACTTTCTTCTTCTGCTACTATAATGCCGGAAATGTACGTATTAAAGTACGCATCACTCTTGATTAATCTAATCGCTGTCTTTCAAACAATTATATCAACTAACCCAGGTTTTCAAGCAATTTTGCATGATTTGCTTTTGTGTTTTTTTCGAAATTATCACTGCGCTCTTATATGGAAATTTTTCATCATGTTTTGTCGTATTCGTAATCGATCATATGAATGATTTTTGTGTGTTTTAACGCAAATCTGAAGAACAGAGCTAGCAAATGCAGCTAGTTTAGAGAGGAACTTGAAGATGATGAAGATTTGTTCGAGACGATCTATAAACGTATTTTTTTAAACTCACATCGCCTCGGTTAATTTGAAGTTGCTGATATTTTTGAGCTAGAATTTATGTTGCTTAGTTGCAAAATTTGTAAATTTTGAACTTATCGATTTTCTTAGAACTTAAATGCTTGATTTTCAAGTTACTTATATTCTTAGAGGTTGAATTATGTTGTTTAGTTGCTTAATTTGTTTGATTTTATTATTTAAGTTCAATACGCGAATTTTAATCCACAAGTTCATCTGACGTTTATTTCTCTTGTATTGTTATTGTGTATAAATGTAATTTAAGTAAGTTTTATGTTGAGTAAGTTTTAGGGAAAACTTAATTAATTTTCTGTTATAATGTATCGTGCTGTAAGTTTTGTAATATACTCAAGTTTCTGAGATAAATTCAGTAATATTGCAAAATTCACTCTGAATTCTGCTCGCAGATACATAGGAATTCATTTATGATGTTGAGGATGATGAGAATGGTCCTATGCAAATCCGTGTGTTTTTGGAAGTTTACGATCCAAATGATGTTAAAAATCATCTGGTTAGTACACTTGATTATGAGGTGTGCATGACTCTTGAAGATTGCGAGCAGTTACCAAATATGGTTTTAGAAGTCATTGGGTAAGATGAAGTCCCAAATCCATGTGAGATCTTTTATGAAACAAGCGTGAATTGAGCAATTCGTGGATACGTCAGTATGCCAACATCGTACAAATCCCTTATTACAAAAACTGATCGCGTTCTTGTTGGGTGGCCACGCAACTTAATTTAGTTTCACCCTTTTTCAAGTAACCACTATCTTCTAATATTAAACACAAATTATAGTTTTCACCATAATTTTCCAAAATTATGTTAACCATTCAATTTACCTTAAATTATAACTATAAATAAAATTTTATAAATTTTTATTTTGACAAAATTATTTTAGATTCAATAAATTATATAGCAAAAAATTGGAAACAAAAAAAAATAATAACAATAATCGTGGCAAATTACTAATAAACGTAACAATATTTGTGGCCAAATACTAATAATACGTGAGAAACGTTTAATAAATTATGGAAAATATATTTTGACTATATATTATAACAATATATGTAATTGATTAATACAACTTTTTTTTTCTCACAAGACTATTTTACAATAAGTCCCTCTTAAGACGAATATATCCGTCTTAAATTAAGACGGTGATATGAAACAATCAGAAATAACAGAATCAGTAAGACAGTTCATCAATTTTGTTATTGAGTTGTTGTGAATAAAAATGGCGGGAAAAGTAGTTTGGAAAGTTGTTACACTAAGTTGATATAAAAACATGTAATTACCTAGAGTTTTGGCATTCTGTCATTTTGTGTAATATTTCTACTTTCATCAATTCTCTCTGTAATCTTCTTCCTCAATTATCAATAATACTAATTCGATTCCTTCCATTTCAATTAGGGTTTCCTATTTGTATTTCTACATTCTTCTCGATTAATTTCCTGAACTATAATCCAATTCGATAGTATAGTATCAGTGGTATCAGACTTTCCTTTCTGGGATCACAAAAATGCCGCCAAAAAACACAAAAAATACAGATACTGTTAGTGATGAAGGTTTTAGGGTCGTGGAAGCCATATAAGACAAGGTTAAAAGAGTATCAAATCACAAATCATCTCGTGGCCTATCCACGAGGATGCGGTCAAGCCACCGGATTAAGTAGTGGTACTCGGTGAGCATGTCAACGAAGCCGCGATGGAGTCGAGATCTACATTGGTAGTAGATCTCATAGGGGTCAGGAATGAGAGGTGAATCTTCAATGGTAGCATCAACAAGACTCTCCAATTGATTGATACCTGCAAGTCTTACACCCACTGCATAGCGAACTGATCCAATTTTTCTTTCCTCGACAACAGCATCCTCTTCATACACGGCTGCAAAAATGTCTATCGGGGGACGAAATCGTCGTCATCATCTTCATCGTTCTCACCTATTTCACTCATTCTCTATTACAAACGATTACAGTGGTTGTTAGTGTGACAATTGAGAAAACATAGTTGTACAATTATAGTTCAAGTCATGCTTTTGGTAACAGAATGTTAGGGAACTTCTCATTTAGAACACAAAATCATTCACATACAACAGGCCCACACCAGCAGCCCACACACTCCAACGAAGCAAATCAGCATAAAATCAAGAATATCAATCAAAGCATAATATATTCATAATCTTAGGAAGTAAATATTGTAATTATGTACACCTCTAGAATCCTTCCTTCTTTAAACTATGTAATCCTCCTATATATATGTAATTCTACAGCTGAATAATATACAAGCTTTCAAAACAGAAATCTCTATTGTTTTATATGGTATCAACAGCCACCACTCATTCAAAACCTCACAAGTGGTATAGTCAAAACACTCAAAACTCATTCACATACCTCAGGGGACGGAGTGATTACAAGAGATCTCTGCAATGAGATCGGGCCTTGAGCAGATGGCCTTTCCAACTTTATCTTCTTGAAAGAACAGCCGCTAGCAGGTTTTGAATCATCGTCGCCAATTTTTCTCTTTCCTTTAGCCAAAGCACGACTACTATTACTAGCTTCTTCTTCCTTGGGATCTTTCAACTTTGGAGCAGCTTCTTCCTTGGGATCATCATCCTGACATATTACAAACCCTTTACAACGTTTACAGCAATGCAATTTGGCAATCAAAGGAACCAAATTTCTTTTGCTAGACCCGTCTTCCTTTTCATGTCCATTAATTCAGGAATATAAAAGGATTCAAACATGGGAACTTCTTATTTAGGACACAAAATCATATTAGGGCTTCAAAGCAGAAGGGTGAAAATAGTTCAGAAGTGTTAGGGGATCAAAGTAGAAGGGTGAAAATAGTTCAAAAGTGGTTACAGGAGATAAAACAGCCATAATTGCAGATGATGTGCCAGCCATTGGGCTTCACATCCTACTCTCAGATTGACATCCAAAAAAAAGAAAGAAAATAATCCCATAATAAGTCCCAGCCATAATTGCAGATGATGTGCCAGCCATTGGGCTTCACATCCTACTCTCAGATTGACATCCAAAAAAAAGAAAGAAAATAATCCCATAGTAAGTCCCAGCCATAATTGCAGATGATATGCCAGCCATTGGGCTTCACATCCTACTCTCAATTGACATCCAAAAAAAGAATTAATAAGCCCAAATTTAAGGTTGAAGGAAATCATACACTTTCCGACTTTATTTTCTTGAAAGAACTGCCAGGTTCTGAATCATCAACACCCTTTTTTCTGTTTCCTTTAGCCATTTTTTCAGATTCTTCTTTTATCAGAGTATGTATGTGTTTGATAGAACAGAAGAAGCAAGATTTATCAGAGTATGTATGTGTTTGATAGAATAGAAGAAGCAAGATTTATCAGAGTATGTATGTGTTTGATAGAACAGAAGAAGCACTGCCTTGACTTGTATATATAGCAAGTAGATAGTTAATTCATAACAACCTCCTAACTAACCTAACTAACTAACTATAACTACTTATACTTCTAATATACCCCTACAAACCCTACTACAAAAGACGCAAAAAAGTCAAAGACCCCATGCATAAAAACCTGTTAAATCTTAAAATAAGAGACCGTTTAATTAACCGACTTTACGAGATATTTGATGTCGGAAAAAAATATTTCAGTTTCTAACTTGTAGCGAGTTCTGAATGCGGCATTTTTTTTGTTTCAAATCAACCGCATTTATGATATCTTTGATTTGAAAAAAATTGTCGCTTTCGGGACTCATCGTAGTCAAAGGCGTTTTTGCTAAAAATGAAATTACCATGTAATAAAAATAATAATACACGGGTTACCACGTCGAATATCCCTAAAATAGGTGTGTCTAGACGTCGTATAAGCGTTGGACAATAAAATAAAATAAGAAAATGCAAAATCTGAAGGAATAAAGTCATACTCCGATATAGAAAAGATTAAGTTGATGACAGGACAATTATTAAGCAATATTTGTCCAAATAAAAGTGATTTTGTGTTTAGGTTGATATGTTTGACTTGATAACGCGATAATTAAATGAAATAAAAGTCAAAATAAATAAATTTAGTGGTAAAAAACTGAAATAATTCAATAAAATAACATAATCGTACTACTGTAACCGAATTGAATATGACCCAAATGAATACAACTCGACCTAAAAAGATAATCTAACCCGTTATGACCTAACTTGACCCACTCAAACCCCATCAACTGACATGATGCTACCTATATGGTTCTACGCATAATCTTTAATAAATAAATTGACTTTGACCCAAAACAAATTAAGAAACAGAAAACACAAAGGAAATAAAGTGATACTCCGTTGATAGTTTGACTGTTTGAGTAGCTCAATTCCATGACTCAATCTCTATGTTTTGTGGAGGATTTTAATTTCGGAGACAACTATTTGCCTATATCATCTGCTAATTGTAAGCTCATCTCTCAAATGTATTTAAGTTCATTTAACTTACTATTTCCCGTTCCAATCATTTGTTTAGTTTATTAGAATACTCTCCTAAAGAATAAAAAAAGTAAGCAAATGAATGAGGGGGAGATTGTACATCTGTACTTGGTAATATTTATGTATTATTGTGGGTATGTTTGCCTATAATGTTTGCTATTGTGGGTGGGTTTCTCAAATACGTTAATTTTGAGATGCTTTTGTTGACATCATAATCATTGATTTGCAACTTTAAATGTTAAGTTGTATTCCAGTTTGCTTAGCTATGGAGTTTGACTGATGGGGTTTAGACTTTAGATCTGACTGTCAAGTAGAGCTTTATTAGTGGCAATGCAATGTTGGTCATCTTTGATGCAGGATTTTAGTTTTGGTCGTCGTTGTCCAGTTTTTCATAACTCTGAACTATCGACTCAACTGATTCTTTACGTTTTTTGGAAATTTCACTTAAAAGAAAAGGCAAACTTAAAGAGTGAGGTAAGTAAGTGGAAGTCCTTTTTAATTGGTAAATTTATTTAATGGTATGCTTGGGGTGTCTAAATTGGGACTTCGTTATTGGGTTAATTTGGTACAAAGCAACAACCTTGTTTATGGCACACTTGGTTAAAGGGTTTCAGTTTAGTTGAATCACAGAATTTCGTGTTGAGTTGATGTGGTTTCCATTTCAGGAAAGGAGACAAAGACGAAATATTGTTTTTGATTTTGGATTATGATGGAATAATGCAAAATGACTCACTGAAGTGGCTTCACTTCTTTTTGGGGTAATGTGGTCAAGTTAGAGTCATTTGATGTGATATCCAACGCAATTTTTATAATGAATCACGTAGAGATAATCTCGCTGTGTTGTTAGCACAAGTGTAAGGCAATTACATTAGACCCGTCTTTGCTCCGTTAATTGGGGGAGGCCTCGAGGAGTTGAGGCACTAAGCTGATGTTGTTAACTTGTTATTATAGTGATGTTGGCAGAGGGTTTACAGATACTGTATGTCCTCATTTTCATTTTCTGACGAAGTTTGCTGCTTGTGCAGGATTGTGAAAGTGAGAACGCGAATGGGATGATTTTGTTATAGCACTGTTGAGTTACTGAGCACATAATTTACATAGGAATGAAGAAGTGGTCTGGGGGAACCCTCATTTGTGTTTTATCGTTCATTTTGCTAGTCCGGTATACCATTACTGTTTTGCAGCCATCAAAGCCGACAAAACAGTCAGCTTATGACTTCTTTAGAAACAATGTGCATAATGAAACTGAGGTGAGCGATACTGGTTTGGTTGCCAAATCTAATACTAGTGAGACTGTGCCAGAAGAGAAGAAACCTTATCTTATTGACGTTGAAGGACTAAATGAGCTGTATAATTCTATAAATACAACAAGGCAAG
Source organism: Silene conica (assembly GCA_029255685.2). Taxonomy (NCBI): domain Eukaryota; kingdom Viridiplantae; phylum Streptophyta; class Magnoliopsida; order Caryophyllales; family Caryophyllaceae; genus Silene; species Silene conica. Next base: position 8,783,606 of record CM055319.2, read on the forward strand.
ATGGGTTGGAAACATATAATACGGTTATAACAGCTTGATGATCTTGCCTTCAAATTCTTCACCTTAGGACTGAACTTTTTCATAACAGCTTGATGATTTTAGGGTTGGAAACCTTGGTAGATTATGGACGCAATTCCAAAACATGTATCATTCACGGTTAATAAGAGCTGGTGATCGGATAACAGAGATATTATCTAATGGTTCCCGATTACCATTATATGGAGGAAATTTTTGTAATGTTCGCAGGTGAAGACTCCTTGTCTTTTTTCCCCCTTATTGATTTAAAATACTATAGTTCTCTACCAATCGTACTTTGCTAATTGCTACCAGTGATCAAAACACTAACTGAAAGTCTGAAACGCGTCTGCCATCATCATTATAAGACATCAGGTAGCATATTATATTAAATGAGTCTTTTCGTTGGACTTATCGTTAATAATGGACTGGTCAAATGTCCAATGCAACAATAGTGTTACACCATTGCCTCCAAGGTTAATGACAATTGAGTCCCTCCCGGAAACAGAATCTTAAGAAAACTGTTGGTAATTTAAGAGTAATTACCGGTTCATTTTTCGTAATTTGGGTTTGGTTCAGAGACGGGCGAACTTATAAATAATAAAGTTAGTTCGGGAAGTACGGAGTGTACACTAGCCTATTATATTATAAGTTCGCGGTATAGTTGCCTTACGAACGACTATGCGAACTTTGGCGCCAAATAATTTATCCGAATAAAACGGATTTTGGCGGGTGATTTCGAAGAGTTGCGACTCTTCAGAAATCTGACTCAAAACCCCTCCCTTTCCCCTTCATTCTCCTATATATATAGGATGAAATAGATCAGTAAGAACCCTAGAAAAATTACTGAATATACAAGATCTCGAACAGAAAAGCAAATTGCATATTACTACTTCGAAATTATATCTCTGTTTTCTTGCCAAAAATAGAGGAACGCCGTCTTATCTCTGTAGAAAATTCGAAACATCCCAGGCATCAATATAAGGGACGAATTGTTCTATAAGGAAAGCATTTGCGATTCGGTGTTGTTCATTGTCTTATTTTCTTTCACAGTATATTTACATAACAATCTTATAGAACAATTTTTATATACTGAAAGATGTCGACAGTGAAGGGTATGACAGAGAAAATTAGTAAGTTAGAGAAATTCGAAGGTGTGAATTTTAGGAGATGGCAGAAAAAGATGCATTTTCTTCTTACGACTCTGAAAGTGGTGTACGTTCTGAGCACTCCTGCCCCAGAAGTGGATGATAACAGTACCATAGAGGATTTAAGGAGAAGGAACAAGTGGGATAATGACGATTATATTTGCAGAGGCCACATCCTAAATGGTATGTCTGATTCCTTGTTTGATATTTATCAAAATATAGGAAGTGCAAAAGAATTATGGGATATGTTAGAGTCTAAGTATATTGATGAAGATGCTTCAAGCAAAAAGTTTCTGGTTGGTAATTTTATGAATTATAAGATGTTTGATAGTAGACCTGTCATAGAACAATACAATGAACTTTTATGTATTTTGGGTCAATTCGCTCAACATAATATGGAGATGCCAGAGTCTATTTCTGTGTCAAGCATTATTGATAAACTTCCACCAAAGTGGAAGGACTTTAAGTATTCTTTAAAGCATAAGAAGGAAGAGATGACTCTTGTCGATCTCGGTAAAACTTTGCGCATTGAGGAATCCTTAAGGGATCAGGAATCTTGGAGAAGTAATACAGGAAAGGCATCTGTTAATATGATGGAGCATGGTGAAAGTTCCAATTCCGAGAAGAAGGGTACTAAACGCCCTAATCCCAACAATGACAAATCTAACAATTCGAACAAAAAGTCGAAGATGGAATGTTGGATTTGTGGTAAAAGTGGTCACTTCAAACGTGATTGTCGATATGGGAAAAAGGGAGGAGCGATAAAGGCAAACAAAGGAAAGTGGTATAAGGATCAGGGGTCTAAGGACCAAGGTCCTTCCCAAAAGCAAGGTACGAATTTTGTTCGTGATTTCCTTTCTGATGGAAATTATATTCCATATATTCCTGAAGCATTCTTTATGCAGGATGATGCCGTAGTATGGTGGATTGACTCGGGAGCCACAAAGCACATTTGCAAAAATCGTGGATGGTTCACAAAGTATGTTCCCGCTGAAGATGGGGATATAATCTATATGGTGAACGAGTCAACCGCTCCAATTCTCGGAAGAGGCGAAGTTGTATTGTTGTTTAGTTCTGGAAAATCTATTTGTCTTAAGAATGTTTTGCATGTACCTACTGTTCGTAAAAACTTAGTATCTAGTGGACAATTATCTAGGTGTGGATATAAACAAGTTATAGAATCAGATAGATATGTATTATCTAGATGTGGTTTGTTTATAGGTTTCGGTTATTTAAACAATGGTATGTTTATGTTAAATCTGAAGTATGATCATGTAAATAATTTGAATAATGATTATATGAAAGTGGATAATGCTTTGATATGTTCCGATGTTGATTCATCTTCTTTATGGCATGCTCGTTTAGGCCATGTTCATTATAAACGTTTATTGGTAATGTCTAAGTATGATTTGATTCCGCCTTTTGATATGACTACAAAGAAATGTAATTTTTGTATGTTAAACAAAATTACAAGGCAACCTTTTCCAGGTGTAAAACGAACTTCTATGTTGTTGGAACTTATTCATACTGATTTATGTGATTATCATTCTACTCCATCTTTAGGAATTAAACATTACTTAGTAACATTCATTGATGATTGTACTCGGTTTTGCTATTTGTATTTATTACATACTAAAGATGAGGCTATGAGTAAGTTTATTCTTTTTAAGAATGAAGTAGAGTTACAAAAATCTTCTTTAATAAAGAAGATGCGATCAGATAGGGGAGGAGAATACTGTGACCCTATCTTTTTCGGTTCATGTGGGATAATACATGAGGTAACCGCTCCGTATACTCCACAACAAAATGGTATAGCGGAACGGAAAAACAGAACTCTTAAAGAAATGGTTAATACCATGTTATCTTACTAGGGTCTAAGTAAAGGATTTTGGGGAGAAGCCATGTTAACGGCTTGTTATTTATTAAATAGGGTCCCAAATAAACAAAACAAAATTACTCCTTATGAACTATGGTATAAAAAGAAACCAAACTTGAATTATCTTCGAGTTTGGGGATGTCGGGTTATCGTTAGACTACCCGATCCCAAGATTAAAAACTTGGGAGAAAGAGGCATTGACTGCATTTTTATTGGATATGCTATGCATTCCAAGGCTTACCGATTCTATGTAATAGAACCAAATGATGCAGTGTCAATACACACTGTTATAGAATCTCGAGATGCTATCTTTGATGAAATACGATTTTCTTCTATACCTAGGCCGAGTATGTTAACTCCAACTAATGTTGAAGTGGAAGATAACAAAGTTGTTGAACCTAATCAGGTTGTAGAAACTCACAAAACTACCCCTGAACTTCGTAGAGGAAAAAGGATAAGGAAAAAGAAATCATTTGGAGGCGATTTTCAACTTTACTTGGTTGAAGGCTCCAGGGATGAAATAGGATTCCAATATTCATATTGCTATCATGTAGATGAGGATCCTAGAACATTCAATGAGGCTATGAAATCTCATGATGCTTCTTTTTGGAAAGAAGCAATAAATGATGAAATGGACTCAATTGTCGGAAATAATACTTGGGTTTTAGAAGATCTCCCTCGTGGTTGCAAACCTTTGGGTTGCAAATGGATTTTCAAAAGGAAAATGAAGGTGGATGATACAATTGACAAATATAAAGCTCGATTAGTCATCCAAGGCTTTCGGCAAAAACAAGGTATTGATTATTTTGATACCTATGCGCCAGTCGCTCGAATCTCCACCATTAGGCTGTTAATTGCATTAGGTGCCATTAACAATCTAGTGATCCATCAAATGGATGTTAAGACTGCATTCTTAAATGGGGATTTAGACGAAGAAATTTATATGAAACAGCCAGAAGGTTTTATTATGCCGGGTAATGAGCATAAGGTATGCAAATTAATTAAATCATTGTATGGACTTAAACAAGCTCCTAAACAATGGCATCATAAATTTGATGAAACAGTTTTGTCTAACGGTTTTCAACTTAACCAGTCAGACAAATGTGTATATAGCAAATTTGATAATGCTGGTAATGGCGTAATCATATGTCTATATGTCGATGATATGTTGATCTTTGGTACTAGCCAAAATCAAGTAGATATTTGCAAACAATTTCTGTCTTCTAAATTTGCAATGAAGGATATGGGAATAGCTGATGTGATTCTTGGAATCAAAATAAAGCGAAGTGACAAAGAAATTTCGCTGACTCAATCTCACTATATTGAGAAAGTATTGAACAAGTTTAATTGTCATAATAGTACTCCAGCTTTAACTCCCATGGAACCTGGTTTGAAACTTGTACCAAATACCGGTTTACCTGTTTCACAGCTCGAGTACTCTCGAGTAATTGGATGTCTAATGTATGCTATGACATGCACTAGACCGGATATAGCTTTTGCAGTAGGCAAACTTAGTCGATACACGAAAAATCCTGGTACATACTCTTCACTGGCAAGCTATAAATCGTGTATTAAGGTATCTTAAAGCTACCGAAAGCTTTGGATTGACATATGTCATATGTGGGTAATCCTTCGGTTCTAGAAGGATATTCTGATGCTAGCTGGATAAGTAATATTGAGGATCATTCTTCAACAAGTGGCTGGGTGTTTTTGCTTGGGGGAGGTGCCATATCTTGGGCATCCAAAAAGCAAACATGCATTTCAGGTTCAACCATGGAGTCAGAATTTATTGCCTTGGCATCAGCCGGAAAAGAGGCAGAGTGGCTAAGAAATTTAGTTTACGAGATTCCATTATGGCCAAAGTCAATCTCAACCATAGCTATACATTGTGATAGTGCAGCTACACTAACTAAGGCATATAGTCAAGTTTACAATGGTAAATCTAGACACTTGGGTGTCAGACATAGCTCAGTACGTGAGCTGATAACTGATGGAGTAATATCAGTTATTTTTGTGAGATCTCAAAATAATTTAGCCGATCATTTGACCAAGGCATTTGCTAAGGACTTAGTAATAAAGTCAGTTGACGGTATGGGTCTAAAACCCGTATAAATCTTTTGCATTAGGATACCCAATTCCCCTCTAAAACGACTTTAGAGGCAGAATTCAATGTGGAAGCCCTATTGCTTAAAGATTGGAACACATAATTTATATCCCAAAAGTGTGTGTTTAGACCTGCATGTTGTAAGGTTGAAGTTTAACTTCTTAGTTGATCTTTTGAAAAAGTGTGCTTGCAGGAACACGATGAAAAGAATCAACCTATGTGAACATGAAGTAAGCCGCTTCAAGGGAGTTTGGGTTTGGCTCCTCAAATGTTCATGAATAGATATAGGACACTAGGCTTGTAAATAAGTGTCGGTTATTTGTAACTTTTGGAGTAAATTTAATTTATGTGTGAATTATCTTCATGTATTCAATATGTGTAAAAGGGTTCAATGCTTAGTCACACCCTAATACTCGAATATTTGGAATGTATAATTTCACTAAGTGAAAATTCAATCTTCGTGACATTTTCATTTATGCATGAATTGGTACATTTGTTTGGATTATTTATTTAAACCTAAAATTACGCATAAATGGGGGAGAAATGTTAGTAATTTAAGAGTAATTACCGGTTCATTTTTCGTAATTTGGGTTTGGTTCAGAGACGGGCGAACTTATAAATAATAAAGTTAGTTCGGGAAGTACGGAGTGTACACTAGCCTATTATATTATAAGTTCGCGGTATAATTGCCTTACGAACGACTATGCGAACTTTGGCGCCAATTAATTTATCCGAATAAAACGGATTTTGGCGGGTGATTTCGAAGAGTTGCGACTCTTCAGAAATCTGACTCAAAACCCCTCCCTTTCCCCTTCATTCTCATATATATATATAAAGGATGAAATAGATCAGTAAGAACCCTAGAAAAATTACTGAATATACAAGATCTCGAACAGAAAAACAAATTGCATATTACTACTTCGAAATTATATCTCTGTTTTCTTGCCAAAAATAGAGGAACGTCGTCTTATCTCTGTAGAAACTTCGGAACATCCCAGGCATCAATATAAGGGACGAATTTTTCTATAAGGAAAGCATTTGCGATTCGGTGTTGTTCATTGTCTTATTTTTTTTGACAGTATATTTACATAACAATTAAATGTTGGTAATTTAAGAGTAATTACCGGTTCATTTTTCGTAATTTGGGTTTGGTTCAGAGACGGACGAACTTATAAATAATAAAGTTAGTTCGGGAAGTACGGAGTGTATACTAGCCTATTATATTATAAGTTCGCGGTATAGTTGCCTTACGAACGACTATGCGAACTTTGGCGCCAAATAATTTATCCGAATAAAACGGATTTTGGCGGGTGATTTCGAAGAGTTGCGACTCTTCAGAAATCTGACTCAAAACCCCTCCCTTTCCCCTTCATTCTCCTATATATATAGGATGAAATAGATCAGTAAGAACCCTAGAAAAATTACTGAATATACAAGATCTCGAACAGGAAAACAAATTGCATATTACTACTTCGAAATTATATCTCTGTTTTCTTGCCAAAAATAGAGGAACGCCGTCTTATCTCTGTAGAAAATTCGGAACATCCTAGGCATCAATATAAGGGACGAATTGTTCTATAAGGAAAGCATTTGCGATTCAGTGTTGTTCATTCTCTTATTTTCTTTGACAGTATCTTTACATAACAATTAAATGTTGGTAATTTAAGAGTAATTACCGGTTCATTTTTCGTAATTTGGGTTTGGTTCAGAGACGGGCGAACTCATAAATAATAAAGTTAGTTCGGGAAGTACGGAGTGTACACTAGCCTATTATATTATAAGTTCGCGGTATAGTTGTCTTACGAACGACTATGCGAACTTTGGCGCCAAATAATTTATCCGAATAAAACGGATTTTGGTGGGTGATTTCGAAGAGTTGCGACTCTTCAGAAATCTGACTCAAAACCCCTCCCTTTCCCCTTCATTCTCCTATATATATAGGATGAAATAGATCAGTAAGAACCCTAGAAAAATTACAGAATATACAAGATCTCGAACAGAAAAACAAATTGCATATTACTACTTCGAAATAATATCTCTGTTTTCTTGCCAAAAATAGAGGAACGCCGTCTTATCTCTGTAGAAAATTCGGAACATCCCATGAATCAATATAAGGGACGAATTGTTTTATAAGGAAAGCATTTGTGATTCGGTGTTGTTCATTGTCTTATTTTCTTTGACAGTATATTTACATAACAATTAAATGATTGTAATTTAAGAATAATTACCGGTTCATTTTTCGTAATTTGGGTTTGGTTCAGAGACGGGCGAACTTATAAATAATAAAGTTAGTTCGGGAAGTACGGAGTGTACACTCGCCTATTATATTATAAGTTCGCGGTATAGTTGTCTTACGAACGACTATGCGAACTTTGGCGCCAAATAATTTAACCGAATAAAACGGATTTTGGCGGGTGATTTCGAAGAGTTGCGACTCTTCAGAAATCTGACTCAAAACCCCTCCCTTTCCCCTTCATTCTCCTATATATATAGGATGAAATAGATCGGTAAGAACCCTAGAAAAATTACTGAATATACAAGATCTCGAACAGAAAAACAAATTGCATATTACTACTTCGAAATTATATCTCTGTTTTCTTGCCAAAAATAGAGGAACGCCGTCTTCTCTCTGTAGAAAATTCGGAACATCCCAGGCATCAATATAAGGGACGAATTGTTCTATAAGGAAATCATTTGCGATTCGGTGTTGTTCATTGTCTTATTTTCTTTGACAGTATATTTACATAACAATTAAATGTTGGTAATTTAACAGTAATTACCGGTTCATTTTTCGTAATTTGGGTTTGGTTCAGAGACGGGCGAACTTATAAATAATAAAGTTAGTTTGGGAAGTACGGAGTGTACACTAGCCTATTATATTATAAGTTCGCGGTATAGTTGTCTTACGAACGACTATGCGAACTCTGGCGCCAAATAATTTATCCGAATAAAACGGATTTTGGCGGGTGATTTCGAAGAGTTGCGACTCTTCAGAAATCTGACTCAAAACCCCTCCCTTTCCCCTTCATTCTCCTATATATATAGGATGAAATAGATCAGTAAGAAACCTAGAAAAATTACTGAATATACAAGATCTCGAACAGAAAAACAAATTGCATATTACTACTTCGAAATTATATCTCTGTTTTCTTGCCAAAAATAGAGGAACGCCGTCTTATCTCTGGTGAAAATTCGGAACATCCCAGGCATCAATATAAGGGACGAATTGTTTTATAAGGAAAGCATTTGCGATTCGGTGTTGTTCATTGTCTTATTTTCTTTGACAGTATATTTACATAACAATTAAATGATGGTAATTTAAGAGTAATTACCCGTTCATTTTTCGTAATTTGGGTTTGGTTCAGAGACGGGCGAACTTATAAATAATAAAGTTAGTTCGGGAAGTATGGAGTGTACACTAGCCTATTATATTATAAGTTCGCGGTATAGTTGCCTTACGAACGACTATGCGAACTTTGGCGCCAAATAATTTATCCGAATAAAACGGATTTTGGCGGGTGATTTCGAAGAGTTGCGACTCTTCAGAAATCTGACTCAAAACCCCTCCATTTCCCCTTCATTCTCCTATATATATAGGATGAAATAGATCAGTAAGAACCCTAGAAAAATTACAGAATATACAAGATCTCGAACAGAAAAACAAATTGCATATTACTACTTCGAAATTATATCTCTGTTTTCTTGCCAAAAATAGAGGAACGCCGTCTTATCTCTGTAGAAAATTCGGAACATCCCAGGAATCAATATAAGGGACGAATTGTTTTATAAGGAAAGCATTTGTGATTCGGTGTTGTTCATTGTCTTATTTTCTTTGACAGTATATTTACATAACAATTAAATGATTGTAATTTAAGAATAATTACCGGTTCATTTTTCGTAATTTGGGTTTGGTTCAAAGACGGGCGAACTTATAAATAATAAAGTTAGTTCGGGAAGTACGGAGTGTACACTAGCCTATTATATTATAAGTTCGCGGTATAGTTGCCTTACGAACGACTATGCGAACTTTGGCGCCAAATAATTTATCCGAATAAAACGGATTTTGGCGGGTGATTTCGAAGAGTTGCGACTCTTCAGAAATCTGACTCAAAACCCCTCCCTTTCCCCTTCATTCTCCTATATATATAGGATGAAATAGATCAGTAAGAACCCTAGAAAAATTACTGAATATACAAGATCTCGAACAGAAAAACAAATTGCATATTACTACTTCGAAATTATATCTCTGTTTTCTTGCCAAAAATAGAGGAACGCCGTCTTATCTCTGTAGAAAATTCGGAACATCCTAGGCATCAATATAAGGGACAAATTGTTTTATAAGGAAAGCATTTGCGATTCGGTGTTGTTCATTATTTTATTTTCTTTGACAGTATATTTACATAACAAAAACTAGACGAAATGACGAATTCAAGAGGGGATTGGATGTGCACAGTGCGCGGAGCTACCTTTTGTGTTTAAAATGGTGTCAAGAATGTCTAGGTAATTTAAGTTAAAATCTTATAGTAAGTCTTGCTTGCGACGGGTCATGATTTGTGGCGGGTATTTTGTGAAATGAAATGAATATAAAATGAGTTAATGGAGAAAGGGGACCACGTGAATAGTGTTGGAGAGAGAGAAAAAGTGGGTATTTTGGGAGAGAAAACGGTATCCGTCACAAGCTTGCGACGGATAGTGCCGTTGTAAATAAGAATTTGTTAAAATCTTATTTTTTTTTTTGGTAAGAAAGACGTGGGAAATCCCAAACAAACAGACTAGACCGAACAGAAAAAACGAAAAACAAAAACAACAACAGAACGAAACAAACGAAAAACTACACTACAGCGACACTACTTGTTCCGTCATCAGGGATCATCCGGGGCCATGCTACTCCTCGGGCATCTGATTCAATAAGTCTTCGTAAGGGGATAGGTGTATGCTCAGGCTCAAACATACAGAGGCCTCCATCTTGCTCCACTCCCAGATTTGCTAACCAATCTGCGCAGGAATTAGCTTCTCTATAAACATGTGTTATTTCCGCTTGCCAATTGGTTTCATAAAAAAGGGATCTACATAAGAGGATCAGATGCGAGTGTGCTGTAGGAAGCAGCTCTTGATCTAATTTCTTCATAAATCCCTCAATAACTTTCGAGTCTGTTTGGATGTAGACACGAGGGTATTTTCTTTCAATAGCGATCAAAAGTCCCCTTCGAAGCGCCATCAATTCAGCTCTAGTGACAGTGGCTATTCCCAACCTCTCTGCAAACGACACAAGTTCTCTTCCAGTACTGTCCCTAATTATCCCTCCAGCTCCAGCTAGTCCTGGATTCCCTTTAGACACCCCATCAACACTCAACATAACCCAATCAGTAGGCGGTGCACACCACTTGATATAGCTCTCCTTTCGGCGAGAAGTCGTACCAAGGGTAATTAAATCCCTGGTATCTTTCGCCTCCAAAACTTCACGAATGCGATCCGTGATAGTATTATAAAGGTTTATAGGTATTACCTCAGGTCGGTTAAAAGCTCGACAATTCCTCCAGCGCCATAGCCACCACACCACTACCGAAAACGTAGTACTCCAATGCTCCTCTGGACCCCTACCTTTTTTGGATAAGTTAGTAACTACCCACTCCTTCACACTTGAATGTGTTGTGAATCATGCCATGTTAGCAAGTGGAAAATGTTGCCATATATTTCGGGCTTTAGGACAATCCCTTAGAAGATGAAGCGTTGTTTCTTCTGTCGCCGGGCACTCCCCACAACACGGGTCAGTCGTGAATCCTCTCTTAGCCCGATTTACATTTGTCATAATTCTGTCATGCATTAAGAGCCATAGAAAGAGTCTCATCCTTTGCGGTGCCCATGTTGACCACGGTAGCTTCCAACACGAACTAGAGTCCTGGCTCGGCATTTTCCGAATCAGCCGAATTGCTGATTTGATCGAAAAGAAGCCGGATGGAGTCTCAGCCCAATAGAACTTGTCTTTGTTAGCTTCCCCTGGCGAAACTTCAAAAGAAGCAATCGTTTGTAAAATCTCTATTGGTAGAATGTCAGCAAAGAGTTCCCACTTCCACCCTGTTTCATTATCCCAAAAATCTGCCACATTCATGTTTTGGAACTCTTCTGGGATTTCATATTCGATGTAATTTTCCAGGGCAATTTCAGTAACCCACTTATGCTTCCAAAACAACGTGGACACCCCATTTCCTATATTAGCCCCTAGACCTTGCTTTAGAGTTTCAGAGGCTTCTACAATCCCTCTCCAAACATTCGAGCAATTCTGTCGGGCTTCAAACATATCCATGTCACAACGACCTTTAGTATACTTATGGCGTAGAACTCGAGCCCACAACGCATTTGGTTCTTTGAGAAGCCGCCACCCCAGTTTGGCCATAAACGCACTATTGACTTGCCGCATTGACCTTATTCCTAGTCCTCCATTTTCTTTCTCATTAGTGACCATATCCCAAGAAACCATACTCAGTCCCCGAGACTCACTGTCACCACCCCAAAGGAAGCGTCTTGATTTTTTGTCAAGTTCGTCACAGATGCTTCTCGGTAGATAGGCGGATTGCATAGCATATGCAGGCAAAGAATTGAGCGTCGACTGGACCAAAGTTGCGCGGCCTGCCATTGAAAGTCCTCTCGATTTCCATCCTGTTAGTCTCTTTTCAACTCGTTGAATGACATACTCAAAAGTATCTTTGGTTACACGGCCGTGAATAGTTGGCATTCCCAGATAAGTACCCAAATTACTTGTGCTAGCAATTCCGAGTGTGTCAGATATAATTTCGCGCAGCTCCTCGTTCGTATTCGGGGAAAAAAATACCTGCGATTTGCCTCTGGATACACGAAGCCCAGACGCCGCACAGAAACGCTGCAAGCTACTGTTGATAATGTTCGCTTGCTCTACATTAGCTTCAGCAAATAAAATAATATCATCCGTGAAAAACAGGTGAGTGAGAATTGGCCCGTCACGACAAGTCGGGAAACCTTTCCAATTGCCATTGAGACTCTCATGCACAATAATTTGACTCAACTTTTCCATACAGATCGTAAAAAGATAAAGGGATAACGGGTCACCTTGTCTTATTCCTCTCGTAGGGGCAAAGAAATCTGTCATTTCACCATTCCAAAGCACATTCAATGTCACAGAATGGATCAGCTTCATAATAATTCTGACCAGCTTTAAGGGTAGCCCCATATCAATAAGGCAATGGTTTAAAAAAGGCCATTCAAGTTTGTCATAGGCCTTTTCTAAATCGAGTTTGAGGACCATGAACCCCTTTCGCCCCTTCTTCTTTCTCATCGAGTGTAGAGCTTCTTGCACTAGGATGATATTATCCGTGATTTGTCGTTGGGGAACAAAACTAGCCTGCACCGGATTAATAAGAATAGGCAATATAGGCTTTAACCGGTTCACAATCATCTTGGTAATGAGTTTGTACATAACATTGCATAATCCAATTGGCCTGAACTGAGTTACGAGCTGGGGATTATCCACTTTTGGAATTAAAGCCAGGAATGCTTCACTTAATCGTTCAGGTATGGATTCTTCATTTAGGACCCCTAGTACCAATCTCCCAAGGCTTGGGCTAACAACATCCCATTGGGTTTGATAAAAAAGAGCTTGATATCCGTCTGGGCCTGGAGCTTTAAAAGGTGACATCTTCTTTAAGGCACATTGCATCTCATTAATAGTGAAATCTCGAGCCAGAATCTGATTTTCGTTAACAGAGAGAGCCGGGAAAAAGTTGGTTAGAACCTCATCAAGTCGACATTCGACATTGTCGCCAGCAAACAACGACTTGAAGTAAGTAATAACCATATTTTTAACTTCCAAATCATCCCACTTCCAATTATCATTACCATCCTGAAGAGCCACAATACGATTGTGTTGTCGCCTAATAATAGTGCTAAGATGGAATAGGCGAGTATTTCGATCCCCATCACAAATACGTTCCATTCTCGATTTTTGAAACCACAGTAGTTCCTCATCCCGTAAAACTTGGTCTAGTTGGGCTTTCAGTTTTGTAACACCCCAAGAGTATGATATGAGTTTGTGTGGAAATTTGTCCCACATCGGTAGATTGAGAGGCTTGTGATATGTTTATAATAGCTCCCACCCACCATTTAGTAACAAGGTCTTGTGCTTTTGGGCTTAAGTGAGGACAAATAATGGGCCCAAAAATGTGCACCCATCTTATTGGGTTTGTGTTACGACGGTGGTGGGTCGGGTTGTTACAAGTTTTGTCTCGTATTTATACAAATAATTAAGACTTGACCGAGACAAAAGTTTCTGAACTCCTAACAATCTTTTTTCCAAGCTAGCTTTCTTCACAAAAATATTCTTGTACACCTCCTTATTCCATTTTTGAAGCTTATCAGTAAAGATATGAATAAAAGGTATAATGGGTTCCTCATTATTCCAATTGTCAACCACAAAGTTTTCAAAATTCACGTGTGATAACCAAGACGCATGGAAACGGAACGGTCGTAACATACCCGGGATAGGCGCGAATCCATTCGTGCTAACAATTATCGGACAATGGTCCGATTGGTTTTGCATGAGGTGCCTCAAAGATCCTTCTTCAAACATGACTCGCCAATCTTCATTGCATAAGGCGCGGTCCAAACGAGCCCATTCAACCGAATGTCCTCTAGCCCACGTATACTCCGGTCCAGAATAATCCAACTCGACCCAATTATTACGCTCTATCCAGGCATTGAATTTATTACATCTTCTTCGCATTCCATCACTGTGCCCGTTTCTTTCCGAGATGAATCGGGTATCATTAAAATCACCCATTGCTAACCATGGTTTATTATGGATCCTAGCAAATTGTTCCAAATCATGCCACAAATCCTCTCGTCGGACCGAATCAGGACTCGCGTAAACCGCCGAGTAGTACCACGGTAACTCCCCCGTTCTCGAAATCTCAATAGTAATATGCTGTGGATTGTGAATTATGGGAGTTACAGTTACTTCTTCAGGCTTCCAAAAAACCCAAATACCTCCTCGAAACCCCTCGGCATCCACTCTCGTTTTGCCACCAAAATTTATTCGGTCACAAACCCGTTGAGCTATTTCACCATTAATTCGTGTTTCAACGAGAGCCAAAACTTGCGGCCTGTTCACACGGATTAATTCTTTTAACATAGTTAGAAAATCCGGACTTCCGGCACCTTGTACATTCCAAGTCATTAGACTTAGAGGAGGACGATTATTTAATCTATTCGGGTATCTATCCATTAAACTTGCTGGTAAAGACGGTAAAGAGGATAAATACGCCTCAGAGATTTTCGCAAGAGTCATCATCACCATTGGTGAGACCTTGGCTTCCAGGAACAAGTCCGGCGAAATCGTTATCGGTGGGAGGAATACATTGATCTCCAATTCCATTGTGTTCACTAAGGGGAGAGCCGTTGCCATGTCCGGGCCCAACATTGGTAGTGTCAAGCAAGGGAATTGGGAGGGTGGTATGGTTGAGTGGTGTGTCACCAGGATTCGGAGCGGGTCGAATGGAGTCGCCATCAAGCTGAGCCGTAATCACAGGGGCTTGTAGCGTCACTTTTTGTTTGATTTTCAGGTTCGAAATTCGGGAAACAGGGTAAAGAATTTTACGATTGATTTTGAGGTTTGCACGTTGCTTGTTGAATTTATGAGATATTGTTTGCTTATTTATGGGAATAGAGGTAGAGTTTGTATGGGAATCCAAGTTCTCCTTATTATTATTTCCAATTCTAATCCCAATATCTTTCCTAATATTGGTAGGATTTTCATTAGGTAGATTTTGGAAATTAATAGGATTAGGAATTTTGTCAGTAGCTCCAATATGATTTGGTTTGCTAGGGATTTCCTTAGACGAATACTTAGCAAAATTACGAGCAAAACTCGAGCTTCCGAAGGATTTTGGCTGGAATGGGCCTTGCACCACATTAGCGCGGGTTCTCGAATCTTGCTTGTTAGTGTGCGTAATTCGACTATCTAGCCCTTTCCCCGTCACATGTTCACGTATAATTGGGATTTCTACAAGGAGTTGATCACTTTCTCTCTTTTCATTGTCAATTAACTCCAAGGCATCAAGTGCTGCAAAACGCGAACCGAACCCGTCCCCTGTTTTCGAATTTTGTGGCGCATTAGCACTAGTTGGGAGTTGATAATTACCTCTGTCCTTCTCGTTGTGTCCCGGTTTTTTACGAGTCGGCTTTTTGACATGCATCCACTCCCCGAACGTTTCTTCTGGGTCTAAAGAGGTTTTGTTATCAACCAATTGTTGCTCCTGTCTTCTTATAGGTTCCTGCACATTTGCTTCATGGGGTATAGGAAATGAGGCGCATACATTGTCGATGTGTCCGAGTTTGCCACATTTGTAGCAGATTTGTCTCAGTCCCTCATACTGTATAATCCACACTCTCCCATTAAGTCGGAATTTTGAAAGTAAGGGTTTCGTCAAATCCACTTCGACACTCATTCTAATAAACTGGCCTCTTTCAGCATTCATGGTAGGTCTATCAATTCGAACTACACGACCTACTTTGTTCCCTATTTTTCTGAGAACATCCTCATGATAATACTCAACCGATAAGCGAGGTATCCGAATCCAGGTAGTGAGGTAGCGAATGGGTTCATCGGTACCTATAAAGTTTGGAACCCATTTACAAATCGTGAGGTAATGGTCTCCAATCATCCAGGCCCTCCAGTCAAAACGTATTCATAATCTTCTTTGTTCGTAAACCGAACCACATAGTACCCACATCCTACATCCGTGAATATAACATCCCCTTTAGTCGACCATTTACGTTTCAGTTGTCGAACTAGGGAGAAGTGCCCTATGGTTTTATCAAACATTTTGATTATTAGCGAGTTTCGCCAATTATTTCGAATAAGCATCTTCTCACGTTTGGTTAGAAGAATAGTAGGGCAAAGTGGGTCATTATCTATATTCGGATCCTCTACATCGTCATCCGATGAATCCTCGTATGCATCATTGTTAACCACACTGAATCCTTGATTCAAATTTAAAGAGAATGAAAGGCCCATACCTTTGTTAAGTGTGTCTTTATACGAACTCACAACTCCGTGTACGGGTGCGCTTATAGCCCCGTCTACGCCCTTGCCTTGGGTTACAGCCTCCTCAGCCAGTTTGAGCACCGGTGCATTCTCATCTAGGCTCTGTAAGTTTTGCGTCGATTCGTGGTGTGGCTCCACTGGGAAAGTATTGGGGACGAAGGAGCACTCCACATCCATGGATGTAGATTGAGTCCCTCCTTCCAAAACTTGATTCATTTTGCATTTTTTTGTTGATCTAGACGATTTTTCACATTCGTCATTCTCGTTTTTGTTAGGGTTTTGGCTTGTATTTTCGCTAGGGTTTTTCTCCATATTTTTAGAATTTAGGCAGAAAGATTTTTTGGGAAAAATTACACTTAAAATCTTATTGTATACCTTAAGTTCATTGCTTTCCGTGGAGCTACAAGAACCAAAACCAGTCTCATAAAAGGTAGTTCCAGTTAACCTGTAATAGGAGAAGAGAAGTTACAATCTATATAGTTGATCGAATAACAAATATCAGTGACAATCATGATCAAATGTATTCTCTGTCTAGAGATGAGAAGTAGATTAGGTAAAGATTAAAATACATATATAACATAACCAAATATCCATAAAATCCACATTCATTATATACGGATTAATGAAACTCAAAGTTTAGCTTTCAACTTCTACTCTTAATGGTTTTTTATGACTTATTTTACTAACTTATCTTAATAAATAAAAGTGAATTTTGTAAATAACCCCCTTTTATGTTAGATGTAATTATTAGCACTTGAATAACTACAATATTTAATTGGTCATTTCTCACCAAACCGTATCCGTATATACGGATTCCGTATACACGGTTTTTCCGGGTACCCGAATACCCGTATCGGATCCGTATAGTGATTTTTGCGATTTTTAAAACCGAGTATACGGTTTTGCTCACCCCTAGTATTAAGGTATTTGTGGTTAATAATACTTCTATAGAATATGGAAAAGTGATGGATATATCCTTCCATAATTCGGTATAAATATAGATTTCCTTATTAGTAGCTTATATAGACTAGGAGATCTATTATGATGGAAGTATTATTTAAACGTACAGACTATTTATCAAATAAGATTATAGATTATATAATCTGCCAAAAATTAAACACAAGAAGGGATCTTACGCATAAAGTTTTCCAAACTACTCTCTGTTTTTCAACATTAAATTTGATAGCAATAATGAACCATGAAAGCAAAACATCAATGGAACACATGGATGATGACCTTTTGCTTGAGATCTTATGCAGGTTATCTTGTTATCGCACTGCAATTCAATGCAAAACCGTCTCAAAGCGTTGGTGTTCGCTAATCTCCGACACTTGTTTCCTGACTAAAGGATTTTCACTGCACATGGAAACCAAAGAAAAGAAACGACCATGGACATTGTTCTTAACCATGAAGACTTTGGTGACCCCTTATATTGTATCCCTAAACTTTCTTCCTAATTAATAATCATCCATTCAAAGTTGTGAATACATTCCGAGACTTGGTCTTGTGCTTCAGTTCCAATCCTTCATCTCAAGTCGGCGTATATATTGTTTGCAATCCTTTAACCAAGCAATGGATTGCTCTTCCGCCCTTGCAAACCTACGAAAACCCATACCAATGGGCTGGTTTAGTGTGCCAAGAGGGGCATGGTTTTAGGGTCATTGTGTGTCCTTTCATACAACCATTTTTGCCTCATAGAGATCCATTTAGAAACTTCAACTTGATGGAAAAAAGTAGATGTTGAAATCCCCATTCGACCTCGACCTCGACATCATGATGAAGGAAGTGGCCGATCACCTTTTCAGGGCGTTGGTTTGTATTCGCGATCATTCTTTTTTTTGATGTTACCCCTGGATTTTGTGGGACTTCGAGAGCTATTGGACTGCCATTACCTAGAATGCCGGGAAAATTTCTAGAAAGTTGTGGAAATTTGGTTTTGGTAGATTATGGTGTTGAGTTAATGTTCCTTTCGAATGAAAATCATGAGGCTCAGAACTATACAATATGGCCTGTTTGGAAACTTGATCTAAAGTTTGAGAATGATGAGCAAGATCATAGATGGGAGAAAGTGTCGACTCTCTTAAAAAGAGTCAAAGTTACGGGTTCAATAATAGCACAATGTGGTATTGGCCATCGCTGGTACACTCCGATAAACGTACATCCGAATAAGGAGCACTTGGTATACTTGATAACACGCTTAACCAGTACCGAGAACCAATTGGTTTTGTGCAATACTAGATCACAGACCTTACAACTTTTAAAACCTCGTCAATTTTTCGCTTTTAAGAAACTCGATTTCTCATGTTGGCCGATGCCAATCCCTGGAGTACTGCCGTAACATCATAGTGGAAGGCAATTTAGTGCAATCTAACCAAGAGCTATATAAATTATACAAACTTTTTTTAGTGTCCTTATTGGAGTAATTTGTTTCTTTTTTCTATGTATGCTATTTTTTTTTATGACTTGTTGTTTGAGGTTGTTTTTCGCAATTACCCTCTGATTTTGATTACGCCATTATCTATAAACCCCGAGTCAATATACAATATTACAACTCAAACTTATATAACATATTAGCTTACTCATAACACTACCAGTAGCCACCAGGCCACCAACAAGCATACCCCTTCATTCGATTCTACTTAATGATCAGGGTTGTTATGCGTTAAATGCAAGCCTAATATCTTCAACATCAAAGAACATCGATGACGGAGGTGATCCTTAGCTTGGATGCACGCGGAGAAATAACGAAAAAGTTGTTTAAACATCAACACTCGCATTTTTTGGAGGTTCGTTCAATGAAACAAAAAGTGACATGAAACGCGGCCACATCGAAGAAGAATTTTGTTCAAGTGCTCAATGTATATGTACAAGAAAAAAGCATCGCATCACATTTTTTACTAATGTAGCGAAATTTATATGATAAAATCATTCTAACCCGTTACAAACGTTCCAAACCATGGCCTAGAACCCCAAACAAAATCTTTATTCCAGCAAAATAGAAATGTGTGATATTTCATATACCGAACTTTAAGGGGAAAACCTCAAAAATTAAGACATCCATCAGTGAGTATCAATACTGTTATCTGTCAAAAAAAAACTCATATACCAGTAAACAAAGCCCGTCCTAAAAGAAGAGAGATTGCATTTTACATGTGGATCGGTTTGTCGTAGGTGGCCATGGCAGCTTCTTTCACGGCCTCACTCATAGTAGGATGAGCGTGGCAAGTGCGTGCAATATCCTCGCTAGATGCGCCATATTGCAATGCCAAAACCGCCTCATGGATAAGCTCGCCAGCGTTCGGTGACATGATGTGTACTCCCAAAATTCTGTCACTCTCCTTCTCTGCCAATATCTTCACCAGGCCATCTGCATCATCGATAGCCTTAGCTCTGCTGTTTGCCATGAATGGGAATTTGCCCACATTGTACTCCACACCAAGGCTCTTAACCTGCTCCTCGGTCTTACCGACATAGGCCACCTCAGGGTGAGTGTATACAACTCCTGGAACCAAGTCATAGTCCACGTGTCCTTCCTTTCCTGCAATGAACTCGACACAGGCAACACCGTCTTCCTCGGCCTTGTGAGCCAACATAGGTCCTGGGATCACATCCCCAATTGCAAAAACCCCTGGTACATTAGAGGCAAACCGTTCATTGACCAGGATACGGCCCATCTTGTCCATTTCCACGCCGAGTTTATCGAGCCCAAGCCCCTCAGTGAATGGGACTCGACCAGCTGACACAAGAACAACATCTGCTTCAAAAGTGGTCTGCTCACCTCCAGATGAAGGCTCAAGTGACAGCTTGAGTGTATCTCCAGATGTGTCAACGCCGAGGACCTTGGTCTTCAGCATGAACTTCATTCCTTGCTTCTCAAGGGAGCGTTGGAACTGCTTGCGGATTTCACCATCCATGGTAGGAACAATATCAGGACCGAACTCAACAACAGTAACCTCGGTACCCAGCCTGCCCCATACAGAACCCATTTCGAGTCCAATGTAGCCGGCACCAATCACCACCAATCTCTTAGGGACTTCAGTTAGGGCCAAAGCTCCAGTAGATGAAACAATTCTCTTCTCATCAATTTCAATACCAGGAAGAGACTTAACATCAGAACCAGTAGCAACAATTATATGTTTGCCTTTGACAAGAGTGCTTCCGCCTTCAAGAGTTTCGACAGAAACTTCAGAAGGAGAGATGAATTTTCCATAGCCCTTGACATAGTTTACTTTGTTCTTCTTAAACAAACCTTCAATTCCCCGTGTTAGATTCCCCACAGCTGTGTTCTTTTGGTTCATCATGGCCTCTACATCAATCTCAACTGAAGAGCACTTCACACCATGATTAGCAAAAGAATGCTTTGCTTCATGGTACATGTGAGAAGAATGAAGAAGTGCCTGACAAATAAAGCAAATGTCAATCAAAAAGTGGTAGGCAACATATATTTTGACTTCCTTGGTATTTAAAATAAGCTCGGTATCTTCATTTACTCAGCATTTCTTAAAAAATTCCCTTTACATTTTTTTTGAAAAACTAAAAGAACAGTATCAACTATCAATGGAGGTTTCTTACACAAAAGTCTGAATGCTCTTGCAAGTAAAAATGTTTTGAGGAACGAAGCACAAATAACTTTTGTGAAAAATAGAGTTAGCTACTATACGAACAGCTCACAAATTGTAATGGAACATCTGAATTACAAGGCAACACATTTAGATCATGGTAAACATTTAAAGATAATAAAAAGGATCGTGGACAGTCACATTGTTGTACATTCATCTCAAACACAAGTTCTCATGTGAGACAGTTTCTCAATAATGCTAATACAAGATCTCTCGTGTAAGAGAGTCTCTCAGGAACAACTAATGTTATATAAGTTTGGTACGAGCCTTAGATAAAAAATCAAACAAACAAAAGTTAGGAGAATAGGGCGCTATTCTTTCTGGCTTAATTTCAACTTCTTTAAACTTTGCTTGGATATATTCCATTAAGTTTTATTTAGGTTCAATGAATTATGTTCGGTTAATCTTTTCACATAATTAACTTTTAATTCAACTAAATTCATTTTAACATGATTTCACTCAATTTAGTTCAATTAAGTTCTACTTCAATTAATTCAATTCAGCTCGTTTCAGCCGAAAAGAACAGGGCCTAAGACATTTTAACACCACTTATCCAATTTCTTATTGCTAGCTCTTGATGCAAAAAGACCTAAAAAACCATGCTTGGTAAATTAGTGGTGGATCCAAGGGGGTTAGTAAGGGCAGGGAAAAATCTGAAAAAGTTCCATTAGAATTACGATATTGTCTACATTTTTTTCCCTAATTGCATTACAAACTTCACACCCCTTCTCCAAGATTCCAACCACGGTTTTTATCCCTCTAACTACAAATTCTGACTCAGCGAAAGTTAGAAACCGAATAAGTTGCTACAATTAAACAATTTTACCACTACTTATCCAGTTCTTGATGACAACAGACCTAAACTAATTCACTCTCATTCGGTAGTCAATAATTGATGTACATAATAGACAGCGAGAATAAACCAGTATAGAAGGAATCGTAAACTGGCAAACATTAAATAATTCATGCTTACTAATTAGTGCGCAAGTCTCCCTTGTAAGGGGCATATGTAAACTTCCGTCGCAAAAGTTTGCGACGGATCAAGTATAGATTATAGATTGATACTATCTAGGTACTCTGCTATTGTCTTATCTATCCCATATGGACAGTACTTGACCCGTCAGAAATGAGAATTTATGGTATAAATAAACCAGTATTGCAGGAATAACGCATGCTTACTAATTAGTGCAGTACCAATAGGGTAAATTCAAATACACAATTATTGCAGGAATCATAAACCTGAACTACAATTTCAACCATCCACAATTAAACACAAACAACATCAACCGAAGAGCTATACCAACTTTCTAAATCAAAATTATCGATGTCGATTACGGATTCATTATCCAATCAACTGCAAAGCGCGCATAAAACACAAATACAAGAATTACATAAACAAAACGCCATAATTGAGTTGACTAGCTAACAATCAACACAATCAATCACCGCTACACAATTTCCCAATCAAAACATCAATAATTACAATCAGCGAACAACAATCAAATTAAATGAAATCGATAATGATACTACCTTAGATGGAATACATCCGACATTAAGACAAGTACCACCGAGAGTACCACGCTTTTCGATGCAAGTAGTTTTAAGACCTAATTGAGCAGCTTTAATGGCGGCAACATAGCCTCCGGGACCACCACCGACGACAACGACGTCGTTTTCATCGGATCCAGAGGAGAAACGACGAGTAAAGGAAGAGAGGCATGGATTGTAGAGGAAGGTTTTAGCTAATGGGATTGATTTTCTTCGTGTTATGCTCGTCATCGCCATTTTTTAGTGAAAAATTAGGGTGGAGAGAATTATTAGTTAGAGAAAAGAAAGGAGGTTATGTTTGTACCGTAATCAGAAATCAGAATTCAGAATATCAGATTAATAAAGTTTATTACTATTACACCTGTGACAAATGACATGCGGGCGATGAAGTTTTCAAGTTAGGATCCGTTTTTTCTAGCTTAATTTGAAGTTGTTTTAGTTTTGTTGAACGTCACTCTTTTGTATAATAGGAGTACAAGTTAGTTTCATTTAGTTTAATTTAACTGCTATTTTCACAAATGAACTATTATTTTAGCTTTATTCAATTTATATAAGTTTTATTCAATTTAGTTCACTCGAGCTCAGATCCATTAAGTTCAATTGAGCTCCTTTCAGTTGAAAAAGATAAGGCACTAGTTCCGCGGCGACGTGACTCGTGAGGATCCCAATCGACGGCTTCTCTACCTTTTTTGATTGACGTCCTTCGAGAAATGTTGTTATAGTCGGAATTTTACTTTGTAGTTTTTTTTTTTTTTTTTTTTTTTTGTTAGGCGCTTATGATAAGCCTTACACTAAAGCCTTAGCTATAGCATGGGCTGACCTATTAATAGACCTAGGACAATGACTTAAAGAGACGCAGTGACAGGACGAAATAACATTAAGAAAATTTTTGACAGATGCGGTGATGTCTTTATCATGTATCCCACACCCGTTAGCTTGTAGTACCAATTCCATACAATCCGAAGTTGCATCCAAGTGAAGAAACCCCATATTGATTGCTTGATTACATGCTAGTAGCAACGCTGTAGCCTCCGCATGTGATGATGAAATTGCCCAGAAAACCGATCCACCACGACCCACTGAAGAACCTTTATTATCCCTAAAAATCCATCCTGCTGATGACAGTCTACCCGGCTTCCAAGATGCGTCACACTTAATCCTAATCGCTTCCGGGCATATAGCAGATCCCAAAAGAAGAACTGGAAAATGGTGCATAAGTTTCGTCGCGATTGACATATCCTCACTTTGATGAAAAAGACGTGGGCTATGATCATTGTGTTGATCATCATTGGTAAATTTTTGTACATTCTCAGAGGCGAGAAGGTTTATCTTGTTGAAGATGATAGAAGTAGGATATATCGAATTGTTGAAAACCTTCTCATTTCGATTGCACCAAATCACCCATAAAGTCGAGACAAAGACTGATACATCGGATAACTCGTTGTCCTTTGATTGCAGATATCGAATCCAATTGGCCACCCAGACTTTTATAGGAATGTTGTCTGTATTTTGTGTCCGAATGCCCAAGGGTGAAGCATGCCAAATTCTTGATGCATAGGAACAATCCCGAAGAAGGTGTTCACCAGTTTCCATAAACTGATGATCTTGACACACAAGACAACTTCCATCACCATTACCAGTCCTTCGTCTCAATTCTGCAGCACATGGGAGTGAATCTGACATAATTTTTCATAGAAAAATTTTCCATTTGGTTCCAACTTTTAATCTCCATAGTTGTCTACACGACATAACAGAGACAAAGTTCGCTTGTCGTTCTTTATCCTTTGTTGTCGCATTATCATTCCACCAATTTTGAAATGCAATCCCGTATCCTGATTTTGTGGAGTATAAGCCATTTTTATTATGTATCCAATAAATGGTGTCTCGATCAGAGATAGAGGGGGTAGGAATGGACACAATGTCAGTCAGAACCGCTTCCAGTCCCATAGCTATGATCTTGTTCGTATCCCAGTTACCATCGTGCATTTGAATGTCACAAACTTTGGCGATTGGTCTATTTTCATCTGGAAAATGCATAAGATCAAGAATCCTCTGTGAATTAACCCATCTGTCTGCCCATAAATCCAAATTCGAAGAACAACCAACCTGCCATGCTATGTTATTCTGAAGTAGCTGAAAACCCCAAGCAATACTTTGTCCACCCCATGACATTTTCTTGTTTCTCATTAGATGTGTCGGATGATGATAAAATTCTGAAAACTTATACTTACCTCCCAGTACCTGGCTCAGCAATGATTGTGGTTGTGTTATAATCTTCCAGCCAATCTTGGCAATCAAACTATGATTGAAACTTGCAGTGTGCCGAATACCTAATCCTCCTTCAAATTTTCTTAACTGCAGAAAGCGCTTACTACACCATGGGAAACCAAATCCACCTCGACCATTACCCCACCAGAATTGTGAAATTAAAGGGTCAATCTTTGATGTCACATTTACCGACATACGAAATGCCGATAGAGAGAAAAGAGATAGTGAGGAAAGGACCGAGATAATAAGAGTTAATTTACCCGCAGGTGACAAAAGCCTATTATTCCATGTTAAAATCCGTCTTCGTACCTTCTCAACGACTAGATTGTTAAACTCCTTTTTTGATCTACCAACGTCCATGGGTAGACCTAAATAAACACCCATCTCTCTAGGTTTATTAATGGATAATATACTTTGACATTGTTTAGTTGTCGCCATAGTACAATTAGGGTTGAATGAAATAGAAGTTTTATCATGGTTAAGACGTTGCCCTGCCATATAACAATAGGTTTCCAAAATATTCACTAGTCCCTGGCAAAATGTTTGTTTTGCTTGAGAAAAAAGAATAAGATCATCAGCAAACAGCAAGTGAGAAACTGCGGGAACATTTCTGGCAATAGAAATGCCTTTTATACTACCCTTTTCTTGAGCGGAAATCAGCATTTGTGATAAAACTTCCGTACCGAGAGCAAAAAGAAAAGGTGACATTGGATCTCCTTGCCGTAAACCGCATTTTGGAGCAAAACATTTCTGAGGTACTCCATTAATAACTATTTCATAGGAGACCGTTGTAAGACATTCCATGATAATTCTGATCAAATTTTCTGGGAACCCCATATGAACCAAAGTGGCCTGAATAAAATTCCACTTAATCCTATCATACGCCTTACTCATATCAACCTTCATCCCAAAAAGGCCCATCTTACCATTTTTCCTTGCGTTTATGTGATTAAAAATTTCATGGCTTATAAGAATATTATCAGTAATTGAACGACCCGGAATAAAACCATTTTGAAATTGTCCAACCAAACAGTTCATGACCGGCTTAATTCTATTTGCAATGCACTTCGACACAACCCTCATGATCACATTACATAAACTAATTGGTCGATAGTGTTCTACTCTTTCTGGCGCATTATTTTTCGGAATAAGAATAATCGATGTTTTGTTCAACCTTCGTAATACATGGCCATCGTTTAGCATTCTTAAAACGGCATTAGTAACATCGTCTTTTATATGAGGCCAGAATTTCTGTAAAAAAGTACCTGTAATACCATCAGGACCTGGCGACTTATTTGGTCCCATTTGAAAAACTGCCTTTCGAACCTCTTGTTTTGTAAATGGACGACTTAAGTTATCCTTCTGATCTTCATTTAATTTATGACGCAGTTGTGCAAACGTAGTCGCATGTTGTTCATTGAAAGATTCGAAAGGTTCATGGGAAGATGATGTTTGGAAAATCTCTTCAAAATAGTTTGCAAAGCACGCAGCAATAGATGTTTCCTCATAATACCATCGATCATCTGCTTGCTTAATGCCCCTTATCACATTTCGCCTTTGTCGTTGTTTGAAAAAATTGAAAAAATATCGTATACAAGCATCACCCTCATTTAACCACTTAATCTTCGCTCTTTGCTTCCAAAAAAGAGTTGCTGCCTTATTAAATTGTAGATAATTCTCATGTGATTCTACGTATAGCCGTTCATCTGCGCCATTAAAATGCGCATCGAGTTTCTCAGACAATTCAGTGTCAAAATCCGTCCATTTTTGTTGCCATTTTTTTCGTTTTTGGACAGTCCATTTCCTAATTACTTCCTTCGTTCTAAAAAGCTTACTGACTAATCTGTATGTCGATGAACCCCTATCTGACTTATTCCATTCACCCTGAACCAGTGGGACTAATTCTGGGAACTCCAATGTCCACGATTCAATTTTAAAATTCTGGCGACATCTCTGTTGTTTGAACTCTGTATCAAGAATAATTGGCGCATGATCAGAGCATTGAATTGGTAGATGCGTAATATTTGTATCCGGATACGTATCAAACCAATTACGAGATGTTAATCCTTTATCGAGCCTCTCATAAATACGTTCAGTGCCATTTCGATTGTTGCACCATGTATATCATGGACCTCTAAATGGAATATCAAGTAGCTGATTATGGTATTTCCATACAGCAAAATCAGCAGCTCCAAAAATTTCGCCTCTTGATCCCCCTAGTTTGTCATCTAGGAATTCGATTTGATTGAAATCCCCAATCAGAACAAACGGGGCCTCAAGAGACGTTATAGCATGTTGTATGTTATTCCAGACCTCTTGCCTTAGGTGTTTTTGGGACTCACCATACACAGCACACAAATACCAAAAGATGTCGGGTGTGTCATAAACTTGCAAAACGAGAAAATTAGGTGATGCCGAAATCAGAGAAACACGTAAGTCTGATTTCCAGCTCACCCAGAGGCCACCCTTAGTCCCTACTGCATCCACGCCTACAGAATCGTACCCATAGTGGCCAAAGAGACCATTAACCCTAGATATCGAACATTTTGTTTCTGAAAGGAAAATGAAATCTAAAAACAAAGTAGATATTAGCACTCTAATTTTTGTAATTGCAGGGGCGAGTGGATCGTTTAAACCCCTGCAATTCCATGAAAGGCATTTCATTTCCGAGAAGGAGATTGAGTATGGTCAATCTCCGCAACACCGTCAACAGCTTGTTGCACTGGTCCAGATCCCTCAGAAGAGCTAGAGAGGATAATTATATCATCATCCTTGACAGACATGTGAAAGGTTGGCTTGGACCCTGATGGTTCTCCAAAAACAAGTTTTTTGGAAGCACTAGATACTTCTTGGAATGATTCCCAACAGTAAAGCTCATCAGTGTCAATCGTTTTCGAGCCTGGATCAGAAAACGCCTTTCTCTTCTTCCCCTCATGTCTAGCTTTCCCTGCAGATGACTCCCCTTTATAAATTTCCTTGCCCTTCCCATGATATCCCAAGTTTGTACTAGCGCCCCAGAACTCAAAAGAGATTTGTTGTTATCCGGATGAATTATGATATCAGTGGAGAGCCTTGGAGGGGTCTGATCATGAATGTTATGATTATCCAGTTCATCATTAAGGCCCAAAATATCTTCAATGTAATCCACCGCATCCTTGAAGGAGCCCGACATATCTGATGAATGATTTGATGAGTTCATAATAGTTGCTGATGAAGACGACAAGAGCGGCCATTTTGGTGTTGATGCAGGAGAGGAATTCTGAGAATTTGCCTGAGCCATCTGGGTTGTTTCGCGAAGAGCATCCTCAAAGGGATTGCCCCTAGGATCCATTGGTTCATGATAAATTATTGGCATAGCCAAAGGAGTAGATAAAAACTGACTTAAACCCCTTGCATCATTTTCATGAGTCACCAAATATGGATCGTGTTGGACTCTATTAGTAATAGAATTAAGAATAAAACCGGCCTCATCAAAAGGATACTCAAACTCATTAACATGTCTATGTTGTTGGTGTTGATTAGTATGATGAGTTCCACCCATTGAACTACCATTCTCATTATCATGACTATGATATGATTGAGATGTTAATAAAGGTTGTTGTTGTTGTGCATTGGAGGAACCTCCAACCTCAAAGTTATTAGATGTTTGAAAACCAGGGGGAAAGATAGGAACCCTTATCCCTTCTTGTCCTGTAGTCATAACAGAACCTGCATGCATCACAAACTGTACTTGTGACTGAGAAAAGGTTAGAGGTATACCATTAGTAGAGGTAGGTTGATGTAAAGGGCCATCAGATTCCCTATTCAACAACGGTGCTTGAACATTCCCATTTGAGTGACCTTCGTGACCATTCATATAAAGATTCTGAGGATTAAAAGGTGACATCTCTTCCTGTTGCTGTAAATGTACCCCAATATCCCCATTCTCAGAAACCGCCACAAACACATCAGTATCTCCATTTGAAGAATGAAGATGATCAACATGAGGTAGACCAACTTGTTGATCCCCCTCAATAAAAGTCTGATTGTTAACAATATTAGGCTCCGTTGGGTTGTGGGCTTCCTCTTCAACATGCATGGCTTCATCTGTGTTCCTTGCATTATCTTGATCATTATGAGCCAAAACTCCGTCATCACTGACTCCAAAATTTACTACTGGAGTACCATGCTCCAAGTTATCAACATGCATTGCATGAACAGATGGAGAGAGTAATTGTTCAGCTTCAAACACGACAGGACCTGCAAAAGGAAGGGCTGTGACTGCAAACTCCATACCTGGTAACACACGACCACCATCAACCAAACCCAAATCGAAGTCTATGACATACTCCTCCAAATAATCTGCAGGCACATATTCTCCTCTTCGATTTCCTAACCGAATCTTTGACGTAATATACCTTGATGTTGATGGTAAGGCACATAAGTTTAAATTAAACATTGTGTATTGATATCTAGCCTGAAAAACCACAAAACCCTTGTCGATTGCCCTCTCCAAAGACGTATTTAGTGTAGAAATTATATCAGAGATTTTGTCTGGACAAATAGCCTTTTTATGACCAATGCGTCCACATCGAGTACAGAACTTGAACACTTCTTCATACTTGAATTGGATCCATAATAGCTTATCATTATTGCATGCAAGGAAGAAGCCGGGGTTTAATGGTTCCCCCAGTCTGACAGTAACTCGTAACCTTAAATAATCATGGTCAGGCAATGGACCAAAACTTTCCCAAGAAGTATCTGAACCAAATAAACGTGCAATGATACCCGCCATATTCTCATTGAGGTATTCAAATGGGAGTCCACATACGCGTACCCAAATCTTTGCAGTGGGAAAAGTGACACACCTCGGAATCATCCCTGCACTTTACTTTGTAGTTGACCTAGTATTTCCCCCGAAAGAGTTCACCTTTTTTTATACGTTCAAGTGTTTTTTTTTTTGTTATATTATATGACAACGGGTTGTACACTAGGTTGTTGGAATAGTTGCTTCAAAAGAATTTGTCTTTACCGAGGAAGTCTTTAATTCCGTCTTCATTGTTTGTGCAATCAGTCGTATTAATGCTTACACACTGAATTGGTCAGTCATCTTGTTTTCTCAAGACTGAATGTGCACAGAATTCGTCCCACCATAAATGCTACGTACTATGAATCTTACACATTCTCATTGCTATATAAAGCCTCCCTCATCAATCACAAAACTGACTCATCTCATCACATATATTTTCTGCAATCTTTCTCTTACTCTTATACTTTACTTCTGTCTACTACTAAATAATTCTAAAGATTCTTCCGCAACGAACTTGGCTGTGTTCAACTGTTTCTCCGCCTACACCAGAGAAACAGTGGTTGTGTAATCCTGGGGGGTTGAGTGCTACTGATGCCGTGTGTAGTAGACGGGGCATAAATCAACTTTAGGACAGTGACGCTTGTCACGCCACAACCTTCCGTCTCAGATAAGATCTTTACTGTTTTTATTATTTATAATTTCTATGCTAATACCTACTACCGGTTAACAATCTAAAGTTGATTTAATATTTTTTTTGTTCGTATATGGCTAGTTTGTATGAGGCAGGGGACGGTATTCAGCTACTACTCTATTCCCTTGTGCTTTTTGAAGTACTAGTGTAATTTGTTTCTAAGTACAGCCTCTTGTCCAGAATAACAATATACGGAGTAGTATAATAGCGATAGGTGCTATGGTGTAACTTTTCTTTCTAGTCTGTCTTAATTCCTAGTTCTAATGCCCATATGTAGTACTAGCTTTAGTAGCTTTTAATTTTTAATGGTGCTTCCGTTTACTGACTTTTAATTACAAGTTGTTTATATTACAAAATATATGACATAATGATGAGACAAGTTGTTTTGGCATGCATAAATAGAAAACACGGTACCTTGGACTTTTAAATCAGGTTTTTTTTTTCTTGTTATTGAATTGTTTTTTTTGGCCTTTTCAAATGCTTGGATATATACCAATTCAAAGTATGAAGAGTGAGTACCTAGTTTTTCAAATAATTATGTTTTGACGTTGAAGTTAAAGTCCTTAATTTGTGTTTCAAAGTATTTGTTGTGCTTTCTAATATGACGATAACGGGATAATAAATTAATGGTTATTTATGTTGTGTGATTATGGCTAAAATTCACGGGTTGAATTTAGATTTACCAAACCAATTCATTTGTGATCATATGGTATTCCTATATGTAACATCCCGTATTTTCGTAAAATCTATTTTAAGCGTTTTAAATTATTTTAAGTAATAAAATAATATTTTAATAATTTATTGTGAAAGATTTTAATTTAATTAGTAAGATCCGTTTTAAGAACCTTAAGTCCTTAAGATGAATACAAACTTGGTAAGGTTAAGTTCACATCTTAAATATCCGTTCAAGTATCCTAACCCGTTTCATTTAATACGGAAAGGACACTTACTTAAACCCTTAAAATCTCACATGTCGACATATCATCTTCTTCACAACTCATTTCACTGTAAACTCCATTTTCTCCAAAACCTCCATTAATATCATCTTCTTTTGCTCTTTTCTCCATCATCCGTCTACCGATTTAAGGTAATAATAACATTTTCGGAATCCTCATTTAATTTCCAAGCCATCTATCACTTTCGTTTTGCATTTCATCGACTTCGAAAATTGGGCTGTTTTGCCTAATTCCGTTTTTCGGACCGTTAACATCGTTTTTCGTGCTTGTAGGCATGGGCTTGGACGACCCGGAGGTTGATTACTTTGTTGTAGAGGAGGATCTTTAAGCCGGATCACTTTAAGGTGACGATAATGAGAAAACTCGGCCTTATTGTGAATATTAGCATTTTTGATGTGTTCTTCTTATTGTTTCTGATTTTGTTTAAAGAGTTATGTTAATGGACTTAGAAACATGCTTAGGATTGTTCTTATGTGAAGAATTCATGCTTGGTGATGTTTTTATATGTTCTTAAGCTTACTTTCAGTTTTTCACAAGTTAAGACGAATACATGAAATCAATCGTTTGAGGATTGTTATGGGTTTTGTTTGCTGTTAGATAGTAGTATTGGATGATTGGTAATGTTGGGTAAACATCATATGTAGCGTTTCATAAGGATGTGGGGAATAAAGCATGTATTCACCCTAAACTTGCAGGATTATAATGAAAAATACAGTTGTGTTTATAGTCATAAGATTAAAAAGGATAAGAAAAAGAATTCAAACTTTGGTCCTTTGTGCTTATGGCCTAAGAACAGGAATTAATGCAAATTCCCTCCTATAACTTGCACCCAAGACTTAGTTTGAGACGTGGCCGCGTGTGCTAGAAATCCTCTCCAATTGCCTTGCAATATAGGGAGAGCCCCTGAGGTTTTAGATGTGAGATCTGAGGTTTTGGGAGAAGAATGCTCTCAAACCCTAATTTTACCTTGAGATTTATTAAACAGTGCAACAAGAGTATCTGATATAAGGAGAAGGACTCTCCTTATATACTACACTTGGCCGGCCGAAATTGATGTCGGGTAGGAGTGGGCTTTCCACTCTTACCTTATTCCAATGCGTGATTCGACCCAATTAGCTTTAAGTTGTTCGCGGGTTTTATTTATAAATCGTAACATGTTATCAGATATTAATACAGTCGATATATTAATAATGGTCTGACAAAATACGATATTGTATAATTATCCAAATTAATATAACTGTTTATATTAATACGCGAATACAATATTTAATTAAATATAACCGTTTATATTTAATTTACGAATTAATCATGTAATCCGTATTAGCTAAAATTATTTAATCCGTATTAAATAATAATCTCAACATCTTATTGACTAATTTAATAGTCAATACCTCTGACTAACCGTTTAGTCATATCCGGCAAAATGTGACTGTATTTTCATACCTTCACATCTCTCAAACGTGTCCTATAGGTGTGACGTATAGGGACCAGTTGATCACCGCCATCCGTATGACAATAACGTCAAACTTATCTAGCAAGCCAACCGTTATTGATAAACGTGGATCAACTGGTAATAATACAGAAGTATGCCCTTGTGATCCTTAAAGATATTTAATAAGTCATTGTACTTAATTGTCAAGGACACCAGCCCCAACAATCTCCCACTTGTCCGTACAAGGGTATGTTCAATGACGTTATCACACTACATGTGGAGGACACAATCTCCAACAAACTCCCACTTGTCCGTACAAGTGTAGGTGCGATAACCGAATCTCATATCCTTTTAAAATTTCTCCCACTCAATGTAAGACAATTTGCAAATCCGCATTCGCAAAGGTCGTATCTCACAAGCGATCTGTATCAAGAGTGGTTTCCCCGACTAGAGAGTAACTTAACTGATAAAACGAATCTGTATTCGAGCATGGCCATGCATTTCAGTTACTACTCCTCGAGTGGCCCTGAGAAATGATAAAATCCTGATAAGGGTTTGGATATTTCCCTCAACTCGAATCCTGCCGATATCGCCCAGCATGAAATAACCCAGAAAAAATCCTCTTGGCCCCTGTTACGGTGACCGTGGGAAAGAAACCAAAGTTACCCAAAATCTGTCTTAATCTCAAGAAACAGTTGAAAGTCAAAAGACTCGACTCTAAGGAACACTATGGAGGTCCTATCCACGACCTGGCACCCAATGTTATAAAACATTTAGGACTCCATAACGTTGTCACGGGGTGTCCTACGAGATATCCGTATAACTCGCCTTTGTGATTGGTCAATCATCCACGTGACTTATGGCTCGTTGAACCCACCATCAACCAACGTCACAAAATGATTACCTGAGTTATCAGCTCAAGTGGGTAATCAAGGACCAAAACGATGTAATGTTAATCAGTTCACTTTGTGGTGTTCAAAATTGGCGTACAATTCCACATGAGAAACAAAACATTTTATATCATAACAATAAGGTTGAATAGAGTACACGAGAAAATGAATTATTACATGAATTCATAAAAGAGTACTACAACTTAGGAACACATCCAATTCCCATGGAATGAATGTGCCCTTCATGCTTATCACGTGGTAATGCTTTTGTGAGAGGATCGGCTATGTTGTCATCCGTAGCGATCTTTTCAATAAAAATCTCCTTTTGCTCCACGTAATCTCTGATTAGATGAGCTTTCCGTTGTACATGCCTAGCCTTGCTGCTAGACTTATGCTCCTTAGCTTGGAAGATGGCACCGCTATTGTCACAATAGACGGTGATTGGGTCATTCGAACTAGGCACTACTGATAGTCCTTGTAAGAATTGACGCATCCATATTGCTTCCTTAGCTGCTTCTGAGGCGGCATAGTACTCGGACTCAGTCGTAGAATCTGCTGTAACACTCTGTTTAGAACTTTTCCAGCTGACAGAAGCGCCATTAAGAGTAAAGACAAATCCAGACTGAGATTTCGAGTCATCTCGATCTGTTTGGAAGCTAGCATCTGCGTAACCCGTGGCGCAGAGCGTTGAGTCGCCTCCATAAGTCAATCCCCAATCTTTAGTCCTCCGTAGGTACTTAAGAATGTTTTTCACGGCCATCCAGTGTTGTTCACCTGGATGAGCTTGGAATCGACTTGTCATACTCAATGCATATGCAACGTCAGGACGTGTGCATATCATGGCATACATGATCGATCCTATTGCCGAAGCATAAGGAATCCGACTCATGCGCTCTTTCTCTTCCACTGACTTAGCTTCTTGAGTCTTGCTCAAGTGAAGCCCAGGAGTCATAGGAAGGAACCCCTTCTTGGAGTTCGTCATGCTGAATCTCTCCAGAATCTTCTCTATATAAGATTCCTGACTGAGAGACAACATCCGTCGTGATCTATCCCTGTAGATACGGATGCCCAAAATTCTTTGTGCCTCTCCCAGATCTTTCATCTGGAAATGGTTTTTCAACCATGCTTTAACCGAAGATAAGAGAGGTATGTCATTCCCAATCAAGAGTATGTCATCGACATACAGTACTAGGAATACAATCTTACTTCCACTCGACTTGATATAGAGACATGGTTCCTCGACTGATCGAATGAACCCATTCTCTTTTATCACTTGGTCGAAGCGATGATTCCAACTCCGCGATGCTTGCTTAAGTCCATAGATGGAACGCTTAAGCTTGCAAACTTTCTTAGGATGTGCTGGATCGATAAAACCCTCGGGTTGTACCATGTACAACTCTTCCTCCAAATAACCGTTTAAGAAGGCGGTTTTAACGTCCATTTGCCATATTTCATAGTCATGAAATGCGGCGATCGCTAAGATAATCCGAATGGAACGTAGCATGACTACGGGTGCAAAGATCTCATCGTAGTGCAAGCCTGGCACTTGGGTGAAACCTTTAGCAACTAGTCTAGCCTTATGGATATCTTGTTGTCCTTCCACGGCATGCTTTATCTTGTAAAGCCATTTGCATTGAAGGGGACGTACCTTTGCAGGTAGGTCCACAAGATCCCACACGTTGTTCTCATACATGGAGTCCATCTCGGATTGCATGGCTTCTAGCCATAGCTTTGAGTCAGAACTGGTCATGACACCTTTATAGGTTGTGGGTTCATTACCCTCTAGGAGTAAGACGTCATCTGTATCGTGTTCCTCGACCATACCAATGTATCTGTCCGGTGGAATAGAGACTCTTCCCGACCTCCTAGGTTCCTCAGGGATATCTACCGCAGCCTCGGGTGAAGGAACTGTTTCCTCCAATGGTTGCTCGATAGTTGGTTCTTGAACCTCCGATAACTCGAAGGTTCTATTACTCGACTTGTTCTCGA
Source organism: Silene conica (assembly GCA_029255685.2). Lineage (NCBI taxonomy): Eukaryota > Viridiplantae > Streptophyta > Magnoliopsida > Caryophyllales > Caryophyllaceae > Silene > Silene conica. The sequence goes on from CM055319.2 coordinate 8,819,005, forward strand.
GAAATTCTTTCTCTAAGAACGTCGCACTAGCCGCAACAAAAACACGTTGTTCGGTAGGCGAGTAGAAGTAATGACCAAACGTTCCCTTTGGATAGCCTATAAAGTATGTCTTGACCGATCGCGGGCCGAGCTTATCCTCGTGTCTCCACTTGACATAAGCCTCGCAGCCCCAGACCCGAATAAAGGACAAGTTAGGGACCGTTCCCTTCCATAACTCGAATGGAGTCTTGTCAACAGCTTTAGACGGACTTCGGTTAAGTATTAGAGCGGCCGACAAAAGAGCATAGCCCCACAATGAATCAGGCACAACGGTGTGACTCATCATGGATCGAACCATATCAAGTAAAGTTCGATTTCTCCGTTCGGACACACCATTTAATTGTGGTGTTCCAGGTGGAGTCAACTGTAGCACGATCCCACAGTCTTTTAGGTGTTGATCAAACTCGCGTGAAAGATACTCACCACCACGATCCGAGCGTAGTGCTTTAATCTTTCTACCCAGCTGGTTCTGTACCCGATTCTGGTATTCTTTGAACTTGTCAAAGGATTCACTTTTATGTTTCATCAAGTAGACATAGCCATATCTACTCAAATCATTCGTGAAAGTGATGAAATACCTATAGCCTTCTCGTGCGTTGATCGACATAGGGCCACATACGTCCGTATGTATGAGTCCTAATAGGTCGGCAGCGCGCATTCCAACACCTTTGAAGGAAATACGAGTCATTTTGCCGATGAGACATGATTCACACGTGCCATATGATTCGAAATCAAAGGGCGATATAGCTCCATTCTGTATGAGCTGTTTTACGCGTTTCTCATTTATGTGTCCCATACGACAATGCCATAGGTAAGTTTGATCTTTGTCACCTACCTTTAATCTTTTATTATTCACATGTAATATCTCGGTGGTTTGATCTAAAACATAAATTCCATTCATGGAAACTGCCTTGCCATAAATCATATTGTGTAAGGAGAAAATACAGCTATTATTCTCTATTACAAATGAAAAGCCGAGTTTGTCAAGTGCAGAAACTGAAATAATGTTTTTGGACAAACTAGGAACATAATAACAGTTATATAAAAATAACTCGAATCCACTTGGAAGCTGGATTACGTATGTTCCCTTCGAGACTGCAGCCACACGTGCTCCATTCCTGACACGCAGGTCCACCTCACCCTTGGTTAGGGGTTCTTGGTTTCGGAGGCCCTGCACATGATTACATAGATGAGAACCACAACCAGTATCAAGTACCCAAGTTCCGCAACTTGCGTGGTTAATCTCAATCATGTGAATAAAAGAAGAAGAAGACATACCAACAGGGGTAACGCGGCCTGCCTTAATGTCCTCGCGATACACGGGGCATGAGCGCCTCCAATGCCCAGTCTTGTGGCAATGGTGACATTCCATGCTAGTATCCTTGCTCTTAGTCTTGCCCTGTGAGTTGCTCGACTCACCTGGCCCACTCTTAGTAAATCCTGGTTTCTTGAACCTGGGCTTACCTACTGCTAGGTCGCCCTGAGCTTTAGCCTTCCCTTTACCTTTTCCCTTACTGGAGATCATGAGAACATCCTGCTTTAGACTCCCACTCAACTTTAGATCCTTCTCAGTCTGTACGAGAAGGGAGTGGAGCTCATGGGGAGTCTTCTTCATGTCGTTCATGTAGTAGTTGGCCCTAAAGAGGGCGAACCCATCATGAAGCGAATGAAGCATGCGATCAACGATGATGTTCTCACTGATCTTGCAGTTTAGGGTCTCCAGTTTCTCGATATTCTCAATCATGTTGAGAATATGTGGGCTAACAGCTTGGCCCTTCTGGAGTTTCGCCTCAAAGAAGCGACAGGTATGCTCATAAGAAACGATTCTCGGAGCCTTGGAGAATTCGTTAGTGAGCGTGGTGAAAATCTTGTTTGCACCATGGGTTATGAAGCGTCTTTAATTTGCAAATTAGATTCCATTGCATAGATGAGTACGTTCTTTATCGCACCCGCTTCCATGACGAAGTCGCTATGAGCGCGAACATCGTTGGCTCTAGCTCCAGTTCCTGGGTGTGCCGGAATGGGCTCAGTTAAAAACTTAAGCTTTCCGTCAGCAATGGCAGCATTCCGTAGTGCTGCCTCCCAGTCAGAGAAGTTTGACCCATCATTCCTCAGTCTAGTTGACTGATTCATGGAGTCCATGAAGGCTTTTAGCCAGGATTCACGTGCTAGCTTGGCACTTGGCATTGGGTCTTCACCAGCCATTTTAGTTTTACAGCAGTTTTAATGAACGTGTTCTACACTGAAAAGAAGATAAAACAAAGCCATATAAGCAACTTATTGTTGTGATTTAAGTCTATATTAAATTGAATTTAAACTCGTAGACTCATGCATTTATATAATTGATCTCCCTCAAGAATTATATAAACGATCCCAAGACTCAATTTCCGTATATTGATAAGCCCACAGTTTGGCTAATTCCAATCGTTGGAACTCTTGGTCGATAGATTTCCGTAAATCCTATCTATTAGTCCATCTCAGTCACTGGAATATTATCGAGTGACCATGATGTTGAGATAAAATAAATCATCTGTTCCCACTTACCCGACGTAGAAGGGGTCATATTATGCCTACCGACGAAGAAGGGATTCATGGGAGGCTGATTTATAAAGACTAATCTCAATTTTTGGTTATACGAGGAAGACCCCATCAACTCTTATTTATCCATATTTAAGTGAACTAAAAACTAGCATTTGCGTGAATGAATTAAATAAAGTGATGGCTTTTAAATTGACATGTGACATCTGTATTGTCACAGAAAACTAACGCGTGACCTCTACATGAGTCAGTTTTCAGGCATGATATAGGTGGTTTGGTTTTTAGGCGGAATATGATGCAAGCTATTATCGATGAAAGCGTAAAGATAAATGCAATAAACGTAAATAAAAGTCCTAGTGTGGCCTATCCTACCAAAATAAACATAAAACAACTTGGAATCCACCGTTGGACCCTAGAAGCTTGTCTTGATGTTCTATCTTGGTCCTTGCAGCGGGAGTGAGCATCCGGTCTCCGTCTTGTCTTTGGTCTTCACAAAATTACTAATTTAAATTACAAAAGTAGTCCTAGATACATTCTAATTTAAATACAAAAGTAATTACATGGCAAAAACCCAAAACGGAGATTCAAGATCTCAAAATTACAAGCAAGATCGTGTCCCTTCATTACGGTGACACAATCTTCTAAGGCCACACTAAGTTACAACCGTTTGCAAAAATTAAATACGTTATTGAAAGCATTCAAGGCATTCACAAGACGATAAATAAAATGCATCAACTAAAAACAATTTATACATGACATAATACTGTTATTATGATTAATAAATTTATACCAAACCACCTTTTAAGATTAAAATTAAGTGACTATACCGTTTTAATCACCAATTTTAACAAACATATAATCCATTATTTTAAACTGTTTTAAAACAATATGTATCAAGCGAGGGTGAACCGTTTCACTAAATAATACACTATTTCCGTATATAGTATATTATTTTAAGCCATGTGAAAATAAAACATGTTATTTTCGTAAAATAAAAAAAAAAACGATTCTGTTACAGGGGTGGTCTACCGACCGGAAAAACAGGTCGACCGACCACCTGACGAAAAAAAAAAAATTTTTTTTTTTTTTTTTTTTTTTTTTTTAAAGCAGAATGGTCGACCGACCCGAAAAACAGGTCGACCGACCACAAAACACGAAACCGAGTTTCTGAACACGATTTCTCACAAAGGAAACTGTTTTGAAAAAAAAAACAGAAAACTCACACAGGGGCGGTCGACCGACCGCTATAACTGGTCGACCGACCGACACGGCGGCAGAAACGAGATTTTTCAAAAACTTTTAAATAAACTTATGAAAAACACAAAAGTAAAATTTTCATGACCTGGCTCTGATACCACTTGTGGGGAATAAAGCATGTATTCACCCTAAACTTGCAGGATTATAATGAAAAATACAGTTGTGTTTATAGTCATAAGATTAAAAAGGATAAGAAAAAGAATTCAACCTTTGGTCCTTTGTGCTTATGGCCTAAGAACAGGAATTAATGCAAATTCCCTCCTATAACTTGCACCCAAGACTTAGTTTGAGACGTGGCCGCGTGTGCTAGAAATCCTCTCCAATTGCCTTGCAATATAGGGAGAGCCCCTGAGGTTTTAGATGTGAGATCTGAGGTTTTGGGAGAAGAATGCTCTCAAACCCTAATTTTACCTTGAGATTTATTAAACAGTGCAACAAGAGTATCTGATATAAGGAGAAGGACTCTCCTTATATACTACACTTGGCCGGCCGAAATTGATGTCGGGTAGGAGTGGGCTTTCCACTCTTACCTTATTCCAATGCGTGATTCGACCCAATTAGCTTTAAGTTGTTCGCGGGTTTTATTTATAAATCGTAACATGTTATCAGATATTAATACAGTCGATATATTAATAATGGTCTGACAAAATACGATATTGTATAATTATCCAAATTAATATAACTGTTTATATTAATACGCGAATACAATATTTAATTAAATATAACCGTTTATATTTAATTTACGAATTAATCATGTAATCCGTATTAGCTAAAATTATTTAATCCGTATTAAATAATAATCTCAACATCTTATTGACTAATTTAATAGTCAATACCTCTGACTAACCGTTTAGTCATATCCGGCAAAATGTGACTGTATTTTCATACCTTCACATCTCTCAAACGTGTCCTATAGGTGTGACGTATAGGGACCAGTTGATCACCGCCATCCGTATGACAATAACGTCAAACTTATCTAGCAAGCCAACCGTTATTGATAAACGTGGATCAACTGGTAATAATACAGAAGTATGCCCTTGTGATCCTTAAAGAGATTTAATAAGTCATTGTACTTAATTGTCAAGGACACCAGCCCCAACAATCTCCCACTTGTCCGTACAAGGGTATGTTCAATGACGTTATCACACTACATGTGGAGGACACAATCTCCAACAAAGGATTGGTGTCGATTGTTGATGTTTCGAATAATCTGGAAATCACGTTTTTGGTGATCAGGCTCTCTGAGCCGGTCGACCGACCGGCCGCCGGTCGACCGGCTGAGAGCGTCTTCTTGTGTTTCGCGAAATTTTGAGGAAAATAGGCTTGGGACTGCCAGCCGGCCGAGCGGCTGCCTGCCGACCGGCTGGTGGTCTCTTGTGTTGTTTTGCGTATTGTCGAAGAACATAGGGAAAATGGAGCCCAGCCGGCAGACCGGCCGCCTGCCAGCCGGCTGGGAGTGCATTTGGGTGTGGTTTGCGTATTTTGAGAAGCTAGGGAAATTGGGTTCCCAGCCGGCCGACCGGCTGGCTGCCGACCGGCTGGGAGTCCCTTTGCATTGTGTTTTTGTTAAAAGCGTAGGCTGAGAAAGGACCACCAGCCGGCCGACCGGCTGCCTGCCGACCGGCTGGGGGCCCCTGTAGGATGTTTTGATTTGTAAATCGTTCATAACTTTTAAACGGTTAATCAGTTTTGATTGAAACTCGTTCCTTGTATCTTTGATATGTATTTGAGGTCCCCGGAGGATGGGCGACACTATATTGGGTTCGGGAATGGAGTGAGGATAGAGACCCCCCCGGTCGGGTAACCGAAAGGGAAACCGGCTCTCCCTCAACTTAGTTCCCGGGGTAATTAAGTGTTGATTAGAAGTTAAAAGTATCACTATAGGTTAGTTCATAGACTTGGATGATATTGTATTGATGCGTATTAAGTTATGCCTTAAGCTGGCCTCTGAACTTAATACGTAGGTTGTTTGTCGTGTATGGGAACATGCGTTGAGTTTTCGCCTCTCAGTTCCATACATGTTTGTTTGTCGTGTCTGGGACATGCGTTGAGTTTTCGCCTCTGAGTCCAGACATGTATGTGTGATCGCGTCGGGACATGCCTTAAGCTGGCCTCTGAGTCTGACGAGTAGAGCAACTGCACGACGGGGCAGTCAGGTTGTCATACCTTACCCGGAGTGCAGGTGTTTGGTGCTAGAACATGCGTTGAGTTTTCGCCTCTGAGTTTAGTACCTTGTGATGTAGTAGGGGAACATGCGTTGAGTTTTCGCCTCTGAGTTCCTTACTTGTGATTGTGAATTGAATGCTAGTCCATGCGTTGAGTTTTCGCCTCTGAGTCTAATGTTCTGTGATAGCCGGTCCATGCGTTGAGTTTTCGCCTCTGAGTCCTTGCTTGATATTGTGAACTTGGTATCTAGGTTATGCGTTAAGATGTCGCCTCTGAACCTTTTTACTTGCTGAATGTTTGGTAATTAGGTTATGTCTTAAGCTGACCGCTGAACCTCTTTACTTGATGTTATATCTGCTTGCCTAGCGTTTGGTACAGTGTCAGATATGCATGTTGAAGTTAATGAATATATTGCTTGAGTTATAATCTGTTCATCCAAGGCATTGGATGACTCTTTTATCGGTTTCATAAATAGTTGGATTGAAAGACCCCCCGACTGGGTAACCAGTAGGGAAACTGGCTCTCCTTCCTAACGGTTTATGAAGTTGGTTGAGAGCCGTGCACTAGAGTTTGCATGATAGTATGAGAACAGTTGATGAGATGTTTATACTTCACATGTTTATATATGTTGGAGTATTCTGTATTGCTTTATGTGTTACATGTCGTTACAAAAGGTGGCTAGGAGAACTCTAGTCACTCCCCACTGATTGTGGCGTACATGTTTTCATGTATGTAGGTACATGCAGGTTGGCTGGGTTCACGAGAGGGCTAGCGAGTGATGATCCTGTTGTCATCATATGACTTACATTTATATCGTTTAGCTGGACTCTTAGTCTCTTTTGATACAGTTTTTGGTTGGTGCCTGTAGGGATGTTACATCCCAGGCTGTTGTACATATTTTGTTCCGTACTTAGAACTGTTACTTATCTATTTCAGTTTTCAGTTTCCGTTTCAGTTTAATTCTTCTCGCATGTTGTTTATCTTTAAAAAGTTTTAATTCCGCTGCATTTTTAGTACTTTTGTATGTTTATATTTCCGCTTTCGCGAGGGGTTTTACACTATATATTTTTTTTTTAAGATTATATAAGTAAATCCTATCTCATGCATGTGTTGTCCAACTTTTAGGGGACCTTCATTTCCTCATTACTGGTTTTTTTGCCCGTGCGTTGCACGGATACTAAAATAATGTGTGATACATTTCACGATAAAATGGGATATGGTACATAGTTTATATGTAAGATTTTATATATGCCACATGACCAACAAATAATTCCCATCAACATAATATTGACATGAAAATAAATGAATGTTTAATTAATAAATATTTTTTGTTAGGAAAAAAATCAAGATAAAGTTTATACAAATGATACTCCGAAAAACATTAATATCTACTTTACATAATCAGCTCAATGATATAAGAAATCTCCTTAATTCTTTGGAATAACAAATCATAACTAATCATTGTTCGATCAAATGACAGCTACCAAAAACATTCAGAAGTTGTTACATTGTTATATCTCTCGGTCAAACTATAAACGTACTCTTGAATGTGAATGAAGCTACAACGCCCATGACTACGACTGCTTATGACCACTTTACCCCCATCCCCCAAAAAAACAATCATTAGATAACACTACGACCACCATAATCATTCATTATCCCGGAAATCAGCATCTGATTTACTCTCCGATAAAATGATCTATCTTCCTTTCTTTAATGATACTGTTCATACCAGTGCATGCAGAAATTGAGATATACCTTTTGCAAACTCAACATGATTTCATCCCCAATCAATTTTCGCGCATAATATCAACTCAACCAACCACCCCAATCTTGCCCTATTTTCTCGTTTGAAACAAAATATTTCTCGCAAACCCCTATTTATATATTCCTTATTCACACATGATCTAAAACAACCTCATCCCTTGAAAGATCCTTCTTCAAAACTTATCTCAAATTTATTCAACCAAGTGAAAAACTAAACCCCTGCCTCTAAAAAATCCATTATCTAATGAAAACTAACTCTTACTCTTGACAATGTTCTTAGGATTAAGATTTACTTTGGATCGATGGTGTCGAAAATTAAGCATATTCATATAATTTGTAGAGGTTCCTTGTCATTGTTCATGATACCTATTTATTTTATGCAAGTAATATTTTATTGATAAATAACCTTAATTCTTGATCACTACCTTGCTACATGTTTTACGTCAATCCTAAATCGCATTCAGCTCCATAAAACACCAATCCCTTACACCAATTGGATCCTCGATACCCTTATCGAAGACAATTCATTTCTCTTTCAACAAAGAAAAGTTTAAAAAATAATCTTCCTTATTTCTCCCCCTCTCTCTCTGTTCCTAGTCTTTTCCTTTCCCTGTTTTATCATCCCCTCTCACTGTCTAATTTCTGATACTCAAACAAAGTGTTCGAGTATTATGTTGGTAAATCAAATAATTTTTAATATTATATATAGACACGAAGTTTGCTATTTTTTTCATTTTGCATAAATATATCATACTCTCTCCATCTCACTTTTATTATCTCTTTTACTTCAAATTTTATCTTATAATTATGGCCCTCTTTATAAATCTAGTAAGGAAAAAAATTTAACCAACCAACTCGCCGCAATTATCCACGTTCCTACTCGAAACGATCCTTAACCCACTACTAAAACCATTAGGTTCACAAATAAAACGGTCTAAAATTCAAAGTTTCACCAATCCTGCTTCCATCCCCTCTACACTACAATGAAATTAACTACCACCAAATTCGATGCAATTAGCCTTATTACTATCTCAAGCAACCATCTAACTCATTATTGACACCCTTCTCTTTGCCCCGATAAACCTAAAATATCCAAGTTACCTTTCTCTCGCGAAACACCCACACTTAACCCCCAAAAGTTATTTCTCTTTTTGAATAGTTCATCCACCTAACAAAAAACTAACCTCTACTTTCAAAACCTCTTTTTTACATCTCATAAAGGTGAAGTTGAACATGACAACAAAATGCAGAAACTTAGGTTTAGTTTGATAACGGCAGATTGAACATTTTTTTAGCATTTTGAGAGTTTTTACACTATTTAAATAACAAATGTGTTATTTTGAGTGTTAATTGTCGACATATTGAAATAGTAGACTGAGGTATAATTTCCTATTTTACATTATGACCCTTTAATTACTAAATATATTATAAAAAAAAAAAAATTGAGTTTTTTTAACTCTAAGTTATAGATCGAACTCTATCTTTATCGTATTTATAACTAATATTCTTAGTTAAATATATAAATCTAAGTAAGTTCAAATATGTTGGCTAAAAATCACAAATTATACGAAGTAGTATATTCAATTTTTGTTTTTTTAATAGGACATAATTGTCATAAACTATAATTAGAATATTAATGCAGTAGATAAGTAGAGAAGAGTTGCTAAGTGCGTGACCCCCTTCGAGTTTTAATTTTTTTTCAATTATTTTTATGTTTTTGCCTACATCAAATTACGTATGAATAATATGTTCCATCCTTCGCAATCTATATCTCTCCCTAAATTATAATAATAATAATGTGCTCAATTTACAAAAATAAAAAAAAATGGTATAGCATTACAATAATTAGTTTGGTCTATATAATTGAATAGTACCGTTTTTTATGCATGTAAATTTGTCATAATTAGTTTGGTCTATATTTTTCAATAGTACCGTTTTATGTGTTTTTTTGTGACTTTTATTTTATGTTGATTGTTGCTTAAAGTGACTCTCAAACCTTATACATATTTTTATGATAAGTGTATGTACCTATTTTATCTTTAACCTTCATCTGAATTATTTTATCACTCTTGGCACCATTTTTACTTTCAATTGTAAAACAATTGCACAGTAAAGTTTTTAAGACACTCACTCATTGTCATAATATGATATATCATTTTGCAAATTAGCATCAACTTTTTTTTTACCTTTTTAATACGCTTTAAAAAATAGATATCAAACTTTATAGTTATCAATAATTTTGTAAATATCGTATTTAAGTTTCGATTATTATACTTTTATATACTTTATAAAATAAAAAATGGATGTAAATAATATAATAATAAATTATCGATAGAATGGAGGCTTATGTGATGCATCCTGAGGTGCTCATTAAACATGTAAGGAATGAGTTTAGGAATCACTTCAAGGCTACGTTTAAGGGGGAAATGTCTAGTAATGATAGGCAGTGGTTCCAATGTCGTCAATTTTTGTAAGAAATTGGCACTCCAGGCTTATCATAAGAGCTTGGTGTCAGTAACTTTGTAAGGAAGTAGTGGACCGTTTTTTGGTTCATACTTGTGCTTTAATGAGAATGATAACATTTTACCAAAAAAAAAAAAAAAAAAAAAAAAAATTATCGATAGAAGTTGAAGTGTGTAGGGAGGGAATTAACACTAAAATTAGTAGGAGAAATATATGTCTTTTATAAAGTAAACCGGGTATTATGCATATTTGAACATGATGACATTAGAAATAACAAAAGATGTAGGGGCGCATTTTAGCGTTTATTTTGCTCTTTACTTGGGTAAATTTCATGTAGTACGTATTATGTATGCACATTTGTCACAACCCAACTCGGTCGAGGGCCTTTTGGCCTTTCTAACGCCTCTATTTTTTAATCGGAAATTATTACAATTTTTTATATTGTTAATCTTTAACAAACATTTGATGTTGTGAACTATCATATTTAACACTTAATATAAAAATGGATATTATAAGTATATCAAAGGTTTTTTTTTTCTAATTTAATAATAAGTGAACAAATATTAATGGATAATTTCCTGATATAAATAAATCGTAGATAATTAATTTATTTCCTATTTCTAATAGGAAAATTGTATTCCTAGTTCTAATATGGAAATTTTAAATAATTTATTATTTACTATTTCTAGTAGGAAAATTGTAATTAATTAATTTTTTATAATAGTGTTTTGTAAAAGTTAGAGACTACCAATTTATTTCCTATTTCTAATAGGAAAATTGTATTCCTAGTTCTAATATGAAAATTTTAAATAATTTATTATTTTCTATTTCTAATAGGAAAATTGTAATTAATTAATTTTTTATAATAGTGTTTTTTAAAAGTTGGAGACTACCACGCGCTTAGAAAAAAGCCTCCTTTAATTATATATATTGATTGATTATTTGCTTTGTTGGAAGTGTTACTTACGCTAATACGTATTGTGATGCTAGTCTATTGCCTGATTTGTCTAAAGGTAATGATATTTTCAATATCTGAGCTACAAAACATGTGTACAATATAGATTAGCTAGATACGTAGAGAATTGAGTATATATATGAGAGAATTTTGAGTTGTTCTCTAATTGAGTAAACACATGTGGGGGTTCATAACTCTTGCTATTCATAGGGTTGACCAAAAGTGATACATTGATATATACTTGCCACCCAAAACGAACTTTTTGAAGACGGAATTATGTGTGCAATTCTCTTGTGTATTTCTACATATATTTGTGTATAATTTCGTGAACATTATACGTGTATGTTCAGTTATTATTTTAGAGGTAACGAATTGTGGGGGTTTTGATCGAGCTTTTTCTAAGTAAATTGAGACTACCTTTTTTGTTTTCTTGTGACACATTTAGATAATGTCGAGATTATCCTTGTTAGTAGCGTTGCTTAGAAAGGAAAGTGTATAATTGATTTATTTGTGATCTCATGGTGTTGAGCTTATTTTTCCAGTTAAGAAATTTGAGCGCTATGACTATTTTTTCAAATAGCGTAAGTTTTGGACTTGTTTTTCATTTGGGGTCGTAAGTTCGAGGCATGTGGTTACAAACATTATGTGTTGGTTTTTGTTTGTAACATGGATGCATTTTGTTTTATTATTTGTTTACCATATGAGTTATTCTCACTAATATTATCACAAACTCTACATTTCAAAGGACTTATGCATAATTATGTGTATATGCAAAAGTATGTGTATATGGTAGTTGACTTTAGCGCTTTATTGAGTTTTAGTGATTAAAGTGGTTATAATGACAATTACATGAAATAGATTGACTATTTGAAATGTGAATATTCTATTATTGGGATTGCTTAAACTTGTTTTTCTAGTTTAAGAAATTTATGAACGGTTGTATGGTAATACATGGAGTAATTATTCTGTTTATTTGGTTTAAAAGTTGGGAACGGTTTGCAATTTATTTGAATGTCGAATAATTATGATATTTATTTGACTTTGGAAAATTGTTTCTTTCATAAGACTATATCATACAAGTTATGGATGCATAATTATATTGTTGGATATGTATGGATGCGTACAAGTTATGGATGCATAGCATTGCAGGGTAAAAAGCTGAATAGCTAAGTGGGTGTATTCCGTTGTGGGAATATTTTAACTCCATTAATTGTTTGCATCATAATCCGAAGCATCCGATTGTTTGGCAGATTATCAAGAGTGATGGATAATCTGATCGGATATATAATGTGTTCACAAAGGTTGTGAATTATAAGTGGATATTGAGATCCCTTATACAATGTGATAGTACGTACATAAAATCTGAAGAGGATATTGAGATCCTCCTACCAATGGTCATGGTAAAAGTTGGTGCTGGTGTGGCAGCACAAGGAAATGCGATTAAAGCCTATTAAGGAGTAAACTGTGATTGATACCCAACTTAGCCTAGCTAAGGTCAAATGCGGTCAAACGAAGTCACAGCGAACTCGAGATGTAATGTCAACACCATTTCCTTTCAAATTGTTATTTGACATTTCTTTTTCTATTTTTCCTTTTCAAGGTACTGTCGCGTGTTTATAAGGTTGAGTCATAACTCTTAATAAATTCATAGTCCTAACGGATGGTTTGAGACAGACAGACCTGATGAATTTACCTATGTGAATGTGGGGGCTATTGCTCTAACCCCAAGAGAACCTTAAGGCTTTAGGCCAGGTTCTCTAGAGGCATTCATGAATTACCAGGATTCATGTGGAGGACACTTGGGAAGTCCAAGTAAAACACTTGTTATATATGTTGCGTTCATGATGAGTTCGTGGACGGTGCGAACACTAGCCCTGTTTTTGAGAATTGGTAAGTGTGCAACTGACCTTTCACCAACTCCATTAAAAGGTTAAAGGCTTTGATCCACCTAAAATGGCGGTCTAAGGTTATTGTATGCACTGGGTGTTAGTTAAAGTCCACAAGACACTAAACATCTAAACACCAAATCTCTGTTGCCGAACATCTTTTCTTTTTCTTTCCCTTGTTTCTTCTTTTGAATCATGTGGGGGATTGTTGGAATAGTTGCTTCAAAAGAATTTGTCTTTACCGAGGAAGTCTTTAATTTCGTCTTCATTGTTTGTGCAATCAGTCGTGTTAATGCTTACACACTGAATTGGTCAGTCATCTTGTTTTCTCAAGACTGAATGTGCACAGAATTCGTCCCACCATAAATGCTACGTACTATGAATCTTACACATCCTCATTGCTATATAAAGCCTCCCTCATCAATCACAAAACTGACTCATCTCATCACATATATTTTCTGCAATCTTTCTCTTACTCTTATACTTTACTTCTATCTACTACTAAATAATTCTAAAGATTCTTCCGCAACGAACTTGGCTGTGTTCAACTGTTTCTCCGCCTACACCAGAAAAACAGTGGTTGTGTAATCCCGGGGGTTGAGTGCTACTGAGGCCGTGTGTAGTAGACGGGGCATAAATCACCTTTAGGACAGTGACGCTTGTCACGCCACAACCTTCCGTCTCAGATAAGATCTTTAATGTTTTTATTATTTATAATTTCTACGCTAATACCTACTACCAGTTAACATAGGTAGCATTAAAACGGACACGAATATGTGCCACTGTTAATAAGTATATTTTATTTATGATTTTACACCTATATTTCACTCGATCTTACATGATATATGCACTAATATTAGTGATATATGTGAGCTTACTTCATGTTTTGGATATATTGTGTGTTAAGTGTGTTTTGTAGAAAATATAACTTTATTAGTTATTTTTCCGTCAAATATGCAATTATCGAGAACAACAAACTAAGTGAAAGCTAAAATGATCATGCATGCAACTAGAGATGAAAAAATTATTTATTTGATGAAGAAAATACAAAGTTGCATGTGCATGGCAAAATGTAATCAATAGTAAAGTCAACTATGAAAATCAAGTTAAAGTGTAAACAAATGAAATAGATGAAACTTGGTATGCAACAAAAGCAAAGTCTACATTGGATCCTCCAAGAATTCATTAAGCATAGACATCCAGGCATTTATCGGGTGAATTAAGGCGTCACTAATCATAATATTTGGATTCTCCTAACATTAACTCAGAGATTTAAAGAAATGAATTCACAAACGACAACCCCGGTCGAGGTTGGGTGTCCCCGATCGGGGTTGACCTTCCTCGTTTTCTTTTCTTACATTTTACTTTGTAACTAATATGAAAGGAGGGCTCACCCCGATCTTTTAGAGTGTCTTAATTATTCTCTTTGATTACCTTTTGTCTATTCTTTTCTATCTTTTCTTACACTTTTATTCTAAAATTTTAGCTTTCTATAATCTGTTCTTTAGTCTTTACTTTTACTTTGTAATTATCTTTTACATTTCCAAGTACAATTTGTTAGAATATTTAATAATATTCGTATGGCCTATGTGTGTCGGGTTTAAACATAAGTTAAACTCATATTAAATATTACGACACTTTAATATAAAAGACGGTATCGTGATGGATCGGTCCCGATTAAAGTAATTAAAGTCCGGGAATTATTATTCCCTCTTACCTTACCCTAATATATCCCGTCTTTCACGAAAAGGTACGATCGGGTTTCAATTATACGAAAAGGTACGTAGTATATTATTATATATATACTACTCCCTCTGAGTTTCCATGATTGTTCCTTTTGCTTTATACCAAAAAATAAGAAAATCATTCTAAACCACACAAAACACCCTACCCCACACCCAATTCATTTTGGACCACAAAAAAGTTACTAAAAAAGGAAATAGGAACAATCACTAAACTCGCACCAAAAGGGAAATAGGAACAATCATGGAAACTCAGAGGGAGTATGAAACAAGATAATAATTAATCATTATCCTGATACAACCCAAAAACAATAAACGTACATTGAAACAGAGAGAAGTGAAAGACAGTTTCTTTCTCCATCATTAAGAAACATTAAGGAAGGGTTAAGGAGGAGAATCAATTCTTTATACTTCTTGTTTATTGATTGCATCTATAAGACATGGACCAAAGTTAGTTCTTTATTCCGTCTTAATTGTATTAGGGTTGAATTAATTTAAGTCTATATTGATTCTTGGGACTGATTTCATTATAGAAATCATAAAGTGTATCTTACATTTGGTATCAGAGCAATTATAGATTTGATTAATTTACCCATAACAATTTTATGCAATTCGAATTGTATTCTTGCTTCCGTTTTTTCGTTTGCTTTGTCGAAAGTTGCATGGATGGGCTTTATGATTTCTGATTATTAAACTTGTATCTCAGTGTTTGTGGTATTGGTTTTCTGATTCCGTGCAACTCTGCAAGTTTTGTTATTTACACATATTCACGTATGCTGTCTTCTTTCATATGGCATTTATTTTATTTTTTAAATTTCTGCCGTACGGAAATTTGTTGGTACTGCTGACCAACATATTAATGAATTCCAATTGTAAAGTCAAAAGCATTCATAACTTTGACAAATTTTTGCATCTGACAAATTTCGTTTGCACATAATTAATTCCAGAATGTTATCTATTGGAATTTAATATTTGCACCATCGTGATTAACATAAGTCAGACCTTCGTATGATATGATTTGGATTAGTGTGTCTTAATTTCACGCTTGCAAATTGAATGCTCACGGATTCTTTACTGAGACATTATAATTGCTTCAGCTATGTATGTCTTTTTGTGGTGAAATTAAGTCACTAAATATGAACGAAAATTTGTAATTTTGTATACCCTGCAAGTTATGAATTATTAACATATTATTATGATGACCATTAAGTTTAAATGTTTATTTTGTATATCACATGTTAGTCACCAAAGTGGCCTTGTTATATTACATTTAGACATTTAAAATGAAAGTTATTAATTGATCATGATCAAAGATAGATGTTTAAATGATATTATAGTTTGATTGATCAATTTTTATTATTTTGTTATCTATATTTTGGGAGATCACCCAAAGGTGGGTCATTAAATATAGATGATAATATTAAAGGATTAATTGTTCACATATTGAGTCTAATAGTATGTATATCCAAAGATAGCATTATTATTAGATTTCATGTATGTTATAATTAATTGTTAAAGTATATATATTAACATCAATGATGGTTACTTGTGTTTAAGTGTTGCCCAAAGGTCATTTAAATACTTGTATGAAAGTTTTATTTAATATTATTTGAATCTGTATGATAGTTTTTTCAAAGCACTAATGGATAAACATGTATAAAAGTTTGCAGCATCTCCAAATATGTTTGCATCTGCTAACTCTTTTGTATAGTTCACTGGGCTTAATTATGAGGAGTGGGCATTAAGGATCCAGTACACTCTGGGTATAATGTCATTGGACATTGCCATCCTGACAGATGAGGAACCAATGACCATAACAGATGATAGCTCTGAAGCCGAAAAGTATCGTTACCAGGCTTGGGAGAAATCTAATAGGTTGGGTTTAAACCTTATGAGGATGACAATGACTGACAACATTAAGCCCTACATGCCTAAAACAGAGAAAGCAAGGGAATTCATGCTCAAAGTAAAGGAGTGTTCACAGTCGGATTTAGCTGACAAGTCAATTGTTGGTAGTTTAATGAGTGAGCTGACTACTAAAAGGTTTGACTGGTCTCAACCGATTCATGATCATGTGACACACATGTCTAATCTGGCAGCAAAGTTGAAGACTTTAGGGATGGATGTAAGTGATACTTTCTTGGTACAATTCATCATTAACTCTCTACCTTATGAGTTTGGCCAGTTTCAGGTGAATTATAACACCATTAAAGATAAATGGAACTATCAAGAGTTAAAAGCCATGCTTATACAGGAGGAGGGGAGATTAAAGAAGATGAAAGATCAAGCAGTTCATTTCCTGAGTCATGATGGTGCCAGCAGCAGTAAGGCTAAACCGAGTAAGAAGGGTAAGAATGGTAAGAAGGGAAAGTCTTTCTTTAAAGGACCTGAAAGTGCGATCCAGAAAGAAAAGAAGTGTCACTTTTGCAAGAAACCTGGACACTTTAAGAAGGATTGTCCTAAAAGGAAAGCATGGTTCGAAAAGAAAGGTAAACATTATAGTTTTGTTTGCTTTGAATCAAATCTTATAGAAGTACCTAATAATACTTGGTGGTTAGATTCTGGTGCAACTACTCATATTTCTCACATTAAACAGGGATATCGTATGATCCAGCCCATAAGAGGAGCTGAACAGTTTGTATCCATGAGAAATAGGATGAAGGCACGCATTGAGGGCATTGGGACTTACAGATTAATCTTAGACACTGGTTGTCATATAGATCTTACAGATTGTCTCTATGTACCCGATTGTGCTACAAATCTTGTATCATTAAGTAAATTGGATAATTTAGGTTTTAATTGTAAGTTTGGACATGGTGTATATTCTATGTACCGTAATGAATACTTTTATGGTAGTGGTACTTTGATTGATTCACTTTATAGGTTCAATCTTGATGTTAAATTTTCCGATTCCTTGTTTTATGTTGAGAGTCAAGGTATTAAACGTAGTGCATCGAATGAAAAATCAGCTTACTTGTGGCATCAAAGGCTAGGTCACATATCCAAAGAAAGGTTAACGAGGTTGGTAAAAGATGAAATTCTACCTCAATTGGATTTTAGTGACTTAGATGTGTGTGTAGACTGCATTAAAGGGAAGCAGACTAAACATACAATTAAGAAATCAGCTACAAGGAGCTCTCAGCTTTTAGAAATTATACACACCAATATTTGTGGACCTTTTTGACGCTCCATCTTGGAGTGGTGAAAAGTACTTTATCACTTTTATAGATGATTTCTCGCGGTATGGTTTTACTTATTTGTTGCATGAAAAGGCTCATTCTGTGGATGTCCTTGAGATATTCATAAATGAGGTGGAAAGGCAGCTAGAAAAGAAAGTAAAAATTGTGAGGTCTGATAGAGGTGGTGAATTTTATGGAAGGTTTACTGAAAATGGACAATGTCCTGGTCCATTTGCAAAGCTACTTAAAAGTAGGGGTATTTGTGCACAATATACAATGCCCGATACACCTCAGCAGAACGATGTTGCTGAAAGGCGGAACCGTACTTTAATGGAAATGGTTAGGAGCATGTTAAGTAATTGTTATTTATCTCCTTCACTATGGATTTATGCATTAAAGACAGCAACCTATGTTTTAAACCGTGTTCCTAGTAAAGCAGTTCCTAAGACTCCTTATGAACTATGGACGGGAAGGAAACCGAGTTTAAGACATCTTCGTGTCTGGGGTTACCCAGCTGAAGTAAGGTTGTATAACCCAAATGAAAAGAAGCTAGATCCTAGGACAGTTAGTGGTTATTTCATTGGCTATCCTGAAAAGTCAAAGAGGTATAGATTTTATTGTCCTAATCACAGTACGAGAATAGTAGAGACTGGAAATGCTAGATTCATTGAGAATGGTCAAACCAGTGGGAGCATTGAATCACGAAAGGTGGACATTAAAGAAATTCGGGTTGAAGTTTCTTCTCCTGAAATTGCACGTGAAATTGTTGTACCAATTATGCCGTTACAGTCAAATGACATAATTGAACAACAAGAAAATGAGGTGCAAGACCCACAAAATGACAATAACAATGATGATCAAGTCACAATTCAAGGGGAGAATAATATGTCACGTGAACAGTCAAGGCAACCTGTAAGGAGAAGAAGGGTAGTCAATGTTCCAGAGGAACAATTAAGGCGATCTATAAGAGAAAGAAGATCTGTCATCCCAGATGACTACGAGACATATAACGTTGAATGTGACTTGAGCATTAGTGAGGATCCCGTCTCATTCCATAAGGCCATGAAAAGTGATAATTCTGATAATTGGTTAATTGCCATGAAAGAAGAGATGAAATCTATGGATGACAACAAAGTATGGGACTTAGTAGTGTTACCTGAGGGTTCTAAGGCCGTTGGGTCGAAATGGGTCTATAAGACCAAAAGGGACTCTAAAGGTAACATTGAAAGATATAAGGTTCGACTTGTTGCCAAAGGTTTCAATCAGAAGGATGGTATTGACTATAAGGAAACTTTCTCTCCGGTGTCAAAGAAAGATTCTTTAAGAATTGTTTTGGCTTTGGTAGCTCATTATGATCTAGAGCTTCATCAAATGGATGTAAAAACCGCCTTTCTAAACGGTGAGCTTGAGGAAGAAGTATATATGGACCAACCTGAGGGATTTTTATCCCCAGGTAATGAAGATAAAGTGTGTAGGCTGAGAAAGTCAATATATGGACTAAAACAAGCTTCCAGACAATGGTATTTAAAGTTCAATGATACCATCACGTCATATGGGTTTGTAGAGATTACTGTTGATCGGTGTATCTACATTAAGATCAGTGGGAGTAGATTTATTATTTTAGTTATATGTTGATGATATTTTACTTGCTGCGAATGATCTAGGCATGTTGCATGATGTAAAGAAATATCTGTCTAAGAACTTTGAAATGAAAGATATGGGTGAGGCATCCTATGTGATCGGAATTGAAATTTTCCGTGATAGATAACAAGGATTGTTAGGGTTGTCTCAGAAAGCTTACATTGACAAAGTTTTAGAGAGATATAAATGAATGAATGCTCTGCAGGAATAGTTCCTATACAGAAAGGGGACAAATTTAGTAAAATGCAATGTCCCCGTAATGAATGGAACGAAAAGAAATGGAGAAAATTCCTTATGCATCGGTGGTTGGGAGTTTGAACTATGTATAGACATGTACTCGACCCGATCTCAGCTTTGCTGTTGGAATGCTGGGTCGTTATCAAAGTAATCCCCGGATGGACCACTGGAAGGCTGCAAAGAAGGTCCTTAGGTACTTACAAGGCACTAAGGAGCTCATGCTTACTTATAGGAGATCCGATCATCTTGAGGTGATTGGTTATTCCGATTCAGATTATGCCGGGTGTGTTGATAGTAGAAAATCAACATTTGGCTACTTGTTCCTTTTAGCTGGAGGAGCAGTATCATGGAAAAGTGGGAAGCAGTCTGTCATTGCTACTTCTACTATGGAAGCCGAATTTGTTGCATGCTTTAAGGCCACTATTCAAGCATTGTGGTTGCGAAACTTTATCTCGGGACTTGGGATCGTCGATAGTATAGCCAAGCCGTTGAGAATTTATTGTGATAATTCTGCAGCCGTCTTCTTCTCTAAGAACGATAAATACTCCAAGGGTGCTAAGCACATGGAATTAAAGTTCTTATCAGTCAAGGAGGAGGTACAGAAGCAAAGAGCGTCTTTTGAGCATATAAGGACGGATAAGATGGTAGCTGATCCATTAACTAAGGGATTACCACCCAAGGCGTTCATTGGCCATGTAGAACGCATGGGTGTTGTATCAAAGGCTTTGTTATTATAAAGAAGTATGTGACATCTAGAATTCACTTATAGTATTGTTTCTGTTATATAATAGACATGTTAATCATTATAGTATAAGTATACATCACAGTTATTTGATTACATGTGACTAATTGTGAGAATTAATGTTCTTCTCAAAATTAAAGATAACTTAGATTTGGAATTGATTTGTGATACATGGAAGGAATCATGTCGATATAAATAATGTGTGACCGCCATGATCCAATTAGTTCTAATTCGATTAAGGATTTAAAAGTTAATGAGTTTAACAATAAAGTGCACATTATTATAGTTATTAAACCATCAAATTAACACAAAGGCCAAGTGGGAGAATGTTAGAATATTTAATAATATTCGTATGGCCTATGTGTGTCGGGTTTAAACATAAGTTAAACTCATATTAAATATTACGACACTTTAATATAAAAGACGGTATCGTGATGGATCGGTCCCGATTAAAGTAATTAAAGTCCGGGAATTATTATTCCATCTTACCTTACCATAATATATCCCGTCTTTCACGAACAGGTACGATCGGGTTTTTCAATTATACGAAAAGGTACGTAGTATATTATTATATACTCCCTCCGAGTCGGAGTAATGGTTTTACTTCCTTTTTGGTGCGAGTTTAGTGATGGTTCCTCTTTCCCTTTTTAACAACTTTTTTGTGGTCCAAAATCAATTCAGTGTAGGGTAGGGTGTTTTGTGTGATTTAAAATCATTTCGTTATTTTTTGTGCATAAAGCTAAATGAACCATTACTCCGACTCGGAGGGAGTATATACTATGAAACAAGATAATAATTAATCATTATCCTGATACAACCCAAAAACAATACATTTTCTTTCTCCATCATTAAGAAACATTAAGGAAGGGTTAAAGAGGAGAATCAATTCTTTATACTTCTTGTTTATTGATTGCGTCTGTAAGACATGGACAAGGTTAGTTCTTTATTCCGACTTAATTGTATTAGGATTGAATTAATTCAAGTCTATATTGATTCTTGGGACTGATTTCATTATAGAAATCGTAAAGTGTATCTTACACGATTTCAATATAATCTTTTAGTTTCAAGTTTCTAACATTACCTATGAAAGGAAGCCCCTTAGTTTCATTCTGCCATGGATCTATCCCGGCTATTCCAATAGGCGGCTAGTAGAAAACAGAAAGAATGCTACCAACGGATCTAGTGGGTACCCCCTTTTTATCTGGTAGTACTTTATAGAAGATGTAGTTCCGATCCGACCTCTGACCGCTGGAAAAGCTATAGAGGTGTCGTCTCTATGCAATGGTCGGATTTAAGCTTTTGTTCTCTATATGGTTTTTCATATCAAGGTTCATTTCTACTACGATAATTCTAATTTTAGTTTATGTTATTTGATATATTGTTACGAAATTACTTTTTCACGTACGAACTTTATTTTTCATACATTTTTTCATTAATTTTCCATCTAATACCCTTCTTACCTTAAAGCAAATTAACTCTTATTCCAACTTTTCTCCCTAAACCTAATCTGATTACTCCAAATATTTCACCAATGGATATAATTCGCTAATTATTAAAGTAATTTACATGTTTATCAATTATTAATAATATCTATTAGATTTTATTTACTTTATCAAAGTTGTTTATCACGAGTTAATACATCAAAGTATTAACTTACGAAACTTCTTGAATTATATTCACCAATAGAAAATAGTGAACACATGAACATTCTTTACAAAAAATTCAATAGACCCTATCCGTTATTGAATCTAAAGATGATTTGTTTGGAAAAGAATTGCATCCCCCATGGTGGTGTCTAAGGATGGAAGAAGATGAAGGGTGGGACTTGGGAGATAGAAGGGGGTTAGAGAGCAGTAGCGTTGCGGTAGTTTCTATTTCGGTCTACTACAATCAGTGCGGCTGGTGGTGGCGTTATCCATACAACGAGGTTGGGGTCGACTGATCGGTGTTTGGCGGTTGTGGGAAGGTGATGGGTAATTGGTCGACTGATCGCTAGTATGAATAAGTAGTTCATTTTGTCTAGGAAAAGGAGAGTCCTGCATTACATTATTTCTCATAGTGTTAATATAAATATGTTTTAGTAATCGCTTATACGTTTGTATCACATGTTTGTAATGTATTGCTAGTCTTAATTTATTGATCACAAACTTTGATTAAGAGAATTAGACTAAACATGTGTTGGTAGGACAGGTCGGGTCGAGTACCTTGGGTCGGGTCAGCTTTTTTCGGCTTTAGTTACAGCACAGATCAAGCACGAGGCTTCTTTAAAAAAAAAACCAACCTAAGGCGAGTGACAGAAATTAGAGGAGTCGAATGCAGTTAAGCCAGTCGGTTAGCAGGCATTAGATCATTTGCTGTAATCATATAATCCAGTTTTGAAAGAGAAGAATGGTTGAAGGCGCAAGGCAAAAGGCACCACGATACCATACAATTTGAAGGATGCTTCATATACTAGAAATCTACTTGAGACATTTACATGTACATAAATGGGCAAGTTGGCGATATACATATATCTACAAAGGTTCCTCGTGTAGTCCCAGACTCCCAGATGTGTTCAGTTTTCCCTTTCCGCATTCCTCAATATGAGCGAGCGTCTGAACATGCTCAGGCTATCCACTCTGGCAGCTACGACTCAAGTATTAATTATCGATGAAGAGCATCCTACCTACCCTTCAGCAATGCGACTTGTCAATGATGTTCCACAAGATAATGCTTCATTAACTTAGGTCAAATCCAGCCTCTGAATTTATAGCATACAACAACTTTGTCTCCAATTGCTCCTTGCTATTTTATCAAAAGAATAACTCGGTGTCAAAATTTATATAAAAAAATACATGAAAAATGCAAGGGCTTATATTATGTATGGAACGCAAAGAAAAGCTGCCTACGGTGATTTAAACAGTTAAATGGCTTTAATCAAGGTTACCAAATTCCCTCAACCCCAGAGAATCTTGAAATTGGTTGTACATACTCTGTCAAGGGGTTTGCATAAATCTATATATGCCACTCTATGAAGTGCATCTCACTAATTTGGTATTTGCATCTAATTGCGCTACCTTGTTCCACCCAACCAATGGGAAATAAGACATGTTCACTCACGCTATTAAATAGTGGAATCGGACACAAACACGGTAATGGTCGCCGATGTTGGGGTTCATCGCAGCTTATTGGGAATCATATCGGTCATGTAACAGTCAAATACGGTCAATTATCAGGTAACTTTTGCAGTCTCTCTCTCTCTATATATAGGGGCAACATCGACACAATGAGCTGAAAATCCTATATGTAACATCCAATATATAATACCATGGTTCATGTCAGTAAAATGCTTAGCCCATTTAACAATTCGACATCGCTGAGGCATAAGGAAAAGGGGAAACTGGATACACGGTGCTATGAATATGACGCAGCCAAGGCAAGACTCAAGTTAAAAGCGAACCTTCTATATGGCGGAAGTTTCAAAAGATTCATGCAAGTTGCCGATGTTGGCAAGCGTTCAAGAGCTTCCTCTGAAGCACTTCCAGCAGCTCTATACAACCAACATAACAAGACATGAAAATCCACAATTCAGTAAAGAAGACATATAAGCTATTGGAAGAAACAAAAATGGATCATTTCTAGAAAACCAATACCTCTGTATGCAAAACTGAGGCTCTAGGGATTTAAATCCCAGAAGTGGTCCACGGGAGCATCCAGTCACAAACCTGAGAGGCACAGTAGGGGAAAATGTTATAGCAAGTTAGCAACGTCTCAGCAACTAAATAACGGGGCTGGGATAAGTAGCTAAGCATATGAATATATGTGACAGTAATATTACAGATATCTACAAGTGATCTTGTACAATTAGAAACCCTTGTCGTAATTTATTAATATGATAGGGAACAACAATAACCTTGGTCGAAAAATGATTTGAGGTCGGCTAAGATGGCTAAGATGGATCGTTGAACATACACATTAATCAGAGGCAACAGTGAGAAAAATGGAAAGGAAAAAAAAAATGAAACCTACTTTGAAAAAGAGAGAAAATGTAAGATGGACAATTCTACAGGCTAACACATAGTTAGGCAACTTTTCATCTAATATTTTCTGAACTGAAGTGTTTTTTGTGTTTATTACGAAATACAGTAACTGCTTTCACTACGGCAATCTGAACTTTAATCAGAAAATATGCATTTTTGAACTCTTTCTGAAAAAAAACTCAAAGACAATTTTTTTATGTTAAGTAAAAAGTTACTTTCTCTACGGCAATCTGCACTTTAATCGGAAAATATGCATTTTTGAAAACTCTCTGAAAAAAACATAGAGAAAAACAAGTAGAACAGACTTATTTCCAAAACATTTTATTTTTGTTGCTTTGAGCGATGTCTTGACCACTCGGCAACCAGACATAACTTAACTTCACAAGGCCATCTAAAATTTTACTCACTTGAGAAATCTTCGCTGATTTTCCTGAGACAAACTCTTGAGAACTTCCCAGAACATCTCGATAACATAATGCTCCTGCCAAGTGCCAACACAATCTATAAGTTATTTTCCACGAAATGCACCTCGCTTTGCATTTATCCGAGCAGGAAAAAAATCATCTTTAAAGCAACTGAAGATGAAAGCCGTGAAGGAGCATATTGTCTGATTGCACATTGCTTTTCTTAAAGCGATATAGCAAAGGTGATGTATCAACACATTTTGATGAGAGCGGAGCAGCGGACTCCCTCATTTTGTATCACATTATTCTTATCTTCCGGCATATCATCCCCTTATGAGATTAGCACAATTTCTTTAAATGATTATTGCTAATGTGTCAAATAAAGAGGTTGTGTCACTGTGTGACATAGAGGCATGAAAATGCGAAAGAAGGCAAATTGTTTTAATTAGGAACCAGCGCTAGGGACCCCTTGGAAAACACTGCCAAATATAAGCAATAATTAATCAAGCAAAATTTATTTTCTTATGCACTGTTTGCATCTCCTCTCATCATCAAAATATTAACTAATTAATTGTAGCCATAGTTCATCCACAGCTAAGTAAGAGTCAGGTAACCCCTAATTCGTAATACACACGATAAGAATTTGTGATTCGCTCTATTTAGCGCATTCGACTCACTGAGCATTTTACAAAGACCACAATTCGCTAATACGTGAATTCGTAATATTGTTAGGATTAATATTAGGATTTTATTGTCTTAATGAATATTAGGAAATATATTATCATTAGATAATATATTAATTAGGGTTATTGTACTAGAGGATATATTAGAAAATACATTATCATGAGATAATATCATAATATATTAGTTAGGATAATATCATTAGGAATATTCTTGATGATAATATCCTAACTAATATATTGTCTACTGATAATATGTTCCTAATGTTTATCTACGGTTTTTCTAACGTGTAGGTGAAATAGAAGGTGAGGAAATTAGGTTTAATTTCTTTAGCATGTAGGTGAAATGTAAGGGGTAAAACTGAAATAGGTTGGTAATTTGTGTAGGACTAAGTAAAATAGAGTAGGAGATTTAGCAATTGCATAACTAAATTAATGTTTCAAGCTATAAATTTGACTATGGTTATCCATTTTTTGAACATAACCCCCGTTGAGGGTTTTGTGTCACTTCTATGTTAAATTCTTTAATTTGTTTCTAAGGGGTTGTTTGGTTGCCTCTTAAAATCATGGGAATTCGAAAATCCTGGGAAGTTGCTAAATGGAGTGTCGTTTGGTTGCCTAATTCATGGGAAGTGCAACTTCCTATGTAAACTCCAATTCCTACATAACGTAGGAAGTCCCTTACCTAGGCCCCCCTAGGTAAGTGGGAATTCCCACATGAATCGAACTTCCCGCATTCAACCAAACAACATTTAAACAATTCACGTGATTTTCAAGTTCATTTGAATTTGATCTTCCCGGAAATTTTATATTCCCATGGCGAACCAAACGACTCCTAAATCTCATATTCGAAGAGAATTAAATTTCCACAATGAAACAAATTCTAAAAAAGTACAAATATTATTATTAATAATCATAAATGGAAAAGGTATATAAAAGAATCCACCATCTGTCCATCTTGGTATAATGTTGTTTTCAGATAAAAAAGGGAAAAAAGAAACAAATATGTTTTACGTCTTGGTTTTACCACATTCCATTATAATGTGCAACAATGAAATAGAGAGTTCTTAATAATCTATGTTTGATTTTTTGTGTTGAAGTGAGTAAACTACAACAAAGATAAATACGAGAATTTGCTAATAAATCATTGTAAAAATCAAGTAATGGTAAATATAAAGTATATAATACATATTTTTTTCCTATGTTTGTTTGCATCAAAGACATCCATATGAATTTGTTTGGGCGGTTATAATTTTTCCCTTTTATTTTATTGTCATTAAGACATTAATAATACCTCTATTTTATTTTAATCAAAAGTGTTAATTTTTTTATCTACATATTGCGTATAAGTTTTAAATTTTTCTCATATTTTCCGTTTTTATTGTCATTAATACCTCTATTTTGTATCAAAAATTGTCAATTATTCTTCTTGAATCAATTTTCTTTCTTGAGTTACCAAAGTTTTCATATGTATAAAAATACGAATATTAAGTAACAATTTCCTAATTCTAATAGAAAAGTTAGAAAAGTTATTAATTTTAAAATATTAAGGACACAAATATTAAAATTAATTTTCTAATTCTAATAGAAATATTCTAAATAATTAATTATTTTGTAATTCTAATAGGAATATTGCAAATTTTATTTTCCAATTTTAATAGGAAAATTTTAAATAATTAATTGTTTTATAATTCTATTTGGAATATTGTACGTAATTAATTATTTTCTATTTCTAATAGGAATATTGTAAATTTTCTTTTTTGTATGTTTTTAAAAAGTTGGAGACTACCACGTCGCTCCAAAAATATTTCAAATATATATACATTGATTGATCTTGAAGGGATAGTTTGGTTCACCAGGGTAAAATGGAAAGGATTAGAGTTTGATACTTGGGAGGTGTGGGTTTAGATACCCATACCACTTCATAGTTGTTTGGTTGATAAGCTTTAATACTTTAGAGGAGAATGGAGTTGGAAATTTGGGTAGAGGGTAGGGAATGAGATTCTAGGGGGTTGGGATGGAGTGAGATACTTGATGGATTCTAGCTACATTCCAAAATCACGCAACTAAACACTTGAATGGACTCAATCCATTCCATTCGACCCATTCCATTGCATTCCATTCGAATCACTCAACCAAACACCCCCTTAATACCATAGGAAATCATCATTTATAATTGCAGACGACTATCGGGAAAGACTAATTAAAAAAACAACTAAAAAACAGTTGTTATTGTGCAAGTCTCAAGATAGAATTCTAGAAAACGTGGCTTGTCATCTTCTTCTATCTCATTTCTTAAAAAATAGTAGTATTTTCATCTTCTTTAAAATTTTAGCTTTGTCGTCTCTATCTCTCTTTTTTATTCCTGAAATGCTTTTAACTCTTCATCTTCATCTTGTCCCAAAATCAGGTCAATATCAATGCTTAGAAGTTGGAACAAGTAGTTTTTACTGCAAAAACTTATGTTGCTTTGAAGTCTTACATGTAAGTTTAGAGAATCTTTTTGACAAATGTGATACAGTTTTAAACTCAGCGATACGTGAATTATATTGAATTGATCAGTGAATCCTAGCGTACTAATACGCAAACAAATCACAAATTGATACGCAATTCGCAATCATATGGAGCGAATCCGGTAACCCTGAGTAAGACTAACAATGATGGAGCATTGGAGCAGCAGCTAGCCAGCTACATACGTCTGCTTATTTTTCTCTTGCCTTTCTATTTTGCCAACTATTCTCGCTTTTTTTCCCTTCAAATCTCTTTTCAATATCATTTCCGACATTCTGATAGCTTTTAACATTTGATTCTACTTCATGGTTGTTATTTTCAATCATTTATTACATTTCTTCAACTTTCTATTTATTTTACCCATCATTGACATTTCAAATGTTGCGGACTCAAATGTTGCGGACTCCAAATCGTTATGGGATTGAGGCTCTTTTCTTATTAAATAATTTGCCTATACTGAAACTTCTCCAAACATAAAAGAGCGGTGTAAATGTGTAACATAGGAAACCTACCGCATGATATCCGCCTGAGTATTGGGTATTTGAACGCAAATTATCAATATCCAATCCATCAAGTGAACCTGATATTAGAATCTGTACAATGGCCAGGAAACAAACAAGTAAATAAATATATGCCGCCACCTAAAGGAAAAAAAAGTTAGTAGAGAATGGAGAGTAGAATTAATCCTGAACCCATTCTGCTCTCACTTAAAATTTCTGCTGTTAAATCAGTGATCTATGCATCACTGGGACTGGGAGGGGGGGTTTATTTGTTTCCAATACAGCCAATATAATTAGGCACAAGGTCTCACATAAAATATTCAGCAACTTACGAAGAAAGAGGTTTGACATGAGAGGGGTATGGCATCAGCAAAAGGGTACAACTGTTCAAGTAACTAACAACACAAAAATAGTGAAAAGATTAAGCAAAACAGCAAGGCAAAAATAAGTTTCTATGACCCCTTAGAATGCCTTCAATACCTTACAGCGCAGCTTGCGATGACACTGGGCCATATTTAGTACTATGTTCTAAATTCCAACACAAAATTAATAGTCTATATTATACAATTAGTGGCAATTTTCAAAGTATAAGAAGCGTATTTTTTAATACGCTGACTTTTCTTTTGCCAAACACGACCAAAGTCATTACTCCAGCCAACAACGCAAGTCAAGTTTCTAATGTCAGAAGCAGAAAGAGAAAATTTACAACTATGTGAAATTACATACATAAGCTAAGGCTTGACAAAAACAAGTCTTAAATTAGCTATTTCTATTACAGAGCACCATAAATTCCCTCGAGCCAGTGAAGTTTATATTCCTGTATCATGACCCATGGCGCTGTGTGAATCATGACACACTAGTGAACACTAGCTTTAACTGCCACGTTTCATTTTTACATTCACTCGCTGAATCTCTAAATGCACTTCTATGCTGATGTGTCGTACTGTAGGATACATGACGGAAGTAAGAGCGCCGAATGGCTGGGTTGGATGTACACGATCTTACATAGAGCCAGACCCGTCACGAAAATGGAACCCATAATTGCATCAACGCAATTACGATAACTAAGTGCAGAAAGTTTAGTGAGACTGCTATTCGCATCACAGCTACCAAATTGACCATACAAAATAACTAGCATTTCACAACATTAAACGAGAATACAACTTAAATCCTACTCTGAATAAAATCACCACAATAAATCAGAAAGGAAAATAATCTACTCAAGAAATGAAGGAGAAAGGCGTGAGTTACGGAAACACTAGTCTCCGAGAAAAAAGCAGTACCTGGAGCTCGTGTTCATTAAACATATCAATCCATTCCTTCAGGATAAGTTGCTGAAATCCTCGGAGAAAATGAGAACTTTGTTTCCGTATCTGATAGCAACAGTTTTCAATTTTCACAACTGTGATGACTTTTTTTAAAATAGACCGATAAAGTTGAAGAGGCTTAAACAAAAACATAAAAATTCGCAAGACATTACTTGAAAGTTTAAACGATGGTTTGCTATCAGGTGGATAAATGGAATCACATTCTCATTAGTAACACGAATATTCTTCCCTCCAGGAATAAGCTCTTCTTCTGTTTGCTCCCCATATTCGTTATTTACAATGACAAAGTACAATTCCAAGCCTGAAACTTCACCTTGATAATGCTGCAAAAAAAAAGAATTAAAATACGTTCAAATCAGACAATTGTACAAACTAACCAATAAAATCAGTTTGATAGAGCCTTTGGATGGGATGTGGTCCTCAAGAAGAGTGCACGGCAAAAGCAACAAAACATACAAATTACGCACCAAAATGTTTTTAAAGCTTCATTAATCAAACAAAGGGAATCCATGGCGAAACAGAATACTTTGGGTCAGACGCATACGACTAAATCGGGAACGAAATGGGATTTGGCATCAAATTTTTGACTGTTCAGTTATTACATCAGAAGGGCGAGAACCACGAAGGTAATCTCCAAATGCCACCCATTTCCAGATTTTTGCCATTTGGAACATAGATGTTAATTATCAATATTCAGCATGACCTGACTATGGCACAGAATGGAGAATGGAGAATGGAAAATGGAACTTGTCCACAATTTTACTGGAAATACCCCCACATTGATGTCCATGACCTCCAAGATAGAATTTCACCACAGAAAACACATTTTCTTGTTCATTGATTCTCAACACCACATTTCTTGTTTCCCACCTGATATGTCATAATGGAGCAATTTATAATTGAAGGAAACCTAAGGGTTTCTATTGAGGTTAAATTACTGTAGGCATCCATTCAGAACAAAATATCATTATCATTCCCCCAAGATATAACCTCCAATTGAACGAGCTCTCAGACCCAATGAACATCAAACACCATAAGTTTCACTTAGTCCACGATTATACCTACCAATGCCAATAACATAGATTTACCCTTACTTCTTCAACATTATTTCATGTACAGAAGTGGGTTCTAGAAAGAAGTACATAGACAAGATGGGAGGGAAATGACAACATATGAGAACGTTGGTCATGTTTTACCCTTTTTGTTAGGATATGCGGAGGGATCAACACCACTAATATTTACATAATATCCTTGGTCAAACATGTACTTATCACCAAAAAATTGTTATCACCATTCATCATAACAATGGAAAGATCGGATATACGATTATGTGCAGCCTTATCCTCTGACTTAAAACTTAAAAGCACAAAGAGACACACCCTATCCTTGAGTTAAAACTCACTAACTACTACTCCCTCCTTTCCACTCAATTGTATACGTATAAGATTTTGGGGTTTTCTACATTGTATACATTTCTTTATTTGGTAAGTTATAGGTGTTACCCTTCAATCTATACCCTTCTCTACCTTCTCTATCCCTACCAACCCAGCACCCACCACAACCACCTCACACCAACCCACCACCACTATGATGCTATGAATTTGAACCATCGACGACACAACCCACTACCCACCACAATCACCACCCAGACCGCCACCACCATCCTACTCGTCCATTAACATTCAACCTGAATCACGACCACTAAAGTACCACCATCGTCGCACATTGGCACCCACAAACTACCACCACCGTAGTCATATCACCACCCAATTAGCAGCTCTTCGACATTCATCCCCCCCTCGTCCCCACCACCATTGTCGCACATCAACCTCCTTCACACCAGCGTTAAATGCGACAACATTCCTCTTCTCACCTAGTCACCACGAGTTAGGGTTTGGGTGCCATGGAACAGCAAATCAAGACAATGCTCCAGTGTGAGGGTAGACATCGTCAGGTGAGTGGGGAAGAAAGCAGACAAGAAGGCAAGTGCGGAGAAGCAGCAAGAGGTCGATGGAGGAGAAGGGTGGTGGCCGGTGAGGAGAAGCGGAGGGAATGTGGCTGCCAATGGTAATGGGTCTTATGGGTTCACCTGCGACCAACTTCTCGGTCAGGTGGGGAAGAAAGCAGACAAGAAGGCAAGTGCGGAGAAGCAGCAAGAGGTCGATGGAGGAGAAGGGTGGTGGCCGGTGAGTAGAAGTGGAGGGAATGTGGCTGCCAATGGTAATGGGTCTTATGGGTTCACCTGCGACCAACTTCTCGGGTGATAGATCCAAGTGAGGGTGAGGTAGCCGAGGGAATGGTGATGATGCAAGTTGACAGTGGGAAGACGGCTGGTAGGTGAGGAGAGGGGTGGTCGTGGGGAGCTGTTGTTAAGCTCTGAACGTATTTAGGGACAAATGTGGGATGTTGAGTAACAGTGTACCTTAAACAAGGTGCAAAACACAAATGTATACAATGAGTGGAAATGAGAGAATACTTTATACTTTATAGCATATTTGCTTTGTTTCATTATATTACAAAATTCAAAACCAAGAAATAAGGATACTGAGACTGGGAACAACCAGAAAAAAATGGATAACTAAAAGAAAAAACATTAAAACACAATCTCTGAGAATAGTCAGAAAATCGATAATAATATTAATAATCATACTTGAGCAACATGATGAAGAAGGACATCACAATAGCTAAGATCAACATGCAGTACCTTTAAAAATAGAAGGTGTCTATACAACTCTGGATCAAGTGAGGGCAAGTCATTTAGATAGTTATGCCTGAAACAAATGAAAATTTACATTGATTAGAGATGGGGTCACCGATAAAAACTAATGGGAAAACTTCACTCACCTACCCATGTACATTGGCTAACTGCAACATCAAGGAATAAAATTGAAGTTTTTTATTACACTGATGTATGCTGCAGTTGCATAACTTCAGCTGTAGCTTTACAGCAAAAGCACCTAACCATGATATAAAAAGTGGTACAATAAAATGCAGTGCTGGATGTCATGGGTTGCAGCCCAATGTGGATGTAATTACAAAAGCATATACACAGTGCATTAATCTTCACTTCAAAAGAATGAAAGTTGAGTTCATTTTCCATATTTGTCGTCTATCTTCTCACTTAAAACCTCTTCTACAAAAATTCAGACACCATTTGAGAAAAATACATATTCCCTCCTATTCCAAGTAAACCTCTCCAATCATATTGGCACAAGGATTAAGGGAGTGAATATGGACCACACAAACACACTATTCCACATACAATTAAATTTCTATTCCACATACAATTAAATTTGGACCATAGAAACTTCTCAAATAGGGAAATAGGGAAGATAACCTGAATTTGCCGAAAAGGGAAATGGGGAGGTTTAATAAGGAGTATTTCCTTGTGTTTTCGTCCACATTTTGCATATAAGTAATGGAATGGTTTGGTGACTTAGAGGCAATATATTAAAGGGCGACTTCTAGGCAATTTATTAAGAAATAATAGCGGTGACTTGAATGCAATATATTAAAAAATATAGGTTGATGCGACCGCAAATAGTGGTTTCTCTATGATGCGTTACATAATGGGAAATTATGTAACGCGGCCCTGAGAATCTTATTACATAACAAGGGCATTTTTATACCTTATCAGCAACAACATGCATCTACAGTCAGTAAAGCTAAAAGGATTGAAATTTTTATCTGATGCAAAAGAATAATAAGATCAGTTAGGGCCTTACTTTTGTTTCAGTTTGCTCAAGAAGAATGTTGCAAATGGTATATCCACAAGAATTCCTTCAAACATTGCCTGTGACAACATAAGAGCATACATAAAGAACCTACGTAATCAAGCAAATCACTGGCCATCAACAACTGAAGAAGAGGCTAGACTCGAGAGAGTGAAGTCAAACAAACATTTGAGAGTTAATAGTAAAGGAAGCTGTATAGGGTTTTTTTGGATAAGTGAAGATATTTAAATACATTATAAAAAAAGACATCCAGATGGTGACTCTAATTAAACACGAAAAAATATGCCCTCGAGCCATCATGAGATTGAGGCCTTCTAACAAAAATACTGCATTTCAACAAGGAACAATTTCGTGAAAGACTTGACAGCAACTACACCAAATACCCAAAAAGTTAACAACAAGACCGGATGAGATTGTAAAGTTTTTGGCTTTTTGCAAGTAATAAAGGGCATCAGTTAAGGACCACGCATAGGTGTCTCTGTGTAGAAAAAGACACTCGAGGGAGGCAGCATCCGTATACACAGCAAGAGCTTAATGTTTAAGCTCGTTAGCATCCGAACGAGTGGAATACTCGAATTCAAGTGAGTGAAGCACTAGCTTGCAACTACATGACAACTTCGAAAATGGAATTGGAATTCTAGATGCCTAATCAAGTACACCAAATATTTAACAAAACCATCTTCCAATGTCGCTACTCCAACAACTTTTCATCATCCTCTTCCAAGGGGACGAATATATATAGCCTGACAAAGGTGACCTAACCTCAAGATGTTCCCTCAAAACATCTATTTGTTTCTTCTGTTTCTTATCCATCACATACAGTTTTCGACGCGTTGATAATCGAAGATATCTTGTTTACTCTTTCCAAGACACAATAGCCGTCTTTGTAACATGATACTTCAACCAAAACGATCTTACACAAGAGGTGCAAATACCACAAAAAAGGCAACTAGCTGCCCAAAGACAGCTTCACAAAGAGGAATTTCTGTCTTTTTCCGCATATCTATAGAGGGAATCTTATCTAAGAGAGAGTCATGCAAGTAAAGGCAGGTTTTAGGAGCAACCAAAGATTCCTAAAAAACCGAACCCTAAAGAACTAGAGTACAAGACAAGCCTTCATTCAAAAGACCTCAATAGTTTGTGACTAAGGATTATCTTCACTCCACATCATATTCTCCCAGTTACGTTGAACCAAATTTAGGAACCTTTCACCGCCATTCGAAGAGATCACCTTCTGGAATTTGAACTTGTAATTCTAAGAAGAGGCATTTAGAGAGGTTTTGATATCATGCACTAAATGTTGCTTTCGGCAAACAACTTTTCACATTTAAAGTTGCAGCCTCAATAAACAAAGAGGTATACATGGATTTTCTGAGAAAATATCTACGAGAAGAGAGCAGCCAAACCGTTGTCTACGACAACCAACCTAAAAACTCCAATGATATACTATAAAAACGTCAGAAGAATAGCTATATGAATGAGACTTTTAAACATTTTATTCACATTCGAGAAACTCTAAAGACTCTTCACTTGCGATAAACTTTGATGATAACTCAATAAGTGAATACTATCAGTTTGATAGGACTAGATTATTAGTGTTTAGCAACTGGCAAGTTCAAATGCAATTATTTCTTACAGAAATTCAGTAGCACATCTACCAAAGCTTATGCCTTAACATGCATGGTACATAGAAGACAAGAACTCTACAAAAGGTACGAGAATTAGTTGGACCTTTGCGATGGAGAAATCTATACAGATGATGTTATAAAGCATGTAGAACCTACACTTTTTTTTGAGCCAAGAGATTCTAGTCAGGTTTTATTTTCAATGGCGGGCGGTGACACAGGTTGATTGACGCGTGAGTGGAGCAGCACATTATAAAAGGTCTCCATTAGATTTCATGTATATGATACTTGTAGGCTTACAAAAGTAAAGAGATAAACTGTGTTGGAAAAGAGCATTCTTGCTGTGTTATGATGTATGTGCATGGAGAGAAATTCTGATTGATTTCTAGTCCAGTTCACCTTTCAACATCCCCGTAGCAAATTAGAAATAAAGCGGCAGCAGTCAAAACTGAAGTGCAAATGCCAACCAAACTGTTTCAACCAGGGTTATCGGATTCGCTCAAGTACCTAACGAATCACGAATCATTAAATGCGAATTCTGCCTCGTCACTTACTGAAAATATATATAACACACATTTTATAAGAGCGAATCGTGAATAGGTAAGGGGGTATTCATAGCGAATACGGTAACCATGGTTTCAACCATTCTTTGATGGATCAAATGTTAGACATGCCCTCTAGCTATACATATTGGACAAGGACACACATCTTATAACGAGCTTATAGGCCTGGTTTCACGAGAAACTTCTATATGTGCATTGAAACTAAGAAATCCGTTAAGAGTTTCATTGTAAAACTTCAAGTTGCAAACTTTACCTTTGCCAAAATTGTTCCCAGAAAATAGAAGTACTGGAGATGCTGCTCATGGACTAATCCTGAACCCGGGTTGGGGTAGAGGAGATGGTCAGCAGTTTCCTGGATACATCACACCGTGCCAAGCAAGCAAAATTAAATGCAAGCACGCAAAAAAGAAATCATTAAAGTTTCACTGGAAGATCATTACTGGCCACTAAACAAACTAATAGTCTTGCTTTCATACTATCAGAAATCAAATGAGATATGAAGAAACAGCCAGACATGAAAGATACTTTAAACTTTAAAGAAAAAGAACATGCAATTAAGACACCAGAAAAATCTGTGTTTGGTTTAGAACATGCTAAAAAAATTCCAAAAACTGAAGTAATGAATAGGGTAATATTGAAAAGATTATGATATTGCAACATTTATGTGAGAGCTCCAGAGTCTTTGAGCAATTTATCATGTCAGAAATCATGCATGCAACAAAACATATTGGGGATTCTATAAGAGAGAAGGCGAAGTCTAGGAATGACAACCTTAAACAATCCATATTGTATATCAAAAGCAGCTCGAGTGATGTTTTCCATGAAATCTTTGAATATTCCACCACCATCTATTCCAGCTTCCTCTACCCCAAGTTCATTGATGAATGTTACACGAATCTAGAAAATGAAAAATAAAGAGCATTAGAAAATGTTGAAGAAAGTGGGATATGCATAAAAGTAACAGATACCCTCCCCCTCTTTCTCTGTTTTAGCTGGGGAAAAGGGATTATATATATGGTACCTTTTCTATACAGATTATCTAAAAATCCTGTTTTGTAGATTTAAAAAATATAAAGTTTTTTCTGAGCGTTCCCTCCTAGCCTCCTACAAAAGGTCAGATTTGAAAAAGAAAAAAGACATTTTCTGGTCAATATCAATCACGAATGATCTTTATGCATGCTTAGAAGTGACTTTTGGTGAGAGGGAAAGACTATCTGTGATTATTATCACCAAGAAAACACCTTACTGTGCTAAAACATTTTTTCTTGCAAAATTTGAACATGTTATAAAAAGGCAGCGATACTGAAAGATTATAAGAGGTAGGCGTTTTGTAAAACGCGGGTAGAAAAGGTAGGAGTTATGAACTAATTACTCCTAAGGAAAGTACCGTCTCTTGATGCTACGATGGGATAGGTTTATAAGAAAAGCTAATAAGCTATTAGTTGATAGACAGTACGACTTATAAGGTGCATGTAAACAGTTACCGATCCTTTTAGATCCTCCTCTGACAAAGAACTAAATTGATCAAAAGCATCTTCCAATATATGATCCCGCCGAATTTTCAGACGATTCCTAGTAAACACTCCATGAGAACCATCTCTTTTCCTTGCTGTAGCCAATTGTGACTGATGAAACGACATACAAACAAGATATCAAAGTACAACACTTGTTGAAACACAGAAAGATACTGTCTATAAATGCCGCCCATAAATAAACATATAACTTTACAGAAAAAAGATATTTTAACTCAAAAAGAGGAAATAATAGGGTATTTAAAGCCCAGCAAAATCAAAAGTGCTAAATATCCCGAGAATATAGAACCCTGTTGTAATCGATAGAGCTTCACTAATCAGCATGAATCTTCGACAATGTTTCAAAATATCAGCTACTGAATCCAACCATCCTTCCTTGAAGCATTATTTAAGTTGTGTAAATAAGGAAACTAACCTAATAAACGAACAGACGGGACTATTTTTCATTCTGTATAATATTGTATTTGACATCCAATGGAAATCAGCAGACTAACATATTGTAGTAAATCGATCCAGTTACTAAAACCAGTTAATCTCTAACATTACATAAGAATATTCACACCGAGTACCTCTGTTCTATGCTACTCAAACTCAGCAACAATTTGTCAAAAATCATGCTATTTCTTTTGAGGACCAATCCCTCCATAAGTCCATAGTCAAGCAAGCTTTTTACGAGAAATGTTGAATTGGTAGAAGTTGGATGCATATTTCATTAAGTGTCCGGTCGGAAACAAGGCCCCAACCTAACCTTAGCAGCCATATATTATAGCAGTTAATTGGAGGCTACTCCAAATTTTACATCTTGCACATCACACTTCCAGATACACTTCCTAATCATTGTTGTGACCATTCACTAGCAAATCTATGTTATTAATAATCAGTTACTTACTTAGTTCCAGTATACAGTTACACGTGTGCCTCAAACCTGGGATAATTTTTGTACCTATTTTATAGTTTCGCGTACTCAATAATTAACAACAAAGTCAGTGAGAAAGAAAAGACCAAAGGAG
Source organism: Silene conica (assembly GCA_029255685.2). Classification (NCBI taxonomy): domain Eukaryota; kingdom Viridiplantae; phylum Streptophyta; class Magnoliopsida; order Caryophyllales; family Caryophyllaceae; genus Silene; species Silene conica. The sequence continues at coordinate 8,857,523 of CM055319.2, forward strand.
TACTCTACAGTCTTGAATACTCTATTACTTGTAAACCCGAATAATTTACAGAAATGATCAAAGCACAACTTCTGAAACTGGGGAGTCTCAATAAAGCCGTGAAAATCAACTAGCAAAACACCAATCAAGTATTGCAGTTCAAAGCTTACATTTTTGTTACACTACCTCCTATTAGTGACATGGAAGTTAACCAAAAAGAAACTAAGCAAATCAGTAATTTCAGAAATTCACACGCGTGAAAATCCAGAATAACTTACAGCAAATATCTTAACCCTGGTAGTAAATGGCAAAAGGAATGGAGCCTGCTTAATTATTTCTCTTGCCCTGGTGTTCTCCAGCATAGCCTGGCAGGAGATGTACAATAAGGGAATCAAACTAGGCACAGCACCGTTTCTGGAGATCAAGGGGCTTTTAGTTTACTGAAAGGCAAAATATACCTGAGAAATAAAGGCTTCATTTACACCATCTGCATGAAAGTCAGTTGGGGACGCAAACTGCCTTCGGTTGTTCCAATCTTGCAACTGCAATTACAAAAACTGACCAGTGAAACTAGTACTCGAGTATATCTTGCTTCCTTAGTTAGCAAAACGTGTGTCCCTTGGAGATCGTGTGATATATTGTCAAATCACGTTAGGCACATCTCTCTATGATGTTGTTGGAACATACTACCTCTTTTTCACTATAATCTACCTGGTTGAATTTTTGTGGTCTCCAAACGACAATTTGACCATAGTTTTTACATTTATATTTTGCCTTTCTTCAACATATATAATTCTGTGAAAGATTTGTTGGTAACTAATGCAATATTTAAGGATCATAATATGATTTTCATATAATGCATTTACCTTTGACGTTATAAAAGCAAAAGATAAGAATCTAGTGAAAAGGAGGGAGCAATTCATATGATTTCTATTGTTGGTGAAAACTACTCGTCTGAGGTTGCCGGGTTGGAAATTGACTAAGAGGATTCCAAATCTTGCAAATCCTCTCAAGGGTCAATTAATCCCACACAACGTTTCTTGTCATTCCTTCTCAAATAACCAGTCAGGGAAAAAATTATGAAGCGTATACACCGTCACAAGCTGAACCCCAAAGAAACAACCTGGACTACTGACTGAAACCATACTGTACGCTTGGAAGTAGAAAAAAATAACTCTGAACATGTATAATGCGTAACTAGATTTTTGTGCAAGAGAGGATCCCCTAGAGGCCCGGACAAACTAAGAATTTCCAAGACACATCAACCGTATACTCTCTCCGCTTAAGAAAGACTTGAAAATTCTCTTTGGGCTGATTCCTAAAGACTTACCATTTCCCTTTGGGGTAACCACTTAGCATCAAAAAGGCAAAATTGCCGTCAACCAAGTGTCCTACATTCAAGCTTGTTTCCATTTTTCAAGGTTTTCCTTGTTTAATTCTTCTGTAAACACTCAACCATGTGTCCTACTAGCACTTTAAATTGCATTATTATTGTTTTCCCAAGTAATTTTTTTTTGAAATGTTGAGCCTTCCTAAGTAGGAGTATATGATACACAGTCAGAAGGACTCTGCTTTACTCACTTGAGTCTCCAAACACAATAAATTCAATGTACAGCAACAAAATGAAGAAAAATGATATGCAAAATGGACAGCTACAGTGACTAAAAAGCAGCAAGAACACTACCTAAGGCTTCAAGGAGATGTTAGTGGCTCACTATATCGACAAAAGTAAAAAATTTACAAAAATGCGTGTGAAATTCCCTTCATGCTTATGATCTAAGTGTTCCAGAAGTATCTTGTCAGATTAGGAGCAAACTCATCAATGGCAAGCAGTATTCGAAGATAAGTCATTAACCAAATTTCGTACTGTAAAGTGTCTACATACTTGGGTGAGAAGCTCCGCCGTAACTACACTGACCCTGTACTGAAGAAACTCTAATGGCTGCTTCTTATATGCTGAGCTCTCAGAAGAAAATTTGGCCATGTTCGACGGACTAACAGGATTCACCCACAGCAGCTGCCACAGAGCCTGAATTATTAAATAAAATAAATCATAACATGAGTCAAGGTTTCAAGGTAGTCCCGACGAGATAAAATTTGAACAATATTATTAGTAGCAAAGTAAATATCGTGTATAGTTGTATTTAAATATTATATGTAAGATATAATATTACTTATGGGACACCAAGGGAGCGATACACATGTACAAAACGATATCATATCGTTTACTACCTCATTTCAAATTAATTGTTCCTATTTGATTAATTTATTATCCAAATACGTGCAGAAATACATTGTGTCATGCTTGATATATCAAAGCAACAACTTTCATATTATCATTTTACAAAATTACATAACTGATGTACATTAGAAGAAAATATTGATCAAAGGCGATATCATTTGACCACCTAAGCCAAATGAATGCTATAAAATTGCGATGATGGAAAATTATTTTCATTTCATGTCAACCAACAGAAAGGTGCAAGGCCTTGAATACATGAACAGATGTTTCGTAAATGGGAGTCTCAACGCGTAGACAAATCAATTAATGGGAAATACCTTGAGGGAACTTTGGTGAATTGAGATGGTTATCTGACTTAATTTAGCATAAGATAAACATCAGCATATAGGAAGGTGGAAAGTGTAAACACAAGAAAGACGATAAATTCATAAAGCAGGGCCATATGGAGAGTGGTTCTAATGCTCGCAGTTAATGCACGTCCTACAATATACGAAAGAACTAAAAAAAGAACCACGCAAATATAAATACAGTTGTAACCTGTCGGAGAATAACAATTAAGCCTCTAATATCCTTCAAAGCCAAAGGTTTCTCCTGCTCATAAAACTCTTCATTATCAACAATCATAAGCATGTGCCTGTCAACCACAGCAAATAAATTAGAGTCCATTGCAAAAAAAAAAATGGATAATAAAAGAAAGGCAGATGAAGCACAAGAACAAATCTATTTCAAGTTCCGACTACTTTAAATGGTTTTATTGTTAGAAGATACGTAAAAGTTGCGTCGTCAGCAAATCTGATACCAAATGTTTTATTCTTATTTATTTTTTGCCCAAAGGTACCTAATAACTGAGTATGTGTTTGTCTGAAGATACCAAACTAACTTTTCCGTCCAAGCTAATCAAGATTTCGTCTTGACTTGACAGTAAAGGTAAACGTGATCTTTGCTTTGTTTTAAGATTTTATAATTATAATTAACCACTTAGCATCTTATTATTAAAAGTATTAGCCATTACCCCTAACCCTCCCTTGTACTCTCTCCTCCCACCAGCCTCCCTAGACACCGCCTTCAGCCATTCTTCACCGGCTACCAACATCAACCATCCCTCACACCATCACAACTAGACTCGGAAATCGCTGCCCATATGGGAGATATGGCAAGTCAAAGTAAGGGAGGGAAAAGAAAGATGGTGTAGTTGAGGTGGGGGAAAGAAGAGGTGAGGGAAGAGTGAATAGGTTTAGTGAGGACGTGGGGTAAGGACGGAGGAGGCTCGTTATATGGAACGGGAGGGGAGGGGGAGAGAGAGTGTCAAGAGCATACGATGGAGGAGGATGGAAAGATATGTTTAGAGGAGGGGAGACGGCTGTCGAGTGGGGAGGAAGGAGAGGAAGCTACCCGGGTGGGGAGAGAGAAGGGATGATTGACTAATTAAATCTAAATCAAGTTTTCCCTTAAGTCAAATTCAGTTCTTGGCTTTTTTTTTAAACAGAAAATATCAGTTCTTTTTACCGAATAATAAGAAGGAATTTCTTGGGTGGGGACGGTGGTTTCGGAGATGGGGGCGGGGTTTCAACAGGGAGTGGGGAGCTTCCGGCAAGCAGGTGTTTCGCAGGTGAGGCAGGAATGGTGGTTTCAGGCTACGGGGTAGGGGCCTAGGGGGAGGTTCGGTGGCGATATCGAAGGGGGTTGAGATGTTGTGCATGACATGGTGTCCCATGCTATTAGGGGGAATGGCGGTTGGTGGTTGGTGGTTTTGGAGGGTATTTTGTTAATCCCTTCCACTTCAAACAAACAGATAAGGGAAATAAGGGTTATCCCTTTCGGTTCCTTTCCATTGGTCTGTTCCTCAAGTATCCTTTTCTTGATTCCTTTCCATTACCTCTGTGTACAAACTCCCCCAAAACCAAGATAAATGATCTTTCCTGTTCAAAAGATAGAGAAAAAGAAACTTACTTATATATAGGGCAGAACACAGCTAACGGCAACAACCAGCCAGGAGCACCTTCTGGCAGGTAACTGGATCGTTCCGCTAGCATTGCCCAATTCTGAGTCTCGTGGGACCGCTTCATAAAATTCCAGAGAACTGGAACAAGTGTAGTCCTGTATGCCAGGCTTGTCATCATGCGTTCGAGGGGCAAAGTGTTGAACGTAACATGCAGAAACGCACATGCAGCTCCTATCGCTATCACTTCTCTTTCATTAGGACTGTCTTCCATGGCATTGAAAGAAGCTATTCCTCCAAATAAGGCATTCGTCTGTTCAAGGATACTCAGATCACAAATTCATTTGGGGATACATTTGGAAATGTCCATAACGCATGTAAAGAAAAGAAACCACACGGTAAAAGAGTACCAGTTGAAGAAGAAATCGCGAATTAATTGCATTAGCTATCTGAGTTTCCAAAGCTTCACATAAAATACTTTCATTTAATTGTTCCACGGGAATCATCTCCTCGTCCTCCATTGTAGAGTCTGGTCTCAAGTTCAGAACAACATTTAGCCTTAAGAGACCATCAATATAAACAAGGCATACTGGAAAGTGCGCCTGCCACTTGAAAAGGAATGAAATGACAGGTGCCAAGAAGAGGAACTTCCAATATCCTAATGCAAAACAAAAACTTGAAAACGGGTAAGAAACATACTCTCTTTAGTTTCTTTATTGGATGATTTTAGAGGAGGGAGCATCTCCAATAAAGATGTTGCCACAGTTGTTAAATCAACAGCCTGAAATTTAAAAACAAATAGCAAAAAAAAGAACATAAAACAAAAGAGAAGAATGAACCATGGGTAACGTGAATGGTAATCCGTAACACATTTGGTAGGCCAAATCAGGCACAACATCAACACTAGACAAATATCCTTAAATTAGATTTGAACGGTATTATCTAAGACCGCGGAGAGAGAGGAATCAAGCAAGTGAATGTGACAATGAAACACTTTGAAGAAGAAAAGAGAGGAGAGAGCCATGAGAGAAGCAAATATGCAATGGTCCGGTTAAAATAAAGAGGAGAATTTTAAATTTCCTTTTTTGGGTACATGAAGCTTGGTAATCTATAAAAGTGAAACGGTACATTACTGTTGCACCTTTGTGGATTATTTTTCCTTGCATATGAAAACTAGGTCACAGTTAATATTAATAATTAAATATTCAGAAATGTAAGTGTTAGGAAAAACAGAAAAACAAGGTGTGTCCGTGTTTACATAATTGGCCAACCTCTAAAGTTTTGACCATATCCATATATATATATATATATATATATATATTGGTAAATTTTTAAAACAAAGGGCCAAAAACTCGACCCCATGTAGGCAAGTCTGAGTAACATGGCGTAACATAAGGTATTTATAATTCACAAGTGCTGCCACATAAGATAGATTCTTTAGCCTCTTGAAAGGCGGCTTGATGTTAAATCTATAAAGTTGAACCAACCCAAATAACTATTAAACTTAACCCTACCCATTAATGCACCAAGTCAAAGAATAGCTACTGCGTTTATTAATAATATGGATCAATCTCATTACTAGTTTATCATGATGCCCTGCCTTCTATGAGAGATACCGATACTAGATAAGATTAAAATGCATACACGTGTAAAATCTGAAACACCAGTCATTCGTGCTGCCGAGAAGAAGGCGCAAAACTGCAAAAAGGAATGATACAAAAAGAATGATAATAACAATTACGTTTTATATCATTACCATCTCAAAAGAGCTGTCAACGTCAGACAGGCCACCAGCAGCAGCTTCCAACAGGTTTCCAAGAAGACAGGCATAACTTGGATACTCATTTGAGACGTCCTTGGGGAGAACATTATCATGACACTGAATATGCAATGACATCTGGTGCACATAATGCTCACAAAGCTGCTGTCTAGCCAAGGTCTGGAAAGCACAAAATCCCAGCAAGAATTACAAGTAGCGGACAAACAAAAGCAGCAAGTAGGGTAGATACTATATGTTGGAACTTTTTGTCATTCAAATGTCAAAGGATTCGGGGAAGAAATAGCTTTGCCAGGAACAACAAGTGCTGAATTTAGGGGCAGAAAAATCCACATACACTGAAGCAAAGGTCTAAAAGATTTTCCCACATAAATTGGCGGTGAAACGCATAGCTTATGTAAACTGTGATAAGGGTGCCAAAAGGCATACGTTGTTTGATTTTAATTAACATCTCCCTACGTCCCTCTTTTATAGTCTATAGGAGTGTCTTTGCTGACATTAAGTAATAGATTTTTAGACCATTTGCTAATAATTAAGATACTTTTATCCTTCTTAACTGCCATAATGTAACCGTGACAGATAAGCTCTTACTTCTGACATAACAGAATACATTGACGCTTTATTTTAGGCAAGAAACATGAAATGTTTTTCAAACAAATAGCCATGCCTGACGCTGGGCATCATGTATCCGATGCTTAAAACTGAATCGGAGTGAAATAGGCCTTACTTCCATAAGTAAAAAAGCTTTTGTTGACCTAAATAGGATTGTAAGGAAGAAAAACAGCTCATCACCCCCCACGAAACTCCATTCAGGATATATGTTATCAGACAGATTGGATCATAACAATGACCTTCTAATTGACTCTGTCATTTAAAGAATATAGGTCAGAATTGGATATACCATCAAGGAACCAACCTCTTTAAGGTGTGGAAAAATAGGCCACAGGAAAGGAATCGTCAGAATTTGTGATACAAAGCTCCACCATTGATCAGCATTCTGACACACACATGGCCTCTTGCCATCATGTGGTATAATCAGCATGAGCACATGCTCTAAAGAAGAAACATCAATCATATTCTGAGTCTTCAAACTTTCCTTCATAGCATAAACCACAATAATTAACTCAAACATGTTTCACATACGTACATACATGAAAGCAACAAGATATGTTTGTTTAGCAGTTTAAATTTAAACAATAAGGAAGTTAAAGAAGGCAGCCCTGCAAATAAGCGAGATATCTAATATCTTCTGTTTAACTAAGACATCTGTGAAAGTGAGAAAAATAATCAACAAAGCATTCTGTAAAGCACGTCCAGAAGAATACCATAGATATCACTCAAGTGTAAAGCTCATCCGGAAGTATACCAAAGATACCACTCACATGAAATTAACAAGGGATCATGTCCAAACCAGAGCCCAGGGGCACAATGTAGCCAGCCCAATCCCTAACAAGCAAAGTACGTACAACTAAGACCTGTACTTTCTGAATCAACCAAAACGGTATCTCTCCATTCTAATAGATTGTTTTTCAAATATGTGAAGAGATTTTGAAAGTGTGAAAAAACAATTAGAATGGAGAAGTGTAAAATTTCCCTAAACCCTTCTACTGTGACAGATACAGGCTCATACAGCCTATGACCTATTAGCAATAATAGCGGGTTTTCTCTACAGGATATCAGTGCCTACTTAAACAACAAAAGTTAAGGTTTTTCTTCATAAAATATTGGTACCTGCCACAACTTTCTGTTACAATACAGCGCCGCAGCTGGTATGTAATGCTATTAGGTGGTTATCACCAAAAGATACAATTATTAAGGGTCAATAATGCAGGAGGATCAAGGTGTACCAAGGTCGTACAAGACAATATGCAACGACATCAGAACCTTAATCCCAAATTGGTTAGGGCCTAGGGGCCCGCTGATTCACACCTCAAAACGCTAAGAGATAGAAAGAGAAAGGTGAAAACCGAATGAGAAGTGAAACATAATACAAAGATAACGCTAAACATATAGGTACAAAAATCAAAAACTTAGTTTTCTTTTATTAAAACTTGGATTGAAATAAAAATTACTAACAATGATTTTGGAAATAGAAGAACAAAGGTTTGAAGAATAACATGAAACTCTTTCAGTAAATAAAGTAAAAGGTTTACTAAAAGTCAAAAGATGGGTTACGACTTACGAATGATATAAAATGGTTCGCTCGTGAAAATAGTCATTACAAAAACAAAATAGTTAATAATGTTATAATATTACTAAATAAAAGGTTTTATTGCTGACAGGACAGGGGTACCAAAAACACACAAGGGGCCACGAAAAAAGGTGGTTTCACAACAAATCATTTCAAGATAATCTCATAAAATAATTAACACATGCTTAATGCAGTAAGGAACAGACTACAGATCAATAGAAGCACAATACAAAAGAGAAAGCGAAATCTAATGAGCAGCTGATGAAGCTTTTTGAAAACAAGAAATGATCCAGTTTCCCTAAGCATTGTTGGTTACATGTCACTATGTCAGAGCCACTAGATGTTGACTATAAGGCATAAATTAAGCTAAAAAAATACCATGAAAGTTGAAACAACATATACCTCAGCAGCAAGTGTTATCTCTCTGAGCAAGGTAAAGGCATCTCTTTTCAAAATGTACTGAACTATTTCACAACTCCATGGGAGATTGGGGTCAATTAACTTGATCACAGCTTCCAATAAAACTTTGGAAAGGTGTGGACTGGATTGCGACCAATAAGGTAACTTTTTAACCTGATTTCTGCAATTAGAAGAAATAAAGAGGATACCCAGGATATCAGCAATTAGGAAGATATTCTAGAAATTAATTATTAACAAATAAGAGAGTTCACTACTTGAATTTAATGTCAAAAACAAAACCCTCATGGTGTAGAAAGAGAACAAAACGGATTTAAAGATCTGTATTAGTTTGCAAATGGATGGGCAATGATGACTTGAGTAACAATAAAAGAAAACGAAGACAGAAGCAACAACGCACATAAACCTCAGATCATATCTTTTAATTTGAGCAATAATGAGATATATTTACAGGAATGACATATATTTAAAAGAGAATAAGATAATCAATGATTGAATTCATCTTTGTTTACACTAGAACATTGCTCATCACCTCCTTACAACAACACATTAGACCCAAGCCTGTGTAGGCCAAGTTACAGAGATATAAGGATTGAGAATACAGTTTGAAGCTGGCTCTCTGATTCTTTGACAACAACAGGCATTCATGCCTCCCTTTGTTTAAGTGCTTTTATTGCCACCAAATTAATCATAAAATTGCAGGCAATAATTTTCTTCAACAAGAAGGGACTTCACTCCAGCCATTGGTTGCAAAGACGCAATTTTCATTCCCTCGGTTGTTGACCAACTAAACGTTGGGTTAGTACCCAAAACAGACAAGTCTACAAAAATGGAAAACCATAAAGCTCCTACTTTTACGAAAAGAAGCATATGAATGTAGCCTGTTAACATGAATAAATAGTTACTAACATACTGTCTTCCAGACAATTTAAGGTAGGAGAATGAGTGGCCATTGCTGATGAAAATTATGAGAACATGTATAAGCTTCTGAGAGAAGTGCAACTACAAGCACTTTGTTCTTCCTGTTGTTTATATTTCCTGATAAAAAATTGTACTTCCTTCAATTTATGATCTCTCAAAATATATCCAGGTGTCAAGGGTTAACAGTCTGGGCACAGGTGACACTCAGCATACAAAACTTAGAAGTTCATGCTTCAGAGAGGAGCTCAAGCACGGTCTCATGCCACAACAAGGATCATAGATTACGAAGCTCGCTGTACTCCTGCAGTGAGCTTTCCAAATTCTATAAATCTTGGTACCTCATGCGTGCAATTACTTCATATTATGATTGTCTCCAACAACCCTTGATGAGGAGTCAATTCAACTAATCCTCCCCTAAGTTCAGAATCTTTTTTTTTTTACACAAAGTTCAGAATCTTGGTGCAATGTGTTTTGTGCATACAAGAATCATGATCCTTTTGTGTTCCATAACTTCCATCAGATACACAATCATCGCCATCCTGAGCTTAAAAAACACATGCCTTGCACACGCTACCAATTTTTCCATTTCTCAAACTATCCAACCACATAAGAGAAGCGACTTATCCACTATACATGTTGCCACGGTTGACAAAATCACAAACTATCATTGCCTCTAATAAAAAGTCATTTACACGCATAATAAGATAACCGTTGCCCTTTTCCAAAAGGAGCTTCAACCAAACATAGGGAATTGAGGCTGACCCAACAAAACAACAGGATACAAAGTAGGTATTTGCTAAACTAATTTATCAATTCCATATGTACTTGTCTAGGAAACAATTTTTTTTTCATCCTCACAAGGATGGGGTCATAGAGTGAAATACAGATTCAGGGCCAATTTTGGACACTAATAACCATGTTATTTCTAGGTGGTTTAAAATTTACAGGTTTTCACCTCCCTCCAACGTCGGCAAGGAGGAGAAAATGAACCTAGTTTCATTTCCTTACAATGGAACTCACATCACAGTACATCATGCACATTCTTCACAGCAAGATTTTCTATAATATATTAGCAGCATGAATTTCATACAGAACATGTAAGCTCTGAAATATTAAAACAAATCCAGTACAAACCTATAAGCATGAACAGCACGGATACATGCATAAGTTAGCTGCTTCACCCTATAATTAACCAAACCACGATTAGAAAAATAGTCCATGTCCGCAAACAAGGTAATGGCATCCCCTGCAGATGTTGACACATAACCATTAGCTTCATCAACAACAGTAGTAATGAATAAGAAAAGTCCATTACCAAAAAAATATAGAAGATCAAAATCTAAGTAAATCAGACACCTTAAATTACGCCCATTTAGATGTCAGATTACCGTAAGCTTGAGGAGTAATAATCTCTATCCAGCCCACCATCCACTGGTCATAAGGCACTTATGATAACATAACTTTCCGGGAAATTTTCAGAGGACAAACTGGACATACTCACTGATTTAGTGATTTGGAAACTCATCCATTGGCCACCACACGAAGCTCACATACTTCAAAACATAGACCACCCAAGATTATACTATCTTTATCCCAAGCTTATTACCTTCATTGACTTTGGGTGGCCAGCCAAAATCAACGTTGACTATCAATTTCTCCAGACATGTGGAAACATTGTGTTGAATTTTCATGTTAGATGTATCAGAATTTTTTTTCATATCATCATGTTCGATCTATTGTACAATGAGAGGAACCATTGGGAAAATATAGATGGGACGGAAGGAGATTAAGTAGAGCCAATATTCTCCTTGACCCAACTCCAAACACATTTGCCAGCATATATATCTTTAGTAATTGATGATAAAATAACCCTCACAAACTTCAGAATAATATTCACTTTTTATTATACTCAAGTTAAACCAATTGACACCACTCCCATTTTGAATGAGACTTTTCAAGAGATGTTTAAGAGAGTACTGTCAGATGATATTCTACACTGACGGACTACTGCAGGACAGTTCAAGGAGAAAAAGCCCTTCGGTAAATTGACCCGCAGAAGCAGAAGGCACAGCTAAGTTAGCGGTTAGCCTCCTTCAAGCATTTATTTTTATCGACACATAATTAGTTGTAGCTCAAATAACCTATAATGCACGTAAACTCCCATAAAGATGGGGAACTTTAAAAAGTAACGCCAGATAACCAACATTAATGAAACAAAGAACAACTTAATACAGTAACAGACCACAGTAGCAACTAATATAATTGAACTGAATAAAGAACTGAGAAGGAATGAAATAATTACCGGTATCTTGAGTATACTGCAAAAGTAACCGACAAGTCTCCAAAAGTGCGAATAGGTCCTTCTCATTTTTTGGACTGAAGAAAAACAGTAGCTCACGAAGATATTTTGATGTTGGGCTAAAGCAGTGTCTGGAGAAGAAAGTGATACATAAACCGACGATTAAATATTATATAATCATTACATATTTAGATGATTGAGACTGTCAACTAGACAGAAGAACATGTTGACTGTCCAATGACAAACTTAGCAAGGAGATGTCAGTAGGAAGGAAATTTGATCAAGATAAGCCACAAGTCGTAGCAGAAAATCATTTTTACCTGTCGACATTCTCACAGCAGCTCCCGTATGTACTGAAAAAATGCTCACGAACCTTTTGGTGTTCAATTTGCACAGCCCTCCAGGCTCTGAAGCATTTCTGCAATTAATCAATAGACGGGGATCAGGCAACTGAAATAATTAAGCGGAGAAGTTACCCAGGTAGCATGGCAGTATCAAGGATGTAGCAAAATCAAGCTATATGAAATTATGTAAGAGTGCAACTATCCTTCAGAAAATAACAGGTGGAAGTGGTGACACTAAAAGCTCCACATTCTAGTTAGCAAATATGGGTCATAAATCAGTAGTATACATCGACAGAATGTTTTTTTAAGTTAACATTTTTATTTGAAAGTTTAAGGGGACCTCAGAAGCAGAGAAATTGGACTTTCAACTGGTACCAGACCGAATCATATGCCGCCTCTATATTATCAATTACCATCATAGAGTTTACGGATGGCAGAAAAGATGATTCCTGATCAACATTTGCTAAAATGAAAGGGACATCCGCTTACAAATACATTTATCAGGTCTAAATACTTTTTATCTTTCTTGTGTAAAGGAACCAACAAGAGCAATTTAAATGTTGACATCTTGAGTGGAACTGAGAACATTACTTTGCTTCAACATTAAACTCATCCAAGCTCCTAACTACTCCCTCTACGCATTTCATTTTCATACGTTTGATTAAAATACTCCTTGCATATATTGAACAAATGTATGGAAATGAGATGAATAGAGGAAGTATCATATAATCAATAAATAAAGACGCAAATTATAGGGCTTCTGAGTTCTGTATCCTCGATATAGCATTTTACCTCTTAAACTAAATCCCCCCCCCCCCCTTACAACAAGCAAATACAAACAATAATTCCCCCACCCCACCACCACCACCAACATGGCCGACAGCCCATATCCGGCACAATCACATATTATCAATTTTAATACCTTAACCTACTAGTACCACCATTCTCATCCAACAACTAACAGTTTACCACTACACTAATCTCAACAAAACCCATGTAATAAGTAACTCATTAACACCAAAAGCCCTCAAATCGCAATCATTTACTCCAAAACAAAATCCCAATCAAACAAAAAAAACGGGCAAAAACATATAAATGGACCTGAATTTTAGTAGCAGAAGAGTTCTGAAGCCGGTGAAAAAGGCGGCGATTTCGCTCCAACCTAGTTTGCTCCAAAAGCTTCTGTCTATCTCTTTCCTTAGAACTCCGACCACCCAAATCAACCCTCTTTCTTGTAGACGGATCCCCAGAAAAAAACATCCTCAAAAATGCTTCCTTTTTCCTTCAAAACCCTAAATTAACTCAAATTAAACAAAACCCAGAATTGCATTCAACAATATCAATCAAAAATAAAAAAATAAAAATAAACACATAAACACATAAAAAAAGCAGAAAATTGGTTGAATATTATTAGGTGGGGTTTGATTATTACCTTTGATAAATACCCTAAAAGAGAAGGAATTAGATTATGTAGTTATTAGACAGTGATTTGCCCTTTTCGTGAAGGTGAAAGTATAAAAAAGACTTTGCAATTGGGAAACACCCGATTCCTCTCTTCAGCTCTTCCTTTGTTCCTCCTGTTGGTACTCGTATTGTGTGACGAGACGAGAAGGTGGGAAAGGTACGTGCGATTGTGTGAATTTCTTGGTGACAAAATAATTCAAGTTTCGGAGTAACCCGGTCATTCGAATCGGTTAGATCGGGTTCAAACAAGTCAAGTTATGTTGTCATCGAGTTCTATATGGTTAACATTGGCTTTGGGTTGATCCATGTTCACGACAGGTGTGGAGGACGGTTAACGTTAGTGAAGCTTGTTAACGGGTTAATCGAGTTAGTCGGATCTGGTTTGGCTCAGGTTTATTATTTTAGGTCATTTTGGGTTAGCGTATTAAGTTATTAATACATATTAATTACGGAGTTGTTTGTAACAATCAACATTCGGGTCGGGTTATACTTGGCTAGTGGTAGGAATGACAGTCTCACCTTAACCCTATGATATTCATCCATCTGAAATGAGTGGGATATGGAGGATGATTTTTTCAATTTAGGGTGATTATGGATAGGGGTGAATTTAGGGTGCGGTATGGATCATGGTCTACCACCGCTTAATTACCCGGTAGATATCCTAAATTAATAAGTACAATTATTTATTCTAAAAAATGTTAATAAATATTTTGATTAAAAAAATACTTTCAATTTGTAAAGTTTTTTTGAAATAAAGTTAGAAACTACTCGCTAATGTTTTGTTGCATTGTTTGTTTATGGGCGTGTAAAGCTTGTACATATTAGTTTTGCAATTGTAAGTTGTAAAATTGTAAGTCCGGTAAATAGGATTAAAAATTATGTTCAATTTTCTCAAAAACCTATATAATTCGGAATTGTTTGGTAATTACGTTTTAAATTTTTTATATATAGCCTTTAAATTTATGAGCGTGAAAATATCCAACGAGTGTCCACTCCACCTGCTTCGCCCGGTGGATATGGATATGGATGGATGAAAAAATATAAAATGGATAAGGGTGGGGTATGGATGACCACAAATTAAATGGATATGGCTCCCCCATCCATATTCCACCCATTGACATCCCTAGTTAGGGGAATTCGGGTTTGGGTCTAGTTTGGGTGGTGAGTTGTGTTCGAATCGGGCCATTCGGTTTGGGTCGGGTTAGGTAAATTTTGCCAAGTCTAGTTAATAATGGATTTGGGTTGATCAAGATTCAAGCCAAGTGATCCTGGTCGAGTCAATTCTGCTAGGTTTAGTTAATAGTGAGTTTTGGGTTATCAAGATTCAGGTCAAGTCATCGTGGTCAGGTCTTCAACGGGTGATAAGTAGGTCAAGTTCGTTTTTGAGTCATTATCAACTCATGTTATTACAAATCTACAACAAATATTAGGTATTGATTTTGAGAGTTGTTAAATCCCGCACACGATCTTGCTTAATTTACACACTTCATCATCTTATTCTGACTTTACCTCTCTCACTTTCCCACACACAAATACACAATTAGAGAAAAGCAAAGAAATCAAAAACAAACATGTATGCTCAGCCACCCCACCACCAACCGCCAAAAACTTACCCACCTTCAACAATCCTAAATTTCAAACCCTAATTGCAAAAATTATTCTTTAAAGATAAAAAAACATTCATTCAATCAATTAAAAAGAGTGTATTAATAAATTTGTTGATAGAATGGCGATATTAGTTGTGATATGTGCGAATTAAAATCCGTAATTTGTTAAATTATAGCAATTTGGTTGGGGTGAAAGGGAGAGAAAAGAGGGAACTTTTTTAAGTTGTTTTTCTATAACACAAAGGGTAAATTCGGAAATAGGTGATAACGCGTGTGAGATCAATTAAGACAATGTGCGGGATTTAGTAAATACGTGGATTTTTATAGTACGAATTTTACGCATTACAATACACATGTTGACCATTTCACCCCTCTTATTTTTGGTCATCTTGTAATACCTAAGAACTTGTATAAAAGAATAATTGCCAAAAGTTCATAGTAAAATCACAACGTACTACTGGCAGGCCAAGATGATTGAAGTGTTACCATCTCGATTTCCCGAGGTAGTGAAGTCGGAGATACAATCAAGAACACTTTTATTAATAATTAATGGTTTAGTATTATACAATTCGATAAACAAAATACAACTCGCCACTAACTACGACTCTAGCTATCAACTACTAATCAGTGATCGCCGGTACATGCTTGTCCAATGCCCACGTGTTAACGAAGGTAACATGACAAAACCTGCTCCCCATATGATCAAAAATATCATATGGATCACTTCCACAGGCCACCTCGGAAATGGGTGACAAATAAACAACACGAAACCCGTCAGTTTCAATGCACTCAAACATATAAACATGCAATGGAAATAAAATGCAATACGATATGACATGGCACACAAAATGAGGAATCGTCATCCAACTTACCACTCTTTACCGGGACATACCCAGCCGTACCTATCACCTCAACACGCCCCTCGAGTACCGGGACGCACCCAGCTGACATGCTAGTTGTATACCTAGTCAAATATAAACCAATTGATCAAACTAATATAGCTAGGGAAATCGGAATTGTATCCACGGGGAGACAAGAAAATCTATTTTATTTTTTAACTCTTTCTTAAGGTAACGGTTTTGGGGGTAATAACAATGATTTATCTAAACTAAGGCAAATTAATATAATTAAGGTAAGTAAAATAACTAAGATAATTATTAAATGCGATTTAAATAATAAAGAGAAAGTACTAGTATCGGTTCACCATTGTCAGTCTACAGTCAAAGGTAAATTAAAGGAGTACAAAATATTCGGTCTGAAGGGTAAGGAACAGGTCATTCCGGTCAGCTATTCACCCTAAAATACTACTAACTTAGCTCTTTGCCTTCATTACAATACTTTATTGTTCACAACAGGTCTTGCCCCTTCCAATCTCTCGATATAGGTCAAAGTGTACCATATTAATTAACTAATTACGTTGACTTAGCTATTTAATTGATATTATATGTTGGTTATTAACAATTCATACACAAAAATAAGATAGATCAGAACTAAACAATTAATTAAGAACGTGTTAAAACCAGGACTCCCCTAAATCCTAACATAAAATATCTAGATACTCATGGAAAATTAACGAAATTTGTATAATTAAAAGTAAACATGATTTAAGATGGAAATATTAAATTATATAGATAAAACTAAGGTGAAAAATAACTAACTACGAAATTAAGACAAAAATTAAAAGAGTAGAATTGAAAGATTACTATAAATAGAAGGGAAAGAAATATTACAAACTTGCTATTCAGAATCTAAGAACGTAACTAATCTTGAAAATATAATTGTCTTAAAACTTGATATGAAAATTAGATCTAAGAATTGAATGTCTAAAAATTGATGATTCAAACTACCTAATTACCTCTCTATTTATAGTAGAGATAATCTTTATTTGAGCGGAATAAGGAAACTAGAAACAAAATCCTATTCAAACACAAACTTAAGACGAAATCCAAAGCTGTCCGCGGAATCCAGTCGATCGAGCAACATATTGTTCATCGATCGACCAATCTCAAGGGACCCGATCGAGTAAAATACGTACTTCTCGATCGACCAACTTCAGTGTCCAAACTTCTCAATCGATTGTCATAACTCATAAGTGCTCGATCGACCAAAGCTGCTCTGTGATTCCACTCGATCGACTAGTAAAATACTCGATCAACCATATCTCCTCTGCCCAGCTACTCAAGACGTGCTAAAAGCTTCTGAGACGTCTTCACGCTTCCCGAGGTAGCAGTAAATATGCTCCAATATCTTCTATCTCCTATATGCAAGCTCAAAGGACGTTTCCGGGCCTGATTTACACTATTTTTAAGTCTTTGTTGCACAAATAACAAGACAAATGCAAGGTAGCCGATTCGGGGAAAAATATAGCTAAAAGCTACGATAAATGCATAGAAATGCGTGTCAAATATATAACAATAGTCTATATAAAGGACACGCATCAAACTTTTCTAAACTAAGCATTTGCTTGTCCTTCAGCAAACTAAAAGCAGGTAACTAAATGACTAATGGAAAAGGGGTAAAACTCAGAGCTAACTATATATTGTCAACTTAAACTCGATTTGTGCAAATAAATTAACTACTAAAAGTGAAAAATAAAGGCAAACGATTTTATGCATATCTCGGAAATTGAACGTTTGACTTTGCAAGACTGTCAAAAATGGACTCTCCCGGGTCACTCTCTCTCAATGAAGCAAAGAGTAAGTACATTATATGTAAAAGAGAAGAAATAGTCATTCACCTAAACTGTAACACCCCCATTTACCTAGGAGCCTGAACTAGGACTTCCAGGGTAAATAAGACTGTTACCATCGTGGATAGCCCAAGTTAGTAGATAATCATAGTGAAAGATAAATAGTACTTTAAGTTATTTAAACAAGAGTCGGAACTAAACTGTTACATGCAGAGTCTAAAACCAAAACTCTAAACATATGAAAAGTACAAACGAACTAGTACAAGCTAGGTGATCTATAACTAAGTGAGTCTGATCCAAGTCTCTCTCTTCAAGCCCAGATCCTAGTCCGTCTGTCTTTGCCCTGAACAATAATTTGCCAAGAAGGTAATTACCATAACAATAGCACCATCATACTATCTTTACCATTAATATATATCAAATAACCAACTATTAAATATTACATTTTATGCCAATAATAAAAATAAGTAATAATTGTAATAATAATAAAATATACTATTTCCATACACCACCCAAATACTAACTAATGTTACACTTACTACGCTCAACATCACGCGCAACAGACCCACCTGAACAGACCTTCACGCTGACATCCGACCCGCGCAAACACCACATTCGACACCTGCTCCAGCCGCTGACCTCGCCCCTGACACCACCAGGCTCGCCTCTGAGCCACGGTGGTTCCAGGGCGAGTGTCGTTGTCCGTCGCCGTACCCAACCACCACCAAACAGCCGTACCAACACCCAGCAACACGCCTGCCCCTGCGTTTTGCGTGATTTTACACCAAAACGAAGACTGATTTAAACCCTCATACGACAACCCCAAGCCAACGTGATGACCACCCTACAACCACCTAACTGCGCTCATCCCATAAACCCAAATACCAAATATACACGACCCATAACACATTCGAATCCTAGCACCAAGACACACGTTCAAGACACCATCAGAAAATCACTAAATCACGACTCTGACACATGCTTGAACAACCCATCAAACAGACAACACTTGTAACCAAGATCCACCGTGATAACCGCCACTCAAACCCCATGACTACCACCAAGTTAACTACCATCACACCCTAGACACTCGTGCACAGAAACTACATAGAAATCATACACAAACATCATGCGTTCAACACTGTTCTGAAAAAAACGAGATAAAACGAATTGACAGGGGTCACAACATAACCGTGAATGGTGGTCCTAGGTGGTCAACGGTGGTGTTACTATGGTCAAAACACGACTACTACACATTAGGGATCAATATTAGACGAATATCAGGACTATCACACGATTACATGAAGGTATATGCAAATAGAAAAAGAGGAGTACCAAAACAGTGAAATTGAAATCGTGATTGACTTACCTGTTTCACGATGAAAACGAGCAGTCCAAGACCACCCTAAACCCACCGTGAACACCTCTCTCTTACTCTCTGCTATGGCGGCTCTGATTGTGAGTGAGTGTGTGTATGTCGTTCTAGGTTAGAAGTAGGGTTTGAGGGTTGTTTATAGTAGGCGACTGAATAGAAAAAGAGGTGTTTGTGTTGGTATTCGATATGGGCTGAGTTGTTGCACGCAAATCGAGGCCCAACGTGTACCTATAGTTCGATGTATATACTAATACCCAAACCCGACATTACACTAATGACATGTAAAACATAAAAACGCGTCTTCAATAAGTTACTTATCACATACAAACGTTCAAATATTATCAACACGTTAAAATATAATAAATTAAATGTCGATAAAATACGAGTTATTACATAAACTATGACCCACATAATCATGTATGAAATTTAGTATGATAAGAGATTCTAACTACCGTACACATACATTCCAACCATTCGAGATCCATCACATGCCGAATACTAGCAATTTTTTGTTGGAAAAGTGAGGCTATGGATAAAAAGAGGCAAAAAAAATATGAGATTTAAGAGGGTAATAGCCAAATTAGCATTATATCGAATCAATAAATGTATCCAATTCAAAACCATTATAAATCAAACTCACGGCCTAAACTTTTAGGCAATAATTCACAATTTCCAAATCCACTTCCTTTTTTTTCATATTTCTCTCTTTTTTGGATTAAATACCGGAGGTTAAACGTTTTACCAATGCTCACTATATTCCTCCGTGGATTTTCCTTTATTAAGATATCCATTCAATATTTTCTATTTTTCTTCTTATTCTTTTTTCAATTTCTTTTTCTTTCCTTTCTCAACTTTTTTTCAATAACAATAAATATATTTTTTCTTTTCATTCACACCAACTTCATAAGGCAAGAAATCGAGCCAAAAACTGATACAGAAAAATGAATACCACTGAAACTACCAAATTAGCTTGACAAGGGCAGACTTAGTTTATAAATTGTAACTAAATGGTCAAATGACAATTTATGGCTAATGTGAAGTTAAATGAGTAAAATGAATAAGAGGGAAATTGCAAGCATTTCCAAATAAACACGTGATATCGTCCACTAACCCGAATGTATGCAGGCAATAAGCAATCAAATGTCATACTTGTTCAAATTAATGTTACATGATATGCAAGGAGTAACAACTCACAAATCACAATCCTAAATGAATCGATTATGAATGTCACCAGTTTATAAAGCTATAAACCTCATAAAGTTTGTTTAGTTTGCAAAAATTTCCAGTCAAGTCTAATTGTTCAACAAATTTCCAAGACAAAATTCGAGATAATACGAAGATTTTTGCTAAAAGATGTAATAACATGCACGACTCAAGCTAAGGGACAATTAATAGCGCAATGTCTTCAGCGAATTACTCCAATCCGACTTAACCTAAAATGCAAAAATAAACGTAATTTTTTTTTTTTTGAGTTTTTTTTTTTTTTTTTATTTTATATTTATTGAAATGAAGAAATATACAAAACTGAAAGGCAATAAACGTAAATGCAAATGCAGATGCAAATGATGCATTACCCTCCCCAAACCAAAACGGACAGTGCCCTCATTGTCCTCGTAGTACATAATCCACAACAGCAAGGGGATATGGAAACAACCTATTCATGCAAACTAAATGAAATAAACTAAAGGAGATAAAATAAAAGAGAAAGAGAGCAGAAAAAACGAACAAAACGACCTCCCTAAACCAGTTTCAAACCTGGGTAAGGTGGTGACAACCTCCCCAAACTGGTCTCAAAACCGTAAGAGGTGGTGGCAGCGGCTGGAAATGCGAGCAGTAGCAGTAGCCAAAATAGAGGACGAAGTAGCTGATGTCGGAAATCGCAGTAGAGGTGATTTCTGTCTAAAATTAACTTATCCATTATTCTACTCGATTGAGTAAGTTATAGTTACTCGATCGAGTAACTTACGTTCAATGCTTCAGTCGATCGAGTATATATAAAGTACTCAATCAGTCACTTTTCCCCGCACAAATGCTCGATCGAGTACAGTAAGGTGCTCGATCGACTAACCTTGACTCAGAAACTGCTCGATCGAGTACAGTAAGGTGCTCAATCGACTAACCATGACTCAGAAACTGCTCGATCGAGTAAGTAAAATGCTCGATCGAGCACTATTGGTATGGGTACTCACTCCGATGACCCAATCTTTCATGAATTTCATCATTACCTCCAAAAAAACACTTAACTTTTCAGCAAAAACGCTAAAACTTCATTTGCCTAAAAAAATGAAAACACAAATAAATAACTAAGGAAATAACTAAGCAAAATCTAGAATCTGGGTTGCCACCCAGAAACACTGTTTTATACGGTCCCACTCGACCTTGATACCATCAACTTTTAATTTGGGTGGGCCAAAACATGGTGAATTTCCAGCTTCCTTTCTGTCCTTGATCTCTAAGTCAAAGTCTTG
The DNA here is from genome assembly GCA_029255685.2 of Silene conica. Lineage (NCBI taxonomy): Eukaryota > Viridiplantae > Streptophyta > Magnoliopsida > Caryophyllales > Caryophyllaceae > Silene > Silene conica. The sequence continues at coordinate 8,879,235 of CM055319.2, forward strand.
AAGAAAAGGAATCAATCGCAATGGTCTTGGCTTGGGTTTCTTTTTAGCAAAAAGATACCTCAAGGCTAGCATTGCACCAATGGTATGATTGCTAGCATCACATGTTATCTTCAAAGGTGAATCTGGCATCTTTACCCCTATAGCACAATGAAGGGTTCGTCATACAAGCCCTACTACAAAATTAGTCTTACTAAAATTAATTACCAATTTAACTTTTAAATTAGGTTTTGATCTTTATGCATGCAAATGAAAAATGCGGAAATAAAAAGAATCGGACCCTTACATTCGGTCCAAAATTGCCTAGGACGATCCTCCACGGAGCAACCAAAATAGCTTGCCTCCTTTACGATGCACCCAAGGAGCGCCCTTAAAACCGAGAGCTTACACGGACTAGGTGCAGTAACTCGGTGTCCTTAAAACCGTATACTAATCTAATTAGAATACTTAAAGGAAATACTATAACTATTATAGTATCTAAAATAATCTTATTAAGTTATTAGAGAATTAATAATTTTCTTACTAGAAAATATTAGAGGATTTATTTTTCTCACACTGGAAAAATGTAAACTCGGGTTTGAATGAATGAATGATCAAATGTGAACAATTCACATATATGGTGGGTGAGGGGTTGTGCCGTGTGCGCATGGGAAAGGGTTTTGATGCTCTTTTGTCTTACCAATACACTTAGGGTTGCATGGCTACCTATTAGCCATCATGCCCTAAACTAATCATTATGTTTAAGGTGCATAAAATAAAATATTAGCAACCATAACACATAAAATCACACGGTGCACAATATTGTAAAATGGACTTCCATTTTACAAATTTCAATTTTGTACAATTGTGTAACATGTGACATCCTATGTCACAAATACAATTGTATTAATTTAAAATAAATATTTATCATATAAATAATATTTCTAAATTAATTAAATCATATTTAACAAATTAATTTAGTAATTCGTAATTACCGTCCCATAATATGGTTATTATAATAATCGTCAATACGATATACAACGTTTGTTATAACCACAAACCTTTCTCATTCTAATTTCGATATTTCAAAAATATCGATTAATATTTGACAATTGACACGTTTCAATTTCAAATATAAATCTTATATTAAGATTCAATCTCTGATTTCTCGATATTTAATTTTAAGGAATTTGATCAACTCGTATCGTATATAATTGATCAATATATCAATTAAGGGGATTGTCCTATAGGTGTGACCTAAATGGATCAACTGACCACTACCGTCATACGACAGTAATGTCAAACTCTAGTCAGCCAATCATGACCGATTAATGTTGGTCAGTTAACTATATAATATCGGATCATCCCTTGCATATTCTCTTCATGAGATTTAATTATGTGATCACACTATTGTTGAGGAAACATTTCCCAACAATCTTCCACTTGTCATCGACAAGTGTGCGTCACCAACTCTCTTGTCCTATTACATCATCTCCCACTCAATGCAAGGTGTCTTACAGGTCGTACTTGCACTTGAACATATTGTGAGCGGTTTCCTCGATCTGGAGATTTAACTGCTTTGACCGGAATTATCTACCATAGATACCTTTTGAGCGTGGCCACGCATTTCCAGTTAAACTTCTCCTCGAGTGGCTATGAGATTTAAGATAACCTTGACAAGGGGTTGGACAATTCCTATCCTACTGTTCCCTTCGACACAGTCCATTATGACCCAAAAGATGCCCATTTGACCCCTTTTACTGAAGATCGTAAAGCGTAAATCAAAGACACTCTGAAATTGTGCCACCTTGGGCGAACAGTCTCTAGTCTAAGAATCGACTCATGAGAATAATATAGTAGCTCTCGCCACTACCAGGCTTTTATAAAATTTCCAGAACTCTATAAGCAGTCATTTGTTGCGCGACAGAGTGTTTCCTGCAGTCTGTCTATGTGATCGACTAGTGATCCCATATGACTCTATGACATTTAAACTTGCAATCAATCGCCTCACACTCTAGTCGCTTCGAGACATCACCTCATACAAGCAACTATGGGCCATACTAAGTTAATCCAGTTCACTTCATGGGGTTCAAAATTGTCTCCCACAACCCATTTGGATTTGACAAAGTATTTATCAATAGTGAGTTAATGATAACTCAAACGATAAGAGTAATTGTCATGTATGGACAGTCAATACAATATTACTGTTCCATACTATACAATCTTTGATGCTCATCCATCAATTTATATTAATGGTTATTTGATATGTGAATACACCATTTATTTACGTCATCCAAACCTACAAATTTCGGTTTCCTGACTCATGTTATCTCGTATAACATGATCTTATTCAAGTACATGTCTAGTACTCATACTAGATTTGAGTCTCCTTTCCTGAAGGAAGCTCCCACTGTTATCTTATAACTCGTGACATGTTGTTCTAACGTACACAGTCACATTGTACTAGAATTCATATTTTAGCTTACCTAGATTCGATCCACTAGTTCTCCTCGAGAACTTATATCGAAATAAGGTTTTTGTCTCAACATTTTGGCATGTTAATCAAGGTCGTACGAATCAACACGTTCATATCTAAGTGATTCTATATTCATAGATATGAATAATTTATCCTACCTTGTTGATCTTCAATAAGTGACGTTTCATTATCATATAATAACCTCACTTATGACGGTCCATCATCCTATGATGTTCTTAACATATTTACTCATCTAGAATTGAAATCCTTTCATTCTTTTTCATAAAAGAATTATCATTCTCTCTTAATGATAGGTTCAACTTTTTAATGACTATTTCTCCCATTGAATTTTGTATCACTATCTTTATAGTGGTTTGCTTCAACTCAATCAACATCTTTTCTTTTGAACATTTCATTTCTCGTCCTTGTTCCTTTGGAAAGCACCAGGACATGATTTCTCCTCTATAATCCTTTAGAATAAGAAACACTACCATCAAAAGAACGGGAGACGATTTCTCCTCTATTATCTTATAAAATCAGAAACATTAACTTTACGGAAACGTTTTCCTTCCGTTTATACACGCGGTTCCTTTTATCCTCTCTAGGAACTAATGACATAAAGAACATTTTCTTTTGTGTCATCGCGTAGTTTCTTCTGTGTCCTCTCATAGTTTCTTCTATACATTCACTCAGGGTTCTTCTCAAGGACCACATATAGGATTCTTCTCTAAGATCCCATATTTAATCCATTGGTTTGCGGGCGTAAAATTTCTCTCACTCTATCCTTTAAAATAACCGTTATTCTTACAAGGATAGCAATTTCGCCTATAAACAATGTATTGGATAGTAAGTATTATGAGGGGTGAGATATTAGTTCTCATTTTCACTTAAAATGATCATCTTATAATAAACTAATTAAGTCACATTCGAGTTTGATGTTTACATCTTATATTGATTGAGTGTTTTCACTGAGGTGTAATTCTCGTTTAAGCAAATCGAATTACTTTATTATGATCCTATCATGTCTAGCGTACGGTGAACTATTCAAGGTACTTTATTACGATATATGAAGATCATATCAACTCATGTTATTATTGTAATTGTTGGTTTTACAAACTCTAACATGTTAGGTATACAAACTCTATCACTTGGTTATATAAAATAATTAAATTAAACTAAATACATTTGGAGCCATTTAATTACATTGTTCTGTAAAAAAAAAACTTTCTCGTACATTGTTAGATGCAACTTGCAAGTTGTATCTAAGTTCAATTTTTAGGTTGTTAGTGACCATACTGAAGATACTCTTTCTCAACATTAACCACAATAGATATAAAACTATAAACCAAGAATATAAAAAAAGAGTAACTTACGTAAATAACACAAATATCCCTACAAAAAAATACTGCCATTGCGACGGATTTTTTGCGACGGACAGAAAATCCGTCGCAAAATTAGTTTTGCGACGGAATTTACGACGGATTTTTTGCTTGCGACGGAATTTGCGACGGACCTGAATTTCCCAGACCCGCGAAATGAAAGTCAAATGGCGGGAAGGTTTGCGACGGAAAATCCGTCGCAAATATTGACTTTTGCGACGGAAATTCCGTCGCAAACATATTGACCAGACTTGCCCAAAAGTTGGTCAAGGTCAAATGTTGACCAGATTTGCGACGGACATTCCGTCGCAGGAGTCAATATTTGCGACGGAATTTCCGTCGCAAATCTGGTCAACATTTGACCTTGACCAGATTTGCGACGGAAATTCCGTCGCAAATTTCCGTCGCAAATCTTTTTTACACAAACCCGCGGATCTCCTTCTTTTCCCCAAATCGATTTCTAAATTAAAAAAAAACAAAACCCTAAGCGATTGGCGATCCACGATAGCACCACCCTACCACCCTACCCTACCCCCTACAACCCCCCCGCCGCCGTCGCCGGAGCCACCGCCGCCACGCCGCCACGCCACCACTGCTCCTTCCTCCTTCTCCTTCCTCCTCCTTCCTTCCTCCTCCTTCCTCCTCCTTCTCCTTTCTTCTCCCTTCCACCTGCCACCTCACCGCCGTCACCACCTCACCGCCGCCACCTTCCCGCCGCCACTTCTTTCTTTGTTATGTATGTATACTAACTTTATTAATATACCGTCTTAATTTTTTATGTTTAATCCGTCGCAAAATTCCGTCGCAAATTCCGTATTATTGTTTTTTTATTGTTATTAGGAATAGTTAGTTTAGTTTAATTGTTATTTGATTAGTTTAGTTAGTATTGTTAGGTGGTTAGTGATATTAGGTTAGTAGCTAATTCCGTCCCAAATCCGTCGCATATTGTTGTTAAGTTGTTTAGGACGATTGTTTTTTGATATAAAATTTGCATTGTTGTTGATTGTTAGTGTTGTTGATTTTTTTAGAATATTCTTGAATAGTACCCGTTCAATAATTACACATTAGGTGTAATTGTTGAATAGTCCCCGTTTTGGGACTGTCTTTGAATCTTTCATGCCATTTAGGTAGTAAACATTCTTATATTTTCTTGATTGTAATGAAACAAAAATTGGGCAATACTTCCTTATTGTTCTCCAAATACATTCTATATAATGTATTTGGAGAAAAATTGAGGATGAGGACGAGGACGAGGACGAGGTTGAGGATGAGGATGAGGATGAGGATGAGTATGAGGATGAGAATGAGGATGAAGATGAAGATATTATAGATTCTCTTTGTAAGGATGTAGGAATAAATTGTTCAAGTGGTGATGATGATGATGATTAGGACTACTATCTATTAGATTCGATAATCTTGTATTTGTTGAAGTTATTGTAGATGCCGTATGGCTTAATGTCAATGAAATTATCTTATTAATCTTATTATTCAAGTTTTTAATTACGTAAAGCATTTCTTTCTAATTGTTGCTATATTAGTTTGATAATAATATGTCGGGCGGAAGACGACGAGGTGGTGGTAGTCGTCAGCCTGAGGGAGGACGATCGGGAGCTAATCATGATGAGGACGAGATTGTACCTGAGACTCAGCCGCCTACACATCGAGTACACCTCGATCCGACTGATTACGAAGGCGCCAAGTGGTAAGTATCTTATTTGTTTACGGATAATTGATTATATATACGTATATATTGATTATAATATGATTACTTGTTGACTATTTTATTTTCACATTTAACTCTTTTTCAGGTTCAGTGACAAAGACGTTTCTACTCTTATAACACAGACCATTATTTGCAACTACAAGGAGTATGCGCCCAACTGGTCAGAAGCGTCGGATTACATTAAGGAAGAGTGGTGGAATTGGTTTGAGGTATTTATTAACTGTTTACTACCTATTTCCGTTTTATTATTTATTACCTATTTATTGTTTCATACTTATTTAACTATTTTTTTTCTTGAAACAGAAAAAAGTTACCTTTCACCCTCGTGATAGAGCTGCGGTTAGGTCGGCGTGGGAAGACATGATGAAAGACCGTCTTCGCAAAAGAATCCACTACGCTATGCAGAAACCAACGGAGAAAAGGCCGCACTGGATACCCTTGGATATTTTTGAACAACTGAAGGCTAGAAAGGACAATCCAAAATTCCAAGAGAAATCCGACAAAAACAAGACCAACCGGATGTCGGGAAGTACCGAAAAGGGCAAGGCCTTAGGTACTCACATAATGGGTCGTAAAAACACCCTACAGATGATGGATGAAATGGTAATTGTTTAGTTTTTACTTCATTTTTCTTGTCTTCAATAATTTTCACCCTTTGACAATATTGAATGTTTTTTTCAACAAGTGTCGTTGGATTTAAATTGCAGGCTGGAGAAGATGGGAGGGATGTACCATCGGCCTTGAAGTTGCTTGAGAGGACAAAAAAGAATGCCAAGAAGGGTTGGCTATCAACGAAACCCAAAGCACTATTTGTAAGTTAACAGAAACTTTTCTTTATATTTTAGTAATTTGGTTTACTAATTAATTAACGTATACTAATAACATTTTATTTTTGTTTTGTAGGAAAAAGTTTTTTCAAGAAAGAACAAAATGATAAGTGAAGGGATCCCGGAGCAAGATATCGACGACAACGAGATCTACTTAGAAGAAGTAGGCGGTTTCAACAAGAAAGGGTTGATACTCGGTATGGGAAATGCAGCCCCAGTCATTTACGAGCGTCGTCGCCACTCAAGTGCTGGGACCCAGTCACAATACACCCCAGGTTTGTATTTTATAGTTTATTAAAATTTAAGACTAACCAATTATTTAACCGTTTACTAAATGAATATAATATCATGTTTGACTATTCATTGCAGGTATCCTCGGCAAAGTTCTTCGAGAGAATGCTCAGCTAAGACAACACGATCTCGAGACATCCCAAAGGCTGAAGGCAATTGAAGAATACTTAAGTCAACAGGGGGCGGAGTTCACTACTCAGAGCTGCAACCCGGGAGGCTTTTCTCAGCCGAGACGCGACTTTGACGATGATGGCGGCGACAATGCTAGGGCGGCCAGTCATTTCGCCACCCCACAGCCCACCGACACGACCGTTAGATAGATTTCATTAGGTTGTTTAGTTGATGTACCGCGGACTATGTTTAGTTTTGAGTTGGATTATCATTTGTAAAACTTTCTTATTAGTTATGAAAAGAGATATTAAAAACCCTTGTCTCCGACAAGTTTTTGTTGCTGGGTCGTTTTTCTGAAATTGCAGGTTTACAGATCATGCAAAAGGGAAAAAATGAATCATTTCAATGGAAATGGGGAGCTGGAAAAACGGCTGAAACCGGAAAATCACACAGGAATTTGCGACGGAAATGTCTCAATTTGCGACGGACATTCCGTCGCAAACCTTGACCAGAAGTCAAGGTCAGTCCAGATTTGCGACGGAATTTCCGTCGCAAATGGTCCTATTTGCGACGGATTTTCCGTCGCAAATCTTGACTGACTTTGACCAGAAGTCAGGGTCAGTCAAGATTTGCGACGGAAAATCCGTCGCAAAGAGGACCATTTGCGACGGAAATTCCGTCGCAAATCTTGACTGACCTTGACTTCTGGTCAAGGTCAATCCGTCGCAAAATGAGGTCAATCCGTCGCAAATAAGTTGCGACGGAAAAATCCGTCGCAAATTAACTTTTTGCGACAAAAATATGGGACAGACGCAGTCCGTCGCAAATCCGTCGCAAAAACATCATTTGCGACGGATTTCACCCTTTTTGCGACGGAAAATTCCGTCGCAAAGCGAGCATTGTTTTGTAGTGTATACATAATAATTAGATGCTTTTTGGCTACCTATCCATCTCCCACTTTTCCCAAGTCAATCTCACAAACGCCTACAATATGAAAAAGGCAATGAATTAGACAGCTGAAAACTGATTCATAAACAAAACCTAACAATATACAACGACGTATCATCATGCATATCAACATGTACGAAGAAGATGAAATATAGGCATATAGCCAGCCATACGAAAAAAACAAGAAGACTTTATTTGGGTTTGCTTTTAAATAGGGATGCAATTTAATACTTAAATACAACTATATCTTTTATATAGAAACGTGATACTCACAATTTAGCCAGAAACAAAATACCTAACAAATTAAATTCTACTTATTGTAGAATTGTTTAATTTCATATCTATTGTATGTAATAAATAACAATGTTTATCCTATTGAATTTTTTATTTTTTTTATTTTAAGTAGTACGTAAGAGTTGGACTCTCTATAATCGCTCGACCAATAAAATCACCTGAAAAAAAAACAGCCAATTAAATCACTCGAAAAAAACTTCCTTTAATAATATAGATAGATTTTTCAGATAAATAAAAATTTATTTGTAAGCTTTGTTAGGTTAAACTTGCGAGATTAGTAACACCTTCTTTCAAACAATCCACTACATTATTAGAAACACCATCCACAATACCTACAAAACACGACCAAACAGTCCAAGAAACTGTTCCATTACATTCTTCGACCTAGTTTCACATCAACAAATTCCTAAGAGTCTCACCCACACATAGAGTTGTACATTGGGCCGGGTCGGGTCGGAGGCGGGCTGGGCCAAGAAAAAAGCAGCCCTTGCACGAACTTAAACACAATGTTGGGCTGCGCTGGGCCAAGAAAAGTCAACCCTGGCCCAGAACTGTGGGGTTGTTAGTTGTGTTAGGTAGGGGTGAGCAAAAATTTTCGATACGGTTTTTTAATACGGATACGATACGGTATACGGTTCTCGTTATACGGTTTTCCGGGTATACGGTTATTTTTCCGTATACACGATACGGTTTCAAGAAACCGTTTCGTATCCGGGTTAGCATAAATCAGAACCGTATACCTGGTTTGACCCGGTTTTAGTGTAATTAAAAAAAGAAAAAATTAAAAAATAGAAAGAAAAACCTAGAAAGCCCAATATGAATCTTAATTCCTAAATCACGTTGTACACAACTACACACTCAGAAGTCAGACCTAATTCCTAAAACCCCAAATCTCCATCGCCTCCATCACCTCCCTCTCCAATCTCTCTCTCCAATCACAAAATTCCTATCACCTCTTCTCAAAATTCTCATCGCCTTTTCAGATTCTCTCATTTATGTTGTTAATCTTCTTCTAAGGTATGATTTTTATTTGATTTTCGTATAGTAATATAATTGTAATTGTATTTTGTTGCTGTTGGTAGAATATTGATGCGCGAGATTAAGTTGTCGGTTCTCACGATCAAACAAATTTATAAACCTGATATATAGTAGTATAACAGGGTTATTGTTCGCAAGGATGGTGGGGATAATCGCTTAGTTATGTTCTAGTCTAAGTCTAAGTCGGGGGTAATAGGTTTTGTGAAAAGACTAACAACTAATGAGCAAATGAAAAAGCTAAAATATGAATTCAATTAAAAGTAAACTAGGGTGTCGGGGGTCACTAAGATGGGTAGATGAAACATAGTAGAAAGTCAACTAGAAGGTCTCAAGCAAATGGTCTCGGTAAGTCTCTTCTCTCGAGTCGACTAAACCTAGGTCGGAATACCCTAACTTTCGCTACAAATACACACAACCAACACTAAAACATGCCAAGACAAACCCTCGACCGTCGCTAAAGGCAAGTCACGCTAAAATCAAGGCCTAACTTTCGTTGAAGCAAATCATCAAACACCTAGCATGCAATAAGTGAAACCCTTTACTCAAGAACAATTAATGTATAAAATAGCATAACATTATCATCTAACAACACCCAAGTTCCCCCCTAATCCTAGGTATAAGTCTACTCACTCATGGCTAAGAAAAACATGTGAACAAATGATAAACAAGTGCTAAACATATTGAAATGAACAAAGGTAAACAATTGATTAAAGAGAACTTAAAATAGATGCAATAACTATGTAAAGAAGAAGAATATTATACCAATTAATTGCATGAAGGCAGGGACTTTGATTACAAAAGAAAGATCTTCTCAAACCCTTCAAGATACAACCAAAATACCCTTGAACAAATACTAAAGAGAACTACTAGGATTAACTAAGGAAAGTTTGTGATTAACTACAAGAATAAATGAAGAACTAAGAAAGGATTAAGATTTTTAGGAGAGTTTTTGAAGCTAAGAATATCTCAATGGAACAGTAAAAACCCTAGAAAAGGAAATAAAATTGCGTTAAAATAAATGACACAAGTGCGGGTTTATATAGAGAGCGGATTTCTGAGAAATGACTCTCAGCCGGTCAATCGGCGGCCGGTCGGGGACCGCCTAAGAGTCAAAATAAAAACATCTGAACTTTTTCTTCACAAAGCCTTGAATATGATCTGATGGGCCGGCTACCGGTTCGATACCTGCTAAGGGTGCAATTCCCAACTTCTGATTTTTCTTCTCTTTTTCCACATGCACAGGTATCACCAGCCGGTAGGCCGGCTGCCGGTTGGCCACCGGCTTGCAGTCCTTTCTCAAGAATCTGCCTAAACTTGTTTTAGTAACTTTCTCGAAAATTTGACTAAGTAAGGAATACCTCCCAGCCGGCACACTGGCCGCCGGTTGGTAATCGGCTAAGGAGCAAGGCCAAAGTTCCAGTCCCATTTGTTGATTTTTATGAGAAGTCAAGGTCAAGCCTCCCAGCCGGCTGACCGGCTGCCGGTCTGGTACCGGCTGAGAGAGCCTGGGGCCTAATCTTCTTCAATTTTTACATTTTGCTTCAAATCCGTCTTGTTTGTTCCCGTTTCTTCGTTCCCGCCTCAATACCTACAAAATGGGAACCAAATAGGAATAGTCGAGGCAATGGGCATGAAATCGAGCATAGGCACGCAAAACGAGGTCGAAACGGGACCAAAAATGAAGAAAAGATAAAGAAAATCATGACCAAAATGCGACTCATCAGAATTCCCCTCACTTAAACCTTACTCGTCCTCGAGTAAGTAATCAAGAAGCTATATAACCCTTATTCGAAAACATGAAATAAACTAACTAAGCTAACTAGAAGCCGAATCGGGTTTAGCTACACCCGTAGCCCTTTCAACTCACAATTTGACATCCATGAGGTAGGTTGCCCTGTTGCAAGGCAAGTTTGGTCTTGCTACAAAATTTTTGATGCAAACAAGTGAAAACAAAACACATATAAACAAACAACATGCATCGGAAAAAGGCCAACCTGCTTGCCTCATCTAAGCGAGGTTTTGAAAAACTAAACAAAGGAGGTCTATAGCGGAGGATGCCGACTCAAGGTCTAACCACGGTATCAAACCCCTAAATCAAGCTCAAGCAACCAACAATGATATCACCAAAGACCAAGAAACCAATTCAAGGCGGGTAAGCGGAAGTACTACGCTATACTTCCGAGATTGACACGACGCACACATGATTCGACTCCATGCTAACCCTTAACCGTTATGAAAAATCCTAAGCACCGACTCTCATGGGTGACACTCAACACACAAGGAAAGAAAGGGGGTGATTTTTGTGACAAGTAGTAACCAAAATCACTCACCTGCCTCAACTTGCGAAACATGCCCGCAATCTAGTATGGTACTCCATCCAAAAATCCATGAGAATACGTAAATGCACATGGTGAGAACAACAAGGATGTAACGGGGTTTGGGTTGGGTGGAAATGGTTTGGTGCAAGCACCGTTCTAGTATTTGAGGTTCAAAAACCAAGAATGATTGCCACGATCAACTCAACACCTTATTACAACAACTAAGCAACGTCTATGCCGTAACTGTGGTTTTGACAAAACCAATAAGCAAAATTGCATAAACCCCAACTTACTTTGGAAAAAACAAACCCATCACAAACTTAACAGAATGGTCATTATTTAAACACAACGAACAACGTCTACACCCTAACAAAAAACTTGAAAACCAAATCAAATGCAAAAATTGTGTAAATCCGGCCCGATTGGAAAAACACCAAAAGACCATATTATTCTAGCAACGAATTTTCTATCTCCCCTTGATGGAAAGGAGTTGTTGCTAGCCTTTTTCTTTTTCAAAACACATATATACAACTTCTCTTTTTTTTTGGATTTTTCAAAACTTTTTTCAATTTTTTTTTTTTTTCATTTTTCTTTTCTTTTCTTTCTTTTTCTCAAAACTTCATTTCACCAAAAAGCAACATATAATGACCATAGAGGAAGAGTGCACCAACCAACATCTAAATCCCGACTCCACCACAAACAAAGTACCACAAACACAACCATTCCTGATCAAGGAAGGGTGTTTTTGGGATGTAGCTCATTTAGTGGTTAAGGCCAAATGAATAGGCTAAGGCTCAAAGTGATTAATAAAAAAGACGGGATAAGATGCAAGGGTCACAAGGCTAATTTGGCAAATGTGAAGTTGATTTATTTTGAACAAAAGTTGTCTCAAATGCACATGAACATAACCACGGAATCAAGGAATGAGCGCCATACATATGCGTTTTGACATAACATACCACGTAAGGAGGACTAGTCACAATCCTAATCTGAGTCGGTTTGATGGGCCGACCATAAAGGAGGCTCTATCCTCACATTTGAGTAGCTAATGTCGGTCCTAAGTCAAGTCTAAGGTCTAACACGGTCTCAGTCGATACTCGGCTAAGGGTGCAATTCCCAACTTCTGATTTTTCTTCTCTTTTTCCACATGCACAGATATCACCAGCCGGTAGGCCGGCTGCCGGTTGGCCACTGACTGGCAGTCCTTTCTCAAGAATCTGCCCAAACTTCTTTTAATAACTTTCTCGAAAATTTGACTAAGTAAGGAATGCCTCCCAACCGGCACACCGGCTAAGGAGCAAGGCCAAAGTTCCTGTCCCATTTATTGATTTTTATGAGAAGTCAAGGTCAAGATTCCCAGCCAGCCGACCGGCTGCCGGTCTGGGACCGGCTGAGAGGGCCTGGGGTCTAATCTTCTTCAATTCTTCACATTTTGCTCCAAATCCGTCTTGCTTGTTCCCGTTTCTTCGTTCCCGCCTCAATACCTACAAAATGAACCAAATAGGAATAGTCGAGGCAATAGGCATGAAATCGAGCATAGACACGCAAAACGAGGTCGAAACGGGACCAAAAATGAAGAAAAGATAAAGAAAATCATGACCAAAATACGACTCATCAAATATTATTGTTGTTGACTTGTTGTTGCTTATGATTTTCGTTTGATTTTCGTATTGTAATTTTATTTTGTTGTTGTTGGTAGGATATTATTGTTGTTGCTTATGATTTTCGTATTATTTTCGTTCGATTTTCGTTTGATTTATCTATATGATTTTCGTATGATTTTCGTTTGATTTCGTGATGTCTTTATTTACCCGGTATTCTGTTGCTATTGTATGATTTATCTATATGATTTTCGTTTGATTTTCGTTTGATTTCGTGATGTCTTTATTCATGATTTTCGTATGATTTTTGTTGCTATTGTATTCTTTTCTGATGTTCTGTCTTCTTTATTCATGATTTTCGTATGATTTCGTGATGTCTTTATTCATGATTTTATTTACCCGGTTGTTTCTGATCTGATGTTTTGTCTTCTTTAGTCATGTTGTATTCTGATGTTCTGTCTTTTTTTTTTTTTTTTTTTTACAATTTTACAGTAATGGAATCGAGTCATGACGATAATGACACTTTCAATCACATTGATGAAAGAGTCGTGGATGTTGAAGATTCCAGTGGACATGATGACGACGAGGAGCTTGAAGAAGTTTCAAATCAACAATCAAAGTTAAATCCTCAAAAATCTACAAAGCAAAAGAGAGCGAGACCACCAAAAATCCCTTCCGTTTCTAGCAATGTAAGTAATATATAGTTGGATTCCTGGGCAGCCTTTTGTTAGAAATATAAAAAATCAGTCTTCTTATTGGGAGCATTTTGTGCAATCTAGTGTGCGTGATTATGCTGAATGTATATATTGTGGCAAGACTCTATCTTGTAGGTCGAGTAATGGAAAGGGGACATTGAGTAATCATGCTCGTCGTTGTCTAAAAAAGCCTTCAAACATTGATAAGAGACAAAAACTAATTACTACGGAGTCGAAAACTGTTGTAAATGATGATGGTACAATACAAACTGTTAATGTTCCATCTGTTTGGAGTTTTGATGAAGAAAAAACTAGAAAATCACTTGATAAGATGATAATAATTGATGAGTGCCCTTTTAAGAGTGTCGAAGGAGAGGGATTTAAGGCGTTTTGCAAGGTTATGAATCCCCAGTTTGTTATTCCTTCGTGTTTTACCGTTTCTAAAATTGTTATAAGTTGTACCTTGAGGAAAGAAAGCAACTACAAGAGTTTCTTCAAAACATGACTTTTAGAGTTTGCCTCACAACTGATTGTTGGACTTCGGGCCAAAATTTAGGCTACATGTGTCTAACTGCTCACTTTATAAATGCTGATTGGAATTTGCATAAAAGATCATTATTTTTTGTCAAATTTCGGGTCATTCGGGTAAGGTCATTGGTCAAAGTGTTGAGAAATGTCTTTCGGGTTGGGACTTGAAAAATGTGTTGACGGTTTTCGTAGACAATGCTAGTGCTAATGATGTTGCCATTGAGTATCTAAAAAGGAAGTTTAATAATTTGGAATGCGATGTTATGGAAGGTAAATATTTGCCTATGAGATGTGCATCTCATATTTTGAACTTGGTAGTAAAAGAGGGCTTGACTGATATAGGAAGATCAATTATGAAAATTCGAACTATGGTTAAATATGTAAGGTCTTCACCCACTAGGACTCAAAAGTTTATGGATTGTGCTCATGATGAAAATATTAGTACCAAAAGTCTTTTATGCTTGGATGTCGATACTAGGTGGAACTCCACTTATTTGATGTTAGAGACGGCCAAAAAGTTTAAAAAGGCATTTGGTTTGTTGCTTAACAAAGACACTCAACTACAAAAAGAAATGAGAAAGCTTAATGATTCCCTTGTGTCTAATGATTGGAAACAAGTAGACACCTTTCTACCTTTCTTGAAATTTTTTTATGATGCCACTTTGAAAATGTCGGGATTTTATTATGTCACTAGTAACAACTATGTAGAAGTGATATTTGGTGTTGGTGAGTTGTTATCCGAACATCTTCTCCATGAAAATGAAGGCATTAGAAAAATGGCTGAAAAAATGAGGGTGAAATATGACAAATATTGAGGTAAAATTAAGAATCTCAATTTGTTTTTGTTTGTGTCTTTAATCCTTGACCCAAGGAGTAAGTTTGCGTATGTTGATTGGATGGTGAAAAAAGCATATGGGGAGGAAAAGGGTAAAATATTATCGTTGAATATTAGATACTTTTTCCAATCACTTTACGACTTTTATGCCACTCCTATGGTTACCAAACAAGCTTCATGTTCATCTAGTTCTACTTCTTCTGCTTCTATGGGTGTCAAATCAAAAGAGAGTGAGACTAGTGATATCTTTAATCTTGGTTCCATTATGGGTGATAAGTTTGAAACAGAAATGTGTGGTGGAGTTGTAAAGAAAACAGAGTTTGAGAGGTATTTAGAAGATGAGCGGGAAAGTAGGGATCCAAAGTTTAAGATTTTACCATGGTGGAAAGATAATAAAAAAAGATATCCAAATCTTTCTAATATGGCTAGAGATGTGCTTGCCATCCCGGTATCTACCATAGCTTCCGAGTCGGCTTTTAGCACCGGCGGTCGTACTTGATTCATTTCGTACTTCCCTAGCTCCATCTATGGTTGAGGCCCTCATATGTTCACAAGATTGGCTTCGCACTACTCATGCTCCTCTTATCGTAGAAGATACCTTGAAAGAAGTCGAAAAACTTCAAGAAGGTTTTATTTTTATTTCAAACTTTGTTTTCATATTTCAAGTTTAACTTTTTTTTTTTTATCTTTATTTAATGTATGATTGTGTTTTGTTGATTTGTAATTGTAGATATGAAAGACTTGATCTTACAACATCATGTCATCATGATCGATGAGGAAGCCGAATTTTGAAGAGTTGAAGTATTGCTACTTAGTTCTTAGCTTCGTTTTGTTTCGTCTACATGGACTATTTAACATTTTGATGTATTGTATTGAATATTTTTAGTTATTTACCATTCAGACTTTGTTAGTTTGTTGTAATGGACATTGGACAATGAACTATTGAACTTTGGTTGATTTTTGCCATTCCAGAAAATTAGCATAGTGGCAATCTGGCAGAGGAAGGGAGTAGGCAATTGTTAGGGACTGAATTTGTGTAGTGGGTCGGACTAGGCTGAATTTTGCACAGGGCTGTTGATAGGGATGAAGTGACAAAACCCGACACTAACCCTTGCCTTAATCGCCACCTGACCTTGTATGGGCTAGAAAAATTGACTTATATAATAGGGCCGGGCCGGGCCGGGCCGGGCCGGCTACATTGTCCCGTTCTCCCCACACATACATGATATACATACATCGTACATGGGCTACCCCTCTAAGTCCTCCTACCGCCGCAAAAAATGAACACTTTATCATCCTCATTTTATTTCACACCATACTTATAATTAATTAAATTAAATTCAATCAAATCAAATCTCCATTCTACACCTTCCTTGTTCCCCAAACAAATCCTAAAAAATGGCGATGGCCTGCATAACACGAAGAAAATCAATCCCATTAGCTAAAACCCTTCTCTACAATCCATGTCTCTCTTCCTTCACTCGTCGTTTCGCTACTGGATCCGATGAAAATGACGTCGTCGTCGTTGGTGGTGGGCCGGGAGGTTACGTTGCCGCCATTAAAGCTGCACAATTAGGTCTTAAAACTACCTGCATCGAAAAGCGCGGTACTCTTGGTGGTACTTGTCTTAATGTCGGATGTATTCCATCTAAGGTACTTTAATTATCGATTTTGTTTTATTTGATTGTTTTTGAGTCATTTTGATTGTTCTTTTGTCATTGTAGTTGTTCATGTTTTGATTGGAAATTGTGGAACGGTGATTGATTGTGTTGATTGGTGTTTGGTCAACTCAATTGCGGCGATTTGTTCATGTAATTGTGGTATTAGACTATTAGTGATTTTGTTTTTGATTGTTAGATAGATGATCGAGTTTGTGAAACATGTAATCCCTCCGTTGTTTACTACTCGTTATTTTATTGTTTGTCGGAGTATCTTAGTGAAATTTAAATAAATGATTAGGACAGAGGGATAGATAGTACTAGTACTTACTAGTACTCGGTAAGTGTTTTGAGAGACGGTCTCACGATATTTTAGGGTTAGACCAGCCTATTTAACTAAAAAAATCGTCTCATTTACCGATTAACCCTGGAGAAAACCGGAATGAAGTAATACAAATCGATTATATGGGTTGGTCTTCTGAAATTGTGTTATCTTGGGACCCTTCTGTATGAGAATTTGTGACAGATATCTAGAAACCAAGACGTGGTATGTCCCTTGATATACTGTATCATGCTCAGTAATGACGACGGATTATATGGGTTGGTTTCATGGAATTCTTATCACAAGACTTTCTTATGAAATTAATTATATGGTTTGGTCATATGAAATTGTGTTATCTGAAGAGACCTCTGGTATGATAATTTGTGAGAAGGGCGGATCCAAGGGTGAAGTTTCATGAATAAATTTTTATAAGTATCTATAACATACACTAAAGCTAACCTAAAGCTGATTTAGAAAGTTCTAAACCATTGAACCACTTACATTTGTTGTTAAATTAAAGTACTACAATGTATGTTAGAATTTAAATTATTTTAATATTATTTTTTGAAAAAAATATCTTTAGGACCAATTATGCTTTCATTCTTTTACTTACATAATAACTAATATAGGAAAAAAACTCCAAAATATAAAAATACTCTCCTAGATGTGCTTAGATAACACGTCAATTTTTTTTTGTTCCCCTCTAGCACTAAATTTCTGGGTCCGCCACTGATTTGCGATAGATATTTAGCAAATAGTAACTCCCTTGAGATAGGGTATCATATGAGAGTACCAGCAATGGATTATATAGAATGGTTTCATGGAATTCTTATTAGGTTTATCAGGAGGCTTTCTGATGAGTATTTGCGATAGCTGGGTGGCTTATGGTGGCTTTATTGTGTGTTTGGGTGAGTCGTGACGTGTGTTCTGCCTGTCTATGATTAGTATATTAAAACTTGCATGTAGGGAGGGTCGAACCTTCAACTTCAAGGTACTAAATTAAATAATTAACCACTACACCATTACTATTTATTGTTCATTTGATTATTAAAATGTATTATATCACTATTAACATACTTGTCAAATTATAAAATAATTTGCATTCTCTTTAAAATTTGTTAAAAAAATTAAGACAATATTAGTGGAAACCAAGTTGCTCATAATTTGGGGAAACTGAAACCTATATTATTGGTGATTGAATATTGATGGAAGAGGCATCCGCCCAGATCGAAATATTTGTATCAATGGATATTGTTACTCTTATAATACATGATCCTCTTTATTCTTTAAAAAAACACCCATTGATAATAATTCTTTTTCTTTTCATTTTTAACATTATACCATAATATTCTAGAACAAAATTCAATATAAAAATGCATTATAAATTAAAGAAGAATCTATCGAGAAAAAAATTGGCCCACTCTATGTCAAAATCCTGCATGCGCCTGATATAAACCATCTATATAACTGATTTCTGGGGCTCGTATAGAACTTAAATAAGAATGGCTGATCTTAGAATTTTCCATTGTATCCCTTGTGTTTTTTAGATTCTATCATGCCTAAAATCATCTAATACACTTAAATTCTTTTGAGTAGTGCGTCAAATAACATAATTACTCTTCTGCCTCTTTTAAATGTCATATGTGGCAAGATTATGTTTATCCATCAACATAATAATTGTTTACTCAAAAATACTTAAAAACTATTGATTACTCTGATTTTAAATACGAAGAATGTCAAGAGATCTGTAGCCCAACACAGTACTGCCTAAGTGCCTATTGATCATTTTTTTAATGTTTTCAGGCACTTCTTCATTCTTCTCATATGTTCCATGAAGCAAAGCATTCTTTTGCTAATCATGGTGTGAAGTGCTCATCAGTGGAGATTGATGTAGCAGCCATGATGGCCCAAAAAGACAAAGCCGTGTCGAACCTGACGCGGGGTATTGAGGGTTTGTTCAAGAAGAACAAAGTAACCTATGTCAAGGGATATGGAAAAGTGACTTCTCCTTCTGAAGTCTCTGTGGACACTGTTGAAGGTGGAAGCACTGTTGTCAAAGGCAAACATATAATTGTTGCTACTGGCTCGGATGTCAAGTCTCTTCCCGGTATTGAAATTGATGAGAAGAGAATCGTTTCATCTACTGGAGCTTTAGCCCTAACAGAAATCCCCAAGAGATTGGTGGTGATTGGCGCCGGCTACATCGGCCTTGAAATGGGCTCTGTATGGGGCAGGCTGGGTTCCGAGGTTACTGTTGTTGAGTTTGGTCCCGATATTGTTCCTTCCATGGACGGTGAAATGCGCAGGCAGTTCCAACGTTCCCTTGAGAAGCAAGGCATGAAGTTCAAGCTGAAGACAAAGGTCCTTGGCGTTGACACTTCTGGGGATACTCTCAAGCTGACATTTGAGCCTTCAGCTGGAGGTGAGCAGACCACCTTTGAAGCAGATGTTGTTCTTGTGTCAGCTGGCCGAGTCCCGTTCACTGAGGGGCTTGGGCTCGATAAACTTGGTGTAGAAATGGACAAGGTAGGCCGCATCCTTGTCAATGAACGGTTTGCCTCTAACGTACCTGGAATCTATGCTATTGGGGATGTGATCCCGGGACCAATGTTGGCCCATAAGGCAGAGGAGGATGGAGTTGCCTGTGTCGAGTTCATTGCAGGAAAGGAAGGACATGTGGACTACGACATGGTTCCGGGAGTTGTATACACCCACCCTGAGGTGGCGTCTGTCGGGAAGACGGAGGAGCAGGTTAAGAGCCTTGGTGTAGAGTACAAGGTGGGCAAATTCCCATTCATGGCTAACAGCAGAGCCAAGGCAATTGATAATGCAGAAGGCCTGGTAAAGATATTGGCAGATAAGGAGAGTGACAAGATATTGGGAGTACACATCATGTCACCAAATGCTGGCGAGCTTATCCACGAGGCAGTTTTGGCATTACAATATGGGGCGTCTAGCGAGGATATTGCACGTACTTGCCACGCTCATCCTACTATGAGCGAGGCCATCAAAGAAGCTGCCATGGCTACCTACGATAAACCCATCCACATCTAAAATGCGATCGCTCTCTTTTCATGTGATTGATTTATGATTTGTGAGATTTTGTTGTTATTTTGGCAGATACAGTATCTGATACTTGCCCAAGTGTTTGATTAGATAAAGATAAGCTCTTGTTTTTGTTTTCTCATAATATTCTCAACTCTGGTATGAAAAATATCAGTACAGATGGATTTCTGAGATGTGGTATTAACCAGGGAAATTGCTCACATTTCACAACAGCTTTGTAGTTTGTACATGTGGCGTTGGTTGCAGCAATGTTTTGTTTGAGGCTTTATCTGCTGCATTCCTAGATTTGCTGATCTGAGATGTAATATAAGCCCGCGAAATTACTTTCAGAACAGCTTTTGTAGTTTGTATATGTTTTGTTGGTTGCAGCAAACCAGCAAAGGACAACAGTTTGGAGGGTACAAGTGGATAACGATTTGCACCGCCCCAGTTGTGGTGGCACGAGTAGAGCTTTTTCGGGTACAGAAATTGTACCTACTGGGGGTGAAATTATTTTTGGTTGATCAGACCGCGGAGGGAAACATCAAGTAGTCTTGGAATGAGCTACTTGTCATTTGGTGACTCATCTTCCAGCTGAATAAATATACCGGAGGCGAAATCAACCTTAATGTTTAGTTATTGTACTATAATGGTTTGTCACGTACATAACACGATAATTTCACATATTAAGGAAAAAAATGACAAATTCTTGTATTCTTGTTTCAGCTAGTATTACAACTTATTTTTCTCCGGTTCAACTGAGCGTGCAGTTAGTCGTATTATAATAGGGAGAGGGGAGATTCGAATCTCGGACCTGTTGTTCATAATACCTCCGTCTTAACCACTAGACTAAGACATCTTCGTATAATATTATTTCAGACGAAATGGCCCGTCGGAAGGAAACCTACTCTAAAAAAAAAAGTGCCTTTATTGTTTTTTTTTTTCTTATTATGGAGGTACCTATTTTCTTTTTTCAAAAACATGTTTTTACCTACAACATAAATATCACCATATCTCATAAGTCATGATTCATGAAAACGACGTGAATATCATATCAGATAATCGTAAATAAAGTCGTGCATGATGAGGGTAAAGGTCTCATTAAAGATTGTTAATACATACAAATGTTATCTGTCAAAATTAATTATCAAGATTTATATGTCTCGTTAATCATTATAAAAATCAATAATACAAGATTACATTCCATTTTTTTACAAATTGCATTTCACATTCACATTCACATTCACATTCACATTCACATGGACCATTTAGGCATTTCTTGATGGGATGTATCGTGCCTTCGTGCCTCACGACTTTGGACGGTATGTCACTGTTTCGTGAATTTGTCACTCGATCGTGGCAGATCACCAAGGGTCGAGTGAGTCGAGTCATGTAGGTTATTCGAGTTGGATCAGTTTTACCTTTTGTAGAATTTCTATAATCTGAAATTGGTGCAATAAAATAGAGTAAATATTTTACTGAAGTGAAATTTTTTGACCATCCTGTAACAGACTTATCTTCCTCATGAGACACCAGAGGCACTACGAAAATACAGGGAAGAAGAACTCGTGAATTTACGAGGAGATGGGAAAGGTATGCTTAAGGAATGGGATAGGGTTTATGACTATGATTACTACAATGACTTAGGTCTTCCAGACAAGGGCAAAGAGTATGAGCGCCCTGCCCTTGGAGGCTCGACTCAGTATCCATACCCTCGCAGAGGACGAACTGGTCGCAAACCTACCAAAACCGGTAAGCTTGTGTACTTGCAAAGTTGCAGTCTGTTTGTTAACTGCAGTTTTTGTACTGATAATGCTGGTACATTTCTTCTTAACAGACCCAAACACAGAATCTCGGCTATTCCTTTTAAGCCTGGACATATATGTACCAAGAGACGAGCGATTTGGACATGTGAAGTTCTCGGAATTCTTAGCTTATGCTCTAAAGTCCCTTTCTCAAATATTAGTTCCAGAGCTCAAACACTTATTTGACAAAGAATTTGACTCGTTTGAAGATGTACTGAAGCTGTATGAAGGGGGGCATAAGGTCCCTGAAGGGGTGTTAGCGAAACTCAGAGAGCGTGTCCCTTGGGAGTTGCTTAGGGAGCTACTTCGTAGTGATGGTGAACAATTTCTCAAATTACCAGTACCTGATGTCATCAAAGGTTTAACTGCGCCCAATTTAACTAATCCTTTAAACTTGTATATAGACATGTCTTCAACGATGTATATTGGGTTTTCGTAGGTTTGCAAGGGCGGAAGAGCAATCCATTGCTTGGTTAAAGGATTGCAAACAATATATACGCCGACTTGAGATGAAGGATTGGAACTGAAGCACAAGACCAAGTCTCGGAATGTATTCACAACTTTGAATGGATGATTATTAGGTGTTATGCCCCAAAAATGATATTTTGTAGGCTAACACGTGGCATTACACGATTGGAAGGAAAATACACATTGGATACCAAAGTCAATAAAATAAAGGAGGTGGAAGTCAAAGCAAGAAGAAGATTGTAGAGGAAGGAGAAGGATGGCAGAAACGAGGAGAAGGAAAAGGTCAAAAGGAACATAACTCGAGATTGCCATAAATGGCCACACACCAAGCTTCCGTCAGAAAAAGCAAGCAGGGAGAAGGCATCCAAAATAGGCGACAGAGGAAGAAAAGACCCGTTGGATTGGACTCTAATCCAACGGTCCCTAGCATTAGGCTTTATATATATATGTAAACATTGTATATGGGAATCTCATTCATTACACACTTAGCAAACAAAGAACACTAAGAAAACCCTAAAGAACACTTGTAATCGCACACACTTTCTGAAGGATAATTCTAGTGGAAATTGGAGGAAACATCCCTCCCGCAGTTTTTTCCTAAGGGATTTCTGCGTGATCACCTTTTGTCTCTTCCATACATCTTCTCTTTGCATTGCTCAAATACTTAGTTAATCCACCAATTCGTATTCACGGCTTGAATTCACTATAACCTCACAAAAACTACCTTAGGCAAATTTTGGCCTAAACATTTTGGCGCCCACCGTGGGGCTGTAGTGATTATTCAACTCAAAAGCGTAAAAATCCTGAAAATCCCTCGAAAATCTCTCAAAATGACAAACCCAGCTCTTCAAACAAACCCACAACCCATCCCAGTGGTAACAGAAACTTCTCCCATCTCCGTGGAGATTCAGGAAACTCCAACTTCGAAGGTGACCGCTCCCCTCGCTGTCAGTACTCCGCAGACGCAGTCAGGCGTCACTGGCGGCAATACAGCGGCCAGCTCGGGCTCGGCAGATGCTCCCACCCCAGCCATGTGGAAGACGATGATGGAAGGAATCTTTACCCTCCATCAAGCAGTCGACGGCTTAAGGAAGGACAACCAGGAGCTCAGAAAGCTAGCCACGGCTCAGAATCAACTTCCACGCGTCAGCGGAAATCCAGGCGCAGAGGCAGGAGTCCCAAGACCTCCCGGGAGCAGAGTTGAAGCCAGGGCCATCCCCAACGAGATAGTCACCAGACTAGACCTCGCAGGGTTAACTCCCTCCGAGAGAATCACTCCCTCGGGGTTGGGCTACCTCTCCATCAACCTAGACTCGCCGCTACCGCAAATGGGAGCCCCAGGTAACGGATCTGTAAGATTACCCGTTAATACTAACCAACATGGTAATGCAGGACCTTTTTTCACCCCGACCTCAGTCTGGACACAAGGGGAAGGGTCATCAGCAAGGCAACCACCTCTGCTGGGGGCTGGCTCATCGGGATACTCCACCCAGCAGACGCCATCGATAGTGCACACCGTGCCGATGAGTCATCAGGCACTCTACCAGCCCGCGGTCGGCCAGACCCCAGGAGCGCCAGGGTATGCACCTCTCACTCATACTACCCCTTGGAATTTCGCTAACCCTCTTGCAGGACCGAACCCATGGGAGCACCAGTACAAGGAGCTGTGGGACTTAGTCAGCCGCATACCAGGAATGCCAAGGCCCCTGGAGAAAGCGGCCCCAGACAGCTACGCAGACTCGCCATTCACCCACAACATCGTCTCGGTAGATGTGCCCAAAGGATTCACTCCACCAAATATGACCAGCTACGACGGAACAGCTGATCCGATAGACCACATCAACCAATACAAGCAGAAGATGATGGTGATCACGGCTTCAGGCTCCCTGAAGGAGGCGTGTATGTGTAAAGGGTTCGGGTCCACTCTCTCCGGAGCTGCCCTCCAATGGTTCGTCACTCTGCCCAACTCCAGCATTTCCAGCTTTGCGGACCTGGTGAATGCGTTCAACCAGCAATTCGCCAGCAGTAGGAGGCCAGAAAAGCAGAGCAGCGACCTCTACGAGATCCAGCAACGCGATGGAGAGTCCACCAGAGACTACCTAGCCCGATTCAACAAAGAGATGGTGTCAATACCCCATTGCGAGGAAAAAGCTGCCATCCACGCCTTTCGCTGGGGGCTACCGCAGGCCTCCGACCTATACAAGGAGCTCACCAAGTGGCCATGCACGGCTTATGCTCAGGTTCAGCAAAAGGCGTTGGATGCCATCCGACTGGAAGAAGATGCAGGGCCCAGGAGGATCAGTTGCGGCTCCGCTTCCACCAGCAGGAAGGCACCAGCAGCAGACAGGCAGGAGAAATCCAAACCTTACAACAGGCCGGTGCATAAGGTTTCTGGGGGAAAAAACTGGAAGAATGACCCAAATCTGCCGCCAAAGGTACAAGAGTATGGTTTCACTGTTAATCTTGCAGGACTAATCAAAGCACTGAAGGAGTTGGGAGAAAAGGTGAAGTGGCCCAAGAAGCGGGCAGAAGAAAGAAGCAAGGACGGAAGGGACACCAACCTGAGGTGTGACTTCCACAACGAAGACATCGGGCATACAACCGAAGATTGCATCACCCTCAGAAAAGAGGTCCGGTACCAGTACGAGCAGGGTAATCTGAACCACATCTTGCCAAAAGGAACCAAGGTGAACGCAACTCGCCAGGTAGCACCCTCTAGCCCACCTCTCTGCACTAGAACTATTAACGTGATAACAGGGGGCTCGGAGCTGTGCGGACTCACCTATTCCGCAGCCAAGAGGCACGCCACCCGAGTTAAAGGAGACAAGCCAGAGTCCTCGTGCAGGATCAGCGCCCAGGATCTGCCGGTCGTCAGCTTCGACGAGACGGATGTAGAAGAGGGTGCTGAGTACCATGATGACGCCCTGATCATCACCCTATCCATAGGGAATTGTAGGGTAAAGAAGATCCTAGTAGATACGGGAAGCTCAGTCAATATCATCATGTTGGAGACGCTGAAAAGTATGGGATTTGGGGAAGCAGACCTAACCAAAAAGGCGGTTCCACCGGTGGGATTCAGCGGAGAAACAAAGCATTCGCTCGGAGAAATCATGATCCCGACCTACGCCGGAGGAATCAACAAGCAGGTGAGGTACCTGGTAATTGACGGTCCCTCCACCTACAACGTCATCCTGGGCAGGCCATGGATACATGATATGAAAGCCATCCCGTCTTCATACCACCAGTGCCTCAAGTTCCCTACGCCGTGGGGAGTCCAGACCATAAGAGGAAACCAGGAAGAAGCAAGGAGCTGTTACAAGGTGGCACTCAAGCCCACAGTCACTCCTCCCCCAGCATAGCAATCACAGGCAAAGCAGGTCAGGGGAACCTACGAAGAACCTCCCCAAGTGGAGGTAGAGGAAATTCCCCTAGACCCGCTGCACCCAGAGAGGAAGGTACTGGTGGGAGCAGAGTGTACAGGTACCGTTCGTTCAGAACTGTTAAATTTGTTAAAAGCTAACATTGACTGCTTTGCGTGGTCCCACGAGGACATGGTGGGGATAGACCCAAACGTAATTTCACACAGGTTGAGTGTAAGCCCTGGCTACAAGCCGGTCCAACAAAAGAGAAGAAAGTTTGCCGCAGAAAGAAACCAGGTGATAAACCAGGAGGTGGACGACCTCCTGGCCGCAGGGAAGATCAGAGAAGTAGCCTATCCGGAATGGCTGTCCAACGTGGTAGTGGTCCCTAAAAAGAATGGAAAGTGGAGGGTGTGTGTAGACTTCACCGACCTCAACAAGGCGTGCCCTAAGGACCCGTTCCCTCTACCACACATAGATGCAATGGTGGATGCAACCGCAGGCCATGAAATGCTCACATTCCTGGACGCCTGGAGCGGATACAACCAGATCAAAATGCATCCGGAGGACCAGGAAAAAACGGCATTCAGGTCTGAAAGAGGTATCTACTGTTATAACGTTATGCCATTCGGTTTAAAAAATGCAGGATCCACATATCAGAAGCTGGTGAACATGATGTTCAATGATCAAATTGGCAAAACCATGGAAGTCTACATAGACGACATGGTTGTCAAGTCCAAAGCAGCCAGCCAACACACCCAACACCTGGAAGAAACCTTCAGCATCTTGAGGAAGTACCAGATGAAGCTGAATCCCTCCAAATGCACGTTCGGAGTTTCCAGTGGGAAGTTCCTGGGGTACATGGTCACGCAAAGGGGAATCGAGGCAAGTAGCGAGCAGATCAAAGCGCTCCTGCAGCTGGAATCCCCCCAAAAGCCGAAAGACGTGCAGAAACTGACCGGCAGGGTGGCAGCTCTGAATAGGTTCATCTCCAGATCCTCCGACAGATGCCGATTGTTTTATGACATACTGCGGAAAAGCAAGAGATTCGAGTGGACAGAAGAGCACGAAAAGGCGTTCACAGAACTGAAGAAATACCTCAGCACCCCACCGCTCCTATCCAAACCGGAGCAGGGGGAGCCGTTGTACTTGTACCTATTAGTAACCGAGGTAGCGGTAAGCGCAGTACTGGTGCGGGAGCACGAAGGAACCCAGCATCCAGTCTACTACATCAGTAAGTCTCTGCTACCTGCAGAGACCAGGTACACTGCTCCTGAAAAACTCGTCCTTGCTTTAGTTACAGCTTCGTACAAACTGAGACCTTACTTTGAGTCTCACTCCATATCAGTCTTGACTAGCTACCCCCTAAGACCCATATTGAGTAAACCAGAACTTTCTGGAAGAATGTCCAAATGGTCAGTCCACTTGAGCGGCTACGACCTGAAATTTGAAACAAGGACCGCGATAAAATCGCAAGCCCTTGCAGACTTTGTCTCTGATTTTAGCCCAGGAATGGAAAAGGAAGCAGCCAAAGAAATCCTACCCCCAAAAATGGACTCTGAGGGAAACTGCTGGACGCTGCACGTGGACGGAGCCTCTAACAGCCGAGGAGCGGGGGTAGGAATGGTGCTCAGATCCCCCCAGGGAGATATGATCGTGCAGGCAGTACGATGCGAGTTCCAAGCAACCAACAATGTAGCAGAATATGAGGCCTTGATCCAGGGACTCCAGCTGGCCCTGGACCTCAAGGTCAGATATCTGCAGGCGTTCAGTGACTCGCAGCTCATAGTAAATCATATCAACGGTGAATATGAGGCTAAAGACCCCAGGATGGCAGCCTACCTGGAGGTCGTCAAAGACAGGCAGGCAAGGTTCATCACCTTCAAAATAGAGCAAATCCCCAGGGAGCAGAACGCAGAAGCAGACGCGCTGGCTAACCTGGGGGCAACATTCAAGCCTGGAGACGTCTCCTCAATCCCCATCACCCATGTGCTGGAACCCTCAACTTCCCAGGAAGACCGAGAAGTTGAAAATTCTAGCACCCAATGGGAGGCCGGATTAGGCGTCCTCAGCAACACCGCAGAGCAACCAGAGGATTGGAGATCACCTTACCAAAAATGGCTGAAAGACGGAACCCTGCCAGCTGACAAAAAAGAGGTAAGGGGATTCAAAATGAAAGCCTCCAGATTCATACTAATAGATGGTGTGTTGTTCAGGAAATCGCTCGCAGGACCCTACCTGAGATGTCTGGGCGACGGAGAGGCGCAGACAGTCTTGCACGATCTCCACAGCGGAGACTGCGGAAATCATGCAGGGGGCAAGAGCTTATCCAACAAAGCAATCAGAATGGGATACTTCTGGCCGACGATACGAAGAGATGCAGTAGAGCTAGCCAAGAAATGTGAAGCCTGCCAGAAACACGCCCCTGTCACGCATCAACCCGCCGAACCCTTGCATCCAATCATATCGCCCTGGCCTTTCATGAAATGGGGAATGGACATAGTAGGACCGCTGCCCAGAGCACCTGGGAACAGAACCTACATGCTCGCACTAACAGACTACTTCTCCAAGTGGATAGAAGCAGAAGCCTTCCCCCAGGTTACAGAAAATCAGGTGATATCTTTCCTTAAACGAAACATAATCTGCAGATTCGGTATACCTTCTGAAATAGTGTGCGACAACGGCTCACAGTTCATATCTAACAAAACCGAAGCATTTTGTGCTAGTTGGAATATCACCCTACTAAAAGCTGCTCCCAGGTACCCGCAGACGAACGGCCAGGCAGAATCCAACAACAGGATAGTTATGGACAACATGAAAAGAAGACTGGAGGAAGCTGGAGGAAAGTGGGCAGACGAGTTGCCTTTGGTTCTGTGGTCTGACAGGACCACCCCAAAGACAGCAACGGGTCAAACCCCCTTCAGCCTAGTATTCGGAGCAGAAGCTGTCATTCCAGCAGAGGTGAAAGTACCAACACAAAGATACGGCTGTGTTGAACCATATATTCAAATATATATATAGTATATATGTCTATGTTTTGATAATGACAAGTCTAGCTATTTATATATTATATACTCGTATGTATAATCGTGTGCTAAGTGTACAGAATATTAGTGACAAGATCTAATCTATCAAGTGTAAAAGATTCAAGTATATTAGTCAATGAATTGACTAAGTCGAAGATTGATAGAAGATCACAAGCGCGCATAGTGAACTAAAGTTATATTTATCAACTATAGCTTTATTACAAGATTGGTTCTAGTTATAGCCAGTAGCTATAACTCTATATCATGAAGAAATGATCAAGACTTATGTGTGTTTTAGTTGAAACAATTGTTTCCTAATTTGTGTCGTGTAGGTATTAGTGTTTGAATGGTACTCTAATTAAATATGGAATTGTTAATCTTAATAGGATTATATAAAATATCTTTTAGTTAAATAAGAAATAAATAATTGTCTTATGAGATAATTATTTATTACTAAAATAAACTAAAGATTTTTTATATGATTTTAATTGTCAAAATATATAATCTAAGATTTAGTTTGTTTCGATTTTGGAAATTGTGTGATATGTCACATTACCATAAATCGTGTAGGACTTACTTAAATAAATATTATGTATTTATTTAATGTCCTAAATAAACTAAGATTATATTATGGTAATATAGTTTATTATCTTTGACATGATTTAGGAAGTTGATTTAATAAGGATACTAATTATTTATTATATAAAGATCTTTCCTAAATATGAATTAGGAAATTAATTCCTTATATAATACATATTGTATATTATTAAATCTTTCCTAAATATATTAAGATTAGATTTAAGGTAGTATTACTAAAAGACTAGTATTCTAGTTTAAGTAATATTCCTAAATCATCTAGGGTTTAAATTACCTAGATACATATTCTATATAAATAGACTACCATGATACATTGAAACACACGAAATACACAACACACATTCACGCATATCGAGAGAGAGCCGCCGATCATATTCTTCAAGTTCGAGCTGTTCATTGTCATATCCGATCCAAGATTCAAGTGCTCAAGCATTGATCTTATTCATTCAAGATTGTGACACCAAGAAAACATTGAAGACTTTATCTTATTTACGTAAGATAGATTGAGTATTTAGCGGTACTCGTTGTAAGACAAATATTTAACGGTATTTGTCGTAGCTAGATATTTAACGGTATCTAGATTGAGTTGTGACTAACATCAAAGTCGCACGAGTAGGGTTGATAAAATTGTAATCCAGAGTTGGTACTAATTTTATTAATCGAGAATAGTGGACGTAGGTCTCAGAGTGTGAGACTGAACCACTTCAAAAATATCGTGTCTCTACTTTATTATTGCTCTACTCAACGATCATCATACAACTACACACATCGAAGAAGATTCCGAAAAGAAGGCATACTCAATTCAACCCCCCCCCTTCTTGAGTATATCATATCAATAGACTCTTCAATTGGTATCAGAGCCTCGTGCTCTTGATCGCCTAGCCGCGTGAGTTTTGATCCTTCTATTGATTCTATATTATATACTCCTTCAACAATGGATTCCAAGCATCTCAAGTGCCCTATCTTCGATGGCAAAAACTACAGTTTATGGAAAAATATGATGACTCATTACATCAAAGGTTGTGATTGGGAATGTTGGAAGATCATCCAAACTGGACCAAAGAAGATCTTGGTCGCCGCCGCCAATGGAACAACCTATGAAAAGTTGGAAAGCGATTATGTGGAAAGTGACTACAAAATTGCAGAGAAAAACTCTAAGGCCATGAGCCTCCTACAGAACGGTATGATAACCTCAGAATTCGATAGATTCTCATCTTGTAGTTCCGCTAAGGAAATATGGGATAGTCTCGAACTTGCTTATGAAGGAACATCCGCAGTCAGGAAACATCGTATAGACTTGCTCGTTCAAAGATATGAACTTTTCAATATGGAAAAGAATGAATCTATTGATAGCATGTCTGCACGATTTTCTTGTATTATTAATGAACTGCGGAACCTTGGCAAAAAGATCGATTCTGAGGATATCATTCGTAAGATTCTTAGGAGTCTCACCAAAAAGTGGCAACCTAAGGTCACGGCCATAGAGGAAGCACGTGATTTATCTAAAATCACTTACCAAGAATTGATTGGATCCTTAATGGCTCACGAGATCATACTAAATAAAAACGATGATGATCCCAAAGGAAAGGGAGTCGCTTTACAAGCCTCCACAAGCGAAGTAAGCGAAGAAGAACTTGAGGATGAAACAGTTTTATTCGCTAGACGATTTAAGAAAGCAGTTTTCAAAGGTAGATACAAAAACTCCAACAACAAAACATTCGACAAAAAGAAAACTGACTCCAAACAAACATTCTTCAAAAGAGGATGTTTCAAGTGTGGACAACAAGACCATATGATCAAAGATTGTCCAAGTTGGGACAAAATCAAAGACAAATCAAAAAGAGAAAAGACCAAAACAGAGTTTAAGAAAGTAATGCTTGCGTCATGCTGGGGAGAATTAGAATCTGAAGATGACGAGGACTCTGAAGAAGAAGAGGTAGCAAACCTATGTCTAAGCAACGTCAGCCTAGATCTAATCTCAAGCGACAATGATGAAGATGACGCATCAAATATGTGTCTCCTTGGAGAATCAGACTCAGACGACGATGACGAAGAGGTTAATTTTCTTCAACTCAAAAGTCAAGTTAAAAACTTATCTAAGGCTATGCTAATTAAATATTTTGAGAAAACCCTAGACCAATGTCATGAACAAAGTCTTGAGTTAGATGACTTGAAAGAGCAGATCCTCGATATTGCTGAGGAAAATCAACTTCTGAAAGCCAAAGCTAAGAAACTGAAATCCAAAATAAGCATTGAAGCAAATGCTAAGCTGGAAACAGTTATGTCTGAGAAAAAGGTTCTTGAGTCTAAAGTTATAGCTAATGAAGCTATAACCTCAAAACTAAAACTCAACATTAAAGAGCTTCAATCTAAAGTTATAGCTAATGAAGCTATAACTTCAGAATTAAGAAAGGTTAATGAACGGCTTAAGTCAGAATCTTCGACTATGGTCGAAGATGAGACTCATCAGGAAGAAGTTGAGATTCTCGAAAGCAAAATCATTGATCTAGAATTCAGTATATCTAAAATCAAGAAAGAACATGGCAAAATTGTGTCTGACTTCCATAAAGACATTCAAAACCTAAAAGAGTCTAGCAACACTGACCATAGTGAATGTAAGAAAGAAATAGACTCCTTGAAAGACCTCCTTCTTCATGCTCGGAAAGTTCACGATAAGTGGGAAGGAAGCACTAACGTCCTAAACTTCCTAACTGAACAATCCGACAACAACATGAAGATGGGTTTAGGTCACGAATGTTATGGAAGAAGGGATCACTCAAAATGTAAACAAAGTCCAACAGATAGAGACTTTAGAAGAAGAAAATATGCCGACCTTCCTGAGTATTTAATATGCACTTATTGTGGCCATACTGGACACCTCCGAGAAAACTGTGTGAAACACGCACAAGATTTTAAAACCGGAGTTAAGTTTGTTAAATCCTTAGGAATTCCAAGCGACACTAATTCTGTTTCTGATAGCGATGGTGACAAAACTGAGGAAAGAAACATTGACCACAGATGGTTCTATAACATGACATTTGACTACGAAGAAAAGAAAAACAGAACCAAACAGACTCCTCAAACATCACACAAAAAATGGTCACCAAGAGTCCAAACTAAAACCTACACAAGAACATCAAAACCCAACCACTACAGAAAGACCTATGTAAGACAAGTCTGGGTTAAAAAGGAAGATGTATTTGTGATTACTAACAACAAAGGACCCAAGTATGCTTGGGTACCTAAATCCTGTCTTTAAAATTATTTGTGCAGTTTGTCACCAAGGAAAATAACCTATGGTATCTCGACAGTGGATGCTCAAGACATATGACAGGCGACGTAAACCTATTCCAAACCCTAAAACCTTTTGACGGAGGTAAAGTCACATTTGGTGATAACAAAAAGGGAAAAATCATCGGAATTGGAAAGATAGGTATTTCATTCTCTCATACTATAAATGATGTATACCTTGTAAGTGGTCTCAAACACAATCTTATTAGTATATCTCAATTATGTGACAAAGGAAATAAAGTGGTTTTTCATTCTGATATATGTCGTATAATCTTAGAAGGCACCAGTAAAGTAATACTTGAAGGTCACAGGATGAAAAATGTTTATATGATTGATTTAAATGCTGTACCTACTAATTCTCTATCATGCATGAAAGTTACGTTAGATGATCCATGTCTATGGCACAAGAGATTTGGTCATATTAGCTCACCTATTCTAAGTAAGCTGAAAAGATGGGACTTGGTCGAAGGTCTTCCAAAGATCAAATTTGATCAAGAAAAGATGTGTGACACATGTGCACGATGTAAACACGTCAGATCATCCTTTAAGCCAAAAAGAGTGGTAAGCACAGAACAAGCTCTTGAACTAGTACACATGGATCTATGTGGCCCTATGAAGGTAAGAAGCAGAGGTAGTTCCAGGTACGTTTTCGTTCTAGTTGATGATTACTCTAGATTTGTTTGGCCAATCTTTCTTCACTCTAAAGACGAAACATTCGATGAATTTGTTAGTCTCATGAAACTTGTCCAAAACAAATATAAATCAAACCTAGTAACAATCCGTACTGACCATGGAACTGAGTTCGACAATCATGCTTTTATTGAGTTCTGTAAAACCAATGGTGTTGGACATAACTTCTCGGCCCCTAGAACCCCACAACAAAATGGAGTCGTAGAACGAATGAACAGAACTCTAGAAGACATGGCTAGAACAATGCTTCTTTGTAGTGGTCTACCTAGAAACTTTTGGGCTGAGGCTATTAGTACAGCTTGCTATATTCATAACCGTGCTATGATTAGACCTATCCTTAAAAAGACTCCTTATGAACTTCTTCGTGGTCGTAAACCAAACATATCTC
This sequence comes from Silene conica, assembly GCA_029255685.2. Classification (NCBI taxonomy): domain Eukaryota; kingdom Viridiplantae; phylum Streptophyta; class Magnoliopsida; order Caryophyllales; family Caryophyllaceae; genus Silene; species Silene conica. Next base: position 8,912,924 of record CM055319.2, read on the forward strand.
ATTTAAGATGCTTTGGTAGTAAATGCTTTGTTCACAACAATGGTAAAAATAGATTAAGCAAATTCGACCCTAGGAGTGATGAAGCAATCTTTATAGGATATTCAGATCATAGTAAAGCCTACAAAGTTTTTAACAAACGTACTTTATGCATAGAGGAAAGTATTCATGTTATCTTTGATGAGAATAATGTCTTCGATAAGCCATTACAGGATATAGAGAAAAACCTAGACGAACCTGATTTCAGGTTATCAAGGGAAGATCCTCCTGAAATGGAAATTGAAGAAGGAGAACCTCAAGGAATTCATGATGAACTCAACTTGGGAGAAAATGGTGCGAGAGATGAAACTACAGTTGATGATACTGTAGATAACTCTCAAACCAATGACTTCGAACCCAGAGTTACAGCTAATGAAGCTGTAACTTTGAATCAAAACCAAAGGGAAGAGGCCAGAGTTATACCTGACCCTACTATAAACCCAGGTTTGGATTCAGGGGGAACAAGTCAAGATCCCGAGTCAAGTTCAGGGAATGCAAATGATCAATCAAGGAATTGGAGATACAAAGGCTCTCATCCATTGGACAATGTCATAGGAAGTCTAACAGATGGAGTTCAAACTCGAAGGAGCTTAAACAACTTTTGCTCATTATACTCCTTTCTCTCCACCATTGAACCTTCAAATATCAAGGAAGCTCTCGCAGAACCAGACTGGATAGTCGCCATGCAAGAAGAACTCCAACAATTTGAAAGAAACAAAGTTTGGCATCTTGTTCCTCGACCTAAGGACAGAACTGTCATTGGAACTAGATGGGTATTCAGAAACAAATTGGATGACACTGGAGTCATTGTGCGAAATAAGGCCAGACTAGTGGTTCAAGGATACAACCAACAGGAAGGGATCGATTATGATGAAACCTTTGCTCCTGTTACTCGCCTTGAGGCAATAAGACTACTCATTGCATTTGCAGCACACAAGGGAATGAAGCTTTTTCAGATGGATGTTAAGACTGCATTTCTTAATGGCTATCTCCAAGAGGAAGTATTTGTTGAACAACCTCCTGGATTTCCTGACAGCAAACTCAAGGATCATGTATTCAAATTGGACAAAGCACTATATGGTCTGAAACAAGCACCTAGGGCATGGTACGACAGATTATCAAAGTTCCTATTGGAAAGTGGATTCAAGAGAGGATCTGTGGATAAAACCCTATTTCTTAAAAGCGAAAACTCAGATCTACTAGTCATTCAGATCTATGTTGACGATATAATTTTTGGCTCAACTAATAAAAAGTTGTGCAAGTACTTCTCTGAGTTGATGACCTCTGAGTTCGAGATGAGTATGATGGGAGAACTAAAGTTCTTCCTTGGACTTCAAATACAACAAACTGAAGAAGGAATCAAAGTTCATCAACAAAAATACGTCAAGGAGTTGCTAAAGAAATTCGGAATGGAAACCTCTCATGCAATGCCTACTCCAATGGTCACAGATAAGAAGCTAACCAAAGACGAAGATGGTAAGTCTGTAGATGAAACTACTTACCGAGGTATGATTGGCTCACTTCTTTATCTTACAGCAAGTCGTCCAGATATAATGTTTAGTGTCTGTGTTTGTGCGAGATTTCAATCTGCACCAAAAGAATCACACATGATTGCAGTTAAAAGAATATTAAGATACCTAATCGGAACCTCAAAATTATATCTATGGTATCCTATGGACTGTAACTTTAATCTAGTAGGATATTCAGATGCGGATTATGCAGGATGTTCTTTAGACAGAAAAAGTACCTCCGGACTTGCTACCTTTGTAGGTCCCTGTATTATATCTTGGGGATCCAAGAAACAAAATTCTGTCGCTCTCTCAACTGCTGAAGCAGAATATATTGCAGCCGCACTGGTATGTTCTCAACTTTTATGGTTAAAGCAACAGTTACATGATTATGGTGTTGATGTTGGATGCGTGCCTATCTTATGTGATAATACGAGTGCTATAATTATATCTAAAAACCCAGCCCAGCACTCGAGGACCAAACATATTGAAATTAGACACCACTTTCTAAGAGACCATGTTGAAAAGAAAAATATAAAATTGGAATTTTGTAGTACGGAAAAACAATGGGCAGATATCTTCACTAAACCATTGGCTAGAGAACGCTTTGAGACTTTGCGATTGGAAATTGGTTTAATCGGTGGCACCTAATCAAATCTTAAAAGCAAAAATAACCCAATGATTGACTACGGTTTAGATGAGATTATATGACTGTGTCCGTATACTCCGCTGCATGTGTATGTATATATTTGATGATAAATTTTGTGATTATAGTTATATTATACGATTTACATATGAATGTGTGCACAATCGATCTCACAATAATATTACGTCACATATTATAATTATCCCACAACATCCATATTACAATATATATACAAAATAATAATATTCAAATATTATAAAAACAAAAATACTTACCTCAAATTAAACACACAAAATGTGTGTAATGGTCCCCTTTAGCCACGTTTCCACCCAAGCAACCCCACACTCAACTGACACGTGCCCCCCTACTACCCGTAGACCTTGACTTACCCCAACTCCCACATTATTACCCCAACTCCCTCAACTCACATTAACCATCCTCCATTATTACCAAACCCACAAACTTACTCACTTTTATTACCAAAAACCATTAAAACTCAAAACCTCCAAAACTCCATTAAAACCGTACCAAAATCTCACCACTTCTCGCCCCTTCAACCACCGTGTATCACCTCAACCACCATGCCTCCATCTCGTGCCACCCGCTCTCATCAAAAGAAACCTTCCCCTCCTTCACCACCTTCGTCACCCCCACCGTCTCCAACACCCATAGCCACCGCCGCACCACCATCTGACAAAGGCAAACGACGAAAACTCAACCGCTCATCTCCTTCCATCTCCGATGACATGCATGAAATGGGTTTTACATCTCAAAACCCGCGCCCTCTGTTTTCCGAGTATTCGATTGAAGCTACTAGGGAGGGTCTTGAAAGAGTTCGAATGACCAAAAACGAAGGTATGTTGATCGAACGTGTCCTCCCTTATGCTATTCATGCGGGTCGTTATTACTCACGGTCATGGGTCGAAAGTTCGAAATCTTTAGGTTTCTTTAAAGATTTCTTAAAATATCAGGGATGGGAGTACATTAGTAGCTTTTCGGGGTTGATTTTCCCTATTGAGATGGTTCAGTTTCTTGCTTCGGTTAAAAGGTGTGACAATGGCATTGTGAGTGTCGTGAATGGAAAGGATGTGGTCATAACTAAATCAGAGATTTGTGATATCTTCAAACTTGATCATGACGGGTTAAATCTTGACCCAAAGTTGGAGTGGAATGTAGTTTCTAAAGAACAAAAAATGGTGATTAAGAAGTACTTTGATGCGGATGCCACCGAGGTAACACCTCTGCTTACTGTGTCCTTTAACCCCAAATTGAAATTCTTCTTGAATTTTTTGTGGAACACTGTGTTGCCTCGTCGGGGTGGTCGGGATAAGCTTGCTAGTGTCGAAGCCGTGGTATTGTATAGTTGGTTGGAAGGACAGAAAGTCGACTTAGCTTCCTTATTATGTCACAAAATTTGTCAAGTTTCGAATGTGGTTGTTAAGGAGAAGTTTTGCTCAACCGTTGACATTCCATATGGAATGTGGATATCCGAATTGTTGCTTAAAAAGGGTGTGGTTGATGATAATAGTTTTGGAATTAAGCCAAAAGATGTTATGAATGATCGTTTGTTGAAACTAATGGGAATTTGTTTTGATGGGGTTGATCTCGCGTTTGGTAAGAACGAACCAACTCCGACCCCTTCACCATCTTTTGCGGGTCTTGAAGCCAAGATGGACAAAATACTTGGTCTCTGTGAAATCAAAAAGGAAAAGGATGAGGCTGGGGGTAGTTGTAAGAAGAGGAGTCGTGGATTTGAGGATGAGGTAAAAGAGTGGATGGAGAAAGTTGATAAACAATTGGTAAAGATTGGGTCAGAGGTCTCGGTTGTTTGCTCGGAGTTGCTAAGCATGAGTGACCGTCTCTCGTTTCTTGCTACTCAAGGGGGTGCTGTGGTTCGTGATCATGGTTTATTAAGGACGGATGCATCTCAAGCACTCGAAGCGGTTAAGGCATTATCTTTGAAAATTCTTAACTTCGAGTTGGCTCTCAATGCTCAAGGGAGGAATGTGTCGAGTTGTTTGGATCGGTTGGAGACACTCGAATTCCGTACCCGACCCGACTACGTCAATCCTTATGCCAAGAATCCGGGTTCAAGCTCTCGTTCTTGATGCTCCATACCCGTCCCTGTTTTCGTTGGATTAAGGTTGTGTTGTTGTTTTTGCTCTAAGTCAGGTGGACTTATAAAAAAAAAATTCTCTAATTGTGGCCCAATTTGATTCCTAGCCCATTAAGGAATCCGAAGCTTATCCTCTTTTGCTTCTTCGGATTTCCAAATCGTACCAGGCCCAACCTATTATCAACCGGCCTTGCTTTTGTTTTTGATGCGGCCCATCTGACATTACCCTATTTTGGCCCATCTTCTATTAATATCTCTTGCAGGCCCAGTTATCCGATTCCACTAGCCGGCCCAATTTTCTTTAAACACTATTATTTCTTCATTCGGCCCATTGGCTTAGTATTTTGGATTGCTTGTGTATATTTTTAACATTCCGTATGTGGTTATGTGATATTTTCTATGTTCATATCATTTCGACTCGTTTATATGCTTGCTTATGCTTCGTCCGTATATTATTCTAGTCGTTTCATGTCTTTGTTCTCATCTTTTCGATGATGTCAAGAGGGGGAAATATGCGACTTAGATTAGAATTTGCCTAAGCTTGCTCCTTGTCGTAATTCATTGTCTCTTAGGGTCCTTAAAGGATATGGGATAGATAGAAGATAGAAACCCTAAGTGACTCTTTGCTATGAATAACCCTTATTATATTGAGGGGGAACATACACTTAGACACGAAATCTAAGAAAGACTTGCCATCATCAAAAAGGGGGAATTTGTTGAACCATATATTCAAATATATATATATAGTATATATGTCTATGTTTTGATAATGACAAGTCTAGCTATTTATATATTATATACTCGTATGTATAATCGTGTGCTAAGTGTACAGAATATCAGTGACAAGATCTAATCTATCAAGTGTAAAAGATTCAAGTATATTAGTCAATGAATTGACTAAGTCGAAGATTGATAGAAGATCACAAGCGCGCATAGTGAACTAAAGTTATATTTATCAACTATAGCTTTATTACAAGATTGGTTCTAGTTATAGCCAGTAGCTATAACTCTATATCATGAAGAAATGATCAAGACTTATGTCTGTTTTAGTTGAAACAATTGTTTCCTAATTTGTGTCGTGTAGGTATTAGTGTTTGAATGGTACTCTAATTAAATATGGAATTGTTAATCTTAATAGGATTATATAAAATATCTTTTAGTTAAATAAGAAATAAATAATTGTCTTATGAGATAATTATTTATTACTAAAATAAACTAAAGATTTTTTATATGATTTTAATTGTCAAAATATATAATCTAAGATTTAGTTTGTTTCGATTTTGGAAATTGTGTGATATGTCACATTACCATAAATCGTGTAGGACTTACTTAAATAAATATTATGTATTTATTTAATGTCCTAAATAAACTAAGATTATATTATGGTAATATAGTTTATTATCTTTGACATGATTTAGGAAGTTGATTTAATAAGGATACTAATTATTTATTATATAAAGATCTTTCCTAAATATGAATTAGGAAATTAATTCCTTATATAATACATATTGTATATTATTAAATCTTTCCTAAATATATTAAGATTAGATTTAAGGTAGTATTACTAAAAGACTAGTATTCTAGTTTAAGTAATATTCCTAAATCATCTAGGGTTTAAATTACCTAGATACATATTCTATATAAATAGACTACCATGATACATTGAAACACACGAAATACACAACACACATTCACGCATATCGAGAGAGAGCCGCCGATCATATTCTTCAAGTTCGAGCTGTTCATTGTCATATCCGATCCAAGATTCAAGTGCTCAAGCATTGATCTTATTCATTCAAGATTGTGACACCAAGAAAACATTGAAGACTTTATCTTATTTACGTAAGATAGATTGAGTATTTAGCGGTACTCGTTGTAAGACAAATATTTAACGGTATTTGTCGTAGCTAGATATTTAACGGTATCTAGATTGAGTTGTGACTAACATCAAAGTCGCACGAGTAGGGTTGATAAAATTGTAATCCAGAGTTGGTACTAATTTTATTAATCGAGAATAGTGGACGTAGGTCTCAGAGTGTGAGACTGAACCACTTCAAAAATATCGTGTCTCTACTTTATTATTGCTCTACTCAACGATCATCATACAACTACACACATCGAAGAAGATTCCGAAAAGAAGGCATACTCAATTCAACCCCCCCCCCCCCCTTTCTTGAGTATATCATATCAATAGACTCTTCAGGCTGCCTAACGGAAGAACGCAATCAGACAGAAATGGCCAGCAGCCTGGACACGATAGATGAGCTCAGAACCAGCGCCGCAATCAGAATGGCCGCCTATAAGCAAATGGTGGCCCGAAGTTACAACAAGAACGTTAAGATCAGAACCCTCCAGGTAGGAGACCTAGTCCTCAGGAAAGTGTTCCAGAACACGAAGAATGCAAGTGCCGGAAAATTCGCCTACAATTGGGAGGGGCCTTATCAGGTGGAAAGCACAACGGGAAGCGGGTCCTACAGGTTGATGGACATGAAAGGAAACATGGTGCCCAGACCTTGGAATATCCTCCACCTAAAAAAGTATCACATATAAGGAAGCATACCGAGAGGTTCTTCCAGAATCCGCGCCCAGAATCTACATCCTAATCCTAGGGTATTTACTTACTTATTCAATGTTTAAGCATTTCATATTTTAATCATCCACGAATGTATCACCCCCAGGATCCAGCCATCCTGAGAGAGTTATTTGAAAAACAAAACCAATTCGGTGATCAATGAAAATCTACTTGAGGTATTCTTTATCATAAATACTTGCAACATGTTGTCACTAGAAAAGCGAGCTTGAGTCAAATCACACTCAAAATCCTCCACACTGCGTGAGTACGGCGAAGTACAGGCAACTGGGACACTGTCGCCCACGATACCTAGCACTCACGAAAGCCTGGCAGCCTCTGACTGAGATGGGTATACCCTGAAGCCAGCACCCACACATGGCCAAAAATACACGAGCATGCGCAAACAAAAACAAAACACACAAGGCATAAAAAGCGTCCATAGACGCATACTTAAGAAGCAGCATAAACAACTGCTGGAGATTCCTGGGGACCGCCCAGTAAAAAGTTCAGACATACCGGAAAAAAGCAAAAATAAAATAAAGGCCCGCCACGCAGGGCCCAGGGCACAGAAATATCCAGGGCACTAGCCCAACCAGCAGAACAAACATAAGAACAACTAAATCAGAATGCCACCAAGGGCGCAGAAACTAAACATCAGGAGCCTCCCCCATAACCTGCTCACCACCAGAGTGCCGAGTAGAAGAGGAGCCCGCCTCCGCAGCAACATCAACAAGCTGATCCTGAAAAACGCCGGCTGGAGCAGGAGACCCTGGAGGAGCGCTCTGGACCTCGGGAGAGCCAGGAATTGGAGAGCGGAGGGATCCATCAGGATTGAGGTCAGGAAAGTCCGGAAGCACGGGAGGCACTGGGAACATCTGCTCCATAAGCTTCCTCTCATCCTCCAAGCTCCACTTGGTATGCTCCCCCGTCCCAAACTCTTCCATGCAGGATATTCTTGCCTCCAGGGCGGAGAAAGTAGTCATGTTATACAGCAGCTGGGACAATTTCTTCTTCTTGGTCACCACGACTCTCAACCGCGCACCCTGCTCTGCTAGGGCCTGGTCCCTCTCTCTACGCAGCTCAGCAAGCTCTTCATCCCTCTTCCTACCCTGCTCCGCAAGGGCATCCTCCAGCTCCTTCACCCTTGCCTGGCATTGGGCCAACTCCTCCGACTTCCTCACCCTAAGCCCTCTCTCGGCATCCAACCCAGTCTTGGCCTCCTGGAATGCAGTCTCAGCCTCGCTGCATCCCATCAGCACCTTTTGGAAGCCCTGATAAGGGGACCCAAAAGAGATGTCAGTTAACCAAAACAGAGATACGAACAAACGCAAGAAAAAAGGGAAAACTCACCGAGAAAATATCCTCTGCAGCCTGGCGCCACAGCGGCATCACAGGCTGACCTTTCAGGGCTGCCTTGGAGCCAGGAGTCAGCAGGCGACCCATAGCAGGCCAAGGGTTCTCCTCCAGCTGACAGCTGAAGCCCTCTGGCAGGCGGATGATATCCTCGCTCAGATCCTCAATGATAGGAGCAGCAGACTTCTTGGCCAGGGCGGTGGAAGTGGAAGCTCTGTGGCGTGTCCTGGAAGAAACTGTAGGAGGAGGAGGACAAAAGGGGGTGACGGAGGGAGATGACTCAGCAGGAGTAGGCATAGCGGCTTTCTTAGGGGCAGGCAGGGGCTCTCCAGGCTCCAACTTCCTCTTTGATAGAGGCTTGACCGATGAGACCAGCATCATCTTCCTGCGCTCAGCGAGCAGCTCTGTGGGCGTTTTCTTCGTCTGGGTTGAGCTGGTAGACATCTCTGCAGGCTCCTCCTGGGCAAATAAAGTATTGAAACAACGGGAATCGGCGTCCAGCCCAAACAACTTGTTGTAGGTCTCGGTAATATTGGGTGAGGGAATCAAATCTTTCACACCTGCACAGGAAAAGGTGTAAGGGCGTGAGCAGTAACGAGAACGAAAGACAGAAGGAAGAAACTGCCGGTACCTTTGCTGTCAGTAATTGGGTCCTGGAAGATGCAATCAGCAGGCGCGGGAAGCGAGTCCACTCGTACGAAAATGAACTGAGTGGACCATCCAGCATCCTTAGCCTTTTTTGGAAGGATAATAGGGAGGTCGATCTTAGAGTGAGCTCGAAGGGTGTACTGAGCATCACCCAGGCCCCTGACCGCATAGAAATGGGCTAAATCCCCTAAAGAAATGTCAATGGAATGACGGCCGCTTATCATGGAAAGAGAAAGAAGGATCCTCCATGCATGAGGATTGATTTGCCAAAGGGGAAGTTTCGAATGGCGAAGAAACTCTTGCACCAGAGGAGGAAACGGGAAAGATAAACCCAAAGAAAAGGGGTACACATAAAAGGTAGTCCACCCCGGACGATGCGCATCGGGCACTTGCCCAGGGCGAGGGACGATCATGTCAACATTCTCATCAAAGGGAAAGAAATCCCTAACTACAGAAGGTTCTATCAAGGTGAAGCAGGAATCAACGCGGTATTTACTATGTAGCAGGGGACGTTCGGAAAATGTGTTTGAAGCCATTAAAAATGTGAAAAAAGAAGCACGAGAGGGTCGTACCTTGACGGAGAAGGAAGGCAGAGGGCGGATTGGCGAGATCGGAAGTTGAAAGAGATTGAAGAAAGAAAGAGAAAAAGTAAAAAGGGGAAGAAGGTGAAAGGGTAAAAGTTAGAGAGGAGTAAAGAAGGGGGTTAAATAGAAGGGTAAAAATTCGAAATTCAAAGGGAGTGGGTGACAGTTGGCGAGTGGTTGGCGCTCATTAAAGGGGAAGTTCATCAAGGCTGCAACACGTCATATTCACGTCCCATCAACTGCCAACCCTGCTCAACGTTTTTGCAGGAAGTCCGCATCTAAATCCTGAACCCGATATCTGCAGGAGTTCTTGCACAAACATATTTCTGCAAGAACTGGGGGCTAATGTTATGCCCCAAAAATGATATTTTGTAGGCTAACACGTGGCATTACACGATTGGAAGGAAAATACACATTGGATACCAAAGTCAATAAAATAAAGGAGGTGGAAGTCAAAGCAAGAAGAAGATTGTAGAGGAAGGAGAAGGATGGCAGAAACGAGGAGAAGGAAAAGGTCAAAAGGAACATAACTCGAGATTGCCATAAATGGCCACACACCAAGCTTCCGTCAGAAAAAGCAAGCAGGGAGAAGGCATCCAAAATAGGCGACAGAGGGAGAAAAGACCCGTTGGATTGGACTCTAATCCAACGGTCCCTAGCATTAGGCTTTATATATATATGTAAACATTGTATATGGGAATCTCATTCATTACACACTTAGCAAACAAAGAACACTAAGAAAACCCTAAAGAACACTTGTAATCGCACACACTTTCTGAAGGATAATTCTAGTGGAAATTGGAGGAAACATCCCTCCCGCAGTTTTTTCCTAAGGGATTTCTGCGTGATCACCCTTTGTCTCTTCCATACATCTTCTCTTTACATTGCTCAAATACTTAGTTAATCCACCAATTCGTATTCACGGCTTGAATTCACTATAACCTCACAAAAACTACCTTAGGCAAATTTTGGCCTAAACATTAGGAAGAAAGTTTAGGGATACAATATAAGGTGTCACCAAAGTCTTCATGGTTAAGAACAATGTCCATGGTCGTTTCTTTTCTTTGGTTTCCATGTGCAGTGAAAATCCTTTAGTCGCCAAACAAGTGTCGGAGATTAGCGAACACCAACGCTTTGAGACGGTTTTGCATTGAATTGCAGTGCGATAACAAGATAACCTGCATAAGAGAATTATGGAAGGATATCTATTTTTATACCGAATTATGGAAGGATATATCTATCACTTTTCCACATTCGATAGAAGTATTATTAACCACAAATACCTTAATACGAGATAATTCGTCTTAACCAAGAAACGGGTCAATAACATACCAAATTGGTAGATGTAAGATTTTTTTGTTGTGTCAGCCGGTTGAGTCCCGTTCACTATAAGGGGGTTGGCCGCTTGGGCTTGATCAAGTTGGAGTACAAATGGACAAAGTGGGCCATATCCTGGTCAATGAATAATTTGCCTCAAACGTAGCTGAAGTCCTGGAATTTATGCGACCGGAGACGTGATCAGAGGACCTATATTGGCTCACAAGGCAGAAAAGGATGGATGAGTTGCCTGTATCGATTACATTGCAGGAAAGGAAGGATGCGTAGACTATGACATGGTTCCAAGAATTGTATCCACCCACCCTGAGGTGGCTTCTGCCGGGAAGACGGAGGAGCAGGTTAAACGCCTTGTCGCTAGCTTAGTCAGATTATTTATTTTGCAGAAAGGTGGGGTTGATGTGGCTGGTGGAAGTGGGGACAATGGTGTTAATAGGGGTGGTGGTGGTGGTGGTGGTGGTGGCGGCGACAATGTGGGAGAGTATTGGGGACAAGTTTATTAGTGATCATAATAAGCAAATGATGAAAATGATGATGATTAGTATCATAATGAGTAGCTAGATGGTGAGGATGATGAGAATGGTCTATGCATATGTGATTCCGTGTGTTTTTGGAAGTTTATGATCCAAATGATGTCGTCCTACACTAATTAATTCCTACACTACTGGTTTATTTGTATCACAAATTCTCATATGTGACGAGTAAGTACTGTCCATATGTGGTACATTACCTGGATAGTATTAATCTATTTTGTCTTATCAATTCACATGTGTAGTACTCGATCTGTCGCAAACTTGTCGCGGATATGCCCCTTATAAGGGAGACTCGCGCACTAATTAGTAAGCATGAATTATTTAATGTTTGCCAGTTTACGATTCCTTCGATACTGGTTTATTCTGGCTGTCTATTTTGTATATCAATATATTGACTTCTAAATGAATGTGAATTAGTTAAGGTCTGTTGTCATCAAGAACTGGATAAGCAAAGCATTCTTTTGCTAATCATGGTGTGAACTGCTCTTCAATGGAGATTGATGCAGAGGCCATGATGAACCAAAAAGACAAAGCCGTGTCGAACCTGACGCGGGGTATTGAGGGTTTGTTCAAGAAGAACAAAGTAACCTATGTCAAGGGATATGGAAAAGTGACTTCTCCTTCTGAAGTCTCTGTGGACACTGTTGAAAGTGGAAGCACTGTTGTCAAAGGCAAACATATAATTGTTGCTACTGGCTCCGATGTCAAGTCTCTTCCCGGTATTGAAATTGATGAGAAGAGAATCGTTTCATCTACTGGAGTTTTAGCCCTAACCGAAATCCCCAAGAGATTAGTGGTGATTGGCGCCGGCTACATCGGCCTTGAAATGGGCTCTGTATGGGGCAGGCTGGGTTCCAAGGTTACTGTTGTTGAGTTTGGTCCCGATATTGTACCTTCCATGGATGGTGAAATGCGCAGGCAGTTCCAACGTTCCTCGGCGTTGACACTTCTGGGGATCCTCTCAAGCTGACATTTGAGCCTTCAGCTGGAGGTGAGCAGACCACCTTTGAAGCAAATGTTGTTCTTGTGTCAGCTGGCCGAGTCAGTTTATGATTCCTTCTCTATTGGAGCTGAGCAGACCACCGTAAAAAGGTCGGTATATGAAATGTCCCACATTTCAGTGGAATAAAGATTTTGTTTGGGGTTCTAGGCCATGGCTTGGAACGCCTGTAAGTGGTACGCCTGTAGTCCGACTAGTCCCGTGTAAAGGTTAATGGTATCATATATCCCAACTTCGTCCTTCCTCGTCATCTAACTTCAATTTTTCGTGATCATAGCTGTTACAAAACTTACGAATTACATACAACTAACTAATGCTACAATTTTTCTATTTGTCATCTCTGAACAAAATTTTCATTGGTAAATAGCCCCTTGATCGTTATTCATTCACAGCATATAGCACGACGTTCTTTCTGTAGCTTCTCCCATAAGCATAAAACCTTTCTTGGGTTTTGATAATGAGCAAGGATGTAATCAGTATCACAGCCAGCATTGTAGAAACGTTCATCAGTGAAGTATTTCACTTTGTTGCCGCTGTTCTTATATTGCTCAACCCAAATACCCATAGCAACATCTTCTAATTTAAAAAGCTGCAAATGGAAGTAAGGCCGCATTAAAATTAGTAACACAGCAGTTTCCGAAGAACACAAGTTAATAACACTGTCAATTACTCAAAAACATTTCATAATATAACAAAATTCTCCCAGAACCAGGTGCTTCATTCACTAATTTACCTGTTCTCGAGTGTTTTCCTATGTATATGGCTGCTAATGCAAACATTAGATGGCAAAATGGTAGAACAGAACATGACATATTTTCTTTTCGGCAGAAAAACAGTGTGTGAAATAGACAGGGAAAAGACACTTTAAACCATAAATCCATTATAGGTATCAGTAAGTGTAGAAGAGAAAAGAGGTGCAATCATGGTATTAAACACTGGTGACTGGCCGTGACATTGCATTACAAGTTACGACCTCTTTGCAAATATGAAGCATTATTGTCTTACTGAGATAGCATTTCAAGGTCACAAGACCCAGTTCTCAGATCACGGGTGGTAAAACAGCTTAAAAGTCGAGGACTTCATATTAGAAAGTCTGTTATATATTAGGGCAATAAGTGTCTCAGAGAGCAGGGAACTTTGCATCATGCTTAACATATAGAAAGCCTTGTGAGTTTTGATACGGATGAAAGAAATATCAAAATGTATATGCGCAATCAATGGACAACGAAAAAACAGATCAATCACAACAATCTCTCAATGAATCAGATATCATGTGTTACTTTGACATTTCACTTTGGATGTTTGGCGTGTATGCAACACTTAGACAGTTAGACACAACACAACATCTCGAAATTTCATTTATGCCAAAAAAAAAATGGAAAATAGGCGTGTCCAATACTTTGGCACTTTTCAGATCTAACAGCCTGCAGCCGCAGAAGCATGTTTAGAATACCTGTACGGCTGTACTAGTGGAAAAGTTACTAGTAAGCACAACTTTAGAACCACTCTTCAAGAAAATGTCGAATCAAAAGGGAAACCGTTGGCTAGTCCAAAAACTGAATCATAGACATCGATGCTCATGCATAGGTGTGTATTATTGTTCTTCACTCTAACTTATTGGTTTTACATTTAACTCTTTATGACTGACTTAGTCACATGGCAGTAATATTAACACTTACCTTAAGATCTTTTTTCTGATGACCTTGTACGATGAATTTTGCAATGTCACGAGATATTATATAGCCTGGACCATGAGCCCATGGTGGATATGAATCTTTTGGCCATTCCTGCAACAAAAAGCAGTCAACAAAGTAGGACGCTCTAATCTCAAGTCAACAAAAAGAATTTGCAAAACCTCAAAGAGATATTTCAGAACTCAGGGCACCAAAGTGATTTTTTTAAATTATATATATATATATGAGCTTCAAAGGCAATTCGTACCTCATTGCTGATATACCACTTGCTCTCTTTATCCCTGTGGGGGGCAGACTGGAAGGATATGAGGCCGTACAGGAGGCCGTTGGTAGTCTTCGTCTTCAGACTTGCAAGCAGTTCATCAATTCTAATGAAAGCATCATCATCAGTCTTCATTATATATTTAGCTGGGAGAATTTTGGTCTGCAAAACCCAAGTAAGCAATAAATGGATACTCATGTCAATATCATCAAAACAAACTGACTTTTGGACTTCAAATTACCCATTTCATATTTTCACATCATATTTGGGTAAGGGGTTTCCGGTTAGACCGGCCTACTTCAAGTTGTTCTAATCGCTTCTGATTCAACTTTGGAATTTTGTCAGGTCTAGTGCTCACATATGTGGATCACCCTCTAATGTTGAGTTTCTTTTCTCATGATATGTGAGGCATGGTATTAGAAGAAGCCAATGAGGGATATTTTGATACGTCTGAGCCAAAATAAAAAGGGCAAAAATCACCTGAGATTGTTCAAGTTATACAGCAAATTGTCAAGGTTCTTTTAATAAAATAAAATAGAACACTTTTGTAGCATACTATAAATACTTGTGAGAGATGGTCTCTCACTAAATTGTACATTTATTTACCCATTAACATGATATGAAACCGACAATGGATGATTAGAACAACTAAAAAGGTTTCTTTACAAAAATTCCCCGACATAATCGATGACCAAATCAAATACGGTTCTTATATACAGTAGTGATTTGTGACAACCAACACCGCCAATAACTTGATTTAAACCCTTATCTGAGATGAAGGTTACTTGTTTGACAACACAACTCAGGACCAGCCAATAGTTCTTCTACTTGGTAAGTTACCACTTTGGTATAATGGTCTTACATTCCTCTTTAGGACTTCCTTCAAATATTTTCTTCTTTTTTTGTTACACTCGTGATGTTCGACAATGTTAGTAATTATATACGTGATACTTCGCTGTAAGCATTTCCAAAATAAAAGGAGCATGGAAAAAGTGCACGCTAAACTATAACAGTTAAGAAAACATACAACACGAACAGTAGCACACATACAACATTGGGCATAGGACAAAGCAAGTAGTGTAAAAATACACAAATTTGTGTTTAAGACGGAGGTATTCGTCTTAAAACTTAAGACGGGTCAAATACATACCAAATCACATAACAAGTTGCCTAAGAAATGCCAAAAGTTTTGTCTCTATTAGCACCATGTGGTAGTATTTGACCCGATTTAAGATTTAAGACGGATACTTCGTCTTAAGCAAGACTTAGTGGGAAAAATAACACCTGATAAAATAGAGTAAACTTTCAACACAGCAATGATCTCAAATGGTGTTCTATATAGTAGCAGCCCTTTGATAAAAATGATTGAGAGTATTGGCAGCCACTTACCCCTAGGATGCAAACTGCAATAGTTTTCAAGCTGATCAAACTGTAATAGTCAACAAAAGGCATCAGCTGAATGTCTCCATATGCTTGAGCTTCTCTCCACAGGTCATGGTTTACCTCTGCGTTTTTGTGCTACATATTCAAGAGTGGGAAGAGGAAAGATCAAATTAATTGCTTAAAAATTTTGTATTCAGTCATAAAAACCAAATGTGAAGCCTTTGATAGTGTAACATGAAGCGGTGATTTACAAGATAAGACTAGTTGTACTTACAAATCCAATAATAAACCGAACGGCTACATTGCCTGCGCGCACAGCTTCGTATTGCATCCAAGACCTCCTCAGGGCCATCCTACGCTCGAAGTTGTTTCCAGTCGAAAAAACTCCAACAACTAAGACGAGTCTTCCTTTTCTTTTTATTAATGGTGGAGCTTTGAGTTGATCAACATCAACAATTAGGTCTGAATCCTCCGATACAGGTAGTCCTTTAGCTATACCAGACAACATGCTCACTCCACCAGTCACCCTGACTTTATTAACCAGCCACGGTTCCAAATTCTGCTTCCATGTAAAACAGGAGTCATTTGTCAGTATAAATTCTGGTGCATTTGTAGTTATATACTTCAATGTTACTTGGGCATTTCACTTTAGCAGCATGTCGCGTCCCACATCTTATTTTAGACCACAAAAACTGAACTTATTCACAAAGTGGTCGGGTTACACACTAGACACTAGGGCTGAACAAAACAAATCCAATAAGATCTTTTTTCCGAATCCGAATATATGAATACCATTTAAATTGGATATCCGATCCGGTTTTTCCGAATAAACTGGATCCGATGTGGATTGTGATTTTCTTAAAACCTGATATCTGAATCCGATTCGAATTTTAATAAACTAAAAAACAAAGGAAAACGTAAAAAGTAAAAAAGAAAATATCACACTAGAAAACAAATCGACACAAACCCTAATCTATCTCATATTCTCATCCCGCCTCCCTCTACTGTTTTTTATCACATATTGGTCATCGCTGATCACTTCTATTTCTTTCTCTTGCTTTATAATTTTTGTTTGATTTCAATTGATTTTATAAATTGTTTTCCCATAAAATTAGTTGATTAGTAAATTAATACGATGCTTATTTGGTTTGTAATTTTTTCCTGAGTTTAAACACTCTTTTATAGTATCATTTTCATCTTTGATTTTCGTCAACAATACCAATCGCCTTCACCCATTTAAAAAGGGGAGCATAATGTTGTTGTGGAGAAGAAGATGAAGAACAACCATCACAAACAATTTTCGAGTCGAAAAGCTGCTTCTGAGTTTGGCAATACCCAATCTCGGAAATCTCAATAGCATGTTGTTGTCATAAATTTGATATGTTTGTAATTTGTTTCTTTGATATCTTCATGTAGGACTAACTGAGGGTTAACAAGTTGGATAAATTTTTGAGAAAGTGAAATATTTGTGATGTAAAAACAACTGGGAAAAAGAGTTTAAATGGTGCTAGGGGAGCTAGATACAAAGAAAGACGGGAAAAGGCCCAAAATAAAGGGAATTATGCCACCCCTGAAATAGAGATTTACCAAAAAAAAGGTTTGTGAATTGAGATGTAAACTGGATCGGATTCGGTTTTCGAAATCTAGAAATCCAGATTTTTGAATTCCGGATTTCTGGATATCCGAATTATTCGGATCGGTTCTGGATTCCCAAAAATTCTAAATATTAAAATAGGGTATCCGATCCGATCCGGTTTTGAAATTTGGATCGGATATCCGTTTTTGCTCAGAGAGACACCATGTCACGTCAGGCATTGAAGCCAATCGGACTAACAGATATACTTATGTAAGTTATGTACTCATGTCAGATATTCCAAGCGTCAAACTTTTGTATCATGCACTATTTGTTAAACTAATCATCGCCGGCTTGATACAAAATCACTATAGCATTAGTGCATAACACAAATCTCACCTCTTTGTACTTGAAGGAAGTTTCATGCCTTCCATTGACAGTCATGTGAAATCCTTCCGAGCCAGTCCACAACGTCGCACTAAATAGACTCCCTTCGCTGAAGGGGAATATATCTCTCACGTGACCATATTCCATGGAGTTGTTGTTCTGCTTGCTGCTGACAGATTGACTCACATTTGGACTGTTTTCCATGGTGCTTCTAATAAGTCTCTCGTTGCAGCTGGCCAGCCCATCAACTATTGTAAGCATTATTAGCAGTGAAGTAGTGTATGAAATAATCCGACATAAAGAGAATTAGGATTGTTGTTAATATTTTTCTTTTAATTCGACCTGGTAATGGTTGAGGGAGGAGGGGAAATCAGAATCAGGTATGTTAGATCCAACAAAGAAAGTTGGTTCATCATTCATTCCGAAAAGTGTTAGATCCAACAAAGACACTTGTCCAATGAATGTGAACAACCCAAAATAGATAGAGGAACATTGCATCATCTTAAGTATCTAGTACATTATTATACACATAAATTATATAGTTGCAGGTCGTGCAGCCTTTGGCCATAAGTCTACCTACTGTGTATATGCATACCCGCCATACGAGAGTTGAAGACTCAGATCAGTCAGAATTTAGACATATGGTTTATCAATACAATTATATTTCAGACTTATACATAAAACTTACCTTTAATATTCCTTGCTGATCTTCCCCGGAAACATTTCTCTTCTTTCCCCCAACCAGCTTCATTAGTCCATGTATTTTGGATGACGACGGGATCTTTTGTACTGTTTTCTTCTGGCAAGTATACAGTATACTGTAGTATAATTGGAGGCTTTTGCTCATGAGAAAATCCAGCACCCTCAAGCTCAAATTGAAAACCTTCATTCTTTCCATTAGGAATACCAATCAAAGTAACAGAAGAATCTTCGATCAAACCACAGGGGAGCTCAAGAAGGTTCCTGCTACTATTCGCAGGCTCGTTAAAGGTGCTAACCATGAATGGGCATTTTGCATCTTTAGAGGTATTGCTTTTAATCTTCAAGGACTCCTCTCTCTTTATTAGCGAGAGTAATTCTCTCCAAGCTATAGAAGCCTCCTCTATACCCTTAGCTGTTTCAGGTAATGCATCGGACCTTGAAAGGACTACGCGCAATTGGGCCCACGTTGCAAAGCTATACCCATCTTGCCTTGTTGTATTTATAGAATTATACAGCTCATTTAGTCCTTCAACGTCAATAAGATAAGGTTTCTTCTCTTCTGGCACAGTCTCACTAGTATTAGATTTGGCAACCAAACCAGTATCGCTCACCTCAGTTTCATTATGCACATTGTTTCTAAAGAAGTCATAAGCTGACTGTTTTGTCGGCTTTGATGGCTGCAAAACAGTAATGGTATACCGGACTAGCAAAATGAACGATAAAACACAAATGAGGGTTCCCCCAGACCACTTCTTCATTCCTATGTAAATTATGTGCTCAGTAACTCAACAGTGCTATAACAAAATCATCCCATTCGCGTTCTCACTTTCACAATCCTGCACAAGCAGCAAACTTCGTCAGAAAATGAAAATGAGGACATACAGTATCTGTAAACCCTCTGCCAACATCACTATAATAACAAGTTAACAACATCAGCTTAGTGCCTCAACTCCTCGAGGCCTCCCCCAATTAACGGAGCAAAGACGGGTCTAATGTAATTGCCTTACACTTGTGCTAACAACACAGCGAGATTATCTCTACGTGATTCATTATAAAAATTGCGTTGGATATCACATCAAATGACTCTAACTTGACCACATTACCCCAAAAAGAAGTGAAGCCACTTCAGTGAGTCATTTTGCATTATTCCATCATAATCCAAAATCAAAAACAATATTTCGTCTTTGTCTCCTTTCCTGAAATGGAAACCACATCAACTCAACACGAAATTCTGTGATTCAACTAAACTGAAACCCTTTAACCAAGTGTGCCATAAACAAGGTTGTTGCTTTGTACCAAATTAACCCAATAACGAAGTCCCAATTTAGACACCCCAAGCATACCATTAAATAAATTTACCAATTAAAAAGGACTTCCACTTACTTACCTCACTCTTTAAGTTTGCCTTTTTTACGGGAAATTTCCAAAAAAACGTAAAGAATCAGTTGAGTCGATAGTTCAGAGTTATGAAAAACTCGACAACGACGACCAAAACTAAAATCCTGCATCAAAGATGACCAACATTGCATTGCCACTAATAAAGCTCTACTTGACAGTCAGATCTAAACCCCATCAGTCAAACTCCATAGTTAAGCAAACTGGAATACAACTTAACATTTAAAGCTGCAAATCAATGATTATGATATCAACAAAAGCATCTCAAAATTCACGTATTTGAGAAACCCACAACAGGAAACATTACAAAAAGAATCATAAAAAACATACCCACAATAATACAGAAATATTACTAAGTACAGATGTACAAGCCTCGTTCATTTGTTTATTTTTTTATTTTTTAGGAGGGTATTTTAATAAACGTAAATAAATGATTGGGACTAAATGAACTTAAATACATTTGAGAGATGAACTTACGATTAGCAGAGGATATAGGCAAATAGTTGTCTCTGAAATTAAAATCCTCCACAAAACATAGAAATTGAGTCATGGAATTGAGCTACTCAAACAGTCAAACTATCAACGGAGTATCACTTTATTTCCTTTGTGTTTTGTGTTTCTTAATTTTTTTTTGGGTCAAAATCAATTTATTTATTAAAGATTATGCGTAGAACCATATAGGTGGCATCAGATCAGTTGATCGGGTTTGGGTGGGTCAAGTTAGGTTATAACGGGTCAGTTTATCTTTTTAGGTCGAGTTGTGTTCATTTTGGGTCATATTCAATTCGGTTACAGCCGTACATGTTATGTTATTTTATTGAATTATTTCAGTTTTTTACCACTAAATTTATTTATTTTGACTTTTATTTTATTTAATTATCGCGTTATCAAGTCAAACATATCAACCTAAACAAAAAATCACTTTTATTTGGACAAATATTGCTTAATAATTGTCATGTCATCAACTTAATCGGTTCTATATCGGATTATCGGAGTATGACTTTATTCCTTCGGATTTTGCATTTTCTTATTTTATTTTACTAGATTTCATGCCCGGGCGTTGCCCGGGTAATATCTTGACGTAGTTTCAAACTAATTATTGTAACAGTTAATCTTCTAAAAATACTTAGTATAATAGTCATATATAAAGAATAATTCAGGTATGATTGTTTTTTATGGCTAATAAAACATTAGATGTATCAGGCTTGTATTATTTTCTTATTAGCTCGTATTCTTCTTACATTAGCTTGTATTCTTTTTATATTATCCCGTATTCTTACATTCTCATATTTGTAAGTTCGTGATCCTTTTATACGTTCGTATTCTTATTTTAATAGCTCGTATTTTTTACATGAGCTCGTATTTTTTACATGAGCTCGTATTTTTAGCTTAATAGCTTTATTAGCTCGCATTCTTACGTTAATAGCTCGCGTTCTTGTGTGCACGTATTTTTTAGTTCTCGATTCTCTTAATTTCTTATTCATTTTACATTAGCTCGTATTTTTTATGTATTCGTAATTTGTAGCTCGTATTCTTTTAATTATACCTCGTAATCTCAAGTGTTTATTATATCATGAAACTTGACGTCTTTCAAATCTGATTATACTTTTTTAGTTCGAGAAGTGTTTCAATTAGCTCATGTTTTCGTATTCTGTTTACATTAGCTCATATTCTCATCTTAATAGGCCGTATTCTTATGTGCTCGTATATTTAAGTTCGTGATCCTTTTAATCTCATATTCGTATTCATTTGTGCTCATATTTTGAAACTCGTCTTATCTTAATAACTCGTATTGTTTTTTCATTAGCTTGTATCCATTTGTCATTTGTCCTCGTATTTTAAAACTCGTCTTATCTTAATAGCTCGTATTGTTTTTACATTAGCTCTTATTCTTAACTTAATAGCTCGGATCGTAATCTTTTTATATTAGCCAGTATTATTAGGTTAATAGCTCGCATTCTTCCGTGCTCGTATTTTTTAGTTCGTGATTCTCTTAAACTCTTAATCTTTTTACATTAGCCCATATTCTTATGTGTTCGTATTCCGTAGTTTGTATTTTTTATTCATCAATACATCTATTTATGTTATTAACTAAATAAGAGAAGGGAAACAACAAATTATACCATAACTTTACGGTAGCCAAAATTCCTAGTTATCAATTATTTTATTAACTAATCAATAATTATCCAACTGATATTTTATTACTATTTAATTATCTTTTTATTTATATACTTAATTTATTTAACCAAAGTAATAGCGCATCTAATCACTCTAAAAACAATAATTATCCAACTGATATTTTAATACTACTATTTAATTATCTTTTTATCTTTTTATTTATATACCTTGTTTATTTAATGAAAGTAAATCCGGTGTAATCGCTCTAAAACAATAATTATCCAACTGATATATTATTACTATTTAATTATCTTTTTATTTATATACTACGTACTTAATTTATTTAACCAAAGTAATAACCAATGAAATTGCTCTAAACAATAACCAATGAAAATTATTTTATTAACTAATTCAATAATTATCCAATTGATATTTTATTATTATTTAATTATCTTTTTATCTTTTTATTTATATATTTGATTTATTTAACGAAAGTAATAGCCAATGTAATCGCTCTAAAAACAATAATTATCCAACTGATATTTTATTACTATTTTATTATCTTTTTATTTATATACTTAATTTATTTAATCAAATTAATAGCCAATGAAATTGCTCTAAACAATAACCAATGAAATCAATTATTTTATTAACTAATTCAATAATTATCTAACTGATATTTTATTACTATTATATTATCTTTTTATTTATATACTTAATTTATTTAACCAAAGTAATGACCAATGTAATCACTTTAAAAACAATAATTATCCAATTGATGTTTTATTACTATTTAATTATCTTTTTATTTATATACTTAATTTATTTAACAAAAGTAATAGCCAATGAAATTGCTCTAAAACAATAGCCAATAAAATCGCTCGAAAGTTCCTCTTTTAAGTATATATATTGATTGTCCAAAGCTTATACGACGTCTAGACACACAAATTTTAGGGATATTCGACGTGGTAACCCGTGTATTATTATTTTTACATGGTAATTCCATTTTCAACAAAAACGTCTTTGACTACCATGAGTCCCGAAAGCGACAATTTTTTTCAAATCAAAAATATCATAAACGCGGTTGATTTGAAACAAAAAATGCCGCATTCAGAACTCGCTACAAGTTAAAACTGAAATGTTTTTTTCCGACATCAAATATCTCGTAAAGTTGGTTAATTTGAAAAAAAAAAACGCCGCTTTTAGAAGTTATGATCATGAATTAAGGTCAATTAAAGCCGTTTTTGTTACAAACGAGGTTATCGTGTAGAAAATATTAAAAATATGAGATTACTACGTAAAATATCCCAACATTTTATATTAAGTTCCTTAAAAAAAATTTATAGGGTTATTCTACATGGTAACCCTGTGTTTTTTTCAAATTCTACACGGTAACCCTACTTTTCAAAGATCAGACATGGTAACCCTCAACTTTATTAATACGTATTGCCGTGACCCTTAATTGTTTTTCCGTCAGTTTTGTCAGTTAAGTATGTGACATAGTAAATTGAATTTTGAGATTTTCTATAAGGTAACCCTATATTTTTAAAATTTTCACAACATAACCTTACTTTTTCTACAAATCATGTGTGTATAAAAACATAATCCTTTAATTAATCTTAATTTCGCAATTTTCTTGATTACACTTAAATTGTCAAATCCACCCTCATTACCCTTCAATAAACCAAGTTTTAAAAAAACTTCAATAAAAACCTTGTTCGATATAAAAAAAATCCAATAAAATATTCTAAATACCATAGTAAAAGTACTATATATCGAGCATTATAATAATGAATCCCAAATTTAATTAATAGCATTAATCTAATTAAAAAACATTTGTTTTTAAAACATCAGCAAATATCCCAAAACTAAAAATGTTGTAAACGCAATAGTGACTTTAATTATTCGACATATTCACACACTAAAGTTGGGTATAATTAAGTAGTAGGGACTCATTTGTAAACATTAAACTTAATAGTGGATTCTTTGTTAATTATTGAATTTTGGAGATTTATGGTAATGATACTTTGAAGAGATGATGATATTGAGAGTTGACATTCTTTTGAGTAATCGAGTGAAAAACGTGTGAATAATAATAAATTGAGGAAATAAGGGAGTATTTTTAAGATTACTCTTTTGTAAAAAAACAAATAGAGTTATTTTGTATGATAAAAAAACAAAGGGTTATCTTGTAGAAAATCTCAAAATTCAATTGGCCATGTCACTTACTTAACGGACAAATCTGACGGACAAAAAGTTAAGGGTCACGGCAATACATTTTAGCAAAGTTGAGGGTTACCATGTGTGTTCACTAAAAAGTAGGGTTACCACGTAGAATTCGAAAAAACACAGGGTTACCATGTAGAATAACCCAAACTTATATTTAATATCTACATACTTAATATTTGGGTGTAGTCATATACGAAGTATTTGACTTTGAGATCGGTAAAAATACCACGTGTAATACAAAACAATACTACAACTCTACAAGTGATAACAAATAAAATTGCTATATCACGCCCTCTGTTTTACTTGTTACCCCCCTATTTTTCAATTTATTCCTACTTTGCCCTTGCGACTTGTATTTCGATAAACATGTGTTTTGGTGACGGTTTTTACGGTTAATTTTTTAGACGGTTTTTATAATAAACAATTGTAATCGGTTTTAGGAATAATAAACAATTTTTTAGACGGTTTTTGACAAGGTTTTTATAATAAACAATTGTAATCGGTTTTTAGGAATAATAAATAATTTTTGAGACGGTTTTTATAATAAAGAATTGTAATCGGTTTTTACGAATAATAAACAATTGTTGAGACGGTTTTTGAGATGATTTTTTTTAATAAACAATTGTAATCGGTTTTTACGAATAATAAACAATTTTTGAGACGGTTTTTGTAATAAACAATTGTAATCAGTTTTTACGAATAATAAACAATTTTTGAGACGGTTTTTGTAATTGGTTTTTACGAATAATAAACAATTTTTGAGACGGTTTTTATAATAAACAATTGTAATCGGTTTTTACGAATAATAAACAATTTTTGAGACGGTTTTTTTTAAAAACAATTTTTTGAGACGGTTTTTACACGAAAATTGCTTGTCTTGTGGATTACATGACAGAGCCATGGCCATGTCTTGTGGATTACACGACAAGGCCATGGCCATGTCTTGTGGATTACACGACAAGGCCATGGCGTGTGGATGACACGACAAGGCCATGGCCGTGTCATGTGATCCACACGACATGGCCATGGCCGTGTCGTGTAATCCACACGACATGGCCATGGCCGTGTCATGTAATGCACAAGACAAGCAATTTTCGTGTAAAAACCGTCTCAAAAATTGTTTATTAAAAAAACCGTCTAAAAACCGTTTATTATTCGTAAAAATCGATTACAATTGTTTATTATAAAAACCGATTACAATTGTTATTATTAGTAAAAACCAATTACAATTGTTTATTATAAAAACCGTCACAACATTTAACCGTAAAAACTGTCACCGAAAATCATGTTACAATTAACCGTCTCAAAAGCCGTCTCAAAAACCGTCTCATAAAATATCCGTAACAACCTTCAGAAATCCATCACCGAAATACAAGTCGCAAGGGCAAAATGGGAATAAATATAAAAATAGGGGGCGTAACAAGTAAAACAGGGGCGTGATATAGCAAACCCCATAACAAATGATAGCATGAAAATCTACAACCCCTATAAATGTGCAAACTTGGTAAATTATGAACAGTAGGCCAGTAACTTTCGTGCCTGGCATGTGATGAACAGCGTCGCCTTTGTCATCTTCTTCCTTCAGCCCTTATAAATACCGGAACATTCATGCTCTGTTTTTTGTTTAAAAGGTAATTGTCTGTTTTCCTTTCGTCTGTTGTTTTTACCTTTCGTTGGGTTTCTTTATTAATTTCTTACACTTGCTGAAGTTTAATTATGTTGCTTTCGTTAAGATTATTAATTGAGTTTACCGATAAATAATGCTTCCTAATCGGCCCCTGTTTACACTGTTGTTAGGTGGATTTCCATTGTCTGTTTCTTAGCCTGGTGTTTTTGAATTCCGTTTTGTCTCTCTATTCTTTCTTCTCATCTGCTTGAGTTTAATTATGCTGTAATCAATAATCGGTCCGTGTTTTCTTTAGAAATAATATTTGCTAATCGTTCCTTGTTTTCTCTATTTTAGGTGGTCAGAGTGTGATTCGGTATGCCTATGACTAACGTTGATGAGGTGCATTATCTTCAAGAACGGATTGATGGTATTGTTAATGGATTTCGTCCCTTGTTCCATCGTTTGATGGTTGTTCTGAACAACGATGTTATTTGGAATCTCATGAGGCGGGAGGGTTTCGGTCTTTCATCATTGGAATTGACAATGACTCGCCGGTACAAGGTTCAAAGACCTGTTATTCCTGATGAGAATATAACTAAGGGTATGTTTAATACGCTTTGCTTTAATTATAAGTATGATTTAGTTTCTTTGCTTTTAGGACTTTTGACAAACTTTCCTTGGCTGTTCTGCAAATCCTCTTCATGTATTTGATAATTTTGCTGCTTCTTCTCAACTGCTTAATATCTTTGTTTCTTGATCTTTTAACCAGTTTTGTCGTCCTGGGAAATCTTGTTTTCTGAATTTCATTGAATTAGTTACCTGGTTATTGGTTGAGATTACATATTCTGTGATTTAAGGAGTTCCGATTTACTTATTGGTACTGTTCTGCTTAGTTTCTTTATCTATATATGCTTGCTCTTTTATGTATTGTCAGCTGCATATTCTATTTATTTTTTTATCTTTACACATCTTTTATCAACTTGAGAGTTCTCACTTTCTAATTTATATTGAATTGGTTATCTGATTATTGATTGTGCTTACATATTATGTGATTTAGGGACTTTTGGTTTGACTTTTGTTGCTGCTCGCTGATGAAATTGATTTAGTTACCTGATTATTGATTATGCTTGGTGTCAATACTTAAATAGTTAACCTAATTATCGATACTGCTCGCATATTATGTGATTGACATTATTTAGGTTAACTGACACAGTTGTGTTATTGTGTTACACAGAAGTTGTTGCGATGAAAAGGGTTGAATTAAGCAACTTAGAGGTTGAGGTTGTTGAGTTCTTCAAGAGATGTGAAACTATTGTTCCTCATATGACTCTATATCCTCTATGCATGGCTACAGGTGAGGTTTTCGGAACGAACTTTAGCAAGCTTGATATATATGAAATCTATTATAGTCATCTGGAAGAAGAGTTATGGAAGCCAAATTGTTCCTCGTCTGATGGTTGTTCTACGGATTAGGGGTTATAGTGGTTTAGTGACTCTCCCTGATGAAATTGTGATGTATTATCTTAGTTGTTGTGTGATTAGTTGTGGGTGGAGGTTGCGTTTCAATCTCTATGGAGATGTGATTTGTTTTGCAACGTTGCTGTAATATCTGGTGCTGTATTTTTTAACATATGTTTAATAGAAGTTTTAGTTAATTTAACATGTATAATTGTCTTATCCGCAAACTATAATGATAATGGTGTATTCAGAAACTTATCATTTATTACTGAAATCTTTGGTCTTGATATTGTAGGGTGTTTGCATAGGTAAGTAGGGGTGTTGTCTCGTCAGGAGACCTTACTTTTGCCCATACTCTAAGTACTAACAACCACTATAGTAGTATTGTTTATCTAAGTTTGCAAGCAACTTAAAAAGTATGGAGATATTTCCACTGTACACTTTCATGTACTATATTATGGAAGCATAAGCTGAGATTGTGTCTGTCCATTTACTAAGCTGATTATTATAGCTAATGATGAAAATTTTAAGCAATGTCTATACAGTCTTCCTATGTTGATAGATGGCTTTTGGTTAATTCTGAGTATTGTTGAACAATTACGATGGCTTGCTTTGTTACACGCAACTGGAATTATATATAACTATCAATTATGATAGATGATGATAGACATTTCTGGTACATTGTTGTTTATTTGTTCATATAAATACCTTTACCAGTTTCGCTATTGAAGGATTGATATGGGTTGCGCGACCATTGCTATCGGGAGGTTGTATGTTGAACTCATGTGTTACATGGTTCTGCGTTGGAGAGTTGTCTGTTAGATGTGTGTAATTGCGGATATTATTTATGTCATCTTCTGAATACACACAATCGGCGATCTTATTTATAAGATTTTTATCCATCCCAGATGTATTTTTTTATAAAAAAAAAGGTCTTGTAGTTCGACTGACTCATTTCCACATGTTTGTAATTCGCCTTTGGTAAAAGACATAAGAAATGCTTATAAGTCTTGATCAGACTTAGCTCTTACATTGACAATTATGTTTTATTTATAAGATGTGGCTAAACATCAAAAGAGACCATCGTTGGGTGAATGAACTACCTATTTGGTCTTCTCAAAGGGTACCATTATAGAGTGAATATTAACTACTGGTGTTAAATTTATACCATGTGTTTGTAAGAGCTTCTGTTTAATAATCTTTACTTGAGGAAGCGTGTGAGTGAATTTAGACCTATGTTCTTCTATAATTGTAGGCATGTCTGTACGACTTACATTTCAGCTTATGCATCCCGTTTGCGGTCCCTATGTCGCCTCATTTGTTCAAAAAGTTCGTGTCAAATATTTCACTGGTGTATAAACTTTACATCTACAACCTGTTTACAGACGTTATGTCGCCTCATTTGTACAAAAAAGGTAATGACAAATATGTCACTTGTGTATAAACTTGACATATATTTTTTCGATTCAAGGGGGATAATACTGTTAAATATGGAAAACTGACGTTTTGTTTGGAGCCTAGATTATTTGACGCTGTTGTGTTGGTTATGAAGTATATGAATTGCCATGGGCAATAACGATGGCTGTTTATAAACAATTCGACATTGTAATTATTGATAGTTACTTTATCATGTTGTAATAAGTTAATATTTGTATCTGACACAGACTTTGCAACTTAAACGACCAGATATTAACTTAATAAGTACATTTGCCTATAAAATTTGATACAAATCTTGTTGTGCGTGGCATAGTCGGGATTGGTTATTCATACGTAGGATATTATTAGTTTGGGTGTAAGAGATGTCACTAATTATATTTTGAATGTCTGAATTAGGTTCTGTAAGTTATACCTGGGATACATTCACATTGTCACATAATAGGCTTTATTATTTGGTCTGATGCAAGTAATTGGTCTGTGGTCTTCTAACTTTTGCGTTAGATACTAATGTTATGTTTGTTTTTCTGACTTAAATGATTACCTTACCTCTATGATCACATTTTATAGATTAACCATTCTTACACTCAATTCTGTACACTAGGTAATGTAATTGTTGTACTTTTCCTATATCTAGGGGATTTGTTTAGTTACTATCCATCTATATCTTTTAAATAACTGATACACAGTAGTTATAGAACCATACCTTTCTGTTGCAGTCTTTATATAGGCTAAAGAGTTGATATCTTGGCATTCTATAGTTTCATTATCTATAATTCATTATCCTAATTTAGGTTTGTTTGAATCGAACTCTAATCATGCAGTTTTAAATTGTTTGGTATATAGTTTGTTTTAATTTGCTTGGTTGTGTTGTGAAATGGATTTTACTAATTTTAGTAAGCTTGATAAGTGTGCTATTGTATTCTGAACTATTGTCTTACATATTTGAAGGCTTGCTTCGACGATTCTATTTAGGTGGATGATTGTTATTGTTTAATTATTTGTTATTTAAATTGGGTGGAGGGTGGGGTGGCCTAACATCATGTGCTGTGGTAAACTTCTATTCGTATGTATATAGCATGTATGTTTTTTTTTTCCTCGGGATTCTGGTAGACCGTGAAATGTAAAATGAGTTTTTGTTTTGTACCTCTTTCTGTTTCATTGCAAATTACTTTCAAACTTTGTTGTGAAGGTACTAACTTATAGCTCAATTTCATAGCTATTTGGCATGCTGTCACTTTACCTACATATTATTGATTATATATTTCCCTGCATTCATTTTGCTTTCGTAATGATTGTTATATTTGCTGAAATTGCAGATGGCGCTTGCTACGCCGTTACAAATAGTGGTTCCTTACCATCCTTTACTTAAACAGATCACTGCTGAACTGCAGTTTCCTGAACCTGCGTATCATGTTCTAGATTTGTCTGAAAATAGCGTTTACGTCGTAGTGGAAACGAGGTTTCGTTATCGCTCTACTAATAAGCCTGAAAAGTTAACATATGTGTGCGAACGTGCAGTTACGCTTGAAGACTCATGTGAGCTTGCTGCTAAGAAAGCTGTCCACAACCTTATTCGACGATGGGCATTAGTTGTTGAGGACTTCTCGTTCGAGAGGTGTGATGTCCTTAAGCATTGCAGTGAATTATATCATTTGAAGCGCAGAGAACTCCAGAGTATCTACAAGAATGTTTCAAACTGTGGAGTAGGTGGAACTACGTGTGGGCAGTGTGCCAGTAATAATCACATTTATTTGGAATATGTGCCTTTACTTAGGAAGATTATCAAAACCCTTCTAATACAGTGTACTCCGTTAGAGTCTGTTATGCATTCTGCTGGAAACTACAGCGCTTGGATTACTATTTTGTCTTCGGCCAGCCCTACCTATAACCCAATATTTATTGTATCGGGGCGTGAAACTCTTGCTGATGCGAGGAACTGTTTAGCTAAGAAGGTTGTCATGTACTTGGCATCGGCTTACAACCTTGAAATTATTGACGTGAATTATCAATCTTCAGAGTCTGAAATGGCTGCATTGTTATATAACTTTGAGATAGAGAGTTATTTGACTATGAGGGGGCGGATGTATGAGATATTTGATGAGCCTACTTTTTCCAATAATCTTATTGAGCGGGATGAATTTGCATCTGACTATGGAGTTGATGACACTGCAATTATTACGCCAGCCTCTCCCACGAAGGACACAGTGCATACCCGTTTTGGAAGTCCTGATAATGTCGTATACTGCCTGTCAGGTCCCTT
Organism: Silene conica; assembly: GCA_029255685.2. Lineage (NCBI taxonomy): Eukaryota > Viridiplantae > Streptophyta > Magnoliopsida > Caryophyllales > Caryophyllaceae > Silene > Silene conica. The sequence goes on from CM055319.2 coordinate 8,943,762, forward strand.
TCCTGTTCCTTATTTGCTACCAGCAGTACGTGACTCGGGCTGCTGAAGTAGAGTGGATGTTTAGTTATCTGAATCTGGATGAATGATGTGCGTGGCTTCGAATTCTGGATATGACATTTTGTGACACTGAGATAACGCTTTCTCTAGCTCAACTGTTATTGATTTTGATTAGCTATTTTCTTTTGACAGTGGTAGCATCACTGAACATTGTGATGTATCACTTATATATGGTATTCTCATGTATGCACGTTCTATTGTTATTGGAAGATTAATGATTATGTTGAATGTCTGTATTGTCTGTACATGGCTAACGTAGAATTCCATTAGTTCCATTTATAATGCATAGCTATATAATATATAGATTGGTTTTTAGCAGGAATTGCTTATGATTGTGTGAACATGATCAGTAACAAATGGGATGTAATTACTATAATCTTGTCGGTCTAAACATGTCTTAGGATAGGGTTGGCGATGGCTCTTAGTGGATAGACTGACGAATCTACAGATATTTCTAAATAATGATAAATGTATCCAGATTACTTCTTTTCAGTTAACTGTTGCCTAAACACAACGGACGTTACATTAGTTATTACGTTTGCATTTTTCAATAGTCATAGTTTCTATACTTTCCGCATTGGTGGAGTGTACGTCGATCTAAATAAAACAAGGCTACGCCATTAAGTATGTTTGACTGACCGTGATATCTACGCTGTAGTTTGTATTTGTTCTAATTTATAAATGTTTATATCGAGTGTTTAAATATTGCTGAATGTTATCCTCCATTCACTTTGGATAGTTAAACACGTCTATACCTATAGCTACGGTACTGTGGTGTTCAGTAACTTTACCGATTGAGCTTTAGGGTGTGAACAGTTTAGATTTGAAGATGGTTAGGATACAATGTAGTTAACTGATTGCTGGATATGTTTATAGTACATACTTGTAGATATGCACAAGTAATGTCCTGTCAGAAAATCTTAACTTCCCCCATACTGTCAATCAAACTTTTCCTCTATTTGTGAGTTTATATAATCATTAAAGCTTGTTTACAATTATTATAAATTGCTGCAGATGTTATTCTAAAAGTTGTATGTATACTTCTTGCAAACTCATTTACAAAGGTCTGTTTTTATTTAATTTCTTATTTTATTGTTGGTGCATAATGTTTGTGAGTTTGTTTTGTCATATTTAATGTTTGTTAGTAGTCGTAATACAGAATGGCACAGTTCAGGCAGAGCGCTAGATCCCTTGCAGGCAGAGATGGTGGGTATTCTTTGAGAGTTAGGGTTATTGAGACAATCAGCATACATGGTTCGTTAGGTGCGTGTGATCTCGAGTGTCAGCTAATTACGTTTGAAGATGAAAAGGTAATTATTTACGGACCTTGACTATATATTATATATGTTTATGACATTGTAGAACTAACTTGTGTGGTCTATTTTGGGACATTATCGTGGTACTGTTTCGAGCTTTGTGTTAGTGTTCTTAAATAATGTATGGATTTATCTTTTTCTTTGCGTATCTGCGTGATTAAGAGAGTACTATATGTTGTGTAACTGTAGCTGCATTATATTATATGTTCCTTACAAGTATCTATTAGCTTTGGGTCTACTTAAACATTGGTATTGCTAATAATTACATATGTTAGTTTAATTCCTTCGGACAGTAACCTTTTATAATGAGCAATTGAGAAAGCCTCATTTAAACCAGAATTAGTTTTGGCTATTTCGTGATGTATAAGTGGCTAATGCCATTAAGTTTCTGCCTTTTTCTTGTAATGAAATACAACTGCTGATGTAATTGTAGGGTGCTAAGATAAGGGTTGCGTTTCATAATGAAGAGTTGGAGTTGTTCGGTGATGTTATGCAAAATAATGTGGAATATGAGATTACCAATGCCAGGGTTAGAGTGGTTGGAGGTTTCTACTCAGGTCATCAAGATGACCAAGTTTATGAAATTATATTCAACAAAGATACCGTTGTTCAGCCTGTATGTTGTAGGGTTGTTATTGATCCTCAGATTTATGTGGTGGTCGCATCCATTCCGCGAAAACTCTCCTTGGAAACTAAATATAGTAAGACATTAGTTACCATTATTTTGTTGATGACCTTGTACTTAATACCGCTGACTGTTTTGGCTCCTTTTCTTAATGTAGATGTACTAGCTGTTGTTGTCTTTGTTGAACATATATGTCAGAAGCCAAGACCAGCTGGTCATACTTCTGAAATATGTGAAGTTTTCATCATCGATCAAAGGTATGCGATGTTTACAGCTGCTAAAACTTTTGAAGCTTTTGATCCATTAATTGTTGTTTTGAATCATTTACTTGTGGATCCTGATTAATTTGATCCCCTTGAGTAGTTTCGAGCAGATTACGCTGGTTACTGTATGGGAAAAAGCAGTTGTGAAGCAGTGCAGGAACTTGCAGTGGAACACAGGTTCCTATCCTGTTGTCAGTTTCACGCATCTGAGAACGTCCAACCGAAATGGTTGTTATTTTACGCTAATAGTTGGAAATATGGATAGACAATCTTTATGATATATGTAAATAATGATGATGTGTGTTGAAATGTGTAGGTTTTTCCCTTTCAACGACCAGAGAAACAACTGTCGACATCAACCCACAGGGTGAAATGGCTGATACTTTGCGTGACTGGTAAGAGATTATAATCCTTAGGTTATTTTATACTGATCCTTTACATGGTAGTGACGTCTTATCGTTTTCAGGCAAGCTGGTAATTACGCAAGCCTGAATGTTAAAAATGGTGTACTTTGCGATGTTCGTCGTCCGTCTAATGAGCGCGTTATCACCTCTATTGGATGGCTGCTCCAACAGGATGTATGTAGACGCTTTTTGAATTTTACGTTGCCATTTTAAACTGACATGACACAGGGGTGTTAGTTTAGCAATCTGTGAGGGCATGTTTTGTTGTGTATTCAACGATAAGAATTCAGTTAGAAACTCTTACAATCGGTCGCTTAGATTTATTACGCTCTAATGTGTTATCAGGGGAGGAGCATCTACCAAGAAGAGCGATATTGGCTGTGTGTGCATCTTGCTAAGCTAGATCAGATGAACATCCAGTATTACACAGGGTGTAGTCATTGTGGAACTGGTGGTTACGAGGATGTAGGTGTCATGTATACATGCTATACGTGCATAAAAGAGAACGTTATCTCAACCCCGAGGTACTAAATTAGTGGTCTGCATGGTACATGTGTTTACGCTTACGTCGTTCTGACATTTCATTTGAACAGGCTAATGGTTACCCTCAGCGTAACGGATGAAAGTGGATCTTGTACTTTCACTGCACTTACTGAAAATGCTGAAAAACTACTAGATGTCGACGCATATACCCTCCACTCAATGCTTCCACAGGTACTTTAAACTTATGCTGTTTTTTTTTGTTAATGTGGTTGTTCAGTGTACGTGCTTGGGAAGATAGTTCCTGCAAATATGGTACTACGCTTCTAATATTATCTGGTTATCATGAAACGTTAATCTGCGCTATCTCCGTGTCTGTGTCAGGAAAAGCAGGACTACCTTTCTCAAGTTGAAAATCATCTGAAGACTAGCCAATTTTACATCCAAGTGAAGCCAGCTAAATCATTTTTCTTGACTCGCCAGTTGGTTTGGGAATTGTCTGAAATATCTCTCAATTAGGGGCGTCTATTGTTAGGCTATTGTGAGTGCTGGCGATATGTTTTGTATGTATGTTTGAACTTGATTACGCTATCCTGAAATGTTAGAACCTATTTGGCCATCAGCTTTAACAGGCTGTGATATAATACTGTCTTTGTAGTTGTATGCTATGTTCTATAACACGCCGGCTGTTGTCGATTTTATGTTCATGTTTACAAGTTTCCTGCTGCGCTATCTAAGCGTTACTTAGTTATGGAACGGACCAACCATACTCTTAAAATTAAGCCATTCATTCCAACAACAACATCAGAAAATTACAACGTCTTTGTTACTGTCAGGATTACATCTTTTGGAAAATTACATCCTTATGTTAAACTTTGATAACAGTATTGCGATGTTAAAAAACGAAATGTTTTCGTTAGTCAAGCTGTAGTCTAGGATTTGCCAGTAATAGAATGGCCTAATTATTCATTGCTTCAGCAGTCAGAGTCATAGTATCCTTCACTGCCCGACTCGTCACTGGGACGATCTGCATATTGTGCTTCCAATCTGGCGATCTTCTGGTTTCTCCTGATTCTACCGTGAATTTTCCGCTTCTCCCTTTTTGACTTGGCGTACAAGCAGCAGCAGTAGATTGCAACTGTACGATAGCATCTGGTTACTCTTATAATGCCGTTGACATTTTCTTTCACTAATTGCCTCGCATAATCTACATCGACCTTTGAGGTTTCGGTCCCAACTATAAATAGTGATGCCCGGGCTTTGCATACTTCTGCCATGCTTCTCTTGTCTGCCTTATCAAGCTTGTCAAAAATAGCGGTTGTTATCTCTTCAAGACTCAGGCAGGGGTGGTGAGGCCTGCTGCCAAAGGCTGATTGCTCTTCCACAGTTGTTGTTGAGAACAGAGACTTAGATGTAAATTGTTCTCTCTTACAACTATCGTAGTTTTTAACAAATTCGAGCTTGTCCTGGTTCCTAATGTCCTTAATTACTTTGCAGGTGAAAGCCATTGCTAAATTGTAAGTGTTTTCAGGGGGTGGTAGTTTCACCAGTTATCACGAAGAGAATGAAGTTTGAGGAGTTTACTTTTGGGCAGTTGTGATGGAATTTAGTTATGATGATGCAAAATTATGTCTAATCACTTCCTTTATAGGGAATGTGTAAGGAAGGCCAAAGGGCATGCTTTGAGTAAAGTGTATTTAATTTGTAACAATATATTCTAAATTGTACTTTACGATTCGATATAATTCGTTATGTCGTCGGTTTGTGTTGTCTGCATAGTTATGTTGGAATATGTATTGATTAATATTCTTGGTAATTAATACAGCTGGTTTAACTTATGTTTTGTATATAGTCTTATTCATGTTTCATCTTTAATAGATTTAACGTATCTCGGCCGGTCAGAAGTCTAATTATTCATGTTTTTTTTTGGTTTTTAAAAAATAGTAATTACTTGTTTTTATGAGCTATGTTTAAGTATACCCGTTTACAAAGTGTAAATTTCTTCTGCTAATGCAGATATATACAGCCATGTCTTAAACGTTATAAGTTTTACATTTAGAATACGTTTGAATAAAGCCCCTTCAGAATATATATGTTGTTGATCATTTTTTTTGACACGTTGATATATCACTATGTTGTTACTACGTTACCTGTATATATATTCTAACGTCTATTAGAACCAAAATGTGATGGTTATGCTCGTGATGAAAACATAAGCTTATATTAATACACGTTTTAACTACTTGACTGTAATATTAATTGTTTGTCTGTTTATTAAGTTTGGTTGTCCTTTTAACGTTTATTAGAACTGCATTTAGAACCGATATTATAATAATATCTGATTATGTGACCAACCATACCATTTGCATGTTCGATTTATAATTTGAATAGTGAATATATCTATTAACCATACTCATACTCAATGTCATATCTTAGGCAATGTAATTATTGTACTTTTCCTTAATCTAGGGGATTTCCTTTGGATAATGTATGTCTATAATTTTTACAAAGTCATAATAATTATTCGTAATATGTATTCAGATTTATGTGCAGTGTTCAATATGAATTTGATGTAGAATTTAATCAATTCTCACATTTACAAATATCGTATTTTTTTTTGTTGTAGATTTATAATTATGTTTACGTTATTATTTCTGGGGTAGGGGTGACATTTACGTTAGGACAGTAAGAAGATCACAATAACATGAACAGAACAAACACGTACATGGAATGCGTTTAATACGTATAATGAAATCACGTTCCGCTGATAATTTGCACGTTTCTAATTAACAAAAACATAATATGAGACTACAAACCGTAAACAACCTTACGAACATTTCGGACTTTTAACATTCAGAAATGTCTAACTAGCCGAAACAACGGCTTGATTAACGGTTCTTGTTAAAAATTAACAATCGGAATCGTAGTATCCTTCACTCCCTGATTGCTCAGACCAATGTTCTATACTCTGTTCCTCCAACCGTGCAATCTTATATCTCCTCTCGTTCCTTGCGTGTAATTTCCTCTTCTCCTTCTTTGTTTTGCCAAAAAGGCAAGTACAGTATATTGCGATTGTGCGTCCATTCCTTTCTACTCTTATAGTTCCTTAGTTGTTCTCCTTTGATAACTGCCTTTCATAATCTCGGGTAACTTTGGTAGTTTCTGTCCCAACTAAAAATAACGAAGCCCAAGCTTTACATACTTCTGCCATATTCCTCTTGTCTATATTTCCCAATCTGTTGAATACATTAGTAGTCAACTCGGGAAGATTTAAGAATAAGTGATGGGGTCTGTTGCCAGACTCTGTTTGCTCTTCAACGGTTGATGTCGAAAACAGCATTGTCGACTTAAATTGTTGTTTCTTCCAGTCTACGTATCCATCGACAAAATCTTCCTTGTCATTTTCCCTCATGAAAAAAGCTTCCTTACAATATTTAGACATTGTAATATTGATTATGGAACAAGATTACGGATTTTTACAGATTTGTAATTATGCTGAATAGTAATTTCTGATTACTTCTTATAACCCGCTGTTAAAGAAGGGGAGGAGTCTTGCGTGTTGTTAAGATGGTCCAGATTCATGCCAAGTTATGTTAATTGCACTGCATGCCCTGAACCAGTGTGTCTTTTGGAGTTCTTTTCATATTAACTACAGATTTTAATTATGTTGACTACTTGTATATATTATGTGCATTTAAAACGTGTATTAATTAATTTTATGTGAACATTTATCATCCTTTGAATTGTAACAGTGCAATTGTATAATTGTTATCATTTTAGTTTGTTAGGGCGTATAACAAACTCTGAATTTAGGAATTGTTCCGGTGTCCGATGTGCTTCTGTTTTAACATAATGGATGGCTTACCCGGTAGTGGGATGGTATAGACACCCGTATACGCAAAACAAAAGGTTACCAAATCATGAACGGTTATATATCTTATGTGCTTGGATATAAGATCCCTGCAATTTATCAAGGTGGGAATCAAATACCGCGACAATATTTCGTTAACTGTATAATATTTGAACCACTAATTATTTATTAACATAACATGTTAAATAACGCGGTCTGTTGTCGTCTCAGTACTATCCGTCAGTAACAAGAGGGGTATTAATCCTCAAATGCAAAACCGTAAATTATTAATAAATTTTTATGGCAAAACCAATAACCCGCCCATAGTTTACTAGAAGAGGAAAGGGGGATCATCGTGCACTTAGACCAAGTTAGACCTACTTGTTCCTTTAAAAATATACTTAAAATGTAGACCTTAAAGCTTATATGGTAAAAATGTCGAAATGATATGAGAGTACAAGTATAATATGAGAGTACAAGTATAATAATCATACTAACTTTATACACTACCTCTATTGACTATATTCATACTCAATGTCATGTTTTAGACCAAAGAGAGGTTGTTTCCCTAATTATTATACTTAGAAGTCTACTACTCCAATTCATATAAAATCTTTTAATAAACGTAGCCTAGGTCTGATTACAGTATGTTAACAAGATTTTAAAATTTGCAATTAACGGTTAAATAGAAGCTCCACATATTATAGGATATGTGAATCTGAAATGTTCACTAAGACCATATGTTGTGTGTGTTTAGTTATGCATTGATACTATCTTCGGTTTGACGTACAGTGGTAAAAAGGTAGGCTCTAATTAATACGAAGTAATAGATAACGTCATCAGTTAACGATAATATTGTGTTCTACGTTTTTACCTTTTGGAAATTAAGTTTTGAAATATATATTAATTTAGAGCGTGTAAATGGGTTGTATAATAATAAACGATGGTATACTGTAGTGTAAGTATTAAATCAAGTATGAAATATAAGGATATCGTGTATAGCTAACTCAAGTATATGCCATTGCGTAGAAGTGTTATGAATACCCCTGCTTTTCGATGGAGACGCTGGAACACAGATGGCCGTCTTGATTGACATTACTGGTTTCCAAATACTAACCACCTTTAACTCAGTGCTTTTACAATTCTAGACTTCTCAAAATATACCGTAATATAGACGACTGGTGTCAAACTACACCGGAAGAATAACAAATCATGGAATATCTGAAATTGAAATAATAGTGGATGCTATATTTACTAGGTTTGCTGGAGTGGTGTAGCATCCTAAACTCGATGTCATGGACATTAGTTATGAGATCTTAACTTATACTTTTACGATACATATATTGATTTGCTAAGTTTCTTAATTTACTTTCTTCTGTCTTAGCATTTAGTTTTGTAGGATTGTATTTCCTAAAGTTTTTGGATATATGTATGCGAATTCAATTTATGTATCCACTGTTATCAAAACTTTCTAATAATTAACACTCTCAAATGAACTGTACTGTAGTATAATTAGGCAGTTTTGTAGTCTGAATTACAGTGGTTCCTGAGGCTTCAGCTTTGTCCACTCAATACGTTTATTAAGTCATTGGTAATACTTATCAGCCATAACTTTTTACACTTAAAAAATTACTATACAGTGTTTATCAGTATATACAATCCAGTATATGATACTGCTACAAGATATGTAGTATGGCGCCAAACGTACCTGTCTGTTACTCACTTACCTACTTTGATGAACATACTTCCAACTGTTTTTCCTCTTTTTTATCATTATAAAAAAAAGTATGTCATAAGGATTGTACTTAACTGACGTCAATGTTAGGGATCCTATATATATATATATATATATATATATATATATATATATATATATATATATATATATATATATATATATATATATATATATAGAATTGGGATCCTATGAGAACCACCAATATAATGAGAACCGTGAGAACTCTACCTTACGGACTTTTTTAAAAAAAATTAATGACATATTTGGATTCGGCATGGAATTTTAAGGCTAGAGAACATATTTCTTGGTCTAGAAAATATATACTAGTGACGGAAATGGAGGTGAGATACGTTTTATTAATTTTCATGCACCTACTACTGATTTTTACGCATCTATCATTTTTCATGCACCTAGAACTCGTTTTAATGCACGTACAACCTCTTATTTCATGCACCTAGTAATCATTTTCATGCATGTAAAAAATTTCATGCACGTAGTGGTTGTTTTCGTGCATTTATAGCCATTTTAGTACACCTACTTGTATTTTCGTACACTAAGTATATATTTTGTTAATTAAATCAATTTTTTTTGTTTATTGATACTAAAGTGTGTATTTGAATGAGTTAAACTAATGGTAAATGATCCAACGAAACATTCGAAGCGAGGTATGGTGGAGATTTAATGAGGGTTCTCATGGTTCTCATTATAAGGGTGGTTCTCACCGGATCCCGACCCTATATATATATATATATATATATATATATATATATATATATATATAGTGATATAAAGAAAGAACATCAACATATCATTACCATATTAACTACTTCTACTAATAAGCTCAACCCCTTGTCGTATAAAGGAAATTTCAAGTCTACCTTCCAGGTGGTTAAGTGTTTCTCTTTTATTTGCTCCATTAATTGTGAAGTGTTAGCACAATTAAGTTTTCTTGAAATGACAAACAGCAATAAAATTTACTTATTATGAATGTTATGTGATGTTGTTTAAATAGAGTATCATTCACTTAAATATGGTATTTACATTAAATATTGTCGTTAAATAATACAGACCTGACACGAACTTATGCTCATAATCTTTCAGGAATTTCCCATGAATGTGTTTACATATTGATCAATATACATTCTGTACAGTTTGTTCAATATCGTTTGTGTTAGAATCTGGTAGTTTATATGCAATTGTATGACATTGGTAAGCCCTATTGGATTGATCGTTTTATACACCTCGAGCTATTAGTTTGTGTATGCATTCAATTCTGAATTATTATCTTGTTTGAGATATCTCATTGACAGGAAATGACGTCTCCGGTTCTAACAATCTCAATTCCTTTCCGACCTTTACTCAGTAGAATTACTGAATTACTGAAATTTGAGGAGCCTCACTACGCCCTGTACGATAAAGTACATAACGTTGGGTCTGTAACCGTGAAAAATGATTTAGAACATGAGGAGTATGTCTTCATAGGTGGTTCGTCATCTAACTTCGGAGGGTCTTGTGAACAAGCAGCAAGGCTAGCTGTCACTGATTTAATAGAGAAATTCGACATTTATATTGGTGATTTCACAGCTGCCACCAAACAGGCGTATGAGAGGTGCGCAAACCTCTGGAGATTGAAACATGAGGAACTAAAACGCAAATCTAAGGGGTTTCCTAAAGTTCCGTTAGTAGAAGAATTCGTGTGCCATGAAATGTGTCATTACCAATCACTTGCGTTAGACATGGTGTCTATCTTGCGTGTAGTTACTAATAAGATCCCTATCAGGTGCAACTCTATCACCACATTAGAGCAAACACCTTCCTGTTTCCTATCATGGTTGACTATAAATCGTGACAGGATAGAGTATGGTCCTACGCATATTGTAGGTGAAATAGCTTCATCTGAAGCTGCAGCTGAGCAAAACCTTGCTTATAAAACTATCAAATATCTGATTCCCATATATAATATTGATCTGATCGATGCAAATTATGCACCCGAAGATGTTAAGCTAGCTGCGTTGACATGCGAATGTGCTAGGAATCATTTCGAAAATCTACAGAAGCGCCTGTCAGCAACTCAGGGAATACCTCTTGGTATCCAAACAGAGTTTCCCGGGTCTGTAGTCTTAAATGAAGATGAATGTATTACCCCAAAGAGCTCTCCACACACAATCCCTGATCAATCACACCCACCACCACCTCCCAAAAAACAGAAAACACCCCCACAGTTAGTCGATATACGTGGCTGTACGTCTCGAACTAACAAGATTGTTGCATATACCAGACCTGTCTCTAAAAGGAGCGTGTTCTACAAACCTTCCAAGTAACTTTGAAGCTTTAATAGTAGTTGCTGCATTATTTGAAAATTTGCTCATACATGAGAGCTTATGTTTAGCAGTGATATGTTAAGAGGGATCTTATTAGTCGTAAAGGATTAGTTTTGTCGGTTATGTGATCAGTAGTTGTAACCTATTTTATCACCATCTTTTACATTGTTAATGATCAAGTTTATGCTTTTTAAAAATCTATATAACAAGTAATGGCTTGTTTGTGCAACTACTTCTTAGAAATGACAACATTCTATTGTTCCACTTGTTTTTGTCTACGCGTAGTTGCATCTTAAATGATTTGTTTGGCTATATACTACGAGCTCGTGAGATCCGTCAATTGTTACCTATTACGCTTACGAGCGTATTCATTTTGTTTTTGAGGTTATATTTTTGTATCGGTACGTACATATACGTTTTAATCCTCAACGTTTTGATGTTGCCAGTGCTGTAGGAATCACGGGATTGATATCATTGTATACGTACTTTACAGTAACCCATTGTGCAATGGGTATGTTGTAAGTTATAAAGGTATTTAACCAGCTTGATTTATGTAACGTCTACCCATTGTAAGTGTTGATATCTTGGATTTCAGATGACAGTTTCCCTTATTATATGGAAAAATACGATAGTGGACGAAAAAAACGCAAATGTAGGACTCAGAAACAGATTGATCCTATTGTGACAAGGTAGTGTAATACAACCTGTTTTTCCTTATTGAGTTCCTTCCATATTATCATTTATCAACTACTAACAGTTGCTTGTTTGCACTTAGTCATACCTCAAAAAAGGCTGGTGTTGATGTCGCTGCAAAGCGTCCCGGAAGACCCCGTTTGCAATTACAGATTGGTCAGTGTCTGTGTAGCTGTAATGTATATTATTCTCTTACGTATGGTATAGTTTACAATTGTTATGCTTAATTGCAGGGTTACCTGCTGCTATGATTGGTCAGCCATTAGTCGGCACTCCTTACAAGTTGCCGGATGTGCAATCATGTGTACATTGCTTGGCAAAGAAATTTGTGTATGAAACTAGGAATTTCTGTTGTGGCAATGGATCAATTGTCTTGCCGTCCAAAACGTATCCACTGCTGCTCACAAAGTTATACACTTCATTAGACAATATTTCAGTCCACTTCCGGCAATACGCCCGCTTGTACAATAACTTGTTTGCTTTTACATCTATTGGAGGTAAATTTGACTCTAAAACCATAAAGGGTATATATGTGTTCAAACTACATGGTCAAATGTATCACAATGTCCCAGATCTATTGCCATGTGGTTCTCACCCAAGGTATCTTCAACTGTACTTCTATGATGGCCAACATGAAGCTGCAAATCGTGTGGCGTGTTTCAACGAGCTGAATGCGGCTGTTATAGAAATTCTAATGAAAGTCACCCAATCTAACCCATATGCGCATTTCTTCCGATCACTGAAAGATGTTCCTCTTACTGTCCATAGTCAAATAGTTTTAACGAAAAATCCTAGACAGGATCAGCGTGTGAGCAATGCTCCTACGTCGAACGAGGTGGCTGCTATATGGCCCGAAAACTCTACATCTGGTGAGACTGATGGACCACACATATTAGTTATCAGCCATTCTCAAAAATCCCACCGAGTTATGCATTACTATGGATGTTATGACCCATTGCAATATCCCTTATTATTTCCCAACGGTGAATGTGGATGGCAACAAGGACTGAAGAAGCACGTTGGTCTACGTCAGACAACATCACCTGCAGAGCCTTCAGCACCACTTCCATCCAGTTATCCAGATGCTGAATCTTTATTAGAGTCTGAGGCAAACCGTAAGTTATCGGTGTATATTTCAATTATGTATTTTTTAATAACTCTCGTAAACGGAATGTACTCTTTAATCTGTATAACGATATCTAATAGTGTTTTTCCCTCCTGGCAGATAACTCTTTTCAAACAAGTACAAGTGAAAAAAATGTGTCTTGCCGAGAGTACTATTGTTACAAACTACAGAATAGGCCAGGTAATATGATGCTGAGAGCTGGGAGATGTCTTCAGCAATATGTTGTGGACATGTATGTCAAATTAGAGAACACATGGCTAGACTATTTGAGGCATAATCAGGATACAATAAGATCTGAGTTATACCAAGGTTTGATTGACACAATTGATGCTGGAGAGCAGTGCGCTGCAAATGTGGGTAGACGGGTCATTTTACCAGCAACTTATATTGGAGGACCTCGGGATATGAAAAGGAGATACTTAAATGCAATGACACTTGTACAGCGTTATGGAAAGCCAGATTTTTTCATTACTATAACTTGTAATGCGAATTGGCCTGAAATAAAAAATGAATTGGCGGCTGGGGAGGAAGCTCGGAACCGGCCCGATCTGGTAGCTAAAGTATTTCGAGCTAAATTGCTTTTGTTGAAAAAAAACTGGTTGAGGAAAAAATATTTGGGGAGGTTGCTGCGCGTTTGTGTATGTGGTCGAATTCCAGAAAAGAGGACTACCTCATGCTCATTTGTTATTGATAATGAAGCCTGGGAGTAGAATGAATTGCCCGGTCGACTTTGACAAATTCGTATCAGCTGAAATACCTCCTGAGGCTAATGGGAACCTCCGTGCATCAGTGTTAAAACATATGATGCATAGACCATGTGGGAAGTTTGATCCTGACTGTGCATGTATGAAACATGATGATAGTCAAGGGCAGTGTAAGTTTATGTATCCTAAGCCATACACAGCTGTAACGACTAATAGTGAAGATGGCTACCCAGTGTACAAGCGGCGACCAACCAATGATATTGTACGTGTACGAGGTCAATACCTTAACAATCGCTGGGTTATCCCGTACAATCCATACCTGATAGCATTTTTTGATTGTCACATAAATGTGGAGGTGTGCTCAACTATCCAAGCGGTGAAATATCTATACAAGTATGTTTACAAGGGCCACGACAGAATATCATTCAATGTTGAGTCTGAGGGTGAAATTAAAGTAGTCGATGAAATACAGCAATACCAGACAGGTAGATGGGTATCTCCTATAGAAGCGATGTGGCGTATTTATGGTTTTGATCTCTTCGAAATTCATCCAGCAGTGATGGCACTTCCTGTACATCTAGAAGGTATGCAGACTATACAGATCAAACCCCACGAAAATTTGGTTAATGTAGTGACCAACGGGAGACGCATTAGATTTCCTCTGACAGAATTTTTCAGGTTGAATACTGAAAATGCTACAAAACCTGAGTGGAAACACCTTTACGGAGCGTTTACTGAGCATTACCGTTGGGTTCAGTCTGAACGGACATGGGTAAAGCGTCAGAACAAGACATGTGTAGTATCTAGACTTGTTTTTGTGGCTTCTTTAGAAGGGGAACGTTATTTTCTGCGGTTGTTGTTAACGCACGTGCCTGCACCAAAGTCGTTTGCAGATTTGAAGGTAGTTGACGGATATGAATGTGCAATCTTCCAAGAAGCGGCTTTAAAGAGAAAACTAATTGAAGATGATAATATGGTAGAGTTGTGCTTAGATGAGGCTGCGATGGTTCAAATGCCAGTCGCATTGCGACGTCTATTTGCAACTTTGCTCATATTTTGCCAACCTAAAGATCCAGGTGCATTATGGGAACGATATTACAATTCGTTATCAGAAGACTTCAGAAGAGATCACCCAACGATGCATACGCTGCACAGGTCCTCACTGTCAAAAGGTTGGAGCAACAGTTAGAAGCGATGGGCAGATCTCTTAAGAGTTTTGGTTTATCAGGTATAATTAATCCACAAGATGCAGGGTTGCGTACATCCCAGGATACACTTGATGCACTCAATGCTCCTATCCCGGATGAATGTGTTGTGTGCCGCAAAACCTTGAACCAAGAGCAGCAGAAGGCTTTCGATACGATCATCGATCATGCTACCTGTAATAAACCGGGGGCTTTTTTTGTCGACGGGCCTGGAGGAACAGGTAAAACATACCTGTACAATGCTTTGTATGCAGAAATACGACTAATGGGTAAAATTGTATTAGCAACTGCTACCTCAGGAATTGCTGCGGCGAATATCCCATCTGGCAGAACTGCTCATTCAAGGTTTAAACTTCCTTTAGATTTTGAAGCTTCTTTATCCTGTTCTGTGCCAAAGCAAAGTAGTCTTGCTGCGTTGATTAAAGTATCCACATTGATAATAAGGGATGAAGCTTCTATGGCACGAAGGGAGAGCGTTGAGGCCTTGGATAAACTGTTACGAGACCTGTGCAATCCTGATATCCTGTTCGGTGGCAAACTTATTGTCTTTGGTGGGGATTTCAGGCAGGTTCTTCCAGTCGTTCCAAAAAAATCCAATAGTGAGCTCGTCCACTCTACAATGGTCTCTTCTGATATTTGGCCACATCTTATAAAATTCAGCTCAACTGTCAATGTAAGAGCTAAGACTGATCCAGAGTTCTCAGCATTTTTACTGTCTCTTGGCAATGGCGAGTTACAAACATGTGATTCTGAGATGGTCGAATTACCAGATGGGATAGTTTTAGATACAACTGCGATGGGTACAGATCTGATCAGCACAGTTGCTGATTTTGTGTATCCAGATGCTGACGTCAAGAACATAGGCGTTAATATATTTAACCACAGGTCTATACTTACGCCTATAAATGACGATGTTGATGATATTAACACATACATGATAAACAAATTCCCGGGTGAAGCGGTTGTGTATAAGGGATTCGACTCGATGTTATCAGAAAACTGCAATATATACCCTTCAGAATTTATAAACACACTTTGTCCTGGTGGCATGAGCCCGTATGAATTGGTAATAAAAAAAATGCCCCGGTTATTTTGTTGAGAAATCTACTCCCATCTGCGGGTCTCTGCAATGGTACAAGACTGATATGTGCAGATTTTACCCCAAATATGATAGAATGCATCATAACTAACGGTCATTATAACGGCCAACATGTGTTTATACCTCGGATCAAGATGCGTCCATCCAGCACTTCAAATTATCCATTTCAATTCCAGCGGAATCAGTTCCCAATAAAGCTCAGTTTTGCAATGACCATCAATAAGTCACAAGGTCAGACTTTAGATAGAGTTGTTGTATACCTTCCTCAGCCTTGTTTCTCACCAGGACAATTGTATGTTGCACACTTGCACTGTCACGAGTGAGGGAATCTAAGAAAGTGTCTGTCGTAGCAGCAAGTAGCAACTCAGGGACAACTAAAAATTCTATCAGGAACCTGGTATTGTTCGAAGTCCTGAGGCTCGCAGGTATTATATAGATTGTACGAATGGGTTACACATCGTTTATGTACTTGTCGTCTTTAATTTAATTGTGTACCAGACCCATTTAACAATTACATAAACGTTATTTTGGGTGGATTATACCACAGACGACAAATATGCTGCTGGTTAGGATACCGTCAGATTTGTTACATAATGTGTTTATTTTGTACTGCCTCTAATATTTAAATGTCAAAGTTGGCCTAATGAAGCTCAAAAATAATGCGTGTTATTTGCCTACTACTTGAGGTCTACCCTTGCATACTTAATTTAGATATCCTTCGAAATCTGACTAAACAGTTTGCACCCAAAACAGGGAGATTTAGAAATGGTATAATTTTCATCGTTACAGAACAATACAATTGTGTAAGCACATGAGTTCAGGCCAAACAACAGTTATTTACGAAGCTTGGAAGCGGTCTCTGAGATACAGAAATAGACGTTCCATGTTCTTTCTATTTATATCCGCTTTAAAATATCGTGTAGGCATCAAAATTTCAAGCTTCAGATTGACAATCACGCAGACATACCACACTCTTCATATTAAATCTTTACACCATACCCCTATCGAGTGCTATTTTAGACAAGTACACCCAGATTGATATGAACAGTATACCTACAAATTCAAATCTACTCTACATGATACGGTATGGCCTTTAGCTAATATTGCACTCTACTATGATTATATACATAGATATATAACTACTACTCACTTCATAATCCTTCACCTTCTCCCTTAACACATATGCAGAATCAACCAACTATCTTAAAAGGTATGAATTTCCAAGATATTAATTTAATGTGATTCTACATAAATAACAATAGTTAAAGACATAGTTGTATGAATTTAACAAATTTCCAATCCTATTAATATTCTAATGGTATTAAACTGATAATTATGGTGTGCCATAGTCCACATGCTACTTACAAGCAACTTACTAAAAATTGTAATTCAATACTGGTTTCTGACAAATCTATGTCCCTTTTGTTTTTAATTTCGGTTCTGTGATGCAGAACAATGAAATCTAGAAAGGTCTACCTTGATTAGCTAACCAACGAAAGCAAGAAATTCAAGGTTAGCGTAAAAGTGGTTGAGAAGCGTCGTCCAAAAGAGTCTCCTATAAAAGTTCGATACCAAAGCTTGTTATTTGAAGATGATAAGGTATTTTCGGTAATTTTAACAACTTCAGTAATCTTTTCTTTTTTTTGATGAATTATGAAAACATTATAACACTAATTGTAAAACCCCTCGCGAAAGCGGAAATATAAACACATAAAAGTACCAAAAATG
This sequence comes from Silene conica, assembly GCA_029255685.2. Classification (NCBI taxonomy): domain Eukaryota; kingdom Viridiplantae; phylum Streptophyta; class Magnoliopsida; order Caryophyllales; family Caryophyllaceae; genus Silene; species Silene conica. The sequence continues at coordinate 8,961,371 of CM055319.2, forward strand.
CAGCGGAATTAAAACTTTTTAGAAGATAAAACAACATGCGAGAAGTCTTAGACTGAAACGTAAACTGAAACTGAAACCAAGATAGATAAGTAACGGTACTAAGTATCAAACTGAAACATAAAATAAATACATCAGCCGGGGATGGAACATCCCTACCGGCACCAAAACAAATGTAACAAACTACGAGTCCAGCTAAACGACATAAGGTAAGTCATGATGAACGGATCATCGCTCGCTAGCTCTCGTGAACCCCTGCTCCAACCAGCATGTACCTACATACATGAAAACATGTACGCCACAATCAGTGGGGAGTGACTAGAGTTCTCCTAGCCACCTTTTGTGACAACACGTAACATATAAAACAATACAGAATACTCCAACATATAACAACATGTGAAGTATAAACAACTCATCATCTGATCTCTTACTATCATGCGAATACCATGCACGGCTCTCAACTAACTTCATAAACAAATAGGAGGGAGAGCCGGTTTCCCTACTGGTTACCCAGTCGGGGGGTCTTTCAATCCAATTATTTATGAAACCGAACTAAGAGTCATCCAATGCCTTGGATGATTTAACCACAACTCATATAACAACAATAACATACTATGCATATCTGACACTGTACCATCATCAAGGCAAGCAGATATAAAACAGCAAGTACAAAGGTTCAGAGGCGACATCTTAACACATAACCTATGTACTAAAACAATCAGCAAGTATAAGGTTCAGAGGCGACATCTTAACGCATAACCTATATACCAAGTTCCCAATATCAAGCAAGGACTCAGAGGCGAAAACTCAACGCATGGACCGGCTATCACTGAACATTAGACTCAGAGGCGAAAACTCAACGCATGGACCGGCTATCACTGAACATTAGACTCAGAGGCAAAAACTCAACGCATGGACTAACATTCAATTCACTATCACAAGTAAGGAACTCAGAGGCGAAAACTCAACGCATGTTCCCCTACCACATTACAAGATACTAGGCTCAGAGGCGAAAACTCAACGCATGTTCTAGCACCAAACACCTGCACTCCGGGTAAGGTATGACAACCTGACTGCCCCGTCGTGCAGTTGCTCTACTCGTCAGACTCAGAGGCCAGCTTAAGGCATGTCCTGACGCGATCACACATACATGTCTGGACTCAGAGGCGAAAACTCAACGCATGTCCCAGACACGACAAACAGACATGTATGGAACTCAGAGGCGAAAACTCAACGCATGTTCCCATACACGACAAACAGTTCACGTATTAAGTTCAGAGGCCAGCTTAAGGCATAACTTAACACGCATCAAAACAATATCATTCAATTCTATGAACTACGCTATAGTTCTACCTTTAACTTCTAATCAACACCTAATTGATCCCGAGAACTAAGATGAGGGAGAGCCGGTTTCCCTTTCGGTTGCCCGACCGGGGGGTCTCTATCCTTACCCTATTCCCGAACCCAATATAATGTTACCCATCCTCCGGGGATTTCAAATACGTGTCAAAGGTACACAAAACAAGTTTCAAGTAAAACCGATTAACCGCTTGAAAGTTACGATCAAATTACGAAAAACCTCAAATTAGCCTACAGGGGTCCCCAGCCGGTCGGCAGGCAGCCGGTCGGCCGGCTGGTGACCACCTCAGCCTTTTCTTTCTTTTCTGAAATAATACACGAACTCCCAGCCGGTCGGCAGGCAGCCGGTCGGCCGGCTGGGAACTCAGCCTCCTTAAAATCTTGAAAACACGCATCAACAATAACGCACTCCCAGCCGGCTGGCAGGCGGCCGGTCTGCCGGCTGGGAGACCTATTTCCTATGGTCTCAATGTTACGCATAAATCACAAAAAATCTCAAGAAGCGCTCTCAGCCGGTCGACCGGCGGCCGGTCGGTCGACCGGCTCAGAGAGCCTGTCGCTGAAATCGCGTTTTCCAGCCTAACATAAACCTCAATAAATCGACACAAAAACTCATGAATCGATACAAGTATTATTTCCTCAACATTACAAATCACCAAATGCTACTTCCTAACAGCATGTAATTCCCAACACAATCCTCAAATGAATATCTCTCGTATCCGTCGCAAAATAAGAAAAACTGAAATTAAGCATAAGAACACATATCAACCAACTCAAGCATAAATTCATCAACATAACTTAATCCTAAACATGTTACTAAGTCTAGAAATCATAAACTCAAACATAAAACAGAATCATGACAAGATTAACAACAAAAAGTGCTAATATTCACAAATAGGCCGAGTTTCTCATTATCGTCACCTCTTAAGCTTATCCGGCTAAAGATCTTCCTCGAGTATGAAGCTATCAACGTCCGGGTTGTCAAGTCCTTCACCTACAACACGGAAAAACCAGTTTAGGAGCGTAAAAACGGAATTATGCAAAACAGGCCGGATTTTCGAAGTGAAGAATTTGAAAAACCGAAGTGACGGATGACTTGGAAATTGCGCGAGGATTCCAAAAATGTACTTACTTTTGTGATTTGAAGGATGGATGATGAAGAATTTCACAAAAGAAAGGAAGGTTTTATGGAGGTTTTGTGATGAACTTGTTTTACAGTGAAATTGATTTCTTGGAAAATAAGATGTCGACATAAGGTTTATAGAGAGGACAAGTGAGTTGTCCTTTCCGAGTAAGTAAAATGGAGCGGATATTTACACGGATACTTGAGTCGGATATGAAATGAATATTTAAGTCGGGAAATATAACTTTGCCAAGTTGTATTCGTCTTAAGGACTTAAGGTTCTTAAGACGGATCCTATTAACTATTAAAAATATTTTACGATACTTAAATAAATTATTTCCGTTGAGTTATTAAAATATTATTTTATTACTAAAAATACTTAAAAATGTTTAAATTAGATTTTACGAAAATACGGGATGTTACAATCACCCCAACTTCAAAAAGTTTCGTCCTCGAAACTCGAACGGATATAAATCTATATACTATACCTCAATCGAAAAGAGAAGGATGCGCGATACGCATCGATGCCTCAGTCTCCCACGTCTGCTCCTCAACATCACCGCAACGCCAAAGGATCTTCACTAGCGGCACCACCTTGCTCCTAAGCTTCCTATCCTGACGGTCTAGGATCTTCACAGGACGCTCCTCGAAAGCAAGACTCGGCTCCAAGTTCTCGATCTCTCTAGGCAAAACATGACTCGGGTCACTAATGTATCTGCGGAGCTGGGAAACATGGAAAACGCTATGAACCTTGCCCAAACTAGGAGGCAAGTCCAATCGGTAAGCAGCAGCACCAATCCTCTTCACGATCTCAAAAGGGCCAATATACTTAGGGCTCAACTTGCCCTTAACTCCGAACCTCTTAACACCTTTCATCGGAGAAACTCTCAAGAAGACTCGGTCACCCACCTCAAACTCTAAGGGTCTACGGCGAACATCAGCATAGGATTTCTGCCGGTCCTGTGCGGCCTTCATCCTACCCCTGATAAGCTGAACCTGATCAATAGTAACAGCTAACTGGTCCGGTCCTAGGTCACGAACGTCACTAGCCTGATCTCAACAAATCGGACTACGGCACTTCCTACCATAAAGAGCCTCGTACGGAGCCATACCAATGGAAGCATGATAACTGTTGTTGTAAGAAAACTCTACCAACGGCAAACACTGCTCCCAAGAACTCTGAAAATCAAGGGCACAAGCACGGAGCAAATCCTCTAATGTCTGTATAGTCCTCTCAGACTGACCATCGGTCGCGGCATGAAAAGCAGTACTCATCAACAAACGGCTACCCATAGCCTCCTGCAAAGCCTTCCAGAACCTGGAACAAAACCTCGGATCACGATCTGAAACTATCTCCCTCGGGACACCATGATATCGGACTATCTCAGCAATATAAGCCCTAGCTAAACGATCCAAATCCCATGTCTCTCTAATCGGCACGAATCTGGCGCACTTAGTTAGACGATCAACGATAACCCAAATCGCATCTTTGCCTCCCACGGTCTTAGGCAAAGCAGTAACAAAATCCATAGATATGCACTCCCACTTCCACTGAGGAACGGGAAGCGGCTGTAGCAAACCACCAGGTCTCCTATGCTCTATCTTGACTTGTTGACAAGTCAAGCACCTACTAACATAATCCAAGATCTCCTTCTTCATACCAGGCCACCAAAATATAAGCCTCAAATCCTTGTGCATCTTCTCTCCTCCTGGATGAACGGAGTACGGTGACAAATGAGCCTCATCAAGAACCTTCTTCCTCAAATCTGGCACATCAGGAACATACATCCTACCACGGAACCTAAGGAAACCATCAGCATCAATCACCAACTCAGGTGCAACACCACTCGAAATCTTAGCCTCGAACTTCTTGAAATCGGCATCTGAAGGCAAACTCTGGCGAATCTCCCAATATAAAGACGGCTCGGCAGTCATAGCAGCTAACCAATTAAAACCACTACCCACCATCTCTAACCTCAGCTTCCGGAACTCGGAACACAACTCATCGGGCAATACTCTCATGGCACTCAACGAGTGAGAAGTCTTGCGGCTAAGCGCATCAGCAACTACATTGGCTTTTCCCTCATGATATAACAACTCAATGTCGTAATCTTTCACCAACTCTAGCCAACGCCTCTGTCTCATGTTAAGGTCTTTCTGAGTAAAAATGTACTTAAGACTCTTGTGATCTGTGAAAATACGGCAATGGGATCCAATCAGGTAATGACGCCACATCTTCAAAGCATGAACAACTGCAGCCAACTCCAAATCATGTGTCGGATAGTTCACCTCATGAACTCTCAACTGTCTAGATGAATAGGCTATCACCTTACCACTCTGCATCAGTACGCATCCAAGTCCTAACATCGAAGCATCACAATACACATCAAAGTCCACTCCGATCTCCGGCAAAGCTAACACGGGGGCGGAAGTCAATCTGGTCTTCAACTCCTGGAAAGAACTCTCACACTTGTCGGTCCACACAAATTTGGCTTCTTTCTTCAGTAACTGAGTCATCGGGCGAGCCAATCTCGAAAAATCCTCAACAAATCTACGATAATAACCAGCCAAACCCAAAAAGCTACGGATCTCTCCAACATCCTTGGGACTCTCCCAATCAACCACAGCCTCTATCTTCGCGGGATCTACCATCACACCCTCGCTGGATATCACATGTCCTAAAAAGGCAACCTTCGAGAGCCAAAATTCACACTTCGAAAACTTTGCGAACCATTTCTGTCTGCGCAGAATCCCTAGAATCAATCGAAGATGCTCAGCATGTTCCTCATCGGTCTTCGAATATATCAAGATGTCATCGATAAACACCACAACACAAGTGTCAAGATACTCACTGAAGGTACGGTTCATCTGATCCATAAAAATCGCCGGTGCATTAGTCAACCCAAAAGGCATAACCACGAACTCAAAATGCCCTTATCTGGTACGAAAAGCAGTCTTTGCAATATCAGCCTCTCTCACTGGAATCTGATGATAACCTGATCGAAGATCAATCTTAGAAAACCTCGAAGCACCTCTCAACTGATCGAACAAATCATCTATCCTAGGCACGGTCACTCGGTTCAGCTCTCTATAGTCAATGCACAATCTCATGGAACCATCTTTCTTCTTAACGAACAGAACGGGAGCACCCCACGGAGAAGCACTCGGTCTAATGAAACCTTTCTCGATCATCTCTTCCAATTGCTGTTTCAACTCTTTCAACTCTGGCGGAGCCATACGGTAAGGAGCTTTAGAAATCGGTCCGGTACCTGGAACAAGCTCAATAGTAAACTCCACATCTCTCTCTGGCGGTATCCCTGGCAAGTCATCTGGGAACACATCTGGATACTCACGAACAATGGCTACATCTTCGAGCTTCGGTAGCGATGGTTTAGCAGCTGTAACAACACACAGGAAGGCTTGGCAACCCTTCCTAAGAAGATGAGAAGCTTTCATCGAAGAGATAACACGAACACCCCTTTGAGGGCGAGTTCCCCTATAGGAAACACGAACTCCTGAAGAACTCCTCAAGCAGATTTTCTGGTCGCGACACTCGAAGCGAGCATGGTATCGCGATAACCAATCCATACCGAGGATAATGTCAAACTCCTCGAGAGGAAATCTCAGTAAGTCCGCTGGAAATGTGGCTTGACCAATAATAATAGGAACATCCCTATGGGACGAAGAGCAGGAAAACACGTCTCCAGAAGGTAAGGAAATGGAAGTCTCCTCAACCAATGAAGACTCAAGAGCTAGACGGTCGGCGAACTGAGTCGATATAAATGACAAAGAAGCTCCAGTATCGAATAAAATAAGGCACTCAGCACCAAGAACAGAAAAGATACCGGCAACAATGTCTGGATGAGCCTCTGCCTCAGCCCTAGTCATCACAAAGATCTTCCCCTTCGGCTTTCCTCCTCTGGTCGCTGCAGCAGCAGTGGCAGCCTTGCCAAGAACAGTATCCTTCTCAGGACAATCAAAGGATCTATGCCCATATCCATTACAAGTATAACACTTATAGGCAATCTTGAAGCAATCAAACCCTGGATGAAGCGGTTTACCACAACGGCGGCAAACAGTAGAAGCAGTGTCGGTGTGAAATGTGGTCTTAGCAACCGGAGCAGAGAACCTCTCAAAACGCTTCTTCTGAGAAGAAGGCGAAGAAGTAGAAGGAACAAATGGTCTCTTCCCCTGGTACACGGATCTCTGGTGAGAAGTTAAGCTGGAAGTAGCGGCACGAGTCTCAGCATCAATGGCACGAATAGAACTCTCGGCCCAAATAGCATCGTCATACACCTCCACAAAAGAAGTAGAGTCACGATGAACCATACTCTCAATCCTCGGCCCTAGCTTCCCTCGGTAGAAATACACTCTCTCAGCCTCATCACGAACAAATCTCGATGCAAAGTGAGCTAACTGGTTGAACTTGTCAGTAAACTCCTGAACGGTCATCTTGCCTTGCTTCAAATCCATAAATTCTTTCAACCTCTGCGATCTCAACTCCTTGGGGTAGAACCTCGCCTCGAGCCTGTCTTTGAAAGCCTCCCAATCGAACATCGGGTCAAGAATAGCGGTAGGTCCAGTCAATGCCCACCAACGGTCAGCCTCCAATGTCAGGAAGTGAGCGGCTAAACGCACTCTATCCTCCCTAACGACTGAGTACAAGGTGAAGCTCTTTTCCATCTCTCTGAACCACTCTGTGAGGGCTACTGGGTCAGCCTCGCCTCCATAGGTCCTAACATGGCTTCTGGACATCTGAGAGGCAATCCAGGAAAAGCTACCCGGACGATTAGTCTCGCCACCCGGCGGTGGAGGAGGTGGAACATTCCCCGCTTGCTGTCTCTGAGTCTCAAGCAAATGCTGAATTGCTTGCAGCACAATGTTATCAGCAGCTCTGGGTCTCACCATCCTTTAAAAGAGAAAACAAGGATTAGCTTAGCAATTAGCAATCACAAATAGACTACAAAATAAGTCCTTAGATCTACCCATCTCTCATTCATTATTTATTTATTTGGTCAACTTAAGGTTGGGGGTCACATGAGTGCGTCGGGAGCAATAATGCTCTGATACCAACTGTAAAACCCCTCGCGAAAGCGGAAATATAAACACATAAAAGTACCAAAAATGCAGCGGAATTAAAACTTTTTAGAAGATAAAACAACATGCGAGAAGTCTTAGACTGAAACGTAAACTGAAACTAAAACCAAGATAGATAAGTAACGGTACTAAGTATCAAACTGAAACATAAAATAAATATATCAGCCGGGGATGGAACATCCCTACCGACACCAAAACAAATGTAACAAACTACGAGTCCAGCTAAACGACATAAGGTAAGTCATGATGAACGGATCATCGCTCGCTAGCTCTCGTGAACCCTTGCTCCAACCAGCATGTACCTACATACATGAAAACATGTACGCCACAATCAGTGGGGAGTGACTAGAGTTCTCCTAGCCACCTTTTGTGACAACACGTAACATATAAAACAATACAGAATACTCCAACATATAACAACATGTGAAGTATAAACAACTCATCATCTGATCTCTTACTATCATGCGAATACCATGCACGGCTCTCAACTAACTTCATAAACAAATAGGAGGGAGAGCCGGTTTCCCTACTGGTTACCCAGTCGGGGGGTCTTTCAATCCAATTATTTATGAAACCGAACTAAGAGTCATCCAATGCCTTGGATGATTTAACCACAACTCATATAACAACAATAACATACTATGCATATCTGACACTGTACCATCATCAAGGCAAGCAGATATAAAACAGCAAGTACAAAGGTTCAGAGGCGACATCTTAACGCATAACCTATGTACTAAAACAATCAGCAAGTATAAGGTTCAGAGGCGACATCTTAACGCATAACCTATATACCAAGTTCCCAATATCAAGCAAGGACTCAGAGGCGAAAACTCAACGCATGGACCGGCTATCACTGAACATTAGACTCAGAGGCGAAAACTCAACGCATGGACCGGCTATCACTGAACATTAGACTCAGAGGCAAAAACTCAACGCATGGACTAACATTCAATTCACTATCACAAGTAAGGAACTCAGAGGCGAAAACTCAACGCATGTTCCCCTACCACATTACAAGATACTAGGCTCAGAGGCGAAAACTCAACGCATGTTCTAGCACCAAACACCTGCACTCCGGGTAAGGTATGACAACCTGACTGCCCCGTCGTGCAGTTGCTCTACTCGTCAGACTCAGAGGCCAGCTTAAGGCATGTCCTGACGCGATCACACATACATGTCTGGACTCAGAGGCGAAAACTCAACGCATGTCCCAGACACGACAAACAGACATGTATGGAACTCAGAGGCGAAAACTCAACGCATGTTCCCATACACGACAAACAGTTCACGTATTAAGTTCAGAGGCCAGCTTAAGGCATAACTTAACACGCATCAAAACAATATCATTCAATTCTATGAACTACGCTATAGTTCTACCTTTAACTTCTAATCAACACCTAATTGATCCCGAGAACTAAGATGAGGGAGAGCCGGTTTCCCTTTCGGTTGCCCGACCGGGGGGTCTCTATCCTTACCCTATTCCCGAACCCAATATAATGTTACCCATCCTCCGGGGATTTCAAATACGTGTCAAAGGTACACAAAACAAGTTTCAAGTAAAACCGATTAACCGCTTGAAAGTTACGATCAAATTACGAAAAACCTCAAATTAGCCTACAGGGGTCCCCAGCCGGTCGGCAGGCAGCCGGTCGGCCGGCTGGTGACCACCTCAGCCTTTTCTTTCTTTTCTGAAATAATACACGAACTCCCAGCCGGTCGGCAGGCAGCCGGTCGGCCGGCTGGGAACTCAGCCTCCTTAAAATCTTGAAAACACGCATCAACAATAACGCACTCCCAGCCGGCTGGCAGGCGGCCGGTCTGCCGGCTGGGAGACCTATTTCCTATGGTCTCAATGTTACGCATAAATCACAAAAAATCTCAAGAAGCGCTCTCAGCCGGTCGACCGGCGGCCGGTCGGTCGACCGGCTCAGAGAGCCTGTCGCTGAAATCGCGTTTTCCAGCCTAACATAAACCTCAATAAATCGACACAAAAACTCATGAATCGATACAAGTATTATTTCCTCAACATTACAAATCACCAAATGCTACTTCCTAACAGCATGTAATTCCCAACACAATCCTCAAATGAATATCTCTCGTATCCGTCGCAAAATAAGAAAAACTGAAATTAAGCATAAGAACACATATCAACCAACTCAAGCATAAATTCATCAACATAACTTCATCCTAAACATGTTACTAAGTCTAGAAATCATAAACTCAAACATAAAACAGAATCATGACAAGATTAACAACAAAAAGTGCTATATTCACAAATAGGCCGAGTTTCTCATTATCGTCACCTCTTAAGCTTATCCGGCTAAAGATCTTCCTCGAGTATGAAGCTATCAACGTCCGGGTTGTCAAGTCCTTCACCTACAACACGGAAAAACCAGTTTAGGAGCGTAAAAACGGAATTATGCAAAACAGGCCGGATTTTCGAAGTGAAGAATTTGAAAAACCGAAGTGACGGATGACTTGGAAATTGCGCGAGGATTCCAAAAATGTACTTACTTTTGTGATTTGAAGGATGGATGATGAAGAATTTCACAAAAGAAAGGAAGGTTTTATGGAGGTTTTGTGATGAACTTGTTTTACAGTGAAATTGATTTCTTGGAAAATAAGATGTCGACATAAGGTTTATAGAGAGGACAAGTGAGTTGTCCTTTCCGAGTAAGTAAAATGGAGCGGATATTTACACGGATACTTGAGTCGGATATGAAATGAATATTTAAGTCGGGAAATATAACTTTGCCAAGTTGTATTCGTCTTAAGGACTTAAGGTTCTTAAGACGGATCCTATTAACTATTAAAAATATTTTACGATACTTAAATAAATTATTTCCGTTGAGTTATTAAAATATTATTTTATTACTAAAAATACTTAAAAATGTTTAAATTAGATTTTACGAAAATACGGGATGTTACACTAATTGCTCTATTATCTTCAAATGGTTATCGTTATTAAAAGTTAGATTTCTGTTTTTTCTAATCCTAGCTACGAGTTTGATACGTAAGCTTCTAGATGTGTTTGTAAGTATGTTGTTTAAATTGAGGATTCATAGGACTTGGTTATGACTTATGAGTGTGAACGTGGTTAAATCTGTCTAAAATGATATTCGGTTTGTCATACTTGACGCAGCCACAGGGTTACGAACTTACGAGGTTGAACATGGTCAGTTCAGATGAAGTATTATAGGAAGGTCATTTTGGGTCACAGTTACATTCAGTCTCTGACTATCTTGACTCTTGCTACAGCAAAATAAATACTTCTAATGTGTTTTTTCTTATGGAGAGTTTCATTAATCTGTGTTATGATGGTATAATTCATGCTAACTCTATTTGGGGTAGTTGGTAAGGTTACTGTCTGTAGCAGTAGATATCCTTTCCTTTTCCTTTTCTACGTTTAGAAGACACCAGGTAAATCGGAAACATGTTGACCTATTCACCAGGTTCGCTCCGTTTTTTCTATTTGGGTGTGTTTGACAGATTATTAGATGTTACTGATTATATAGGCCTGCCGCGTTTAGATATATACTTCTATATAGCTTATCTTAGATCAAACCTGGTTTATAATACTATCTTCCAAATAAATAACATCGGAACATTAAACTCTTTAAAAATCTATATAACTACATCAACTCCTCCAGGTACACCACAATTAAATGGTGTGGCAGAAAGGAGGAATCAAACTTTATTAGATATGATCCGATCAATTATGAGTCAAACAGTCATAGTCCAGTCCTATACTGAATGCATCTTCATTAGCTTCCACCTATATATAACCATTTGTAAATTAATTGTAGTCATGGATAATTTTATTACCTTGAATTCTATTAACAACTGAATTTGCACCTGTGTTTATAGGTGTTGTCTTAATTAATGTTCGGCATTAGGAGACACCATTGTAACGCGGAGCATTTCACATTTGTTGTCCTAATGTAAATTAAGCAGGTTGTTCTTTTTTAAATTTTCTTTTCCAGGGTAATAAGATGCGTGGTGCTTTATTTGATGATCAAGTAGAGATATATGAGGATGCTATCAAGCACAACCGGAGATATGAAATATCAGATGCAAGTATCAGTCCAGTTAAACCTGAGTACCAAACCCATGGTGCAGGTCTTGGATACCAGATGACCTTTAACCATCGTACAATTATCATGCCTGCTGATGATGATGAATGCACTGATGTTAACTACTGTCCAATTAACCAGCTGCCCCGATCACCTGATTATAGCGAAATGTTTGGTATATTTTCTAAGTACACTCAGAATATATACACTGGTTGTAGTACTACTGTATCCTGTTTCTATGTAATATACAGCTGACAGTTTTCGCTCACTTTTTAGACGTAGTAGGCGTTGTACTCTTTGTGGAAGACCAGCCACGTAAGGTGCTCACATCTAAGACCCGAGAGACCAGTGTACGTGAAATTGTGTTGGTCGACCACAGGTGCGAGAATATGCCTACTAAGCTATCATTAAATTCAACGCTAAGGTTGACAAGATTATTATCTGATATATTTCTCATAGCATTAATACTATTGTTTATGCAGCACTGTACAACCATTGTCAATTTCAGTTTGGGATGATCTTGCTCATGATGATTGTACCCTATTGATACCCGTGCGTGGTAAATTCAGAATCGTCGGTTTAACAGCTCTTCGAGTATCTGTGCACAGAGGTTGTCATAAAATCTACTACCATGGGCTTCAACAATTGGAACTTTGGAAATTACAATTCATCATGCTATTCTGTTATCCTTAGATATCAGGCATCTAACAATAATCTTTCCATTTTCTACAATGACACAGGTTTTTCAATGACTACAAGTGCTTCGACTGTCTTTATACATAAGCCTGTTGGTGACAAGGCAGAGGCTATTACGTCCTGGTACTGACCTAACCTACAAATATCGCTAAATTAGAACATACAGTTAATAAGTTGACACTTTACTAATGCCATATCTAAATGAGCTTGTAGGATGAATAGTCATGCTACTGCCTTGACACATCTGCAAAACAAACTTTTCAATGTAAAGATGCATGTGCTGAATGACAACCCAATTACAATTTCCACCCTCCGCTCTAAAAAGGTATCAATGTTAGAACATAAGTTGTCGTTGCGTAGTTTGTTAATGTTTATTTTGTTTGCGAAACCGCAAACAAATCATATTTAACTTTCAGCATGTAAATCAATAAACAACGAGTAACTTGCTGATAACTGCACAAAAGCTACAATAATATTCTACCTGAAACTACATCAGGCAAATAAGCTTACAACTTAGTTATTGTTTTAGTTAACCGATATGAACAACTGTTTTCAGGCAAAAACAACATTGCAAGATGAAAAACATTGGCTAGAAGTGACTACTCCAGAAATTGATTTTGAGAAAATCAATGCATATATGGGCTGCTCAAAATGTTGGAAGCGATCCACCGTACCTCAGGGTACTACATATACATGTAACAACTGCTCCAAGCCTGACTGCACTTCAGTGCCTAAGTATGCTTATGCTGATCTCTTTACTTTTGGATAACTACGTCTCCTGTTTAGAGGCGGGAATTTATTTAGCATACATCCAATCTGAAAGATTTACACAAACTGCAGGGTCACATTCAACTTTGATATATCAGATGGCACGGGAACCTTGCCCTTAACTATGTTTACGGATAATACTGAGCAACTGTTTAGGATGCCTGCTCCTCAAATATTCCACATGAAACAAGCTGTAAGTGTCCAGATATGTGAATTTGTTTACATATTTTCAAATTACTGCTTATAATCATGATTTTGCTTTGCAGTCAGACGCTCAAGCTTTTTCAGCAATAAAAGAATTGCTTTCTCAAACTCCTTTTAAAGCACAAGTTGTTCCAGCCAAAACACTTTCAATAAATAACGTGTTGCAGTGGGTTGTGAAGAGGGTTGTCGTTAATGGTGACGAGGACGTTTCTTCCAAATCTGACATAAACCGCCCCAGAGCAGGACAAAACTCAAAATCAAACAACCCAGAGGGAAGTCAAACCTTAGAAGACCTTAATGAGAAGCGTCTCAGTTTCCCTAATACCATTGAACATTCTGATGAAACTTCCATCCCAGGTATTACTGAGGTCGACAGTGCTAGCAGAATTGAGAGTTCTACTTCTCCTATGGGAAATCATTCAGTAAAAGATGTGCCCTTAAGTTCATCACACTCAAACATACCAAAGAGGAAGTGCAGGAAAGATAAATCAGGTTCCCCATCTACGGTGCACGCACCCTGAAATTACACTCCCACAGTCTGAAAATCACTGAAGTCTTATAATATTAGTTTATCTTTTGCTGTTTTCGTGCATCCAGTATGCAGGGATCACTCTACTTGACCAAAATGCTTAGGAACATTGTGTCCTTATATTAGTAGGTTGCGTTTTGCTGTTTTTGTGCAACTGTTATGTCGAAGTCAACATAATATTGTAGCAGGTACTGGTTTAACTGTATGTTGCACTCGTGTTGTGATTCCCTCATTTCCCGGACGGATCATATACTATATGGGTATGTAAATATAATCACTCTGTATCCCCTTTTGGCAACTTGTTATAAATCGCAACCTCTTACCATCTTAAGCTTCTAGCGGATGTTTAAGACCCAATTTACGGTTGTCCAATAATGCTCGGTTACTGAAGTAACCATCACACGCTAACAAGTTATTTATAAACAATTTGTGGACACCTGCTGTTTAATATAAATTGCCTTACCTCATCAGAATTTTGAATTCAAACTCATTTATGAAATAGTTTGTCTTACAGTACGGAAAACGTTTTACACTAACTCACATATCATCCCGCAATAATCATCATGATTTGTGACTTGATATAGCTAATAGGTGCAGTACGTATCAACTGTATCTAAATGCTTACTCTTCATATATCTAATATCTATAATCATATATACTTGTACAATAGCTTAGTCATCATCATGAACGCTGTTAATTATCCATGTAGACTATCGAAGCAGGAAACTCATCCAACATTACTTAGCATTTATATAACAAATACATAATCCGATAGCGTTCTATTATAGTTTGAACATCATACGATAAAAAACACAAATACATAATTTGGACACCGTTTTACCAGCACAAAAGGGGGTAGTTTTATATGTACTAATACTAACATAAAGATACTTAAGTTCTTATACGATAGATCATTACCAAAATGTTGCAGACCAATCGATTATGCTAACATCAAAAACATGCAGAACTTTGGGCATTGCTGAGACATAAAAACATAACCTTTTAGGGGATAGTCATCTTACCAGTCAGTTAATTATCCAAATTAACAATCAGAATCATAGTAGCCTTCGCTTCCCGATTTCTCAATGTACGGTTCATATGAGCTGTTGCACCTCCTGCTACGTTTCCTATTCTTCTGCTGCACTCGAGGCTTACGTTGCTTGATCACCTTGTAAATTGACACCACAGTCTGATCTCTCATCACCCATATTTTTTTCCCACAATTTTCCCTAACTAACCGACTTCTGTAATCTATGTCGACCTTAGAGGTCTCCATTCCAACAAGGAATTGATTAGCCCATGCTTTACAAACCTCAGCCATATTCCTTTTGCTTGCATGGTCAAGTCTGTTAAACACATTTTCTGTGAGTTCCGGCATCTCAAAAAAAGGATGATGATGTTTACTACCCATTACCGTCTCTTCTTCAACAGTTGTTTTATTAAACAGAGACTCAGACTTGAATTGAGATTTTTTCCACTTAACATAATCTCCCAAGAAGTTTGGTTTATCATCTTTGTTAAAATATAACAGTTTTCCTAGACTTTGATCCATTGTGTGTTGGTAGATTAATTGAGTTCCTGCGTAGAAAAAGGATGATGATGAAGTAGGAAATGTTGCGTTTGATGTTAATGGCTGAATATGGGTGTAATTATGGTGTACAGTTGTGTCTAATCAAAATGGAGAGTGAACACCAAAAGCAACAAAGCCGTCTTTCGATAATTGTGTAAGTAGGTGTCTAATTAAGATAACTAATTATTCAAAATACAGCGTAAAATGTGATAGTAATACAGTATTGGTACAGTCTAGCGTAACGTTTTACGTCTTTTGTAAAGTTATTTATACAAACACAAATTATAAGCATATTACGTGTGTTGGATAAATCTATAGTAAGCCTTTGACGTAAGTAGAATTGTAACGGACACGGCCAACAACGTGCACACAAACACGAACAACGCTATCCATTTAAAGCTTGTAACGGATACTGTTATATCACAAAAAAAAAACATTGGTCCTCTCTCTAACTCATTTTGTATCCATTTCATATCACCAAATATTCGTCAAAAGTGTTAACCAGTCACAAACAAAATTTACTATATATTATATAATGACAACAATTTGTTGACATTTTAGACAGCTTATTATAACTTGAGTTAAAACCAAATCTAAAAAGTAATGTAGCTCTTAACATGTAAATCAGCCATTTGACCTTATTACAAATAGTTCATAGTTGTAGTTAATCAAGTTGCAATACTTACGTTTCCAATAAAAGGTTGTTGTCACGGTTGATAATAACTTAATTAAGATTAATCTTTAAAAAGATATACATTCGGAACTACTTTTAAGTTTATTTACGTTACTAGCAGACACATTGCATAGTGCCGTTGCAAATAAGAATTTGTGTTGCAAGGTTAATTGATTTAACAATATAATTAACCATCCCAAAATAAATAGTTAAACTAATTGTATCGATAGGGTCAAATTAAAATTTCTTCTATATACTACAACCTAGGTTAAAATCTGTCTCTCATTACTCTTTATTCAATCTTAATTGTCAATTGATTCCTTTGTACAGCACAAATGAAAATGCGTTTGATACAGTTTAATTGCACAAATGAGCACACAAACAACCGAGAATAAGGCATACTCCGTATATATAACTAAATTAAAATTTACCGAAGTACCGCAAAATAAAACAATAATTTGAATAAGTACATTAGTGAATAATGACATAGCCAATACATGAAATAAGACGGTTAGAAAAATATGACACATTAGTTCACAACAACAACATGGTACATAAACATATTGTTGTCGTTAAGAATCATCATTATCAAAAGTCATTATCGTAATCATCATCAGATGAGATATTGTCGGTGGAAGAATAATTAAGGCGGTACGTTTGTAAATGTTGCTCGCGTAAATATTCAAGCTCTTCCTCCATTGTGACCTCGTTGTATACGTGATAATAGTGGAGGCATTCACGAGGAATGTAAAGTCTCCCAAATCCAGATAGTAGATCTAATAAAGAGTCGGGATTCATGACGTTGAACAAACGTCGAATGATTTCAACTACTTCTTTTCTTAATTTGTGATGTTCTTCTCCTTTTGAAATATAGGTATCTAAAACAAACAAGAGAAAAAAAAATGATGGATTTAACCACAAAAGGAAAATACAAAAAGAAATTAAAAATAATAATCTACTTGGCTGCATAAAATAAATTAGAAATGACATTACCAAGTGTTGAATTGTTCAAAACAGGTGGACTCAAAACAATATGTGCATTTCCAGCTATGATTGAGATCAACATTGACAATGGTGGTGAACAATGTAACATATTCATGTACATTGATTCTGGCATAACTAGATTCAAACGAGCAGCAAAGTTAAGGGCATCGTCTCTGATCAAGTCTATGCCTCTTTGAAAATCCCTGACTTTATCATCCAAGTAAGTCATTCTTAAATACTCTTAATTTGATACACTAACAACTGATATAGGAGTGAAAAAAAATATGATGGATATGATAATTTGTGACCTGTAAAAATCTATTTAAATAAAGAGCTTAGGACAATATAGTAATTTGTAATAATGACATTATAGCTAATGGTAATTGAAATGGAGAACATGTAAATTCAATATATGACAAAATTATGACTCCGTTAATTAAAACAAAAGCTTACATTCGAATAATACATTAATTAAATTAATTAGAAACTACCCAAAACAATAAAATAAATTGAAATATTTATTTTTGGGTTTTTAAAGCTAAGAAAGGTAAAACAAGTTAGAAAAGAAATTGGTGGTGCGTTGAAAAAAGTTAGTATTATTACTCATTTTTATAGACAGAAACCACTTATCCAATCTTATCCGTAATCTGAATAGCCCAATCATAATAAAGGGGTTGAGATATCATTTATTCAACCCTATCCAATCTTGTGTTGCTATAACTCAAAATATTATTGAGCTTATTTACTAACCTAATGAATTATATACTTTATTCATGTGTTAGATTTATTTACGTTATTTAAGTTCACGGGTTTACTTTATGATTTTGACGGTTTAATTTTAGTGTTATACATTGTCACTTATATATGTACTTTTTTGATTCTATTTTACTCAAATACGAAAATTAAACGTTCATTGTAAAATTATATTTAACATACTAAAATAAATTTGTCTAAATACGACAACTAATTTTAACGGTCACGTACATGAAACAGTGTACCGGCATAACCATACTAATTTTAACGGGATTCTAGAGTTACTAAACTTTTAGTAGACGAAATGTCCACTCAAAATTCAAACTATTGTAAACATCTGGTTGGTAGCGTAAATGAAATTTCACAAATATATGTTTTAGACAACACGTAATAGCTAATCTCTCTATATCCTTGATATTTTTCAAATCTCCAACTTTTTACTATCTTTGGGGAACTTCCAGTTTAGATCAAGCACGAGGACGGGATCACTTGGTCGAACAAATGTAAGATCGAAAACCCCTAACCACCATTCACCATCAAACCAGAACACGCTCATTACAAAAACTCTGTAACACCACTCATACTTCCAGCTACTTACTCACTGCTTCTCTACATCAATTTGCTCTTCGCGTTTTCAATCAATTATTCTACACATTAATTAATTAAGGTTCTATCCTTTACTTGTTCTTCAATTTCACCTTTTTTTTCGCTTCTGTTAATCATTTATTTGCTGTTTAATCTGCACTTTTATAGTTTAATTTATTGTTCGATTTCATAATTTACTGTTGAAAGATGATGAAACTCTAATGTGGTAGGACACTTGCCGCCCCTCCATCATTTGTTTACCTTTTTTATCAGCTGCTAGGGGGTGTTTTAATCAAAATTAAACAAGTGATTGGGTCGGAGAGAGTATTAATTTTGGGTTTTTTAGACTTTGTGGCTTCAGGAGTCCAGTCTAACTTGCAGATTTAGTAGCTTAAGTTTATGAAGGACTGGTTTTGAAATGATTTTATATCTTCAGCTCTTTTGGTTAATCACTCCATCGGTTGCTTATCATGCCAGGACGCGAATCAGAATAATGGACCTAAAACTTCCTGATCTTTGTGATTTCATGACTTCTCCATGGTTTTCAGAATTTTGTTCATTAAGTTTATTGGTTTAAGTTCTAGCATCTCAACTTATAATAGCTATTTTATTCAATCACTTTAAGTCCCCAAACCTCGACCTGTCGTGATAAGCAACTGATGAAAACAGAGATAGAAAATAATAGAATTAGGAAAGCTGTATTAGTAGGTATTAAGTTTGTTTACAGATGTTGATACTAGATAGACTTCTGCGGTTGTGAGATAATTTTGCTTGGCTTGTGTGATAATGTCGCGATTGCTTAAGAATATTGTTAAAAAAAATGTGAGGATTAGGCATTTTGCTTGTGTGATTGTATTACATTTGTTTGAGAATGTTGTTCATAGATTTGTGAGATTAAGCTTGTGTGATCATTTCGAGTTTGTTTAAGAATTTTGGTAATAGTCTGTGAGATAACTTAGCCAGGCTTCTTGTGGATCATATTGAGTTTGTTTAAGAATGTTGTAAATATACGTGTGAGATAACTTTGTTAGGTTTTTGGCTTCTGTGATCTTAATGAGCTTGCTAAATACTGTTGATAATAGTTTGTCTCTTGTGTGATAATTTTGAGTTTGCCAGTTTTTCGTTCATCAATTTTATTGCTTTAATAAGTTTTATCTTTTCGAATTATAATGGTGCTGTTTTACTGCACGGGACATCCCCATAAGATAAAAATATAGGATAAGAAAATAGAACAAAAGTAAAAGAAGATGATAGTCTAAGGATATGAGGGTCAAGTAGAACTTACAAGCTTCACTGGATTACGTTTGGTTTTATAGTTGTTTGGTCTAAAATATTCATTCAATCTCTTAGCAATTAATTACTTCTTATCTATGATTTTTAGTTCACCCATGTTACCCTATCTCCTCCTGCCTCATTGCTACTTTTGCAAGGTGTTACAGTGTATCTCGCGTAGCCTTAGTGTAGTTGAATTCAACAATTACGTTTGCGACACAACTGTAAAAATATATAGCTTACTTTGTGAGGCTAAAGGAGGTCTACTTGTTAGTTGTGTAAGCATTATGCTGGATGTGCAGATTATTATGTACACATGAAAATTTGCAACTGGCTAGCAAATATCACAGTACGCCTACTACACCCATACTGGACTTATGTATCATTGACGACTCTAACATTGAATAATTAATCAATGAAATTTTAGAAAGCTTGAAGTTTATGTCATGTAGTTCCATGTACTGCGGATATCGTACCTCTGTTCAGTATCAGTCAATAACAATAAATAAACAGATATGACATATAAACTATTTTGAGTTAAGGTTTGGTGGTAAATTATGTAATTTCTGCAGGATTTGATTGGGTTTCTTTGTCTGCAATTAAATAGGTATGCCTCGCTGTACTGGTGTTAGCTACTTTTACAGAGAAGACAAGTGTGAGTTTGAGAATGACTACATACGATGGAAAAAGGAGCAGTTCAAATCTAAATCATTGTTCGAAACACAGTATGTGCTAAAAGAGACGACGGTAGGCGATCGAATTAACCATATCTTGCTCTCTGATGAGCTAATGACTAGCATTTTTGAGAGGCTCAATCATCAAGACAAACGTAGTATGTCTGAAGTGTGCAGAAAGTGGGCTTCTTTATTTGCAATTGGGAAAGATACATCTAAGATGACAGCTGATTATAAAAGTCAGGTGAATAGAGAAGAGATAAACGGGTTAATTGTCAGATCAAGATGAGGTCGTGTGTTTTCTATCCAGTGTTGCTGTCTTGATTTACCAGAAAAAGACGCAAGGTATGTCTAACATAGTTGGATGGAGGGAAACAGAGACATGGATGATCCAACTGTCCATGACGATGGCCCCTTTGATTTATGGTCAGAGTATGAAGCGTATTACGATTAAGAATAGTAAACCCAACACAGTAGGTTTAATGCGACAGTGTTGAATTGTAATCTAAATTAATGTAGACCAGGAACTCTTAGTTAAAGCTTTTATTGAATAACAACAAACAATTAATTGGTATAAACATGTTACATATTATCGTAAATTAAATCATGTAGCAATTTAGTATATTCAAATATGCTATACTCGTATTAAATTTATACTCTGCATTTGTTCTTACATTGTGAACTCTTTCCGTTTACGACATATGTAAGGCTAGGTTATTATCTATAATAATTCTTCAAATTAATACGTTCAAAGCAATTGATTAATTTGAATAAGTCAGAGTTCAATAATTAAGAAGGAAGACATTTTAAGATTGTAAACCGACATTTGTTATAAATACAGATTAACCTGGACTATTTGTAGATTACATGTATATCTTACTTATGTTCACATAATTTATACGAGGTACCCGATAGATGTACTATAACATTATAATCAAATATGTATATCTTCTTATTTTTACACACAACAAAAAAATATATAAATAGATGATCAATGCAGATAGATATAATACGAAAAAATAGCTGAAATGTATTCAAATTAATAATATCAAAATAATTATGGGTTACGTTCATTGGAAATCCGCGCGCATCAACTAGTACAGTAAAAAAAAGAATAGCTAAAAATATTGTATGTGGAAGCAAAACTAAGGATTAAAGAGCAAGAACCCTAGAGAGAAGAGAGGGGATAGGGGTTTTGGGCGATTAACTTGCGATTTCCGGCGTCTGCCATTGGCGGCACCTGGTGGCCTGCCGCCGTTCGTTTTTCTCAGATATGGGTACGAAATCTAACATACCGAAACAGCGGGAAGCCAATATTCGAGGATGGAGAGGGTTCAAGAATGAGGGGTCAGTTACCTTCAGCGAAATTGGGGAGAAAGGTGATTCCGTTTCGATCCCGGTGGCGACAGGGGTTCAAGATACGGACATGAATTCTTTTGATACTCAACATCAGGGTGTGGAGAATGTAAGCAATAATGCTTCGACAAGACAAAATGATTCAGAGCAAGGATTTATGGGGCATATTCCGGTTCCGATTCTGATTCCGTCTCCAGGTATTTCTGGGCTCAATTCGTTTCCTGGTATTTATGGTTCTAATGAGGACCATGAATTGGATAATGTGGAGGCGGGTCAATTAGGAAGCGAGACCCGATCCATTGTTATGGATAATTTAATTCAATTGGAACAGGAAGATGTTGCAGATGAAATTGAATATTGGCAGCAGGCGGTAATGTGCTTCATTCTAGGAGGGAATTCCCCTTGTGCGATTATAGAAGGTTTTGTTCGTCGAATTTGGTCTAAATTCAACATTGACAAAATTTCTTTCATGAATAATGGGATTTTTTTAGTTCGATTTAAGACAATGGGTATGAAAGAACAGGTTTTGAATTCGGGGTATTATTATTTTGATAATAAACCTCTTATAGTTAAACCATGGTCGAAAGATGTGGACCTGAAGAAGGAAGCTTTTCAAGCGGTGCCGGCTTGGATTCGTTTGCATAGATTGCCTCTTAAATGTTGGGGAAAAGGATTGCCTAAAATAGCTAGCTTGGTTGGAAATTACGTGAAGAAGGATGCGGCAACAGAAGGAAAGACTCGCTTGGGTTTTGCTCGTGTAATGGTAGAATTGCAATTTGATCAACAATTCCCTGATCAAATTGCATTCAAAGATGAGAATGGGGTGATTGTTACAGTTCAAGTGGAGTATGAATGGAAACCTGTTTCTTGTCTCAAATGCAAGGGAATAGGACACGATACACTAAACTGTAGAAAGGGGGTTGCTCGTACTAACAAGGCTCTCAATGCTAAGGTCTGGCAGCCTGTTCAGAAGGCTTCCAAACAGGCTGTCAATGCTACTGATAGAGCGCTACCCATGAAGGCACCTGGATTAGGTGAATTACCGCGTCCAGTAATTGAGACAAATGGGAGTAATATACCGGGGAATCTGGGTCCGTGTGCAGGAAATGCTAGGAATGATAATAATGCAGCAGGCTTGGGCGCCTATTCACGCTCAGCAACAGCTGATAAAATCGATAAGATGATGCGCAGACTGGCAAGGGTCAGAGCAGCAGACTGTTGCAGGAATCCTAGAGCTGCTGGTTTTGTAGGCAAGAGTACAGCAACTATAGTTTACAATTACAGGAAGAGTTTGTCAGAGCGTAGGATGGCACGAGGAAGCACGGGATTCCGTAGCAGTCTGCTTAGTTAGGCGCAGGAATGGGGCTGCATGCGGCAAAGACGCAGTCAATTGGTTCTGGAATGGGTCTCGTGCGTCTGGTATTGAGCAAGCATGGACGGTTCAGCAAAGACGATCAATTTGCAACATACAGATTATAAAGGCCGAAGGTGCTGCTGGAGTAGCATGCTGGGCAGTAGCAGTATGAGGTTGAGTATGCGAAATGGGTAGCTGTTAAGGCGTGGTTTTGTGGAACTGCTATGGCATGTTCAACATCAAACTTTTGTGATCACAAGGCTAATGATTTAGATTTTCAACTCATGTATTTGATATAGGTTTTTCTCCTTGTAATTGGTTTGGTTTTTGATATATGATACTTACCTTTCAAAATAAAATATAGGATAAATTACAAATAACCACCCCGTATTTGCGTTTTTTTACAAATTACCACCATGTATTTACGTTTTTACAAATAACACCCAACATTTACCGTATATTCTTAAACCACCACCGTATTTTTACATCGAACATTATTTTACTGATTCTCCGTCTCGTTAAGTGACGACTTAAGTGAAATACCAAGATTACCCTTCTCTACATATATTACAACAAACCAATTGCCCCAAATACATTGCACATTTCATTTGTTTCCCCAATTCAACCCTAATTCCCAAAATTCCTTAGCTCTTCCCCAAATTCCTTAGCTCTTTGGAAGAAGATTCTGCTAATAAAAAGAAGGGTTTTGATATATACAACCCATTGGGGTGTGCATAAAAAATGGTAAAGCCATAAAATTAATGCTAGTTTAATTCTCCAAGGGAATCTAGACTTGGTTTTTAAATAATTAAATAACAACCTATTAATCTATAAAATCTTATTAAAAGGATAACTAGAAAAATGTGACATGTCAAATTTTAATGTGACGTGGCATAATTTAAATATGACTTGGCCTATTTAAATGTAACGTAGCATATTTTTAATGTGACATGGCGAATTTGTGTGATGAATTATCAATTTATTATTACATGACATTAATTTAATTCACTAATCTATAATATTAAAGGATATTATCAATATTCTTAAATTAATTTTGTATATTAAATATATTGTTTTCTAAAATTTATGTAACCCTTCAAAATTTAAATCAAAATTTCGTAATTTATAATTCATGTTGACATTTTAATTGAAATTTTTGTAATAAAATATGTTAATAAATTTTATAATTATAGTTAATTTTTTTTTTAATAAAACATGTTTATAATTAATAAAAACTCTTCATATTACTTAACACCCACCAATTTTACTAACATTTTTTCCTATTTATTTCATTTTTGTCTTTAAACATGGTAATGAATTGATTAAAACTCTTCATAATACTTAATCCCCACCAAATTAAATACAAGTTTTTCTTATTTAATTAATTTTTATAATATAATATGTTAATAAAATGATCAAAACTCATTAACACCCATAATTTGCATTAACATTTTTTTCCTATTTAATTCATCTCTTGAGTTTTTCAGCAATCAATTATCTAATCTAATAATACCACAAAATATAATAAGATTAATATTAAAATATGAAAATTTATGGTTGTGTAATGTCTATAAAAAACCATAATAGCTATAATAGTTTCTATTCACTCTAATTATTTAAAATATATTGCGCATGAGTTTCTACATTGTGGATTATATTTCATGGTTTAATTAATTTATTTGACGATAATGAGTATATTGAGAATTATTGTTGAGTGTTGTTGGCGTTATTGTTGTTGCAGCAGTGGTGATGTTCAATCAGATATATTTTAATTTGCGATATATTTTAAATCACTCTAATTTTAAACTGTTTATATGTGAAATTTTCTCTTAAGTCTTATTATTATATATATGCTCAATTTCTTTTAATTGGATATAATTTCATTAAATAAAATACATATATAAATCTATAAATATAATATATAAATAAAAAGCAAGGCAAAGAATGATTAAAAATTCTCATGCAAGGTAGATTTTGTTAAAAGAAAACATAAAAAAGGGAAAAAATAATTAAAGCAAACCTTTTATACTTCATTTCTCCCTACTTTATATTTATGTCTATTAAATTTGATAATAATGACAAATGATGCTTAAAAGTCACAAAACATTGATACATATTTATGTATTTATTAAATTTGATTATAATAATAAAAAATATAAGCCGTCCAAAAGTCATAAAATGCATCATCAATTGACTATAAATATTTGACGAAAGACAACATTTGTGAGCCAAATTCAAGCCAATATTTTGTTTACCCCATCACCGAGAAAATTATATGTGTAAATAATCATTCTTATTATTTTAAGTGTATTACGGTAAGATAAGTGTCTTAAGGTGTTAAATTAATAGTTTATTTATTTATTTTTAAGGTCTATTGGTTATGAAGTACTATAACATTTTTGAACTTCACATATATGTTGTTTTGTTGTTATTTAGGGGCTATCAGGATTTGTGAAGTTGTGTTGTTGAAAGGTAAATATACTTACATTTTTATTATTCAATGTCTTATTTCTTTCATTATTTAAAGAAAAATTTAAATTAATATAATCATAATGTAATATTAAATAAATGATCAAATTCCATTATTTTGTTTGTTATTAATTGCTCAGTGGATTTATTTTGTAGGGATGGTTCATTGGAGAAAGATAACTATATGAAGAAGGAAATACTATAATTGCTTGAAAAAAATACTCCTCTATTTTCCTCAATTGTATATTATAAACTAACTACAAGAGTGACAACGTGAATGTTAATGATTAATTATTTTTAGTTTCATGAAAAAAATAGTATTTCATAAAGTTTAAAATGTATGTTTTATTTTTGTATGTGTTATTTTTTTATTCATCATTCTCCATTTGAAAAATAGCTCTCATAGAATGAAATTGGAGTTGCAAAAATCTCGATCATATTAACAAGTTGGACAAAATAAATCTTAATGATATGAATAATGACTAAATGTACATTATTAGTAATATTTATGATTACAATATAGTTAAAAGGCTACTTAAAGCATTTAACTTTAATTCACATGTCATTTTAATATTAGTTATTACATAATTCATCGATCTATATTGATTACTAGATTTTTCATTTATTTATACAGTATGGTAAAATATCAACTGAATTATCTCACAATATTATGAAAAGACAAGACTAAGTATCTTATTAATGCCACAAATCTTGATAGCCTTTAAATTTGAACAAAACAAACGCGTACGATGAAGTTTCAAAATGTGATGAATATTTCATAACCCAAAAATGGAACTTACATAAAAAATATAAAATTATATAGTTAATTTAAAACAGTGACACACTTAACTTTATGTGAATACATAGATAAGACATATTAGTAGCACAAACAATTCTATTGACGATATGGATAAGAAAAATTATTGCTTATTACAAATTTTGCCTCTATCAAAAAAAATATATAAACAATTAAAGGATACGTTTTATGACTTTTGAGCATTTTTTTTCTATTATTATTATTATCAAATTTAAGATAGACATAAATATCAATCAAGGTTCATCACTTTTGAGCATCGATGTTAAAAAGACAATACTAAGTATCTTAATATGTCATGTGTTATTAAAAAGTCATATCTAAAATCATGTATCACATTCTTATATAAAGAATAAAAATTTAAAAAATGTTACTGCGAACACAAAAATAAATTAATACAAACTATTTATTTTCCTTTCCTAAAATTAGTTATTAATAACTACATATTTATTTAACTTTTAGTTCTTTTATATAAGAGGATGACTTTTTGGTTTTCCTCACCATTTGTAGTAGGTTACTATCTAACTTAATTTATCATTTTTGCAAAATTTAAAATTTAGAATTTTTGACAAATTGATATAGATGATATATTAAGACTAACATTTATTAGACTTCATAACTATGCTACTATTAAAAATTATGATTTATAAGAAATAAAATATTGAGAAAAAAAGCCCTCCAATTTAATTAAAACGGTATGTTTTAAGCTTTTTACACTAGAAAATTTATCATTCTTAAAAAAAAAAGAATAATAATCAAACATTATGCCTTAATTAAATAATATTAAAGTATTTCAAAAATCAAAACTTTATATTTTTAAATGGATAAACTAATTGTTCGGACAAATCTTAACAATACGATAAAATAACTATACTAAGACATATAGACCCGTGAATGTCACGGGTCACAAAACTAGTTAATTATTAAATGCTACCATTCAACTTTCCTCCATTAACTATCACATATTACGTATGAAAAAAATCCATACATTCTAATGATAAAAAACTCAAAAGAATTATGCATTAACTAGAGATAATAAGTATTTTACAACTTTCAAGAACTCATTCGAAATCGCTTAACCAAATAATATTCGAAACGCGTACAACAATAAAACCAAAATTAGAGAGAAAAATGTCATCAATAATAAAGATTCAAAAACAGCATGGGCATTAGCATCTTAACAAGAAGCATTACTTATTTTCGAAGTAAAATCGGATTAAATCCTAAATCTTCCGCAGTTTTTTTTGTTTCTTTTGTAATGTAGATGAGATATCCTCTTCAATACCATTTGAGCAAAAAAAATTCTCTTTGTTAGGACATGTAGGTTTTGTGTGGCCAGATTGTTTGCATATGGAACAACACTTATTTTTCTTCATTCCCAACTCTTTTCTACCTCGAAGCCGCTTAGTTTTCGGACGTCCCTTTGTCTTCGATGGAGGGGGGCACAATACTCTATCTCCATCTTCAAGTGAATTGTTTGCAATAATACATTCTTCTTCCAACAAATTATTTCCCATTTCGTGGATACTATTTGTAGCTTCCAATTTATCACAATGCCACCGCTGAAGCAAGTAGTAGGACGGAATGGTGAAACAATCTTTATGAACAAATACTCGAAGTATGTGGCGACAAATAATACCCCAAAATTCAAATTTTTTGCAAGTGCACTTGGATATATTTCCGTCCCAGAAGACCTCGTGTTGTCTAGAAGTATCTCCTTCAAAATATTTTATCACAAACTCATTGTTGTCAACTTGAGTAACAGCATACAAAGCAGCTCTTGTAAATTCTTCTTGAAACTTTTTGAAAGCAAATGGTGTGAAAACTTCAAAAGCTTGTTTTTCCAAAGGCGATTTTGTAGTCAGAGAAACGGGTCTGAGTGTAGCAAGCACTTTGTTATGCAAACGCCCTTGGTTAATTTCTTGAACGGCTAAATCCACTTGCTTCACAAAATCCGTCAAACATGTATATGAAAAGATACAAATCTCTTAATAAAGGCATTTATGCTTTCGGATCGTCCCGTCGTTATCATCCCTCCGAAAAAGTAATCTCGGAGATAAGCTGGTGCCCAAAATTGTTTCACTTTATACTGAAGGTTTTTTAGTTACTCATAAACTAAATATTTAGTCATACTAAACTAATACTTTAATTAACATTTTAATTAACATATTATTATGATCTTATGCATGCTTAATTATGCGGAAATAGGAGAGAAATCGAGTCCTTACACTCGGTCCTAATGCAAGCAAGGATGATCCTCCAATGTTCAACAAGAACACCTCCTCCAAGATGCACCAAGACAATCCCTTAACCAACCGAAATCTTGTAGTTGCTAGACTAGAAATCAATTTCTCCTTAAATAATTCTAATCTCTCTAATTAGAATATCAATACTAATATTGTATCTTATTATTATTAGTATTTTTATTATTATTTCACAATAATAATATTTGAGGTTTTTATGTTTTTCTCACCTTAGAAAATATGCAAGCATGAAGATTAGTTTAAATTATGAGCTACTTACATATTTATGTAAGTGGTGCTTAGGGTTAATGGGGGCCGGGTATGGGGAAGAACAAGAGGGAACCAATTCCCTTTCCCATGTAATTAGGGTGGCTTGTAGGTGTTAGTCTCAAAAAAAACACTTTAATGATTGTGTTTTATTAATTAATAAAACACCCCTAATCACTTTCATTTAGCCGCCCAAAACCGGCACAAGAGCATTCAAAATGGACTTAATTTTACCATTTTATCAACTTCACAATTGTATGTAATATAACATGTAACATGTCACAATATAGTAAAATAACAATTGTTTTAATTTAATCATACATATTTAGCAAGTAAATATTATTCATAAATTAACAAATCATATTTATAAAGTTGACTAGTAATTTGAAATTACTATAAAATGGTCATTCATCGTCAATACGATTTACAACTTTTGTATTAATTATAACCCAATTCATTCTAATCACGATATTATAAAATATCGTTTATTGTTTAACAATTGACACGTTTCAATTTTAAACATAAATCTTACAATAAGATTTAACCTCTGATTTCCCGATATACGGGTTTAAGGAATATGATCAAATTGTATCAATATACATTTGATCACTTTATCAATTAAGGGAATTGTCCTAAAGGTGTGACCTAAAGGGATCAACTGACCACCACCGTCATACGACAGTAATGTCAAACTCTAGCTAGCCAATCATTACCGATTAATGTTTGTCAGTTGACTAATATAAATCGTATCATCCCTTGCGCATTCTCGTCATGAGATTTAATTATGTGATCGCACTATTGTTGAGGACACATTTCCCAACAATCTCCCACTTGTCCTCGACAAGTGTGCGTCACCAATTCTCTTGTCCTATTACAATCTCCCACTCAATGCAAGATGTCTCTCTGAGGTCGTACTTGCATTTGATCATATCATGAATGATTTTCTCGATCTGGAGAATAACTGTTTGACCGGAATTATCTACCATAGATACCTTCCGAGCGTGGCCACGCATTTCCAGTTAACTTCTCCTCGAGTGGCCTTGAGATTTGAACAACCCTGACAAGGGGTGGACAATTTATATCGCACTACTTCCTTCAACTAGTCACAGTTAGTCACAGCCTGAAGCAATCCCATTTGACTCCAGTTACGAAAAGTCGTAGAGAATGGATCAAGGCTATGCCTAAACTGTACCATCTTGGGAGAGTAGTCTTTAGTCCAAGAATTGACTCACAAGAATACTATAGCAGCTCTCGCCACGACCCGGCTATTATAAAATTTCCAGAACTCTATAAGCGGTCACTTTGCCCGACAGAGTGTCTCTTGCAGTCTGCCTATGTGATCGACTAGTCATCACATATGACTCTATGGCACTTGAACTTGCCATCAATCGCCTCACATTCTAGTCGCTTTGAGATATCACCTCATGTAAGCGGCTAGGGGCTATACTAAGTCAATCCAGTTCACTTATGGGGTTCAATATTGTCTCTTACAACCCATTTGGATTTTGACAAAGTATCTTTCATCTTGAGTTAATCATAACTCAAATGACATTGTCATGCAAAAATAGTCAATACTATTTCATTGCATTTGATGCACGATCATCTATTTGTATTAGTGTTTTGCGAATAAACTTTTTATTCATGATTGCAAAACTTACAAATTTTGGTCTCCTTCCGACTCATATTATCTCACATAATATGATCTTATTTGAGCACATATCTAGAACTCATTCTAGATTTTGAGGTTCCTTTCCTGAGGGAAGCTCCCACTGTTATCTTATAACTCGTGACGTATTGATATAATAGAGGGATTAAAGAATCACTCGGAATTATTTAGTCACTTATGTGCTGAAATCTATATTGTAGTTATTAATGATTTCATCATTCTTATAATTTTCAATCATCTTGGCAATTTTATCAAGGTTATTCATATCTAACCATTTTGATTTCCAATGGGCGACTTTTATTATCAATATAATAAAACTTCCCGTAAAGCTCCATCATCATATGATATAAGGTATTTGATCATCTAGAATTTCAAACCTCTTATTCTTTACACCTTAAAGAATCACCCATCCTCTCTAAATGGTAGGCTTAATTCTTTTAATGAACATCGCTCCCACTAAAATTAATATTACTCGATCTCTTAAATGAACTTTTCATTTCTCGCATGTAAATCTTTTATTTATATCTTGAATCATTATCACCATCACTATCCTTATAGTAATCTATTCCCTTTCAATCAGTCATCACCCTCTTATCATGTCTTCGTTTCCTCGAGACGAATATGACATGATAATTTCCTTATAACTATATTGAGAGAATTGAGATGATTTCTTCTCTTTTATCTTATAAATTTAGAAAAATCATTTATTAAGGAACCGGTCTTTCCTCCCGTATAGATAGATGATTTCTCCTCTATTATCTTATAATCTTTAAAAAAAAAAATCATTATCTCAAGGAGCCGATATTCCTTCCGAATTCATACGGGGTTTCATGAACATAAAGAACCTTTCTTCGAGTGTCCTCCCGTAGTTTCTTCAGTGTCCTCTCGTAGTTTCTTCAAATCATTTAGGGCTCTTCTTAAGACTCCCAAGTAGGAATCTTCTCTAAGATCCGTTATTTTTATCATTGGTTTGCAAGCGAAATATTTTCTCCTACTCTATCCTTCTAACAATAACCTTTATTCGTATAAGGATAGCTATTTCGATGAACCAATGCATATGAATGTTTGAAGTTTTTATAGGTGTGATGAATACATTCTCATTTTCACTCAAAATGATCATCGTATAATGAATTAATGATTTCATAATTTGATTGAAAGTATCTCATGGGGTGTAGTTATACGTTTTAACCAACACTTTGATTACATTATATTGATCGTATCAATGTTTATTGCGTGATAAAATCACCATTATTCATGTTTTAACAAGGTATGCAATTTATTTGAGAAATCAAGACATTGATTAAGAACAAAAATAGTGACTCGGGTTGAAAACCAAGTCACCAATATCCAAAATTACAACCATTTTTTTAGGATTTTAATCCTTTTCTTACAAGAAAATAAATTGTTTCATAAATAAAATGCAAAATATGAAAGAAGACGATATAAAAACTAGAGCCTCGCTCTTCAAGTCTTCGATCAATTGGATGCTACTGTAGCCATCCAAGTAAGGAACTTCATGCTTCCTTCTCCTTACCCTTATCATTATTAGGGGGTGGCCCTTTAAAACAATTAAAAAGGGTAAACATCAACACATTTGTATCACTATACATAAGTTGATAAATGACATGAATCATAAACGAGAATTTTTACCTACGGCGGTTGCCTTCCCATTTTTGAGATCACTTAAGTATTTGGGGCAATTACGCTTCCAATGACCGATCCTAGTGCAATAATGACACTTGTCTTCGGATTTTGAAGACGAGGTGGAAGCGCCTTTCGAAAAGGTCTTTTCTTTGGTCGCTATGGGCTTGAACGTTTTCTTGCCCTTGCCTTTATAGGCATTCTTCTTGAAGCTCGTTTTCCCTTTCTTTTCGATGTTTAAAACATCCTTGGTGGAACTTTCATGAAGTCCCATGTCCCTTTCGGCTTGGACGAGCTTCTTATGCAACTCATCCAACGTGGTCTCTTGGTTTCGCATATTGAAATTCACCCGGAATTGAGCATACGCTTTAACCTTATTGAGCGAGTGAAGAACTCGGTCAATTATGAGAGAGTCGGGAACATCTACGTCTTGCGCTTTTAGAGTCTCCGCGAGCTCAACGAGTTTGAGCACATGAGGGCTTATCTTTTGTCCTTCCTTGAACGTAATGTCGAAGAAGGCGGAAGCCGCCTCATATTGGATCACCCTTGGAGTTTGCGAAAACATGGTCGCAAGCTTGGTGTATATCTCATATGATGTGGTCAACTTAATCATACTCCTTTGGAGATCCGGCTCCATGGAGAAAATGAGCACATTTTTAAGAGCGGAGGACTCTTTCATGTAGGCTTCATAGGCCTCACGATTTTGGACCGATGAACGAGCGGTCGGAGCGGTCGGAGCGGCTTCGGATAGGTAACGACTCTTATCGTCACCTTGAGCGGCCAAAAGTAATTGCGCATCTCAATCCTTAAAATTGGAACCATGCTTATCGAGTTTGCAACGGTCCATAAAAGACCGAAGCCATGAAACGTTAGTGAGAGGTGGAGCGTTGGTTGCCATTGATGATGTTAAAAATTAAACTACAATAAAATGAAGGAAATAAACAACATCATTTTAAAATTCATAATTTAAACTAAAAACTTAAACAAGTTAATTAGTTATTTACTTAATGATCTCTTACCCAATTAAGTAAACAATCCCGAGACCCAAACCCATACTAATCCGGGCACGGTGTAGCCGATTCAACCCGTATCGGTATAATTTGGTGGATTAACCCTTTAATCGGTTCTACCTTAGAACTCTCGGTCGACAATTTTCTAAAAATCGTCTTTAGCCCGAACTTATTGCAACTACGGTTACGAATACTTTCTTTGAGATCAACCAAATTTCAAGGTGTAATCTTTATTACCCCACTTACCCAACGTGACAATTTTAGTACCCCGGTGTAGCCGAGCCTACGTTTTTGTGAAGAAGGGATTCATGGGTCCGTACTTTTTGGTAAGGCTAAGTCTCAATATTTATATGTAAGAGATCTAGTCAAATTATTATCTATCTCCGTTTAAGTGAACTAAGTCGGTGAATTATCGATAAAATAAAAGACTAGGTCGACTTAATCGAAAATGCATGAGACGATATATGACGATTTGGCTATGCATGCAAACATATAAAAAGCAAAAATAAAAGCATAAAATAAACCCTAGTATGGCCTTTCCTAGAAAATAAATAATAAAAGTACAAATTCGGAAACCAACTCCTTTGGTCCCTTGAACTTCACGAGGCACGCACTTCGAGGTAAACACCGTCTTTGTCGGAACTCCTTTCCGAATGGCACCGTCTTCAAGGAACTCCGGATTTTACAAATATTACAATTTTTCTAGTCTACTTTACACATTATAAAATAGAAATAAATTACAATTGGGTGATACGAGATCACAAAATTACAACCCAATCGGTAACCCCTTACATTACGGGAAATACCGATTTAAAAACTAAGGCCATACTAAGTAAATTACATAATTCCCAAAATTACGTAAATAAATCATGACATTCATAATAAAATATGCAATGCTTATGAATATATGAACTACCATGCAAATCCTAAGCCAAATCGTCCTATTTAAATAAATAGTTATCGTATACCTCGATTTATGGAATCGCGTGTTTTAACGTTTAACAACACTATGCATAAAATGAATCGGTATTCATCCTTAAGTTAATCATCCCAACTCATATATGTTTCAAAATTTATTCTTACTCAAACTTTGAACATGACTTAACTTAATATATTTTAATATTGTTCGGTATTACTCGGTTTTACGAGAAAAATATTATAAAAAATCCAAAAGAGTCATAAAAATTTCGAAAAATTCAAAATTCCAAATTTGAAAATTCCAGAATGTTCTTAAAATTTCAGAACCTTAAAAAATATTAGTATTTATACGGTTTTAATATTATTTCAAAATAATACGTAAAACGAGCATTTTAAGTCGGAAAATTCAATAATTAACTCCATAAATGCAAATAAAATACTAATAAAATTTTTACACTTTCCAAAATACTTTAAGAACATAAAATGGAAAAAAAATTAAATGGCACATTGCCCTATAGCCGAAATTTTTAATGAAAATGACTCTTTTAATTTAATTTTAAAAGCAACTTTTAACAAATTAAAATTAAATCAAATCTGAAACTTTTGGCACCCAAGAATATTTTCATGATGAACATATCATATATGACTAATATGGGTTAAATTTTCCGGCCATTTTAACAACTATTGTAAATTTTAACGATTTTCGTCATATATCGTACGATTTTAACCTTTAAAATTATTTCTCAAGCATAAAATAAGATAAAAATCTCGAAATTTTTATACATGCTGGAAATAATATATATGACATCGTGTTAAATTTTTATGGCCAAATTCCAACTTAAACTATTAAAGTCGAAATTATGTCACTAATTACCCGATTTTTACATTAAAAATCTATAATATTGCAATATTCGAGATAAATTTCTGGAAAATTCAACATATATTTTAAATATTGCATGTGACATAATCATAAATATTTATAGTCAAATTCGTAATATAACTATTTTAACCCAATTTTATTCATCTTATTGCATTTTAACCCTTAAAATTCATATCACATGTTTTATAAGTCCATAATTTACGAAAAATCATATTCATAACATAGGATATACATGTGAAAACATACTGAAAAATCTCGGCCAGAAGCTTATTTTAACTATTTTTCCCAAAATAAACATTTTTAACCATTAAAAATCAATAAAACCGAAATTAAAAATACCAAAGAACAATATACATGCAAAATATATTCCAAATATTCTAAAAACATTTTAGAAACAGTAGGTATTTATGCTAAATAATTTCGTGCATATCATATATTAAACGAAAATACCAAATTTTATTTTGTTATCACTATAACTCCGTAAAAACGTAAACGGAAAGCATGCAAACAACCTATTGCTCTGATACCAATTGAAGGGTTTTTAGTTACTCATAAACTAAATATTTAGTCATACTAAACTAATACTTTAATTAACATTTTAATTAACATATTATTATGATCTTATGCATGCTTAATTATGCGGAAATAAGAGAGAAATCGAGTCCTTACACTCGGTCCTAATGCAAGCAAGGATGATCCTCCAATGTTCAACAAGAACACCTCCTCCAAGATGCACCAAGACAATCCCTTAACCAACCGAAATCTTGTAGTTTCTAGACTAGAAATCGATTTCTCCTTAAATAATTCTAATCTCTCTAATTAGAATATCAATACTAATATTGTATCTTATTATTATTAGTATTTTTATTATTATTTCACAATAATAATATTTGAGGTTTTTATGTTTTTCTCACCTTAGAAAATATGCAAGCATGAAGATTAGTTTGAATTATGAGCTACTTACATATTTATGTAAGTGGTGCTTAGGGTTAATGGGGGCCGGGTATGGGGAAGAACAAGAGGGAACCAATTCCCTTTCCCATGTAATTAGGGTGGCTTGTAGGTGTTAGTCTCAAAAAAAACACTTTAATGATTGTGTTTTATTAATTAATAAAACATCCCTAATCACCTTCATTTAGCCGCCCAAAACCGGCACAAGAGCATTCAAAATGGACTTAATTTTACCATTTTATCAACTTCACAATTGTATGTAATATAACATGTAACATGTCACAATATAGTAAAATAACAATTGTTTTAATTTAATCATACATATTTAGCAAGTAAATATTATTCATAAATTAACAAATCATATTTATAAAGTTGACTAGTAATTCGAAATTACTATAAAATGGTCATTCATCGTCAATACGATTTACAACTTTTGTATTAATTATAACCCAATTCATTCTAATCACGATATTATAAAATATCGTTTATTGTTTAACATTTGACACGTTTCAATTTTAAACATAAATCTTACAATAAGATTTAACCTCTGATTTCCCGATATACGGGTTTAAGGAATATGATCAAATTGTATCAATATACATTTGATCACTTTATCAATTAAGGGAATTGTCCTAAAGGTGTGACCTAAAGGGATCAACTGACCACCACCGTCATACGACAGTAATGTCAAACTCTAGCTAGCCAATCATTACCGATTAATGTTGGTCAGTTGACTAATATAAATCGTATCATCCCTTGCGCATTCTCGCCATGAGATTTAATTATGTGATCGCACTATTGTGGAGGACACATTCCCCAACATATACAACCCTAAGACATGCTTATTAGTTTGGAGATTAAATTTCTCAACCATTAAATTCCAATTACGCTCAAAATCTTCCGGTTGAGTCATCTTGTATAAGTTGTAAAATTCACCACACCATTCTTGGTAGCTAGCACATAAGAGAGCCGTAAACCAACAACTAAATTTTGAAGTAATATGCCATATACAATAGCTATGTTTTGTAGTTGGCATTTCAGTTGCAATTTCATCGGACATGGAAGAATCTTGGTCAGTAATTATAGTCTTCGGTGGTTTCTTCATAATATTGATAAAAGTCTGATATTTAAATAGCATTAATACAAAATTAGAGATCAAATGTCAAAAAAATGTTAACTTAAAAGTAAGATTAATAATATTTCATAAGTAAGATTATTAAAGCATACCCTCATTAACCACTTAAAAGTAGGTATCGTCTCGTTCCGAAGAAGTGCAAAGCCGAGCAGAATTGTTTTTCCATGATTATCGAGACCAACAAAAATCGCACACGACATATCATATGAATTAACTTTATAAGTGGTATCAAAGACTACCACATCCCCATATTTTTGGTACCATTCAAAACTTTGAGCATGACACCAAAAGAGATTTTCTAGCCTCATTTTTTCGTCTAGTGTATATACATATTGAAACATTTTATTCTCTTCTTTGGCCGATTTCATGTACTCCATTAGATTTTTTGCATCATCAGGTTCAATCAGTCTCTTAACTTTACCAAAAAGATTGCGAATATCTCGGTAAAAAAATGGCAACTCACCATGCTTAAGGTTTTTTCAAGCTCCATGACCCTAATTATTTGTCTAATTGACAATCCTGCTTCTTTATAGAGCAAAACTTTTTTTTCATCCTCAATTGTGATATTACGATTTGCTGGCAAAAAACGCAATTCTTCACGTAATAGAGTATCGTGATTATGTTCTTTGACAAATAGGGTGACATGCCATTCTTCCGGAAATATATCAAAGCTTTTTTTAAGAGTAATACGCATATAAGCTCGACAACCACACTTAGAAAAACCCCTATTTCTACGAATCTTGGACATGTCAACCACTTTAAGACGTGGTTTTCCAGCGCGGTGACAAATAAAATCTTGTCTAATCGTTCTTCCATGTTTAGTATCGGTACGATCTTTAACCGCCACAAACCCATGTTTTTTTGCATAATTGTTGTAAAATATATACGCCTCTTCTTGACTTTCAAATGTTTGACCAATAAAAGGTACATCTTCTTGATCCTCAATTAGAGGAGGCTCATTCAACTCTAAATCAAGCATCACTGTATTATTTTTTTTTGAATTAATTAAAATTTGGATTTTTTTTGGGTGAAATTACAATCCAGAAAAAAAGAGTGTGTGAAAAATATAGGAAGAAGCTTTTTTATATTGTTTGACAACAATATATGACGTACAAGTTATAGTATGGGGAAGTTGGATGATAGCATTTAATAATTAATTAATAGGTTGTTATTTAATTATTTAAAACCTAATCTAGATTCCCTTGAAGAATTAAACTAGCATTAATTCTATGGCTTTACCATTTCTTATGCACAACCCACTGGGTTGTATATATCAAAACCCTAAAAAGAAAACCCCAATTAGATTTTAATATCACCTTATATTGGTAGAATCAGAGACTGACTTAGACCTGACCTCTCCTAAACCTAAATCTGGTAAAGAGGGCAATGCATTAATTCTCCTTGCCAGAATTATCCTTGCCGGAAAGCCAACAGTTAAGGTAGCAGCAAATATCGCTAGACACGGTCTGGTAAGGAGACTTCTTTAAAGGACAAAGATCTCTTTTCCTCACTGTCTTTGTGTGCTTTATTGAATTGATGAGGGATTTGGGGAAATTATTTAATTGAATTGGGGAAATTATTTAATTGAATTGGGGATGATAAGGGATTTGGGAATTACGGTGATTGAATTGGGGAAATTAAATGGAATGCATTGGGGGCAATAAGTGTGTTGTAATGATAAATAAAGGAGGGTAATTTTGGTATTTCACTTAAGTTGTCACTTAACGAGACGGAAAATCAGTAAAATAATGTTCGATGTAAAAATACGGTGGTGGTTGGGGAATATACGGTAAAGGTTGGGTGTTATTTGTAAAAACGTAAATACAAGGTGGTAATTTGTAAAAAACCACAAATACGTGGTGGTTATTTGTAATTTATCCTAAAATATATTGTATGTGACATCATGCGTCATCGACAGCGATCAGGCACCACTACACCACTACACCACCAGTGCCACCATCACACCAACTAAATGTTATGGTTATTATTTACAGTATGTTGTCAGCTCATGAGTGCTTATTTTATAGACTTTTACACCCTAATTTCGCTCATTTTATATTACATTTTACACTTTAATTAGTGATTTTATGAGCTAATATTATTTTTAGTTATTTTGCAAATATTTGTTCTATTTTGTAGGAATTTAAGCTTTAAATGCTTTTTTCTATCACAATTGCAAAATAGCTAAGAAAAAGTGCTAAATGGACTACTGGATGTTGCATGAGTTTGCACGAAGGAATAAGAAATAAAAAGTGCTAAATTATTTCAAAGGAGGAAGCCCAAATAAAAATTTCATCACAAAAATATCTAACATTGGATGTCAGATCTCCATATATGCTAATGTTAAAGATCATTAACCGGGTAATAAATCAAGGCATTAACACATTTCATTGGATTCCAAAAGCATTGAATACAATTATTCAAGAAGAAGATATGTGGGACTTGCGACCCCGATCGGGGCTGTCATCCACGAGCAGGGTTGTACCCCTATAGTTGCTTCCGTTTCTCCTTTTTATTATAAATAGAAGGTGTTATGCAAAATTTTGGGACACATCCTCTTATATTTTCTTACATTCTTGTACACACTTTTGATATACACTACATATTACTTCTTAGTTTAGTTCACAATACTTCTCTTATAATTCTCATACATTTTAGTTTACATTTTAAGTTGTAAGCATTTTACATTTCCAAGTTCTATTCAAACAATCTTTTGATTACTATTGTTCTTCCTTTACAAGTTCTATTTCTTCTATTTTGGTATTGTTTCTCTTCTCTTTAGTTTTATTTCTATTTTCATTATGTTTAATTCATCATTTTATTCTAGTTTTTATTTAATCACGAGTAGCTAATTTTCTTAGTTTAAGGATTAGGGAAAGCATGCAATAATATATTTCATATAAATATATTAGAAGGATGGACTATAAATATTTTTTTATAGTTATAGATAACATACAGATATATTTTTGTAAATGTATTTCTTATAAACTTAAATAATTTAAAATTATTAGAAGGATGAACTATGAATATCATTTTTTTTTCTGATAAAATAAGATCAAGTCTTATTTTTCAAAGTCAATTTCAATCAAATTGATCTCTCTAAAACGAATATTTTTATTCGAAATAATAAGACATAGTTATTAGGAATATTAATAATAGTTGAGCCTCAACCATCACCTTAAGGTTTTGGTTGAGATGGTTCATCTATCATGGTATCAGAGCCAGTGTGACCAGCACACCTGGCAACCATAAAACCCCTCGAAAACTCACAAAGTGGAAACCAGCACACGGTATGGGGCCTGTGCAAACGAACCGCTCTTCAAGCCCAATGGGCATTCGAGTGAGGGAGCGTATTAGGAATATTAATAATAGTTGGGCCTCAATCATCGCTTTAAGGTTTTGGTTGAGATGGTTCATCTATCAATAGTTAACCCATTTTATAACTAAATATGGTCAATAAGCTGCAACACTAGTTGATCAGTGACCATTGTGTTTACATTTGATCTAAAGTAGTCACAAAACCCACTTTTATTATTTCAAGCAAGAATTTGTGATTTTAATTTACCCCAGTAGTTAAACCCAATCTAGGTTATTATATGTTCAATTAAATTCTATTTATTATATGTTCAATTAAATTCTATTTATTATAGTCTTCGGTTTAGTTTAGCTCCGGTTTAATCACATAAACTTTTATTCGATTCCTGAGAGTTTCCGTCTAAAGAATTGGGTTCCGTCAAATCAGAAACGAAAGAGTACGTTGTATGTCGAGTTGTCGATTCTTGTTTTAGAAAAGTTTTGGGTACGATTCTGAGAAACGTAGCTGTAGAAAAAAAATGGGGGCTTTGAAAACATTCATGAATTACTTCTCTGAGAAGCTCACTTCCTCCATATGCATTACCCTGCAGGTACTACTCATCATATCTTCACCTTTCT
The DNA here is from genome assembly GCA_029255685.2 of Silene conica. Lineage (NCBI taxonomy): Eukaryota > Viridiplantae > Streptophyta > Magnoliopsida > Caryophyllales > Caryophyllaceae > Silene > Silene conica. The sequence continues at coordinate 9,002,368 of CM055319.2, forward strand.
ATGTTTATCATCAGACATTTTTTTATTGTTTTTCTGGGTTGTTTAGGATTTCACCTAATTTGGTTACTTTTGGTAATCAATTAATTCCGCAGCAGCAGCATTATTGTTTTTAATCGTAAACAAAGGGTAGTTGATATGATAGAGATAAACCCAAGTTTGTGTTTCGTTACGGGTGCGTTTGGATAACAAAATACGAGGGAAAGGATAGGGGCAGGGAAGGGAAAATATCTCCTATAGTGGCGAGATTTTGATTAGGCTTGAAGGACGGAAAATGGATCCACCTATTCCCCTCATACACTCTTTGCTATCCGAACAAGGGATTTTGCATCTTCCCTCTCCCTCCAAATCGCTCAATCCAAACAAGCCGTTAAGCAGTGATTAGAACCATGAAACCTTAGATATTTGTGTGTGTGTGTGTGTGTGTGTGTGTGTGATGTTTGGTTGTGTATGATATTTGTAGTGGATTTGGAAGGTGAATTCAACAATTTATAGCACATACACTTGGTGAAAGTCAGGTATGTGTGATTGAGAAGCTTAATCATTTAAGGGGTTTAAGAGAAATTGGAGCGAAATCTGGCATTAGGTCACTGGCCTTTGGCTCTTTATTCCTTCGGAAATTGACCTTTAATTCATCATAATTTATCGTTCTGCATTTTTTTGTTAAAATCAACTATACATCGTTTTCAGTATGTGTGTCAGCAAGTTTAGCTGCTGAAGTCTTGAAGGGTGGTACTCATGACCTGGGGTAACTGGGTTGAAATTTGGTTAGCGTTAGAATTGTCTTTCTGCCTCCCTATACAGCAAGGTGAAAAAAACTTACCTTGTTTTCTACTAGCTGAATTTGATGGACCCTTGTATAGTTCATATACTTTATGATTAGCAAAGATAGTCTGGTGAAATAACTATTTTTTCCATTTTAACCGATATCATTTGGAAACGGATATCGTCACAAATTGAGTGCATCAGTTAACCATGTAGTACGCCATTTTTCTCAAGTAGACTACCTAATTCCTTTAATTCTAACCCGAGTTATTAAACCATAACACAAGATTAAAACTAGGCAATGAGGATTAAACCAAAAGATGTGATGTAGAAACTAATCTTACTAACATTAAACCATGAAAGCAAGGAAAATCATGTAATTTCCTAGTATGTTTCATCTAAGCCAACTCAACATACAAACAAGCTTGCTTCAAATAACATTAAGTAAACTAAACCGATTACTTAACATATGCAAAAACTAAGCAACTAAGATGCAAGGGTGATCAATCCACACAAATAATTACTTAGAATGTAAAAAATAAACTTAAGAAACAACATTAGATAAAAAGAAAGGGTTATTCGAGTCTTACAAAGTCAAAGTCGGAGACTTTGATCGGAATTACACCAAGAATGAGAAGATTAGCTTCTCATTGAAAGACTACAACCCAAAATGAAGAAGGATTCAAGTTTCATTACAAGATTCTTGACTAACTTAAAGAGTAAAATGTTTGAAGTTCTAAATGATAAGAGATGATATGAAACATTCTGAACTTGGGTCTTTATATGGGTTCACGAAACCCTAGGAAGATCTCCCCAAGAGCTGAAATAAACGCAACAAAACAGCCGAAACCGCAGGCTGCGTCACAAACCGCAGCCCTGCGTAAAGAGCCGCAGGCTGCGCCTGACATCGCAGGCTGCTTACTTGACAAAACGCTATTAACGACCCGTAGTAAAAGACTAGATTGTGATAAAATCTCAATCTAAGACCGACATAAAACTCTACTATCACTACCACTTCGAAAACCATTCATTTTCCGTTGCTTACATTTGCTAAATGGTATTTTCCGCACACCTTTAATCAGTAAAATTCGATTAACAGGGTTATCAAACAGCATTTTTTTAGTATTTGTTCCCAACTATTGGCAATAACATGCTCACTAGGGCTTCCCTGAGCCAATCCCGGGATTCAAAAGACGAGAGATATATTTCTTTTTGTTATTATTCTTTGCTTTTTGGTTAGACTTTACAGAGAAGGCTGTCTATCGTATGAAATACAAGAACTGCGTCTTTGTGGTTAGGATTTTGGTTGAATGAGCTTGTCTCTTTTGTTTCTATCAAGGTTTTTGTAAGTGTGAGCCTTATCTATTGATTTTCTATTACTGCTTATGCGTATCACGGGGGAGGAAGGATAGCATTAGTTCCAAGACGTTTTTGCCCTCAATAGTTTTCTTCTAGCATGTTTGTTTCTGTCTTTTCAGCCTTTAAGAGGTATTCAGTAGTTTATAAAGAGTATTAATTTCTTTATGGAGCACAGGGTGAATGAAAAGTGCTGTTCTTAACTACATTGAAATTGCTAGATTTAGAAAGTGAACAGGGTGAGAAAATTTCCAAAATTGTGCATCATTGGCATAGGTCAATAGCGTTGTTACTTGTTAGCTTGGACTATATGACTTCTACAACCATTATTTTAACTGTAGTTGCCCCTTCAGAAATCCGTCTCCGGTGAGTTCACAAAGGCGAGGCATGTATACTACAGTATCTGGAAGAATTTCATTCAAGGAAGACTCACTTATGTGTACAGGACTGAGGGTCATGCGATGGCTCCATCCATTCCAGGTCAACAAGAAATGCTGCTTGTTCGTCAATTGCATTTCCTACCTTTGCCAGTGTAATTTTCTGCCATTCTTAAATCATTCATATTCTGTTACTATAACCAAGATTAACCTGATGACTTTACTGGGTTTTTATGAATTTACTGTCAGTGACGAAGAGATTCCCGTTTGTTCATAGTTAGCACACCGTTAGGATTTAGAACATAAGACTTAAGTGCATGTCTTACACTTATGCCGAGGAATTGCTTCTGGAGGCTGGCGTGTTTATCCAAAATTTGGGGTTTTAGAATTTGAATGAAATGACCATAATAAGTAATAACATGGATAAATAGCCGGTCTCGTTTCTGTTGGAATTTATTCCTTGGATGAGTTTTGAAATCTAAACTTATAAGTTGTGCGAGGATGGATAGTCAATTAGTCATTAATGCTGGATTGCTGGATACTCCTGTTTTTTAATCTTGAAATTCTTTTTGAAGGCATCATTTCATTCGTCAAATGTATGCTTAACTTTTACTCCGTTCATTATATAAAGTTCTTATAACAACAATGTTACTATAATGCCTCAAAGACACCCTCCTATTGTGGGGTTAGGGGAGATTTGATTTATGCGGCCTAACCCATCTGCTTGAAACACATACACAGACTTTTTGCGATGATGCATAACTAAATTTAGGTAGAGATTTACATCAACTAATTACTATCTCACAATATGAACAGCTCAAAAATTTAGGTGAAATCATGTTCATGAAGACGATATTTGTTTGGCATGAAAGATGATAGGTAGTCAATTTTTTTATTTTTCTGTGGCTGCTTTTTGAAGGAATATCTTCATTGATTAATGTAATGAAGCATATTGTGATGATGAGTGCTTTATTTTCATTGTGCATCTACATTGGTCCTACATCTTCTCCTTAATAAGCACAAGAATATAAACATCTTTTCCTTTGCAAGCATTGTAGTTTTCCTTACTTTTCTCGTTCATCTCTTTACTGATTTCAGTGTCCAACAAAATTACCGTGTATATGTTGGAGATGTAATTGTTTTTAAGCACCCATTGGATCCGGATAGGCATCTAGTGAGAAGGGTGGCTGCAGATGGAGGGCGTGAAATGGCTACAACAGATGAAAGTGACAATCCTTTCATTCTGGACGATGAGGAGTTTTGGGTTCTTTCTGACAACAAAGATCTTAAAAAAGGGGTTAGATTACGTTTCTTATCAGTTTATAGTGAATATTAGTGATAGACTCCTACTAGAGTACTTAACAAACATAGAGGATCCGTCTTAACTACGGATGGCAATGGGTAGGGTCTGGGTAGGGTCCGGCAAGACCCGGCCCGGCCCGAAGTAAAAAACCTTAGACCCATACCCGACCCAGACCCTAAAGGGTCTGAAATTAATGGACCCATACCCGACCCTAATGGGTCTGGGTCCGGGTAGGGTCTACCCTAGAGTCCAATTTTTCTTAACGAGTCATTCAATAGAATGTACCAAAGTTCGAATTAAATTACAAAGTTTTGATTAGAGTATTACAAAGTCTTGGTTATTTGGATCATTACCCGTACCCGACCCTAAATTATACTCCCTCCTATTCTATATTTTCTTCCCCTTTCCTTTTTGCACAAGAAATAAGGGAGTAAATTTGGACCACACAAACCCACTACCCCACATATCATTGAACTTGGACCACACAAACCATCCCGAAAAAGGAAATAGGGAAGAAAACCCGAATAACCGAATAAGGAAATAGGGAAGAAAATATAGAATAGGAGGGAGTATCATTTACCGTACCCAAACTCATCATTTTCATCAATTTTCTCGTCATTCTTAATAATTATTTGAATATGCGTATAGTATATTAATGATAACTAATAAGGGTCATCTGTTTGTGTGTATTATTTGGGTTATTGACATTGGTACATGTGTTTATTGTTTTTTTTTTTTTCTTTTTTTTTAATAAATATAAGGGTCTAAGGGTCGGGTAGGGTCCCAAGACCAAGACCCGGACCCGACCCGAAGTTTTTTATATAAGACCCATACCCGAGTGGGTCTCAAAAATTCAGACCCATTCCCGACCCGTCAGGGTCTGGGTTGGGTACCCGACCCACTGCCATCCCTAGTCTTAACTCTTAATCATTGCTTTCTTTTTCACCGAGGAAGTGAGAAACACAATTTAATGCTTGCTTTACATCTCAAGGAAACTGTAAGCTATATGGTCGTACATTTAACTAAACGGGAAAATGTAGCAAAATCATTAATCCTTTTCGAGTTTTACTTTCTGTACATCTTAAAACGAATTTACAATGTCAGCCAGTGTACCCTTGCAAATGCGATTATAATTCTTCTCTTAGTAAGTTGCGAGGGTGGGTTTTGTATGAGATGGTTCTGTCATCTGTGTGTGAGACAATCCAAACACTTGTGCACTTATATTATTAACGAATTAGTTTGACATGTAAGATTGTCTCATTTAAGGCTTTTGACTTTTCTTTCGGAAGTCAACTAAGAATGTATATCTCGTAACTGTTGCAGGAAGCCGAGGATAGTCGTGCCTTTGGTCCCATAACAATCAAAGATATTGTGGGCAGAGTCATATACAGAATGCAATCGGCTGAGGATCACGGCCCAATTGAGAATAGGTTCGTCATTGTAACTCTGATTCCCCATTTTGTAGCCTGGTAATATACAATTTACAAACAAACGACTCCAATAATTGACCGTCTAATGTTATGTTTTGATGGTTGCTATAGTGTGGAGAGCAAGCTACGTGATGAACCAGTTCTCAAGGTCGAATTGGACGTAGATGAGACGGCCAAGAGTTTCAAATCTTAAGCGTTCGTTCCCCATACCGTCTTCTTTTCTGCACATGCGCCCAAGTCCTAGTGTGTGTGGTCTACATAGAACACACCTCATTTAATGTTGAGCGGAGGAGAATGTCGAGCTCAGGTTGGACGCCTCCCTATTCTTTTCGTAGAACTGAGCAGGAAAAACAAATAACGCAGGAGTAAGTATTGTATATGTGCATCGTATGTGTTACACTACCCGAACGCCTGAGTACTTGATTGTGAGGATTTTGAATGCGGGGTCTCATAAAATATCATGACTATACAGTAGGCTATAATAGATACCTGGCCTTTTAAAACACTCGTCACAATGAATATAAAAGGTAAAAAGATGATTGAGACAAGAGTTCTTGTTGATCTATACCTAAATCGATGACTAGATGTTAACATTGATCCTTTACATCAGTACGATTATGTTGTGGTGATAGGACAGGTATATTCTTCGCAAACCTACAATGGCTACAACGGGTCAAATATTGCCCACATGAGAAGACAAGACAAAAGTAAAGTGTTTACTGAGTTTCGCAAACCTACAACGGGTCAAATATTGCCCAATGGGAAGACAAGACAAAAGTAAAGTGTTTACGGAGTATCATTTTGTTGTCTTATCTATCCATATAGATAATATTTAATCTGTTGTAAGTTTACGACGATATATCAAGGAGGATTTGGCTATAATAAAAAAAACGCACTCCATGGCTACCAATTTTGCGTCACTCTCGAGTAATATTTGCACATTTCCAGAAGGTGAGGGCACGTCTTGATCTATGGCCATCAAAGTAACAGAAAATGAATAATATGGCGCGCCATAGTGAATCGACATTACCCCTTAACATGTCTCGGATGGGTAAACAATAAATTAACGGAATTACTTTTTTCATACGAACTTTGCTTGTTTTTCATTAACTTTTCATAATATATTATTTTCCTAAACTTAAATAAGTTAAGTTTTACATAACTTTTTCCACAAAATTGAATTTAATTTTTCTAAAAACTTGAACAATATGTCTCCCTTGTGACAGGTTGAATATCATCCATATGGTAGATAAAATAAAAGTGGTAGATAAAATAAAAGTAAAGATGCATAGGTAATTATAAAGGTTTGTCCTTATCTTCTCAAATGGATTTTATTTAACCTGTCACAAACTTGCGACGGATACTACCCGTAACAAATGAGAGTTTGTGAAACTCGGTAACTCTAGGTTGTGGGCGGTGGTGCGCAAGGGTAGTTCCTTGGCACAATGAGTGGTACTAACTACTAAGCCGTGCTGACCGGAGTTATGAAGGCAAAAAACGACAATAATGTTCTCAACTCACCCCCAAAAACAAAGAACTAGATATCAAAAGTAATGTCTTGGTCCATTGTTCTGTATATCTAATTGTCATTGTTTTTCCTTAAGTCACTGCCCTAGAAACCTTAATAGATTAGCTCATACTATTGCTAAGGCAGCAGTATGATATAACCATAAGCACCTAACAAAAAAAACAAAAAAGAAAAAAAAATATCAAAAGTAGCGGAACAATTGCAAATTGGAATTGACGAATAAATCATAAATCTAAATCAAGTCCATGACATGTACTAGGCTTTATTTTGGCTGGACCGAGTTTGTGAGGGGACATTTTATCCATTTAGTAAGTTTTGCTTGCGACGGGTCACAATTTGTGACGAATATTTTGTGAAATAAAATGGATATAAAAGGAGTTAGTGGAGAAAGGGGACCACATGAATAATGTTGCAGAGAGAGAAAAAGTGGGTATTTTGTGAGAGAAAACGGTATCCGTCACAAGCTTGCGACGGATAGTGCCGTTGCAAATAAGAATTTGTGTTATCCATTGAGGCACTGGAAAATGGAGGAGTTTATATCGTGCAAGTAAGGGACTTAATCAGTCCAGTACTCCACTGATTAGTTTCATAAGCTTCCTTATTTCACTGCGGATTTATTATTGACCGAGGCTCAAAAAGGCTTTTTCTATCGAGCGAAGCTGCAAGCCGAGATTGATACTCTTATGATGTGGAGAAGGTCTACAATGCTGCTTTTTGGGCCGGAAAATTATTAGAGCGCATCAAGGAAAAAGAGTTTTGACCTGTCTCTATTAGAGTGATCAAATGCGAGTTTGGGCTGGACATGGGTTAGACTCACTCATAATTTTTGGCCACAGACAAGTGGATTAGCGGGTTTGAGACGGGTTAGTTCGATAAGCCTTTGTATTTTTCGAAAAACAACTTGTCCATACCCGCTTATTTGGCGAGGATGAGCTAGGTTCAATGAACGAGACATCTCATAAACAACTCTACCACATCTTATAAGGGGCCTTATTCCTCTTCTACCTGTACTCATTTGAGTCATTTCAATTGGAACGGTACCCGTTTGGCAGCTTATACCCCGCTAACATCCCTAATAAGACGGAACGACTAAACAATATGCGACTATCTATCTCACTGGATAAGTCGTAAATCTTAGGATATGAAAAACGCGTTTGAGCCCACAAGATCAATTTTGCCCATTTGGGGTGACAAAATAGGCCCAAACATTTGGCCCGACCTGTCCTTATAAACAGGCTTATTTTGGGTCTTAGCCCGACCCAAGCCCGCATGGGCTCAGCCATGATCATCTCTACTACTTTAGTGTGATTCTTGATTCTAAGAAAGTAGGTGTAGTTTCAAAAATGGGGGTTTTGAAGACAATGCTCAATTACTCTTATCAGAGGTTCTCAGCCTCCATCTGCCTTTCCTTGCAGGTACTACTCATCTTTATCTTCACCTTTCTATCTTTATCATCAAGCATTTTTTTTCTGGGCTGTTTTTGATTTGGGTGATTAATTCTGCAGCACTAGCAACATTTTGTTTTTTAATCATATAGTAGACCTAAATTTGTGTTTCGTTACAACCTCACTGGTGTGTTTGGATACCAAAATACGGAGATTTTTATTAGGCTTGAAAAGGGAAACTGGTTCTGCCTATTCCTTCATACTCTCTTTGCTATCCGAACAAGGGATTTTGCATCTTCCCTCTCCCTCCTTCAAGCCTAAACAAAATACGAGGGAAATGCTGGGAAAGGAAAATATCTCTATAGTGATGAGATTTTGATTAGGATTGAAGGAGGGAAAATGGTTCTGCCTATTCCCCTCATACTCTCTTTGCTATCCGAACAAGGGATTTTGCATCTTCCCTCTCCCTCCTTCAAGCCTAATCAAAATACGAGGGAGATGGTGGGAAGCGAAAATATCTCCTATAGTGACCAGATTTCGATTAGGCTTGAAGGAGGGAAAATGGTTCTGCCTATTCCCCTCATACCCTCTTGCTATCCGAACAAGGGATTTTTTTTGTTTTTATGTGATGCTTGGTTGTGTATGGTATTTGTAGTGGATTCAAGAATTTATAGCGCATAAACTTGGTGATAGTCAAGATGTGTGATTGAGAAACTTAGCCTCTTTTCAGCTAAAACGAGCTGAATTGAATTAATTGGAGTAGAGCTTAATTGAACTAAATTAAGTGAAACTGAGGTGGAGTGAATTTAGCTGCATTAAAAGTTAATTTTGTGAAGAGATTAATTGAACGTAGTTGATTGAACGTAAATAAAACTTAACGGAATACACCCCAAGCAAAATTGAAAAGAACTGAAATTAAGTCAGAAAGAACAGAGCCTTAGTCATTTATGGAATTTGATTTTAGAGAAACCGGAGCAAAATCTGGGCAGTAGGACACAGGCCTTTGGCTCTTTGTTCCGTTGGAAGGGACCTTTAATTCATCATAATTTCTCGTTCTGCAATTTTTGTTATGTGTAACAATGATAGTTGCCAACAATATGTCCGTTTTCTGTACGTATCAGCTAGTTTAGTGGCTAAAGTCTTGTGAGGCGGTACTCATGACTTGGGTTACTAGGTTGAAATTTTGTCAGCATTAGAACCGTTTTTCTGCCTCCCTTTACTGCAAAAATGGAAAAAACACTACCTTGTTTTCTACCAGCTGTTTCTGATGGACCCTTGTGTAGTTCACTTTATGAGTAGAAAAGATAGTTTGGAGAAATAACTATTCCTTCCATTTTACCCGATATCATTCGGAAACAGATTTGAGTGCATCAATTAGCCATATAGTACCTCAATTTTCTGAAGTAGACTACCACTTCGAAAACCATGCATTTCCCATTGGTTACATTTCCTAAATGGTAATTTCTACACACCTTTTGATCTCAATATACAAACACAATATACTATCCTCAAAACTTCCTCTATCTAAAAACCCCATTTTTTTTACTGAATCAAAGCGTTCACAACTGGATGAATTTATAAGCAAATATTTGATTAACAGGCTTATCAAACTGCACTTTTTATTTTTTAATTATTAATTAAGGGGTTGTTCCAAACTCTTGGCAACCGAGGGAGTAACATGCTCACGAGGGCTATCTATCATCTGAAATTTCAGAAATACGTCTTTTTGGTTATGATTTTGGTTGAATTTGCTTTTCTCTTTTGTTTTTTTATCAAGTTCGTAATGAGTGCGGGCCTTATCTATTGGTTTCATATTACTGCCACTGCGTATCATGGGGAGGAAGGGGTACCATTAGTTTAAGATGTTTTTGACCCTTACTAGATATCTTATATTCTTATAGCATGTTTGTTTCTCTTCGCTTCAGCCTTCAACAGGTATCCAGTAGTGTATAAGGAGTATTAACTTTTTCATGGAGCGCAGGGTGAACGAAGAATGCTGTTCTTAACTACTTATTGAAATTGCTTAATTTAGAAAATGAACGGGGTAACATAATTTCCAAAAATTGTGCATCAATTGGCATAGGTCATAGCCTTGTTAGCTAAGACTATATGAATTCTACTACCATTATTCTAACGTTAGTTGCCTATCAGCAATCCTTCTCAGGTGAGCTCTCAGAGACGAGGGTTGCATACTACAGTATCATTAAGAATTTCATTCAAGGAAAACTCACTTATGTGTTCAGGACTGAGGGTCATGAGATGGCTCCATCCATTCCAGGTCAACAAGAAATGCTGCTTGTTCGTCAATTGCATTTCCTACCTTATGAAGAGTAATTTTCTGCCATTCTTAAATCATTCATATTCTGTTACTATAACCGAGATTAACCTGATGACTTTACTGGGTTTTTATGAATTTACTGTCAGTGACGAAGAGATTCCCGTTTGTTCATAGTAAGCACACCGTTAGGATTGTAGAACATAAGACTTAAGTGCATGTCTTACACTTATTGTATATAACCTGTTGGGCTAATATGACAACATTTGGACAAGTAACTTGAGTAATGGTTTCATGTGCTGTCGGATCGAAGGAGCTGAGGAGCACATGTTGAGAAGTTTACATATCCCACTTTTTACTTATGTTACATAATTATAAGTGTCCAACCCAGGCGTATTTCAAATGTCGGACGTATTTATTTTATAAAAACTCCCTATATTTTTATCTTAATATGGAATTCATGGGTCACACCGATGTTTAAGTTTTGAGTGTATATGGATAAGCGAGATTATATGAAGAGTCTAACGTATGTCATCGCCTAACCGTCATATACGTAGCTTTTTTTTCCCCCTAATGCATGGGTACTCGATGCAAATTCAGGAATTAGGTTCTAAAAAGCTACATGGATTCCTGCTACTCCTATTTTTGAATAGTTTAACAACTAGTGATTGTAGAAAACTAGAAATGCATAATTGGCATTTCTGTATTTCTACTCATAAATTAGATAAAATATGTTTTATCCTCTTTATATTGTTGTATTTTCCGTGGGCTGTCCATGAGGGAATATTCCAGTGTGATAGTTCAGTGAAATCACTTTCAGGAAGACAGTATTTGTTTGACATGAAAGAAGATAACTAGTTTTTCTGTTTTTAATTTTTCTGTGGCTGCTTTTTGAAGGAATTTCTTCATTGATTAATGTAACAAAGCATATTGTGATGATGATTGCTTTGTTTTAATTCTTTTTGCGTTTACATTCGTCCTTGACTTAAGACACCTTCTCCTTACTAAGCACGACAATGTAAACATCTTTTCCTTTATAATCATGGCATTTTATTTTTCTTTTCGCTTATTTCTTTACTGATTTCAGTCTCCGAAGAAAATTCAAACGGGTATTCGTTGGAGATGTAATTGTTTTTAAGGACCCATTGGATCCGGATAGGCATCTAGTGAGAAGGGTGGCTGCTGATGGAGGGTATGAAATGGCTACAACAGATGAAAAAGAAGATCCTTTCATTCTCGACGATGAAGAGTTTTGGGTTCTTTCTGACAACAAAGATCTTAAAAAAGGGGTAAGATTACGTTTCTTATCAGTTTATAGTGATAGACTACTAGTCAACCACTGCGGTTCTATCATTCCGTCTTAATCATTGCTTTGTTTTCCATTGACTAAGTTAGAAACACAATTTAACGCCCGCTTTACATCTCAAGGAAACTGTAAGCTATATGGTCTTACATTTAACTGAACGAGAAAATATAGCAGAAACATGAATCTTTTCCCAGTTTATCTTTTGTACATCTTCAACGTTTTTACAGTGTCAGCTAGTGCAAGTGTGATTAATTCTTTTCTTAGTAAGTTGCTAAGGTGGCTATGGCCCTATGCCCTGTATAATACATTTTTAGTGGGTTTTGTACGAGAAGGGTCTATGTGTGAGACTAATCCAAATACTTGTGTACAGTGTACTCAGTTCTTTACATGGTTAATCAATTAGCATTTTGGCTTTTCTTTCAGAAGTCTATTAAGAACTTCCGTGTATAACTCGCAATTGTTGCAGGAAGCCAAGGATAGTCGTGCCTTTGGTCCTATAACATTCAAAGATATTGTGGGCAGAGTTATATACAGAATGCAATCTGCTGAGGATCACGGCCCAATTGATAATAGGTTCGTCATTGTAACTCTGATTCCCCATTTTGTATGATTCCCCATTTTGTAGCCTGATAATATACAATTACAAACAAACGACTCCAATAATTGACCGTCTAATATTATGTTTTGTTGGTTGCTAAAGTGAGGAGAGCAAGCTGCAGGATGAAGCAGTTCTGGAGGTCGAATTGGACGTAGATGAGATGGCTGAGAGTTTGAAATCTTGAGCGTTGGTTCCATACCGTCTTCTTTCCCCGCACATGCGCCCAAGTCTTTGTGTGTGTAGTCACAATGAATGAACACACCTTATTTAATGTTGTTCAGCGAGTAGAATGTTTAGCTCACGTTGGACGTTCACTTAGCCTTTTCGTAGAACTGTGCAGCACAGCAAATAATGCACATCTGAATATTTGATGTTTCACATTTCTCATAAAACAAACTTGCAATAACAAGACTGTTAAAACATGATGACTATCCTGTACGTGGCTGTTACAAATTTTTTGATAGACCTTTAGGTGTGTTTGGATAAGAAAAACGGAGGGAAAGGGATGGGAGGGAGGAGGAGGGAAGAGAAAGGGAGGGGAGGGAAGGGGAAGGAAAATGAATTATGGTTGTTTGGATAACAAAATTGATGAGATGGAAATGGAATGGGAGGAAGGAGGGAGTTAGTATAATGGTGGGAGACCATCCAAGAAAATATGTGTTTTCATAACTAATTGAAGGATCAAATAAAGTTTTCTCTCCAAATCTTGCCTCCCATGAAAAGATTTTAGTTTGTCATTAGGGAGGGAAAGTAAATCCTCATTTCCTTCCCTCATTTCCTTCCCACCATAGATTGTATCCAAACAAAGGTAAATAAATCCCTCCCTTTCCCTCCCCTCCCTTTTCCTCCATTTCTCTCAATTCAAACACGCCCTCAAACTTTTTTTTTCTTTGACAGCAGTAAAAGTCCCATAAGTTACAGGGAGGCTTTTCAAGATTGTGAGCAATCTTGTTCAGATTTTTAGGGACAAAACTTATACTCATACAATGAAAAAGAGGTAAAAGAGCAAGAATGTCCAGAACAACGCCTTTTATCTTAATAGATAATGCCTCCAAATTCGTCATTTGGAAAATGAGTTGAAGGCAATCAGACGAGACGTCCAAATGTCGAATCCGGTTTGTAGATGCCCAAGATAAAACCTTTAAGATGCCCAAAGCTTCCGCCTGCAGAGGCGTCTTAGCAGTGGCGAATCTAGGATTTATGTAATGGGGTTGTTATAAAATTTAGGGATATTCTACCTGGTACCCCCGCGCCCTTAATTTTTTGATTTTTTACATGGTACTCCTACACTTTTTAAAACATGCATGTTATTCCTAATTGTTGTCATTATCACAAAGTATATTTTTAAACTTTATTTTCCGGCAATTAAACTTAGTTTTAGACATTAAATGATTACTTGGGCGCGTAAAAAAGTTTTTCATTTATCATCCCATGACGTAAACACTCTATTAGAATCAACATCCATCTTTGAACGTGATAATTTGGCAAGGGATAAATAATTTTCCTTCAATATTTAGCCTAATGTAGTACTTATGTCATGGCTAATAAATGACAAGTTTCCTTGCATGTTAAAGTCATCACTTAACGTTTAAAAATGAGTTTAATTGACTGAAAATAAAGTTTAGAGATATACTTAGTGAAAATGACAAAAACTAGGGGTACTATGTAAGTTTTAGAAAGCGTAGGGTACCATTTAGAAAGCCAGAAAATTGGGTGATACCATGTAAAATATAGAGATATGCAAAATTAAAAGCAAAAATTGTAGTTAAAGGGATTCGAACCCGGGTTGTCAGAAAATTGGGAGATACCAATATACCATGTAAAATATAGGGATATCTCTAGTTAAGGGAGCTCGAACCGGGATTGCTTAAGGGAAGGGGATTGGTTTTACAACTAAACAACGTAACTAAGATTTGTTTTGAAATATAAGCACACAAATTAGCATATATATTTTGTTTTTCGGGATTAATGGGGGTGAGGGGTTACCCCCATCACCCCTATAAATCCGCCCGTGCGTCTTAGCATTAAAACTTAACAAGTGGGTACCAAAAACAGAGCCATTCAGAGCATACACAATCCATCCCGCAGAAGCACTTAAATTAGGAAGCCAACTCGCATTCACTTTTACCCGGTAAGACGGACAAAAACCATTCCCCTTAACCAAAACATAAGGATGATAGTTCCGAATAGAACACTTATATAGTATCATTCTGAGGTCTTCCATCAGACGGATGGGGAATAATAGCCACTTTAGTGTCAACCGCCAACGCCTCAAATACCAAATCCTGAGACAATTTCTGCAATCTAAAGAAATAGGATGGCGAGAAGGAAATACCTGAAAAGATTACATTATTCCGGGAGCACCAAATACTCCATAAGTAAGACATGAACACGACGACAAAAGAGGGAGAATTCTTCCTATCAAGTAAACCAAAACTCTCCTTAGGTTCCTTTTCCCCATAAGAAGAGAACCACTCTCTTCTTCCACATATGTGATAGGAAGTTCCCGAATCTAACACCCAACTCTCCTTAGGTTCCTTGTCCCCATGAACCATTAAGAGTTCACCATCATCAACTTCTGCCATAACTGCAACCCCACCTCCACGAGTCTTTTTCAACTCCTTCAAATTTTCTTTTGCCTTAGGACACATAGTTTGTATATGACCTAACTCCCCGCAATAGAAGCAATTAATATTAGGATTGTGCTTTTTCCAACCGCCTTTTTTCTTGCCACTGTATTCACCCACAAAAGCTCCTCTAACACTCGAAGAGCCACCGCCTCCTTACTTCATCAACTTTTCAGACTCAAGCAAAACCACAACGGTCTCATCCAAGGTCAATGTTTTCTTCCCCACAAGTAAACTAGTGATAACCGTGTTATACTTTTTGGGAAGAGACGCCAACAACATTATTGCCTTGTCTTCTTCTTTGAATGTCTCATCCAAACTCGCCAATTGGGTGATCAAGCCATTGAACTTGTTTAAATGATCGATCCCTCAAATCTCCGTCATCTACCATCTCGAGCTCGAAAAGATCTTTCTTCAAGAATAGTTTATTAGCCAAGGATTTCGCATTATAAATGCTACATAACTTGGTCCACAACTCCTTTGGATTTGTCTCCTCTAACACACTATACTTGATTGCGGGTGCAAGGGCTAACCGAATAGTACTAACCGCGCGCAATTTCATGTCCTCCCATTTGAGAACTTGAACATCATTAGGCTTCTTGTCTTCAAGAGTCGCATACAACCCGTGTTGTATGAGAACATCTTTTATCATGCTTTGCCACAACGAGAAATTGTTTTTACCATTGAACAACTCCATCTCAAACTTTGTACCAAAACTTTTCTCCATCGAGTTGTAGCTCTGATACCAATTTGTTGGGGTTTTGGTACAAATAATATAAAGATGCAAAGACACAATATTTTGTTATGGAATTAACCACAACCCAACTTGTATTATTATTCAAACAATAAAAATAATACAATCAATTCTCCAACACTTAGCTACTAGCCAAGATTTCCAACTATGTTTAACTCGGGATATTAAGCATTACACTCTTGCTTTCCAACATGACTAGTGACCCTTATTTATATTATAAGATCCTAAGTCTAACTTACCTAACTACATTAAGAGTCTTTATTTCATTCAAAACTTAACTCCTAATTATTTACTACTAAGAACATCTAACATACAAACATAAATAATAGAAACCTAAACATAACTTAAAACATAAAGACTCTTATGTTACTAGCTGATTACTAATTTTGGGGTTAATTTCCCAACACATTGTTTAAAATTTTAGAGTAATTAGATCCGATTTTAGAGAGTAAGAGTTAATTTGATTATGATTAGGAAGAAGGGTATGATATGGAAATTTTGTGAAAAATTGTATGTGAAAGAGTAAAGTCCGTATGTAAAAAAGTAATTCCCTTTGTCTCAACAATTTTTTCCTAAATTAACTTGCCATTTTGGGGACAATACTGTATACCATCGCTCTATTACAAACACCACATATTACTATTTTTAGGTCAATGTATTATACACGTCTCTCTTGCGACTGATATATCCGTCGTAAAATTTTAATGGGTTAAATATTTACACTTCATTAGATAAAGACAAAGCATAAAAAATACCAAATAACTTGTCTTTTCTTACTCAAATGGATAATACTTAACCCGTCGCAAGTTTGCCACGAATATTCCTATCACAAATGAGAATTTGTGGTATTATACTATGTGATCTTCCCTCACTTCAAACTTAGTACGACTTTTTCGCTAAAATTTTTGCACCAACTTAATATTAGTTAGGATCCTTTGTTCCATTAATATTTACGGCGAATGTATCCTTTTTAAATTTAAAATAGATTAAATACGTAAGTGCAAAATTACGTATAAAGTTGCCTAAAAAATGTCAGAATAACTCAAGTCATTTTTAAGCAATTTCCTTGGTGAACCATAATACAATAACTAGGGTAATATCTGTGAAAATTCACGGGGTTGTTCAATTTCAAATTTTTTACACGAAACGGTCAATTTAAGAGACTAATAATTTATGCGGTGTATATATGTAATTAAATGCTTTAATAAAATAAATCAAAAAGTTTATATATAATTAAGATATATAAGAACAGTTTGACATTTAACGTTTTACTTGTAAGTTGAGAAAACGTTAAATATAATTAAAATAAGGGAAGTATTTACTTTCCATACACGAAAAGTAATTGTAAGTTAAAAGTTAATTAAAATATAAAAATTAAGAGCAAGTGCAATAGTGGTTTTTGCCTCGGATTTGTCAAATAAGAACTTTATAAATAAAGTTCTTATATTGGAGGTTACATTGGGATTGTGAAATAAATTGATGGTAGAGAGTTTAGTTGGAATGTAAATTAATATTGTATACCAATAAGATTAACATTTTTTTCACAATAGTTAATAATAAGAATAATTGATTAACTCTTTTATAATTATTAGGAGTTATTTCCAATGTAATTTAAAGGAGCTATTTTAGAGTTGATCATGGGCCGGACTTGATAAGGCTTGGGCTGAAATGTTAAAAACAACCCATGCATAGGGGTCGGGCCGGGTCGGGCCAAGTCGATGGGCCTTTTTCTTTAGCCCAAATCCAGCACTCGCGGGCTTAAATGAGCCCTCGGGCTAGATCGGGCTTTTTTGGCCCTTACGACTCGTGACACATTCAAAATGTGAAGACGCAAAAAGCGCACATTGAAAAACAATACAACACAATTCTAACATTCAAGATTACCACAAATAGGATTATACATCCAGATGTATATGAGCATCGTACATCTAACACAAATCTAATTGAGCTTAGATGTAATTCTTTTTGAGCTTTTAACAATTTTTTCTTGCACATTAATTTTTTAGTGTAAAAATTAAAAAATTTGGGTTTTATATGTATGTTTTTTGAGTTTTAATATAATGTTTTGATTTACAACTTTTTTATAAAGACGCTCAGATTCTTTTTCAAAAAGCTCGTAAAATATATATATAAGCTCAAGTTATTTGTTATAAAGCTCGAAATCTATTCTACCAGATGTATACATCTGGTTGTATAATCCTCTAATTGCAAGATTACCATACAACTAAAAAAGACTTGAAACAAACAATGATTTTGTCGTCAATACAATGCACTAAACGTAATTTTCTCTCTCCAAATTCTCTCTCTAAAAAACAAAACCTAAACCCTAATTCAACCTTTTGGGGGCTGCCGTCTACCTTTTTTGGTGGAGGTAAGCCCCAAATTTTCCGTTTTCGTTCTTCTTTAATTTTTTTTACGCTAATAACCTCTTGCCTCTCCTTTATTGGAGATTTGTTCTCACCTTTTGGTGAGTTTTGTCCTTATCTTTTGGTGAGTTTTGTCCTCATCTTTTGGTGAGATTTTCCCCTCTATTTGAGAGGTTCAAGAATTAAGTGGAAGATCGGCGCTTTCATTGTTGATCCTATGGAGATAAAACTGCTGTCAGATTGCTCGTTACAAACCTTTTGGTCAAAAGAACTTGATTCTTGTCAATGCCCTAGAAAATTTGGAGACCCTCTTGTGAAAAGCCGCAAAAGGCGATATGTTAGAGGATGTGCAGAAGCGTCTCATGAGCCCATCAAGTTTAGAAATTTTCTGTTGATCGAGAATTTAGTTTATTTGATTTTAATCGATTTGTATGCTGTTATTCTTGACATATGTTGTAACTACCATGAGACTTTTGATTAATGAAACGATTTTTCCCTTCAAAAAAAAAAAAAAAAAAAAAAGACTTGAAACAAAGTTTTAACAAATTGTAATCCACAATTCCAAGTAAAATGAACCCAGACTTATATGAAACATGAATATAAAACTTGGTCGTAGGCAGTAGTATATCTATAATCAATAGCTTTTGACTTTTTGCTTACTTATACAATGTACACAACTACACATTACGCAAATTATTAAAATTGGGCTCGGGTTTTGGGCTTTTTTGGGGCCGAGAGTTTAGCCCAAATCCAGCCTAAATTTTCCCATGGGCCGCATGGATCGGGCTTTGGGCTTTTTTGGGGACGAGAGTTTAGCCCAAGCCCGGGAAAAAGAGGATCGGGCCGGGTCAAGTTTTTGGGGCCTGGGCCATTTGATCAGCTCTAAGCTATTTCTATACGTACTTATTAAGAGTTGTTTCCAATAAAATTTAAAACAACTATTTCTATACGTAATAAAGAGTTATACAAATTAATATTTTGTAATTATTAGGTTTAGAGTTAGCAAGCCCATTTCTCTTATTTGTTTACTTGGTTGATTCTAATAGTTTGAATTGACAATAAGATGCCCAAATTTAATGAGAAGGCTTGAAATAGGTAATGCTGAAAATTAGTTGCGGCACATCAACATTTTAACATTCTTCTTTTATATATATATATATAATGATTGATTAAATAACGCTTCAATGTTTATTTCAAATAATCCTCCAATATAGATCGTAACATGATTTAGTCAAATAAAAATGTCCTAATTATTAGAGACTTAGAGTGTTGTTAACCTAAAACATAGTTCATTTGTTTTTGTCATTTGTTTACGTTTGGTTTGGACACAACTACTTAAAAAATAGGAGGGGCTATTTGTGATTCTGTTATTGAATGACAACTGTATCATTATAGATATGAATGATTAAAATACTCGCAAAAGACACCCCTAGTAATCTAGTATAGAAAAATAAATAAGTGCATGAGACAACCTAAAATAAAAATTACAAACAAATAACCAGAAGGAATGAAATATTAATCTAGGTCATCTAAGTTTCTTGATGTGTAAATTAGTCTTATAGTTTTGACGGGTTAAATTTATTGTGATTTTTTTAAAAAAAAATATAAGATGGTGAAAGAGTAAAATTAAAGGGCGGGGTAATTAATTTGTTGATGCCTATACTATATTAGTGTTATTTACGAAAAATTAATAACGAGGTTATTTTTATACTTTTATACGGAGTAATAATGTTAGTTATAAATCATCTCCCTAAATAAACAATGCAAATGAATAAATGAATTTTGGTTAAAGAGTTTATTAACAAAAAATAGTTTGTTTTGAAACTTATTACGTGAATTGAGTTATGTTGGATTGTAATTTTAATGTCAGATGCAACCGGCCTCTTGAGTGAGTCTGCAAAACAAAACAAATTATGGGAGTCTCAAATTCCCAATGGCATTAAGAATTACTCGTAGTATACTCTCTTTATTTTAGTTAACCGTTTATTTGCGGATCTAAGCTAATTATTTACCTTTATCTTTTTGAAATGACTTTGGTAAATAATTTGATCATATTCATTCAATTTAGTCCACTTCTCATCTAATAATTAGCTCTTAATTTTGTGTCAAAAGTGAAAGTAAACAAATGAGCAATGTAGAGGGAGTATATACCACTAAAGAAAATATTTTGCCACACCGGAGTTGCTCGAAACCAATTAAGAAAAAAATACCCCATTTCACGCAGACTCAAAAAAAAATGTGACCAATCATAAACCGATGAAAAATAGTATGAAAACTTGAAAAGTAAAAAAAGGGTAAGTAAATATAATCAAATAAGTACGATTGATTTTAATACATGCATAATATGAAAAAAAAACATTTTGAGCTGCAAATAATAATAATAGAGGTTTGAAAAATAAATAAAGGAATATGCTAAAATTATAAACCGTCTCACGATGGTACATTTAGAGATCATAAAGCTAAGTAACAAATTTTAACGTTAAGCCAAATTTTGTAATAAATTCCAATCCTATCTATTAAAGCAACAACCACATAGCCTATGTGGCGCTCTGTGGTTCAATGTTGACTTTTTAAACGGTAGTTGGATTTGCATGATTTCAGGACCCACTAACTATTCCGTAATTAATTGGCAATTTTATTATTCTGATTAAAAATTTGACACGCAAAAAGACAGTTTTAATGTTCATGTTCATTTACATTTACATAACATTAAATAAAATAAACTACGATAATTACAAATCTAATATATACATTAAAAATTATAACAAATAATAAAAAATTACAAACCATTGCTTATAATTACAAATTATTAACCTATACGGATAAAAAAACCGCGATATTATAGTAATAAAATATCATCTGTAAAAACTTTACCAAAATAGAAACATCTATCCGTGTCAATCGTACATCTAATAAGAATATGAGAATGCATGAAAAGAAGTAAACAGATTATTGACATAATTTTTTTCTATACAAGCAATAAATCATCACAAATTCTTATTTGTGACGGACATATCCGTCGCAAGTTTATTTGCGGCGGGTCAAATAATACCTATGTGTGAGAGATAAGACAAAAGTAGAGTAACTAGGTAGTAGCAAACTATTTTGTCTTAGCTACCAACATGGATAGATTTGACTGTCGCAAGCCTGTGATGGATATGTCCGTCACAAGAGAGACTTGCTGATAAACATAACCTGTAAAAAGACTTGATTATATAAAATATTTATTATGTAATCGGAGTATTTGACGAAAAAGGAACACCGCATATAAATACAAGTAATATTTTCAATAATCATTTTTAAATAATAAATATATCGACAATTAAGTGACGGGAAATTAAGAACATTACTAAATGTAAAATATATTTTTAAATGCGTTGCGTTATGGGTCGCATTCTTCCACGATGTGTAAATACTTCTAGAAATGTAAGACACATGTTCATTTAAGACGAGTTATATAAAAAGCGAGTCAAGTATTTCATATAAGACGTAAATAATATACATTAAGGTACTAAGATTAGCAAAATGTGTTTGTCCCATGACTCCCATCTAAGTAAGTGGTGCTTATTAACCCGTTTTATTTCTTTTTACAAATATATCCATCATAAGAAATATCTATTCGATCTTGAATATCATTTGAAATGTCATCAATTAACTTTGCATCTATAGGTAAACTTTAAACTAATAAAGGTTCAATTTAAGACGAGTAGATATGTCGTAAGTTTAAAACGGATATATGCATTTTTAAAAAAACTACTCAACGTATAGAATTTTATTTTAAAGCAACAAATATCGCTTGTGACGGTATATCCGTCATAGGCTTGCAATGGGTCAATATTATCCATATTGGTAAATAAGATAAAACAAAATGCTACTCCCTAGGTACTTAGCTTTTCTCTCATCTCCTTATATGAGTATTACTTAATCCGTCGCAAGCTTGTCACGGATATGTCCGTCACAAATGAGAATTTGTGATTTGAAAGATCATCAATTATTTGAGTTTGAAGCTTTGCATTTAAGTTTCATTGAAAACGGATATATCTATCACAAGCTGAAGACATGTCAAATAATATCAATTTGATAGATAAGACAAAAGCAAATTGCCTAGGAAATAACATTATGCTTTTGTCTTATCTAACAACTTGGTTAATATTTCACCCGTTTTCAACTTATGACGAATATGTTCATCTTCAGTGAGAATTTGTGCTATAGGAAAGCTTTAAAGATTTGTATTAAAAGCATCTATTTATGAAAGATTGTGTCAAAATCAAGGATGTTATTTGAAAGGTCCTCAATTAAATGAGTCTAAATCTTGCATTTAAATGGAAGCTTTAAACAAATACGGTGTACCTGTTTAATTTAAGACGGATATATATTTGTTAAGCTTAAAACAGATATATTCGTTTTAAATAAGACCTACGTGACATCTATTTTGCGATAATGTTATTTGAAACGACATCCATTAAATGAGTTTGAAACTTTGCATTTATAGGAAAGTCTTAAAGTAATAGCGGTTTTTATTTAAGATGGTTATATCCGTCTTAACCTTAACCTCGTGCAACAAAATTAGTCAATAATAATTTGATTAGAAACATGATTTAACATCAAGTAGACTTATGTTAGAAAATGTATATTTTAAATAATATATTGAATTTTATACAAAACATAATTATTA
Organism: Silene conica; assembly: GCA_029255685.2. NCBI lineage: Eukaryota > Viridiplantae > Streptophyta > Magnoliopsida > Caryophyllales > Caryophyllaceae > Silene > Silene conica. Next base: position 9,025,110 of record CM055319.2, read on the forward strand.
GTTCTCCTGATAATAACAAAATTTGAAATAATAAACCCGTGCAATTTGCACGGGTTTAAAACTAGTTAAAATTATAACCAAAGAACATATAAATTGTTTCCACTCTACATTTATTTTCAATGTCCAACAAAAACAACTAATTTCTCAAATATCAAATTATGCAGTTACTCTCTTTTAATACAAACATTTAAATAAAGAGACTATGGAGTCGTTTGATTGCATGTAAAAATTCGTATTGCCTAGAAAGTCGTAAAACACATGATTTTAAAATTCACGTGAATTATGGAGGGAGTGCAAATTCATGGGAAGTACAAATTCACATGAATTGGGGGTAACCAAACAAGAGATCAATTTAGCAATTCACGTAAATTTAAATTGCTACGTTCTTTAGTGGGTAACCAAACGACCCCTATATATCTTTTAATTTATTTAAATTTATTCCACAATAATTTTAGAGAGACCGTCTCTCAATAACCAGAGACCTCTGACATAATAATTATAATTTCTCATATTATATCTTCTACTAATTTAATAAAAGACAATTTCTTACGAAACCTACATATTTTATTTTTCCCATTATCCAACGTCTTTTATATTTTAGACAAATATACTCTCTGAAATGTGTCCTCAATTTCAACCTGTAAGGCTAGAATACCAAGGCTTTTTTTCCCGTGCAATCCATGATGCTTGCCCTTTTTGGTGCAGCACTACATAGTACTTCCTCCATTTTAATCGAAATAGCCAATTTGTTTTATTCACGTTTGTCAACGCACGTTTTGCGTGCTTTATATCTTTAACTACGTATTTGTAAAAATTATAAAAGTTATATATTTTCAATGTACTCGTAAAGACGAATTAAACAAGACCCCACATGAATATATTTTTTCTTATGTATTGAGAAAAAATTGAGATTGAAAATTGATTAGTGAATAGTGTAAAAAAAACAAATTGACTATCTATATCTATATATAATATAAAAAGGCTAAACAAAGCACCACATTTCACCATTTCACTTTTGAGTAATTCTAGCAAGCCACATCATCATTATTTAAAAAAAAAAAAAAAAAAAAAAAAACTAATGAATTTACAAGCATTAAATGTATATCATGTTTTTAAATACCATAACATCATTATTTAAAAAATAAAAAATAAAAAAACTAATGAATTTACAAGCATTTAATGCATACCAAGTTTTTAAATAGCATAATAACGAATAAAGTTTAGACTCTTAATTTTTAATAAATTTAACAGCAATTAATAAATTTAAATTTATGTGTTTATTGTTAGAATAAGTTAATCCCCAAATAAAAAAACACATCACTTTAAATTTACTTCATGCAACTATTTTGTTTTGCTATAAAATTGTATTAAAAGTCTAACTTAAAAAATGTGACATGACAAGTTTAATTGTGGCGTGACAACTTTTATTTGACATTCTAAAAAAAGTGACATGGATTACCAATTTAAGAAAATTAAAAAAATACAGTATAAGTTAAAAAAATTTAAAAAATAGAAAGTATAAAACAAAAAGAAACTGTAATTGATCTCCTCTCATAGTTTACCTTATTTATTTATCCATTATTTCCTTTATTAATGAAATGATCTTTTAACTTTTCTTTCCTCATTATTATATATATTCTTTATTTATGTACCATATTTTCCTTTGATTCATAAAATTTTGAGAGAATTAGTAATAAAAATTTTCGTATATATGTCGAAATTAGGAGGTTTTTAATTGCATATGGAGTAGAAAATAAATTTCAATGCAATTTGTTCATATATGGAAGGGTGACTTTTTTAATGGAGTAGAAAATAAATTTCAATGCAATTTTTAGATGGTCGTTTCAAAACAACCAAGTTATTCACATTTTGGTTTGTCTGTGCTCCTGAATCAAAAATTGAATTGTATTAAACATTTATTTTAAAATACCGCTCCCTCGGTCGTGTTCGTTTTAAACAAATGATTGAGAGAGAGTGAATGCTCCGTATAAGTTATTCACAAATTAAACACTTAAACACAGTAAATTATTAATAATCCCGTGATTTTCACGGGCTCCAAAACTAGTTTAGATTAAAATGGAGGAAGTACATACTGCATGGCAAACTCCACCATTTTGGGATTCCCCTCACTTTTTCGTGCAACACTACGTATTGCGTGCTCTATCAGGGCTATCACAAAATCCACCATTTTTGAAATATTATTTAGGGTTTTTTGTCTAACACCACCTTTAAAAAACTTTTTCTTCCAAACACCACCTTTAAAAAAATAATTTGTCAAACACCACTTTTTGGCCAAAGTTTCAGCGTTTGTGATGGGCTGACTTTCAGTCGATGTATGAGATAGCAAATGAGGTCGGTTTAGAGTGTTCTTGAACTCGTTGGAAATGTGGGAGTACAGGCTTTCCAACGGCTGTCAACACGGTGGTCAAAAGTGTTCTTATGTGGGTTAGATTTATGTGTAAAGTAAGGTTGGTTAGAGAAATAGTTAGAAATTTGGGTTTAAAACGAGTTGTTAGAGGGGTTTTCAAGGGTCTTTAAATGAGGTTACGATGTTTGGTTTGGTTTGAAATTTGGTATGTAGATTGAGAGGAGGGCAAGATATGTCACAGTTGTGTTCACTGTGGTGGTCGTTGGTGCAAGTGGTGGTTCAACGGGAGTGAATTGACCCACGAAAAATCCTACTTCAACTTACATTAACCCTATGTGACTAGCCTTACTTTACACATAAATCTACCCAACATAAGAACACTTTTGACCACCGTGTTGACAGCCGTTGGAAAGCCTATACTCCCACCTTTCCAACGAGTTCAAGAACACTCTAAACCGCGCGACCTCGTTTGCTATCTCAAACATCGACTGAAAGTCAGCCCATCACAAACGCTAAAACTTTGGCCAAAAAGTGGTGTTTGACAAAAAAAATTTTATTAAAGGTGGTGTTTGACAAATTATTTTTTTAAAGGTGGTGTTTGGAAGAAAAAGTTTTTTAAAGGTGGTGTTAGACAAAAAACCCTATTATTTATGATCTCCCCTCACTTTAATTTCCTCATTCATTTTCCGTCAATAGCTTAATTTTTCAAAAAAAAATATAATAAGTGTAAACTATTTACTTAAATAGAGGAAAACTACTACTCTCTCTGTTCCGTTGATATGTTTACGCTTCCTTTATTTTATGAGGAGAAATAAATGAAGTATACATATGACTAAGACGGAAGGAGTAACATTTTAAGATTTCATCACTTTAAATTACTCATTTTTTTCAATGTTTCTTTTCGTTCTACATTTGTTATCGATGATATTGTTTTGTTACGAACCAGATGAAAAATATAATGAATGATATTACCTTGTAATAAGTTTAATAAGTTTAGCTAAAACAATTTTTAAAATAAGTTCCATTTCAAACCGCAATAAGGATTGATCAATAGTCTCAATATAAAAAAGAATTAGAGAGAGACTTACGTTAAACAAATTCACAAATTAGAGAGAGACTCTCTTTATCCCGATTATTTGTTTAGCTATTGTATTTTTCGCATATTTTTATGTAAAACGTCAATTCTTTCGTCTATATTAACATTATGTCGTAGTATTTGTCTCTTTTAAAATTTAAGACAAATATTTCAATCATCTTAATTAAGCAAGACTTATTGTTGTATTTTTGGACGCCACATTATTTATTTATTCACTTTTTTTATATAAATTATGTTTTTTATGGGTTTGTAATTTGGTTATCAATTTATCAGAAATTCTCGATTCTCAATAAGACGAAAGTATCTAATACTCCCTCGATCTATGTATACTTTACGTTTATTTTATTTTAAATGGAGATTTTAAAACAATCGAAAACTATTATCCGATAAAAAGATACTCCGCATCTATCTCAACGACAATTTGTGCAAATGAGGGAAACTCAATAATGTTCCGTTCAAGTAAGACCATCCCCAAGCAAGGTCAATTGCAAGGTCAATTGCTTGCTTGGGTCAAGTTAATTACAATTAGTAGCATATTAGTATTGACCCATGAGAGTTGAGGGTCAATTTGTGACCCAAGGGAGAGAAAATTGACTCAACTATTGACCCATGATGTGTAACATTGTCATTGGCCGGTTACAAATTAAAAAAAGAAAAAAAAGAAAAGATAAAGTATTAAAATATGTGAAAACATGAAAGGCTGTCACTTTTCCTCACTTTTCCTGCCATTTCTGTTCAGTGTTCACTGTTCACTGCCACTCCTTGACAGGCTGTTGAAAACGCGTAGAAATCCAACATTCAACCACCTGCAACATTAAATACAAAATTTACTATAAAATATCAGTTTTTCTTAAATAAAATTACTGACTTGTTTTCTTAAAAAAAAATTTACTGTCTTACAAAAATTCACTGTCTTTGAACAAAAACTACTGTCTTTCCCAAAAAAAATATTACTGTCTTCATTTCCTTAAAGTAAAAAAACCACACTTATTATATTTTCTAATTTTTTTATACAATATGGATTTAAATGATTTTGATTATTCAAGTTATGCAAATGACAATACTACATCATTTCAAAACACTCAAAATATCGATCTAAATCAAAGTACTCCAATTCCTACGTTTACGGAATTAGTTTCGGGTAATCGAAATTATCAAAATTTGGATATATTTGGAAATCCGATTTTGTTGTCCCAACTCCCTACTCAAGATTTTGTAGAGGAGACCCCTATTTTTTGTGCTACAAAAACCAAAAAATCAATACCATTAAAAAAAAAACAGTCCACGACAATTGGGGAGGGTAAAAATTGGTCCGAAAAGGAGGATGAAGCGCTTATGTCCGCTTGGTGTTTACATACAACCAACTCAATATTTTACCAAAAAAAAAAAATACAACCAACTCAATAGTTGGGAAAAACCAAAGATCAATCACAATATGGAGCAAGGTTCACGAGTTGTATGAACAAGCTCGGACGGAAAATCAAAATCAAAATAATATTGGGATAAGGAGTCTTGAGGGAATGAAAAACCGTGTTAAACGTCTCAATATGTTAGTCAACAAATGGATCGGTTGCTACTCTAAAGTTTTGAGTAGACCACCCGCAAGCGGCACTAACATCGAAGACGACATTGAATTAGCTCAACAATTATTTCGCAAGGATAACGACGGTAATGAATTTGTTGAATTTCATGTTTATAATAAAATAATGAGTAAATACCCAAAATGGAGCTTAAATAATTTTCAGAAAGATTCAAGTGTAAACATTTGTTCGGTAAATTGATGCTTATATTTCAGAGATGAACTAAGAAAAATATCAACAATAGAAAGGTAAATTAAGGACCTGTACTCCCAGATTCGCTACATAGCCGAGTAGGTATCCAACAGGCATCCCAAATGCATAATATCAACCCAAGTTGATTACTGTACTCCCAGTAATTAATTATTTCACTCTGCATAATTAAGCTTAAGCATCAGTAATTATTTCAAGCAACATTACCAAAAACTAACTCTGGGGGAAAACTAAATTAAACAGCAGAAGGGGAAGGGGGAAAACTAAACTAAATTATTTCAAGCAACATTACGAATAACACGCATTTTCCGATGAACAGGACTTCCATTAGATCCCACTAAAACGTGTACCTGCATGTGTAGATCGAAGACGGACCTTGAACTCATACATTCTGAAGTGATGACAGGAGAAGGGGGGAGAGATCTGTCAAGCCGGCCAGAGTGAGGGGCCGCTGGCGCTGCCTCTGGCGGTGGTTTCGATGTAGGAGGTGGTGGCGGGTGTTAGTGGTAGATGTTGATGGTGGATTTAGGGGATTGTTGTGGTGGGTGATAGAAGGTAGTAGGGAAAGGGTATGGCCTTGGGGGACTTGGGAATCAATCTGGAGGAGTTTAGGGTAATCCAATACTGAGTTTTGGGTAATCCAATAATTGTAGTAATCCAATAATTGTAGTAATGGACTAGGGATTGGGTAATCCAATAATTGTAGTAATCCAATACTGAGATTTGGTTTTCAAATAATATTGGTTTTCAAATAAATACCCCTTAAATAAATTAACATCCGTTGAAGCAAATCGATGAAACGTAAATAAATGGACATTGGTTTTCAAATAATCGAGGTTAATAACTATGAATATAACTATTGTTTAAAAAAATAAATACCAGTAAAATTTATTGGACATGTTGTATTGTGTCGGTAAATTCAGACGGACTTTCTAAGACACGGAAACTAAGACGGAATTACCTACACACGAAATATAGCCGTTACATCGGAATATAGCCGTTGGTTTGATTGTAGCCATTAGATTAGAAATATAGTCGTTGAAATAAATGTAGCCATTAGATTAAAAATATAGCCGTTACACTTCAAACCTTATATATACCCGATGTAGTTGTTGTTTTATAACTCACACAATCCTTCTTTAATAATTCATCAATATTATACAAACACAATAAATATTATTACAATGTCCGAGTCAAATTTCAATTCGTCAAATGACGATGTTGTCGATCAAAACAGGCTTTCCGATTACCAATGGGAAGCCGAAGCCGATGAACAATCAGAGGCTATGCAAAACCTTATAGCCCAACGTATGAATGAACACGTGAATAGAAGAATCCGTCAACAAAGTCACCCTCCTAGACGTCGTAGGAGAAACATTGAGAGAAATCGTGAAGAAGGTCATAACCAATTATACAATGACTACTTCATGAATCCAGTCTATCCCGAAGAGCTATTTCGCCGCAGATTTCGCATGAAAAAACATCTATTCATGCGTATAGTTAATGCCCTGTCCGCCAATAATCGTTTCTTCCAACAAAGAGTCGGCGGTAATGAGAGAGCTAGTTTCTCACCATTACAAAGGTGCACGGCTGCTTTAAGAGTTTTGGCATATGGTACGTCTACTGATTCAGTAGATGAGTATTTGCGTATGAGCGATACAGCAGTAAGAGACTCTCTCAAAGCGTTCGTCGAAGGTATAATCAGTTGTTTTGGGGAGGAGTATCTACGTAGGCCGAACGCTCAAGATTTAGGAAGGTTGCTGCATATGGGGCAAGCTCGTGGATTTCCTGGTATGTTGGGTAGCATTGACTGCATGCACTGGGAGTGGAAAAATTGTCCCACGGCATGGGCGGGACATTATGCCGGGAGAAGTTCAAAGCCGACAATTGTTTTGGAAGCGGTCGCTTCGTACGACTTGTGGATATGGCATGCCTTCTTCGGTACACCAGGTTCGCTCAATGATATTAATGTTCTTCAACGTTCTCCACTATTTAATGACGTTTTAGAAGAATCTGCTCCTCCTGTTAATTTTACGGTTAATGGTACGGAGTATAATAAGGGATATTATCTTGCTGATGGTATATATCCGGGTTGGGCAACATTTGTAAAAACAATTAGTGCGCCACAAATTCAACAACATAAGTTATTTGCACGACGACAAGAGAGTTGTCGAAAAGATGTCGAACGTGCTTTCGGTGTCTTACAAGCTCGTTTTGCTTTCATCAAGCGTCCTTGTCTTCTGTGGGATCCAGCTTCAATGGGAAACGTCCTTATGACATGTATTATTATGCATAACATGATAGTTGAAGATGAAAGAGATACCTATCTTAACTATGAAAACATAATCGCTGAGTTCCAAGAAGATACTCTGACCTCAGCTAATGATGATCCGTATGAATATCATCATCTTAGAAGATCGCCTCAAGAACAATTCATAGAAATTCATGGCGAGATTCGTGATCGGGCCACTCATATCGCTCTAAAAAATGATCTCATTCAACATATTTGGCAAAACTTCCGTAACTAGAATAGTTTCGATCGTCTATTATATTTCGTAGTACTTTGAATATTTTAATATCATGTATTATTGTTTTTTTTATGCATGTTTGTTTTTAAAATTATGTATCCGGTTCTTTTATTGTCAATGAAATCATCTTTTCAATTTTTTAAATTTTAACATTTTTATTTATTACTTTTTTCAAAAAATGTACTCCAAAAATTTAATATTTAACATATTGTGATCCTATTTATTTTATAAAGTAAAAAATTTAACATATGGTAAATATGTTAAATATTAATTGAAAAAAGTAAGGAGAGATGTTTTGGTGGAGTAGAAAAGGTGGAAAATGATTGGGAATGTTGGAAAGTGGGAAATGATTGGGAATGTTGGAAAGTGGAAAATGATTGGGTTAGTGACCTAGGTCGTGACCTTCTGCTTGGGAGGGTAAAAGAGGGTCAATGTCAATAAGGTGAGATTAAGGGATAATACGTTATTGACTCGATTAAATCGACCTTTTGCTTGGGGATGGTCTAATAAAGAGGAGTCACTGGCCGCGCAAAATAAAGCTGCAAGTCAGTAGAAAGTAGCCATTTGGGCACAACACTATATACCTGCATTGCTCTATTACAAACACCACATATTACCATTTTTAGCTCAATGTATTAGAGCATGTGCATTGAAGAGGATGTTTTTATCCTCTTTTTTTTCTCTTTTTCACTAACTTTTTGACACCTCATATTCTCTTTCCTCCAAATCATTTTCCACTATCTTCATCCTCCTCCTCTCCCTCTTTTATTTTTTTCTCTACATCAAAAAGGATCCTCCTTTACTTCCTCTTTCATATTTTAATCTCTTTCATATTTTAATTACTTTTTAATAATAATTATGTAAAATAAAAACCAAATGCACTAATTTCATAGGGTGGTGGGCACTTGGGCCAAGGTTGTACTTCCTCTAAAAATAGAGGAAGTCTTCCTCTTCCTCTTTCAAAGAGGATGTGGAAATTAATCCTACATTGAAGAGGATGTCCTCTTTAAAGAGAGAAGGTGCTAAGAGGATCCACCATCCTCTTCAATGTGGGTGCTCTTATACTCTACGATCTTCCCCTCACTTCAAAATTACGACTTTTTCACTCTAATTTTTCATTAATCGTATCTATATTAATACAGAAATATTTAAAGAGTTTTGGTGAATCCACGTCATACATCCACATTTGATTTTTTATTTTTAAGTCATCTATGGTGGCAGTGGCGGACCTAGGATTTTTGGTAAGGGGGGCACAAAAAAATTTTGACGCGTTATCTAAGAAAATATTTTTATATTTTAAATTTTGTTTTCCTATATTAAATAATATTTAAGTAAAAATTGGGAAAAATTGGATTTATAGATATTTTTTTTCAAAAATAACGTTTTCTCTAAAATACTACAAAGTATATATAAAAATAATGACTTAAAGTTGTAGAATATAATAAATTTTGGTACAAAATTTAACAATAAATACAAGTGGTTTAATGGTATTAAACTTCCAATATAATCTAAAAGTCGTGGGTTCAAATCTTATATTACGCAATTTTTGCACATATATTTGAAAGAGGTAATTTGGACTAAGGCCCAAAAAATTTATCAATATAATCTAGCTATGGGGAATCAAACCTGCATCACTAAGATAGAAATTGACACCTCTACCAATTAAGCCACGATAACTATATGTTTATATTGGAGACTTATAAAAATTCATTTCGAAAATTTCATGGGGGGCACGTGCCCACCCCGACACCGCCTAAATCCGCCCCTGTATGGTGGAACCAACAACAAAGTTTATTTAATTACTTTCAAGTAACGACTGCGTATGTTTATTACCGTTGTGTAAATTTTACTTTCTATGTTTAATTTATTTTGTAAACCATAATTTTTACTTAAACGATTATATATATAACGTCAACTTTTATATTATATACTAAAATTTAAATTTTATCTATATAAACCAAAAACATTTCAAGCATTCCCCGTAAACCACATCATCACATGCATGTTTTTATTTTTATTCTTTTTAAGTAAATGTGAGACCTATCGAAAAAAATTGGAATTATTTGCTGAAAAGTGTCAGTGTTTAAAAGGTAAATGTTAAAGTTTATGTTTTTTACACGGAAATATTAGTGAATAACAACGGATAATGAATAATTTAACACGTAAATAATTCAGCACAAAGTTTTACTAATAAATTACAATAAACAAAATCAATTGTTAAAAAATCAGTCCAAATTTTTACTGCAATAATAAATTACAACAATAATTAAAATAAAGTATGAAAAAAATTCATCAACTATAATACTAAAAAGATAAAACAAAATTTTAAAAAAGAATACAATAATACAAATTAGTTCTATAAACACAAAAAAAATTATTATAAATTTTTTCGAAATATATTATTGCATAATTTTGAAATAATGACACGTGATCGACTTACAAAGTACAAAAAACTCATTTAATTAAAGTATACAATGAAAAAAAACAACTCAACAAATTAATGTTTTAACATAGTTACAAAATGAACCAAAGTATGGCAGTAGATAACACAACAGACAAATAAGCAAGCATCATTAATTTCCAACCATGATGTAAAATGAAATAGGAATTTGAACAAAATTAAAAGATAAGAACATTATTTAACTAATTAAAGATACAGATTTTAACAAAGAAAAACATTTTTTTTAAACAAATAGAAACGTAAAATATATAAATGCATTGGCTCTTTGATGAAAAAAATGGGCAATAAGAGCATCTCCAATGGTTGAGCAAAAGGACTTGCTTGCAAATTATAAAAGTTTCAAGCTAGTTGCTTGACCATTGGAGAACTTCATATCAACTAGCTTAGTTTGAGCAACTAGCTCCATGGAGCTAGTAGCTCAAATGGCCCCACAAAGAGATATGTGCCAATTAGATAAATGTGTCTACATAACATTTAAGCAACAACTCATATAACTTAACCATTGGAGCAACATGTAGCTTAAAAGTGTTGTACCTCAAAAATGTGATGTGGCAAAGGTAAGCTAGTACCAACTAGCTTACCATAGGAGATGCTCTAATTAGTAAATTTTGATATACTAAAGTGATTGCTCACAAAGTACAAAAAACTTTATGACAGATAAGGATTTGTCTTCCAAGAACAGTTCTAAATCAAGGAAAACTTGATGTATTGATATAAAAAATTACAATCAAGTGAGGCGTGGAGGGTGTGATTTTTGATAATAATATGCTTTTGTCTAATACAAAATCTAATATTGTTTACAAGGAATATTTTCAATATGTAAATTTTTAAGAGTACTTATATACTTTGTAACGACTAATAACTAATATTTGATTCTGCTTATATCTAAAGTTGTTGAATTACAAATATTCAATCATGTGCATTTATTAAACATCTTAAAAAACTACTTGATGATAGTAGGTCAGAGTATTAGTTAATATATTTTTAATATTAAATTTTTAAAACAACCTGTGCAAAAATGCACGGGTTCAAATTCTTTGAACAAAATGTTTGACAAACGATCGTTTATGACAAACAATCGTTTATGTTTTAAGAGTACTTATAAAAATTGATTTATTATGACAAACGATCGTTTATGTTTTTCATTCTGTTCAAAGTAAAAAATGGGATAGAGGGTTTCCTAACTAATATTAAACTAGTTTGTCATAATAAATCAATTTTTAAAATAAGTTTCATTCGTTTGTCATAATAAATCAATTTTTAAAATAAGTTTCATTTAAAACCACAATAAAAAAAACCCAATGATAGGCTCAATATATTATTTTTTTTAGAGAGAAACATAACTCTCGAGAACTTCCGTCGACAATAATTTAAGTGAATTAGCGGGAGCAACTAGCAAGAATTTTGAGTCACCCACCCCCTCATTTTTTACCTATTATATTTTCAAAAATTATTATTTACATGGATGCGTCTTTTTTAAATTTTAAAATAGATCAAATACGAAGTTATTTTCTAAAATAGGCGATTTTCAACAATTAATTAACGAAATAAGTTACTTTTCAAATTTATTATTATTTTCGTTAATCTAGGTCATCTAAGTTTCATTATGTGTAAATTAGTCTTATAGTTTTGACTAGTTAAATTTATTGTGATTTTTAAAAAAAAAAATATAAGATGGCGAAAGAGTAAAATTAAAGGGCGGAGTAATTAATTTGTTGATGCCTATGCTATATTAGTGATATTTACGAAAAAAATCCTGTAATAATGAGAATATTTAAATAATTTTATAATTTTATACAGAGTAATAATGTTAGTTATAAATAATCTCCCTAAATAAACAAGGCATGTGGATAAATGGATTTTGGATCCAGGGTTTATTAACAAAAAATAGTTTGTTTTGAAACTTATTACGTGAATTCAGTTTTATGTTGGATTGTAGTTTTAATGTTAGATGCAACCGGCCTCTTGAGTGAGTCTGCAAAACAAAACAAATTATGGGAGTCTCAAATTCCCAATGACATTAAGAATTACTCGTAGTATACTCTCTTTATTTTAGCTAACGGTTTATTTGCGGATCTAAGATGGCATTAAGAATTACTCATACTATATTCTCTTCATTTTAATTAACTGTTTATTTACGGATCTCAGTCAATTATTTACCTTTATTTTTTTTGAAATGTCTTTTATATATAGGTAATTGATCCTACATATAATTTAGTCCACTTCTAATCTAATAATTAACTTTTAATTTGGTGTCAAAAATAAAAGTAAACAATGAGCAATGCAAATGGAGTATATATACGGATATACTACTAAAGAAAATATTTTATCAGTGTAGTTGCTCGAAACCAATTTTCACATACGAACATTACTTTTTCACATACACTTTTTCATAAACTTTCCACATGATACCCTTATTCTAAACCTAATCAAACTAACTTTCATATATACCTTTTTTTTCTTAAAATCGAATTTAGTTTGTACTATAAACTTGAATAATCGATTACAATTCTCCAATTAGTGAATTAATTTTATTGTATAACATATTAATATCTTCCGCTGAATTATTAGGGTTTGTCATTTAGTGAAATTAATTGTTTACTTGTTTATTAATTTTTATCAATGGCGTGGACTGGTACTTTTGGGTGCGGACGGTGCTTTTAAATGGTGTGCAGTGATTAGTGGGTGCTGTATGAGGGTGGTATGTGAGGGTGGTGGCGTGGTGCGTAAGGTTCGTCCGTGTGGTTGCTGGGTTAACATAAATATTTGAAGAAATTGAAAAACGGCAGTAAGTACAAATATATGAAGCACTTCATCAATTGACAAAGAGGGTACTGTAACAATTATCCAAGCAAGTTAAGTAAATCCCGAATCATCCGTGCACCTTCCGGATTAAGCTGTGAGATTGAGTTCTACTCCTACAGACAGACAGATTGGCGCCCTCTGATCCAAATTGCTCATAACAAATTCGATTTTAGTATTAATTGCTCATATCGACCAAATTTAACTCCTTATTGATTACTAACGGAATTGAACAAATATTCACTTTGTCATAATTCGTAAATCTTGTTCAAACTTAAAGATGAATGATCAAATTATTGCAGGGTGGCCGGAGCAAGGAAAGTGTGTTGAACGAAAGTGGTGTTATTGGTGAAGGGAGATGAGGAAAGGGAGAAAATAATTAATTGGGGAGAAAACCAAAAAATAACAAGGGTAAAAGTGTAAAAGACGTATGTGAAAAAGTAAAATCCGTATGTGAAAAAGCACATCCCTTAAGAAAATATAACTCATTCCAAGCTAGACTCAAAAATTGTGACCAATCATAAACTGCTTGGAAATGGTATGAAAAGTTAAAAGGATATGTAAGTATATATAATCAAATAAGTAGGATTGTTTTTAATACACGTATTAAAGCAGACATTATGAGTTGCAATTAATAATAAAAGAGGTTTGAAAAATAAATAAAAGAATATGCTAAAATTATAAAACCGTCTCACGATAGTATATTGAGATATCATTAAGCTAAGGTAACAGATTTTAACGTTAAACCTAATTTTGTAATAAGTTCCAATTAAAATTATAACTAAAGTACATATAAATTGTTTCCACTCTACATTTATTTTCAATCCCCAACAAAGATGAAAATATTGAAAAAATAACTAATTTCTCAAATACTAGTCTTATGCCCGTGCAAATTGCACGGGCTTGTATTTTAAAATATTGTAAAAAAAATATCGTTAATATAAGCTATTTTTTTAAATAAGGTCATATTTTACCAAGTTAGTGTGGTACAATATATGGAGATGGTTTTTAAAATAGGGTAACAAAAAAAACATTTGCTTTTAGTCATATATTATAGCATAAAACAAAATAAGAAAAATTTAAACAGAAGAAAAACAACACAATGAGCAGTAATGATGTATAATCATAATTACAATTGTACTATAATTTCTCGAAATTGGACGTACGTTTTTTATCACCGCAAATAAGAATCTTTAGTCCCTTTTGCTTGTGACTCTCGAAATGGCTACATAGTGCTGACCGTATATAAACACTGACTTAGGAAGATATTAAGAAAATTCAAATGGACGACATTATTCTATGTGAATTACAAAAATGCCAACATAAGACAATATAAACCCGTGTAATTGTTTTACATGTATTGAATGTTAATTAGAACCCGTGTATTAATAGTGCCCTATAAATTGCACATGATTATTTTCACATGTTGGTGGTTAATTAGGACTTATGTATTAAACTTATTGCGTAAAACGCGTGATTGATCAAGAATTTTTAATCTGAACCCGAGTAAACACTCACATTGTGAAATTTGAAATATGAAATTTACACATACTATACGTGTATGAGTGGATTTGAAATACGGGGCTGTGTGCATGTGTATTAGAACGACTATAATACGTAAGCATGTGTAAAACAAAACCTTGCAAATTGCACCAGAAGGCTTAAATTATCGTGTGTGGGTTTTTCGGTTACTTCAATGGGAGACAATCCCGTGCAGATCTTTTTTATGGTTGTTCCAATTTACACATACCCGCGAATTGGAAGAATGTACTTTTAATTTTTAATAAATATAAACTTATTTGTCGCAAATATTTAATTTTTTTTCTTAACATATTTAATTGAAGTAAATAAATGAATGAGATAATATAAGAAAATATATAAAACCATAACCCGTAAAACCATTTCAAATTATGGTAATTTTTGTGAAACAAAGGGTCGAAACTTAGACTTACTTTGAGCGAGTTTACCCAAAACAGACCAAGTTCAAGGACATGCTATTAACGGCCCATATACCAACCCACCATAGTCACACATACAACTAACTTTGTGCTCTCTCATCTCTCACCCTAAATCTAACTACCTTTCCCTAACATACTACTATGTATTTTGTACCGTCTATCTTGCGGTCTTCTCATTTGATTTCCGTCTCACCTAATCTGTTACACTCGTCATTTCAAGATCATTTGAACTCGCAATGTCCGAGTTCCTCTCTCTCGTTGCAATCCTTTATACGGAATAATTTTTTTGCCGTATTTTTCAGATTTCAATAAAAAAATTTATGCATATGAATATTTTTTTGTCCATATTTTCGGGTTTCAATATTATTATGTTTTTTACTTTTTATCAAAGTACTTCTTATTTTTTCCGATTTAATTAAATTTATCCATCGATTTTAGTTATTTTTATATTTCATACTGAGTTCAGTTATTTGAATCATACCCATGAGCAATTGAACACCATAGATATAGTGACTTATTTAATTTTAATGTCATATGTGAATATTTTTCATGTTAATGCTTACCCTATCTAATCATTTTTTATAACAATTTATGTTTTTTCTTTATTTGACTTATTTTTCTGTATGTTTTAAAAAAATTGTTGAATAATTTTCCTATTTATACCATAATTAATTTAACTATAAAAGTTATTAATGATTTTTTAATCTAGTTATTTAATATGCAATAAACATATATGAGTAATTTGTAGATTTATTGTTGTAGATGGAAATAAAAGAGAGTGAACATGGTGGGCCATCTTTTAAACATAAAATAAAAAATGAACTTTCAACCACAGTGCGACACCTAAGCACTGTGGTTGTTGCTTTTATATATAAGATTTATTGTTGTAGATGGAAATAAAAGAGAGTGAACATGGTGGGCCATCTTTTAAACATAAAATAAAAAATGAACTTTCAACCACAGTGCGACACCTAAGCACTGTGGTTGTTGCTTTTATATATAAGATCAAATTATTCAGTTATTCTCTTTTAACACAAACATTTAAATAAATAAAATAAATATCTTTTAATTTATTTAAATTTTAGTCCACAAAAATTTTAGAGAGATCGTCCTTCGATAACAACAGACCTCCCACACGATGATGAAGAAAATTGCTTAATTATAATTTCTCTATTATATCTTCCAATAATTTAGTAGGAGACGATTTCTTATAAAATCTACATATTTTATTTTTATCATTATCCAGCGTCTTTTACATTTTAGACAAATATACTCCCTTAAATATGTCCTCAACCTCAACCTATAATGCTAGTAAATAGAAAGGGTTCTTTGTGTGCAATCCTGGCGCTTGCCCTTTTTGGTGCAACACTACATAGTACACATAACAAGCTCCACCATTTTAGGAGGATTCTGTATTCACCGTTTCCAAGCAACAAGTCAATTTAATCGGGCAGAAAGTCACGACCTAGGTCAATAAACCCTCCCAAACAACCACTTTTTTAGCTTTTTTTTTCTTTTTCTTAAATGGTTGGAACCAATTAAAATGTGCCACGTATGAGGTCGATTGGTGAGTCAATTTACCTCAAATTGGGTCGATTTGTGACTCAAATCAACTTGAGTCAATTCTAATCGATTTCTTAATTACAATTAACTTGACTTGACCCCAAATCGACCTCCCTATCGACCTTACTTGGGAATGGTTATCTTCCCCTCAATTTTTCGTGTAACATTACCAAGTACATATTTGGAATACAAGTACTCCCCTCACTTTAATTTCCCCACTTATTTTCCACCAATAGTTTACATTTGCTTAATTTTTCACAAAAGATATAACAAGTGTAAACTATTTATTTGAATAGGGGGAAAAGTACCGCTCCCTATGTTCCGTTCATATGTTTATACTTTATTTTACAAGGGAAAATAAAAAAAAGTGTAAACATACGACTGAGACGGAGGGAGTACCATTTTAAGATTTCATCACTCAAAATTATCAATTTTTTAAATGTTTTTATTCCTTTTACATTTGTTATAGATGATATTGTTTTGTTTCGAACCCGATAAGAATATAATGGATGATATTAGCTTGTAATGAGTTTAGCTAAACCAATTTTTAAAATAAGTTCCATTCCAAACAGCAATAAGTATTGATCGAGAGTCTCAATATAAAAATGAATTAGAGAGAAACTTATGTTAGTTTACCTATTGTATTTTTCACATATTTTTATTTATAACAGGTGATAGACTCATAAAATCATATGGGAAATTGTATAGAAAACGTCAAAATTTTTGTATGTATTAACAATATGTCGTACTATTTGTCTCTTTTAAAATTTAAAATAAATATCTCGATCATCTTAAATTAAGCAAGACTTATTGTTGTATTTTTGGAGGTCTCATTATCTATTTATTCACTTTTTTTCATAAATTATGATTTTTATGGGTTTGTAATTTGGTTATCAATTTATAATTGTCAATAAGACGAAAGTATCTATTTTAAATTTAAGACAGTTCAAATAATAAGTCATTCACGTAGATAAGACAATCATTTTACCCTTTTATATCATTTTTAATTTTACTGACTTATTTTAATTTAAAACGGATATAAGGCAGATATATAAATGTAAATAAAGAGAAAATTAAGGGTAGAGAAAATTAAGGGTGTAGATACATTTAGGGTACATCTATTCCAGATATTAAAAATAAATGTATCTTCTTTATTAAAGTAACAACCACAGTGCTGATGTGTCAGCCTGCAATAAGCGGATTATACCACCAGAGGTATACAATTTTCTGTACATATTTTGAGCTTTTTAATACAAAATTCGAGCTTTATTAGAAAGAATATGAGCTATATGGTAAAATTTATGAACTCCTTGACAAAATATTGAGAATCGAAAATTATTATGCAACTAAAACACAATACATATAAGTTGAACTATATTTATTTTTAATATAAAAAAACTAAAATATAACTCAAAATAGTTTAAAAACTCAACAAATATACATATAAGCTCAATAAAATAAACCATGGTTGTACGATGCTATTATACATCTGGTTGTATGTCAGCCTGTGGTTAATTGCATATTTTTTTTATTTTCTTTTATTTTTTCAAGTGAAGGGACTCACCCATGTTTAGCAAATTATTTTTATTAATTTAAAAGCGATCACGTCAATTGTCCAGTATAATATCGAGCAATAAATAAAATTACGAGTATATAAATAATTACATAATTTGATATAACGCAATCATATAAATTAAGAATATTTTGGAATCAGAGAACCAAAACATATTATGTACACCAGATACAAAATTACAACAAAAAAAATTACTCTGTACTAAGGGAATAGATTTAATAATTATTTTTATGCCATTATTTTTTTTGTGTGCGAAGGTTGAGAGGATTTATGAAAACACGATTATATACTTATTTGTGAGTTGTGAAGAAGAGTTTGTAGTGTTGAGGTTTTCGGCCAAGCATGACTTCAAGTGTTTATGTAGCTATCTACAATGCACTATACATTAAATTTAAAACCGGCTAAATAATATTTGATATACATATGAATAAGACAAATATTTTGTTACATCTAATTCCTAATACATTTTGTTTCTGTCTTATTTAGCATATTTAACCCGTTTTAAACTTAAAATAGATATTTTTGTTTTAAACGGGAATTTGTGTCATAAAAATTAGTTGAAATAGTTGTCCATTATTTTAATTGTTTGTTTATGAAGAGTATATAAATGAATTACGAGTACAATCTTTGTAGCTAAAAACGTCTTTTTTTAATCAAAGAGATATAGCATCTTTATTCATCCATTTAATATGTCTTATTATATTTTAATAAAATTTATGAATGATACATTGTTAATGTTCACTTTTTATTTACTATATATTTATATATATGATAATATCAATATAATAGTTCGAATGATCGACTACATGATTCTAAACATGTATGGGTCACAAATTTTTATTTTTGTTCTGTTTTCCTAATTAATAGATTATAACAATCTTTTCCATTCATTATTATTTTTTACATTGCTTTAAACCCAAGTTTTAAGACCTTACATGCATGTAAATTTAAGGGTCTTTATGTTATGCTAAATATACATATAGTCCCCTCTCTCTCTAAAAACCTCTCTCTAAAAACTCTCTACAAAACTCTCTAAAAACCCTAGCCTCCATTAATTCGGGGGCTTCCATCGATTATCAATCGATCGATGGTAAGCCCCAAAATTATATTAAATTGCAATTAATAGTATGTTTATCTATAATCTATTCAATAAAAGTCTCCCTTTTGGTGAGAATCGTTTTTCCGTCCCTTATTTCAGGGTTTCCGTCCCTTATTTCTGGGTTTTGTCCATTTATTCGTGGTTTAGTTTCATCCATAATATCGTCAAGAGTAGTTCGTTGATGGTTCGTAGCGTGTTCTTTCAAAGGGTACAAGTAATTTGTCAACGATCTTTGGAACCAGTCAGATTTATGTTTTATCTCATAAATCAAACGAAGGATCCCCTCAAAAGCTACATGAAGATAGCGATAATAGGACGAGCCGAATTGTCAGATGCTGTTTTGAGATCCCTAGTTTTTAAGAAAATTGTTTTTCTTTGGTTTCCATTAGATTTGTTTTCCATTAGATTTGTTTTCAATTATACCTATTCTTTGTAAGTGCCGTATGGCGTTCTATTAATGAATTGTTCTTTGTTTTCAAAAAAAAAAAATATACATATAGTCCCAAAAATGAAACGTAAACTTCGGTTGGATATATCAAAGAAAAAAATGTAAAAAATCTGAAGAATGAAAGAGAATATGTTATAACTACTACATGAAAAATGGTTAAAATTGTAATTTAAAATTTACACAGTTCAAAAATTTTATTTTGTCTATGTATGAGTTATGAAAAATAGTTTTAAATATTGGCACGAGTTTGCGACTCTACTAAGACCTGTCCAATTTTAAAAATCATTTTTCATCTGAATATTTTTATGTCACATATAAGTCGAGTTTGTATGAAACCACTCAGCTAAAAAAAACAGAGTAAAAACTCAAATTTGTTTAAGTAAGACAGCGTATCACACTATAACAACTACTTAAAAAACTGACTATAATGCATCATTTATGTTAATCGAAAATATAATTTTGGATTTAAATCTAAAAGTTAAATATGTCTTTAATTTTTTTTTATTTAGTTAAGGTAAAAAATTATAAATTTAATTTCTAAAGACAATTAAATTTAGAAAAAGATAAGTAACTAACATAAAGATAATCTGAAAATTAATTTATTTTTATATAATAACACATTAAAAACAACATATATATACTTCAAATATCGCACTGAACGACTATTTAGTATAATAACACATTTAAAGTTGATGTGATTCATGATATTACACGAGCAAACTTTGGGACTATAAATTTTAATTTACAATAATGATAAACACATGTTTAGCAGAACAAATAACATAGTGTATAACGAAACTTTCGAGAAGTTGATAACGGGGTTTTGTCGCCCTCCCCCGCATCAAACAATTTGTTTATAAAACTCAACTACTAACTAATGTAGTAGGGTAGTCGAGGTCGATCCACAGGGAGGTTAAGTTTGAGTACTAGTCTTGTCTTAGATTATAGTTAGCTACGCGAATCAATAATGAGATAGAAAACAAACTAAACATGTAAACATAAATTAACTATGGCTACTAAACTAAAGAAGCAAACAAATAATAGAAAAAAAAGATAAAAGCAATAAAGAAAAGCCTAGGGCGCGATTTTGACTTCCAACACTTGTAAATTACCGCTTAACTCTATAACAAGTTGCCAAGGGGAAAGGTTAATGGTGAGACGCCTCTAATTCGCTCATAGACTCCCTCCCGGGCTCACTATAAGACACTAGCTATGTCGACACAACTCCCTCCCGGGCTCATGCATCAAACTCCTTAAGTCAAGGGTCAAAGCTTACCAAAATATGCCTATTTTGACTCCCCTCTCCCCAAGATTAAGGTTCTAAGTCCACGCTATACCCCGGTCATCCCACTCCCTCTCTCGAGGGTCGATTTCAAACCGAAAATTAAAGGTACCCTTCTTAAGTTCTCCCTCTCGGGTTTAACTCAAGGCGGCAAACTAGTCCAAGTGAAGTGAGCCAACTCCCAACCTAGCCAACTCCCGTCGACGGTCAAGGGTTAAAAGTCAACACCAATCCCAACTAAAACTTAAACAAGTCAAATCCTTTAATTAACCCAATAAACTCCCCCTCGACACCAAGTTGGTGAAATTAAGTCGGTAACCTACAAATATCGGAGTCTAATCGCACCCTAGTGAGAAACTACTCACTAATCATACAAGAATTAACATTAAACATAGTAACTACTATTCTAATAACAATAATAAACATACTGAAAATAATAAAAATTGAAACCTTAAAATAAACTAAATCAAACTAAACAAATAACCATAATAATGATATTAAACATGATAAGGATAATAAAGATTGAAAATTTAAACAAACAATTGCATAAATGAATGAAAATAACAACTTGAAGAGAAAGAGAATTAGTTACCCAACTTGAATTAAATGGAAATAAGATGATGAATCCTCTTACAAATGTTGTAGACCCAAATACTAATTGACTCCATCTAAGAAATAAGGAATTAAAAGAGGGATTGTTTTGATTTTATTGAACAAGAAGCTAAATTTCCTAACCTACGTACTCTACTTCCCTCTGCCTCTCGAAAAGTTCCTGCCCAGAACGAAAAATCAGAGCAAAATGAAGTGCAGGCCTCCTCCAAATGTTGTTGCGGCCAAAAACCCTGAGGAGCTGCCTCTTTTCTTCTTTTTCTAATTCCCCTCACGTGCCCCAACAACTCAACTCGAGCAGGCTGCCCGTTTGCTTGCTTCCTCCCGTGATTTCCTCCAAATGACTAACAATTGTCACGTGGACATTAGCTACTTAGGCCCAATTCTTAGTTGACTTCTTTTTTCGTCATCTTTGATCCGTCTTGAACGGTTTCATACTCGAACTGAGTACCTATAAAAATAAAATGACGAAAACAGTACCAAAACACTAACAAATAATATAAAATAATATTATTTAAAACTAATCGACTAATATATTATTTGACACTAAAATGAGTAAATTAAGCTAACTCGGGTTATTATTTCGCCCAAATAAGAGATAAAATATGGGTTAAAAATCGGTAAAATATGGTGTTATCAACCTCCCCACACTTATCTCTTACTCGTCCTCGAGTAAGCTCAAAACCAAGCTCAAGAAAATGCAAAAGGTAGTATCCTAATGGGACAAGCGAATGCACAACATAAGCAACGCTTACCGCTATCTAAACTACTAAGCCGAATGAGTATTAGCGCACTCAACGCCCCTTCAACTCACGTAGTCATGCTTATGAGGTAAAGCACAACTCGCAAGGCAAGTTGGGTCTTGCACAAAATTTAGACACATCCCTCAATTAAGCATATAGAAGAACGTTGGATGCATCAACAAAAAGGAAATGTCACTTTCCTCATCTAAGTGACGATTATCAACTAAAAGAGAACAAATTCAAAAGCATAAACTCTTTCACAAATACTAATTCAACAAGTCACAAAGTCTAAAAGGATGACAACAAATCACCTCCAAATAGTGCTACACTAGGCTACTTTCATACACATTTTCCAAGTACTTTTGTCAAGGGCGATCGGATGGAACGAAATGATGATCCCCGCGATGCTAGAGGCAAGCGACAAAACAAGTCTAAATTCTTCACAAAGTAAAGGTCATGGGTCGTCCCTAGATCGACAAGGAGACATGGCAAAAGAGATTTTTGGAGTGAAATGTTCAAATCATTACAAAATGGTGGATTATTCAAAACTTGACCTCATTTGATTTTTTCTTTTTTTTTTTCATTTCATGAGTCGAGATGGGGTTTGTCCCTCGTGTGCTAATGTCCTTTGCTTTCGCCAATCGCTTATTAGGCAACCGGTTAAACTCTAGACAATAGCTTATCGGGGTGACAATCACTCTGTCTTTGGGCAGTCGAATTCACGACCAAGTGGAAAGCCAAATCCTTGGCCCCCCGCCAAAGCACATCGAAGTGGTACGCCTCCACCTAAACTACATAATTTTATTCCACTTCTCTTTTTTTTTTAAAGGTTTCTTTCCACTTAGGCATATCCACACCAAAATTAATGAAGTGAGCATTCCAAAATTATTCATGAAAATTTGATTTTTGAGTTGCCAAACCGCCAAGTCTATTAAGGTCACCAAGACAAGTTAATCAAGACCATTTCACATCACGGGGTTGGACAAGGTGACTCACATGCAAACCCTTGACTCGGTATCGGAGCATGGTTCAAAAGACACTAGAATAGCACAACCTAGGGTGTTTCAATACCATTCTAGAAGGCAAAGTCACAAGTAGAAAGAATATTTGCAATGGCTTAAATGATTTTGTCAAAGTTCTCAATTAGGCATTTTCAAAACCATTTTACTAAATGCAACTACATGCTATGAATGCAACTAATAGAAACATATTCTAATGCAAGTGCAATTATCAAACTATATGCCAAATAGACTAATGCAACTAATCCTACCAGCACATAGGCACAGAACACCAAGTTCCAAAACCGGAACATCCTCCTCAACATACATAGCCCATCCTCCTTAATCATGAAAAAGAGAGAAGAGAATGAAAAGGAGAAGAGATAAGAGCGATTATACCAAACGTCTTCTAACTCCTTAGCATATGCCTCCGATATTCCAAGTGTACCTATGCATATTATTACAAAAACAACAATATATACAAGATAATGCCAAGGGAGTTTCCTCCCCACACTTATTCGATAAAATAAATGAAAGCACATTTTTTTTGAATTTTTGAAGAATTTTCAATTTTTTTGTTTTTTTTTTTTCAAATGATAAGCGCACAATAAAAACACATGTAAAACTAAACATGATACTACTAAGATAAAAGACAAATTAAACTATGACAACACATAATTAAAACAACAAAACACCACCAAAGATATCAACACTCCAACCTTACAACACATATGAACATGATTACACCACCAATATCAATCCACAATCCAATTACTCCAACCAACCAACAATACGATCCTCCCCACACTTGAACCGAACATTGTCCTCAATGTCTAAACACAAGGGAGGGAAAAAAAAAGGAAAGTGAGAATGAAGAATACCACCGTTTCAAGCTCTCTCTTTGATCATTCCATCAAGAAAATGATCTTTGATTCTTCTACTTCCACTCTTCACTTTGTTGTTGATTCTTGAAGCTCACGAACATAATAACTACACAAAAGAAACAACAAAAGAAAACAAACCAACAAAGCATAGAAAAATGCAATCAAAACATATCAAGTGGATTATTTAAAAATCCCATCAATGATCTCATTAGCTTATCAAACGAAGAGGACCAATTTTCAATGAAATGGTTATAAGAGATCAAACAACATATGCAAGTCAAACCATATAACCAAGTAAGAAAGATAGTAGATGACTTGTGAGAAAAAGAGTTGAAGTCAAAAATGGCATAGTCACAACAAGGTTCATCACTTGATTTCAAATATATAAAGGGAAGGCAAAAACTCTTAGGGTCACTCACAACATCGTCCCTCTCATCTTCAAGTTTTTCCTTCGAAAAATCATCAAGCAACAAACCAAATGCCATCATAACCTCTTTGGTAGGACTCTCACAATCACCCTCAATAGGCATGGGTTCAATTAAAGGAGTAAGAAAGTCACGAGGAGGCAAAATAATGGGAATAAGAGAGTAATCCTCAAGTATAGGAGTGGGCATACATGTTTCCTCAAGGAACCTCTCGAAAGTGGGTTGGCCTAAGGAGTCCATATACTCATCATTATCATCATCCCAACACACCTCAATACTATCATCAAACATGTTTAGACTCTCTTCATCCCAAGATTCATTGAAAATGCAACTCTCCTCCAAACACTCTTTCACCAACTCCTTCTCCACTACCTCATAGTCTACCTCAAAGCCAACTCTCTCAAACTCACACAAACCAATTTCTTCAAAGCTTTCACAAAGAACACTATTTAGCTCATCCAACCACAACTCATCATCGAATTTCACACTTTCAAACTCACAATCATCAACAACATTTACCAAGTGAGGAGAAAGGTCTTTTGGAAAAAGGCTAGGTGATTCACAAGAAGGGTCAAAGATATGCATATCATCATTAACATCATTCATCACATTCAAATTCACAAGTGGTAGAGATGCATAAAAAAGGCAAGCATTAGAATCATCACCACAAGAATCATAAGACAATGTTAACTCATGCAAAGAATCCACATCAATAGGGGAAGGAGGAACATGTGATTGAACATAAGGGACATCCATAAAACAAGAAGAAGAAAAGTCCACATTTTCACTCAAAGCATCAAACATAGAATAGTCATTACATTTAAGTTTACTTTGTGGTTCTCTCCTAAAAGTTGCCCAAATGGAATTTCGATTCTCATCAACACGGGCCATGTTCTCAATTAAAGCTCTAGCATCATCAACACTCAATTTATCAAAAGCTCCTACCCCGGATGATACGGTGACAAGGTTTTTAAGTGAAGGAAGCAAACCATCAAAGAAAGTAATCATGACTTGACAAGGGGAGAAACCATGATGGGGACAAGCTCTCAACAAACCTCTATACCTATCCCAAGTCTCACTCAAAGTCTCAAACGCACCTTGTTGGAAAGTGTAGATTTGACGTTTCCTAAAGGTGGTTTTAGAAGGAGGGTAAAACTTGTTTAGAAAGGCTTGAGCTAAGTCATCCCAAGTGCAAAAGGTGCTAGAAGGGTGAGAGCGTAACCATCTCTTAGCTTCACCCTTAAGACTAAAGGGAAAAAGTAAAAGTCTAATCACTTGGTCCGATAGTCCCTCCTTCTTGACAAGGTCACAATTTGTTTCAAAAGTCTCCAAATGTTCAATTGCTTCATCACTCACCAAACCACAAAAGACATCTTGCCTAATCAACTCAATAAGACCTATATCAAACTCATAATCAACATCCACAACCCCAATGTTAATAGGCCGGTTAATATGAGTAAGGTTCGGTCTACAATGATCGCGTATGCAAGACATGGTCATGATTGCTAAAACAAGTGATAAAACAAAAGAAAAGAAAAGAAAAGAAAATGACAAGTCACAAGAAACAAGTAAGAATGCAACAGTTAAGCAACATGCAACAAGTATCAAGTAACAAGTAACAAAAGCATAGTCTAACAAATCCAAAACTAAACTAATATCAATCCGTTAACCTCCCCGGCAACGGCGCCATTTTGATAACGGGGTTTTGTCGCCCTCCCCCGCATCAAACAATTTGTTTATAAAACTCAACTACTAACTAATGTAGTAGGGTAGTCGAGGTCGATCCACAGGGAGGTTAAGTTTGAGTACTAGTCTTATCTTAGATTATAGTTAGCTACGCGAATCAATAATGAGATAGAAAACAAACTAAACATGTAAACATAAATTAACTATGGCTACTAAACTAAAGAAGCAAACAAATAATAGAAAAAAAAGATAAAAGCAATAAAGAAAAGCCTAGGGCGCGATTTTGACTTCCAACACTTGTAAATTACCGCTTAACTCTATAACAAGTTGCCAAGGGGAAAGGTTAATGGTGAGACGCCTCTAATTCGCTCATAGACTCCCTCCCGGGCTCACTATAAGACACTAGCTATGTCGACACAACTCCCTCCCGGGCTCATGCATCAAACTCCTTAAGTCAAGGGTCAAAGCTTACCAAAATATGCCTATTTTGACTCCCCTCTCCCCAAGATTAAGGTTCTAAGTCCACGCTATACCCCGGTCATCCCACTCCCTCTCTCGAGGGTCGATTTCAAACCGAAAATTAAAGGTACCCTTCTTAAGTTCTCCCTCTCGGGTTTAACTCAAGGCGGCAAACTAGTCCAAGTGAAGTGAGCCAACTCCCAACCTAGCCAACTCCCGTCGACGGTCAAGGGTTAAAAGTCAACACCAATCCCAACTAAAACTTAAACAAGTCAAATCCTTTAATTAACCCAATAAACTCCCCCTCGACACCAAGTTGGTGAAATTAAGTCGGTAACCTACAAATATCGGAGTCTAATCGCACCCTAGTGAGAAACTACTCACTAATCATACAAGAATTAACATTAAACATAGTAACTACTATTCTAATAACAATAATAAACATACTGAAAATAATAAAAATTGAAACCTTAAAATAAACTAAATCAAACTAAACAAATAACCATAATAATGATATTAAACATGATAAGGATAATAAAGATTGAAAATTTAAACAAACAATTGCATAAATGAATGAAAATAACAACTTGAAGAGAAAGAGAATTAGTTACCCAACTTGAATTAAATGGAAATAAGATGATGAATCCTCTTACAAATGTTGTAGACCCAAATACTAATTGACTCCATCTAAGAAATAAGGAATTAAAAGAGGGATTGTTTTGATTTTATTGAACAAGAAGCTAAATTTCCTAACCTACGTACTCTACTTCCCTCTGCCTCTCGAAAAGTTCCTGCCCAGAACGAAAAATCAGAGCAAAATGAAGTGCAGGCCTCCTCCAAATGTTGTTGCGGCCAAAAACCCTGAGGAGCTGCCTCTTTTCTTCTTTTTCTAATTCCCCTCACGTGCCCCAACAACTCAACTCGAGCAGGCTGCCCGTTTGCTTGCTTCCTCCCGTGATTTCCTCCAAATGACTAACAATTGTCACGTGGACATTAGCTACTTAGGCCCAATTCTTAGTTGACTTCTTTTTTCGTCATCTTTGATCCGTCTTGAACGGTTTCATACTCGAACTGAGTACCTATAAAAATAAAATGACGAAAACAGTACCAAAACACTAACAAATAATATAAAATAATATTATTTAAAACTAATCGACTAATATATTATTTGACACTAAAATGAGTAAATTAAGCTAACTCGGGTTATTATTTCGCCCAAATAAGAGATAAAATATGGGTTAAAAATCGGTAAAATATGGTGCTATCAGAAGTTTACAAATTTTTAGAACAAATCTGTAGAATATTGTACAGTATTGTGGGCGCCATATATATCTCCACATGTTTATGTAGGCACGACCCAATTTACCATCGCATATTGTTCTTTATGCGTTTATAGTTTACAACAATTTTGGCACGATAACTTTTTTTATAGGACTGATTCAAAAAGAGAAAAATTCAAAGATAATACTTGGAAGAAAAATACATACCAAATAAAACTGGTTAAAAAATGTTATCCAAAATGTACACGAGTCAAGCTTTCCATTTTGTCCGTGCATGAGTTTTATAAACGTGCATAACTTAGACTAAATGAAAAATAGGCTTACCAAGTTTCACGGGTATCCAACTATTCAAACATGTGTAATTTTACTAATTTTGCGTTATTTATCATCCGAATAATATTTTTCCATACATAAGATCAGTCCATATAAAATCGTCCGAGTAAAAAAAATTGGTTAGAAACTCAAATTTAGTTACCAAGAGAATAACATACTACAATAACTGCAATAACTACTCGACCAATTGTCTATAATATACGGAGTATCATTTACGCTAATTTCAAACCAAATTTATAATTCAAGTTTTTAACATGAATTTAATTTAAAATTGTTAACCAAACGAGCGGAGAGTTTATTAATTTATTTCAAAACTTCATGTACAGACATAACTAAATTTAAAAGGAGATGATTAATTAATAAAACAACAATCTTAAATGTCAACTCTCTATAATAACAAATTTGAAACAATATACCCGTGCAATTTGCACGAGTATAAGACTCATATTAAACTCACAGGTTTAATATTAAACTCATATGAAATAACAATAAAAGTATAAAAATGACCGAGATAGAGGATGTGTAATAAAAGAAAGGTAATAATATAGAAAACAATAATATTAATAATTATTGCAAAATATTAACAAATATAACAATAATCGTGGCAAAATGCTAATAAATTTTTGCAAATGTTTACTAAAATGTGTTATATTCGCAAATATATTGTGATGATATATTATGACAATATACGTATTGACTAATATTTTTTTACGAGTCTATTATTCCCTTAACGTCCAGTGTGATCGTAAATTCGGATTTGTATGACACCGTCGATAACATAGCTAGCCCCATGAATTTCACGGGTAATAAAACTAGTATATATATAGCTCGTCAGTAGGGTTGAATCAACAACTTATTTGTTACTGTTAAAAGATCATTTTCCTCCTTCATTCACCTCAGTACCCTTTCCACTACATCCCGATTCTTCTCCTTCTTCTTTCACCCTCCAACAATTTCTACTACTTTAGGCTGTTTTTCTATACAACCGTATGACCGTTTCCTTTTTTCCTTTACTGTTATTTTTGTTAAATATTTGTGGAATTAGGTGTGTTTTATGTGGTTACTAGATTATTGATGTGGGTTTTATCAAAACCCACAAACATTATAATGATTTTTACATCGTAATGATTTTTGTTGACAAATTGTTGTTGTGGCTTTACAAATTTGGTGATTAATAGCGATTATTTATGTGGATTTTTATCAAAACCCACAAAATTTTTAAGTGAACAAACCACCCGCTATTAATCCTATTGGCTCAAAAACAAACCTATAAAGCTGCAAGTAATTAGAAAGGAGTTTTTCTCTGCCATCTGACACTTGCACTTTTTGGTGCAGCAGTACATAGTACACATACTGCATGGCTTGTCATAAACTCCGGCCATCATTTTTAGAAGATTCCGTATCGTCCTCTTCTCACCTTAATTTTCTTTAATACGGTGTATCCTAATCACTTTTTTCAGTCAATATTTTACCTATTTGTTTAATTTTCTGTACAAAATGTAGGAGTGTATAGTAAGTGTAAACTGTTTACCAGACTAGTAGGAGTGTATTACCATTTTATGATTTTATCACTTTAAATTTGCTGCACCATTTTAATATTGTGTATCATTTTGCTTTGAACGAAATGAAGAACATAACGAAAAACATAACAGATGATATTACGTTGTAAAGAATTTGCTAAACCAATTTTTTAAAGAAATTTCATTTGAAACCGCATTAATCAAGTCTCAATATAAAAAAGAATCGGAGAGAAGCTTATCTCTCAAAATATTTTATTGACAAAAATTGGAGTGAACTTCGCGCAAAACACGAGGGAAAGTTAAAACTCTCTCCATCCCGAATATTTATTTTTCAATTGTATCTTTCACAAATTCTTATTCAACATAGGTGAAATACAAATCAAATTATATGAAAAGTTGAATAAAAAATGTCAAAACTTTGGTCCGTATTACCACAATGTCGTAGTATTCGTCTGTTTTAATATTTAAGATAGTATTCCAACATCTTAGTTAAGCAAGGCATTTTTGAAGTCTCGTTATTTATTTATTAACTTTTTATACATCGAGTATGTATGGTTTTCATGGATATTCAATTTGGTTATCAATTTCTCACAAATTCTTATTAAGACGAAAGTATCCGTATTAAGTTTAAAGCCATTTAAATATGACAATCCTCTTGCTTTTCTTTAGACTTTTTAATTTGTACCTTATTTAACAAATTGATATTAGTTGACCCATTTTATCTTAAGACGGATATAGAAAAACTTATTGTCAATTTATATTTCTGGTATCTTCCCTCTCTTTTATAACACATAAATGTAATTAAACAAATACAAAAGTGAGTGAGGGAGTAGATACAAATTGATATTAGTCGACCCATTTTACTGGTGTTATGTTGCCAAATTCAGGTATCAGGATGGCAACAGAACCGTCAGTTACGAATAGGGAGTTCAAGATAGTAGGATCATGGCATGTATCTACATTCCAGGGTGTGAATATCTTGGATCCACCAATTTTTCAAAGAGGTAATCACAATAGCTTTTGCTTTTTGTTATTGTGTTTTAAATTATTTTGATAGATGAAATATGGTGGTGTGTTTAACTGAATATTTATCATGTCTCTGTTTACAGAGATTTGTTTTTGCGAGGCACTAGCTTACACTACAAACACAAGACTGAAGTATAAAAAGGCTAAAAGCCGGCAAACCGGTACAAGGATACACGGTATTGGCCCCGCATGGACCTGATCCTGATGACCTTCTTCCTCCCGCTATTACTCGCGAAGATATCTTCCTTACTTGCAAGGTTGATGGAATGCCAACCAGTATCCCAAATCGTTTCAAGAAACTAAATGATTTTCAGTATTTTCGAGGGCCGGAGGAAACCAGTGTTGCGAATTTGTACCCGTACTTGGGATTAGAGGGTGATAATGATAGTGGCGGGGATGTTTCATGGCTGCCTTTCTGGTGAAGTCAGACTACGACACCGACGAGACTGGCGAAGATGTATATCTTGGAAGGGGGTTGCCAACAAATAACTCCCATGCGGTGAGTGTGTGTGGCCTAGGAGAGGAAATCCACTAGCTCCGTAGAAACAGGGATCGCACTGATAAGATAGTAGCAAATCAGCATTGGATTGGTCAGAACTCTTATGGTCCAGATTGGGGTTTTGGGAAAATCAAATGCGATCAGATACTGAGGGCATGGGTACCAAAAATATAGGATAGCTTACTGCCACCATCATCATTGTACTGAGAGATCTATTTCTTTCTTTTTGTTTCGGAGTATTATTCTTTGCTTTTTGGTCGGTCTTGAGAACGCCATCTATCATCTGAAATTGCAGAAATATGTCTTTTTGGTTATGATTTGGGTTGAATTTGCTTCTCTCTTTTGTTTTGTTTTTATCAAGATCTTTATGAGTGTGAGCCTTAGGCTCTTATCTATTGGTTTCATATTACTGCCTATGCGTATCATGGGGAGGAAGGGGTACCATTAGTTTAAGATGTTTTTGACCCTTAATAGGTATCTTATATTCTTATAGCATGTTTGTTTCTCTTCACTTCAGCCTTCAACAGGTATCCAGTAGTGTATAAGGAGTATTAACTTTTCCATGGAGTGCAGAGTGAACTATTGGTTTCATAATATGGAATTTTTTATTTTGAAAAAATTCTTTTAGTTTGAGTTAATTACATTACAAAAAAAATAAAAATTACAATAATTGTGGCAAAACACTAATAAACATAACATTATTCGTGGCAAAATACTAGTAATTTGTGGCAAACATTTAGTAAATTGTGGAAAATATATCTAATCCCGTATTCTTACTTTCAATCGCTCGCACTAAAATTATTTTACATGGTTTGTTTTTACAAAGATTTGTTTTCGTAAGGGCCTGACTTATATGGCCAACACTCGACTCAAATATAAAAGATTAAAAGCCAGGAATCAGTACAAGGATACACAATATTAGCATCGCAAGTACCTGATTCTAATGATCTTGTTACTTCAACTATTACCCGTGAATACATATTTCGCAGTTTTAAGGTTGATGGAATCCCGACAAGTATTCCGAGTTATTTCAAGAAAATAAAAAAATTATCAATTTTTTGAAGCGCCTGAAGAAACAAGTGTTTCAAATTTGTACAAATATTTGGGATTAGACAAAGAGAATGATAACGGTGGAGGATGTTTTATGGCTGTGTTTCGGATTAAGTCTGATTATGACACCGACGAGGCTGGCGAGAAGGCGTATGTTGGAAGGGATTTCCAACAAATATGTCTCATGATGTTAGTGTGTGCGGTCTAGGAGAGGATATCCACTAGGTCCATAGAAACATGGATTTGAATGAAAGGACAGTGGCAAATCAGCATTTGTAACACTCTCATTTACCTAGGCGCCTGAAATAGGACTTCCAGGGTAAATAAGACTGTTACCATCCTGGATAACCCAGGGTAAGAGATAATCATAGTGAAAGATAAACAGTACTTTAAGTTACTTAACCAAGAGTCGGAACTAAACGGTTACATGCATAGTCTAAAACTAAAACTCCAACATAAGATAAAAACAAACGAACTATTACAAGCTAGGTGATCTATAACTAAGTGAGTCTGATCCAAGTTTCTCTCTCCAAGCCCAGATCCTAGTCTGTCTGTCTTTGCCCTGAAAAATCTACTCCCCATTCCGGATCATCGTAGGTGAACACGAATACACTGTCAACCTCGCGGTTGAGTTGGATAACCCAATAACAAAATACAATATAAATGATATGCAATGTCATGATATGCTCGAGCTCAATCTCAATCTCATTCTCATTTTTCATTCTCAAACCCGTGACTCCCACCCTTACCGAACCTCCCGGCAGAGTATCATCGACCGTCGCCGAACACCAGCATAACAGCTGAGGTCACCAGGTCTAGCCCTGCAGAACTAGCCTGGGCCCAATAATATCTCATCATCATCTCAATCTGTAACCATGCTCATGCGATGCTTATGAATGCAATAATAAAGAACCAACACTGAATATACATCTCATAATAATCATACTTGCATTCATAGCATCCAATTCACATCCAGACATAACACAATACATAATTAGTTCTAGTGTATCCTACCTGAAATAGCAGTCCGTAAACAAGCAATCACCGGCTAGTAATGTTCCTCCTCGAACTCAGTTCCTATAAATATTACTTATATCAATTCCTACCCATTCAATCACATTACCAAAACTACTTAACCATGTTCATCATTTATACTCATAACACACTACCACCACATATTTGTAAACATGCTCACACAAATAATTGATATTATTAACCACAATAATATGACTAATTAAAGATCATCACAAAATTGCTAATAACATCGTTAATAATCATTATTAACATAATTAACATACCACCCTATACTATTAACCCTTAATAACAATTAATCATATCACTAAAACTAGTAATATTAATGTTAACCAAGCTTACAACAATACTTACACTATTAGTATCACCATGCTTATTCAACCATAACAAATAATAAGCAATCCAAAATAACATAATTCTACCAATGCATCTTATGGTAAATATTTATCAAGTAGTAATAATCATATTAGTGAGTAAAACTATTAAAAACACAAGCTTAAACACGCATAAACTCCCAAGCAAACAACCAGCCTGCTCACTAAAATCCCTGCCGTGACAGCCATGCAGCCACCGCTACAAACACCCACCGATGCCCCTGGCCTCCCCACTGAGACCACCAGGCTCGCCACTGAGCGGTGGTGATCCCAGGGAGGAGGTCAGTGGCCCTCGTCAGCCTCCCACGACACCCAAACAGTCGGACGAACCCAGCAACACCACCACAACACCAGATTTACGTTTTCTGGAACCAAAACTAAACCCGCTGTACAAACAACCACAGCCACCACGAAACACTATGACAGCCACCACTACGAACCCCATGCTATCCTCTAACAACCTACCCAAACACCCATCTCAAAAGTAGAACACCCTATAGTCGAAGACCAATACAAAAGTCCCTGCCCAAACTGTTACTCTGACCACGACACTCTAATCAGCATGGGTCTCCCAAACGAACCCTGCTTTTACATCCTCGCGACCCACCAAAAACCACCACCATAACCACCAGACGAACCCTTGACTACCAGCTCTCAACAGATTCTAAACGATATACAAAAATATATACAGATAATGAAACTAAACACGACACAAACACCCTCATACGAAACGAGTATAAAGACCTGTTGTAAACACGACTCTGACAGGGGGTGTAAACCACCACGAAACGACGGTCAACAAGGCCAACGGTGA
This sequence comes from Silene conica, assembly GCA_029255685.2. Taxonomy (NCBI): domain Eukaryota; kingdom Viridiplantae; phylum Streptophyta; class Magnoliopsida; order Caryophyllales; family Caryophyllaceae; genus Silene; species Silene conica. The sequence continues at coordinate 9,059,810 of CM055319.2, forward strand.
CTCAACTCTGACCCAAAAACGATTATTGAACCTCATAGATTAAAACTAGGCAAAGATCAGATCACATAGGCATGATTATACACACGAATTAAAGAATTAAAGTTGAACAGAAACTGAAAGAAATCAGAGGAATAACGCGTGTACCCTATTTCAGATGCCAAACGAACCACCAACGACCACCCCTAACCACCGTGTGATCCCTTCTCCTTGTGCTCTGAGGTGTCGGCTGTGTGATGAGGTGAGAGTGGTAGGCGTTCTAGGTTTAGGGTTAGGTTTTTGAAGTAGGTTTATATAAGGTGGCTGAGATAGAATTTGTTGAGTTTAGGGTGTTTGAGTGTGTAAGTGTTGATAACGAGTTGGACTTATTCAGTCTTGGGCACGCATCTCATGGCCCACGAGACATTAACAAACATCGATAACTAATTACCCGCTCCCGACACTTACTTAGAGCATATAAAATATAAAACATTAACTCGATTAATCAAACAAACGATCGATTATTAGCAAAACGTCAAAGTAATAAATAATAAATAAAATAAAAACGTAATAAAACACGGAGTATTACAGGCTTTACAGCATTGGATTTATCATAATTCATATGATCTAGATTGGGGTCTTGGTAAGATTAGGTGTGATCAGATAGTTCGGGTATGGGTACCAGAACAATAAGCTTTGTTACTGTTGAAAACCGAATACTTTCCACCATCACCATTTATTAGTTGTTGTTTCTTTGAATATGAGGCCTTATTTTGGGTTTGATGAAACCAAACGTGGAAGAATATTCCATTAATTTAGTGTTCTAGTTGTGTACCTGCATTGAAAATTTAGGATGCGGAGTAAATGAATTAATTTAATATAGTAATGAACATATATTAACTTAGCTAAAGTTTATATTTTTTACCAATTAGGTAGAGTATTTAATTAGCAATTATGCATAGTATTTGATTAACATTAAAAGACAAACTTACCATATTTGCCTATAAATACCATGAGAGTAAAGAGTTCAATACCTTAAACAAACGAGAGTATTGTCTTCCCTTCCAAAATTCAACATGCATATGTTGTCATTATTATTATTATTATTATTATTATTATTATTATTATTATTATTATTACTACATCAATTTATTGTTTTTATAGCACCCGACATCCATGAGTATGCGCCTTGCTAATAATATCCCTCATTGAAATATTGTCCTCCGGATGTGTTATTACTTTGTTCGTTTTTAATAAAGTGAATAATGATTATAGTTATTTCCGTTAGCTAACATTGTTATTTTTATATATGATGTAGGTAAATAATAAATTGTGCTCCCAAAGAAATATATTGAAGATCATATACGGATATACCGATATGCATATCATAGACTTCCTTATCATAAGACGAATGATATGGGTATGATACGAGACTAGTGTTTTAGAATCTTAATAGATTTTTATTATAAGAATGAGTATAATTTTACAATTTGGTTCAAATATATGTGCAATATTTTAAAGGTGGTGGACATGATATACGACGAAAACTAAAGGAGTGAAATGTTTGAGAATCTTATTAGGAGGCGAAGCCGCACATGTAAATTGAAATAGCGAGGGACGAGAAATTCCTGAAGTATATATATTTATTAAGTTAAGACAAATTCTATTTCATCCATATTATTTGACCCGTTTTCAACCAGAATTTATCTTGATATACAGTAATCGTCAGTCGTAAGATAAAACTAAGCGGACCAAATACAGGAAATAGTAGTGTATATATGTATGATCGTATGATATGCTTGATAAATGAGGAGACCAATACTATTCCGTTTAGTATCCTGATTATTTTTATTTTATTAATTGTATTTTTTCCATATGTTGATAATTAATCTTGAGCTGAGTTAATATTAGTAATAAGTATTTTTGCATAATTAATATGTCAATTACACAGCATATGGCGTGGTAAGCCATTTATGTACGAGTTCACCTCATAACATAATTATTAAAATCATAATTGTTAAAACTGAATCATTGTATGTTTGTAACCTAGCCCCGGTAATTTAATAGCGCAGCCTTATACTAAACCTCAATATAATGTTGAATTATAGATCACAAATTTTCATATTACATAAATACATAATACCATGTTAATCCGTAATTTTAAAATATACTCGATATAACTTCAAAACTAAAGTTAAATGCCCTATGCAGGTCTCGAACTTGGGATCTTGACATAAATGTGTTTCTTATTACTCTCATTAGCATGTTGAATTATGGAAGCAGTGCACTCTTTTACGAATTCGACACTTCTATAGTTTCACTGTCTCCTATTTATAAAATTCCAAATTTTTAGACAGCTTACTTAAGTAGACTTATCTTAAAGTTAGGGTTTTGAAAGGAAGTTAATTCATAAAATAATAGTTCATGTTAATAAATGAAATTGTTAAAATTAAAGCGGAATCAATCAAAAGACAGCTCAAATCAAGTTAGAATAGTAATCTTGCATTGAAAAATTGAAAGATCATTGGACAAAAACAGTTATTTATAGGACATTACAAATTGGCCCATGCATCGCACGGGAATTAAATCTAGTTGAGAGATAAATTGAGGAGAAAAAATAGTAGAGGGCAAAGAAGATGGTTCTTTTTTAATCATTTGGGTTTGACTGACCTTAGTGATCAACCATAGTAGATATGACATTAGACTAATTAGTGTTAGATTTTTTATAATTAATTATTTAGTTTATGAAAAATCCTAAAGTTTTGGCCAATTAAACTGACAGTCAAATTATGGAATTAAATTGTCCTATTTTTCTTCTCCACTTCCCTTAGTTGACCACTACTCAGACCTCTATATTTGCAACTGATTTTTGATGGCAAAATCAGTATAAGTACAACATAATTATTGATTAACAAAGTCAAATAACCTACTCTCCCTAAAGAAAAATACACCATCTAAATCAGTGAGAAGGAGGGTTCAGAACCGAAATCAGAAAAGCATACGGAAAGACGGGTTTACGGAAACTGGTTTACTAAAGAAAAATACACCATCTAAACTGGTTTACGGAAATCCGAAATCAGGATGTTTTGGGTTGATTCGGTTGTTCTGTTATTGATTATTAAATCTGGAATTATTGTTGGATTTAGTTTCTATTTTTTGCAATTTGAAATCCGGAATATTTGTGTTCCTTTGTTTTTTCTGGGTTTAATGGAGGAAAACGGAGATAGGGATAAAGTTTGCTCAATTTGTGTGTTGTTCCTTTATCTGTTTGATTTGGTTATTAAGAGCATCCACATCAATGGGGCACTCCATATTGCCTCTCTCTTTTTCTCATTCGTCCACCTCATTTTTCACTAACTTTTTCATTTACCTTTCCCGTTTCACATATATTTTTCTACGTCAATGGGGCACCCCAAGATGGACAAAGGTGGGTCATTTATTGTCAAAATTCCATATTTATTAGTGTGGTGGGGCCAAATTTCTATCATAAAAAATATGGGAACCTCCCCTCTTCTTAAGGGTGCTCCAACAAATGAGCAACAAGAAGACATAACCTACATTGATTTACCTCCCTATATGTAGTGATATGGCAAATTTAGGACACTAACTTCCAACCGATGTGGGTGGTCTAACAGTAGTATTAATATGATGGTGTGTGTCAATTATAAGGGGTTGAGTTGTTTCCTTTTATCAAAACCCTTTCTTGCTTTAAAATGGTGCGACTAGACTTGATGCGTATTTGGGGTGATAATCAATTAAGACGATCAACAAAAATACATATGTTGCAGCGGAAATAATATACTTGTGAAATATGACGAATTAGAACAAATAAAGAACGAAAAATAACAAAGAATGATGAATGGTGAACGATTGATGATCGGTAGTGGTGGCTGTAGGCACGGAAATTTTGTTAAAGTGCCGAGAATAAAACAAAATATATTATTTTAAGTTAATATCAAATTTTAGCTTAATTTAATTATATTTGTCATGTTTAATGGAGTTCGGATCGACCCATATTACAAATTGGGTTATTTGAGCCCAAAAGCAAGCCAAGTGGTCAATTGGGCTCTGAACCAAACAATGTGGTCAATTGGGCCCAAAAGAGAAGTCAAGCCTATAAACAAGGCCCAAACTCAAGTCCATTTGCCAAGGGAGAAATTCTTATAAATAAGACATTTCTCCACCATTTTAAGGGAGAAAGAAAAAAAATCGCTTGACAAGAGAAGAAATCATTTGTCAAAGTGAGGAGAAAAAAGACATCAAAAGCTCTCAAATTCTCTCTACAAATCACACTTGCAAGTAGACAACAAGCACTACAAAATCGTGCCGCCTACTCAAGTAAACCCAAAACAAATTCAAGCATCGAAGAGAGATTCAAGTCAACGCGACCCTCTCAAGAAGCTAAAGTCAAGCAAGCGAGCCTCGAAGATCGTAGACTCCTAGTATTAATATTGTCGTAGAATCAGTGGAATAATAGATGTTGTACACATAACTTTCTGAGATTATATAAACTCATTTGTCTATCTATTTTGTGTTACAGTTTTATTGCAATACAAAATTTGTTGTTGCTACAAATTTTTGGTGAACCCGACGTGAACACCTCTATCTCTCATCTCTACAACAAGTTCAACTTCAAGAAGCAAGGATGTCTTCAAATTCATCAAGCACACCTTCAAGAACTTATGCATCAATCCTCAAAGGGTCTCCTAATGTTGTTCCTTCATCAAGCATTCCCACAATTGGTGTTGCCACTAGAAGAATGTCAAAGAAGGTTGTTATCAATGTTGCTGCTGAAAGCCTGCGCACCGCTCATGTTACTAAGAGGCCTCATAAGTATTCAGTTGAATCCATTGCTGCTGCTGCTACTGCAATAATCAACAAGGCTTCATCTCCACAAAAGGAGGTCAAGAAGTCCAAGGCTAGTGGTTCATCCCCTCGCAAGGTGAAGAAGACAATGCCAAAGAAGGAGGAAGTTTCAACCCCTATCTTCGAATCAGTCATGGTCGTTGGTGGCTCTAGCATTGAAGAACAGATAGAGAATATGAACAAGCTCCTTGAGAGAATGATGCAGGAAAATGAAGAAAAGAATAAGAAGATTGAAGAACTTCAGAAGGAAATGGAGGACCTTCGTAACAAGGACATGTCAAGTCATCGTGACACCGAAGAAGAGGATGATGAAGAAGATGAAGAATATGATGATGACAAGAAAGATGATGGGAAGCCCCCCAAAAATGATCTAAGTGCCTACACCGAAAAGAAGCTGCAGGACTTGATAGCCAACACGATCAAGAACCAGCTAGGTGAAAGTTCCTTCAACGGTCTTCGATTTGTGAAGCCATATACTAAGAGGATCGATGTCTTACGCATGCCAGTCAGATATCAACCTCCCAAGTTCCAACAATTCGATGGAAAAGGCAACCCCAAGCAACACATTGCTCACTTTGTGGAGACATGCAATAACGCCGGGACATATGGAGACTTGTTGGTGAAGCAATTTGTTCGTTCTCTCAAAGGCATTGCATTTGATTGGTACACGGATCTAGGTTCTGAGTCGATTGACAGCTGGGACCAGATGGAGAATGAGTTCATGAATAAGTTCTATAGTACAAGGCGCATAGTCATCATGAGTGAACTAACCAACACAACTCAATGGGAAGATGAAGCTGTTGTGGAATACATCAATCGTTGACGTGCACTAAGTCTGGAATGCAAGGATCGTTTAAGCGAGACTTCAGCAGTCGGTATGTGCATCAATGGAATGAAGTGGGAGCTCTTGTACATCTTGAATGGGATCAAGCCCAAAAGCTTTCAAGAGTTGGCAACTCGTGCTCATGACATGGAGGTAACGATCAACGCTCGGAACAAAACAAAATCATCTTCCTCTAAGCCCCCTAGCGAGAAGAAAGAGTTCAAGAAAACAGACAAGAGTTCTAAGGGTTCATCCAAGGAAACTATGACAGTTACAACCAGTAATGCGCCTGTCAAAATCTCTGCAAAACCAAAGTATGACAAAAAGAAGGAGACATATGCCAAGGACTTCAAGCGTGATAAACCAACATTGAAGGATTTGCAAAACAAGAAATATCCGTTTCCTGATTCAGATCTTTCAGGCATGCTCGACGACTTGTTGGAAAAGAATGTCATTCAGTTGCCAGAATCAAAGCGTCCTGACCAAGCAAATAGGACGACAGATCCCAACTACTGTCGTTACCATCGTTTAGTCAGTTATCCACTAGAGAAGTGCATAACCCTCAAAGAAAAGATTATGCAATTAGCAAAAGATGGGAAGATCATCTTGGATCTTGATGAGACAGTGACAACAAATCACACCAGCGTGACGGTTGAAGGATTTGACATGCCAATCACGGAATGCTCGAATGTGATGGTCGTCGCTCCTAAGCAAGAAGAAATATGCGTGATACAATTTGGAAGCTTGGAGCCTACAATGTTCCGAATTCAAAGGTTGATATCACCGCCGCAAAAGAAAACTCTAGTCGCGATTGCAACCATGGAGGCCAACATTGATGATGATAATGAAGGTTGGACATTGGTGACACGAAAGAAGCCAAAGAAGCAAGTGAAGCCACAAAATCAACAACCTGCACCTCGCAAAAGAAAACAAACTAAGAGGAGAGGCTCACGACGCTCTAAAGGCAAGAAGAAATCGAAGAAGGTGATCAAATCACATGTCCTTCCAATTGATTTGTTGGAACAACCACCTATGGCTCCTATCATTCTTGAAGAGTTTTTCCCTGAGGACTATCTCAACAAAGTTTCTGTCAATACTGTTGGGGTGACTGATGAAAGTGAAGGGGATAAAGGAAAAGATGGTAATCCAGACTCCGTATCATTGGAAAGCTCAAGGCAATCCCAAGACACCAAAGTGTTAGCCATTCTTGATGCTCTTCCAAAGCGAATGGGATGGAAGCAAATGTTTCACCTTCCTAAGGAGATGCGTCATCAAGTCGTCCATGCTCTTCAAAATCCAGGATTATATGAGGAAAAGTTGAAGGACGCAGGGGAGCCTGCAGAGCAAGAAAACAAATGTGTGTCTTGCAACACCGCCTTATCTTTCTCTGATGAAGACTTGTTGCTTGGATCAAAGCTTCACAATAGGCCGTTGTATGTATTTGGCTATATAAGAGGCAAGAGGGTGAACCGTATCTTGATCGATGGAGGCTCTAGTGTGAATCTCATGCCGAAGACAACCATGATTGAGTTAGGCATTACAATGAATGAATTGTCTAGTAGCCGAACAATAATTCATGGCTTCAACTTCAATGGCGAGCGTGCTGTTGGCATAATTCGTGTAAACCTTAGCATGGAGGATTTATCTTCTGACACCTTATTTCAGGTTATTGATGCAAAGACCTCGTTCAAGTTGTTGTTAGGTCGACCTTGGAAGCATGAGAATGGTGTGGTCGCTTCAACTCTCCATCAATGTCTAAAATATTATCGTGGAAGTGAGTGAAAAATAAATGGTGATGTGAAACCCTTTAATAAGGTTGATTCATTCTTCGCGGATGCAAAGTTTTTTGAAGAAAATGTCACTTCAAGTGAATTTTTATCATCCACTATTTCATCAACTGGGGAAGGAGGCAAAGGAAAAAGGGTTGAGAACTCTCCAGAGACTCATGTCCATGGTGTAAAGATGGAAGTGGGGCAAAGTAGCCAATCACAGAACAATGACAAGGTTAGTCTTGAAGCGCCAGCTAAGGAAAAAGGTCCACAAAAGAGTCAAACTCCAGTGCTTCGGTATATTCCAAAGTCACGACGCAAGGAAGGTGAAAGTCCTTTTGTTGAATGCCATAGTTCAAAGACAGTGGCCAAAGAAAAAGTTAAGTCCAACCATGTAGTCACGCAAGAGTGGATGTTGAAACTCGTCACCCCTCTACCTAGCACGGCTGGAAAACAGGTGGTGAAATATGCTCCTGCAGGGTTTGTTCCATCATCAGGCAAAGTATCTCAGGGAAAGAAAATGGCGTGTTCAACTCCAATGCATATAAATTGTTGGCTAAAGCTGGATATGACTTTGAAAATCCCACCCCATTGGGAAAAGTTATAAGTGTTGAGCCTTATGGTCTTAATGAGACTCAAAAGAAACTTTTTAAGGAAGAAGGGAGCTTCAATGCTTCTAAGGTTGGCCTAGGCTATGAATCTCCTTCGCCTGTAAGGATTGGTGCTCAACGAAAAGTAGATGCATTATCCTCTCAGTGCATAACACCTGGGGAAGTGGAAGAAGATGAAAATCCAAATGATATGACAACATCAAAATCCCTTGTCTTCGATAGGATTCAGCCATCTACAACAAGAGTGACTCCTTCTGTGTTTGATCGATTAGGGGGCATACTTTGTCACAACAATAAATTCCCTTAAGAAATCATTTTTCCGTCTTCAAAAGATTGGGTGTGAAGGATAATGTCACTAGTGCTCGTGAGTCAAGTACCTCATCACATTTGAAGAAGAAAGGATCCGTGCTTAAGCGTTTGGGCACTCCATCTCGTTCAGTGTTTGATCGCTTGAAAGACTCCAATGGGATTAAAGATCATAGGCAAATGCATAAAGCCCCAAGCTGTGAAAGCGAAGATGAGGTGAAAGTCGGTGATGATCTCAGAAGTGTCGTCCCTTCTCGAATGAAGCGCATAGAGGTGATAAACATAGTGCAAGAGCAACCGCTGAAGGTGAAAAGGCATGTTGTGGTCCTTACTAATTAAGAGAAAACATCGACTTTCCAAGAAAGGTGGAAGCCTCGGCTTGGTAAATTTTCGACAGTACCGAATGCGAGTAACACGAAAGAGTTGGAGGATGAAATAATGACATCTTATCACATCACCGTAGAGGAAGTTCTTGATGCTAATGAAGAAGTTGAAGCTGATGAAGCTCCAGAATTGCTAGAAGATGGGGGGCAATCACCTATCGATGACCTAAAGGAGCTGAACTTAGGTTCTTCGGAGGACCCTCGACCAATATATGTTAGTGCACTTCTTACAGAAAAGGAGGAACATGAGTACTTCAAGCTTTTAACTGAGTACAAAGATGTTTTCGCTTAGAATTACACTGAAATGCCAGGGTTAAGTCCTAAAATTGCAGTACATCGCTTGGCGGTGAAGAAAGGTGTGAGTCCCAAGAAACAACCTCATCGACGTTTCAGGTCAGAGTTGGTTCCTGAAATTGAGAAAGAAGTGAACAAACTCATCGAAGCTGGTTTTATTCGAGAGGTAACATACCCAACATGGATTGCTAACATTGTGCCAGTCAGAAAGAAGAATGGCCAGTTACGCGTTTGTGTGGATTTTCGAGATCTCAATGATGCTTGCCCAAAAGATGATTTTCCTTTGCCTGTCACAGAGCTCATGATTGATGCGACGACTGGACATGAAGCTCTTTCCTTCATGGATTGCACTGCAGGATATAATCAAATTCTCATGGCACCTGAAGATCAAGAAGCCACTGCTTTCCGTACCCCAAAGGGAATATTTTGTTACAAAGTTATGCCATTTGGTCTCAAGAATGCAGGAGCAACATACCAACGTGCTATGCAAAAGATCTTTGATGACATGTTACACAAGTCAATTGAGTGTTATGTTATGATGTTGTGGTTAAATCCAAGAAAAGGGCAAGCTTTGGCTGACTTCCTTGCTGATCATCCAGTCCCTGCGAAAGGAGAACTTCAAGATGATCTTCCTGGTGAAGAGATATTCTATGTAGATGTGCTTCCACCATGGCAAATGTACTTTGATGGTGCAGCAAGACGTGATGGTGCCGGAGCTGGTGTTGTATTCTTGTCTCCCGAAGGTCATGTGTTGCCTTACTCCTTCGTGCTCGTTGAACTATGCTCGAACAATGTGGCCGAATATCAAGCTCTAATCTTAGGTCTTCAAATGGCAATTGAAATAGGGATCAAAGACTTGGACATCTATGGAGATTCTTTGTTGGTGGTGAACCAAGTCCTTGATGAATTCGAAGTAAAGAAGGATGATCTCATTCCATATCATCAATATGCAATTCAGCTACTTAACAAGTTGGATAGTGTTCATATTGGACATGTGCCAAGGAGTGCCAATAAGATGGCTGACGCGCTTGCCAATCTTGCAGCCACTTTGGCACTGGGGGCAGAGGAAGTCACAACAATTCCAGTTTGCAACCGCTGAGTGGTACCACTTTTAGAGGGTGGAGAACGTGTAGAGTCATCTAACATGATTAGTGTTTGCCAAATTGATAATGATGATTGGCGCCAGCCTATCATTGATTTCTTGGAACATCAAAAGCTTCCTGATGACCCCAGGCATAAAGTGGAGATTCATCGTCGTGCTCCAAGGTTCATATATTATAAAGGAACGCTTTACAGACGATCTTTCCTTGGGCAATGGCTAAGGTGTCTTGGTGAAACTGAAGCTTCAGAAGCCATGTACGAAGCTCATTCAGGTGTTTGTGGCGCACATCAATCTGGTCCAAAGCTTCATGATCGTGTGAAAAGAATGGGCTACTATTGGCCAACCATGGTACAGGATTGCATGGACTTTGCGAAGAAGTGTGATGCTTGTCAATTAAATGCAAATTTCATACATCAACCTCCAGAGCCTTTGCATCCTACCATTTCATCATGACCCTTTGAAATGTGGGGACTGGATGTAGTAGGACCTATAACTCCAAAAGCATCAAATGGGCATGAATACATCCTAGCTGCAACTGACTATTTCTCAAAGTGGGCGGAAGCCATAAGTGTGCGCGAGGTCAAAAAGGAAACGGTTGTTGATTTCATTCGCACTCAGATCATCTTTCGATATGGTGTACCACAACGCATCATAACTGATAATGGCAAGCAATTCTTTAACAAGTTGATGACGAGTCTGGGTGCAAAATTCAAATTTAAGCAATACAAGTCTTCCATGTACAATGCGCCTGCGAATGGCTTGGCTGAGGCTTTTAACAAGACACTGTGCAACTTGTTGAGAAAAGTGGTGGCAAAGTCAAAACGTGACTGTATGAGAGAATTGGTGAGGCATTGTGGGCCTATCGTACCACGTACAAGACACCCACTCAAGCAACCCCGTATGCGTTGGTGTATGGAGTTGAAGCTGTGTTGCCTTTAGAACTTCAAATTCAGTCCTTGAAAGTTGCCATTCAGGAGGAACTCACAAGTGATGATAATGATAAGCTGCGTTTGGCGGAATTGGAAGCCTTAGATGAGAAGAGGTTACAAGCACAGCAGAAATTGCAATGTTATCAAACACGATTGTCCCGTGCATTCAACAAAAAGGTACGCCCTCGATCTTTTCAGGCAGGAGACTTGGTGCTCGCAGTAAGAAGGCCGATCATTACTTCTCACAAACCAGGGGGCAAATTTACTTCCAAATGGGATGGGTCATACGTCGTGCAAGAAGTATACACCAATGATGCTTATAAGATTGTTGATGAAGATGGTGTTCGCATAGGACCGATCAACGGAAAATTCTTGAAGCGCTACTACTCCTAAGCAAGAGGCTAAACTGCATAAACTCCTAAGCAAGAGGCTAAACTGCATAAGCTCCTAAGCAAGAGGCTAAACTACATACCAAAATTAATAAATAAATCAATAAAAAAAGATAACAAAATCCTTCACAAAAAAAAACCCAAAAAAAAGGTTCACAAACAGAAAATCCTTCAAAAGAAAAACATCAAAAAAAACAAAACAAAAAACAAAAAAATCCTTCTATGAACTACGCCGGCTTGATCTTGTAGAGTGCTACCTTGGTGCTTTATGAGTACGTAGGCAACTTAAGTAAGTCATTTACTTAAGTGCAGCCACACCACCAAAAAAATCCTTTAACGAACTACGTTGGCTTGATCTTGCATTGTCCACCATGGTCAATTTGCGAGTGCGTAGGCAGTTTGAGCAAACACTTTGTTCAAGTGCAGCCACACCAAAAATCAAAGTCTATCAAAATCGCTCCTGGCCCGCAAGAGTTTAAACTGTGTACGGTTAAATCAACTTCAAATCCATCAGTCTTGAGGTATAAGTACAATCTTGATCAGTGATGTCTTTTGTAAGAACGTAGATGTCTTCGTGTATCTTCTAGATCTCCAAGTGCCTTGCCTTCTTCAAAAGAGTGTAGAGTTTTGTAGCTGACGGTGATCCATGACGAGCCTCTATTATCTGTGATGGTCAAGATTGCTTCGATTAGAAATATAGCTCTAGCTTTTTATGCTATCCAAATCTTCAAAACCATGTTTCAAATCGGTCATCAAACTCGATCCTCCATATAGACATGGATAGTTTTGCAAGGACCTTTAGAGAAATTCGTGTTGCATGGTTGTTTGACGAAGTAACATAGTGGAGCGACTTGCAATCCTTGTGTGTTTTTGACTTGGGGAGCTACTTGAAATCCTTGTGTGATTTGATTTGGGGAGCGACTTGTAATCCTCTTGCGGTCAACTGGTTGACTTCCTGGCATGAGACTAAAACGAGTATCGAAAACTCGGATCCCTCGTAGTCTTTCGTGGTTCATGAGTTGGGTACATTGCATAACACCCCTAGGGGAGTCGAAATGATCCACTCATGATTCTTCAAACGCTCTAGCGACCAATAGGACATGTTGTTTGCTTCATAACTTAAAATCCTCTTGTTCTCAGGTGCGTTGTTTAGCTTGATGAGAAATCGGAATGAGCCTTCTTGAAAGCGTCGGATTCTCCCACGGTAGACTCAAAGAATATCGAAATGATCGAACTCGAACTTCCTCGACTGCTCTAGCGGCCAGCGGGACATGTTGTTGCATAGCTTGGAAGAGAAATAAAACGAACCAACTCTGAGTAGCTTGAAATCCTCTTGCATTCGACTAGACCAGTGTGTTGTTTAGCTTGATGAGAACTTGGAATGAGCCATCTTGAAAGTTTCAGTTGCTCCCATGGTAGACTTGAAGGATCAAACTCGAGCATGCATCTTCATGGTTTCCGGCGTCAATGGGTCAGGAATGTTGAAATGATCTAACTCGGACTTCCTGATAATCTTCAATCATCGACGGATAGGTTCACGACGCAAGATACTTCGAATTCTCCTTCGGCTGACATGACAGGCACATGTTTGTCATAGAGGGTACGGTGATGTGTTGATGGCTTGATGCGTTGATCACCGAACTAATAGAGGGTCCGTTGATGTGTTGATGCGCTGATCGCCGAACTAATTGAGGGTACGGTGATGTGTTGATGCGTTGATCGCCGAACTAATTGAGGGTACGGTGATGTGTTGATGCGTTGATCGCCGAACTAATTGAGGGTACGGTGATGTGTTGACGCGTTGATCGCCGAGCTAAGACAGGAGACATCGAGGGTATCACCAAAACGAGCAAGCACGTCTTCAGTTCACTCCCAGTATCCAGGAATATGCTTTGACTCTCCATATATCTTCAAGTTGTGAGAGCCCCACTTCACCGATCCAGCAATTATTCTCCTCCCAAGTAAAGGAAAGGAGAGACTTTCATCAGGCTTTGACTTGAAGGTGCTCTTGAGAACAAAACCGGCTGACACATCTGGTTTGGTAATATCAAACTTTGATGACATCTGAGGATTGAAATAACTTTTGTTCACAACACTTGCTTCACCTTTGGAAGAGCATAAGGAGTGACGGGTAACGAAACGGGTTTCGGAACTTGCATCATCTTTTTCATGGTCAACTATAACAAGGTAGGTGAGATCTTTGTTGCAAAGCTCCTTAAAGTGCACCATGATGACCTTAAAAAAAATAGTAAGTCTTGCTTGTAACGGGTCGTTATTTGTGACGGATATTTTGTGAGATAAAATGGATACAAAATGAGTTAGTGGAGAAAGGGGACCACAGGAATAGTGTTGGAGAGAGAGAGAAAAAGCGGGTATTTTGTGAGAGAAAACGGTATCCGTCACAAGCTTGCGACAGATAGTGCCGTTGCAAATAAGAATTTGTGAAAAAAAAAAGGCAGAAATCAGGAAAAAAAAAAAAAAAAAAAAAGCAAAAAAAAAAAACGTGTTAAATTTAACAAAAAAAAAGGTAAAAAAAAAAAAAAAGGGCAGAAATCAGGTACTACGTGAATACTACACTACTCACAGCAAGTCAATGATTCTTGGTTATCAATCATCATCAAACATTCTTCCTATTTCTTTTGTTACCCAAATCAACAATTTTATCACCATCCCAAAATTACAATACGTGTGCTTCAATTTTCGTATCAGCTCCGGGGAATTTGGGTCTGTAACTTAAATTGTAGCAAAAGTGAGTGTATGAAAAGCATTTATCAGCCGATTTCAAAAAAACTCAAGCTTTAATTAGAGCTAATTCACACCCATATAGCTGGTCAGTGGTTCAGATGCAATTTCTGGGTCAACAGATAGTCAGAATCAATATGATCCGCAAAAAATTATGAAGTGTGATTTTTTAGTCAAATTTCTGGTTAAAGCTGGAATGAAGTCAGGTCACGATTTATAAACCGTCAAGGTTGGGTTACACAGTATTTCAGTTCTAAGATAGAACGTTGGAAAGCAATTCCAAACATTCAATTCGCAGTTCTCACTCTATAAAAGCGACGAACGTGTGTGCTGTTGGGTTTCGGCATCGCAGTGGTTTGATTAGAGTTGGCTAGAAACTAAAAAAAAATCCACTACCAACTACTTATATTGACAAGCAGACTATTCAGTCATTAGAAAATCGTGAGTGAACAATATTTGGGGTGGTATGTCCGTCGGGTTTCGAGAAAACTAGCATATCTTTCGGTTTTCGGTCTACTAAGTGCAAAGTCTCTGGTCTCAATTTCCTAATCATGCATTATGCTGATAAAGGGTATTGACATACAAGGGTCTGATTAGGTGATTTAATAGCAATTTTATCACAAAAGCTTCATGGTAAGTGCTGTGTGTGCAAGACAACTTATCTAATAAAAAAAAAGGAAGTGATATGTCCAGCTTAGTTCAATTACTCGTTGAATTAAGATATGATGTCAAGGTTGGCATGAATTCAAACACTTTTTAACGTCATATGGAACAGATTCTGACAAACTTACTTGGCTACCATCATGTCTTATGAGTTCTACTGCATCAATGAGCCAATGGGGGCAATACTAAAGAGTAATCCTATGGTCATGCTGAGTCTAAGAATCCTACGTCATGATAACAAACTTCAAATGACAGTCGGGCTTACCTTTGGTTGATCGGGCGATGTTATACAAAAAAGTAGTCTTTGAATTGGCTGAGCGAAGTCGTCTTTGGCTGAGCGTGCTCACTTGTTCACTCTCTGTTTTAATGGTGCGATTGCCGATTTGTGTGTGTAATTAGATAAGAATGTCATGCAAAACAAAAAAAGTGAATTGGGTTGGATATATATAGGATGGTGCAGTGATCTTGTCAGAATTCAAAAGAAGGAATAAGGCCATTAATTTGCAAAGATTCTGGTATTTAATTATGGCTAAAAAAAAAAGCAATCAGTCCAAATTTCTCCTTAATTGCAGAGTGTTCAAGATTGGGATGAAGTTATTCTTGGCAATAATTTACTAATCACCCATTTGTGACTCTCTTTTTTGAAATTTGGCGGTTACAGACTCAATCATTACCTTTGGTGGAATGGAAGTTGCTAAAACAAGGGAAAAAAAAGGGGTTGGCGTTGACTTAACTCAGTGACTAAATTTCGTATTTACTCGATTAAAGGCATTAAGATACGGAGTAATGGATTTTGATCAAAATTTGAAATTCAAGCTACAATTCTTGCTCGCAACTTTCCTGGCCAAATTCAACATCTTTTTGGTGCTTACAAATTAAGCATGAAAATAAGAAGGGGATGCGGTTTTGACAGAGTCAAGTGCGAAAATTACGAGAGATTATCTTATAAATTTTGAATGAATTGTACATGTCAAACAAGTCGAGCTAGTTCGTGGTATATGTTATATCCCGAGGTCCCAACGTTATCGGCATAATGTGTAATCGTTGAACGGATATTTTGTCCCAGGTTTATATTACCATGGTTACAGAAATTACCAAGGTGAATAAAATCAAGTCAAACGTAAAAGAAATCGTCTACCATGTTAAAAAAAAATGGGACATGAGATGTACCAAGTTTTACAAGACTCTTTCAAAAATATTCATGAACTTTTGAATCAGGATGGAAGGGGGGCAAAACAAGAATTTTATGGGTGCTCTTACGACAAGTTCAATACCCATAGCCTTCAAACAAAAAAATCACATGGGTGCTCTTACGACAAGTTAAGTACTCAGACTTTTAAGTCAAACGAAAAATTTTACATGGATACTACTACGATAAGTTTAGTACTCATGTACTTTCAATTTTTTTTAAAAAAATTACGGGGTACTTCGACGACAAGTTAGGTACCCATGGACTTCCAAGTCAAACAAAAAAAATCATATGGGTACTCCTACGATAAGTTAAGTGCTCGTAAATTTCAAAGTCAAATCAAAGCAAAAACAAATTCGAGACCTCGCCACGTTTGAACACCCAAATAGTGTACGTGACAAGGTCCCGAGGGGGCAATTTGTAGGCACGGAAATTTTGTTAAAGTGCCGAGAATAAAACAAAATATATTATTTTAAGTTAATATCAAATTTTAGCTTAATTTAATTATATTTGTCCTGTTTAATGGAGTTCGGATCGACCCATATTACAAATTGGGTTATTTGAGCCCAAAAGCAAGCCAAGTGGTCAACTGGGCTCTGAACCAAACAATGTGGTCAATTGGGCCCAAAAGAGAAGTCAAGCCTATAAACAAGGCCCAAACTCAAGTCCATTTGCCAAGGGAGAAATTCTTATAAATAAGACATTTCTCCACCATTTCAAGGGAGAAAGAAAAAAATCGCTTGACAAGAGAAGAAATCATTTGTCAAAGTGAGGAGAAAAAAGACATCAAAAGCTCTCAAATTCTCTCTACAAATCACACTTGCAAGTAGACAACAAGCACTACAAAATTGTGCCGCCTACTCAAGTAAACCCAAAACAAATTCAAGCATCGAAGAGAGATTCAAGTCAACGCGACCCTCTCAAGAAGCTAAAGTCAAGCAAGCGAGCCTCGAAGATCGTAGACTCGTAGTTTTAATATTGTTGTAGAATCAGTGGAATAATAGAGGTTGTACACATAACTTTCTGATATTATATAAACTCATTTGTCTATCTATTTTGTGTTACAGTTTTATTGCAATACAAAATTTGTTGCTACAGTGGCGTCGTGGCTGTCATGGACGGTGGTCACGGCTGGACACGGTGGTCGTCGGTGGTGATGAACTTGATGGTGGTGATCGTTGATGACGTAGTGAGGCACAACACTCAATACTTGAAAGATTGATGAGACGATGTAATAAATGAATTTATGTATTTCGAATGATAGGATAATTGATTAAGCTCACACATATACTTTCTCAATTATTTTGAAGTTCACACAGATATTTTGGGTTTTAAAGCTCACACAGATACTTTAGATTTGTAAGTAAAACTTAACAAAGAGGTTTTTATTTTATAACTTGAATACTTAAAACAATACCTAAGGATGCCTATTTATAGTAAGGTAATCCGTCACAAATCTGACTCAAACTAGGAAACAACCAAAAAACCTCACAAGACTCAAATCACACGTTCAACTCGTGTGATCCTTCCCAATTTAGGGTTCCCTAATTCTATCTTATGGATTAAATAATCCTTATTCAAATCTAAAAGATAAAATAATAAAAGAAAAGATTAAGTGGTAACAAACTCCTAACAACTTAATAACTAGCTTAACAAACCATAACTAACTTTGTAACTACTTTGTAACAACTTAACAACCTTGTTGTAACAAACTAATAACAAACTTAGTAAATAAAATTAAAAATAAGATAAACACAAACCCAAATAAGATTATTACTCTAACCGTGTGGTCCCACACGTCGTGCTTGGGCACGAATCCCAAGACCACTATCCCGAGTCTTCTTTTGTTCTTTTAACACATCTTCCCAAGCGAACTTGAAAATCCGTATTGAACCCAAATCAAAAATTTTTAACTTTTCTTTGGGTCGTGGGTCACGACCTCTAACTCGTGTTAATGCTCCCGCATTAAGACTCACATTAAAATAATATATTTTGCCTAATTTTCTTTGTTTATTATTTTAACGTTATGGAGCTATGACATTACCTTGCTAATGTCATCATGATGTCGTCAAATTGTCACATATTTTGTTCCTGCTTTTGTACATGAGGTTCTTCTTCTTCTTTTATTTTGTTTATATGGACTTGCATGTGTGGTCTAATAAAGTACACCCATTTAATTTATTTAACGTTATTAGATGGATGTTTGTATATACCTCGAGTCAAGTATATATATTAAGGTTAATGTTTTCTGAATGTTAAGTGATTTTAAATTTATTAGTTAAAGAGTAGCCACTTCATCTCTTATTGTTTAAATTTTATTCGAAATCACATATAAAAATTAGACATTTAATTGTAATTAATTATACGTAATGTGATGAGACTTAGCCACAAAAATCTTATTATATTTGCATGATTAATTAGGATGTTATATTAAATTATGTTTCTTAATCTACCCACATGAGTTAACAAATGAATGTAATTTGATAGTTTCATCGTAAAATTTATTTTTATGAATCTAACTTGAGTAGATTTTAGCCCACAAAAAAGTTTATATCACTAGGTTCATATGGGGATAATTTACGTTGGTAAGTTATGATAAAGTTAAATCTCAATTTTTGGTTACTAAGTGGGTATATTTAAATTTGCAGCAAGTTTACCTGAAAGTTTCTTTGATGTCAAAATTGACGTTCCTGATTTAACTGGTGACAATTTTAAAGTGTGGAAAGAAAGAGTTATGCTGCATTTAGGATTCTCGCGTTTTGATATACTATTCAAAATTACGAGATTGCTAAAATAAAGGAAATTAGCACACCAGATGAAGTAGACCTTCGTGAAAAGTGGGAGAAATCCAACTATCTTTGCACGTTGTTGTTCATTAAGACTAAACTGTGTGCTAGTATCCGAGGTTCAGTCGACCAGCATACTAAAGCTCGAGACTTGCTTAAGACTATAGACGAGCAGTTCGAAACTTCTGATAAGGCTTTGGCAAGCACCTTAATAATGTAGTTCACATCCTTGAAACGTGATGCCACTAAAGGAGTGCGTGATTTTATCATGCGCATGAGGGATATTGCAGCCCAACTTAAGGTATCAGAAGTTACTATATGACTCTTTCTCGATGTATTTCATCTTATGTTCTCTCCCAACTCAAGATGTCCCATTTTAGATCTCTTACAATACACATAAGGATAAATGATCTCTTAATGAATTATTAACCACATGTTAATAAGTTCAAGAGGAAGGGAGGTTATTATTGGAAGAAGGTGAAACGGTGAACTTTACTACTTTTACTGATAAAGCATCATCCAGCAGTACGAAGAAGTATAAGGGTCACTCTAAATATAAGGGAAAGAAGTATAAGGGTCACCCTAAAGATAAGGGAAATCGAAAGATTCCAGCTAAGCAGGTAATTAAGAAGGAGTCGTCGTGTTTTTTTTTGTAAAAAAAATTGACACATGAAGAAAGACCGCGTAAAGTTTAAGGCTTGACTCAAAAAGAAAGGTAATTTTCTTGCGTTAGTTTATTATGAATCTAAATGTTTAATATTAATCATAATGCATGGTGGATTGAATCTAGCACTACAATCCATGCTTCGAATACCTTGTCAGGTATGACAAACCTGAGAAAATGAGTCACAAGTGAAAGCTTTATCTATTCAGGCAACCAGATACGCTCGGATGTGGAGGCTGTAGGGACATGTAGTCTAGTTTTGAGTAGTGGTTTTGTTTTGGTTTTGGATAAGACATTTTTTTTCCGAATTTTGCTCGTAATTTATTTTCAATTTCAAGGCTTGAATTGTTTGGATTTTCCTTTAATTTTATGGACTCTAGTTTCAGTATTTGTAGAAAATCTAAAGTTACTGGTTATAGTATTTTGTCTGATAATTTATATCGTCTTTATTTACAAAATGATACCACTCAAAACACTATCCTTGTTAATACTGGTGATGCGTGTCTATTTTATGATGTTTTACATCTCTTTTAACACGCATTTCAGAGCTCATTTATGTGATTATAGCTGTTATTTTTCCTATTTCGTCTACTTTCGTATTTTGGTGCATTATTGGAGATTAATGCGGAAATGAGTAGATTTTGAGTCAAACCCGCCCTCTAGTGGATTGCATGGCTAGTGACATGAAGGAACGATCAAGGAACAAAGCCTAGCGCGCATTTCAAGGCCTAAAAGACAGATTCCAGGAGTTGAGGGAACTGATATACCAGCTACATCAGTCGACCGACTAAGCACAGTGGTCTGTCGACCAATGTAAATGATGAGCGAGATTTTAAAAGTTTAATTAAAAGATCAGAAACATCAACAAACCCGACAACTGGTCGATCGACCAGTGCCAACGGTCTGTCGACCACTCGGCCTTTTCCGGAAAATTAAGAAGCTTAATTAAGCCCATAATCGTGTTAGGGATTTGAGTAAGGGTTTGCGTTTTGCTATATAACGTAAAACTCTTATTCAGTTTAGGGTATCTAGTTTATTATCTAGTTTATGTGGGAAAATATCTGTATATATTCCCAATTCTTTATATGTAGGATTATAACAAATTTATAATGTATGATTTATAATCATAAACGAAGTACAAGATACAAAGATTGGGATCAAGAATTAACCTTATGTCCTTGCAAAGCCTAAGATCAGATATCAAAACATATATCCTCCTAATCGTTGCACCCAAGATGTTCCAAGAAATACCCCTTCTAGAGCTAGAAACTGCAAAATTACCTTTAATTTTGTGTAAGATGAAATCTAGAGAGAGAGAGGGAGTATGTATGTCGTGTAACTCATATCCTTTAAGTGCAGAGTGAATGTCTTATTTATAGCTGCACACAACCTTGCTATTAGCAACTAGGATTCCCCAAATCAGTATTTGGTTCTACCTACAACACTTCATAACAACTGAACAACTTAATAATTGCTCAGACCGAAATTCTATCTTTATAGAATCGGTTATATCTCTCTTGTGTAATGTTTTAGCTTATAAATATCTTATATTTATAATCCACTAATTAAATATAACCTTTTATATTTAATTGAATCATTTAATCTTTATTAAATAATTTCATTACACATAATTAAATATAACATTTTATATTTAATTACGAATTAACATTTTAACTCGCCTTAGCTAATATTATTTAATCAGTATTAAATAATTATGTCATCATTACATTGACTAACCGTTTAGTCATATAGGGTATCAATATGATTACATTTTCATCTAATCATATCTCTCAGATTCCATCCTTTAGGTGTGACTCTTAGGGACCAGTTGATTACCGTCATCTGTATGACAATAACGTCAAACTTTCTAGCAAGCCAACCGTTATTGATAAACGTGAATCAACTGACTAAAATCAAATTATACCCTGTGTTCCTTTAAGAGATTTATACGTGTTGTCGCACTAACTGTTGAGGACACTAGCTCCAACAATCTCCCACTTGTTCGTACAAGTGTATGTGCGATAACCGATTCTCATATCCAATTAAATTTCTCCCACTCAATGTAAAACAATTTGCAAATCTGTATTCACAAAGGTCGTATTTTACAAGCAATCTGTATCAAGAGTGGTTTTCCCGACTAGAGAGTAACTCAACTGATAACGAATCATTATTCGAGCTTGGCCAAGCATTTCAGTTACTACTCCTCGAGTGGCCCTGAGAAATATTAAAACCTGATGAGGGGTGGATATTTCCTTCAACTCGAATCTTGCAGATGTAAGCACAGTATGAAATGACCCAAAAAAAATCTGCTTAGCCCCAGTTACGGTCAACTAGTGAAAAAGAAATCAAAGTCACCCAAAACTGCCCTTTATCTCAAGAAACAGTCGACAGTCAAAAGAATCGACTCAAGGAACACGATGGACGTCCTATCCACGACCCGGCACCGAATGTTCATTAACATTTAGGTCTCCATTGCGTCGTCACGAAAATTGTCCTACGAGTTATCGTTATAATCTCGTATCTGTGATCGATCAGTCAACGGTTTGACTTATGGTTTATTGAACCCACCATCAATCGACGTCACAAAATAATTGCCAGAGTTATCAGCTCGTGTAGGCGATTACGGACTAAAACAAATATAATGTAAGTAAGTTCACTTTTGTGGTGTTCAATGTTGTCAGTACAATCCACATGAAAAACAATATATAAAACAAAATCGATGGTGTTATAAATAGTATATGAAATAAATATAATATCCAATTCACAAAAGTACTAATACAACTCAGGAACACGTTTAATTCCCATTGAAATAACGTGCCCTTCATGTTTATCATGTCTTAATGGTTTAGTGAGAGGATCTGCGATGTTGTCATCTGTCGCAATCTTGTCTATCACTATCTCCTTTTAATCAGTAGTAGAATCTGCAATAACACTCTGTTTGGAGCTTTTCCAACTAATAGCAGCGCCATTAAGAGTAAAAACGAATCCAAACTGAGATTTCGAGTTATCTCGATCCGTTTGGAAGCTAGCATCTGCGTAACCGTTTGCGCAAAGCTCAGTGCCTCCACCATAAGTCAATACCCAATCTTTAGTCCTCCGTAGGTACTTAAGAATGTTTTTCACAGCCATCCAGTGTGGTTCACCTGGATTGCCTTGGTACCGACTCGTCATACTCAAAGCATATGCCACGTCTGGACGTGTGCATATCATGGCATACATGATCGATCCTATAGCTGACGCATAAGGAATGCGACTCATGCGCTCGACCTCTTTCGGTGTCTTAGGTGCCCGAGTCTTACTAAAATGCACCCCCGAGATCATCGGAAGTAACCCCTTTTTGGAG
Source organism: Silene conica (assembly GCA_029255685.2). Classification (NCBI taxonomy): domain Eukaryota; kingdom Viridiplantae; phylum Streptophyta; class Magnoliopsida; order Caryophyllales; family Caryophyllaceae; genus Silene; species Silene conica. The sequence goes on from CM055319.2 coordinate 9,082,645, forward strand.
TTGGCCATGCTGAATCTGTCAAGAATCTTATCTATATAAGACTCCTGACTTAGTGATAACATCCGTCGTGATCTATCTCTATAGATATGGATCCCCAATATACATTGTGCCTCACCCAGATCTTTCATCTGGAAATGGTTCTTTAACCATACTTTAACCGAAGATAAGAGAGGGATGTCATTTCCGATCAAGAGTATATCGTCGACATACAACACCAGAAAGACGATCTTACTCCCACTCGACTTGATATATAAGCATGGTTCTTCGACTGATCGTATAAAACTATTCTTTTTTATCACTTGGTCGAAGCGATGATTCCAACTCCTAGATGCTTGCTTAAGTCCATAAATGGAACGCTTAAGCTTGCACATTTTCTTAGGATTTTTAGGATCTGTGAAACCTTCGGGTTGTACCATGTACAAGTCCTCCTCCAAATAACCGTTTAAGAAGGCGGTTTTCACATCCATTTGCCATATTTCGTAGTCATGAAATGCAGCAATCGCTAAGATAATCCGAATGGAACGCAGCATGACTTCGGGTGCAAAAATCTCATCATAGTGCAACCCTTGCACTTGAGTGAAACCTTTTGCCACTAGTCGTGCCTTATAGGTGTCTGGTTGTCCCTCGATGGAACGCTTTATCTTATAAAGCCATTTGCACTGAAGAGGTCGTACCTTATCAGGCAAATCAACCAACTCCCATACGTCATTCTCATTCATGGAGTCCATTTCGGATTGCATGGCATTAAGCCATAGCTTTGAGTCGGAACAGGTCATGACACCTTTATAGGTCACGGGTTCGTTACTCTCTAAGAGAAAAACGTCAACTCCGTCAAGTTCCTCGATCATACCGATGTATCTATCTGGAGGAATGGAGTGTCTACCCGACCTTCTGGGTTCCTCAGGAATATTGACCGCAACAGAAGATGAAGGAACGGTTTCCTCCATTGGTTGCTCAGTAGTTGGTTCTTGAATCTCCAACAGATCGAAGGTTCTATTACTTGTCTTATTCTCGAGAAATTCTTTCTCTAAGAACTTCACACTAGCCGCAACAAAAACGCGGTGTTCGGTAGGCGAACAGAAGTAATGACCAAACATTCCTTTTGGATAACCAATAAAGTATGTCTTGACCGATCGCGAGCCGAGCTTATCCTCGTGTCTCCACTTGACATAAGCCTCGCAAACCCAAACCCGAATAAAGAACAAGTTAGGGACGGTTCCCTTCCATATCTCATATGGAGTCTTGTCAACAGCTTTAGACGGACTTCGGTTAAGTATAAGAGCAGCTGATAATAGAGCAAAGCCCCATAATGAATCTGGCACAACTGTGTGACTCATCATGGATCGAACCATATCTAATAGTGTTCGATTTCTCCGTTCGGACACACCATTTAATTGTGGTGTTCCAGGTGGAGTTAACTGTAGTACTATACCGCAGTCTTTAAGGTGTTGATCAAACTCATGCGAAAGATATTCACCACCACGATCTGATCGTAGTGCTTTAATCTTTCTATCCAGTTGGTTTTCAACCTTCGCCTGGAATTCCGTGAATTTTTCAAAGGATTCACTTTTATGCTTCATTAAATAGACATATCCGTATCTACTTAAATCGTCCGTGAAAGTGATAAAATATCTATAGCCGTCTCGTGCGGTGATTGACATAGGTCCACATACATCTGTATGTACGAGGCCTAATAGGTCAGCAGCGCGCATTCCAACACCTTTGAAGGAAATACGAGTCATTTTGCCTATGAGACATGATTCACATGTGCCAAATGATTCATAATCAAATGGAGATATAGCGCCATTCTGTATTAGCTGCTTTACACGTTTCTCATTTATGTGTCCCATACGACAGTGCCATAGATATGTTTGATCTTTGTCACCAACCTTTAGTTTCTTATTATTCATGTGTAATATTTCAGTCGATTGATCTAAGACATATATACCATTCATGAAAACCGCTTTACCATAAACCATTCCATTTAAAGAGAAAATACAGCTATTATCCTTTATTAAGAATGAAAATCCGTCTTTATCGAGTACGGAAACTGAAATAATGTTCTTAGATAAACTGGGTACATAATAACAGTTATACAGATATAACTCGAATCCGCTCGGTAGCTAGATCACATATGTTCCCATGGAAGCAGCATCAACTTTTGCTCCATTCCCGACTCGCAGGTCAACATCACCCTTTGCGAGAGGTGTGATGTTTTTTAGGCCCTGCAAATGATTACACAGATGAGAACCACAATCGGTATCAAGTACCCAAGTTCCGAAACTTGCATGGTTAATCTCAATCATATGAATATAAGATGACATACCAACAGGAGTGACGCGGCCTGCTTTTATGTCCTCACGGTACACTGGACAGTTCCGCCTCCAATGCCCAGTCTTGTGGCAATGGTGGCACTCAATGTTACCGTCTTTACTCTTTGTCTTGCCTTGTGAGCTACTTGTCTCACCAGGCCCACTCTTAAATCCGGCCATTTTGAATTTAGGAGGCTTAGCTACTATTAGCTCTGTTTGAGCTTTTCCCTTACCCTTTCCCTTCTTTGCAATCATGAGAACGTCTTGCTTCATGCTCCCACTCAAATTAAGATCCTTCTTGGTCTGTACGAGAAGGGAGTGTAGCTCATGAGGACTTTTCTTCATGTCATTCATGTAATAGTTTGCCCTGAATAAGGAAAAACCATCATGAAGTGAATGAAGTATTCGATCAATGATTACGTTCTCACTGATCTTGCAGTTCAGGGACTCCAATTTCTCGACATTCTCAATCATTTTGAGAATGTGTGGGCTAACTGGTTGGCCCTGTTGGAGTTTCGCATCGAAGAAGCGACAGGTGTGCTCATATGAAACGATTCTCGGTGCTTTTGAGAATTCGTTTGTGAGCGTGGTGAAAATTTTATTTGCACCATGGGAAATGAAGCTTCTTTGCAAATTGGGTTTCATTGCAAAAATAAGTACGTTCTTTATCGCACCCGCTTCAATAACGAAATCACTATAAGCTTGTGATACGTTAGCTCTAGCAGTGGGGCATGGGTTAGGTGGTAACGGCTCAGTTAAATACTTGAGCTTACCATCAGCTACAGCTGCATTCCGTAATGCAGCCTCCCAGTCCGCAAAGTTGGATCCATCATTTTTCAGTCGCGTGGACTGATTCATGTGGTCCATGAAAGCCTTAAGCCATGATTCTTTTCTTAGTGTGGCACTAGGCATTGGCATCATTATGACCAGCCATAGTATTTGCAGTATTACTGTTTTGTTTAGGTGAATTCCACACTGTAAAGAAGAAATTAAAACATAATAAGCATACCATCGTTTTGTAAATAGTCTAGCAAAAACAGTTTAATGCGAGGACTTTAGCATTTATATAATTGATCTTCCTCAAGAACTATATAAACGATCCCAAGACTCAATTTCAGTAAATTGATAAGCCAACCTCTTGGCTAATTCTACATTTTAGAATTCTTGGTCGATAAATTTCGGTAAATACTATCTTTAGTCCACCATAACCACAGGATCGTACGAGGGTCATGATGTTGAGGTTATAGAGGAAGGGATTCATAGTAATTTGACTTATAAAAGACTAATCTCAATTTTAGGTTATAGAGGAAGATCCCATCATCTTTAATTTTAATTCATTTAAGTGAACAAATATCTAGCATGCGAGAATGAATAAACTAAGGTGATGGCTTTAAGGGAAAAACGTGTGACATCTTTATGTCGACACAGACTAGCATACATACTATATGAGTCAATTTTCATGCAATTCAGGTGGTTTGGTTTAGGCGGAAAAATGATGCAAAACAAACATGTGAATGAAAAACAAAACGGAAATAAAGCAAGTCCTAGTGTGGCCTATCCTACCAAAAAGAACAAAAATATAACTTGGAATCCATTCAGCAATGGACCCTGAAAGCTTGTCTTGTCTTGATGTTCCTTCTTGGTGATGTAGTGGGAGTGAGCAATCCGATCTCCGTCTTGGTCTCTTATTTACATTTGAAGAATTACATAATAAAATCCTATTATTACATTCTAATTCCAAAAACGTAAAAAAAAATATTACACAAGGGAGCTTCGAGATCTCAAAAATACATCACAAATTATGCTTCCTTCATTACGAAAACATAATTTACTAAGGCCACACTAAGTATTACAAAATACAACTGATTGCGAAATTGTAAATAAAATCATTCATTCATTCAACAATATAATATATATAATGCATCATACTATATTAAATTAATCTTTCAAGACATAATTCCGTAATTATGTAGAGTAATTTACCCAAACCACCATTTATTGATTAAAATTATGTGATAATTCGGTACTTATTCATAATTTAATCAAACAAACATATTCATATTATCGTATAATATGATTAATCCAACATTATTTTAAACCGTTTTAAAATAATTTAGGTATCAAAACTTAGTGATCGAACTTTTTCACCCAAAAATTACACATTATCCTTATAATGTATAAATATATAAAAGAAAAACGGAAAAACAGCCCGCAATTTAATAAGAAAAGCCGAGACGAAAGAAGAAAGGAAAAAAAAAACAACAACATAGATTCCAGCGCTTAGAAAACGCCGAAAACATTCAAAGCGTTGCAAAAACCCAGAAAAGTGCCGCAAACAAAGCGCCAGAAAACAAGAAAGAAGACTGGTAAAAGATTCCGACGCTTCCAATAAGTGCTGAAACAAAGGAAAGCGTCGAAAACTGGGAAAACGCTGCAAACTAAAGTTGCTAATCAAGTTGCGTCGCTTATCAAAAACGCTGTAAATCCAGAATTGAATAAAAGAAGCGCTGAAAACCTGTAAAAGCGTCGGAAAGAAAGCGTCGTAAACCTAGAAAATTGTTTTTTTTTTTTTTTTTTGGTTCAAATGAGCGCACTATGTCGCGGATGAGAATCGAACCCCCAACTTCATGGTTGGGATAAGAGTGCTCTTACCACTTGAGCTAACTCTTATTCTCGAAACCTAGAAAATTGTAAAAACACGCCTACAGCCTGATTTTCGAAATTTTTTATTTCTTTTTAAAACTCATGAACTCGAATAATTAATGTCGGGTTGCTAAATACGGGATCGATAATGTAATACCCCGTATTTTAGCCTCGGTCAACCGCAGTCAAACCGTGTTTTATACAAGTTTTTCAAATGGATGTTTATAAAGTATTTTATATAAGCTGTTATTATTTTATAAATCGTATTCCTACGATTATTTCGTAATTCATAATCATTTTATATTTGACGATTATTTCATGAAATGTCATTTCTTTCGTATTTCTTTATTTTGATAATATATTTATAATTAAATATATTTTCTATTTTAGGGTTTAGGGCTATTTTAATAGTTCGTAATCGATAATTAAATTATCGAATGAATGTTATATGCTTTAGTACGGGGTCGAGTAGGCTCGTGAGTAATCAAAACCGTGTTAGGTAGTCTGTACACAAAAAAAAAACGCGACTTTGGTACAGCGTCGGGTTTTGGACAGTGGTAGGTGGGTATTGCAGCCACGGCAACGGCAACTACTGACACCTGGAACCACCACGGCTCAAAGGCGAGCCTGGTGGTGTCACAGGCAAGGTCAGGGGTTGTCGTTGGTGTCGGAGCGGCGGTCGATCAGGCTGTTTTGGGTCACGTTTTCAGGCTAGTTGTGAAGGGCTGGTTGTTTTCGTTTTTGCGTTTTTGCGTTTTGTTAAGTTTAATGTAGTAACTACTTTTGTCCTTATTATTATTATAATAATTGTTAATGATTAGACAAATGATTATGTTTATTGTGATATGATTTTGTATTTGGGTCAAATTAATATGATAAGTATGTATGGGCATTGTAATTATTTTATTGGTAATAGTATATGTACATGTCCTTTGTTAGTAATGGTGAATTGTATGCAATATTTGGATCATATGCTATATTTGGATATCTATACTTAGTAAACTTTATTTATTCATTTATTGCTTGTAAATTATGTAACTCATATTTAATTATTATTTCGGTGATAATTAATAAATAATGTTTTAGACGGTTTAATGACGCTTATCTGTGATGATTTAACATGTATCGTAATATTAAGCAATAATTATAATTAGTATGTTTATAACTATTATTGTATGACAATATTGTTATAATGTTTTATGATTGGTTAATATAGTTGTTAATGAAGGATTAGTGATAAAATCTTGTGATAATTATATGTATATGGTTATGATTAATGAAATGAAAACATGATCGAATAATTAATTAATAGCGCTATCAGTTGTTTGAATAGAATTTGATATTAAGTAATGTTTATAGGAACTAAATTTTGACGTGGAATAATTCTAGACGGTGATTTCCATTTGCAGACTTGCTACTCCAGGTAGGATACACTGGTACCATATTCTATGACGTGCTTTGAATGGATGTGTATATTGTATGATATGGATGCAAGTGTGATTCTTATGAGAATGATATATAGTGGTTGAACATTTTTGTATTGCATTCATAAGCATGGCATATGCATTGGATACGGATTTGAGATGATGAGATATTATTGATGAGATATTATTGGGCCCAGGCTAGTTCTGCAGGACTAGACCTGGTGACCTCAGCTGTTATGCTGGTGTTCGACGACGGCCGATTATAGTCTGTCAGGAGGTTCGGTATGGCTGGGTGTTACGGGTTTGAGATTGAGAATGAGATTGAGACTGAGATTGAGCTCGAGCATATCATGGCATTTGCATAGTAACTGTTGCATTATAATTATTGTGTTATCCTACTCAACCGCGAGGTTGACAGTGTATTCGTGTACACCTACAATGATTCGGAATGGGGAGTAGATTCTACAGGTCAGAGACAGATGGATTAGGAGCTTGGGCTTGGAGAAAGACATGGCTTGGACCTACTTAGAATTAGATCACATACTTAGATGTTATCAGTTGTACTTTTATTCTTCGCGTGGTAATTGTAATATCAAAAGTTTAAATTAATCAGTTTTTACATAAAGTACTTTGGTTTGTTTTACTTTGTTATTCACTTCCTCAGACATTCCGAGATGGTAACAGCTCTATTTATTGAGAATGTCTTGCTAAAGGCTCTTAAATAAATGAGGGTGTTACAAAGTGGTATCAGAGCGAACGATCCTCAGGCCTAAAACAAATGAATAATAATGAACTTAGGAAGTGTCTAATAAAATGAACCCCGGGTTAGTAACTTTTAGGAGCCCCAGGATTGGGATGAGTTAGGGGCCCCCTCAAACCAAGCCACTGGCCCTTTCAGTCTAATCTGCATATATTCCCAATTCTTTATATGTAGGATTATAACAAATTTATAATGTACGATTTATAGTCATAAACGAAGTACAAGATACAAAGATTGGGATCAAGAATTAACCTTCTGTCCTTGCAAAGGCCTAAGATCAGATATCAAAACAGATATCCTCCTAATCGTTGCACCCAAGATGTTCCAAGAAATACCCCTTCTAGAGCTAGAAACTGCAAAATTACCTTTAATTTTGTGTAAGATGAAAGCTAGAGAGAGAGAGAGAGAGAGCGAGTATGTATGTCGTGTAACTCATACCCTTTAAGTGCAGAGTGAATGTCTTATTTATAGCTGCACACAACCTTGCTATTAGACATCAACTAGGATTCCCCAAATCAGTATTTGGTTCTACCTACAACACTTCATAACAACTGAACAACTTAATAATTGCTCAGACCGAAATTCTATCTTTATAGAATCGGTTATATCTCTCTTGTGTAATGTTTTAGCTTATAAATATCTTATATTTATAATCCACTAATTAAATATAACCTTTTATATTTAATTGAATCATTTAATCTTTATTAAATAATTTCATTACACATAATTAAATATAACATTTTATATTTAATTACGAATTAACATTTTAACTCGTCTTAGCTAATATTATTTAATCAGTATTAAATAATTATGTCATCATTACATTGACTAACCGTTTAGTCATATAGGGTATCAATATGATTACATTTTCATCTAACCATATCCCTCAGATTCCATCCTTTAGGTGTGACTCTTAGGGACCAGTTGATTACCGCCATCTGTATGACAATAACGTCAAACTTTCTAGCAAGCCAACCGTTATTGATAAACGTGAATCAACTGGCTAAAATACAAAATATACCCTGTGTTCCTTTAAGAGATTTATACGTGTTGTCGCACTAACTGTTGACGACACTAGCTCCAACAGTTTATTATCTAGTTTAACAAGGATTAGCATCTAGTTTAGCTATTTAATTATTATCATTAAGCATTAGCCAGAAACAATTTACAATTCAAGTTTTATTTAGGATTTTTGGTTCTCTAGTTTAATCTTTCTGTTCCACGCATTATTCAATAAAGTTCATTCCGTCCTTACTTTCTTCCTTGTTTTACGGTAATTCTTCCTCTTTATTTCAGTTATTTACAGTTTTCATAGATTAGTTCTGGTTAGTTAGAATCCCAATACCATTGCTTTTATTGTTTACAATATCGTTAATCATCTTAATCATGTTCTTTATTGTTATTATAATTATAGTTTCTGTTTTCATTAAAGTTATGAGTAGCTAAACCCCATATGTTAGGATGTAGGCGACCTATAGCGTAAATCGTGTAGTTTAGGGTAACCCGTAGCAACGCTTGGTCGACCGACTGACTTCTCGGGTCGGTCGACTGAGTGGATTGGTCAATCGACTGGAGTAGCTGGTCGGTCGACTAATTTCGTGTATGATTAGAACTGTTTTACCTCGTTAAGTGCAATATCTTTCAATGAGACCCAAAGGAGACTTGTTAGATGCTTAGTAATGACCAACCCGTGGCTCGAGAGATAGGGAAGGGCATTAATTAACTGTTTAAGGCAATTAAGTTACTAAGACCGAAAGGTATGTGACTTAGACATTAGGAATCACCTATCATATTGACAACTAAGATGAGTGAGACCTAGGGACTAGTAGCATAGGCCGAAAGGAGCTACAAGTTAACTCGGACCGAAAGGACTTGTTATACCCCTTACGCGACTATAATACGGACTTACCTAGATTAATTGCCATCGTTGTAACAGCCCGCATTTTTATAAAAGGGATTTTAATACTTTAAGAGGTAGTTTTCGTAATTTAATAACATTTTAATTTTAATCCGTAAGTTTTATTTTAAGAGATGCCGTTAAGTCCGTCTTTAGTTGTTTAATTGAAAGATGTCACGTTTACTTGGTAAATCCCGTTTTAAGAATTTCCGCTCCTTACATTTGTACAAAACCGACTCCAGTCAAATATAAGGTACACCTTTACCTCCTTTCCCACGTTACTCCTCCTTCATCAAAAATAAAATACAGTGACTTCATTCCTCCATTTCCACTCTTTTCATCTTCACTAAATCATCATCCATTTTCTCGTTTCAACTCGGTTCGACTCAAGGTTTTCACCATCGCATTCCTCTCTTCATTTCTGATCTTTCTATCACTTTCGTTTTCAATTTCGTGAAACTTCATTTCGGGGCTGTTTTGCCTTAATCGCGAAATTATCACTTTAATCCGTCTTTTTGTGCTTGAAGGTGGAGCTAATAACAACCCAGAGGAAGAGCTTGTGATCCTTGAAGAGTAAACCGGAGCATTCGCGGAGTAAAGGTGACGATAATGAGAAAACTCGGCCTTTTGTCTAAATTAGCACTTTATGTGATTTTGATATGTTTTGATGAATGTTAGACAATCTTTGAGTTCCTAATGTTCTTATAATGTTTCATAAACTGATTTTATGAAGTTTTATTGATGAATTTGATGAGGAATGAGATTTAAGGTGTATACATGTTAAGACCGGTTTAATTTGTGATTTTGTTGTTAAGTTACGGAATAATGGTTTGGATACATGTTCATATGTTTATTTGATGTGGTTTACGTGCTGGAAGTGTGAAATCGTTGCTTAGAAACATGTTTGAGTCGGAATTGTAAAGTATTGAATGGATTAGAGAATAGCGAAATTGGCGAAATGCGTGAGCAGAGGCTCTGAGCCGGCAGGCTGACCGGCAGCCGGTCGGCCGGCTCAGAGTCCCCTTTGTATTATTTTGGATTTTCGAAGTTTTGGGAAATGGGCCCCCAGCCGGTGGACCGGCAGCCGGCCGGCCGGCTGGGAGTCCCTTATGTGTGTGTTATGTTTGAGAAAAGAAAAGAGAGAGGGGTCCCCAGCCGGTGGACCGGCAGCCGGCCGGCCGGCTGGGAGACCTTGTATGTTGTTTTTTAGTATTGTCGGCTGAAGAGTAAAGGACTCTCAGCCGGTTGACCGGCCGCCTGTGGCCAACCGGCTGAGAGCCCCTGATGCATAATAAATTGCTTATAACTTTTGATTCACATGTCGGATTGCATTGATTCTTTTTCCGTATGCTTCGTATGAATGTTTGAAGTCCCCGAGGTTCGGGCGGCACTATATTGGGTTCGGGAATAGAGTGAGGATAGAGACCCCCCCGGTCGGGCAACCGAAAGGGAAACCGGTTCTCCCTCGGCTTAATTCCCGGGGTCAATTAAGTGTTGGTTTAAGTATACGTCGTTGCATAGCTAGTTATAAATTGAGTATGCTCAGTATTGAAATGGTAGGACTATGATTTGGATTAGGTCATAGTTTTGATGTGAAATATGTTGTGTTAGGACTGTAATTTGGATTAAGTTACAGTTCTGTGCTTGCCTTTGGATTATGGGGTATGTATTGTGGTGGGACTGTAATTTGGATTAGGTTAAAGTTCTGTGTTGCCTTTGGATTATGGGGTATGTTGTGTTAGGACTGTAATTTGGATTAGGTTACAGTTCTGTGTTGCCTTTGGATTATGGGGTATGTTGTGTTAGGACTGTAATTTGGATTAGGTTACAGTTCTGTGTTGCCTTTGGATTATGGGGTATGTTGTGTTAGGATTGTAATTTGGATTAGGTTACAGTTCTGTGTTGCCTTTGGATTATGGGGTATGTTGTGTTAGGACTGTAATTTGGATTAGGTTACAGTTCTGTGTTGCCTTTGGATTATGGGGTATGTTGTGTTAGGACTGTAATTTGGATTAGGTTACAGTTCTGTGCTTGCCTTTGGATTATGGGGTATGTATTGTGGTGGGACTGTAATTTGGATTAGGTTACAGTCTTGTTTGCCTTTGTATTTGAGGTGTATTGTTGTGAGACTGTGATTAGGATTAGGTTACATCTTTTGGTTGCCTTTGTTTTTATAAGGTGTATTTGTGCATATGGATACTAATTGCTGATATGGTATATACTTGCCTAGGATGGGGTACAGTGTTATATACTTGCTGTTGTTATCTGCTTGCCTAGAGTTGGTACAGTGTCAGATATGTATGTTGGTATTGATGAGTTTAGTATCTTGCTTATAGTATTGTTCATCCAAGGCATTGGATGACTCTTTATTCGGTTTCGTAAATGGTTTGGATTGAAAGACCCCCCGGCCGGGAAACCGGAAGGGAAACCGGCTCTCCTTCCAAATAGTTTCCGAAGTTGGTGAGAGCCTTGCATAGTATTGGCATGTTGATAAGAGTTCGAGATGTTGATATATAAATGCTTCACATGATTGTTTATGTTGGAGTATGATACTTGTTTACATGTTCTGTGTTGTATGACATTAGGTGGATATGAGAACTCTAGTCACTCCCCACTGACTGTGGCGCACATGTTGTATGTGTGTAGGTACTTGATGCTGTTCTTCAGGGGGTTACGTTGAGGCTAGCGAGCGATGATCCTTCGTCGATGACTTTACCCATTCGTTAGCTAGACCTTAGTTTTATGATTTCAGTATTTGTGCCTGTAGGGATATGCTATCCCGGGCTGCTTTTGTATAGTTTACTTATATTTATCTATGTTTTATCTTTCGCATGTTTAGTTGTTAAAGCGCCTCGCATGTTTAGTTTGTTGAAAAGTTTTAATTCCGCTGCATTTTTGGTACTTTGTATGTTTTACTTTTCCGCTTTCGCGAGGGGTTTTACAATCGTAGCTATAGCAACCCGAACATCATAGCATTCTTTTTATCATTTGTTCACATCTTTAATTTCAGTTTTACCTTTGTTATTTTCTTTACTAGTCTTAGTTCAAAACAAACAATCAAACCCCTTTTTACCTAAGAATAAATACTGAAACAGTTAATATCTCCCTTCCTCCTTGTGGTTCGACCCGTACTTTCACTAGCTTATGTTAGTCTAGTTCGGTAATATAAATTGTATCTTTGACACCCACAACGACGAGTATCAACTGGTTTAAAAAGAAGTATTATGAATGAGGATTCCTCTATGTTATGGCACCGGAAATTGGGACACATCTCCATTGAGAGGATTAATAGATTGTTGGTGAAGGAATGGGTAATTAGTACTTTAGATTTTACCGATTTTAATACTTGTGTTAGTTGCATTAAGGGAAAGCAGACTATCAAATCTAAGAAAGATTATTTGACAAGGATAATCCAAACTATAGGTGACCTTCCTATAATAATCCCGACTTTATTTTATCTCGCAAGAAATCATACTATTAACTATATCTTCTTACCTATCTAAAAGACTAATACACTAAGAGAGAGAAACAGAAAAAATCCCCAAATTAATTTCCCCAATTTCAAATCCCTAAATCCCGTCTCCCTCGCCGGCGACTTCTCAAGTCGCCCTTTTGGGTCGCCGGCGAGGCTACATCTCCTACTCAACTCGTTTTCTTGCTTCTCAACTTCGCTCCTGTTTCTCATTTCCGACTTTCAGTTTCGTCACCGTCTTAAGGTTCTTTTTTTGTGTAGTTTTTTTGCTTGTTTTTGTTTCTCACCATGGAAGGGATATCCATGGTGTGATCGTTGTTCGCTTCTTCGCTTTATTACTGTAGAATGCAAGAGCTAGGGAATTCCAATCAGTAATGGCATGAGCAGACAAATCTAACTCGCGTAACCATTCTCTAGCATCATCTTGTAGAGAAAAAGGGAAAAGTCGGTACTTGACCTGATCATAGGTCACTCCTGTTGGCAAAGGAATGAAGCTGCAATAAGTGACAAACTTATCCTTATGTTTCGCAGGATCTTCCCGATATCTACCTCGAAACATATTTCGCTCTACCAACGCAAGATAAGACGGCTTGATATCAAAAGGCTTCTCTTCAGCATCAGTAGGAGGAGGTATAAATCCTGTTGGAATGGAAGCCAAAGTAGGCTCATTGTAGCTTGCCAAGGTAGTTGTACTGGGTGCAGCCATCTTAGGTGTAGCGACAATGGTCTCAGAAACAGTATCGTCCTCGTCAGAGGATGAATTTTCTGAGGTAATTAAAGGCTCAATCCTGTCAAGTATACTCAAGTCTTCTACTTGACCCACTTCTCTATTAAAATTCCTTCTGTAGCGAAAAGTCCACTCTGGTTCAGGATCAAAAGCAATAATCTCGGACCGATTTGACCTGGGCATACAAGGAACTAACAAGAAAAGCGTAAAACAGTCTCAAGGAACTGGAGTTCCCTGAGACAAAAGACAAATTAAATAAGTAACAAACAAATAAATTGTTGCCTCCCCGGCAACGGCGCCAAATTTGATAAGGGTAAAGTCGTCACCCTAAATCAAAGTAATCCTTAGAATACTACTAACTAATAGCTAGCGGTAAGAAAGGTATCGAATCCACAGGGAGGCGGTAATAAATTGTTTGCTAAAGTAAATAAGTCTTAAAGTAACAATTGGGTTGTTTTGATTGTTTTTGTTGTCTAATTAACTAATTGCAAAATAAGTAAATAAAGATGTAAACAAGTATTAGGAAAGATCTAGGGATCAAGTTCACATAGGCGATTATCCAGGGGAATAGGATTTAACTAATTTATTGGGCAAGATTACTATTTAAGATCATATGTCCGGTCGGTATTCATATAATCTTTAGATCTAAACCTAACATGCGGTCGCTATAAATAGGTGAGTCTATTCAATTGTTGTGGTCTATCTTAGTCTTAGTCTACGGTCGGATCTAAGACTAATTCGCGAGACTAATTAACTAATCCTGGCCAGTAATTAATTAATCAGATTTAAAAGAACAATAGAATATAATAATAAGCAGTTTAGCAATTAAACATCATTAAAGTTTGATTCCCCCTTCATAATCACTTAGATCCTTTTTCACCCTAGACAAATAAATTAGCTACGCATGGCTTGAGATCTAACTACAACAATATTGATTGAAAACATAATTAATAAAGCAATAAAATAAGAACAAGAATAATTGAAGAACAATAAAGTAGAGATTTTGATTAAATATCGTAAATAAGAGAACAAGATCCGAAGGCAATTGCTAAATAATAATCGGGAAGGCTACTAGTAATAATTAGGGTTTTTAGAGTAATAAAAGTGTATCTAACAATAAAGCCTTTATTTATAGTAAACTACTCAACAATTTATGGAAACTCGGGGTAAATTAAAGCACTCGATCGAGCACTCAAGGCACTCGATCGAGTGTTGGTGGCACTCGATCGAGTGCTCTCAGCGCGTAATTTCTGCTTCGCGCACTGAACTTCAAACGGTCGCCATTTCTTCGTTACTTGTCTGAATAAAGTGATTTTCATGGCGTTGGAAAACTAAGAGGATGAGCTTTCACCTACAGTTGGAATTACCTGGTTATCATTTGTAGAACTTGAGATATGGCTCTCAAAAGTAGGTACTATTTATATGGAGCTCTTCTTTGTGCTTGCCTTCGATAATCTCCTTAGCTCTTCCTTCATAGATCCTCGTGTCATGCTACATGTGTTCCTTCATGTCGGGTCCGCGGTGCTCCAATCCATCTTTTGCTCCATAAATGCATCAATCCTGCATTAAACACCGAAAGGTAGAAGTATCGACATTCTAATATAAATAGCATATAAATGACACAATTTAGCACAAGAATCATCTCAAAACAACTAAAGGGGAGGCATAAAAGTGTATACGAATATGACTCATCATACTCCCTCAAACCAACCCTTTGCTTGTCCTCAAGCAAAGCATCACACACAGTACAAAAGGCAATCTTACAAATGGTGATTAAATAACTCAGAGCTAATGTTAGTGCACATAAAAATCCCAAGTTGTCCACATCTATAACGAAGTAATGACCAAATGTACCAATAAAACAGATTCAAAGGTACGGGTGATAGAAAACGCAGCTCAAGTCACAAGGTTGATATGACGGTGTAATATAGACAAAATCCAAATACCTTTCGACCTTGTAAGACAAATTTTAGTCGGATTCTCGCAGATTCACTCACGCACATAGGTATATGTAAGGGTAAGTTCTATGTGAAGATAGAAAGAAATAAGAACACTCACTCAACTTAATGAAACATGCATGCAATCTAGTGTGATAGAGATTTCCCCAACAATTATGCATATATAGGTGGACAAAGTACATGTGTCAAGACGGCAAGGAGGCTAGTGGGTAAGGGTAAAGAAATGGTTTATGGCAAAGCACGTTGTTGATATGTGGAGCTAAGACGGTAGTCGCAGCGCAAAAAAACCAAAACTAGTTCTTTAATGAAAAATAAACCAACCCAAAACTGAGAAATTATCTCAATTTGATAGAACGTGAGAGTTTATAACATTACTCTCCAAATATGCATTAGCCTCTAGATAGTCTCCTTAAATCTCTTAACAAAGTCCAATGAAGCATTCTCTTTTTTTTTTTCGAATCACAAATATTTTTTTTGAAGTTTTTCTTTTCCTTTCTTTTTCTTTTTTTTGTTCCTTCTTTCTTGTGCTTCATATTTTTCTTTTTTTTTTTCCAACATAAGAGATTGACACAATTGCTCAAAAATTTTCACTGCACCCACTTGGACAAAATTAGTCCCTTCCCAACCATAGTAATGAAATATCATGATAAACCAAGCAACTGCGACTGTCCCGAAAAGGTAGGCAAATTCTAGGATTGTAGCTTATAAATATTCAAATACAAAACATGCCACAAGGTTTCAAACGAGTTTTTCATAGGGAATTTGATTTCAAAGGTAGAAAGGCAAATTTTTGGCTATGTGAAACTTATTTGAAGGTAAGGACCGCCTATCCTCATGTACTTGTCATACATTCACATAAAAGCATCAAGCAATCAATTTCACACTTATGCAGTTTGATATTACATATTTCACAAGGAGAAACCACACTCAGGCCTAAATAACAATGAGACCAGTTTATTAATGTTCCTGGCCTAGGAAGCTCTATAGACCTCAGAATTTAAGTAGCTTACCAACTTAATTTGTCAAGCCTAATCAATATAAGGCATGTCAATTACGGTCAAGACTTGATCATTGAGCTTTGTTTTCATAGGCTAACGGGTCAAAACAATGTACATGGATAACTATTTGGGATTCAAATGCAAAACCAATGCAAATTATCATCATTGTTATTTAATTCACCAAGACTCGACCTAAAAATAAAAGAAAAATGAAAGAAAAAACATATTTTTGGATATTCTTTTTTTTTAAGCACACAGCATAAAATAAAGACTCTCCCCCAAACCTAAATGTCACAGTGTCCTCATTGTGACCCAAACAACATAAAAGACACAATAGAAAATATAATCAGCACCCTAAAGGACACTACTAACAATCGGAAAGAGGGAAAACAATAGTACAATAAAAAAAAAGGTATAAGGAAGGAAAGTACCAAGTAATAGCGAAATCCCCCCAAACCATCATTAAAAGAGTGGAAGAATACCATCCAGGCGATCTCAACGACAGTCACGACGTCCCAGCAGCCAGCAGCAGTCGAACTCGATCGAGTTTAGGTGAACTCGATCGAGTTCGCATCTGGCGAAGAGAACTCATGCTTAAAAGAAGAGCGGGGGTGTTCTTCGCTCTTGAAACCATCTTCAAAAGGTGGAATATATCCGATGTCATCCACCACGTGAGCTTGTTCCGCTATAATGGTCTCATCCTTAAAGTTCTCGGCCTCTAAAGCATCTAACGCAGCCTCTAAGTCAACACTTTCGTCACAGCTATAATCCAAAATGGGGGGTGGCTCATCTCCGTGGATCAACTTCTCGAACTCATCCACCTCTAGCTTCCATGGATGTGACGCAGTAGTAGAAGCGTCAAAGGAATTCCTGTCAATACATAAAGCATGGCAAGAATCAAAAGAAGGATCGAGAATGGTAATTACTGACATGTAGCTTGCAAATCAGGAGGACGGGGTGCTTGGTTGTGTAGAAAAGTGATGGTGTCATCCCCGATGCGAAAAATGAGACTACCCTCCCTAAGGTCAATAAGAGCCCCAACAGTACTAAGGAAGGGTCGTCCGAGGATAATAGGTATTTCAGCGTCCTCTGCCATATCCATCACTACAAAATCACAGGGCACATAATATTTTCCTATCCTAACCGGCACATCCTCTAAGACACCCATAGGGCGCTGAATGGACCTGTTAGCCATTTGGAGGGTCATATTGGTACATTTAAGTATGGTCATGTTAAGTTGTTTACAAGTAGTATACGGCATGACACTGACACTCGCCCCAAAATCACATAACGTATTAGAAAAATCAAGAGAACCAATAGTGCAAGGAATAGAAAAACTCCCTGGATCCTTAAGCTTGGGTGGAGAATTGGCTTGCAGCGCGGCATGGCACTCCTTAGTGAATGCAATTGTCTCCACTTCGTTGAAAGTTCTCTTCTTTGTTAATATCTCCTTCATAAACTTTGCATAAGTTGGTACCTGAGTAATCAATTCAGTAAAAGGAACGCTTACTTGAAGATTCTTCACAACTTCCGTGAATCTCCCGAACTGTTGATCAAGTTTTGATTTCTGTTGTCGGGTTGGGAATGGAAGAATAATCTTTATTGGTTCAGCTTCCTTTGCATCCTTAGAGACCTTTGGGGGACTCTGACTCGGAATAGTAGTCCCTGGAGTAGGTACCTGTCCAATAGGCGAAACAGAAGAATCATCAGAAGTACGAACATGAGTCACTCGATCGAGTGGGGTTGGCACTCGATCGAGTGCACTACGAGCTCGATCGAGTGTCTCGTATTTAGATCGCATCGCTTCTTTTCGTTTTTCTCATGTATACGAGCTTTCTCTAGTTCATTTTCTTCTGAGTAATCTGTGCCTTTTGCTCCATCTGAGCTTTAAGGCTCTACTGCAACATAGCTTTGATCTCTGACATATCATTATTTGCAGCTGGTGGTCGAGGAGGTGGCACCAAAGGTTGAAACTGTTGTTTGCGTTGATTGTTAGACTGAGGACTTCCTTGATTCTGTTTATAGTTTCCTTGCTGGCCGCGGTTCTGAGGAATCACATAATTTGAATTTGGTTGTTGCTGAGGTGGGGTAGGATTTTGAACATTCTGGCTTGACCACTAAAGAAAGGGATGTTTCCTTGTCCTCTCATTATAAGTGTTAGAAAAGGGATTAGCTTGCTTGTAGGCTTGGAAAACAGGTACTTGTTCGATAGGACTTATACATTCATCAGCAATATGACCGTCTACACCATATCTTCCGCAGAAAATTACTTCCCCTTGTTGAACCATATTAACCACTTGGTGTTGGCCACCCAAAGCTTGTGTTGTTTGCATCTGTGCAATCTTAGCATTCAAAGCTTCTAACTGGGCTGCGACGACACTATCTGTACCACTTCCCCTTGCAGAGCCTCTTGGATTTCCATATTCGGCAGTATGATTAGCCATATCATCGATCAATTTATAAGCTGTATCATCAGTGGTGTTATTCTGAAATCTTCCGTTAGCAGAAGAATCCAAAAGAGCTCTATGATCATCGAATAACCGTTGTAAAACTGGTTACAAAGAAACCACTTATGAAACCCATGATGAGGTACTGCCCGAACCAATCTTTTGAAACGTACCCATGCCTCATTAAAATCTTCATTACCTCCTTGCTTGAAGTTAGTAATCTGATTCCTGAGATTGTTTGTCTTTTGTGGGGGAAAGTATCTCTTGTAGAATGCAAGAGCTAGGGAATTCCAATCAGTAATGGCATGAGCAGACAAATCTAACTCGCGTAACCATTCTCTAGCATCATCTTGTAGAGAAAAAGGGAAAAGTCGGTACTTGACCTGATCATAGGTCACTCCTGTTGGCAAAGGAATGAAGCTGCAATAAGTGACAAACTTATCCTTATGTTTCGCAGGATCTTCCCCATATCTACCTCGAAACATATTTCGCTCTACCAACGCAAGATAAGACGGCTTGATATCAAAAGGCTTCTCTTCCGCATCAGTAGGAGGAGGTATAAATCCTGTTGGAATGGAAGCCAAAGTAGGCTCATTGTAGCTTGCCAAGGTAGCTGTACTGGGTGCAGCCATCTTAAGTGTAGCGACAATGGTCTCAGAAACAGTATCGTCCTTGTCAGAGGATGAATTTTCTGAGGTACTTAAAGGCTCAATCCTGTCAAGTATACTCAAGTCTTCTACTTGACCCACTTCTCTATTAAAATTCCTTCTGTAGCGAAAAGTCCACTCTGGTTCAGGATCAAAAGCAATAATCTCGGACCGATTTGACCTGGGCATACAAGGAACTAACAAGAAAAGCGTAAAACAGTCTCAAGGAACTGGAGTTCCCTGAGACAAAAGACAAATTAAATAAGTAACAAACAAATAAATTGTTGCCTCCCCGGCAACGGCGCCAAATTTGATAAGGGTAAAGTCGTCACCCTAAATCAAAGTAATCCTTAGAATACTACTAACTAATAGCTAGCGGTAAGAAAGGTATCGAATCCACAGGGAGGCGGTAATAAATTGTTTGCTAAAGTAAATAAGTCTTAAAGTAACAATTGGGTTGTTTTGATTGTTTTTGTTGTCTAATTAACTAATTGCAAAATAAGTAAATAAAGATGTAAACAAGTATTAGGAAAGATCTAGGGATCAAGTTCACATAGGCGATTATCCAGGGGAATAGGATTTAACTAATTTATTGGGCAAGATTACTATTTAAGATCATATGTCCGGTCGGTATTCATATAATCTTTAGATCTAAACCTAACATGCGGTCGCTATAAATAGGTGAGTCTATTCAATTGTTGTGGTCTATCTTAGTCTTAGTCTACGGTCGGATCTAAGACTAATTCGCGAGACTAATTAACTAATCCTGGCCAGTAATTAATTAATCAGATTTAAAACAACAATAGAACAATAATAATAAGCAGTTTAAAAATTAAATATCATTAAAGTTTGATTCCCCTTTCTAATCACCTAGATCCCTTTTCACCCTAGACAAATAAATTAGCTACGCATGGCTTGAGATCTAACTACAACAATATTGATTGAAAACATAATTAATAAAGCAATAAAATAAGAACAAGAATAATTGAAGAACAATAAAGTAGAGATTTTGATTAAATACCGTAAATAAGAGAACAAGATCCGAAGGAAATTGCTAAATAATAATCCGGAAGGCTACTAGTAATAATTAGAGTTTTTAGAGTAATAAAAGTGTATCTAACAATAGGCTACGAAGCCTTTATTTATAGTAAACTACTAAACAATTTATGAAAACTCGGGGTAAATTAAAGCACTCGATCGAGCACTCAAGGCACTCGATCGAGTGTTGGTGGCACTCGATCGAGTGCTCTCAGAACGTAATTTCTGCTTCGCGCACTGAACTTCAAACGGTCGCCATTTCTTTGTTACTTGTCCGAATCAAGTGATTTTCATGGCGTTGGAAAGCTAAGAGAATGAGATTTCACCTCCAGTTGGAATCACATGGTTATCATTTGTAGAACTCGAGATATGGCTCTCAAAAGTAGGTACTAGTTATATGGAGCTCTTCTTTGTGCTTGCCTTCGATAATCTCCTTAGCTCTTCCTTCATAGATCCTCGTGCCATGCTACATGTGTTCCTTCATGTCGGGTCCGCGGTGCTCCAATCCATCTTTTGCTCCATAAAGGCGTCAATCCTGCATTAAACACCGAAAGGCGGAAGTATCGACATTTTAATATAAATAGCATATAAATGACACAATTTAGCACAAGAATCATCTCAAAACAACTAAAGGGGAGGCATAAAAGTCTATACGAATATGACTCATCATGTATGCTCCTGAAAGTAATATAGAAGATTGTGAGAGTGTGGTCATGGAGGCGTCGGAAGCCCATGAAGAGGTGAGTGTAAAGGAAACTGTGAGGGGGTATATGGAGATGGCTGAAACAAAAAATAGTGGTACGACTAATCAGAACTCAGGTTTGGAGATGAATGGTGCTAAGAAATCTTCTCTTGACTTTTCAAAAAGGGGGGGGGGGGAGGACATTCCTGTTTGAGGATTTATGGACAGGATTATCAAAAGCTTCTCCAAGGTAATAAGGTGATGTATTACCACAACAACGATCTGTCAACTATAACAATTCAGATTAGTCGTATTGAGCCTATGAAGGAGGCAAAAAGTACAAGTGAGCTTTGTAAGAAGAAGGATAAGAAGAAGAGAAGGAGACTCTCTAAACCCCGTAAACGAAAATGGGGGTTCAAAAGGATGTTATGCCCCCTTCTGCAGAAGCCAACAATATAGCTAACGATGGTGGTCCAAGGAAATCCCACAGCGGTGATACTAGCTTGAGCACGTCCTCCTTTGGAGACAACTTCTCCTCTCTTAGTATTCAAGCGCCCCAAGAGAGTCCTTTGGTTGCTGAACCTCTTGTTTTGAAGAAGGATACACCTACCATCTCTACTTACCCTTTGGACAATCCTGAACTAAAAGCTGACCAGTTTTTTTGTTTCGGCCAGTTCTAAGAAGAGCAGGATTTCTTTGTTTGGAAAACACTTGCGCGTCCTTACCTCATATATCCCTTGCAGGTCGAAGAGGATGAGAATTTCTACCTTCAAGAAAAATCATAGCCAAGGGGATGAATCTCCGAAACACAATTTATCTACTTTCTCTAAAAGTAGATATTCCTCCAGTAAATTTCTACGTCCTCGTGGCGTAAGTGTGTCTTGCTGCAGGTACTCCTCGAAAGCTCAGTTGATAAAGAAGAGAAAAGAAGTTCTCGCTCAGTTGGAGAGATCAGATCGTCCCCTAAAGAAGCCTATCATTTGTGTCAGCCTTGTCGGTAGTTTAATCTCATTTTATAAAAATGTAATAAATAAGTCTAATCCGGAAGATTGGGTGGACATTATGTAAGAACCCTTTCTTTACTGCTGCCAAAAAAAATAAAAAAAACTATATCTTCTTATAACACACTCGATAACTTGGTACCTATTTGTCCGGTCATCTTAATTAAAAAAGAGTTCTAAAAGCACTAAAGCTATAATTGCATTAACCTCTCCCAACCTTCAAACACCCAAAACCACCATACGTTTGCCCCACACCATCTAAGTATCACCATAAGTACTTTCGCACTATTACCCACACGACACACCTCTAAAGTCTAATCCTCACCATCACAAGCACCTCACTTCTTTCTCTCCACATCTGTCCCAGGCGCAACCATCAATGATTTCCCCATCCTCACGGCTCCCCCGCCACATGCCAACAACAAGAAGAACTCATCCGAAACCTAACCCGACTCACTTAACCAGAGAGCTAAATTAGTCATATTGCTGGTTATTTGTTGCCGCTTCTTTTTTAGGAGGGAGGGGAGGTTGAAATGTCATGTACCCTTTGGTTTTGAAAAGGCATGAGATCGTTGTAAGGTTAATTGAAAGTGAGGTAAGAGGTAGGGTTAAGAGTAGATTGAGATACCATTTGATTAAGGGTGATGAAAATTGGTTGAAACTGTTGGAGTTATTGCTTCAAAAGAAGCATTTTATGTTTATCCCACATTGCTCATTTATTGCTTCTTGGACTTGTTTATATATGACCATTGACTATGTCTTACTAGATGTGTAGTAGTAGAGACTACGTACACCACACACGCGCGCGCGCGCCTCGCCTCGCCTTGCCTCGGCGGGCCGGGCACGGGCTCGGGCTCGGGCTTTGGGCCTTGGGCCTGCATGCGGCGCACCGCTTGCGGTAATTTTTTGTTGGTAAGCTTATATAAAATTCCAGAAGCATCCTTTTGCGTTTTTACAAAGTACAGCATTTAATTTCGTCGTCATTCTTTGTGCATTCAGACGTGTTAATGTTTATACACTGATTTGGTCAGTCACTTTCTTTTCTCAAGGCTGAATGTGCACAGAATACACCTCGTCATAAATGCTGCGTACTATGAACCTTACTGATCTTCACTGCTATATAAACCCCCCTCATATCACTCACAAAATCACTCAACTCATCTCATCTTCATTTTCTCTTCTCTCTGCAATATTTCTCTCTTACTGTTTACAAAATTATCAAATTATCAAAGGTTCTTTGGCAACGAACTTGGCTTTATTCATCTGTTTCTCCGCCTACACCAGAGAAAAAGCGGTTGTGTAATCCTGGGGGTTGAGTGCCACTTGAGGCCGTGTGTAGTAGACGGGGCATAAATCAACTTTAGGACAGTGACGCTTGTCACGCCACAACCTTCCGTCTCAGATAAGATCTTACTGTTTTTTCTGTTACTTACTTTCTACGCTATACCTATTACCGTGATAACAATCTAAAGTTGATTTAAATTTTTTCCGTTCATCATGATTGGTAGTCCTGTTAGCGCTGTAAACACTCCTCCTCCACCACCTGTTTATACTGCCCCTGTTCTCAGTCCCTTTATTCCCGATATGTCCAGATTAGAACTTTTTGACGGAAAAAATTATCGCATGTGGTCTGATAAAATGGAGTTTTTTCTCAGTCAATTAGGAGTAGCCTACACCTTGACTACTTCTGAACCTCTTCTAGACTCGGGTAGGGATTTTGAAAAGGATAACATAACGTGTAGAGGGATGTTATTACATTATATGACGGCTTCTCTATATCTGATTTACAGTAAATTTAGAAAAGCTACAGAAATTTGGAGTGCTCTAAAAACTAAGTACGGATCAGATGACTACGGAACGAAAAAATATGCTTGTAGTCGTTGGTTAAATTTCAGATTAGTTGACGATAAACCCATCTTGGATCAAGTACACGAGTACGAAAATTTGTGTGCAGAAGTCATCGCTGAAGGTATGAAAATCTGTGAACTATTTCAAGCTAATTGTTTGCTAGATAAACTTCCGGCTTCTTGGGAAAATTATGTTCGTAGTATGAAACATAAACAGAAGGATTTTACCCTCTTAGAATTAGTGTCTCACATAAAAGTTGAAGAGCAAAACAGGCTTCAAACTCTTGGGAAACATGTCGAGCACTCGTCCTCTATGGCAAACTTGGCAGAATCCCAACATCACCAAAAAGGTCCTAAACGGAGTTTCAAGACCCCCAATCAGATTCATGGAACTCGAAGCCCGAATACTTTCAAAAGGGATGGTAAGAGCGAAAACAAAAGTGATGGTAAGCGGGAATCCAAAGGTGACGTAAGCGAGAATTTAAGGGAATTTGTTTTACTTGTGGCAAGACGGGTCATTCGGCTAGATTTTGTCCTGACGGTTTTTCTCCAAACAGAAAACGGAATTTTAATAAATCGCAGGTTAATCTTACTGAACAAGAAGATGACGTTATTGCTGCTGTTGTGTCAGAAATTAATCTTGTCAGTAATTTTTCCGAATGGGTTCTCGATACTGGCGCAACAAGACATATTTGCTCCAACAAGGATATCTTCACGGAATACTCACAAGTCCCAAATGATGAATGCGTTTTTATGGGGAATTCAAGCACGGTGAAGGTACTTGGTAAAGGGAAAATCATTCTCAAACTCACATCCGGTAAGACTCTCGAACTAAATAATGTGTTACATGTTCCTGATATCCGAAGAAATCTTATTTCTGGAGCCCTTTTAAACAAAGCAGGTATCAAATTAACTTTTGAATCCGATAAACTTGTGCTTACTAGAAATGGTAATTTTGTTGGAAAAGGTTTTTGTAATGGCGGACTCTTTATACTAGACATAGAAACTATTAATAAGAATTCTTCTCCTTCTGTTTATATTGATGAGTCTGTTTCCTTATGGCATGCAAGACTAGGACACGTAAATGTGAACTCGATCAAAAATATGAAAAAACATGACCTTATTCCTCAATTTAGCGATACAAATTTTGACAAATGTGATATATGTGTGGAAGCTAAACATGCCAAAACACCCTTCAATAAATGTGTGGAACGTTCATCTAATCTTCTTGAGTTAGTTCACTCGGACTTAGCAGATTTCAAAAACACCACAAGTAGAGGTGGGAAACATTATTACATTACTTTCGTGGATGATTTTTCTCGATATACAAAGGTTTACTTATTAGCAACCAAGGATGAGGCCGAAGAAAAATTTACTATTTTTAAAGCCGAGGTTGAAAATCAGTTAAACCTTAAAATAAAACGTTTGAGATCTAACAGGGGAGGAGAATACGATGGGCAACCTCTTAGTGTTTTTTGCAAAACCCATGGCATTATACATGAGACGACCGCCCCTTACTCACCTCAACAAAACGGTATTGCTGAACGTAAAAATCGGTCACTCAAAAATATGATGAATGCAATGTTATTAAGTTCTGGCATGCCATCTAATATGTGGGGTGAAGCTATTTTATATGCCTGTCATGTTCTAAATCGTGTTCCTCATAAACAAACAGGTAAGACTCCCTACGAGCTATGGAAAGGCTACAAGCCCAATCTCAATTACCTCAAAGTGTGGGGGTGTCTGGCAAAAATTGGCATACCGCCTCCTCAACGAAAAACCATTGGACCCAAAACCATAGACGAAGTTTTTTTAGGACGTGCAATGAATAGTGCTGCCTATCGTTTTATACTTAAAGACTCGTCTGGTTTTGGGGTCATAAGGGAATCTAGGGATGCAGAGTTTTTTGAGCATATTTTTCCAATGAAAACTAACTCCTTGGCCTCCAACAATGTTTCAGTACACCCATCTTCGCCTTTATACACTCCTGCAGAAATCCGGAGAAGTAAGCGGCCTAGAACGGCTACCTCCTTTGGACCAGATTTCGTGACTACTCTTCTTGCCGAAGAAAGTCATTTCGATGAGCATCTGGTAAATGTTTTTATACTTGAATCTGACCCTAGGACGTATAAAGAAGCCATGAATTCCATTGATTCGACTTTTTGGTTAGAGGCCATAAACAGTGAAATCGAGTCCATTATGAGTAACAACACCTGGGTTCTAACTGACCTACCCAGAGGTTGTAAGGCCTTAAGCAACAAATGGGTATTTAAAAAGAAACTAAAACCAGATGGCTCAGTCGATAAATATAAAGCAAGACTCGTGGTCTGTGGCAATCGTCAAACGAAAGGTTTGGATTTCTTTGATACTTATTCACCTGTTACTAAAGTAGCTACTATTCGAGCTTTGATTGCACTTGCTTCTATACATGATTTAGTAGTTCATCAGATGGATGTTAAAACAACCTTTCTGAATGGTGATCTCAATGAAGAAATCTACATGAAACAGCCTGATGGTTATTTGGTGTCTGGTCAAGAAGACAAGGTATGTAAACTCGTGAGGTCTCTGTATGGTCTTAAACAGGCGCCGAAGCAATGGTATGATAAATTTGACAAAACTATCAGATCTAATGGCTTTACGGTAAATTATTCTGACGCTTGTGTATACTCTAAACTCTATAACAATGGTTGTGTAATAATTTGTTTATACGTAGATGACATGCTTATTTTTGGGACCAACATGCATGTGGTAAACGAAACTAAAAATTTTTTACACTCCTGTTTTGACATGAAAGACTTGGGGGAGGCTGATGTGATTCTTGGGGTTAAAATCACAAGAACTAAAACAGGGTTGTGCTTGAGTCAATCTCACTACACAGAAAAAATTCTGAAAAAATTCAATAAGTTTGATTGTCTACCTGTTCACACACCATATGACCCCTCAGTTCACTTGACTAAAAATTTGGGAAATGGAGTATGTCAGGAAGAGTATGCAAAAATCATCGGTAGTGTCATGTACCTTATGAACTATACCAGACCTGACATAGCCTACGCAGTAAGCAGACTAAGTAGGTACACTCATAATCCTGGACCAGACCATTGGACAGCCCTTATTCGTTTGTTAAGATACCTAAGAGGAACCATGGACTGGGGTTTACATTATGGGAAAACACCTTCTGTCCTCGAAGGTTACTGCGATGCAAACTGGGTGGCTGATTCTCATGACATCTTATCCACTAGTGGCTATGTGTTTACACTTGCTAGTGGAGCCATCTCATGGAAATCATCCAAACAGACTTGTATCGCTAAGTCAACAATGGAATCTGAATTTATTGCTCTAGAATTGGCAAGACAGGAACTCGGAGTGGCTCAGAAACCTGTTAGCAGACATTCCATTGTGGGGGAAGCCGACACCATCCATATCCATGCACTGTGATTCTCAAGCTGCCATTGGAGCAGCAAACAATCAAGCATATAATGGAAAACGGAGGCACATCAGATTACGACATGGGATCGTAAGAAATATGATTAGAGAAAATGTGATATCACTTGAATTTGTAAGATCCGAGCGGAATATAGCGGATCCATTTACCAAAGGCCTTTGTAGAAAAATGGTGCTGGAGTCAGCACGGGAAATGGGATTAAAGCCAGTTAAGGAGTAAGTTGTGATTGATACCCAACTTAGTTAAGCTAAGGTCAAATGCGGTCAAACGAAGTCACAACAAACTCGAGATGTAATGTCAACACCCTTTCCTCTTTACAATTTGTTATATGACATTTCCTTTTCTTTATATATTGTCGCGTGTTTAGGGTTGAGCCATAGCTCTTAATAAATTCATAGTCCTAACGGATGGTTTGAGACAGTCAGACCTGATGAATTTACCTATGTGAATGTGGGGGCTATTGCTCTAACCCCAAGAGAGTTTCAGGCTTTAGGCTCTCTAGAGGCATTCACGAGATTACCGGAATTCATGTGGGGAGCACTTGGGAAGTCCAAGTAAAACACTTACCATATATGTTGCGTTCATGATGAGTTCATGGATGGTGCGAACACTAGCCCTGTTTTTGAGATTGGTAAGTGCGCAGCTGATCTTTCACCAACTCCATTCAAAGGTTAAAGGCTTTGATCCACCTCAAATGGCGGTCTAAGGTTACTGTATCCACTGGATGTTAGTTAAAGTCCACAAGACACTAAACATCTAAATTCTAAATCTCCGTTGCCAAACAAATCTTTTTCCTCCTTATTTCTTATTTCTCTTCTTTACTCTTCTTTTGAATCATGTGGGGATTGTTGGAGTTATTGCTTCAAAAGAAGCATTTTATGTTTATCCCACATTGCTCATTTATTGCTTCTTGGACTTGTTTATATATGACCATTGACTATGTCTTACTAGATGTGTAGTAGTAGAGACTACGTACACCACACGCGCGCGCGCGCCTCGCCTCGCCTCGGCCGGCCGGGCCGGGCTTTGGGCTTTGGGATAGCGCCTGCGGCGCACCGCTTGCGGTAATTTTTTGTTGGTAAGCTTATATAAAATTCTAGAAGCATCCTTTTGCGTTTTTACAAAGTACAGCATTTAATTTCGTCGTCATTCTTTGTGCATTCAGACGTGTTAATGTTTATACACTGATTTGGTCAGTCACTTTCTTTTCTCAAGGCTGAATGTGCACAGAATACACCTCGCCATAAATGTTGCGTACTATGAACCTTACTGATCTTCACTGCTATATAAACCCCCTTCATATCACTCACAAAATCACTCAACTCATCTCATCTTCATTTTCTCTTCTCTCTGCAATATTTCTCTCTTACTGTTTACAAAATTATCAAATTATCAAAGGTTCTTTGGCAATGAACTTGGCTTTGTTCATCTGTTTCTCCGCCTACACCAGAGAAACAGCGGTTGTGTAATTCTGGGGGTTGAGTGCCACTTGAGGCCGTGTGTAGTAGACGGGGCATAAATCAACTTTAGGACAGTGACGCTTGTCACGCCACAACCTTCCATCTCAGATAAGATCTTACTGTTTTTTCTGTTACTTACTTTCTACGTTATACCTACTACCGTGATAACAGAAACAACACTACTTTGATATATACTCTGTAATTACTCTCTCACGGGATCCTTGATTTTAGTTTGTAAATGGAGAAAGTTTTATGATCTTTAATAGAAATTGGAGAAATAAATTATGGGTTTGAATGAATTATGGAATTGTTGATTTCTAAATTTTAGTAAACATCCAAAATTTTACAACAATAATAAATTAAACCAATTAATATAAATTCAATCCAAATTTTTACTACAATAATAAATAATAAATTACAATAACAGTAAAATAAAATACAAAAAAATAATCAATTGATAACAAATTAATATTGTTACAAAAATCACAGGATTTTACTCGAATTATTAGAAATTTAAATACTAAATAAATTAACGGTAAATGAACTAAAAAGTTAAAGAACAAAATATTAGAAGTTTCTTTAAAAAAAATATAAACATAAGTTAGTACCTCATGAATATACTAGTTTGACGCCCGTGCAAAAAATGCACGGGTCTAATTTTATTGAGTAAAAAAAAATTAATAAGAAGGTAAATATATCTAACAAAAATATGATTTTAGTACTGAAGTTATATCAATGTAAAAAGTAAAGAGAATTTATATACTTGACTTAGACGCAAGTAAAATTAATACATTGTTTGCCATTATAAAAGTACACAAATTTTATTTAGGACGACTTATCGGTTTAAGTTTAAGACGGGACAAATATACATATATATATATATATGTAGGATAAATAAGACAAAAAAAACATTATGCATGATGAAAATAAAATGTGTCCTATAATCCACGAGGCCGGAGCGATACTGACTTGTTTTAAACTTCAGACGGATAATATCCGATAAAAAAATATATATAGATTTTAAAATTATGCTTACGGATCACAATGAACCCAAAGTTTTTTTAGTTCGACCCTCTAACTATGCAAAAAAAACTCTGACCATATAATGTAATCCATACCTTTTTATTACATACATTTTAAAACGGAGTTACATATTTTCGTTGATTTCTAATTCTCAACTATTTTAATTTGTTGATTTCAACTATTTGAATGTTTTAATTTTTGCCGATTTATATATTATTATTATATTTAGTATTCGCTTTCTATTCATGTTTTAAACTCATCGTCACTCAATTTAATCATTTTAACTGCTGCATGTTAAAGCAATATGAAAAACTTCTTTAATCTTGGAATATACTTATCTCTAAAGTTTAAGCGTCTCGATCAATGATATTATTATATTTAACATATGCCTTTAATTTATGAAAAATAAGTTAAATTATTATCAATGATCATCAAACATAATAGATTCAATTGATGAAATTGATCATCAAAGACAATAAATCAAATTGATGAAAATGTGAGGGAGTTAATTAATTATGCATAAGAACATGGTGGATCCCACCCTAATTAAAAAAAATTTATCTTCCTAATTCCGTCAACCAATAGGAATCCTTTAAAAGCTATTCCTTTTATAGTAAAAGGATTTTTATGATGGTATTAGCGTAATGTGATAGTTTGATAATATCGGACGATTTTTTGTGCAGGTTTTTTTTTTTTTTTTTTTTCAGTATACGGGATTTTTATATATTGTATCGTTGTATATAGTATTTAATCTTGTTTGGAATTTTAATTTGTATTTTATTTTGTTGGAAAATAAAATGTAATTTAATTTTAGGACTGATTATTTGTGCAGTTTGTAATTTTTTGTGTGTTGGATTTTATTTCCGGATTATCATATTTTATGGAATTACGGATTAAAATTAATTATGGACAGAAACGATTAAGTAAATAGAAATAGAAATAGTAATAGTAATCAGGTAATATCAGAATACAGAATTGCGGATTACGGATTAAAATTAATTACGGAACAGAATACGGAATTATGGACGGATTAAAATTAATTACGGAACAGAATACAGAATTATGGACGGATTAAAATTAATTACGGAACAGTACGGAATTATGGACGGATTAAAATTAATTACGGAACACTGCGGAAATACGGAATAGAGAGAATATATATGGAATAGAAGTGTTTCTTAATTAGAGAAATTAAATCAGAGTTGAAAGCGGTGGGGCCATAGTTCCCTAAAAATCAGGAACCAATGAGAAGGCTAGAAAATCTATCCCTTTTATAGAGATAGATTTAACAAATATATTAAATTATGATTGTGACTTACATATAGTCAGAATAATCTTAAAAAAATAAAAACTCGACTATTCATGGTTGATATATAAAAGTATAAAATGGGGTAAGGGTAAAATGTTGAAATATGATCTAGAAAATCCTGAAATTTTGTCTTTATTAAAAAAAATGTAAGAAGAGTGATGGTCATTTCGTCATTAAAAACATTCCAAATTTTATACACTTTTATATAAAAATGCATATTACTAAAATTGTAAATTACCAACTCTTTACCCATTTTTTACATGGTTTACTCGCGAATTGTCACCGATTCCTCCCTTTCCAACGTAACATGTATATCATCAAAAAGAACTTGTTAACTTATTTATTTATTATAATAATATAATATTAGTTGCTTCGTTGAACGGAAATAAATACACTTATTAATTGTCAAACATAGTTAGGTAACTAAATAAGGTTAATAATGATCGATTAATTAATTAATAGTTTGACGAGTTGCTATTTTATTTGAAATATAAATTCTAACTCAAAGAGATATTGTGACACTATAAGACACATTATTGACTCAATTTTGAACTAAATAAATATGATCAATTGAATAGTATAATAAGTTATAATAGATTTGTTAATTTATAATAGCAAATCTGGTATCAATAAAAAAAATCGAATTTCGATAAAAAAATGTGTAGACTTTTGATATAAAACAAAATTTATAAACATTTATAATTTAATTCAGATCATATATTTATTAGTTCATATTTACTTAAGTTTTTGAATATTATATAAATGTCATGGACTTCTATTCACACGAGTTAAATTTATAACAATATTATTATTATTATATTATATGGTAATATTTTACTATTACATAAAAATATTACCCCTAACTAATCGTAACATATTTTGAATAATATGATTTGAAAATAAAGCAATTTTTTTTAATAGGGTATGATAATCCTTGTACACGGGATATAACTCTAACTTTTCATTTAGTAATTACCAAAATTTTATTTCAATACTAGAAATAATGTCAAAATAGTATTATTTTCCTAAAATATAAGAGGCGAAATTACGTATAATATGTGCGAATTAAAATCTATAATTCTTTAAATTGTTAGCAATTTGGTTGGAGTGGGAGCAAATAGAAGATAAATTTTTTAAAAGTTGATTTTTTAACAAGGTTAAATTCGGAATAAGTTGATAAAGGGTGCAAAATTAAGTAAAATTGTGTGCGAGATTTAACAAATACGTAAGAAACGGCGACATTTCTAGGGTTTATACAATGGAAATCAATAAAGAAGAAAATCTCCCTAAGTTTGGATTTCCATGCAATAACACTTTCGAACCAAGACTTGGCGATCCTTACAAATTCTTTTTTCCTAATGGATACGTGTTTGTTTTCCTCAATTTCTTTTTTTATTCGATAATTTCCCCCTAATTTTATTCCAAACCCTAATTTCCAGAAATCAATTTTTCTGTATACATTTTTTGTTCATGTTACCAGCGTCGACTCGGATCTTGATGATGAAGGAGCTCCTAAGTTCGAACTGGCGATCAATGATGATGAGGAGAACAATCGGTACATCCTAGCTAATTATTAATTATTTTTTTACTATGAAAAAAGCATAATTGTTCCGTAATAATTTAGTGTAAGACCGTTTTACATGATACTGAAATGGATTACATTCTATTTTAGAATCGAAGTTGTCAAATTTACTCTGCCAGGGAATTCTAGGTTTCATAAAAGAAGAGGAAGAAGAATAGACATAGACACATCTTAGAGTAAAATTGTCTTCCAAATTTACCGTGATATTGGATTCTAGTTTCATAGATTGTCTCATACAATAATTTGATTTCTAGCAGAAACGAAATTGGGAAGAGGGTGGATGATGGTATGGATTTACCTTACTTGGAGAACGTGCTTATGTAAGTATTCCACACTTCATTCGGTTCTCACTGTATTAGGAGTTGTGGCAATGTTATTCTTGTTGCTTCTGCTGCTGGTGTATCTATAACAGCAATTGGTTTATTTAATCTGTTTCAGAGAGTGGCCTTTGGAATATAGGAAGGGTCACCACAAGGAAATCAAGGATCGTATTGATTATGAGCAGCGGCAATATCAGCTTCGGCTTCGTGATCGGGATATTAATTGTGCAAATGCTGCTGTAGAATTCTACAACAACAAACATGTATGTTTTCGCAATATCTCGTTTTGGCTTTCAAACACTAATTCACATTTACAAGTATATTTTCGTAGACGTTTAATCGTACCCGTATCCTCATTTTAGGACACAGCTCCTTTATCTAAAAAGTTGGGGATATGACACTCTGACACAAGTGTCACAGAATTGTGTCTGACGAGTCCGAGTAACATAGCTTATGTGTTTCCGTGCCCCCCTCTTTGTCTCATCACTTTCTTTTTTTTGCAGGGTACTGACTATGTGGTCGTTGAAACTCTTGGAAGCTATGCTGCGATGTTTAGAGGACTTCTGTATCATTGCAACTTCAAAGCTCAACGCAAATCTGTAATCAATTCTGGAAATCATGGCTCACCTGAACTTTTCTTTGCTGAGTTGCTAAATAAAATCGATGCTCGGTCGGTCAAGTTGTGTGTTATCTTGGACTTCCCTCGTCCTAGTAAGTGTCTCACTTTTTTCTTAACAGCTTGTTACGACTGTTATCTTATGTCTCCTGTTGGGCTGCTGCTCATTTTTCTTCTGCTTGTTATTCCTTCTAATCAGCGAAACGTGTATTTCATCATCTCAGTTTGCATGAATGCACCCTCTATGGGAAATGATTAGTAATTACACTTATACTATTCTACTACGGAGTAACATAGAGAAGAGATGGGAAATTATTGGATCATACATGGGATGAAAAGATGAGTTAGAAAAAGCTTTCTCAACAACCTGATGGCCTGCGATTCTGAGTGCTGTATACGCACATAAAGGCAAATGTACAGCGAGTCTTCTACAAAGCTTTCTCACATGTCGGACCAACCTAAATACCTTCGTACCCGTACCATTCAGTTATATGATTAATGAGTTTGTTTCACATTAAGACCAACCAAAAATGCCTATCAACTAAGTTCTATGACAGGGTTAATATGTTTTTTTGTTCCGACAACAAGGGTTAATATAAGTAGTCTAAAAATATTGCTGTTGTTATCTATGCATCCCCCCCCCCCCTATTGTTTCCCAATTCTGAACAGCTTCTGTGTAAGCACCGTATTCTTCTGATCTATGAATCTATCTCATTATTCTCATGTAATTCTTTAAATTTGTATATACAGGTCCCAATCGTCGCGGAGGCTGTAAAATATGTCCTCTCTGGCATCCTGTTGATTATGTAATTGGTGAGTCATGAATGAGATGGTTTAGAATTTAGATAACTTTGAGGTTGCGTCCGCTTTCTGGCAGACCTACTTAATTCCGGAATATTAGAAGGGTGATTGATATACTTGTAATGATTTTAATTATGAATTTATTTATGACAGTGCCTGTTGATTGTTGGATGATCATTTTCGCGTCACCAAGAGCAAAACCCTTGTTAACGACAGCTTATAGAACCTTAAATTTTTGTTTCGATTCTCAGTTTACAGACCTCAGTACAAAGTCTGCAAACTACAAACCGATCCCATTGTGCAAGAAAACACAGCGTGGTTGTCAGGAAGAATAAATCATGAAGGAACATTAGCCATGATCAAGAATTTAAACAAACTCCTAAATTCATGATCTTTATATAAGTTTACAATACTAATGATGTACTGCCTCCTCACATATGCGAGGAGTATGTTAATGAAATTGGGGTAAAAATAGGTATGCGGAGTGAGTAATCTTAGGCTGCTTGGTGGAGTGTTTCGGCAGCACACTTCACACTTGGGTGCAAAACCGTCTCCATGTGTTGGTGCTCTATGGTTTCTGACCCTAGATATTCAGGTCAAGTCTCAGCCTTGCGCTAAAGGATATTGTTGTAGAAGTTCTGTAGGGGTAGTGTGTATAAGGGGATGATCTTACTCCTTTAAGATGACATTTATTTTGGTACCTTTGATCCTTTCGATTTTACTGATATTTTTTGTGGAAATTCGACTGAAATCGCCGTCACTATACCACCTAAAGAACCAGATATGAACACCAGAACGTCCAGACTAGAGAATGATGAACTACTTCTTCCAT
The DNA here is from genome assembly GCA_029255685.2 of Silene conica. Taxonomy (NCBI): domain Eukaryota; kingdom Viridiplantae; phylum Streptophyta; class Magnoliopsida; order Caryophyllales; family Caryophyllaceae; genus Silene; species Silene conica. The sequence continues at coordinate 9,117,883 of CM055319.2, forward strand.
CCCATGGGAGCTGATATCAGTCTTAGGGGTAAAATCGAAGCTAAAGGCTCAATATCAGTACTCCCTGGCAATAACAAGTTTACGGTGAGCACTTGGTATACTTGATAAGAGCCTTTTCGATGATACCAGTTCCTCCTCATCAACTTGTAACTTCGTAGAAACTCGATTTCCCGCGTTGGCTCGTTCCATATCATTTGTTGTTGAGTTAAGGGCGTTTCTCAAGGTTTAATTCAACATTAGAGTACAGAGGACTCCATAGCAATGCATTGTTGTTACGCTTTTCAAATAACTTCAATTAGATTTTAGTTTTTACTTATGACGTCGTTATTCAATTTCCTAACTAATAATATTTCTTCCATCCCAATCATTTCGGTACAGATTAGTAGTCTGTTGTTTTGGTGGTAAGGAATCACGATTCACGAGGGCGTTACAATACTAAGAGTAGGGGGCATGGAAATCTTAATCTACGACTTATGTTATTCATAATAATTCCGTCTTAACCATTACGCTAAAATATCTGTGGTACTGACTTAATTGCCCGACTCTTGGTATCGGCATGCAATTGATGACCAGACCCAGACACTAGTCACCACAATAATACACTCATACGTAATTACGTATACCAAAAAACACAAGCGATAGAAAGAGTAGTTTTTCAAGGGAAAGTCGAAGTCATTAACAGTAATTAAAAGGTGTTATAATCGACATCGACATTAATCCCCACACTTTCAATTGGAATAATTTGACCCATAAGTTACATGATAGGTGAAATTAAACCTTTTTATCATAATTAAGGAGAAATTCCATTTATTATATCACAAAAATGGCTTGTTTTTATGAAAAATACAAAAAAAATTTAAAATTAATAGAAATAAATAAATTACATAAATTAGATAAAAAACTTTAAAAATTTTACGAAAATAAAAAAATATTATTTCTATTATAAAGTACATATTTTTTTAACAATTTTTACAATTTTGGTAGAAAATTTCAATTGCAAAATATTTTGTTAGGTAGTTGTGTTTAAATTTAAACTTGGAATACAATATTTTCATGACAATAAATATAAAAAATATAGTAAATGGATAAAAAAATTTAAATATCTCAATTTTTCAATATACCAAAAAATTTCCACATAAGATTTTTAATTGTTTTTTTTTAAATCATACCGAATTACATACGTATATAAAAAATGGTTTTTGTATACAACTCGTATTATTTTTTATCTAATTCATGCTAAAAAAAATTAAAATTAATTTTTTTAAATTCTTTTTTTTTTTCAGAAAAACATATTTTACGTTTTTTGATATGCTAAATTGAATTTCTCGTGAGATTTTAATAAAGAGGGTTTAATTTCACTTATTACATAAGTTATGGGGCCAAATTTATGGGACCAAATTAGTTCAATTAAAAGTTGTGAGAGTTAATTTCACAATTGTAAAGGTATGAGTGTCAACCTCGTATAATTTTGCAAGAAAAAAATGGGTAATGATTTTCGTAGTACGTAGTTTACTCACTGTAGTACGTTTTTGACCATTTTACCCCTTTCATTTCATCTTTTATTTCTCTCTCATTTATTCTTCTCTCCCAATTCTTCTCCCATCCATCACCACCGTCAACCACGTCCATCTACCACCGGCCTAAGTTACCGCCATACCACCGACAATCAATCAAAAAATTCAGAAAATTGACCTCTCAATTAATTTATCTATTAGATCCCCTGACAAGTCAAGTAATCGGCACAAATTTGTTCTCAAATAAAAAATACGGAAAACAATTGCAGAGAGCACATTCATTTACTGCATAAATACAAGCAATAAATAAACAAACCCTAAAACACAATTATCAACACATTTATCCTAATTCCTAGAGAAATCTAATTTCTAGAAAGCAACGGGAAATTTTGTTTTGCAAAATTTGACGAATTGCCAGCCAAAATTAATTAGAAAGGGGAGAATTAACAAAATAGAAAGAAACGTGTGCGAGGGCGGAATGGTGGTTACTACGACAGGGATAGGTGTTTGGTTGGTATTACGACGAGGATTTGGCGGTGGATGGAGCCGGGTGTGTGGATGTGGTGGTGGTTGGGCTTGATGATGGTGCAGACGGTGGTTCATTACTTTTCATTGTTTTTTTCCCATATCTTTGGATGTACATGTTTTTTTTTATGAGGGGTATGTAAATGGAAAATAAATTACGAAAATGGATCACTACATAGTTGAACATTATCCCTAGGTTGGATAACGGGTCCACGATCCGCCGAGAAGAGCCAGGTCGGACTCTGATGAGGCGAATATGGTTCCATTTAATTTAATTAATTCGAAAAACACATACAATATTTTATAACTAACTAAAATGATTTTTTTTTAAATAATAATTTCAGAATATTAATTTTTATTAATAATAATACGGATTTTATTTTTAAAAAAATCGAAAATAAAAATTGTTATTACTTAAAAGTTATTATTATTGATTAAACTAACTAAAACAAAAAATTTAAAAATAAATTCCAAAAATATTAATTGATTCTACTACATATTACAAAAATATTTATTTTACAAATAAAATCATTCAATTTTTGCTAAGAGAATAAAATTTAAACAAAATAACAAAATTTTCTAAATTAATGCTAACGACTTGTTAACTAGACTTATAAAATTACTAAACTATCCTAAAACTAACTAACATGGTTTGAGTTGGGTAATAAAATTACTAAACTATCCTAAAACTAACTAACATGGTTTGAGTTGGGTAATCTATGTGACGCGACGTGATTGGTCGTGTATGAAGTTTTTCATACACAATGTGTATCTGTAGCCTTTTCCAGCTCGCAATTAGGTTTATTTCAATTATATCTTACCCAATTTCCTAAAAGTAAAATTAAAATATTTTGTGTATAAATAATCCAGTTTTTCAATCTTCTTGTCTATCTGCTTATCAATAAAACCTAACTCCTTACGCAGAGAAACATAGCGTGGCTGGCGGGCTATTCATAATTATTTTTTTATAGAAAATATGAATGATAATTGCTGCAAAAGATTAACACTGCGACATAGTAACAAAATCTTCCCAAGAACATCAATCGATGATCTGAACGACGAGATATTGCTCGAGATTTTATTCAGGTTACCTTATGTCACTGCTGTAAATTGCAAAATCGTCTCAAAGCGTTGGTGTTATCTAATTTCGGACCCTTTATTTGTGGTTCATGGCTCGTTAATTCACCGTAAAATCAATGAATACGAGCCGTCTTGGACATTGTTGTTAACCATGAATGCGCGGAATTATTGCTCTAATAATACTCTACTGATGTTTACGCTATCAGCTTGTGCAAGAAGGATTGCCCGACCTCATATTTTGTCCTTTCAGTACCTTCCTTGTTCGACCAGAGTCGTTGCGACATTCAGAGACTTAGCTGTGTGTTTTGGAGCCGGAAAATTCTACCTTTGTAATCCCCTAACCGAGCAATGGACGACTCTTCCTCCACCTCAATGCCACAGACTGCCCTTAATATGGGCTGGCCTAGTGTGTCAAGAAGGGCACGGTATTAGGGTCGTCCTGGTTCATTCTACTCCCGTGGAGCCGGATTGTATAGGCCCCTTCGTAAATTTAAATTTGGATATTTACTTGTCGGAGACTGATGAATGGAAAAACATAAATCTTAGAATCCGAACCCACGTTAACAAGACAGGGGATAGTCTAGTACGTTTCTCAGGGGTAGTGTGTAAGGGGATGGTCTGCCTTCGCCATCACTGTTATTTCGGTGCCTTCAATCCTTTCGACGTAACTCCTACTTTTCATGGCACTTTGACAGGAATGCAATTACCTTACATTGGTGGAATGTTAGTAGAAAGCGGCGGAAAATTGGTAGCTGTCGATCATTATCTTTATCTAAGGTCCAGTTCGGAAGGTAATGTGATCCTGAACACATTAGGATGGCATTCTCGGAAACTTGACCTGAGACTCGATAATAAAGGACCGCTACCTCTTCAATGGGAGGTGATATCGCGGGCTGGTGGTGTTAGTATCAAAGTACATGAATCAATAATACAGGCTACTAGTGACAGCCATCACATGTTTAAGGCGGTAGGCGTGCACCCAAGTAAAGAGCACTTGGTATGCTTCATAACTTGTGGTCCGAAAACACCACGTCAATTGGTTCTGTATGATACTGGATCCAATACCTTAGACCCTTTGTCAACAACATTTCATTCTCAATCGTTTTCAGCTTCTAACACACTTGATATTCCGTGTTGGCCGACGCAAATCCCGTTTCTCTAACGTGTTTTGTTAGCCTGCTAAACCGTCAAGGACAATTTCGCAGGCCAATAAGCTAAATGTATATGTATTGGTTGGGTTCTACAATTTCGTGTTTTTATTTTATTTTAATTCAGTTCAATTGTGTGTCAAGTATTTAATCTTATTAAGTTCATATTCTAAGGTTTTGTTTATTAGTCGGAGAAGAATAACTTAAAAGGGGGTTATGAATTGGCAACACCGGCTGCAGTGGCGGCCGCATGATGCGGTTTCTCTCTGGAACATTTCCACCCCAAGCTTGTTTCCATCGAGTTTAACGGCAATTGTACTGCCATTCTCAAAAGTTGTGGATATGAATAACACTCCTCCAAATAATCTCACTCAGTTTTATCGCCTAATTATTTCACATAATCAACTTGCTATAAATATAAATAGTTGAATACCCAATATGTCAGCTAGTTAAATCTCATATCTACCACGAGAATAAAGATCCTCAAAAATTAATGTCCCTAAAAAAAGAAAAAATAGTTGATGACACTTGAACAATGTGCAATTATTTTCGTTAAAATTGATAAATATTGTTATTAAGGTCGTTAGTAACTCTAAGGTTATGTAATGAGAGGATCTATTTTCTCTCCTTTAGTTCAAACTAGTTTTTTTGCCCGTGCGATGCACGGATACTAAAGTATTTGTATATTCATAAAACTTGTCACTGTGTAAATAAAAATAATTATAATACTTTTTTCTTGCTATAAAAAAGTATTAGTTTATTTTATAAATGTGATATTTTGTTTATAAATTAGCTCGTTTACATTTATTTATGTCATTAATGCTACCATCATCTATACACGTATCATGCGTTCATCGTATTAAATCAGATACATCTAATCACCCAACTCGCCGCAATCATGTTCAATACCACACGAAAGAACCCTTTAAACAACTACTTTTACCCTTCGAACAACACATGAAACAATCCACAATCCAAAGTCACCCCTACTAACCTATCATGAAATTAACCACCAAATGTGATGGAGTCATCTTTATTCTTACCTCAAACAACCATCCAATTCATCATCGGCACCCATCTTCTAGTTTCCAATACACACCTAAAATATTCAAGTCATCCCTCATTCATAAAACACCCAGACTTATCCCTCAAAGTTAGCTCTCCCTTGAAAAGTTCATCCGGCTAACAGAAACCCAACTTTTACCTTCAAAATCGACCTTGTTTGAATGAAAAGTGCTTGACGGGGAAACACAAAGACATGCAATTTTGTGTTTAGTTAACAAATGAGGTACGAGAGAAGTGACAATGAATGAATGCAGGATGCAACACCCGAGATGTTATATTGGAGTTTGGTAAAAAATTTAAATCATGACATTTTTTTAATCGATCACCAAGAAAAAAAATAGCCTAGTTAAAAGTTAATAATATTTTGACATGACATTTATTAACATTTGATTAGGTATTTTTATGTTTCACAAAGAAAAACAAAATTGAGTTTACAAACATAATGTTTTAGAGATTTTTAACCTATTTTTATCATATATGTCTATGTCATTTACACATAATACAACAACCTTGAAATAAAATTTATCTACTTTCCTCCGTTTTCTTACTACAAACCCCTCATTTTTCACACCATTCAAGCATTCATCATACCCTTTTCACCCAATTAACCAATTTGACCATTAGAATCGACCATATGCGTCACTGAACAACCTCATCGTACATGTATTTATAATTACTTGTACTACTCAAATCACACTCTTAAATGTCGGAAAGTCACTCTATCCTAAAAACACTTACCTCGACCTCGACCTCAACACCTATATAACTCTACCTCTAAAAAATAGACACATACATTTTAAAGTCAACTCCATCATATAAGACAATCAAAATTGAGAATATTTACATGATATTTAAGATATTTTTGACTTATTTTTTATGATATGTGCCTTTGTCTTTTCCGCATTATATAATCCTGAATGAAATTCTTATAATTATTTTCTCAATTTTTCTAATCATTGTCTTACTACCCTTTTTCCACACCATTTAGGCATTCGTCATATCTTCTGACCCAACTAACCAACTTAAATCAACTAACTGTATGCCTGAATAATACTAACTTATCGGCATTTGAGTCCACTACTCAAATACACTATTAAAAGTCAGACAGTAACCCTACCCCTAATACATTTCTAGCCTCAATAATATATTGTTTCTAATTATAACATGAAAGTGGTAAATAACTTATTTTTTTTATAATCAACTATATTCTAGTTCTAATAAAAAAATAGTAAATACTTTATTATTTTCTTATTTTCTAATTTAATAGCACAACAAACATTATAAAGTCATTCAACATTAAAATTTATGCTCCGACCGAAGAGTGCATTCGATTAGATGAGTATAACATTTGATTGTTTAGTTTTATTTTTAACAAAGAAACAAAATTGAGTTTATACATATGATATTTTAAAAGTTTTTAGCCAATATCTATATTATTTATCAGTTCTTATTTTTGTATAATACAATTTTCAAATAAAATTATCTATTTACCTTCTCCAATCAATATCTCATGTTATCCACCATTTTCCATATCCAACCATTTCCACCTGACTAACCAACCAAACCCATCAGAATCAACCATAACCATATCCTTATCCTTGAACAACCTCAGCCCCACATATGAATATATTTTTCTATCTTTTAAATCACACTTGTAAACGTCGGAGAACAATCCTACCCGTCGAGTACCCTTCTCCCCCACCTACCCGACTTAACCATCAAAACCAGTTGTAAAATATATCCCTAGAAACCTCAGCCTACCGACATTTACTTGTACTACTCAAATCACATTATTCAACGTCGGAGAGTAACCCTACCCCATAAGACACGTATCTCCTCCCTCGAGACCTATCTACCCCCACCCCTAAAAAAACATAGACACATCTAATGTAAAATAAGCCCTCACCACATAACAATCAAAATTGAGTATATATATACATGTTAACTTTAGATATTTCTAACCTGTTTTTAAAGTATTTATGCCTCTGTTATTTGAACAAAATAGAACTTTGAAATAAAATTTATCTACTTACTTTTTCAGTTGTTCTAATCATAACCTTAGTACACACGTACATACCATTTTCCCATACCATTCAGGTATTCTTCGTACCCTTCTCACCCCTAACTAACCAACTTGACCAATAGAATCAACTGTATCCCTGAACAACCATAACCTATAGACATTTTTTTGTCCAACTCAAATCATACTTAAACGTCGGAGAGTAACCCTACCCCCAAGACACTTCATTTATCCCTTGAGACATATCTACTTCCATTTCTAAAAACAAAAATCGACAGATCAAATGTAAAATCAACCACTACCCTATAAGACAATATCTTATTGTAAAAAATAAGTTGAAAATTTGGAGGAACAAAAGGAATACAGACTATAATAAACAATAATCTAATATTATGATAAAATACAATTTTGATTTTTTTACTACTTACTCTATCCGTCTCGGAAACACCTTTTATTTGTCATTTCTTTGTTGTTTATGAAATACCTTCTAATACACATTTAAATTTCATCTCACCAACACAGTTATTCCGCTTGACTCACGTACGTCGTTGTATTCTTTGTTATTTATATTTATAGTTATATATTTATGCTCATTAAATCACAACTTTACAATCCAACTAACCAACTTGATCATCAAAATCATCAACTGTATCCCTGAATTACCCCAGCCTATCAACATTATGTTGTACTACTCAAATTACACTCTTAAACGTCGGAGTCGCTAACCCTACCCCTTAAGACACTTACCTCCTCCCTCAAAAGCTATTTACCCCCACCCTTGTAAAAAAATACGTCACTATATAAAACAATGTCTTATCTATAAAGAATAAAGTGAAAATATGTAGGAAAAAATATTTTGGTGTTTATAAAATACCTTTCAATACTCATTTAAAATAAATGGTATCCACACAATTATTCCAGTTGATCCATCTAAATCATCATTGCGGTCTTTAATATTTATATTTATACTCCTAAAGTATAGTATATTTGACATTTGTCTTATTTCTGTTGTTACTTAATTAAATAATTATCTCATTTCTTTCGTATTCTTAAGTACGAAAGTGTATAATGTGAAATACTTAATGAACTACTTACATTTATTAGTTCCACAAATCTGTAATTAAGACGTGGTATTCATTTTAAATTTAAGAAGAGTCAAGTAATATGAAAAAGATAAAAAAATATAATGCATAAGACAAAGTAACAAATTTGTCTAATATCTCCAAATGGGACTATCTTTGTTCCATTTTCATGTTAAGACGAAGACAAACTGATTTAAAGGTTGAATAAAGTTAATAACCTTAAATAGTAAGTATGTAAATATTAAAAAATAATGTTCGTAGTCTAATAGCAAATTTCTAAATAAGCAATTATGTTCTAACTCATTTCCCATTTTCATATTTAATAAAAATATTGAATAAAGCTAATAACGATATATAATAAGAATACAAATCTTAAATAATAATATTATTATTCTAAATCTAATAGGAAATTAATAAATAATCAACCATTTTCTAATTCTAACAGAAAAATTCTAATTAATTATTTATTTTCTTATTTTCTAATTCTAATAGGAAAATTATAAATAAATTATTATTTAATCAACTATTTTCTAATTCTCTAATTTTAATAGAATAATTCTAATTAATTTATTATTTTCTTATTTTCTAATTCTAATAGAAAAGTTATAAATAAATTGTAATTAATTTATTATTTTCTTATTTTCTAATTCTAATAGAAAAATTATAAATAAACTATTATTTATAAAAATAGAGTTTTGTAATAGTTGGAGACTCCCACGTCGCTCGAAAAAAGCCTCCTTTAATTATATATATTGATTGATTTCTTTCCTAGGGAGGTGAGATTTGGAAGGAAAACACAACTTCACATCTTCATAGTGGTATGGAAAGTGTATTATTGTCATTATTCATCATATTCCATAACATCCTTCATATAATACATCATGTCCCTCTTTTATCCCCTCCCATTTCTCTCTTAAAATTTTTATTATCCAAAAAATCACAATTCGTTAAATTATTAGCAATTTGGCTGGAGGTGAGGAAGAGAAGAGAGAATTTTTTTAAGTTGTTTTCTTAACAAGGGTAAATTCAGGATAATGGGACAAAGTGTACAGGATTTAACAAATTCAAAATATTATCACTCGAAACTAACCTAATTCGGTATCAACCCCTACTCAATCAGTCAATCACACTCGACCCAAACCAATACAAACCAACTAATAAGGTGACTCATCAGAACGAACCCTAAACCGAAATTTGAAACTAAGGTTAGCCCGTATAACACCCTAGGTAGCACAGACACTTCTCTTAATTAGCCGTCCCGTGTCCGACACTCGGACACTAGACACTCGTTGGACACATAGTTAAACATATTATAGTTTAGACGAGAAATAAAGTTTTAAAAAAGATGGATTGGAAGATGAGTTTAGGGGAAAAAAAATGAGAATTTGTCATAGTTAAGTCGAATTGTACCTTTAATTGTTTAGATAGCTTCAAATACATGAAAAATATAAAATTATGCGTTAATTATAATCATAAAATATACGGAGTATATTTTATTATATTTAAATAGCGTGTCCCGTATCCTAAATTTCACGGAATCCCGTGTCCCGTGTAATGTCCGTATCTGTTTCAGTGCTACCTAGATAACACCAACATATTTAATCCAAACCAAAATTGGAAGAATTTAATCCAAAGTTCCAAACCCTAATAATTTATCTTATTTTTTTTTTTTGGTAAAGAATAATTTATCTTATTAACATACCTTATGCCTTATATAACACTTAGATTTGGTATCTGATTTCGATCATTAGGTTATAGGTATTGGAGATATTATTATGATATTGTGCCATATATTTGCTGAGCATCATATCTATGTATCCTAAATAAATAATAGTTTTGATATAATTGTACCTCTTCCACCTCTTGTATAAATATTGTTAATATTCTTTGAATATAATCAAGCGAAGCTTTATATTCTTTCTACAATAAGTAGAAAACGATCCGAAAGTGGAAGAAAACACAGCTTGGCTATTAGGAAGAATGACTCATCAACGATGCAAGAAAACAGCCATGATGAAGAATGACGAGAGCAACCCACCAACATCAATTAACGATCTAAACGACGAGATGTTGCTGGAGATCTTACGCCGAGTGGATTGTTATGCCACCGCACTTCGATGGAAAACCGTCTCCAAGTTCTGGTGCTCTATAGTTTCTGACCCTTCATTCGTGGCCCTAGGGTTGTTTGCAAGGCACCGCGACATAATAACCAACGATAAGGATCAACCTCGGACCTTCCTACTAACCATGAAGAGGTGGGATGAAAATATTGTGACAGCCGTTGTTACACCACCCTCTTCCCAAAGGTTATTGAGGGTTCAATTCTTTCCTTTCCCATACAAGGTTATCGCGACATTCAGAGACGTAACTTTATGCTGCGGCGTCAATCCTGTGACAGGAGAAGCGGTTTTCAATATTTGTAATCTGGTAACCAAGGAATGGTTGCCACTGCCACCTTCCCCAACTCACCGAGAAGTCATTTGGGCGGCTCTAGTATGCCAAAAGGGGCGCGGTTTCAGGGTTGTTGTGGCTCAGTCTTTCCTCGTAAGTCCAAATAATATAGAGCGGCTTATCAAAATCACTTTACTTATTTACGTATCAGAGACACGTCAATGGAAAAACATAGATGTTGTAATGGAGGCGAACCTATCTGTAACATATTATCGTAGAAGTTTCACAGGGGTAGTGTGTAACGGGATGGTGTTTGTCCATTGCGACATTTATTTTGGTGCCTTTGATCCTTTCGATGTTACTGATACTTTTCATGGGACTCTGACTGCAATCGCCCTGCCATTACCAATTGGAGAACTAGATATGCTGTTTCGTAGATCACCAGAAGTATTACTCGAAAGCTGTGGAAAATTAATAGCCATTGAATCAAAGTATCTGATTTTAAGGTCCGACTTGAAAACAAATTATATCGTGTGCGCACAAACAACGCATATTTGGAAACTTCACCCGAGACCAGAGAACTATCAAGAACCTTTTGAATGGGAGCTGATATCGCGACTTCACGGTTGCATCGAAGTTAAAGGAGCAGTATCATTAACCGTTGGGAAAAATGAGTTTAAGTTTGTAGGTGTGCACCCAAATAAGGAGCACTTGATGTACTTGTTAAGTATAAGTGGAAATCAGTTGGTTTTGTGCAATACAAAATCCAAAGTCTTAGAGCTTTTGATGGTACCACTTCCTCCTCATCAACTTGTAACTTCATACAAACTCGACTTCCCGTCTTGGCCCGTTCCATTAAAGGCGTTTCTTGAGGTTTAATTCAACATCGTCTGTGTTTTTTTTTCAATTGAATTCAATTTTTAGCCATAATGTTTGTATGCATCATATATCATACTAGTTTAGGACCCGTGCAAAATTGCACGGGCATATTACAAAATATATATAAATAGACATTTAAAATTATATAGTTGTAGTATTATTTTACAAATACAAATAAAAGTATATTAAATTTAAATTCAACGTTTATTATACTTTAACATTAAATTAAAGGGTACATGTCTCACTGACATCGACACATCCCTATTTTGATTTAATAATAAAAATACACATGATCAAAATAATTAAAATTAAAAGGTACACATAAAAAATGAATATCGTATGTTTTCCATATGTTCTTAAACTAATACAAAAACGTTCGTATAATTATTAATGACATAGAATGGAATAGGCTATGTATAGTTAAATTCAGGTTCATTTAGTTCAGTTCAGTTTAGTTCAACTTATCTTGTGACAAATTAACTCTTTTTCGGGGTAATTTAGCTTCACTACGACCAGTTCAGTTCAACTCATTTCAGCAAAACAAAACAGAGTGTAAAACTCGTTACTAACCATTTTTGGTGAATTGCATATACACTTTTACTACATGGTTTTACGCTAAATTAATATAAATATTTGTATCCAACACCCTTGGTAGAACATAGTTATGTTGAAAACGACTCATTAGTAATTAGCTAATTGTGTCATTCAGAATAGCCAATATATACCCTCGTACAAAAATGTCCCAAAACTATAAGTTTGGTACTTATATAATTATATGTATGTAAATAATACAAAATAATAGAATCTATAATATTTTATAGCTATTTTATCGCAAGATCAATGAGCTAATATAATATTAGTAGTTAATATTAATTCAAATTAAAAGCTAAAAAACGGGTAGGTTGTTCATTTTGATTATTATTTTGCTAAGACAGTCTTATATAGGTTCGTTATTTAACAACGAATTCAATGCGAATCAACATTATCGTAAAATGTTTTTGAGACGATCTTTATAATAATTGTTTTATTTTTGTAACGGTTTATATTATACGGTATATCATTATTGATTTATTTGGTTCGGCGATTTGTATTATATGTAATTTACGGTTTATTGTAATTAAAATATTAAGACGGTTTGAAAAGTAATTAATTTCCAAAACATTCACTCATAATTTGTTCTTATCTCAGAAACCCAAAAAAAAGGAGAAAAAAGAGAAAAAAACACACCAAATAGTGATGTCGCGTCAATTACACGACAGTATCATAGTGGTGCCCTGTAATTTATACGGCACCACCATTTGGTGTGTTTTTTTTTCTTTTTTGTTATCTGTGGGATAAGAACAAAATATGAGTGAATGTTTGAGAAATTAATTACCTTTTAGACCGTCTTAAAATTTTAATAACAATAAACCGTAAATTGCATATAATAGAAATCGTCGAACCAAATACATCAATAACGATATACCGTATAATTTAAATCGTCACAAAAATTTGAAAAAATTATTATAAACATTGTCTCAAAAACACTTTATGATAAAACAAAATATTCTTTTTTACTAAAGCTAATATAAGGGCAAATTTGGAATAAATTGAAAAATAGGAGGCGTAATAAGTAAAACAGGGGGCGTGATATAGCAAATCCCTATATCCGTCACCAATGAGAATTTTTGAAACTTTTGACTTTAAGCATATGTATCGTCATATCTATATATTCATAATTATCTTAATTCAATTATCTGTCCATGATTGTCCGTCATCTGTCACCGTATTTTTTTTTTACATATTTTAAAGCTATTAATTATTTTTCTGTAAATATATGTGGTGTTTAAATTGATATTTTAGCTCACCCTCTATTATAAGCCATATATATTGCCAAATATTGGTCAAATATGACTATATTTGACACATCCGCTATTTTATGTGACAGATAGTTTATTGGTAAATTGGTAAACAATTTATATTCTAGGAAGATAGTTAGATAAGTAAAAGTAGGAATTTTAGGTATCTTATACTATTAATGTTATTATGTATAATATGAATTTTAGTTGGTTATGACTATATTCTAGGAAGATAGTTAGAATAATATTTTGTAATTAATTATGATAATATCTTTAACGGGTTAAGGTGGGAAGGTGGATAAATAGGCGGGAAAAGTAATATGGTTGTGGTTTGTGTTTTATTATTATATATAGATTAAGTGTTGGAAGTACATGGTACCTTTGACTGACTGTTCCTAGCAAATACAGACTTGAGCCAGAGGTAGTGGTTTGCAAGCTATGACGGATACTCGGGAGTTTACGCAGTAGGAGACTTGAGCCGACGAACAATCACATGAACCCGACACAAAAGTAATGGATTTGGGTAGAGAGATATAATGACCCATCTATGTATGTTGATCAACATGACCCTGAGTCCCTGATACGAGATTTTTAATTGGATCGAGTTTGGTTTAGGGGTCTCTGAACACGAAAAGAAGCAACACGAAGAACCAATTTATTTACTTAGCCCAAAGTTATTTTAATCCTCTAACAATACATTTATACTTTCCTGGCGTTAACAGTCACTACACGAAATTAAAGAGGTTAATTAATTAAAGAGGTTAGTTAAGGCATGGTGACCCATTTATGTAAGTGGGTTAACAGAAATATGACATGAAATTTAATTGGGTCGGAGTATGGATCTCTAAACACGAAACCAACAGGAATAACTTATCTATTAAACAGAATTTATTTTCTCAGTACAATTTTTGCTCATTATAATACTTTTTACATTAAACTTTCCATTTATCTACCATTTGACTTAAGAACATCAAACTTAATTTTCTCTACCTTCTCTCTATTGTGTAAATCTTAACGTTCTTCGACCTCTTAGAATCCTTCAATTATGAAACGATTATTCAAATGAACAGTTGATATTTAATTCGTAAATCTCATATTAATAATTTAATTGACGTACTCTTGTATATAATTAGTTTCTTTTTTAATTAGGGTTTATGCCTAAATTAATTAAGGACTCATTAGTATGGTACGGTAGATGCGTGGGTAGTTTGACGGTAGCAGTTTGTTCGTGTACTTTGGTGAAAAATCAACAAAAACAGTCATAGTCATATCGACTAAATAAAAATTAACAAGCAAGATAATTTAAATATATCTTTAGACTTTAAGCGGTATGACAATTAGACGAACAACGAATAGATAAACTTACAAAACTTTGAAGAAAAAGATGTTGTGGCGTGATAAAATCACCTCTCTAAAGTTGTATTTGTCCCGCTAGATACACACGACCTCTTAACGATCAACTTCCCAGGGTCAACACAACTTCCGAGCCTAAGGTGTAAGACAAAGACTCAGACTGGAATTTCAAATTAGAGAACACAAAAATCAATACAGAAGACTAGGCAATTAGGAGGCATTTGGTTGAGGGTTTATAAGAAAAGGGAAAGTGAAACAAAGTTACACATTTCTTTTGTTGGTGTTTGTTTTGACACAAACAAATGGAATGAAAATCACTTCCTTACCCCTCAATCCATCTAATTCCTTGCCCCCATCTCCCCTAGCGTATGAAATTTCATTACATTTACTACTCTTCAACCACTTTTTTCACCTACCACCACATTAGCCACCACCAAACCACCACCATAATGCCACCGTCACCGCCACTGCCACCACCGCCACTGCCGCCATGACAACCCCACCACCATCGCCACCGCCATGACACCCTCCATCATCACTATTGTCGCTAGTAGATAAGTTGTTGTTTGTGGTTGTGTGTGTTAGTGGTAGGAGTGAGTGTGAGTAGACTATTAGTCCCTTTCTTGGTGTAACCAAACAACAAATTAAGTTTTAGGTCCCCCTCTTACCCTTTCTGATTTTCTTTCCATTTCTCTAACCAAACGCCCCCTTAGTTTTGTGCGCAAAAAATGTATAGAGAATAAGTGATTTCAAATCCAAAAGGGTAGAGCCCCTTCACTACTACACATATTATTAGTGTAAACCAAGTGATCACATATAAGCTATAATACGTCAACTTATTCTACCAACTTGGGATAAAGAGAGCTTATTTTGAAGCAACACTTCCAACAATCCCCTGCATGATTCAAATGAATAAAAGAGAATAGCTTATATAAGGCAACGAAACATAAGCTTTAAGATGACAATTTCCCGAGGTGCATACAAGTATTTGCTACAGCCGTATGGAGTTGCTCTTTGAATTGGACGCTACGCAGTGGTTTGTAACGAATAACTACGCACAAACCTGCATTCGATTCTGCGTTCGTCCTCACGAAATGTCATAAAAAGTGTCCATTACATGCTTAGGATCTCGTGAACGCTCTATAGGTCGTAAAGCCTAAGAACCTCATAGGGGGTAAGAGTGTAGAACATTTCCCCCACATTCGCATAGGTAAGTCTATCAGGTTTGACTGACATAAACCACCCTTGAAAAAGGACTATGGACTTATTAAGTCTTTAGCTCAACCTTTCTCACATGATAGATATAACCCAATATATGAAAAAAAATATTACATCACGTGTTATTATAAATGAATGGTAGTAGTATGTGTTTTTATGCTTGTAGGAGGAGACATAGACAATCCCAACGTTGATACCGTTGTTATTGGCGATAGTCTCGAGGATTTCATTGCTTAAAAGGTAATCTAGATGAGGAAACTCGACTTATGTCAAAGACTATGTTTTTGGTTTCATTGTGTTAATTATTTGATTTTAAGCATGGATGAACTATTGATTATGTGGGTTTTGTGTTTGTTCTTGTTTAGATTCTGAAATTTGTGAGGATTTATGGGTAGTCTCACATGTTCGAAGAAATGGGTTTTTGATGTTCGTTGTCACCATCTTAGCATAAAAATGGGTTTTGGTTGATTAAATCATGATTTGTTGTTAGATTCACATGTTTAATCGTTTGTTTAAGTTGGTAATATGATATCTTGTGAATTGTTGGGTTTACTGTTTACGTGCTGGAAATATTGTTTAAAGACTGTTTGGAAAACGTCTTAAAATTGTTGAAAGTGTAAAGCTCTCGAAAAATCAGATATTCGCGTGCAGGTACTGCCAGCCGGTCGGCCGGCAGTCAGTTGACTGACAGGCTGGGAGCACCTGTTGTTCTTATTTGATAGTAAATTATCAATATCAATGCGGTCAGTAGTAAAAGTAACAAAAACCACATAATAATAATTACGGCGGAAGTAGTGAACGTAACAGTAGTAATATTGAATGTAATAAAAATAATAATACTAATAACAAAAGAAAGTAAATATGAACTATTAGCTAACCAATCCATTTAAATAAATTACTAACGGCGGGAGTAGTGAATTTGTCTCATAATTTAGTTTATCGTAATTTTAAAATATGTCATAGAAAAATAAATTAATGATAAATTTATGAGTTATGTAACTTTAAAAAAAATTATTCAGTTAAAAATAAATTTTAATGCTAAATAGAAATAACTCCACAAATAGGATCCTACACCCAGGTGTATAGAAGCATGGTACATCAGGCCCACCTGATATATAATTTTCTAATTTTTTATTAGAGCCCAATACAAAACAAATATTTAATTATCAATCAACGTAAACATTTTCTTAATTCTCTCTTGACGACAGTTACAACAAATTTCTCTCCCACCAAAATTTGATTCGAAGATGGCAGAAGGGCAGCGATTAGTATGTTCAACAAGGCGGAAAAATGCATCGAATAATATTTCATTGAACGAGAAACAATTTGCATCGACATCAAGAAGGAAAAACGCATCACACAATACTAATTTGAGGTAAATATTTACATCAATCATAACCCTAATGAATATTTACATACACCAATCATAACCCTAATGAATATATTTAGGGTAAATTTTCTGACCCCAAAGCACTTAACAAATGAATATTTACGATAAAAATATGATCTAACGTAAAAAGAATACGAGCTAATAGAAAAAGAATACGAGCTAATATTAGAAGAATACGAGCTAATATAAAAAATAAACGAGTTATTAAAATAAGAATACGAGCTAATATTAAAAGAATACGAGCTAATATAAAAAAAAATTATGAGTTATTAAGATAAGAATATGAGTTATTGATATAAGAATACGAGCTATTAAGATAAGAATACGAGCTATTAAGATAAGAATATGAGCTAATTTAAAAAGAATGCGAGTTTAAGAAAATCACAAACTTAAAAAATACGAGAACAAAAGAATGCAAGTTATTACCCTAAGAATACGAGCTAATATTAAAAGAATACGAGCTAATATAAAATATCAATACGAGATATTGAGATAAGAATACGAGCTATTCATATAAGAATATGAGCTAATGTAAAAAGAATGCGAGTTTAAGAAAATCACAAACTAAAAAAATACGAGCATAAAAGCATGCAAGTTATTACCCTAAGAATAGCTAATGTTAAAAGAATACGAGCTAATATTAAAAGAATACGAGTTAATATTAAAAGAATACGAGCTAATGTAAAAAACTACGAGTTATTAAGATAAGAATACGAATTATTAATATAAAGAATACGAGCTTATTAATATAAGAATACGAGCTATTAATATAAGAATACGAGCTATTATTATAAGAATACGAGCTATTAATATAAGATTACGAGCTAATGTAAAAAAGAATATGGACTATAAAATAAAAAAAATAAAAAATTACCTTGACATAATAATTAAATAAATTGAAAGATGGGATATAATAATTAATGAGAAAAATCAATTACTGATGATGGATGAAGATCAGTTAGAAAAATAGGGAAGAAGTTACATTAAAAAAGAAAAAAAAAAAAAAAAAAAAAAAAAAAAAAAAAAAAAAAAAAAAAAAGTGGAGAAGAATGAGATTACTGATTTTTTTTTCAAAAATAATTAAGAGAATGACTAAAATAACCCCGGATGTACAACAACATTGTACATCTGGTGGTATAGTCCAGGAACGAATGGACTTATGGACTAGTTGGGTTAAAAGCACAATAATCAATATTTATGAGATTAATTAACTCTAGACAAAACTTAAAGTACCTAGTTGCATTTAAGAAACGATGTTTGTGGTCAATTTTCTATTTTGTTCGATATAAAAATTGCGTGTGATGTATTTGATGAGCCTTCTTTGAGATCACTGTTTTTGAATAATATCAAATTAAATTATTTCTTTTACTGACTAAGCCCACCCTTTCCGATTTAATTGAGCCTTGCTTTGAGGTTAATTATTATTTTAGTTGGGGTTTTTTAACGAGAATATTACAACTTATACGAGTCCTTCTCAAATTACTACGACCCAATGTTTAACTAAGAATACTACAATGTTGTCATAATTTTTCGTTTTTCGTGGATTAGACTTAGGCATTTTATGACCGGAAGAATAAGTAAACATTGTGGGGCCTAGTGTTTTTTCCTGAAAAACAAAAAACTTGTTCCCCTCCCCTTCCCTGGCATCCAACTGCTATTTTCCACCATTAAAACAAACTTCTTCTCCTCCCCTTCCCCTCCCCATTCCAATTGTCAAAGAGTAAGTCCCAGCTCAAAAAGTTCCAATTGTCAAAGAGAGAATTAGAAAAAAAAGACGACATCCACGGCGAGAATAGAGATAAATTGTCGATCATAATCTACAACAATTTCATTTATCTTGCTCATTAATTTATCATTAATTTCTCTTTGATTTCAATCTTCAATAAAATTAATCGAGGTCGATTTAGGTCGTCAATTGTAAATGCGATCTGACAAAATTAGAGTAAATTGTAAGTCCTAGATTTTCAAATTGAGCTCGATTGAAGCTCATCAATTGCGTCTATGCCCAACAAGGGGTTACTCCCTCTAAAACCAATTGGTTTTAGAGTGGAATCCTCTTGGGTTTATATCGTGGACTCTTTCTCCTCCGTTCGGGTGTGGCCCAGACCCGTTGTTTAATTTAACATGGTATCAGAGTCCATGACTAAAGACCTGGGATTCATGGGCCATAGTTTGCAGTCGGACGAGCAAAGAAAATTGCTCAGTTGAATATGTCCGGTCTGAGTTGATACTGGGCCAAGTTTACAGCTGGATGAGCAAGGTTGCTCAGTTGAATTTGTCCAGTCTGTGTGTAAGTGGGCCTCACATGTGAGGGGGAGTGTGAAGAAACCCGATAATCCCACATGTGAGGATTGTCCACATTGATAGAAGAGGGGAAGAATTATCACTATATAAGGCAAGGGGTTACTCCCTCTATTGCCAATTGGTTTTAGAGTGGAACCCTCTTGGGTTTATATCGTAGACTCTTTCCCCTCCGTTCGGGTGTGGCCCAGGCCCGTTGTTGAATTTAACAGAAAACAACGCAGTAAGTTACACTTGGTAGGCTGCTCTACTCTAGGAACGTGCTTACTTATTTAAAATTTTCCTTTATATTGTCATGAGTGAGCTAAAGCATTAGTCTTCTATGATTTCGGGTAAATCCGCGCTAAGGTAGGACTCTTATAGTGTGTGTATGTGTAGCCTTTTTGCTCTACGTATGATCATCACCCAGGTTTAATTTTTGTATATTGCTTGATTATTTGATTTATTGGATTTTGCTCGATTTGTATTCCCATTGTCCAACTATGATCAAAATTAAAGAAATGGAAGGAGTATTAGGTGTGTTTAAAAAAAAGGTAACCCGTTATTCAGGTTGCCCTTCCACCTATAGCAATATAAGGGATATGGTGTGTAGTTCTGTAGTATTTTTAGTTTAAGTGATAGGTCATAGTAATTTGGGAAGGATGGTCATAGGTTGTAGTATTTCTGTTAAAAAACCCTTTTAGTTGTGTTTGTTAAAATAAGTAATTTAAAGAATAATTTGGCTCAATCTAAATTCGAGTGCAGAGTTATATGAAATTTATAATTGTTTAAATTTTTTCATATTTAGTCATCATTTTTTTCACACAATCTAAATTAGGGCCAGATTTTTGAAAATAAAAAAATACAAAGTTAGCGGAAAATAAACACAAATAGGATTATACATTCATATGTATATGAGCATCGTAATTCGTACCTAGAGCTGGCAAAAGTTGACCCGACGCAACCCGAAAATTGGATGACCCGAAACCGAACTGACCCGACCCAAACCAACTCAACAACTGATAACAATTTTATTTTTCCAAACCTGAACCCGACTTGAACGGCGCGACTCATGACTGATATTTTCTCAACCCGATAGTTGACCCGATAATGAACTCGCTTAATAATGATTTAAATAACATCAAATTGACATTCAACTTAATTATTTTCACTTAAAACTACAACTAATACACTTACCCATTATTTAAATATAAAATTACCATTAAAACTAAATATATAAGATAACATGTATGTCGATAACCTGCCCCGACACTGACTCGCTAATGATCCGACCCGACTTGTTCCCCGTTGATAACCCTACCTGAAGATGACCCGACATGAACCGACCCGAACTGAACCCGTCACTGACCCGACAAAACCTAAACCTGATATAACCAGTCCCGCTTTGACCCGACCTGTAACCGGCCTGAGTGACTCGATTGCCGCCTCTTATTCGTACATCCTACAAATGTAATTGAGCTTATATGTAATTTTTTTGAGCTTTTAAAAATTTTGACTTACAGTTTAATCATTAATTATGTGTTAAAATCAAAATCTTATTGAGTTTATATGTATTATTTTTGAGTTTTAATACTATATTTTTAGTTAAATTTTGTTTATAAAGACGCTTAAATTTTGTTTCAAAAAAGCTTGGAACATGTACATATAAGCTCAAATTCTTTGTTATTAAGTTTCAAATTTATATTACCAGATATATACAACTGGTTATATATTCTATTAATTGAAAAATGAAGATGAAAACCTTTGGGAGGGTTTGAGCTAATATGAAATAAACAACATAGTTGCTAAATCTCGCATGTTAATTTGCTTAATCCAACACTTTTTTATTACCCTAAATTTCCATAATTGCCCTTAGTAAAAAAAATTAAAAAGACCTCTAAAGAAACCACCAATCTCTTATTTGTTCGACAATTATGAATCATAATTCGCACATATCAAACGTAAATTCGTCGTTTTATCGCAATTTTTTATTGAGTTCTATCTTTTATTCGATTTAGTTGATGTTTATTGTATTTGATAGGATTTTAATAACGGCCACAATCAATTTGGTTGTTTATTATCCTATTTACCACCATATTAATCTACCCATTATTGTGTGACTTAATGGGTGTTTATGGTGCTTCTCTAATCTTCTTGTAACTCCTCTCTGTGAGGTAATTATAAATAAGATAAAATATGTGGTTTGTGTAATTATCATGTTCATCTTATACAACACATAATACACACGTAAAATATACAATCTCTAGAGGCTAAGTCCACCATCAATGTAGAACTTGGGATTTAGGGTGTGAACTTATTCCGGGACTCTAGTAGCCGTCGGAGGTATGATATACGATAGTGGGCAGTTAGCGAACAAAACGATCCGATCGCTTCCGCATAAAGGTATGTCCTTATTTTCCTACAGTGGTATCAGAGCAAATGTGTTTTGCTTTTGTCCCTACAATTATGCGTTTTATCCACATCCATTTTGTTGGAATTACAATGTGTTTTCGTCGACCAGTGTTTGTCACTTGTTCGAGATGGGCCAACTCATAAGGCAGAGAGATTGTAATACAAATTTGTTTTGGTGGATCTACACGATGGTGGTAGTAATAATTTTCTCTTGTGTAGAGAAAAGCAATTTGTAGAAATTGAATTTCGTTTTCTTATCTTATTTGTATAAGAGGGATCGAAAATTGAGTGGTGTAAGGGTGAAAGACTAATAAAATGACAGTTTTTTTATATGACTAAATTGATGCATTGAGATTGGGATGTGTTCTCTCTCTTCTAATTTTGTATTATAAATCCGTTTTCTTTACTGATTTCACATATATAGTATTCGTTTAAATGTATTTGTGATATTATGAGTTTACAATGCTATCAATTTGTTTGATCTGCGTATTATATGAATACGTTTCATATAAAATCTAGTATGGATCATATGAATGTGCTTTATGTGTATAAAAGCGCGAGAAGTATATAAAAGTGTTTTATATGTCTTTTTAAATCTTAGTGATTTTAATTATATTCTATAATTTTTTACAAAGATGTTTCGTAATTTTCAACTTATGCTATTTTGTCTCGTTTTTTTATGAATATGTTTCATATTAAGTCAAGTTTTATGAGTGTATGAATGAATATGTTTTATACAAAGTTAATTGTGAGTCATTACATCATTTGTATTTGAGTATGTCTCTTATACTTTTGTGGGTGAATTATATAAATATGTTTTATATGAATAATTGATTACTTGTTTTATTATGAGAAAAGTATTTGATTAATATGTTTCATTTACGGTTGCATCAACCATATAAATTTGTCATACTATAAAAAATTTTTATGGTACCAATGTGTTTGGTTAAGTTTATGATTATATGAATATGTTTCATATGATGGACCATATGAAATAAGTTTATATTAAATTTCTTAGTGATATCACTTATATCCAATAACTTTATGAGTGTGTCTCATCAGTTTATTTTACGTTTAAATGATAAATTTCTGAGTGATATTGTACAAGCTAACTTACGTAAATTTATTCTTGTATGCACATTTTAAATGTCTTAATGACATTTTGCTTTCAGAAGTTTGGCTAGCAAAATTCATGAGTATGAGAAATACTAATTTTCGACTCCGTGTTCGATTTGTATATGCTACTCATAATTATGTGGTATATCGTATTTTACAAGATAGTGTTAAAATTTACGAATTCGTTTCGTTTATTTTATCTTGTGAAAATTGTGTAATTTTGTAGTACATAAAAAGAAATATCTTATTGACATTTGTTGTTCATAAGATTTTCTAACTTATATACAAGCGTTATATCTTTGTGATATAATAGTAATCGTAAATTTGTTTTACAAAATGACTTATATCTTCGTCGTATACTTGTACTTGTAAATGTGTTTTACATTAAAAAAAAATCTTATATATCTTAGTGATATATATAATAATGGTACATGTAAAATTAGTTTTTACATGGGAGATGAGAAAAGAATTAAATACATATTAGTTGTGTATCAATAATTCATTAAACTGTCATATGTGTTATGATCAAGTTTTTTTTAATTGATTTTAGAGAAGTGCAAATTTGTTTTGCATAGTGTTTTGATAATATCAAAATGATATTATTGTTCATGCTAATTTGTTTAGCCGTTATTATAAGGGTAATAGCTAATTTGTTTAGCGTATTTTTTAAATGGTTAAGTGATTTTGTTTCATTTAATCTCAAGAAGGTTAATTGAATTATTAAAATTTCTAGTTTATTGCGTTTGTGATGATTATGAGCATAGCGAAATTTTCGAACGAACAATACAAACAAAAGAATTTTAATAATTTAATTGGGATTGTGCCTTAATCCATATACTTGTGTATGACAACAAGTGTTTTTTGGCGATTTGTTCACCATAGTGATGCTGTTTGAACTTTGATACTTAGAGTTATAAGATTTTGTATCTTATTAATAATCACGATTTGAGAAATTGTAATCACTATTATCTAATCGAGGTTGAATATCTTACTAATGAGTAGGATTATGAAAATCTATGCTTTTACCAGTATTTACTCATTCAAATATAGTAAGCTTGATTCGTGCAAAATTGTGTTATTTTGTATGTAGATCTATTAAACTATTTTGAGACAGGTCTTACAGCTTATGTAGCGTAAGAATAACGTGTAAGTCAATTTCGTTTTGACGTGGGATACAAGATTGTGTGTCTTGACCCACAGTATTTGAGTATTGTCACCGTGTTTCATTTTTCTTAGGTGAAATGTATTTTTAAACACGCGGTTGACTTACGGAATGAGTTATTTTTCCATGGTAATTTGTTTGCCATCCGATTCTGGGATAGAAAAATGGAAAAACTTTCGTCGTAAGTAGACTCAATCCTTAGTAAATGTCTCAAAAACTTATCCAAGAGAAAAGTCTGATGGTATGATTATTAATAGTCTATGTTCTTCTTACTATTTAAGACAAATATGTGGTATTGTATAATACGT
This sequence comes from Silene conica, assembly GCA_029255685.2. Taxonomy (NCBI): domain Eukaryota; kingdom Viridiplantae; phylum Streptophyta; class Magnoliopsida; order Caryophyllales; family Caryophyllaceae; genus Silene; species Silene conica. Next base: position 9,142,664 of record CM055319.2, read on the forward strand.
CTGACTTAGTGTCGACGAGAGAAAAGTCGGAGATATTATTTGTTTGGTTCATGTTAGTTTTGAGCCAAATAACATCATTTCCATCAATTCGAGTTATATGTTTGTTTCTTGCATCACCTGTTAATTCTTGTCCTGAGTGGATTTAGAAACAGAGCGAGAATTATTATAACTCGTAGCTCTTTAATCCATTGTTTGTTGATGGACAATTCAAATAGGCTTTGTGCTATTTTGACTTGTTAATTCTCTACGTACTTAGAGCGTGTGATTTTTTTTTTTTCAATAATTAGTTTATTGGAAATCACGTTTTTTCTTATTTAACCTCATGTTTGTAGTTCATTATGGCTATGTGTTTGGCCATGTATATATGTTTACCGCATTACTTTATTCATTTTTTTTATTACATTATCATATATATGGTCATTGTCTCTATTTTTATATTTCAATCTATTTTTTATTTTATTTGTGGGTAGTTAAATGTTAATGATGCATCATGAGATCATATGTTTTTTCCCTTCTTCTTTTAAGATAATCGATTCACGCTATATGAGCGTGTATTAATTATTTTGTCATTTTATAAAATGTTTGATATGTTTCAACATTTTATGATAAAAGTAGAAACCAACTTCAAATTAAACTTAGAGTCAAAACTCTTTGTGGGGAATATAACATGAATTCACCCTAAACATGAAGGATTATAACGAAATATACATGTGTGAATAAAGGTCATAAGATAACAAAAACATGAAAAGAATTACAACCTTGGGTCCTTGCTTGAATTGGCCTAAGAATAGGAATTAAAGTAAATTCCCTCCTATAACTTGCACCCAAGACTTTGTTTGAGACGATACCGCGTGTGCTAGAAAGGCTCACCAAGTGCCTTGCAATATGGGGAGAGTTTTGTGAGGTTTAGATGTGAGATCTGAGTTTTGGGAGAAAAATGCTCTCAAAACCCTAATTGTGAGAATTATGAATTACCAGTTTCACTAGTCAGACAAAAGGGGAGTTCTACTCCTTATGTACCACTCGGCCGAAATATTAGAGTAGGGTGAGAGTGGGCTTCTCACTCTTACCTTATTCTAATTCGTGATTCGACCCAATTTGCTAAAATATGATCCACGGGTTTTTATTATAAATCGCATACATGTTATCAGATATTAATGTAGTCGATATATTAATAATGGTCTGATAAAATTACGATATTGTATAATTAGCCAAATTAATATAACTATTTATATTAATACGCGAATTCAATATTTAATTAAATATAACCGTTTATATTTAATTTACGAATTAATTAATCACGTAATCCGTATTAGCTAAAATTATTTAATTCGTATTAAATAATATTCTCAACATCTTATTGACTAATTTAATAGTCAATACCTCTGACTAACTGTTTAGTCGTATCCGACATGAATGTGACTGTATTTTCACACCTTCACATCTCTCAAACGTGTCCTATAGGCGTGACGTATAGGGACCAGTTGATCACCACCATCCTTATGACAATAACTTCAAACTTATCTAGCAAGCCAACCGTTATTGATAAACGTGGATCAACTGATAATAATATTGAAGTATGCCCTTGTGATCCTTAAAGAGATTTAATAAGTCATTGTACTAACTGTCAAGGACACCAGCCCCAACAATCTCCCACTTGTCCGTACAAGTGTATGTGCAATGACGTTATCGCACTACATGTGGAGGACACAAGCTCCAACAAAGTCCCACTTGTCCGTACAAGTGTAGGTGCGATAACCGATTCTCATATCCTTTTAAAATGTCTCCCACTCAATGTTAGACAATTTGCAAATCCGTATTCGCAAAGGTCGTATCTCACAAGCGATCTGTATCAAGAGTGGTTTCCTCGACTAGAGAGTAACTTAACTGATAAAACGAATCTGTATTCGAGCATGGCCATGCATTTCAGTTACTACTCCTCGAGTGGCCCTGAGAAATGATAAAATCCTGATAAGGGTTTGGATATTTCCCTCAACTCGAATCCTGCAGATGTAAGCGCAGCATGAAATAACCCAGAAAAAATCCTCTTGGGCCCTGTTACGGAAGACCGTGGGAAAGAAACCAAAGTTACCCAAAATCTGCCTTAATCTCAAGAGACAGTTGAAAGTCAAAAGACTCGACTCTAAGGAACACTATGGAGGTCCTATCCACGACCTGACACCCAATGTTATAAAACATTTAGGACTTCATAACGTTGTCACGGGGTGTCCTACGAGATATCCGTATAACTCGCCGTTGTGATTGGTCAGTCAACTGTTTGACTTATGGCTCGTTGAACCCACCATCAACCAACGTCACAAAATGATTACCTGAGTTATCAGCTCAAGTGGGTAATCAAGGACTAAAACGATGTAATGCTAATCAGTTCACTTTGTGGTGTTCAAAATTGGCTTACAATTCCACATGAAAAACAAAACATTAAATATCATAACAATGAGGTTGTAATAGAGTACACAAGAAAATGAATTATAACATGAATTCATAAAAGAGTACTACAACTTAGGAACACATCTAATTCCCATGGAATTAATGTGCCCTTCATGCTTATCATGTAGTAATTATTTTGTGAGAGGATCGGCTATGTTGTCATCCGTAGCGATCTTATCAATAAATATCTCCTTTTGCTCCACGTAATCTCTGATTAGATGAGCTTTCCGTTGTACATGTCTAGCTTTATTGCTAGACTTATGCTTCTTAGCTTGGAAGATGGCACCTTTATTGACACAATAAACGGTGATCGGGTCATTCGAACTAGGCACTACTGATAGTCCTTGTAAGAATTGACGCATCCATATTGCTTCCTTAGTTGCTTCCGAAGCGACATATTACTCGGACTCAGTTGTAGAATCTGCTGTAACACTTTGTTTAGAACTTTTCCAGCTGACAGCAGCGCCATTAAGAGTAAAAACGAATCCAGATTGAGATTTCGAGTCGTCTCGATCTGTTTGGAAGCTAGCATCTGCGTAACCCGTGGCGCAGAGCGTCGAGTCGCCTCCGTAAGTCAATCCCCAATCTTTAGTCCTCCGTAGGTACTTAAGAATGTTTTTCACGGCCATCCAGTGTTGTTCACCTGGATGAGCTTGGAATCGGCTTGTCATACTCAATGCATATGCAACGTCTGGACGTGTGCATATCATGACATACATGATCGATCCTATAGCCGAAGCATAAGGAATCCGACTCATGCGCTCTTTCTCTTCCAATGTCTTAGCTTCTTGAGCCTTGCTCAAGTGAAGCCCAGTAGCCATAGGAAGGAACCCTTTCTTAGAGTTCGTCATGCTGAATCTCTCTAGAATCTTATCTATGTAAGACTCCTGACTGAGAGACAACATCCGTCGTGATCTATCCCTGTAGATACGGATGCCCAAAATTCTTTGTGTCTCTCCCAGATCTTTCATCTGGAAATGGTTTTTCAACCATGCTTTAACTGAAGAATTGAGAGGTATGTCATTCCCAATCAAGAGTATGTCATCGACATACAGTACTAGGAAAACAATCTTGCTCCCACTCGACTTGATATAGAGACATGGTTCCTCAACTGATCGAATGAAACCATTCTCTTTTATCACTTGGTCGAAGCGATGATTCCAACTCCGTGATGCTTGCTTAAGTCCATAGATGGAACGCTTAAGCTTGCAAACCTTCTTAGGATGTTCCGGATCAATAAAACCCTCGGGTTGTACCATGTACAACTCTTCCTCCAAATAACCGTTTAAGAAGGCGGTTTTAACGTCCATTTGCCAGATTTCATAATCGTGAAATGCGGCGATCGCTAAGATAATTCGAATGGAACGCAGCATGACTACGGGTGCAAAGATCTCATCATAGTGCAAACCTGGCACTTGGGTGAAACCTTTAGCAACTAGTCTTGCCTTGTGGATATCTTGTTGTCCTTCCACAGCATGCTTTATCTTGTAAAGTCATTTGCATTGAAGGGGGCGTACCTTTGCAGGTAGGTCCACAAGATCCCACACGTTGTTCTCATACATGGAGTCCATCTCGGATTGCATGGCTTCTAGCCATAGCTTTGAGTCAGAACTGGTCATGGCACCTTTATAGGTCGTGGGTTCATTACCCTCTAGGAGTAAGACGTCATCTATGTCATGTTCCTCGACCATACCAATGTATCTGTCCGGAGGAATAGAGACTCTTCCCGACCTCCTAGGTTCCTCAGGAATATCTACCGCAGCCTCGATTGAAAAAACTGTTTCCTCCAATGGTTGCTCGGTAGTTGGTTCTTGAATCTCCGATAGATCGAAGGTTCTATTACTCGACTTGTTCTCGAGAAATTCTTTCTCTAAGAACGTCGCACTAGCCGCAACCAAAACACGTTGTTCGGTTGGCGAGTAGAAGTAATGACCAAAACTTCCCTTTGGATAGCCTATAAAGTATGTCTTGACTGATCGCGGCTGAGCTTATCCTCGTGTCTCCACTTGACATAAGCCTCACAGCCCCAAACCCGAATAAAGGACAAGTTAGGGACCGTTTCCTTCCATAACTCGTATGGGGTCTTGTCAACAGCTTTAGACGGACTTCGGTTAAGTATTAGAGCGGCTGACAAAAGAGCATAGCCCCACAATGAATCAGGCACAACGGTGTGACTCATCATGAATCGAACCATATCAAGTAGAGTTCGATTTCTCCATTCGGACACACCATTTAATTGTGGTGTTCCAGGTGGAGTCAACTGTAGAATGATGCCACAGTCTTTAAGGTGTTGATCAAACTCGTGTGAAAGATACTCGCCACCACGATCAGATCGAAGTGCTTTAATCTTTCTTCCCAGTTGGTTCTGTACCCGATTCTGGTATTCTTTGAACTTGTCAAAGGATTCATTTTTGTTTCATTAAGTAGACATAGCCATATCTACTTAAATCATCCGTGAAAGTGATGAAATACCTATAGCCTTCTCGTGGGTTGATCGACATAGGGCCACACACATCCGTATATATGAGTCCTAATAGGTCGGCAGCGCGCATTCCTACACCTTTGAAGGAAATACGAGTCATCTTACCGATGAGACATGATTCACACGTGTCATATGATTCGAAATCAAAGGCCGAGATAGCTCCGTTCTGTATGAGCTATTTTACGCGTTTCTCATTTATATGTCCCATACGGCAGTGCCATAGGTAAGTTTTATCTTTGTCACCAACCTTTAATCTCTTGTTATTCACATGTAATATTTCGGTGGTTTGATCTAAAACATAAATTCCATTCATGGAAACTGCCTTGCCATAAATCATATTGTGCAATGAGAAAATACAGCTATTATTCTCTATTACAAATGAAAAACCAAGTTTGTCAAGTGCAGAAACTGAAATAATGTTTTTGGATAAACTAGGAACATAGTAACAGTTATACAAAGATAACTCGAATCCACTTGGAAGCTGGATCACGTATGTTTCCCTCGAGACTGCAGCAACTCGTGCTCCATTCCCGACACGCAGGTCAACCTCACCCTTAATGAGGGGTTCTTGGTTTCGGAGGCCCTGCACATGATTACATAGATGAGAACCACAACCAGTATCTAGTACCCAAGTTTCGTAATTTGCAGGTTAATCTCAATCATGTGAATAAAAGAAGAAGAAGACATACCAACAGGAATAACGCGGCCTGCCTTAATGTCCTCACGATACACGGGGCATGTGCGCCTCCAATGCCCAGTCTTGTGGCAATGGTGGCATTCCATGCTAGTATCCTTACTCTTTGTCTTGCCTTGTGAGTTGCTCGACTCACCGGGCCCACTCTTAGCAAATCCTGGTTTCTTGAACTTAGGCTTACCTACCGCTAGGTCGCCCTGAGCTTTAGCTTTCCCCTTACCTTTACCCTTACTGGAGATCATGAGAACATCCTGCTTCACGCTCCCACTTAATTTCAGATCCTTCTCGGTCTATACGAGAAGGGAGTGGAGCTCATGAGGAGTCTTCTTCATGTCGTTCATGTAATAGTTGGCCCTGAAGAGGGCGAACCTATCATGAAGCGAATGAAGCATTCGATCAACGATTATGTTCTCACTGATCTTGCAGTTTAGGGCCTCCAGTTTCTCGATATTCTCAATCATGTTGAGAATATGTGGGCTAACAGCTTGGCCCTTCTGGAGTTTCGCTTCAAAGAAGCGACATGTATGCTCATAAGAAACGATTCTCGGAGCTTTAGAGAATTCGTTAGTGAGCGTGGTGAAAATCTTGTTTGCACCATGGGAGATGAAGCGCCTTTGCAAATTGGATTCTATTGCATAGATGAGTACGTTCTTTATCGCACCCGCTTCCATGACGAAGTAGCTATGAGCGCGAACTTCGTTAGCTCTAGCTCCAGTTCCTGGGTGTGTCGGAATGGGCTCAGTTAAGTACTTGAGTTTTCCGTCAGCAATGGCAGCATTCCGTAACGCTGCCTCCCAGTCAGAGAAGTTTGACCCATCATTCCTCAGTCTTGTAGACTGATTCATGGAGTCCATGAAGGCTTTTAGCCAGGATTCACGTGCTAGCTTGGCACTTGGCATTGGGTCTTCACCAGCCATTTGTTATACAGCAGTTTAAATTGATCGTGTTCTACACTGAAAAGAAGATAAAAACAAAACCATATAAGCAACTCATCGTTGTGATTTAAGTCTATTTTAAATTGAATTTAAACTCGTAGACTCATGCATTTATATAATTGATCTCCCTCAAGAATTATATAAACGATCCCAAGACTCAATTTCCGTAAATTGATAAGCCTACAGCTTGGCTAATTCCACCGTTGGAACTCTTGGTCGATAGGTTTCCGTAAATCCTATCTATTAGTCCATCATAGTTGCTAGATAATATCTAGTGACCATAATGTTGAGATAAAATAAATCATCTGTTCCCACTTACCCGACATAGAAGGGGTCATATTATGCCTACCGACGAAGAAGGGATTCATGGGAGTCTGATTTATAAAGACTAGTCTCAATTTTTGGTTATACGAGGAAGACCCCATCAACTTATATTTATCCATTTTAAGTGAACTAATATCTAGCATATACGTGAATGAATAAAATAAAGTGATGGCTTTGCATGTGACACGTGACATCTGTGTGTCATAGAAAACTAACGCGTAACCTCTACATGAGTCAGTTTTCAGGCATATTATAGGTGGTTTGGTTTTAGGCGGAATATGATGCAAGCTATTATCGATGAAAGCATAAAAGAAATGCAATAAACGTAAATAAAAGTCCTACTGTGGCCTATCCTACCAAAATAAACATAAAAACAACTTGGAATCCACCGTTGGACCCTAGAAGCTTGTCTTGATGTTCCACCCCGGTCTTTGCAGCGGGAGTGAGCATCCGGTCTCCGTCTTGGTCTTCACAAAATTACTAATTTAAATTACAAATATAATCCTATTTACATTCTAATTAAATACAAAAGTAATTACATGGCAAAAACCAAAACGGAGATACAAGATCTCAAAATTACAAACAAGACTGTGTTCCATCATTACGGTAACACAATCTTCTAAGGCCACACTAAGTTACAACCGTTTGCAAAAATTAAATACGTTATAGAAAGCATTCACTGGCATTCAACAAGACGATAAATAAAATGCATCAACTAAAAATAAATTCATTCATGACATAATACTGTTATTATGTTTAACAAATTTTTACCAAACCACCTTACGGGATTAAAATTATGTGATTATACCATTTTAATCACATTAATCTTAATAAATTATAATCCATTATCTTAAACCGCTTTAAAATAATATGTATCATACGAGAGTGAACCGTTTCACAAAAGTTAATATACTATTTCCGTATATAGTATATTACTATTGGCCAAGGGAAAATAAAACAAGTTATTTTCGAAAATTAAAACATCTGTAACAAAGACGAGGTCGACCGACCTCACCTCGAGGTCGACCGACCATCTGCCAGTCTAAAAAGACTTCCTGTAACAACACCAAGGTCGACCGACCTATTAACCAGGTCGACCGACCGGCCAAACGGAAAACCGAGTTTCTGAAAACGCAAATCGCTACACTTTAAAACCAAAACAAGTTTTTATCTTTGATTTAAAACGTGTAAATCAAAATTAAACAACAACAAAAGATTCACATATTGCTAAAAATATCGATTAATCAACAATATGTAAATAAGAATCGAAAACAAGATCGATTACTCACAAAAAGAAAACTGCCGAAACAGAAAACACACACAGGAGTCAGTCGATCGACCGCAACAGTGGGTCGATCGACCGACATAGCGTAAGACGCGTGATGAGCTCCATTTTGGTCATCATTTCCTTTACATTTTCTTTGTTTTCGGTCACGATTCGACCTTGGTTTGCGTGTCTTTAGGTGTTTTTACGTCCGTTGCCTCGTATACTCCTATTCTATCCAATTTTTGTAGGTATTACGGCGGGGGCAAAGAAACGAGAGAAATCGAGGTGAATTTGGTGCGATTTATGAAGAATTATGAAGGATTTGTGAAGTAGCCAGGTCAGACCCTCCCAGCCGGTTCCCAGCCGGCGGCCGGTAGGCCGGCTGGGGATCTTTGACCCAAGATTTTGATAAATATGAGGAAGTTTTCCAGACCCCAGTATTTGACTCCTGGCCGGTTCCCAGCCGGCAGCCGGTCGGCCGGCTGGGGATCAGTTCCTACACTTAGCCAATTTTCGAAGTTTGAAGAAATGAGCTTGTTGGGCAGATTACTCAAAAAGGGGTCCCAGCCGGTGGACAACCGGCGACGGTCTACCGGCTGAGGCTACCTGTGCACTCGAGAAGAAAGTCAAGAAATCAGAAGTTGAGGACAAGCCTCCCAGCCGGTCGGCTGGGAAACAGGCTTATTTGAAGAAAAACGAAGAAAAAGTCAGAAGTCCTCATTTGGGCTCTCAGCCGGTCCCAGACCGGCAGCCGGTCCACCGGCTGAGAGGCCCTTCTCATAATTTCGAGCACTATATAAACCCGCACTTGTATCATTTTGGGGGGAGGCATTTTTCTTAAGCTTTTTTAGGGTTTTTTTTACTGTTGCATTACTCAACACTTAGACTCAAAAAACACTCTAATTTATTTTAATCTTCTTTAGATCTTTACTTAATCTTTCATTGTTAGTTAATCTCTCTTGAGGGTTCTCCTTGGGTTTGTTTTTAAGCAATTGTAGAGGATTATTTGGGTTGTATTTTTGGAGGATTTGAAAGAATCCTTCAACTTGTCATCCAAGTCATTTTCTTTTCCTTAGTTGATGGTATAATCTTCTTCATCTTTACTTTGTCTTTGCATTTCCTTTAAGTTTTGCTTGTTCAATTGTTTACTCTTACTTAATCCAACATGTCTAGCAATTCCTCATCATTTGTTTACATATTTATGTTAGCCATGTGTGAGTAGTTCCCCTACTAGGGTTAGGGGTGTGCTTTGGTTTGTTGATAGCTATGAATCTTGTTTAGGGTTAGGATTTGGTTCTCTTCTTTGCTAGGTTTTCATTTGTGCATGTTATATGTTTGATGAAATATCTCAACGACGGTTGGACATGATTCGAATTGTTGTTGGCCTTTGATGATAGTCTAGGGCTTTCATGAACATGTATGTATGTTAGGTTGACCTTGTTTGTAGCGAAAGCTAGGATAGGGATCGACTTTAGGTGAGTCAAATCGATAGACGAGACAAACCTAGGCCTAGTATAGTGGAGACCCTAGATTCCCTTGCATGATTCGTTACCAACCTACCTTAGTACCCCCGACACCTTAGTATCTTTTATTCATCGATTTCACATTTGCTTTAATTTATCTTTAGTAGTTGTTAATCAATCTCAAACTTATTACCCGACTCAAGCTCGAACTAGAACTTAAATATACAACTTCCCCACCGTCCTTTGGGTTCGACCCTAAATTATACTACTTAATTTGGGAGTTTATAAATTGTTTTTGGTGACGGAATTGACAATAAAATCCGGCCATCAAAATGGTGCCGTTGCCGGGGACGGTGTTTAGAAGTTGTGTAGTTTAGTTTTAGTTTTAGTCTAGAGTTAGTTGAACTTGTTTTGTTTTGATCAAAGATTTGGTAGTTAATTGTAGAGTGCTTGTTTTATTGCTCACCCTAGTGTTTAACAAGCACTAGGACGACTAATTTGTTTGCTAAGTTTTATGCCTAGGGGTGACTCTAACTCTTTGTTGTCATCTTCCGAACCGGAGAGGCTCTTTCGGGCCTTAAGGAGGAAGACCATTGCAAGGGTAAGAATTGCATCCCAAGCATCTACTAGCCAAAACAACCCCTCTTCATCCCGACCACCAAGTCCCAATCAAAGCAATCCTAGCCCAACATCCGAAAGTTTTGACAATCCGTTTTATCAATCACCACCACAATCACCACACTTTCCAAACAACCATCCAATTCATATAATGGCCGCTCTTCGTGATCATAACCGGCCCAATCACAATGACACCACCAATCCAATCAACTTCGGGGTTCTTGTTCCTCAAAATTTCGAAATACACCCTTCGCAAATGAGTTCAATCGAGAAGAATGCCTTTAGCGGGGCTTCTCACGAAGATGCTCATGGGCACTTGAGAAAGTTCAAGGGTAAGGTCGCAATGATAAAGAAAACGGGAGTACCCGAGGAGACACTAAGGCTTATGCTTTTCCCCTATTCCTTAACCGACAAGGCGGATAGGTGGTTAAATGTCCATGCTCCGAATACATTCACCACATGGGACGACTTGGCTACGGCTTTCATTGCTAAGTACTACCCATCCTCCAAGACCGCGATGCTCCGGAATGAGATAACTCAGTTTCAACAAGACGAGGGAGAATCTTTGGGAGAAGCTTGGGATAGATACCAAGATTTGCTTGCTAAGTGCCCACACCACGGGATACCACCTTGGTACACAACCCAAACCTTTTTTCAGACTCTTCTCCCCCGGACTAAGGAAATGGTTAATGCATCGGCGGGGGGTAGCTTTGACCACTTGCCACATGAGGAGGGAACGAAACTCATCAAGAAGATTGTTGATTCGGAGGAAAATTACGGTACTAGAGGGAATGTCTTGAGGAAGAGTAGCAAGTACCCTAGTGAGCATCTTTCCAATGCAAAGGCAAACGAAGAAACCAATGCCAAGTTGGACATGTTAACCAAGAAATTGGAAGAGTTGACTAAGGGCTCCACTAGCAAAGAAACCAAGAGCAATGTCCCGGGGATGTACCAAGTAAATAGTGTTGCCACATGTGATTTATGCGGAGGAAATGGGCACACATTTGAAGTTTGTGCAAACAACTCAATTGAGGGAAGTGGAAGTGAGGAAGAATTGTATGCTTTTCAAGCATTCAACAATCCTAGAAACCAAAATACTTTCAACCCCAACTCAAACTACTATCACCAAGGGATTAGAGGTAGTCCTTATATGAGTTACAAAAGCACCAATGTGTTGAATCCTCATCAAATTCAACAACCTCAAGGGCAAAACCCCACCGGTTTTCAACCAAGGGGTGGAAACTTCAACCCAAGGAACAATTTCAACAACAACAATTTCTACCAAGGCAACCAATCTAATCAAGCCAATCAAGGCTTTCAACAAGGTTTCAATGACCCAAACTTCAACCCCAATTTCCAAAACAACCAAAACCCACAAAATTTCAATCCAAATTTCAACAACAACCAAAACTACAACCAACACCAAAACCAAAACTTCAATCCACCACCATTTCCAAACAACCCCAATCAAAATCAAACCAACTACAACCACAACCCACAAAATCCCAACAACCCAAATTACAACCAAAACTTTCCACCAAACAATCAAGGCCAAAACTTCAACAATCAAGTTCCGAAGGGCAACTCCCAAGGTGGGGGTGCAAGGAATGATTATGGGTTCCCCTTGCCCCTCACCAATGCACCTCACCAAGATACTAGTGATTCCCAAGTGGGTGAGTTATTGAAGCTTGTCAAGAACATGCAAGCAACTCACACCCAAGAGATGGCTAATTTGAAGAGTGCCAACCAAAGGGAGATACGGGAAATGGAGGCTCGAGTTGCCTCTCAAGCTCTAGCCAATCCACAAAGGCCACCGGGCGGCTTCCTTGCCCAAGGTCAAAGTTCCAAAGATGCATCACACAATCACCAAGCACATGCGGTGATTTTGAGAAGTGGAACAGAGCTAGAGGACCCGTACAAACACTACAACTATGGTGAAGAGGAGCCTATCTTGGAACTTGTGAAAGACAAAGGAAAAGAAGTTGATGGTGGCAATTCAAGGGATGATGACTTTTATGTGGAGGACCTCCCTTATGAGGAGAAAGAAGATGAAGTTATCTTGGAGGAGGTGGATGCTAGACAAGAGGAGTTGGTTCCAAAACCAACTACTAAGGTAACAAGCAAACCAACACCCACCAAGGTACTATCTAACCCTCAACCAACTAGCTTGCCTTATCCTTCAAGGGCTTTGAAGGGAAAGGAAAACTTCAAGTTCACAATTTTTTGTAAAATGATTGAAAAAATTGAAGTGACTCTTCCCTTTACGGAGGTGATATTGAATATGCCAACTTACTCCAAATTTTTAAAAGAAATCTTGTCGGGCAAGAGAACCTTGGGTGACCAAGAAGTAATGGCTATGAGGGAGGAGTGTAGTGCACTTCTCCTCCAAAAGGAGCCAAAGAAACTTGGTGATCCGGGGAGTTTCTCTATCCCTTGCATAGTTGGTGGCATTCCAATCTCTCGTGCCCTTTGCGATTTAGGACCTAGTGTAAGTGTACTTCCTTTGAAAGTTGCAAAAAGAATTGGCTTGAATGATTTAGTTCCTACAAGTATCACCCTCCAATTGGCGGATAGGTCCGTCAAGCGCCCTTTGGGAGTGCTTGAGGATATACCCGTCAAGGTGGGTAAGCATTTGATTCCCGCCGATTTTGTCGTCCTTGATATTCCGGAGGATAGCCACACTCCCATCATCCTAGGTAGGCCTTTCTTGGCTACCGGAGGCGTCTTGATAGACGTTAAGAATGGGCGGCTCACCTTTAGAGTTGGGGATGACAAAATTGAGTTTAATCTTCCTACTATGATGAAAGGTCCAAAGCATGATGAGGCATTTACATTGGACATTGTGGAGCAAGTGGTAAGGGAGATGGTAGAGATGGAAGAAGAGGAGGAAGGCCACATGGAACAATTATGTGGCATCACAACTAGTGAAGACAAGGAAATGGATTAGAACATTGAGCTAGAAGATGAGGAAGTTGAGAAGGTGGAGGGAATGCTCCCTCCAAAGGTACAACTCAAAACCCTTCCTCCCTCCCTCAAGTATGCCTTCCTTGGGGAGGGAGAGGCTTACCCGGTGATCATCAATGCCAACCTCAATGAGCAACAAGAATCCAAACTCATTTCAACTTTAAAGGATCATAGGAGCTCATTGGGGTATAGCCTTGATGACATCAAGGGGCTAAGCCCGAACCTTTGCATGCATAGAATAATTCTAGAGGAAGGGAGTCGACCTAGAGTGGAAGGTCAAAGGAGATTGAATCCGAAAATGGCGGATGTAGTGAAGAGTGAAGTCCTTAAATTGCTTGAGGCCGGAATCATATATGAGTTCACGGATAGCCGGTGGGTGAGCCCCGTCCATGTTGTCCCCAAGAAGGGGGGTGTAACTTTGGTTACACAAGAGGATGGGACTCTCCTACCGACTCGTCCGGTGACGGGGTGGAGGATGTGTATCGATTACCGTAAGTTGAACGCGGCCACTCTCAAAGACCATTTCCCAATCCCCTTCATTGATCAAATGCTAGAGAGGCTTGCGGGGCATTCGTACTATTGTTTTCTTGACGGTTATTCCGGGTTTTTTCAAATACCCATTCACCCGGAAGACCAAGAGAAAACAACTTTTACATGCCCCCAAGGTGTGTATGCTTATCGGCGGATGCCATTCGGGTTGTGTAATGCACCCGGCACCTTTCAAAGGTGCATGATGGCCATTTTTGCCGATTTCCTTGAGAAATCTATGGAGGTTTTTATGGACGATTTTAGTGTTCATGGTGATTCATTTGACCTAGGGCTTTCTAATCTTGTAAATGTGTTGAAAAGATGTGAGGAGCACAATCTTGTCCTAAATTGGGAGAAATGCCATTTCATGGTAGAGGAGGGGATTGTGCTCGGTCACATAGTGTCCAAGAGGGGCATAGAAGTTGATGGTGCAAAAGTGGCGGTCATTGAGAACTTGTCACCCCCCACCAATGTGAAAGGGGTGAGGAGTTTTCTTGGACATGCCGGCTTTTACCGGCGTTTTATCAAAGATTTTTCCAAAATTGCCAAACCATTGACTTCTCTTCTTCTCAAGGATGCTCCCTTTTTGTTTACTAATGATTGTCTTGAAGCCTTTGCTAGGATCAAAGAAGCACTTGTGACGGCTCCTATTATTCGTGCTCCGGATTGGGGATTGCCTTTTGAGATTATGTGTGACGCATCCGACTACGCGGTAGGAGCGGTCCTAGGTCAAGTTGTGGATAGGAAACACCACGTGATATACTATTCAAGCAAGACTCTTGATTCAACTCAAGCAAAGTATTCCACGACCGAAAAGGAGATGTTGGCAATCGTGCATGCCATTGAGAAGTTTAGGCAATATCTCATGGGATCTAAAGTGGTGGTGTACTCCGATCACACCGCTTTGAGGCAATTAATGTTGAAGAAGGATGCCAAGCCAAGACTCTTGAGATGGGTTCTTTTACTCCAAGAATTTGATCTAGAGATAAGAGACAAGTCGGGGTCGGAGAATGTGGTTGCGGACCACTTGTCTAGATTGACTTTTGAGGATCATGGTTTGCATGATAGAGATGGCCCAATCAATGAATGGTTGCGTGAGGATAGTTTAATGGCAATAGGCAATAAGTTGCCTTGGTTTGCGGATATTGCCAATTATCTTGTTAATGGCTTTATCCCGGAGGAGTTGGAAGCAAGAGAAAGGAGAAAGTTGAAAGTGGATGCTAAGAGATATTTTTGGGATGATCCCTACCTTTTTAAAAAGTGTGGGGATGGGCTCTTGAGGAGATGCGTATCAAAGGAAGAGAGGCTTGAAATTGTGGATCGGGTTCACAACTCCGCCTATGGAGGGCACTTGGCGGCTTCACGGACTATAGCCAAGGTTCTTCAAGGAGGGTTCTTTTGGCCTTTATTGTTCAAAGACATTCACGATGTTGTTAGATCTTGTGATGCTTGTCAAAGGTCGGGCAACATCGGTAAAAGGAATGAGATGCCCCTAAAAACCATCTTGGAGATTGAGTTGTTTGATTGTTGGGGGATTGACTTCATGGGACCTTTCCCCAATTCATGCGGGAATGAGTACATCTTAGTAGCCGTGGATTATGTCTCGAAATGGATTGAGGCGGTTGCCTCCCCCAACAATGACTCCAAGGTAGTGGTAAAGCTCTTCAAGACCATCATCTTTCCCCGTTTTGGTGTACCCCGAATAGTGATAAGTGACGGAGGTTCTCACTTCCGGAAACATACATTCAAAGCCCTCATAGCCTCCTATGGAGTAACCCACAAGGTAGCACTTGCCTACCATCCTCAAACTAGTGGGCAAGTGGAGGTTTCAAATCGTCAAATCAAGGCTATTCTAGAGAAGGTGGTGCAAAAGAACCGGAAAGATTGGTCCCAAAAATTGAATGATGTGCTATGGGCTTTGAGGACAGCCTACAAAACTCCTATAGGAATGACTCCCTACAAGCTTGTGTACGGGAAAGCATGCCACCTCCCGGTGGAGCTTGAGCACAAGGCTTGGTGGGCCTTGAAGGAGATGAACTTCGATTTAGACATGGCCGGGGAAAAGAGATTCTTGCAAATGAGTGAGCTTGAGGAGCTTAGATATGAAGCTTATGAGAGTTCAAAACTCTATAAGGAGCAAACGAAGAAGTGGCATGATGCCAAGCTAGTGAAGAAGAATGTGAGCATAGGAGACCTTGTTCTCCTCTTCAATTCTAGAGTCAAGAACTTTCCCGGAAAGCTTAGATCACGATGGTCCGGGCCCTTCAAAGTGATGGATATTTCACCTAATGGGGCCTTTGAACTTTGGAGTGAAGGCGGTGGCACCTTCAAAGTCAACGGGCATCGGATTAAGCGCTATTATCAAGGAGATTCCAAAGGCACCGTCGAAGTTGTTGACCTCGGGGACCCACTCCCCGAGGAGGATTGATTTCAAGGAAGATTGATCGTGAAAGGTTTGGTGGAGTCACTCAATAACCACCGGTTGTAAGTATTAGTTTCCTTTAGTTCATCTAGTTTTCATGTTAGTTTCATGGTTAGTTCGGTTTTAGTTTAATTTTTAGCTTGCATGAGATACTTGGATATGATTGTTGCTTGTTTGTGGATGATTCATGAGTATAGTCGGAGGAATATTGGCAAAAACGTCGTAGGCAAAGTTGATTTTCATGTTCAAATTAAATTATTTCTCGAAATTGTGTACAGGTACTCCCAGCCGGCCAACCGGCCGACGGTACCATACCGGCTGGGAGGACCTGGACACATTTCTGTTTTTGATAGTTTATTTGGGCAGATTTCAGATTTTGCATCCCCAGCCTGTACCAAACCGGCAGCCGGCAAGCCGGCTGAGAAGACGATGACTTATTCAAAAATCAAAACTCAAGAGGAAATGATTCCCAGCCGGTAGGCCGGCAGCCGGTCCACCGGCTGAGAATCATGTGTTATGTGCACCAAGTTGAAGAAAAAGCAAGGAGAAGGAATCCCCAGCCGGTCGGCCGGCAGCCGGTCCGCCGGCTGGGAGTGTTTGTAAGTGAAGATTATTGAAGAAAAGAAGA
Organism: Silene conica; assembly: GCA_029255685.2. Taxonomy (NCBI): domain Eukaryota; kingdom Viridiplantae; phylum Streptophyta; class Magnoliopsida; order Caryophyllales; family Caryophyllaceae; genus Silene; species Silene conica. Next base: position 9,159,437 of record CM055319.2, read on the forward strand.
TAGAGAAGATCCCCAGCCGGTCGGCCGGCAGCCGGTCCGCCGGCTGGGAGTGTTTTGTGAGTAAGGAAAAGAAGAAGAGGAGGCGAAGGGGATTCGAAGACTTGATTTTGGGCCGGTCGGCCGGCAGCCGGTCCGCCGGCTCAGAATCGAGCCCCCTTAGGAAATTTCGAAAAAACAAAGAAAATTCGAAACCCTCACTCTCAGCCGGTCGACCGGCGGCCGGTCCCTGACCGGCGGCTGGTCCCTGACCGGCTGGGAGTGTTCTGTCGCGGTTTTAAAGGCTCGAGAATCCCCATTCTTCTTCTTTTCTATCTCATTTCTTCTTCATTTCCCTTCATTTCTTCCACTCTCTTCCTTATTTCCTTCACTCCCATTCATCCCTAACCTTCAAAAACCCCAACAAACTTCACCAAACTCTCTCAAATCAAAACCCCCTTTACTCCCTCATCACTTATCCTTCAATTAACCATGTCGGGAAGAACAGAAAGGCGATCCAAATCAAGGCACGACCCTTCGGTTGAGCAAGAGGTCGAAAATGTAATGGGGAGTGGCAACATTGGCTCGGATCCTAGCTTTCCCGGTCTCACCTTTGCCTCAACCCAACAAAAAGGTAATTTCACATATTTTAAGAATCGCCCCCTTCACCCAACTAGGTTTATTGATAGAGCCGGATTGAGAGACTTAGGGATTGAGAAAATAACTTTGGCTCTTTTTGAGGGTTTAGGTATGAAAACCTTGTATGAGACAAAACCGGTTCACACATCTCCCCGGTTAACTTGGGAATTTTTGAGTTCATTGGTTGTTACTAAGAACCGAACTTTGGGGAGAGTTGCATTTTTAGAGTTCCGATTGATGAATAGGGAACATCGTCTCACTTTAGAGGAATTTGCCTTAATTTTTGGGCTAAACGGAAAACTAGCCATTAAGCCTCCGGAGGGCTTTGATATCGAGCTTATCTAGACAGCCATCACCGGTCTTGTAAGTGATAGAAGCAGAAAGAAACCGGCTAATAGGGTGCATTTGGCACCGATTAGGATATGGCATAGGTTCATGGGGTGGACCGTTTTCTCTAGGGATGAGCCCCACAACTTCACTACTACTGAGCTTGAGATAATTGGTTGTTACTTGGTTAATGGCCCGAAGTTAAACATTGCTCACCATATGGCCCTTCACTTGAGTAGGTTGGCATCCCAACCTCAGCTTACTACCCCCATTTGTGTTGGGGGGATGGTCACCTTGATTGCCAACAACCTTTGTCAGAGGCACTTCACGGTCGATTTCATTCAGGGCGAGAATGTGTTATCTAGCCGATACTTGCAGGATGCTTTGGGGTGGGTACGGTATAACCCCAGTGATCGCAAAGAGTATTGGCAGATTCGGGTTGACAACAAGTTCAAGAATTCAGTCCCTTTGCCAAACACCGAGTTGATGAAAGTTGTGCCGGGGAAGACCTCTTACCTCCTTGATATTGAGGCGGACCCCGAGGACCTCCCACCAGACCAGCGTGCCCCTAGAGTCTACACCAGAGATAGAGTCGGTGCCACTCCTACCGACCTCCAGTTTGAGGCTTTTCAGCAGCCCTCCATTTCCATGTCCCAGTTTCAGAGTGGTCCCTCATACTTTCAGGGATCCACCTCCGCCTCCGGTCCATCTTCTTCTTCATGCCCCCCAGAGCTTATTGATTTCATGGCCCGAGTTGACTTGGGCATGAAGAGTGCAGCGGATTTAGCGGACCAGCGCCAAGCCATAGCCGATGAGCGGCATAGGGATTTGACCTATAGGCTTGATTACCTTTACCATGATCAAGCTTATGGGACATTTCCGAGTTATGATCGGTCCGTCCGCGACGGTTATCATCATCCGGATGGTGGTCGCCCGTCATACTACATGCCTCCTGATAGGGGTTATGTGCCTCCTGAGGGTCATTTTTACGGGGAGATTAACGTCGCCCCGGGTTATTTTTCAAACCCGATCTTTCCCCCCAACTTCCGGGGAAATGAGGATTCGGGCCCTCCGAGGCACTCATCCTTCCGTGGTGGGTTTAGTGACGCGGGAGCTAGTGGGTCGCATGCCTCTCCATTCCGTGATTTTGTGACCAACCCGGGCGACTACATGGTGGTCGATGATGGCAATGGGAATGATGATGACGGAGCCGGTGATGAAGGCTTTGAGCCTGAGGATCATTTTGATGATCATTTTGATGAGTGACCACCTTTGGAGGTGGTTGATGGATGACTTTGCTCCCATGGAAAAATCCAAAACAAAGCAAGTAACTCCCTTAATCCAAATCTCGATTTAGTTTGCATTTTCTTTATAGCATGCATTTAGAGTAGTTAGTTTAGTTTACTTAGTTTGTTTTAGTTTAGTTTTCATGTTTTCACATCATTAGTCTAGATGCATATAGTTGCATTCATTTAGATGCATTAGATTTATATTTTTGTATCATATTGTCACATATAGATTGCATACATGTAGTTTAGAGCATCTAGTTTGCTTTTAGTCTAGTTTTTAGTTTTTCTTTTCTTTTGTTTACCTTTGTTTTTAATGCCTTCTTAAAAATCAAAAATCCAAAAAAATTGAAAAACCAAAAACTTTCAAAAATATGTTCTTTATTTTCCGGTTTTCCTCCTCACATTATGCATATAAATAAGTGTGGGGAGGAAGAACCGTTTATTTCAAAAAAAAAATACAAAAACAAGTTTTTATTTTCTCAAAAATTTCAAAAAAGCCAAAAACATGTTGTTTTCGTTCTTTTGCTTCATTTCCCCCTTTGCACTTTATTACATTCAGGACAATGTAAATCTTAAGTGTGGGGAGGGAAAATATCCACCTTGTGAATATTTGATTGCTCTTGTAAGTATGAAAAACTTCAAAAATACCAAAAAAATCGAAAAATTTGAAAAATTCAAAAACATGTTTTTACCTTATTAGTGTAGAATTGTATATACTTGTGTTTGCTTTCTCTCCTTTCGCATAGGTAACACCCGCTTGAGCACCGCTTTGGATCTTGAAGATACCACGGTATGATCGTTCCAACCTCTATTTCACTCTCATTTTCATTCTTTTGTTGCAAATGAGGAGGATGGGCTTGTATTTGGAGGATGTGGAGTACATTGTGGAGATTGTGTGTGGCTTGTGTGCTTTCGTGCTGTTAGGAGATGCATTAGCTTTGTTTGGCATGTAGTTTGATAGTTTCACTTGCATTATAACATGTCTATATTAGTTGCATTCATGGCATATAGTTGCATTTAGGATAATGTTTTGAAAATGCCTAATTGTGAACTTTGACAAAATCGTTTAGGCCGTTGCAAATAATTCTTCTACTTATGACTTTGTCTTTTAGAATGATTTTAAAAACACCCTAGGTCATGCTTTTCTAGTATCTTTCTGACCATGGTCCAATACCAAGTCAAGGGTTTGCATGTGAGTCACCTTGTCCACCCCCATGATGTGAAGTGGTTTTGATTATCTTGTCTTGGTGACCTTGTTCGACTTGACGGTTTGGCAACCCAAAAATAACTTTCATGAATAAATTTGGAATGCTCTTGTCAATGATCATAAGAAGTGGAAATGTTTTGAAAGAAGAAAAAAAAGAAGCCTCAAGTGAAAAAAAGAAAAGAAAAAAAAAATGGTTAATGAAAAAGGAATAAGAACATGTTGTTTTGGTGGAGGCGTACCACTTCGATGTGCTTTGGAGGGTAGTCATTGAGTTGGCTTCCCACTTGGTTGTGAATTCGACCGCCCAAAGACAGAGTGATTGTCACCCCGATAAGCTATTGTCTAGAGGTTAACCGGTTGCCTAATAAGCGATTGGCGAAAGCAAAGGACATTAGCACGCGTGGGACAAACCCCATCCTAACTCATGGCATGAAAAAGAAATGAAAAAAATTGAATGAGGTCAAATTTTGATTGTAATCCACCATTTTGTATTGATTTGAGCATTTCATTCCAAAAAATCAATTTTGCCTTGCCGTTTTGTCGATCTTGGGACGACCCATGACCTTTACTTTGTGAAGAATCTAGAATTGTTGCATCTTTTGCCTTTAAGCATTGCGGGGATTATCATTCCATTCCATCCGATCGCCCTTGACAAAAGTATTTGGATAACGGTTATGAAAGTAGCCTAGTTTAGCATGATTTGGCGGTGTTTTGTTGTCATCCTTCTTGCCTTAGTGACTTGTAGAATTAATATTTGTAAGGAAGTTTACGGTTTTGAATTTGTTCCCTTTTAGTTGTTTTCCGCGGCTTGAATGAGGCAAGCGGTTTTCTTTCTTTTCCGATGCATGTTGCTTGTCTATACGTGTTTTGTTTTTACTTGTCGGCATCAAAAGTTTTGTAGCAAGACCTTACTTGCCTTGCAATAGGGCATTCTCCCTCATGAATGTCAAATTGTGAGTTGAAAGGGCTACGGGTGTAGCTAAACCCGATTCGGCTTATAGTTAGCTTAGTTAGTTGTTTCTTTGTTTTTAATAAGGGTTATATAGTTCTTTGATCTCTTACTCGAGGACGAGTAAGGTTTAAGTGTGGGGAATTCTGATGAGCTCCATTTTGGTCATCATTTCCTTTACATTTTCTTTGTTTTCGGTCACGATTCGACCTCGGTTTGCGTGTCTTTAGGTGTTTTTACGTTCGTTGCCTCGTATACTCCTATTCTATCCAATTTTTGTAGGTATTACGGCGGGGGCAAAGAAACGAGAGAAATCGAGGTGAATTTGGTGCGATTTATGAAGAATTATGAAGGATTTGTGAAGTAGCCAGGTCAGACCCTCCCAGCCGGTTCCCAGCCGGCGGCCGGTAGGCCGGCTGGGGATCTTTGACCCAAGATTTTGATAAATATGAGGAAGTTTTCCAGACCCCAGTATTTGACTCCTGGCCGGGTCCCAGCCGGCAGCCGGTCGGCCGGCTGGGGATCAGTTCCTACACTTAGCCAATTTTCGAAGTTTGAAGAAATGAGCTTGTTGGGCAGATTACTCAAAAAGGGGTCCCAGCCGGTGGACAACCGGCGGCCGGTCCACCGGCTGAGGCTACCTGTGCACTCGAGAAGAAAGTCAAGAAATCAGAAGTTGAGGACAAGCCTCCCAGCCGGTGCCAGACCGGCAGCCGGCCGGTCGGCTGGGAAACAGGCTTATTTGAAGAAAAACGAAGAAAAAGTCAGAAGTCCTCATTTGGGCTCTCAGCCGGTCCCAGACCGGCAGCCGGTCCACCGGCTGAGAGGCCCTTCTCAGAATTTCGAGCACTATATAAACCCGCACTTGTATCATTTTGGGGGGAGGCATTTTTCTTAAGCTTTTTTAGGGTTTTTTTACTGTTGCATTACTCAACACTTAGACTCAAAAAACACTCTAATTTATTTTAATCTTCTTTAGATCTTTACTTAATCTTTCATTGTTAGTTAATCTCTCTTGAGGGTTCTCCTTGGGTTTGTTTTTAAGCAATTGTAGAGGATTATTTGGGTTGTATTTTTGGAGGATTTGAAAGAATCCTTCAACTTGTCATCCAAGTCATTTCCTTTTCCTTAGTTGATGGTATAATCTTCTTCATCTTTACTTTGTCTTTGCATTTCCTTTACGTTTTGCTTGTTCAATTGTTTACTCTTACTTAATCCAACATGTCTAGCAATTCCTCATCATTTGTTTACATATTTATGTTAGCCATGTGTGAGTAGTTCCCCTACTAGGGTTAGGGGTGTGCTTTGGTTTGTTGATAGCTATGAATCTTGTTTAGGGTTAGGATTTGGTTCTCTTCTTTGCTAGGTTTTCATTTGTGCATGTTATATGTTTGATGAAATGTCTCAACGACGGTTGGACATGATTCGAATTGTTGTTGGCCTTTGATGATAGTCTAGGGCTTTCATGAACATGTATGTATGTTAGGTTGACCTTGTTTGTAGCGAAAGCTAGGATAGGGATCGACTTTAGGTGAGTCAAATCGATAGACGAGACAAACCTAGGCCTAGTATAGTGGAGACCCTAGACTCCCTTGCATGATTCGTTACCAACCTACCTTAGTACCCCCGACACCTTAGTATCTTTTATTCATCGATTTCACATTTGCTTTAATTTATCTTTAGTAGTTGTTAATCAATCTCAAACTTATTACCCGACTCAAGCTCGAACTAGAACTTAAATATACAACTTCCCCACCGTCCTTTGGGTTCGACCCTAAATTATACTACTTAATTTGGGAGTTTATAAATTGTTTTTGGTGACGGAATTGACGACAAAATCCGGCCATCAACGCGATTTTCAAATTTCAAAACCTTATGAAAAACACAAAAGTAAAAATTTCGTGGCCTTGGCTCTAATACCACTTGTGGGGAATATAACATGTATTCGCCTTCAACATGAAGGATTATAACGAAATATACATGTGTGAATAAAGGTCATAAGATAACAAAAACATGAAAAGAATTACAACCTTGGGTCCTTGCTTGAATTGGCCTAAGAATAGGAATTAAAGTAAATTCCCTCCTATAACTTGCACCCAAGACTTTGTTTGAGACGATACCGCGTGTGCTAGAAAGGCTCTCCAATTGCCTTGCAATATGGGGAGAGTTTTGTGAGGTTTAGATGTGAGATCCGAGTTTTGGGAGAAAAATGCTCTCAAAACCCTAATTGTGAGAATTATGAATTACCAGTTTCAGTAGTCAGACAAAAGGAGAGTTCTACTCCTTATGTACCACTCGGCCGGAATATTAGAGTAGGGTGAGAGTGGGCTTCTCACTCTTACCTTATTCTAATTCGTGATTCGACCCAATTTGCTAAAATATGATTCGCGGGTTTTATTATAAATCGCATACATGTTATCAGATATTAATGTAGTCGATATATTAATAATGGTCTGATAAAATTACGATATTGTATAATTAGCCAAATTAATATAACTGTTTATATTAATACACGAATTCAATATTTAATTAAATATAACCGTTTATATTTAATTTACGAATTAATCACGTAATCCGTATTAGCTAAAATTATTTATTTCGTATTAAATAATATTCTCAACATCTTATTGACTAATTTAATAGTCAATACCTCTGACTAACTGTTTAGTCGTATCCGGCATGAATGTGACTGTATTTTCATACCTTCACATCTCTCAAACGTGTCCTATAGGTGTGACGTATAGGGACCAGTTGATCACCGTCATCCGTATGACAATAACGTCAAACTTATCTAGCAAGCCAACCGTTATTGATAAACGTGGATCAACTGATAATAATACTGAAGTATGCCCTTGTGATCCTTAAAGAGATTTAATAAGTCATTGTACTAACTGTCAAGGACACCAGCCCCAACAATCTCCCACTTGTCCGTACAAGTGTATGTCCAATGACGTTATCGCACTACATGTGGAGGACACAAGCTCCAACACTCTTAGTATATTTGTTGGTTGTGAATAACTGTTTGATATGTTCAAAGCGTAAATGAGGAAAAAAATATGCATCGATCAAACAATTTTTAAACACTATGACATTGTGTTGTTTTAGGTGAGAGAAATTGTACATCACTTGATATATAATTAAGTGAAATATAATAATGATCAATTTTCCTTCTTATAGATTAGGAAAAATTTCTTAAATATGTTTTAAGGAAATTTTGTTCGCTCTACATAACTTTTGTGTAGTAGATTGATCATCCATCTTAATATTTGTCAAACTTTGTATTTAAGTGACCCACAATATTTATTCACTTGGATGTGTTTCTAAGTGTTGGCGAAGGCTAGTAGCTCTATGTATTGTATTCGTTACAATGCAAATAACTATCTCTTGGTGAGTGGGAGAATTTTAAAGAACCCATTGAGACACCAATGATAGTTTAACTTCTCTTCATGTTTGGATTGTGGGAGTAGGATAGTTTTATGATTAGAGTTTGTCTAATAATGAGTAAAATATTAACTTGTATGTCAAGTTATAAGGATTAACATAAGGTCAATCTTTATGGTATCTTGCTCATTATGAAGGATAGTGGGAGTTGTTTCCATCTATTCGGTTTTGTACCATTTTTAGTAAGTGGGAGCTATCACCTTTAGTGAGAGTTTTCACCAAGTAATAAAAAAAAATAGATTGTTATTATGAGAGTATAGACATTGTGACGTGTGTTTATGACTGTTAGGTTTAGATTATAATGAGATATGTTCTCAAATGTTCGGATTTGTTCCGCTTTTCTTCTAAATTTTGGTCATTTATTTGGATTGTTTTCAAATGAATAAAAAAATATTTCGTATTAAGTTCCTCAGAAAAAGTTTGCATAAAGTGATCAGCTGAGTTTGTCTCAAATGATTAAGATGCATGATATATATTTGAGTATTAGCTTATTCATGTGTTGAATGAACTTTGTAAATATATTTCATATTCCATAAATCATTTGTTTGATGTCTTGTTGGAATGGTGGAATTAATGTGTTATGTCAAAATTACATAGGAGAATAAGTTTTTTTTTGTTAATTGGTGACATATTGGTATTTATTTTAGAAGAAAAATAAAATTTTGATTTCTAAACCTATGCTCAAAAGCAAGAAACGATTAAGTATTGTTTCTTGTTCTAGTGTAGTTGGTTTTTTGATGTGTATCTTGTTTAGTACATAGTTGAACGTCAATTTGTGATTGATAAGTATTTGTTACCTAATCAATCCTCTACACGCACAATGATACGTAATCAAGTTTTTTACTTTTTGGCTTTTGTGACAAGAGTAAATTAGTTCTTGTGTAGGACTAAGAGTTGTCTTCAAATAAGATTGACTAACAAGATTGTTGACACATTATTTAATAAGATGTGTTCTTAATTAGTTCATGTATTGAGCTGACTTGCGCGAAAAAGTCAACTTAAGTTTTAATCTTGTTGAGTTGTGAATGTGTTTGATGATGAACATTTTTTGGATAAAGATTTGTATCTTTTGAAAATGTTCATATGCATTTGTTGCATGATGAGGCACATAAGATATCACCAAGCTTTTAGATTGCCTAATCACACAGGTAATCGCCTTGACACTTGTGTAGTGGGCAAGATGAGACTGAGTCAAGTTAACACTTAGTGAGTGTTCGAGATTATCTTTGTACATGAGTTGTATGGAAAAGATATTGACTCGTTATATAGTCGCCTTAGTAAGTCTATGATGAGACTTTTGTAGTCGAAGTGTGACAAGACACCCTATTTTCATACTAAAGCTTTGAACCGAATCACAAGTGCCAGATTGGATATGTGTTATCAATCTAGTGGCTTGAGTTAGATACTTGAGTAGTATCTAGACTTATGATTCGCAGGACATGGAAGCGTGATATGCCCACCGTAGTGGGAGCTATGTTGTGACACATATATCATACTATGTGTGTTAGTAAGTCGACCGTTAGGAGTGACAATGATTCCCTACTTTGTCATTGTGTGATCCTATGGACTGTGTTGTCCAATTTTGTTCGGTGCCCTTTGACTTGGAGCTATGATATTATATCAAGTTAATTCTTGATGTTGCTACTTTAATATGAATTCTAAGGGCCTAAAAGATTAAGGTTCAACGGATCATGTTAGGAAAGCAGTTAAGTTGAGATGGATTATTATTAGTGTCTGAGGAATGATCAATTCAACTTCACCATAATTTCCTGGCCAGGGGTTATATTGTGTATATAACTAAATGATTATGATAGCAAATAGGGACTATGTATGCTAACGGTGATGTTTGGATGATTTGGGGTACTGATAATGTGAAAGTGTTATGTTAGTTTTGATGGTAACTTAATATAACGCTCCTTTGTTACTTTATGGTCGCACACCCCATTTTCCGTATGAAACCTAAGAGATTGTTTATATTGGAGTTGTGTTGTCATAAACTTGGTTGTGTGACCAAGTGGGAGTATTAATTTGGCTTTGTGACCAAGTAAGAGTGTTACTTAGTTTATGTGACTAAACAACAATATTAACATGACTTTAGTGGCCGAGTGGGAGTATTGTATTTGATAGGATTTTAATAACGGTCACAATCAATTTGGTTGTTTATTATCCTATTTATCACCATATTAATCTACCCATTATTGTGTGACTTAATGGGTGTTTATGGTGCTTCTCTAATCTTCTTGTAACTCCTCTATGTGAGGTGATTATAAATAAAATAAATTATGTGGTTTGTGTAATTATCATGTTCATCTTATACAACACATAATACACACGTAAAATATACAATCTCTAGAGGCTAAGTCCACCATCAATATGGGACTTGGGATTTAGGGTGTGAACTTATTCCGGGACTCTAGTAGCCGCCGGAGGTGTGATATACGGTAGTGGGCAGTTATCGAACACAACGATCCGATCGCTTCCGCCTAAAGGTATGTCCTTATTTTCTTACAATGTTATTTTTCTAAATAAAGGGTTTTTAACAATTAGGATTTGGATTGGATCTGAGTCGGCTCGTAGAGCCCTCAAAATCAGCTCGGTAAAAGCTCGGCTTGAAATCAGTCAAAATTAATTCGGAAGTTTGTCTAGGCTCCTTTTATCTATTATTTTTAGTCATTTTGTAATTGTTTTTGTTCCTAATAAAATGTCATTTTAGCATTTATAATTAAATGTTTCTTATATTTGCATTTTTCTTAAAATATATTTATTTTTAATTTGACTTAAAAGTTCAATAAAGTAAAGAAAATAAAGATTTAACCGAATTCGAATAGAGCTCGAACCTAATCTGAGCTTATTCAAAGCCTTGATTTTTTAAGCTCGGATAATTCCGAACCGATTCTGAGCTCAATCTCAAATTTCCGAGCCGGTTCTAAACCCACCCGAGCTCGAGCTCAAATCGGCTCGATTACACCCCTAACCGTATTGCATTTTGCCTTGTTACATGACCAATTTAATTTGACCTTCATCTTCCCAAATTTATTAAACACTGATAGATTGCTTAATGGATTAACAAATTTGGGAGAAAGAAGGTTGATATGTTAAATAGTGATATTTTGAAATTGTTTTGGTTTCGGCTTAGGTTATTGTTGCGTTGAATTGATGTAGGTATGTTGGTGGTGTTCGCGACAATCTATTTTGTACTCAGGTAAAGCCTTATGGTAAGTGCGAGGGCCTAGGACTGTAAGAGTTTAACTAAAAGCGGACAATATCGTATGATTATGAACCGTGGACATCGGTACATTCAACAAAGGTCTTAACAGAAGATATTTACACTTCCGTACAACAATAACTTCACGTGAATCAATAATTCGTGCTTCATAGTCTGGAATTAGACATGTCAAATATCATCATTTTTTTTAATAAAATATAACCATTTAATGAGAAAATGATATAACTAAAATTGTCACTTTTTACCCTGAAAATGATGATAAAATTTTATAAAAAAAAATAGTAGGGATATTCTATATAGTAGCCTTAATTTTTCGACTTTCTACATGGTACCCCTGCACTTTTTAAAAGATATATGGTACCCTAATCGTTGTCATTATCACTAAGTATACCCTTAAACTTTATTTTCCGTTAATTAAACTCAGTTTTAGGCGTTAAATCATTATTTGGGCGCGTAACCAAACTTGTCATTTATCATACCATGACTAAGGACTCTATTAGAATCAACATCAATCTTTGGGTGTGATAATTTGGCAAGGGATAAATAATTTTTCCGTCGTAATTTTTAGCCCATCTATATATATATATATATATATATATATATATATATATATAGACTTGAGATCCGGTGAGAACCACCTTACAATGGGAACTTTGTGAGAACTCTACCTTACGGATTTTTTTAGAAAAAATTAATGACATATTTGGATTCAGCATGACATTTTATATCTAGAGAACATATTTCTTGGTCTAGAAAATAAATACTAGTGACGGAAATCAAGGTGAGATACGTTTTATTTATTTGCATGCACATACTATCTATTTTTTCGTACCTATCATTTTTCCGCCACTAGTATTTATTTTCTAGACCAAGAAATATGTTCTCTGGCCATAAAATTCCATGCCGAATCCAATTATGTCATTAATTTTTTAAAAAAAACACCGTAAGGAGGAGTTCTCACCGGTTCTCATTGTAAGGTGGTTCTCACCGGATCCCAACCCTATATATATATATATATGTATATGTATATATATATGTATATGTATATATATATATATGTATATATATATATATATATATATAAATATTAGGATACAGATGAATATTGAGCCTAATCGAATCCTTATGTCATGTGATAATAAATGACAATGTTGCTTATGTGTTCATTCATCACTTAACACTTAAAAATGAGTTTAATTGACGAAAAATAAAATAAGGGTATACTTAGTGATAATAACAAAAATTGGAAATTGGGATACTAGGTATGTTTTAAAAAATGTAGGACAGCTTGTAAAAAGTCAAAAAAATTGAGAGACACTAATCACACTATATAAAATTTCCCAAAATATTAATATTTTACCGTAAAATAATTATATTTACTTCGTCTTATTATGTTTAGTCTAGTGTAAAAATTTGCGGTTAAAATATGTAACAAGTTAATGAATAGTTGAGTACCCACATGAATTTGACATTTGTATAGTAGAAGCACCAGAAGAAGTGCAATAAATCTTGGTTGACTATTATTGTACTTGGCATGAGTATTTGTTTGACTGTTATAGGCGTGTTATGGGTCCAAAGGAACTAAATACTAGTAGTAAATAGTCATGAAAAAAGGAGATGAAATTATTGAAATAGCACATGTCGTGATCACGAGTCTTTGATTTAATTAGCAAAAGTGTTCATCTGTTATAATTGACCACTTTGTTTGTCTGCCATATCCTCAAACAAACGGTCTTTGTTTGTGACAGACTGACGGATACGATTTGTTACAAGCTGAAAACGGATAGTAATTTTTTTATAATAAGACAAATAGGAGAACAAGTGAGAAAAAATTGATCATTTCATGGATCATATCACTTGCATTATGTGAAAGATATTATCCGTTTTCAATTTATAACAAATAATACATCTTTAATGAGAATTTGTGTTCCTCACATTACAAAGTGGGTGGGTGCTTCATCTTATTTTCCACCCCTTCTATAGTTCTACCTACATTTTGGACTTTCAAGGTAACAAAATAGTTAATATTCCCCATTTCTGTCATACTGTAACTATTTTATTTCGTTAACCTATACTTTTAGGATATACCATAAGATATCCTTTAAGAAAATGTGTTATGGTTCACGTGAGAAATAGAATAATTTACTCCTTTGTACTTTATTTTAGCATGTCTCATTTATTTGTTACTCCTCCTATTCTACATAAAAGTCTTATTTGAGTGTTGACACAAGATTTAAGGAAGTGAATTAAATATTATAAAATATTGTTTGAGGGTATGTAAATTGGAGAGAGTGTTGTATGTTAGTTTGTTAATTAGTCTATTAGTTAGCTAATGACTCCCTCCTTTTTTTGGGTTATTTAATGTCAATACTCTGAACTATTGGGGTCCTTCTCAAAATACTATGAACTATGTTTTAACTCAAATTACTATGCACTAATGTATCATTTATCTCGTAATGAAACAGGTGGAAGGGTAACCTGTTCCACCAGTTTCCTTTGACTAAAACTTTACAATTTACCCTAATTTCAATTCTGACTTCAATTTTTCATCCTCTCTTCCCCTTTTCACTGTCAAAGTAATTTTGCCATTTTTACTTCAATTAACCTCTTCTCCTCCATTGTTGCTCTTCAATTAACATCTTCTCTTCTTCAAGTTCATTTATATGCAGTGATTGATTACCCCATTGAAGACGAAGTTTAATCAGTTTTACCCCAAATTGATTGCACGATGAATCAGGTAAGTTTACCCTTTTTCCTTATGTTTGATTGATTTTAATTGTTGAATTGCTTTCATTTATACTTTAATTGGTCTGTTGCTGGCAGCTCACACTTCTGTTCTGCAACTCTTCCTCCAACACGAAAAAACCACAACCATTCTGCAAAATGAAAACAAAAAGAAAACAACATTTAAACCCAGATTTTATTTCAAACCCAGATTAGTTACGAAACCCTAACTTTTATTCAAACCCAAATTAATTATAATGAAACCCAGTTTTTAAATCAATTAATTGAAAAAATAAACAACAAAATAAAGGGACTTACATGCCAAAGAGGACAACCATAGAATTTTTTCCCAACTTGTCATCCTTTACCAATGGTCTTCAAAACCGTTTTATAATTGTGTTTGCAAAATATCATAGTAAAGGGCTTTGAAGCAGACTCCATGTAGGAAGATGATGAGCACTTCATTGATGGCATATATTGTAGGAGATGATGAAGGATTTTAATGAAGAAAATTTAATGGAGGAAATGAGGAAGGAGTTTAATGGAGGAAAGTAGTCGTTGTGACTGAAAACTAAGAAGGTAAGGGGTGGGAAAGGGTAAGTTCGTCATTTTATAATAGTTATCTGCTCCAACAGGTAAAAAAATTTGGTAATTCTGTTCAAGGATAAGGGGTGTATTAGTGCATAGTAATTTGAGTTAAAACATAGTTCAGAGTATTTTGAGAAGGACCCCCATAGTTCAGAGTATTGACATTAAATAACCCCTTTTTTTGGTGGTGAATTAGTATTCCCTCCATTTTGCATAAACACAATAACCAGTTTACACTTACAATTAAATTGAAATATGGTTTCGATACATACACGGTTCTACGTACCATTAAAATTACATGATGATAAAATTTTACACATTATAATTTCTAAATTACATAAATTTGAAATAATTACATTAATGACTGGAAGACGGAAGACGGAAATTACACAGTACTGCAAGACGAGTGCTGAAGACGGAAATTACACGATATTGCAAGACGAGCGTTGAAGGATGGACTTCATAAATTAAAAATTTTGTTCTTCGTCTACTCTGGACTGGCCCATTTGAGTGAGTTTAATAAACTAAGTAAACCCAACATGACATTTCAAATGATGAATATCCAATTCACTAAGAATAAAAATTGGCACCAAAATCAAATATGGAGCCAAAATGCAAACAGACGTCAAAACCAAACATTCAAAAGAGTCCAAAGTTCTTTAAGCTATAAATAGAAGGTGCATTAAGTAGGATTCATTTATAAACTCCAGTCCAAAAAACAACTTTCACAAAAAAGAACATTCACATAATCAAAATATTCATTCCAGAACACATTCAATGAAGAATCTTACCAACTTAGAAATATCAAAAATAAATGAAACAATACTTGAAAACAGCAATAATGGAAAACCAAAGTATAGAGTTATAAAAGATCTGGCAGCAAGGTATTCTGTAAACAGGAGGTCAATAAGTAGGCTATGGAAGGCAGCACAGTCACAGAGGCAGGCAAACATTCTTGTGAATGTAAAGAACAAAAAGATGGGCAGCAGGAAACCTGGAAGGGTTGTGTTGGATGAGGAGAAGCTCAAGTCAATAAATCTACTAGAAAGGTCAACGGTTTCAAGGTGGGTGATGTCCAAGCAAATAAGATCACACACAAATGTACTAAAACCAGGTTTGACAGATAAAAACAAACTTGCTAGACTAATTTTCAGCTTACAACATTTACAATTTCATGAATTAACTCAACAAGTCGTATTTAAATATCAAAGTAATGTTATTCACATGGATGAGAAATGGTTTTCTAAAACAAAACCTTCAACTAGGTTTTACTTGGGTAATGGTGAAACAGACCCTCATAGGTGTGTGCAGTCTAAAAGTTTTATAGAGAAAGTGATGTTCATGTGTGCTGTAGGAAGACCTAAGTATGGGTCAAATGGTGAAGTTACTTTTGATGGTTAGATATGTATTTGACCATTTGTCATCCAAGTACCAGCCCAAAGAAACTCAAAGAACAGAATAGCTGGAACATTAGAAACAAAATGCATAGAGTCTATTAACAAACAAGTGACAAAGGATATGGTCATAAACTGTGTAATACCAGCTATTAAGGTCGGCTAAATGGCCTTCTAATCTGAGCAAGCATATAATAATTCAACAAGACAATGCTCGTCCACATTTTACTAATGATAATCCTGATTTCAAAAGAGTTGCAACTATTGTTGGATGGCAGATAGAATTGGCCTATCAAACACCCAATTCACCAGACTTAAATGTCTTGGATTTGGGGTTTTTTTAGGTCAATTCAGCCCCTCCAAAAGAAGAAAAAAGCAATTAAGTTAGATGAATTTATAAATAATACAGTTACTGCATATGAAGAACAAGATGTTCTTAGACTCAATTATGTGTGGATAACATTACAAGCTTGTATGGTTAAGATTATGAAAAGAAAAGGTGGTATAGATTAAAAACAACCACATATGCACAAATCAAAACTAGCAGCAGATGGTATGCTCCATGATTATCTCAATGACGACATGGGTTTAGTGAAGGAATAATGCATACAATATGTTCAGAATGTGGGTAGTATAAGTACTATCAGTGAGTTGGTGAATTCAGTAAGCAGGTTTACACAGATTGCAGCAGAAAGTATAGCTAGTGGCAGTGGCACCAGTAATGAACCAACAGGTGACAGTGAACCTGTTGGCACCATTACTGAAGTAGTGGCTGGTGTAGCAAATGACATTAGTAATGACCCAACATAGGAATTTCCTCCTGTTGGTACCATTATTGACTGGTTCCAACAGATGTGTGCAGAAGAATGATAAATGAACAGCATGAACTTCAAACATTTTGCAAAGTTAAAGATTATGGAAGACTGGATATTTGACAATACTCAACCTTTTGCGCAAATAAAATAACAAGCAAGGACAACAAACAATCATGAAGGAATCACAGAGAAGCCCTTTTGTAGTAACTGTTTTAGCTTTTCTTGTTGAACTTTGGTACTCTTTTGTTTTGTTCAGTCAGGGCAGTAAGGATATTATCAGAAACGAGCATATAAGTAGAAGTAGTTATAGTCAAAAACACTCTTCAGTGTTGTTGTTCATAAACAGCCTTATCACTTTCATTGGTGGTGGCATTGTTTATGAACAACAACAATGAAAGCAATCCAGTACCCTCAACATAATAGTATCACCGGGTCTTTTCACAGAGACAAACAGAAATACCCGAACCCACAATTTTATCATCACTAGTCCATCATGCTACCAACAACAATGAAAGCAATCCAGTACCCTCAAAAATATATCATCTGGTACAAAATAGAAGCTAAATAAACACAATCCAGCAGTATATCATCAGCAGTGTAACCCACAATTTTATCATCATTAGACCGTCTTAAAATTGTAGCAAAACTAGGAAAAAATTAAACAAAATGAGAGAAAGGAGAAAGAATCAACCTCTATTAGGTAAGATCATCGTTGGTAAGATCAAAACCAGGCCAATACTTAAACATTTCATTAATAAACCACCTTAAAATTAAAGGGTTCGTTGTTATATCCACCGAATCTAAGGTAGTATCTGAATCAATGGCCACAATTGCACAATCCTCATTCTTTATCTCATACTCCATTAAAACCAAAACCTGAGGCCAATACCGACATAAAGCAACCATGAAAGACCGTCTGTTTGCAAGTTTTTTTTTTCATTAATAACCAAACCTTACCCTTTCTCTCAGATTCCTCATCCTTCACTACAGCATCGGCCTTCCCCTCCCCGTCTCCTCGTCCGACTTTGAACAACATGCAACACCATCAACAGAACCATCCGCCTCCTTATCCGATTTTGAAGAACATGCAACACCATCATCAGATTTATCATAACCCATAAACATATCTTCATATATCATCTTCATAGTACGAAGATCAATGTCAGAAGACAAAGAAACAGATTGTTTTGCCATTTTTTTAAGATCAGATGAGGTTATTGTGAAAGGAACAATAAAATCAGAAGACAATATTCGTGTAGTTCAGATGAGAAGACAAAGGTTAGGGTTTAGGGATGAAGGAGATGAAGGAACGAAAGTGAGAGACAGAGAGACGAGAGGTTTTGAAGCAGCGGAAGAGAGAGAGGTGAGATTAGGGTTCTTCTTCGTTGGTCTTAGGTTATAAGGCGGGAAGGATTAGGGTAATTAGAATTGGGCTGGGTTTAGGGAGTCCATAATCTAATTAATTGGGTTGGGTAATCAGTTTAGGGGTTGGGTTAGGGTTGGTTTTATTGTAAAAAAAGTAAAGTAGTAAGGGTAATGTGGTAATTTTATAGCTAAAAACATTACCCAAAATAGACAATGGGTCATTATCGTGACTAGACGAAAATGGAAAGTGGGACTTTTATGTAGAATAGGAGGGAGTATTTTTTATACTAGAAAAGTTTTATGGGTAATTTGCTCATCTAATGATATTATTATCCACTTTTCATCCATTAGCTACAATTTCAAATGAATTGTTCCTCTCTCCTTGATCTTTATACCAAAAATAAAGGTAAACAAATAAATGAATGAGACAAAGGCTCCGTTTGGCAAACCATTTTAGATAAAAAACGTATTTGATTAAAAAAAGTACCTAAAATGAAATGCTACCTCATGTAGCATTTGAGAAATCAGATACCTGATTCATTTTTATCTTCCTATTTGCCCTCAAATTTCTAGTGATGTTAATTAAAAACAAAAACCTCATTCCATATAAACACATCCTTATAATTTTTTTTTTTTATTTTTTTTGTATGAGTTTGATAGATAATTAATTTTGTATCCATATAATACATTTTTCGATGAATACTCTTATGTATTTTTTTTATAATGAATCGTGATATGTTAATTACTTTTCTCATTCTCTTGGAAACAAGTTGGAGAGTTGTGCAAATATATCGAAAAAACTATATTATGACTTTATTACAAACAACGACAACGACAATAACACAAAAATAATACCAAATCATAAAAGGCAGCAATAATAACCATGCCCTTTTACGTCATTTGGTCAAATATCAGCTACCTTTTCAGCTAATCTTCCAAACAGTTTTAATAATAATCATGTACCTTTTCAGGTCAAAATTTTGAGCTACATTTTCAGGTTCAGATACCTTTTCAAGTTTCAGGTATTTTTTCAGCTAGTTTTGCCAAATGGAGCCAAAGTTATTTTATTTTAGTATATCTCATTTATTTGTTTATATTTTTATATTAGAAACGTCTTTTTTAATGGGCAGTTTGATCGTCTAATGATGTCGTTGTCAGTTTTCATCTATTAATTACAATCACAAATGGTATATTCCTTTCTTCTTGGTCACGGTGCTAAATATAAAGATAAACAAATAATTGGGACGAAAAGAGTACTAACAAACATATTTTTAAAGCAATAATGAACATCCAATATAACCGAAGGGGTTTCTAGATGTACGCATTCATAAAGCAATCCAGTTTCATTGAACTACTGTGGTTGGAAACGAGTAATGGGGAGTTCAATACGAGAACATCTAAGAAGGGGAGTGGATGAGTTAGGTATTGAATTAAAAATTTTAAGCCGAATTAAACTTCTTTAAAAAAAAGGACAATAGACAAAGGAGGTGTTTGGTTTGGTGGATTGGAATGGAATGGAATGAATTTTAGACATTCTAGTGTTTGGTTGAGACATTTTGGAATGGATTTAGAATCCATCGGGATTCTCATTCCACCCCAACCTCCTGGAATCCCATACCCACGTCCTCCCCCTTGATTCAAACTCCATTCTTTTACGTTTATTTTTCTAATGAACCAAACATGTTTTGAAAGGTATGGAGTTGGAACCCCATACTAGTATACCACTATGGTTTCTCATTCCAATCCATTTCATTCTTAAAAAAGGTGAACCAAACGACCCCTAAATTAATATGGACAATACATTGAATGATAAAGGTGTTAATACTTAACTATTTAAGTTAGATGTATACATACACGGATTCAGCTCGGTAGATGTTACAGTAAAGTCAACTATTGCACAGACCAGAAAAGTATGAATGAAAATTTATTTTTCACGAATTTAATTAGCAATGAAGATTTATATGAAGTGAATACTTTAAGTTGAACTAGTTTTATACCCGTGCAAAAAATATGCACGGGTTGAGATATATTAATTGATACGACATTGAAGTGATGAAAATTAGCCGAGTTGTAGCATGTCATAAGAAACTAATTAAAAATATTAGCAATAAAAACATACAAATCTGATGACAATTATTTTTTTATTGACTCGTTTCAACTATAATATATACAGAGTAAAATATAAATGTTTTCTCCGTTCATTTCGATTTCATATGTTTTATTATTAAAATACACTCATATATATTAAATAAACGTATGAAATGCAAGTAAAAAGGAAATTATTAATTTATATGACATAAAATTAATATGAGATTTATAAATATATTTTTATGATTTGTGAGCATTGTATATCTTTTCGACGTTAGGTAAAACATTAATTTTAGATAACGAAATATAAGAAAATTTCCTGAATTCAAGTGTCGGAAAGGAGATCGATTAATTAATGTAAGGAGTGAGAATAATTAAATATATAAAGAAAGTGCGGGGCCCACATAAATTTATGTATTTTCACTCTTAAACTTCAACGGCCGATAGAAAGCCACGAAATTCTATTCCTTTTATAGTAAAAGGATACTTGAGATACTTACTTATTTTTAAGTTCACTAAATTGAATCGGTTAGCGGATCTGAGACACAGAATTGAACACCGCCCGATAAAGACAGATTGCGAGATAAACAATATATAAATAAGGAGACCAAAAGTAAAAATAAATGAACACAGTAGACGATGTTTAAATTGATTCAACCTCTACTCTTAGGCATACGGCGAACTATTATTTTATTACTTGTTTAAAAATTTACTCAAACTTACTAAACCTCTAACTATGAGTAAAACTCGTCAACCTATCCGGTTGTCGGTTGCACTTAGTTGAAACTACCCCACTTCAAGACTTTGCTTGCTTAAAACTATTCCGCTTCAAGACTTAAGTTCTATCTCACATGTTTACAGAGTCTTTGAAATTTATTCATCCATTATTTAATGATCATGGAGATCAAAATTAAGATTTAAACACAATTGTGAAACAAATTCAGATGTCACAGACTCACAGTACATCGAACTGATACATAAAAATTTTACAGCTCTTTTGAAAAATGATTGAAGACTTTTTAAATATAAACACGGTTTTGCAAATAAGTTGAAGAACGAAATCTTAAATTTTGGATAATGCTTAAATAACTGAATAGAAAGTGACTCGAAAACTACAAACCAAAAATTGACCCGGCCTAAACTAACTCAATTTGAACCCAACCCGGTTAACCCGTTTGGTGGTCTAAAAAGACTCGTATCCGACCCGGCATTGCGCTAAAGACTCGAGATTGACCCATATCCGAAAAGACCGCCTTATCAGAATGTTTATTGTTTAAAGAAAAACTAGTTTTAGCCCCGTGCAATAATGCACGGGGTCGTTTTAATAATATTGTTATTTTAAATAGTTGTATTAATAATCCGAATATATTTTTGATAATGAAATTTTAGGCTATATGTTATAATTGATTAAGATTTTTGTAATATCATTGACATTGTACGTATTTTTTTTGACGTTATTATTATTTTAATTTATTCTTATTGCTAAGGCTTCAGCTACTTACTGACTAGTCAAGAAACACGCAGTGGAGAGAGGAGAGAGAGGAGAGAGAAAAAAAAATCCCAAAATCCCCAAAATTAAAAAATCCCAAAACTCAAAAACCTAAATTAATTTGTGCCGCCGCCTCCACCAACCGCGCACTCTTCCCTTCATCCCCTACCGGTCGCCGGAGACGAGCCGTTCCTTAGGCTCCTCTCCGGCGATCTTCCACACCTCACGCATCCTTTAACCCATTTTCGGACCTCGCTACTTTTTGTTCTCGGGTCAATCTCATCCGGGTTTTGGGCTGTTCTTTTGGTTTTCATCTCAACCGTGGGGTTCCTTTCCCTCCGATCCCTTGTCCTGTCGCTGGAAATGTTACATGCACTCACCCGGGTAAGTCTCTTCTTGTCGGCATCGTTATTTGCCTCGGTGCTTGGGAAGGTTTATACAAAGGTGGTTTGTCTCTGTTGTGTGTCGAGTCAGGTTGTGTGTTTACTCGTCCGGGTGGCTTTTGGCTGTTTGGTGATCCCCCCTTTTTCCCCACCATTTGGTCTTTTGTCCCCTTGTTGTGTTGTTGCTGTGCGTTTTGTGTCTATTTTGGGACCATTGGTGATCCCCCATTTCCCCCACTAATCGGTCCTTTGTCCTTGTCGCGTTTGTTGTTGAGCTTACCTCTCCGGGTTTGTTTCGGACCGTTTAATGATCCCCCCATCCCCCCAATTATTCGGTCCCTTGTCTCGTGTGTTTTTGTTGGTGGTTTTGCATGTAAGACGGTGGTCCTGGGAGGGTTCGTCTAGTGGTTTGTGTGTCCTTTGATGGTTGGTTTTTTTGGTGTTTGGTTTGTGGTCTTGCTTGTTTTGTTGTGGGTGAGGTTGATGTCCGTCTTTGATGGTGGGAGGTCTCGATTTTGGGTTTCTTTTTGTTGTGAGGTGTGTGGTAGGGTTGTGTCGGGTTTGGTTGTGTTTCTTGGTTGGTTAGGATGTGGTGGTTTCCTTGACCTTTTGATGGTGTCTTTTGGGATTTTGTGTCGTAAAATAAGTGTAGTCGCATCCTCACGTATGGCTTGGGTGTCCTGTCCCTTTATCATCGGGGTGTTGGCTTTCGCTGTCTTTTCATGGATTTTTTGGGTGTCCTGTCCCTGTATCCTCTTGGCTCTTTTAGGTAGAATAAATGAGTTTTATGAAGATTGGTGTCCGGCTCGAGTTGGATCCGTCGGTCGACGGTGCTTCAATGCATTAATGGACAGAAGATTGGTCGAGGAGAATCCTTTGATGCGGTTTGTGCTTTTGCTGGGTTTGTTGATCCGTCGGGCGTGTCACTGTAGAGTTCGTTCGTTTTGGTGTAGGAGCTCATGCTCCACCTGAGGCAGCATATTGTCTGTCATCCACCTTTCCTTTCTACGCTCTTGTGGCGTAAGTGCACCACGCCCTCGTCACTCCACAACTCACAGGTATCGGAGGCTTTCAGGAAATGTTAGCATGTGGCATAACAACAAAAAGGAGACTTGCGTCCAATATTTCGTACTCCACCAACTTGCTTTTTCCGCCCGACAAAGTCTTTTGCTAGTGTTTCATAGTTGTATCGTTGTGAGGTTTGCTCTTAAATGTATTAAGGGCGTAGTGTGCCCGAACTCTATGTAATACGCCTTTCTTTACCGTTGCCAAAAAAAAAAAAATTATTCTTATTGTTATTTTAATTTATTACTGTCATGAAAGTTCTACTTGAAATTTCGATCTTGTTTTTATCTTTTCTGTATTTGGTTACAACTTTCTATCAGTTACTGTAATTTTAGTATTTACTTCCTCCATTCTTTTTATATCACTCCATTTTTTTATACATGTTTGCCGATATTCATTTTGTTTTGATTATATCTTTAGCTACATACTACCAAAAATTATAAAAGTTTGATATTCTTCATCCTCTTATCAAGACAATCCAAAAAAGATCTCACATGAATATATTTTCGTGAACGGATTGAGAGAAAACTGACGTTGAATACTCGATTGTGAATAGTGTCCAAAAGGGAAATCGGGACATAAAAAACGAATGGAGGGATCAGAGTATTATAATTATGTATTATTGATTGTAATATTGATTGCTAGTCATAACTCATTATTTAATAATTATGTATAAATCGACATCGACAATATATTTTAATATATAATATATAAGTTAGACGTTATAAATATAATCGTTTACGTATAAATTATTGTTTACGAAATAAATCAGGGTTAATACGTAATAATAACATAACTAATGAAACGCAAACATTTATTCGATAATTAATTCATTAAACAACAATACGGGTCCCACCATAATTGAATTAAAAAAGAAAAGATAAAATGTTTCATTAATGAGGTGGCTTCACCAGAATTCATTAAATGTTTCTGTATTAATATAGATAAGATTGAATTGACCCAACCGAACCCGATATGAATTCTACTTAACCCAAAAATGACATGACCCGAATCTAACTTGGTTGACCTATTTGTCGGACCTAGGTCGAGTCATTCAAGTCAAATTGATTTTACCAGCCCTACATACCATCAATCAATATTTTGGTAATAGAGTCTGTATAGTATTTTGGAGTTATTAGTTTTTCACAAATTCTTATTTACAACGGCACTATCCGTCGCAAACTTGTGACGGATACCGTTTTCTCTCATAAAATACCCACTTTTTCTCTCTCTCCAACACTATTCATGTGGTCCCCTTTCTCCACTAACTCATTTTGTATCCATTTTATCTCACAAAATATCCGTTACAAATGACGACCCGTCGCAAGCAAGACTTACTAGTGGGACTTCGATAAAACCTCATTGAAACTGTCCATTTGCAAGTCATTTTTAAAATCTAATTATCATTCCTATTATTTAGTAATTATTTAATTATATATACACAAATTAACGTTGTCAAACACACAAAACTTAACAAGGCAAACTAAATTATACGGAAAAGTAGAGTGATAAGTAAAATAGGATGTGATATATAATTGCTTCCTTAAAACATCATATCTCAATAAGTGATTTTAATAGTCGAATAATTTTGAAAGCTTGATCATTAAGAAAGCGAACCATTACCATGATAGCATATATAATGATTTGATGATTTGGTCAATATCACATCACATGAATTACTGCCATGGTAGTGATTGTGAATGTCATATGACGTGGGAACTAAGAAAAGTGATCACTTCAGAAAAGAGTAATATTTTAATATTAAAAAATGATAAATTTTAAAAATTCTCATTTGTATATTAATTAAAAATTGTTTTTTCTATGGTAAAATAGGTTTTTTCATCATAAAATGATTATTTTTTCTATAAAATGATCATTTGTAAAGTAGTTGAACTATAGTTAGTGGTATAATATTATTTGTGAATAATTAATAATACACTTGTGTATGTTAGCTTGAATAATTGAAATGGATGAATATCACATGAATCACGGTGAAAACTATAGGGAGTATATGAAAAGTGATGCGTAAATCCTTTACTCGTATTTTGATTCTCGAATCATTGGAATTGATCAAAATCACATGAATCACGGTGGAACCTACTCCATTAATAATTACTTGGATCAGGAAACCAAATACTGACTACCATTAATAACAGTATTTTATAATCATGCTGGCCATGTTAGACACTAACGTGAATCACAAACCTATGCCATTTCGTATCATCAGAATGATTTCTCTATTCTAAAAAAAATAAGAAAAAAGATAGTGTAATGCCACCTAACCTCGGTTGACTCTTTGTCTATTTTTAGTTTAAAATAGGTTAACGATCTATTTGGCAAAACTAGTTGAAAAGGTAGCTGAAATCTGAAAATGTACCTGAAACCTGAAAAGATACCTGAAACCTGAACAGTTATCTGAAAAGGTACCTGAAAATTAAGACCTAGTTGATTTTTGTTAAAACTGTTTGGAAACTAGCTGAAAAGGTAGCTGATATTTGACAAAATAACGTAAAAGGACATTGTAACACCCCCATTTATTTAAGGGCCTGAACTAGGACTCCTCAGATAAATAAAGGTGTTACCATCTCGGTTTCCCGAGGCAGTAGATACAAAGGAAGATAAACAGTACTTTATATATAATTTATACTCAAACATGTTCTTTACATAACCAAAAGATAAAACTGTTCGGATCAAAAGAAAGTACAACTCATAGACTATTTTTATGTGATCTATGCTCTAGACAGGTCCGGGTCCATGCTTCTCACTTCCCTAAGCTCCCATAGTCTTTAACCTGTCAATCTGCTCCCCAATAATTGGTTCATCACAGGTGATCACGAATACACAGGGTCAACCACGAGGTTGAGTAGAGAAAACTGTAAAATAAACCACATTACTATAAATAGAAAGTGTGCACGTGTTACGTGAGTAGGAAGTTTATTAATTAAGTAATATATATTTTAGGTGGCAAGTTTCGTGTGGAACACTTTTAACGCGCTTGGACGTATCTGCATTTCCTGCTATTTCAGGTAGGGGAAATACAATGCATATTATAATGATTACTCAGTTGTTATTGATGATTACCATGAATGTTTTAGACTAATACTTGGTTGGTATATTATGATAATTGATTATATACTCTGTGATACGATATGAGATGAGGAGATAAAGGGTCTGTGTGGCGCGGAGATAAAGGGTCTGTGTTTGGTGTGGAGATTAAGGGTCTGTGTGGCGCGGAGATAAAGGGTCTGTGTTTGGTGCGGAGAAAAAGGGTCTGTGATTCGGAGTGGAGAAGTTCAACTTTCTATTTATAGTAATGTGGTTTATTTTACAGTTTTCTCTACTCAACCTCGTGGTTGACCCTGTGTATTCGTGATCACCTGTGATGAACCAATTATTGGGGAGCAGATTGACAGGTTAAAGACTATGGGAGCTTAGGGAAGTGAGAAGCATGGACCCGGACCTGTCTAGAGCATAGATCACATAAAAATAGTCTATGAGTTGTACTTTCTTTTGATCCGAACAGTTTTATCTTTTGGTTATGTAAAGAACATGTTTGAGTATAAATTATATATAAAGTACTGTTTATCTTCCTTTGTATCTACTGCCTCGGGAAACCGAGATGGTAACACCTTTATTTATCTGAGGAGTCCTAGTTCTGGCCCTTAAATAAATGGGGGTGTTACAAAGTGGTATCAGAGCGAACGATCCTCAGGCCTAACCTAATGAACCTAATGAATGTAGGAGAGTCTAAATAAAATGAACCCCGGGTTAGGACTGTTAGGAGCACACTAAAGGGGAAGTATGAGTCTGGGGCCCCCTCACACCGAACCATTGGCCCTATCAGTTTTACCCGGGAACCCAGAGTGCATATACGAGAGAAAAGGGTAGAATAGGAGGTGGTGGAAGTGATAGCATACTGTGACAAGTAAGTTATGAGAATTCTAAGTATACGTGACTTTTGAAAATGCGGAAGGGGCATGAACATGAGGGAATCTTTAACTGTTGGAAAAGGGCGTATGTTGATGTGATATGATAAGTGATTTGAAACATGATTAGTACTCCTTCTATCTTCATGTTTATTGATATGCGGTTATGTGATCCCGAGCCATGTTATAGTTTCCTGATTATTCGATTTGATAGCTGATGATAGATTTTATCGTTTGGGAATTTTAGCCCTAACCCTAATGTGCGCCCACATAAGTCGGGACTCATGTCTTTCTGTTGTATTATAGTATGCCTCCGCGAAGAGATAATGCCGTTAACATCACCCAAGAGGAGGTGGACCGGTTGATAGCTGAAAATGAGGCCCTAAAGGCCAAACGTATGGACTCCGCGAAAATGAGCACCATCATCGCAAGACATCACCCTACCCAATTCACTGGGGAGGGGGAACCTCATCTGTTAGGAGCTTGGTGTCGGGAATTCGATAACCTGTTCGAGTTGCTGGATTGCCCTGAAGAATTGAAGGTAGACCAGGCTGCCCACTATCTGAGGGGTATGGCTGGAGATTGGTGGACCGCGAATAAGGGAGAGCTCCGGGAAGCAGCTACAGAGGGTGGATCCGCGTTTGTTCCGTGGGACGCATTCCAGGGGGTCCTGAACGAGGCGTTTCTACCAGAATTCCAAAAGAGCAAGCTGAGGGAGGAGTTCGACTCATTCACGATGTCGGAGGACATGACCGTAGAGGTTTACTACAGGAAATTCATCCAGCTGGTACACTATGTGAGAGATATGGGTTTTGACGATGCTATGCTAGCCATGAAGTTTGAGAGGGGTTTATCAAGCGCAGTTAAGAAGAGACTGATTGCAGCTCCGCCCACCACAGTCCGTGACATCTATTTAAGGGCTAGGACGGCGGAGAGGCTTTCGGATATGATTAAGGCGGACAAGAAGTCCAAGTCAGAAAAGAGGAAGGCTGAACCAGTAGCTGAGGGTTCAGGATCGAAAAAGCCAAGTAATAACAAGCAAGTACAGTGGGTATTTCGGAAGTAGTGCTTCTAGTGGTGGGAGGAACCAGAGTGGGGGCAACTTCAGGAGTGGAGGTGCTGGTAATGGTTCGGTGGGAGTGGTCTGTTTCGGCTGCGGGAAGATTGGGCACAAGCAAGCAGTATGTCGTTCTTCTGGAGGGAATCAGTCCGGGGGTTACCGTACACCTACATCAGGATATCAGGGATCTCGCACTCAGACCTATGGCAGCAGTGGCTATCGCACACCCATGGCAAACTATGGTGGGGGTGCGAAGTCCGGAGGCAGCAGCAACTACCAGAGGAACTATAACAACAACAATCAGAACCGTTCGTATCAAAATCAGTACAATGGAGGTGGGAACAGCAACAAGACGGGGACGGCAGGAAATCAGCAGGCTGGGACATCTGGTGCCAGCCAGAGTGGGGTCAAGTCCAGTGGCAACCTCTTTGCCATGGGAAAGCAGGCCGCTCAAGAGGACGCTCATGTGGTTACTGGTACTTTTCTTGTGAACTCTAAACCTACTTTCGTACTTTTCGATTTCGGTGCCACCCATTCTTTTGTGTCTAGAGACCATGTTAGAGTTTTGGGGCTTGAGAGGTTCGACTGGGTCGCGGACTCAGTGACTATACCTTCAGGAGAGTCAATAGCTTGTAATAGAGTCTATGGAAGTGTACCCATCAGAATCGGGGAAGCAATGTTCTATTGTGATCTCATAGAATTTCCGCTGGGAGGTTTTGAGGTGATCCTAGGGATGGATTGGCTGGGGAAGTATAGGGCTTTTATCGACTGTCATCAAAAGAAAATTTCCTTGAAGGGACCCAAGGGAGTGAGGGTATCCTACAAGGGGTATAGAGTCAAACCAAAGATCAAATTTATATCTGTCAATACCCTGAAGTCTAGCTTGCGGAAAGGAGAAAGCCTAATTTTGTGTCAAATGTGGGATTGTGAGGTTGAGACCCCCAAGACTAGTGAGATACCTGTGGTACGGGAGTTTGAGGGAGTCTTTCGAGACGACGTTCCAGGGTTACCGCCGAGGAGGGAAGTGGAATTTTCCATTGACCTCAAACCAGGAGCGGGACCGATCTCTAAATCACCGTACCGTATGGGACCAAAAGAAATGGAGGAGTTGAAGAAGCAATTGGATGAGCTAGCTGAGAAAGGGTTCATCCGACCCAGTGTGTCGCCCTGGGGAGCACCTGTGTTATTTGTGAAAAAGAAGGATGGGAGTTTGAGGTTGTGTGTGGACTACCGAGAGCTGAACAATGTAACCATCAAGAATCGTTATCCTTTGCCGAGAATTGACGACTTGTTCGATCAGTTAAGTGGAGCTGGGGTTTTCTCCAAGATTGATTTGAGATCCGGGTATCATCAATTGAGGATAAAAGATGAAGATATTCCGAAGACCGCTTTCCGAACGAGGTATGGCCACTATGAATTTGTGGTTATGCCCTTTGGATTGACTAATGCTCCAGCTGTGTTTATGGACTTGATGAATCGAGTCTTCAGCCCGTATCTCGACAAGTTCGTGGTGGTATTTATCGATGATATCCTGGTATATTCCAAGAATGCGGAAGAGCACGAAGATCATTTGAGGAAGGTACTTCAGACTTTGGAAGGACATAAACTCAATGCTAAGTTGAGTAAGTGTGAATTCTGGTTGGAGAAAGTGGCGTTCTTGGGGCATGTCATTTCCAAAGAGGGGGTATCTGTTGACCCTAGTAAAATTGAAGCTGTGACTAGGTGGCAAAGTCCGAAGAATGTGAGTGAGATCCGAAGTTTTCTGGGGTTAGCAGGTTATTACCGGAGATTCGTCAAAGACTTTTCGAAGATAGCAAAACCGTTGACGTCGTTGATGAGGAAGGAGAACCGTTTTGCTTGGGATGAGAGTTGTGAGAAGGCATTCCTAACCCTTAAGGAACGCCTGACAACAGCTCCTATCCTTGCTTTGCCAGTAGGGAGTGATAACTTCGAAGTTTATACTGACGCTTCCAAGCATGGGTTGGGTTGTGTGCTAATGCAGCATGGGAGAGTGATCGCGTATGCTTCTCGCCAGTTGAAGACTTATGAAGAGAATTATCCGACCCATGATTTGGAATTAGGCGTTGTGGTCTTTGCACTGAAATTGTGGCGTCATTACCTTTATGGGGCCACTTTTAAGGTGTTTTCTGATCATAAGAGCCTGAAATATATCTACACCCAGAAAGAGTTGAACATGAGGCAGAGGAGGTGGATAGAGTTGATCGGAGACTATGATATGCAGATTGTCTACCACGAGGGCAAGGCGAATGTGGTAGCCGACGCTCTAAGTAGGAAGTCAGTACATGCTTTGAGTTGTGCCAGATCGAGAGTGAGGTTGCATGGTGAGTTAAGGGAGATGGGAATTTTCATGATCAGGAGAGGGG
Organism: Silene conica; assembly: GCA_029255685.2. Classification (NCBI taxonomy): domain Eukaryota; kingdom Viridiplantae; phylum Streptophyta; class Magnoliopsida; order Caryophyllales; family Caryophyllaceae; genus Silene; species Silene conica. Next base: position 9,189,772 of record CM055319.2, read on the forward strand.
ATGCTCTTGGTGATTTGACAGTGGAGCCTGAGCTGTATGGGGAAATTCGGGAGTTATAGAAGAACGACGAGAGAATCCAGAAGTGGCGTTTGATGGTGGAAAATGGGGTTGGTGAAGAGACATCCAAGTTCAGTATTCATACCGACGGTAGCTTGAGGTTCAGTGGGCGATGGTGTGTACCGAATGTTGAGGAGCTAAAGAAGAAGATCCTGACTGAAGCTCATGCTACTCCTTATTCTGTTCACCCAGGGGGTGATAAGTTGTATAAGGACCTTAAGAAGACGTTTTGGTGGCCGAATATGAAGAAGGAGGTCGCAGAGTTTGTATCGAGGTGTTTGACGTGTCAACGAGTGAAAGGGGAGTATAAGAGGCCTCAAGGGAAGGTGCAACCTTTGGATGTACCAGAGTGGAAGTGGGAGAATATTTCAATGGACTTTATCGTGGGGTTGCCTCGAACTCAGAGGGGCAACAACATGATTTGGGTGATCGTAGATCGTTTGACTAAGTCAGCTCACTTTATTCCAATGAAAGATACCTGGAGTAAGGCCGAGTTGGCTAAGTCGTATGTTCAGAATGTGGTCAAACTACATGGCGTACCCAAGGATATTGTTTCAGATCGAGACTCGAGGTTTATATCCAGATTTTGGCAGGAGTTGCAGGCAGCGTTGGGTACCCAATTGAAGATGAGTACAACTTTTCATCCGGCTACTGACGGTCAGACTGAGCGGACGATTCAGACTCTTGAGGATATGTTGAGAGCTTGTGTACTTGAGTTCGGAGGATCTTGGGAGGATCGACTGGGGTTGATCGAGTTTTCTTATAATAACAGCTATCATGCAAGCATAGGCATGGCCCCTTTCGAGGCATTGTACGGGAGGAAATGTCGGAGCCTTGTGTGTTGGGATGATCGAGCTGATGTTGTGACTTTAGGGCCAGATATGATCCAGGAGATGGTGGAGCAGGTTCAGATTATTCGACAGAGGATGAGGGCCGCTCAGGATAGACAGAAGAGTTATGCCGATCTGAAGAGGAGTGATATTTCATTTGAGGTCGGAGAGAAAGTACTACTGAAAGTCTCTCCGATGAAGGGTGTGATGAGATTTGGCAAGCGTGGCAAACTGAGTCAGAAATTTATTGGGCCATTTGAGATCTTGGACAGAGTTGGAGAGGTGGCATATCGCTTAGCTTTGCCTCCAACCCTATCCAAGGTCCATAATGTGTTCCATGTGTCCCAATTAAGGAAATATGTGAGTGATCCATCTCATGTGCTTCAACATGAGGTGATTGAGGTGGATGAGCAGTTGGCATACATTGAGACTCCAAAGGAAATTCTAGACAAGAAAGTACGAAAGACTCGCAATGGGGAGACATCCTTGGTGAAAGTCTTGTGGTCAAATCATAACCAGGAAGAGGCTACGTGGGAGCCTGAGGCATCCATGCGGGAGCGTTACCCACATTTGTTTGATTGAGGTAAGTTACGCGGACGTAACTTTTCTTTAAAGGGGGTGGAATGTAACATTCGGTATAAGTAAGTTTTATGAAGTTGTTTTCATGATGTTTGTGTTTCCAGTCGTTTCGTGGTTTGTTTTGTCACCTCGGTGCGATAGAACTTCGGGACGAAGTTCAATTTAAGGGGGGGAGACTGTAATACCCCGTTTATTTATAAAGTTTTATTTGCAAAGTTACGATGTTTTATTGGTTATTTTATCATGGATGTTAGGTGTTTATATTTTCTTTTTTTATTTAAAGATTTTGTCGTTCTTGGGGTTCGAGCTTGAGACCTCTAGGTAGGGGTTTTGGGCCTCGATAGTTGTGCTAAAACAAAACAGCCCGTCATGGTAGCTAAAGCAAACCCTCACGCAGCAGCCATATAAGACACGTTTTTAACCTACTTCTGACCTATCTACAACATAACCTACACCCTAGTTTTACAGCCGCCACCACATAGCAGTAAGTGAAGGTGTTTTCCGGTCAGTTAGTCGTGCCTAGCCTGTTCGTTTTGGGGTCTGAAGTCAGGTACGTGTAAGGGTCTGTCACTCGTTCTTTTATTTATTGCGTATGCCCTTGTTTTTGCGGTCTGATCGAGGGGTGGTTGGTCGTCAACCTTGGTCGTGGGTAGGACCATCTTAATGGTGGAAGTCAGGGTAGAAGTAGGGTGGTTGTCACGGCGGGAATGGGTGGCAGGGTCGGCGTCGAAGGGTTGTTTTATGGTTCCTGTGTCGCGGTTGTTGGTTGTTTTCAGTCAGAGAGTCTGGTTTGGGGGTGGTGTTACTGTCGACTCGGGGGAGGTCAATACAGTAACACCACCGTGTCTTACAGATGGGTTGACGGAGGTGGTTATGGTGGGGTCAGTCATGGTGTTAGGGGGTTGTTGAGAGTTCGTTTTGGGTCTGTTTTGCAGGCGGTCAGTGGCAGGGACGTGGAGCAGACCTGAGTTAAAGGGTCTGACCAGTCTCGTCGGCGGTGGTCGGCCGTTTTGGTGGTGCCAGGGAGGTAGTGGGTTGTCGCTGGTGTCATGAGGGGTGGTCTGCTGGTGGTCGTTGTGGTGGTAGGCGGTGAGGGAGTGGGCTGAAGTCGTGAGGAGGGCTGTCGGGTTTGGTGTGTTTGTTTTTATTCCTTTCGTTTTTTTTTCTAGGATTATTATTATTATTATTATTATTATTATTATTATTATTATTATTATTATTATTACTATTAATATGTGTATTGGTGTATTTTTGGTATACTCTCTATTTTGATATCAATAATATTTATGGCTAATATATTTAGTATTTATGGTGAGGTATTTTTATTTATGGCAAAGTATAATTGGTTTTTAAGGTATGGCATTTTATTTATGGGAAAGATTTAAATTTTGAATTTCAAACCAAGTTACTATTTTTGGCAGTTGCTATTTATAGGAAGTTACTATAAATGGAATGTGTGCACGTGTTACGTGAGTAGGAAGTTTATTAATTAAGTAATATATATTTTAGGTGGCAAGTTTCGTGTGGAACACTTTTAACGCGCTTGGACGTATCTGCATTTCCTGCTATTTCAGGTAGGGGAAATACAATGCATATTATAATGATTACTCAGTTGTTATTGATGATTACCATGAATGTTTTAGACTAATACTTGGTTGGTATATTATGATAATTGATTATATACTCTGTGATACGATATGAGATGAGGAGATAAAGGGTCTGTGTGGCGCGGAGATAAAGGGTCTGTGTTTGGTGTGGAGATTAAGGGTCTGTGTGGCGCGGAGATAAAGGGTCTGTGTTTGGTGCGGAGAAAAAGGGTCTGTGATTCGGAGTGGAGAAGTTCAACTTTCTATTTATAGTAATGTGGTTTATTTTACAGTTTTCTCTACTCAACCTCGTGGTTGACCCTGTGTATTCGTGATCACCTGTGATGAACCAATTATTGGGGAGCAGATTGACAGGTTAAAGACTATGGGAGCTTAGGGAAGTGAGAAGCATGGACCCGGACCTGTCTAGAGCATAGATCACATAAAAATAGTCTATGAGTTGTTCTTTCTTTTGATCCGAACAGTTTTATCTTTTGGTTATGTAAAGAACATGTTTGAGTATAAATTATATATAAAGTACTGTTTATCTTCCTTTGTATCTACTGCCTCGGGAAACCGAGATGGTAACACCTTTATTTATCTGAGGAGTCCTAGTTCAGGCCCTTAAATAAATGGGGGTGTTACAGACATGCTTTATTATTGATATATTTTACGTTTTTACTATTATTCTTGTGTTATTGTAAACAAATGACCGAAACAAATAGAGTAGTAACTTCTGAATAGATTCGTGCACTTAAAATGGTACTGAGAAATGCCTACATTGTTACTTCCAGGATTTCTTCATGTACACTGTTTCGAATGAATTGGCCATTAAAATCAAGTTATAGGAATAGTGTCAACTACTAGCTTTTATATACACATGATTCATGGCTTCATGCCCAAAGAATTTCAAAAATTAATACTCGTATATAACGATTAGGTAAAAACAAAATTTAAACAATATATCCTCAAAAATATACTATTGATATAAAATTAGTTTTCTATTAAAGTCATACACACAAAAAAACTTAATTAAGTTTACGTAAGGATTTTGTAGTGTGTTTAATTTTGTTAATTAACGTTATAAAATCTGAGGGTAGAATAAATAAATATATTGTTTTTCTCTATATATCTTTATACATGAGGTAGCTTTTTATTTTAGGTACCTGTTTCACCTTTTTTCACTCCAAACAGATAGTTGCCGAACACTCCAAAAATAATAAGCTACCTGATTATTTTGACAAAAAACTTACTTCAGGCAAATCAGGTAGCTAAAATGGCTTGTCAAACAGAGCCTAAGTACCGGTTTTATATATAAAGATATATAGAGAAAAACAATATATTAATCTTATTTTACACAGTAGTATTTTCTTATTTTCATCTGATATTGTCATATTGATCCATTTTAATGATTCAAGATTCAAGTGATAATAATAAAGAGGGGAGAGAATAACATAAGACTTGTATTATTAAGTGTGTGATCTTTTTTTCTTTGAAAGAAAGATCAATCTATTAATAAATAGTCATACGACATCTACAATATTAAGTGTGTGATCTTAATAGTTATACAATACGTCACTTATATAGTAGAACGAGATCACAACGTAAGGAAATTTATTCTAAGATATTAATTATCTCATAATAAATAATATATTATTCTATATTATACTAATGAGATATGTCGATATCTCGACAATATCTCAACATCCCCTCTCAAACTCATGTTAGTTTGTAAAAATTTCCGTGAGTTTACACAAAATAAGAAAAATCAATATTCATCGACTTCTTCATCTTCATTATCCATCTCCGTCTTCAAAAGGTTGGTAAGATAAGCGGGTGTAATACTCACTAGAAAATTTCTTCGAACAAGAACGTTAAATTTTTCGGACTTGTCGACTATCAAATAATTTGCTAGGAACTCTATCGAACCTAAACAAATTTCAGTAAAACGAAAAAATTTCCGTCAATTTCAATATTTGGAGAACGTTAATTTTTTCGGACTCCAAATTGGTTGCCTAACTCGCCAGTCAAATTTGTACCACCTTTCAAAATTAAAGATTTCAAAACGGAAGAATTATGATAAATTTTTTTCATTTGTTTGCAGTTAAAAGAGTATGTTATTTGATAAAAAAATTGGCAAAAACAATTGTAAACAAGGAAAAATCACGACAACTTCTTATTGTGTTTTTTTGGCTAAAAAACTAATAATTTGAATTTTTAAAAAATAACGGAAAATCCCGCCGGTGTGCGCTATATAATTTCGCCCATCGGCAAGAACGCGGAAGCGGGTTTTAGAGGCCTCAAGAGAGAGGCTCTGATACCATGATAACAATATAGAGGGGAGAGAATAACATAAGACTTGTATTATTAATTGTGTGATCTTAATAGTTATACAATACGTCACTTATATAGTAGAACGAGATTACTAAGTAAAGAAACTTATTCTAAGATATTAATTATCTCATAATAACTAATATATTATTATCATTATTACTATAAAAGAAGGATGGATTTCCGCCTACGTGGCGCAATCATGTCGCAGCGTTGGGTATTTCGAGCTCTCACATTCATCCTCAGCATTTTCAATTTTTTTAGACCAATCAGATTTACTTATCTATGCCACCTCATATTAATTTAATAATTTATTAATTTAATAATAATTTATTTATTTATTTATTATTAAATACAAAAATTTAACCAGAATAAAATCCTTCTATATTTGACTCATTCACATTTTGGCAGAATATAATCATAATCATTCTCAATACAATTATTCTAATACAATCATTCTAAATCCTCCTATATCGTCTACTGCATAAAATTACTGACAAAGTGATTACTCCATTCTCAGAATCATTCCCATGCATCCTTTTCCTGAAATCATCTTCAATGGAAGAAGCGGAGTCATTACTTGCAGAAATCACGGATTCGAATATGTAATGCTAGATGAGTTTATACTTAGTCATTCCCATTACTTGCAGAAATCACGGATTCGAATATGTAATGCTAGATGAGTTTATACGTAGTCATTCCCCTGCATCCTTATCTTGCTGATGGCTCAGAATATAGGTAAGTTTATACGTAGTTACCATTTCTTATGATTAAAAACCGGGTTAAAAATGAATATGATAGATTAATCAACCATTTCTTTTGGCAGCGGAATTTACGAGATTAGTCAACCATTCATATTAAAGATTTCCATAGGCGAAGATTACAGGTTCTTGCAGGAGCCGGCCCAGATTTAAGGCGTTAAGCTCAATTCCTAATAATCTCGAAACTCAGGTTTGTTCATTCTGTTTAAACTGTGTCAATGCTTAAAAACGTTTCCATAATATAAAATATAAATTCAAATATAGATGATTTTACATACACCATATTCTATTATATAGATGATTTACATACACCATATTCTATTATATAGATGATTCAAACTGTGAAAATCTTTCCATAATTATATTCTTTAGCATATAAAATATAGATCACAAAAACGTACTTAATAGATGATTTGGGTCTGACATAAACCATAGATGATTCACATACTTAATAAAATCTTTCCATAATTATATTCTTTAGCATATAAAATATAGATCACAAAAACGTACTTAATAGATGATTTGGGTCTGACATAAACCATAGATGATTCACATACTTAATAAAATCTTTCCATAATTATATTCTTTAGCATATAAAATATTAAATATTAATATTCCATAAATATTAATATTCCATAAACAAGAACTAAAATAATAAAATAAGAAACAAAATATTATATTCTATGCCATAAAATCAAGCATATAAAATATTAATGAGGCATATAAAATATAATAAAAAGATATTATATCACGGTTTTAGAGATAATAAAAAGATATTCCATAAAATCTTTCCATGATTTAATCAAACCGTTTTTCAACTAAAATAATGATGATTAAAATATCACGGTTTTATTTATAAAATATTTGAAGAATATCCATACAATTATTTATAAACAATTCGTATGTTTCCATAATTAATATGATGATAACTGAGTTTCGAGTTTATTAGGAATTTAGAGGATACCAAACCATATATTTTTCGAGTTTATCTCTGATACCAAACCATATATTTTTCCATAATTAATATGTGAAAGAAATATGTGAAGAAAATCTTTCCATAATTAATATTACCTATATACAGAGTTTTACCTTCTACAGAGTTCCACTTGATAAAAACTATCCCCCAATTATAAATAAAGACTTCTAGATTACCTGCATCCACAATATATTTTTCAGCCATAATACACACTACCTGCTATCATACCTCAACAAATATTCATATCAATGGCTATGACGAGTTTTATGACTATTAGCGACCTCAAGTACGGGGTTCGCGTTACTCAGATGAACGTAAGAGTGGTACACAAATGGGAGAGACCCGAATTTGCTTTCAAAAACAAAAATTTCGAAAAAAAATCAGATACTTCTAACAGAAAGAAACTCGATGCAATAGAGTTGCTATTTGTGGATTCCAAGGTTTGTCTTTCTTCTACCATTTATTCTACAATAATTTTATACGTTATGTGTTCTTTTATTTTATACAAAAACTGATCTGAATTTTATTTCTATTGTTTTCAGAATGATTTTATCCAAGCCACCATAAGAAAACAATTGATTTCACACTTTGGATCACAGTTGAGTGTCGGTGAAATTTACACTATTCGAAACATAACCGTAGATAACAACACAGGCCTTGACAAGGCAACTCCTCATCCTTATAGATTGAGGTTTGAATACTCAACACGAGTCCAGAAAATCAGTGATCCTACCATACCAAATAGTCTATATCGTTTTTCAGCTTTTAATGACATATTGGATGGTATAATTCCACCCACACATTATATAGGTACGACTCTTACATATTATATTCATTTACTCTATTTTATTACTCTATTTTATTAATTGTCGACTATGATTTTAATTTTTTTCATATTTGACAATGCAGATGTTATAGGAAAACTCTATGAGATTGGTCCTATAACGGAAACTCCGAGTAAGCATGTGTGTCGCACAATAAGACTTGAAGACTATCAGTAAATTCATCTCTACATCACTATTTAAATCATTTTCTTATATTTCGAATATTCTTTAATTGTCGCCTATCTATTTACAAATTTTGATTTCGTTTTAGGGGAACAAAGCTCCCATGCACCTTATGGGAACCATTTGCAAGTCAAGTACCCGATCTTATAACCAAACTCCCCAATCCCGAGCAGTCTAAAGTAATCGTCATCCAGTGTGTGCAAACAAAAAAGTTTGAAGGTACGTATAATATAAATTATTCATTTTTATTTCTATATTCCTTAAGAAAGGGACCGTAGTCTTCTTCTTCTTTTTCTTCTTTGTTGGGTGAATTAAACGAGACCCTTGGATGAAACGTACAACTTTATCCTATCCAATACAGAAACTAAACCCAAAACAGTTCAGAGCAAGTGAGCAAATTGATCCATAACTATGTCATTATAAGCTACTCTTAATCTGAATTTTATAGTGTCAACAGTAGCAGAAAGATGGCATCTTTATCCGAAAGCACAACCAATATAATGAAATTCAGCAGTATAGAGGAGAGATGATGCTGAGATTACCTGTAATTTGAAAGATACATTTTTGTTATCTCCCTTAAGAAAAGCATTAGAATCAGAGCTGCTGAACTTAGTCCTTCCCTGCAAAATCATACAAACCCCAAATTTAGTTCCCATTTGTTTAGCATTATTACAGAAAAATAGAAAAGGTAAAGAAATGATTTAGACGGGTGGGGTGGGGTATAAGAGAGTTAGGGGAACAAAGCTCCCATACACCTTATGGGAACCATTTGCAAGTCAAGTACCCGATTAGTTTGAACACTTTTGATATCTTGGTTATTCATATACGTAAGCTGAGTTCATAAGCATAAATAAAAATCTCGATTACCATATACGTCACTTCTTACACGTACATCTCAGGTTCTTGGCGGATCCAGACGACCTTCAACGCCACGGTGTTTAACCTCAATCCTGATTTACCAGAACTTACGGGGTTTGAGCCTAGGTATTAATTTTGGTTATTATCTTAGAGAACTAATATATATCAATCTGCCAAACTTCTCAATTTTATACTCTGTTTTCTATATTAACCCGACAATATTTTATATTGTTACAGTCTTTCGACTACCGATGCAAGTAACTCTTTACAAGTTATTGAAATTGTCGATGACGATGATACTAACGACATGACATTGGATCGCATAAAATCCATTGCCGATTTGAAGGAGAATAAAGAGGTATATTATAACCAAACTGCTTTAGTTTTGCTACCCAGCCTCTGTTAATCAAGTATAAAACTATATCTTAGAATAGAATCAACATTGACTAAACCAAGTTTCTATACCTGTTTATAAACAGAGGCCTTATAACTCTGAATATAACTCAAGCATCAACAAAAACATTCATTATAAGCTAATTATATCTTTAAAATCATCCAGAATGGGAAGTAAGATGACATACAATAGATAGGATTTTTTTTATTTGCTTTTTTGGTTTCTCTTATGCAAATTCTAGCATTCTAGACCGAACCAGCAAGGGGAAGAAACGAAGTAACTAAAACCCTGCATTATAAGCTACAACTACGCTGCGGGAGTTTAAAAACTTGACCAAATGATGTACTGCAGACGTGGGAGCTAATCCATGAACACAAACAAATAACCAACACAGACTTATTTAAGTATTATAGTAGAATTACCATTCTGCTCAGCTTCAGCTTGGCATGTGCAGTAGAAAGTCGTATGATGGTTTCTAATGTTCTAGCAGTGATAGGAAGAGTGCCACCACCACCACCACCACTACCCTACAACAGATCAAAATTAGTAATATATACAATTAATGAATTGAATACATCCTGAAAGTATTCTTCTCGCCAGAAATAGGTATACCTTTGCGCTTGAGTTGGCATTTCTTAATTCTGCATATGCAGTTGCAATTTGTTCAGATGCCTGTCATGAGAATAATCATTTTTTATAGTCATGGCATTAAATAAATATGTCTACTCTAAACCAGCAAGTCAGACACAAGAATGTAAGATGTAAATAAATATGTCTACTCTAAACCAGCAAGTCAAACAGTTGCAAGGACTGTAAATGACTACCGTAAAAAACAGATTCATTTCTGGCAGACAACACACATATAGTTGCATATCATCACACTTCTAACGTAGACTTTACACCAGAACACGACTTTCCCAAATAGATTGACCTTGAAATAGTTCAAAGGGTGACATTGACTGACTTACATTCTGCTACTAATTCTAATAATAACTTATATTTAAAATATGTATCAAAATTGCAGGCAGGATATTACTACGTGCATGCAACAATTGTCGACATTGACTGCACGGCTGGATGGTTTTATGACAGCTGCAAGTTATGCTGGATGAAATCTACCAAGAATGACAATGGGAAATGGATTTGTAAAAATAAGGGTTGCGATGGACATATTAATGGTTTTGCGTCTAGAGTCCCAAGGTCAAACATTTTTGCTATTTAAATCAATTTTAAATAGTACTTTAATTATTCGGTCAAATCTAAAATACTTATATTGATGTGCATCGATACAGATTCCAGATAAAATTCCAGGTGTCAGACCCGTGCAACGATACGGTCTATCTCACAGCATTTGATGGTCAGGTGAACCAATTTGTGAGCCAACCAGCTTCTGTCCTACTATCAAAGATTGAAAAGGTAGGTCTCATACATGTTTAAGTTTCTTATTTTCATTACTTAAATAATGAAAATAAGTATCTACAGCCATGTGTATATTGCTAATATATTCTTAAATTTTTTTATAGAGTGGTGGTGATCCGGAAGACATGCCTCGCGACCTAGAAGTGTTCCTTGACAAATCCTGTGTTTTCAAAGTTTATATACATCCTTATTATAACGTCGATCAGGGTCAAACTAATTACACCGTTGCCAGTATGACTGACGATAGGGACATTGCCGACAAATGGCATAAAAGATACACGGAGATCTTTAAGGTACTATGACTACTGATTTATTTACAGTTTCATTTACACATTAATATCCAGCAGTTTTAATTTTATCATCTAAAAAAATAAACAAAATTTGGATCCAATGTTTCACTGACAATATCTTGCAATAAATCAGAAGATAATATAAAAATCCAGTATAAACAATGACATAGAACTACATCAGATGAACAAACCCAGTCAAAACAAAATGCAAATCAACGTTTAATAATCGTTTTACCTATGATGTTCTTATAGGCCGATTTCAGCTAATTTAAGTCCAGGCATAACCTCTCCATTACTGGTGGAAGTTCACAGGTATATGACTAACTTTGTGTCACCCTATTTAAATTCATATGTTGAAATACAACTTGCATATGTTGTTCATTATTATCAAGTTTAATATAAACACTAGATCAAGTTTAATATAAACACATTATATGACTAACTTTGTGTCACCTTTAATTAAGCAGGCGAAGGATTTGGTTGTCCATAGCATTGATGTAGAGGTAAATACGTTCACCAATTTAATACTTAATACCAAAGATCCGTAACGTATTTAAATAAAATCTAAAACGTTACCATTTCAAGCAGGAGGAAGATTCCCACACCGAAGACAGTAGTCCAAAGATAACTCCTTTGAAAAGGCCAATCCCAATTGATGACGAAGATCAATCATTTGATGCAAGTTCTGCAACAAAAAAGGTCGCTATCGTTAAGACGGAAAAATAACTTCCACGTGTTTATCTTAAATTAATCAACTATTCTGAATGTTTTTGAGTTTTGGTAGGGCTTCTTTTATTTAAGCATGCGTTTCAGCACTTAACTTTAAGGTTTCAAGTTTTATTTTATTTACCGAGACGATGGTGATTCTATCTATGTAGTGCAACTCATAGAGCTCAATTTACTTATTTTAATTATCATCTTTAACTGTGTGAGAAACACTGGAGTAAATGCAGTATTGTGACTTTCCATGTAAAATGCAAATAGATAAGAAATATGTGACTTCAATGATTGACGTAGTTCAAGGATTGACATCTACAATCATATAAAAGTAGTCAGCTTACCACAATCAACAGCATCACGATGCCCCATTAGCTTCTTAACATCCTATCAGTTCAAACTTAAAACGTCTAATTAGCTAACTGAAGGTCCTAAATCTGCTCCCAAATTAATGTTCCAGTGTAAGAATCTCACACTATCACACTGTTCTAACTGCAACACAATCACACAGCCTACATTTCCAGACAGCTCATCACTACCACCAAATCACCAATCTCATAAGTTACTCGAAAATTCTTCTACAGAAAACACTCTCAAATCCAATATCCGTCAATGGCTTATAGTATGATGACTTAGTACAGAATTTATCGGCCGATCATCTAAAAGTGCAGTAACATCGGCAGCATTAAGTACATTTCTAGCAGCCACACCTTTCAGTGGATGGACTAATAGTAACATATACGTCGCTAATTACTGGTCCGTTTTTAATTACTGGTCCGCGTCTTAAGGCACACATTGTCGGTTTATCTAGCTAGGTGCAGCAATCCAACAGTACGACTAATATTTATTATAGACTTGAAATTAAAGGAGATGACTCACATACTTTTGGGTTGGAAGATTGATTATATTGACTGATGCCCCTAAAGACCACCCAATACAGATAATATTAGGCCCTATTTTTTCCACAATTTAGGTCATTAAGCCCAATAATTGGCAGTCGAACTAAAGTGAAGGGAAGCCAAGCAATTTGGCACACTCAAATGAATCAAACTATCACTTCACAAGTTAAACACTCAACCCATATGAAAATCTCACTACTACAAAACAGCTCTGTTGCAACACGTCAAAAATGTTGCATAAGGCTTCTAAAATGTTGCTATATGGTTTAAGCAACAGTTTTAACTGTGCTGCTTAAAGTCTCGTTGCAATAGCTCATTGCAACATTTTTTGCAACATTTTCTACTCAAATGCAACATTTTTAAAAAATGTTGCACTAATTTTATTTATGCAAAACACTTATTTTGAGAAGGTATGGTAACACTTTAAATTTATAAAAGCAACACTTTTCTTATTCCCTCCAAAATTTCGCAACACTTATTTTTTCCGTAGCAACACTTATTTTTTCAAATGACACATGAGAGCAACATTATTTTGGTTGTAATGCAACACTTTTGATTGTATCAAAGGTAACACTATTCTAGACTTAATGCAACTTTTTTTTCAAAATGAAATTACAATTATTTTTGTACCACGTTTTGAGCTCTACAAATATTTTTGTACCACGTTTTGAGCTCTAGAAACAAATATATGCCACATTCAAAATCAGAGCCTTTAATCCAGAAACAGACCAAAGACCCTGTTACTCGCTGCTCATCCCTGTACTGGCAAAATTCCTTAGCAAACCACGGATCAACGCTGTCATCCGATCTGTTGCGCTAAAAAATTTCTGCACAGTGCGTGCAGACTGCCCAGATAAATGCTAAAGCAAGTAGAATGATGTTGCCTCATCCATCCAATTTGCCAGACCCTTGTCCAACACAAAGAAGCACGCAACATGAATGTTTCATTATTTTTTTTATCATAAGTTTCTAGCCCTATATTTCATAGATCTTTTAACTCATCAATCAAAGGCTGTAGATAAATGTCAATATTATTTCCAGGACCCTCTGGACCCGGGATAAGCAGTGATAACATCAAATACTCATGCTTCATAAACATCCACGGAGGCAAATTGTAATTGATCAACACAACAGGCCATGTACTATGAGAAACACTCATTGTCCTAAATGGACTAAATCCATCAGAAGCCAATCCTAACCTCACATTCCTAGGTTCTTTAGCAAACTCGGGGTATAATGAATCAAATTGTTGCCAAGCTAAGCCATCAGCAGGATGTCGAAGGTTTCCATCTTTCGGACGTTTATCAAAGTGCCAAGTCATATATTCTGCAATTTCATAGCACATATATATTCTTTCCAGCCTTGGTTTAAGAGGAAAATGCCATAGGACCTTAGCTGGAACTCGAGGAATAGGTTTTGAGGACTCATTGGATTGACTCTCTTCACATTGTCTCCACTTGGAGGCATGACAAACCCGACATTCTTCTGACTTTTCATACTCTTTCCAATATAGCATGCAGTCATTAGGACACGCACAGATCTTCTTATAGTCAAGGCTTAGGTCTCGCACAATGTTTCTAGCTTCTCTAAAACTAGAAGGAAGATTTGTTTCTGGAACCATTTCTTTCAAAAGTTTTATGAGGTCATCAAAAGCTACATTACTGATTCCATGAAGCGTCTTATATAAAAATAGTCGAATGATAAAAGAAAGTTTAGAGAAGTTTTTACATCCTGGGAACAACTCTTGTTTACCACCCTCTACCAACCTATAAAACTTCTTAGCTTCATCATTTGGGCCATTTTGTACACTAGTCGAACTTTCAGAAATATTTCTAAATTTATCGGTTAATAACTCATCGGTACCATCGGAAAATATTAACTCCTCATCTTCAGTTCGAGTAGTGAACTCATTTGACAATGGTTTCTCACCATGAAAGATCCACAAATAATAATCCTCAATAAAACCATATACTTTAAGGTGGTCAAAAACATCTTGTCTTCTTAACCAAAATTGATTTTTACACCGCTTACATGAACACCTTATTTGACCCCCTACACCGACCTTAGAAAATGATGTATTAAGGAATTCAAGAACTCCAGTTTCATACTCTGGTAATCGTAGAGGTAAATACATCCAACTTCTATCTGTTTCCATTTTCTGAATCGCAAATTCTGAAATAAATTTTAATTTGATAAAGAGAAAAATGAAAAACACATTATGAATTCTTCTTTTCATAGTAGATGATATGCAATATATTACTTAATCCTAAGAACTGTTAAAAAAAGAAAAAGTGAAAAGTGATCGAAATAGAATCAGGCTACTACATTCGACAAGTAAGAATACAATTGATGCACAGCAACATCACAAACCGCAGAAATAGAATTAGACTACTGCATTCGACAAGCTACTGTCCACGCTCATGGCAGAAATATTCAGAGACAGTACTATATATACGCAGAAATATTCAGAGACAGTAATTAAAAGGGTAATTCTGTAAACATTCATTGCAGAAATATTCAGAGACAGTAGCTACTGTCCACGCGACATCAACAAAACCGCAATAGTAATAGGAACCAGCGACCAGACGCATAATTACGAATAGAGTGTAGCAGAGAGAACAATAGCCATAGACACAGGAAGAAGCAGAGGACAAACTATTAAAGGAACGTGCAGCCATTAGAGTACTATATTCTGATTGCAAACTCAATTTAGAAGCACAATTTAGAAGATAGCAAAGATAGCAAACTCAATTTGTCAGGGACAACGATAGCAAACTCAATTTAGAAGCACAATCAGACGGAATCGAACAGAAATCGAAAGTAATTTTCTATGCAAAGGTCAGGGACAAAGATAGCAAACTCAATTGAATTATCATACCTGGGAATATTAGGAACTTTACGAAATCGAACAGGGAAGCACAATCAGACGGTCGTCGTTACTTCAGAGCGAGAATCGAAAGTATGATGGCGAAATTGTTGAAGACGATGATTGATTATAGCGGTGGTAATATTCTATGTGAAGGTTTCCATATATCACGTACGGTGAATTCCCTAAAACACAAATATTGTGTTTGCTTTTTCCTTTTTTTTTTATTCTAATTTTCTAATCAAGCGCCTGATTTCCGTTTAAAAATTTCGTTTCTAAAATTTTGGTTTTTGATTTTTCACTAACCCTCCTAAAATTTTCTTTCTAAATATTTTAAATAAACTGAATATTGTAGAATGCGTCAGATTCGTTGGATTTTCCGTATTAAATTATTATCACTCGGTGAATTTAATTTACGCTATAGTTTCGGGGGCGTTGCCCCCGAGCTCCCATCGCGGACCACGTTGCATCCCCGAACCCCTAAACCAGGGCGCTTCGCCCCTGGACCCAGACTCGTTGACCAATCAGCGAGACCCCCGTCATAGTTATTTGTCCAAAAACTATGCCGTAATCGCGTAAATAATTAAACAATGTACATTCCGTACTTCCCGTATTTGTTTTATATCATTTAGAAATTATTCATCTATAAACAATTTTAATTACGCCAAATGAACCAATAATTATAATTAAATCAGATCACCAACATAACCAATGCAACATATATTAAAAAGTACGTGTTGCTAATACGTCCATTAAATGCAACACTTAAGGAATAATGTTGCTATATCTAGTGATACATGCAACAATTATGTACAAGTGTTGCAAATTAAAATATAATGCAACATTTCTTTTCTAAGTGTTGCTTAGTTAATATCTTTACTATAAATTGCAACAAAAAAATTATGTGTTGCACGCAAAATGTTGCAACAGAGTTGTTTTGTAGTAGTGTCTATAGCATAATCGTACTCTTCTTCTCAACCATTTATCTACATTTCTTACAATGTCCCTCACAAAATAATAAAAAAGGTTAACAATCATCGGGAATGAGGAAATACCTAATAATATCACAATGCAATGTCAACCATCCAACTCAATTTATACTATCAACCCGATCCGACCCGACCTTATTTAATCTTATACACGAATAGAACTATATAAATCATGGCACGATCACAATAACGATGGTTAAATAACATGTTCTTGGGCCAAACCCTGTTTTGCTGCTTCAGCTGACGTGGCCAGCTTTAGTTGAAAATTTAAATTTAACGAACTAAAATTAACGTCAAATCAAAATAATAACTAAACTATAATTGTGACTTCACAATCAATAATTTATTTTATTATTATTCTAAATGTTATGATATTATATTAAAAAGATTAATAAAATTGAATCACGGTTAAGACATACAAAAATCGAATAAAAATTTTACGCTCATAAAACATATAAGCATCATTAGAATCCCGCCAAAATTAAAAATTTTCAAAACTAGATGAGCCCATAATACACAGCAAGTACCATGAGAAAAATTCAGCCCACAACTCATATAACGATTTGTCTCTAAAATAACAAAAACCTAATTTTAAACAAAACCCTAAACCCTATTAATACCACTACATAATATGTTTCATTCACTTCTCTGTAAACTAAATATTATTAAAAACCACTCTATAATCCCATGGCAGAAAATCATGGCCAACCAGTATCAAAGAACCCTAAAAGAAAAAGCAATGAACGTGATAAAGGTTTGTTTATCTATTGTATAGTTGTGATTGAATTTCAATTGTAGTTCCTTTTATTCCTTTTCTGATTTACTTTTTACATCTTTCAGGAAATACAGTATTTGCCCTAAGTGATATAACAAACACACATCGGCAGAGAACAGATCATTTACCGTCACAAAACAGTACACAACAACTTTATCGTCCTACATCAGGTATTGATTTTAAGTATTTTACATAATAAATGCAATTTCAGTTTATTGTGGTTGCTACATAGTAAAGTAGTTTGTTATTTTCGATTAAAAATGGACTTTTGTCAATACTTTGTACTGGGTTATCATCTACGAAAAGTAATTCAAAAATTTCCGCTAAAAATACACAGAATGCAAAGTAAAAAACACTAGAAATCATCAAAAACACAGTAAGGCATTTTATAAATGATCTACTAAGACTCCATAGAATTTGATCAATGCTTTTTACAAATTCAAAAGTACTCCTCATACCTGTCATCTTCTCCATCTTTTCAGCCAATGGTTCAGCACTTTCTTCAACAAATTCCTGGACCGTAGTCTTCTTCTTCTTTTTCTTATTTGTTGGGTCAAACGGAGCAAGTTGATGTAATCATCACAGTATAACAATATATCAACAAACATCCAAATGATACCCATTTAAACTATAATATAAATTAGTCATTTTTATTTCTATATTCGTTAAGAAAGGGACTTTATTCTTAGAGTCAGTAAGGCATTTTATAAAGAAGAAGTAGAAGAAAGCCCTGCCATAGTTCTTTGCTTACGTATAGGAATCTGCGCATGCACGAGTGTAGTGTCCTTATAATATGTTTTCAGTATAAAGCACTTTTTCTCTAAGACTAAAGTCCCATATAAATTATCTACTAAGACTCCATAGTATTTGATCAATCCTTTTTACTTATAGATACTAAAGTCCCATATTAGTCCATCCTTAGCTACTCCTTCACATATCTACCCTATATAAGGAAGAAACCAGCAAGAGAGTGCTCATAGCGACAAAATAAATGAATTTCTTCTTCTTCTATATGATCTCTCATCTTAAGAAAGTAGTTAATTCATGCAAACAACACTATAGAATAACCAAGAGAATTGAGAACGTATCTCTAAGACAGCAGGTGCACATTAAGCCGCATCTGGATAAGGGTAAGCAACTGTTTAATCAATCAACTGCAATAAGACGAAATCTTCAGAACTTTAAACATACTAAAAGTACAAATGATTCGAAACTTTCTATGAATTAGATTCACATATGCAAGTTTTACTAATTTACTATCAATCCATGTTAAAGTCCTAAACCTTATACGAGGACTCATATATAAGAAATGTGTTCCACACAGTGTTGCTTCAGGACTCCTATATTTTCTGAATGTGTCTCATGTCTAGATCTACAAGTAAACTACGAAACATATGATCTCTAAGACAGGGTAAAATAAATGAATTTCTTCTTCTTCTATATGATCTCTCATCTTAAGAAAGTAGTTAATTTATGCAAAAAACACTATAGAATAACCAAGAGAATTAAGAACGTATCTCTAAGACAGGAGGTGCACATTAAGCCGCATCTGGATAAGGGTAAGCAACTGTTTAATCAATCAACTGCAGTAAGACGAAATCTTCAGAACTTTAAACATACTGTAATTACTTTAAACATACTGTAATTTGTGAAAAGCCATATTGAACAGATGCCGTTATAATTGACCCGTCTTTAGACAAAAATAAGACTCCTGGGCATAATTAATACAATAATACACTAAAGTTACAGTCTTTTTCATCTGGGTAGTCTTAGTTCTCGCTACCGTATTAAAACATACTCCTTCCGTCTCAATCATTATTTACATTTTAAAATCTTATTTAATCGATGGTAAACAAATGATTAAGGGAGTAAAAACCTGTAATTACTAATTAATAAACAAATATATCAATGACTTATACATTAATCTTAAGAAAGTAGTTAATTTATGCAAAAAACACTATAGAATAACCAAGAGAATTAAGAACGTATCTCTAAGACAGGAGGTGCACATTAAGCCGCATCTGGATAAGGGTAAGCAACTGTTTAATCAATCAACTGCAGTAAGACGAAATCTTCAGAACTTTAAACATACTGTAATTACTTTAAACATACTGTAATTTGTGAAAAGCCATATTGAACAAACCACATACAAACATCAAATAAATCAACAAAAAAACGTGAAAAAATGAACAAGATGAATGTTAAATATTGAAATTAAAGAAAAAAATACCAGAAAATTAAAACTCATACGAGATCTACCAAAACCCAGAAAATATCAACATATACACATGCATACAAATTTACAAAATCTAAAAAATCATCAAAAATTAAAAAATTACCAAACAACATGCAAGATCCCCAAATTTTTAGCCAAAAATCAAACACAATGCAAAGAAAATAAACAATAAAAAATATTCAGAATAAACCACATACAAACATCAAATAAATCAACAAAAAAACGTGAAAAAATGAACAAGATGAATGTTAAATATTGAAATTAAAGAAAAAAATACCAGAAAATTAAAACTCAGACGAGATCTACCAAAACCGAGAAAATATCAACATATACACATGCATACAAATTTACAAAAACTAAAAAATCATCAAAAACTAAAAAAATTACAAAACAAAATGCAAGATCCCCAAATTTTTAGCCAAAAATCAAACACAATGCAAAGAAAATAAACAATAAAAAATATTCAGAATAAACCACATACAAACATCAAATAAATCAACAAAAAAACGTGAAAAAATGAACAAGATGAATGTTAAATATTGAAATTAAAGAAAAAAATACCAGAAAATTAAAACTCATACGAGATCTACCAAAACCCAGAAAATATCAACATATACACATGCATACAAATTTACAAAATCTAAAAAATCATCAAAAATTAAAAAATTACCAAACAACATGCAAGATCCCCAAATTTTTAGCCAAAAATCAAACACAATTCAAAGAAAATAAACAATAAAAAATATTCAGAATAAACCACATACAAACATCAAATAAATCAACAAAACAACGTGAAAAAATGAACAAGATGAATAAATCTGATAAATAATGAATCGAAAATGAGAAGAAGTAAAGGTTTTTTGATTTATTGAAAGGTGAAACGGTTGATAATTGAAGATGAGGTATATGAATAGTTATTAGATAATTGAAGAAGTAAAGGTTTTTTGATTTATTAGGTGATATGAATTACTCAGTGAAATGAATTAGGTAGTGATAATGTGTCGGTGGGGTGTGTCGGTGGGGTGTGTCGGTGGGATTATGGGTTGTAGAAATACGGTCCAGACTGTGTATGTGATAATGTGCTTGATGGGAACTTGGGCCCTTTGGGCTTTAGAGTCCAAATTACAATAAATGTATACATGATATGTGATAATGTGTCGGTGGGTGAACTTGGGCCTTTTGGGCTTCGGATGTCGAAATTACACCAAATGAATACGTAGTTGCTATTACCGAAATCAACTCATATATATTCATTACTTTATAATATATTGGTTGGGCAGCCTATTTTATTAAAAAATAAAAAAAATTGTTTGTTAGGACGTTATAAGTTGTTGGTCATTTAAGGACGATCAATAGTTTATTATTTTTTAAAATTGTCGTATTTACACATTAATTATTAAATGATTTGTTACATTCGATTTTTATATTATTCCCAGTTTTGTAATATATAAAACGAGAATTTTTTTTATTTTTTTTATGTTAAATATCTTAAATTATCTCTTTACTTTTTAGTTAAATTTTCAGTTTTTTAGTATATAAATTTATATGTTATAAATGACTTAATTTAAATATCTTAAATAACTTACATTGTTAGTTTTATAATATATAAAACTTAATTCAATATCAACATCAACATGTACGTGGATTCGGCTTACTTAAATAACCTAATTATTTTCCTCATGTTCATACCGTTTTACTCCTCACGGTTTTATGTTGCAGTGATTGATTTTTCGCAACCCTTACAACCATGTCCAGACATTCAACTGCCAGCATCATCTCCACCTACTAATGGTAAAACAACATTGCATCCATCTCAAAATGATATGTCTCTCAAATTAATTTCTTTTGGTTTGATAAAAAAAAATGATGTATACACGTGAAAAGAACAGGTTGTAAAAGACTTAACCATGTCACATTCTTACTTATATTTGTCTACACCTTAATTGATGTCTCAATGTTCTATTTTACGCAAGTATTTCAAACACCTAATGTGATTCGAAGACAAATATCAATTCCACAAAATAAGGGTAAAGCACCTTTGTATCAACATCAATCTGGTAGGTGGCTTTGGTTTATTTAATTAGCTTAATTACTTTCTTCATAAACTACTTTTTTATTCCACACGATTTTATGTTGCAGTGATTGACTTTTCGCAACCTTTTCAACCATGTCCAGACATTCAAATGCCAGCATCATCTCCACCTACTAATGGTAAAACAACATTGTATCCATCTCAAAATGATATGTCTCTCAGATTAATTTTTTTGGGTTTGATAAAAAAAAAAGATGTATACACGTGAAAAGAACAGATTGTAAAAGACTTAATCATGTCACATTCTTACTTATATTAGTCTGCACCTTAATTGATGTCTTATTGCTCTATTTTACGCAAGTATTTCAAACACCTAATGTGATTCGAAGACAAACATCAATTCCACAAAATAAGGGTAAAGCACCTTTGTATCAACATCAATCTGGTAGGTGGCTTTGGTTTATTTAATTAGCTTAATTATTTTCTTCATAAACTACTTTTTTATTCCACACGATTTTATGTTGCAGTGATTGATTTTTCGCAACCTTTTCAACCAACTCCATATACTCAAGTGTCATCATCATTCCGACCTACAACTGGTAAAACAACGTTATATCCATCCCAGAGTGGTATGTGCCTCAAACAAATTATTTGGTGTGATAAAATATTACTATGTATACATGCGAAAAAAACAACTTGCAAAATACTTCATTATCTGACATTTTTACTTATTTATTCGTACACCTAAATTGATCTTTAATCGTTAGATTTTATGCAAGTAATTCAAACACCTACAGATATTCAAAGGAAAACATTGACTCAAAAAGATAAGGGTAAAGCACCGTTTTATCAACATCAATCTGGTACGTTGCTTCTATTTATTTAACCTGCTTCATTATTTCCTCCTATACATACTGTTATAGTCTACACGATTTTCTGAAGCAGTGATTGATTTTTCTCAAGCTTTTCAACCAAATCCACACATTCAACTGTCATCATCATCCCGACCTACTACTGGTAAACCAACATTATTTATATCTGATTTATATTATTCTTGCTTTCAAACCACGCCCAAATATTGATGTTATGTTACACATTAACTAATTAAATATTGATCTCCAACTATTTTTACTCCAGCTTTACAACCACCTCCAAATATACATATTAAATCACCAGTTCAACCCAACAAGGGTAAATCAGCATTGTATCAACATCATTCTGGTACGTTTGTCAATTCAATGATTTGTTTTAATCTTGGAAAACAAATTTTCACATTAATGTTTTTATGTTATATATGCGAGATTCAATATTTATTTTATAGTCAAATGATGTCAAAGTAATTGAGTGTACACAATCTCTTGAATCTGTTCCAGATCAGGCGAAAAGCAAACTGATGGCAGCCTCTATAAGCAATTATTGGAATGGTTATTTTCCTCTCCCCTTTTTAACAAAAAATCGACGTACAACTATTGTACTAATTATTTATAATCAAGCTATTTATGATGGAAATATATTATAGATTTTCAGTTGGAAAAAGGTGTAAACGAGTACCTCACTGCACAAACATCTAGGAAACAGCGGAAAGATAAATTGTCCATGAAAAGATCTAATGGAAGTGTCCAAGTTGTCACGGAATAGTATAGTGCCTTAACCCAAATGCAGGAGGCATCTAAGTTAGCAAGGCGTAAGAGGAAGCTTATGGTATCTCATAGTAGGATTGAGAAAAAGCAATCCAGCTCAACACCCACCACTCCATTCAGCACGATCACGCTTGGTAATTTGGTCAAAACATGTTTTATTTTTTATTTACATTAAATAAAAAACTCAGTACATAATTAATATGTGTACGTTTTTTTAGATGACTAAACACCATCTATCATGTATACTACTAAAAATTAAAAATTTATTTCCTTTGTGTGCAGATAATAGTGGACAACAGCTTATGGAAAGTGAAAGAGAAACAACCGAGACCAATTCACTACAACGGAATATTCAAAGACGAAATATGATCCGAGAAATAGCAAGGGATCTTTCATCAGCCTATGAAACATACGAATCAAATAATCGTATAACAATTGTTGATGATAACAATCAAGGTAATATAATTGATGTTTATCAATTAAAACTGCCATTCCCTACTATTTTTATATTATTATAAACTTTTCTATTTCTTAACAGAATTTGAAGGTTACGATGATATCGGAGACCCTATTTACAATTGCACAAAGTGTGGTGCTCAGATGTGGTACGGTGAAAGGAATCGCATGGATAGCAAGCCCGTTGTGCCCTCTTTTAGTATGTGTTGCAAAGATGGAATAGTAGAGCTTCCCTTCATCAAAAAACCTCCTAAATTGCTTTGTGATCTTCTGATGCGTAAGCATCCCAAGAGTAAACATTTCATTGAAAATATTCGTCAATACAATAACATGTTCACGTTTACATCTATGGGTGGCAAAATTGATCACTCGGTGAACCGAGGAAGGGGTCCCTATACATTCAGAATTGGTGGGGAAAATACACATCTAATTGGAAGCTTATTACCTAATAATGACGCACCACCAAAATTTTGTCAACTTTATATTTACGACACAGAGGAGGAGTTGAAGCACAGAAAGAATGCGTTAAGGTTTGACCTTATTTTTTCAATGAAGTTTTATAAATTTCAGCTAATTATTTTTCATTTTAAAATATTAACCTGTAACAATTGATTATGCAGTTCTGCTAGCAGTATTCAATTTGATGATGGTCTAATGACGGATTTGAAACAAATGCTTGATCGTCACAATGTTTTGGTAAAATCGTTTAGAATGGCTAGAGATCGGCTGCACCAACGACCTGAAGGTGAGGTCAGGTTACGGCTCATTAGTGCACGTCATACCGATGGGAGAACATATAATTTACCCACCGTCTCAGAGGTGGCTGCCCTAATTGTGGGAGATATGGAGAACACAGTTGATAGTAGGGACATTGTGGTCGAGGAACGATCTGGTAGACTACAACGTATATCAGAGCTACATGCTTCTTATTTAGCCTTGCAGTACCCTATTCTCTTTCCACGCGGAGAGGACGGTCATAGACTAGGGATTCCTCATAGTAAACCTACCCAAACATCCACAAGTAACAATGAAAACGCTCGGGATAAGTTAACCTTGAGGGAGTGGTTTGCTTTTCGAATTCAAGACAGATCACTAGACAAGGAATATCCAACTATTTTGATGGCAGGTTAATTACTTGATCCCTAATTTAATTTTTAATACAAATACAAAATTTTCATTTAATGGCAGGAAAACTATTTATTGTAATAACATTTATTTAATTTTCTATTTGAGTATATTACTTCTGTAAAAAAAAAAATGGTCCTAAATTTATCTAATTTTCAGGTAAAGCATTTCAACAATTCATTGCTGATGGTTGCACCATGATAGAGTCTGATCGTCTGAAGTATATCCGTTTCAACCAACCAAAGTTGCGCTCCGAAAATTTCAAGAATCTAGCAAATGCTGCCGCATTAGGACAAACCGACCCGTCAACCGCTGGTGTTCGTTTCATTGTCCCTTCGTCTTTCGTTGGTGGTAAGGGTTACATGCGAGAAACATATCAAGATACAATGACCATTTGCAGGTGGTGTGGGTATCCTGATCTGTTTATTACCTTCACATGCAACCCAAAATGGCCTGAAATATCTAGGTTTGTTCAAAAAAGAGGACTACGGCCGGAGGACAGACCTGATATAGTCAGTCGAGTATTTAAGTTGAAACTATATGAGCTCATGAGAGACTTCAGAGAACTGCATATTTTTGGACGGACAAGGGCAGGTGAATTTATCATCCCCGTTATTATACGTTTGAAACCATCATCTATAATCTATAATCATTTTTATGATGCGATTAATTAACTCTATGTAATACTGACTTCTGTTTTCTTACGTTCTTTTTTTCAGTTGTTTATACTATTGAATTCCAGAAACGTGGGCTTCCTCATGCTCATATTTTGTTATTTTTACAAAGGGATGACAAGTTCCCTGAAGCCGTCGATGTTGACCGTATTATAAGTGCAGAAATTCCAGACCCCCTTGAAAACCCGGCACTTTATGCGGCAGTGAAAGATTGTATGATTCATGGTCCATGTGGAGAACTTAACCCAGATTCACCGTGCATGATTGATGGTATTTGCTCCAGAAAATTTCCAAAGAAGTTTAATGAGAGAACTGCTGTAGATGGTGACGGTTATCCAGTTTATATGAGAAGGGACAATGGAAGAACAATTGATAAAAATGGTAAACGAATTCACAACGGATATGTTGTTCCATACAATGCAGATCTGTTGTTGAAATATCGTGCTCACATAAATGTCGAATGGTGCAATCAAGCGAGATCGATCAAGTACTTATTCAAGTACTTTAATAAAGGATATGACCGTGTCACTGTTAGTGCAACTCGCACCAACCATGGTACTAAATTATATCTAATTAACTTCTGCTTGATATTTTCTCACTTAATATTTTTCGAAATTATATCACATATTTTCTTATTTTTATCTTTATCTATTTGAATAGGTAGTCAAGACCCAAATCAGGTTGATCAAATCCAACAATACTACGACTGCCGTTACATTTCACCGTGTGAAGCTGTTTGGAGAATCTTTGCATTTCCTATTCACTATAGGACCCCCCCTGTTTTAAGGTTAGATTATCACCTACCTAATGAGCAAAATGTTATTTTCCATGACGAAGATCCAATCGACGAAGTGGTTGAGAGGTCTTCCGGTGGTAGAACAAAATTCACCGCTTGGTTGGAGTATAATACTTTAAAATCTGATGGTAGAGATCTAACGTATTGGGAGTTTCCTCAAAAATATGTATGGAAACAAAGAGAAAGGGTATGGACTCCTAGGCATAAAGGATTTACTCTTGGCCGAATATATCACATGTCTCCAAATGGTGGTGAGAGGTACTATTTGAGAACCCTACTCAACTTTGTTAAAGGCCCTAAATCATATGAGGACATTCGTACTGTAAATGGTGTCACTAACCCCACTTTCAAAGAGGCCTGCTACGCTCTAGGCTTACTTGGTGATGATAAAGAGTATATTGATGCCATTAAAGAAGCAAGTTTCTGGGGGACTGGGTTTTATCTTAGGAACCTTTTCGCAACTCTTTTGCTCACAAATAGCTTAGTGAAGCCTGAGTTGGTGTGGGAGGAGACGTGGAAGTTATTGTCAGATGATATCTTATACAGAAGACGAAATGAACTCCGTAACCCAGGTAACATATCAATCTTTTTTTGTTTTTATACACTTTTATTAAACTCATCTTAACAGCATTCTCATTTATATATTGACATTTGTTCACTTTTCGTGAACACAGATCTCCAACTCACAGAAGAGCAACTGCAACAGTACGCACTATCCGAGATTGAATCATGGTTGCAAAGAAATGGCAGTTCCTTGCGTAAGTTCGACAACATGCCATATGTAACACCACAAGAGTATGAGAGGAGAGTTGTCCCACATCGGTAAAATGTGAGGTTTGTGATATGTTTATAATAACTTCCACCCACCACTTAGTAACAAGGCCTTGTGCTTTTGGGCTTAAGTGAGGACAAATGATGGGCCCAAAGGCTTACCTCCCATCTTATTGGGGTGTGTTATGACCGTGGTGGGTCGGGTTGTTACAAATGGTATCAGAGCGACCCTGCGACCGTGTGGTGAGCCTGAGGTCGGGAGTACCCGGGTCACACACCTAGCGGGGGAGGATTCTGGCCCTGGTTGTCGTCAAGGTTGAGGCACAACGAGGACGTTGTGTCCTTTAAGTGGGGGAGTTTGTAACACCACAAGAGTATGAGAGGAGAGTTGTCCCACATCGGTAAAATGTGAGGTTTGTGATATGTTTATAATAACTTCCACCCACCACTTAGTAACAAGGCCTTGTGCTTTTGGGCTTAAGTGAGGACAAATGATGGGCCCAAAGGCTTACCTCCCATCTTATTGGGGTGTGTTATGACCGTGGTGGGTCGGGTTGTTACACCATATCCAGACGTTGACATTCTTGCTACGTGCTCGAATAGGCTCTTGGCAGATGAGTTATCTTACGATAGGGATGACTTGAATAGACAACATGAAGTCTTCATTTCTTCAATGACCGACGAACAAAAATCAATTTACAGAAAAATCATGAGCTCGGTGAATTGTGATCAAGGGGGTGTTTACTTCGTTTATGGGTATGGTGGAACCGGTAAGACCTTCCTATGGAAAACCTTATGTGCTGGACTAAGGTCCAAAGGTGAGATCGTTATAGCGGTTGCTTCAAGTGGCATTGCAGCTATCCTTCTTCCAGGAGGGCGGACAGCCCACGCACGACTAAGCATACCTATCAATGTCGATGAAAATTCAACATGTCATGGAATACGACCAGGAACCGATTTGGCTGGTCTGCTAAAAAGAGCAAAACTGATAATATGGGACGAGGCACCTATGGTCAATCGTTATTGTTTTGAAGCTCTTGATAGAAGCATGAGAGATATTATGAGAACTTCACCGGAAGGAGACCCAGAAAAACCATTCGGTGGGAAGGTTGTGGTGTTTGGCGGTGATTTCCGACAAGTCTTGCCTGTTATACCTAAAGGAAGCAGGCAAGATATTGTAGGTGCTGCTATTTGTTTCTCACCTTTATGGAGATATTGTAAGGTTAGATCCTATTTTTAAAAAATCTCCCGAGAATTATCTAAATTTCATATGTAATACTTACTTTTAAATAGTTGTACATTTCTGACCGTTTCAGATATACTTTAAATTTCAGGTTTTGAAGCTCACGAAAAATATGAGACTTCAGGTAGGAAGTGCACAGTCAAATGTTGATGAAATACGAGAATTTTCAAAGTGGATTCTCGAAGTTGGGGATGGCTTAGCAGGTGGGTCAAATGATGAAGTAGCTAGCATCGAGTTACCAGAAGATATACTTATTCATCCTGGTGTAGATCCAATATCAACTATTGTAGATAGCACTTATCCATCTTTGAAAGATCACTTAGGTGACCCTCTGTATTTCACTGAAAGAGCTGTACTAGCACCTACTCACGATGTGGTCGAGGAGGTAAACGACTATGTCTTGGATCAAATTCAAAAGGAAGAAAAAATTTACTTAAGCTCTGATGAAATAAGCAAGGAAGAGACTAATTGCGGGGTCAGAGAACTTTACTCTACAGAGTTTCTTAACTCTATCAGATGTTCCGGTTTACCTAACCACAGCTTAAGACTGAAAGTTGGAGCTATAGTGATGCTTTTAAGAAACATTGACCAAGCAAATGGTTTGTGCAATGGCACCCGAATGGAGGTAAGGCAACTAGAAAATCGCGTGATTAGTGCAACAGTTATTTCTGGCAGTCATATCGGAAGCAATGTCTATATTCCCCGCATCACCTTGACTCCTTCCGATCAAACCAGGTTCCCAATTAAGTTTGAAAGAAGACAGTTTCCTTTAGCAGTTTGTTTCGCTATGACTATCAACAAAAGTCAAGGTCAGTCTCTATCCCGTGTTGGACTTTATCTTCCAAGGCCGGTCTTTACCCATGGCCAACTGTACGTTGCTATATCTAGGGTCACGAGTAAGAAAGGTCTAAAAGTGCTACTTCTTGATGAAGAAGGAGAGATGACTAATACAACAACAAATGTTGTTTACAAGGAGGTTTTCGAGAAACTGTAATTGTCGTGTTTGGTTATCGAATTTTAATACATCCATTTAATTTATATTTGTTATTTAATATTTTTTTAGTCGTCTATTGTTTTTTCTTATATACCTTATTTATTAATTTTATCATAAGTAATCCAAATATTATCATCATTACTAATAGCTATTCGAAGATTAGTGCACCAGAAAATTCATCTTTTCACCTAATATATCTTATATTCAAACATCCCGTTAAAAAATAATTCGTCCGAATAAACAGAATTGCTATATATTCAAATAAATATACCGACGGCGTCTTTAAAAATAAGTGTACACAACCCCGTGATTTTTCACGGGTGTTACACTAGTATTATACTAATGAGATATGTCGATATCTCGACAATATCTCAACATCAAGAAATTGTGTAGTTCTAACTTCATTTTACATCCTACCAATGGAGTTATTTTTATTTGTGGTGAAAATTAACTTATGATATTTCATAACCATCTCGTTTTAGAATTATTTCAATTGGTTATGCAATGTTATAAGCTTGTACGGATCAGAGTAACACATCAAAAGTGAGTATCTGCACTAATGTTGTTACTGGTTACTTATATACATCTATTTTACAATAGCACTAGTGTAATTTTGCACGGGTGGATTCAAAGCTCTAATTAATTAGCTTAGAATCCATGTCAAATTATACGAGCATGTATAAAAGTATATAAATAATCATTTGAATTTTATAATTATAATATCTTTCAATATTATAATATGAATATATATCATTTTTCACTTACAAATTAAAGCGTAGTATTGAATTGAGGCTACAACATTTATAATACTCCTGAGATTAGATCAAACTATATATAATTGGTATAATCATCGGTGAAGACTTTTTTATACTCGTGTCTCATTTCTTCTATCAAGTATTCATAAATCAATGTGCTTATGATCATATCTTATTTCATATCCATGATAACTTCAAATGTATACGCATTACACTCGTCCTATAAATTTTAAAAAGTATCAATTAAAAAATATCATAAATTACTAAATCATGTGAACTTCATACATATATGGTGTGTAGAGACGGTTATAGCCCTGTCCCACCATGCATCACTCGTGGAATATTTGTACCTGTACTCCTCCGTGAATGCTCCACCCGTACCCACCCCAACAGGGTCGGGTGTAGTAAGGCACCAATTGTACCCGTCAACTAACAACTTTATTCCTTACAAATAATCACGGTATATATGATTCAAATAATTATAATTAAAAATTACACAAGTATTGTAATGCTTAAGATCAGGTATACACCTGATCTATACGAATTATTTTCTTCACATGTTTTTAACACTGCACAACAATCTCCGTGTAATTTTTAAAAACTTATAGCAGAATGTGGACTATATGAAGTTAAATTATTAAGGACATGGTAGGGTGGATCGACATATGAAAGAATTTTTTTTTATAATTTTAAAAATATATAAATAATTATTAATTTTTTTTTCTAATTATGTTCATTTATTTTGATAGTAAGCCTTGCTAATTATATTTTGCTAACTTGATCTGTTATTGTAAAAATGCTTGCTTACACCTTTTGCCTAATAAAACTTTACTTAAAGACTAAAACTTGTTACTACCCATATTATTGGTAAGGGTATATAGATTTGTAATATACGATTTTACACTAAATTATCTAAACATTTTTACCTAACATCGAACATAATTATGTTGAAAACTACCTATTAATAATTGGTTAATTGTACGAACCCTCGTCAAAAAGATTCCCCACAAACTATAAATATTGTAATTTTATATAATAATATTTACTTAAATAATATAAAATAGTAGAATTTATAATATTTAGTTGTACAACCATTTTATCATAAGGAATACTTATTGTTATTGTAAGACTTACTGTAATTGTAAAAGTTAAAAAACATGTTAGTTATGCCTTTTGAGTTATTGTTATTGTTTACATACTGGAACAATTCATGTGGTTAATATTAATTGTATGTCATATATGAGAAACTGTTAGGATGTGTTTGGTTCAAGCATAAAAAGTATAAGGTATGGGTTTGGAATGAGCCAAAACCCATACCATGTGTTTGTTTAGCAAATTTGAGGATTTCATACCCATACTTCAAATCCATAATGTATGAGTTTCTCATACCCAAGGAGGAGGGTGAGTATGAGATTGATACACGTGGGTATCAAACTATAATAAACAAAAATGCGAAAAATAAATATTAAGACATATTATAAACAAAACACTAGTTTCGTGACCCGTGACATTCACGGGTTTATATGTTTTAGTATTGTTATTTTATTGTATCGTTAGATTTGTCCGAATAATTAGTTTATCCATTTAAAAATATATAATTTTGACTTTTGAAATACTTAAAAGTTATTTAATTAATGCATAATGTTTGATTATTATTTTTTTTAGATTGATAAATTATGTAGTGTAAAGAGTCTAAAACATACTTTTTAATTAAATTATAGGGCTTTTTATCTCAATATTTAATTTCTTATAAATCACAGTTTTTAATAGTAGCATAGTTATGAAATTTAATAAATGATAGTGTTAATATATAATCCATATCATCAATTTGTCAAAAATCCTAAATTTTAATTTTGCAAAAATGATAAATTAAGTTAAATAGCAACCTACTAGGCTACTACAAATGGTGAGGGAAATCAAAAAGTCATGCTATTAAATAAAAGAAATAAAAGTTAAATAAATATGTAGTTAATAACCAAATTTAGGAAAGAAAATAAATAGTTTATATTAATTTATTTTGTGTTCGCAACTAACATTTTTTTTATTTTTATTTTTTATTTATAAGCATGTGACATGTGATTTTAGATATGACTTTTTAATAACACATGACATAATAAGATACTTATTATTGTCTTTTTAACATCGATGCTCAAAAGTGATGAACCTTGATTGATGTTTATGTCCATCTTAAATTTGATAATAATAATAATAGAAAAAATGTTCAAAAGTCATAAAACGTATCTTCAATTGTTTATATTTTTTGATAGAAGCAAAATTTGTAAGCAATAATTTTTTCCTATTCATATCGTCAATAGAATTGTATGTGCCACTAATTAATATATCTTATCTATCTATTCAAATCAAGTTGAGTGTGTTAAGATTTTAAATATTATAGATAATTGAATTAAATTAATTTATAGATAAATGAATTAAACTAATGAAATGTAATAATAAATTGATAATCCATCACATAAATTCGTCATGTCACATTAAAAATATGCTACGTCATATCTAAATATCCAAGTCACATTAAAATTATGCCACCTCACATTAAAATTTATAGATTGTTGATTGTTGACATTGATGATTGTTGACGTGGATTTTGGAGGGTGCAAGGTGGCTTTTTGGTAATCCTATGTGGCTTTTATTTCTTGCTGACGTGGCTTTTACTTGGCATTTTAGATTAGCCTTTTAATAATGTTTTATAGATTTTATATAATTATTTGATAAAATCTTTATTTTCCTGATTTTATATGTTTAGATTATTATTTAAAGTATTGGATTTTACATATTTCAACCCTAACTTAGTTTTAAACTCATATCATTTACAATTGAAACAAGCGCAAGGTATAAGGTATGAAGTTCCAAACTCATACCACCCAGGTATGATGCCTGATTCCAAACCCATACTCATACACGAAACAAACGCCCCCTTAATGAGCTCTATTAGTTAACATAAGTACTTAAATAGTAGGTGTTACCTAATACCGTCTTAAATTAAGACCTTTCACAATCCACATTTTATTTATGTCTTATTTAAATCGGTTATGAGTGTCGGACTTAACTTAAGACGATTTTAACTACGAAATTGTGAAATTGAAAACTCGTTTACAAGATGTTTGTAATTTTCAAATATAAAAATAATTAATAAATCGTATATGAAACGATTTTACATTGTAAATTATGATAAAAACATATTATCAACAATTTCAGTACGTCTCTTATAAAATATTTTTATTGTATAAAAAATGGTTTTATGAGTCGAGGAACATTTGAATAATTGTAAAGATAATAAATGGCTTAAGGTTGGAAGTAACATAGTAACAAAAAAAATGATTGTAAAAGAAAATCGGAGTTGCTAAATTTCGCACACGATTTTGCTTAATCTCGCACACATTGTCATCTTATTTCGACTTTACCCCTCTTACTTTTTACACATAAATAAATAGGACAATAATTAAAAGTAATGAAATCCCAAAAAAACATATATGCTCCACTTCCCCACCATCACTTGCCCTACTGGCAGAAGCACTACCACCAGCTGCTCAAAATTAAAACGCACCACCATCAACCGACCCACCTTCAACGGGGGCGAGTGTCCCTACTAGTCCCCTCCGCCATCGCTCCATCGTTGTTAGGGAACAAGTTAGATACTAAATGTATTAGTTAAATTTGATTTGTTTTGTTTTTAGGGTTATGAGCAGTTATAATGTTATTGGCCGGTGAGAATTGACCAAAATGTCCCATTGGTTTTTCTTTTAGTAAATAATTAGTTTTACTCCCGTGCAAATTGTACGGGATGAAATATTCAACAATTTGATTAAATATATCAATTTTACATAATTATAATCTTGATTAGATTTAAACTTTGAGGGTATTTAATAATATCCATTGATTTTCAATTTTAAATTTAATGTAGGTTGTTTAATATAAATATGTATAAAATTAATTTGTACGTTGATGTATAGTTGGCAAAAATAACTCGATTAGAATGCTCTGATTCAGACCTGGACTGACCCCTAAACTGAGATCCCTAGTTTGACTCGTAACCCGATGACTCTAAAAAATTATATGTGCGGACTTGAATGCATAAGAATACTTGAAATGATCTTGGTTTTATATAGATAAGATCATAAGATTAGTAATAATAATTTTCGATAATTAATGAAAGTTGTGTTTATTTTTTAACCTAAAAATATTTTCGAACATCCTTTTATAAAGAAGTGAGTCTTTACTTATTTTATTTTGCCATTTTTCAAATTCAATATTTTTTTAAGAATTTTGCCCTCTTTTCACAATTTTAAAAATTTTATTCGATTTTACATAACTTAGCAATGACCTTAATAATGTTGCATTTAAATATTTGCAGAAAATTTTAAAACTTCCTTTTTTTAAGATTGACAATAAAGGGTATTTAGTGGTCATTGGATTAATGAATGGATAATTATTTTATATTGTCAACAAAAGTTATTGAATTTTTATAAGTTGTAATTTTTAATGTTTTGGATATCATTGATGCAAAAATTGTTGTATTGGAAGTGTAAATGGAACAAATTCTAGTGTGAATTTTTATATGAAGTTGAACTTATAAATGGAGTACTCATTTTCTTTAAAAAAATTGAGTTTTCATTGATTTGCAAATTTTGCAATGTTTAATGTTTTTTATCGTGATTTTTAACAACATATAAGAAAATGTTCCACTATAACATTTTTTTGTGAAATGTTATATATAATTATCTTAAAAAATTATATTGCATATAAAAATGGAAAAAACAATACTCGGTGAGCCAGTAAAGCAGAGGCTATATGAATGAATTGCAAAACTTGAAACAAACGCTACATTGCACTTTTGCACGTTTTCTTATTGATGGTCCCGCAATTGAAAAAATGAAATATATGATATTGATGACGTGGGTGAAGGAGGAGGGTTTAAATGTTTTTGTAATTATAAAGATAAAATGGACTGTATAAAGCCGCTTTAAACAAGACTAATAACGTATATTTTGACGCATAGTTTTGTGTATCAACATTTGGTTGAATAAAGTAATGAGAGTTTCTGGAGATAAATATTGTACGAATGTAGACGAGATACACTGATACACGCACTCAACAACAACCAATTGAACCAAATAATACAGTATGTCACTCTGTCATTCTCGATCTCGTATTGATTGAATAAAATAATGAGAGGCAAAGTTGTATAAATAGCAACCAAAAGATGGTGTGTAGCTATCTCATTATCACTACAAATAATCATTTAAACAAACAAGAAAACATAAGTAAATAAAAGATGAGGGTTATAGGGAAGTTTGAAGTGGAGGTCGACATCGCCGCGTGTGGCGGAGATGTCTTTCATGAAATATTCAGCACTAGACCTCACCATATCGCCACCATGTCACCCTCTAATATCCATGCTTGTGATGTTCATGAGGGTGATTTTGGTAAACCTGGCTCTATCATTTTCTGGGACTACACTCTCGGTATTATATTCTGTTTAACGTACTACACCATTTATTTACGTCTTTGCTCGATCATGCACATACTATAATTACAATCTCAATAAACAACGTAAATTCTCCCCCAATAATTATTCGTTTATTTGCTTTATTTAAAGCGTATATACGGTAGTTTAATTCCTGTTAAAACAAAATTTTATTTAGGGGTCGTTTGCTTTTGTACTTAGGAATGAATGAGATTGGATTGGAACGAGAAACTATGGTAGGATGGGGTTTTAACTCTATACCTTTTAAAAATATGTTTGGTTCATTAGAAAAATTAAATATAAAGGAATGGAGTGTGAATCCATGAGGAGGTGAGTTTGGGATTCCAGGGGTTAGGGTGGAATAAAAATCTGATGGATTCTAACTACATTCCAAAATGTCTCAACCAAACGCTAAAATGTGTGTAATTCATTTCATTTCATTCCAAACTACCCAACCAAACACCCCCTTAATAGCGTCTTTAATTGCGTCTTTAATTTTAGACCTCTTGCACCCGATTGAAATAATAGAGTGGAAATAAGGGTTTATGTGGTTTTTTTATCGTTTAATATGCAACTTGCATTTCGTAGAAAATGAGTACAATATGATTAATCCTTACGTAAAAGTCATGCTACCGACTCTCTTGCAAAGAAAATAAGAGTTAGTTCAAGTGGTAAAAGTTCTTTTACCCCAACTAAGAAATTGGGGGTTCGATTCTCACTCATGATTTAGTGCGCTTAGTTAAACAAAAAAAGAAAAAAAAAACAACTCTCGTGCCATTATTTTTCTTGCGAATTTAGCTATTTGCTCCAAGGTAAACTCTGAAAAAAATGCATTATGGAATTGATGTTGGCTATTATGCTTAGAGGTGTTCAGAATAAACCGAACTACAAAATCGCAAAATCATACACTTGTAAAGTTCGATTAATCAAACTGCTTTGACAAAACGGTTTGGTAAACTGATCCGTTAAATTTATCATGAATATGGTTCGGTTAAGGTTCGCAATTTTAGAAAAGTGGGTAATTGAACCAAACCGTTTCATAAAAAAGTAAGCAAAAGTTAAAATATTATAAAATAAAATGTTCTTTCGTTTAATTTTGTTAATGTTTCCAAATTTAAAAATTGTTAAATTGATTAATATTAAAATTTTACTAATTAACTTTATTGTTGACTATAATATATAATAAAAATTTAATTAAACTACTAATTAAAATTCACGAAAATTAAAGAGAAAATATATTTAGCACGTTTATAAGTTAACTGGTAACCGAACCGCAAATAACCGTTTAAAGTGGTTAACTGAACCGTTTATAACCGTTAGGAACGTTGCGATTTAAATTTGGTATTTTGTCAAACCAAACAGCATGCAAACTCAATTAAATATACGGTTTGATGAACCGAACCATGAATGAACACGTGGTAGTGTGGTACTTATTCTGACAAGTGGGGCTAAAATCACATATTTTGGCTTTTTGACCCTACCTAGAAAAATTGACTTCTGGTGTTTCGTACCCATAGTTGATAGTTGATGATACAACTAGTGTGATCATAATAGAGTTGTGCAGTTGCGGGTTTAGATCGGACTTGCGCTAGGTTGAAAGCAAAAAATATGTCTTATATGACTATAGCGGGTAGGTGGGCCAAAATAACGGGCCACTTCTCCTTGCCTCACCCGACCAACTGCTAAATGGGCAACATGTGGGCTGGCGTGCTCATATTTTTCTGTTAACTTCTGAAAAATTATTAATTAAGTAATTAACAACACGATAAACTTGCAAAGCCGATATTAAATTAAGTTCATACTTCTTAACATCAATACACAAAATAGAAAGACGAATAACATACTCATCTCAATATTAAGTTCCAAAATATAAACAAGGGTAAAAATAAGCAAAAATTAATTATATACTAATGCTTATATTACTTTAGCAGGCCAGATGGGTCAGCTCGTTTTACATTTCTCTTGTCCATGTCCGGCCCATTTATTAAAATGGGGCCGGGTT
The DNA here is from genome assembly GCA_029255685.2 of Silene conica. NCBI lineage: Eukaryota > Viridiplantae > Streptophyta > Magnoliopsida > Caryophyllales > Caryophyllaceae > Silene > Silene conica. The sequence goes on from CM055319.2 coordinate 9,227,312, forward strand.
AAACTCTAATCCATTTTTTTAGAAAAATGATGTACAAGTCCGATAAAAATTTAGGCCAGATGGGACGAGTTTTTGAACAGTACCGCCCAAGAACAGCTTTACCCCAAGAATATTTAACTTGAAATAGTCTTGTTATATTTTCTCATGTAATTGAAATATGATTTAACCGTGGTCCGTGAATATTACACTGATAAGAAGTGATAATACACTTGATTCATATATATATATACTTTTATTTTTCACATAGTTGTAATATGATTTAACCGTGAACCGCTTACATATGAAATCGATATGCAGACGGGAAAAAATGCGTGGCAAAGGAATTAATTGAAGAAATAGATGAAGAAAAGCAGTTGGTGAGATTTAAGATAATCGATGGAGATCTACTAAAAGAGTTTAAGAGCTTCACTCTGACAGTTCATGTGTTACCAAGGGGTGACCTAACTGGGGTTAAGTGGATTTCTGAATTTGAGAAGATTGATGAAACTATGCCTTATCCTACCAAGTTGATTGACTTCTGTATTGCTGTTACTAAGGATATTGAGACTCATCATCTTAATGAACAGGCCAAAACTGAGGCAAAGACTACTGACTAAATCAGCAAGTCATCCTTTATATATTCGCAATCTGCCGTGATCTGTCACAAGGGAACTTACGGTTATATATTGTGCAAGAAATGTGTGTGTATTGGTGTATTTGAATTCAATTTGAATAAATTGGTTTAGTATGCATGTAGATAGTGCTTTTATTTGGCTTCTAAGTTGTAATGCATGGTTTGGTAACTTTGGTTAATGGTATAAACAATAAGTTTTTATTATTAATTATACCACCTTTTCTAATGCCAATTAATCATGTTACAATAAATTTTCTAAAAGACCATCCTCTTATAAACTTGTTGATGCAATAGGTCTCCAAAGCTAAGAAACGGTCTTAAAATAAATTTATTAAAAGGCTAGCTAGCAGTAGCGGACCCAGAAATTTAGTTTTAAGGGGTACCAAAAAAATTTTGAGGTGTTATCTAAGCACTAAGTAAAAGAATGAAAAATATATTGGTCATAGACATATTTTTTTACTAAAATAATTTAAATTTTAAGTACATGTAAAAATAATATCTATATGTTATTAGCAGAATTCGAACCTTGTATCCGTGGATAAAATTATATACTCCTAACAACTATACCATAATAACTTATATTGTAAGTACTATATTATAATTAATAATTTATTTATGAAATTTCGCACATGTCCTCTCATAAGAATATTAACAATAGTTGGGTCTCAACCATCACCTTAAACTTTTGGTTGAGATGGTTCATCTATTATCTCAACTCCATTTGATCCGCCAATGGAAAAAGTCGATGATAGGATCGAGCCATCCAGGTCCCGCCAAGCACTCAAGGATATCACCATGTGAAACAGGGATGGTTTGCTTTCGTAATTGCTCCTATTTTTTGTGCCTTAAATGGATCCTTTAGACGTAACGGATTAATTTTGTGGGACTTTGAGAATGGTAGGCCTGCCGCGACCTCCAACTGATTGTATTATACTAGAATCTTGTGGAAATTTGATAGCGATAGATCGAGTTCAAGAAATGGGGTTCTGCAAGAACATGATCCAACCTGGCGACGTACTTAGTGAGAATAACAAGTTACAAACTGGACCTACAACTTCATAATGAATAACAACCTCTTCAATGGGAGCAAGTACAACGTATCAATGCTTAATGGTGACATCAAAGTAATGGCTGGGAGCAAGCTAAGTATCGTACCGTGACGCTCACTTTTAAAAGGTGGCCTACTAACAGCGTTGTTGATGCCGTGTTCAAGTTTGCTTTAAAAAACTCAAGTTCTAACCATGATGCTTTTATTTGGAGCTCTGTTTCGCATTTTGTAATGGTCTTGTATAACTTTGACTTAATCTTTTGTAATACACATTTCCCCGATCCCCCTCCCTAGTTGCTTGATAATGTTGGATAAATTGCAGATTATTAATTATTTCCTATTTCTAATAGAAAAATTGTAAATAATTAATTAATTTTCATTTCTAATAGGAAAATGACATTCCTATTTCTAATAAAAAAAAATTGTAAATAATTAATTATCTCTTAATTTTAGTAGAAAAATTGAAAATAAATCATTATTTATTAATAGTAATATTTTGTAAAAGTTGGAGACTACCACGCGCTCAGAAAAAACCTTTTTTAATTATATATATTGATTGATTGTCAAACACAACATTTTGGCAAGAGTTTGACCATTTGCAATATTGATTGATTGTCAAACACATCATTTTGGCAAGAGTTTGACCATTTGCAATAGGTTAACTTGCAGTCGAGGTTTGAGATAGCAAACGGGTCCGGTTTGAAGTGTTCTTAAACTCATTGAAAAGGTAGAAGTGTAAGTTTTCTAGGGGTTATCAACACGGTAGTGATAGGTTGCCTTATGTGGGTTCTATTGGTGTATAAAGTAAGGTTGGTGAAAGAGGATTACTCTAAAGTCTAAACACAAATTCTCATTGAAGAGGACACAATCCATCACGAATTGAAGACGGATAATGCCCCTCTCACATAATGTAAGTTACATTATCCATATGATGCTCCATTTTCTCCGACTTGCATTTTTGTGGGAGTAAAGTATTCGTCTTCAACTTGTAACGGATATTATCCGTCACAAACCTGACTCTTTGTACTCTAAATCTGAGTTAATCACGAGTGGTTGGGGATTTCTTATGGGTCTTTCAATAGGATTAATGGATTATAATGCATTGTTTGGTCTAAAATTTGGTATATAAGTAAAGGAGAGTATAAGATAGGTTGCAGTTGCGTTGTTTGTAGTGGTTGTTGGCTGTCATTTTGGGTTCCACTACCCTAAAATCTTAACCATCACACTTTAGATAATAGAAACGTAATTGCTCATTCATGTACGAGTTTTACTCATTCATAAACTTTTTTTCATTACTTTTTCATTCTATACCCTCTTCCTAAAAAAACTCTCTCTAATTCTCTCCCCCACAAAAAAACCCTACCTAAACCACACAACTATGGATGCTAGTTCTTAATAATTTTACTTTCTACTTTTATCAATTATATTATATGAAATTAAAAAATTGATTTAGATTAATTAAGTTAGGATTTTTTTATTTGTTTTCTGTTTTGTTAATTTCTAGGTATTTCATCTCATTACTGCATATTCTCAAGCATCATAGAAAATACAAGTAGAAAAAGAAGGTAAATAAAATCGAAAATCAAAAAATCGAAACATTTCATCTACCAATATGGGGCCGCAAGCAGTAGTCTTCAATGGTGCTAAACATTCATACAGGTATGATTTTGCATGATAGGAGAGAAGGCACGCTCACATCCTCAAATGTAGTTCAGAGAGAACAAGATCGGAAAATCAAATTCAGAAAAAAGCACGCACAAGATATACTTCGCTGTTTTTTCTCAATTTGTAGATCTGGGTGGTAATTGGAGGGACGGTTGTGGCGAGTGTTGCACGACGGCGGCGCGCAGGTGAGAGGGGCGGTGGGAAAGGTGTTGCACGATGCTCTTTGAGGGTTGGTACTTGGTAGTTAGAGTGAAAAATGAAATAAAATGGTGAATGTTGTGAAAAGATAGGGGTATAACGGTCAATCATGTCAATGATTGAGTAAAAGTCGTGTATGATTGAGCAACACCCAATAGAAATAGTAATAAAAATATATACTCCCTCCTACATAACTATCCCAATTTTTATTTCCGTCTAGTTACAAATACTTACAGTAATGTCTCATTGTTCATTTTTGGTAATATTTTCTCTTATAAAATGACAATACTACCCTTACCTAGAAGGGAGTATAAAAGCACTTATGTGTCAATAAGAGAAGTGACGGGCACAAGATAGAAAACGAAATGAGACAGTATCTACACTAATTATCATGGTCGCACAAAAAAAAACAAGATTCAGCATTATGAAGCGTGCGTACATGTTCATTAGTCGTTCCTCATCTGAACCGCTCAGAACACTTTTCAATTTTCAGCATAACTATTTGCTCGTATTTGAGCAATACTCTTACCGTTACATCAGTTAAGGCAGAGCGAGGGGACATACTACTAATCAAACTTTCTCCATAGCTTATGAAGTCCTCTTAAACTCGCCATCATAACTTAACACTAGGCAAATTCATCAAATACATGAGGTAAAGTTTGAGCTTGACACCATCAACAGTAGATAGTTCTACAGCATAGCATTTCATCCCGGCCAAAGAAATGAAGATTTTCATCAAATTGCAGCTAAAAACATCGACAACTTTTATATCAAAGTTAATTTTACATATGTTTCTCTGTTGGGTCAAAGTTTGTGGACAATATAGAGGTAAAAGTAACTCAATAATTAAAATACACGCTCACAAAGTCACAAGTGAACCTGGAACTGAGATATGGGAAACCACTATGTATAAATATACTCGTCAATAACATGGTGTGAATTGTAAAAATGGCTGTAAAAAGAGTTGGGTCAATCACCTCACTGAAAGAACATGGTATACTCCGGAAAGGAGCCAACAAATCTTGAGATAAGCTCCAGTGGGAGAGATTGTTGTCGTATAAGAATTTGGCTATATTTCTCCAGAAAGAATTGAAGTAATGTTCGAGAATCAACCTCCTCCAGTGAGCCTGTACAGTAACAGACATTAGACAAGGAATACACACCATTCCACAAATTTAGTGAGCCCTTCAACTATTTTTTACCCCAAGAAGTTGCCAAAATCATTCCGATTATAAGCTTTTGAAGTAGCAATTGGTTGATGCAATGGTTGACAAAAAAAATTTCATTATAGGGCATATGGAAATAGTCCTTTGTCACAGAAGTTATGCTTTGGGAGCCTTTGAGCTACATAGTTTCAGCCAGGTTGTGTAGGATACGAATTAACAATTGATGCGCTCTTAATAAATGCTTTCGACAATAGAGCCTTAACCCCAAAATGATTGAGCTCAGCTAATATTAATCATCATATATCACAAAACAAGTTCAAAACAGACGAGACAAAAAAGACAATGATAATTGATAACCCTAACCCCTACTAGTTTATGTATTTGATGTATGGTTGAGATTGAGTGGTCAACCCGAGGAATTAGGCCAAGTTCTTTCTTTTGGGCTGGAACTTTCTAAACTAAACTAAATTAACTTATTTGAAGAACGAAAAACAGTGAACTGAAATTAAGTTATGAAACACAAGATCTTAGTGCATTACCTAGTTCAAGCTCTTCACCAAAATCCTCGGAGTCAGCTTCTTCTGCAAGAGTGCCATTTTCCAGTGAGGCAGCAGCCTCTGCGTATCTTTCCAGAAATTCTTCTTCAGTTTCGTCACGCACGTCATCATCAGAGTCCTAAATCACAAAGAGCGTAATGAGAAGAAAGATGGTAGAGCCAGCAGAAATAAACGTTTGTGAAGCCTCTCATAAATAAAGCTGTATAACAAACAAGCTACACAGAGACGCTAGATAGCTTTTCTGTTTTCAATGATATTTCCATGAAAATGCTTTTTCCTTTCCTGTTCTGCATTAGTTTTTAAATCATGAAAGATGATACTACTATGTACGAACAGAAATACTGGTATGCATCTCACTTTATCTCAATACTCAACAGTCAACAGGCCCTAGTTACCAATATAATTAAATGAGGGTTATCAAGTACTATTATTAATCAACAATTAGGAATTTAGGATTGTCTCACAATGAGACAGTCTGATACAAGATGTAATGAAGGTATGAAAAGGAAAGTATACAACTAATACATATTATGGAGCAATGAACATAAAGCTTTTTTTGTGGTTTGCTGAAAGTACTGATACTAAATCACTCAAGATGTGAAGTATATGTTGACAGCCACAGTTGACAACAGGAGTAGGGAGATAATAATGTGATTAAGAGAAAAGCAGCAGATTTAAAACCTCATCAGAATCATTATCAGTTTCCTCTTCCTCTTCCTCTTCCTCTTCCTCTTCCTCACAGGTTTCTTCTTCTTGACCATCATCCTGGATTTCTTTCAAACGAACAAGCGCCGCCAAAAATGAACCAAAGCATTCCCATAACAAAGTACCAGACGGGCTTCCCTTAGTTAATAACTGTTCAACCACCTTTGCAAGGGTGATAACTGAATGCAATAAAGCAGGATAGAGAACTTTTAGATATTGGATTGGTCAAATACAAGTCAAGAGTTAGGCATATAAAAGAGACGAGTAACATGCAGCGGAGGGATACGAAAGGTATTCTCAAACCCGTGTAGCAAGTGAAAACAGGACAAGGTCGGAAAATAAACAAAAACATCCAAATAAAAATCCTGGAAGGTTTTTAACTATCTACTGTAAATTTATGTTGCCAAAATTAAGTAGAAGCACAAATTCTTGTGTTACCGTCTTATATTTTCTTCAATTATTCTTTTCAAACAGCTTTTAAAAACTTCCATAGAAGGGTAAGTGTGTCTTTAGCAAGGTAAATTTGGAATAATTTAGTGTGTGACCGTCTTGGGGGCATACTGACAAGATAAAACAGAACACAAATGACTGACTACCTATCAAGTCATCTGAAAATGATTTAAAGAAGCTCATACCTACACTAACATATTGCAGAAAAGATGACTATTCAATACTAGTCCAGCGTCGTAACAAGAATCAGAAAACATAGCTCCCACTTCCCAGTTGTATAGAAACACGGTCATTTAGTTGCTATATTACAACTTACATGGATTAGTGAGTGGCAAATCAGTAATATATAGGACATGAATTGAATCTTGGGTTACATATTCACAAGTTAGTTTTCATCGGACATTCAGACTGTAAATTTAATTGTACTGTTGACTGAGGCCCTATCTATTCAAAACAATTTTAAAGCTCTGTCTCACCTAAATAGCTAAAACTGTAATATGAATCGTGATGGCCAACTCTAAGCTAAAGAACAGATACAACAACATCAGAGCCTTAGTCCCGAAAATATTTCATAACTCACATTTATGTAACAACTAACAAGCAGCAGGCACTACCATTAATTGATGTTAAATCAGAGACAAAGTAGCTTCGATCAGAAGTCAGAAAATAATATCCTATTCTGATGTTAAACAGAAATATCCAGATTCCTAATCTCCCTATTCGAACTTCAAAATATTCACCATATGAAGAAACAGAATAAATTTAGAGAGAGATTACCAGATAATTTGACTTCCGACTCTGCAGACGTACTATGTTCAGATGAGCCTGAGGAAATGGAGCTCAAAGCAGAAGCCCAAGTCACAAATCCATCTTTTTCTATTTTATCTAAAACTGCCTGGGTGGTATCAGGGTTGCATAAATAACAAGAAGATATTGCAAGTAATAATGGTTTTGAAAGTGAGCAAGGTTTGCTTTGAAGCTTGCTATATCTACACGCTGCAGCCTGGGTAAAGGATGTCACTAAGGAACTTTTGACATCCTCGGTTTCAGAAGAGTAACTTGGAAGGTGTAAAAGGACGTGGATGCATATACAGGCCCTATATACAGCAGAAGGATATTGGGAGACAGCTTCACATACAAAAGTCGCGATACATTCGATGATGGATTGTTGTGGAACAGGAGGAGCAGGAGGCGGTGGTATCTTTGTCACCAAGAAGTTCTGCAATCCAAATGTCCTAGACAGAGTGACAACTTCTTTTATGCAGTCAAAAATAGCCAAGTCTTCCACTTCTTCCCAACCATGCCAATCTGCAATTACCCCTGCCCAAACTGACAATAATTCTGGTACTTTAAGCTCCATAATAGTATCACTGTCAGTGATAGACCGCATTATGAACCAAAGCAATGCCGACGTGTCATCAATGCATGACTCTAGAGAAGAGTCGTCCTCCTGACAAATGGCAACCACCTCAGATATAAACATAGTACCTTCCACATTATACATTCTCAAACTAACAATATAATGCCACTTAGTATGACAACATAACTTGCCTCAACTTTCAAGCAAATTAGCAAACATTAGGTTGAACTATGTATTAACATCCAAGCCAAGATGACTGCGTGAGCACATCTTCAATGAGATTTTCACATGTCAGGATAATTTTTAGCAAATGTCATCATTCAGTTATATATGATTAAGTCAAAGAGCTTGGCCAATTCGGCTACTTCGCATAAAAAGAAAGAAAATTCTACTCTCAAAAAAAACCTTTGTCTCATCTACTTCAAGGGACTATCAACCATCATCCAATTTCTGTAATGGCAATCCCCAAAATTTATTTTAAACCCCATTTTTTGCCAACTGTATAAACCCTATTATTCGTTATATTTATCATCTTTCAGCCCTAAATTTGAGTTTGTCACTGGTTAGCTGTTTTGTTTTTTTATTTAAAAAAACTAGCACCTCAAAAGAATTTAGTTTCAAGATTGAGGGGATCCTGTAAGAAAGATTGTCTCAAACGTTTTCACTTTCTTAGGGTTTCGGTTTTCATTTGTTTCGATGTTTACTTATGTTGGTTCGTAAATTTAGTGTAGATGGAAGGATTGGGTCACAAGAATATCAGTTGGCTGTCTCTCATGCTAAGATGCTGACAAAGAAACATGAGAAGACATGCTAAGATGTTGACGAAGAAACATGAAAAGACGCTGATTGTAATAGTTATGTTTGTATTGTTGACTTTCAATAATGAAACAATCACTCACTCCCCTATTCACACAGAAAAGAAAAGGAAAAGAAAAGGAAGAGGGGGGGGGGGGGGGGGGGGGGGGGGGGGGGGCGGGGGGCAAAGAGCTCGCCCAACAGAGCTCAATAACTAGAGATGCACTTGCATGCAAAGTGCATGCAAAGATGTGCAGCAAGCGGACACGAAATATCAGTGACCACACATTTTAGGCTTACTGTGAATGATCAGCAACACAGAAAGAACTCTAACTTCAATGGTACATTTATAGTTTTAGGCTGACCTCTGACTCTTTGGGTACAAGCCAAGCATGCTGCAAAAGAGCAGAAAATGCTTTAGCCATAGATTTTTGGTCAGCTTCCCATTGTCCAGGTAAGTTGTTCTGCTGATTTTCTTCTGGCACTACACTTTGCCAACATTTAGCCATCACTGCTAGAGCAGCAAAACCCTGAATAACTGCCTGAAAGAAAAAAGTTTGTTGCTAAAATCTCAAGGAAATCTATTCTGGCAAAAAAAACCATCATAGAGTTTTATACAAATATGATAATCACAGAAGTAAAAAAACTAAGAATCATTACAAATATGAGAAACAGAAGTAAAAAGAAATAAAGTGATAATCACAGGTAGGTAAGTTCTCTTCTTATATCACGTTTTCACGGACACCAATGAATCTTAAGAAAATAGTCTCTCAAAATCTGCTCCTCATACTTTCCAGAACACATCTTCGCACCAAGGAGTCAAGGATGTGAAACACAATCTACTCTCCTGTGTTTATTGAAAAAAAACAGCTAATATAGAGCTGAAAGACACAATGACTTGGCAGAAAAGGTGAAAATTTGATAGTCTCTATGAAAGTGTTGACTAGCAATTTGATCTTCGTAACCAGGCATTAGAACTATTTTTTACATAGCAGCTTCCTGAAAAAAGATTATCTTTTTTTATGAAGTAATGCTCTGTAGAAAACTGTCGTTTTGGGTCAGACTAAAACTTATTTATCAAAATAGGATCCGCATATGATTGGAAAACCTGAACATGAGACACGGTATAGACACGTCATTAATGCTTGTGATGCCTTCACACCACAAATTTTCAAATCCAGGGCAAAAGTCACTTATCATTTTGGATATTAAAGCACACAAGGGGATGGTTTGCTCATGATACCATAGTTTGCGTCCTCGGAGAACCCACCTAATTGATAGCTCAAAGGATAGCAAACTCATTCCTATACAAACAGCAGATACCGTCCCCTGTGTTTAAAAAATGTGGGACTCAAATCACACACCTTCCAGACAGAACTATAAAAAGGATGATCCAACTTCAAAGCTATCATGTATTCGACCTTGAAAGTAATAGGAACATTAATAATAGTTGGACCTCAACCATCACCTTAGGGTTTTGGTTGAGATGGTTCATCTATCATGGTATCAGAGCCGGTGTGACGAAGGTCATATTAGGAATATTAATAATAGTTGGGCCTCAACCATCACCTTAAGGTTTTGGTTGAGATGGTTCATCTATCATGGTATCAGAGCCAGTGTGACCGAAGGTCACGGGTTCGAATCATGGCAACATCAAAACCTCTCGAAAACTCACGAAGTGGAAACCCAGCAAGCGGTTTGGGGGGGCCTGTGCAAACTAACCACTCTTCAAGCCCAATGGGCATTCGAGTGAGGGAGCGTATTAGGAATATTAATAATAGTTGGGCCTCAACCATCACCTTAAGGTTTTGGTTGAGACGGTTCATCTATCAGGTCACGGGTTCAAATCCTGACAACCTCAAAACCCCTCAAAAAACACGAAGTGGAAACCCAGCACCAGGGGTACATTGCTACACATGTGCAAGAGTCCTAGGTCTGCTTGGGAAGGTAGAACCAAGGCATGACATTGCCTTGTCACTTAACGAGTTAACGGGCTTGATGCCTCAAAGCTAAGCAACTTGAGCATAGGCATTGCTAGGGACTACATGGCATGGCAATGGTGCAATCAGACAAGTGAGTGATGATGTTTGTGGGCATAAGTGTTTGCCCAACAGTAAGGTATGAGCCGCCACGTGTCAGGGTCCACTTCTTTGAGCTTGAATGACATGAGCGTCGTTGCTTTAGCTCACAGGAAGGATGCAAACGTGGTCAAGTGCTAGCTATTGATCGGCTGATCGCCTAGTAGACAGAAGCTGAAGAGAGTTCTACATGTTGTAATTTCTAATCTAGACTGTGGTTGGCAGTCTCGGGCTCTCGGCACGAACGTTCAATAAGAGAAGATCAAGGTCTTCAACAATGCTTCTAGTATGTACACAAGTAATGAACAAAAGCAAAGCTTGCAGTAAGAAGTGGAGTGGATTCAATAGTACATCTACAACCGAAATAGGAAAATTTGATTATACAGCTTATGACAAACATTAAGTGTACAAATTTGCGCTCTAGAAATTTAGAATCTAAGAAGCTTAAAAATGAACAGAAACCAAAGACAAACTTTTCTGACTATCACACATGAAGAATCAATAAGCATGATTTACTATTTATAATGGAGGCGTAGAAGTTATACTAAAGGGCTGAAACTTGCGGAGAGCCACCCCAGAGGTAGCAACCTGGAGTGAACAGGTACTGGCAGCTAAACACGTTTGGTCATGCTCATGGAGCACATCGCCAAGCAACTAGGAACCTAGATCAAAGACTCCTAGACAACTTGAACACTAAGCAAGAATTGACCCTATCTGACTCAAATAAGACCCAAACCAACATTGACCAGATCAAGCCCTTAACCCAAAATGCCCTGAAATGCCTCGAATGCATATGTATCCAAACTGATACGTACCCAAACTATCCCCATCCACATTCAGTCCCGATGACCCGTTTGCCAAGTACATAGTCATGATCAATTTACCCTAGTTCCATCTTCCACATCCAGACTTGTACCAAAAAGACTATCTTAGATCATTAAAGACAGGTCAAATTCATTGATATCTATATGATTCTCGCATATGGCAAAATAAAATACAAACTACTACTAGAAATAGTGCTTTTTTCTTAATAAATGACCCAATTTAAAAACTCTCCAACTACAATGAAGATACTTTTCAGCACAACAAAGAACCGACACCATCAATATGAGTATCGCAAAGGCTCTCGCTATGGCAGGGTAAAGGGGATCAAGTGTACGTGGCCTTACCAATTTGTCAGACAGATATGAAGAGGTGGTTTCTCGATGGACCCATAATGACAATTACTTTGCAAATTGCATTAACCCCTGCTACTTGGGGATATAAGAAGCACACAGTTTGGCCTAAAACGCCATGATGTTAAAGTAAGTGGTCTTTCTACTACGCCATATTACCATTTTCGACCACTTTTAAGCAACAAAAGATGTAGAGAATCAATGTGGTGATGAAGGTGTGAAGCACCTACTTGTGACCATGGCTCTGGATCGGCCGGTATGAGTTTCGCAATTGCGTCAACCAGGAGTGAAACAACTAAAGGTGCATGAACGGCCACCTCCTTCTCTCCAGCCTCCACCACAGAACTAAGTAGCTGGAATAACATGGAGTTTTCGTCTTCTTCATTACCAATTCTACTCGCTATTACTCGGAGAAGAGACAGCCAGTCACTCGGTAGGTAGTCATTCTGTTATGTCACAGAAAAATAGTGAACAGGCAGGTCAATTCAAAAAGAAGTTGGACGAGAAATTTCATTCGCTCTAGAAAGAGCTTACATCAAGAAGTTTCAAAATAGCCCCAGCAGCAGTTGCTCTCACTGGATAACAAGACACATCTGCACAATCTGGCATCTCAAGTGCTTTAAGCAATGGAGAGTAGACCTCTACTGCCATGTCCTGTAATGCAAAGAGGCAAAGTCCCACTTACGAATCTTGAATGCTTTAGAAGTTTATGGACAATAAAAGAAAGTAAAGAGATTATAGAGGGGCTGAAAGTCACAGGCAAAATTGTTGAGCTCAATGCCAATAACATTACTGGGTTGCATACAGACGTTAAATTTACTCACTTGAGGTAGGGAGGATGAAAGCTCTCCAAGTATCCAATTTGCAGCAGCAACCAAATAAGGCAGGGCTATGGAAACTTTGTACAGAGGTAACACTCGATTTCGAATTAAAGCTGCTGTGTAATCAGGGTTCTGCTCCCTTAGAAACTGGTAATGAATGTGTCATAAAAATTTGTATCCATCATAACTGACTAGAGAAAATATTTCCAAGCTACATAAAGTGAGAGATCCTTACATCTTGCAAGGCTCCATATCCCATTAGAACCCCATAGTAACTGTCACAGAGACAGAAACATATATGAGAGAGTGTGAAAATTGGTACTTAACAAGTCTTGAATATTCCTTACCCCCAAACAGAAGCTAAAACTTACTTCGAGATAATACTAGTGTCAGATGCATTTGCATTATGAGGAACAGAGAATTTTGACAAAAATGGAAGTACGAGCAACTCCCCAACTGAAGCACGCAGCTCTTTACCCTTCTTCTTTTCACTCTGTTTACGCTTTAACAGGGCATGACCATTGCTGGCCACCGGAGGTCCCTACAAGATGTAAAGGAGCTGATAGTTTCGCCACTTAGTCACAGATGGATTAAAGCAACAAAATTTCTAACCAACCTTTGACATTGCAATGACACCAAGTAGGTTCATTGAGCTTTTTCTGGCTGTAAACAAATCCTCTCTCCATCCAGATACTTCTTCCTACATACAGTAAACATATCATCAGAAGATCTTGGTAATCTAGATAGAGTTTGAAGGACCAAACTACCAAAGACAAATCACTATACCAGATCAGATGGTAGATTTTTGCTGATAAATTCATCTGCATCTTCCTCCCAGTCCAAGATATCCTAATTGTAATCAACAACCAAATTAAGAAAGACCATGGAATATTGTGGGTAAATCACGATATAATTAAATAATTGCAGTGCCAAAACTTTCCAACTTCATTCTGAAAACCATACTCATTTTAGCAAATTCCAGCTAACCAATTTTATGACATAATTCTCAGCAGTACTCCCCGACAACTTCTCAGATAGGGGAGAAATTGTGATGCAGTATAAATTACACGTCATGTAGATGGCAACGACAGGGATGACATGGAACACGCATATTCACGTCCCCCTATAGGTGGTGACTATTTGACATCTCAAGGGAGTAGAAGAAATAGAGAAACTAACCTTTGTATTAATGATGAGCGCTGGGAAAATAGCAGTGTCCAAAAGTGATGAAAAATGGGAAGATACGAGTCTCCATCCCTGCATCCAAATACATAGTCATAAATGTGGTAGATATAACGAATACGATGAGGTCTTAGTTTGAGAAGCACAAGGCACGCTGAAGGATAGAGTCTTAGGGCGTCGAGGCGCGCGGCACGAGGCGGAGGCACAAGTCACACTGAGGCAATGGCGTCCTAGGGCGACGAGGCGCATGGCATGAGGTGAAGGCGCACGCCCTATGAACACGGGGTGTATGGATACATGATATGAACTCTATATTCTAGAATAATTTTTTGGGCAACGATAGTCCCTTTCTTGTATCCCCTTTTTGTATTTAAAGAGGATCAACATGAATTTACATGTGGAAATTAAGCATTGGGAGAAGAAGAAGAGGGTGAAATGAAAGAGTTTGGAAAAAATAATATAGGATTAATAGTATTGCGCCTTGGTGTGCCTCGAGCCACCTCACTAGCTACGCCATCCCGCCATGCGCCTTAGTGCGTAATTTGGATCCCGTGCGCCTTAGGCACCTTGAGGCGATTTGGTTGGCCCCTCACATCTATGTGCGCCTCAGGCACGCTTTTTAAACTAAAGGATCGGGTATGAAGTGTAAACTCAAGAAAAAGAAACATCAGTTCTACAAAAATTAACGCAAATAAGTGAAGCCAACAAAAGAATTACTCCTCATTATGCTCTAAGAAGAAGATTTTAAAATGAATATACACCGTCCTAAACAGTGTTGCTACCCATAAAACATATGCACAAACTTACAGGACCAGTCTCAAGAATATGGGAAATGACGTCTAATGCCAAAGATATGACTCTCTCCGAAAAGCAGTCCAGCTTCTGCAAAGGTGATTGAGATCAGAATAAATCATGTCATATTATGTAAGTATAAAGGTAGTAAGTACAAGAGAGGCCATAAGCCCATAACGCTTGTCAAATTCCTTGACTTCAATTTTGAGTTCCATAACCAGAATATACAAAGTTAGAAACTGTAACTAGATGCTAACCAGACAAGGTAACTCATTTACTCAGCCTAGTGAATGGCATTTTGGTGGTGTATTGACAGCAAGAGACCAAGGAACTGAAGCAACAAAGAAGAAGGCCTAGTGGGAAGATCAATCTTTTCTTAAAATTTACAATTGGGCCTAAAATGCAACAATCAACACAGTAATCCAGAAGGCCAAATGAAACCAAACAAAAAAAAAGGCTTGGTTAAAAGCGAAAAGGGCGAAATGAATTGACATTTGTTATTATTTGATTCATTGCACGATTCTTTTTTTTGTTTCTCAAACCTTTGTTCTTTCCATATTGAATCTCTTCTTCATTATCTCGCCCAATGTTTTGTACTTCCGCTCGATATTTTTCTCTAGATTTTTTGGTAGATTATTTACACTTAAATCTTTGTTTAACGTGTTCTCAAAATCTTATGCGTGTCTTTTATGGATTTACCTTCACTTATTCACACAATTTATTTACTTTCGAAAATCTTAGGTTTTTAAATGTGTTTTCCCCTTTTCATTTTTTTTGTTACATTATATGATTGGCTAACATAATATTAACGGCTTCAGAAGATGATTAGATGATTCATGTAAGCCCACACCAAATCATTTTGACATACATCACGTTTTGAAACGATGAAGACTATATTGTTCAAAGAAAATGTTGGCAAATTTTTCATCCTTTAATTTAATATTTATTGTGATAGTCCACAAATTTGAATATCCTTCTAAACTCTATTTACAAATCAGACTCAACATGCCAACAAACACATTTCACAAAAATAAAAAATAAAATAAACGGCATAAGTAAGTTTCCTTGTACGTGCAGAGAAATTAAAAATAACATACATACATTTTTAAAAACATAAATAGATATAAAGTACATACAGGTACGTTGGCGCTACATTGTGCTATTCGTACAACACATTTCATGATATTGGGCATCAACCTGATGATGGCAGTCATTGATAAGCATAAAAAGGAAAATGCTGAAAGTCTGTAAACACATTGTTATTAGCCCACTGCCCACTTACTTGTCGGAATACTTTCTATGCCGAGTAACAAGAGCACAAAAGATGAGTAAGATTCTCTTTCCCGATTTAAGTCTCGCTAGCTGGCTGCCTTCTGAAGGTACGGATTCCTCAAGGCTTAATGAGTTCAAGATGTCACACAGGTCACAACAGAAGGAAGGCAGCAGAGGCACCACCGATGATGGCATGTATGATTTCACCTACAAATTTGTTTCCAATCAGGAATAGCACAAGAGATGATGAAAAGTACGTATATATAATGAGCAAGGAGCCAAGAAGTAGGACCATTATGCACGGATTATGCCACAACAAAAATAACAGGTTGGCAAATGGCAAACGGCTGCAGCCATGAGATGCATTGGCTCAGGATATCCATGAATAAACTTAACTGAATAAACGCTGAAGCTTATATCATGCCACCCCTCAAAGGAAAGCAATCATACAAACCACTTTAAATTAGATGAAAAAGAGATGCATAGCAATAAATGACAACGAAACCGGTTGTTGTATCAAAAAGGATTTAGCACAGCACACAACAAACTTATCAGAAAAAAAGGCCGCAATATGATTATTATTGATGAACCTGTATATTTGCCATGAGAAAAGGCAACCAAGTAAAATTTGAAGAGAAAGAACATCAAAACTGAATATGCTTACATATAGAAAAACAACATGAATAATTATCAAAAATATAAACAGGTGACATTGCTTACAGTAAAGTATATGCATTTGCAGACAATGAGAATGAACTTCTCTACTTCATCATTGAAAGTATCTTGAGTGGTCAAAGCCTGTCAATGTAAGAATCGTAACTTAGGAAACCATACACGTAAATCAAAATTCAAACACAAACGAAAAGGTCAGAAGTAGATACTAACCTTTCTCGTGAAACTGTTGAATAGAGCCAGCAAAGGCACCAAAATTTCACTGGCTATCAGCTCCAACTGCAGTGGGACAGGTTCCTTCGCAACTTTCGGGTTTAGGAAATACTGTACATCATAAACATCATAAATTATACGACATCCTTGCACCAAGCAACTTAAGAACCATTGATTACTGTGCAATCTCAATAGACCAAAGGCACTCCCGCCATCACATTTATATTTTGTTAATTTTCTATTTGGTACGGAGTACATTTTAAGGTAGTAATATAACAACTACGATGGAGGGAGAAGTAGTTACTTAGGTCGAGGCAATATTAAATGTTCACACTTTGTCCTTTACTAAATTTTGAACGGGAACAATTAATTTGGTATAAACCACGAGGGAAAGGAGGCAATATAAATGTGATAGACAGAATCTATAATACCCACCTGAAATGGTCTTATAAGTGCCTGAAGCGTCTTCAGCGCATTTAATGTCCGCCACTCACTATTAACATTCCCACTTATAATGTCACTATTCTGAATAGCAAAACGAAGTTGAGGCACGAGTTCCGGCCAGTCGTTCCTCTTCACATACTCGGCATTAACAACAAATTGAAACTGCCAAAGAAACGAAAACAAGCTAAACCTAATCACAACCTCATCTCCATATCATTTACTTAAATCAATCAAATTATCAAAACTAGACGACACCAAAGTACATACCACTTCAACCAAGACTCGAAGAACCGGAAATTCGACACGGAGCAAAGACTGCAACAGCCTCTCTTTAAACTCCTTACTAAATGAGCCAAATTGAGCTTCTTCTCCATAAACATTCCGTCTAATCAAGTTCTTAAGATATGTAGCGGCCGCAATTTTTTGACCTTGATTTACATTTCCTATCCAAAGACAAAAACATCACTACTCGCGAAATCGATACATAATTATTCAAGCAATTAACAGAATTTTGAAAATGGACAGATTAGTTACCGTTGAGAAGAGAGAGGAGGGATAGCGGAAAATCGGAGGAGAGAGAAAGGTGATCAAGCTGTTGTGTAGCGTTGTGAATGATATCCCCATCGGAGCTTAGTGTTTGGGTGAGTAATTGAGCAATTTGGGAAATTTCCGCCATTGTTGATTGAGCTGAAGCAGAAACCCTAACTGATAGTCAGAGAGTAAAGAGTAGAAACTAGAAAAAGGTAAAAGGCGGGAAAATGGGGTAGGGACTAGGGAGCGAGGGATTATATTGCCTCGGTCTTTTTAATCACGAATTTTTGAATTTTTTGGGAAAATGGGGAGGGAAATACGAGGGATTATATTGCCAGGTAGCCATGACTCGTGAGAACACGGACCATTGTTGGTGGGGTGGGTGGTGACTGGTGAGAATAAGAGTTAGTTAATATAGAGTTGATTATTGGTGTGAGCTAATTCGGGCATGTTCGATTTCACCGTCTAGTTCAGCCTTTAGTACGTAGCCTGGCCTAATTTATCCTAGTCTGCCTCACCTTTTTTGCCTGACATTGCGAAGAAACTCAAACCAGCGCGCCCTAGAGCCGCCTATTTAGTATTTGAAAAATTACATAGTCTCGTTAACTTAGCCCACCCCCGCCCGCCACGGGCCTTACCCGGGTCAAAGATCCTCCCAGCCCGACTTGCCCCGGCCAAGCCCAGACCTTCTCCTCGCTTGGGCCAGGTCTAGCCAAATGAGCATGTCCCACCATCGTATCAGTATGGCTCGACCCGAAGGCATTTCTAAGCTCAAGTAGCATGTACGTTGACCTTTTTCATTTGTAAGACGAGTCTATTTGTTTAAAGGAAGATTTATTGGTTAGTTATTTAGTTTGAATTAGATCGGGTTAAATTGGTTGAAGTTTAATCGGGTTGACCTTAATTTCGGTTTCAATTCGATTTCAATCGGGTTTAATTTTAGTTAGCTACTTTAATCGGGTTGTACTATTCCAAGTCAAGTACGGTTCGGGTCATGTCAACTTCATTTGGTTTTTATTGATTTTGATTCAGTTTTGGTTTCATTCGGTTTGAGTCGGGTTTCAGGTGCAATTTCGGTTACTTGTATTGGATGTTCAATCGGTTATTAATTCAGGTATGTTCGATTGTTTTTCGGGTTTAGATTTATTTTGCGAGATTTACTTTTAATTAGACTAATATATAGTAGTATGTTTTTTTTCTTAAACTTAACAAACATGAAAAAGAGTAACTCGTGGTTATTCATTAATTTTGTTTAATCAACTTTATTAAATCTTTCACGGTTTATCTTTTTATTAATTGGACCAATGTATGTGATCTTTATTCGGCGGGTTGATAAGATGAGTTGATTAATAAGTGTGATTTTCTTGTCACTAAACATCATTAAAAAAAAATTAGGAGATTTATCTCCATAATAGAGCAATAATGTAATTGAGATCGTGTCTTGGATAACCGTTATTAAGATTAGGAGATTTATCTCCATAATAGAGAAATAATAATGGGTAATTTAACAAATATAATCCCAACTATCACTCTTCTTCTCAAAATAATCTCAACTATCAATATTCCCGCAATAATCCCAACTTTCCTACCACCCTTCTCAAAATAATCTCAACTATCACTCTTCTTCTCAAAATAATCTAACTATTAATAAATCATAACCTTTTTTTTAAGACTTAGCAGTGACACTAAATTATTTTAAGAAGGGTGGTACGAAAGTTGAGATTATTGCGAGAATATTGATAGTTGAGATTATTTTGAGAAGAAGAGTGATAGTTGAGATTATATTTGTTAAATTTTCCAATAATATATAATTTGGAATTGGATAACCGTTATTAAGATTAGGAGATTTATCTCCATAATAGAGAAATAATATATAACTTGGAATTAATTGTGTCTAGGATCGACCATAAGAGGTTCATTAATTTGGGTTGGGTTAAGTACTAAAGTTTCTTCTCATCATAAATTTAGTTAATTGCTTGCTTGCTTGCTTGCTTGCTTGCTCGCTCGCTCTCTACTCGTATTTGAATTTTAGTCTATCTTTGAATTCAGCCGCCCCCTATCCCCAACTTAGGCCTTGTTCATCATTCCACTGCTGTCTATCATCATGTCTCCGATATTATATGGAAATCGCTACTTAGTTGTTCTTTATTACGAATTCTTTTCTCTATGTTGTTTTTTTTTTCAATTTGGTTTTACATTGTAATGCTAGACTATGGTTTTAAGAGCCATACTACTAAAATGTAAAACTTATCCATCTGCCAAAAGAAAATAAAAAAATTTAGGCCCTGTTCACTTGGATTTCAAGTCATTTAATTTAAGTTCACTCCAGATCATATAAGTTCAGTTCAGTTTCTATAAGTTCAGTTCAGTTCAGATCCTATAAGTTCAGTTCAGATCCTATAGGTTAAGTTCAGTTCAGTTCAATACCTATAAGTTCAGTTCAGTTCAGATTCTATAAGTTTAGTTCAGTTCAGATCCTATAAGTTCAGTTCAGTTCAGATCCTATAAGTTCAGTTCAGTTCAGATCCTATAAGTTCAGTTTAGTTCCTATAAGTTCAGTTCAGTTCCTATAAGTTCAGTTTAGTTTAGTTCAGTTCCTATAAGTTCATTTCAGTTCAGTTCCTATAAGTTCAGTTCAGTTCAGTTCAGATTCTATAAGTTCAGTTCAGTTCCTATAACTTCATTTCAGTTCAGTTAAGTTCATATAAGTTTAGTGCAGTTCAATTTAGTTCAGCTCATATAAATTCAATTCAAAAAAGCTATAGAAGAAATATTATTTTAACAACCCATAAAAAAATATTTCGCTTTAATTATTCAATACACGCTATTTTTTAAAAAAAACAACAAATTACTAATAACTGACATAACTGTACCCGTTTTTACTATCTCATTAATACCAAACGATCTTACACACGTTCACCCTAATGCCATATGCCCGAATACAAGTATATATAGATAGCCTGAAGGAATGGTAAAATACTTCAACTATCGACATTCATCATCGAGAATGAAAGTTGAAATGACATTTGATCAATTAAAGAAAAAGTGGAAATAAATGGTTAGAAGAAATTGTAATATGCGGATTATTTTTTATCGTAATATAATCGTACTATAATGTATGAACTATGAACAAACTTTTGTATATGAAGTGGAAAATATTTTATAATTTCTTGTGTTTTAGACTATTTTTTTTATCAATGACTTCTTTTGGATAATAACAATAATTAACTTAAATTAAATTAAGTTAATTAAGTTCAGATTTTATAAATTCAGTTCGGTTCATATCTTATAAGTTCAGTTTAGTTCTTATAAGTTCAGTTTAGTTCTTATAAGTCCTGTTCAGTTCAGTTCCTAATTCCTATAAGTTCAATTCAGATCCTATAAATTCAGTTCAATTCAGATTCTATAGGTTTAGTCCAGTTCACTTTCGGTCCAAAAAAAGAACCTTACTCGTCTTTTAATTTGTCGCAACTACATTGATTAGATGATTACGCATTTGAAAACCGTTTGCGTATTCCTCATTCAATTCGGCTCACTCAAGTGACTCCATTTTAGTTTAATTAGTGAGGTTATAAATAATTAATTTGCCATTTTAAATAGCGACATTTTTAGCGAGTCAATTAACAATCACTTCTCGTTATTTAAACTAATTTCTATAGTTACTCTCTCCATTATACAATTATTTGAGACACGATTTTCTCACTTCAATATCTCCAAAAATATACAAGGAAAAAATATGAAATACATACTTTCATGAAAATGAATTTATGACAAGCATGATGGTATAATTTTCATTATTTTTAATGTATTTTTCTATATAACTGAAAGTCGGGTTTGTCTTGCAAAAGGCAACACATTAAATGACGAGGACAGTAGTTCATTTAGCTATATTCCATCGTAATAAAATGTCGATGTATGGTTGAAGAATTTCACTAACAATGGAGAGTTGTACATGCAAGAATAGCAAGATACAACCACTGTTTCCTTCACCTGACGATAAAAGGTGACCGACACTCAAACACGACAAGATGACACTTAAGTTTAGACCAAATACATGAAGCATTTCACAAACATAACCATGTCTGAAATAATACAACCGGTTTCAATAAGATTATGTGCCAGAGCGCCTCAATCAAGCTATCTCCTGAATCATACCATCGTGGGATACAACTGCTCTAATCCAGAAAATCGAACATTGTAGTTGAAATGTTGAACAGTGATTATCATGCAGTCAAATACAACTTTCCTGTAAAACAACCATTTTTTCAGCAAGTGTAAAAGATGCAATTTTCAGTAACCTGCAACATGAGATTATGAGAAGTTTAGTTATGGAGGTGAGAAGGCTAGGCACTAACTTTAGTACAAACATATATGTAATGAATATCTGGGTTTTTCCCGAACACATCTTCCAAGGATTTTCCGTCCTCGTCCAGTGGAAACGGATTTGTGAGCTCCCATTTACATTGGCCTTCATATCTTACTCCCGAAACTATTTTTTCTGAATAAGAATTGAACACAATATGAGATTTCTCGGGCTTCAGGAGGGGATGGTGATGGAGAGGGCACTATGGAGGGATATGATACATGTGGTCCGATGTGGACTTCTAGCCTTTGATGTTTTTATTAAGTTTTTTAAAAAAAAAAATTCTTTTTGGATTTGTTACACTTTTCCCCCAAAACTCTTATATTAAATTTTACTTCGTTTCTCAAAATCACCTTAAACTTTATTCTTGATTTATTTTTTTGGGTTTTTATACATGTGATAAGTTCGATTTAAAATCTATAAAACCCTTTGCCTTTCATTTTTTGTTTCACTTCACCTTTTTTTTAGTTTTTTTTTTTTTTTTTTTTTTTTTTGAGATGAGAGTTCACTCGTGACAATTCTAAAGGATGATTCATGTCAGCCGACCCCAAAACATTTTGGGACTAAGGCTTTGATGTTGTTGTTGTAAGAATTGAACACAATTAAACAGGGAAATCAGAGAATTCAGGAAAAAGTACCCCTGATACGAAGTTTACGCCAAAAAAGAAGGATAGTGGTGTGATGGAGTTGACAAAATCCACTCCGAAGCGTTAGGTAAAGGTATGAACTCTTACGTTATGACTAATGGTGTTATCAAGAGGAAGGTTTTGACAAAATTGATACTAGAATAGGGGGAACACCTCTGAATCTAACTTATGACTCAAACCTCCTTTTGCCTCAAGCTCAAGGTGAGACGGTAAATGAGGTAGATGTTCATTTGAAGTTGTCAAATTGAAGAAAAATACAGTCTCTGGGAATGCATCTAAGAGAATGAAAACAAGTAAAGCAAAGAACGCTTTCATGGACAAGCAAGACTTATCTAATAGAAGGGCAATCGATGATCTAGAATCTAATGACACAGGAGAAAGGTGCTTTATTTTCTTCAACTTTGACGACTTCAAAGGAACATCTACCTCGTTTACCGCTTCACCTAGAGGCGAAAGGAGCTTTGAATCATAAGTTAGATTCACGGGTGTTCCCCATATTCTAGTATGAATTATGTCACAAACCCTCCTCTTGACAACACCATTAGTCATAACGTGAGACTCTTAGGTCCTTTACCTAACGCTTTAAATATGTAATATATAACATAAGCTCAATATAACTTAAAGAAGTTAAGTTACACAACTAAGTGTCAATTTCCAACACTAATGTTAGTGACCCTATAAGTTAAGCTCTCAGTAAGTTACATAATATACAATTTTTTAGACTTATTAGGTAGTAATTTGTCATATTTCCTTGTTAAAATAAACTACTTAAAATGGGGGCGAGATTTATGATTTATATTTAGACCGACTCCACATATGCTTATTGCAGGATCTTAAGACCAGGAAACAATAATACTAATCTAATACCAAAGTTGCCATATTGACAAAAGGCGTGATATGTCGCGAAATTCAAAACCTAAATTTATTTGAGTTTCTTCATAATCAATGTCGTCAAATATCAAACTTTTAAGTGAAATACATTGCAAGAATTAAATAAGAATGACATACATTGCAAGAATTAAATAAGAATGACCTGAAAAACAAATACTATATATACTGCAACTTTAAGAAAGGTAAGACAATGAATATTGAGTGATCGGGTTCCAACCAACCTATGATATGGAGCTTTATATTCCAGTTCCCTGCATTTCTCAGCAAATCCAACCGAAAGTCAGGTACACCATAAGTAATCTGCAACAGCGTAGTCAAATGTAAGGGTTGCCCGAAAACATTGATTAAGGCAGATATAGAGTATATTTCAATGAGAAGATAAATTTGGAGGATATGTAAAGTCAAAGATTGCCATGCATATTTTCAAATCAGGTTAAGATTCACAGTTGTAAATAAATGAAAGAAGTTCGATCACTGAATCCAATGGTAGGAGGACACAAATAATAACCACCTCCGTCCCATCTTTACTTGTGCCCCTTGACGTTCATTGTCATTTTTACCATTCTTTTTCACAATATACAATCATTTGACTTTTTACAAAACGATAATATGAAAATCGTGGTTTTGATAATGTAAACATGACAAATTTGATGATGTAATTTGTACACATTTACACATTTATGAGAGATTAATGGTCAAAATTTACCATCAACGTCAGAACGGAACATTATAATTGAGATGGAGGTAGCAGTATTCAACAATTTTAGTTGTTTGACACTTACCAGTATATAAACTCCGTTGTCCTTGAGAACCCTATAGTTGTCAGCAACTGCTTCAATATGTGATAGATGTATCAAAGAAGAAAACAAGAAAACTAACAATAATTCTTGAATGTCAATGTTACTACTCGTACCGCCTAACTTCTTCAAGCATCATACTGGAATTTTGTCTGGAGTTGTCTCCACACTGTTAGAAAAAAAGCCTTAAAATTGTTGTCTTCTACTCAAATAAGGCTGTCTTAATATCATACTCACCAGAATAGAGTCGAGCGTTCCTGAAATTTACAACCACGCAACTTTAGGGCATAATAAGAGACAGACCAGAATATGCATTGAAGGCAGGGGGATAAAGACATAAAGTACCTTTGTCGATAACAGCGTCGAATGAACCTGTCTGAAAGGCACTCATGTTCCGAACATCCATTGTAATATCTACCAATTTGTTAAGGATTAGTTACTGAAACAAAGACAAGACAAGGCCCCGTCTCATTTTTTATTGAGTGTACGAGTTTAGAATGCAACTACTCAAACAGACAATTCTTCAGAAGCCAATTCATTACTCCCTTCAACCCATTTATATGAGCACATACAACTTTGGTGGGCAAATAATGTTGAATTTGACCAATATTGTTTACTCATCTTTCACAATTACGGGGTCGAAAAATCAACCATGACAAATTTACAATTGTTTTGACAAACCAAGCATGGCAAATTTTGTATTGCTACTCATATTTGGAGAAATTAATGATTAGTGTTAAGATAGGTTCAAGCGGAGACAACGAATTAGAGATGGAGATAGTAGTAAGTAAAATCAAAATTATAATATATTGATTTGTTAAGGATACAAGTAAGTTTTGAGCTATTTGAATACTTCTTCTGCATAGCTTCAATTACTACAGAAGATATATCAATGTTGACGATATTTTCATATCCATTATTGGCCATTCCTTCACTAAATGCTGCAAGCACAAAGAGAATAATTGTTACACTTGGACAATGGGAAAGGACACCATGAACAAAACCTGGCGTCCTGAATGACGCAAAAGCACATTCCATGATTTCAGAACCACATTCACTTTAATGACAAGAAGAGTGCAGAAAATAAGTTGTCCAGTATAACAAGTTTTTAAAAGACACGAACTCCAAGCGATGACGATTGACGCATATTAAAGCAATAACACAAGAAAGGAAGGAGGGGGAGAGGAGGAGGGGGGGTATGAGGGACCCATGATCTACTGATTTGAAGCATCCTCTCCTCAAGCAGTGATATAGCCGAGGTCACATATAGTTTATGTACTCATATGTATTCCGTATAGAAATTTGAAAAGACAACGGGTCTCAGACCGTGTCTGAGAAGACGCAGATCCAATGACTCCAATTTCAAGAGACGCATTTTTCGAAAAGTATAGAAAATCTTGAAAATGTAGAATCAATATATTTTTCTTTATAAAGTAAGGAAACTAGATTGATCCTTCTAGGGAAGGACCAACCTATCTCATGATTCTCATCCTTTCCGATGAGCGAGGTAATTTGTTAGTTGAAGCATCGACTTTCAAACCACCCCGAGAGTTGTACATGAATGTCCATAAAGTCGGTTAACTTTGTTGGCCCCAAGGAAGCAATGTTTGATTATCACCTAGAATCAACAGCTTTTGAAACGATGAAAAACAAGATAATGGAAACTGGTGGAAGGATCTAAAACAAACTTGTGTAATAACTACTACGTAGAATAATTTACCCTATTATTCAAAGAATACTAGAGCACTTAATGGAGAAATCAGATGATCAAACTCTAGTCAGAAAGGTCTCATTGATGCGCTTGTTCTACAGCATGACCCTTGATCGGAACTTGTATAGTTTAGCTAGAAGACCCGTTTCTAAACCTTGTGCTTTTTAATCATTCTATCCATCTATTGGCGATATCAACTCTCCTTTCTGTACTAAATAATCTACACCAAAACCATCATTGCGCTTACTTCCATAAGAACGTATTGCAGTTACTTCAGCCACTACGCCTACTAGTTTACAAATAACGAGTTCTCCTAAAGATTCCAACTTCCAAGCGTATCCTTAGACACACTTTTTGATCTCTCACTGGCAATGCCAGATTTGAAAATTTTACAAATTTTGCCTCGCATCATCGTATTATTATCATATAAGTCAACAACCTGGTTAATAAAACAACCTCTAATTTCCTCCGGAATAAGCCAAAAACCACGCACAACACTCCTTTGTCTGGCTATTAATTTCATTTGGAGAGAAGTAAATGAATACATTTCCTCTCATACAATCTAAACTAAAACCCTCGCAACATAGGAATATTTTGGACGGAGGATATACCTTCACTCCCTTTCATCTCCCTCTCATAATTATCCCTAAGACTTTCCAAACTCTTAAGACTGTGCCACGACAGCTTTCCACTAACTTTTATTATTTCTTTATTGTTCAGACTTACCTCAGACCTACCTCATACTTTATACATTATCCATCATACTCACCTCAGTCTTTACTTTTTTTACAAAAAGAAACGACACTGGTCAACCACTCATTGGATAATTTTCAATGGAAGGTGGGATCAAGATTCATCCAAAGTCTTAACTTGAGTCTTGGATTTCCGAGACTCAACTTAAGACTTTGTTAGATTATTGGTAGTTTTGGTGAATCTTGTCTTAAGACTTGCTAAATCTTGTCTCAAGACTACCAATAATCTTGCCCTAAACTAAACAAACTCAAAACATTAATTTGACCAATAAGCTAAAGTCTCAAAGATCAGGAGCATCATTTCAATTCTAACCAACATGAATTCAGATTAAACCGGATCACACAGAAAAAAAAAAAGAATTGCACATCCAAATGATACTGCCAAAGAGAAAATGTACTATGTCACTCGTTATGTCAGAAGATTTTTGAATCACTTAAACTTTTCTAAGGTGTTTTTTTGAGTTACATGGTACGTTTTTAAAGGACAATTGTAAGAAACAAACAAAAAGGATCAGACCAAAGAGTGAGAACATGAAACAAAATGATGAATTTGTAAAATAATAAATGATGAAACAACAAGTACCCACCAAAATTCATGAAAACCCCAAATCAAAAAAGCATTTAACAAATAGAAAGGAGAAAGAAAGAGAGACCAGAATTGCCGCAACCGACAACGAGGAGGCGGTTGGAGGGAGAGAGGTAGAGATTGAGAAGAGGAGATAAAGCAGAGTAATTCTGGTACCAATCAAAGGGAGATTGGTCCTGTGTATATCTTCTATCCCAGTATGATGCTTCTCCATATGCCTGTGTTCCTCCTATCGTCATCTCCTCCTCTTCTTCTTCTTCTTCTTCTTCTTCTTCTTCTTCCCTTTGCTGTGTGAATCAGAAATGTTTGTGGGTTTTGTTTTTGGATGATAAAGTTTGGAACTTTGATCAGTTGTTTAACAACCTTACCTATGTGACAACTGACTATGTGGCTGTGTCTATGAAATGTTAATAATTGAGGACGATGATTCGAGCCTTGGAGGAGTGGACACGTTGAAACTAACGTCACTCCAATTCAACTCATTAAAACCGAATATAATTTCATGATAAGCTAATTTAAAATGAGTTGGACTGAAATCTTAAATCTGCATTGATTTCAAACCGAAATTTTAGATCTGCGACCTAAGTGATATAATTGGAGCATGTTCGAAACCAAACCCCATCTATTGAATAGTGACCAACTCTTAGGGGTCGTTTGGTTGCCCCATAAAAACACAGGATTTTCAAAATCCCATGAATTGATATTTTGGGGTCTTGTTTGGTTACCCAGTTTTTAGAAAAATGGAGGAATCTGGAGTTCCATAGGAACTTGAATTCCTGCATGATGTGGGAAGTCGCTTACCCAACCCCCTAGGTCATTCCAACTTCCTGTGTTTTTATAATTGTTAATTACTATTCTGTCCTTCAAAAAAACAACGTTTTCTATATTATTCTCCCCACTTTGCCGTCATCTTCAATAGTCAAATTTTGTATCCCAGCAATTCCCATCTTCAGGTTCTAAGGTACCCTCTCTCCCTTTCCATCTTTCTCTTGTTTTTCTCGTTAATTTGTTTTTACTTATATCGAATATACAATTATCGTGAATTCTCGTTATTCTATAGTATACAATTATCAATTTTCATATCTATCTTAGAAAAAGTGCTAAGTAGTTAAAGCATAATCTAGTTGATAATCTGCAAATAATTTACGCACCTACTATACCTTTTGAATGGTCGAGCCTCTCTTCGGAACCGGGATCAAAGCCCTCTTATTTTCTTATTTCTTACTATATATAATGTATATGATGATTGAAACGAAAGACCAGGAGTATGCATATTAAGGGACTTTTTTTCCTTTGTCTAGAACTCTTTACAGTCTGATAATTTACTTTTGATAATGAGTTTTTAGTGTAGTTTGTATTGTTTTTGATACTCCGTATGATTTTATTCCTAGCTGAATTTTTTTCTATCTATGTGAGTTTTATTTGATCCGTCACAAGTCACAAGGACTTGTGACGGATATCGTTTATCACAAATCAGAATTTTTACTCTTATTTACAAGAGGTTGATTTATTACTTTTTTTGGTTTTCTTTTGCAAGTTAGAATACAATGACGCGCTCACCCTTGAATAACCGGAAGAAGATTGTTGCTTCATGTATTGCTATATATCGACATATGCTTTTAATGGTTGTTGAGACTATTGTCGAGGTCTTATGCCATTTATCTAGTTTGTGACCTGTGAACAATCTGTTTGGGATAATTGGTTGAAAGTAAGTTCAATTTGCTCACTTCATGTTATTTTAATTCATAAAAATGCTGCAGGTTTGAGAAAT
The DNA here is from genome assembly GCA_029255685.2 of Silene conica. Taxonomy (NCBI): domain Eukaryota; kingdom Viridiplantae; phylum Streptophyta; class Magnoliopsida; order Caryophyllales; family Caryophyllaceae; genus Silene; species Silene conica. The sequence continues at coordinate 9,256,567 of CM055319.2, forward strand.
AGGCCATTTCCTCTGATTGAAGAGATAGGGAGAATTTTCGGAAAAGATAGAGCTACAGGAGTGGAGGGTGATAGTATACAAGATGCATTAGAAGAGATGGAGAACCACGAGAGGGATGGCCAAGAGGAAGAGCAAGTGCCTTTATCTAACACACAAGAGGTACCACACCATACTGAAGTTGAGCATTCACCATCAAGTGAACCTTCAAATAGAAAGACCAAAAGGGCTAAAACTGAAACTATTGAAGCTTTGAGACAATTCTCTTCCACACTTGAAAAAATGAGTAATGTAATGGAAGCTGCTGGTGAACATATGGGAAGACTTGCTAACTGCTTTAAGCATGAGTCTGAGTCAGCTGAGCGAAGAATGCAAGTAACTTCAGAGATAATGAAGATTCAAGGGTTAACTGCCGCTCAAGTTATATCAGCATCAAAACAAATCGCTACAAATCCCCTTGATGTTGATTTTTTTTTTTCAGCCTTCCAGACGATTTTAAATTTGCTTATGTGCAAGGCTTATTGATTCCCGATGATGCAAATAAGTGATAACTCACTTCTCCTCGAGACACTAGATTACAAACTTTATGTTGTGTTACAATTAAGTCCTAATTCGGAACTTGTTTTTTTATCCGTTTAATTTTTGCGGTTTGTTTTAAAGTACTTTAATTTATGTTATGAGATTTTATGATAATAATTTCGAAAATAGTCATGTTGTATTTAGCCGACCTTAGATTTTATGATAATAATTTCGAAAATAGTCATGTTGTATTTAGCCGACCTTGTATCTTGTATGCAAGGGTAAAATAGTATTTACAACAAAAAAACATGGAAATTGGGTTATCCAACCAAACAACATGCATGAATTTAATACATGGGAAGTGTCAATTCCTACATGGTAACCAAACAACTTTTTTGTAAATCACATGAATTACATGTGGGAACTTAATTCATGGGATTTACTACTTCCCACATGAACTTAATTCCCACATGAACCAAACGACCCCTTAAAATGAATAATAAGGTTTTAGACTAACCTACAAGATAAATCTTTAAAAATATTTATATGTAACGAAATACTCCGTATCAAATGTGAATATAACACTATTAGAGTTCATACATGGAGATGGAGTACATGTAAAAGTTGTAATTGATAAACTACATGCTAAAGGATAAATGATCAACCTCCATAGTGGGAGGGCTTCACCGTGCTAACCAAAATACACTACAATATTATGATTTAAGTTCTAAAATATTCCGTAGTTGAAAAGTTGTAGCTGTTTTGTTATTTTTATCATAATGACAGTCGTCTCCTCTACCCATTTAGATGAGTATATCTAATCGATATCATTATTGGACGATGGTTAAATAACCATTGATCATCCACTCTTGTCTAATATAATGAATTTAACAACTCTCATCTAGCTTTATCATAGGATTGGTCCAAAAAAGAGAAGCCTAGAAATAATACTCATATTTAATTTTGTTTACATTTTAATTTTATTTTAACAACACTATATTTTATAATAAAATCATCATATTTAATTGGAAATATCACAAATAACTACCTAATAAATCTAAAATTTTACATCTTACTACCTAATATAATTAATTTTGCAACTAACTACCTAAAATCACACAACATTAATCAGTTTGCTACCTTTTTGACGGAAACCGAACTTAAGTTAGGTTTAAATGTTCGGGTTAAGTTAAATGACCATCTTACCCTTCCTTTAATAAACCTATTCCCTGTTAAAATTTTACCCATCATTCTCCCTCCCCTGTAAAAACTCACGTTAAAGTAATTATTCCTGCCTCCATTTTTATCCATCAAAACCTCCATGAATATGCCTAATTTGCAGCACTAGAGGGAGATAATCTTCTGTTGTCTTCTCAAATTGATCAAGTAAGCATTATTTTCATTTTATTTTGAGTATAAAACCCTTCCCCTAATTTGATTATTTTGTATAAAATTTGATAACTAAGCGAGTGTAAACTTATACCAATACAGCTCTATAGTCCTTCTGCTGAAACCCATTATCAACATCAATATCAAAAGCGATACGTCGGCAGAGAGGGCAAATTTGATCTTTGCTTAGCATAAGACTGTTGACATTCGTTGGCTCTCACATATATGCAAATCTGATTATTACTTTTGCTTATTTTTCAGCAAGTATTTGTGAACATTCGTTGCCTCTCACTTTTTTGTCATCAGTCGTGTAATAGATTATATTACTGGCGTCTTGATTTAACTTTTTACGCTGTTTATTATTTTCGCAAGTTAGATGTTAATGGAGGTGTTTTAATGTGGGAAGGGGGGAGGATAATTTAAGTATTAAATTAGGTTTTAAAGTTAAACGGGACGAAATAAATTGATTTTCGTAACTTTTTACGCTGTTTATTATTTTCGTAAGTTAGATGTTAATGGAGGTGTTTTAATGGGGGAAGGGGGGAGGGTAATTTAGGTATTAAATTAGGTTTTAAAGTTAAACGGGACGAAATAAATTGATTTCCGTAACTTTTTAGCAATTTCCGTAATTTTGGTAGTAATCGTGTAAGTTTTTACACTTATTAGGTTGTTATTTGAAAAATTGAACATATTAGGTAGTAAGATGTAAAATTTTAAACTTATTAGGTAGTGATATGCTAAATGGCCTATTTAATTATTAATCTTAAATTTTGGGTTATCAAAAGAAAATATTTTCTTTTTACAAGTTTATTAATTAATTTTCGGAATTACTTTTTCACCTACAAATTTTACTTTTCACACTTTTTCATTAATTTTACATGTTGTACCCTTTCAACTAAAACTAAAAAAATTCTCTTATATCAACCTTTTTCTCCCTAAAATTTAATCTAATTACTTGAAAACTTAACCAATAGATCATAAATTTCCAATTAGAGAAGTAATTAAATTATTTATCAATTATTAATGTCTTTTGTTAAGTTTTATTCAAATTTATCAATATTTATTTATTTATTATAAGATGAAATTAGGGTTTATATATAGTCATGATTGTTGGATGGCGTGTAGCCGTGTACTTAGTTGCTTCTTGTACATCAATGGACACAACAAATATTCTTACCTCATCAAAGCCTTGAGTAAAGCATGATGGTTGGAAAAACATGTAAATTCAACATGGAATGCACAATGCTTTAGACTCACGAATTTGCCCACAATAAAAATCCCAATTTTAATTATTCAGGAAAAACTAAAAATTTTAGGGGTATTTAATTTAAAGTATGTGTTCATAAACCATATATAGTTGTAGCGAGGATGGGGTGGTTGGTCGGAGTAGATTTGTCGGCGGCGGGGCAATCGTTGGTGGTGATGGGAAAGGTAAAAGGTTGAATAAAATAAATTGAGGGAAGAAAAAATAACAAGGTATAATTGTAAAACGTGTATGTGAAAGAGTAAAATCTGTATGTGAATTATATGGGCTTTTGGGCTATGGATTGTCTTATAATATAAGATAATCTTATAGAACAATTTGTGTAATGACTTATTGACTTTAATACAATGACTACATTAAACACTAGTCACCCCGTTCCAGTGCGGAAGATGATACACATACACAATGTGTATGATTTTTTCCATACACAACCAATCATATTATGACACGTGACAAACTCAAGTTAGCATGTATAGCTTAGTTTAGGGTCAAGTTAGTAAATTAACATTTGTAGTTGACTTGGTTAACTAGCTACATGTAGTTAATTTATTTATGGAATGTAATTAATATATATATGAATAATAATTTATACATTTTAATTAATCAATTTTATTTTATTAATAAATTAAAATATTTTAGGGTTCATCAAGTTTTCGCAAATTTATGAAATGTTTATTGTTTTAATTCCATTTTAATTATTTTATTTTAATTATTCCATTTTAATTGATGTAATTAAACCGATTTTTTATTAAGTATAACATTATTGTTCAACAAACCAGATTAAACTCAATCACACTAACTTAATGATGATCGTACTCGATCAAACTTAATCATGATCATAATCGATCAATAAATGATCAAACTCAATCATACTAAATTAATTAAATCGATTGATTAAAAAGTTAATCAACATCAAAATTAAAAAGATCAGTTGACAAATCCATTGACAAAATCAAGACAAATCCATTGACAAAATCAATTTTATTGTTTATATTTATTTTCTGCACGTTTTTATTTTCATTGTACTTTTTATTTACTGAATAAATAAAAAGAAAAAAACGTTGCTATTGGGGTTCAAACACGCACGCACTTAGATGTTTGTATTTTGCAAGTAATCTGGTAACCAACTAAGCAAGGGTATCAACACATCTATTTAGCAACTACATATCTTTATATTATTCAATGTACTTCATATTATTCGTTTACATCTAATTTAGTTTTTCACCTATTCATTTCCTTATTTTTAAACATTTAGTGATTTATTTCTTTATTTTTAAAACAAATTATTGTTAGCTTAAATCTTTTCATTTGACCATATCTTATTGTTGAGATTTTTATGCAAAAAAAAATCTTCCTTAGATAATTCACATTTGGTGATAAAATTTGGAGGGAAATATTATCTTTTTGTTTAAATTGTATGCAAAAATATCTTTTCCTTAATATTTAGTGTTAATCTTGATTATTAATCAAATTAATTTAGTGTTGATCTAATTTTAATTTGACGATTGAATTTAGGATTATCTAAATTTAGTTTGACGATTTGATCTTGATTAATGTTTTGATTAATATAATTATTTTAGGGTAAATGATTTAGTTAAATTATATATGTGTTCAACAATTGATCATGGATTCTGATCTCGATCACGATTAATTTTTGATGAACTTAATCACGATTGATTAAATTATTTCATGGTAAATTGATTAGATAAATTATTTAAGAACAAATGAGACAATGGAAAATTCCCATTTAATTTAAATGAAACAATTAAAAAACTAATAAAATTACTATTTAATTTATTAGTGAAATTAATTAAGTAAAATAAATAATGTGTAAAACAATGAAGTAAAATAAATAATGTGTAAAATAATAGAAATTCCATAAATTAATTAAATACATATAGTTAACTTAGTTAACTACATATGCTAATTTACTAACATAACCCTAATCTAACTACAATAAACTAACTTGAGTTTGACACGTGTCATAATGTGATTGATTGCGTATGAATTTTCCATACACATTGTGTATGTGTAGCCTTTTTAGATATATTTACATTTTCTTTATTTTTCCATCACAAAAGTAAGGAAGGGTAAACCTATTATTGGGACATAAAGAGTAATAGATAGGGTTAGACTTCCGTCCAGAATTAAACCAAAACTAAAATTGACAAAAATCATGGACCTGGACCAGAATTTGTCATTACATGCCCATAGGCCATAGCACACTTTTTAAAACTCCATATTACAAATATATTTTCAAGACAACAAAATTAAATAACAATAATTTCGGTCTTTTTAGTAGTTGGACCGAAAACCGAAATTTTAAAAATATTCGACCTAGTAGAGGACCGAAATTTTTATTTCCTGTTTCTGTACAATAAATTCCGTTTCGGACCGGTCCATTTTTCTTATCCAGACTGGATTTCAACCCCACTAACAAATAAAAAAGTTCAAAAAGTTAACAGGTGCTCTTAGTCTAGTGGAGATTCGGGTTCCCTCAAAACATCCAAATAATGGACTGCGGGGTCCTGAATTCGAATTCTCCTAGATAATGAGACTTAACCACATGTCTTCCAGAATTCGAATCCCCTAGATAATGAAACTTGACCAAATGTCTTCCAATAAGAGTAATCCCATAGATTGAGCCACATATCTTCCATGTCTCCCAGTAGATCCTCGTCATCGAGAAAAAAAGACAATTAAAGTTAATAATCAATGATGATTAGGTGGAAGAACACTATAATAGATCTACTATTCCAAGTTTCCAACCAATTAAACATTGAAAACTACTGTGGTTCCTAAGATTAGATCTACCTTAAGTCATGTGTTATATAGAAAGCATGTCCCCCTCTACAAGTCTAAACCATTTGTTATATCTACCACCAACAACAACAACTAACTTGATCTCACCCAACTAACCCACTCATATTCATACATTTCTTATTTCCCCACCAATTCTTTACCTTTTACCCATTAGCCATCACCCAACTACCCTTTTACAACAAATACTATCCAACTTTCCTCTTTTTGGAAAACCAAAAGTAAATCAAATTTTGTATTTTTTCCTCTGTGAATTGTATTTTAGAATTTGATTTGCAAAAATGGCAAGGAAGAAGATCAGAGAGTATGATTCAAAGAGGATTCTTAAGCAACACCTTAAACGTATTGCCAACATTGATCTTCCCATTTGTTCTGCTCAAGTATATTCCTTTCTTTTTTAAATTTCTCATTTTAACTTCATAATTCTGCTTGTTTGATTACAAAATTTAATACCCTTTTGTTATTACTAAATTTGGATTAATGGGTTGCTTGGATTTTTGTTCATGGGTGCTTGATTTGATTTGGGTTTGATTGATTTTGTTGAAAGATTGTTACTTTGATTATTGGTTGGTTTATGATTGTGGGATAATTTTGATTAGTGAGATCAAATTTAAGTTGTATCAATGAATGCATGATTAGTTGATCAAGATAATGGTGTGATTAAGTTAGTGAATGTGAAGCTATGGAAATGCAAATCTTCTATAATGGAATCATTACTGTGGAAATGTTTCCATTTTCAGGTCTCGTATTTGAATTGATCAAATGAGCTGAAGAAATGATGCTTAGTTGTTAGTTTTGTTGCATTTGTTAATGACCTTTTCCAGTTCTATGCATGGTTACTGGATTCGCTATGAATACGCTCTTATTTCATGCTTCTCTCTTACAGAATGTGTTTTAAATGTATTTAGTATAGCATTTGCTGTTAGTGATTCACATTCGTAGGATGCCTGAGCGAATCCGGTAACCCTGGTTCTATGTGCCCTCACTATTATCATTTTTCGTGAAGTTTTTGTAAATCTTGGTTCAGTAACCTTTTATTTTATATAGAATCACAAATCAGACATGATAATGTTGAATTCCTTGCAGTCAATTTGAGTTTTTACTGGCAAGATTTGAGCGAGTAGATCTCTGATAACCTTTATTTGGAGTAACTTTAATTGAATACTTGTGAGATTTCTACGGCTCTTCTCAACCGCCAATCTCATGGATTCCCATCCTGCCATAGGTGGGGGTCTGTTGAGGGTGCAAATCTATGAGCCTCGAGAGGCACATTGTGTTGAATTGTTAATGCTAATCAAATATAGTCAAGTGATTGTTATTAGCTTCAAAAATAGGCCGGTGTATCACAGAGAGAGAAAGGGGTAGTAATGTTTTTGCTATATGCTTGAAATGGTTAATGCTTTAAGCCAACGACATTACATTTGTTATCATACAAGAATGTTCCTTGGACCCTCGATCAAGTCCCAACGCGTTGTTGGTAGGAATCTCATGAGCAGCTTTGGAGTGCAACTGGAAAATTAGAAAATATGTACACATATTAGTGTAATTTGACTTGGCGGTTTCCAATTGTTTGGCTAGCCTTGGTTTTGGAGTAAAAGTGAGCAAATGAAACATTGTCTTTGTTGAACTTAACGAGATTAAAATCTCGGTAAATGCTTTAATTCTTTTTTTGAGGAAACAAATGCTTTTAATTTTTAATATATGCATGTTGTGTATGATAATCCAGGTCACAGAATCAACAGACTTCACTCAATTGGTGAATGAAGAGACGTGGCTATCCTCGTCAAAATTGGTTGTAAAACCGGATATGTTGTTTGGCAAGCGTGGGAAGAGTGGCCTGGTGGCCTTGAATTTGGATCTAGCTCAAGTTGCTGACTTTGTGAAAGAGCGAGTAGGAAAGGAGGTCGGTAGTTCATTGCAAATTCCTTAGATTTTGATGGTTTAAAATTTGCACTTCTTTTATTCTGAAGTCCCAGCCATTTGAAGCTATCTTCGACACAATTTTTTGATCAAGAACGCCTATCTGTGTTCTTATACAGGGATAAGGTTAAGTTGTTGAATTGCACGTATATTTTTAAAAGTCAAGGTTCTTTTTATTCCTTTCAGGTTGAGATTGGAGGTTGCAAGGCACCGGTTACAACATTTATCGTTGAACCATTTGTACCACACGAGCAGGAGTTTTATCTCTCAGTTGTATCTGAAAGGCTTGGTTGCACTATAAGCTTCTCAGAATGTGGTGGTATTGAGATCGAGGAGAACTGGGACAAGGTATGCCCGGAAAAGAGTATTTTTGTGTTGCTTATTAAGTCAATTGAAGTTATGTGAAAAATTTTCCCTTCAAATTGTACAGGTAAAGACTATATTTCTACCATCAGAGAAATCATTGACCAACGAGGCTTGTGCTCCATTGATTGCCACGCTTCCCTTAGAGGTACTTCTTACGCATGTTAAACGTTATCCACCAAAGACTTTACTTTGTGAGAAAGAAGTTTGTACACCAAGTTCCAAAGGCTAGGTTAAATTTTGCAGTACTGAGGATACTAGTGTGAATGACAAGTTGGTAATTTCACCAACTTATTTTTGTTTTGATTGGTTGAGCTAGACAGCCTTCTGATTTGCATGAATACCGGCCTGCATATTTTTTTAAATGTTTCTCAACTCTTGCACACTGATAAATTAGCTCTTTACTATTCATGTAACTTAATATTTACATACTCTCACAGATACGGGACAAAATTGGTGATTTCATCAAGGGTGTCTTTGCAGTTTTTCTGGGTAAGCTTTGTCAAAAAATGTAAAGTTTCAAATTATTTATTGCGATATCAAGTAAGATTGATGATTTCTTCAGTTAAATCATTTGCTGGCTTTGATATACTCATGTGGCGTTTTCTACGTTTCAGACTTGGACTTCAGTTTTCTGGAGATGAATCCGTTTACCTTGGTGAATGGGGAGCCATATCCATTGGACATGAGGGGTGAACTTGATGATACAGCTGCTTTCAAGAACTTCAAAAAGTAAACTTTTCGGTCAATGCATTTTCTAGATTCATAGTTGGAGCATATTTTCACCTGTTTTCTTATCTTTTATCTCACAGGTGGGGAAACATAGAATTCCCATTACCTTTTGGTCGAGTTTTGAGTCCCACAGAAGGATTTATTCATGCTTTGGATGAAAAGGTACTTTCAGTATTTCCGGCTGCCTACTTGCTTAAACTGTTGCAGTTTCTCATTTATCTCACTATCAATCATGTACCATGGTGTCAGATTGTAGATTCTTAGTCAAAATATACCTGTGCAATTGTTTAAATTGGTATTGCCTTCCCATATTCTTATTGTTATGAAATTAAATTATTGAGTCCTCCGCGTTGGGCTTATAGAAATAGGTGCATGAGACCGGCCCACAAGCAAGTGAGGTTCCATCCTAAAACCAATTGGTGATAGGAGTAGTAACCCACTTTCTTATAAGTTAGTTCCTTCACTAGTTTTCCACCGACGTGGGAAAATGCCCCTCACACACATATGGGAAGAGACCTCAACATAAATCATGGCCGATGGCCTTCAAATTATAATAGGGTTCTAGCCTGGTGATCAAGTTGCTTAGTAGGGGTTCTGACTGGTGTCCTGCAATGTTGTTTGGTTTTATTTGTCCCTATATTTCTACTTGATAGGTTGTGACCTTTAGACGGTTACATAAGAAAGGGAATAAACTGATAAAGCATGATATTAAGTTAGATCTAAATGTTGGGTTCAAGTTACTAATGAGTCATCATATCAGATATTAGGGCGAAAAGGGCACTGGTTTAACAAAGAAAATGATATTACTTCTAATTTGCTTTCTAACCTTGTTACTCAAGTTCTTAAAATTACAAACATCTGCATGAACTCTGAACCAATGCTATTAGCCTCCGAATCTCTGAAATATCATGGAGTAACCCTTCCCTTAACCATTTTAATTTTTTTTTTCTATATATACCTTCACAGCATTTTGATTTTTAAAAAAACTCATGTTTCACGTGGATAAGGAAAAAGGATACAGTTTGCAATTCAGAAGTTCCCTATTTTGGTATTAAGTCCAGCAAAAGCCCTTAGTTTTAATGGATCATGATGGATTTTCTTAGGAGATTGGTGCCCTATAATGTATGTTTGAAGAATTATTGTCACGCATGTGCTAACTATTCAATCGTCATATCATGGAAAAATTGCTTTGTTATATAGTACTTCTAGTTTATTTTTGAATATTAAAGTTTCGAGTTTTACTTCGAACCTATTTACTTTATTTACTTGCATATTTAGCAGATGAAGCCTTCTATAAGCTATTAAGTTGTTCTAAGGCTATGATTTTTGCTCAACATATGATTTGTTCTTTGGCTCCTTGCCGTGCATGCAATATCATATCTAAATTCCTTCTTTTACCTTGCAGACAAGTGCATCCTTGAAATTTACCATTCTAAACGCAAAAGGACGTATTTGGACCATGGTTGCTGGAGGTGGCGCAAGTGTTATATATGCTGACACTGTAAGTCGCATTCTAAATTGACCTTTTGTGGTATCTGTGAATCACTGCTTTACTATTCTATATGTTCTGTCATCTCAATATGCCCATGCCCTGTAATCTTATCAAGGGTCCAAAATGAATGGATTCGAGAACATTTCCTGGCATGTCATGTCACTCATTTGATCTACTTTACTCTTATAGTACCTCGTTACCTGACTACCTCCATTCCATTTATATTGTCCCTATTTGAGTTTAGCGATCAAACAATATCAACTTCGAATTTCGTATTTCGATGCAATGTCAAATTAACCACGTTACATTACCCAAGTTAAATAGGGACAGCAGAAAATATGTAGAAAATCCCTTGGTCATACGGCTTATACCCTTGGTTGTTGATCTTATAAAACTAGACCTTCAAATCTTAAAAAGGTATGAAGCCTCATATTTTTAAGCCGGAGACTGGGTTATCTGTCAAAGCTCAGTATAAAGTCTATAAACTTCTATGCTTGCTGTTTCACATAACTATTCCTGTTAGGTCTTCTATAAATTGTGACTTTTGAGTCTTGAAAATTTATGAAACCTTGTATATTATAGGTTGGAGATTTGGGTTATGCATCAGAGCTTGGGAATTATGCTGAGTACAGTGGTGCTCCTAATGAAGAAGAGGTCTTACAATATGCTAGGGTGGTCATAGATGTAAGCGCCTCAATTACTCTCTCTATTTATGGTTACTAAAACAGTGAAATAATGGCTGTCGTCAAACTACTATGTATTACTGCATAAATCTCAGTCATGGTCCGTCTATCTTGCAGTGTGCCACTGCAAACCCTGATGGTCGTAAAAGAGCCCTGTTGATAGGAGGCGGGATTGCCAACTTTACTGATGTTGCTGCCACATTTAGTGGGATCATCAGAGCTCTTCGTGAAAAGGTAATCCTAGTTTTGACATGAACATTTTTTTGGGGGGTCAACTGTCAAGGATAGCTTCGGTTAGCAGGTCCGTGATGACTTACCCGTGTGCAATGTGGTGATATTAAAGCTCATTGCTTTTCAATTTGCTTTTACTCTCATATATACTTACTTCCCTAACAAATTCCTGTCTTCACTTTTCCACGACTCTCATTGGGTAGGAAACTAAACTGAAAGCTGCAAGAATGCATATCTTTGTTCGAAGAGGAGGTCCAAACTATCAAACAGGTCTTGCAAAGATGCGTGCACTTGGAGAGGAGCTTGGGATCCCTCTTGAGGTATGACATCAACTTTATCCTAATTTACTATAGTTCAGGTTTTCAGTTGTTTAAGATATGAATACCACCTGATTTCGAAGTTTATTGCTTCCATTTTTTGACTGAAAAAAAAAGTTTATTTAGTGACGTTGAAAGATCTGCGTTCCTGTGGTGCTGCCAGTGAATTAATATGTATTCTGATCATAAGTATAATTATATGTGTATTCAACACTTCAACTTAACCAAACCTTTGAGCCATTAACTACTACTAACACGATTAGTTTATAGTTACATTGTTCTCTAGAAATTTGGCTATTTAAGGATTATTGAGCGAACAGGCTAATGACTACATCAAAAATCTTGCAGTGTGCTGACTTCTTGCTAGTTAGAACCAACATTACTGAGACGTAAATACATTCATTGGAGACGCGTATATATCCAAAATATAGTATTCAGTATGATTATATGCCTTAGACACGGCAGCTCTGTCCAAAATGAGGATACAGGTTTGGCCGTTCAAGGGCTTCTTTTCAAAACAAAATAATAGTTATGAATTTTAAACAGCTCCGATACCATGATAGATGAACCATCTCAATCAAAACCTTAAGGTGATGGTTGAGGCCCAGCTATTGTTAATATTCCTATTAGAAATGAGAATGTGGTAACCTTTAAAATCTTGATAGGTCATGTACAATACAGAATTGCTGTTGAGAGTTAATGCCTTGATCCTCGTAAATGCTTTTCGAAAATCTTTTCCTTTACTTTTATTTATTGTGGCTTCCTTTTTGGCTCTTATAGAGGAGTGCCAGAGTGGTAAGGATCTACACGAATTATGTACCAATATTTTTAAGTGTAACGTCACACAGTGTATGGTCCCAAAAGTGAAGAGTCGAGGTAGCATAATATGAGAAGCGATATTGTGTATAAGAGTGTTAGAATGATTACAGTCGAGCTCCCTTTACCCTGTTAGGCTTGAACCTTTGAGTCACTTTCATTAATTGTCAATTTAAGACTTGATATTGATATTGAAGCCACTAGTCGTCACGACCACATATTGGCTTTTGCACTAAATATGCAGCTGATGCCACCTCAAAATGTGGTCATGATAAGCTTCAAAACCTTAATAACTTGGTCGCATTTCGCTGTCATGGTTATCATATTCATCTGGGTAGTGTCGCTGTATTTTGTTTTCAAGGGAGGCTTCAACTCCTGATACTTACTGAATTAGTAACCGTCACTGAATTTCTTCATCGTCATTTAGCTTAGGCAATTTGCATTATCTAACAAATGCATGTACTGTTAGCCGACTCCAAATCATTCTGGAATAAAGACTGATTGTTTTGCTGGTGTTGCTGTTGTGCTTGTATTGTAGGTGTATGGACCCGAGGCTACCATGACCGGAATTTGCAAGCAAGCAATCGACTGTATTATGGCTAAAGATTAACCAACATTTCGATCCTCTAAATCTGCACTCTGGACGCATGTTGAGAATGTACAAGAGCTTTATATGATCCTGAGGACGACACCATACCTTAGACAAAAAGTCGACAACAAAAAATACAAATGCTTTATATTAATATGCCAAGTACTCTTGAGTTTGTACTTGCGATTTTTCAGACTCGGAAAGTTCAAAGAAATGTATTGAATCCATTTTTTTAGCGAGTTGATCCGATCATGGTTTTGAGTGACACTAGAAGGTGTCATACAGGAATCGATACTCTGAATCATAGAATTATTATATGGAAACACACGATCAACCAAAACTCAATCCTTTTATTTTTTTCTCGGAATCACTTATAAGATCTTGATAACAAGCCTCAAATGAAATAGGATAATAAATGACTGGGACAGGGACAATGGAATGCTACTAATCATTTTCAGATTTTTTGAGCACAATAAAAATGATATTAAAACTGCTACTATTATTTTTACGCACAATAGCAAAGAAAAACACTAATGACCGCTATCAATCTTCCACAATCAATTGGAGGCAGCGGTACGTAGGCTAGAGTGTACTACATGCCGAGTCTGACTTCAACGACGCCACCACCAACCGCTCTCGTCGTACTTTGCAGAGTTTCGATATATCAGAACAGCCGTGCACTTCATTTATGAAATGTATCAGAGATTTTTTTTCATTCTTTTTGAGCAACTCAGATTCTCTGTTTGACAATCGACATATTTTGCTTGTTGCGTTGGCGCATCTTTGTCTGGATACACGTCTCGTGTATTAATATTGTTGTTGCGTTTTAGACGGTGGAACCTCGGGGCATTGGATTGGAGATGAGGTATATGAGTACAAAAATGATATGAGTTCCTATACAAGATAATTACAGTGGTCTCTTAAAGGCTCTTACCAACACATGTATGATGTATTCAACAATGTTGTACAATGATTAAAAATCAATGTCTTAATCAGAGTAGAGCGAGCACCTCGCTAGTATGAATCAAACACTGAATCTCCATCTCCACAATACAAGTCAGGGACGAATTACATTATAGGAGTTTAATCTACATATTATGCCTGATAAAATACCGCGACACTATACTCTTATAATGCTCTCTTATCTATATAATATCAGGTGACTGTAACTTACCTACATTGCTCCATATTTAAGCGATTCCCAACTGAAGGGCCCAAAGATATCACAAACTTGTGGTGCGCTTTTGAAAAGAAGAGCTGTGCAAACACAAACCACAGCAATCGCCACCAGAGAGATCATAACTGGTCTGAACCTCTGTGGTGCAGACCCGAATCGGTAATTTGGCATCTGCTCACAAAGTTTGCAGCTTTCACTGATAAGGGGCTTCTCGGTGTAGAAACTATCAAATGCTATGGATTTGAGTTTATCTTTTTGAGCTTGGTTCAATTCAAAGCGGGGTAGAGACTGAATGTCAACCACCACATGTTTGCCAGACGACTTCTGGTTAATTTTCCTCTGGACAAGATGAAGGTAGCGGTAGTGACCTCTCAAGCTCGCATAATCACACGGGGTTAGTCCTGTGCTGTCCCGTGCATTTTTCCAAGCTTCAATACCAACCTAAACAAGATATGACATATAAGCCAGGTGTATCATGAAACAGTTGCCAGAATGCCAGCTCATGGGACAAATCGCACGAATGCACATGACCCATAGGTCTTTTATGGTCTAGCTAGGTTAATCAGGTGATTTTCAGTCATGGGTAATAAGGTACTATTTTAAATTAGTAAATTTGGGTCGAGATACATTGCAAATTTCTGGGTGAAGAAATCAAGTTTGAGGCTCTATATAAGCTATCGAATCAAGTATATGGAAAAGTGTTTAAGAGATTGATTACCTTTCCAGGATCTTCAAGCAATGCTTCCAATACATTCTCTGAGCCACTGCTACTAGCCGCTATGTGCAGAGGGGTCAATCCGCCAGCTCCCGCCAAATCAGGCCTAAATAACATGCTGCTGGGTGGAACACAATCTGGCTGTTTCTGCTCCATGATTAATGTATTTTCAACCTTGTTTGGTGGCACATATCTTAAAAGAAACTCGACCATCAGCTTGCTATTTCTTCTGACAGCAGTATGCAAGAGAGCAATATCCGCCAGTCCATCATCGATGGATGCATAAGCTCCGATATCAACTATTCCACTAAAAAGCAAGTCCATAAGTTTCTTTAGAACAGCACGCCAGTCATGATCCATAGAGAACTCAACTAGCCACTTTAACCGTTCAAAAGGGAAGAGATTCAAGGTAGGCTCTTGATGGTTCTCCTTCAACCTCACATTGTTTCTGTGAAGCAGCCAACCCATCTCATGCACAAAGTCAAGGGCCGGACATTTAACATTTGTGTCACCATCCTCACGGCTTTCCATCTCCATTTCTCTTTCCAGCATGCAAATCTCGTAACAAACATCAGGCTCGGCAACTATAAATGGGAAGAAGCAACCACTGAGATCAAAATCTTCAACCTGCATACAATAATTATCACAATCATTGGCAGATCCATGTTCAATCACCCAGGCTCCAGAGACACTAGATACTGACTTCCTCCACTCCAAATTATATAGTCCCAAATTTTTTTATCCGTCGCAGAATAATTATCCCCTTAAATTCCGTTAAAAAAATTTGCAAGCTTCCTGTGATACTCCTTTGGAAATGTAAAAGTACTGTCACTCTTATTCCCATCACGTTAATCTAAAAAAATGCCACTGCCCTTGTCAAGGAACAACCAAATCGTATTCACTGATGGGTTACAAAAAATCCTCAATCTTAAACTCACCAAATTCCTTATTCTTTGGCCTCACAACCCTAACCTCGAACCCTCATCCTTCTCTATATTTCTTCAGAACCGACCGGAAATCAAGTTTCTGATCTTGAGATCAAAATTCAAACTAGAATGGAAGAATCTCACAAGTCAACTCAATGTTTCGACAAATTTCTTACCTAATTTTAATGGTCTTATTATTACTATTTGATTTTGCAAAAGTATGTTTGTTCAAAAGTTCAATGCAAGTTTAGATCACTGTAAAAAAGAAGGGAAGTGGCATTCAACTATTGGGATTTTGCTCAACTTGGTTTTCTATTGGGTGAATGGTTTACACTTTACGGAGAGTTGGAATCGAATCTGGAGGATATTTGTTCTATCTGTTGATGTTGTCAGTGAGGAGGGAAGTGAGTAGGTAAGGTTATAATAGGAATCCCACATTTAATATATATAGTCAATGGTAGTAAACTCAAACAAGCACACCCAAAATATGATTTTTGTAGACCGCCAAAGACTACTACTGTAGCGAAGCAAAACATTCAGTGACACCATCGCACTTTATCTTTATGAACAGCATTTTAACGCGCTGAGATAAAAACAAGTTAAAAGACAAAAAAGATGAACTACCTCGATAAATCCTCTTCCGGGAACATTTGGTATAGAGCAAGAGAAGCTGAGAGAGTGGTTCTCATCCTCCCCCGTAGGGGTGTCAGTATCCTCCACTAAACGACTACAATCCTCCTGGACCAAATACCTTCCTTCTATAGCACATGATAACCTACAAGTATTGAAATTGAGAGTTAGATGCCATGGGTGGCACTCAAGTTGCCAAGCTTGAAACTGAAATTACCAAAAGTGTGAAAATAGAACATATAATGAAGAACCTTGTAGACCCAAATGAAAACATTATTGACTATTGAAGAAGCTCGTGAACATTAGTTGAGTACCTGGAAGTGGGTCCACATAGATTAGAACCCCTGACCACCAGCTGCACTTCCTCGCCAACAGGAAGTGCAACAGGACTAATACTGGAAATTCGACTCCTGGGACTTCTTAATGGTAATGGTGCATCCAGAATAAATTGACCTTCATTCATCAGAAGGATTGAATTAATTTTTGTTAAAGGCATGGTATAGAAATTTGCTTCTTACAAACAGATTTTCAGGTTGCAGATACATTACTTCCCATTATAAAATGCCTTGGATATTTCCGCTGCAGCAATGGATAGTTCAATAATATCACCCATAATATACCATTCTTTCCTCAACTTCCTTAACACTACCCATTTATTTTCAGAAAGTATAAAGATTGGTAAACAGGTGCATTTGTATATGGTCACTACTTCTAAAAAGAGAACGACAAGAACGAAAGAGGCCATAAATGACTAAAATGGAAAATCCACTGACATGGCAGATTGCACTAAATAAAAGACTAGCATTTTTTGTATACATTTCCAAATTATGACTGCCGCCAGTTAAGTTACATTCATGATATGCCGATACAGTGATTTTCAGACTATTGCTGCAACTGTGACCATGGACAACACACTTTTTGCACAAACGGAACAAAGGCAAATTTTGAAGGAAAACTAAGAATTGATACCTAATTCTACATGTAGATCAATCCCCCAAAAATATATGGGAGTCAAATGTGAACTACTAACCATCACAAAAAAATGCTGCACGTTGCTGTATTCTGGCGTAGATCCACCCTGTGTTCCAGAAAGGGTCATCCGACACATCCAAAAGTCTGCTCAGATTTGAGCTTATGTCGCAGCCAAACTGCATGTACTATCAAAGTGAAAACTACGTCGACTATGAAGACGAAGACAAAAAAACCAACCAGTCAAAAAAATCAAACCTTCTCCCATAATGATGTATTTAAGCGAAGATATAGTGTCAAAATTATACAACCAGGTCTGATGTATCCCTCAATATCAGTAGGACTGTGAGACAGCCATTCGAGAATCTGAAAAGCATATATTCAAACATATCATGAGAACGAGCTAAGGAATATGACAGTTGTCACTGAACAATGAATACGAGCAAGAAAAATAGAGGGGAAACTACCTGTGTTCGTAGTACATTGGGCAAGTCATTCGGTTCCTTATCAAACAGCTTAAAAACAATCCGATCAGTGCGGCACTACAGCAAAAAAGACATGATAAAAAACCAGCGACTTGTCTATCTCAAAGGTATCCTCTAATATTTACATAGGACAAAACAGCAAAAAGAAATACGTTACTATGACACTCCACTTCGGCTGCATGTCGCATGTTCCACACTGAGGTTGTGACACAACACGACACTTCGGGACATAACCCAAAACATGAACTTCTCCACAAACAAACATTGTTTGGCACTTAGACACAAGTTGGAGTAACAGAGAAGAGAAGGGAAAATAAGTATGTTTGGGAGAAGTTAGAGCACCTAAAAAGCACAGACGATACCTGTATTTCACCGCTGCTGGAACTGGATTGACCAGAAGTAGTCGCTGAGGTTCCGCTAGTGGGAGGTGGACTTGGTAAAGTTTGTTCAGCCCAATATGTTCCACTAACAGAACCAGTGGCATTAGCCACGTCATCTATACAATCTTGTGAGTCATCATAATAGACAGTATTCAAATCAATGCCACCAAGCCCGTGTTTTTCTACAGAAGCTTCTTGCACGCTTTCTTTTGCAGGAAGAGTGCCTCCTGTTGCTTGTAAAACTATTGGTTGTAGCCTACATGTAGTTTCCGGCATCTCACTCCGATTCTCCCTTGTTAATGTCCCTGTCTGTGCATAAAGTGTGGTTTGTGATCGTTCTTGATTCCTTGAATGATCCTAAACATCATTTAACAATCATATTGAGAAAAAATAACGAGTGAGAGAACTAAGTTCCAACAAACCCAACAAGATCTGACACCTTTTCTGGAATCCCGTGAAATGTTCCCGCATTAGGTAAACCCTGAGATCCTTGCAATAGCCTAGATGTATTGCTTCCATCAGGTACAGCAGCAAGATTCTGCAAAACCTGAGAAAGGAGATCTTGGTCTTTTGCCTGATTTGAACTATTTGCTGCAATTTGTAAATAATAAGAAAATGAATCAATAAAAAAATACTATCAGAAGTCAGAACTAGATCACAAAATAAATTCAGAGCAAACCCCTTCTTTATTTACAATTCCAATAGTGTGGAAGACCTATAATCTTGGGTTTTGGAATCATAAAGCAAACTGGTTCAGTAAAAGATACAGTATGTGCTTTTAATTGTGAGATAGAAGTTGGTCAATGCAAATAGTGAGACAATTTTACTCCCCACCATCTAGTCACGTTCAAGAGCCTTTGAGGCAGTGGAGTAATGTTGTTGTAATGTTGTTAAAGCAGAACATTCATTACTTGCAGACTTCGTGAACATCGACTATCCTTCCAAGCCCTCCCTAAGTATATATAGTGCTTGCAACACAATAACGTAATAAACTACTCCCTCCATTCATTTGTATTCCATACGTTTTCCATATTGGTCCATTCATTTGGATTCCATGCGTTTACTTTTTAGGAAATAAATCACCCTTGGTAAGACCAAAACACACTTTTAACACATGGGTTCCACCACATTTAGACTCGCTCACGCAGCTGCAGTGCTGCACCACCACTTGCAAGTTGTATTTTACATTTATACCCTTGTATTTTTGCTATTTCATAAACTTTGTGCCACTTAGACATTTATGAAGTTCGCATAATAGAGGGAGTAAGAAACAGTTGATACAACAAACTTCCAGCACACAATCAGACGACAAAGGTATGCAACAAAGTGAGAGCCATCATGCCTGTTAAAGCTTATTTATGAGCAACTACGTGGATACTCATAAGTTCGCTTCAAGCACACACACACACACGCTTAGGGCTCTTCAGGATCAGCAGACTCAGCAGCCTCCAAGTTGCTGGAATTATTTTAAGGTGTACACAACAAATGTGCTTGCTCTAGACCGTACTGATCATATATTAAGACAACTACCCTAAAAAACATCAAGAGAAACTTAAGGCTTGCGTATTTACTGCTGGAGACTATAGTAAAAACGACCTATACTGATTATAGGTAACATCTAGATGAAATAATTGAAGAGCATAGGCCAATTTGTCTAGCCAAAATGGTCTTCCATATAATGTACCGATGCACAAATGTTGTACCGGCCGATACGTAAAGGTTGTACGGCAAATACGTCATGGATACTTTCCAATCGTCAAGAACCTTCTAAAAAATTTGACAACATTTCACCGATGTGGCCTACATGTGACAGATACAGCAGCCAATATATAACCAAGAACGATACAAGACATGGTCGATCAAAAAATAAGTTGCAATAAACTGCACAGCCATTTCATAGCATGCTACTATGATTAGTGTCTGTTAGCGTACTTGTGACTACTATTGCAATTTGATACCACAATCCACATGGAAGAAACAATACAACACCATCAACAAACTCGGGTCAGGATCTAAAACTTGAAGCACAACATTTAATTTAAAGAACTTACTGTGCATATTGGACAATACTCTGACCAGAAGACTAAGTATCTGGCCAGCATTAACTCCATCAGTCACTAAGCCAGTATCAGGAGTTTCAGGATTGATCTTTCGTCTCCTCTTGTTATGTCCAGCCAATCTTTTTCGACAGCTTCTCTTATCACCATCAAATTCTTCAAGAGCATGGAACCTGCTGCACTGCTGACAAAACCGTTGCACGACATTGCCCACCACAGCTTCACTGGCCTTTGAGTGCAGTTCACAAACCTTATGACGTCTATTGTAATCCCTAGAATTTCTAAGATCAGTTGTACAACCTTCTACTTGGCAAACAGGGTTAGAAGTTGCTCCATTCTTACTTATCTTCCCACTCTTCCCCTTACCGTTAGCAACATCTACCTCTACGATAGGATAAACTTGTTCACCTAACTTCAAGTCGAGGGGCGCGGCTTCATCATTCAACTCCTCATCCTCATGAACAACAATAATCCGCTTTTTCTTCACTGATTCCCGATTCACATTCTCATTAATTAAATTAGTACCTCCGGAATAAGGCAACAAGCTATTAGTTGCATCACCATTAGCTGCAAGCTGAAGCTCCGGCACAAGATCATACGCTACTGGATTCAAAGGGGTAGCTTGAAAAAGATCACCATCCCATTTCCAATCATTCAAATCCCATTCCAAAGTCCTCTTTCCCACCGCCTTCATCTCCGTCATGGCGTCACCACAGCACCATAAACAATACTTCCCCTTCTACTATTCTTCCACACAACAATTTCCAACAACCCAATCAAAAATCAATTCTCACAACCAATTCAACTCCAATTTTCTGAGATTATACCACCACTTAAATCATAACTTTAGCACACAAACCCCAACACAATTACTCCACAACTTTCACAAAATACCCTTTGATTGATCAATCAATCAACTTCTAAATTTCCCCCAAAATCCAAGAAATAAGAGGTACCCACATGTCAAAATGGAATCAATTACCAACTCATCACCTCAAATCAATCAATTTCAGCAGAAAAAAGAATACCCACCTAACAATTTTGCAACAAAAATGAAACTATATCTTTTTAGATCACATAAATTAATCAAACATAAACATAAAAAAAATCAAGTAAATAATCTGACCTTGGATTTGGGCATAAACTGCAGTGATAAAATCTTCTAGGGGAGTGCTCAACTGACAAGAGAGACAAACAACCTAAATTCAGTCAAAAAGTAACAAAAATGCAGAACTTTATTAATTCCTTTCCAATTGGGTCGTACTAATTTGTTTCTTTATTGAAGAATTCAGAGTGTTATTGATTAAATTTGATTAATTAATTGAATAAAATAGATTAATTAAATGAAAAGCATGATGAATATTAGAGACCACTAACTAAGACTTGAAGAGTGTAGGGCAGAGCAGTACATGGGTTGTTCACACTGGAAAAGTAAACAGATGACAAAAGTTACACAAAACAAGAAATGTGCACAAAGTTTGATTACCTGATTCATAGGACTCTTCAACACAAAGTGGACCAAGTAAACTCACTATGATAGTATGGTACCTTCTAACAAAATGTGTCAACAAACCATAGGTTAAACATCAGTCCTACCAAATTCAATGCTTGTTTTTGGTCTTTGGGTTTCGTAATTACACACATTCTCATTTTAAACCGTCATTATCGCTCTTAAACCTAAGACGAGTCAAATACATATTAAATTACCTCACTTGTCGCCTAGAAAATGACAATTTTTTTTATGTTTATTATCCCACTTACTAGTATTTGACCTGTCTTGGACGTAAGACGAATAATATCCATCTTAATCAAGACTTACCAATACTTTGATGTTCCACAAATTCTCATTTATGACCGGTAATATCCGTCGCAAGCTTGTAACGGGTCAAATACAATACAATCCATTTGGGAGTTAAAGACAAATCATTTGTGGAACTCTATGCGCTTTTATCTTTGTGTTTATCTAAACAAGTGGGTGTATTTGACCTGTCATAAGCTTCTGACGAATATATACCCGTCACAAGAGAGACCTATTGTTGATGTTCTTAGTAGAATATTAGATTATTGGTCAATTGAGGCGAGCTGATTTTGGGTCAGCAGATTTCAGGTTGAACGGGTGGGTTAGGTAATTTTTGGGTCAAGTTATTTATAAATAATAATTAATTTGTAACAATAAACTTTCGGTTCGGGTTTATATTGGGTAGGGTCAATCGGTTTCGGATTTTGAATTCCAGTGTCGAGTTAGGTTATTCAGGTCGGTCAATTTTGTCAGGTCTTCCTACAAATCAAGTTCACCAATTTGGTATATGACTATATAGATACGTGTTTTAATGAAAATAAATTACTACATACTCACTCCTATTCTAAATCACTAAAACTTGAGAGAGACGGTTTTTCAATAAATTATTGAGAGACAATTCTTTTGTACCATTTTATTTGTATTTCGTGACCCTCTCTATTTCATTCTCCGTCTATTCATAATATTTTCCCTATTTCCTTTTTGGTAAATTTTATCCTTATTTTAATCTTCTCGCTCCACAACAATACCCAACAATACTCGATCAACTTTATCCCACAGCCCAACAATACTCAGTCAACTTTATCCCCCAGCCCAACCCCAAATAATTTCTTTCTCTCCTATTACCTTACCCCACTACAATACTTTATACTTACTAGCTTTGAACCTGTGCAGAAAATGCACGGGTTATATGTGAACATATGGTATCATTAGATATAAGAGATATACATGAGTAATGTTAAATATCATGACAATATAAATAGGGTAGAACTCGAGATTTGACGTACATATAGTTTAATTTACTAATAACTACCATTCAGTACAAATTATGCTACAAATACTTTAAAATTTCAAGATGTCGTATTTGATGTAAACTTGTTATTGTTGCACATCAATTTTCTAATTACTCATACTTGTATGTTTATTCAAGTATTAGTTTTAAACATAATTATGTTAAAATTATAGGTGTATCTTATTTTAAAAAATATTACTTTCCTCTTTCTTCGACTCTTCAACGTTATTGAGAGTCGCAGATGAGTGTTATAAACCTATGAAAATATATTTTACAACCCATTATAGATAGAAGGTAAGCATAAAGTTAAGAGTTATTTCATGACAATAATTCATTCTATGTCCTCTCTTCTCATAATAATATATCCTAAGTTTTAACTGAGAATAATCTTATCTATGACATCATTTAACTTCTAGTACACCATTCATATTTTTACCGGTTGTTGGCAGTTTGTGAATAGGTGGCCATTTATTTAGTCTATTTCTTATGTTTAATGTTCATATCTTCATCCCTTCTTCATGTTTATTTCTTCATATTCATTTCTTCCTGTCTTCATCTTCATATACCATCTTCATATTTTTACCTTGTGGGTTAGTAGACCATTCAAATAGTTCATTTGGGTAACCACACAAACAACTACAATCTTCAAAAGTCTATCTTCATATTTGTACTCTATCTTATTGAAATTACGGATAAATCTCGTCGATTACAAGACAAAAAGAATCACACTCTTCAGCAAAGTAACAATCCATCTTATTCTTATAGTGAGCATGAAAAATTGATTGGCAAACTTTTACTCTTACTCACAGATTTGTCTTCGTGGAATTTATCTTTATTCATCTTTAGGGTAAGTTGGGTCCATCCTTGAAAGACGAAATATGTACTTCCTACTTGGAAGAGAAAATGAAAAGTCTAGATTGACAAAGCTTGCACCATGGTTCACTTGTTTAATTGGTGGATCACTTGAATGAACATCGTATACATGATGGTGTTGCCTCTTCACATCAAGAGTTCAACTTTTAATTCTATAAATCATTTCGCTGTCCAGATTGTGTCTTTGTAGTTGATGGGTTCCCTCTACGATATTCATACAATTATAATTATAAATAATTTTTTTGAGTTTCAGCTGAATAATTTTTTTTTGATTTTGAGCTGAACTACCTTCAATATTCATATAAGAAGTAGCAGAATAAGGAAAAAAGAAAATAGTAGTTCTTAATCAATTCGCATCAGACTTGAAATAGGAAAGCAAATTGGAGGATATTTAATCTACAGTTCTCGTTGATTAATAAATTGAAGAGATTTTGGGGAAAATTAATTAAGGGTTCTAATTAATTAAGAAATTGAAAAGATTTGGGGGGAAAATTTTAGGGTTTTTACTTTTGAAAATAAGAAGTGAATAAGAAGTTTGATGGTTAACATAAGATTTATCGGTTGTTTAGGTAAACTGTCCACCGGTCTAATAGAAGTTAAATGATGTCAAATATAAGATTATTCTCAGTTAAACACTTAAGCCTTATAAGAAGACGAGTATATGATGGATTATTGTCATGAATAACCCTAAAATTAATTATCTCCAAAATCTAATTGTCCATGTTTAAAAAATCATTTTACAAAATCAAGTTAAATAAATATACAGTAAGTCTCCCTTGCGACGAATATATCCCAAGTGGGTAATATTTGACTCGTCGCAAGTTTGCGACGGATATGTCCATCACAAATGAGAATTTGTGATAAATGTACCCGGTTACAAAACGTCGTCGATGTTTTATAACAAATCGTCGACGTTATTCATTATAATTACCAACTTGCCCTTACTTCTCTCCTTCCTTCATTCATTCAGAAAACTCATCTCCCTCCTGAACCTCACACCACCGCCGCAGCAACACCACCACCGCACGACCACACGACACCACCACCACCGGTGCCACTGCTCCACCACGACCATCGCCGGACCAATTTCAAAAGGTAAGTGTTTTTTTTAAATTAATTTAGTTTTATTTATATAATGTGATGTTAATTAGGCTATTAATAGTTGTTGCTGTTGTTGTGTAAATTCGTTATTGATGTTGTTCACTTTGTTGATTTTTCAATTTCTTCTTCAATTTGTACTTCAATTTCTGATTTTTTGTTGTTGTTGTTGTTTTTGTTATTAGTGTTGTTGTTATTGTTATTAGTGTTTTTTTTTTTTTTTTTTTTTTTTTTTTTTTTTTTGATAAGGTAAGGAAACTAGGTTGATCCTCTTGGATAGGACCAACCTATCTCATCCTTTCGAATGAGTAAGGTAAGTTGAAGCCACCGGCTTTCAACCCACCTCGAAAGAGTTGGACATAAATGTCCAACAGAAGCCATGAAGTCAGCAACCTTGTTGGCTTCACGGAAGCAATGTTTAATTATCACTTCATCGAAAAGATGAAGATCAAATTTCACATCCTTGATAATACTAGAGATTTCCCATGGGATCTGCCAAGTGCTACGAAGTGAATTGATAACACATAAATTATCACCCTCCACAATTAACTTAGAGATTCCTAAGTGTTTAGCGGCTAAAATACCTTCTTTTAAAGCGAGTGCTTCTGCGACAAGTATACTATTAGATCCACACTTTTTTGCTCCTAGCACCACGATTTCACCATTATGATCTCTTATACAAAATCCTAAAGCAGCTTTATTGCCATTTATTCTCGATCCGTCAAAATTTAGCTTTAGGAAACCATTTCTAGGTTTCTCCCACCAGATTTCCTTCTTACTAGAAGTGTTTCTGGCAGACTTTTCTTTCTCGGGATTGTTGAGATCTTTATGTCTAGTTTTGTTCCAGGCCTTAATGCTATTATTACATAAAGTAATAAGTTTGTTTATGTTGAAATTAACATTATTAAAGATAATATCATTTCTATAAAACCATGCATTCCACCAAATAAAAATGATCTTAACGAATTCATCTTGTGGAATTAAGTCTTTGAGATAATTAAGCTTCATCAGAAAATTTTGACTTGCAAAATTTTCATAGTTTGACAAAAAAATGTTGTAACTAGTAATATTCATTTCTTGGATAATAGACACAATTAAAGGACATTCGAAAAAGAAATGGTCTTTATTTTCACTATGGTAGTTACACAAAATGCAGTGAGGTGGGACATTAATATGACTTTTGAGAAGTCTATCTTTCGTTGGGAGGCCATCAACACATGCTTTCCAAAGAAAAAATTTCAATTTTGGTGGAATATTCAATTTCCAAACCCACTGAAAATTACATTTGTCACGAGCGTGATCGAATAAACCTTGAGCTAGCCAAGTTGCTGTTTTTGTAGAGAAATTTCCATCCACATACAACCCCCATATGAGAGTATACGGAATATCATTATGTGGCAATGGAATGTTAGTAATCTGATTCACAATATCGTTATTTATCAAATTGGCTAATTTACAAACATCCCATTGTTTGTCAGAGGTTATGAAATCTTTAACTAAAAGATTAAGATTACGGCTACTATCATCATCACTCGTAATGCTGGTAAGTGGGTGCGAGAAAACCCAATTATCAGACCAAAACTTAATGTTGCTACCATTACCTACCTGCCATCTCAATCCTTTTCTAAAGAGAGTCCGAAGACTCATAAGCTTACGCCATTGCCAAGAAGAGACTGAGTTAGGCTTATGATCAAATAGTGAACAATTTCTCAAGTATTTTTTAGTTATCACTTTAACCCATATACTTTCCTTATCCATAAGGATTTTCCTTTAGAAGTTTCATTTGAAGGGCTTTATTAGCGGCTTCAGAAGATTTTATTCCTAATCCACCAATCGATTTCGGTAAGCAAACTTTATGCCAACCAATCAAATTAGGGGAGTGTTGAGAGGGATTCTTATTCCAAAGAAAGTCTCTGTTAATCTTATCTAATCTCTTATGGATTGATGAGGGAAGAAGAAAGCTTTGCATTTGAAAAGTTCCCTTCGAGGCTAAATTAGCATTGATCAGAACTAGTCTACCTGCTTGTGATAAAGAATTTGCTTTTCATTTCGATAGCTGGGTGCAAGAAGATTGGATAATGTTTTCGAAAGTATTTTTAGTTACTCTGCTATCTATTATAGGACATCCTAAATACTTACCCAAATGAGCTTCCTCGTTCATACGGAGAATACCTCTAAAGGATTCCCGTTGAGGTCGCTCAATATTTCTAGTGCATTGAAAAGTGGATTTGTCAAAATTAACAAATTGTCCTGAAATTGTGCAAAATTTATCTAAAATAGACTTAATAATGGTTCTGCAACTTTGGTTAGAGGCTTTAGCGAAAATGATCGTATCATCCGCAAAAGTAAGAAAAGGGATTTTCTCAATCCCAGATCCAATTCTAATACCAATATCACTAGAACTAAGATCGCTATTCTTTTGTAGAGATCTTGCTAAAATCTCTGCGCACATAATAAAAATATACGGGGAGAGTGGGTCTCCCTGTCTAATACCTCGAGTGGGTCTAAAAACGTCTCCCGGTCTTCCATTTACTAACACTGAGAACGAGACAGTTTTTATACATTCCATAATCCAAGAGGTCCATTTGATACTAAACCCCATTTGCTTAAATGTTTCCTCAATAAAACTCCATTCTAGTCGGTCGTATGCTTTCTCCATATCAAGTTTAATTGCAATCCAACCCCCTTTACCTTTTTTTCGTTTAAACGAGTTAAAAATCTCGTGGGCAAGAAGAATATTATCTTGAATAAAACGATTAGGCGTAAAGGCCCCTTGAAATGGGTGGATTATCTTAGGCAAGACACTACGGAGGCGAGTAGCTGAGATTTTCGAAATAATTTTATAGATTGTTGAACAAAGACTAATAGGTCGAAAGTGATTTGCTGTTTGAGGATTATCAATTTTAGGAATTAATGCTATGAAAGTATGATTTATTTCTTTAAGTAACTTTCCTGAATGGAAAAAAGCCAAAACCGCTTTAGTAACCGACTTTCCTACAATATCCCAATATTTCTGGAAAAACTCTATTGGAAAACCATCGGGACCTGGAGCTTTATTTGCGGCTAAGCTAAAAACAGTTTGCTTAACCTCTTCCCCACTAACATTACTTGTAAGAAAATTGTTATCTTCTTCTGAAATTAATCCGCTAATCGACTTAAAGTCTTCATTTTCATCAAAATGACAAAGTTGATTTTTGGTAAACCTAAATTCAAATTCGCCAGATATTTCTTGTTTAATAAGGTCTTGATCGGTAATACAAGCACCATTTCTATTTATGAATTGTTTAATCCCATTTCTATTTCGTCTAATAGTGGCATGAAATTGAAAATATTTTGTATTACTATCGCCAAAGTTAGCTTTACTTATAGAAGCTTTTTGTTGCCAATAAATGCGCTTATAATCAAGCAAGGCATCACGTTTTTTCAGCCATTTCAACTGAGCGACTTCTAAAACCGTAATATGGGATGAACCAAGTTGATTTTGTATATTCTCTAACTTTTTTTTAGCAGTCGAAAGTTGTCTAAAAATATTTCCGAAAGTAGATTGATACCATTTTTTAGCCTTTTGCTTTAGGAGTTTACACTTTTGAGAAAGACAAAACATATAAGACCCTTGAAATTGGTGTTGCCAACACGTTTTTACTAATTTACTAAAATCATCTCGAAGGGTCCACATAAGTTCGAATCGAAAAGGAGGGGCTTTCGTAAGAACTTGGTCATGAAACTTGACAGAGATAGGACAATGGTCAGAACTAGTAAACGCATGGTGCACAAATTGCATATTCGGATAAATACTCATCCAATTAGGGGATGCTAAAGCTCTATCGAGAATTTCAAAAACGTTATCAGAGCCACATTTCTTTTTCCTCCAAGTAAAAAAATTACCGGAGAAGGGGAGATCTATAGAATTAGTATTATTTAAAAAATTAATCAATCTTAAACAGCGTGCATTTGTAACCTTTGCACCTCCTTCTTTTTCACTCGGACTCTTAATTTCATTTAGATCCCCGAGCAATAAAAAAGGTACAGAAAGATTAAGAATTAAATTTTGAAGCTTAGACCAAAATTCTGGTTTGTCACAAGGCTGAGCAGGAGCGTATACAAAAATGAGGCAAAAACATACCTTATTTAGTAGGTCATTAACTTCACAACAAATAAATCTACTTGACTTAAAAGTGACATTAATGGAGAAGGTCATGGACATAGTTTCTTTCCAAAAAAGCCAAATCCCATCTGAAAGGCCTACACTTGGGACGAAATCACAATGACTAAATCCCAAATGAGCTATCAAGGAAGGCGCGGGCATACTTTCAGACTTGGTGTCACAGACAGCTAAAATCTTAATTCCGTTTGAGGAACAAAAAAAGTTGAGTTCTTCACAAAAGTTCTTTCTTTTAGTACCCCTAACATTCCAAAATGCAATATTCATGAAAAAAAAATCACGAAAAGATGAAGTGATACACAAATGACTTTGTAAGGTAATCTTCTGCTAAGTTTATTGGACACATTAAAAAGGTACGCACCCAGAACCAATGCCATTCATATGTTAGTAGCTGACAAAGACGGTGAAACTTAAGAGCATACTTATAGAAACTGAGACCATAATTAATTCTAAAAGAGATAATACGGCTCCAACAAAGCTTAGATAAACCAATCAACAGGCTAACCATACAAAATAGATTCATAAGACAATTTGTAAGACAATCAGCAAGATAAACATGATGGTCATGGAACTTGTCACAGCTTAAATAAGTCGCAAATTTAGACCAACAATAATCCAATGGACTATCCAAAGGATAAAAATGATCAATCCCATCATGAAAAAGATCATCTGGGATCTTAAGACATAATAGAATTTTGATAGAAGAAATCCGACATCTAAAAAAAACAAATTAAGTTCATCTGTTGGGCTGTGAGAACTAAGAATACATGTATAGAATTTGAAACCAAACATAATTCTATGCAAGATAGTATGACTCCAACAGAGCTTAAAAAAACCAAACAAGAGGTTATTCATACTAAATAAATTCATAAAACAAATTCTATACCAATCTGCAACATTCAGTTGATTGTTATAACTTGCAAAAGTAGGCCAATAACAAATCATTGGACTCCCTATGAGATAGAAATCATTAATCTCAACAATGAAAAAGATCCCCCGGGACCTTATATATTGTAGAAATATGACAGAAAATTCCAGCGGATAGAAAGCCCCAATTTTTGTGCGAGGACCATGAGAATTCTGGAAAGAGGAGTAGTAACAAAGGATGGCAAAGATATAGTACTACAAACCATCATCCCATCAATATAAACAAACAGATATTTCGTACAAATCAAATGCTCTGGAGACCAACTTGTAAAACAAGCTGAATGAGTATGATTTAATTTATCAAAGTTGTAGAAACAACTAGGATTCTTGTGGAGAAAAAAATTGACTAGGTAATTTTTGGCCTGGGTAAAACCTTTGTCCAAAATCTTTTCAATGTAGACAAGAGACTGAAAATTGCTCTCCTGGGCTAAATTGGAGAGCAAATCAATGTCTACAAATGAGAAAGATAATAGACAAGGCAAATTGAAAGAATCCAATAATAGGAAAATCCTCATAAATGACGAGATTAAAGGTGAATGACGACATACATCAAACAAATTGCTGAGGAAAAAATTCGCGATCGCCTTCGCGGAAGGGTGCCTGAACCTGAACTGTGCTTCCACTAACAACGAGAAATGACTTGGTTGATGCATCTCCGTCGCAAATGAAGTCGCCACAGAGACGACATGTGAATCGCTATGAAGTACTTCATCAGCCTCACTGACCTTCAAAAACGAAACAGAAAGCGAAGGGCAACAAGTAGCAGAAGAACATCCAATTAAAGGATTTGAACAGGACGATATCCAGATCTCAACGACGAACTTTTTAGTGAAAGAACAAACATAAGATCGGGAAAAAAAGATGATATTAATCAAGGGGCTGATCTTATCATAGTCAGAGAGATGAACATCTGTTCTAGAAAATAAGGGAAAAGAAGAAGACAAAAGGTTAAAATCTTTGCAGAAACTTCGTTCTTGGATGTTTTCATTTTTTCATTTTTTGATTTTCTTTTTTTTCTTTTTCTTCTTTTAATTGGTTTTCTCATTGAGAGAGTTTTATCTCTCTACTTTCTCTTGCTCCCTGTTGTTATTGTTTGTTGTTGTTGTTGTTGTTATTGATGTATGTTGTAGTTGCATTGATTTTGGGAAGGAAGAGAAACGGGGTGTAGGGACGTTAAAAATCAACGTCCATAGTGGTATAGGACGTTGCATTTGGACGTCCATATGAGGGGAGGACATTGAGAATTTACGTCTAGGCATGTGTAGGACGTAGATTTTGCGCGGCCTTGATAAGGGTGAGGGACGTGCATTCTGCACGTTGATGATGGTGAGGGACGTGCGGTTTGCACGTTGTTGAGGGTGAGGGACGTGTGGATTTCACGTCCCTACTTGGGTTAGACGTGAAATCTGCATGTCCCTCCATGGTTGGGACTTTTTTTTTCGTTTTAACCTTATATTTTCAATTTTAATAGTTAAAAGATATTTTTTTTCATTAAAAGTTATTAATTTTATATTTAATTGTATAAAAAATTGTTAATTTTGTATTTAAATGGGTAGTTTATATTATTTAAGTTGTTAATTTTGTGTAATGCTGATTTTATTTTGTATTATGTTAGTTTTTTATGAAAATTTGTTTAATTTTATTTATGTAACGTTCTAATCTCGTAAATGCAGATGTCTTACAGTGAAGATGCTATTATGACTGAAATGGGACGTACGACAGGCCGAAGAGTGACAGGCTCTAAGCGGCGTGTCCCTATAGAAGAAGCATCAGCAACGCCACGGCCTGGTCGGGGAGGTAGGGGTAAGGGTAGGGGAAGGGGAAGGGGAAAGGGTCTCCTAATCAGGTCTCCCGACCCTACTCCCGAGGAAGAGCTTCAGTTACCGAGAACGTTTTTCAGGGAGCCAGCTAGTAGTTCTGATGACGAGGAGGAGGAGCAGTTTGAGGAACCGGTCGGGGAGGAAGATGATGATGATGAGGAGGAGGAGGAGGATGACCCCCGCTTTCTGGACGAGGAGGCCGTTGATCGACCACGTAAGAAGGTCGTACGTGATGGTAGCGGCCGATATAAGCAGGTTGTGGAGGGTGCTTCTAGTAGCACGGGGAGGAAGAAGACTCAGGATCTTTCTTGGCGTCTTACCGGTCCGGTTGAGGGGGTCCGTCTGTCGTTACTATCATACGTAGCTTTGGTGGCCACGTAGCATACAGTAGTTGGACGGATCAGGGAAGCGCGAGATCATGGCTCATGTGTTACGAGAGGCCGGGTGCTATGGTAAAGATGAGTAAGTTAAGGGTCCGTTCTTCGGTGATGAAGAGAGTTGGCGAGAGCAGGCTTGATCATCTCATGTCCTCTTTGACCACCGGCTTGGATGAGAACCTTATCAGTGCGTTCGTTGAGAGGTGGCAGCCGGACACCAACACTTTTCACATGTCGTTTGGTGAGATTATTATACTGTTGTACGACGTTCACAAGATCCTCGACATACAGGTGGATGGCGCTAGGGTGATGGACGAGGGTCATACGAGGGGGGAGATTGGTCTAAAGGGGAAGTTGTCGGCCTTGTTCGGCATGGATGTGAAAGACGTGAGACCGCCGTTTTACAAGGGTGGTGGGATTTTGGTGAAGAGGCTGATGGAGCTTGGAGAAGGGGAACCGGCAAGACTCGCTACGGGCTTACATGATGTTGTTGGTAGGACAAACTTTGTTCACCGACAAGTCCAGTGATCGGGTTGTTGCTCGTATATTATCGTTGTTCGATGAGTTAGATGTTATCGGTGGCTATGCTTGGGGGGCCGCGACATTGGCATACTTGTACCAACAGTTGGGGATGGCTTTGCGTAGGGAGGCCGCTGGGGTTAACGGTTGTTTACCGTTCCTTCAGGCTTGGATATAGGAGTACTTTCCCATGTTCAGGCCTCACTCGGGATATTATGTGGAGGGACGACCACTTATCGAGGCTTGGTCACGGTTTCCTAGGTTTAGGGGAGATGTTGGGTTGTTAGAGCAGCACAGGCAGAGGTTGGACGAGCTTAGGGTGGAGCAGGTGACGTGGCCCCCTTATGGTGTTAGCCCACATAGGGTTTGCCGTAGTTCGCTCTACTCGGGCGTGATTAGGTTTGTGGATATAGTGGAGTCGTACCAACCTGATAGGTGTCTCCGTCAGTACGGGTATGTTCAGGTTATCCCGAACCCTATGCGGTTCCCAACTATCGATGTTCGTCCGGCTAAGCCATCTACGGGTTACAGGCTGTCATACGGTGATACTGCTGATTTTGAGTGGGGTTTGAGATAGGCTGAGGTTGCGTTGAGACAACGATTTGACCGGTCTTTGATGCCGTTTCAGTGTGATCCCCGCTACATGGGTTCGTATAAGAAGATTTCTCACCTATACTTCTACCCCCCTGCACGCCGTGTTCAGATGCGCTCACTCCCTTTCAGCGAAGAACCAGAGTTTGGTCGGGCTGTTAGTCGTTATTTCTCGCAGATTTATAGTCAGCCTACACCCGAGCGGAAGTGGCAGTATATGCGGCACTTGGTCCATCAGATGGAGCGGTTCTTCATACCGAAGGATAACGTTGAGGATGATGCTGCTGATGATGGTGATGATGATGACCAGACCCCGTAGTTTTTTAGTTTGTTATGTATGGACTTTTCTAGTTGTGTTTTGTATGGATATTTTAATCTTTATTAGTAACTCGTAGTTTTTTTTAATTGAAATAGATTTTTATTAATAGTAACTTGATTAAAAAACATAAAACACGGCTCCAAACTTAATCAAAACATAGTTTACATCAAACATTAATTAAAACACATAAAACATAAATCGTAATTAGAACATAGTTTAACGGAACTTAATTATCTTCGGATGATGAAGATGAAGATTCCAGATCTCCTTCATAATCTTCAACTTCAATTTCTTCAAGTTGGCTAGCCACATATCGATCATATAACTCAATTACGCGGAGTTGGACATTTCCTAGGTTGAACACTCTACCGGCACATAAATATGATAGTGTTGCGTAGTCTATCACGGTTAGTATACGCTCAATATAGACAAGGAAATCACTGTTTAACCTGCGAAACTCCCACATCTTCTCAGTTTCATCAGAAATAACCTCGTCGGTAACAGCCGGAGTGAATCCGGGGTGGGGGTTTCCGGCTAAGATGTTACAAAGGCTGCCAATTGGAGGATTTTCTACCAAGTCCCACACAGTGGCACTTGGAATGAATAGTTCAAGGTGAGACACTAGCACTGGTAACTCCGTACCGATATGATCGATCCTTAGCTGATAAGCTCTGTTTTTTTGAGTGTTTGTGAGAACCATCTTAATAGTTTGAGTTTTAGTAGTGAATAAGGTGTGTTGTTGCGGTTACAATGAACATAAAAACGACTATTTATAAGAAGTTAGATGATAACGGTAACATTTTTAAATTGAAACGGTAACATTTTGAAATTCAAACGGTAACATTTTAAATTACAGCGGTTACATTTCAATATTACAACCCTAAACATTTCAAATCAATCTCGAAATACATTATCAAAGCGGGGGAGGCTGTCTTCGGCGACTAACTCGAGGTGTTGTTCCCATTAACGTATGCCATTTTTCGATGTTTGACTTGTACAAATCAGCATAGTGTGTTACCGCAGGGTCTCTTACCGATTCCCAACAAAGTTCGATCGATGGCATCGGTGCTTCGCTCGGTGGCACACTACAATGCAATCTCATCCAATGGGAATGGTAGTTTTAGATCCACAAAACACCGTACGGCGTCGACTGTTGACCTGTGGGCCTTACGGGTAAGTATGTATGACATTGCCAAAACGGGCCTTCTTTACTCTCCCACTGGCCGACTAAACAGATAGTCCAGTTAAACCACGATGCAAAAACGGTCAAATATTCCGAGGACATCCAATGATGAGTATCACAACCACCTCCGGTAAACTCAATAGCTCTCAATTTATGCTGGTATCTACTTAAAAGCGGAGGTGTAAGACAACACTCATCAAAAATTATCTTGTAGATATCGTATGATAGAATCTCTCTAAGACACCACTCTCTCATGACTAAGTGGCCATCCTCCCGACCTCGGGCAGCATGCGATATTACCCGATAACCACAATGACCATCATCACCCACATCAACCCAACCATCAAAGAACTCCCATAATTCTTTGGGGACCCCAAATCTCTTACTCCAACTGGACAAAGGTGCCCTAGTGTAGCCGACCTCCAATGGTGCACCAGTAGGTCCATCAGCAAAGTCAGCCACCGTACTTTCAACAGGTGTCGCCCCAGGGGTAGAAACTTCCTTGGCCTTCCTTTATGCATGCTCAAATGCGGACTTGTTCCAAGTAGTAGAACCCCTCGGTCTCCCTTTGGGGTTTCTCGAACATGAGGTGGACAAATATCCTCGTCTTCCGGATGGAGACCATCTCGCAATTTGTCAATGATTATCCGTCTCTTCGCCGGGTCATTACCTCTAGCTTCCGCTATAAGTGGCTCCAACTCATCAGCATTGGTGTTTGGCATTTGTCCAGGAGTGTCGTACTCCAAAGTCCTCCAAAACGAGTGCACCTCAGCAAGATGGACCCTCCTACCCTTTCTTTGCAACTGAATCAAAATGCAAGCACAAGGTAATCAATGAGTAACCCGTATCACACATCCACAGTGTTCTTCCAGCCCGTTCCCCAACTCCATCCCTCTCTCAATCTCAACTTCCATGATCTTAATGGCTTTGGAAGACACATGTCCTCGCAATAAGGAAAATACCCAATCCGCACTTACAGGCTTGCTCCTCGATACTTCTAACTCATGTCTAATCTTTGAGTGTTGAGCTTCAAGCATGGAGTGAATACGAGCCCACATAGTATCAAGGTTGAAGTTATGACTCTTCAACCAAGACTTCAAGAGGGAATGATAGGACTCTACCCGAGAAGTGGCCGTGTTACCGAGGTGGAAGTACTGGTTTGTATACAAAGCAACGAACTTCTTCTTGTTGGGGCTGGTGTCCTTGACAATTAAGTACAATGACTTATTAAATCTCTTTAAGGATCACAAGGGCATACTTTTGTATTATTACCAGTTGATCCACGTTTATCAATAACGGTTGGCTTGCTAGATAAGTTTGACGTTATTGTCATACAGATGGCGGTGATCAACTGGTCCCTATACGTCACACCTATAGGACACGTTTGAGAGATGTGAAGGTATGAAAATACAATCACATTTATGCCGGATATGACTAAATAGTTAGTCAGAGGTATTGACTATTAAATTAGTCAATAAGATGTTGAGATTATTATTTAATACAGATTAAATAATTTTAGCTAATACGGATTGCATGATTAATTCGTAAAATTAAATATAAACGGTTATATTTAATTAAATATTGTATTCGCGTATTAATATAAACAGTTATATTAATTTGGGTAATTATACAATATCGTAATTTTATCAGACCATTATTAATACATCGACTGCATTAATATCTGATAACATGCATACGATTTATAAACAAAACCCGCGAATAAAGTTTAGCTAAATGGGTCGAATCACAAATTAGAATAAGGTAAGAGTGGAAAGCCCACTCCTACCCTATTGGAAATTTCGGCCAAAAGAGCTACATAAGGAGGAGGACTCTCCTTATGTCAGGGACTCTTGTTTCACTGTTTAAACAAATCTCAAGGAAAAATTAGGGTTTTGAGAGTTTTCTTCTCCCAAAACCTCAGATCTCACATCTAAAACCTAAATAGCTCTCCCTATATTGCAAGGCAGTTGGAGAAGATTTCTAGCACACGCGGCCACGTCTCATTCTAAGTCTTGGGTGCAAGTTATAAGAGGGAATTTGTGTTAATTCCTGTTCTTAGGCCTTTCGCACAAGGACTAAAGGTTGTACTTCTTTTCTTATCCTTTTTAATCTTATGACTATAAACACAACTGTATTTTTCATTATAATTATGCAAGTTTAGGGTGAATACATGCTTTATTCCTCACAAGTGGTATCAGAGCCAGGCCATGAAAATTTTACCTTTGTGTTTTTCGTAAGTTTTAAAACCTGAAAAATCGTCTTCTGCCGCTAAGTCGGTCGATCGACCCCCCGTTGCGGTCGGTCGACCGCCTCCTGCGTGTTTTTCTGTTTCGACAGTTTATCTTTTGTGAGAAATCGTGTTCAGAAACTCGGTTTCGTGTTTTGTGGTCGGTCGACCTGTTTTTCGGGTCGGTCGACCATTCTGCTTTAAAAAAAAAAAAAAAAAAAATATATATTTTTTTTTTTCGTCAGGTGGTCGGTAGACCTGTTTTTTCGGTCGGTAGACCACCCCTGTAACAGACTCGTTTTTTTTTATTTTCCGAA
The DNA here is from genome assembly GCA_029255685.2 of Silene conica. Classification (NCBI taxonomy): domain Eukaryota; kingdom Viridiplantae; phylum Streptophyta; class Magnoliopsida; order Caryophyllales; family Caryophyllaceae; genus Silene; species Silene conica. The sequence continues at coordinate 9,294,261 of CM055319.2, forward strand.
AATAACATGTTTTATTTTCACATGGCCTTTAGTAATATACTATATGCGGAAATAGTATATTATTAATTTTGTGAAACGGTTCACCCTCGTTTGATACATATTATTTTAAAACGGTTTAAAATAATAGGATTATAAACTTATTAAAATTAAAGTGGTTAAAACGGTATAATCACATAATTTTAATCCTAAAAGGTGGTTTGGTAAAAATTTGTTAATCATAATAACAGTATTATGTCATGTATGAATTTTAATTTAGTTGATGCATTTTATTTATCGTCTTGTTGAATGTCTAATGAATGCTTTCAATAACGTATTTAATTTTGCAAACGGTTGTAACTTAGTGTGGCCTTAGAAGATTGTGTCACCGTAATGATGGGACACAGTCTTGCTTGTAATCATGAGATCTTGAATCTCCGTTTTGGGTTTTTGCCATGTAATTACTTTTGTATTTAAATTAGAATGTATCTAGGACTACTTTTATAATTTAAATTAGTAATTTTGTGAAGACCAAAGACAAGACGGAGACCGGATGCTCACTCCCGCTGCAAGGACCAAGATGGAACATCAAGACAAGCTTCTAGGGTCCAACGGTGGATTCCAAGTTGTTTTATGTTTATTTTGGTAGGATAGGCCACACTAGGACTTTTTATTTACGTTTATTGCTTTCATTTTATGCTTTCATCGATAATAGCTTGCATCATATTCCGCCTAAAACCAAACCACCTATATCATGCCTGAAAACTGACTCATGTAGAGGTTACGCGTTAGTTTTCTGTGACAATACAAATGTCACATGTCAATTGCAAAGCCATCACTTTATTTAATTCATTCACGCATTTGCTAGATATTAGTTCACTTAATATGAATAAATAAAAGTTGATGGGGTCTTCCTCGTTTAACCAAAAATTGAGACTAGTCTTTATAAATCAGCCTCCCATGAATCCCTTCTTCGTCGGTAGGCATAATATGACCCCTTCTACGTCGGGTAAGTGGGAACAGATGATTTATTTTATCTCAACATCATGGTCACTCGATACTATCTAGTGACTTAGATGGACTAATAGATAGGATTTACGGAAATCTATCGACCAAGAGTTCCAACGATTGGAATTAGCCAAACTGTGGGCTTATCAATATACGGAAATTGAGTCTTGGGATCATTTATATAATTCTTGAGGGAGATCAATTATATAAATGCATGAGTCTACGAGTTTAAATTCAATTTAATATAGACTTAAATCACAACAATGAGTTGCTTATATGGTTTTGTTTTATCTTCTTTTCAGTCTAGAACACGTTCAATTAAACTGCTGTATAACTAAATGGCTGGTGAAGACCCAATGCCAAGTGCCAAGCTAGCACGTGAATCCTGGCTAAAAGCCTTCATGGACTCCATGAATCAGTCAACTAGACTGAGGAATGATGGGTCAAACTTCTCTGACTGGGAGGCAGCACTACGGAATGCTGCCATTGCTGACGGAAAGCTTAAGTATTTAACTGAGCCCATTCCGGCACACCCAGGAACTGGAGCTAGAGCCAACGAAGTTCGCGCTCATAGCGACTTTGTTATGGAAGCGGGTGCGATAAAGAACGTACTCATCTATGCAATAGAATCAAATTTGCAAAGACGCTTCATATCCCATGGTGCAAACAAGATTTTCACCACGCTCTCTAACGAATTCTCCAAAGCTCCGAGAATCGTTTCTTATGAGCATACATGTCGCTTCTTTGAGGCGAAACTCCAGAAGGGCCAAGCTGTTAGCCCACATATTCTCAACATGATTGAGAATATCGAGAAACTGGAGACCCTGAACTGCAAGATCAGCGAGAACATAATCGTTGATCGTATGCTTCATTCGCTTCATGATGGGTTCGCCCTCTTTAGGGCCAACTACTACATGAACGACATGAAGAAGACTCCTCATGAGCTCCACTCCCTTCTCGTACAGACTGAGAAGGATCTGAAATTAAGTGGGAGCATGAAGCAGGATGTTCTCATGATCTCCAGTAAGGGAAAGGGTAAAGGGAAGGCTAAAGCTCAGGGCGACCTAGCTGTAGGTAAGCCCAGGTTCAAGAAACCAGGATTTACAAAGAGTGGGCCAGGTGAGTCGAGCAACTCACAGGGCAAGACTAAGAGCAAGGATACTAGCATGGAATGTCACCATTGCCACAAGACTGGGCATTGGAGGCGCTCATGCCCCGTGTATCGCGAGGACATTAAGGCAGGCCGCGTTACTCCTGTTGGTATGTCTTCTTCTTCTTTTATTCACATGATTGAGATTAACCACGCAAGTTACGGAACTTGGGTACTTGATACTGGTTGTGGTTCTCATCTATGTAATCATGTGCAGGGCCTCCGAAACCAAGAACCCCTAATCAAGGGTGAGGTGGACCTGCGTGTCGGGAATGGAGCACGCGTTGCTGCAGTCTCGAAGGGAACATACGTGATCCAGCTTCCAAGTGGATTCGAGTTATTTTTATATAACTGTTATTATGTTCCTTGTTTGTCCAAAAACATTATTTCAGTTTCTGCGCTTGACAAACTCGGTTTTTCATTTGTAATAGAGAATAATAGCTGTATTTTCTCCTTACACAATATGATTTATGGCAAGACAGTTACCATGAATGGAATTTATGTTTTAGATCAAACCACCGAAATATTACATGCGAATAATAAGAAATTAAAGGTAGGTGACAAAGATCAAACTTACCTATGGCATTGTTGTATGGGACACATAAATGAGAAACGCGTAAAACAGCTCATACAGAATGGAGCTATCTCACCCTTTGATTTCGAATCATATGGCACGTGTGAATCATGTCTCATTGGTAAGATGACTCGTATTTCCTTCAAAAGTGTTGGAATGCGCGCTGCCGACCTATTAGGACTCATACATACGGACGTATGTGGCCCTATGTCGATCAACGCAAGAGAAGGCTATAGGTATTTCATCACTTTCACGAATGATTTGAGTAGATATGGCTATGTCTACTTGATGAAACATAAAAGTGAATCCTTTGACAAGTTCAAAGAATACCAGTATCGGGTACAGAACCAGCTGGGTAGAAAGATTAAAGCACTACGTTCGGATCGTGGTGGTGAGTATCTTTCACACGAGTTTGATCAACACCTTAAAGACTGTGGCATAGTGCTACAGTTGACTCCACCTGGAACACCACAATTAAATGGTGTGTCCGAACGGAGAAATCGAACTTTACTCGATATGGTTCGATCCATGATGAGTCACACCGTTGTACCTGATTCATTGTGGGGCTATGCTCTTTTGTCGGCCGCTCTAATACTTAACCGAAGTCCGTCTAAAGCTGTTGACAAGACTCCATACGAATTATGGAAGGGAACGGTCCCTAACTTGTCCTTTATTCGGGTTTGGGGCTGCGAGGCTTATGTCAAGTGGAGACACGAGGATAAGCTTGGCCCGCGATCGGTCAAGACATACTTTATAGGTTATCCAAAGGGAACTTTTGGTCATTACTTCTACTCGCCAACCGAACAACGTGTTTTTGTTGCGGCTAGTGCGACGTTCTTAGAGAAAGAATTTCTCGCGAACAAGTCGAGTAATAGAACCTTCGAGTTATCGGAGGTTCAAGAACCAACTGCCGAGCAACCATTGGAGGAAACAGTTCCTTCAACCGAGGCTGCGGTAGATATTCCTGAGGAACCTAGGAGGTCGGGAAGAGTCTCTATTCCTCCGGACAGATACATTGGTATGGTCGAGGAACATGATACAGATGACGTCTTACTCCTAGAGGGTAATGAACCCACAACCTATAAAGGTGCCATGACCAGTTCTGACTCAAAACTATGGCTAGAAGCCATGCAATCCGAGATGGACTCCATGTATGAGAACAACGTGTGGGATCTTGTGGACATACCTGCAAAGGTGCGTCCCCTTCAATGCAAATGGCTTTACAAAATAAAGCATGCCGTGGAAGGTAAACAAGGCATCCATAAGGCAAGACTAGTTGCTAAAGGTTTCACCCAAGTGCCAGGCTTGCACTACGATGAGATCTTTGCACCCGTAGTCATGCTACGTTCCATTCGGATTATCTTAGCGATCGCCGCATTTCATGACTATGAAATATGGCAAATGGACGTTAAAACCGCCTTCTTAAACGGTTATTTGGGGGAAGAGTTGTACATGGTACAACCCGAGGGTTTTATTGATCCAGAACATCCTAAGAAGGTTTGCAAGCTTAAGCGTTCCATCTATGGACTTAAGCAAGCATCGCGGAGTTGGAATCATCGCTTCGACCAAGTGATAAAAGAGAATGGATTCGTTCGATCAGTCGAGGAACCATGTCTCTATATCAAGTCGAGTGGGAGCAAGATTGTATTCCTAGTACTGTATGTCGACGACATACTCTTGATTGGGAATGACATACCTCTCCTATCTTCGGTTAAAGCATGGTTGAAAAACCATTTCCAGATGAAAGATCTGGGAGAGGCACAAAGAATTTTGGGCATCCGTATCTACAGGGATAGATCACGACGGATGTTGTCTCTCAGTCAGGAGTCTTATATAGATAACATTCTAGAGAGATTCAGTATGACGAACTCCAAGAAAGGGTTCCTTCCTATGACTCCTGGGCTTCACTTGAGCAAGACTCAAGAAGCTAAGTCACTGGAAGAGAAAGAGCGCATGAGTCGGATTCCTTATGCTTCGGCAATAGGATCGATCATGTATGCCATGATATGCACACGTCCTGACGTTGCATATGCATTGAGTATGACAAGTCGATTCCAAGCTCATCCAGGTGAACAACACTGGATGGCCGTGAAAAACATTCTTAAGTACCTACGGAGGACTAAAGATTGGGGATTGACTTACGGAGGCGACTCGACGCTCTGCGCCACAGGTTACGCAGATGCTAGCTTCCAAACGGATCGAGATGACTCGAAATCTCAGTCTGGATTTGTTTTTACTCTTAATGGCGCTGCTGTCAGCTGGAAAAGTTCTAAACAGAGTGTTACAGCAGATTCTACGACTGAGTCCGAGTACTATGCCGCCTCGGAAGTAGCTAAGGAAGCAATATGGATGCGTCAATTCTTACATGGACTCTCGGTAGTGCCTAGTTCGAATGACCCAATCACCGTTTATTGTGACAATAGCGGTGCCATCTTCCAAGCTAAGGAGCATAAGTCTAGCAACAAGGCTAGGCATGTACAACGGAAAGCTCATCTAATCAGAGATTACGTGGAGCAAAAGGAGATTTTTATTGATAAGATCGCTACGGATGACAACATAGCTGATCCTCTCACAAAAGCATTACCACGTGATAAGCATGAAGGGCACATTCATTCCATGGGAATTGGATGTGTTCCTAAGTTGTAGTACTCTTTTATGAATTCATGTAATAATTCATTTTCTCGTGTACTCTATTCAACCTTATTGTTATGATATAAAATGTTTTGTTTTTCATGTGGAATTGTACGCCAATTTTGAACACCACAAAGTGAACTGATTAACATTACATCGTTTTGGTCCTTGATTACCCACTTGAGCTGATAACTCAGGTAATCATTTTGTGACGTTGGTTGATGGTGGGTTCAACGAGCCATAAGTCACGTGGATGACTGACCAATAACAAAGGCGAGTTATACGGATATCTCGTAGGACACCCCGTGACAACGTTATGGAGTCCTAAATGTTTTATAACATTGGGTGCCTGGTCGTGGATAGGACCTCCATAGTGTTCCTTAGAGTCGAGTCTTTTGACCTTCAACTGTCTCTTGAGATTAAGACAGATTTTGGGTAACTTTGGTTTCTTTCCCACGGTCACCGTAACAGGGGCCAAGAGGAGTTTTTCTGGGTTATTTCATGCTGGGCGATATCGGCAGGATTCGAGTTGAGGGAAATATCCAAACCCTTATCAGGATTTTATCATTTCTCAGGGCCACTCGAGGAGTAGTAACTGAAATGCATGGCCATGCTCGAATACAGATTCGTTTTATCAGTTAAGTTACTCTCTAGTCGGGGAAACCACTTTTGATACAGATCGCTTGTGAGATACGACCTTTGCGAATGCGGATTTGCAAATTGTCTTACATTGAGTGGGAGAAATTTTAAAAGGATATGAGATTCGGTTATCGCACCTACACTTGTACGGACAAGTGGAAGTTTGTTGGAGCTTGTGTCCTCCACACATGTAGTGTGATAACGTCATTGCACATACCCTTGTACGGACAAGTGGGAGATTGTTGGGGCTGGTGTCCTTGACAATTAAGTACAATGACTTATTAAATCTCTTTAAGGATCACAAGGGCATACTTTTGTATTATTACCAGTTGATCCACGTTTATCAATAACGGTTGGCTTGCTAGATAAGTTTGACGTTATTGTCATACGGATGGCGGTGATCAACTGGTCCCTATACGTCACACCTATAGGACACGTTTGAGAGATGTGAAGGTATGAAAATACAATCACATTTATGCCGGATATGACTAAATAGTTAGTCAGAGGTATTGACTATTAAATTAGTCAATAAGATGTTGAGATTATTATTTAATACGGATTAAATAATTTTAGCTAATACGGATTGTATGATTAATTCGTAAAATTAAATATAAACGGTTATATTTAATTAAATATTGTATTCGCGTATTAATATAAACAGTTATATTAATTTGGGTAATTATACAATATCGTAATTTTATCAGACCATTATTAATACATCGACTGCATTAATATCTGATAACATGCATACGATTTATAAACAAAACCCGCGAATAAAGTTTAGCTAAATGGGTCGAATCACAAATTAGAATAAGGTAAGAGTGGAAAGCCCACTCCTACCCTATTGGAAATTTCGGCCAAAAGAGCTACATAAGGAGGAGGACTCTTCTTATGTCAGGGACTCTTGTTTCACTGTTTAAACAAATCTCAAGGAAAAATTAGGGTTTTGAGAGTTTTCTTCTCCCAAAACCTCAGATCTCACATCTAAAACCTAAATAGCTCTCCCTATATTGCAAGGCAGTTGGAGAGGATTTCTAGCACACGCGGCCACGTCTCATTCTAAGTCTTGGGTGCAAGTTATAGGAGGGAATTTGTGTTAATTCCTGTTCTTAGGCCTTTCGCACAAGGACTAAAGGTTGTACTTCTTTTCTTATCCTTTTTAATCTTATGACTATAAACACAACTGTATTTTTCATTATAATTCTGCAAGTTTAGGGTTAATACATGCTTTATTCCTCACACTTCTTGTATTTACCCCAGTTCTGATGACATAACCAGCCAACACTCCCCAATTTTCACAAAAAGAATCTCATGCACTCCCAGACTCAGCAACGATGGATGCATTGATCACGCGGTACCAACCGTTTTCTTTATTGTGCATGATCATATCTTTGTACCAAACCAAATTCTTCGAATTTAGTGCTTCTTTCTCCACGGCGCGGTTCAAATGCCAACGACACAAAATATGAGGAGTGTCCGGACTGAGGGACTCAATAGCGTCGATCAAGCCCAACTCTCGATCAGTGACAAGGGCAAGCATAGGTGAACCCGTGCAGCTAAATAGCTCCTCTATTCTCCCCAACATCCACCCATAATCGGTTTCATTTTCTGATGGAAGGAGCACAGTGGCAATTAAGAAGGAGGAACCATAAGGTGTTACGCCAACGACCTCAATAAGTGCAATCTTGTAAACGTTGGTCTTGTACGTAGCGTCAACAAGAGCCACATGTGGGTAAGCATGAAAGAGTTTGACGGCTTTTGGATGAGACATAAACACATGACTTAGCTCCTTTGAATCGGGATCTGATTTGTGCCACTGCACATAATTAGCAGCAATTGCTACAACCAACAGTTGTTGAGCGGGATTCCGCGTTCCTCTCATCTCACGCCGAACCTTGTTTACCTCGCTATAAATTTGCCCGCTTGTAGGTTGGGGTTTATCCGGGGTTCTTTGATGAAGACCATTTTTTATATCTCTCGGCGGAATTGATGCCCGGACTTGTTGCCTCACGAAATCTTTCTCTTCGGCATCCAAACCAACAAAATATCTATCCCCATCTTTGTAGTTTGTTACTTCGTGGTTGTGATATGCACCCTTCTCCGAAGTCAGAATGTACCAAACAATCATCTGCTTCCCATTTAGATCATCGACGTAGTCCTGCACGGCTTGAACCCTAAACAAAAAATCGCACTTAGCCGTCCCTCTCTTACTAGGCTTCGCGGATTTCTCGGGATCGATCTTCTTTCTGGTTCGGCTGTACCTTGAACAAAAGCTATTTGTTGCTTTTACTAAGGCAAAACCTTTATCAAAAGCTATTTTCTGAGCCCAGTCAAACGCCTCATCCCGACTTTCAAAATATGTATCCGTCTAAAATAGGTGGTTGTGATTAACATCATGTCCACCAAACTCCTCAAAAGAATCTTATTAACACGAAAAATTGCTAAAAATTAGATTATAAAATACGAAAAACTTAATAAAAAGACGGAAAACCAATTCAAAAGTCTGATCCACGAAGGGACTTGTAAACCACACGTCCATGCATGGTTTGGACGTGAACACAGTACACGTCCAAACCATGGAGGGACGTGTACTGTACACGTCCAAACCATGCATGGACGTGTGGTTTACACGTCCAACTCCACCAAGGATGTGCGATTTTCCCGTCCTGGTCCAATATGGACGTATGGTTTACACGTCCTCGTCCATGAGGGACGTAAAAATTTTCCGTCCTCACCAAGTAGGGGACATGTACTATTCACGTTCCCCTCCATTGGGGATGTTGAATCTACACGTCCAAACCATGCATGGATGTTGATTTTTCAAGTCAATTTGTAAAATGTGTCGTGTAATGCAAAATTTCGATCCTATAGTGTGTCGTATTCAATGGCTTCAACATGTAATTCAACCTAATATGAACTAAATGGCTTAAACATAATTCAATAAATAATAATTCAAATGAAAATAGATATTTAGTAACTTACCGATGAATCGTTGTTTGACATTGAATCGTTCTCGTTGTTTGATGTTGTTGTTCGTTGTTGATACCAATTTGTTTTAATTGTTGTTTTTGTTTGGGAAAAAATGTTGTAGAGAGAGAGAAAGAGTAAGGGTATTGTTGGTCTTTTTTATAAAAAACGTCGACGATTTGTTACAAAATGTCGACGACCTTTCGCAATGCCCTAAATGTAAGAAGTGTGGTGGGCCAATCTTGGAAAATAATTTTTTCATTAGACAACCAACCGGAACTCTTTAAATTTTATCGCTTTTATAGTAAAGGGATTATAATAAACACAAATTCTCATTTGTGACGGCAGTATCCGTCACAAGCTTGTGACGAATAGTGTTTCCTCTCACAAAATACTCATGAGAGATGAGTGGGAAAACACATGAAGGGTGTCCCACATTATCCCCACTCCCTTTTTGTGAGAGGTCACAAACTTGTGACGGGATTAGCCCGTCACAAACAAGACCTGCTGTATAATAAAATTCTGAAATCTTGTATCTTCCCTTACTAGGGAAAGTTATCGGGATAAGGGGACTATCATTTTTATTTTATTAGCTGAATTAAAATAACTTTCACTGACTTGGTTTACCAAATTCGTTTAGTTCGATTTTTGGCTCGATTGTGGATAAACCAGAATGGATCGTGACATGAATGTGGACTGAACTACGTTTCAGTATCTTATTTATATTAATACAAAAATATTTAAAGCAAATACGTGCGTCCACCTCATTTATCCATTTTTTAAAATCGATAAAAGTGAGACCCAAAACAAAAAAGAAAGAAAATTAACGAAAATCGTCTTGGTTTATGTTATGTACGTACATAAAAAATTATGTTTATTATTTGTACGTAAATATTAAAAAATAACAATGGTATGTACGTAAATCAATAAAAAGTGGGATCCACAACAAAGAGGAAGGAATTAATTAACAAGAAACCGTCTTGGTGTTTATTCTATACGTAAACGATTCCGTTTTTGATTTATACGTAAATATTAAAAATAACGATGGTCTGTACGTAAATATTAATAAATAATAATTTGCGAATAATAATCTTATCTATATTAAACCGATATTATTTCAGTTATTTCCATGCATTCATAGCATCACATACAATTTTTCTTAACAACAAATGTCGGACCTAGTTCGAATAATCTGAAATTAATTACTAAAAACTGACTATACATTTGTTTTGTACGTAAATATTTACGTTTATGTTTTGTACGTAAATATTAATGAATAATTTAAATTGATAATAATTTGGTCCAAAATTTTGCAGCATTAATAAATTACACCAATGAATACAAATTCAATCCAAATTTTTAATATAATAAATAATAAATTACAATAACAGTAAAGATAAAATACAAAAAAATACATTAATTGATAGCAAATCAATGTTATTACAAAAATCATAGTATTTTACTCAAATTATTAAATAATAACCATCATTTTACTGAGAAAGTTAAATACTAAATATTATAAATTACCAGTAGATGAACTAAGAAATTAAAGAACAAAATATTAGAAGTTTCTTTTTAAAAAATATAAAAATAAGTTAGACCCTGTTCTTTTGGACTTATTTTTGCTTAACTTAACTTAACTTATTTTTTCTGAATATTTCCGAACTTAACTTATATTTGCTGAACTTTTCTGAACTTATTTTTGTTGAACTTAACTTAACTTATTTTTTCTGAACTTAACTTATTTTTGCTGAACTTTTCTGAACTTATTTTTGGTGAACCTAACTTATATTTGCTTAACTTTTATGAATTTAACTTTTCTAAACTTAACTTATATGAATCTAACTTTTCCGAACTAAATAAATATTAACTTAAATAATAATAATAATAATAATAATAATAATAATAATAATAATAATAATAATAATAATAATAATACTGCTGTTCGGGTGCTTTCTGCCTCAGGTATTGCCCCGTATTCTGATGTCACTTTGGCTGCTTTGCGTGATAAACATCTTATTGCCCCATCTCCTTCTTTGCCTCCTTTACATGTTGATCACCATCCCCTAGTTGTTTCTTCGGCTGTTGTGCTGGATAGGATTCGGAGTTTCCCTCGGGGGACGTCATGTGGGAGGGATGGGTTTCGTGCCCAACATCTTATGGATTGTTTGAGTGGGGCTGTCGTTGCTCTTTTTGATGATTTAATCGCCTCCATTACTAAGGTTGGAGTTGGGGCATCCGGTGGAGGAGAAGTTATCATACATGTCATGAATCGGTTGGTGGAGGCCCGAGGCAGTGATGTGGGTCTCTCTATGTTGTTGGTTGACTTTCGGAATGCCTTCAACTTAGTTGGTCGTGTGACCTTATTACAGGAGGTTCGACTTCATTGCCCGACTCTTTCTCGTTGGGCGGAGTTTTGCTATTCTCGCCCTGCCCGACTTTATTATGGGGAGTATATCCGTTGGTCTTGTCGTGGGGTTCAGCATGGTGATCCTTTGGACCCTCTCCTCTTTACTTTGGTCTTGCATCCCCTAGTATGCAAGATTCGAGATTCTTTTGATTTGATTTTGCAGGCTTGGTACTTGGATGATGACATTGTTGTTGGGGACCCTTTGGTTGTGGAGAAGGTCTTGGCTTTACTTGTGAAGGATGGTCCTCATTTTGGTCTTCATCTTAATGTCGATAAGACTGAGGTGTTTTGGCCTACTGAGGATCCTCGGAGTCGTCTTCTAAGGGTTTTCCCCCCTCTATTGCTCGACCTCTTCATGGTGTCACGGTTCTGGGTGGTCCGGTTAGTACGAGCTCCGATTTCAGTGGTGATCTCGTGGCGAAGAGAGTGACAAAGACCATAACGCTTATGGATCTGGTTGCGAGGATTGGTGATCCACAATCTGAGTTGCTTCTGCTTCGGGCTTGCACTGGTATTTCTAAACTTTCTTTTACTTTATGTACTTGTACCCCGGGTGTTTTTGGGTCGGCTCAATTGTCCTTTGATGCTGCCATTCGTTCCAGTCTAAAGCGTATTATTACTGCTTCTAAGGCGGGCTTTGGTGATTGGTAGTGGCGGTTTGCCACCTTCCCCTTTCACTTGGGTGGTTTGGGAGTCTATGCTGCTGGGCATGTCTTGCACTATGCTTTATTGGCTTCCCGTTTGCAGTCTGCCGAGTTGTAGGCTAAGCTCTTACGCCCTTCTGCTATTGTTGATCTTGGCCCCGCTTTTGATGATGCTCTGTGTGTTTTCTGGGAAACCGCAGATTCCGACTTTCTCCGTGATTCGAGTGAAATCGCTTCCCCAAAACTCATGAAGAAACTGGCAGATATATATTTCACTCGAGTTGCTGATACTGCGGAGTCTATTTTTCCTTTGACTTCTCGGCAGATGGTTTTATGGAAGTCTCAGCAGGGTGTCCACTCTTCGGACTGGTTACATGTTGTTTCTATCTCTGGGTTGGGTCAGACAATGAACGGGAGGACTTATCGTTTTGTGCTTAGCTATCGCATGGGTGTTCCTTTATTTACCGTGTCTAGGCCTTGTTCTGCTTGTGCCCGTGTCTTTGAGGGTGATGTTTTTGGTGATCATGATGTTTCGTGTACTGGTGCTGTGGGTGTCAAGCATCGCCACAACCTTGTTCGGGACACTTTGTTGGATATCTACTTTAGGTCTGGGATTTCTGTTGGACGAGAGGTTGATATTGGTTTGGTTGATGGGCATGGCCATACAAACATGCCAAAATTTACGCGGAATTTAAACTTTAACATGCATGCTAAGTACGAGGTGAATTAAACAAAACTATACATGCGGAAATAAACAACAATAGATAATTATATAAGTCTAAGTATGAAAACCACAAGTACAAAGTGTAGCCCGGGATAGCATATCCCTACGGGCACTCGAATGTATAACAAAAGTCTAAGTCTAGCTAAACGATAGAGTGTATGTCATCGTTGATAGGATCATCGATCGCTATCCTCAGTAACCCTCCATCAGCCATCATGTACCTATATACATGAAAACATGTACGCCACAATCAGTGGGGAGTGACTGGAGTTCTCCTAGCCACCTAGTGTTAGTAACATGTAACACATAAGAACATCCATCATACTCTAACATCACAATTTGCGAAGTGTATATATATATATATATATATATATATATATAGATTTAGGATCGGGTGAGAACGATTATACGGTGCATACGGTGAGAACGAGTCACGTCCGTTGATTAAAACACAATCAACGGTTAAGAAATACCCACAACCCACATTCTAGATAGATTTTGACGGAGTAGAATTTTTTTTTTTACCTTTTTACATAAAATTAGATACATTTTTTTACGGAGTAAATACTTTGTTTTTACCTTTTTACGTAAACCTATATACATTTTTTTGACGGAGTAGATACATTTTTTTTACTTTTTTACGTAAACCTAGATACATTTTTTGACGGAGTAGATACATTTTTTTTTACTTTTTTTACATAAACCTAGGTACATTTTTTGAAGGAGTAGATACATTTTTTTTACTTTTTTACATAAACCTAGATACATTTTTTGAAGGAGTAGATACATTTTTTTTTACTTTTTTATGTAAATCTAGATACATTTTTTGACGAAATAGATACATTTTTTTTTTTACTTTTTTTACATAAATCTAGATACATTTTTTGAGTGAGTAGATACATTTTTTTTTACTTTTTTACATAAACCTAGATACATTTTTTGACGGAGTAGATACATTTTTTTTACTTTTTTTACATAAACCTAGATACATTTTTTGACAGAGTAGATACATTTTTTTTACTTTTTTTTACATAAACCTAGATACATTTTTTGAAGGAGTAGATGCATTTTTTTTTTTTTACTTTTTTTACATAAACCTAGATACATTTTTTGACGGATTAGATACAATTTTTTTTTACTTTTTTACATTAACCTATATACATTTTTTGACGGAGTAAAAACATTTTTTTACTTTTTTACATAAACCTAGATATATTTTTTGACCGAGTAAATACATTTTTTAACGAGTTAGATATATTTTTTGACGGAGTAGATACATTTTTTTTTATCTTTTACAAATATATTTTTTGACGGGTAGATACATTTTTTTTACCAATTCTTAACTACTACTATAAAAGATTTTTTTTACTTTAATTTCTAAGTACATTTTATAATCATGCAAATACGTCATTTTAGGTACATTTATCCCTAAATATAATACAAGGAAAAAAATATGTAATATGAATGTGATTGGAAATTGAAATACGTCAAAGAAAACAATGCAACTGATTTGGATGAATGTGATTATGCGTAATAGGTGAATTAGTAAAACAAATTGAGAAATTATATAGGAGAGAGAAAGTGTATGTAAAGTGGACGTCTTTTCATTTTATAAAAACACAACATATGCATTATTCTATATAACATCTAAAGTCAACAGAGGAAGTTTAGTGCGTATTATATGCTCAGATTTTCAATGTGTTCAGTTATTTTATCTGCCGTTAGTTTGGGTTCAATCTAATGGTTGTAACTCGTTCTCACCGTTCTCATTGAATGTTCGTTCTCACCGGATCTTGACTCTATATATATATATATATATATATATATATATATATATATATATATAGAGGCCGGATCACGTGAGGCCGCCTATTACGGTGAGGCCGCCGAACCCTTACTATGTTACACATGATTTTCAATGTTCATTGGACTAATTTCAATGGGATTAAAATTATGGGTCATTTATAACAATTCATTTGGCCCAAATATTTTCTCTATCTAAAAAAAATATTCATTTTGCTCTTTTTCTTATTTCGTGAAATTAGGGCTTAAAATATTTGTTACTCAAAAAATGTTTAATTTCTTATTTTGTGAATCTTCGACCTTAATTTGTGAACTCGGGACCTTATTTCGTGAAACTTAGACTTAAAATGTTTGTTTGCTCACAAAATGGGTAATTTCTTATTTCGTGAATTTCGGACCTTAATTTGTGAAACCGAAACCTTATTTCGTGAAACTTGGATTTAAAATGTTTGTTTACTCACGAAATATATAATTTCTTATTTCGCGAATCTTGGACCTTAATTTGTGAAACCGAAACCGTATTTTGTGAAACTTTGAATTAAAATGTTTGTTCACTCACAAAATGTTTATTTCTTATTTCGTGAATCTTGGACCTTAATTAGTAAAACCGGGACCTTATTTCGTGAAACTTGGACTTAAAATGTTTGTTCACTCACAAAATGTTTAATTTCTTATTTCGTAAATCTTGGACCTTAATTCGTGAAATCGGGACCTTATTTCGTGAAACTTGGACTTAAAATATTCGTTTACTCACAAAATGTTTAATTTCTTGTTTTGTGAATCTTCGACCTTAATTTGTGAACTCGGGACCTTATTTCGTGAAACTTAGACTTAAAATGTTTGTTTTCTCACAAAATGGATAATTTCTTATTTCGTGAATTTCGGACCTTAATTTGTGAAATCAAAACCTTATTTCTTGAAACTTGGACTTAAAAAATTTGTTCATTCAAAAAATGTGTAATTTCTTATTTCGTGAATCTTAGACCTTAATTTGTGAAACCTGGACCTTATTTCGTGAAACTTGGACTTAAAATGTTTATTTACTCACAAAATGTATAATTTCTTATTTCGTGAATCTTAGACCTTAATTTGTGAAACCGGGACCTTATTTCGTGAAACTTGGACTTAAAATGTTTCTTTACTCACGAAATGTATAATTTCTTATCTCGTGAATCTTGGACCTTAATTTGTGAAATCGAAACCTTATTTCGTGAAACTTGGACTTAAAAAATTTGTTCATTAAAAAAATGTGTAATTTCTTATTTCGTGAATCTTAGACCTTAATTTGTGAAACCTGGACCTTATTTCGTGAAACTTGGACTTAAAATGTTTGTTTACTCACAAAATGTATAATTTCTTATTTCGTGAATCTTAGACCTTAATTTGTGAAACCGGGACCTTATTTCGTGAAACTTGGACTTAAAAAGTTTTTTTACTCACGAAATGTATAATTTCTTATCTCTTGAATCTTGGACCTTAATTTGTGAAATCGAAACCTTATTACGTGAAACTTGGACTTAAAAAATTTGTTCATTCAAAAATTGTATAATTTCTTATTTCGTGAATCTTACACCTTAATTTGTGAAACCTGGACCTTATTTCGTGAAACCTAATTATGGTGAGGCGGCTAACCTCACCAAATTGTGTTATCATCTTCATCAAAAAGCCATAGATCGTGATGATGATGATGGTGATGATGATGTTAAGTGTTCAAAATTAATAAACTGAAACAAATAAATTGACAAAATTATAATTTTGTCAAAATGGACAAAATTAATAAACTCATAGTATAATTTTTATTATATAAAGTTTGATTTTGTTGAAAATTGACAAAATTTCCTAAATATAAGTTTGAATTTGATTAAAATTGAGCTGCTTCTATATAAGTTTCGGTTTTGGAGTTTGCTTACCATCGCGATTTCATAATCATCGTTAACTAATTCATATAATCATCGTGATTTCCAAGTAATTCAGTTAACTTATTCATATAATCATCGTTTTGCATGATTGTGAAACTAGAAGCTTACATTGTGAAACTAAAAGCTTAAATTGTGAAACTTGTGCTGATTTTTTTATTTTCTTATATTGTGAAACTAGAAGCTTATATTGTGAAACTAGAAGCTTATATTGTGAAACTAAAAACTTAACTTGTGAAACTTGTTCATAAAAGGTTGATTTTTTTTATTTTCTTATATTGTGAATCCTAGAACCTCAAATTATGAAACTAGAAACTTATACTGTGAACCTAAAAGCTTAAATTGTGAAATCTGTTCATAAAAGGTTGATGTTTTTTTTAGTTTCTTATATTGTGAATCCTAGAAGCTCAAATTGTGAAACTAGAAACTTATACTGTGAAATTAGAAGCTTATATTGTGAAACTCGTTCATAAAAGGCTGATTTTGTTAGATTTCTTATATTGTGAATCCTATAAGCTTAAATTGTGAAACTAGAAGCTTAAACTGTGAAACGAAGCTTATATTGTGAAACGAAACTTATATTGTGAAACCTGTTCATAAAAATATTCTTGCATATATAATATATTAATTGCATTATTTACGAGTGAAGCCACGGATTGAAGACTAAGGGGTGCTACAAAAAAAAAGGTCAAACCCCGATAATTTAAAACATTACCACATGAACCAAAAACATGACAGCCAACTATATTGAAAAAAATATAAACTAACAACCAAACTCAGCTAGTTCTGATATTTACATCAATACCTTTTCACCTAGACGGTAAGAAGATAACAAATTCACAAACATACAAGAGAGCTAGTATTAGCGTATTAATACTACTATCAAATAAACTTTCAATATATTTCCAAATCTCGCGCACGAATTAACACATAACCGAATAAAAAACAAAAGAAAAAAATCAGAAGTTAATAAATAAAATTGAACGAAATCGATAATGATAACTTACGAAAATGAAATTGAGGAAGGTGGTGGTGGCGACATCAGCGATGGCGGAGGATGCGGCGGCGAAGACGGCGGAGAAAGTGGAAATGTCGTCGACGATAAGAATGGGGAAAGGAGTGCAACATGATAAAGAAGGGAGAGAGAGAATGGATGTTGGGTGAGTAAATTTGGGAAAATATAATGAATTTTGTGTACTTGGAGTTTAGTAAGGGGCACGTGGCAAAATCTAGTGGATTTATATTTTTTAGATCTGACGGTCAAGATGAGTACAGCGGCCTCACCCTAACGAGGGTGCCTCACGTGATTCAATTTCTATATATATATATATATATATATATATATATATATATATATATATATATATATATATATGTCACTATGCAAAAGCCCTTAACTAACTTCGGAAACTATTTGAGGCGAGAGCCGGTCTCCCTTCCGGTTGTCCGACCGGGGGGCGGGGGGGGGGGGGGGTCTTTCTCCTCAAACTATTTACGAACTCAGAATAAGAGTCGTCCAATGCCTTGGCCGAACAATAACAAATAACCAATACTCTTAAACTAACAACCATTCAGCAACACCTGACACTGTACCCCAGCTCAGGCAAGCAGATGCAAACAACAGTATCTAGAACTAACCCCAACTCAAGAAAGAACTAAACACAATCAAAAATGCCCAAGTCACACCCCAACTCAGGTAAACTTGGTACACAAGGTCAGCTAGCCTACATCCGTGAACCCCATCTCAGGCACGAATGGATACCGGTCAGCTAATAATGGTTCAATGACCCGACTCAGCCATAACCATTACCCTTCGTAGTGAATCAGGATCCCAACTCAGACCTGACTCACCACGGTCACACAAACTCATGGAGGGAAAGAGGTCCCGACTCAGACATCTCCCACCGCATCATCCATACACGTAACGGTCCAGAGGTCCCGATTCAGACATGTCCGCCACGCCACATACACGCACATATCGCACTATAGGTCCCGACTCAGACATAGCTTGACATGCAACAAACATCAGTACAGATCGTACTCTAGAGATCCCGACTCAGACATATTCCGATATGCACTACAACAATATACTAAGTACTAATCTTACTGACTTCTTCTCAACACTTAATTGACCCCAGGAACCAAATCGAGGGAGAGTCGGTTTCCCTTCCGGTTTCCCGGCCGGGGGGTCGCTATCCTCACTCCATTCCCGAACCCAATATAGTGTCGCCCGAACCTCGGGGACCTCAAACAACATACAAGACACACGGAAGAAGTCTCAAGCAAATCGGACGAACCGATCACAAGTTAAACATGATTTAGTATGAAATGGGGCTCTCAGCCAGTCACTTACAGGCTGACGATCAGCCGTCTGACAACCTCATCCAACAGCCTTTGAAAAACAACGAAACAATGAGGAAAGGGTCCCCAGCCGGTCGACCGGCCGCCGGTCACCCGGCTGGGAGACCTATCTCCCTACTTCCTCTACTTTAAGCGCAAAACAACACAAAAGGAGTCTCAGCCGGTGGACCGGCGGCCGGCCACCCGGATGAGCACCCCATCTCCTTAAATTCTGAAAATACGAAAGACACTCAAAAGGGCTCTCAGCCGGTCGGCCCTACCGGCTGGGAGTCTCTATCTGTTTGCGGAAAACCACCAATTTCAACAATGATAAACAATCCAATCCTTCATCAAATGATCCTAAACATGATTCTAAACAACAACTCAACAGTCCCAACATGTTTATAGCAACCAACAAGTATAAGAAACATATAAACAATATCAAATTCATGAATTCACATCAAAATCCCCAAATTAAACCCATCTTTATGTATATTCCCAAAATCAACCCATATGATGATTTCAACACAAATTTCCAATAACAATCAGAATAATAATCATACTAAAGATGTTTGCAACCTAATTCATACTTCTAATCATAGGAACACATCAAAAATCACACAAAGCATGCTAATAAAACAAATAGGCCGAGTAAGCTCATTATCGTCACCTCAAGCGTCTTGTGCTCCGAATTCTTCCTCTACAATGTAAGAATCAATCTCGGGATCGTCCAAGCCAACTTCTAAGAACATAAAAACGGAAATTAGGGGCTGAAAATGAATTAGGGCAAAAACAGCCCGGAAATGGAAGTTTGAGAAACGAAAAACAAAAGTTATAACGGAAATTGCGAGAGGAATCCGAATATGTAAACATTACCTTGATTCGAGTTGAAATAAGGCTTGAGATGATCTTTTAGAAGCTTTTCAAAGAAGAGAAAATGGAGGTTTTGAGTTTACAGTAACTTGGTTTTGTGAATGAATCAATGTCGATGGAAGGAAATGAGAGTTGTCCTTTTATATTTATTGAGTCGGGTTTCCTTAATTAAGTGAAACAAAAACCTTAAGACGGGATTGCCAAGCAAACTAGACATCTTAAGATAAAATGAATCTTAAGACGAAACTTAACGGAAATTTCTTTAAAATATAAATTACGAAATATTAAAATATTATTAAAATCCGAAAATCACTTTAATTTATTAAAATACTCCTTTTCGAAAATATAGGATGTTACATTCACCCCATCTTTCAAAATGTTTCGTCCTCGAAACTTGAAGACGGAAATAGTAAGAAAACAACTCTAGCTACCAAAATGTACTACTCCGGTCACGGTAACCCAAAACTTTATCTTTCAAAAAGGTTTCAAAATAGTTCCAAGGCACAAGTCTTGTCAATGGACGTTGGGGTTCTCGTTACTTATTCAAGAGCCCGACATTCCAAATCTGAGACAAGTCCCAAAATTAAATCAGTTAAAATTCAAAAATTGGATCGATCTGGTGTCGATAAGCATAGTACCGGTTATCAGACGTCTCCGATAGCGAGTTCAAATGGCAAATCGACGCTGAGATCAATCAAATTGCAAATCATTCAGCTCTTAAAGCCAAGTTTTTCTTTAAACCAGTTGCTAAGTTTCAAATTCTTGAGTAAGTAAAGTTGTAAAAATCCCACGAGTTTACCATCGACTGAAAGGAAATCAATTCATAGCGGTTACAGAAGGCACCGAAACAACAATACAAATTATTATTAACACAAAACTATGAGCTTTCGGTTTCACAACTATCAAAGCGTACCAGGGATGATTAAAGGGATGGAACGACCAGGCTAAAGATCAAGGAAGACAGTAACTCCGCAAAAACACGGGAACACTAACCACTCAATCCATAAACAAAACATCTTACAACGATTCCTCATACACTCTGTGGAGGGTGATCCAAGTGACCTCTAGACTCACAATGGTTTCACGATCTCTCTTACCATCAAATTATTCACAGAACAAGGCATTTCTCATCAAGAAGAGATTCCAAAACTCTCATTCGACTCACACTAACCGGAAATTCCCACGAAAATGAGGTCAGCTATGTGGATTAGTTCACACTAAAACTCATTCATCAACAGTTAAAGATTTCACACTCAAGGTGGAAGCTTAAGCCTGTATCCTAGATCAAGGTTCACGCACTTCCGAAACTCTAAACCAAAATTCCATTAACATCAAATCCCAAAATTTAGGATACAATATTCCCTACACCGTAACTCTTCCCAATCGAATAGGCCATAACAAAATCATCCATAACCTTTAGTCCTACATAGCTTGATTCCATCAAACTCATTCCACGGAAGCACTTCGAAATCCTAAATTCCCAAATCTATTACCATAAAGTGAACATTCAAAGATAAGGCCTTACTAAAGCAACAACCTCCAAATTAAGCAAGTCGGTGATCGGTTCTCAGACTTCTCACAAACATTTCCTCAAAATGATTTATATACCATAATTCTTCAAAATTTAAAACAATATCATCCTTCCAGTTACCTATTCCCAAAAGTTTTAGATATCTCATCCCTGCCGGTTCCTCAAATGACGATTCGATAAAACTCCCTCGGGCTATCAAACCTATAGGTTATATCCACTTCACTTACCTTACTGTCCACCAGATAACAATTCTTAAATCATCAAGTCTCCAAACTTTCATCTTCTAATAAGTTACCTTACTTCATCCACATACCGGTGGTGCATCCTCAAATTTCCCTTAAGTTCTTCAATAGATAAATGCCAAGATCCATTAAGTATCCTAAGGTCAAACGCTTAGTCAACTCCACGAGTGAAATTGTAAATGCCTCAACATTCTCTCACTATTACCAGTACTCTCATTCCTCAAGTATGTGGTCCTTTCTACGTTCAAGCAATTCCTCAAGATTACATAGCACTACTTACCTCATTCATCTATTTGACAACAACATTATCTCAAGCACGTTCTTCTAAAATTATCTAGGACTCCAAGTATCTCGTCCATATCCTCAAATGGTACTTCCAAATCTACAAATACTCACGATTCAGCAGGGTTCTCATATTTAAGTTCCATAGAGCGCCATGTATAATACTCAACTTAGCGCAAGTATTCCATCACTCACCTTCACTCTCCCAATCGGTAAACATATAGACACTAGAATCACCAAAACATGTCTCAAAATGTTTCCTAGGTTTTCCTCAATGGCAACATTCTTTGAAACATGGTTTATACCTATCCTCAAGAAATTCTCCAAGTCTATCTAAGGTAGGTTACCTCACAAGGTGTCTCGGAATAACAAGCCACAAGGTTAAGTCGAAAGAAAACGAAGATAGTTCACAAGGAAGATTAACAGAAGTCTAAGGAGGAAGGATGAGATCTTAACGGGCTTCCACGTACACCAGGTTACAAATAGGCAGTAAACATGTACGTACCAGTAGGCGGGTCTGGGTGGACTCCAGTCTCTGCTCGACTCTGAACAGCTATGTTCCCACTTGGCTCGGTCTCCGGGTCAGTAGTGACAGCTCTGTCGATGGCGACATTTCCCTTGGGGCACTCAAAGAAACGATGTCCGGGCCTCTTGTAGGCATAGCATAAGTAAGGGTTGTCGTTGCAGTCAACTCTCGGATGAAGATCCTTGCGACATTTGAAACATTTCAAGGGAGCGTCTGGTGAGAGTTCCATGCCTCAAATCTGGGAAGTCTTAGCTCTTTTGGACTTTTTCCTCCCTTGGGTACACTGATCGGAGAGGTGTCCTTGTTTCCTGCAACGGTAACAGATACGCGGCCTACCATGGCGGTCTGTGTCCGGGCTAGCTGTAGCAGGTTGCTCAATGAACTGTGGGCGCTTTCCTTTTCCATGAGGAGAGGAGGAGGAAGGAGGACTGAGAGGTCTCTTGCCTCGACAGCTATGAAAAGGTGGTTGGGGAGGAGATGAAGCTCTAACTCCTTCACAAAAGATCTGGTAGGGGTCCTCCGCTCGCAAGACACTGTAGTAACTCTAGAAGTAAGAAGTCGGGTCGCCATATGCTACACTTCTAGTCTCAGCATTAAGCTTGCTCCGAAATAGGTGCGCATTGTCCTCTTCTTTCTCGACTAGCTGTGGGACAAAGTGGATTAGCTCCTCGAATCGATTGGTGAAGGCTTGGACAGAAAGGGTTCCTTGGCGAAGGTTCATGAACTCGGTCATCTTATGTTGGCGTATATCCTTATGGTAAAACCTCATGCCAAGAAGAGTCTTGAAACGACTCCATATGAAAGAAGGGTCGCGAGTAGCAGGAGAGCTAAACGTCATCCACCAACGTCTAGCCTCACGAACCAAGAACTGGGATTCTACGCGGATCTGATCCTCAGGACGAACATCATATATCATGAAGTTCCTTTTCCATGTCAAAGAACCACGCGGTGAGGGCTACATAACCGGTCTCTCCGTCGAAGGTCCTAGCCGCATTTTTCCACATCTGAGCGATAATCCAAGCCAATCCTCCAGGTTGGTTACCTCCCGATGTTTGCAATGAGGAAGAGGGCACACTCGCTAAAGCTAAATAGTTCTGGAGAGTTTGAAGGAGAGCACGCATCACGGCACTCTCGCTATCGGCTGGCTCCGTCATTCTTTGATCATAAAAGAATAAACCGTTAGACGTATCCCTAACAAGGCACAAACAGAATACAATAATAAGTCCTTAAATCTACCCCATCTCTCATTCATTATTCAATTTTATGGTCAAGTTAAGTTTGGGGATCACATGAGTGCGTCGGGAGCGATAACGCTTTGATACCAACGGTAAAACCCCTCGTCGCAGCGGAAAATATAAACATACAAACATGCAAAAATGTACGCGGAATTTAAACTTTAACATGCATGCTAACTACGAGGTTAATTAAACAAAACTATACATGCGGAAATAAACAACAATAGATAATTATATAAGTCTAAGTATGAAAACCACAAGTACAAAATGTAGCCCGGGATAGCATATCCCTACGGGCACTCGAATGTATAACAAAAGTCTAGGTCTAGCTAAACGATAGAGTGTATGTCATCGATGATAGGACATCGCTCGCTATCCTCAGTAACCCTTCATCAGCGATCATGTACCTACATACATGAAAACATGTACGCCACAATCAGTTGGGAGTGACAAGAGTTCTCCTAGCCACCTATTGTTAGTAACATGTAACACATAAGAACATTCATCATACTCCAACATCACAATTTGCGAAGTATATATATATATATATCATCCTTCATATCAACATGCATCACTATGCAAAAGCCCTTAACTAACTTCGGAAACTATTTGAGGCGAGAGCCGGTCTCCCTTCCGGTTGCCCGACCGGGGGGTCTTTCTCCTCAAACCATTTACGAACTCAGAATAAGAGTCGTCCAATGCCTTGGACGAACAATAACAAATAACCAATACTCTTAAACAAACAACCAATCAGCAACACCTGACACTGTACCCCAACTCAGGCAAGCAGATGCAAACATCAATATCTAGAACTAACCCCAACTCTGGAAAGAACTAAACACAATCAGCATTGCCCAAGTCACACCCCAACTCAGGTAAACTTGGTACACAAGGTCAGCTAGCATACATCCGTGAACCCTAACTCAGGCACGAATGGATACCGGTCAGCTAATAATGGTTCAATGACCCGACTCAGCCATAACCATTACCCTTCGAAGTGAATCAGGATCCCAACTCAGACCTGACTCACCACGGTCACACAAACTCACGGAGAGAAAAAGGTCCCGACTCAGACACCTCCCACCGCATCATCCATACACGTAACGGTCCAGAGGTCCCGACTCAGACATGTCCACCACACCACATACACGCACATATCAAACTAGTGGTCCTGACTCAGACATAGCTTGACATGCAACAAACATCAGTAAATATCGTACTCTAGAGGTCTCGACTCAGACATATTTCGATATGCACTACAACCATATATTAAGTACTAATCTTACTGACTTATACTCAACACTTAATTGACCCTATGAACTAAGTCGAGGGAGAGCCGGTTTCCCTTCCGGTTTCCCGGCCGGGGGGTCTCTATCCTCACTCCATTCCCGAACCCAATATAGTATCGCCCGAACCTCGGGGACCTCAAACAACATACAAGACACACGGAAGAAGTCTCAAGCAAATCGGACGAACCGATCACAAGTTAAACATGATTTAGTATGAAATGGCGCTCTCAGCCGGTCACAGCCGTCTGACAACCCCATCCAACAGCCTTTGAAAAACAACGAAACAATGAGGAAAAGGTCCCCAGCCGGTCGACTGGCCGCAGGTCGACCGGCCGCCGGTCACCCGGCTGGGAGACCTATCTCCCTACTTCCTCTACTTTAAGCGCAAAACAACACAAAAGGAGTCTCAGCCGGTGGACCGGCGGCCGGCCACCCGGATGAGCACCCCATCTCCTTAAATTCTGAAAATACGAAAGACACCCAAAAGGGCTCTCAGCCGGTCGGCCTACCGGCTGGGAGTCTCTATCTGTTTGCGGAAAAACACCATTTTCGACAATGATAAACAATACAATCCTTCATCAAATGATCCTAAACATGATTCTAAACAACAACAACTCAACAGTCCCAACATGTTTATAGCAACCAACAAGTATAAGAAACATGTAAACAATATCAAATTCATGGATTCACATCAAAATTCCCAAACTAAACTCATCTTTATGTATACTCCCAAAATCAACCCATATGATGATTTCAACACAGATTTCTATTAACAATCAGATTAATAATCATACTAAAGATGTTTGCAACCTATTTCATACTTCTAATCATAAGAACACAACAAAAATCACACAAAGCATGCTAATATAACAAATAGGCCGAGTAAGCTCATTATCGTCACCTCAAGCGTCTTGTGCTCCGAATTCTTCCTCCACAATATAAGAATCAACCTCGGGATCGTCCAAGACAACTCTTAAGAACATAAAAACGGAAATTAGGGGCATAAAAAGAATTAGGGCAAAAACAGCCCGGAAATGGAAGTTTGAGAAACGAAAAACAAAAGTAATAGAAAAAACGGAAATTGCGAGAGGAATCTGAATATGTAAACATTACCTTGATTCGAGTTGAAATAAGCCTTAAGATGATCTTTTAAAAGCTTTTCAAAGAAGAGAAAATGGAGGTTTTGAATTTACTGTAACTTGGTTTTGTGATGGAATGAATGTCGATGGAAGGAAAGAAGAGTTGTCCTTTTATATTTATTGAGTCTGGTTTCCTTAATTAAGTGAAACGAAAACCTTAAGACGGGATTACCAAGCGAACTAGACATCTGAAGATAAAATGAATCTTAAGACGGAACTTAACAGAAATTTCTTTAAAACATAAATTACGAAATATTAAAATATTATTAAAATCCGAAAATCACTTTAATTTACTAAAATACTCCTTTACGAAAATACGGGATGTTATAGCGGGTCTCTTCGTCCGACGGATTTACTGCTTTATTCCTGGGACTTGGGGCTTGATGTGTGTGTTGATCTGACGGGTTCTTCCCCCTTGACTCAGTCTGGGATGTCTGATTTTGTGTCGGGTCGGGTTGTTGTGGATGTTGCTCAGCGTAAGTGTGTCAAGTACCGGGATTTATGCCTGGCGGCGAGCTATGGTTTCCTACCCTTCTCTTTCTCGTCTTTAGGGGAGCTTGATGTGGGGGCCGTTGATTTGCTCAAGCGGATTCGAAAATTCTTTGTATCTCAGGATGTCGAGGCTTGTGTTGCCGCTTATATTTTTTCTAGACTTATCTTTGCTATTGCTAAGGGAGTGGGTGCCCAACCTCTTTCTCGGGTACCCACTAATTTCTTGTAAACTTTGTTTCTCTTATCTATAAAAGTCCCCCGAGTGGTTTCATAAAATAATAATAATAATAATAATAATAGTTCATTTTTATATATATATAAATATAGTAGGTTCATTATCTTACTTCAATACATAATAAAAAGTAAATCATATATCACAATTTTTTAATAATCTATTTCTATATTATCAGCATCCTATTCACGGCTCTTCACTTCTCTCGTCTTCATTTGCGCTTACATCGTCAAATCCATTGCCTTACCAAATGTCTTTGACTATGTTTAGCTTAAATAATGTCTTATTTTTTGCTTTGATTTTAATAAAAGTCGTACGAGAATTATTGTGTGTAATTGTTACCCATGTATTTTTTGCAAAATCCGAATATGCTTTTGTTAATAGTATCACTTTTAGGTAATTAAAAAAATGGTCTCGCATAAGACGTTTGTACGAGAGAATTTGTGAAAATCTTAAATTTTTCAAAACTCGTCAATACTATAAACGGGTATGTTTAACCTTTATGAACTTATTTTTGCTTAATTTTTCTGAACTTATTTTTGCTGAACTTAACTTATTTTTGCTGAACTTAACTTAACTTATATTTTTTGCTGAACGTAACTTATTTTTGCTGAACTTTTCTGAACTTAACTTATTTTTGCTGAACTTAACTTAAATTAAGTAAAAATAAGTCCAAAAGAACATGGCCTTAGTACCTCGTGAATATATTCAACAAATATTTTTTTTAATATTAAATCATGGTTGTCAAATTCATAGTCAGAATAATCTTAATAAAAAAATTCGACTGATCATAGTTGATATATAAGTATTAAATGGAGTAAGGGTAGAATATTGAAATATGTGCTAGAAAATCTTGAAATTTTGTCTCTATTAAAAACAATGCAAAGAGAATGTTCGTTATTAAAAAGACTGCAAATTTTATACACTTTTATATAAAAACTAGTAAAAAAATCATATATTACCTACCCTCTACCCATTTCCTACAAGATTTACTCGCAAACCGCAATCGATTCCCCCCTCCCGAGTCTAACATGTATATGATCAAAAAGAACATTTTAACTTATTTATTATAATAATATAATATTAGTTGATTCGTTAAACGAAAATACACACGTATCTATCTCTATAAAAGGAGTAGATTTTAGGCTTATCTTATTGGTTCCTTAAAATAAGGAATGCATGGCCCCACTAATTTTACATGATTTAATTTCCCTCTCTCCTGTAATCTCAATTAATTCCGACCTTTACTCATCTCTAATTACGTATTCTAATATTTGCTCGTTCCTAATTACGTAATCGATTGCAGCAGCATTACATTTAATTTCGTTATTGTCATATTAAAATACGATATGATCAAATTATTGTTAATCGAATATTTAAATAACAATATACAACGGTCAAATAAAATACAATATCGGTCCAAAAATTAAATCCGAAAAACAAAAACTTACAAACAGCAAAAATAATATCGGTCCAAAAAATGAAATTCGAAAAACAAAAAATTACAAACAGAAAAAATAATTACAGTCCAAGAATTAAATTACATTATATTTTCCAATCAAATCAAATACAAATTAAGATACCAAACTAGATAAAATACGATATACAACAGTCCGATATATATCAAAATGATCATATTACGTTTACATTTGTAACATATTTATAAAGTTACATATTACGTTTACATTTGTAACGTATTTTTTAGCACTTAGTAACTTAAATAGTATGTACGTTGAATATCAAATTAGACTATTTACATTGTCACCGCATAGCACACTTAATCATGATAGTTTATATATATGCTATCCGAGCTAACGTTTGCAATTTCGATCCGTGCATTTTTTTGCACGAGTTTAAAACTAGTTTAATTGTAAAGTAGTTAATTAGGTAACTAAATAAGGTTAACAATGATTAATTAATTAATTAATAGTTTAACGACTTGTGATTTTACTTGAAAGACAAATTCTAATTCAAATAGATATTGCGACACTATACGAGCCATTATTGACTCAACTTTGAACTAAATAAATATGATCAATTGAAAAGTATAATATGTTCTAATAGATTTCTGAATATATAATAGCAAATCAGGTATTAATAAAAAAATCGAATTTCGATAAAAAAAATGTGAATAGACTTTAGAAATAAAACAAAATTTATGAACATTTATAATTTAATTCAGATGATACATTTATTAGTCCACTGTTTTAGGGGTGAAACTCCACTGTTTAAGGGGTGAAAATCCACTGTTTTAGGGGTGGAACTCCACTGTTTTAGGAGTGGAACTCCACTGTTTTAAGGGCGTAATTCCATTATTTTTTCAGTGGAACTCCATGGATTTTTTGAGTAGAACTACATTTTTTTTGAACAACCACGACCATCCAAAAATAATTCAGATCTGAAAAAATCAAAACCACCACCCCCATAATACCCACCACCCCTACGAAGTCACCACTGCCACCATCCCCATACATGACCCACCACCACCAAACGCTCATTTTTTGAAAAAAAAAACGTAGAAAAAAAACCAAGAAATATAAATCTGAAAAAATACAAAATAAAGAAAAACAGAAATATTATAAATCTAAAAAAACTTGGATTCGAAATAATATATAAATCTTAAAAAAAAAACTGAAAACGTGTTCAAAGAGGAGGTTGTTGTCGACTATTAAGGGTGGCTGCGGCGGTAGGGACTACTGTTGTCTGTGACAGGATGGTGTCGGCGGCAGGAGAGTGGCGGCAGCGTGAGGCGGTTTATGGTAGAGAAAATACTTATTTTTTAGGGTTTTTGTTAAATTGGGTGGTGGTGTTGAGAGAAGAGAGAGTTAGAGAGAGAATAGAGAGTTGTGAAGGCAGTTGAATGAATGAGGGAGGGGATTAGGGTTTGAGTTTTGAAATTATGAGAGACAACCCATTAATTACATGTTGGGTGGGTGTTTTTGTGTTTAATCTCAACCATTCATCCTTATTGTTGGGAATGAGGTTTGAGATTCATAGATGATAATTATTACATATTTATATCTAGATTTGTGGGATGACATGACAAGTGGTGGTCCCTAAAATGTACCTAACACCAGAGAAAAAAAATGGATTATTTAAAGTAAGTCCTATAACATAAATCTTAAATAGGTTTGTCTACTGTTATGTACTCCCTCCATTCATTTTAGACCATCCCCAAGCAAGGTCAATAGGTAGGTCATGACATTGCTTGGTCATGGTTAATGATACAATTAGTGTAATTAATTTGTGACCTTTAATGGTTAATTTGTGACCAAAGTCAACAAAAGGTCAATTTGTGACCTTTGTGTTGATAAATTGACCTTCTAATTGATCTAGCATATGTCAATTTCTTATTGTTTGTATAATTAAATTAAATTTAAAAATTACATATTTTCCATTTCTCTGACTTTTTCTCTGTTTCTCCACCTTCCTTCATTTCTTCACTTCAATTTCTTGCAATTTGAGTTAAATCTAATGTTCATCATCAAATCTGATGACCATCATTAAATCTGATGTATCATTAAATCTAATGGTCTTCATTAAATATGAAAAACACACATTAAATACCATCATATAAACAATAAGAAACAAAAATGGCGAGATGAACGATTGATGATGATGTAACTCAAACTTCAATCACAAACTGGAATGATAGTGATGTGTAACGAGTGATGATGATTATCAGAAATGAAGAATGGGAAGATGTGATGATTTGATGATGTGAAGGAGAAGATGATGAAGAAGGGGAAAATGATGAAGAAGGTAAAGACGATGAAAAAGGGATGATGGAGATGGTGATTGGTGGTAAGTGAAATTTGGGAGACTATGAAGAAAAGATGATGACGGCAGTAGGTAAAATTTTAGGTTTTGAGAAGTGATTTTGGGAATAAATATTTGAGAATGAAGGAAGAGTTTAGCCCAATTAGTGGTTTTGGGCCCTTTCACATTGATAATTTTCTTTCGATTTATACATTAGTTAAACCGTCAACTAATATTTCAAATACGTTCGTTAATAGCACGAAGTATCGCTAAATTAAATATAGTCGTTTGATTGCCTAGATATTTCATTTTTAATCACTTTTAGAACTTACAATCAAGTTATTTAATATTTTTTTTCTCGTACATTACGCCATAAGATTAATATAACCGTAAAATATTTGGTTAGTTTTATTTTATTAAGATATTTACCATAATAGAAAAACACTAAGTTTATAAAATGTTGTGAAAATAATTTTAAAGAGAGAGAGAGAGAGAGAGAGAGAGAGAGAGAGAGGTGGGGTAGAGAATGTGAGAAATGATTGAAAATGTTGGAAAGTGGAAAATGAGTGGGTTGGTGACCTAGGTCGTGACCTTTTGCTTGGGTGTGTAAAAGTAGGTCAAGAGAATTAAGGGGTTATTAAGACTATCCCCAAGCAAGGTCATGAGGGTGGTCATGACCTTGTTTGGTCATGATTAATAGGATAATTAAGCTAAATAAATGATAACCAATTTCTTAATTTGTGACCATATGCTCAACCAAGGTCAATTTGTGACCATTGTTGAACAAACTTGACCACATTTGTGACCACTTAGGTGTACCATTGTAATTGGTTGAAGAATAAAAAAATAATAAAATGATTGGTAAAAGAAAGATTTTTGTGGGTAGAAAATGTGGTAAATGATTGGAAATGTTGGTAAATGAAAAAAGGGATATTCTATATGGTACCCCTCAATTTTTTGACTTTCTACATGGTACCCCTACACTTTTTAAAACATACATGGTACCCCTAATTGTTCTCATTATCACTACGCGTACCCCTAAACTTTATTTTCCGTCAATTAAACTCATTTTAAAGCTTTAAGTGATAACTTGAATGCGTAAGGAAGCTTGTTATTTATTATCACGTGACATAAGGACTCTATTAGGCTCAATATCCATCTCGATCCTAATATTTATAGATATATATGGGCTAAAACAAAGGTGAATGAAAAATTATTGATCTTTGCCAAATTATCACGTCCAAAGAATGGATATTAATTCTAATAGAGTCCTTAAGTCATGAGATGATAAATGTCAAGTTTGGTTATGCGTCTAAGTAATCATTTAAAGCTTAAAAATGAGTTTAATTGACGGAAAATAAAGTTTAGGGGTACACGTAGGGATAATGACAACAATTAGGGGTACCATGTATGTTTTAAAAAGTGTAGGGGTATCATGTAGAAAGTCGAAAAATTGAGGGGTACCATGTAGAATATCCCTTGAAAAAATGATAAGGTTGATGACCTAGGTCGTGACCTTTTGCTTGGGAAGGTGAAAGTACTTTAAAATTAATAAAGTGGAATTAAGAGTAAAACCGGGTCACGACCTAATTATCGTGACCGCTGCTTGGGGATGGTCTAAGAGTAAAAATGGGTCGTGACCTAGTTAGTGTGACCTTTGCTTGGGGATGGTATTATGTCACCACAAATAGGATCCTACACCAAGGTCTATAGAAGCATGGTCATCAGGCCCACCTGATATATACTTTTCTAATTTTCTATTAGAGCCCAATACAAAACAAATATCTAATTATCAATCAACGTTAACACTTTCTTAATTTTCTCTTGACGACAGTCACAACAAATTTATCTCCCACCAAAATTTGATTCGAAGGTGCGGAAGGGAAATGATTGGTATGTTCAACAAGGCGGAAAAATGCATCGAATAATATTTCGGTGAACGAGAATCAATTTGAATCGACATCACGAGGAAAAAACGCATCAAACAATACTAATTGGAGGTAAATTTTTACACCAATCATAACCCTAATGAATATTTAGGGTAATTTTTTTTGATCCCAAAGCATTTAACAAATGAATGTTTACGATAAGCTTCATAAGCATCATTCTCTGAATCAACTTTAAGTCCAATCAATTCTGATTGTTCAGATTCAATCCATGCATATGTGGTACAAGGAAGCACATTAAGTACTCATTAAAATTTGATGATATATGGACACATAAAAATGCGAGCTATTACGATAAGAATATGATCTAACATAAAAAATGCGAGCTAATATAAAAAGAATACGAGCTAATCTTAAAAGAATATGAGCTAATAAAAAACTAACGATTTATTGAAATAAGAATACGAGCTATTGATATAAAAATACAAGCTATTAATATAAGAATACGAGCTATTAATATAAGAATATGAGCTAATGTAAAAAAAATACGAGTTTAGAAAATCACGAACTAAAAAATACGAGCACAAAAGAATACAAGTTATTACTCTAAGAATCACTACAAGAAAAACGCAAACGGACGACAGTTTTTGGCGACTGCACAAGGTAGTCGCCAATTTGGCGACTGAATGAAAACTCGGGCGACTGAATTCAGTCGCCAATTTAGCGACTACCCTTTTTCCCCAAATTTCCCAACACCGACACAATCGGGCGACAGAAAAGGGGATTTAGCGACGGAAAACAGTCGCCAAATTTGGCAACTGTGCCCTCCAGTCGCCAATTTTCGCGTTCAGTCGCCAATTTTCGCGTTCAGTCGCCAATTTGCGGAATAGAAACAGAAGAACTCTTCTACCCTTTCATTATTGGAAATTTCGGAAACCCAAAACCCCTAAACACGCGAAAACCACCACCACCACCACTCTACGTGTACCACCACCACCCTCAACACCACCGTCACCGGATTCCGGCCAACATCAAGGTTCTTCCCTTCATTCAACTCATTTAAGGTTTGTATACTCCTTTATAATTCAAATTTCAATTTCAATTTTTTGTTTGATTGTTGTTTTGTTTTGTGCATTTAGTGATTGTAGTAGGTTATTAAGGCCGTCTTAGCTTATTAGGTTGTGATTAATTAGGTATTAGTAGCCAATTAGCATATTAATTAGATAATTGTGGGTTAGGGTTTATATGAAGTTTGTATAAGACGATGTTGTTAGCCTTATTGATGTTTGTTAATTAGATTAAAGTAGTCGATTAGGATGTTAGTTACATATAATAGCTTATTAGGATGTTAGTTAGATTATAGTAGCTTATTAAGACCGTCTTAAATTAGCTTATTAGGTAGTGGTTAATTGTATACATTGGAAATTGTTTTTAATAAATTGTTATTATTATGTGCTTGAGGTTGTTGTTTAATTAAGTGAGTGTAATTTTAATTTAGATATATGTATTTTTATAGTTGAAAATTGTTTTATGGGTTTTTGTTTAGATTAAAATGAAGAGATTGGAACGTTCATGGATGTATGATGGAGGGTTAGATATTAAGAAGAGACGTTCTAATGTTAGGTTTATAGAGGGTGTTGCCGAGTTTATTGAATTTGCTAAGCAACAAGATGAATATGACTCGGTAGAAAATAAACTTAGGTGTCCTTGTAGCAAATGTCGAAATATGAAATACCTATATGTCATTGAGATACAAGAACATCTCTATACAAATGGGTTTCGTCCAAATTATTATAATTGGATTTCTCATGGAGAAGCATATTCCCCAATTCACGAACAACCTCACATCGAACATATTGATGAGAACCCATATAGAGATATGGTTGTTGATGCCTAAGAGTTTAATGTTGCCAATAATGACGACCGTGTAGCCTTGAATGAAGAGCAACCGCCAAATCCCCAAGCAAAGGCTGTTTTTGACATGTTAAAAGCTGCGGAACATCCTTTATACGAAGGGAGCAGAATGTCATTATTACAAGCCGCTTCTAGGATAGTAACCTTGAAGTGTGAGCATAATATGCCATTTACTGCCGTTGATGGTATTGCTTCTTTCCTTGAGGATGCTATCCCCGAAGATAACGTCATGACTCGAAGTTACTACAACACCAAAAAAATAGTTAAAGGTCTTCAGTTAACGCATCAAAAGATTGATGCATGTCCCGAAGGATGTATGCTGTTTTGGAAAGATGATGCGTTAGTTGACAAGTGCAAAAAATGTGGAAGGGATAGATTTCAGACAAGTGATGGAGATGTTGTTTTCAAAACTAAAAAAGGCAACAAGAGTAGTAGAATGGGTCAAGGAACCGGCTAGAAGGTCCTCATATGAGCCGCGACAAACCTACGAGCCGGCTCTTGTAAGTCAATTGCAATCGCAACTTGACGAAGAAAGAGCCGCAAATGCCGAAAGAGATCAGGAGATGCGGTTGATGAGAGAACGTGTTAAAGCCATGGAGACATATTTCTACTCTTGCAACCCCGGTTCACGGCCATTTAATGAAGACCCTAA
Organism: Silene conica; assembly: GCA_029255685.2. Taxonomy (NCBI): domain Eukaryota; kingdom Viridiplantae; phylum Streptophyta; class Magnoliopsida; order Caryophyllales; family Caryophyllaceae; genus Silene; species Silene conica. The sequence continues at coordinate 9,329,095 of CM055319.2, forward strand.
CGATCCAAGTGAAAAAGGAGGCGGCGGTAGTGGAGCTAGCATGGGATTTCAAGTAGTTAATTAGCTTAGGAACTTAGGAAAAATTGTCGAACGTGGAGACTTATTAGTTTAGTTAACGAGTTCTTTTAATTTGATAATGGTCCTCTTTTTCTATAAAGGAGATTTGGTTGTTGTTTCAAAGGGTGTTCGTCACCAAATTGCTGGTTACTTTCTGTTTGCAGGTGTATTGAATTGAATTCGCATTGGATTTGGCAGAAACGAAATGAATTTTCATGAAAAACGTCCAGGTATTTTAGCGACTGACACGATGTAAATGGCGACTGAATTCAGTCGCCAAAACAGAGCAGCTCAAACCAAAAACCCCTGGAAAGTCAGGGACTTTGGCGACGGACAAGGGGATTACAGTCAACTCAAATATGGATTTATATAATAAGTAAACTGTAGGCGATTGAAATCAGGCGCCAAAGAGTAGTCTCAGTCGCTAATTTGGCGACTACAGTTTCAGTCGCCAAATTCTTCTTATGGCGGCTACCCATTCAGTTGCCAAATTTAGCGATTGACATTAGTCGCCCGATTTTTTTTGGCGACTAAAGTCTGCGACTAATCTTTGGCGACTGATTTTCGTCGCCAATTTATGTCGTCCGTTTCAGGAATCGTTGTAGTTAATACGAGCTCGTATAAAAAGAATACGGACTAATATTAAAAGAATACGAGCTAATATTAAAAGAATATGAGTTAATATAAAAAAAATACGAGTTATTAAGATAAGAATACGAGTTATTAATATAAGAATACGAGCTATTAATATAAGATTACGAGCTAATGTAAAAAGAATATGGACTAATAAAATAAAAAAAAATTACCGTGCCATAATAATTAAATAAACTGAAAGATGGAGATATATTAATTAATGAGAAAAATCAATTACTGGATGATGGATGGAACTGAGTTAGAAAAATAGGGAAAAAGTTACATAAAAAAGGAATTGGGAGAAGAATGAGATTACTGATTTTTTTTTTCAAAAATAACTAGTGTAACACCCGTGAAAAATCACGGGGTTGTGTACAGTTATTTCTAAAGATGACTATAAATTTTACTTATTATATAAATCCATATTTGAGTTGACTAATAGTAAGATCGTTTGTCATGGCCATTTCAGCAATTGTTGGGACGTGAGAATATTTCACCAATTTTGTTTTACAGGTTTAAAGATGCAAAATGAAAAGAAAGGTATTTAAGTGGAAAGGATTATGAAGAGTAATTATAGTAGTTATAAGTTATAAATTTTCCATATTAATTATAAAATATTTTATGGGAAATTGGCAGTCGAGAATAATTTGTAGAATAAAAAGATATGAATACTAAACAGAAACAATAACTATGCCAATTTTTGGATGTCATCAGCCGTGATATCCTAAGCAAGTGTAGGTGGGAATCTTTTTGTTTCTGTTTTTGTTTGGCAATTGGCATGAATAATAATATCACGTGATTACGTGTTTATCATAGAAGATTCCAACTATTAAACTAATAATATGTTTCCATAACATGTAAAATTTTAAATTATAAAAGTAGAGTAGTTATAAATTATAAATTTTCCATATTAGTTATAAAATATTTTATGGGAAATTGGCGGTCGAGAATAATTTGTAGAATAAAAAGATATGAATTATTAAACAAAAACAATAAGTATGCCAATTTTTGGATGTCATCAGCCGAGAATCTTTTTGTTTCTGTTTTTGTTTGACAATTGGCATGACTAATAATATCACGTGATTACGTGTTTATCATGGAAGATTCCAATTATTAAATCTTTTGTAAATATCACGGAAGATTACAAACATTATGTTTCCATTAGTTCATCGACTTACAAAGTTAAAATTCTAGTTTATATGTATCATTAGCATGAAATAATTAAATTGAATGAGTCGTGTAAGACAAATAACGACCATCCTTTTGCAATGCCACTAAAAGTTGAACTAATAATCAATATTAAGTTGAACTAACAATGAATGAGCCTGGAGAATCTTGGAAACATAATGTTTGTAATCTAAATAAAGACCTTTATCAATCTTTGCATGGTGATATAGCACCCGTGATCATGTCTTTATCAGTGTGTAATTCTAGTTTATATGTGTAAAACGGAATTATAAATTCATGTATTCAACAATATATTGATCTTCCAGTGAAAAAATCCTTTTTATTGATTAAGATTAAGCTTTTTTATTGTTTCCTTTTTTATTGACTAATAATATCACGTAACATGGCAGTGAGTAAAGTTTTAAGATTTAATTGATAGAGATACTCTGAACTATAAGTGAACTGCTTAAAATACTCTAAACTTTATTTTAACTACCAATATAACCAACTAATGCCCTCATTTGCTTTGAATAGAATTTGTTGTTTTATTAACTTATTGTAGCATGTTTTAATGGTGTGATTAGGTGAATAGAGTAACAGATAATTAAAAAGAGAAAGACAGGTTAAAGAAGGGTTAAAAATTTCTTTAGTTATTTAGTTTGCAACAAGTCATATATTATAATAAAAGCGAATTAGAGCATTAGGTGGTTATATTGGTACTTAAAATGGAGTTTGGAGTATTTGGAGCAGGACACCCATAGTTCAGAGTATTTATATCAATTAATCCAAGTTTTAATTGGTCGAGACAAACTGAATTTGTGAGAGTAAATGAGAGGGTAAGAAAACAGGTTTTCTGAAACCGCATTGCGCCATGTCAGCAACTTTACATCCTTCTTTAATTTAATGGGTTATTTAACGAGAATACTACCAACTATTGGAGTGCTTCTCAAAATACTCCAAAGTATGTTTTAACCACCATTATACCCAACTATTTCACCTTTTATCTTTTAATAAAATTACCCCTTTGTTAACCCGTAGCAGCAGGTAAAAGAGAGTTCGAGTCCTCATTTTTCTTCTTCTTCCTAAGCCATCATTCTTATTCCTCCCAGATGCACCTCTGACTTTTTAAAACGCCATCCACCCTTCAACTTCTCTCCCTAATCTGTCATTCACCATTAAACGCCAACTTTTTTTCCCCAAAGTAAACTCTTGAACTCCAGACTAAAATTCAAACAACCCAAATCTTTGCAAATTCCGTTTTTGAAAATATATCATTCATCTCCACAATTAAAATTAAAATACCCGAATTACAACCGAAAACGATTTAAAAATAATCATTATATGGGCACCACAATTAAAATGAAAACGAGTAACTCTCATGACCACCACAATTAACCTATTAAAATAACACCACCGCCACTTCCTTCTTCTGCACTCACAAACATGACCACCAGATCCAATTCCTTGCTTCAAGCTTGCTCGTATATCGCTATTCCCAGTTCAAAATCTGGTCAAATTTCTTTGGGAAGAACAAGCAACAATCTTATTATCTTTTTTGTTAAAATCTTGGCAAAGTTTTTACCCCAAAAAATTACATACTATTATTTGATTTTTGTTAGATTGAAGGTAAATTATGGTAGTGGGACTTATTGTTTACTTAAAAGTGTGGAAAATTTGTGATATTTGTTAAAATTTATTAATTAAAAAAGAAGGGATGCTAGAAAAAAATTAGATATGGGAAGATGTTGAAATAGAATGTTTAATATGGAGTTTAAATTTCTGAATGAAAAACAAGAAAAATATTAGTATAGGGTTTATGGGGTCATGGAGACGATGATGCTGGTGAGGGATGATGATATGAATATGTGATGGATGAAGGTTTGCAAAGAGAAGTGGAGGTGACTTGCTAAAGAGGTAGTCGGTCATCTGAGTATATTACGAGAAGAGAGGTTAATTGTACGGTGTATTGTGAGTTAAACTGAAGTATATAGTATTTTAAGCAGACCATCAATAGTACAGAGTATTTTAAGCAGACCATCATATATAATGATTAAGAAAAAGACTAAAATAACCCCGGTTGTACATCTGGTAGTATAGTCCAGGAACTGCATATCACCCCAATTCCCATCTTTATCCATTCATTTTATATCACCTCATTTCTCACATTTCCTTTTTTGGTTATGCATATTGACAAGACTATCCTTACTAACATTCTATATTTACAATTTATATCATTAGTTTCAACAAAACTAAAATAAGAGTAGGAGAAAGATGACTAAATTAATACAACATTTCTTCAACGGTTGGTTTCAACAAACCCAAAATAATGCCTTATATTCAAAGAAACATCAACTAATAAATGATGATGGTGGAAAGTATTCGACTTTCAACAATAACATAGCCTATTGTTCTGTTACCCATGCCCGAACTATCTCATCACACTTGATTTTACCAAAACCCTAATCCGGACCATATGAATTCTGATATATTCAATGCTGATTAACGACTGTCCTTTCATTCAAATCCATGTTTCTATGGATCTAATGAATTTCCTCTCCTAGACCACACACACTAACAACATGAGACGTATTTGTTGGAAAGCCCTTCCAACATACACCTTCTCGCCAGCCTCGTCGATGTCATAATCAGACTTGATCCAAAACGCAGCCATAAAACATCCTCCACTGTTATCATTCTTTCTGTCTAATCCAAAATATTTGTACAACTTTGCAACACTTGTTTTTTCAGGCCCTTCAAAAAAATTGATATTATTTTATTTTCTTGAAATAATCCGGAATACTTGTCGGCATTCCATCAACCTTAAAACTGCGAAAGATGTCTTCACGGGTAATAGTTGAAGGAACAGGGTCATTAGGATCAGGTACCCGCGGTGCTATTATCGTGTATCCTTGTACTGGTTCCCTGCTTTTAGTCTTTTATATTTGAGTCGAGTGTTGGCCGTGTAAGTCAGGCTATCACAAAAACAAATCTTTGTAAAAACGGTAGATATGTATTTTGTTGTTTTGTTGTTTGGATAAGTTTGGTAGGAAGAAGAGAAAGAGATAGAATGTTGTTGTTAGTAGTCTAATTTTTTTTACTTTTTAGCCGTATCATGGTCCACAGGTTTGCCTAATTTTTGTGTGAAAGTCTACTCTATCTCTAGTTTATTTTTGGTTGAGTTGGAGATGTTTTTTCTAGAAAATGGGGTGTGTAAGAATAAGAGACGAGCTCATATATATTCTTACAAGTTATAATATCCGTGAAATTCACGAATAGATATACTGTCACGCTGATGATATTATACAATGTTGGATTTGTTGTCGCAATGAGCTTTAATGACAAAAAGGACTCGTAAGAAAAAAAATTATTAATCAAATACCAATATTGCCATAATATATAGTCAAACTATATTTTCCACAATTTACTAAATGTTTGCCACGAATTATTAGTATTTTGTCACGAATACTGTTACATTTATTAGTATTTTGCCACAATTATTGTTATTTTCATTTTTTTTGTAATTAACCCAACCCAAAAGAAATTTGTCAAGATAATAAAATTGTAAACTTTTATTTGTGAATTATAATACAAAGTAAATTGAATGATTAACATTGTTTTGAAAAAATTATGGTGAACATTATAATATGTGTTTAATACTATTAACACAAAATCTCAAAGAAGACGGGAGATATCCGTCACTTTGGAGTGACGGGTACCGTTTTGTCTCACAAAATGCCCATTTAGAGGAGAGAGAAGCACATGAGGGTAGCCCCACCTTGTCCCCCTATTCATTTTGTGAGTGTCATTATTCGTTTCTCCGCCCGACCCGTCACAAGCAAGACCAACTGATTAACACAAAATGTATTAATTTTACTTTTAAGTTTAATTTTTTTAACATTTTGCTTTAATTTGTGTTTGACGTAATTATTTTTTTAGTATTTTTTTAAATAATAATGATAGTGTGACATTAAATGTATTAATTTTACTTTTAAGTTTAATTTTTTTAACATTTTGCTTTAATTTGTGTTTGACGTAATTATTTTTTTAGTATTTTTTTAAATAATAATGATAGTGTGACATGTTCTAATAGTCTTAAAAGATGAATGATTAAAGATAATGTTTAATTTTACCTTTTTAAAATGTAAACCAGCTCGTGCAATTTTGCACGGGTATGTTTCAAAAATATTGATATAATGATTAACACTTATAAATATTAACCAAGATACATGAAAATTTATACTTTGTTTCTTCTATCATTGTCATTATATATATATGGCACAATTAGGGATGTCAACGGATCGGTTTCGGATCGGATGGAGGCTCACCCGAATCAACCACCCGAATCCATACTGTCCACTCGACCCACCCGTCACCCGAGTAAACATCCACCTGAACCCGTCTCATCCATCATCCGCGGGTGATTCAGATGGATCAGGTTATTAATGGATGGGAAAGTGTTAGTACAAAGTGTGCTGGGCTACTTTAAAAATCAAAGAGTGCTTTAAAAATCATAAAAATTAAGAAACCAGTCTTTTCAAGTGGTATACATTAACAAATGCATTACCAAAGGGTTCGTACATCCGAAAATATACTAGCAACAACAAAATACATGAACCCATTAAGTCACTTATGTCTCTTAAGTATTTACCCATACATAGTTACATACATATTCTAAACAAATACTAATACAAGCAACTAACGGCAACAAAATAGTGCTTGTTTCCACGACTCTAGCAGCAAAAATCACAAGCCTTCAAAGCTCAGACATACACAACGACTTTGCACCTGACATACGACTTTGGCACCATGCTCAAACATCCAAATCACCAACTCCATCCTCATCCTATCCATCAAATGTGGAAAAATGATCAGCTTCATTTCAAACAACCAGTTTTATTAACTATACAAAAAGAGCCGAGGTTCTGTCACCATATTTAAAACTAAGTAAAACATTAGTTTCTATGCCAAAAATTCTATGCGTCATTCTGGAAATATAACATACCTCGCTTCAGTGCCATTTATTCCACACAAACGTAAACTTAAATAATACAAGGAGGCCAACGAAAGGTCCGTTGAAACCCCTAAACATTAACTAGTTAATTATGGATATTAACTAGCTAATATTAAAACTACTTATTACAACCATTCAAGATAGGATATTTAATATACTACTTATTACCACCATTTTATTTGTTAAAATACGCATCACACCAAGCTGCTATATGAAATCAATCCATGACACCATACAAACGCATCGAACCACGCAACCGAGTAAGTGTCCCCTGTATCCAACGTACTTGAAAACGAGCCAAGGTCGTCGATGTCCGCATCACTTGCGTTAATGAAAACTAATAAATATAACACAAGGAAACTTACCGAATCAATATCCACGACATTGCCCATGCCATTTGCATCCCCATCCTCGTCTTCCTCTAAAATCGAGGCACAAGAATGTGCATTCACAAGGGAATAGGCTAAAGACATAAACAATTAAGTTCATTAAAAATTATCTATGATACAAAATAACACAAAATACAAATACAAAAACAAGCGTAAATGTTTTAACTTACACGAATATTGACCAATCATCCAATTTTGCATACACATCAACGCTTCAATTATGTTTATATGGAGTCTTGATCGATGAGGACTCACAACTCGGCCACCCATACTATATGCACTCTCGGAGGCCACTGTAGAGGCTGGAATTGCTAAAATGTCTCTAGAAATCTTTTGCAAATGTTGGATACTTGAGTTCAATATTCCAAAATTTTAGAATATCAAAATGTGACCTCTCTGGGAATGCGTCATCCTCTAAGTAGTGATCCAACTCAGACCTAACATTAATTTTTTTCTTCTTAGTTTTTTTTGCTTGGCTCCACTTATCAACGGTTTTCTCCATATTAACATCTAAGGAATAAGCCTTACGTTTTCCATGTACTAAAGTTTCAGAAATATCAACCTCACTCAAGGAGTCTTTCTCTTGGTACTCCACCATAAGATTATACAATAATGTTTTTATCCTCTCAACCTCAAAATCAGCATTACTACCATAAATCTCAGTGATGTAAAACTCAACACACTCAAGTGAACAACTAAATTGTAACTTGATCACTCCAATTCTCTTTTTTATCCATTCATTTATATCGCCCTATTTCTCACATTTCCTTTTTTGGTTATGCATATTGACAAGACTATCTTTACTAACATTTTATATTTACAATTTATGTCATTGTTTATTGGACCTAATTTTTCCCACTAACCCACTAATCACTCCCTCCATATTACTAACCCACAATTACCAACTAACCATTCCCTCCATATTTCCCAACCCAATTACAAATTTCCCACCCAAAAACTTAACCCATTAAATAGAAAGATCAGAAGAACAACACTGATCACCAACCATCGTCTTTTACTCTTTCCCCTTCTCCAACTGTCCTCATTTACTGATTGTTTAATTCACCTACTTTCCAAAAACCCTAAGCCCCTTTCTTATTTACCGCATCGTTCTCTCACTCTATCTCTCTCTTTATCTTTCTCACTCCTTCTCTCATCTGAAAACCCTAACTCCCTTTTCTCAAAGCCTCATTCCCCCTTTCTCAAAGCCTTCTTCTCCCTTTCTCACTCGTTCGATTCATCTACTTTCCATAAACTTTATGTCCCTTTCTCATTTTACAATGTCTCGTGGCTGTGATTCTCACTGTCTTTGTGTTTACTGTGATGGAAACTACGATTCAAAAGAAGATTTATTTTGAAAATCATCTTTTGCCTTTGCTGCAACACGAAATCTGGTGGAGTTTAGCGAAATTCCAAATACACTTGGGTTTGTGAATTTGGATGTGACTTCATCTGTAGAATCATCTCCACATGAGGTTTTTGAACTTTATTTGGGGAAAATGATGAAGTTATTACAAGATCTTGTGATAAAAATTTGAGATCTGATGATAAATCTGTTAGATTTTGTGAAAGGACTCCTAAACGTCGAAAGATCGAACCTATTGTTGATGATTCTCCAACTACTAAGAATTTAAGGCATATTGCGATAGATTTCTTGCAAAAACAAAATTTAAGGTATATGTTTCTATATTTTTTTCGATTTTAAATTGTTTGCATGTCTAATTTGTTACATATTTTCGACAGTTTTGTTTTTATGCATGTATAATATGTAAGAGAACAAGGGAAAGGTGGAAACAGTGGAGGAAGAGGACATGGTTCAGGCCGAGAAAAGGGAAATAAATGAGAAGGGGAAAAGCTAGAACAGGTCGTAACATTAATCTTGCTTTATTGTCTGATTTTGTTTGCATCTGTTGATTGAATATGTTGGTTGCATCTTCTAGTTGATTCTACTGGTTATTCTTCTAGTTATTTGATGTCTGGTACTGTCTGATATTAGACTCTTACTCATTTACACTGCTGGTTGAATCTTCTGGTTGAATAAGCTGGTTAGTCTTCTGGTTATTTGATGTCTGATACTGTCTGATATTAAACTTTTACTCACTTATATTGCTAGTTGAATTTGTTGGTTGAATTTGCTTGTTATTTTGTTGTTATTTGATGTCTGATACTCTCTGATATTAGACTCTTACTCATTTACACTACTGGTTGAATCGCTTGGTTGAATCTGTTGGTTATTCTAATGGTTGTTTGATATCTAATACTGTCTGATTACTCATGTACACTACTGATTGAATCTGCTGGTTATTTGATGTCTGATACTGTCTGATACTAGACTCATGCATTTAAACTGATACTCAATGATGATGATGATGATGATGATGCTTAGTGCTTCAAGAGTTTAAATTTGACTATAATTTAACAATTGCATTCAGTTTCAAAACTTGTGTCATCTAATCTATGCATGTACAAGTAACAATCATTTGAATTGTTCAGTGATTAAATAAGTTTAACCATGAGAGCTATGTTATTATTGGAGGTCTTGTATATTTGTAGTGATTTGATGTCATTGATTTGTTTTGAAATGATTACATTGTTTTAATCATTTTTAATTGTTGCTTATAGTATGATATTGTTCTTAAAGTAATTCAATGATGATAATGCTTAATGCTATGAGAGTTGGAATTTGGCTTCAACCACTGAATTGTTGCCTAATTAAGTGTTGCCTATTTGAGTGTTGCTTATGGTTTGACAATGTTCTGAAAATAACTCAGTGATGATGTTGCTTATTGATTTGAGAGTTTGAATTTGACTTCTACCACTTAATACATTGTTGCCTTTGTTGCCTATTACACTGTCTTTGGAAGTTACATTATGTTATTGCCTTTGTTGTCTATTATAATGTCTTTGGAAGTTACATTCCCTTGTTGCCTTTGCTGCCCATAACACTATGTTTAATTTGGAAGTCACTTGCTGTTGTTGCATTTGCTGCCTATTACAATGTGTTTGAAAGTCACATTCTTTTGTTGCCTTGTTGCCTGTTTTCTAATGTAAGGTCGATGATTATATTACAAATTGCTATGAGAGCTACGATGTTGTCATTACATATTCATCAAGTGCTGAAACAAAAACTTGCATTGTTCTTAAATGACTAACATGACCTAAACAAAAACATGTAAATAGGTAATCAAAATGCAGTAAATGTTAAAGGAACACTAATTTCTTCTAAGTTGTCATCCTTCCCTGCCAAAGTTAAATGGTCAATGCACTCCCTTGTTATATCATTTTTTTACTTGTAAGTTCCTTGGCAATGTGCCTGCTAGTCTTTATGCTTTCTTACCTAAGTGTGGAAGTTTGTAATTATTATGCCACTTGTTCTTCATTATCTCAAGTATGCATGCATGCTTGTAAACTTAGCCATACGTCACTTAAACACAAAGCTGGCTCTTCATCCCATGCTTGCATCACATTCGAAACCAACTCATCGATGTTGGTTGCTTTTTTTCGTAGTTTGAAGTGATTGAATTGATATGAAAAATCCTAAATTTAAGACATTTAGATCAGGTGAATTAGATGATTGTTGTGTCAAGCTAATGTTGTAGCCAGTTGCTTGTGCTGCTCTGAGAAAATCCGGATCATTACTTTTGAGATGTGGTCTTGCATTATTTTGTTGGATGATATATTTTTTGATATGGCCACTTTGATGTTATAGCTGGTAAATATCTTCTAAATAAGCATTTCTTTGATGACCTCTTTGTTGACTGATGTTATGGACTTGGTTTCCATTGTCCCTGCCTCTCTGTTCTTTGATTTTCTCTTTGCTAGCTCTTCAAAAATAAATGAAAATATGTCAATTTTTCCATCAAAAACCAGGTTATTGTATTCATCGTAAATTGGTCTAGAAATTGCCGCCATGAACATCACATTTGTGATGAAACTTTTGCTTTTGCAAGACCTATAAGGGTCAACTGCATCACTAAGTAAGTAATATTTGGCACTATTTTGGGTAATATAGAACCATTTTTCATTATTGTGAATTATGTTTCACATATCTATAAATTGCAAAGTTCCTGTTATAGTATTCCACCATAACTTTCCGTGAACAAAGTTGAGCTTATGGTTCTTGTTATCCTTTGTTAAAGTCCGTTTAATGGCATTACTATGACTTCTCAGTTTCCCCAGTTTAACCCATATGTAGATTGTACCAATTGATACACCTAATGATGTACTTAGAGAGGACATCGAGCCCCTCTCCGCCTTTGATGTTGCTTTTATGTTTTCAACTGGAAATTTCAATGAATTCCTACGTTTTTTTCCCAGGCATCTTGGAGTTTAGGTTCTCAATGTTTCACCATTTAATATTTGTTGTTTAGTTACCTTTCATATTTCGTATATGGTTTTTCTGTCAACATTGAAATTTACTGTAAGTAAATTCATTTGCCCTCTCATTAGTTTCATTTTATTCGAATTTTCAAGTATAATGCAACCAATTTTGTTACGCTCATCATTTGTGAGATTATGTTTCACCATTTTTTGGATATGGTAAGAAGGGTAAGGTTATATAAATAACTTTGTTGGTTGTTTTTGTTGTTATTTCTTCTTTGACTGATTTTTTTTGCAGGACAGATTACTGGATTTTATTGAAGAAGAACAGAGGACCATGTAGAAGAAGAAACTAGAAAAAGGGACAGATTATGTTTTTTTTACTTTTGTTATGACATTAACAATTTATCAACTTATGCAATTTTTTAGCCCAAACAGTATTTGTAATTAATGCTTCCCAATACCAATGCCCAGTTGGCTATCAAAATCGGTGAACAATAGATTTTTGGTGAAATTTCACCAATTAATTTGGTGGGAAGAAATAGTTGGGAGATTTTTCAAAATTTCCCGGGAATATTGGTGGGAAAGGCAAGTTGCAATGATATTAACACAATGGTTAAATAAAATTCTAATCTCAATTAATTCCAACCCACTAGCAGTACTTTATTCTACTTAAAGTAGAAAGTATAACATATAATAGTTGCTTATTAACACCCTTAAGTCTTGTGCCATTTGGGTTTGAGGTGATATAAAATGAACGGAGGGGGTATAAGTTTGTTATTGAAAAGATCTGTTAATTTGGTGACATGTCATGTGACAAACCTCTTTAGATGTTCATTTACTGTGGATGCCCTAAAGATGTATATATGCCCCTTTCTTAATTTAAATGTTCAAAATAAAAGGGTAAATAAGTGAAACTTAAAGGGAATACTATTTTGGAATAATAAATTTATAATATCACCTAAATTATTGTCTATTTAACACATTTACATAAGAAACTAAATTTGGTCCCGTCCGATGTAGTTTGGTTCAATCCAGTCCAAGAATGGACCAATGAACACCCTACTTGAAGATTGTAAAGTAAAATGGGAAGCTGCAATATAAACTCGAATAAAAAATTAAGTGCCTTAGATAATTAAAATATACTAGTACTAAAATATAACTACTGTGAATCCCGCGCATGCACGCACTGTATTTTAATGAAATTTAATATGAGGATAAAAAATTTAAAGGGAAAACTAATCAAAATAACTGAGTAAACTAATGAAATGTGTACTTTAATAAAAAAAAAAAAAAAAGGAAATATGACATATTATTACCTAGTAAGTTCAAAAAACTGCATATTACTACCTAATATAATTAATTTTGCATCTTACTACCTAAAATCACACTTAATTAATCAATTTGCTACTTTTTTTGACGGAAACGAACTTAAGTTAATTTTAAATGGTCGGAGTAAGTTAAATGACAATTTTAGCCCCCTTATTATTCCCCTCTCCCTGCCTCTTAATTGTATCTCATGATTAACCGCTTAACTCCCTCCCTCCCATTAATCTTCCTGCCACCATTTTCATCACGATTGTTGTTATGATGTTGGTGGTTGTGGTAGCTATCAAGTTGGTGACATATCTCTTCTTCCTCCAAATCATCCACTGAAAATACACACTCAATGCTATCAATGTCCATTTTTTTACAATTATCAACAAACCCTAATAAATTTAATCAAATGGCCATGTATACCCACAAATTCAATTAAAACCCCAATTCTCAGAATCTCAATTCTTGTTGTACTCCCAGTTCAATTAAAACCTCCAATTTTCTCTCTCTATACAAATTTCTTCTTGTAAACCCTTAAAAATAGACTTTGAATTAAAAATTAAACAAATACCCAGAAATATCCACAAATTGAGTTGCAAAACCCAATTCTCAGAATCTAAAATCTTGCAATATTCCAAATTTAATGAGGAATGAATGAGATGAAATGGAGGAAATAGAGGGAAATTTGGAATGATAGAAACTGAATTTTGGTATGATAGAAACTGAAGGAGATGAAAATTGAGGAAGTATAGGGATTTTAATGGAGGAATGAGAGGGAAATGAGTTTTAATGAAGGAAGGAGAGGGAAAGGGGTAGAATAGATATTAATTTGGGTTTAAAATAAAAATAAAAAAAAAGGACGGAACACACTAATTTCCGTCATTTTTTAGCAATTTTCGTCATGGTGGTAGTAATCGTGAAGGTTTTACACATTCTGGGTTGTTATTTGAATAATTCAACTTATTAGATAATAATATGCAAAATTTTAGACTTATTAGGTAGTAATATGCTAAATGGCCTAAAAAAATTTAACACAAACTAATGATCAATTTATAAATTTGCTTAAATAATTTTAAAGATCTTCTTTTCACGAAATTAATAATATCAGTTCCTAATTTTTTTTATAGTACAAAAAAAGCACGTGGTAAGTTTTTTTTCATAAAAACTAATAATATCAATTTATCGGTTTTTCATATAAGAATTTTAGAACTATACCAGTTTTGTTTTATTTTAATTAAATGATTATAAATTAGTTAAAAAAAGATTATAATGATTAAAGATTATATCTTGATTAAAAGATAATAATTTAATGAAAATATAGTCTTATTTCCATAATTATTCTCTTAGGGGGTTAGTAAACGTAGTTGACGTTTTTCATAAAAAGACGAAAATGCACTTGAACATCTTGTGAACACTTTATCTCTCTATAATTTTTCTCTGAAATTCATGAAAAACCCAATAAATTCATGAAAAAAACCAAAAAAATAAAAAACACAAAAATCATCTAAACTCACTAATTTTTATGGCGGAATCAAATTCAAGGTTAATTATCAACTTTTTAACATCGTTAGTTATTTAATTTGTGTTTAATTTATAGTTTCGGGTTAATTTAGTAGTAGATTTCGATAATTTTAATGTATTGCGGAAAGATGACGACATTCATCGATTGATGAATGATGAATGTCTTCATCTCCTCCATGGACAAGACCATGACATTCAACATTTGTGCATAGAGTAAATGATGAATTTTTTTATCTCCTCCCTGGTGACACTTTAATTTTTTTTTAAAAAAACATTTATTTTCTCCTATTTTACGTAATTTATTACTTTGTCTTCCGTTTAACGTAATGTATTATGTTTAATCTGGTAGTTTAGGGTTCAAGTCATTTTCGTATATGTTATTATCAAGATATTTATGAATAATGGTTAGTGTGCAACAATAACCGTTTGAATCATGTTTTTAGGTCATGTCAATTTCAGTTACGAGTCAAGCTTGAGTGTCGGGTTAATTCAGACTGAGTTAATTTTGCTATATCTATTTATGCTTAAAACGATAAATTTTGATGAGGTTTAGACTCACGTGACGAGTACCACATCTAATGTTTCATTGTGACATAGGGAAAAACAATGTCCTTTTACTTAGGTTATGTATGCGAGTTGAAACAATAATTCCTTAATGAGCCGTAACGAAGCATCTTTTATTCGTTTTAATTCGTTAATTCGGTTCTAAGTATATGTTCAGAGACTTGTTAAATGATTTACTAATATAATACAAGCCACAATTTATCTAAAAAAGTCTCAGAAACTTGTCAAATGATTTACTAATATAATGAGGAAAATAATAAAATTACCAAAAATTGAAATTACACAACTAAAAAGTATTAAATTAAAGCAAATAATTGACTTTCAAAGAGAATTTTATTAAAAAAAATACGAACCATGGTCGAAACGTTGAACATCATCATTCATCCCATGAAATGACGTTGATATTCAACGTCCAACCATAGCTACACGGTAACAATAAACGTGTTACCATGGGAAGGACGAAAATCTGGGTTGTATTCACCACGGGAAGGACGAAGAAGGTCAACGTGCAGCCAGGGAAGCACGTTCAGTTTCATCGTGTGACCATAGGCAACACGTTGAACTTCAACGAGCCACCGTGGTTCTCATGTTGATATTCAACGTGCAACCCCAGCACCGCGTCCATCTTCATCGCTGTCATACACCAACCCAGATTTTTCGATTAAAAACCCAGAAAACTGAACATAAATGGCGTCTATTCATACATAATTAGCAATCTAAGGCAACCTCTAACCAAATTAACAACTACACTACAATTCGTGAACAAAACAACAAATTAGAGCTAAAATCAAACTAATTTCTACCTAATTGAAATTTCACAAAAACTCGTTCAGAAACCAAATTTCTAACAAAATGGAAGTTACTAATCAAATATTTATATCAATATATCATTTAGAAACTAATTTAAGATTCAATTAAACCTTTCCCACACTGATTTTACAATTGCATACAAAAATCGAAAAAAATGAACAAAAAACATATATGTCGTGGTAGGGCAGCCCAGTATTGCGGCAATTGGTGGTGCACGGTGGTAGAGTATGGTGGTGGTGAAGATGGTTGTTCAATGTTGGTTTTTGGTGTTCATAGTGAATGTAGAAGAGCAGAAAACAGAAGGAGAGAATGAGAGAGGCAGAGGGTAATTTACGTCATTTTTCTGAAAAGGTCGACTACGTTTACTAATATGGTTCTCTTAACAGTAGGAGATTAGAAAAACGATATAATATAACAGTTTTATATAAAATCTACCGATAAAAAATAAGTTTGAGTTTAATCCAAAGGAAGTAGTCCAAAAGTGGTCAGGAAACAAAAGAACATGCATAAATACAGACATCAATCATTATGGACATGTTCTGGAAATAATAACAATCCAATAATTTCCCTATAATTGTTGCCTATACACAGTATTCCTGGCTCCTTGACATCTCTCAGTTAATCCCCACAGCATCATATATTCATATATATAGCTGCATTAATCCTGTTTGATCATGTATGCAGTAACTATACTCTACTATCTCAAACGCTCTCGTCAATCCGAATATCCGATCAAGTAAATATAAAAGGAAAACAAATCAAGGAAACAAAAGGAAATATCAAGGTAAAAGAAATTAAGAGGCCAAAAACTACATATTTACTCGGGTTTTTTCGTCACCCAATAATCTAACTGATAATCTGATAGTGTAAGGGCTTCAAATTATTTGAAGCAATAATGTCAATGCACTTGGTTCACCCTCAACTCGTATGACTTGACGCATTTTTTGACAATGAGCTTTGTGAATGGAGTGGTGTGCGCATATCAGCCTGTGAAACTGTCTCTTGGTGAGTCAATGTCCTGAGTACTTCTACGTCTTCGATCCTGCACATCCAATCCATAAAACCATTAGACGATGTTTGTTTGCATTTCTGCTCAGTCTGTCTTCCTTTAAAATAGTATGGACTAGAAGAATGTGGTTCATTATGCAACTTAAGTGTATTTCGCGTGAAACAGTAATGCATCAGTTGATCAGTCCCACATTGAATTGTGGAGAATGGATAATCGAATCTCCCAATTAGGTAACACACTCTTACACAGCGAAATCACAGTCGAGTTCAAAGTTATAAATAGAAACACATTAGCTAGCTTAGTTCGTAAGACACGTGGGCATCAGAACTGCTCTTGTGGCCTCCCTTAACCATTAGACCATGCATTCCCAGAGAACTGGAGTCTGGACAATGATCTACCACAATGATAATACTAATGACATGCATACCAGGTCGGCAGGTCATTATATCTGAATATCGACAAGGGTTTAAGAATATACCTCACGAGGTATGGGATACTCCTCTGACTCGAGCATTCGAGCAACTTGACCCATCTTAGGCCGTTTTTGAGAGTCTGGATCTACGCATCTCAGTGCGGTCAAAAGAGCTCTCTTAAGGGCCCTTGTTGATGGCATGGTATCCATGCTAGGATCTACCACCTCGTCTGCACGCCTATTGGCAACCATGGTTTTCAGCCAGTCCACAAGGTTTACCTAAAATCGGACCAGTAAAATTATGTGGTTAGCTTCTATTGCTTTAGAAACAAGACTGATTTCAGACCAAATTTGCACTAAACATGGATCTCTTGGTTTTAAGGCTTATAAAGATCAGTTGTCATTTGAAAGAAAGTCGCCTCAAGTAAGAATTGTGTATAAGTAGGACGAGGAGGAAAAATTTCAGGCATTTGTACCTCATTTTGTGGGCGACCATAATCAACCGGGTCCCTCCCAGTAATAGCTTCCAATAGAACAACCCCAAAACTGTATACATCACTTTTCTCATTTAGAAGGCCGCTATTAGCATACTCTGGAGCCACGTACCTTGAACACAGCAAAGGGAAAGAACAAGATATGTTACAATCATTCACCAGAAATTCAAGAAAGTATTTAGTGCTACGACAACAGACCGGATTAGAGAAAAACTCACCCAAAAGTGCCCATCACTCTAGTTGCAATGTGAGTCTTCCCAGCACCCAGCAGCTTTGCCAAACCAAAATCAGAAACCTTAGCGTTAAACTCGTCATCTATCAGTATGTTACTGGACTTAATGTCACGATGCACAACTTTAGGCTCAATTGCTTCGTGCAGGTAGGCAAGGCTGAAACAATATTACAATCAGTTTTTTATAAACCAGAACCTTTGAAGGCAGTTGTGAGTATTCTAGTACTTACGCCTTTGCAGTGCCAGTGAGAACTTTCATGCGTGCTTCCCAAGTGAGATTTCCATGTTGTCGCATTGCACCATGAAGCCATTGCTCCAAGTTGCCATTATTGACATACTCATAAACCAGCAACCTATATTGTATTTTCAAATGAAATAAATAGCTGGTACTAAGTGCTAAAGCTGCTAGAGTTAAAAAGGGTACACAAGACAGCTGAATCCAAGATAAATAGTGTTAAACCCAAAACTATATAGGTAATATTTAAAATGTTGATGCATGTCTCTAAAGCAAACAGCCGTTTTTTGGTCTGCACCGTCCTTTATTTTATTCCTAGAGGATCGAAATTGTATCTTAATTTAAGCTAAGTCAAACCTTTCAAGTATAGCAAGTGCTTAGAGCTCATGGGTAAAAAAATGTTGCTGGTTGTGTTTCTGAAATCTTACCTATGTGTTCCTTCAATACAGTATCCGAGAAGTCTAACTAAGTTTTTATGCCGAACATGACCAATAGCCTCTACCTCCACAGTGAATTCCTTCTCTGCTTGTCCACTGCAGTTAGAACAGTAAATCATTATAACCTGAAATCTTTTTAAGCATAACAATACTGATCATAACGATTATATTCTCAACAAGTTGCAAGATATACATATATGAAAAGACAAAATCAATTGATAACCTACAGGTTGTTAAAAAGCCTCTTGACTGCAACTTGAGTCCCATTGATTAACTCGCCATGGTAAACAACTCCATATCCTCCCTCACCAATAACATTCTGTTTAGAAAACCGGCTTGTCGCAGTTTCAAGGTCTCTTAAGGTGAACCAGTGCCCCCAACCAAGGTGTGAGATTTCAGGGAGTCCAGATAATGGAGAAGGTGCAGTTACCGCTTGCATACATGCCTTATGTTCATCAAACTTTCCCACACCATCGTCTTTAAAATGCTCATACCCGTCTTTGTCTATATGAGTACAAGAACCTGAATGACTGCCATTACCTTCGTTTTTAATTTTCTCGGCTTTTGGATGGATCAATAGTCTATTTGTATCCTTCTCATGGTATTTGGTGACAACAAGTTCATCCTTATTCTGTAAAATTTGATCCATACTAATCTCCCTAATTTCCTTTGAAATTGAAGGAATTTGGCTGACAGGTAACCTGTTGGTTCTTTTCGATTTCTTTCGGCCACTCAGGCAGAGATAGAGCAATATGGAGAGAATGATCACAATCAAAGCCCCAAAGACAATACCTATTAACTCCCACACCCTAACACCACCAACTTTTTTGGTCAATCCAGCACTGAGTTGAGATGCCATGTTTGTTGATTATTAGATACCTTTCAAAACAAACAACAAATTACAAATATTGAAAACTACATAACACCTATATACAGTATGTGATTGAAGAATATGAGTCCATTTCAGCTATCAAATTTTCCACAATTTAAGGAAATTTTGTAAATTTTACAAGAAACTGAAGCCTCAATTGACTGAGAGCGGATTCTCACTCCCATTTTCATGTTTCATCTTGCGTCTCATTACATTAATAGTCCGACACATCATTCTCTTACGATATTTACACATTTATTTTTAAGGACTAATGCTTATGTAGTCATGTGTCCAATGAAGAAGTAGTAGGACAGAAGACGAGACATGAAAATGGGATAGAGGATTCAGGCTCCAATTGACTACAGCAAGGTCTGCAACTTTCCTGAAATCCACATCTAGAAAACAATAACAAGGAGTGGAACAATAAATAAGGCAAAATTCAGAAGAGCAAACACAAAATATTAACCTCAATAATCAGAACAAACAAAACAACACAAGACAAATTGAAACATAACTAAGTCCAGTAGTGGATTTAGGAGGGGCTAGCAGGGGCACTCGCTTTGAAATTTTTCGAGTTTATCTTATGGCATTACTCATTCCCTCCTAACTGCAAATCCTGGGTTCGCCACCGACTAAAACTAACATTTGTCAATAACATTTCACAGAATTCAGCAAATTAAAAGTCTCACCTCAGAATAGCAGCAGTCAGAAATCAGAATGCAACAATTCTACAACCATTTGGAATTCTAAGAAATACCCAGATGCCAAAATCACTTCCACATTACAATTACTCAATCAAAAATGAAATAATGAAATGGGTTTATCACATCTGAAGCAAAAACACAAAAAGATGTGATCTTTTTGAAAAAGAATGCTAAAAAAACTCAAGTTTGTGTGAAAAAGAAGAATTGTTTGTTGTTGTTGTTGAAAATGTTGATGTTGGGAAGGTTTAAAGAAGAAGGAAAGAAAGAGTAGTTATCAGTGGTAGGTTAATAAGAAGAAAGAGAAAGCAATGTAAAGAAATGAAATGCAATGGAATTCTTCTCTTCTCTTGTCTTCTCTTTTCTTGTTATTGCTTTGTTGAATTTAGTTGGAAGATTGCATATAGTGTAAGAGAAGCATAAAAATGGAAACTTCCTTCTTCTCTCTTGAATGAATTGTATTAAATAATAACGTATATATATATATATAAATTAAATGAAAAATTATTAAGGATCTTAAAAATCTAGAGATGTTCTGACAGTGAAGCTTAACTGTTAGTCAGAATTGTTTATCTGCATTACTCATTGGCACATTGCTACTCCTCCTCCTATACTTGGAATTTTGGTATTTTTAAACAAGGAATATTAATACTAGAGACGGTTTTATACGGTTAGACGATTCATCACTTTAAACTCATTTATACTCGGTTTGACAATGTATTTTATGTACTTTATTTGGTCAAAGTAGTTTTTTAAACCAAGATTTCAGGTACTTTATTTTCTTGTAAGCGTATGATAAATAACTTAGTTTACCTAGTAGGAGTATGAGATTGAAGGTACTTGATTTGATTTAATTTTCCTCTTTTAGACCTTAAATTTATACGGTTAAATAATTATCATATTTTTTACGTCATTTTACCAAAACAGTTATCTTTCCGGTTAGTTTGCAAAATACTTTTTTTATATAATTAGTTAATTTATCCGCTCATAATTTCCAACTATCTTATTAGTTACATTTTCAAGTTTCACCTAACTTTTCAGTTAGTTTTATCAAATAGAGGCTTACTAGCATAGTAGCATTAAACGAGTAATATTTTAAGAAATGGATTTTCTTATTCTATAATTTGTGTAAGTTTTAACTCATCTGTATGTAGTAAGTAGTAACGAAAAAATAAAATTGTATTAATAATTGATAGTGGCGAATTTCAAAATAAATAAGACCAAGACTTGGACATTTAATCTCACAGAAAACCTACTTAATCAAGTCAAGGGACCAAATGCTAATTTATTAAATGAAATACAACTAAAATTAACTTGTTGATAGTGAATTTCCTTCCGGCATAATTAAGATCCTTCACTGATAATTCACCATGGTACATTTCGAGGCTTAACTTTGCGCCAAGTAATCAGTCATTATAATTTGAAACTTACACCAGAAATATCGTAAGCGTGTGCTTACATTCTATCATATACTACTGTTTTACAGGAAACTTTTAAGAAATTACGTAAAATCTATAATATAATATTATTTTAAGATAAAAATACCCGGTATTGACTACGTATGTACCAAGTATAAAAAAACGGTTATAATTAAATGAGAGAGATTAAATGCAAATAACAGAATATAGACAAAAATAGTAGAAAAAAGAGTAATGAAAGCAAAAGAGAAAGAAGTGTGAAGTGTGTAAAAAAGCATTAAAATGGAGATGGAGAATGAATGCATTCAAGTTACAGAAACGTTACTTGAAGAACAGACCCGCTACCTGACTTAATTAATGGACGGTTTGTCTTTGACGTTGACATCATTTCTCATTTCCCCCTCTCTAATTAATTAATTATACCTTCAATACCATTCTAATTATAACGTCTATTATTATTCTCATTATTGTTAGGGTAAGATTACCCTAGATTTTCCAAAGTCTTAAGACCGTGCCACGTCAGCTTTTCACTAACTTTTATTATTTCTTTATTGTTCAGACCTACCTCAGACTCACCTCAGATTTTATACATTATCCGTCAGACTCATCTCAAACTTTACTTTTCCATTTTACTTTTCTTTCTTAGAAACTTATTAATTAATTCTAGTTTGTATTAAACATTACTAATTAAAATGCATGAACTTAATTATATAACTTAACGGAACTTAATTATATATATAAAAAGACAACACACAAACTATGCTAATAAACTTAATAATTAATACATTACATATTTGGTAACATACGTTTTTTGGCAACTTAGATAACATAATTAATCATGACACATTATAATAGAATTTGAATCAAAATTTTTGTTGGGATCCATTTTGTAATATGAAATTAGTTGAATATAATTTTTATTGAGAGAAATGGGTGAGAAATAAAGTTTTGAAAGTAAAAGTGAAACAAAGTAATGATGAGAAATTCTATTAATGCATTTAACGTACAAAGAAACACTAATTAAAAGAATATATAACATTAAAAAGATAAAAGACGGTGGGGTCAAGACTCAACAACGTCTTAAGTCGAGTCTTGGATTTCCAAGACTCGACTTAAGACTTTGTTAAGACTTTGGTAGATTATTGGTAGTCTTGAGAAAAGCCTTGTCTTAAGACTCGTCAAAATCCTGTCTCAAGACCCCCAATAATCTTATCCTTAGTAGAAACCACTTGTTATACGACAATTCGCTAAATGGAACATTATAAAAGGTCAAAGGTTAAGAATACGATCTTTTATATATGTATGTCATTGGTTATATTAAAATATCATTAAAATTTGAGATAAACGGTTTTTTAATAAATTATTGGAAGATTATTTTTTTTGTACCATTTTATTTGTATTTTATGACTCTTTTATGATTGATTGGACTATAGTAATTTCGTACTTATTTACATAATAAATGTACTCATTTTATTTTTAATCCTGATTTGTACCTATTTTATTACTTTAGTATTAGTTTTTTTTAAATTTGTACAATATAGTCTCTCAAAAGACCAACTAAATAAATATGCTCCGTATTTTCTTTCGTCCTAACCTAGTTTACCTTTATTTAAAGTTGTCCCAACAAAATAATTATATTGGTAACTACGATGGAGGAGTTATGTCTGAATTGAAATCAACATTTAATTATTCGTATTTGTTGGATAAACAAATCATTTTAGTTATTCATACAATTATAGATAATAAATATGGAGTATTAAATATTAACGGTATTTAAATTTAAGTTTCAATCTTTTCATAGTTGTCATTCGTTTCCTACTTTTCTTCTAGTAAATAGATGATTACAAAAATTTTAGAGAGACGGCCTCTTTATTGACAGAATTTAGACCCTCTTTATTTAACGGTATACTCTATTTTCTCTTTTCATTGTTTATATAGATGAATGTGACTAATAAGTGGAGGGAAAAAACAAATTTGAAATAACACATCTAATCATAGTAACCATTATTCAATAATTAAGTGACGACATAAGACATAGGAACGTATTTCATGTATGATCCGGCGTTTCTCTATCTTTCTTGTTTAATTTGTAACTTTACATGTTACGATATATACTTGTTCTATTTTAGTAAATAGTTTACATTTATACCGTATTAGATAATAGCGGGTTGAAGTTTATCGTATACGCTGGAGGGGTAGATAGGTGACAAAAGATTGAATAGGATTTAACGAAAGGGGATGTAAATGGGTATTGGTTGCGGAAAGAGCGAGGGATGGAAATGGACATATGAGTTTGATACATAATCTCAACAACTAATGACACCGACGATTCACTTTGGTTTCCCTACCACACAAGCTACTACATCCGTATATGTCTATATGTTTATCTTATTATCTTATACATTTAATTAATTAATTAATTAGTCAATGCATGTCAGACAACGACATTATATCTTCTTATATATGCCTTTTACATCTTGTTAACAACTCATTATTTTCTCTTTAATTTGATAAATAAACAACAATACTTAATTATTTTTCACAAATTTTATTAGGTGTGAGCAAAAATATCACAATATACTATGATTTGTTAGTTTGAATAGGATGATATATAGAGACGATTTTATAATTTAATAATCGACGTCGTCAAACTTGACAAAGCAAGGGGATGAATTATAATTTATATATTTAGAGTCGTTTTGTTTACTGCAGGAATGAAATGAATTGAAATAAAAAATCCTAGAAATATGAGGTTTTAATTTCATACCTTTTAAAACATGTTTGATTTATAAAATAACAATAAACATAAATGAATGAAGTTTGAATTTATGAAGAGGAGGTGAGTATGGGATTCCAAGCGGTTGAGGTGGAATGTGAATCCTATCGATTATAACTCTTCCAAAATGTTCCAACAGACACTTGAATGACTAAAATTTTTTTCATTCCTTCCTAAACCTCTCAATCAAACGACTAATTTATATGTGGTTATTAGATATTTAGGCAATGTTCTTTCGGACCTAGTTTTAACTCATTTCAATTTAGTTCAGCTTTATCCAATTCATTTTAGTTAAGCTTGAGCTCAATCCATATCATTTCTTCACAAATTAAAACTCTGTTATTTTCGGCTAATAGGAGCTCAATTGAACTGAACTAAATGAAGGTAAGTTGAATTAAACTGAACTTAACTGAATCGTCTGAATGAAGTTGATGCAAACATTAATTGTTACTGATAAGCTTTGAACTCGAGTCATAAGCATCACATCTCATGACACTATCGACTATGTTAATTGACATTTCCATAATAGTTTATTTACTCAACAATAATGTTTAATAAATGCAAAATATGAAGTACAGTTTATAAGATACTTCCTCCATTCCAATCAATTCTATACATTTACTTTATTCACGTTTGCCAATACCCGTTTTCTTTTGTTAATATCTTTAGTATCATATCGATAAAAATTATAAAACTTTGATATTCACAATGTACTCGGTAAGACAATTTAAACAAGATCTCACATGACTATTTTTTATGTTATATATTAGAAGTTGTGTCGAAAATTTACTCGACTTATGAATAGTGCCCAAAAAGTGAAATGTATAGAATTGATTGGAATGGAGGAAGTATGATTTTGTGAGTTTAAAGAATAGCACACGACCAGTATATATGAAGACACGAGCAAGGCCATTCTGCCCATTCAGTATTCACAGATGTGTAAGGCCATAATAAATGTTGTCAGTTCTAACAATTTTGGAATCACACAACTAAAATTATCACAGGAGAGGCTCCAACTCAAAGCATTCTGCTACAAAATTGAGTGCACATTGCACAACTACTGAGGCAGAAAGACAGTACACGTACATTCTTATAGAGGTTAATTTAAAATATTTACTATATTTTCTAACTAACCTTAAAGGTTAAGATGGATTTTATATTTTGACACACTCTTCACACAATTTCTCTAGGTTTAAAGTGTGGATGCAACCACATCCCTCTCCATATTTGGTGCTAATATGATTCTACTTTACTATTTAAGGGGTTGAATTCGAACTCTTGATCTTTTAATTACATTGACTCTAATACCAGAGTTAATTGATTTTAAGATGAAACCTCACTTGTGTTGTTGAGTGGTACGTCTCTTCTTTGTTTAGATGTAGGAGTTGGAAACTCCCGATAGTTGTAAATTTCTCGTTTTGCAATATTTACGATAACTAAATAAGTTTCAAAATCCTCAATTTATGAAATTTTAGAAATTCCATAAATTAAGCAGACAACCAAATAAGTATATATGTTTATTGCTTTCGAAGATGGTGTCCACAAGCTTTCTTTACCAACTTTAGAGTTCATAGTTTTCATACATTAGGGCAATTAGGTCGTCAGGGTCGGGTATGCTCTAGTCACATCAAGTTTGAATCATATCGGATCATGATTATATCGGGTTTGGATTATTTACTGCCGGGTTAATCATGTCAATTCTTAGCTTGAGTTTGGGTTGGGTTAAAGTTATTGTTGGGTCGAGTGACTCGAGTCATTTAGATAGATTGGAATGGCTCATTATCATGCTCATTTTGGATCAAGTCCTCAGGTAATTATGACAATTTGTCGGCACTAGTCGAGTTTGGGTCAGGTTTTGCTTGATTTAGCTCATCAATATATTATCCAATCGATTTTCTCAACTATTTTACCACGTTGAGTTGAGTTAATGTCATTATTTAGCGAAGTTATAAAGTTAATTAATTTTAAAAACTTAATAAAAAATCAAAATATCGGTTTATTTTGGTCTTTCGATTATAACGGGATTATAGTTCGCGTTAATGTTGGGTCATCGTTTGGATTGGGGACAACTTTCAGGCTAGGGTTATCTTTCTGGTCGGAGCAACTGTCAAGTCGCGTGGGGTCAAAACATGTATCAAGTCGAGTCGGATCAAAGGTCATCTCGGGTGCAAGGGTCTGCTTTCAGGTTGGCCGTAGACCCTGATCTTTTCGCTCAAAAGAGCTGAACTAAACTTAATGAAGCTGAGTTGAAATGACCTTAATTGAATGGAACTGAACTAAGGTGTATAAAGCTAAAATAAGAGTTAACTTGTGAAGAGAGAAGTTAAATTGAACTGAATGAAACTAAATTAAATTGAACTGGATATCGCCGAATAGAAATGAGATATGCTGAAATTAAGCCAAAAAGAACAAAACCTTAATCGTATTTTGTCGCATAAATGGTCATTACTAGATCAAATCAGATCGGTTCAGTTTACAACATTTTCTGATCATATCGGATTAAATTTACTCGGATTTGGATCAGGTCAGACTTACCGGTTCCGATGACTAGCAGCAAAATGACTACAATATCCAAAACTTGGTCTATTTAAGTGGTGCTGAGTCTAGGTTTTTGGAACTTTTAGGCAAAGGCAAAACCTTTCGGGTGAAAGTCAACCTTGAAATTAGCCACTAATATTAGAGACGGCAATTATTGACACGACACGAACCCGACACGAAATTAGCGGGTTCGGGTCAAAGTGTTTCAACCCGTTTACGTAATTTGGTTGACACGAACACGACTCGAACTTATATGGGTCGGGTTAGGGTTGGGGCCTTGCGACACGAACCCGACACGAATAACCCAATAATTTAAATGGGTTATGATATATCCATCTAAATGGGTATAATCGGATTATGTTATTTTGAATTTGAAATAAGATATGCAGATTGTCTATTCTTGCTCTAAATTTTAATTTTGAATGCATTATATTTATATGGGTTGGATGGGTTAAACGGGTTTAATGGGTTGAAATTGATCTGTTAAAACTTAAATGAGTTACACAAGTCGGGTTGGGTTATTGAAAAAATAAATGGGTTGCGTTAGGGTTGATGCATGCAACCCGTTTATCTAATTGGGCCGGGTTAGGGTTGAGGGGGTCATGACCCATTTAATGGTGACACGAACACGAACCCGACACGACCCGACCTGTTTGCCAGGTCTAACTAATATCAACTAAATAACCTGCACTCAATAATTTAATGAAAAATCGTCTTAAAATTTTATGTTTAGTTAACAATACGATCACAAAGGAGCAAGCAGTTGCGAATCGCAATGTTGTTTCACCTAATAACATTCATCAAACACAATCAACATTTTCAATACTGCCATTTTGGAGCATAATGCAACTATGATTAATCTGCTGATTATTTATTATATATAAATTAATAGTTAGTTAATTAATTAATTTTTAATTTCAATATGCTTAAAACTAGTATTTGACATTTTGACCACGTGAATTATATTACATGGTGGTTGGTGGTTAGATAGTTGCTATTAAGTTATAATTATTTAATTTGTATATTATTAGCAAGTGATTATAATAATTAATTAAGAAGATATTAAGGTGATTTGGTGTCATCGTCTTTTTCTGGTGCAAGTACCTTTAACGTGGGTAACCTTTGTATGAGGATGGTAGACCACCTTCGTTTTTCTTCGTTTTCTGTTAACAGGTCATGGTCTTCTATGCCGTCTAATGAATTAGCTATACATACAAGCTCAAAAGTAGCCGTCTTACTTTCGACATCTTGTTACTTTTCTCGGTCTCTCTAATACGCGCGCACTTGCAAACATCCGACAAACCCTTTGTTATTCCTGAGACATCCTCTTTTTGTCTCATCCATCTACAATACTTAATCCGTTTTTTTGGTCTCTTTAATATGCACGCGCACTTGAATGAACTCGATTACGATGATTCATTGTTGTCAATACAAGTATACACCCCCCTCGGCCCCCTCGTAGACATGAGAAAGAGACATGACTACATGAGAATGATCAATGTAAATGAAGATTGCTTGATCACTGATAGATATTTGCCAATTTCGGCACTGGCTTAAAGCGCAACCTCCAAAAGGACATTCAGGCTGAATTCAATCAAACTCCAGTGATTACACAAGAGACACACTATGGTGGGAATGTAAAACATTTACACTCAAAGAACATCAAAAGAATGAACACAAACTCGCTCGATATTCTCTTCTAATTGAGTGTCTGCCTAGTAAACATTTAAAAATTAGGTATTAACAGCAAAATAATTTCAATGCCTAAGTCGGAGGGGAAAATGCAAGAGAGGGGAAAGGATGGACAGGAACCTTCTCAGCAAAATCTACATGTGTGGTTGACAGAAGCTCAATATGCACAAGATAAGAGTAGCGGCTCAAAAATGAACACTGCCGTGGAGAACTTTGGAAATTCAACTACCGGATACTATCCAAATTGCTGTCAGCCTTCATATACAAAAGCCTCCGTGTTGTTTGAGCTGGAGGTGCAAGTCCTGGGATGTCCATGATGTCCTTGTTGTTTGGGTGCACAATCTGGAGATAAAACAAGCAGAAGATTAAGGAAAATCTTACCCTACCTAGGGTATCATAGATGTATGTATTAATTACCCTTTTCGGGCCAAAGACACAAGTGGGTGCTTAACAGGAAATATGTTGCTGAATGGAACTAGGTTTAATGGGAGCACTGCACAATGACACGAGCTATGGAAGTAGGACTCAACTATACAAGTACCATACAGGGGAGACACTACATTCATGTATGAGTCCTGTGTCTTCCTGGAAAACAAATTCATGATGTTGCCCTATATGGAGTGTCCATTACTATATCCAAGTATGAGTCCTCGTATCGGGTATGTATGTCTTTGAGGAACACAGGGAACCAGACCAGAAATCGACTACATTGCCATTAGGCCATATTACCGCCATATACAAATGCAGAAGTCACAGAAGCAACATATTGACATGAAGATTCACCTTATATCACTTTACCACCAGTAGCTTAAGAGGAAGAAAACCCTAAATAAGCTGTAAAATAACTTCATAATACAGATGCGCTAGTGTTTGGCTCATCTTATATCTCTGGAATTCAAAAACTGTGCCGAATGGCTCAAAAAAGTTTCAGTCTGAACAGCCAATTTCTGAAGTGACTACCAATGATAAGCTTGAGGCTAAGCTCAGTACAGCAGATTCATAAAACCTTCCCATAAAATACTTCCAGCACAATTTCTTTCACAAACATTGTCAAACATTGTTTTACAAGGCGCAGGCATACTGAGGAGACGAGGCACAAGGTACATCGAGGAGACAAGACGCAAAGCACACCGAGGTGACAAGGTGCAAGACACAAAGCAAAGGCGCACCGCACCGTCTTTGCAAACAGTTTTTGACTAAAAGAGGATTAAAGAAAAGGAGGTAATAAAAATGGACTTTGCATAGTGTTCAAGGTGGTCAGAGACGCTTCTGATTACTGGTCTCGAGCTTAAGCACGCCCACGACATGCTTTCTTAAACGAAAACGAGACGTACTAACCCTCTAACACCAAGGGAAACAGTTGCATATGTTCCTGATGCAAAACTCAAGTATCAGAAGTTCAGGGCTTGCCCTGAATAATGCTACTTCTAGATATCTAATTAGTAAGGGGATTTTCCTATCTTCTAGAAAACTATACCAAAGCTTCAGTCAATAGACTAATTAAAATCATATATGGGCGCACATGTGGATTTTCTAATGGGATTTCTTATCTACTAGATAATGTTTATAGAAATATAAAACCTCTGCAGCAGCTTATATATCATGTGTTCAGTACCATAGTATCTTACAAACTCAATTTCCAATCAATAAGTCTCCCCTTGTTTGACAAACAAAGGGTCTACTGACGTAACCATAGAAAACCCCAGTCCCGCCAAGAAAATGGATTCAAAAGGGGAAAATGAAATTGTCTTAAGAAGTCGTGGAAACACTTAAAAGCAGATACAAACTGAAGCTGTAAGAGTAACCTAACCACATTTAGGTAAAAATGAATGGGCTTGAAGCATGAACAGTCAAGAGTCAAGACTGAATACTGATGACCGAATAATATTGTGATCATATGACATTATGACATGTAGTGTTAGTTTTTTATTTCTGATTTATGCATCATGCAGAAAGCATATGATCAACCCAATAACAATAGTCACTTCAAATGTTCAAAATATTAAATCAATGAAAATATATTTACAAGAATAATGAAGCTACCTTCACAATGATGATGGCTATAACACCACAGACAATAAGTGAAAGGAAAAGCATGATACACTTGTCAGTGGCGACCTGCAAGCACACAAACAGCACAGTTTAGCACTGACAATGTAGAGAGCTTAGCACTCATCAAAAAAGCTTTGGTCCAAGTCCAGCATAACACAAATCAGAATATGCCCGACCTGTCGACCAATCTCCTTCACCAACTGAGATGCCTTCTTGATTGAAAATTGGATCGTATCCAAATCGTTAACAATGCGACCCATTTGATCAGTCTGCACCAAAATATTCCTAGATTAAAATCTGCCGGCACAGAGAAAGAAAAGGTGCTGCATATTGACAAAACTTACTTGCCCCTTTAAATTAACAGCAGTTTCGGTTCCAACCTCGATAGTTTGAGCAACAACCTAAGAAACCACATTAAATTTAGGATTAAATTGACACATAAAAAGGGCGAGGAGTTAGTAGACTGACCGCAGCAAAACTGTCACCTGTTTAGAGCGCTCAATTGCTTGGTCAGTCTCATCCAATGTCTTGTTACCAGCATTAATAAGTTCTTGATTTGACATTGCTACATCGATAAGACAGAAGAAGGTACCATCAGGGCTTACTTGATGCAAAGTGAAATTAAGACATTTAAAAAAGCCTCGCTACATGAATGTGAATTTTTCTTAGGCAAACATCTCTTTCAATTTATAACCCCCCAACCATACACCCAATCAATGTTACCAGATGGTCCAGATTCACTCAAATAGCTTACATATAACTAATGGATTCAAGCGCATTGATTCTTTTGCGAATAGATGATCTATGAATTGATTCGCGAAAATTTGTGAATCGAATCACGCAAATTCGTGAATCAGTACGCCCAGATTCACAAATCAATTTGCTTGAATTCGTGTAAATTCACCAATTAAGAAACTGACTTTAAGAGTGAAATTTTCATTTGGGACTAAACAGTAGTAAACGCCATGCTTAGAAGCTTGGATCCACAAAATATTCATTTAGATAAGATGATACTCCCTCCATAACATGAACAGAATAAGCCTCATTGACCCATTTTCCTCACAAAAAGTGGGTCAATTGGATAAGAAGATACAATTCAAACAAGAGAAATCGTCTATTCTTATATGCATCTTTTAAAATCAAAGTTGAGTTATGTTTGATTGAAGCCGAAAGTGAGGAATAACGATAAAACAAATAGCTCAATATCATTTACATCACGGAGTCTACAGGCGAGACTCTACACAAGGAAGTTAAGTTATATTGTGACTGGAAATTTTTGAGATCTGGACTTGCTAACCACCTATTGCAGATAAGTTATACGACCACGACTCTCCATCACACTCATAATAATCATAATGCTACTTCTCTTTTTCCACTAAGCATCATATCAAAAAAAAGCACGGCTGATATAATAGTGGTTGATGAATTGGTGAGGAAATAAAAGGGACATTGTGGTTGGTTTAAGTATCACCCTAAGCTATTAAGTAAATCATAAAATACAAGGTGAGAAATTAATATTGGCCAATAACACAAATTAGCTCACACACAAATACACAATGTCTTTACTTTTGTAAACGTGATGAATATATGAGCTTCAGATTTATCTTACATGATGCCATCTGAACGTTTTCTTCGGCCATTGGTTCACTGCTCCCTGCTCCCATGTCAAACAATTCGACTTTCTTATTTTCAAGGGTACTCAAATAACTACAATACCAGCAGAAAACTGTCACTTAAGTTCATTTGAAGACGACACATGCATGATAAACACTATCACTAAATCACTAATACACCATATGCTAAAATCAAAGATTCCAGCATCACCAACATTCTTTGCTAATAGATAAACAAATTTGTGTAAACCCCTTACTCATAATAGTAGAAAACTACAAACAGAACAAGGGAAAAAGGTCTTAGAAGTAATTTCTAGAAGTTTTGCTGGAGTACCAGAATTTTAACGAATACAGAGTACATATTGTGAGTAATTTTTGTTTTCAAGTATCTTCCACATGGTATATAGAAAAAAAGATTAGTTTCTGAATACAAATTTAAGGGCTTGTAAAAATTTAAAACTTTATGCTTCCAGTAACACAGTAACTTGTAACATCAAAAATTTGTTGGCTCGGAAAAAAAAGTAACCCAAAGATATCCACAAAAAGAAGCCCCAGTTTAGAAGAAGGTGAACTTACGTTTTCCTCAAACTCACATAAGAATTTAGCTCCTTGATCTACAAAATGTTGAATCACAACAAATCAGGAAAAAAAATGCCACCTTACTATTACATGAAAGAGTGTAGCCGTCAAATCTAGCATTGCATATCCCAAATTAGAAGGATACTACATACTCCCTGTCTTCAACTCCAAATATCTCATTTGCTTTTTGCACATTTGTCAAGCACATCTTGTAACATCAATATCTTTAGTTATACGTCATAAAAAATATAAAAAATTGATATTCTTATCGTACTTATGAAGACAAATCAAACAAGATTCCACATGACTATATTTTCTTTTATATATAATCGACAATTTTGAAGATGCCTTTCACTTGTGAATAGTGTCAATTAAGCAAATGGGGGATTTGGACTTTGGAGTTGAAGGGAAGGAGTACTAATCTAGAGTCTAGGAGTTTATATGCCCATATCACAGTCCTGACAGCTCTCCCTACTGATATAAATCTTTCCACACATTAGAAATGTCATAATACATGGATTCACAAAGCTGTAACCAGAGAAACACAAGGGCAAAATACGTTTCTAACCATGGATTGTTTCTCATCGTTTAGTCGCTTGTTGACTTCAGGAGGATTTCTTGTCTCTTCGTCTTTTATTTCACGATCAAACTCCTTGATCAATCTACAGCAGCAGGGAGTAATGAATGTATCACCTCAAACTAACAGGAATTACAATGCCCACGGCCTAACCTCTGCTTGCTTACTAGAATCAAATAATTCCCTGTTCCAGCATGGCCTACCCAATTCACTTAACCCCGTAGCATATTAGCACATATCAATTGGTTAGAGTATATTCTATCATGTCGCTTACTCAAAAGTTAAAATATGTATATCAGACACTCTATTCGAGTGTATTGTGTATTGGATATTTGGATGTTATGAATTGGTTCAATTTAACAACCACGGTTCCACTAAATAAGTCCCCTGAGGAAAAGCTCAAGCTATTCTCTGCAACTTAACCACCCCAGGTCACAACTCTAGCTGGCCCAAGTTAAATGTTAAGCACATAATGAAAAATAGACCAAAATATTAATTACCGTTTACATTCTCTCATCTTTGATGTAAGTTCTTCCAACTGTTTACTTTGTCTATTGGAGTCTTTGATCTTGTCCAATTTCTGGAAGCCATTGCTGAAAAAAACCACAAGGTCAAATGCCACAGAGAGGAGATAATGAATTCCAAAAGCAACACTAATAAATTGCGATATGTTTCAGCAATTAGATAAACAAATATAAAAAGCATGCACACTATGTAAAAACCTCAACAAGTCACCAAATAAAGAAATCCAGTCTAGCATATCATTAAAGTTAAAAGCTACGTCAAGTGTTCATAAATTCACAATGAATCAATCTCTTAACACTTCACATCACATCTGAAAAGATCTAGATAATGAGTGGAAGCCACTCATGTTAGAAAAAAAAATTCAGCATCACATTAGTGTGTAATACTTGCTCATTCTGCTGTTTCACATCCTTGTGATCTTAATTCATGGCAAAAAAGCTGCGTAGGAAATTATAAGCAGTCCTAGTATCCTAGGATGCACTTTGGTCATCAGGCATCTACGAAAAAATGTCTGAAAGAGACCAAATTAGCTAACAATACTTTAATATGCTCAATGGTACAACAGAGAATTTTAGAACAATTTCCATTCTTCAATGAACTAGACGATGGAGGAAAGTGATGGTGGTGAAAGGTGGAAATGGGGAAGACACAGTCATACTTTCCACATGTATAGAAATACTGATACCCTTATCACCTCCTCATTACACTGGTAAATAATTACCGCCATCACAAGCAAGCACTAAAAGTATTTGCTACTCATACCACACAAGTGGATCATCAGACATTAATCTAAAGCGTTATTTAGACAAACGACGAAAGACGATTCCAATTATCGCAATAACTTCGAAATTTGAATACATAGGTTCATGGCGAAATTTTACCCTTCCAGAACGAAAGAGGGGGGCAAAGACAAATTTGCACTTCTTTGGTTTAACAAGCTTGGGAGAAATGGAGAGTACAAAAATGGAGGGATGAACAATTTTCTACATTGTTTCAACAACACCTTAGTTTGAAGAGGCGCAAGGCGCACCGAGGCGATGAGGGGCCGAGGTGATGAGGCGCAAGGCGCAAGGCGAAGGCGCGCACCTTTTGAACGCGAGGCGCATCTTTTTTGTATGAGCCTCTAAACTAGTTCTACACACTAAGTATTACTAAAACACATTAATTCACATCAAAAATATATTAAAAGATAGTTAAAATTAGGTTAAAGAATGTTTTTTTAATCTAAGATATTATAAGTAAGGAAAGTCACATGCTTAACATGTGACTTTTAGTGAAAAAGTGTCTTCTAGAGCCTAAAGTGAATAAGGCGCGCCTTGTTGCGCCTTGAGCCTTCACTTGAGGCGCGCGCCTTTTTGAGCCTTTTGCACACAGCCACGCCTCCTTCCTCTGATGCCCCAGGCCCTGCGCCTACCCTCGCCTTGCGCCTAGGCGCGCCTCAGGCGCGCCTTTTTAAACTAAGAACAACACTAACCAACTACTAGCATACTTCCCCCTCCCTCTCCCCCTCTCAAAATATTCCAACATTAGCTACTGCATACAACATAAATGCTGGGTACCGGCTTACGAGCAAGAATCATCCTAAACATTATAACATTTCCATGAACAATTGAACTTCCTAATACAAGCAATCGCATTATCTTACAAAAGACCAAATGGATAAATAACTAATTTTCCAATTAAACAAGATGCCACCCAAACTAGAAGATAAAGTTTCAAACTTCTCGCTCCTAAACGTAGTATAACATAGCATATTACAGCAGCACTTACACTAGTGGCGAAACCAAGGGGACTAACAGAGGCGGTCACAAACGGGCAATGAAAAACTCGAAACTTAAAGCTAAAGTTTTCGATTTTTTTCTAGTTTACCTAATTGCATTACTAATTCGCCCCTCCTAAGTATAAAATCCACAGTTCCGCAACTAAATTGCAGAAATATTAAGCATTCGAAACTGAAAAACTAAACAACGACAAGTTAATCGAAAGATTAAAAAAGTGAGGAATGAAGTCATACGCGAGAGCACGGAAATTGTCGCGAATTTCGCCATGGATCTGCTCCATTTGAGGATTCATAGGTAAATCGGTGGCCATAGTCGCCGGAATTCAGAGTAAATTCCGGCAAAAAAACGATAAAGAAGAAACCCTAAGTGGAAATAATGAATTGAAAGTAAGAATTGGAAAAATAGGAGGAAAATGAAGAGGGAATAGTTAGTTAGTGTAATAGAGTAGTGTTTGGTGAAAGGGGCAAAGAATTTGCGAGCATTTACAGGCTGCCATAACGGTTATGTCATATGTCTAGTGAGTAGTGACATAGACTACCCGTGTACAAGGGAGAGACGGGTCGGTTTTATACCACATCACTATTCGTCACGAGCTGAAAACGGATACGTTATTCTTAAAATAAAGGATTTTATGAATAATGCAACTAACGTTATGTGAGATGGACATTATCCGTTTTCAACTTGTAACGGATAGTGCATGTATGCAATGAGAATTTGTATTATGCTATATGGCTAAATGAGTGATGAACTATTCCGATTTAGAACTTTTTGCTTAAATGGGGTTCAAATGCAAACTATTTAACAAAATAGCGTCCATTTCAAACTAATTACCGAAAATAGTTCCACGTCATCATTCTTATTTTTAATTTTTTTTTTCTGAAAACACAACATGTCGCTGTGTGGGACAGCGACAAGTTGTTTACTATATTACATGTTCGACAAGCTAACTTCGTCACCTCCGTTCTCCTTGCTCCGACCACCAAATTACGAAATATCACATTCATTTTCTCCTCATCACTTCCCTTATGCTATAAACATATTTGGTGGAGTTATCAGCTTCATGATTTGCGTAAAAAAAAACTTACAATATTGTCCGTTCACTAACGATTTCGATTTTGCTTATTCAGCTGCAGTTTGTCGAAAATGCAGAAAAAGAACATCTGCCTACTTCCTACAAAAACTATCTCTACTTGGGGTAAAACCCCATTCTACATGGCCCTCCCCCTTGATGGCCCCCTCTTCCACCACCATTCTGATGAACATATCCATTGTCATTACCTCTTCCATGGGGTGGACCTTCTATACTGCGCTTCCCATAATCGTTTCTTGCATAGCCATAGCCATTGGAATAATTACCCCGCCGGTAACCATTATTGCGATAGCCACCACGTCCCACGGTATAATCATCAACTGAATTCATTTACGAATAAGAAAATGAGAATATACATAAATGTGCTAAATTTCAGTGACGCTACCATTTAGAAAGACTGGGACGATTTTCAGAAACAAAGGATGAATAAAGGTTTAGTATAAGAGTACTTGCCTCGAGCATCCGTTTTTTTCTCTTCAATCTGAACCTCTCTATCACCAATTTGGATGGTCCCCATCTAAACAATAGGAAAAGAGATGCTTATTCAAAGTGGCCAGGAAATGCTTACCACACTGAGTAGACCTCCCATGCACCATAGGCTATGAATGGATTGCCGCAAAATCGAAATCGTTAGTGAACGGACAATATTGTGAGTCTTTTTACGCAAATCATGAAACTAATAACTCCACCAAATATGTTTATAGCATAAGGGAAGTGAGGAGAAGAGAATGAATGTGATATTTCGTAATTTGGTGGTCGGAGCAAGGAGAACGGAGGTGACGAAGTTAGCTTGTCGAACATGTAATATAGTAAACAACTTGTCGCTGTCCCACACAGCGACATGTTGTGTTTTCAGAAAAAAAATAAAAAATAAAAATAAGAATGGTGACGTGGAACCATTTTCGGTAATTAGTTTGAAATAGACGTTATTTTGTTAAATAGTTTGTATTTGAACCCTATTTAAGCAAAAGGTTCTCTGATTTAACAACTTAATATTAATCAAATAATTGAAAAAAAAAAAGAAGAAATGAAGCTTTCCCATACAACACAAGCGTGCTAAAGTTGAGTATGCATTGATTATCTTATACCTCTATTTAGGTATTAACCATGGTGGTTTTTAAAGAGGATTCTTAATGGAGAACGAACTAAACGTTATGGACTCTGATTGCAATTATTTGTCCTTGTAAGTTTCTGCAGATGAACTTATTTGTCCGTCAAGTAAAACACAATTGAAAAAGACTAGGGAAGAGAAAGTGAGATAAATGCCCGCAAAATAATACTTCCTCCATTCCAATCAATTCTATACATTTCACTTTTTGGCCACTATTCATAAGTCGAGTGAATTTTCGACACAACTTCTAATATATAACATGAAAGATAGTCATGTGAGATCTTGTTTAAATTGTCTTATCGAGTACATTGTGAATATCGAAATTTTATAATTTTTATCGATGTGTAATTAAAGATATTAACAAAAGAAAACGAGTATTGACAAACGTGAATAAAGTAAATGTATAGAATTGATTGGAATGGAGGAAGTACACACTTTTGGGGAGTGAACGACACGGGTTAATGGAGTAGTGGTGGAGCCCACTCTTTTTTTTTTTAGTAAAGTGTAGTGAAAATTGTCAATTACCACCTAATATGTTCCGTTTTGTTACAAACTAGTTTTAATCTCGTGCAAATTGCACGGGATTGCAGTTTCAAGTGTTATTTATGAATAATATTTAAAATAACGATTAGCCGTATTTAAGATTTTCGATTTGTAATATTATTTCATATGACCGACATACTAAAAATATTGTAATATTAACAACATAGTTTATATTCGAAGTATATCAAAACTTAATGATTTATAGTATAAATTTGGAATATCATAACGGAATTATAATATACGAAGTACAATGATAAGTAAATGTTATTACAAAAATCTCAAAATTTTATTCATTATATATGCATTTTTCATCGTTACAACTCACTCATAAATCAGAGTTGTCGACATGTCAAATTCTTTAGAGATGGTTTGAAAGCCGGTGGTTTCAACTTACCTTATTCAAAATAATGAAATAGGTTGGTCCTACTCTAGAGGATCAATATAGTTTTTTACCTTATCAGAAAAAAAAAGATATGATTGTCCACAAAACCCGTCATTACTCGTATTTTTGTGAATGTTAAGTATATTTATTGCACAAATTCTTATTTGCAACGGCACTATCCGTCGCAAGCTTGTGACGGATACCGTTTTCTCTCACAAAATACCCACTTTTTCTCTCTCTGCAACACTATTCTTGTGGTCCCCTTTCTCCACTAACTCATTTTATATCCATTTTACCTCACAAAATATCCGTCACAAATAATGACCCGTCGCAAACAAGACTTACTATATTTATTATGGTACTTTTCTTTTGCAATTTCAATATCCCATTTTTTTATCGTGTCATTATTATTTAACTTTGCTCAATTTTTTTTAGATTGCAAAAATTCACGGGTCTTAATTATTATATTGTTTATTGTAATTATTTATTGAATATAAATTGTTATGTAATAGTTTCAGAAGGACGTTATTCGAAATTATTATATTATATTTTTTGAGTATATAATATTAAAGTTAATGTAATACAAATGACCTAAAGCTGTATTATTTTATATATTATTATATACTCCTCCATTCTTTTTATAAAAACTGATTAAATTTAACCTTTTGATATTACAACTACTACGCAAAGAAAAAAGTACAATTGATGACATCTAAGTATGTGATCTAATTCTAAGTAGGTCCAAGCCATGTCTCTCTCCATGCCCAAGCTCCTAATCCATCTGTCTCTGACCTGTAGAATATATTCTCCATTCCGGATCATCATAGGTGTACACGAATACACTGTCAACCTCGCGGTTGAGTAGGATAACACAATAATTATAATGCAACAGTTAAATGATATGCAAATGCCATGATATGCTCGAGCTCAATCTCAATCTCATTCTCAAACCCTTGCACCAACCCATACCGAACCTCCCGGCAGAGTATAATCGGCCGTCTCCGAACACCAGCATAACAGCTGAGGTCACCAGGTCTAGTCCTGCAGAACTAGCCTGGGCCCAATAATATATCATCATCTCGAATCCGTATCCAATGCATATGCCATGCTCATGAATGCAACGATATAAATTATTCAATCATGCTATCAAATAATGAAATGCTCATGCCATTACCAATAATCCACAATCAATCCAACCAATATCACGCTCATATCAATCATACTCAGCATCCATAACACACAATACCACATCTGTTCATAACACATCATAGAGTATAAGGTCGGTGTATCCTACCTGGATAGCAATATAGTCCAATAGCAAGCCAGCAAACAAACAGAATTATGCCACTTCAAAATCGTCACCTTTTCGCAATCCAAGCACACACAAGCAATCAATTATGATCTTTCACATATCCATCACCTATATACCATAATATAATTATGTATAATTACCATCTAATAAAATAATTAATCATGCACATAACCTCGACTCATCATAACTTAATAGGAATATCAATTTAAAGAACAAACACGACTTTTTCTGATTTTCCAGCACATGACAGATTCAGTGTAAAGTATATAACTAATTCCAGAAAAATTGAATCGGTTCAAGGCCAATTGGATGGGAAGCCCATGAGTCTTATCTACAAATAATGTCTAACGTGGTTTTCTCAAATTCCAAACTTATCTAGGATTTTCAGATTGATTTCCAAAAGCTGACAGAATCCGTCGCATAAAAAGTATTAATTCATAAAACGAGTTTAAAACATTATTTTTGGGTAATTCCAAATCCTATTATCATCTAGACTTTACAAAGATTATTTATAAAAAAGCCCCAAAACTGAATCGACATATAAACTAGGTTTCCAAACCATTTTCCACAACCAAATCAGATTCGCGGACCTTTCAGCGACATGTTCATAAATAAATTACCTAGGACAAACCATAAGGATTCTGACTACGAAATTTTATATGCATAAACTAGACTTCAAATAAATATGACTCTCTTTTCAAACTTTTCGAAGAAGAAGACTTTAAAGTAGTATAAAAAATTAAATGAAATCGACTTACAAACAGGGAAAACGAATTAGGTTGCAAAAGGTGAGAGATCTCCAATCCAGTGAGAGGCTCGACACTCTTCTTCCTCTCCCTCTCTCTAGGTTTAGAAAATGGTTTTAGGATGTCGATGGTTAGGCTTTAGGTTTAGGGTTTTGTTTATGTTCGCATATCATAGGGTTGGGTTGTGCATTACATGTTTCTCATAATCACAACCCGAGTCCAAGCCCATCACGCATCAATCATAACCGAGTCTAATAGCCCATCAGGCATCTCGAGGAACTTATATGTATATATCCTTTCTTAACCCGTAACTTAAAATTAACGAGTACATATAATAATATAATTTAAATATAAACTAAATATAAATATGAAGGTAAATAGTATTACAAGTCCACATGATATATTAAATATAATTATTATAGCAACTAGTAAATACGTATCAAATAATATATAATTACACCTATCTTGATAATAATATAAAACAACTCATTATTACGAACTACGAAAATACGGGGTATTACAGTCTTCCCTCCTTAAAATGAACTTCGTCCCGAAGTTCACCACCCCATAACGGTAACGAAACATCTAACAAGCATGAAACAAACACAAGTAGCACTTATATAGGCTCCGAAATGTGAAATGTTACATTCTACCCTCCTTAAGAAAACTTTGTCCCCAAAGTTTAACCTATAGCAAAATTATAGGATACTTAACGAACCGCAATATAATTTATAATAACAGAAGTAATCAGGATTTTCAAGTATAGTCAATCTCCGTCAAACAATCACGACATACCAATAAGCCATATCATAAATCATTAAGATTTTACAATCCTATCCTTCTTAAAACATGGTTACGTCCCCGTAACCCCATTATAAAATTCTACATGCAATGCTCAAGAAGATCACCGAAACAATAGATACAAATCATCCGATAAATTGATTACTCTATACTGGGTAACTACCATCCGACTTTTAAAGCAACAAAACATACTTATCAACTATATGTTACGCAATCAAAATCAAGGTAACTAGCACTCATATACCCTTGGCAATTTTGACACAAAATTAACACATTTACGTCAACGTAGACAAACAGCTAACTCATAGTTCATACTTGACAAATTAAAACATTTCAAATTAGTAATCATATTATAGAAGTAAAATTCATATTTCTGCACATAAGGTTTAGAGAATGAGAATAGGCAAAATTTAAATAACGAAATCAAATACGGAGTAACGACATATTTCACGAGATATATACTAATTACGGTCTAACAAGATAGCTTAACATCCCTAGGTATAAATAAGTTAGAATAATTCAGGTACATTTTCCATCTACTCACGTTACATCATTTAACATAACACTAGTTATAAATATAACTTGCAAAATCGCAGTTAATTAACCCTTTCCTTTATGATGAACTCTTTATAC
This sequence comes from Silene conica, assembly GCA_029255685.2. NCBI lineage: Eukaryota > Viridiplantae > Streptophyta > Magnoliopsida > Caryophyllales > Caryophyllaceae > Silene > Silene conica. Next base: position 9,371,444 of record CM055319.2, read on the forward strand.
TTCGACAAAACAAGAGGGTACATATAATGTGGAACAATTTAGTATACAGGCAGGATTTCATCACACGTAGCTATTGAATTTTTCATGTTGCAAAACAATCATTACAATTATCAAAACATCAAGCTTTATCGTGGATTATCACTCTGAAAACATTTTGAAACTTTCAAAACAATGAAGTTGTAACTAGTGGCCATTTATAAACACGAATCAAATGAAAAATTTACAAAGCTACAGATCGAAAGCAAGACTACACGGTGATGTTCTGACTCTTCTTTACTAAAACATTATTCCTGTAAATTGTAACTCATAAATTCTGAAAGCGATAAAAGAAAACGAATTAACAAGACTAGCACTCCCATAATTCACATGTCAACCAATTAATAATTCAACATATTGTGATCAGATTTTAAACATAGTAATATGCAAATCACTTTGTGGCATAACAATATACATGAAGAAGTTATAGAGATTATTAAGGCAGGGAACTAGACAAAGATATACCATTAATATATGAAAGAATATCAACAAGTTTCACATTGTTCAAAATAATTACAATTAATTATAACGATTAGGTTGTTATATAGCTTTTAGTCATGACATCATGCTAATAAGTTTACCATTTAAATCTCATTCTACACTTGTCAAGACTCTTCTCTGATGAACATGATTTTAACATCACATATGAACACCACATAATTATTTTGAGGTCATATTAATAGAATGTAATAGTGTCTGTATAATTGAAACTACTTTATATAAAACTCACCGAAATAAATAAGGTTATACTATCATATAATAAAGTTCATATTCATATCATATGCCTATTGTTCATGCTACTAATGCCATATCAGAGTATTACATGGTTAAGTTATAGAATTCATATTTGATTAAACTTTTATATATAAAACTTTACCATTTCAACAATCATATATTACGCAACAACTTCCAAAAATCATAATTAAATAACCGTCTAGCCATTTGGTGAGCTATTATTGTTTTAGAAAAATATAAAGAATTAACTAATTATAGGAAAAAGAATCAAATGCAAAACTTAAGAAAAATATTTATAACATATTTTACAACTCAGTTGGTCTGAACATAAACTTTACAGCAATTAGACAGAAAATTGGGCAACTTGCAAAAATTACTATTAAATAACGACCCGTTAAGATTTTACCTGGCTTATCATTTTGTAAACGTGAATGAATATTCTAAACAGTGGAGTTGGAATTATGCATAAACAATAACCACGTTTTAAATGATTTATTTTTTAAAAATATGAGTCAAAACAGAATTGTGCAGTAACAATCTGACCATTGTCGACTAAAATATTTATTTCTCTCTAAATATAACTCGTATGAACATGAAACCAAAAACATTGGAAAGCTAACTCATAAGGTTATCATACATAAAATTTTCATATTCATATAGAGAACACATTTTAAATGGCAGCCCGTACAAATAAGGTAACATTCTGGAAATTTATTACTATATTTTGGTTCCTTAAAAATTATTTCACATTTTCACATTTAAATACAACCATTATTTCTCCAAACATGTTGACATATCATTTGAAGCATCGAAATCACATTGCACCATATTAACATTTATTCATATCTCAAACTGTAATTGTCATCTAGAAAGTGGTAAAGATTGTGAAACTGAAAAAAATAGGATCAACTAAATAACTTAATAGTTATATATGTACAAATAAATGAATTAGTTTCGACCATCATAACAATCACAACTTATTAAAGTACGTAAATATAAACTAGAAATCACTAAGGTGTCCCTTATTGATTACCAACCTTATAACTGAATTAAATGTATATAATTAGACGTAAAAATTGGCATGTAAATTTCAAGTATGATCTATGTAACACATAACTATATAACATTCATGGCTTGAGGCAACTCATTCCGCATATCACTATACATGGATTACTGAGGCAATTAGTGAAATAATAACAAGCATAAATCTCAAAATTCGATTACATTTGCCTAGTAAGCCAAACATTAAACTCTTGTAAAGAATAAGACATTCAAATAAGAAGTGTATACACAATCAGAATAGCAACAACGAACAATTATCAACGGACACAACATACGTTTCGGTCTACTGGCTTTACACATAAGACTTGCCTTGATTCCTTATCCTGTAACAACATAGCACGGTTGGCTCTACTAGCTATTCTAGTCAATCATGGTCATATATCTCCTACATCTAACCTCTTAGGTAGCTATCACTTCTTATGCTTTTATTATCAACTTATTACTCATATCATTATACTATATCCCTACCTAAGGGTTCATGGATCATACAACCGCATGCATATCATAATATAATTCCTAATTCACAACTCATGTCATCCACATACTTAAAATTTCACACAATTATTCAAATAACTAAGCATGCCAACATCAACTATATTCTTCCAATGCATATCATTAACCATACATCACATCATTACTTACCTCATTCTGCTCCTGCAAACTGTTAGTACAACATAGGCAAGGTCTGTTCCTTTATTTTGTTACTACCCACTCTATACATCACTCAAGGGTTTCCAAGTTAGACTTAAAGGGCCAATGACTTGGTTTGAGGGGGCCCCTAACTCATCCCAATCCTGGGGCTCGTAACAGTTACTAACCTGGGATTCATTTTATTAGACTCTTCCTACGTTCATTATTATTCATTTGGTTTAGGCCTGAGAATCGTTCGCTCTGATACCACTTTGTAACACCCCAATTAATTAAGGAGCCTTTAGCAAGACATCCTCAATAAATAGAGCTGTTACCATCTCGGAATGTCCGAGGTAGTGAATAACAAAGTAAAACAAACCAAAGTACTTTATATAAAAACTGATTAAATTTAACCTTTTGATATTACAACTACTACGCAAAGAAAAAATTACAATTGATGACATCTAAGTATGTGATCTAATTCTAAGTGGGTCCAAGCCATGTCTCTCTCCATGCCCAAGCTCCTAATCCATCTGTCTCTGACCTGTAGAATATATTCTCCATTCCGGATCATCGTAGGTGTACACGAATACACTGTCAACCTCGCGGTTGAGTAGGATAACACAATAATTATAATGCAACAGTTAAATGATATGCAAATGCCATGATATGCTCGAGCTCAATCTCAATCTCATTCTCAAACCCTTGCACCAACCCATACCGAACCTCCCGGCAGAGTATAATCGGCCGTCTCCGAACACCAGCATAACAGCTGAGGTCACCAGGTCTAGTCCTGCAGAACTAGCCTGGGCCCAATAATATATCATCATCTCGAATCCGTATCCAATGCATATGCCATGCTCATGAATGCAACGATATAAATTATTCAATCATGCTATCAAATAATGAAATGCTCATGCCATTACCAATAATCCACAATCAATCCAACCAATATCACGCTCATATCAATCATACTCAGCATCCATAACACACAATACCACATCTGTTCATAACACATCATAGAGTATAAGGTCGGTGTATCCTACCTGGATAGCAATATAGTCCAATAGCAAGCCAGCAAACAAACAGAATTATGCCACTTCAAAATCGTCACCTTTTCGCAATCCAAGCACACACAAGCAATCAATTATGATCTTTCACATATCCATCACCTATATACCATAATATAATTATGTATAATTACCATCTAATAAAATAATTAATCATGCACATAACCTCGACTCATCATAACTTAATAGGAATATCAATTTAAAGAACAAACACGACTTTTTCTGATTTTCCAGCACATGACAGATTCAGTGTAAAGTATATAACTAATTCCAGAAAAATTGAATCGGTTCAAGGCCAATTGGATGGGAAGCCCATGAGTCTTATCTACAAATAATGTCTAACGTGGTTTTCTCAAATTCCAAACTTATCTAGGATTTTCAGATTGATTTCCAAAAGCTGACAGAATCCGTCGCATAAAAAGTATTAATTCATAAAACGAGTTTAAAACATTATTTTTGGGTAATTCCAAATCCTATTATCATCTAGACTTTACAAAGATTATTTATAAAAAAGCCCCAAAACTGAATCGACATATAAACTAGGTTTCCAAACCATTTTCCACAACCAAATCAGATTCGCGGACCTTTCAGCGACATGTTCATAAATAAATTACCTAGGACAAACCATAAGGATTCTGACTACGAAATTTTATATGCATAAACTAGACTTCAAATAAATATGACTCTCTTTTCAAACTTTTCGAAGAAGAAGACTTTAAAGTAGTATAAAAAATTAAATGAAATCGACTTACAAACAGGGAAAACGAATTAGGTTGCAAAAGGTGAGAGATCTCCAATCCAGTGAGAGGCTCGACACTCTTCTTCCTCTCCCTCTCTCTAGGTTTAGAAAATGGTTTTAGGATGTCGATGGTTAGGCTTTAGGTTTAGGGTTTTGTTTATGTTCGCATATCATAGGGTTGGGTTGTGCATTACATGTTTCTCATAATCACAACCCGAGTCCAAGCCCATCACGCATCAATCATAACCGAGTCTAATAGCCCATCAGGCATCTCGAGGAACTTATATGTATATATCCTTTCTTAACCCGTAACTTAAAATTAACGAGTACATATAATAATATAATTTAAATATAAACTAAATATAAATATGAAGGTAAATAGTATTACAAGTCCACATGATATATTAAATATAATTATTATAGCAACTAGCAAATACGTATCAAATAATATATAATTACACCTCATCTTGATAATAATATAAAACAACTCATTATTACGAACTACGAAAATACGGGGTATTACAGAAATATATTAATGTGAGATCTTTTTTGGATTGTCTTGATGATAAGAGGATTAAGAATATCAAACTTTTATAATTTTTAGTAGTATGTAGCTAAAGATATAATCAAAACAAAATGAATATCGTCAAACGTGTATAAAGAAATTGGGTGATATAAAAAGAAAAGAGGAAGTAATATTTAATTTTATATTATATATATTATATTTGTGTATCCATTATTTAGTGTTTACGAAAGTATATCACAAATGTTACGTAATATTTCTAAAACTATGGTCAGGCATGCCATATCGAATATCAGGCAGTTATCGCGTAGAAAATTTATCAAAGAAATTGCGGGTCCCACTTGATAGATTAAAAAAAACCTTGTGTTGATGTCGTGACTCAACCAGGACTTCCTAAATGTTTTTGTAATTATATATATAAGATTACCACCTAGTATATTCAGCTTTACAAATAACCACCTAACTTTCTTATTTATCTAGACCAGTCGATAATTACGCAAAATTGTCATAAGTATGTAAAATAAGTTAGATTGGTGTGGATAAATAAGAAGTTAGGTGGTTATTTGTAAAGTTGTGTATAATATGTGGTAATTCGTAAAAAATGGAACATATTAGATGGTAATTCATAATTTTCTCTAAAGTGTATTCTCTTTTGTAGACTTTTGGGGCATGAATTGTATTATACTAATAGTATTAATTTTTGCAGTAATATTATTTAGATCAATTATTAGAAGGTCGGTCTAGCGGAAAACGTTTGCTATTGTTGGACCCCGAATCATACTCGACCCGAAAGAGTATTATGAGTCAACATAACTCGAACCCGATTTGATCTAACCCGCCTTGACACGGAAGTTGTATAGATTTGTATTTTTTTAATTTGATAAATTAAAATTTTCATAAAATAATGTTATGGATTATACTTTTAATTGGATAATTAAAAAAGTACTTTTATGAAATAACTAGACTTGACAACTCTACCTTTCTGACACATATTAATTAAATAAGATATTAGAATAAACATTACTACACACCACTCTACTCTGACATAAAGTTTGATAATAAGACAACCACATTCAAAAATAAGATATGACAACTCTACTTTTCATACAAAATTTATTAGATAAGATATCAGAATAGACGTTACTAGTAGTTCTAGGGATGACAATGGATCCTGAATCCGGTCCACATCCGTAAGACCCGACCATGATGGACCGGATCTGGATCCTATTTTTTCAGACCCGTTAGATCCGGGTAGGATCTGGATCCACTGCTTTTAAAACAGATCCGGATCCTCCTACGTACGCAAACCGTGAAGGATCCAGAATCGTCTCTAGACCCGTTTTCATAGTATAAACATGAAGTTTTACGTCTTAGTTATTTTGTTTATTGATTTGTGTTTGGATTACTTAGTCATAATAATTACTACTTGTAATAGTTGGTTGAAGATAATTTCTACGCTACTAGCTACTTTTTCATTTTATTGTATTTCGGAAAATGGATATCATTAGTGTTATGATTTATGAGTTTTTTTTTATAATGTGGGCAAAAAACTTGGACCCGTAACGGACCCGGATCCGACCCGGATCCGGATATGGATCTCACATATTTGGATCTGGATCGAATCTAGATTCAGGGTATACAATGCAGATCTGGATCTGGATCCTACTGGACCCGGTCCAGATCCGGCCCGTTGTCATCCCTAGTTACTACATACTAGTATTCTACTCCAACATTGATGAGTCATATTTATATACACTTTTATGCCCTCCTTTAACTATTTGAGACGGTTTTCTGCTTATTAAATGACATTTATCTGCCGTTTATGTGAGATTGGCGATTCTTCCGCATTTTTATGTTTTAATGCAAGATGAGTGCATTTGCGGAACAACTGAAGAAATCAAGGCACCGCGTAGTTGACAAGACGGAGTACAAAAAGACTCCAAAAGATTTTAGGAAGATTAGAGAGGAATTGAAGATTAAAAGCTGAAACTCAGCTTGCAGCTCAGGTCCCTCGATCGAGGGAGTGATGTCCTCGATTGAGGAACCCCCGACGCTGGGGACTTTTCGCGTTTTTCCTATTTTCGTCTTTCTTCAATTTTATAAATAGAGAGGGTCATGCTCGTGCCCTACCTCTATTATGCCGTGATAACACGATTTTTATACTTTTTACAAACATTCAAATAGATCTAGCCTAATTCTTCATTGCCTTCCGGATTTCATCTTCTAGCTTTTCTTCTTTAATTTATATAATTCATTTTCAATTCATCTTGCATATCTTTTGATTATGTTTTCTCTTTATATAATAATTATTATTGTTTTTAGTATAAGTAACTAAGCTTTTATCTAGGGAGAAAGAGTATCCAGATTGTTAGAAATGGAGTAATTCATTATTGTATTGTTGAATCGTATGAATTGTCGTTTGATTGATCGTCTTATTCTAATTGATTGATTTAAGGCCTGAATTATTAATTAGTGGAGCATGTTAAGATTATTACCGATTGGGGTAAGATTAATATAGGCTATGATAATCGGATAGGAATAGATTAATTATAGCAATCACGTTGATTTAATCATTATTACTATAAAAGAAGAATGTATAACTGCATACGTGGCGCGCTAATATTCCACCGTTCACTCTTTCGCTCACCCACATTCACTCTCACAAAAATCAGTTTCGTAGACCAATGAGAACCCTCAATTTATGCCAAGTCATATATTTTTATGTATTATAATATTATAATATTATTATTATTATTATTATAATCATTCCAAGATTCCCTAAATATTATACCGAGATTCCCTAAATATTATAAATATTATAATATTATACTAATAACAACCAATCAGATTATACCAATAACAAATCCTAAATATTCCATATATATTCCCTACCAATCACGGTTGTTTATCATAATTCCCTACCTATCATCATTATTACTATAAAAGAATCTTGGAATTATGAATATATGGCACAATGTGGTAACTGGTAATAGCATTAGGCCTTACACACCCTCACATTCACCCACACAAAACAAGTTTTCATCAGCCAATTAAATCCTTACGATTTTGAAAAATCATTCTTAACAAGTCAGCCATTATTAAATATGGAATTTGCACCCATATTTTCAATTAATGGGTTGTAATGTAACGTTTTCATACCAAATTAAATTTGAAATTTCAAGAATCCGACTCACAAAATGATTCTCGAATTATTTAGAGAATATAATAAATAAAGTTGCCTTTAATGGTCTGAAAATATAAATTAAGAATATCATTGAACATAATTAGGGGTTAATTAGGTGAATATAAAGTTCGAGAATCATTGAAGATAATTACGTTGTGAACTAATAAAGTTGCCTTTAATGGTTAGCAAATATAAAATACTTTTTATCGAATCCTCTATTTTTCACCATTAACTTATTTTGCCACATAGTTTCAAATTCGTACAAAATATGACGGGTTAATTTAAGAATGTAACAATACCTTATTAAATTGGGTTAATTTAAATTTTAATAAAAATATGACGCCCTCACATAGTCACATTCACCCTCACAAAACAATTTTTCCGAAAAATATAATACTTTGAAATTTGACAAGTCAGATTTCCTAATTGATTTAAAAAAGGTGTTTTATCTATAAAAAAAGACAACGTAAAACAAGTCAGATTTTCTAATTTGCCTTTTATATTCTCTAAACAATTATTTAGAGAATATTAATTATTTAGAGAATATATAGAAATATTTCGTATGATACATAATCGTATTATTTAATGACGGGTACAAAAAATGACAGATTTAATGACGGGTACACCAAATATGTCTATTATTTTTCTAGCTTATTCTATTTGAGTTAATATTTCAATTTTCAACTACAATTTTCAATTAGATTTACCAAATAGAACCGAAGACATGTCTAATACCACTGTCAAACTATCGTGAACCATGCATTGTAAAGAATTTTATTTTATTTAATCAATTACTTTCTTAGTGATCCATGATGATTGACAAATATATTAATGTGGCATTACGAAGAATATAATATAGCTCCTATGGTATTTTGGAAAATGTGGGAGTAATATATTCCATAGCTGAAATTATGTTAATGATTGTTAATATTTTTGAATCTGAATTAAGGTAACATAATATCCTAATTATACAGTTCCTGGACTATACCACCAGATGTACAATGCTATTGTACATCGGGGTTATTTTAGTCTTTTTCTTAATTATTTTTGAAAAAAAAGTCTATAATCTTATTTTTCTCCATTTTTCTTTTTTATGTAACTTCTTCCCTATTTTTCTAACTCATCTTTATCCATCATCCAGTAATTGATTTTTCTCATTAATTATTATATCTCCATTTTTCATTAATTATTATGTCAAGGTAATTTTTTATTTTATTAGTCCATATTTTTTACATCAGCGAATGTTGTTTACAAGGAGGTTTTCGAGAAACTGTAATTTTTGTCCTAGATTATCGAATTTTAATACACCCATTTAATTTAGATTTCTACCTGATTAGTTATTTTATTCATCCTATTTGTCCGTCAACTTAAGTTTTGTCACCAATTCAGCAAATACGATAACTTTCCAAATTAATCATTATTAATTATTTAATCTTTTTTTTAATCGTTTATTGTTTTTTTCTTATATATCTTATTCATTCATGTTATCATAATTAATTCAAATATTTCCATCATTGGTAACAGATATTCGAAAATTACTGTACCAGGAAATTCACCTTTTGACCGAACATATCTTATATGCAAAACAACTCCGTTAAAAATCAATTTGTTCGAATAAATAGAATTGTTATATAATGAAATGAATTTGCCTTTGTCATCTTTAAAAGTAAGTGTACACAACCCCATGATTTTTCACGGGTGTTACACTAGTTTTGAGCTAAAGGACATAATTGAATCAACCGCTCTTATGACCTTAGATAGTTCGGTTTACTTTTATCTTGATTAATTTGCATCCCTGGATAATCTACCTTGTGAACCCAATCCCTAGACCTTTTTTTAAATACTAGTTGAGTCCCGTGCATAAAAATAAACGTGTTTTTTTAAAAAATATTTTGCTGATTTTTTTTTAAAAAAATTAATAACTATTATGGTGATTTTTTTCCGGGGTATGATTGGGTAGAAATATTATGGTGATTTTTTTTCGGTGTTAAAAATTTTCATCAATAAATTGTTTATTAAAAATTTTCACATCTATATTTGTTATGTTGTAGCATAAGTAATTCAAATTTTCTAACATATGCTCATTTTTATTGTTTAGTTGAATAGAGAGATAAATATTCTTGAATATCAAATTTTTATGTACTCACAAATTGTAATTAAATGGACGGTATTTAGTGGTAGGGTCATGTCAATATTTTTCTTTAAAAAATAATTTAAATCCTTAAATCAAAGAGCCAATCAGAAGGCTTAAAAAGTTTTCGCTTTTATATAATGGAGATTTGATTTTCTCCTTTTTCATATTGTTTTAGTTTTAGACAAAAACAATCACCTTCTAGAAACTGTTACCATAAGACTTACTGCTAGCTATTAATTAGTACGAAGTAGTATTTTAGATTTTACTTTGATATTGGTAATACGACTTTAGCCTTCGGATAAGATTTTGATAAGATAAAGTTTTTTTTATAAGATACGATTTCAGAAACTATATATAGTCATATTTTCTATGACTACAAATTCATATTTGCTCACAAGTTAAGTTTTTCACCGTTTTCAATAAAAACTGACGAACAATCTAAACAACTATCTCAACAATAAATTAAGCAGTAGCTCCACCACAAATAAAAAATCTTCTTTCACAATTAGTAATTAACGAATTGGTGGACGATGAAGATGAAGAAATTAAATGTTTTGGGCATTAGTAGAAAGGAGAAGAAGTGAATGTGTTATACTAATTACTAACAAGACAACCCATCTTTAGAGATCATCTTGATGTCCATAATCGTATTTTCGCCGATTACTTTTCCGACAATCCGGTGTACCTACCCGAGAAATTACGTCAAAGGTTTCAAATGCAAAGAGGTTTGTTCATTCGTATAATGAACACTTTATCTAAAAGGTATAACTACTTTCAGTTAAGATATAGTGCATAAAAATTAAAGAAATGGAACTTTCTCCAATCCAAAAATGTATTGTTGCAATTTGACAACTAACATATTCAAATCCACCTGATTGTTACGATGAATACATAAGAATTGGTGAAACTACGACCAAGGAAAGCTTGCTTCTTTTTTGTCGTGGAATTATTGAGGTTTTGGTCTTTAATACCTTAGAAGGCCAAATGATGTAGATGTTGAACGATTACCTTAAATGCACTTAGATCATCATGGCTTTCCAGGCATGCTTGGAAGTATCGACTGCATGCATTAGCAATGGAGACACTAGTACAAAAATCACATATGGCTACGGTTAAAAAAGCATATGGCTACAGTTATACAATCATAGTAAATCAAGGGGTAGCCATAAGTCAAGGATTTAAGGCTACGGTCGTTAACCATAGCCAAAAAGTTTAAATGCTACGGTTGTTTACTGGAACCGTGGGGCTACTGTTGTTTACTAGAACCGTGGCCAAATGTTAAGAAAAGGCTACGGTTGTATACTAGTAACCGTAACCTTAAATAGGAAAAGGCTACGGCTGTATATATAATAAGAACCGTAGCCGTTTCTAAACCAAAAAAAAAATAATATGGTTGCCTCATTGATAGAGTCAAATAGTGTCGAGTCTTTAGGGCGTTGTTATGGTTTTAAATTCATTTAGAGTCGGGTTTTGATTCAATTTGTAGCATATTGAGTGTTCACGCTTTGTGTTGTTAATTTGAGTTGTTGAAGTGCTTTTGGATATGAGGATTTGTATCTTGGTAAGGCTTGTGAAGGTCAAGGAAGAATGGAGCAACAAACATGCATTGAAGAAACGAAGTAAAGAAGCAGAACCCAGTAAAAAACGTAGGCTGCGCAAAGAACAACAGCCTGCGGAAGAAGGCGCAGCCTGCGGTGAATGACGCAGGCCTGCGGTTTCCACTGCCCAGATTCGCGTGTTTGCATTTTTTGAAGAGTTTTGACCTAGGGTTTCATGAACCCATATATATACCCAAGTCTGAAATGTTAGAGGATATAATCTCGTTATTAGAACATCTTACACTTACTCTAGAGTTAAGTGAAAAATCTTGTAATCTTTCTTCAATTCTTAAGCTTGTAATTGCTAAACGAGAAGCTAATCTTCTCATTCTTGGTGTAATTCCGATCAAAGTTTCCAACTTTGACCTTGTAAGACTCGACAGCCCTTTCTTATATGTTGTTTTTTGAGTTTTCATTTTACATTTTGAGTAGTTAATTGTATGGATTGTTCACCCTTACATCTTAGTTACTCAAATATTGCAAATGTTAAGTAATCGGTTTAGTTTACTTAGTATTGTTTGAAGCAAGCTCATTTATATGTTGAGTTGGCTTAGATAAAACATATCTTTGAGTAGGAAATTACATGACTTCTCTTATTATCATGGTTTAATGTATAGTAGTAAGATTAGTTTCCTTAGCCCATCTTTCGCTTGAGTTCTCATTGCTTGATTGTAACCTTGTTTTATGGTTTAATGAATGTGGTTAAAATCAAAGGAATTGCATTTAAGGTTTAGTTGTGTAATTCACTACCTTAAGATGGTTAGTATGGATAGATAGATTAGGGGTTGTTAGAGTCGAGCTTGTCAGTTGTTGAATGGCTTTGTGACGGTTACACCAAGTCTTTACCTCTTATTGATTGTGTGCACATTTATTGTTTGTGATATTGTCTAGCCCAAATTTTACTCATTTATTGCTCATTGAATGCCTTTCCAATCATTACTTTCTTAATTATGTCACCCCATTCTCTTGGGTTCGACCCTTGACTTCCGCTTTGCTATATTTGTTAGAGTTTAGTAGAGTCTGGTTTAGGTTTAAATAATTTGTTTGGTAGGATAATTAGTGTATAACGATCGCTAGTATTTTTCGTATCACTCATGAACATCCTCAACCAAAATTATTCAAATTAAACAAAATATTATTCTTTTTGGAGCTTTACAAATGACTATGCATCTAAATGATTCCATGACTAACATGGCAATACAACAATATGATCCTTTACCATATATCCAAGAATACAAGATATTTGTACATAAGAAAGTTGATCGAGTAGCATTCAAAGACCTGAGCGTGTTTCCTGTGTAAGAAGACTTATAGACTGGCCCTCTTTTGACGACTTTAAACGAAAGACAAACAAGGTGGCTTCTTCATCAAATTCATCCTTGGTTGCTTTTAGTTGCTGCAATGAAAAACTCTTTCCTTTCCCACTTCTTCATCTCCCATTATCCCTTTAATCTGCCTTCATGTATCAGCAAGCCCCTCTTCTCCATCAACATGAACTGCTGCAACTGACCGAATCCACTCATTGATGGCATCTGTTATGTGCAGAACAACCTTCAAAGGATTAAATGCATCATGACTTGCTCAAAACCAAAATATAAGACATCATCGCACTAAAGCTATGTTGCCTATGGGAATCACCTGTACAGTTTTTCCAAGATAATCACCTTCTCTTGATGCTAATTGTTGTATCTGTCATCAGGTGGTTGAAACCATCAATCATCTTTTTTTCATTTGCTAGTACATATATGTCTAGTTGCCTGACATGGTCATTACACGCGAGGTGATCACGGAGTCCTAACAATTATGCTCGAAATTGTTGCTTCTCAAGATTTGAATGTGGATATGACATGTCTTTTGATGCGTGCCTTTTATATAGACTTTCATCATCTATTTGACTCGCATTTCTGTGCTTTTATTATAGCTTTATGTTATTTTTTGCCCTGAAAACGCTACTTTGTGTTTGTCTTGTGATTTGTGCAGGAAATACGTTAAAGTGGTGCAAATTGAGCCTAAACCTGTCCCGGAGCATGCATTTAGGATTCATAGGAGTTTTGGAGCAAGAATTACGTAATCTCGTAATGCATGAAGCATCGCGGGAGCATAAAAGGCGTATTTAGTAGCTGAGCAACAGTGTTGCACTCGATCGAGAGGTTTAATGCCTTGATCGAGTGGTTTCTATACCCAAGACAGTCTATCGAGTGAACAAGACGCTTGATCGAGGGCTTTTACCAGAATAAGTGCTCGATCGAGGAATCAAGATGGTGGATCGAGTGATATTCCCCCAGAAGTGCTCGATCGAGGGCTCAGGAATGCTTGATCGAGGAGAAGCACGGGTTGTATGTCGACATTAGATAGAATTTGTGTTTTAGTTATCTTATAATACTAGTTTTCGTGTTTAACACAATAAGACCCTTCTATACTATAAATAAAAGGTGTCTAGGGTAGTTTTACATACTCTTGGACATTCAGTTTTAATGTGTCCTCAACAATAGTGCGATCACATAATTAAATCTCATGACGAGAATACGCAAGGGATGATTCGAAATTATATAGTCAACTGACCAACATTAATCGGTAATGATTGGCTAGCTAGAGTTTGACATTACTGTCGTACGAGTGGTGGTCAGTTGATCCCTTTAGGTCACACCTATAGGACAATTCCCTTAATTGATTAATTGATTAAATGTATATTGATACGAGTTGATGAGATTCCTTAAAATTGAATATCGAGAAATCAGAGGTTAAATCTTAATGTAAGATTTGTGTTTGAAATTGAAACGTGTCAATTGTCAAACATTAATCGATATTTATGAAATGTCGAAATTAGAATGAATCGGGTTGATTATTATTACAAGCGTTGTACATCGTATTGACGATTGTTGAAATGACCATTTTATACATAAGTAATTACGAATTACTAGTCAAATTGTTAAATATGATTTATTTAGTTTATAAATGATATTTATTTGATAAATATGCATTTTAAATTAAAACAATTATTTTATGTCGTGACATGTTGCATATCACACATAAGTATACAATTGTACAAAATGGCAATTATAAAATGGGTGTCTATTTTAGCTTAGGGTACCGGTTTTATGGTGGTAATTAAGGATATGTTTTGTGTGTTAATTGCACAAAACATAATCATTAAGACATGCCTTGAGAACATTAACCTAGAGCAACCCTATGTGTTTTGGTAAGACAAAAAGCACCCTTTGGTGCTTTCCCATGAAGGGCTCACAGCAACCACCCAATCCACCATCCTTATGTGAATTGTTCACATCTTATATTCATTATAACCCTAAGTAATTTCTAGTGCGAGAAAACTCAACAAAAACCTCTCAAATATTATAAAATAATATTCATATAATTTATATACTACAATTGTTATAGTATTAAGTTTAATTATTCTAATTAGATTAGAATAAATTTTAAAGAAACCGTTTCTCCTATACCTAGCTCGTGTGATTTACGGTAATTAAGGGTAGTCTTGGGTGCATCGTGAAGGAGATATCCTACTTTGGTTACTCGGGTTGGAGGATCATCCTTGCCATATTCCCGTCGGATTGTAAGAATTCGAATACTTTTATTCCGCATTTTTATATTGTATGCATAAGATTCACATGACTAATTAAAATGTTAATTAGTAGATTATCATTAGTAAGACTGATTAGGCTAGGGTGTGTACGACAACCCTACAAGTTTTACGTATACATTTAATTTACGCTCTTAGTTTAGTTTTTAGCTTAATTCTCAAGACGGTTTTCAACTTTTCATAGTAGCTGACTTATAATGTGCAATACGTTAGATTATTTTTATAGTACGCAATACATAAAAACAAAAAGAATTCACCGACATAGTGGCTGACGTCACTAAAGGAGGGGTGACATAATGCTAATGGGGTGGGACTGGACGGTGGACAATTGGGTTGTGGCCTGTGGGGTGATGTTGGTCGTTGTAAAGGGATGACGGGAGTTGGAAGAGGAGATAGGTGAGAAGAGGGGAGGGAAATGACTTAGGAAAAATGAAGAGGGGCAAAAATTAAAGTGGTTAAAATTGTATTGCAATGAATAAAAAATAGAAAAAAAGGAACATATATCGAATGTAATACCTCCAATGTTTTTATTTTTTGAGCTTATTATCTCAAACTTATTTGTTTTTGAGCAAATGTATATTTTTTTTTTTAGCATATTAAAGTTTATAAGTTATATTTTAGTTTTTTTCCGTCATAACTCAAATTCAACTAAACTTATATGTAATATTTTTGAGGTTTATTGTGATTTTTTAAAGTTTAATGTTTAATAAATAAATTCAGAAACTTTATAGGAAAACTCATAATTTCTAAAACAGAACTCACTATAATGCTCAAAAACTATAAAATTGGAGGTAATACATCGGATGTATCTCTAAAAAATGCTCGCATAAAAATCTCTATACTATAAAAGGAATAGAATTTCAAGCATTTTCATTGGCTGTTGATTTTTATAAAAGAATTTGATTAATGTTAATGTAGACCCACCCATGATCCTCAAACTAATTAATTACTCTCTTTATTCCTTATATTCTTCTATTAGTTCAATAATTTTTTACTTCTTAATTCAATAAATCATAAAATTATTAAAATTAATTAATTTATAAAAATCATTAAATTTAATTAACTTTTATTTTTAAAAAACGAACAAGTAAATAGCCGAGCGAATGCAGTGAGATAATGTTACTATTGTTCATTGTATAACGAGTATTATTCACTATATAATTACCATTTTTTAATCACATATTTACTTCTACAACAAAGATAAACAACAAAATAAAATTTTTATATAAATAGAGTTGAAAAACGGATAGCAAATGTTTCTAAAGGTATTATATTTTGAACACATACTTTATATCAAATTAAACGAGTCCAATAAATGGAAAAAATACATATATAATATAAAAATAATGTTAAAATCATTTTTTTTTTAAATTTATTCACCTTCTTTATTGATTTTTCAATTTAATAAAATTAAATCAGTGCAATCTTTGCACGGGCGTAAAACTAGTAAATGACTAAATTTGAATGTGTTTATTGTGTTGGGCCGTTTTGTCTTTTTCTCAATTTCATTGGGGAAAAAATTGGGCTAGTTTGTGTTACGGTAGGACGAGGTGAAGTGAATACAATTCGGAGGAGCTTGTAAAGTCCCAGATCGAAGCTTCAACCTAAGACCTCGAATTAAAATCATCGTGTTGTACTATTATTTACCATCGGAGGGCTTTTAATTTCAAGCACTCCCGTATTTTTCTCCAAAGAGGCCGAATTTCTATGGGGGACCTTGTTCCTATCGAATATAAGGAACGAGCAGTAAGTGCGACATTAGTCGACTACTCTGTAATCTGTATGTTGTTATGTTCACTTACGAATTGTAAGAAAATACGAGTAAAAATGACTGTTGACATAGGTGTATAAGATAACATAAAGCCGGCATTATTGACATTAACTTATGTATGATCTTCAAACAGGATTTGCATGTATGATCTTTTCGAGCATACGTTTGCACTATCAACTCTCTGTATTATCAAGGATCGGACCAACAAAGTCGCAAGCTTTAGCTTTAGGCTACACTCTTTGTAACAGATAATTAAAACAGTAGTGCTATAGTTTAGCATATTTGCGGTAAGTTCTCGAAACAGCTTCAGAGTGATCAGGAACAGGGAGGTTACAAACAAGCGTTACTCTTGCTGAAGATATCAAATGCTTGCTCTTCATGCTGCTTCCATCCGCTTTCCATAGTTTTACGTCCCATACCTGTTAATTATCCACCAAATTAACACATAACAATCGAGTCCATCATGTTACGAAATAACATAACTAATAAATTTCCAAATTTTGTAAAGTAAGCATACGGAATAGGGTCGACTGGTGGTTGATTGACTGATTCCGAACTGAAATCGAGTTTGCAGATGATCGATCATTCAGATATATTTCGCTCTAGGTTCAAGTGTGTCACATGTAACATCACAAATATATTTTCCTTCGCTAAGTGGCTTCACATATTAAATCTATACTCCGTATTTGTTACTCCACCTCTGGTGGGTTGATCTCAAACTTAATATACAATCGCAATCAACCTTAAAAACATCGATAACTCAATCGTGATGCCTATGTACACAAGAATTGCGTTCAACAATCAATTATTTTGAACGCTGGATATAAATTAATACCTTATAAACATCTATTCTTGATTAAAACTGTCATAAGACAACTGACATCAACGATGATCGAGCTTATATAAATCAAAATAAATTTCTTAATTATTGACGAGGGCAAAGGAAGTCGCATGCTGACACTCAAACGCGTTTTAACATACCCACATATCACATGATGATGTGTATGCTTTGGCTCCCAAACAAATTGGTTTTGATACCATCCGGAAGCATTTAGGTACATTCTCATTTTCAATGGTTGAACAATCAAGGTCCTTGAACGTGATATATAAAGGGTATAACATTTTCAAACTTTTTCCCGAAATACTATTACTGGTTAAACACCAAGGACGGAGACGGACCACCACGTTACTCCAACCGGTCCAACTTATTGGCTAAAGAGATGTGGCAAAATCTAAGCCATAGGCGTCATATTCATATTGCTGGTAATACATGTTAGAGATGTAGATAGCCCAAATGGTCCAATAAAACCTAATCCAACCCCCATCTCAAAACCCATCGAAGCTCGATAATCCATTTTTATCTAAATATATGCCCCGAACACACTTACTCGCGACCTAAAACAGAAATTCGTAACCAGCCAACTAGAAAAGATCTAAACTTGAATTGATCCGAACATGAAATGACAGTATGACAAGCACTTAAAACGATCATATCTGCGCTAGACCGACTCAGATATAATCGTTAGCTGACAGTATACAAGCATAAAGCCACCTACTGAATTGGTTAGTTGATATATCAAATACACATAATTAAGGGTTAAAGATCCATACCTAACATAGAAGGGATATACCTTATCACAAATCCATTGCCTAGTTAGAGAAAGATAACCAAAACGGGAAATAATGTGATTAAACATTCCAACTAACAATTAAAGGACGTTATTTATGACTCATAGAGTCCTACTGAAGACGGATAGTATCCTCTCACAATAAGGCAATTGGGAGAACAAGAAGGGGTAAATGGAGTATTTTACGGGTCGTCCCACTTGTATTTTGTGAGAGAGACTCTATCCGTCTTCGGCTAGTGACGAATAGTATCCGTTGATTATTTGTGTTTATGACTTTAGGACGTAATGGAACCCCACAATAATGTTGCGCATTGTGACATTTCTGAAAATTCATCCTCCCTAACCAAAATTCATAAAAATTTTGGACACATTTCGGACATGCATACGCCTTTTCAGCCACTTTTCCTAGCATTTGATGCAACATGCAACAACTAAACATGTCCTCCACAAGAAAAAAGGGGAATATCAACTATGGATTGGGAACGTTTTTAACAGCGTAATTGGAGACAACTTTAGGTGCACACTGAGTAAATTTCCGAACATGTGCATAACATTAACATGTAACCTATGCACGCCAACTTTGCAACATATTTCCTAGGGTGACATGATTTAACTCGGAACGGCGCAATTGCAAGCACTGTGTGTAATTCTCTTGTAAGACCGTTGCACGACATATAATAAGCGAAAGAAGAGGGAATTTAGTTACCTGAATGGTACGACCCTTACTAAGAGGAGTGGCCTCAGCTATAACAAGATCACCAAGTTGAGCACTCTTCATATGATCAATACTCAAATGTATACCAGCCACCCTCTTCATCCCACATGCTAAGTATGCTCCTATACTCGCTAATGACTCCGCTATCATAGCCGACATCCCACCGTGCAACACCTTGAATGGCTGCATACCAATTTATCCTTATATCAATCACAAATTCTCATTTGCGACAGACATATCCGTTGTAAGTTTGTGACGGGTCAAAATGTCAAATAATAACCATGTGCGTAGATAAGACAAAAGGAGAGTGTCTAGATCTAGCAAACTGTTTTTCTTATTCACTCACATGCTACTATGCTAGTATTCGCGCCGTCGCAATTTTATTTGTCACAAGGAGACTTGTTGTATATCAGTTAGCCAATACATCCATTATGATAATTATGATAATCAAGTATACTTTCTTACGTGAGAATGCATACAAACTACGTTTAAATCATTTATTTACTTTTAATTAAAATATTTCATTCAGCCAATAAAAAAGGTAAATAAATTAATGGAATGGAGGCGGTATTTTTAGCAGAGGCGGATGACTCATAAATAAAAGAAAGTACAAACAATTTAGTGATCCGTTCTAACTTTATAGTTTATACCATCATGATAAGAACCAAAGAATAACGAGTCCTTGGTTTGATTGGTAGTAACGATGTACGCAGCACTAACAAAATTGTTTTCGCCCGGCAATTCAGGCTTATTAACATCCGTGTTACGTACTTGTGTTATTCAGGGAGTACAATTCAGTACATTGAAAGACTACTTAGTCTTAGTCATTTGTCTATTTCTATTTAATACAGAGTATCCCATAAAAATGCATCATAAGTTAAAATCGACTGGAACGGACCCATATAAATGTTACTCGTAGTACGAAAATTAGAAACGTGTGAAGGTATACATTCTTTGAATATTCATTACCATTCGAACGTTCATACCCAAAATTTAAATTATGGGTATTATGGATATGATCGTTCGGATGGGAAGGAGAAAAAGGAAAAGGAAGAAAATAAAAGACCTGACAACATTTAGTGGTAACGATAAGATGGCCGGAAACAATGGAAGGCGATAAGTCGTGGATTTCGAAACCGATGGCGTGGAGAAGGGGATCTAATTCGGCTGTCTTAGAGTTAAGGGCTGCGGAATCGGAAGTTGCCATGAATAATGGTGCCTTGGTGGTTCCTCACCTGTCGTTGTTTGATGAGTTACTCACACTCTTTAACTGCGCATAAAAGTATGGAGACGTATAAGTGTACAAGTCGAGTCGGATTGGTTTTAAGTACGAGACAACTGTGTGGTTTTCATTGTTGCATTTATGAGAGTATGATATGGGTACCACTTGGTGGGCCTATTATTATTAAAAGGAAAATGGGTTTACCGGGTTTTGTGTGAGTTTTATCTACCGAAAATACACAAATTCTTATTTGCAACGGCACTATCCGTCGCAAGCTTGTGACGGATACCGTTTCCTCTCACAAAATATCCACTTATTCTCTTTCTCCAACACTATTCATGTGGTCCCCTTTCTCCACCAACTCATTTTCTATCCATTTTATCTCACAAAATATCCGTCGCAAATGATAACCCGTCGCAAGCAAGACTTACTACCGAAAATATAAGCGGTGTCTTTAACACCATGCTTATCGGTTGTTTCTACAGCCCTACTTAGACCGACTTCCTGCATTAAAATACTAATATATATTTCTTAACCTCTTAACTAGACCTAATTTCTGATTTTGTTATTTTATCAAGCCCTTGTTAGACCTAGGAATTCCGACATTATTTTTGGTTAAATTGGAATCAGATATGGGGACCACATGCAAATACCAAGTTCCTAAACATGTTCCAACAGGTCCATTTTAGACCATTTGGAACGGAACTAGTTCCTAAAATTTATTTTACTTTACTTTTTTATTTAAATTATTTTTTGTCCTTATTCAAGAACTAGCCCTTGTTAGACCTACCTATAAAAATAGTCTAAGATTTGACATTTTTTCTTAAATATCTCATTTTTTAATCTGAAATTTATTTAAAGACCATAAATCCTGTTTACATGCTTAGAAAAAACACAAATTCTTATTTGCAACGGCATTATCCGTCGCAAGCTTGTGACGGATACCGTTTTCTCTCACAAAATACCCACTTTTTCTCTCTATCCAACACTATTCATGTGATCTCCTTTCTCCACTAACTCATTTTGTATTCATTTTATCTCACAAAATATCCGTCACAAATGATGACCCGTCGCAAGCAAGACTTACTATAGAAAGAAAGTGATATTTTTTTTCAAATTGAAAAACTTCGTGATCCTAGCCAATTTAGAATTGCCGGGTTTAGAATTCTTGATCAAGAGATATGGTCATTCAATTTTTTTCTTTCTGATAACTACGATTTGAAATTTTTTTTGCTGAGTTTAGAATTCGTGACCAAAAGATATGGTCACTCAAAGTTTGTTTGGTCAAAAAAAACTTTGACATCCTACGGGATCCAAACACGACAATTTTTTTTCCAAATCGTAGTTCCCGGAAAGATAATCAATTTGAGAAAAAAAATAATTACATTCTGAACTCGTAAACACGAGTTATGACCTCATAAAGTTTTTCGGATTAAAAAATTAAGTATTTTATGCAAAATGTCAAACCTCATGGACACCGTGCATTTTCCTTATTATCTTTGCACAAATTTATTGTTTCAAGGGGTCCTTTTTCATCTTTTTTAAAAAACGAGATTTTCTGGCTATTTTATATCAAATGTAATTACAGTTATTGAGCTAGTTTTACGACTTATGATAGTTTGTTTCCAAAAGTTATTTACATTTGGTATTTTGATTGTAAAATGGTGTCAAAATCCCAAATTTTAAAAAAAGATAAACGGTCTCAAAATCAAATCGTTTTAGAAAAGATCAAAATAGCATGGGTTAAGGGAGACCAATTGTCATCCTTGATTGTGTGTAGTCCAATTAGAGCCGAAACAAATATTGACTGACAAATATGTATGGGCTCGGAATTTAAGCTCATCGGGGCCCTAGCAAGTCCAAAATATAAGCAAAAATGTCTGACTGTTATCGGTGTGGACTTCGGATACTAATTGTCATATAAAACCATTATAAATATCTATACTAGATTTAATGTCCGTGCCATGCACGGACCACTAAGTAATTTTCGATGTGGAAATGGGACAATTTTACTATTTATGTCATTTTTTATGGCATTAGTAAACAGAATTAATAACTTATAGTACTAAACTAAATTATTAAATGTCGATGAACTAAACAAACTTGAATTTGATTGAATTAAACTGAATAAACAGAGTATGTCATATATTTTCTCGGGATGATTTATTTAATGTACGTAGTGCTTTCTTTACGTAGTCTCTTGGACATAAACGTCAGTGTAATAATGTTTGAAATTACTATAAAATCAAGTTATTCAAACAACACCGATAGCATTACTCCTACATTATATATTTGTTGTATTTGTAATTTTTTTTAACAATATGTGATGGCTGACTTGGAAATCAATAGCATACTAACCTGTAACCAACATGGATATTCATATAACAAAAAATAGCATTACCATTAAAATTAAGGTGACCGTCGGTCATCCATTGATGGTTGAAGTTTCTCGAAACAACAAAACAACGATAAACATATGTACTATGTATACACGGGGTCACTGGGATATGTAAACATGTGAGTATGTCCGAGCTATATTTAGAAGGCTATGTATGATAGTTATAGCTCACACATTCAACTATATCACCTATTATTTTGTTATGAGACATCGATCGTTAAACATGATCACAACAACATAAATTCATTTGATTTTTCATTTAGTTCAATCACACGTAATAATATGGAACAATATAATATATCCGTCAAACCATTTTTTTTTATTGTAGTTCTTATAATTTCCTAAATATTTTATTAACTTACCCATATGTAGTTACTCATTCTTATACGGAGTAATAAAAATCATTCCTAATATAGAATTTTACAAAATTAGTGTCTTATCTTACCCATTCTTCTCAGGTATGCATATTTATTTATATGATCTTTAATATGTTTTATCTAACACTATTTATTATTGATATGTATCACAAATTAAAATAACGGATGTTAGAAATTATGTTTGTGTATGCTATAAAAAACAACGAATGTAAAAATAATAATAATAATTATTATTATAAAGCATATAATGACAATATATACATTTGGAAGGGAAGACAATATAAGAAAGGTTGGAAAAAAAAAGTAAATCTTAAATTTTGTGTGTGTAAATTATTTAATTGTATTTGGGTACAATAAAAAGTAAAGATTGTGTAAACACCCAATTACTCCCATGCTAGATCAATGTAATTGTGCTGTAAAAGAAAAAAAATAAAGAGATCACTATTAATTCTATGATCAATAATAATTGAAATAAACGGTTCAATGTCAATATGAAAAATACTAAACTACAAAAATTTAAATTAAAATTAAAACGGCAAACAATAATAAGAAATATAAAATGCCTAAAAAATTGCAATTTAGCAATACAAAAAAACGTGTAATTGCTAAGCTATGATTGCGTGAGGATGACCAAAATCATCATTGAGTATTTATATCCATTATTATCAAAGAGTTTAATATACAATAGGAGTTGTCTTAGTTAACCGTTAAAATATTATCTCGTATGCTGTGATAAATTTGTTCTTCTCAATTATTAATTATTAATTTACATTTTGATCATTATCTCTAAATTAAGAATTAGTTTAGTAAATTATGAAAAGTTGGACTCTATATGTAAGTTATGAAACACTTATTACTAATCTTTATCTTATTTACCCTTCTTAGGTCTTCTTTCAAACTTTATCATTTTAATTTCTTAATACAATTGCAAATTTTATCTTTTCCTATCCTTATTTTAAAAACTCTTATTATATTCTTCAGCCAATCACATCGCTCGAAAAAAGCTTCCTTTAATAATAGTTTTTGTCAGAAATTACCAAAAACTAGGTTTTGGCCCGTGCAAAATTGCTCGGGTTGTTTTCAAATTGTTCTAAATATGTATCATCGGAACTAAATTATAAATGCTCATAAATTTTGTTTTATATCTAACGCCTATACACTTTTTTTATCAAAATTCGATTTTGCTTTATATCTAACGTCTATACACTTTTGTTTATGACTTGATTTTCCCAAAATATTTCAATTGATGATATTAATTTGTACACTATTCATGGTTGTTATATTAATATTAAGCTATTTTTATTGTTTTTTTAATTTAGTATTGTCGCCACATTTTTTTTCCCGATTGTTGTAAATTGTTAATTATTATTGTTTATTGTAATTATGTATTGGGTATAAATTGTTATGTAATAGTTCTAGACAGACGACGCTCGAAATTATTATATTTTCTTATATAATATTTAAGTTCATGTTATACATATTGACAGTTTTTGTAGATATTCAAGTTAACGAATTTATATAAAAAATGCTACGTAATAATTGTAAAATTATTATTTCATACAATTATTTCGAATTAAAATTATTATACAATTTTGCGGGTCCCACCATGATGAATTTTAAAAAAAATTGGGTTGATGACGTGACTCAACCAGAGCCTTCTAAATGATCTTGCAATTATATAGATAAGATGTTACATAATATTGTAAAATTATTATTTCATACAATTATTTCGAATTAAAATTATTATACAACTTTGTGGGTCCCACCATGATGAATTTAAAAAAAAATTGGGTTGATGACGTGGCTCAACCAGAGCTTTCTAAATGATCTTGCAATTATATAGATAAGATTACCTTATTTTATTTTTTTTTGGTTTCAACTAACTTACGTTTTATTTTTTTGTTAACACCTACCAAAAATAAGAGTAAAACCACTTTAGTTAAATTTCCGGTGTTGACCTAACTTTCTCACGTACTCCAAAATTTCTCTGTGAATAGAAAATACTCAGTCAATTTTCCCTCTCATTTTATTTCACAATTCATCCATTAATTCTTCAAACTTCTTCTTATCAGATTCTTGCACCTTTCAAAATCTTGGAAGAAAGTATACTACTTGCAAATTCTACAAGCCTGATTCCAATATGCGTTGTTGCGGATTTTTTTATGTGGGTTGATAGAGAGACGATTGATTGACAAAGGAATATAATCAATAATGTGTTGAATGAAAATAGAAGCTTGAAAAATGAACTCCGACAAACCGTCGAAGAGCATGAAGAGATTCCAATAGAGCATGATGGGAAGAAGCTGTTAGTTATTTAGGTATAGTTTATACTCATCTTATGATATATGTAATTAAAATTTAATTATTTTATACCTAAATCTACATGCATGGGAAAAAAAATATGTAAAACTTTGTCTAAATAAAGTTAAAGATAAGAAAATCATACTTAGCTAATGGTTATTTTTTTTTTCTTTTTGGGCACCACAACAAGGACTCCTTCCTTATTGTAGTTCTTGTGCTTGTATTATAAGGATGATCCTCCACAAAGTTGTTATACTAAACAACCTCCAAAGGTAGCACCCAAGACTAGCCAAAAAACAACACTAGTATAATTAACTAGATAATACTAGTATTAATAATATATATTTGATATAATAACTAATATTATTACAATAATATTTCTAGTTTAAATATGTGTTTTATGTAACAAGGATGAAGAGAAGATAAAATTGGTCTTTTGTTGTTGATGAAACCATCCAACATGGACTTAAAAAACCAACAATTTCTTCTAATTTTTCAACCTAATAATGTTATGGAATTTAGGGGTATTTATAGGCAAAATTGGAGGACAAATATTAGGCACAATTGACCCTTAGGTGGACACTTGTTGTGTCTACAAAAATTGGTCCAACATGGCCTAATTTTGATTAGTTCCGATTTTCGACATTTGCCCCCACAAATGCTTATAAGTCTTATATTTAATTATCTTACATAATTAAATATTAATTTAATTGATTTAACTTTTAATAATTCAATTAACAACTCATAATTACTCAACTATTAAGTGATTATAAAACTATTTTATTTACATACATTGTGCAAATATTAAGTCCACTAGCTAATTTTACAACTCATTGTAAAACTAAATAGCTAATTGATTCCCCTTTATATTTAATACACATATCAAATAGATTGTTAACTAATTAACAATTTATAAAAAATTTTATTATTTAATATCATATATTTAAATAATTAAAACTTATTTTATTCCGAGTTCGTAACCCGTCATCAAATAATATACTATCTTGACTAATAAAGTCAATATTAGTAGAATAATTATTTCGTATAAATAATTAATCCTAATACAATTTTGGGCCTCGTCCTATAGGTGTGACCTAAAGGGATCAGCTGATCACCGCCGTTTACACGACAGTAATGTCAAACTCTAGTCAGCCAATCATTACTGATATACGATGACCAGCTGATAAATAAATAAATAAATTCCCAAACATTTCCTACAAGATTTATAAAGTAAATGCACATATTGTGGAAGACATTACTCCAACAATCTCCCACTTGTCTGACACAAGTGTGCATTACCAATTCTCTTGTCCAATAATATCTCCCACTCAATGCAAGATGTCTTTCAGGTCGTACTTGCACGTAATCACATTAAAAGTGGTTTTTCTCGATCAGGAGAATCACTGTCTGACCGGATAATCTTATCCGAGCGTGGCCACGCATTTACAATGATCTCTCCTCGAGTGGCCTTGAGATAAAAAAAGACAAAGGACAATTCTGTTGACCTATCATCTTTATCTAATATAGATCACAATAACCCAGTAGATGCTCATCGGCCTCCTTTTACGGTGCGACCTAGAACAAGAACTAAAGTCACCGGAAAACCATATTAACTCAGAAAGATAGTCATCAGTCTAAAGAATTGACTTGAAGGAATGATAAGAAATCCTTGCTACGACCTAGCAACACGAAGGATTTCAAAAACGGTCACTGTCCGACAAATCATAATCTGCCTATGTAATCGATCAATCATCTTTATGACCAAATGACAATCGAACTTGTCATCTATCGCCTTACAATCTAGTCACTCCGAGATGTCACCTCATTAAGTAACTAGGGACCAAAATACAATGTTAATCCAATTCACTTTAATAAAGTTCGAAATTGTCGCTACAACCTATTTGGATGGAACAAAGTATTACGATAAATTTCAAATATATTTAATACAATATTTAATTTACAATAGTTCTGGCATTCGTTTTAATCCCATCGAAACTACATGACTTTCATGTTTCGCCTGAGACAATGCCTTGGTTAAAGGATCAGCTATGTTCTCAGCTGTCCCAACCTTACAAAATGTAATTTCTTTCCTTTCTATTAAATCTCTAATTACATGAAATTTCCTAAGTACATGTCTAGATTTATTACTAGATTTTGGCTCTTTTGCTTGAAAAATTGCCCCGCTGTTATCACAATATAAGGTGATAGGATCCTCTGCAGTCGATACTACTTTCAGTC
The DNA here is from genome assembly GCA_029255685.2 of Silene conica. NCBI lineage: Eukaryota > Viridiplantae > Streptophyta > Magnoliopsida > Caryophyllales > Caryophyllaceae > Silene > Silene conica. The sequence goes on from CM055319.2 coordinate 9,399,403, forward strand.
CTTCCAAAAATTGTCTAATCCAAACAGCTTCTTTTGCAGCTTCAGATGCTGCAATGTACTCAGCTTCCGTTGTAGAATCAGCAGTCACAGACTCCTTAAAACTCCTCCAACAAACCGCTCCTCCATTTAACACAAAGACATATCCAGCTTGAGATTTCAGATCATCCCTGTCGGTTTGGAAACTAGCATCTGTATAACCTTTTATACGTAGCTCAGATTCTCCTCCAAACACTAAGAATGAATCCTTAGTCCTTCTTAAGTACTTTAGGATATTCTTGACAGCTATCCAGTGACTTTCACCTGGATTTTTCTGATAGCGACTGGTCATACTCAAAACATATGCAACGTCAGGACGAGAACACATCATAGCGTACATGATCGATCCAACAGCGGAAGCAAAAGGGATCATTTTCATGCGTTCAATATCCTCTGATTTAGTAGGACACTGTGACTTACTCAAAGTGATCCCACAACCCATAGGTAAAAACCCTCTCTTGGAGTTCTTCATATTGAATAGGACAAGAATTTTATCAATATAAGTCTCTTGAGTCAATGCTAGTATCCTTTTAGATCTATCCCTATAAATTCGGATACCCAAGATGCGTTGAGCTTCTCCCAAATCTTTCATTTGAAAATGATTTCCTAACCATTTCTTAACAGAAGTAAGCATATTTAAATCATTCCCAATGAGTAATATGTCATCCACATAAAGAAGTAAGAAAACAACTTTACTCCCACTGAATTTCATGTATAAACATGGCTCTTCAACACTTCGAGAAAAACCATTCTGTTTTATAACATGATCAAAACGATGATTCCAACTCCTTGATGCTTGCTTAAGACCATAAATTGACCTCTTAAGCTTGCATACTTTGTTAGGATTTTTAAGATCCTCAAAACCTTCAGGTTGTGTCATGAACACTTCCTCTTCCATAAATCCATTCAGGAACGCGGTTTTGACATCCATTTGCCATATTTCATAATCATGAAATGCAGCAATCGCTAACATTATCCGAACAGATCTAAGCATAGCAACTGGTGCAAAAGTTTCATCATAGTGTAAACCATGAATTTGGGTGAAACCTTTTGCAACCAATCTAGCTTTGTAGACATCTGGATGTCCATCTATACCTATTTTGATCTTGAATATCCATTTACACTGAAGAGGTCTAACATCTTGAGGTAAATCAACCAGGTCCCATACCTGATTATCATACATGGAATCCATCTCGGATTGCATGGCCTCAAGCCATAGCTTTGAATCAGAACTCGTAATAGCTGCTTTGTAGGTTTTGGGTTCATTACTTTCTAAAAGTAAAACCTCATATTCACCATCTCCTTCTATAATACCAAGGTATCGATTAGGTTGGCGACTAACCCTCTCTGACCTCCTAGGTCCAGATGGAATAATAACTGATTGAGACGTATGAGGAACATCTTCCTGTGATGTCATGTCAGTTTGTGGCTCTTGAACTTCTTCAAGTTCAAATTTTCTCCCACTCTGTCTTCTAGAAATAAATTCCTTTTCTAGAAAGACAGCTTCACGAGCCACGAACACTTTGTTCTCGTTATTGTTGTAGAAATAATAGCCACATGTTTCCTTTGGGTATCCTACAAATATACATTTTTCAGAACGTGGTTCAAGCTTATCGTCAGACTTGTTCTTGACATATGCTTCACAACCCCATATTTTCATGTATCGCAAATTCGGAATTTTTCCTTTCCATATTTCATAAGGAGTTTTATCAGTTGCTTTAGTGGGACTTACATTTAACGATCTTATAGCAGACAAAATTGCAAAACCCCAAAACGATTTAGGTAATTCTGTTTGACTCATCATTGATCGAACCATATCTAATAAAGTTCGATTTCTCCTTTCTGCCACACCATTTAATTGTGGTGTACCTGGAGGAGTTAACTGAGATACAATACCACAGTCTTTTAGGTGATCTTTGAATTCATTACTTAAATATTCACCACCACGATCTGATCATAATGCTTTAATTTTCTTATTTAATTGATTTTCTACTTCATTCTGAAACTCTTTAAACTTATCAAAAGCTTCACTTTTATACCTCATTAAGTAGATAAATCCAAATCTACTCATGTCATCGGTAAAAGTAATAAAGTAGTCAAAATTTCCTCTAGCTGTGATGGACATTGGACCACAAACATCTGTATGTATTAATCCTAATAACTCACTAGCTCGAGTTCCTTTGCCTAAGAATGGAGAACGAGTCATCTTGCCAAGAAGACAAGATTCACATATACCAAAAGATTCAAAATCAAACGGTTTTATAATACCAGTCGATACTAGTCTTTTAATGCGCTTCTCGTTTATATGTCCTAATCGACAATGCCATAAATAAGATTGATCGGAATCACCTGTTTTGAGTCTTTTATTGTCTATATGATAAACATCATTGCAAATATCTAGAATATAAATACCGTTGATTGAAATAGCTTTACTATATACAATCCCTTCTAGGGAAAAAGTACAACATTTGTCTTTAATTACAAAATTAAACCCTTCTGTGTCTAGCACAGATACCGATATTATATTTTTAGATAACGTAGGTACAAAATAACAGTTATTTAAATACAATATTAAACCCGACGCTAGATTAAGTACATAAGTTCCTACTGATACGGCGGCTACTTTAGATCCGTTTCCCATACGAAGATCCACATCTCCTTTATTCAGCTTTCTTATGTTGCTTAGTCCCTGCAAATGATTACATAAATGAGATCCACAACCAGTATCCAATACCCAAGTTGTATTTGAAGCATAATTTATGTCTATCATAAAAGATTCAGATGAGAATTTACTTGTTGGCTTCACAATGCCAGCTTTGAGATCCTCCAAGTATTTGGAACAGTTACGTTTCCAATGACCCTTGTTATTACAATAATTACAAGTGTCTTTAAGAGGGTTTCCTTTGACAGGTTTAGATTTGGATGAACAATTCGCAATTGCTTTACCTTTACCTTCAACCTTGCCAAGTTTCTTACCACCACCACTCTTAAACTTCCTCTTCTTCCCTTTCAAGTTTATTGCTAGCACATCCTTACGAGAACTCCCACTCATTCCCATGTCTTTCTCCGCTTGCACAAGTAGAGAATGTAACTCATGAAGACTTTTCTTCATGTTAGTCATATTATAATTTACCCGAAACTGGGTAAATCCTTTGACTTGGGAAAGAGAGTGGAGTACTCGGTCTACCACAAGTTCATCTGGATGTTACATCCCAAACCACTTAGAGTTTCCACGTGTTCAATTAATTTAAGCACGTGAGAACTCACAGATTGACCTTCTTTGAGATTGGCTTCAAAAAACCGAACTGCGGTATCATATTGAATTATTCTCGGTGCTTGAGAAAACATGGTGGAAAGCCTCGAGAATACTTCATGTGCATCACGGAATTTGATACACTGCCGTTGTAAAGCGGGTTCCATTGAAAAATTTAAAACATTTTTAAGTGCTAAAGATTCCTTTTGGTAACTTGAAAAACTATCCCTTACATCGGCAGTGGCTCTTGAACTAGGAGTAGGGGGAGAAGGATCAACTAGGTAACGTAACTTCCCATCACCCGCTGCTGCTAATCGTAATTGTTCCTCCCAATCTTTAAAGTTACTACCATCCGACTTTAAAACATACTTATCCATGAACGACCTTAGCCATGAGTCTCTTGGTATGGACACGGTTTGACTAGACGAAGCCATTTGTGCTTACTACAAGGAAATAAAAGGAACATTTAACATTTATCATTTAAAACAATTTTAAATATGAAAACATTTTTCCTATTTATATAATGACCTCCCACTGAATTATATAAATAATTCCAAGATCCAATTTTATATAAGTATAAGCACGGTGGACCGATTCAACCTATATTTATATAATCTTGGTGAGTTACTATTTTAACTGATTCTACAATTAGAACTCTTGGTTGACAAATTTTCTCAAAATCTATCTATTAGCCCCAAAATAAATACAAGCACGGTGGACCGATACAACCCATATTTATTTCGTTGAGTCCAACCAAAATTCACACATAATAACATTTATTACCCTACTTACCCAACGTTAATAAAGAGTACCTCGGTGATCCGAACCTACCTCTAATGACGAAGGGATTCATAGGTGTTATTATTTGGTAAGGCTATATCTCAATTTTAGATTTAGGTGAGAGATCTTATCAATTTAATTGTCTATCACTTTTAAGTGAACTAAATTGGTGAATGCTAGACAATTAAGTTGACAACAACAACAACAACATGTAAATACGATTTGGCATGAATGCAACACATAAATATGCAAGCAAATAAGTCCTAATATGGCCACCTAGTTAATCTAATTAACTAAACTATTACAAATTGGAAACCAACTCCTTTGGCTCCTGGCATCTTCATAAAGGTCTCCGTCTTCATGGTTTCGGAACGCCTTTCCGAAGTGACCACCAAATGGAAACTCCGTCTTCAAAACTAACTAATATAATTACAAATTACATAGCTTTTCTTATTTATACAATTTTGTAAAGAAATAAAAAAAACTATAAAATTAATTACAATACGGCGATACGAAATCGCAATAATATACAAACCAAATTGATATTCCCTTACATTACGGGAAATAACAACTTCTACCTATGGCCATATTAGGTAAATTACATATTCAATAAATATAAAATTATATTAAAAGAATAAACCGTGCATTATGAATATGACATGCCAAATCGTCTTACTAGCTAACTATGGTCCTTTTGAGCTAGTATTGCCAAAATTTTTTACTAATAAAAATTCACAATCAAATCTTAAACTTATTTTAAGATATTCTCAACATTATATTCTGGTCTAACTAGAAAAAATTAATTACACTAATTATTTTTTGAATTAATATGGGATTTATACTTAAAAAATTGACAAAAACACCATCATAATTCATAATCATAATGTATAAATTTTATTTAATCAAAATATCCAAGTTTATAATATTTTAAAAGGCATTTACATTCTGGTCTTACAACCAAGAATGTCATGTATGCAATTTTAACAAAGTTTAAAACTCATTTAAACAATTTTAACAATTTTATCGATAAGCCGTACATTTTACGATTTAATTCAAAACTAAACCATAAAATGTGGAACAAATTAAAATAAAATTATGATCATTATAAAATCATTATCATTAGCTAAAATTCATTAATTTCGTGCTCACTAATTAAAATAATATTTATTTACAAAATAACCATTATTTATCAATTTTTATCGTATATAAAAACCAATAAATCATATAAATTAATCATATTAACTTAACATTCTGATTTTTCTCATAAAAATGACATGTATGTGGTTATCTCAAAATAAATATGCATAAAATAAACATGCAACTAATTAAATTAACTCATAGTTAATTTTTAATGCATTTTACGTCAATTTTATGCCTATTTAAGTCATAAAAAATAAAATATCTAAAATATTATTTTTATGTCCCATATATAACTCTTAGACCAGATTATTAACATGCATAAATATATTATGTGATAAAAATTACATAATATCAATTTTAACAATTTATCGTATAAACTAGTAAAATCGTCTAAAAACAACATGCATGTATTAAACAAGCTCTGATACCAATTGTTAGTTATTTAGGTATAGTTTATACTCATCTTATGATATATGTAATTAAAATTTAATTATTTTATACCTAAATCTACATGCATGGGAAAAAAAATATGTAAAACTTTGTCTAAATAAAGTTAAAGATAAGAAAATCATACTTAGCTAATGGTTATTTTTTTTTCTTTTTGGGCACCACAACAAGGACTCCTTCCTTATTGTAGTTCTTGTGCTTGTATTATAAGGATGATCCTCCACAAAGTTGTTATACTAAACAACCTCCAAAGGTAGCACCCAAGACTAGCCAAAAAACAACACTAGTATAATTAACTAGATAATACTAGTATTAATAATATATATTTGATATAATAACTAATATTATTACAATAATATTTCTAGTTTAAATATGTGTTTTATGTAACAAGGATGAAGAGAAGATAAAATTGGTCTTTTGTTGTTGATGAAACCATCCAACATGGACTTAAAAAACCAACAATTTCTTCTAATTTTTCAACCTAATAATGTTATGGAATTTAGGGGTATTTATAGGCAAAATTGGAGGACAAATATTAGGCACAATTGACCCTTAGGTGGACACTTGTTGTGTCTACAAAAATTGGTCCAACATGGCCTAATTTTGATTAGTTCCGATTTTCGACATTTGCCCCCACAAATGCTTATAAGTCTTATATTTAATTATCTTACATAATTAAATATTAATTTAATTGATTTAACTTTTAATAATTCAATTAACAACTCATAATTACTCAACTATTAAGTGATTATAAAACTATTTTATTTACATACATTGTGCAAATATTAAGTCCACTAGCTAATTTTACAACTCATTGTAAAACTAAATAGCTAATTGATTCCCCTTTATATTTAATACACATATCAAATAGATTGTTAACTAATTAACAATTTATAAAAAATTTTATTATTTAATATCATATATTTAAATAATTAAAACTTATTTTATTCCGAGTTCGTAACCCGTCATCAAATAATATACTATCTTGACTAATAAAGTCAATATTAGTAGAATAATTATTTCGTATAAATAATTAATCCTAATACAATTTTGGGCCTCGTCCTATAGGTGTGACCTAAAGGGATCAGCTGATCACCGCCGTTTACACGACAGTAATGTCAAACTCTAGTCAGCCAATCATTACTGATATACGATGACCAGCTGATAAATAAATAAATAAATTCCCAAACATTTCCTACAAGATTTATAAAGTAAATGCACATATTGTGGAAGACATTACTCCAACAGAAGCTTGAAGAATTGTGGGATAAAATGGGAGGAAAAAATTGACTGAAAGAGTATTTTCATTTGGGAGGGAAATTTGAAGCCTCAAAAACCTAGTCATCATCGGAAATTCGACTGATTTATATTTTTGGTAGGGGTAGAATGTAATGGGGTGAAAACCCAAAAAAATAAAGTAAGGTGGTTATTAACAAATGATAAGGTAATTTTTGACAAAAAAAACTCATAAAAATCAACGCAATTGTTAAAGAAGCCTTAGTTATATGACTTAATTAAAATAAATAATATTTTATACCGATAATGTATATATTTAAATCGAGTTATTTAATGTTTTGTAAATCTTTGGTCTATTTTTTTATATGACACGCTGGACAATGTGGACACTATAAAACGATCTATAGGATATTTTGGTGATTGTAGCAAAAGTGACACGGCTGTCGTAACCCTATCAAAAATAAACAAACTGGTCCCAAACTAATGTAGTAGAGGCAGTCGGGTATCGAATCCACAGGGAGAAGAGAATTCTAAAAGTCCTAACAAGTTTGCTAGAATAATAAAAGTGGGGGTTTTGTGATTGTTTATAGTCTAAATTCTAAGAGAAATAACAAGTAAAGAAACATAAACGATCAATCAAAGTAGAGAAATACTAGGATATTCGGTTCACCATGGCTTAAGGTGGAAGGAAGGAATTAAGAATGTATTAAACTCGGGAAAGGGGTAGTGAAAAGGTTCTTTCGGTCCGCTATTCGCCCTAGGATTAAAACTAACAAACTTTCGCTCTAGCTAATTCATCCCAAAGTTCATCGCAGGTCTACCTATTCCAATATTTCGATCTAGGTCAAGGGAATCCATACAATTGATTGACTGCGTCGACTCAAACAATCAAAAGTTATTATATGCGACGATTAAATGCAATCCCTAATCTAATACATTCACTACAACGACTATATCCTAAGCCATGGTTCCCCTAAATCCTAGTATAAGATCTAGCTAACCATGTTCATGAAATTAACAACAAGAATAACGAAAATGGGATTCAACATATTAAAAGAACAATAAATGTATAAATTAACTAATAAATTAAAGAAGAGAATACCGTGATTACTTTCAAGATTAAACAATAATCTAACTAATTAGGTTTCTAGAGAAGGAAAAATGATAAAAAGTGAGATCTAGGTTACAAACTACTGTTTTTTTATATGTCGAGTGATCCTTCTTTCTTTCTTTGCTTTTCTTTTTATGCTAATTTGGAAAACCTTCGATTCCTGAAATCCCGCAACCTAGCTCAATCGAGTAAGTGAGTTACTCGATCGAGTGGGTCTTTGTTCTTCCTTACTCGATCGAGTAAATGCCACTCGATCGAGTACTCTACATGCAATCCTCGATGGTTTCGCATATGGTCTTCGATCGAGGGACTTCTCTCAAACAACCACTCGATCTACTGAATATCAGAGCTCGATCGAGTGATTGACATTGTTTTGGCGAGGATTGCTCTTTTATGGAGTTTCTGCACTTCTAGCGTGACACAGTTCTTTCCCGGCGTCTTTGAAAGTACTTGTTTATCGAGAATCGAGCGTGTTTCCTTTCCTATCTTGACATTTATCTACAATGAGCATAAAGCAAAACTAAGTAGACAATTCGGGGAATAAAGTTTGCTAAAAGCCAAGAAATAAAGGACAAATACGTGCAAAATGGGCTCAAAAGGTCCATATAAAATGCGCGTATCAAATATCCCCAAACCAAACCTTTACTTGTCCTCAAGCAAATAAGGTGCATCTAGCTTTGCAAAAGGAACCAAGTACGGAACAATCACCGAAATGTCTACTCAAACCAAAATTAAGACATAAGTCAAAGATTTTGCACAGACGATGTATGCAGACGAGTTGTAATTATCAAACACCCACTGAACTGTCAACCTTGCAAGACCCTTGACAATGGACTCTCGCGGGTCACTCTTCTCTCATGAAGCAAAGGGTGAAAAAGTGAATGTAAGAGAGATAGAGAGATAGTCACTCACCTAAACTCCGACCCACATAAACATGCATGCACAAAAATGATAGACAATTCGAAATACCGTACACACATTCCAACCAATCAAAGTCCAGCCACATCCGAGGGCTTACATAAATATGGCGAAGTGAGGTGATGGGTAAGAAAGGGTAATTAGTTATGGGAATGTCGAGGTATAGATTGCCAAGCTAGCACCTAAACATAACCATACTTCAAAGTCCATTATGACTTATCTTAGAAATTCTTCTTGTGCGCCCTTTTTGTTGGCACAAAAGTTCACTTGAACCAAAATGATAGTACCCCTCAATTGTTGTGAATTGATACATAGGGGTGAAACCATTTTATGGAACAATATTTTTTTTTTAGAAAGCATAAATGCAACATAGGTTTCATTTTCTTTTTCCTTTCTTTCTCTTCCAGCTCCTGCGAGTACAGAGCGAAACACATTCTTGCCAAAAGAAACAGATACTAAACTAGCTTGAACAAGGTAGGCTAAATTTTTGGTGTAGCTGAAGGTCAACTGACAGATTTGGTTATATGTAGTGTTAAATGGGTAAGAGGGAAGAAAAGATAATATAAGTGCCTCCCTATATGTGACACCGACCACTAACCCGAATGTGTATAGGCATAAAGCAATTGAATCTCATATGCAATTGATGATACATGTTATGCAAGGAGTAACTACTCACAATTCCTACATGAAACCGGTCATGGATGACACCAGTTTATAAGGCTTTAATTCCTCAGAATTTATAAGTAGGTTGCCAAAATCTCAGGTCCAGTCTATTTGTTCAGCAGGATTTTCCGATAAGGTGACAACTCATGCAGACTGCTTATGCAAAGGCCAAAGGTTATGTCAGGTTTGAATAAGACAAAACAGGAAGGTTCCGACTCAGCTTCAAATGCAGACAAAATGGATGCATAAACCTCCTCAAACCAACCGATACTGTAATAACCCGATTTTGTAACTTTTAATATATAGGACTTATGGGTAAATTATGGTTGGGACGACGAGTTATTTATTCATTTTGGTCGTTTTACAAGCTCTCGCGCACCCACTCTTTTGAGGAGTGTTTTGGTCGTCGGTGGGATTCGAAATGGGAACCAAGGCATGCTATAATATCGTTGTAGTATGGAGTTAGTGTGGGTCGAACTTGGGACCTATTGTTACCCTAGCAATGGGCTTCGAAAGGCGTGACAATACCAGCCCACACGGAATTCTGAAACAAAGAAGATAGCCTAGTGTCAGCCGCCTTATAAGTACCTCAGTTTTCGTGCCCTAATCATCACATAAACACAAATCAGATCTCACACTCATCTAGCCGTCACTGTAGGGAAGAAGGAGAGCCTGCTCACGGTGGTTATAGTTTGACCTAAGGTACCTCGAATTGGTCAAGAACCGGGTATGCTCACCACTGTTCCATAAATTCGCATTCTGCCTTCCTTGTTGTTCGTATGTTTCGATCATGTTATAATGCGTATTAATTCTGTTTTGTTTTATAATTTTGGCCTCTGATGTTGGTAGTCGCGCTTTGGTTGTTGTAGGGCCACCCTTGACCACCCTAAACCACCAGTCGTGGTGGTTTTGTTGTCTGCGTCAAACCTTTTTTTTCTTAACATTTCAGAATAGAGTCGGGTACATGGTGTTTTGCGTGGGATTTCGAAGTTAATTCACTTAACGTTTACCCTGGGTCTTTGTGTTATTAGATGGTGGGTTGGCTGGTGGTTCGTGTGGTGGTAGTCACGGGGTTGGTAAGGTCTGGGTACGGTGTAAACAGGGAGGTTCGTTGGTGGTTCTGGAAGGGGTGTCGGGGAGTTGTTTGTGACTGGGTGTTAAGGGGTTGTTGGAATGGTGCCACCGCCGACTAGGGGGAGGTCTATGCGGTGGTACCATGGTGGTTGTAGGGGTCAGATGTCTGTAGTGGTGGTTATGGGTCGTGTGGTCGTCGTCAGTCAGGCGCGTGGTGGTTGCAGGGTTTTTCGTTGGGGGCTGTTGAGGGGATAGAGAGCAGAGGGTCGTGAACCAGGCCTGGTAATGGCCCTGGTTCACCTCGCCGTGGGAGGTCGACCTGGTTGGTGGTGGTCAGAGTTGTAGGGGACGGTGTGGGTGACATGGCAGGTGGTTTCCGGCAGGGTCTTGGCTGGTCAGGTGGCGGGAATTGGTGTTGGGAGACCACGGGTAGTGTATGCGAATGGAGGGGGGTGTTTTTGGTTACCTTAGTTACGTTATTCTGTTATTGTTTTTATTATTGTTAATATTATTATAATTAGTATTTAATTATGGTAATATTATGTTTATTTTAAGTAAAGATATTTTGGGTATTTAATGTTTGATATGGTATTTATGCACTTTTAATAATTTGAATTGCAAAACTCAAGTGTTTATTTATGTTTTAGGAGTTGCTATTTTTAGAAGCTACTATATTTAGAAAGTTACTATTTTGGGTAACTCGGTTGTTGGGAAGCTTTCTAAATATAGGAAGTGTCTATAAATAGAGTGTGTACATGTATTACGTGCATTAGGAAAGTATTAATTAAAGTAATACTTATTTAGGTGGAAGTTTCCGTGTGGAGCATTTTTAGAAGCAGTCGCACAGTTATCTTTCTTCTACAGCTTTGAGGTAGGGGAAACTACTAATGTTTGATGATGTGTAAACCGTTCATAATTGATATCAAACATGTTGTTATATATTATCATGTGATCTTTATATTGTGCATTTATATTATACCGTGATAACGATGAGGCGATGAGATGATGGGTCTTGTGATTGGCGCGGAGATAATGGGTCTTGTGATTGGTGCGGAGATAATGGGTCTTGTGATTGGTGTGGAGATAATGGGTCTTGTGATTGGTGCGGAGATATTGGGTCTTGTGATTCGGAGTGGAGATGATCGACTTTCTATTTTTAGTAATATGGTTTGTTTACAGTTTTACTCTACTCAACCTCGTGGTTGACCCTGTGTATTCGTGATCACCTGTGATGAACCAATTATTGGGGAGCAGATTGACAGGTATAAAGACTATGGGAGCATCTGGGAAGGGAGATGCATGGATCAGGACCTGTTTAGAGTCTAGACCACGTGATAGTAGTCTATGAGTTGTACTTTTACTTTTATCAGAACAGTTTTCTATTTGGTTTTGTAAGAACATGTTTTGAGTTTAAATTGAATATAAAGTACTGTTTATCTTCCTTTGTATCTACTGCCTCGGGAAACCGAGATGGTAACACCTTTATTTATCTGAGGAGTCCTAGTTCAGGCCCTTAAATAAATGGGGGTGTTACAAAGTGGTATCAGAGCGAACGATCCTCAGGCCTAACCTAATGAACCCAATGAATGTAGGAGAGTCTAAATAAAATGAACCCCGGGATAGGACTGTTAGGAGCACATTAAAGGCAAAGTATGAGTCTGGGGCCCCCTCACACCGAACCATAGGCCCTATCAGTTTTACCCGGGAACCCAGAGTGCATATATGAGAGAAAAGGGTAGAATAGGAAGTGGTGAAAGTAATAGCATACTGTGGTAAGTATGTTATGAGAATTCTGAGTATAAGTGACTTTTGAAAAAGCCGGAAGGGGCATGAGCAAGAATGAATCTTTAATTGTTGGAAAAAGTGTATATTGATGTGATATTTTAAGTGATTTAAAACCTGTTAAGAATCTTTCTTTCATCATGTCTAAGTGAAATGCGGTTATGTGATCCCTGAGCCATGTTATAAAAGCAAACTACTCTATATGATAAGTGTTATAGATTTTGATGCTTAGGGGACATAGCCCTAAACCAAATGGGTACCCATGTACGTCGGGACTCATTTCTTTTCTTGTTTTATAGTATGCCTCCGCGAAGAGATAATGCCGTTAACATCACCCAAGAGGAGGTGGACCGTTTGATAGCTGAAAATGAGGCCCTAAAGGCCAAACGTATGAACTCCGCGAAAATGAGCACAATCATCGCAAGACATCACCCTACCCAATTCACCGGGGAGGGGGAACCTCATCTGCTGGGAGCCTGGTGCCGGGAATTCGGTAACCTGTTCGAGTTGGTGGATTGCCCTGAAGAATTGAGGGTGGACCAGGCTGCCCACTATCTGAGGGGTATGGCTGGAGACTGGTGGACAGCGAATAAGGGAGAGATCCGGGAAGCAGCTGCAGAGGGTGGATCCGCGTTTGTTCCGTGGGATGCATTCAAGGAGGTCTTGAACGAGGCGTTTCTACCAGAATTCCAAAAGAGCAAGCTGAGGGAGGAGTTCGACTCATTCAAGATGTCGGAGGACATGACTGTAGAGGTTTACTACAGGAAATTCATCCAGCTGGTACACTATGTGGGAGATATGGGATTTGACGATGCTATGCTAGCAATGAAATTTGAGAGAGGGTTATCAATCGCCGTCAAAAAGAGACTGATTGCAGCTCCGCCCACCACAGTCCGTGACATCTATTTAAGGGCTGGGGCGGCGGAGAGGCTATCGGATATGATCAAAGAGGACAAGAAGTCCAAGTCAGAAAAGAGGAAGGCTGAATCAGTAGCTGAGGGTTCAGGATCGAAAAAGCAGAGCTCTAACAAGTTCAGTGGGTACTTCGGGAGTAGTGCCTCTGGTGGTGGGAGGAACCAGAGTGGGGGCAGCTTCAGGAGTGGAGGTTCCGGCAGTGGTTCTGTAGGAATAGTTTGCTTCGGCTGTGGAAAGACGGGACACAAGCAAGCGGTGTGTCGTTCATCTGGGGGAAACCAGTCCGGGGGCTATCGTACACCTACATCCGGATACCAGGGACCTCGCACTCAGTCCTATGGCAGCAGTGGCTATCGCACACCCATGACAAACTATGGTGGGGGTGCGAAGTCTGGAGGCAGCAGCAACTATCAGAGGAACTACAGCAACAACAACAATCAGAACCGTTCATATCAGAATCAGTACAATGGAAGTGGGAACAACAACAAGACGGGGACGGCAGAAAATCAGCAGGCTGGGACATCTTCTGCCAGCTTGAGTGGGGTCAAGTCCAGTGGCAAACTCTTTGCCATGGGAAAGCAGGCCGCTCAGAAGGATGCTCATGTGGTTACCGGTACTTTTCTTGTGAACTCTAAACCTACTTTCGTACTTTTCGATTCCGGTGCCACCCATTCGTTTGTGTCTAGAGATCATGTCAAGACTTTAGGACTTGAGAGATTCGACTGGGTCGCGGACTCAGTGACCATACCCTCGGGAGAGTCAATCACCTGTAGTAGGGTTTATCGAAGTGTACCCATCAAAATCGGGGAAGCAATTTTCTATTGTGACCTCATAGAGTTTCCACTGGGGGGTTTCGAGGTGATCCTAGGGATGGACTGGTTGGGGAAATATAGGGCTTTTATCGACTGTCATCAGAAAAAGATTTCCTTGAGGGGACCCAAGGGAGTGAGGGTGTCCTACAAGGGATACCGAGTTAAACCAAAAATCAAATTCATTTCTGTCAATACCCTTAAGTCTGGCTTGAGGAAAGGAGAGAGCCTAATCCTATGCCAAATGTGGGATTGTGAGGCTGAGACCCCCAAGACTAGTGAGATACCTGTGGTGCGGGAGTTTGAGGGAGTCTTTCGAGACGACGTTCCGGGGTTACCGCCGAGGAGGGAAGTGGAATTTTCCATTGACCTCAAACCAGGAGCGGGACCGATATCTAAATCACCATATCGTATGGGACCTAAAGAGATGGAGGAATTGAAGAAGCAGTTGGATGAACTAGCTGAGAAAGGGTTCATTCGACCCAGTGTGTCGCCCTGGGGTGCACCAGTTCTGTTTGTGAAGAAGAAGGATGGGAGTTTGAGGTTGTGTGTTGACTACCGAGAGCTGAACAATGTGACTATCAAGAACCGTTACCCTTTGCCAAGAATTGACGACTTGTTCGATCAGTTGAGTGGAGCCGGGGTTTTCTCCAAGATTGATTTGAGATCCGGGTATCATCAATTGAGGATAAAGGATGAAGATATTCCGAAGACCGCTTTCCGAACAAGGTATGGCCACTATGAATTTGTGGTTATGCCCTTTGGATTGACTAATGCTCCAGCTGTGTTCATGGACTTGATGAATCGAGTCTTCAGTCCTTATCTGGACAAGTTCGTGGTGGTATTCATAGATGATATCTTGGTATATTCCAAGAATGCAGAAGAGCACGAGGATCATTTGAGGAAGGTACTTCAGACTTTGGAAGAACATAAACTCAATGCTAAGTTGAGTAAGTGTGAGTTCTGGTTGGAGAAAGTAGCGTTTCTGGGGCATGTCATTTCCAAAGAAGGGGTATCTGTCGACCCTAGTAAAATTGAAGCTGTGACTAAATGGCAAAGTCCGAAGAATGTGAGTGAGATTCGAAGTTTCCTGGGGTTGGCAGGTTATTACCGGAGATTCGTCAAAGACTTTTCGAAGATAGCGAAGCCGTTGACTTCGTTAATGAGGAAGGAGAACCGTTATATCTGGGATGAGAGTTGTGAGAAGGCATTCCTAACCCTTAAGGAACGCCTGACAACAGCTCCTATCCTGGCTTTGCCAGTTGGAAGTGATAATTTCGAAGTATACACCGACGCTTCAAAGCATGGGTTGGGTTGTGTGCTAATGCAAAATGGGAGAGTGATCGCGTATGCTTCTCGCCAGTTGAAGACCTACGAAGAGAATTATCCGACTCATGATTTGGAATTGGGCGCTGTGGTCTTTGCACTGAAATTGTGGCGTCATTACCTTTATGGAGCCACTTTTAAGGTGTTTTCTGATCATAAGAGCCTGAAATATATCTACACCCAGAAGGAGTTGAACATGAGGCAGAGGAGGTGGATAGAGTTAATTGGCGACTATGATATGCAGATTGTCTACCACGAGGGCAAGGCGAATGTAGTGGCCGATGCCCTAAGTAGGAAGTCAGTGCATGCTTTGAGTAGTGCCAGATCGAGGGTGAGGTTGCATGGCGAACTAAGAGAGATGGGAATTTTCATGATCCGGAAAGGGGATGCCCTTGGTGACTTGACAGTGGAGCCTGAGTTGTATGGGGAGATTCGGGAGTTACAGCAGAACGATGAGAGGATCCAGAAGTGGCGTTTGTTGGTGGAAAATGGGAATGGTGATGTGGCATCCAAGTTCAGTATTCATACCGACGGTAGTTTGAGGTTCAGTGGGCGATGGTGTGTGCCGAATGTTGAAGAGCTAAAGAAGAAGATCCTGACTGAAGCTCATGCTACTCCATATTCCGTTCACCCAGGGGGTGATAAGTTATATAAAGATCTTAAGAAGACGTTCTGGTGGCCTAATATGAAGAAGGAAGTCGCAGAGTTTGTGTCGAGGTGTTTGACTTGTCAGCGAGTGAAAGGGGAGCATAAGAGACCTCAAGGGAAAGTTCAACCGTTGGATGTGCCAGAGTGGAAGTGGGAGCATTTCGATGGATTTTATCGTGGGGTTGCCTCGGACTCAGAGGGGCAACAACATGATTTGGGTGATTGTGGATCGTTTAACTAAGTCAGCTCACTTCATTCCGATGAAAGATACCTGGATTAAAGCTGAGTTGGCTAAGTCATATGTTCAGAATGTAGTCAAATTGCATGGCGTACCCAAGGACATTGTTTCAGATCGGGACTCGAGGTTTATATCCAGATTTTGGCAGGAGTTGCAGGCTGCTTTGGGCACCCAGTTGAAGATGAGTACAGCTTTTCATCCGGCTACAGATGGTCAGACTGAGAGGACAATTCAGACTCTTGAGGATATGTTGAGGGCTTGTGTACTTGAGTTCGGAGGATCTTGGGAGGATCGACTGGGGTTGATCGAGTTTTCCTATAATAACAGTTATCATGCAAGCATAGGCATGGCCCCTTTCGAGGCTCTATACGGGAGGAAGTGTCGGAGCCCTGTGTGTTGGGATGATCGAGCTGATGTGGTGACTTTGGGGCCAGATATGATCCAGGAGATGGTGGAGCAAGTTCAGATTATTCGACAGAGGATGAGAGCCGCTCAGGATAGACAGAAGAGCTATGCCGGTCTGAAGAGGAGCGATATTGCATTTGAGGCCGGAGAGAAAGTACTACTGAAAGTCTCTCCGATGAGGGGTGTGATGAGATTCGGCAAGTGTGGCAAACTGAGTCAGAAATTTATAGGACCATTTGAGATCTTGGACAGAGTTGGAGAGGTGGCATATCGCTTAGCTTTGCCTCCAACCCTATCCAAGGTCCATAATGTGTTCCATGTGTCCCAGTTGAGGAGATACGTGAGTGATCCATCACATGTGCTCCAGCATGAGGTGATTGAGGTAGATGAGCAGTTGGCATACATTGAGACTCCGAAGGAAATTCTGGACAGGAAGGTACGAAAGACTCGCAATGGGGAGACGTCCTTGGTGAAGGGCTTGTGGACCAATCATAATCAGGAAGAGGCTACGTGGGAGCCTGAGGCATCTATGAGGGAGCGTTACCCACATTTGTTTGGTTGAGGTAAGTTACGAGGACGTAACTCTTTTTTTTTAGTGGGGTAGGATGTAACATTTCGCGTTTTTTTTTTATGTTTTAACATGACTGCGGGTGTTGTGTTTGCTTGTTGGCTTTATGAGTGGGTGAACTTCGGGACGAAGTTCCTTTAAGGGGGGAAGAATGTAATAACCCGATTTTGTAACTTTTAATATATAGGACTTATGGGTAAATTATGGTTGGGACGACGAGTTATTTATTCATTTTGGTCGTTTTACAAGCTCTCGCGCACCCACTCTTTTGAGGAGTGTTTTGGTCGTCGGTGGGACTCGAAATGGGAACCAAGGCATGCTATAATATCGTTGTAGTATGGAGTTAGTGTGGGTCGAACTTGGGACCTATTGTTACCCTAGCAATGGGCTTCGAAAGGCGTGACAATACAAGCCCACACGTAATTCTGAAACAAAGAAGATAGCCTAGTGTCAGCCGCCTTATAAGTACCTCAGTTTTCGTGCCCTAATCATCACATAAACACAAATCAGATCTCACACTCATCTAGCCGTCACTGTAGGGAAGAAGGAGAGCCTGCTCACGGTGGTTATAGTTTGACCTAAGGTACCTCGAATTGGTCAAGAACCGGGTATGCTCACCACTGTTCCATAAATTCGCATTCTGCCTTCCTTGTTGTTCGTATGTTTCGATCATGTTATAATGCGTATTAATTCTGTTTTGTTTTATAATTTTGGCCTCTGATGTTGGTAGTCGCGCTTTGGTTGTTGTAGGGCCACCCTTGACCACCCTAAACCACCAGTCGTGGTGGTTTTGTTGTCTGCGTCAAACCTTTTTTTTCTTAACATTTCAGAATAGAGTCGGGTACATGGTGTTTTGCGTGGGATTTCGAAGTTAATTCACTTAACGTTTACCCTGGGTCTTTGTGTTATTAGATGGTGGGTTGGCTGGTGGTTCGTGTGGTGGTAGTCACGGGGTTGGTAAGGTCTGGGTACGGTGTAAACAGGGAGGTTCGTTGGTGGTTCTGGAAGGGGTGTCGGGGAGTTGTTTGTGACTGGGTGTTAAGGGGTTGTTGGAATGGTGCCACCGCCGACTAGGGGGAGGTCTATGCGGTGGTACCATGGTGGTTGTAGGGGTCAGATGTCTGTAGTGGTGGTTATGGGTCGTGTGGTCGTCGTCAGTCAGGCGCGTGGTGGTTGCAGGGTTTTTCGTTGGGGGCTGTTGAGGGGATAGAGAGCAGAGGGTCGTGAACCAGGCCTGGTAATGGCCCTGGTTCACCTCGCCGTGGGAGGTCGACCTGGTTGGTGGTGGTCAGAGTTGTAGGGGACGGTGTGGGTGACATGGCAGGTGGTTTCCGGCAGGGTCTTGGCTGGTCAGGTGGCGGGAATTGGTGTTGGGAGACCACGGGTAGTGTATGCGAATGGAGGGGGGGTGTTTTTGGTTACCTTAGTTACGTTATTCTGTTATTGTTTTTATTATTGTTAATATTATTATAATTAGTATTTAATTATGGTAATATTATGTTTATTTTAAGTAAAGATATTTTGGGTATTTAATGTTTGATATGGTATTTATGCACTTTTAATAATTTGAATTGCAAAACTCAAGTGTTTATTTATGTTTTAGGAGTTGCTATTTTTAGAAGCTACTATATTTAGAAAGTTACTATTTTGGGTAACTCGGTTGTTGGGAAGCTTTCTAAATATAGGAAGTGTCTATAAATAGAGTGTGTACATGTATTACGTGCATTAGGAAAGTATTAATTAAAGTAATACTTATTTAGGTGGAAGTTTCCGTGTGGAGCATTTTTAGAAGCAGTCGCACAGTTATCTTTCTTCTACAGCTTTGAGGTAGGGGAAACTACTAATGTTTGATGATGTGTAAACCGTTCATAATTGATATCAAACATGTTGTTATATATTATCATGTGATCTTTATATTGTGCATTTATATTATACCGTGATAACGATGAGGCGATGAGATGATGGGTCTTGTGATTGGCGCGGAGATAATGGGTCTTGTGATTGGTGCGGAGATAATGGGTCTTGTGATTGGTGTGGAGATAATGGGTCTTGTGATTGGTGCGGAGATATTGGGTCTTGTGATTCGGAGTGGAGATGATCGACTTTCTATTTTTAGTAATATGGTTTGTTTACAGTTTTACTCTACTCAACCTCGTGGTTGACCCTGTGTATTCGTGATCACCTGTGATGAACCAATTATTGGGGAGCAGATTGACAGGTATAAAGACTATGGGAGCATCTGGGAAGGGAGATGCATGGATCAGGACCTGTTTAGAGTCTAGACCACGTGATAGTAGTCTATGAGTTGTACTTTTACTTTTATCAGAACAGTTTTCTATTTGGTTTTGTAAGAACATGTTTTGAGTTTAAATTGAATATAAAGTACTGTTTATCTTCCTTTGTATCTACTGCCTCGGGAAACCGAGATGGTAACACCTTTATTTATCTGAGGAGTCCTAGTTCAGGCCCTTAAATAAATGGGGGTGTTACAAAGTGGTATCAGAGCGAACGATCCTCAGGCCTAACCTAATGAACCCAATGAATGTAGGAGAGTCTAAATAAAATGAACCCCGGGATAGGACTGTTAGGAGCACATTAAAGGCAAAGTATGAGTCTGGGGCCCCCTCACACCGAACCATAGGCCCTATCAGTTTTACCCGGGAACCCAGAGTGCATATATGAGAGAAAAGGGTAGAATAGGAAGTGGTGAAAGTAATAGCATACTGTGGTAAGTATGTTATGAGAATTCTGAGTATAAGTGACTTTTGAAAAAGCCGGAAGGGGCATGAGCAAGAATGAATCTTTAATTGTTGGAAAAAGTGTATATTGATGTGATATTTTAAGTGATTTAAAACCTGTTAAGAATCTTTCTTTCATCATGTCTAAGTGAAATGCGGTTATGTGATCCCTGAGCCATGTTATAAAAGCAAACTACTCTATATGATAAGTGTTATAGATTTTGATGCTTAGGGGACATAGCCCTAAACCAAATGGGTACCCATGTACGTCGGGACTCATTTCTTTTCTTGTTTTATAGTATGCCTCCGCGAAGAGATAATGCCGTTAACATCACCCAAGAGGAGGTGGACCGTTTGATAGCTGAAAATGAGGCCCTAAAGGCCAAACGTATGAACTCCGCGAAAATGAGCACAATCATCGCAAGACATCACCCTACCCAATTCACCGGGGAGGGGGAACCTCATCTGCTGGGAGCCTGGTGCCGGGAATTCGGTAACCTGTTCGAGTTGGTGGATTGCCCTGAAGAATTGAGGGTGGACCAGGCTGCCCACTATCTGAGGGGTATGGCTGGAGACTGGTGGACAGCGAATAAGGGAGAGATCCGGGAAGCAGCTGCAGAGGGTGGATCCGCGTTTGTTCCGTGGGATGCGTTCAAGGGGGTCTTGAACGAGGCGTTTCTACCAGAATTCCAAAAGAGCAAGCTGAGGGAGGAGTTCGACTCATTCAAGATGTCGGAGGACATGACTGTAGAGGTTTACTACAGGAAATTCATCCAGCTGGTACACTATGTGGGAGATATGGGATTTGACGATGCTATGCTAGCAATGAAATTTGAGAGAGGGTTATCAATCGCCGTCAAAAAGAGACTGATTGCAGCTCCGCCCACCACAGTCCGTGACATCTATTTAAGGGCTGGGGCGGCGGAGAGGCTATCGGATATGATCAAAGAGGACAAGAAGTCCAAGTCAGAAAAGAGGAAGGCTGAATCAGTAGCTGAGGGTTCAGGATCGAAAAAGCAGAGCTCTAACAAGTTCAGTGGGTACTTCGGGAGTAGTGCCTCTGGTGGTGGGAGGAACCAGAGTGGGGGCAGCTTCAGGAGTGGAGGTTCCGGCAGTGGTTCTGTAGGAATAGTTTGCTTCGGCTGTGGAAAGACGGGACACAAGCAAGCGGTGTGTCGTTCATCTGGGGGAAACCAGTCCGGGGGCTATCGTACACCTACATCCGGATACCAGAGACCTCGCACTCAGTCCTATGGCAGCAGTGGCTATCGCACACCCATGACAAACTATGGTGGGGGTGCGAAGTCTGGAGGCAGCAGCAACTATCAGAGGAACTACAACAACAACAACAATCAGAACCGTTCATATCAGAATCAGTACAATGGAAGTGGGAACAACAACAAGACGGGGACGGCAGAAAACCAGCAGGCTGGGACATCTTCTGCCAGCTAGAGTGGGGTCAAGTCCAGTGGCAAACTCTTTGCCATGGGAAAGCAGGCCGCTCAGGAGGATGCTCATGTGGTTACCGGTACTTTTCTTGTGAACTCTAAACCTACTTTCGTACTTTTCGATTCCGGTGCCACCCATTCGTTTGTGTCTAGAGATCATGTCAAGACTTTAGGACTTGAGAGATTCGACTGGGTCGCGGACTCAGTGACCATACCCTCGGGAGAGTCAATGTCAAGCTTAACAGGTCCCGAACGACCTTCAGTTTGTTAAATGTCAAGCTTCCTCAATGTCGAAGAATAAAACTTCGACCAAACTACCAACTTCTTCAATGCCATGATAATGCTTCACTTGGTGACCATTGACCTTGAACCTCGAACCGTGAGAATCTTCCAACTCGACAGATCCAAACTTGGTGACTCCAACAACCGTATAGGGGCCCGTCCATCTTGATCTCAATTTTCCTAGGAAAAGTCTCAGTCGTGAGTTGAATAGCAACACTTTTTGACCCTCATGGAACTCTCGTGGTATAATGCGCTTGTTATGCCTTCTTTTTGTCTTTTCTTTGTAGATCTGTGAACTGTCATAGGCTTTCAAGCGGAATTCGTCAAGCTCATCTAACTGCAAAAAACGGTTCTCACCACAATGATCAGCATCATAATTAAGTTGGCGTATTGCCCACCAAGCCTTATGTTCTAGCTCGACAGGTAAATGACACGACTTCCCATACACTAAACGATACAGTGATGCACCAATTGGTGTTTTGAAAGCCGTTCTGTAAGCCCACAAAGTATCATCAAATTTCTGACTCAGTCCTTACGAGACTTAGACACGACCTTAGCTAAAATATCCTTAAGTTCCCAATTGAAGACCTCAACTTGACCACTTGTTTGAGGATGATACATACCCCAAACCTCTACGATGCCGTACGCCATACTTAGTTAACATGGTGGTTAGGTTTTGTTCCCTAAAGTGCATACCCCTATCACTAATGACAACACGTGGGACACCAAAACGGGGAAAAACGACTTTACGAAACAACTTAATAACAGTCTTAACATCACAATTAGGTGTCGCAACAGCCTCGACCAACTTAGACACATAATCAACTGCAACTAAGATATACCGATTACCTCGACTTGTTGGGAACGGTCCTTGATTGTCAATAACCCAGACATCAAAAAGTTCAACCTCCAAAATACCGTTCTGGGGCATCTCATGTCGTTTAGAAAGGTTACCTGATCGCTGACATTCATCACACCTGGAAACAAAAGCTCGAGTGTCAGCAAACATGGTTGGCCAATAGAAACCCGATTGAAGTACCTTAGCCACGGTTCGCGATGGACCGTGGTGACCACCATAGTGTGAGGAATGACACCCTTCCAGAATTGCTTTGGTCTCCCATTGTGGAATACATCGTCGGTAGAGACCGTCTGCGCATTCTTTAAACAGATAAGGCTCTTCCTAGAAATAGTATCGGGCATCGTGTAAGAACTTCTTGCGCTTTTGATAAGTTAGACCTTTCGACATCTCCTTTCCAGCTGCAAAGTTAGCGAAATCTGCAAACCACGGTTCTACCTTGTCGTTAGTCTGATCAATAATAGCACAAAGGGAAAATAGAGAATCGTCACCAAAAGAGTCATTGATGGGCAAAGTGTCCTCTCCCTCTTAATAGGTTAGACGTGACAACTGATCAGCTACGATATTCTCAGCATCCTTCTTGTCTTTAATCTCTAGATCAAACTCTTGAAGCAAAAGTATCCACCGCAACAATCTAGGTTTTGCCTCCTTCTCTCCCAAAAGATGTTTCAGAGCCGCGTGATCTGTAGAAACGATAACCTTAGAACCAAGAAGATACGAACGAAATTTATCAAGAGCAAAAATCACAGCTAAAAGCTCTTTCTCAGTGGTGGCATATTTTACTTGAGCCTCATCCAGAGTTCGGCTCGCATAGTAGATAGCATTCAATGCTTTCTCTTTCCGCTGTCCCAGGACTGCTCCCAATGCATAATCGCTGGTGTCACACATGATCTCAAAAGGCAACTCCCAGTTCGGGGGTTGAATGATCGGCGCTGACACCAAAGCCTGTTTCCAAGTCTTAAAAGCAGAAAGACAGCCGTCAGTAAAAATAAAGGGGGCATCTTTCAAAAGCAACTGTGTTAGTGGTTTAGCTATCTTTGAGAAGTCCTTGATGAACCGGCGATAAAATCCGGCGTGACCAAGGAAACTTCTCACACCCTTAACATTAACCGGGGTGGTAGATGCTTAATCACTTGCACCTTTGCCTTATCAACCTCTATGCCTCGGTTGGAAACCAAGTGACCAAGGACTACTCCCTCATTAACCATGAAATGACATTTCTCCCAACTCAGCACCAGATTCACCTCTATGCAACGCTGCAAAATCTTATCAAGGTTAGCCAGACAATTATCAAAATTGTTACCATAAACACTGAGGTCATTCATGAAGACTTCCATAATTGACTCTATGTACTCAGAAAATATCCCCATCAGGCACCTTTGGAAGGTGGCAGGGGCATTACATAATCCAAAAGGCATTCTGATATAGGCGAAAACACCCTTGGGGCAAGTAAAAGTAGTCTTTTCCTGATCATCCGGATAAATCGGGATCTGGAAAAAACCTGAGTACCCATCTAAGT
This sequence comes from Silene conica, assembly GCA_029255685.2. Taxonomy (NCBI): domain Eukaryota; kingdom Viridiplantae; phylum Streptophyta; class Magnoliopsida; order Caryophyllales; family Caryophyllaceae; genus Silene; species Silene conica. Next base: position 9,423,595 of record CM055319.2, read on the forward strand.
AGCAGAAAAACTCGTGTGAAGCTAACCTCTCAATCATTTGGTCAATAAAGAGAAGGGGAAAGTGGTCCTTCTTAGTAGCGGCATTCAGTTGGCGATAATCAATGCACATTCGCCAGCCGGTTACCAAACGAGTGGGTATTAACTCATTTTTCTCATTCTTGACAACAGTAGTACCTCATTTCTTAGGTACCACCTGAACTGGACTTACCCATTTAGAGTTCCCTACAGAATAGATAATACCTGCGTCCAGCAATTTCATCACCTCAGTCATGACCACTTCCTCCATCTTCGGGTTTAGCTTACGCTGTCCTTGTCTACACGGCTTATGGCCCTCCTCTAGCTCAATCCTGTGCATGCAAACATCAGGGCTGATGCCCTTAATGTCATCCAAAGAGTATCTCATAGCCTTCCTGTTTCGTTTAAGAAAGGTTAGTAAGGCGGTTAACTGAGTATCATCCAGTTTATTGCTAACAATAACCGGAAATTGCTCAGTATTATCAAGGAAAGCATAAAGGAGATGAGAAGGAAGTGGCTTACGCTCAGGAACCTTTGCCTCAAGAGAGCACAAGGTACTTACCAGTGACCCTACCTCTCTCTTTTCACCCTTGGTCAATCTGCTCTTACCCGGAATGAAATGAGACAGTTCTGAATCATTACCAATACCTGTGTATTCTGCATACTTGCTTAGCAAACTCAAAGTTGTTGATGGTGCATCAGTCAAAGAATATGCCCAAGTCTCACTGCTAAAATTGTCAATAATATCAACAGAATAGCATGTATCATCTATCATTGGCCTGGAAAGTGTCTTAGCTAAACTGAAAGAAGCTATGTCATCTCCTACTGTTAAGGTCAAACGCCCCTGTCTAACATCTATGACTGCCCCAGCTGTGCATAAGAAAGGTCTTCCTAAGATGATCGGTGTACGGGTATCTTTAGCTATGTCTAAAACAACAAAGTCCACCGGAATGAAAAACTTACCTACTCTAACAGGTACGTCCTCTAAGATACCTAAAAGTGTCTTAACTGACTTATCTGCCATTTGTAAGGTAATGTTAGTTTCCTTCAAGCGACCTAAGTTGAGTTTATGGCATACGGAAAATGGCATAACGCTGACGCTAGCCCCAAGATCACATAAGGCTTTATCTATTATTTCACTTCCTATGGCACATGTGATGGAAAAACTCCTTGGGTCGTCTTTCTGTTTAGGGGGAGAATATTAAGAAGAAAACTGTTGGACTCGGTCATAAAAGCAACGGTGGCAACCTCCCCAAGTTCCGTCTTACGTGATAGAATATCTTTCATGAATTTGGCGTAAGGAGGAATTTGGGTGATTACCTCAGCAAAAGGGATTGATACCTGAATGTTTTTGATCATCTCAATGAACTTACTGAATTGCTTCTCAAGTTTTGCGTCCTATAGTCTTCCGGGATAAGGAATTTTTACCATTGGGATGACATTCCCAGCTTTCTTTTTCTCCTTTTTAGCCCGTGACACCCCCGCAGCAGGGGAGGGTGCCTCATCAAATTTGGTAGCCTGACCTTCTGGATCGAAGGCGGATTCACTCGATCGAGTTAGGCTTGTACTCTATCGAGTGGTCGCTTCTTCAAAGTTACTCGATCGAGTCTATATTTCGCTCGATCGTAAGTCCTCCAAGACAAGTTCATTCGATCGAGTAAAGAGGTCACTCGATCGAGGATTTACCAGTAGAGGTTCCTTCGATCGAGTGGTTTCTGGAACTCGATCGAGGGAAATTCTACTCGATCACGGCAGTTGAGCAGTTTTTTGACTTTCTTTGCACTGCTCTTCGTTTAGCTTGCTAAGCACAACTTCTAACTCAGCATCTTGATCATTATATGGGCGACCGCTCCTCAACTCGCGACGCCTTCCCATTCTTTCTCAAAAATTAGCGAATCGTCCGGTTCATGTTGTTGATAGGCGATTTCCCAGCTGATTTCACTTGGCTGATTAAAAGACGGTTGATCATCCGTGAAAGAAACAATCTTTGCCTTCTCGAATTCGGCATACATCTCGGAAAAGGAACCGCCTAGCTTAAATTGCTTGTAAGCTAGCACTCTTGCCGAATCAGCTAAACATGTGACAGGATCATGCCCTTTATCGCCACACCTACCACAAACATCTTCTTCAATGAGATGAACTTGGTGTGGTTCACTCACGTCATGGTTCTCACAGACAACTTCTACCTCTTGTTCCTCCCGCGGGTTTCCGTATTGGGCCTCATGGGTGGCTATATTATCAATTAATTGCCACCTCTTGTCATCCGCTACATTCACCAAAAATCGCCCTTGCGCAGCTGACTCTAGCAATGCCCTCTTTGAATGGACAACCCATTATAGAATTTGCTACATAGGAACCACCGTTCAAACCCATGATGAGGAATCGAACGGACTAACTTTATGAATCTTCCCCACGCAGTATTCAAGTCTTCGGTACCCAATTGGGTGAAGTTGGTTATCTGAGCCCTCAATGCATTAGCTTTCTGGGGAGGAAAGTACTTCCGGTAGAATGTCAATGCCAAAGAGTTCCAATCTGTTATTCCGGAACTTTCTTTGTCTAAATCCCTCCACCAATCTTTTGCATCCCCGGTCAAGGAAAAAGGGAAGAGGAATTCCTTGACCCTCTCGTGAACACCAGGAGCCAACGGGACTGTGGAACAGTAATCGGTAAATGTCTCAAGGTGCTTTGCTGGATCCTCATTACTTCTCCTTTAAACAAATTCCGTTCTATCAGTCGATAGAACGAAGGATGGATAGAGAAGGTACCCTCACTTGCGGGCAAACGGAAGTACTAAGCTATACTTCCAAGAATGACACGACACACACATGATTCGACTCAATGCAAGACCCATACCCGATAAAAGGACCCTAAGTACCGACTCTCACGGGTGACACTCAACACACAAGGAAAGAAAGGGGGGCGATTTTTTGTGACAAAAAGTAACCAAAATCACTGACCTACCTCAACTTGCGAAGCATGCCCGCAATCTAGAATGGTACTCCATCCAAAAATCAATGAAAAATGCAAATGCACATGATGAGAACAACAACAAGGATGTAACGGGGCTTGGGTTGGGTGAAAATGGTTTGGTGCAAGCACCGTTCTAGGATTTGAGGCTCAAAAACAAGAATGATTGCCATAATCAACAACACACCTTATTACAACAACTAAGCAACGTCTATGCCCTAACTTTGACTTTTACAAAACCAAGCAAAAATTGCATAAACCCCAACTTACTTTGGAAAAATCGGACCCATCACAACCTTAAACAAAGTGGTCATTATTAGAAACACCGAACAACGTCTACACCCTAACATAAGACTTGAAAATCAAATCAAATGCAAAAATTGTGTAAACCCGGCACGCGTGCAAAAACATCAAAAGACCACATTATTGTAGCAACGGCTTTTTCTATGTCCCCTTGATGGAAGGGACTTGTTGCTAGCCTTTTTATCTTTCAAAAACTCATATGTACATTTCTCTTTTTGGATTTTTCAAAACTTTTTCATTTTTTTCTTTGATTTTCTATTTTCTTTCTTTTTTCATTTTTTTCTTTTCTTTTCTTTTCTTTTTCAAACTTCCAAACACCAAACAAACAACAAGTAACGACCACAACGGAAAAAGCCACCAACCGGCATCTAAATTCCCGACTCTACCACTAACAAAGTACCACAAAAACAACCATTCTTGATCAAGGAAGGATGTTTTTGGGATGTAGTTCATTTAGTAGTTTAGGCCAAATGAAAAGGTTAAGACTCAAAGTGGTTAAACAAAAGGGAAATAAGATGCAAGGGTCAAAACAAGGCTAATTTGGCAAATGTGAAGTTGATTTATTTGGAACAAAAGTTGTCTCACATGCACATGAACATTAATCACGGAAATAAGGAATGAGCGCCATACTTATGCGTATAGACATAACACACCACGTAAGGAGGACTACTCACAATCCTAAACTGAGTCGGTTTGATGGACCGACTATAAAGGAGGCTCTATCCTCACATTTGAGTAGCTAATGTCGGTCCTAGGTCGAGTCAAGGTCTAACACGGTCTCACAAGGTGGTCGAAACTTGGTCATTAAGCCTAGACTTCCGGGTCCTTGCAATCAAGAACCCTAACAAGGTGACATCAACGGTGCAAGCTATTAGGAGGGGTAAGACACAAGCAAGACAAAAATCATCATTGACGGCATATATCCTCCACTATTCAACCTCCTATGCATATTTACAAACAAAAGCAAAACGGAAAACCGGCTAACACATATTCACAAAACTATGAAAATGAAAAGGCATGTGAAACAAAAGCAAACTAAAACTAAACACAACAAACAAGCAACAACTAGAAAGCTAAACTAACAGCACAACAACCACAACAACCACAAGTTCCCCGAAGGAACATCCAAGGCACAAAAATCCCGTTCTCCTTCATGATATCGACATAAAAAGAAATCGGGAGGGGGAGAAAGAAGTCGGAAAGAGTATACCAAGCATCTTCATTCTCCTAATACCTCGGGTTGTCGTCATATCTGCAACTTGTTAGTCCAAAAAACATATATATACAAGGCAAACAAAGAACTAAAACAAAGGAAAGGAAGAACATATTTTTTGAAATTTTTTGAAATTTTTCGATTTTTTTGGTATTTTTGAAGTTTTTTCATATTTACAAAAGCAATTAAATATTCACAAAGTGGATATTTTCCCTCCCAACTCTTAAGATTTACATTGTCCTCAATGGAACAAAGTGCAAGGGGGAAATGAAGAAAAAGAACGAAAACAACATGTTTTTGGCTTTTTTGAATTTTTTTTGAGAAAATAAAAACTTGTTTTTGTGTTTTTTGAAATAAACGGTTCTTCCTCCCCACACTTATTTATATGCATAATGTGAGGAGGAAAACCGGAAAATAAAGAACATGTTTTTGAAGGTTTTTGGTTTTTCAATTTTTTTGGATTTTTGATTTTTATGAAAGCAATAAAAACAAAAAAAAAAAACAAAAGAAAAGAAAAACTAGAAACTAAACTACATGCAAACTAAATGCTCTAATCTACATGTATGCAAACTATATGTGACAATATGATACAAAATGGAAATCTAATGCATCTAAATGAATGCAACTATATGCAACTAAACTAATGATATGAAAACATGAATTGAAAACTAAAACAATCTAACTAAACTAACTAACTAATCTAAATGCATGCTAAAAAGGAAAATGCAAACTAAATTGAAATTTGGATTAAGGGAGTTACTTGCTTTGGATTTTTCAAGGGGGAGCATAGCCATCACCTACCACCTCCAAAGGTGGTCACTCATCACCATCATCATCATCTCCATCACCTCTGGTACCGCTCACATCACCATCACCATTGCCCTCATCTACTACCATGTAGTCGCCCGGGTTAATCATTACATCTCGAAAGGGCGACACATGCGAGCCACTAGCCCCCGGATCACCAACCATGCCATGGGGAGAAGGGTGCCTCGGAGGACCGGCGTCCGCGTTTCCACGGAAGTTGGGTGGAAAGATCGGGTTAGAGAAATAACCCGGGGCAACATTGATCTCCCCGAAAAAACGCCCCTCTGGAGGCACATATCCCATCTCGGGAGGCATGTAGTAAGACGGGCGACCACCGTCCTCATGATGAAGTCCCTGGCGGACAGACTGGTCATAGCTGGGGAATTGCCCATAGGCCTGATCGTGGTATAAGTAATCAAGCCTATAGGTCAAATCCCTATGTCGCTCATCCGCCACTGCTTGGCGCTCGTCTGCAAGGTCTGCCGCCTTCTTCATGCCCAAATCAACCCGGGCCATGAAGTCAATCAGGTCCTGAGGCAAAGGCTGAGTAGATGGACCGGAGCCTGAGGTAGATCCCTGAAAGTATGAAGGACCACTCTGGAAAGGGGGCATGTTAACGGCGGGCTGCTGAAACTGCTCAAACTGCAGGTCAGATGCGGTGGTACCTGTCCTGTCTCGGGCATAAACTCTCGGAGCACGCTGGTCGGGAGGGAGCTCATCAGGGTCCACCTCAATATCAAGGAGGTAAGAGGTCTTCCCTGGCTTAACTCTCATCCTCTCGGTGTTTGGCAAGGGCACCGAATTCCTGAATTTGTTGTCAACCCGAATCTGCCAATACTCCTTACGATCACTGGGGTTATACCTTACCCACCCCAAAGCATCCTGCAAGTATCGGCGAGATAACACATTCTCACCCTGAATGTAGTCTACCGTGAAGTGCCTCTGACAAAGGTCGGTGGCGATCATGGTGAGTATCCCCCCAACACAAATGGGGGTGGTAAGCTGAGGTTGGGTTGCCAACCTACTCAAATGAAGGGCCATGTGGTGCGCAATATTAAGCTTTGGGCCACCAACCAAATAACACCCCAAAATCTCGAGCAACGTGGTGGTAAAATTATGAGGCTCATCCCTAGAGAAGACGGTCCACCCCATGAACCTATGCCAAATCCTAATCGGTGCCAAATGCACCCTATTAGCCGGTTTCTTCTTGGTTCTATCACTTACAAGACCGGTAATGGCTGTCCAAATAAGCTCGGTATTAAAGCCCCCCGGAGGCTTAATTGGCAATTTTCCGTTGAGCCCAAAGATCAAAGCAAAATTTTCTAAGGTGAGACGGTGTTCCCTATTCATCAACCGAAACTCTAAGAAGACAACTTTCCCCAAAGATCGGTTCTTAGTGACTACCAAAGAACTCAAAAATTCCCAAGTTAACCGGGGAGATGTGTGAACCGGTCTAGTTTCATATAATGCTTTCATCCCTAAACTGTCAAAAAGACTCTCAGTTATCTTTTCAATTCCAAGCTCTCTCAACCCAGCTCTATCAATAAACCTAGTCGGATGAAGGGGGCGATGCTTGAAGTAAGTGAAATTACCTTTTTGTTGAACGGAAGCAAAGTGGAGTCCGGGAAAGCAAGGATCCGGACCAATATTGCTACTATCCATCACATTCTGCACTTCTTGCTCCACCATCGGGTCATGCCTTGATTTCGATCTCCTCTCCTTTCTTCCAGACATGGCTATTTTGAGGTGGTTTGATGAGGGAATGAAAGGGGTTTTAATTTGGGAGAGTTTAGATGGGTTTTTGAAGGTAAGGGATGAAAGGGGGAGGAGGAAATAAGGAAGAGAGAAGAAGAGTTGAAGTAGAAATGATAAGAAAAGAAGGGGATTTACGGTTTTAATTTTCGCGACAAACGCCTCTCAGCCGGTTTGGGACCGGCTGCCGGTCGACCGGCTGAGAGTTAAGGTTTGGGTTTTTTTTTTTTTTTTTTTTTTTTTTTTTTTTTCATTTTTTGCGAAATTTTTCTAAGGCCTTGATCCTGAGCCGGCGGACCGGCTCAAAAACTGGTCTTCAAATCTTCCTTCGTCTTCTCTTCTTCTTCAATCTTACTCACAAAAACTCCCAGCCGGCCGACCGGCTGGGGATGCTTCTCCTTTGCCTTCTCTTCAATATTGGTTCACAACTTATGATTCTCAGTCGGTGGACCGGCTGCCGGCCTACCGGCTGGGAATCAAGCTTCCTTTGGATTTTCGATTTTTGAACAAGTAACATGTCTCTGAGCCGGTTGACCGGCTGCCGGTTGGGTGCAGGCTGGGAGTGCAAAATCTGAAATCTGCCCAAATAAACTATAAAAAACAGAAATGTGTCCAGGCCCTCCCAGCCGGTAGGGGTGTGCACCGGTCCAGAACCGGACCGGACCGGACCGGAACCGGAATGGACCGGAACCGGAATGGTTAAATGTTGAGGACCTAAGACCGACCCGGAATAAAAAATATGAAGACCTGGACCGGACCTGTAAATTCCGGTCTTGGACCTGTTGGACCTATGAGGACCGGTTAGGACCGGTTCATAAACTGGGCTACAAACTGAAATTGTCGCAGGCTGACAACTGCGCAAAACTACTTGTACAGTTGTACGGTTGTACCTTTACCATCTTTGTAAATTAAACTTAAAACAACCAAAAAGTTCATTGAACTTTTAAAAACTACATAATTGTCCATTTGTCCATCTAAGTAAGTGCTAAAGTCCATTGTTTAACCATTAATACATAACCGAAATGTCCATTGTTCATAATTATTACATCACCAAAAGTCCAAAACGACCTAATCAAGAGTCTCCGGGTATGTTGATGCAAAAACTTCAACTTCCATTCCAAGATTTCAAGTCACGAAGACCGTTTCATCCTCAACCTTCAACTTCTCAAAGTCTGTCAAAGAAAAAAGTGGATTAGTGAAATAATTATAGGCTGCCGGGTTTACGAGTAATGCTAAAGGATCAGCCATTTTCAAGTAGAAATCAACAATCAGAGATCAAATGCACATGGATTCTGCATTCTGCATTCTGTCTGGGCAACACTCAGCAATCAGATTGATACATGTGCAAAAACAGAATTCAGTGTTAGCATTAAAACAGAAAGATGGGAAAATGAAGGCTTACTGAGCACTGCAAGTCAGCAACAGTGAAAAGAATAGGCGTTTTCGAACAATAGCATTTCAATTTCGAAAATGATAAGATAGGACAAACAAATGAACAATAGTACAGGAAAAAAAATGATGGTATTGAAGCTAGTACAAACAAATGAACAATAGTACAGGCATGCTTTTCAATCGATGTACAGGAACAATACACTAATTCAGTCGAACAATAGTACAGGAACAATACACTAATTCAATCGATGTATTTTTCGTTCAAATAAATGAACAATAGTACAGGAACAATAGTCTAATTCAATCGATGTATTTTTCGTTCTTTTGTATTGAAGCTCAGGAATGCTTTTCCTGAATAAATGATGGTATCTCGTTTGGAAGTCGATTAATTTTAAGTTGCCTTGTTGTTATATCTATTTCTTGGTTTTATTTTTTATAAAATGATAAGATAATACAAACAATGAAACAATAGCATTTCAATTTCGAAGTTAGCATAGGCGATTTCAATAGTTCAGGAAAAAAATGAAAATGATAAATTAAAATATTATCCTTACAAAGAAGATTGACATGCATTTCATGATGTTTCCTAATCATCTCAATTTAACAAATTTCAGTGATAAGAAATTTCAATCATCACAATTCACAAATAAAGACTACAGATCTGATAAGGAAAACCAGTAGTAAGGAAAACCAGTAGTAATGAATGAAGATGAACTTACAGCTTGATGATTGTACAACGGCCAGAACTCCAGAACACAGAATATATTAAGAAGGAGATTGAAGTAGAAGGAGTATCAGAGATTCAGACTTCAGAGAACTAGAGAAGAACGAGAAGGAGGGCGACGGCGAGGGAGATTTAGGTCTTTATGATAATGAGTGAATGAGGCAAATGATTTTAACCTAGCCCAACAACAAAGCCCAGCCATAATTTAAGAATCTGGAAATTTTTTAAAAAAAAAAAAATGCTTGAACCGGTCCAACCGGTCCGACCCGGTAAAAACCGGTTTCAGCCCGGACCGACCCTAAAACCGGAATTGAGGAGAACAGAGGACCGAAGACCGGACCTGAATTTTATGGTTCCGGTTCCGGTCTGCTCAAACCGGTCCGGTCCGGTCCAAAATTCCGGTCCGACCCGGATCATGCACAGGCCTACCAGCCGGTATAGGACCGTCGGCCGGTAGGCCGACTGGGAGTACCTGTGCACAATTTCGAAAAATAATTTAATTGAACATAAAAATCGACCTTGCCAACAACGGTTTTGCCTACTATCCTCCGACTATACTCAAGAAATAAGCACAAACAAGTAACAAACACATCCAAATCTCCCATGCAAGCTAAAAAAAAAATCAAACTAACAAAGAAACTAACATGCAAACTAGATGAACGAAAGGAAACTAATACTTACAAATGGTGGTTGTTAAGTGACTCCACCAAACCTTTCATGAACAAACTTCCTTGAAATCAATCCTCCTCGGGGAGTGGGTCCCCGAGGTCAATAACTTCTACGGTACCTTTGGAATCTCCTTGGTAATAACGCTTTATCCGATGTCCGTTGACTTTGAAGGTGCCACCGCCTTCACTCCAAAGTTCAAAGGCCCCATGAGGTGAAATATCCATTACTTTGAAGGGCCCGGACCATCGTGATCTAAGTTTTCCCGGAAAATTCTTGACTCTTGAATTGAAAAGGAGAACAAGGTCTCCTATGCTCATATTCTTCTTCATTAACTTGGCATCATGCCACTTCTTCGTTTGCTCCTTATAGAGTTTTGAACTCTCAAAAGCCTCATATCTAAGCTCCTCAAGCTCACTCATTTGCAAGAATCTTTTCTCCCCGGCCATATCTAAGTCGAAGTTCATCTCCTTCAAGGCCCACCAAGCCTTGTGCTCAAGCTCCACCGGTAGGTGGCATGCTTTCCCGTACACAAGCTTGTAGGGAGTCATTCCTATAGGCTTCTTGTAAGCCGTCCTCAAAGCCCATAGCACATCATTCAATTTTTGGGACCAATCTTTCCGGTTCTTTTGCACCACCTTCTCTAGGATAGCCTTGATTTGACGGTTTGAGACCTCCACTTGCCCACTAGTTTGAGGGTGGTAGGCAAGTGCTACCTTGTGGGTCACTCCATAAGAGGCTAGAAGGGCTTTGAATGTGTGTTTCCGGAAGTGGGAACCTCCATCACTTACCACAATTCGGGGTACACCAAAACGGGGAAATATTATGGTCTTGAAGAGCTTTACCACGACCTTGGAGTCATTGGTGGGGGAGGCAACCGCTTCTATCTATTTCGAGACATAGTCCACGGCTACCAAGATGTATTCATTTCCGCATGAATTGGGGAAAGGTCCCATAAAGTCAATCCCCCAACAATCAAACAACTCGATCTCCAAGATGGTTTTTAGGGGCATCTCATTCCTTTTACCGATGTTGCCCGACCTTTGACAAGCGTCACAAGATCTAACTACATCGTGAATATCTTTAAACATAGAAGGCCAAAAGAACCCTCATTGAAGAACCTTGGCTATAGTCCGTGAAGCCGCCAAGTGCCCTCCATAGGCGGAGTTGTGAAGCCGATCCACAATTTCAAGCCCCTCTTCTTTAGACACGCATCTCCTCAAGAGTCCATCCCCACACTTTTTGAAAAGGTAAGGATCATCCCAAAAATATCTCTTAGCATCCACTTTCAATTTTCTCCTATCTCTTGCTTCCAACTCCTCCGGGATAAAGCCATTAACAAGATAATTGGCAAGATCCGCAAACCAAGGCAACTTATTGCCTATTGCCATCAAACTATCCTCACGCAACCATTCATTGATCGGGCCATCCCTATCATGCAAACCATGATCTTCAAAAGTCAATCTAGACAAGTGGTCCGCAACTACATTCTCCGACCCCGACTTGTCTCTTATCTCTAGATCAAATTCTTGGAGTAAAAGAACCCATATCAAGAGCCTTGGCTTGGCATCCTTCTTCAACATTAATTGCCTCAAAGCGGTGTGATCGGTGTACACCACCACTTTAGATCCCATGAGATATTGTCTAAACTTGTCAATGGCAAACACGATTGCCAACATCTCCTTTTCGGTCGTGGAATATTTCGCTTGAGTTTGATCAAGAGTCTTGTGTAATACCCCGTATTTTCTAATTCCGTTTTAAATAATAATGCTATATTTTTTTTATGACGACGAGTTTTAAGCGAAAATGAGTTGGTGAACGAGGTATTTTATGCGTTAGTTTTTGAGTCGTATTTGAGGATATTTAACAAAACCGGAGTGGATTCATGTTACTTGAACTTTGGGGTGCGTGAAGGGCCTGAACCTTGTGTGGGTAGTCGTGTTTTCAGGCTTAGGGTTGCGTGCAAACACAAGCCCACACACGACCTACACTTTAGAAATCAGAAATTCTGGTTTCCCTGTTCCAGCCGCCTTATATATTCCCCACTTTAGACCTATTTCTGACCTAATCAACACCCAACTCTCCTCACAATCTTGCCGCCGCCACATCTGAGTTTACGAAGAAGGTTTCACACGGTGGTCTAAGGGTCCTAGGGTCTGTCGTTTACACCAGAAAGAAGGTGAGCACACCACTGTTCGTCTTTTTACAGTTTCGCACTTCAGTTTTGATTCACGATTTTGGTTGCGAAAAACTGTTGTGTTTATGATTTCTTTGCATATATTTAATCTATAACGTTAGTATTTGGTTTGGGGACCATAGTCATGTCCTCGATGACCGCCTGTGACCATCGTTAGGGGTGGTTTAGTCGTGGTGTCAGAATGCGATATAATTGATTTCAGATTTCTGTTTTAAGTATGTATGTTTGAGTCGAATTCGAATCCTTATTCGTCTATGTTTGTTGTGGGTGTTTGGGGCGTTTGAATGAGGGCGGTCAGGGGGAATGTAGGGTGGTTGTCGCGGTGGCTCGTGGGGGTTGTTAACGACTCTAGGATAGGTTTCGTTGTGGGTGTCAATTGAGTAAAACAGAGCAGGTCGTGGGACTGTTGGGTTTCATACGGTGGTTTGGCTTTGTGGATGGTGTTTGACGGTCACTGCCTCCACCAATGGAACCACCACGGCTCAGTGGCGAGCCTGGTGGTGCCACTGGTGGGGTCAGGGGTTGAGATGGGTGTTGGGAATAGCGTTTGACATGGCAGTATGTCGTAGGGTGGTGGTTTGGTTCGTTTAAACGTATGTCGGGGGGTCTGTTTGTTGCGTGATTTCTGATTTCAGTTTGCTTGTTTTGTTTTTTTTCCTTCTTTTGTCTTATTGTAATGTTTATGATTATTATAAGTTAGATATACTAGGAGCATTAGTATTATTAGTATTATTACTAATTATCGTATTGTTAATTGTGGTCACGTTTTGATATCGTATTTGTATGGTAACATTATTAAAATTTACTACTACTTTATGTTCGTATTTTCTATGGGTTGTCAATATTAGTATTACTAATAATATGTTATGTGTAGTATTATGAGTATATACCATGATTATAATTAATTGTGTTACTATTATGTATGATCAATATTAATGTTGGTGATAGCGTTAAGTTATTCTGTTATTGTTTTTATTATTGTTAATATTATTATAATTAGTATTTAATTATGGTAATATTATGTTTATTTTAAGTAAAGATATTTTGGGTATTTAATGTTTGATATGGTATTTATGCACTTTTAATAATTTGAATTGCAAAACTCAAGTGTTTATTTATGTTTTAGGAGTTGCTATTTTTAGAAGCTACTATATTTAGAAAGTTACTATTTTGGGTAACTCGGTTGTTGGGAAGCTTTCTAAATATAGGAAGTGTCTATAAATAGAGTGTGTACATGTATTACGTGCATTAGGAAAGTATTAATTAAAGTAATACTTATTTAGGTGGAAGTTTCCGTGTGGAGCATTTTTAGAAGCAGTCGCACAGTTATCTTTCTTCTACAGCTTTGAGGTAGGGGAAACTACTAATGTTTGATGATGTGTAAACCGTTCATAATTGATATCAAACATGTTGTTATATATTATCATGTGATCTTTATATTGTGCATTTATATTATACCGTGATAACGATGAGGCGATGAGATGATGGGTCTTGTGATTGGCGCGGAGATAATGGGTCTTGTGATTGGTGCGGAGATAATGGGTCTTGTGATTGGTGTGGAGATAATGGGTCTTGTGATTGGTGCGGAGATATTGGGTCTTGTGATTCGGAGTGGAGATGATCGACTTTCTATTTTTAGTAATATGGTTTGTTTACAGTTTTACTCTACTCAACCTCGTGGTTGACCCTGTGTATTCGTGATCACCTGTGATGAACCAATTATTGGGGAGCAGACTGACAGGTATAAAGACTATGGGAGCATCTGGGAAGGGAGATGCATGGATCAGGACCTGTTTAGAGTCTAGACCACGTGATAGTAGTCTATGAGTTGTACTTTTACTTTTATCAGAACAATTTTCTATTTGGTTTTGTAAGAACATGTTTTGAGTTTAAATTGAATATAAAGTACTGTTTATCTTCCTTTGTATCTACTGCCTCGGGAAACCGAGATGGTAACACCTTTATTTATCTGAGGAGTCTTAGTTCAGGCCCTTAAATAAATGGGGGTGTTACAAAGTGGTATCAGAGCGAACGATCCTCAGGCCTAACTTAATGAACCCAATGAATGTAGGAGAGTCTAAATAAAATGAACCCCGGGATAGGACTGTTAGGAGCACATTAAAGGCAAAGTATGAGTCTGGGGCCCCCTCACACCGAACCATAGGCCCTATCAGTTTTACCCGGGAACCCAGAGTGCATATATGAGAGAAAAGGGTAGAATAGGAAGTGGTGAAAGTAATAGCATACTGTGGTAAGTATGTTATGAGAATTCTGAGTATAAGTGACTTTTGAAAAAGCCGGAAGGGGCATGAGCAAGAATGAATCTTTAATTGTTGGAAAAAGTGTATATTGATGTGATATTTTAAGTGATTTAAAACCTGTTAAGAATCTTTCTTTCATCATGTCTAAGTGAAATGCGGTTATGTGATCCCTGAGCCATGTTATAAAAGCAAACTACTCTATATGATAAGTGTTATAGATTTTGATGCTTAGGGGACATAGCCCTAAACCAAATGGGTACCCATGTACGTCGGGACTCATTTCTTTTCTTGTTTTATAGTATGCCTCCGCGAAGAGATAATGCCGTTAACATCACCCAAGAGGAGGTGGACCGTTTGATAGCTGAAAATGAGGCCCTAAAGGCCAAACGTATGAACTCCGCGAAAATGAGCACAATCATCGCAAGACATCACCCTACCCAATTCACCGGGGAGGGGGAACCTCATCTGCTGGGAGCCTGGTGCCGGGAATTCGGTAACCTGTTCGAGTTGGTGGATTGCCCTGAAGAATTGAGGGTGGACCAGGCTGCCCACTATCTGAGGGGTATGGCTGGAGACTGGTGGACAGCGAATAAGGGAGAGATCCGGGAAGCAGCTGCAGAGGGTGGATCCGCGTTTGTTCCGTGGGATGCATTCAAGGGGGTCTTGAACGAGGCGTTTCTACCAGAATTCCAAAAGAGCAAGCTGAGGGAGGAGTTCGATTCATTCAAGATGTCGGAGGACATGACTGTAGAGGTTTACTACAGGAAATTCATCCAGCTGGTACACTATGTGGGAGATATGGGATTTGACGATGCTATGCTAGCAATGAAATTTGAGAGAGGGTTATCAATCGCCGTCAAAAAGAGACTGATTGCAGCTCCGCCCACCACAGTCCGTGACATCTATTTAAGGGCTGGGGCGGCGGAGAGGCTATCGGATATGATCAAAGAGGACAAGAAGTCCAAGTCAGAAAAGAGGAAGGCTGAATCAGTAGCTGAGGGTTCAGGATCGAAAAAGCAGAGCTCTAACAAGTTCAGTGGGTACTTCGGGAGTAGTGCCTCTGGTGGTGGGAGGAACCAGAGTGGGGGCAGCTTCAGGAGTGGAGGTTCCGGCAGTGGTTCTGTAGGAATAGTTTGCTTCGGCTGTGGAAAGACGGGACACAAGCAAGCGGTGTGTCGTTCATCTGGAGGAAACCAGTCCGGGGGCTATCGTACACCTACATCCGGATACCAGGGACCTCGCACTCAGTCCTATGGCAGCAGTGGCTATCGCACACCCATGACAAACTATGGTGGGGGTGCGAAGTCTGGAGGCAGCAGCAACTATCAGAGGAACTACAGCAACAACAACAATCAGAACCGTTCATATCAGAATCAGTACAATGGAAGTGGGAACAACAAGAAGACGGGGACGGCAGAAAATCAGCAGGCTGGGACATCTTCTGCCAGCCAGAGTGGGGTCAAGTCCAGTGGCAAACTCTTTGCCATGGGAAAGCAGGCCGCTCAGGAGGATGCTCATGTGGTTACCGGTACTTTTCTTGTGAACTCTAAACCTACTTTCGTACTTTTCGATTCCGGTGCCACCCATTCGTTTGTGTCTAGAGATCATGTCAAGACTTTAGGACTTGAGAGATTCGACTGGGTCGCGGACTCAGTGACCATACCCTCGGGAGAGTCAATGTCAAGCTTAACAGGTCCCGAACGACCTTCAGTTTGTTAAATGTCAAGCTTCCTCAATGTCGAAGAATAAAACTTCGACCAAACTACCAACTTCTTCAATGCCATGATAATGCTTCACTTGGTGACCATTGACCTTGAACCTCGAACCGTGAGAATCTTCCAACTCGACAGATCCAAACTTGGTGACTCCAACAACCGTATAGGGGCCCGTCCATCTTGATCTCAATTTTCCTAGGAAAAGTCTCAGTCGTGAGTTGAATAACAACACTTTTTGACCCTCATGGAACTCTCGTGGTATAATGCGCTTGTTATGCCTTCTTTTTTTCTTTTCTTTGTAGATCTGTGAACTGTCATAGGCTTTCAAGCGGAATTCGTCAAGCTCATCTAACTGCAAAAAACGGTTCTCACCACAATGATCAGCATCATAATTAAGTTGGCGTATTGCCCACCAAGCCTTATGTTCTAGCTCGACAGGTAAATGACACGACTTCCCATACACTAAACGATACAGTGATGCACCAATTGGTGTTTTGAAAGCCGTTCTGTAAGCCCACAAAGTATCATCAAATTTCTGACTCAGTCCTTACGAGACTTAGACACGACCTTAGCTAAAATATCCTTAAGTTCCCAATTGAAGACCTCAACTTGACCACTTGTTTGAGGATGATACATACCCCAAACCTCTACGATGCCGTACGCCATACTTAGTTAACATGGTGGTTAGGTTTTGTTCCCTAAAGTGCATACCCCTATCACTAATGACAACACGTGGGACACCAAAACGGGGAAAAACGACTTTACGAAACAACTTAATAACAGTCTTAACATCACAATTAGGTGTCGCAACAGCCTCGACCAACTTAGACACATAATCAACTGCAACTAAGATATACCGATTACCTCGACTTGTTGGGAACGGTCCTTGATTGTCAATACCCCAGACATCAAAAAGTTCAACCTCCAAAATACCGTTCTGGGGCATCTCATGTCGTTTAGAAAGGTTACCTGATCGCTGACATTCATCACACCTGGAAACAAAAGCTCGAGTGTCAGCAAACATGGTTGGCCAATAGAAACCCGATTGAAGTACCTTAGCCACGGTTCGCGATGGACCGTGGTGACCACCATAGTGTGAGGAATGACACCCTTCCAGAATTGCTTTGGTCTCCCATTGTGGAATACATCGTCGGTAGAGACCGTCTGCGCATTCTTTAAACAGATAAGGCTCTTCCTAGAAATAGTATCGGGCATCGTGTAAGAACTTCTTGCGCTTTTGATAAGTTAGACCTTTCGACATCTCCTTTCCAGCTGCAAAGTTAGCGAAATCTGCAAACCACGGTTCTACCTTGTCGTTAGTCTGATCAATAATAGCACAAAGGGAAAATAGAGAATCGTCACCAAAAGAGTCATTGATGGGCAAAGTGTCCTCTCCCTCTTAATAGGTTAGACGTGACAACTGATCAGCTACGATATTCTCAGCACCCTTCTTGTCTTTAATCTCTAGATCAAACTCTTGAAGCAAAAGTATCCACCGCAACAATCTAGGTTTTGCCTCCTTCTCTCCCAAAAGATGTTTCAGAGCCGCGTGATCTGTAGAAACGATAACCTTAGAACCAAGAAGATACGAACGAAATTTATCAAGAGCAAAAATCACAGCTAAAAGCTCTTTCTCAGTGGTGGCATATTTTACTTGAGCCTCATCCAGAGTTCGGCTCGCATAGTAGATAGCATTCAATGCTTTCTCTTTCCGCTGTCCCAGGACTGCTCCCAATGCATAATCGCTGGTGTCACACATGATCTCAAAAGGTAACTCCCAGTTCGGGGGTTGAATGATCGGCGCTGACACCAAAGCCTGTTTCCAAGTCTGAAAAGCAGAAAGACAGCCGTCAGTAAAAATAAAGGGGGCATCTTTCAAAAGCAACTGTGTTAGTGGTTTAGCTATCTTTGAGAAGTCCTTGATGAACCGGCGATAAAATCCGGCGTGACCAAGGGAACTTCTCACACCCTTAACATTAACCGGGGTGGTAGATGCTTAATCACTTGCACCTTTGCCTTATCAACCTCTATGCCTCGGTTGGAAACCAAGTGACCAAGGACTACTCCCTCATTAACCATGAAATGACATTTCTCCCAATTCAGCACCAGATTCACCTCTATGCAACGCTGCAAAATCTTATCAAGGTTAGCCAGACAATTATCAAAATTGTTACCATAAACCCTGAGGTCATTCATGAAGACTTCCATAATCGACTCT
Organism: Silene conica; assembly: GCA_029255685.2. Taxonomy (NCBI): domain Eukaryota; kingdom Viridiplantae; phylum Streptophyta; class Magnoliopsida; order Caryophyllales; family Caryophyllaceae; genus Silene; species Silene conica. The sequence goes on from CM055319.2 coordinate 9,441,825, forward strand.
ATGTACTCAGAAAATATCCCCATCATGCACCTTTGGAAGGTGGCAGGGGCATTACATAATCCAAAAGGCATTCTGATATAGGCGAAAACACCCTTGGGGCAAGTAAAAGTAGTCTTTTCCTGATCATCCGGATAAATCGGGATCTGGAAAAAACCTGAGTACCCATCTAAGTAGCAGAAAAACTCGTGTGAAGCTAACCTCTCAATCATTTGGTCAATAAAGAGAAGGGGAAAGTGGTCCTTCTTAGTAGCGGCATTCAGTTGGCGATAATCAATGCACATTCGCCAGCCGGTTACCAAACGAGTGGGTATTAACTCATTTTTCTCATTCTTGACAACAGTAGTACCTCATTTCTTAGGTACCACCTGAACTGGACTTACCCATTTAGAGTTCCCTACAGAATAGATAATACCTGCGTCCAGCAATTTCATCACCTCAGTCATGACCACTTCCTCCATCTTCGGGTTTAGCTTATGCTGTCCTTGTCTACACGGCTTATGGCCCTCCTCTAGCTCAATCCTGTGCATGCAAACATCAGGGCTGATGCCCTTAATGTCATCCAAAGAGTATCTCATAGCCTTCCTGTTTCGTTTAAGAAAGGTTAGTAAGGCGGTTAACTGAGTATCATCCAGTTTATTGCTAACAATAACCGGAAATTGCTCAGTATTATCAAGGAAAGCATAAAGGAGATGAGAAGGAAGTGGCTTACGCTCAGGAACCTTTGCCTCAAGAGAGCACAAGGTACTTACCAGTGACCCTACCTCTCTCTTTTCACCCTTGGTCAATCTGCTCTTACCCGGAATGAAATGAGACAGTTCTGAATCATTACCAATACCTGTGTATTCTGCATACTTGCTTAGCAAACTCAAAGTTGTTGATGGTGCATCAGTCAAAGAATATGCCCAAGTCTCACTGCTAAAATTGTCAATAATATCAACAGAATAGCATGTATCATCTATCATTGGCCTGGAAAGTGTCTTAGCTAAACTGAAAGAAGCTATGTCATCTCCTACTGTTAAGGTCAAACGCCCCTGTCTAACATCTATGACTGCCCCAGCTGTGCATAAGAAAGGTCTTCCTAAGATGATCGGTGTACGGGTATCTTTAGCTATGTCTAAAACAACAAAGTCCACCGGAATGAAAAACTTACCTACTCTAACAGGTACGTCCTCTAAGATACCTAAAAGTGTCTTAACTGACTTATCTGCCATTTGTAAGGTAATGTTAGTTTCCTTCAAGCGACCTAAGTTGAGTTTACGGCATACGGAAAATGGCATAACGCTGACGCTAGCCCCAAGATCACATAAGGCTTTATCTATTATTTCACTTCCTATGGCACATGTGATGGAAAAACTCCTTGGGTCGTCTTTCTGCTTAGGGGGAGAATATTAAGAAGAAAACTGTTGAACTCGGTCATAAAAGCAACGGTGGCAACCTCCCCAAGTTCCGTCTTACGTGATAGAATATCTTTCATGAATTTGGCGTAAGGAGGAATTTGGGTGATTACCTCAGCAAAAGGGATTGATACCTGAATGTTTTTGATCATCTCAATGAACTTACTGAATTGCTTCTCAAGTTTTGCGTCCTATAGTCTTCCGGGATAAGGAATTTTTACCATTGGGATGACATTCCCAGCTTTCTTTTTCTCCTTTTTAGCCCGTGACACCCCCGCAGCAGGGGAGGGTGCCTCATCAAATTTGGTAGCCTGACCTTCTGGATCGAAGGCGGATTCACTCGATCGAGTTAGGCTTGTACTCTATCGAGTGGTCGCTTCTTCAAAGTTACTCGATCGAGTCTATATTTCGCTCGATCGTAAGTCCTCCAAGACAAGTTCATTCGATCGAGTAAAGAGGTCACTCGATCGAGGATTTACCAGTAGAGGTTCCTTCGATCGAGTGGTTTCTGGAACTCGATCGAGGGAAATTCTACTCGATCACGGCAGTTGAGCAGTTTTTTGACTTTCTTTGCACTGCTCTTCGTTTAGCTTGCTAAGCACAACTTCTAACTCAGCATCTTGATCATTATATGGGCGACCGCTCCTCAACTCGCGACGCCTTCCCATTCTTTCTCAAAAATTAGCGAATCGTCAGGTTCATGTTGTTGATAGGCGATTTCCCAGCTGATTTCACTTGGCTGATTAAAAGACGGTTGATCATCCGTGAAAGAAACAATCTTTGCCTTCTCGAATTCGGCATACATCTCGGAAAAGGAACCGCCTAGCTTAAATTGCTTGTAAGCTAGCACTCTTGCCGAATCAGCTAAACATGTGACAGGATCATGCCCTTTATCGCCACACCTACCACAAACATCTTCTTCAATGAGATGAACTTGGTGTGGTTCACTCACGTCATGGTTCTCACAGACAACTTCTACCTCTGGTTCCTCCCGCGGGTTTCCGTATTGGGCCTCATGGGTGGCTATATTATCAATTAATTGCCACCTCTTGTCATCCGCTACATTCACCAAAAATCGCCCTTGCGCAGCTGACTCTAGCAATGCCCTCTTTGAATGGACAACCCATTATAGAATTTGCTACATAGGAACCACCGTTCAAACCCATGATGAGGAATCGAACGGACTAACTTTATGAATCTTCCCCACGCAGTATTCAAGTCTTCGGTACCCAATTGGGTGAAGTTGGTTATCTGAGCCCTCAATGCATTAGCTTTCTGGGGAGGAAAGTACTTCCGGTAGAATGTCAATGCCAAAGAGTTCCAATCTGTTATTCCGGAACTTTCTTTGTCTAAATCCCTCCACCAATCTTTTGCATCCCCGGTCAAGGAAAAAGGGAAGAGGAATTCCTTGACCCTCTCGTGAACACCAGGAGCCAACGAGACTGTGGAACAGTAATCGGTAAATGTCTCAAGGTGCTTTGCTGGATCCTCATTACTTCTCCTTTAAACAAATTCCGTTCTATCAGTCGATAGAACGAAGGATGGATAGAGAAGGTACCCTCACTTGCGGGCAAACGGAAGTACTAAGCTATACTTCCAAGAATGACACGACACACACATGATTCGACTCAATGCAAGACCCATACCCGATAAAAGGACCCTAAGTACCGACTCTCACGGGTGACACTCAACACACAAGGAAAGAAAGGGGGGCGATTTTTTGTGACAAAAAGTAACCAAAATCACTGACCTACCTCAACTTGCGAAGCATGCCCGCAATCTAGAATGGTACTCCATCCAAAAATCAATGAAAAATGCAAATGCACATGATGAGAACAACAACAAGGATGTAACGGGGCTTGGGTTGGGTGAAAATGGTTTGGTGCAAGCACCGTTCTAGGATTTGAGGCTCAAAAACAAGAATGATTGCCATAATCAACACAACACCTTATTACAACAACTAAGCAACGTCTATGCCCTAACTTTGACTTTTACAAAACCAAGCAAAAATTGCATAAACCCCAACTTACTTTGGAAAAATCGGACCCATCACAACCTTAAACAAAGTGGTCATTATTAGAAACACCGAACAACGTCTACACCCTAACATAAGACTTGAAAATCAAATCAAATGCAAAAATTGTGTAAACCCGGCACGCGTGCAAAAACATCAAAAGACCACATTATTGTAGCAACGGCTTTTTCTATGTCCCCTTGATGGAAGGGACTTGTTGCTAGCCTTTTTATCTTTCAAAAACTCATATTTACATTTCTCTTTTTGGATTTTTCAAAACTTTTTCATTTTTTTCTTTGATTTTCTATTTTCTTTCTTTTTTCATTTTTTTCTTTTCTTTTCTTTTCTTTTTCAAACTTCCAAACACCAAACAAACAACAAGTAACGACCACAACGGAAAAAGCCACCAACCGGCATCTAAATTCCCGACTCTACCACTAACAAAGTACCACAAAAACAACCATTCTTGATCAAGGAAGGATGTTTTTGGGATGTAGTTCATTTAGTAGTTTAGGCCAAATGAAAAGGTTAAGACTCAAAGTGGTTAAACAAAAGGGAAATAAGATGCAAGGGTCAAAACAAGGCTAATTTGGCAAATGTGAAGTTGATTTATTTGGAACAAAAGTTGTCTCACATGCACATGAACATTAATCACGGAAATAAGGAATGAGCGCCATACTTATGCGTATAGACATAACACACCACGTAAGGAGGACTACTCACAATCCTAAACTGAGTCGGTTTGATGGACCGACTATAAAGGAGGCTCTATCCTCACATTTGAGTAGCTAATGTCGGTCCTAGGTCGAGTCAAGGTCTAACACGGTCTCACAAGGTGGTCGAAACTTGGTCATTAAGCCTAGACTTCCGGGTCCTTGCAATCAAGAACCCTAACAAGGTGACATCAACGGTGCAAGCTATTAGGAGGGGTAAGACACAAGCAAGACAAAAATCATCATTGACGGCATATATCCTCCACTATTCAACCTCCTATGCATATTTACAAACAAAAGCAAAACGGAAAACCGGCTAACACATATTCACAAAACTATGAAAATGAAAAGGCATGTGAAACAAAAGCAAACTAAAACTAAACACAACAAACAAGCAACAACTAGAAAGCTAAACTAACAGCACAACAACCACAACAACCACAAGTTCCCCGAAGGAACATCCAAGGCACAAAAATCCCGTTCTCCTTCATGATATCGACATAAAAAGAAATCGGGAGGGGGAGAAAGAAGTCGGAAAGAGTATACCAAGCATCTTCATTCTCCTAATACCTCGGGTTGTCGTCATATCTGCAACTTGTTAGTCCAAAAAACATATATATACAAGGCAAACAAAGAACTAAAACAAAGGAAAGGAAGAACATATTTTTTGAAATTTTTGAAATTTTTCGATTTTTTTGGTATTTTTGAAGTTTTTTCATATTTACAAAAGCAATTAAATATTCACAAAGTGGATATTTTCCCTCCCCACTCTTAAGATTTACATTGTCCTCAATGGAACAAAGTGCAAGGGGGAAATGAAGAAAAAGAACGAAAACAACATGTTTTTGGCTTTTTTGAATTTTTTTTGAGAAAATAAAAACTTGTTTTTGTGTTTTTTGAAATAAACGGTTCTTCCTCCCCACACTTATTTATATGCATAATGTGAGGAGGAAAACCGGAAAATAAAGAACATGTTTTTGAAGGTTTTTGGTTTTTCAATTTTTTTGGATTTTTGATTTTTATGAAAGCAATAAAAACAAAAAAAAAACAAAAGAAAAGAAAAACTAGAAACTAAACTACATGCAAACTAAATGCTCTAATCTACATGTATGCAAACTATATGTGACAATATGATACAAAATGGAAATCTAATGCATCTAAATGAATGCAACTATATGCAACTAAACTAATGATATGAAAACATGAATTGAAAACTAAAACAATCTAACTAAACTAACTAACTAATCTAAATGCATGCTAAAAAGGAAAATGCAAACTAAATTGAAATTTGGATTAAGGGAGTTACTTGCTTTGGATTTTTCAAGGGGGAGCATAGCCATCACCTACCACCTCCAAAGGTGGTCACTCATCACCATCATCATCATCTCCATCACCTCTGGTACCGCTCACATCACCATCACCATTGCCCTCATCTACTACCATGTAGTCGCCCGGGTTAATCATTACATCTCGAAAGGGCGACACATGCGAGCCACTAGCCCCCGGATCACCAACCATGCCATGGGGAGAAGGGTGCCTCGGAGGACCGGCGTCCGCGTTTCCACGGAAGTTGGGTGGAAAGATCGGGTTAGAGAAATAACCCGGGGCAACATTGATCTCCCCGAAAAAACGCCCCTCTGGAGGCACATATCCCATCTCGGGAGGCATGTAGTAAGACGGGCGACCACCGTCCTCATGATGAAGTCCCTGGCGGACAGACTGGTCATAGCTGGGGAATTGCCCATAGGCCTGATCGTGGTATAAGTAATCAAGCCTATAGGTCAAATCTCTATGTCGCTCATCCGCCACTGCTTGGCGCTCGTCTGCAAGGTCTGCCGCCTTCTTCATGCCCAAATCAACCCGGGCCATGAAGTCAATCAGGTCCTGAGGCAAAGGCTGAGTAGATGGACCGGAGCATGAGGTAGATCCCTGAAAGTATGAAGGACCACTCTAGAAAGGGGGCATGTTAACGGCGGGCTGCTGAAACTGCTCAAACTGCAGGTCAGATGCGGTGGTACCTGTCCTGTCTCGGGCATAAACTCTCGGAGCACGCTGGTCGGGAGGGAGCTCATCAGGGTCCACCTCAATATCAAGGAGGTAAGAGGTCTTCCCTGGCTTAACTCTCATCCTCTCGGTGTTTGGCAAGGGCACCGAATTCCTGAATTTGTTGTCAACCCGAATCTGCCAATACTCCTTACGATCACTGGGGTTATACCTTACCCACCCCAAAGCATCCTGCAAGTATCGGCGAGATAACACATTCTCACCCTGAATGTAGTCTACCGTGAAGTGCCTCTGACAAAGGTCGGTGGCGATCATGGTGAGTATCCCCCCAACACAAATGGGGGTGGTAAGCTGAGGTTGGGTTGCCAACCTACTCAAATGAAGGGCCATGTGGTGCGCAATATTAAGCTTTGGGCCACCAACCAAATAACACCCCAAAATCTCGAGCAACGTGGTGGTAAAATTATGAGGCTCATCCCTAGAGAAGACGGTCCACCCCATGAACCTATGCCAAATCCTAATCGGTGCCAAATGCACCCTATTAGCCGGTTTCTTCTTGGTTCTATCACTTACAAGACCGGTAATGGCTGTCCAAATAAGCTCGGTATTAAAGCCCCCCGGAGGCTTAATTGGCAATTTTCCGTTGAGCCCAAAGATCAAAGCAAAATTTTCTAAGGTGAGACGGTGTTCCCTATTCATCAACCGAAACTCTAAGAAGACAACTTTCCCCAAAGATCGGTTCTTAGTGACTACCAAAGAACTCAAAAATTCCCAAGTTAACCGGGGAGATGTGTGAACCGGTCTAGTTTCATATAATGCTTTCATCCCTAAACTGTCAAAAAGACTCTCAGTTATCTTTTCAATTCCAAGCTCTCTCAACCCAGCTCTATCAATAAACCTAGTCGGATGAAGGGGGCGATGCTTGAAGTAAGTGAAACTACCTTTTTGTTGAACGGAAGCAAAGTGGAGTCCGGGAAAGCAAGGATCCGGACCAATATTGCTACTATCCATCACATTCTGCACTTCTTGCTCCACCATCGGGTCATGCCTTGATTTCGATCTCCTCTCCTTTCTTCCAGACATGGCTATTTTGAGGTGGTTTGATGAGGGAATGAAAGGGGTTTTAATTTGGGAGAGTTTAGATGGGTTTTTGAAGGTAAGGGATGAAAGGGGGAGGAGGAAATAAGGAAGAGAGAAGAAGAGTTGAAGTAGAAATGATAAGAAAAGAAGGGGATTTACGGTTTTAATTTTCGCGACAAACGCCTCTCAGCCGGTTTGGGACCGGCTGCCGGTCGACCGGCTGAGAGTTAAGGTTTGGGTTTTTTTTTTTTTTTTTTTTTTTTTTTTTTCATTTTTTGCGAAATTTTTCTAAGGCCTTGATCCTGAGCCGGCGGACCGGCTCAAAAACTGGTCTTCAAATCTTCCTTCGTCTTCTCTTCTTCTTCAATCTTACTCACAAAAACTCCCAGCCGGCCGACCGGCTGCCGGCCGACCGGCTGCCGGCCGACCGGCTGGGGATGCTTCTCCTTTGCCTTCTCTTCAATATTGGTTCACAACTTATGATTCTCAGTCGGTGGACCGGCTGCTGGCCTACCGGCTGGGAATCAAGCTTCCTTTGGATTTTCGATTTTTGAACAAGTAACATGTCTTTGAGCCGGTTGACCGGCTGCCGGTTGGGTGCAGGCTGGGAGTGCAAAATCTGAAATCTGCCCAAATAAACTATAAAAAACAGAAATGTGTCCAGGCCCTCCCAGCCGGTAGGGGTGTGCACCGGTCCAGAACCGGACCGGACCGGACCGGAACCGGAATGGACCGGAACCGGAATGGTTAAATGTTGAGGACCTAAGACCGACCCGGAATAAAAAATATGAAGACCTGGACCGGACCTGTAAATTCCGGTCTTGGACCTGTTGGACCTGTGAGGACCGGTTAGGACCGGTTCATAAACTGGGCTACAAACTGAAATTGTCGCAGGCTGACAACTGCGCAAAACTACTTGTACAGTTGTACGGTTGTACCTTTACCATCTTTGTAAATTAAACTTAAAACAACCAAAAAGTTCATTGAACTTTTAAAAACTACATAATTGTCCATTTGTCCATCTAAGTAAGTGCTAAAGTCCATTGTTTAACCATTAATACATAACCGAAATGTCCATTGTTCATAATTATTACATCACCAAAAGTCCAAAACGACCTAATCAAGAGTCTCCGGGTATGTTGATGCAAAAACTTCAACTTCCATTCCAAGATTTCAAGTCACGAAGACCGTTTCATCCTCAACCTTCAACTTCTCAAAGTCTGTCAAAGAAAAAAGTGGATTAGTGAAATAATTATAGGCTGCCGGGTTTACGAGTAATGCTAAAGGATCAGCCATTTTCAAGTAGAAATCAACAATCAGAGATCAAATGCACATGGATTCTGCATTCTGCATTCTGTCTGGGCAACACTCAGCAATCAGATTGATACATGTGCAAAAACAGAATTCAGTGTTAGCATTAAAACAGAAAGATGGGAAAATGAAGGCTTACTGAGCACTGCAAGTCAGCAACAGTGAAAAGAATAGGCGTTTTCGAACAATAGCATTTCAATTTCGAAAATGATAAGATAGGACAAACAAATGAACAATAGTACAGGAAAAAAAATGATGGTATTGAAGCTAGTACAAACAAATGAACAATAGTACAGGCATGCTTTTCAATCGATGTACAGGAACAATACACTAATTCAGTCGAACAATAGTACAGGAACAATACACTAATTCAATCGATGTATTTTTCGTTCAAATAAATGAACAATAGTACAGGAACAATAGTCTAATTCAATCGATGTATTTTTCGTTCTTTTGTATTGAAGCTCAGGAATGCTTTTCCTGAATAAATGATGGTATCTCGTTTGGAAGTCGATTAATTTTAAGTTGCCTTGTTGTTATATCTATTTCTTGGTTTTATTTTTTATAAAATGATAAGATAATACAAACAATGAAACAATAGCATTTCAATTTCGAAGTTAGCATAGGCGATTTCAATAGTTCAGGAAAAAAATGAAAATGATAAATTAAAATATTATCCTTACAAAGAAGATTGACATGCATTTCATGATGTTTCCTAATCATCTCAATTTAACAAATTTCAGTGATAAGAAATTTCAATCATCACAATTCACAAATAAAGACTACAGATCTGATAAGGAAAACCAGTAGTAAGGAAAACCAGTAGTAATGAATGAAGATGAACTTACAGCTTGATGATTGTACAACGGCCAGAACTCCAGAACACAGAATATATTAAGAAGGAGATTGAAGTAGAAGGAGTATCAGAGATTCAGACTTCAGAGAACTAGAGAAGAACGAGAAGGAGGGCGACGGCGAGGGAGATTTAGGTCTTTATGATAATGAGTGAATGAGGCAAATGATTTTAACCTAGCCCAACAACAAAGCCCAGCCATAATTTAAGAATCTGGAAATTTTTTAAAAAAAAAAAAAATGCTTGAACCGGTCCAACCGGTCCGACCCGGTAAAAACCGGTTTCAGCCCGGACCGACCCTAAAACCGGAATTGAGGAGAACAGAGGACCGAAGACCGGACCTGAATTTTATGGTTCCGGTTCCGGTCTGCTCAAACCGGTCCGGTCCGGTCCAAAATTCCGGTCCGACCCGGATCATGCACAGGCCTACCAGCCGGTATAGGACCGTCGGCCGGTAGGCCGACTGGGAGTACCTGTGCACAATTTCGAAAAATAATTTAATTGAACATAAAAATCGACCTTGCCAACAACGGTTTTGCCTACTATCCTCCGACTATACTCAAGAAATAAGCACAAACAAGTAACAAACACATCCAAATCTCCCATGCAAGCTAAAAAAAAAATCAAACTAACAAAGAAACTAACATGCAAACTAGATGAACGAAAGGAAACTAATACTTACAAATGGTGGTTGTTAAGTGACTCCACCAAACCTTTCATGAACAAACTTCCTTGAAATCAATCCTCCTCGGGGAGTGGGTCCCCGAGGTCAATAACTTCTACGGTACCTTTGGAATCTCCTTGGTAATAACGCTTTATCCGATGTCCGTTGACTTTGAAGGTGCCACCGCCTTCACTCCAAAGTTCAAAGGCCCCATGAGGTGAAATATCCATTACTTTGAAGGGCCCGGACCATCGTGATCTAAGTTTTCCCGGAAAATTCTTGACTCTTGAATTGAAAAGGAGAACAAGGTCTCCTATGCTCATATTCTTCTTCATTAACTTGGCATCATGCCACTTCTTCGTTTGCTCCTTATAGAGTTTTGAACTCTCAAAAGCCTCATATCTAAGCTCCTCAAGCTCACTCATTTGCAAGAATCTTTTCTCCCCGGCCATATCTAAGTCGAAGTTCATCTCCTTCAAGGCCCACCAAGCCTTGTGCTCAAGCTCCACCGGTAGGTGGCATGCTTTCCCGTACACAAGCTTGTAGGGAGTCATTCCTATAGGCTTCTTGTAAGCCGTCCTCAAAGCCCATAGCACATCATTCAATTTTTGGGACCAATCTTTCCGGTTCTTTTGCACCACCTTCTCTAGGATAGCCTTGATTTGACGGTTTGAGACCTCCACTTGCCCACTAGTTTGAGGGTGGTAGGCAAGTGCTACCTTGTGGGTCACTCCATAAGAGGCTAGAAGGGCTTTGAATGTGTGTTTCCGGAAGTGGGAACCTCCATCACTTACCACAATTCGGGGTACACCAAAACGGGGAAATATTATGGTCTTGAAGAGCTTTACCACGACCTTGGAGTCATTGGTGGGGGAGGCAACCGCTTCTATCTATTTCGAGACATAGTCCACGGCTACCAAGATGTATTCATTTCCGCATGAATTGGGGAAAGGTCCCATAAAGTCAATCCCCCAACAATCAAACAACTCGATCTCCAAGATGGTTTTTAGGGGCATCTCATTCCTTTTACCGATGTTGCCCGACCTTTGACAAGCGTCACAAGATCTAACTACATCGTGAATATCTTTAAACATAGAAGGCCAAAAGAACCCTCATTGAAGAACCTTGGCTATAGTCCGTGAAGCCGCCAAGTGCCCTCCATAGGCGGAGTTGTGAAGCCGATCCACAATTTCAAACCCCTCTTCTTTAGACACGCATCTCCTCAAGAGTCCATCCCCACACTTTTTGAAAAGGTAAGGATCATCCCAAAAATATCTCTTAGCATCCACTTTCAATTTTCTCCTATCTCTTGCTTCCAACTCCTCCGGGATAAAGCCATTAACAAGATAATTGGCAAGATCCGCAAACCAAGGCAACTTATTGCCTATTGCCATCAAACTATCCTCACGCAACCATTCATTGATCGGGCCATCCCTATCATGCAAACCATGATCTTCAAAAGTCAATCTAGACAAGTGGTCCGCAACTACATTCTCCGACCCCGACTTGTCTCTTATCTCTAGATCAAATTCTTGGAGTAAAAGAACCCATATCAAGAGCCTTGGCTTGGCATCCTTCTTCAACATTAATTGCCTCAAAGCGGTGTGATCGGTGTACACCACCACTTTAGATCCCATGAGATATTGTCTAAACTTGTCAATGGCAAACACGATTGCCAACATCTCCTTTTCGGTCGTGGAATATTTCGCTTGAGTTTGATCAAGAGTCTTGTGTAATACCCCGTATTTTCTAATTCCGTTTTAAATAATAATGCTATATTTTTTTTATGACGACGAGTTTTAAGCGAAAATGAGTTGGTGAACGAGGTATTTTATGCGTTAGTTTTTGAGTCGTGTTTGAGGATATTTAACAAAACCGGAGTGGATTCATGTTACTTGAACTTTGGGGTGCGTGAAGGGCCTGAACCTTGTGTGGGTAGTTGTGTTTTCAGGCTTAGGGTTGCGTGCAAACACAAGCCCACACACGACCTACACTTTAGAAATCAGAAATTCTGGTTTCCCTGTTCCAGCCGCCTTATATATTCCCCACTTTAGACCTATTTCTGACCTAATCAACACCCAACTCTCCTCACAATCTTGCCGCCGCCACATCTGAGTTTACGAAGAAGGTTTCACACGGTGGTCTATGGGTCCTAGGGTCTGTCGTTTACACCAGAAAGAAGGTGAGCACACCACTGTTCGTCTTTTTACAGTTTCGCACTTCAGTTTTGATTCACGATTTTGGTTGCGAAAAACTGTTGTGTTTATGATTTCTTTGCATATATTTAATCTATAACGTTAGTATTTGGTTTGGGGACCATAGTCATGTCCTCGATGACCGCCTGTGACCATCGTTAGGGGTGGTTTAGTCGTGGTGTCAGAATGCGATATAATTGATTTCAGATTTCTGTTTTAAGTATGTATGTTTGAGTCGAATTCGAATCCTTATTCGTCTATGTTTGTTGTGGGTGTTTGGGGCGTTTGAATGAGGGCGGTCAGGGGGAATGTAGGGTGGTTGTCGCGGTGGCTCGTGGGGGTTGTTAACGACTCTAGGATAGGTTTCGTTGTGGGTGTCAATTGAGTAAAACAGAGCAGGTCGTGGGACTGTTGGGTTTCATACGGTGGTTTGGCTTTGTGGATGGTGTTTGACGGTCACTGCCTCCACCAATGGAACCACCACGGCTCAGTGGCGAGCCTGGTGGTGCCACTGGTGGGGTCAGGGGTTGAGATGGGTGTTGGGAATAGCGTTTGACATGGCAGTATGTCGTAGGGTGGTGGTTTGGTTCGTTTAAACGTATGTCGGGGGGTCTGTTTGTTGCGTGATTTCTGATTTCAGTTTGCTTGTTTTGTTTTTTTTCCTTCTTTTGTCTTATTGTAATGTTTATGATTATTATAAGTTAGATATACTAGGAGCATTAGTATTATTAGTATTATTACTAATTATCGTATTGTTAATTGTGGTCACGTTTTGATATCGTATTTGTATGGTAACATTATTAAAATTTACTACTACTTTATGTTCGTATTTTCTATGGGTTGTCAATATTAGTATTACTAATAATATGTTATGTGTAGTATTATGAGTATATACCATGATTATAATTAATTGTGTTACTATTATGTATGATCAATATTAATGTTGGTGATAGCGTTAAGTTATTCTGTTATTGTTTTTATTATTGTTAATATTATTATAATTAGTATTTAATTATGGTAATATTATGTTTATTTTAAGTAAAGATATTTTGGGTATTTAATGTTTGATATGGTATTTATGCACTTTTAATAATTTGAATTGCAAAACTCAAGTGTTTATTTATGTTTTAGGAGTTGCTATTTTTAGAAGCTACTATATTTAGAAAGTTACTATTTTGGGTAACTCGGTTGTTGGGAAGCTTTCTAAATATAGGAAGTGTCTATAAATAGAGTGTGTACATGTATTACGTGCATTAGGAAAGTATTAATTAAAGTAATACTTATTTAGGTGGAAGTTTCCGTGTGGAGCATTTTTAGAAGCAGTCGCACAGTTATCTTTCTTCTACAGCTTTGAGGTAGGGGAAACTACTAATGTTTGATGATGTGTAAACCGTTCATAATTGATATCAAACATGTTGTTATATATTATCATGTGATCTTTATATTGTGCATTTATATTATACCGTGATAACGATGAGGCGATGAGATGATGGGTCTTGTGATTGGCGCGGAGATAATGGGTCTTGTGATTGGTGCGGAGATAATGGGTCTTGTGATTGGTGTGGAGATAATGGGTCTTGTGATTGGTGCGGAGATATTGGGTCTTGTGATTCGGAGTGGAGATGATCGACTTTCTATTTTTAGTAATATGGTTTGCTTACAGTTTTACTCTACTCAACCTCGTGGTTGACCCTGTGTATTCGTGATCACCTGTGATGAACCAATTATTGGGGAGCAGACTGACAGGTATAAAGACTATGGGAGCATCTGGGAAGGGAGATGCATGGATCAGGACCTGTTTAGAGTCTAGACCACGTGATAGTAGTCTATGAGTTGTACTTTTACTTTTATCAGAACAATTTTCTATTTGGTTTTGTAAGAACATGTTTTGAGTTTAAATTGAATATAAAGTACTGTTTATCTTCCTTTGTATCTACTGCCTCGGGAAACCGAGATGGTAACACCTTTATTTATCTGAGGAGTCCTAGTTCAGGCCCTTAAATAAATGGGGGTGTTACAAAGTGGTATCAGAGCGAACGATCCTCAGGCCTAACTTAATGAACCCAATGAATGTAGGAGAGTCTAAATAAAATGAACCCCGGGATAGGACTGTTAGGAGCACATTAAAGGCAAAGTATGAGTCTGGGGCCCCCTCACACCGAACCATAGGCCCTATCAGTTTTACCCGGGAACCCAGAGTGCATATATGAGAGAAAAGGGTAGAATAGGAAGTGGTGAAAGTAATAGCATACTGTGGTAAGTATGTTATGAGAATTCTGAGTATAAGTGACTTTTGAAAAAGCCGGAAGGGGCATGAGCAAGAATGAATCTTTAATTGTTGGAAAAAGTGTATATTGATGTGATATTTTAAGTGATTTAAAACCTGTTAAGAATCTTTCTTTCATCATGTCTAAGTGAAATGCGGTTATGTGATCCCTGAGCCATGTTATAAAAGCAAACTACTCTATATGATAAGTGTTATAGATTTTGATGCTTAGGGGACATAGCCCTAAACCAAATGGGTACCCATGTACGTCGGGACTCATTTCTTTTCTTGTTTTATAGTATGCCTCCGCGAAGAGATAATGCCGTTAACATCACCCAAGAGGAGGTGGACCGTTTGATAGCTGAAAATGAGGCCCTAAAGGCCAAACGTATGAACTCCGCGAAAATGAGCACAATCATCGCAAGACATCACCCTACCCAATTCACCGGGGAGGGGGAACCTCATCTGCTGGGAGCCTGGTGCCGGGAATTCGGTAACCTGTTCGAGTTGGTGGATTGCCCTGAAGAATTGAGGGTGGACCAGGCTGCCCACTATCTGAGGGGTATGGCTGGAGACTGGTGGACAGCGAATAAGGGAGAGATCCGGGAAGCAGCTGCAGAGGGTGGATCCGCGTTTGTTCCGTGGGATGCATTCAAGGGGGTCTTGAACGAGGCGTTTCTACCAGAATTCCAAAAGAGCAAGCTGAGGGAGGAGTTCGATTCATTCAAGATGTCGGAGGACATGACTGTAGAGGTTTACTACAGGAAATTCATCCAGCTGGTACACTATGTGGGAGATATGGGATTTGACGATGCTATGCTAGCAATGAAATTTGAGAGAGGGTTATCAATCGCCGTCAAAAAGAGACTGATTGCAGCTCCGCCCACCACAGTCCGTGACATCTATTTAAGGGCTGGGGCGGCGGAGAGGCTATCGGATATGATCAAAGAGGACAAGAAGTCCAAGTCAGAAAAGAGGAAGGCTGAATCAGTAGCTGAGGGTTCAGGATCGAAAAAGCAGAGCTCTAACAAGTTCAGTGGGTACTTCGGGAGTAGTGCCTCTGGTGGTGGGAGGAACCAGAGTGGGGGCAGCTTCAGGAGTGGAGGTTCCGGCAGTGGTTCTGTAGGAATAGTTTGCTTCGGCTGTGGAAAGACGGGACACAAGCAAGCGGTGTGTCGTTCATCTGGAGGAAACCAGTCCGGGGGCTATCGTACACCTACATCCGGATACCAGGGACCTCGCACTCAGTCCTATGGCAGCAGTGGCTATCGCACACCCATGACAAACTATGGTGGGGGTGCGAAGTCTGGAGGCAGCAGCAACTATCAGAGGAACTACAGCAACAACAACAATCAGAACCGTTCATATCAGAATCAGTACAATGGAAGTGGGAACAACAAGAAGACGGGGACGGCAGAAAATCAGCAGGCTGGGACATCTTCTGCCAGCCAGAGTGGGGTCAAGTCCAGTGGCAAACTCTTTGCCATGGGAAAGCAGGCCGCTCAGGAGGATGCTCATGTGGTTACCGGTACTTTTCTTGTGAACTCTAAACCTACTTTCGTACTTTTCGATTCCGGTGCCACCCATTCGTTTGTGTCTAGAGATCATGTCAAGACTTTAGGACTTGAGAGATTCGACTGGGTCGCGGACTCAGTGACCATACCCTCGGGAGAGTCAATGTCAAGCTTAACAGGTCCCGAACGACCTTCAGTTTGTTAAATGTCAAGCTTCCTCAATGTCGAAGAATAAAACTTCGACCAAACTACCAACTTCTTCAATGCCATGATAATGCTTCACTTGGTGACCATTGACCTTGAACCTCGAACCGTGAGAATCTTCCAACTCGACAGATCCAAACTTGGTGACTCCAACAACCGTATAGGGGCCCGTCCATCTTGATCTCAATTTTCCTAGGAAAAGTCTCAGTCGTGAGTTGAATAACAACACTTTTTGACCCTCATGGAACTCTCGTGGTATAATGCGCTTGTTATGCCTTCTTTTTTTCTTTTCTTTGTAGATCTGTGAACTGTCATAGGCTTTCAAGCGGAATTCGTCAAGCTCATCTAACTGCAAAAAACGGTTCTCACCACAATGATCAGCATCATAATTAAGTTGGCGTATTGCCCACCAAGCCTTATGTTCTAGCTCGACAGGTAAATGACACGACTTCCCATACACTAAACGATACAGTGATGCACCAATTGGTGTTTTGAAAGCCGTTCTGTAAGCCCACAAAGTATCATCAAATTTCTGACTCAGTCCTTACGAGACTTAGACACGACCTTAGCTAAAATATCCTTAAGTTCCCAATTGAAGACCTCAACTTGACCACTTGTTTGAGGATGATACATACCCCAAACCTCTACGATGCCGTACGCCATACTTAGTTAACATGGTGGTTAGGTTTTGTTCCCTAAAGTGCATACCCCTATCACTAATGACAACACGTGGGACACCAAAACGGGGAAAAACGACTTTACGAAACAACTTAATAACAGTCTTAACATCACAATTAGGTGTCGCAACAGCCTCGACCAACTTAGACACATAATCAACTGCAACTAAGATATACCGATTACCTCGACTTGTTGGGAACGGTCCTTGATTGTCAATACCCCAGACATCAAAAAGTTCAACCTCCAAAATACCGTTCTGGGGCATCTCATGTCGTTTAGAAAGGTTACCTGATCGCTGACATTCATCACACCTGGAAACAAAAGCTCGAGTGTCAGCAAACATGGTTGGCCAATAGAAACCCGATTGAAGTACCTTAGCCACGGTTCGCGATGGACCGTGGTGACCACCATAGTGTGAGGAATGACACCCTTCCAGAATTGCTTTGGTCTCCCATTGTGGAATACATCGTCGATAGAGACCGTCTGCGCATTCTTTAAACAGATAAGGCTCTTCCTAGAAATAGTATCGGGCATCGTGTAAGAACTTCTTGCGCTTTTGATAAGTTAGACCTTTCGACATCTCCTTTCCAGCTGCAAAGTTAGCGAAATCTGCAAACCACGGTTCTACCTTGTCGTTAGTCTGATCAATAATAGCACAAAGGGAAAATAGAGAATCGTCACCAAAAGAGTCATTGATGGGCAAAGTGTCCTCTCCCTCTTAATAGGTTAGACGTGACAACTGATCAGCTACGATATTCTCAGCACCCTTCTTGTCTTTAATCTCTAGATCAAACTCTTGAAGCAAAAGTATCCACCGCAACAATCTAGGTTTTGCCTCCTTCTCTCCCAAAAGATGTTTCAGAGCCGCGTGATCTGTAGAAACGATAACCTTAGAACCAAGAAGATACGAACGAAATTTATCAAGAGCAAAAATCACAGCTAAAAGCTCTTTCTCAGTGGTGGCATATTTTACTTGAGCCTCATCCAGAGTTCGGCTCGCATAGTAGATAGCATTCAATGCTTTCTCTTTCCGCTGTCCCAGGACTGCTCCCAATGCATAATCGCTGGTGTCACACATGATCTCAAAAGGTAACTCCCAGTTCGGGGGTTGAATGATCGGCGCTGACACCAAAGCCTGTTTCCAAGTCTGAAAAGCAGAAAGACAGCCGTCAGTAAAAATAAAGGGGGCATCTTTCAAAAGCAACTGTGTTAGTGGTTTAGCTATCTTTGAGAAGTCCTTGATGAACCGGCGATAAAATCCGGCGTGACCAAGGAAACTTCTCACACCCTTAACATTAACCGGGGTGGTAGATGCTTAATCACTTGCACCTTTGCCTTATCAACCTCTATGCCTCGGTTGGAAACCAAGTGACCAAGGACTACTCCCTCATTAACCATGAAATGACATTTCTCCCAATTCAGCACCAGATTCACCTCTATGCAACGCTGCAAAATCTTATCAAGGTTAGCCAGACAATTATCAAAATTGTTACCATAAACACTGAGGTCATTCATGAAGACTTCCATAATCGACTCTATGTACTCAGAAAATATCCCCATCATGCACCTTTGGAAGGTGGCAGGGGCATTACATAATCCAAAAGGCATTCTGATATAGGCGAAAACACCCTTGGGGCAAGTAAAAGTAGTCTTTTCCTGATCATCCGGATAAATCGGGATCTGGAAAAAACCTGAGTACCCATCTAAGTAGCAGAAAAACTCGTGTGAAGCTAACCTCTCAATCATTTGGTCAATAAAGAGAAGGGGAAAGTGGTCCTTCTTAGTAGCGGCATTCAGTTGGCGATAATCAATGCACATTCGCCAGCCGGTTACCAAACGAGTGGGTATTAACTCATTTTTCTCATTCTTGACAACAGTAGTACCTCATTTCTTAGGTACCACCTGAACTGGACTTACCCATTTAGAGTTCCCTACAGAATAGATAATACCTGCGTCCAGCAATTTCATCACCTCAGTCATGACCACTTCCTCCATCTTCGGGTTTAGCTTATGCTGTCCTTGTCTACACGGCTTATGGCCCTCCTCTAGCTCAATCCTGTGCATGCAAACATCAGGGCTGATGCCCTTAATGTCATCCAAAGAGTATCTCATAGCCTTCCTGTTTCGTTTAAGAAAGGTTAGTAAGGCGGTTAACTGAGTATCATCCAGTTTATTGCTAACAATAACCGGAAATTGCTCAGTATTATCAAGGAAAGCATAAAGGAGATGAGAAGGAAGTGGCTTACGCTCAGGAACCTTTGCCTCAAGAGAGCACAAGGTACTTACCAGTGACCCTACCTCTCTCTTTTCACCCTTGGTCAATCTGCTCTTACCCGGAATGAAATGAGACAGTTCTGAATCATTACCAATACCTGTGTATTCTGCATACTTGCTTAGCAAACTCAAAGTTGTTGATGGTGCATCAGTCAAAGAATATGCCCAAGTCTCACTGCTAAAATTGTCAATAATATCAACAGAATAGCATGTATCATCTATCATTGGCCTGGAAAGTGTCTTAGCTAAACTGAAAGAAGCTATGTCATCTCCTACTGTTAAGGTCAAACGCCCCTGTCTAACATCTATGACTGCCCCAGCTGTGCATAAGAAAGGTCTTCCTAAGATGATCGGTGTACGGGTATCTTTAGCTATGTCTAAAACAACAAAGTCCACCGGAATGAAAAACTTACCTACTCTAACAGGTACGTCCTCTAAGATACCTAAAAGTGTCTTAACTGACTTATCTGCCATTTGTAAGGTAATGTTAGTTTCCTTCAAGCGACCTAAGTTGAGTTTACGGCATACGGAAAATGGCATAACGCTGACGCTAGCCCCAAGATCACATAAGGCTTTATCTATTATTTCACTTCCTATGGCACATGTGATGGAAAAACTCCTTGGGTCGTCTTTCTGTTTAGGGGGAGAATATTAAGAAGAAAACTGTTGAACTCGGTCATAAAAGCAACGGTGGCAACCTCCCCAAGTTCCGTCTTACGTGATAGAATATCTTTCATGAATTTGGCGTAAGGAGGAATTTGGGTGATTACCTCAGCAAAAGGGATTGATACCTGAATGTTTTTGATCATCTCAATGAACTTACTGAATTGCTTCTCAAGTTTTGCGTCCTATAGTCTTCCGGGATAAGGAATTTTTACCATTGGGATGACATTCCCAGCTTTCTTTTTCTCCTTTTTAGCCCGTGACACCCCCGCAGCAGGGGAGGGTGCCTCATCAAATTTGGTAGCCTGACCTTCTGGATCGAAGGCGGATTCACTCGATCGAGTTAGGCTTGTACTCTATCGAGTGGTCGCTTCTTCAAAGTTACTCGATCGAGTCTATATTTCGCTCGATCGTAAGTCCTCCAAGACAAGTTCATTCGATCGAGTAAAGAGGTCACTCGATCGAGGATTTACCAGTAGAGGTTCCTTCGATCGAGTGGTTTCTGGAACTCGATCGAGGGAAATTCTACTCGATCACGGCAGTTGAGCAGTTTTTTGACTTTCTTTGCACTGCTCTTCGTTTAGCTTGCTAAGCACAACTTCTAACTCAGCATCTTGATCATTATATGGGCGACCGCTCCTCAACTCGCGACGCCTTCCCATTCTTTCTCAAAAATTAGCGAATCGTCCGGTTCATGTTGTTGATAGGCGATTTCCCAGCTGATTTCACTTGGCTGATTAAAAGACGGTTGATCATCCGTGAAAGAAACAATCTTTGCCTTCTCGAATTCGGCATACATCTCGGAAAAGGAACCGCCTAGCTTAAATTGCTTGTAAGCTAGCACTCTTGCCGAATCAGCTAAACATGTGACAGGATCATGCCCTTTATCGCCACACCTACCACAAACATCTTCTTCAATGAGATGAACTTGGTGTGGTTCACTCACGTCATGGTTCTCACAGACAACTTCTACCTCTGGTTCCTCCCGCGGGTTTCCGTATTGGGCCTCATGGGTGGCTATATTATCAATTAATTGCCACCTCTTGTCATCCGCTACATTCACCAAAAATCGCCCTTGCGCAGCTGACTCTAGCAATGCCCTCTTTGAATGGACAACCCATTATAGAATTTGCTACATAGGAACCACCGTTCAAACCCATGATGAGGAATCGAACGGACTAACTTTATGAATCTTCCCCACGCAGTATTCAAGTCTTCGGTACCCAATTGGGTGAAGTTGGTTATCTGAGCCCTCAATGCATTAGCTTTCTGGGGAGGAAAGTACTTCCGGTAGAATGTCAATGCCAAAGAGTTCCAATCTGTTATTCCGGAACTTTCTTTGTCTAAATCCCTCCACCAATCTTTTGCATCCCCGGTCAAGGAAAAAGGGAAGAGGAATTCCTTGACCCTCTCGTGAACACCAGGAGCCAACGAGACTGTGGAACAGTAATCGGTAAATGTCTCAAGGTGCTTTGCTGGATCCTCATTACTTCTCCTTTAAACAAATTCCGTTCTATCAGTCGATAGAACGAAGGATGGATAGAGAAGGTACCCTCACTTGCGGGCAAACGGAAGTACTAAGCTATACTTCCAAGAATGACACGACACACACATGATTCGACTCAATGCAAGACCCATACCCGATAAAAGGACCCTAAGTACCGACTCTCACGGGTGACACTCAACACACAAGGAAAGAAAGGGGGGCGATTTTTTGTGACAAAAAGTAACCAAAATCACTGACCTACCTCAACTTGCGAAGCATGCCCGCAATCTAGAATGGTACTCCATCCAAAAATCAATGAAAAATGCAAATGCACATGATGAGAACAACAACAAGGATGTAACGGGGCTTGGGTTGGGTGAAAATGGTTTGGTGCAAGCACCGTTCTAGGATTTGAGGCTCAAAAACAAGAATGATTGCCATAATCAACACAACACCTTATTACAACAACTAAGCAACGTCTATGCCCTAACTTTGACTTTTACAAAACCAAGCAAAAATTGCATAAACCCCAACTTACTTTGGAAAAATCGGACCCATCACAACCTTAAACAAAGTGGTCATTATTAGAAACACCGAACAACGTCTACACCCTAACATAAGACTTGAAAATCAAATCAAATGCAAAAATTGTGTAAACCCGGCACGCGTGCAAAAACATCAAAAGACCACATTATTGTAGCAACGGCTTTTTCTATGTCCCCTTGATGGAAGGGACTTGTTGCTAGCCTTTTTATCTTTCAAAAACTCATATGTACATTTCTCTTTTTGGATTTTTCAAAACTTTTTCATTTTTTTCTTTGATTTTCTATTTTCTTTCTTTTTTCATTTTTTTCTTTTCTTTTCTTTTCTTTTTCAAACTTCCAAACACCAAACAAACAACAAGTAACGACCACAACGGAAAAAGCCACCAACCGGCATCTAAATTCCCGACTCTACCACTAACAAAGTACCACAAAAACAACCATTCTTGATCAAGGAAGGATGTTTTTGGGATGTAGTTCATTTAGTAGTTTAGGCCAAATGAAAAGGTTAAGACTCAAAGTGGTTAAACAAAAGGGAAATAAGATGCAAGGGTCAAAACAAGGCTAATTTGGCAAATGTGAAGTTGATTTATTTGGAACAAAAGTTGTCTCACATGCACATGAACATTAATCACGGAAATAAGGAATGAGCGCCATACTTATGCGTATAGACATAACACACCACGTAAGGAGGACTACTCACAATCCTAAACTGAGTCGGTTTGATGGACCGACTATAAAGGAGGCTCTATCCTCACATTTGAGTAGCTAATGTCGGTCCTAGGTCGAGTCAAGGTCTAACACGGTCTCACAAGGTGGTCGAAACTTGGTCATTAAGCCTAGACTTCCGGGTCCTTGCAATCAAGAACCCTAACAAGGTGACATCAACGGTGCAAGCTATTAGGAGGGGTAAGACACAAGCAAGACAAAAATCATCATTGACGGCATATATCCTCCACTATTCAACCTCCTATGCATATTTACAAACAAAAGCAAAACGGAAAACCGGCTAACACATATTCACAAAACTATGAAAATGAAAAGGCATGTGAAACAAAAGCAAACTAAAACTAAACACAACAAACAAGCAACAACTAGAAAGCTAAACTAACAGCACAACAACCACAACAACCACAAGTTCCCCGAAGGAACATCCAAGGCACAAAAATCCCGTTCTCCTTCATGATATCGACATAAAAAGAAATCGGGAGGGGGAGAAAGAAGTCGGAAAGAGTATACCAAGCATCTTCATTCTCCTAATACCTCGGGTTGTCGTCATATCTGCAACTTGTTAGTCCAAAAAACATATATATACAAGGCAAACAAAGAACTAAAACAAAGGAAAGGAAGAACATATTTTTTGAAATTTTTGAAATTTTTCGATTTTTTTGGTATTTTTGAAGTTTTTTCATATTTACAAAAGCAATTAAATATTCACAAAGTGGATATTTTCCCTCCCCACTCTTAAGATTTACATTGTCCTCAATGGAACAAAGTGCAAGGGGGAAATGAAGAAAAAGAACGAAAACAACATGTTTTTGGCTTTTTTGAATTTTTTTTGAGAAAATAAAAACTTGTTTTTGTGTTTTTTGAAATAAACGGTTCTTCCTCCCCACACTTATTTATATGCATAATGTGAGGAGGAAAACCGGAAAATAAAGAACATGTTTTTGAAGGTTTTTGGTTTTTCAATTTTTTTGGATTTTTGATTTTTATGAAAGCAATAAAAACAAAAAAAAAACAAAAGAAAAGAAAAACTAGAAACTAAACTACATGCAAACTAAATGCTCTAATCTACATGTATGCAAACTATATGTGACAATATGATACAAAATGGAAATCTAATGCATCTAAATGAATGCAACTATATGCAACTAAACTAATGATATGAAAACATGAATTGAAAACTAAAACAATCTAACTAAACTAACTAACTAATCTAAATGCATGCTAAAAAGGAAAATGCAAACTAAATCGAAATTTGGATTAAGGGAGTTACTTGCTTTGGATTTTTCAAGGGGGAGCATAGCCATCACCTACCACCTCCAAAGGTGGTCACTCATCACCATCATCATCATCTCCATCACCTCTGGTACCGCTCACATCACCATCACCATTGCCCTCATCTACTACCATGTAGTCGCCCGGGTTAATCATTACATCTCGAAAGGGCGACACATGCGAGCCACTAGCCCCCGGATCACCAACCATGCCATGGGGAGAAGGGTGCCTCGGAGGACCGGCGTCCGCGTTTCCACGGAAGTTGGGTGGAAAGATCGGGTTAGAGAAATAACCCGGGGCAACATTGATCTCCCCGAAAAAACGCCCCTCTGGAGGCACATATCCTATCTCGGGAGGCATGTAGTAAGACGGGCGACCACCGTCCTCATGATGAAGTCCCTGGCGGACAGACTGGTCATAGCTGGGGAATTGCCCATAGGCCTGATCGTGGTATAAGTAATCAAGCCTATAGGTCAAATCCCTATGTCGCTCATCCGCCACTGCTTGGCGCTCGTCTGCAAGGTCTGCCGCCTTCTTCATGCCCAAATCAACCCGGGCCATGAAGTCAATCAGGTCCTGAGGCAAAGGCTGAGTAGATGGACCGGAGCCTGAGGTAGATCCCTGAAAGTATGAAGGACCACTCTAGAAAGGGGGCATGTTAACGGCGGGCTGCTGAAACTGCTCAAACTGCAGGTCAGATGCGGTGGTACCTGTCCTGTCTCGGGCATAAACTCTCGGAGCACGCTGGTCGGGAGGGAGCTCATCAGGGTCCACCTCAATATCAAGGAGGTAAGAGGTCTTCCCTGGCTTAACTCTCATCCTCTCGGTGTTTGGCAAGGGCACCGAATTCCTGAATTTGTTGTCAACCCGAATCTGCCAATACTCCTTACGATCACTGGGGTTATACCTTACCCACCCCAAAGCATCCTGCAAGTATCGGCGAGATAACACATTCTCACCCTGAATGTAGTCTACCGTGAAGTGCCTCTGACAAAGGTCGGTGGCGATCATGGTGAGTATCCCCCCAACACAAATGGGGGTGGTAAGCTGAGGTTGGGTTGCCAACCTACTCAAATGAAGGGCCATGTGGTGCGCAATATTAAGCTTTGGGCCACCAACCAAATAACACCCCAAAATCTCGAGCAACGTGGTGGTAAAATTATGAGGCTCATCCCTAGAGAAGACGGTCCACCCCATGAACCTATGCCAAATCCTAATCGGTGCCAAATGCACCCTATTAGCCGGTTTCTTCTTGGTTCTATCACTTACAAGACCGGTAATGGCTGTCCAAATAAGCTCGGTATTAAAGCCCCCCGGAGGCTTAATTGGCAATTTTCCGTTGAGCCCAAAGATCAAAGCAAAATTTTCTAAGGTGAGACGGTGTTCCCTATTCATCAACCGAAACTCTAAGAAGACAACTTTCCCCAAAGATCGGTTCTTAGTGACTACCAAAGAACTCAAAAATTCCCAAGTTAACCGGGGAGATGTGTGAACCGGTCTAGTTTCATATAATGCTTTCATCCCTAAACTGTCAAAAAGACTCTCAGTTATCTTTTCAATTCCAAGCTCTCTCAACCCAGCTCTATCAATAAACCTAGTCGGATGAAGGGGGCGATGCTTGAAGTAAGTGAAACTACCTTTTTGTTGAACGGAAGCAAAGTGGAGTCCGGGAAAGCAAGGATCCGGACCAATATTGCTACTATCCATCACATTCTGCACTTCTTGCTCCACCATCGGGTCATGCCTTGATTTCGATCTCCTCTCCTTTCTTCCAGACATGGCTATTTTGAGGTGGTTTGATGAGGGAATGAAAGGGGTTTTAATTTGGGAGAGTTTAGATGGGTTTTTGAAGGTAAGGGATGAAAGGGGGAGGAGGAAATAAGGAAGAGAGAAGAAGAGTTGAAGTAGAAATGATAAGAAAAGAAGGGGATTTACGGTTTTAATTTTCGCGACAAACGCCTCTCAGCCGGTTTGGGACCGGCTGCCGGTCGACCGGCTGAGAGTTAAGGTTTGGGTTTTTTTTTTTTTTTTTTTTTTTTTTTTTCATTTTTTGCGAAATTTTTCTAAGGCCTTGATCCTGAGCCGGCGGACCGGCTCAAAAACTGGTCTTCAAATCTTCCTTCGTCTTCTCTTCTTCTTCAATCTTACTCACAAAAACTCCCAGCCGGCCGACCGGCTGCCGGCCGACCGGCTGCCGGCCGACCGGCTGGGGATGCTTCTCCTTTGCCTTCTCTTCAATATTGGTTCACAACTTATGATTCTCAGTCGGTGGACCGGCTGCTGGCCTACCGGCTGGGAATCAAGCTTCCTTTGGATTTTCGATTTTTGAACAAGTAACATGTCTCTGAGCCGGTTGACCGGCTGCCGGTTGGGTGCAGGCTGGGAGTGCAAAATCTGAAATCTGCCCAAATAAACTATAAAAAACAGAAATGTGTCCAGGCCCTCCCAGCCGGTAGGGGTGTGCACCGGTCCAGAACCGGACCGGACCGGACCGGAACCGGAATGGACCGGAACCGGAATGGTTAAATGTTGAGGACCTAAGACCGACCCGGAATAAAAAATATGAAGACCTGGACCGGACCTGTAAATTCCGGTCTTGGACCTGTTGGACCTATGAGGACCGGTTAGGACCGGTTCATAAACTGGGCTACAAACTGAAATTGTCGCAGGCTGACAACTTCGCAAAACTACTTGTACAGTTGTACGGTTGTACCTTTACCATCTTTGTAAATTAAACTTAAAACAACCAAAAAGTTCATTGAACTTTTAAAAACTACATAATTGTCCATTTGTCCATCTAAGTAAGTGCTAAAGTCCATTGTTTAACCATTAATACATAACCGAAATGTCCATTGTTCATAATTATTACATCACCAAAAGTCCAAAACGACCTAATCAAGAGTCTCCGGGTATGTTGATGCAAAAACTTCAACTTCCGTTCCAAGATTTCAAGTCACGAAGACCGTTTCATCCTCAACCTTCAACTTCTCAAAGTCTGTCAAAGAAAAAAGTGGATTAGTGAAATAATTATAGGCTGCCGGGTTTACGAGTAATGCTAAAGGATCAGCCATTTTCAAGTAGAAATCAACAATCAGAGATCAAATGCACATGGATTCTGCATTCTGCATTCTGTCTGGGCAACACTCAGCAATCAGATTGATACATGTGCAAAAACAGAATTCAGTGTTAGCATTAAAACAGAAAGATGGGAAAATGAAGGCTTACTGAGCACTGCAAGTCAGCAACAGTGAAAAGAATAGGCGTTTTCGAACAATAGCATTTCAATTTCGAAAATGATAAGATAGGACAAACAAATGAACAATAGTACAGGAAAAAAAATGATGGTATTGAAGCTAGTACAAACAAATGAACAATAGTACAGGCATGCTTTTCAATCGATGTACAGGAACATACACTAATTCAGTCGAACAATAGTACAGGAACAATACACTAATTCAATCGATGTATTTTTCGTTCAAATAAATGAACAATAGTACAGGAACAATAGTCTAATTCAATCGATGTATTTTTCGTTCTTTTGTATTGAAGCTCAGGAATGCTTTTCCTGAATAAATGATGGTATCTCGTTTGGAAGTCGATTAATTTTAAGTTGCCTTGTTGTTATATCTATTTCTTGGTTTTATTTTTTATAAAATGATAAGATAATACAAACAATGAAACAATAGCATTTCAATTTCGAAGTTAGCATAGGCGATTTCAATAGTTCAGGAAAAAAATGAAAATGATAAATTAAAATATTATCCTTACAAAGAAGATTGACATGCATTTCATGATGTTTCCTAATCATCTCAATTTAACAAATTTCATTGATAAGAAATTTCAATCATCACAATTCACAAATAAAGACTACAGATCTGATAAGGAAAACCAGTAGTAAGGAAAACCAGTAGTAATGAATGAAGATGAACTTACAGCTTGATGATTGTACAACGGCCAGAACTCCAGAACACAGAATATATTAAGAAGGAGATTGAAGTAGAAGGAGTATCAGAGATTCAGACTTCAGAGAACTAGAGAAGAACGAGAAGGAGGGCGACGGCGAGGGAGATTTAGGTCTTTATGATAATGAGTGAATGAGGCAAATGATTTTAACCTAGCCCAACAACAAAGCCCAGCCATAATTTAAGAATCTGGAAATTTTTAAAAAAAAAAAATGCTTGAACCGGTCCAACCGGTCCGACCCGGTAAAAACCGGTTTCAGCCCGGACCGACCCTAAAACCGGAATTGAGGAGAACAGAGGACCGAAGACCGGACCTGAATTTTATGGTTCCGGTTCCGGTCTGCTCAAACCGGTCCGGTCCGGTCCAAAATTCCGGTCCGACCCGGATCATGCACAGGCCTACCAGCCGGTATAGGACCGTCGGCCGGTAGGCCGACTGGGAGTACCTGTGCACAATTTCGAAAAATAATTTAATTGAACATAAAAATCGACCTTGCCAACAACGGTTTTGCCTACTATCCTCCGACTATACTCAAGAAATAAGCACAAACAAGTAACAAACACATCCAAATCTCCCATGCAAGCTAAAAAAAAAATCAAACTAACAAAGAAACTAACATGCAAACTAGATGAACGAAAGGAAACTAATACTTACAAATGGTGGTTGTTAAGTGACTCCACCAAACCTTTCATGAACAAACTTCCTTGAAATCAATCCTCCTCGGGGAGTGGGTCCCCGAGGTCAATAACTTCTACGGTACCTTTGGAATCTCCTTGGTAATAACGCTTTATCCGATGTCCGTTGACTTTGAAGGTGCCACCGCCTTCACTCCAAAGTTCAAAGGCCCCATGAGGTGAAATATCCATTACTTTGAAGGGCCCGGACCATCGTGATCTAAGTTTTCCCGGAAAATTCTTGACTCTTGAATTGAAAAGGAGAACAAGGTCTCCTATGCTCATATTCTTCTTCATTAACTTGGCATCATGCCACTTCTTCGTTTGCTCCTTATAGAGTTTTGAACTCTCAAAAGCCTCATATCTAAGCTCCTCAAGCTCACTCATTTGCAAGAATCTTTTCTCCCCGGCCATATCTAAGTCGAAGTTCATCTCCTTCAAGGCCCACCAAGCCTTGTGCTCAAGCTCCACCGGTAGGTGGCATGCTTTCCCGTACACAAGCTTGTAGGGAGTCATTCCTATAGGCTTCTTGTAAGCCGTCCTCAAAGCCCATAGCACATCATTCAATTTTTGGGACCAATCTTTCCGGTTCTTTTGCACCACCTTCTCTAGGATAGCCTTGATTTGACGGTTTGAGACCTCCACTTGCCCACTAGTTTGAGGGTGGTAGGCAAGTGCTACCTTGTGGGTCACTCCATAAGAGGCTAGAAGGGCTTTGAATGTGTGTTTCCGGAAGTGGGAACCTCCATCACTTACCACAATTCGGGGTACACCAAAATGGGGAAATATTATGGTCTTGAAGAGCTTTACCACGAACTTGGAGTCATTGGTGGGGGAGGCAACCGCTTCTATCTATTTCGAGACATAGTCCACGGCTACCAAGATGTATTCATTTCCGCATGAATTGGGGAAAGGTCCCATAAAGTCAATCCCCCAACAATCAAACAACTCGATCTCCAAGATGGTTTTTAGGGGCATCTCATTCCTTTTACCGATGTTGCCCGACCTTTGACAAGCGTCACAAGATCTAACTACATCGTGAATATCTTTAAACATAGAAGGCCAAAAGAACCCTCATTGAAGAACCTTGGCTATAGTCCGTGAAGCCGCCAAGTGCCCTCCATAGGCGGAGTTGTGAAGCCGATCCACAATTTCAAGCCCCTCTTCTTTAGACACGCATCTCCTCAAGAGTCCATCCCCACACTTTTTGAAAAGGTAAGGATCATCCCAAAAATATCTCTTAGCATCCACTTTCAATTTTCTCCTATCTCTTGCTTCCAACTCCTCCGGGATAAAGCCATTAACAAGATAATTGGCAAGATCCGCAAACCAAGGCAACTTATTGCCTATTGCCATCAAACTATCCTCACGCAACCATTCATTGATCGGGCCATCCCTATCATGCAAACCATGATCTTCAAAAGTCAATCTAGACAAGTGGTCCGCAACTACATTCTCCGACCCCGACTTGTCTCTTATCTCTAGATCAAATTCTTGGAGTAAAAGAACCCATATCAAGAGCCTTGGCTTGGCATCCTTCTTCAACATTAATTGCCTCAAAGCGGTGTGATCGGTGTACACCACCACTTTAGATCCCATGAGATATTGTCTAAACTTGTCAATGGCAAACACGATTGCCAACATCTCCTTTTCGGTCGTGGAATATTTCGCTTGAGTTTGATCAAGAGTCTTGTGTAATACCCCGTATTTTCTAATTCCGTTTTAAATAATAATGCTATATTTTTTTTATGACGACGAGTTTTAAGCGAAAATGAGTTGGTGAACGAGGTATTTTATGCGTTAGTTTTTGAGTCGTGTTTGAGGATATTTAACAAAACCGGAGTGGATTCATGTTACTTGAACTTTGGGGTGCGTGAAGGGCCTGAACCTTGTGTGGGTAGTTGTGTTTTCAGGCTTAGGGTTGCGTGCAAACACAAGCCCACACACGACCTACACTTTAGAAATCAGAAATTCTGGTTTCCCTGTTCCAGCCGCCTTATATATTCCCCACTTTAGACCTATTTCTGACCTAATCAACACCCAACTCTCCTCACAATCTTGCCGCCGCCACATCTGAGTTTACGAAGAAGGTTTCACACGGTGGTCTATGGGTCCTAGGGTCTGTCGTTTACACCAGAAAGAAGGTGAGCACACCACTGTTCGTCTTTTTACAGTTTCGCACTTCAGTTTTGATTCACGATTTTGGTTGCGAAAAACTGTTGTGTTTATGATTTCTTTGCATATATTTAATCTATAACGTTAGTATTTGGTTTGGGGACCATAGTCATGTCCTCGATGACCGCCTGTGACCATCGTTAGGGGTGGTTTAGTCGTGGTGTCAGAATGCGATATAATTGATTTCAGATTTCTGTTTTAAGTATGTATGTTTGAGTCGAATTCGAATCCTTATTCGTCTATGTTTGTTGTGGGTGTTTGGGGCGTTTGAATGAGGGTGGTCAGGGGGAATGTAGGGTGGTTGTCGCGGTGGCTCGTGGGGGTTGTTAACGACTCTAGGATAGGTTTCGTTGTGGGTGTCAATTGAGTAAAACAGAGCAGGTCGTGGGACTGTTGGGTTTCATACGGTGGTTTGGCTTTGTGGATGGTGTTTGACGGTCACTGCCTCCACCAATGGAACCACCACGGCTCAGTGGCGAGCCTGGTGGTGCCACTGGTGGGGTCAGGGGTTGAGATGGGTGTTGGGAATAGCGTTTGACATGGCAGTATGTCGTAGGGTGGTGGTTTGGTTCGTTTAAACGTATGTCGGGGGGTCTGTTTGTTGCGTGATTTCTGATTTCAGTTTGCTTGTTTTGTTTTTTTTCCTTCTTTTGTCTTATTGTAATGTTTATGATTATTATAAGTTAGATATACTAGGAGCATTAGTATTATTAGTATTATTACTAATTATCGTATTGTTAATTGTGGTCACGTTTTGATATCGTATTTGTATGGTAACATTATTAAAATTTACTACTACTTTATGTTCGTATTTTCTATGGGTTGTCAATATTAGTATTACTAATAATATGTTATGTGTAGTATTATGAGTATATACCATGATTATAATTAATTGTGTTACTATTATGTATGATCAATATTAATGTTGGTGATAGCGTTAAGTATGTAATAAATTAGTAATGGTCGATTAGTGGTCGTATACTAAATTTAGTAAGTCTATTTTTAGTAAGTACTATATTTAGTAAGTGCTATTTTTAGTAAGTTTATGTTTAGATAATCGTACTTGGTTGCATGTTTAGAAATTGATGTAAGTAACGTTTATAGGAACGGAATTTGAGGAGGAACATTATTAGACGGTGATTGCTTGTCCAGATTTGCTATTTCAGGTAGGTTACACTGGTGCTTGCTTTGTGTTAAGTTCTGTATAAATGTGCATTGTATGTTATGAATGCAAGTATGAGTTCTGGACATGATAGATATGGTTATTCAT
This sequence comes from Silene conica, assembly GCA_029255685.2. Classification (NCBI taxonomy): domain Eukaryota; kingdom Viridiplantae; phylum Streptophyta; class Magnoliopsida; order Caryophyllales; family Caryophyllaceae; genus Silene; species Silene conica. The sequence continues at coordinate 9,473,763 of CM055319.2, forward strand.
TTTGATGTTGCATTCATACTCATAGCATATGCATTGGTATTTGAGAAAGATATGGATCAGATGTGTTCTGATGTAAAGCCCAGGGTGGTTCTGCAGACCAGGCCTGGTGTCTTATCAGCTTTTAGCTGGTGTTCGGCGACGGCCGATTATAGTCTGCCGGGAGGTTCGGTATGGCTGGGTGTTTCGGGTTTGAGATTGAGATTGTGATTGAGCTCGAGCATGACATAAGCATTTGCATATTATTGTTTTGTTGCATTATTTATTATTGTGTTATCCTACTCAACCGCGAGGTTGACAGTGTATTCGTGTTCACCTACAATGATCCGGAATGGGGAGTAGATCTTTCAGGTCAGAGACAGGTGGACTAGGACTGGGCATGGAAGAGAGACATGGAATAGACCTACCTAGTTACTAGATCACTTATCTTGTCATAGTTGAACACTTTTTTTATTTCAGATGTTTTGGAAGTCTTTTGGACTATGCTTGTAATAGTTATCAGTTAAACATTATTATTTAAAGTACCGTGTTTCTTTCACTGTGAATATCTACTACCCTGGTTCATCCAGGATGGTAACGGTCCTATTTACTCTGGAAGTCCTAGTTCAGGTTCCTAGGTAAATGGGGGTGTTACAAAGTGGTATCAGAGCGAACGATCCTTAGGCCTAAACTAAAATGAAAATGATGAACTTAGGAGTGTCTAAATAAAATGAACCCCAAGTTAGTAACTGTTAGGAGCCCTAGGAGTTGGGATGAGTTAGGGGCCCCCTCAAACCAAGCCACTGGCCCTTTCAGTCTAACCTGGTTACCTTGAGAGTTGAAGAGTGTGGGTAGTTTGGAAAGACCCAAGGCAGATATATAATATATGTATGTTGTACTAACTTTTCAGCGCCAAGGGAATGAGGTAAGTTATGATGTGAAAGATAGATGAGTATATATGTAAACTGTGAAGCCTGAAAGTGATGTTGCATGATGAGTGACATGTATATGATGTTATTTCCAAGCTTTGAGAACATGAGTTTATATCTTAATTTTGTCTATGAGTGTGATTTGTATGAATATATGCATGCGGTTATGTGATCCCTAAGCCTTTAGGTAGACCTCTAATACGATGATAAATAGGACTTAACCGTATGAAAGCAGTTGCATGCTAGGTTATGAATGTTAGCAAGACCAAGTCAGAGTAGGAGTAGACCTAGGATGCTCATAAAATTTTGTCACTTGTGTAGCAAAATGCCTCCTAGGAGAGAACCCAACACTGCTAATGTATCGCAAGAGGAATTCGATCGTCTACTAGCTATCAACGCTGCTCTCCTAGCTAGGATTGGGGCAAACACCCAATCTGATGCAATCAAAATGAGCAATAATATTTCTAGGCATAACCCCACCAATTACGATGGGGAAGGAGCACCGAGTTTACTTGCAGAGTGGTGCCGAGAGTTCGAGAGTATCTTCGAACTGCTGTCTGTACCAGAATCGATGAAGGTGGACCAAGCTGTGTTCTATCTGAAGGGTACAACTAGGTTATGGTGGAATAACAATAAAGAAAAGATCAAGGCAGCTGCGGAACAAATCGGGTCAGAATATGTACGCTGGGAAGGGTTCAAGGGGATTCTGTCCTCTAAGTTTGTGCCAGAGCATGTTAAAGGGAAGCTGAGAGCTGAGTTCGATTCTTTCAAGATGACCGAGGAAATGACTGTGGAAGCATATCACAGTAAATTTATGCAACTGGCAGAGAATGTAGCTGACTTGGGCTACACGTCGGAGATGTTAGCTGCTAGGTTTGAGAAAGGGCTAACCATAGAAATCAAGAGAAGTTTTCTAGCAACTAAGCCCACGACTGTGGAAGATGTATACGAGAGGGCTGGCCAGGCAGAAAGAATCGCTGTCATGATCAAAGAGGAAGAGAAAACCAAGGGTGACAAGAGGAAAGCAGAATCGGGGGCCGAGAGCTCGGGGAATAAGAAGCCAAATAACCAGTACCAGTCATTTTTCTCCAACAGTGCACCAGGGGGAAATGGCAATCGTGGTGGCAACCGATCTGCGAATGGGGCAAGTGGTTCAAGTGTTGCATGTTTTAAGTGTGGGAAGATCGGACACAAGCAAGCAACTTGTTGGGTTGGAACTCAGAGTGCTGGGAACAATTATAATAGGGGCAACCAAAGTGGTGGTTTCAGAACGCCAAATGCAAGCTACTCAAACAACAGATCCGGGGGTAACAGCTACCAACGGAATTTCAATAACTACAATAATCAGAACCGTTACCAAGGAAATCAAAACGGTGGTAATGGTAATTTCCAAAAGACCTTGGCAGAGGCTAGCACTCAGAGTGGAGCAGGATCTGTGAACCAGAGCGGGGCCAAGAAAAGTGGGGCCTTGTTCATGATGGGCAAGGAAGCTGCGGAGGAGGACGCACATGTTGTTACGGGTACATTTCTAGTACATTCTTTTCCTACTTTCGTTTTATTTGATTCTGGTGCATCGCATTCTTTCATATCTGCGGAGCATGCTAGGGCTATAGGACTCGATGTATATAGTAGTATAGCTGATTCTGTAACCATACCGTCTGGAGAGTCCATAGCTCGTAATAGAGTTTACACCAATGTAATGATCCAAGTAGGAGATGTAAGTTTTGAGTCGAACTTGATAGAGTTCCCTTTGGGTGGCTTTGAGGTGATACTGGGTATGGATTGGCTGAAAAAATATAAGGCCTACATTGATTGCTACCAAGGAAAGATCACTTTGAGGGGACCCAAGGGAGTGAGGGTATCCTACAAGGGATATTCTGTAAAGCCTAAACTGAAGCTGATAACTATCAATGCGCTGAAGACCTGTTTGAAGAGAGGTGATGAGATGCTGTTGTGCCATGTGAGAGATCTGACTGCAGAGAAACCCCAAGCCAGGGAGATTGATGTTGTAAGGGATTTTGAAGACGTGTTTCCAGAAGAAATTCCTGGGTTACCTCCAAAGAGGGACTTGGATTTTGGCATTGATCTGAAACCTGGGGCTGAGCCAATTTCTAAAGCACCTTATCGCATGGGACCTAAGGAATTGGAGGAGTTGAGAAAGCAGCTGAATGAGTTAGCAAGCAAGGGATACGTAAGACCAAGTGTGTCACCTTGGGGAGCACCAGTATTGTTTGTAAAGAAGAAGGACGGAACCATGAGGTTGTGCGTGGATTATAGGGAGCTTAACAATGTGACGATCAAGAATCGATATCCTCTACCTCGCATCGATGACCTATTCGACCAGTTGAGTGGGGCTGGTGTGTTTTCCAAGATCGATTTGAGGTCAGGGTACCATCAACTGAGAATCAAAGACGCAGATATTCACAAGACTGCGTTCAGATCGAGGTATGGGCATTATGAATTCGTAGTGATGCCATTTGGTTTGACTAATGCACCTGCTGTTTTCATGGATTTGATGAACAAAGTGTTTAGTCCTTATCTGGACCAGTTTGTGGTGGTATTTATCGATGACATCTTGGTGTATTCGAAAAATAGAGAAGAGCATGCTAAACATTTGAGCTTGGTGTTACAAACTTTGAGGGATCATCAATTGTATGCCAAGTTGAGTAAGTGTGAATTCTGGCTCGAGAAAGTTGCCTTTCTAGGCCATGTGGTGTCTAAGGAGGGTGTATCTGTCGACCCTAGTAAGATTGAGGCCGTATCGAAATGGGAACGACCGAGGAATGTGGCTGACATTCGTAGTTTCTTGGGTTTGGCTGGTTATTACAGGAGGTTCGTGAAAGATTTTTCGAAGATAGCTAAACCGATGACTTCGTTGATGCGGAAAGGGAATAGATTCATTTGGGATGAGAGTTGTGAGAAGGCATTCTTAGATCTGAAGGAGCGTCTTACCACAGCTCCTATCCTTGCGTTGCCAGAAGGGAGTGAAAATTTCGAGGTCTATACAGATGCTTCTAAGAAGGGTTTGGGATGTGTGATGATGCAGAACGGGAGAGTGATTGCTTATGCTTCTAGACAGTTAAAGCCTTATGAGGAGAATTATCCGACGCATGATCTGGAGCTGGGAGCAGTAGTTTTTGCACTTAAGCTGTGGCGACATTATCTTTATGGAGCTACATTCAAAGTGTATTCTGATCATAAGAGCCTGAAGTACATCTATACTCAGAGGGAACTAAACATGCGCCAGAGGAGATGGATCGAGCTTATTGGAGATTATGACATGGAGATTCTATAGAAGGAAGGGAAGGCTAATGTTGTGGCTGATGCATTGAGTAGGAAGTCTGTTCACGCTCTATGCACCGCTATGTCCAGACTGAGTATGTATCGTGAGTTGGGACAGATGGGAATCGCAGTGATAAGGAAGGGTGAGACCATGGGGGATTTGACGATCGAGCCGGAGTTATATTCTGAGATCCGAGAGCGCCAGAAGAGTGATCCAAGAATTCAGAAGTGGCGTGAGGCAGTGAACAAAGCTAGTGATACCGAGCCATATTCTAAGTTCGAGATTTACAGTGATGATAGTTTGAGATTTGATGGGAGATGGTGTGTACCTGATGATGAGGAATTAAAGAGAAAGATTCTGGTAGAAGCTCATTCTACACCTTATTCCGTTCATCCTGGAGGGGATAAGCTGTACAAAGATCTGAAGAAAGCATTCTGGTGGCCAAAAATGAAGCAAGAGGTGGCTGAGTTTGTCTCTCGATGCTTGGTATGTCAGAGAGTGAAGGGAGAACATAAGAGGCCGCAAGGGAAGTTACAGCCACTTGATGTACCTGAGTGGAAGTGGGAAAGCATATCAATGGATTTCATTGTGCGCTTGCCTAGGACTTCGAGAGGGAATGACATGATTTGGGTAATAGTTGACAGGTTGACTAAGTCGGCCCATTTCATACCGATGAAGGAGACGTGGAGTAAAGCTGAATTAGCCAAGGCTTACGTTAAGCATGTGGTGAAGCTTCATGGTGTCCCTAAGGACATTGTTTCTGATCGTGATTCCAGGTTCATCTCTAAGTTTTGGCAAGAGTTACAGACATTGATGGGAACTACTTTGAAGATGAGTACTGCATTCCATCCTGCAACTGATGGTCAGACTGAGAGGACTATCCAGACACTGGAGGATATGTTACGGGCTTGTGTACTAGAGTTTGGAGGATCTTGGGAGGACAAACTTGATTTGATAGAGTTCTCTTATAACAACAGCTATCATGCTAGCATCGGGATGGCTCCTTTTGAGGCATTGTATGGGAGGAAGTGCAGGAGTCCAGTCTGCTGGGATGATCGAGCTGATACAGTGACTTTGGGACCTAAGATGATTCAGGAAATGATAGCACAGGTCCAAGTGATTCGTCAGAAGATGAGAGCTGCCCAAGATAGGCAAAAGAGTTACGCAGATCTAAAACAAAGTGACATCACCTTTGAGGCCGGAGAAAAAGTGTTGCTGAAGGTGTCACCCATGAGGGGAGTAGTGAGGTTTGGCAAGAGGGGCAAGTTGAGTCAAAAGTCCATTGGGCCATTCGAGATTTTGGAGCGAGTTGGTGAGGTAGCTTACCGATTAGCTCTACCACCCGCGCTATCCAGGGTACATAATGTGTTTCATGTATCACAACTGAGGAGGTATATTAGTGATCCTTCACACATCCTTGACCATGAAGTCATCGAGGTCGATGAGCAGTTGACCTACGAGGAGAGACCCAAGGAAATACTTGTCAGGAAGGTGCGGAAAACCAGGAATGGGGAGACCGCGCTTGTCAAAGTTTTCTGGACCAATCATAATGTCGAGGAAGCTACGTGGGAGACTGAGGTTTCGATGAAGGAAAAGTATCCTGAACTGTTTACTTGAGGTATGTTACGAGGACGTAACCTTCTTTTAGGAGGGTAGAATGTGACAATTCGTGTTTTAAAGTACTTTCTGTTAGCTTCTTATGTTATATGGTGTCACTTTCTGTGTTCGCTACATGTTTTATGATCAGTTCTGTGACCATGGGATGGTGAACTTCGGGACGAAGTTCATTGTAAGGAGGGAAGACTGTAATACCCCGTATTTTCTAATTCCGTTTTAAATAATAATGCTATATTTTTTTTATGACGACGAGTTTTAAGCGAAAATGAGTTGGTGAACGAGGTATTTTATGCGTTAGTTTTTGAGTCGTGTTTGAGGATATTTAACAAAACCGGAGTGGATTCATGTTAATTGAACTTTGGGGTGCGTGAAGGGCATGAACCTTGTGAGGGTAGTCGTGTTTTCAGGCCTAGGGTTGCGTGCAAACACAAGCCCACACACGACATACACTTTAGAAATCAGAAATTCTGGTTTCCCTGTTCCAGCCGCCTTATATATTCCCCACTTTAGACCTATTTCTGACCTAATCAACACCCAACTCTCCTCACAATCTTGCTGCCGCCACATCTGAGTTTACGAAGAAGGTTTCACACGGTGGTCTAAGGGTCCTAGGGTCTGTCGTTTACACCAGAAAGAAGGTGAGCACACCACTGTTCGTCTTTTTACAGTTTCGCACTTCAGTTTTGATTCACGATTTAGGTTGTGAAAAACTGTTGTGTTTATGATTTCTTTGCATATATTTAATCTATAACGTTAGTATTTGGTTTGGGGACCATATTCATGTCGTCGATGACCGCCTGTGACCGTCGTTAGGGGTGGTTTAGTCGTGGTGTCAGAATGCGATATAATTGATTTCAGATTTCTGTTTTAAGTATGTATGTTTGAGTCGAATTCGAATCCTTATTCGTGTATGTTTGTTGTGGGTGTTTGGGGCGTTTGAATGAGGGCGGTCAGGGGGAATGTAGGGTGGTTGTCGCGGTGGCTCGTGGGGGTTGTTAACGACTCTAGGATAGGTTTCGTTGTGGGTGTCAATTGAGTAAAACAGAGCAGGTCGTGGGACTGTTGGGTTTCGTACGGTGGTTTGGCTTTGTGGATGGTGTTTGACGGTCACTGCCTCCACCAATGGAACCACCACGGCTCAAAGGCGAGCCTGGGGGTGTCACTGGTGGGGTCAGGGGTTGAGATGGGTGTTGGGAATAGCGTTTGACAGGGCAGTACGTCGTAGGGTGGTGGTTTGGTTCGTTTAAACGTATGTCGGGGGGTCTGTTTGTTGCGTGATTTCTGATTTCAGTTTGCTTGTTTTGTTTTTTTTCCTTCTTTTGTCTTATTGTAATGTTTATGATTATTATAAGTTAGATATACTAGGAGCATAATATTATTAGTATTATTACTAATTATCGTATTGTTAATTGTGGTCACGTTTTGATATCGTATTTGTATGGTAACATTATTAAAATTTACTACTACTTTATGTTCGTATTTTCTATGGGTTGTCAATATTAGTATTACTAATAATATGTTATGTGTAGTATTATGAGTATATACCATGATTATAATTAATTGTGTTACTATTATGTATGATCAATATTAATGTTGGTGATAGCGTTAAGTATGTAATAAATTAGTAATGGTCAATTAGTGGTCGTATACTAAATTTAGTAAGTCTATTTTTAGTAAGTACTATATTTAGTAAGTGCTATTTTTAGTAAGTTTATGTTTAGATAATCGTATTTGGTTGCATGTTTAGAAATTGATGTAAGTAACGTTTATAGGAACGGAATTTGAGGAGGAACATTATTAGACGGTGATTGCTTGTCCAGATTTGCTATTTCAGGTAGGTTACACTGGTGCTTGCTTTGTGTTAAGTTCTTTATAAATGTGCATTGTATGTTATGAATGCAAGTATGAGTTCTGGACATGATAGATATGGTTATTCATTTTGATGTTGCATTCATACTCATAGCATATGCATTAGTATTTGAGAAAGATATGGATCAGATGTGTTCTGATGTAAAGCCCAGGGTGGTTCTGCAGACCAGGCCTGGTGTCTTATCAGCTTTTAGCTGGTGTTCGGCGACGGCCGATTATAGTCTGCCGGGAGGTTCGGTATGGCTGGGTGTTTCGGGTTTGAGATTGAGATTGTGATTGAGCTCGAGCATGACATAAGCATTTGCATATTATTGTTTTGTTGCATTATTTATTATTGTGTTATCGTACTCAACCGCGAGGTTGACAGTGTATTCGTGTTCACCTACAATGATCCGGAATGGGGAGTAGATCTTTCAGGTCAGAGACAGGTGGACTAGGACTGGGCATGGAAGAGAGACATGGACTAGACCTATCTAGTTACTAGATCACTTATCTTGTCATAGTTGAACACTATTTTTATTTCAGATGTTTTGGAAGTCTTTTGGACTATGCTTGTAATAGTTATCAGTTAAACATTATTATTTAAAGTACTGTGTTTCTTTCACTGTGAATATCTACTACCCTGGTTCATCCAGGATGGTAACGGTCCTATTTACTCTAGAAGTCCTAGTTCAGGTTCCTAGGTAAATGGGGGTGTTACATCTTGCTTGAATAGTATATCACGTGGTGTTTCCTATCCACAACTTGACCTAGGACCGCTCCTACCGCGAAATCGGACGCGTCACACATGATCTCAAAAGGCAATCCCCAATCCGGAGCACGAATAATAGGAGCCGTCACAAGTGCTTCTTTGATCCTAGAAAAGGCTTCAAGACAATCATTAGTAAACAAAAAGGGAGCATCCTTGAGAAGAAGAGAAGTCAATGGCTTGGCAATTTTTGAAAAATCCTTAATAAAACGCCGGTAAAAGCCGGCATGCCAAAGAAAACTCCTCACCGCTTTCACATTGGTGGGGGGTGACAAGTTCTTAATGACCGCCACTTTTGCACCATCGACTTCTATCCCCCTCTTGGACACTATGTGACCAAGCACAATCCCCTCCTCTACCATGAAATGACACTTTTCCCAATTGAGGACAAGGCTGTGCTCCTCACATCTTTTCAACACATTTTCAAGATTAGAAAGCCCTAGATCAAAAGAATCACCATGAACACTAAAATCATCCATAAAAACCTCCATAGTTTTCTCAAGAAAATCGGCAAAGATGGCCATCATGCACCTTTGAAAGGTGCCGGGTGCATTACACAACCCGAATGGCATCCTCCGATAAGCATACACACCTTGGGGGCATGTAAAAGTTGTTTTCTCTTGGTCTTCCGGGTGAATGGGTATTTGAAAAAACCCGGAATAATCGTCAAGAAAACAATAGTACGAATGCCCCGCAAGTCTCTCTAACATTTGATCAATGAAGGGGATTGGGAAATGGTCCTTGAGAGTGGCCGCATTCAACTTTCGGTAATCAATACACATCCTCCAACCCGTCACCGGACGAGTCGGTAGGAGAATCCCATCCTCTTGTGTAACCAATGTTACACCCCCCCTTCATGGGGACAACATGGACGGGGCTCACCCACCGACTATCCGTGATTTCGTAGATGATGCCGGCCTTAAGCAACTTAAGAACTTCACTTTTGACAACTTCTCCCATCTTGGGGTTCAACCTCCTTTGACCCTCTACCTTAGGTCTACTTCCTTCCTCCAAGATTATCCTATGCATGCAAAGATTCGGGCTTAGCCCCTTGATGTCATCAAGGCTGTACCCCAATGAGCTCCTATGATCCTTTAAAGTTGAAATGAGTTTGGATTCTTGTTGCTCATTGAGGTTGGCGTTGATAATCACCGGGTAAGCCTCTCCCTCCCCAAGAAAGGCATACTTGAGGGAGGGAGGAAGGGTTTTGAGTTGTACCTTTGGAGGGAGCATCCCCTCCACCTTCTCAACTTCTAGCTCAATGTTCTCACCATTTCTTTGTCTTCACAAGTTGTGATGCCACATAATTGTTCCATGTGACTTTCCTTCTCTTCTTCCATCTCTACCATCTCCCTTACCACTTGATCCACAATGTCCAATGTGAATGCCTCATCATGCTTTGGACCTTTCATCATAGTAGGTAGATTAAACTCTATTTTGTCATCCCCAACTCTAAAGGTGAGCCGCCCATTCTTCACGTCTATCAAGACGCCTCCGGTAGCCAAGAAAGGCCTACCAAGGATGATGGGAGTGTGGCTATCCTCCGGGATATCAAGGACAAAAAAATCGGCGGGGATTAAATGTTTACCCACCTTGACGGGTACGTCCTCAAGCACCCCCAAAGGGCGCTTGACGGACCTATCCGCCAATTGAAGGGTGATACTTGTGGGAACTAAATCATTCAAACAAATTCTTTTTGCAACTTTCAAAGGGAGCACACTTACGCTAGCTCCTAAATCGCAAAGGGCACGAGAGATTGGAATACCACCGACTATACAAGGGATAGAGAAGCTCCGCGGGTCACCAAGTTTCTTTGGCTCCTTTTGGAGGAGAAGTGCACTACACTCCTCCCTCACAGCCATTACCTCTTGGTTACCCAAGGTCCTCTTGCCCGACAAGATTTCTTTTAAAAACTTAGAGTAGGTCGGCATATTCAAAATCACCTCCGTAAAGGGAAGAGTCACTTCAAGTTTTTCAATCATTTTACAAAAGTTTGTGAACTGGAAGTTCTCTTTTCCCTTCAAGGCCCTTGAAGGATAAGGCAAGCTAGTAGATTGAGGGTTAGATAGTACCTTGGTGGGTGTTGGTTTGCTTGTTACCTTAGTAGTTGGTTGTGCAACCAACTCCTCTTGTCTAGCATCCACCTCCTCCAAGATAACTTCTTCTTCTTTCTCCTCATAAGGGAGGTCCTCTACATAAAAGTCATCATCCCTTGAAGTGCTACCATCAACTTCCTTTCCTTTCTCTTTCACAAGCTCCAAAATAGGCTCCTCTTCACCATAATTGTAGTCTTTGTACGGGTCCTCTAGCTCCGTTCCACTTCTCAAGATCACCGCATGTGCTTGGTGATTGTGTGAGGCATCTTTGGAACTTTGGCCTTGGGCAAGGAAGCCGCCCGGTGGACTTTGAGGATTTGCTAGAGCTTGAGAGGCAACTCGAGCCTCCATTTCCCGTATCTCTCTTTGGTTGGCACTCTTCAAATTCGCCATTTCTTGGGTGTGAGTTGCTTGCATGTTCTTGACAAGTTTCAACAACTCCCCCACTTGGGAATCACTTGTGTCTTGGTGAGGTGCATTGGTGAGGGGCAAGGGGAACCCATAATCGTTCCTTGCACCCCCACCTTGGGAGTTGCCTTTCGGAGCTTGGTTATTGAAGTTTTGGCCTTGGTTGTTTGATGGAAAGTTTTGGTTGAAATTTGGGTTGTAATTTGGGTTGTTGGGATTTTGTGGGTTGTGGTTGTAGTTGTTTTGATTTTGATTGGGGTTGTTTTGGAATGGTGGTTGGTTGAGATTTTGGTTTGGTGGATTGAAGTGTTGGTTGTTTTGATTGTTGAAGTTTGGGTTGTTGTTGTTGAAATTTGGATTGAAATTTTGTGGGTTTTGGTTGTTTGGGAAATTGGGATTAAAGTTCGGGTCATTGAAACTTTGTTGAAAGCCTTGATTGGCTTCATTGGATTGGTTACCTTGGTAGAAATTGTTGTTGTTGAAATTGTTCCTCGGGTTGAAGTTTCCACCCCTTGGTTGAAAACCGGGGGGATTTTGCACTTGAGGTTGTTGGATTTGATGAGGATTCAACACATTGGTACTTTTGTAACTCATGTAAGGACTCCCTCGAATCCCTTGATGGTAGTAGTTTGAATTGGGGTTGAAAGTGTTTTGCCCTCTAGGATTATTGAATGCTTGGAAAGCATACAATTCTTCCTCACTTCCACTTCCCTCAATAGAGTTATTTGCACATACTTCGAATGTGTGCCCATTCCCTCCACACAAATCACATGAGGCTACACTATTCACTTGGTACATCCCCGGGACATTGCTCTTTGTCTCTTTGTTTGTGGAGCCCTTAGTCAATTCTTCCAACTTCTTGGTTAACATGTCCAACTTGGCATTGGTTTCCTCGTTCGCCTTGAGTTGGAAAGGTGCTCACTAGGGTACTTGCTACTCTTTCTCAAGACATTTCCCCGAGTACCATAATTTTCCTCCGAATCAACGATCTTTTTTATTAGCTCCGTTCCCTCCTCATGCGGCAAGTGGTCAAAGCTACCCCCCGCCGATGCATTAACCATTTCTTTCGTCCGTGGGAGAAGAGTCTGAAAAAAGGTTTGGGTGGTGTACCAAGTGGGTATCCCGTGGTGGGGACACTTAGCAAGCAAATCTTGGTATCTATCCCAAGCTTCTCCCAAAGATTCTCCCTCGTCTTGCTGAAATTGAGTTATCTCATTCCGTAGCATGGCGGTTTTAGAGGACGGGTAGTACTTGGCAAGGAAGGTCGTTGCCAAGTCGGCCCAAGTGGTGAAAGTGTTTGGAGCATGCACATTTAACCACCTATTCGCCTTGTCGGTTAAGGAATAGGGGAAGAGCATAAGCCTTAAGGTTTCCTCGGGCACTCCCGTTTTCTTTATCATTGCTACTTTACCCTTGAACTTTCTCAAGTGCCCATGAGCATCTTCATGAGAAGCCCCACTAAAGGCGTTCTTCTCGATAGAACTCATTTGTGAAGGGTGTATTTCAAAATTTTGAGGAACAAGAGTGCCAAAGTTGATTGGATTTGTGGTGTCATTGATTGGGCCGGTTATGATCACGAAACGCGGCCATTATATGAATTTGATGGTGATTTGGAACGTGTGGTGATGGTGGTGGTGATTGATAAAACAGGTTATCAAAATTTTCGGATGTTGGGCTAGGATTGCTTTGATTGGGGCTTGGTGGTTCGGGTGAAGAGGGGTTGTTATGGCTAGTAGATTCTTGGGAGGCAATTCTTACTCTTGCAATGGTCTTCCTCCTTAAGGCCCGAAAAAGCCTCTCCGGTTCGGAAGTTGACAACAAAGAATTAGAGTCGCCCCTAGGCATAAAACTTAGCACACAAATTAGTCGTCCTAGTGTTTTTTAGACACTAGGGTGAGCAATATAGCAACCACTCTACAATTAACTACCAAATCTTTGATCAAAACAAAACAAGCTCAACTAACTCAAGACTAAAACTAAAACTAAACTACACAACTTCTAGCACCATCCCCGGCAACGGCGCCATTTTGATGCGCGAGATTTAGTCGTCGGTTCTCACGATCAAACACATTTATAAAACCCAAATTAGTAGTATAATAGGGTTGTCGAACACGAAGATGGTGGGGAAGTTATATAGTTACGTTCTAATTGTAGCTAGAGTCGGGGTAATAGGTTTGCGATTGATTAACGACTAAAGAACAACTAAAGCAAATAAATTGAGATGAAATTGATGATTAAAGCAACTAGGGTGTTGGGGGTTACTAGGGTAGTCGATGTCAAACATGCAAAGGGTAGGTGGTCTCTTCTATGTTAGGTCTAGGTCCGTCTCGTCTATCGATTTGACTCGCCTAAAATCAAACCATATCCTAACTCTCGCTACAAACACGATCAATTTAACATGCACAAATACTCATGAGAGCCCTAGACTATCGTCTAAGACAAACAACAATAAGAATCGTGCCCAACCGTCGTTGAGGTATTTCATCAAACATCTAGCATGCATACACTGAAAACCTAACAAAGATGATATCAAAACCCTAACCCTAAACAACAAACATCAACACCAACTACCCAAGTGCACCCCTAACCCTAGCAAAAGGACTACTCACTCATGATTAAGGAAGGCATGCAAACAATAGATGGGTAAATGGTAAACATGACGGATTATGATAAAGGCAAGCAAATGAACAAAAGAAACTTAAACAAATGAAATAACTAAGTAGGGATTAGGAAGATTATACCAAAATCAAAGGAAAAAGGAAGTAACTTGGATAACAAGTTGAAGAGTTCTTTCAAATCCTTCAAAATACAACCCAAAATATCCTCTACAAAATGCCCAAGAAGACTACTAAAGAGGATTACTAAGGAGAGATTAACAATAATCAAAGGATTAAACTAAGATCTAAGAATGATTAAGTATTTTTTAGAGAGTTTTTTGTGACTAAGTATGAATTAATAAAACAGTAGAAAACCCTAAAATTGCATAAAAAGTAACGTCCAAAATAATAGACTAAGTGCGGGTTTATATAGTGTGCGAAATTCTGAAAAGCGACTCTCAGCCGGTGGACCGGCTGCCGGTCTGGGACCGGCTGAGAGTCCAAATATGGACTTCTGAAAGTTTTTCTTCTTTTCTTCATTTTGACCTTGGTCTTCAGCCGACCGGCCGGCTGCCGGTCGGGCACCGGCTGGGAGGCCTTTCTTGATAATCTGATTTTTTCTTCAATTTTCAACTTGTACAGGTCCCCTCAGCCGGTGGACCGGCTGCCGGTTGTCCACCGGCTAGGAGTCCTTTTTCAGTAATCTGCCCCAAGTATGCATTTTTCATCAATCTTGAAATTTGGCTAAGTATAGGAGATGCTCCCCAGCCGGCTGACCGGCTGCCGGTTGGCCACCGGCTGGGAGCCTTGAGCTAAGAGGCTGTAAATTTTTCACAATTTTGGTCCATGGTCAAGTCAAGATCCCCAGCCGGCCGACCGGCCGCCGGCTGGGAACCGGCTGGGAGGGCCTGGAGAGGCTTCTTCATAATTCCTTCACATTTCTTCACATTTTGCTCCCAATTCAACTCATTTGCTCCCGTTTCTTCGCTCCCGCCACAATACCTACAAAATGTAAACCAAAAAGGAATAGTCGAGGTAACGGGCATAAAAACGAGCAAAGGCACGCAAAACGAGGTCATATCGGGACCGAAAATGAAGAATAAACAACGAAAATAACGACCAAAATAGAGCTTATCAGAATTCCCCACACTTAAACCTTACCCGTCCTCGAGTAAGAGATCAAGTAACTACATAACCCTTATTAGAAAACAAAGAAACAAACTAACTAAGCTAACTATAGCCGAATCGGGTTTAGCTACACCTGTCGCCCTTTCAACTCACAATTTGACATTCATGAGGAAGAATGCCCTATTGCAAGGCAAGTAAGGTCTTGCTACAAAACTTTTGATGCAAACAAGTCAAAACAAAACACATATAAACAAGCAACATGCATCGGAAAAAGGAAAAGAAAACCGTTTGCCTCATTCAAGCGGGGTTTTCAAAAACTAAACAAGAGAGGTCTATAGCGGAGGATGCCGACTCAAAGTCTAACCAAGGTGTCAAACCCCTAAATCAAGCTCAAGCAACCAAGAATGACATTACCAAAGACCAAGAAACTAACTAAGCTAACTATAAGGCGAATCGGGTTTAGCTACACCCGTAGCCCTTTCAACTCACAATTTGACATTCATGAGGAAGAATGCCCTATTGCAAGGCAAGTAAGGTCTTGCTACAAAACTTTTGATGCAAACAAGTCAAAACAAAACACATATAAACAAGCAACATGCATCGGAAAAAGGAAAAGAAAACCGTTTGCCTCATTCAAGCGGGGTTTTCAAAAACTAAACAAGAGAGGTCTATAGCGGAGGATGTCGACTCAAAGTCTAACCAAGGTGTCAAACCCCTAAATCAAGCTCAAGCAACCAAGAATGACATCACCAAAGACCAATAAACTAATTCAAGGCGGGCAAACGGAAGTACTAAGCTATACTTCCAAGAATGACACGACACACACATGATTCGACTCATTGCAAGACCCATACCCGATAAAAGGACCCTAAGTACCGACTCTCACGGGTGACACTCAACACACAGAGGGATTTCATCAAACATCTAGCATGCATACAATGAAAACCTAACAAATATGATATCAAAACCCTAACCCTAAACAACAAACATCAACACCAACTACCCAAGTGCACCCCTAACCCTAGCAAAAGGACTACTCACTCATGATTAAGGAAGGCATGCAAACAATAGATGGGTAAATGGTAAACATGACGGATTATGATAAAGGCAAGCAAATGAACAAAAGAAACTTAAACAAATAAAATAACTAAGTAGGGATTAGGAAGATTATACCAAAATCAAAGGAAAAGGAAGTAACTTGGATAACAAGTTGAAGAGTTCTTTCAAATCCTTCAAAATACAACCCAAAAATCCTCTACAAAATGCCCAAGAAGATTACTAAAGAGGATTACTAAGGAGAGATTAACAATAATCAAAGGATTAAACTAAGATCTAAGAATGATTAAGTATTTTTTAGAGAGTTTTTTGTGACTAAGTATGAATTAATAAAGCAGTAGAAAACCCTAAAATTGCATAAAAAGTAACGTCCAAAATAATAGACTAAGTGCGGGTTTATATAGTGTGCGAAATTCTGAAAAGCGACTCTCAGCCGGTGGACCGGCTGCCGGTTTGGGACCGGCTGTGAGTCCAAATATGGACTTCTGAAAGTTTTTCTTCTTTTCTTCATTTTGACCTTGGTCTTCAGCCGACCGGCCGGCTGCCGGTCGGGCACCGGCTGGGAGGCCTTTCTTGATAATCTGATTTTTTCTTCAATTTTCAACTTGTACAGGTCCCCTCAGCCGGTGGACCGCCTGCCGGTTGTCCACCGGCTGGGAGTCCTTTTTCAGTAATCTGCCCCAAGTATGCATTTTTCATCAATCTCGAAATTTGGCTAAGTATAGGAGATGCTCCCCAGCCGGCTGACCGGCTGCCGGTTGGCCACCGGCTGGGAGCCCTGAGCTAAGAGGCTGTAACTTTTTCACAATTTTGGTCCATGGTCAAGTCAAGATCCCCAGCCGGCCGACAGGCCGCCGGCTGGGAACCGACTGGGAGGGCCTGAAGAGGCTTCTTCAAAATTCCTTCACATTTCTTCACATTTTGCTCCCAATTCAACTCGTTTGCTCCCGTTTCTTCGCTCCCGCCATTATACCTACAAAATGTAAACCAAAAAGGAATAGTCGAGGTAACGGGCATAAAAACGAGCAAAGGCACGCAAAACGAGGTCATATCGGGACCGAAAATGAAGAATAAACAACGAAAATAACGACCAAAATAGAGCTTATCAGAATTCCCCACACTTAAACCTTACCCGTCCTCGAGTAAGAGATCAAGTACCTACATAACCCTTATTAGAAAACAAAGAAACAAACTAACTAAGCTAACTATAAGGCGAATCGGGTTTAGCTACACCCGTAGCCCTTTCAACTCACAATTTGACATTCATGAGGAAGAATGCCCTATTGCAAGGCAAGTAAGGTCTTGCTACAAAACTTTTGATGCAAACAAGTCAAAAAAAACACTTATAAACAAGCAACATGCATCGGAAAAAGGAAAAGAAAACCGCTTGCCTCATTCAAGCGGGGTTTTGAAAAACTAAACAAGAGAGGTCTATAGCGGAGGATGCCGACTCAAAGTCTAACCAAGGTGTCAAACCCCTAAATCAAGCTCAAGCAACCAAGAATGACATCACCAAAGACCAAGAAACTAATTCAAGGCGGGCAAACGGAAGTACTAAGCTATACTTCCAAGAATGACACGACACACACATGATTCGACTCAATGCAAGGCCCAGACCCGATAAAAGGACCCTAAGTACCGACTCTCACGGGTGACACTCAACACACAGAGGCATTTCATCAAACATCTAGCATGCATACAATGAAAACCTAACAAAGATGATATCAAAACCCTAACCCTAAACAACAAACATCAACACCAACTACCCAAGTGCACCCCTAACCCTAGCAAAAGGACTACTCACTCATGATTAAGGAAGGCATGCAAACAATAGATGGGTAAATGGTAAACATGACGGATTATGATAAAGGCAAGCAAATGAACAAAAGAAACTTAAACAAATGAAATAACTAAGTAGGGATTAGGAAGATTATACCAAAATTAAAGGAAAAGGAAGTAACTTGGATAAAAAGTTGAAGAGTTCTTTCAAATCCTTCAAAATACAACCCAAAATATCCTCTACAAAATGCCCAAGAAGATTACTAAAGAGGATTACTAAGGAGAGATTAACAATAATCAAAGGATTAAACTAAGATCTAAGAATGATTAAGTATTTTTTAGAGAGTTTTTTGTGACTAAGTATGAATTAATAAAGCAGTAGAAAACCCTAAAATTGCATAAAAAGTAACGTCCAAAATAATAGACTAAGTGCGGGTTTATATAGTGTGCGAAATTCTGAAAAGCGACTCTCAGCCGGTGGACCGGCTGCCGGTTTGGGACCGGCTGTGAGTCCAAATATGGACTTCTGAAAGTTTTTCTTCTTTTCTTCATTTTGACCTTGGTCCTCAGCCGACCGGCCGGCTGCCGGTCGGGCACCGGCTGGGAGGCCTTTCTTGATAATCTGATTTTTTCTTCAATTTTCAACTTGTACAGGTCCCCTCAGCCGGTGGACCGCCTGCCGGTTGTCCACCGGCTGGGAGTCCTTTTTCAGTAATCTGCCCCAAGTATGCATTTTTCATCAATCTCGAAATTTGGCTAAGTATAGGAGATGCTCCCCAGCCGGCTGACCGGCTGCCGGTTGGCCACCGGCTGGGAGCCCTGAGCTAAGAGGCTGTAACTTTTTCACAATTTTGGTCCATGGTCAAGTCAAGATCCCCAGCCGGCCGACAGGCCGCCGGCTGGGAACCGACTGGGAGGGCCTGAAGAGGCTTCTTCAAAATTCCTTCACATTTCTTCACATTTTGCTCCCAATTCAACTCGTTTGCTCCCGTTTCTTCGCTCCCGCCATTATACCTACAAAATGTAAACCAAAAAGGAATAGTCGAGGTAACGGGCATAAAAACGAGCAAAGGCACGCAAAACGAGGTCATATCGGGACCGAAAATGAAGAATAAACAACGAAAATAACGACCAAAATAGAGCTTATCAGAATTCCCCACACTTAAACCTTACCCGTCCTCGAGTAAGAGATCAAGTACCTACATAACCCTTATTAGAAAACAAAGAAACAAACTAACTAAGCTAACTATAAGGCGAATCGGGTTTAGCTACACCCGTAGCCCTTTCAACTCACAATTTGACATTCATGAGGAAGAATGCCCTATTGCAAGGCAAGTAAGGTCTTGCTACAAAACTTTTGATGCAAACAAGTCAAAAAAAACACATATAAACAAGCAACATGCATCGGAAAAAGGAAAAGAAAACCGCTTGCCTCATTCAAGCGGGGTTTTGAAAAACTAAACAAGAGAGGTCTATAGCGGAGGATGCCGACTCAAAGTCTAACCAAGGTGTCAAACCCCTAAATCAAGCTCAAGCAACCAAGAATGACATCACCAAAGACCAAGAAACTAATTCAAGGCGGGCAAACGGAAGTACTAAGCTATACTTCCAAGAATGACACGACACACACATGATTCGACTCAATGCAAGGCCCAGACCCGATAAAAGGACCCTAAGTACCGACTCTCACGGGTGACACTCAACACACAGAGGCATTTCATCAAACATCTAGCATGCATACAATGAAAACCTAACAAAGATGATATCAAAACCCTAACCCTAAACAACAAACATCAACACCAACTACCCAAGTGCACCCCTAACCCTAGCAAAAGGACTACTCACTCATGATTAAGGAAGGCATGCAAACAATAGATGGGTAAATGGTAAACATGATGGATTATGATAAAGGCAAGCAAATGAACAAAAGAAACTTAAACAAATGAAATAACTAAGTAGGGATTAGGAAGATTATACCAAAATTAAAGGAAAAGGAAGTAACTTGGATAAAAAGTTGAAGAGTTCTTTCAAATCCTTCAAAATACAACCCAAAATATCCTCTACAAAATGCCCAAGAAGATTACTAAAGAGGATTACTAAGGAGAGATTAACAATAATCAAAGGATTAAACTAAGATCTAAGAATGATTAAGTATTTTTTAGAGAGTTTTTTTTGACTAAGTATGAATTAATAAAACAGTAGAAAACCCTAAAATTGCATAAAAAGTAACGTCCAAAATAATAGACTAAGTGCGGGTTTATATAGTGTGCGAAATTCTGAAAAGCGACTCTCAGCCGGTGGACCGGCTGCCGGTCTGGGACCGGCTGAGAGTCCAAATATGGACTTCTGAAAGTTTTTCTTCTTTTCTTCATTTTGACCTTGGTCTTCAGCCGACCGGCCGGCTGCCGGTCGAGCACCGGCTGGGAGACCTCTCTTGATAATCTGATTTTTTCTTCAATTTTCAACTTGTACAGGTCCCCTCAGCCGGTGGACCGGCTGCCGGTTGTCCACCGGCTGGGAGTCCTTTTTCAGTAATCTTCCCCAAGTATGCATTTTTCATCAATCTCGAAATTTGGCTAAGTATAGGAGATGCTCCCCAGCCGGCTGACCGGCTGCCGGTTGGCCACCGGCTGGGAGCCCTGAGCTAAGAGGCTGTAACTTTTTCACAATTTTGGTCCATGGTCAAGTCAAGATCCCCAGCCGGCCGACCGGCCGCCGGCTGGGAACCGGCTGGGAGGGCCTGAAGAGGCTTCTTCAAAATTCCTTCACATTTCTTCACATTTTGCTCCCAATTCAACTCGTTTGCTTCCGTTTCTTCGCTCCCGCCATTTTACCTACAAAATGTAAACCAAAAAGGAATAGTCGAGGTAACGGGCATAAAAACGAGCAAAGGCACGCAAAACGAGGTCATATCGGGACCGAAAATGAAGAATAAACAACGAAAATAACGACCAAAATAGAGCTTATCAGAATTCCCCACACTTAAACCTTACCCGTCCTCGAGTAAGAGATCAAGTAACTACATAACCCTTATTAGAAAACAAAGAAACAAACTAACTAAGCTAACTATAAGCCGAATCGGGTTTAGCTACACCTGTCGCCCTTTCAACTCACAATTTGACATTCATGAGGAAGAATGCCCTATTGCAAGGCAAGTAAGGTCTTGCTACAAAACTTTTGATGCAAACAAGTCAAAACAAAACACATATAAACAAGCAACATGCATCGGAAAAAGGAAAAGAAAACCGTTTGCCTCATTCAAGCGGGGTTTTCAAAAACTAAACAAGAGAGGTCTATAGCGGAGGATGCCGACTCAAAGTCTAACCAAGGTGTCAAACCCCTAAATCAAGCTCAAGCAACCAAGAATGACATTACCAAAGACCAAGAAACTAATTCAAGGCGGGCAAACGGAAGTACTAAGCTATACTTCCAAGAATGACACGACACACACATGATTCGACTCAATGCAAGGCCCAGACCCGATAAAAGGACCCTAAGTACCGACTCTCACGGGTGACACTCAACACACAGAGGCATTTCATCAAACATCTAGCATGCATACAATGAAAACCTAACAAAGATGATATCAAAACCCTAACCCTAAACAACAAACATCAACACCAACTACCCAAGTGTACCCCTAACCCTAGCAAAAGGACTACTCACTCATGATTAAGGAAGGCATGCAAACAATAGATGGGTAAATGGTAAACATGACGGATTATGATAAAGGCAAGCAAATGAACAAAAGAAACTTAAACAAATGAAATAACTAAGTAGGGATTAGGAAGATTATACCAAAATCAAAGGAAAAAGGAAGTAACTTGGATAACAAGTTGAAGAGTTCTTTCAAATCCTTCAAAATACAACCCAAAATATCCTCTACAAAATGCCCAAGAAGACTACTAAAGAGGATTACTAAGGAGAGATTAACAATAATCAAAGGATTAAACTAAGATCTAAGAATGATTAAGTATTTTTTAGAGAGTTTTTTGTGACTAAGTATGAATTAATAAAACAGTAGAAAACCCTAAAATTGCATAAAAAGTAACGTCCAAAATAATAGACTAAGTGCGGGTTTATATAGTGTGCGAAATTCTGAAAAGCGACTCTCAGCCGGTGGACCGGCTGCCGGTCTGGGACCGGCTGAGAGTCCAAATATGGACTTCTGAAAGTTTTTCTTCTTTTCTTCATTTTGACCTTGGTCTTCAGCCGACCGGCCGGCTGCCGGTCGAGCACCGGCTGGGAGGCCTTTCTTGATAATCTGATTTTTTCTTCAATTTTCAACTTGTACAGGTCCCCTCAGCCGGTGGACCGGCTGCCGGTTGTCCACCGGCTGGGAGTCCTTTTTCAGTAATCTTCCCCAAGTATGCATTTTTCATCAATCTCGAAATTTGGCTAAGTATAGGAGATGCTCCCCAGCCGGCTGACCGGCTGCCGGTTGGCCACCGGCTGGGAGCCCTGAGCTAAGAGGCTGTAACTTTTTCACAATTTTGGTCCATGGTCAAGTCAAGATCCCCAGCCGGCCGACCGGCCGCCGGCTGGGAACCGGCTGGGAGGGCCTGAAGAGGCTTCTTCAAAATTCCTTCACATTTCTTCACATTTTGCTCCCAATTCAACTCGTTTGCTCCCGTTTCTTCGCTCCCGCCACAATACCTACAAAATGTAAACCAAAAAGGAATAGTCGAGGTAACGGGCATAAAAACGAGCAAAGGCACGCAAAACGAGGTCATATCGGGACCGAAAATGAAGAATAAACAACGAAAATAACGACCAAAATAGAGCTTATCAGAATTCCCCACACTTAAACCTTACCCGTCCTCGAGTAAGAGATCAAGTAACTACATAACCCTTATTAGAAAACAAAGAAACAAACTAACTAAGCTAACTATAAGGCGAATCGGGTTTAGCTACACCCGTAGCCCTTTCAACTCACAATTTGACATTCATGAGGAAGAATGCCCTATTGCAAGGCAAGTAAGGTCTTGCTACAAAACTTTTGATGCAAACAAGTCAAAAAAAACACATATAAACAAGCAACATGCATCGGAAAAAGGAAAAGAAAACCGCTTGCCTCATTCAAGCGGGGTTTTGAAAAACTAAACAAGAGAGGTCTATAGCGGAGGATGCCGACTCAAAGTCTAACCAAGGTGTCAAACCCCTAAATCAAGCTCAAGCAACCAAGAATGACATCACCAAAGACCAAGAAACTAATTCAAGGCGGGCAAACGGAAGTACTAAGCTATACTTCCAAGAATGACACGACACACACATGATTCGACTCAATGCAAGACCCATACCCGATAAAAGGACCCTAAGTACCGACTCTCACGGGTGACACTCAACACACAAGGAAAGAAAGGGGGGCGATTTTTTGTGACAAAAAGTAACCAAAATCACTCACCTACCTCAACTTGCGAAGCATGCCCGCAATCTAGAATGGTACTCCATCCAAAAATCAATGAAAAATGCAAATGCACATGATGAGAACAACAACAAGGATGTAACGGGGCTTGGGTTGGGTGAAAATGGTTTGGTGCAAGCACCGTTCTAGGATTTGAGGCTCAAAAACAAGAATGATTTGTTGGGGCTGGTGTCCTTGACAATTAAGTACAATGACTTATTAAATCTCTTTAAGGATCACAAGGGCATACTTTTGTATTATTACCAGTTGATCCACGTTTATCAATAACGGTTGGCTTGCTAGATAAGTTTGACGTTATTGTCATACGGATGGCGGTGATCAACTGGTCCCTATACGTCACACCTATAGGACACGTTTGAGAGATGTGAAGGTATGAAAATACAGTCACATTTTGCCGGATATGACTAAACGGTTAGTCAGAGGTATTGACTATTAAATTAGTCAATAAGATGTTGAGATTATTATTTAATACGGATTAAATAGTTTTAGCTAATACGGATTACATGATTAATTCGTAAATTAAATATAAACGGTTATATTTAATTAAATATTGTATTCGCGTATTAATATAAACAGTTATATTAATTTGGATAATTATACAATATCGTATTTTGTCAGACCATTATTAATATATCGACTGTATTAATATCTGATAACATGTTACGATTTATAAATAAAACCCGCGAACAACTTAAAGCTAATTGGGTCGAATCACGCATTGGAATAAGGTAAGAGTGGAAAGCCCACTCCTACCCGACATCAATTTCGGCCGGCCAAGTGTAGTATATAAGGAGAGTCCTTCTCCTTATATCAAATACTCTTGTTGCACTGTAAAATAATCTCAGGGTAAAATTAGGGTTTGAGAGCATTCTTCTCCCAAAACCTCAGATCTCACATCTAAAACCTCAAGGGCTCTCCCTATATTGCAAGGCAATTGGAGAGGATTTCTAGCACACGCGGCCACGTCTCAAACTAAGTCTTGGGTGCAAGTTATAGGAGGGAATTTGCATTAATTCCTGTTCTTAGGCCATAAGCACAAAGGACCAAAGGTTGAATTCTTTTTCTTATCCTTTTTAATCTTATGACTATAAACACAACTGTATTTTTCATTATAATCCTGCAAGTTTAGGGCGAATACATGCTTTATTCCCCACAAGATTGCCATAATCAACACAACACCTTATTACAACAACTAAGCAACGTCTATGCCCTAACTTTGGCTTTTACAAAACCAAGCAAAAATTGCATAAACCCCAACTTACTTTGGAAAAATCGGACCCATCACAACCTTAAACAAATTGGTCATTATTAGAAACACCGAACAACGTCTACACCCTAACATAAGACTTGAAAATCAAATCAAATGCAAAAATTGTGTAAACCCGGCACGCGTGCAAAAACATCAAAAGACCACATTATTGTAGCAACGGCTTTTTCTATGTCCCCTTGATGGAAGGGACTTGTTGCTAGCCTTTTTATCTTTGAAAAACTCATATGTACATTTCTCTTTTTGGATTTTTCAAAACTTTTTCATTTTTTTCTTTGATTTTCTATTTTCTTTCTTTTTTCATTTTTTTCTTTTCTTTTCTTTTCTTTTTCAAACTTCCAAACACCAAACAAACAACAAGTAACAACCACAACGGAAAAAGCCACCAACCGGCATCTAAATTCCCGACTCTACCACTAACAAAGTACCACAAAAGCAACCATTCTTGATCAAGGAAGGATGTTTTTGGGACGTAGTTCATTTAGTAGTTTAGGCCAAATGAAAAGGTTAAGGCTCAAAGTGGTTAAACAAAAGGGAAATAAGATGCAAGGGTCAAAACAAGGCTAATTTGGCAAATGTGAAGTTGATTTATTTGGAACAAAAGTTGTCTCACATGCACATGAACATTAATCACGGAAATAAGGAATGAGCGCCATACTTATGCGTATAGACATAACACACCACGTAAGGAGGACTACTCACAATCCTAAACTGAGTCGGTTTGATGGACCGACTATAAAGAAGGCTCTATCCTCACATTTGAGTAGCTAATGTCGGTCCTAGGTCGAGTCAAGGTCTAACACGGTCTCACAAGGTGGTCGAAACTTGGTCATTAAGCCTAGACTTCCGGGTCCTTGCAAGCAAAAACCCTAACAAGGTGACATCAACGGTGCAAGCTATTAGGAGGGGTAAGACACAAACAAGACAAAAATCATCATTGACGGCATATATCCTCCACTATTCAACCTCCTATGCATATTTACAAACAAAAGCAAAACGGAAAACCGGCTAACACATATTCACAAAACTATGAAAATGAAAAGGCATGTGAAACAAAAGCAAACTAAAACTAAACACAACAAACAAGCAACAACTAGAAAGCTAAACTAACAGCACATCAACCACAACAAACACAAGTTCCCCGAAGGAACATCCAAGGCACAAAAATCCCGTTCTCCTTCATGATATCGACATAAAAAGAAATCGGGAGGGGGAGAAAGAAGTCGGAAAGAGTATACCAAGCATCTTCATTCTCCTAATACCTCGGGTTGTCGTCATATCTGCAACTTGTTAGTCCAACAAACATATATATACAAGGCAAACAAAGAACTAAAACAAAGGAAAGGAAGAACATATTTTTTGAAATTTTTTGAAATTTTTCGATTTTTTTGGTATTTTTGAAGTTTTTTCATATTTACAAAAGCAATTAAATATTCACAAAGTGGATATTTTCCCTCCCCACACTTAAGATTTACATTGTCCTCAATGGAACAAAGTGCAAGGGGGAAATGAAGAAAAAGAACGAAAACAACATGTTTTTGGCTTTTTTGAATTTTTTTTGAGAAAATAAAAACTTGTTTTTGTGTTTTTTGAAATAAACGGTTCTTCCTCCCCACACTTATTTATATGCATAATGTGAGGAGGAAAACCGGAAAATAAAGAACATGTTTTTGAAGGTTTTTGGTTTTTCAATTTTTTGGATTTTTGATTTTTATGAAAGCAATAAAAACAAAAAAAACAAAAGAAAAGAAAAACTAGAAACTAAACTAAATGCAAACTAAATGCTCTAATCTACATGTATGCAAACTATATGTGACAATATGATACAAAATGGAAATCTAATGCATCTAAATGAATGCAACTATATGCAACTAAACTAATGATATGAAAACATGAATTGAAAACTAAAACAATCTAACTAAACTAACTAACTAATCCAAATGCATGCTAAAAAGGAAAATGCAAACTAAATTGAAATTTGGATTAAGGGAGTTACTTGCTTTGGATTTTTCAAGGGGGAGCATAGCCATCACCTACCACCTCCAAAGGTGGTCACTCATCACCATCATCATCATCTCCATCACCTCCGGTACCGCTCACATCACCATCACCATTGCCCTCATCTACTACCATGTAGTCGCCCGGGTTAATCATTACATCTCGAAAGGGCGACACATGCGAGCCACTAGCCCCCGGATCACCAACCATGCCATGGGGAGAAGGGTGCCTCGGAGGACCGGCGTCCGCGTTTCCACGGAAGTTGGGTGGAAAGATCGGGTTAGAGAAATAACCCGGGGCAACATTGATCTCCCCGAAAAAACGCCCCTCTGAAGGCACATATCCCATCTCGGGAGGCATGTAGTAAGACGGGCGACCACCGTCCTCATGATGAAGTCCCTGGCGGACAGACTGGTCATAGCTGGGGAATTGCCCATAGGCCTGATCGTGGTATAAGTAATCAAGCCTATAGGTCAAATCCCTATGTCGCTCATCCGCCACTGCTTGGCGCTCGTCTGCAAGTTCTGCCGCCTTCTTCATGCCCAAATCAACCCGGGCCATGAAGTCAATGAGGTCATGAGGCAAAGGCTGAGTAGATGGACCGGTGCCTGAGGTAGATCCCTGAAAGTATGAAGGACCACTCTGGAAAGGGGGCATGGTAACGGCGGGCTGCTGAAACTGCTCAAACTGGAGGTCAGATGCGGTGGTACCTGTCCTGTCTCGAGCATAAACTCTCGGAGCACGCTGGTCTGGAGGGAGCTCATCAGGGTCCACCTCAATATCAAGGAGGTAAGAGGTCTTCCCTGGCACAACTCTCATCCTCTCGGTGTTTGGCAAGGGCACCGAATTCCTGAATTTGTTGTCAACCCGAATCTGCCAATACTCCTTACGATCACTGGGGTTATACCTTACCCACCCCAAAGCATCCTGCAAGTATCGGCGAGATAACACATTCTCACCCTGAATGTAGTCTACCGTGAAGTGCCTCTGACAAAGGTCGGTGGCGATCAAGGTGACTATCCCCCCAACACAAATGGGGGTGGTAAGCTGAGGTTGGGTTGCCAACCTACTCAAATGAAGGGCCATGTGGTGCGCAATATTAAGCTTTGGGCCACCAAACAAATAACACCCCAAAATCTCGAGCTCCGTGGTGGTAAAATTATGAGGCTCATCCCTAGAGAAGACGGTCCACCCCATGAACCTATGCAAAATCCTAATCGGTGCCAAATGCACCCAATTAGCCGGTTTCTTCTTGGTTCTATCACTTACAAGACCGGTAATGGCTGTCCAAATAAGCTCGGTATTAAAGCCCTCCGGAGGCTTAATTGGCAATTTTCCGTTGAGCCCAAAGATCAAAGCAAAATTTTCTAAGGTGAGACGGTGTTCCCTATTCATCAACCGAAACTCTAAGAAGACAACTTTCCCCAAAGATCGGTTCTTAGTGACTACCAAAGAACTCAAAAATTCCCAAGTTAACCGGGGAGATGTGTGAACCGGTCTAGTTTCGTATAATGCTTTCATCCCTAAACCGTCAAAAAGACTCTCAGTTATCTTTTCAATACCAAGCTCTCTCAACCCAGCTCTATCAATAAACCTAGTCGGATGAAGGGGGCGATGCTTGAAGTAAGTGAAATTACCTTTTTTGTTGAACGGAAGCAAAGTGGCGTCCGGGAAAGCAAGGATCCAGACCAATATTGCTACTATCCATCACATTATGCACTTCTTGCTCCACCATCGGGTCATGCCTTGATTTCGATCTCCTCTACTTTCTTCCAGACATGGCTATTTTGAGGTGGTTTGATGAGGGAATGAAAGGGGTTTTAATTTGGGAGAGTTTAGATGGGTTTTTGAAGGTAAGGGATGAAAGGGGGAGGAGGAAATAAGGAAGAGAGAAGAAGAGTTGAAGTAGAAATGATAAGAAAAGAAGGGGATTTACGGTTTTAATTTTCGCGACAGACGCCTCTCAGCCGGTTTGGGACCGGCTGCCGGTCGACCGGCTGAGAGTTAGGGTTTGGGTTTTTTTTTTTTCATTTTTTGCGAAATTTTTCTAAGGCCTTGATCCTGAGCCGGCGGACAGGCTCAAAAACTGGTCTTCAAATCTTCCTTCGTCTTCTCTTCTTCTTCAATCTTACTCACAAAAACTCCCAGCCGGCGGACCGGCTGCCGGCCGACCGGCTGGGGATGCTTCTCCTTTGCCTTCTCTTCAATATTGGTTCACAACTTATGATTCTCAGCCGGTGGACCGGCTGCCGGCCTACCGGCTGGGAATCAAGCTTCCTTTGGATTTTCGATTTTTGAACAAGTAACATGTCTCTGAGCCGGTTGACCGGCTGCCGGTTGGGTGCAGGCTGGGAGTGCAAAATCTGAAATCTGCCCAAATAAACTATAAAAAACAGAAATGTGTCCAGGCCCTCCCAGCCGGTATGGGACCGTCGGACGGTAAGCCGGCTGAGAGTACCTGTGCACAATTTCGAAAAATAAATTAATTGAAGATAAAAATCGACCTTGCCAACAACGGTTTTGCCTATTATCCTCCGACTATACTCAAGAAATAACCACAAACAAGTAACAAACACATCCAAATCTCCCATGCGAGCTAAAAAAAAAAATCAAACTAACAAAGAAACTAACATGCAAACTAGATGAACGAAAGGAAACTAATACTTACAAATGGTGGTTGTTAAGTGACTCCACCAAACCTTTCATGAACAAACTTCCTTGAAATCAATCCTCCTCGGGGAGTGGGTCCCCGAGGTCAATAACTTCTACGGTACCTTTGGAATCTCCTTGGTAATAACGCTTTATCCGATGTCCGTTGACTTTGAAGGTGCCACCGCCTTCACTCCAAAGTTCAAAGGCCCCATGAGGTGAAATATCCATTACTTTGTAGGGCTCGGACCATCGTGATCTAAGTTTTCCCGGAAAAATCTTGACTCTTGAATTGAAAAGGAGAACAAGGTCTCCTATGCTCACATTCTTCTTCATTAACTTGGCATCATGCCACTTCTTCGTTTGCTCCTTATAGAGTTTTGAACTCTCATAAGCCTCATATCTAAGCTCCTCAAGCTCACTCATTTGCAAGAATCTTTTCTCCCCGGCCATATCTAAGTCGAAGTTCATCTCCTTCAAGGCCCACCAAGCCTTGTGCTCAAGCTCCACCGGTAGGTGGCATGCTTTCCCGTACACAAGCTTGTAGGGAGTCATTCCTATAGGCGTCTTGTAAGCCGTCCTCAAAGCCCATAGCACATCATTCAATTTTTGGGACCAATCTTTCCGGTTCTTTTGTACCACCTTCTCTAGGATAACCTTGATTTGACGGTTTGAGACCTCCACTTGCCCAGTAGTTTGAGGGTGGTAGGCAAGTGCTACCTTGTGGGTCACTCCATAAGAGGCTAGAAGGGCTTTGAATGTGTGTTTCCGGAAGTGGGAACCTCCATCACTTATCACAATTCGGGGTACACCAAAACGGGGAATGATTATGGTCTTGAAGAGCTTTACCACGACCTTGGAGTCATTGGTGGGGGAGGCAACCGCTTCTATCTATTTCGAGACATAGTCCACGGCTACCAAGATGTATTCATTCCCGCATGAATTGGGGAAAGGTCCCATAAAGTCAATCCCCCAACAATCAAACAACTCAATCTCCAAGATGGTTTTTAGGGGCATCTCATTCCTTTTACCGATGTTGCCCGACCTTTGACAAGCGTCACAAGATCTAACTACATCGTGAATGTCTTTAAACATAGAAGGCCAAAAGAACCCTCTTTGAAGAACCTTGGCTATAGTCCGTGAAGCCGCCAAGTGCCCTCCATAGGCAGAGTTGTGAAGCCGATCCACAATTTCAAGCCCCTCTTCTTTAGACACGCATCTCCTCAAGAGTCCATCCCCACACTTTTTGAAAAGGTAAGGATCATCCCAAAAATATCTCTTAGCATCCATTTTCAATTTTCTCCTATCTCTTGCTTCCAACTCCTCCGGGATAAAGCCATTAACAAGATAATTGGCAAGATCCGCAAACCAAGGCAACTTATTGCCTATTGCCATCAAACTATCCTCACGCAACCATTCATTGATCGGGCCATCCCTATCATGCAAACCATGATCTTCAAAAGTCAATCTAGACAAGTGGTCCGCAACTACATTCTCCGACCCCGACTTGTCTCTTATCTCTAGATCAAATTCTTGGAGTAAAAGAACCCATCTCAAGAGCCTTGGCTTGGCATCCTTCTTCAACATTAATTGCCTCAAAGCGGTGTGATCGGTGTACAGCACCACTTTAGATCCCATGAGATATTGTCTAAACTTCTCAATGGCATGCACGATTGCCAACATCTCCTTTTCGGTCGTGGAATATTTCGCTTGAGTTTGATCAAGAGTCTTGCTTGAATAGTATATCACGTGGTGTTTCCTATTCACAACTTGACCTAGGACCGCTCCTACCGCGAAATCGGACGCGTCACACATGATCTCAAAAGGTAATCCCCAATCCGGAGCACGAATAATAGGAGCCGTCACAAGTGCTTCTTTGATCCTAGAAAAGGCTTCAAGACAATCATTAGTAAACAAAAAGGGAGCATCCTTGAGAAGAAGAGAAGTCAATGGCTTGGCAATTTTTGAAAAATCCTTAATAAAACGCCGGTAAAAGCCGGCATGCCCAAGAAAACTCCTCACCCCTTTCACATTGGTGGGGGGTGACAAGTTCTCAATGACCGCCACTTTTGCACCATCGACTTCTATCCCCCTCTTGGACACTATGTGACCAAGCACAATCCCCTCCTCTACCATGAAATGGCACTTTTCCCAATTGAGGACAAGGTTGTGCTCCTCACATCTTTTCAACACATTTTCAAGATTAGAAAGCCCTAGATCAAAAGAATCACCATGAACACTAAAATCATCCATAAAAACCTCCATAGTTTTCTCAAAAAAATCGGCAAAGATGGCCATCATGCACCTTTGAAAGGTGCCGGGTGCATTACACAACCCGAATGGCATCCTCCGATAAGCATACACACCTTGGGGGCATGTAAAAGTTGTTTTCTCTTGGTCTTCCGGGTGAATGGGTATTTGAAAAAACCCGGAATAACCGTCAAGAAAACAATAGTACGAATGCCCCGCAAGTCTCTCTAACATTTGATCAATGAAGGGGATTGAGAAATGGTCCTTGAGAGTGGCCGCATTCAACTTTCGGTAATCAATACACATCCTCCAACCCGTCACCGGACGAGTCGGTAGGAGAGTCCCATCCTCTTGTGTAACCAATGTTACACCCCCCCTTCATGGGGACAACATGGACGGGGCTCACCCACCGACTATCCGTGATTTCGTAGATGATGCCGGCCTTAAGCAACTTAAGAACTTCACTTTTGACAACTTCTCCCATCTTGGGGTTCAACCTCCTTTGACCCTCTACCTTAGGTCTACTTCCTTCCTCCAAGATTATCCTATGCATGCAAAGATTCGGGCTTAGCCCCTTGATGTCATCAAGGCTATACCCCAATGAGCTCCTATGATCCTTTAAAGTTGAAATGAGTTTGGATTCTTGTTGCTCATTGAGGTTGGCGTTGATAATCACCGGGTAAGCCTCTCCCTCCCCAAGAAAGGCATACTTGAGGGAGGGAGGAAGGGTTTTGAGTTGTACCTTTGGAGGGAGCATCCCCTCCACCTTCTCAACTTCTTCATCTTCTAGCTCAATGTTCTCACCATTTCTTTGTCTTCACAAGTTGTGATGCCACATAATTGTTCCATGTGACTTTCCTTCTCTTCTTCCATCTCTACCATCTCCCTTACCACTTGCTCCACAATGTCCAATGTGAATGCCTCATCATGCTTTGGACCTTTCATCATAGTAGGTAGATTAAACTCTATTTTGTCATCCCCAACTCTAAAGGTGAGCCGCCCATTCTTCACGTCTATCAAGACGCCTCCGGTAGCCAAGAAAGGCCTACCAAGGATGATGGGAGTGTGGCTATCCTCCGGGATATCAAGGACAACAAAATCGGCGGGGATTAAATGTTTACCCACCTTGACGGGTACGTCCTCAAGCACCCCCAAAGGGCGCTTGACGGACCTATCCGCCAATTGAAGGGTGATACTTGTGGGAACTAAATCATTCAAACAAATTCTTTTTGCAACTTTCAAAGGGAGCACACTTACACTAGCTCCTAAATCGCAAAGGGCACGAGAGATTGGAATACCACCGACTATACAAGGGATAGAGAAGCTCCGCGGGTCACCAAGTTTCTTTGGCTCCTTTTGGAGGAGAAGTGCACTACACTCCTCCCTCATAGCCATTACCTCTTGGTTACCCAAGGTCCTCTTGCCCGACAAGATTTCTTTTAAAAACTTAGAGTAGGTCGGCATATTCAAAATCACCTCCGTAAAGGGAAGAGTCACTTCAAGTTTTTCAATCATTTTACAAAAGTTTGTGAACTTGAAGTTCTCTTTTCCCTTCAAGGCCCTTGAAGGATAAGGCAAGCTAGTAGATTGAGGGTTAGATAGTACCTTGGTGGGTGTTGGTTTGCTTGTTACCTTAGTAGTTGGTTGTGCAACCAACTCCTCTTGTCTAGCATCCACCTCCTCCAAGATAACTTCTTCTTCTTTCTCCTCATAAGGGAGGTCCTCTACATAAAAGTCATCATCCCTTGAAGTGCTACCATCAACTTCCTTTCCTTTCTCTTTCACAAGCTCCAAAATAGGCTCCTCTTCACCATAATTGTAGTCTTTGTACGGGTCCTCTAGCTCCGTTCCACTTCTCAAGATCACCGCATGTGCTTGGTGATTGTGTGAGGCATCTTTGGAACTTTGGCCTTGGGCAAGGAAGCCGCCCGGTGGACTTTGAGGATTTGCTAGAGCTTGAGAGGCAACTCGAGCCTCCATTTCCCGTATCTCTTTTTGGTTGGCACTCTTCAAATTCGCCATTTCTTGGGTGTGAGTTGCTTGCATGTTCTTGACAAGTTTCAACAACTCCCCCACTTGGGAATCACTTGTGTCTTGGTGAGGTGCATTGGTGAGGGGCATGTTGGAAACTAAGTTCCCTTATTTTATACTCAAATCTAATGTGAGTTTAATTTATTTAAGTTTAGTCATAAAACTTAATTAGATCTTATGCATGCATGATGATATCATAAGATGTGATAGTCCTTACATTGGTTTTAGAAGGTTTATACTCAATAATCACCTATTATATGAGTCTTCAAACCACCGAAATACCCTTAAACGATCTAAGAAAAATCGTCTCCAAAAGATGCGTATCAAGGACCCGATCTCAAACTAATACTAATTTTGTTACTAGAAAATTAGTATAAGTATACTAGAAATAATAATAATATTACTCTTAATATTATTAGTATGGAAATAATTATTTCCTTAGTAAAAACTATTTTAGCTAAGGAGTTATGAGAATGAGGTTGTAGTATGAAAGTGCTTGTAGAATGAGAGAGTAAGCATCTAACATCAAGTAGTATTGTAGTGTGTGGAGTAGTGTATATATAGAGCAAAATGGTCTTGTTAGCCATATGGTATGGCCGGCCAAATCAAGCCATGCATACCCTATGCATGCTCTCTTTTCTCTTACACAAAAGTAAGGATTATTCCTTACATATGCTTTGTGTATGACACACTCTATCACTTTGTTAATTCATAGAAGCAACAAGAGCACAAAGCTCTTGCTTTGGCCGGCCAAGACATCAACCAAGAGAAGCCAATGCATGGCTCACTTACACTTACATAAAGCATCAAATATGCCTTACACTCTTACACATCTACTTACACACTCAATCATTTTGTACACACACAATCTTATGTGCATCCTCCAATTTCACGGTTCAAATGGTCTTATTATAGACCCATTTTTATCTTTGTCAATTGTGTTAATTTGTAACATGTCACACATGTCTCATAACACATGACCCAATTTGTTAATTGTGCAATTTTAACTATTAAAATTCATAATTTACAAATTTATTACTTTAAATATTCACACTAATAATTTCGAAAATATTATTGTACAAAAATGTAATGTCATAATTTAATTACAACTCTTTGTAATTTTATGATCAACCGTGTTCATTCTCAATTTAATCGTTTCCTAAACGAATAAACAAAACCGAGTAATAAAAACAATTTTATTACTTTGACTTTAATTATTATTATAATCCCATTATAAAAATATTCGTCATATAATATTATTTCCAAAATTTCCAGTCATTAATTAATTTGTATCCAATACAACATTAATTAATTATTCCATTGAGACGGAATTCCCTAAAGATATGACCTTAAGGGATCAACTGATCACCACCATCATATGACGATAATGTCAAACTCTAGACAGCCAATCATTATCGATAAATGTTGATCAGTTGACTTTAAAAGAGTAACACTCCCAGTTGTGTTTCATTTAAATGAGTTTTAATTACGTCAACACACTATTGTCGAGGACACTTCCTCCAACAGGGCAAGGGGAACCCATAATCGTTCCTTGCACCCCCACCTTGGGAGTTGCCTTTCGGAGCTTGGTTATTGAAGTTTTGGCCTTGGTTGTTTGATGGAAAGTTTTGGTTGAAATTTGGGTTGTAATTTGGGTTGTTGGGATTTTGTGGGTTGTGGTTGTAGTTGTTTTGATTTTGATTGGGGTTGTTTTGGAATGGTGGTTGGTTGAGATTTTGGTTTGGTGGATTGAAGTGTTGGTTGTTTTGATTGTTGAAGTTTGGGTTGTTGTTGTTGAAATTTGGATTGAAATTTTGTGGGTTTTGGTTGTTTGGGAAATTGGGATTAAAGTTTGGGTCATTGAAACTTTGTTGAAAGCCTTGATTGGCTTCATTGGATTGGTTACCTTGGTAGAAATTGTTGTTGTTGAAATTGTTCCTCGGGTTGAAGTTTCCACCCCTTGGTTGAAAACCGGGGGGATTTTGCACTTGAGGTTCTTGGATTTGATGAGGATTCAACACATTGGTACTTTTGTAACTCATGTAAGGACTCCCTCGAATCCCTTGATGGTAGTAGTTTGAATTGGGGTTGAAAGTGTTTTGCCCTCTAGGATTATTGAATGCTTGGAAAGCATACAATTCTTCCTCACTTCCACTTCCCTCAATAGAGTTATTTGCACATACTTCGAATGTGTGCCCATTCCCTCCACACAAATCACATGAGGCTACACTATTCACTTGGTACATCCCCGGGACATTGCTCTTTGTCTCTTTGTTTGTGGAGCCCTTAGTCAATTCTTCCAACTTCTTGGTTAACATGTCCAACTTGGCATTGGTTTACTCGTTCGCCTTGAGTTGGAAAGGTGCTCACTAGGGTACTTGCTACTCTTTCTCAAGACATTTCCCCGAGTACCATAATTTTCCTCCGAATCAACGATCTTTTTTATTAGCTCCGTTCCCTCCTCATGCGGCAAGTGGTCAAAGCTACCCCCGCCGATGCATTAACCATTTCTTTCGTCCGTGGGAGAAGAGTCTGAAAAAAGGTTTGGGTGGTGTACCAAGTGGGTATCCCGTGGTGGGGACACTTAGCAAGCAAATCTTGGTATCTATCCCAAGCTTCCCCCAAAGATTCTCCCTCGTCTTGCTGAAATTGAGTTATCTCATTCCGTAGCATGGCGGTTTTAGTGGACGGGTAGTACTTGGCAAGGAAGGTCGTTGCCAAGTCGTCCCAAGTGGTGAAAGTGTTTGGAGCATGCACATTTAACCACCTATCCGCCTTGTCGGTTAAGGAATAGGGGAAGAGCATAAGCCTTAAGGTTTCCTCGGGCACTCCCGTTTTCTTTATCATTGCTACTTTACCCTTGAACTTTCTCAAGTGCCCATGAGCATCTTCATGAGAAGCCCCACTAAAGGCGTTCTTCTCGATAGAACTCATTTGTGAAGGGTGTATTTCAAAATTTTGAGGAACAAGAGTGCCAAAGTTGATTGGATTTATGGTGTCATTGTGATTGGGCCGGTTATGATCACGAAGGGCGGCCATTATATGAATTTGATGGTGATTTGGAACGTGTGGTGATGGTGGTGGTGATTGATAAAACAGGTTATCAAAATTTTCGGATGTTGGGCTAGGATTGCTTTGATTGGGGCTTGGTGGTTCGGGTGAAGAGGGGTTGTTATGGCTAGTAGATGCTTGGGAGGCAATTCTTACTCTTGCAATGGTCTTCCTCCTTAAGGCCCGAAAAAGCCTCTCCGGTTCGGAAGTTGACAACAAAGAATTAGAGTCGCCCCTAGGCATAAAACTTAGCACACAAATTAGTCATCCTAGTGTTTTTTAGACACTAGGGTGAGCAATATAGCAACCACTCTACAATTAACTACCAAATCTTTGATCAAAACAAAACAAGCTCAACTAACTCAAGACTAAAACTAAAACTAAACTACACAACTTCTAGCACCATCCCCGGCAACGGCGCCATTTTGATGCGCGAGATTTAGTCGTCGGTTCTCACGATCAAACACATTTATAAAACCCAAATTAGTAGTATAATAGGGTTGTCGAACACGAAGATGGTGGGGAAGTTATATAGTTACGTTCTAATTGTAGCTAGAGTCGGGGTAATAGGTTTGCGATTGATTAACGACTAAAGAACAACTAAAGCAAATAAATTGAGATGAAATTGATGATTAAAGCAACTAGGGTGTTGGGGGTTACTAGGGTAGTCGATGTCAAACATGCAAAGGGTAGGTGGTCTCTTCTATGTTAGGTCTAGGTCCGTCTCGTCTATCGATTTGACTCGCCTAAAATCAAACCATATCCTAACTCTCGCTACAAACACGATCAATTTAACATGCACAAATACTCATGAGAGCCCTAGAATATCGTCTAAGACAAACAACAATAAGAATCGTGCCCAACCGTCGTTGAGGCATTTCATCAAACATCTAGCATGCATACACTGAAAACCTAACAAAGATGATATCAAAACCCTAACCCTAAACAACAAACATCAACACCAACTACCCAAGTGCACCCCTAACCCTAGCAAAAGGACTACTCACTCATGATTAAGGAAGGCATGCAAACAATAGATGGGTAAATGGTAAACATGACGGATTATGATAAAGGCAAGCAAATGAACAAAAGAAACTTAAACAAATGAAATAACTAAGTAGGGATTAGGAAGATTATACCAAAATCAAAGGAAAAAGGAAGTAACTTGGATAACAAGTTGAAGAGTTCTTTCAAATCCTTCAAAATACAACCCAAAATATCCTCTACAAAATGCCCAAGAAGACTACTAAAGAGGATTACTAAGGAGAGATTAACAATAATCAAAGGATTAAACTAAGATCTAAGAATGATTAAGTATTTTTTAGAGAGTTTTTTGTGACTAAGTATGAATTAATAAAACAGTAGAAAACCCTAAAATTGCATAAAAAGTAACGTCCAAAATAATAGACTAAGTGCGGGTTTATATAGTGTGCGAAATTCTGAAAAGCGACTCTCAGCCGGTGGACCGGCTGCCGGTCTGGGACCGGCTGAGAGTCCAAATA
The DNA here is from genome assembly GCA_029255685.2 of Silene conica. NCBI lineage: Eukaryota > Viridiplantae > Streptophyta > Magnoliopsida > Caryophyllales > Caryophyllaceae > Silene > Silene conica. The sequence goes on from CM055319.2 coordinate 9,511,422, forward strand.
TGGACTTCTGAAAGTTTTTCTTCTTTTCTTCATTTTGACCTTGGTCTTCAGCCGACCGGCCGGCTGCCGGTCGGGCACCGGCTGGGAGGCCTTTCTTGAAAATCTGATTTTTTCTTCAATTTTCAACTTGTACAGGTCCCCTCAGCCGGTGGACCGGCTGCCTGTTGTCCACCGGCTGGGAGTCCTTTTTCAGTAATCTGCCCCGAGTATGCATTTTTCATCAATCTCGAAATTTGGCTAAGTATAGGAGATGCTCCCCAGACGGCTGACCGGCTGCCGGTTGGCCACCGGCTGGGAGCCCTGACCTAAGAGGCTGTAAATTTTTCACAATTTTGGTCCATGGTCAAGTCAAGATCCCAAGCCGGCCGACCGGCCGCCGGCTGGGAACCGGCTGGGAGGGCCTGAAGAGGCTTCTTCATAATTCCTTCACATTTCTTCACATTTTGCTCCAAATTCAACTCGTTTGCTCCCGTTTCTTCGCTCCCGCCACAATACCTACAAAATGTAAACCAAAAAGGAATAGTCGAGGTAACGGGCATAAAAACGAGCAAAGGCACGCAAAACGAGGTCATATCGGGACCGAAAATGAAGAATAAACAACGAAAATAACGACCAAAATAGAGCTTATCAGGTGGAAAGTGATTGAATATTAGGATCAGAATGGCTTGCAATAGTAGGCATTTTGGATACAGATGGATATCTGAAAACCTCTCCGGTGTGAAGTACCTGAAAATACTACATCACTAGAGAAAAATATGAGAACGGTCTCAAGGAATTGCTTCCCTGAGACCAAAACAAACTAAAACGAGCGAATAAAATTACACCGTCTCCCTGGCAACGGCGCCAAAATTTGACACGGATGTCGCAATGCTAACAAAAATAAACCAACTGGTCCCAAACTAATGTAGTAGAGGCAGTCGGGTATCGGATCCACATGGAGAAGGGAATTCTAAAATTCCTAACAAGTTTGCTAGAATAATAGAAGTGGGGGTTTTGTGATTGTTTATAGTCTAAATTCTCAGATTAATAACAAGTAAAGACACACAAACGATCAATCAAAGTAGAGAAATACTAGGATATTCGGTTCACCATGGCTTAAGGTGGAAGGAAGGAATTAAGAATGTATTGAACTCGGGAAAGGGGTAGTGAAAAGGTTCTTTCGGTCCGCTATTCGCCCTAGGATTAAAACTAACAAACTTTCGCTCTAGCTAATTCATCCCAAAGTTCGTCGCAGGTCTACCTATTCCAATCTTTCGATCTAGGTCAAGGGAATCCATACAATTGATTGACCGCGTCGACTCAAACAATCAAAAGCTATTATATGCGACGATTAAATGCAATCCCTAATATAAGACATTCACTACAACGACTATATCCTAAGCCATGGTTCCCCTAAATCCTAGTATAAGATCTAGCTAACCATGTTCATGAAATTAACAACAAGAATAACGAAAATGGGATTCAACATATTAAAAGAACAAGAAATGCAAAACATAAATTAACTAATAAAGTAAAGAAGAGAATACCGTGATTACAAGATTGAAGGAAGATGAATGAGAGATTGCTTTCAAGATTAAACAATAATCTCACTAATTAGGTTTCTAGAGAAGGAAAAAGGATAAAAAGTGAGATCTAGGTTACAAACTACTGTTTTCTTATATGTCGAGTGATCCTTCTTTCTTTCTTTGCTTTGCTTTTTATGCTAATTTGGAAAACCTTCGATTCCTGAAATCCCGCAACCTAGCTCGATCGAGTAAGTGAGTTACTCGATCGAGTGGGTCTTTGTTCTTCCTTACTCGATCGAGTAAATGCCACTCGATCGAGTACTCTACAGGCAATGCTCGATGGTTTCGCATATGGTCTTCGATCGAGGGACTTCTCTCCAACAACCACTCCATCGACTGAATATCAGAGCTCGATCGAGAGATTGATAGTGTTTTGGCGAGGATTGCTCTTTTATGGAGTTTCTGCACTTCTAGCGTGACACAATTCTTTCCCGACATCTTTCCCGACATCTTTGAAAGTACTTTTTTAATCATCATCTTCAATGTACATAATCTTAAGAAAGTTTTTGCCAAAATGGTGTTCAAAACGAAACTATTTAACAAAGTAGTGCTCTTTTGAAACTATTTACCAAAAATGGTTCTACGACACCATTTTTGGATTTTAGTTTTTTTTTTAAAACATGTCGCTGTCCCAGATAGCGACCAGTTGTTTGACAAAATGGTGAAATTTGGGCAAAAACTTTGAAATTCTGGACATGCATCTGGTCGCTGTCTGGGACAGTGACCAGTTGAAGAGGATTTTTATTGCACCAAAACAGAATATAAACAACAACACGAGTTTGGAAACCATGGGCATTTCATTGAAGATGCATAAAAACAACAACTCGAGTCTTAATACATAAACAACATTAACCAAATGTTTGAAATCAACATTAACAAAACGTTTTAAAACAACAAAGCTACAACCCACTACTCTTGACGTCGACTCTTTCCCTTCTTTCGCGCTCTTGAAGTGGATGCACAAGCTTCACTTTCTTGACCTTGTAGACGTTGATCGAGATGTCGGAAGTCATATGTTGGTGGTGATGGAGGTGCTGGTTCTTGATATTGGACGAGATGGCCTTGGTTCGTATTTCGCAAAGCATCAAGTGACATGCTGCGAACCCTCTCGAGAACTTGAAACATACCCAAAGGAGCGTTGTCAGGGTAGTTGTTGATGAGGTCATTCGTGGCGTTGTAGTTGTTTACTCCCATTACCGTCTACATTTTGAAAATAAACATTGTTAGAAAACTAAAAGGTGTATTATAAATAAGTAATAATCTAATAAATTCGAAGAAACTTACGAGAGTTTGATAATCGGTGGCGGTAGGGTAGTAGTAGTGATAATCCGCATAGTCTTCGTTGACATTTACACATGGTGGACTAATACGGAGACGTGTGATATCATTGTACCACTCGTAATATTCGGCATCACGACTCATATTCCCCGAGTATGGAGTACCCGGTTAAACGGTTTTGCGCATTCGATTTCGCCATTGGCTAATATATTGAGCATAGTCGATTGCATAGTTCGCCGTAGTATCTCCTTGTCGATTAGATGCATGCAACTCGGGACAAGTGTTGCACAATTCAGGAATTGGTTGGTCCCACCCAAATTGGCGCATAACTCGGTTAGGAAAGTGCCACTCCACCATCTCGAAACAAATTAGAGGAGCGATAACATACCACTCCTCTTGATTATCCGTGCATCTATGTGGTAAATATTGGAGGATTGTTGAAGTGTAGGGTACCCAAACAAACTGCAACTCAACCATATTATCGAACAAATCTCTTAAGACATTTAAACCAAGTCTATGATCCTTATAGTATCGGGCTACCCTAAGCCATTTACAGCCTAAAGGATCAACACCAACACGCATTTGTGTTCCTAGTGGATAGTCCACATCCTCTTCCATCGGGATGGTTGACCTCCGAATAACCGGACGGGCTATCGAAATCCTCTCCCAACTCCAAAGTTGCAATAAAAGTACGAGACCGGCTATTTGCCAAACTGATTTCTTACTTGCTCTACACATGTTGCGGTATAGGCATGCAAGAACTCCGCTTCCCCAACTAATTTCAAATAATCTTCCTAAATCCTCCAACAAGTGAAGGTAAAGTGTTCTCACTCGGTTTCCGATTTTGTCCGGAAAGAATACTGCACCAATCAAATATAGTAAATATGTAATAACCCGTCTTATTCACCAAATTATTTAATGGTGACGGGTTATTCGTTAAGTAAAATTGTGGGCTTTCGAATAATTTAAGTGCGTCGAACATTTAGTTACGACATCTTTTTTTTGGGTTTAAATCGAAGTATGATATTTTGATCAAGTTAGGGGTTTGTGTTGCCAAGGGGATTCGATCTTGAGACCTTTAGCACCCTAACACGGGCCTTGTTATGCGTGCAACTCAAATAAGAAAACAGCCCATACGTTTATTTGCTAAACCTATTTACATACTTCCTCAAGCCGTCATATTTAATCACCAATTCTGAACTTATCTACCCTAATTTCCATACAAACACCTTATACACCTTCTGCCGCCACTTCAGTGTTTGCATAGGAGGGGTTTTCACGGTGGTTTAGGGGTGCTAGAGCAGGTCGATGGGTCCACAAAGAGGGTACGTTCACCAGTTTCTTTCGTTTTCTGTTGTTTCTCGTGGTATGCATGCTTTTAATTCCCTGTTTATAATCGTATAACAATGTTCAAAGGTCCTGATTTCTAAGTAATAATGATCTAGGATGTTCAGTAGTCGTGGGTTGACCATAGTATAGACGTTTTTGACCACCGTCTGTGACTGCTTTGTCGTGGTGTCAGGAACTTTCAAGTGCGTTTTCAGAACGGGTTGTGACCGAGTGAATTGGTACCCTAATTCGATTAAGCTACTGGGTACGCTAGGTATGGGTTATAAGGTTTTTAGATAGTGGGTGGTTAGGGTTTCAAGGTGGTGGTTTTCACGGTGGTTCGTGGGGTTTAGGGACAGTTTCGTGGTAGGATTTGTTACAGGTGTTAATGGCGTAAAAATCAGAGTAGTTGTGGGGATGCCGGTTTAGTGGGGTGATTTGGCGTCGTGGTTGGTGTTTGACGGCCACTGGCTCCACCACTGGGACCACCGCCACTACAAAACAATGCGCTCTTTGCGACGGAATTGTCCGTCGCAAAAAGGGTGAAATCCGTCGCAAATGATGTTTTTGCGACGGATTGCATCTGTCCCATATTTTTGTCGCAAAAAGTTTATTTGCGACGGATTTTTCCGTCGCAACACTTTTGCGACGGATTGACCTTATTTTGCGACGGGCTGACCTTGACCAGAAGTCAAAGTCAGTCCAGATTTGCGACGAAATTTCCGTCGCAAATAGTCCCTTTTGCGACGGATTTTCCGTCGCAAATCTGGACTGACTTTGACTTCTAGTCAAGGTTTGCGACGGAATTCCGTCGCAAATTGAAACATTTCCGTCGCAAATTCCTGTATGATTTTCGGGTTTCAGCCGTTTTTCCAGTTTGGTCAAAGTCAGTCCAGATTTGCGACGGAAAATCCGTCGCAAAGGGACTATTTGCGACGGAATTTCCGTCGCAAATCTGGACTGACTTTGACTTCTAGTCAAGGTTTGCGACGGAATTCCGTCGCAAATTGAAACATTTCCGTCGCAAATTCCTGTATGATTTTCGGGTTTCAGCCGTTATTCCAGCTCCCCATTTCCATTGAAATGATTCATTTTTCCCTTTTGCATGATCTGTAAACCTGCAATTTTAGAAAAACAACCCAGCAACAAAAAACTTGTCGGAGACAAGGTTTTTAAAACGTCTTTTCATAACTAAAATGAAGGTTGTACAAATGATCATCCAACTAAAAACTAAACATAATCCGCGGTACATCAACTAAACAACCTAATAAAACCTATCTAACGGTCGTGTCGGTGGGCTGTGGGGTGGCAAAATGAGTGGCCGCCCTAGCATTGTCGCTGCCATCATCGTCGAAGTCGCGTCTCGGCTGAGAAAAGCCTCCCGGGTTGCAGCTCTGAGTAGTGAACTCCGCCCCCTGTTGACTTAAGTATTCTTCAATTGCCTTCAGCCTTTGGGATGTCTCGAGATCACGTTCTCTTAGCTGAGCATTCTCTCGAAAAACTCTGCCGACGATACCTGCAATGAATAGTCAAACATGATATTATATTCATTTAATAAACGGTTAAATAATTGGTTAGTCTTAATTTTTAATAAACTATAAAATACAAACCTGGGGTGTATGATGATTGGGTCCCAGCACTTGAGTGACGACGACGCTCGTAAATGACTGGGGCTGCATTTCCCATACCGAGTATCAACCCTTTCTTGTTGAAACCGCCGTGTTCTTCGAAGTAGATCTCGTTGTCGTCGATATCTTGCTCCGGGATCCCTTCACTTATCATTTTCGACTTTCTTGAAAAAACTTTTTCCTACAAAACAAAAATAAAATGTGATTAGTATACGTTAATTAATTAGTAAACCAAATTACTAAAACATAAAGAAAAGTTTCTGTTAACTTACAAAGAGTGCTTTGGGTTTCGTTGATAGCCAACCCTTCTTGGCATGCTTTTTTGTCTTCTCCAGCAATTTCAAGGCGGATGGTACATCCCTCCCATCTTCTCCAGCCTGCAATTTAAATCCAACGGCACCTGTTAAAAAAAACATTCAAGATTGTCAAAGGGTGAAAATTATTCAAGACAAGAAAAAGTGAATTAAAAACTAAGAAATTACCATTTCATCCATCATCTGTAGGGTGTTTTTACGACCCATAATGTGAGTACCTAAGGCCTTGCCTTTTTCGGTACTTCCCGACATCCGGTTGGTCTTGTTTTTGTCGGATTTCTCTTGGAATTTTGGATCGTCCTTTCTTCCCTTTAGTTGTTCGAAAATATCGGCTGGTATCCACTGCGGCCTTTGCTCCGTTGTTTTCCTCATAGCGTAGTGGATTCTTTTGCGAAGGCGGTCTTTCATCATGTCTTCCCACGCCGACCTAACCGCTGCTCTATCACGAGGGTGAAAGGTAACTTTTTTCTGTTTCAAAAAAAAAAATAGTTAAATAAATATGAAACAATAAATAGGTAATAAATAATAAAACGGAAATAGGTAGTAAACAGTTAATAAATACCTCAAACCAATTCCACCACTCTTCCTTAATGGCATCCGGCGCTTCTGACCAGTTGGGCGCATACTCCTTGTAGTTGCAAATAATGGTCTGTGTTATAAGATTAGAAACGTCTTTGTGACTGAACCTGAAAAAGAGTTAAATGTGAAAATAAAATAGTCAACAAGTAATCATATCATAATCAATATATCAAAAATCAATTATAATCAATATATCAAAAATCAATTATAATCAATATGTATATATATAAAACAAGTAATCATATTATAATCAATATATACATATATATAATCGATATATATACATATATATAATCGAATACATTACAATCAACAAGTAATCATATTTTGTGTCATTACAATCAAGAAAATATAAGAGTGTTTACTACCTAAATGACATGAAAGATTCAAAGACAGTCCCAAAACGGGGACTATTCAACAATTACACCTAATGTGTAATTATTGAACGGGTACTATTCAAGAATATTCAACAAATCAACAACACTAACAATCAACAACAATGCAAATTTTATATCAAAAATCAATCGTCCTAAACATCTTAACAACAATATGCGACGGATTTGGGACGGAATTAGCTACTAACCTAATGTCACTAACCACCTAACAATACTAACTAAACTAATCAAATAACAATTAAACTAAACTAACTATTCCTAATAAAAATAAAAAAAACAATAATACGGAATTTGCGACGGAATTTTGCGACGGATTAAACATAACTAATTAAGACGGTATATAAATAACGAAAGTTAGTATACATACATTAAGAGAAATGGAGAATGAAGAAGTAAGTGGCGGTGGCAAGGTGGCAGCGGTGTGGTGGTGGCGGCGGCGGTGAGGTGGAAGGGAGAAGGAGAAGGAGAGGAAGGAGGAAGGAAGGAAGAAGAAGGAGGGAGTGCTCCGGCGACGTGGCAGGGTGGCCGGCGGTGTCAGGGGTGGTGGGGTCGGGGGTGGTGGCGTCGGGGGTGGTGGGTTGGGGTGGTTTTGGTGTTCGTCAAAATCGCACTTAGGGTTTTTAAGAGAAAGATTGAAATCGATTTGGGGGAAAAAAGAAGACCCGCGGGGTCTGTATAAATATCTTTTGCGACGGAAATTTGCGACGGAATTTCCGTCGCAAATCTGGTCAAGGTCAAACTTTGACCAGATTTGCGACGGAAATTCCGTCGCAAATTTTGACTTCTGCGACGGAATTTCCGTCGCAAATCTGGTCAAAGTTTGACATTGACCAACTTTTGGTCAAGTCTGGTCAATATGTTTGCGACGGAAATTCCGTCGCAAATGTCAATATTTGCGACGGACTTTCCGTCGCAAACTTTCCCGCCATTTGACTTTCACTTCGCGGGTCTGGGAAATTTAGGTCCGTCGCAAATTCCGTCGCAAAAAAAAAATCCGTCGCAAAATCCGTCCCAAACCCAAGTTTGCGACGGCTTTTCTATCCGTCGCAAATTTTCCGTCGCAAAGGCAGCATTTTTTTGTAGTGCGCGGCTCAGAGGCGAGCCTGGGGTGCCACTGGTGTCAGGGGTTGGGAGTGGTGTTGGGAGCGGTGTTTGACAGGGCTGTTTGTCGAGGGGTGGTGGTTGTTGTTTCGGGTCAGCGTGTTTCAAGCCTTTTGATGCGTGTTTTGTGTATAAGTTTTGTTCTTCTTGTCTTATTGTAATTATCATCATTATTATTATTATTATTACTATTATTATTGTTATTATTATTATTATTATTATGGGTATGATTGTTATAGTTATGTAAGAATGTTATTAATATGGTAATTATCTTTTATGTATACAATGTTTATGTTATGAATATTATTGTAGTTGTATGATTAGTTAACATTAGTAGTGGTGTTTAAGTATGTCATATTGGTTTGGTAATAAATGATTATTTATTCGGGTGCTATATTTAGTAAGCCTATAAATAGTATATTTTGTTTTGGGTAATGATAATCGATATGTTATTTGGATAATGGCAATTAATAAGTATATGGTACATGTTGATATGCATACTTACATTTGTTTTAAATAAATCGGTTATGAACATGATCAAGTGATTAATTAGTAGTGTTGGTTGTACGAATAGGAATTTAATACTAAGTACTATTATAGGAACTGAGTTCGAGGTGGAATAATTCGGGCAGCTGTTCGGTTGTCTTTCTGCAGGTTGAGGTAGGGGAATACCGTATGCCTGTTGATGAGTTATTTGATTATTAATCGTTGATAACAATGTTCATCTTATTATATTGAATGATTGATATATTGCTTTAATTGATTGAATAATTCTGTGACACGATACGATGTAACGAATAATGGGTCTTGTGATATGGAGCGGAGTATATTGGGTCTTGTGACTGGTGTGGAGTATATTGGGTCTTGTGATTGGTGTGGAGGTAATGGGTCTTGTGATCGGTGCGGAGTTTATTTGGCGTTGGATCGGTGCGGAGTTTATTTGGTGTTGGATCTGTGCGGAGTTTATTTGGCGTTGGATCGGTACGGAGTATATTATATTGTTGGCTTATTATATATTTATTTTTCCTCTACTCAACCTCGTGGTTGACCCTGTGTATTCGTGATCACCTGTGATGAACCAAATTATTGGGGAGCAGATTGACAGGTGGCTGAGACTAAGGGGAGCTATGGGGAGAGAGAGCTTGGATCCGGACCAGACTAAAGTCTAGATCACCTTAGTCAGTTTAGTATGAGTTGTATTTTCTTTTTTTTTACAAGACAGTTGGATACAGTTGTAAGAACATGTTATGAGTTTAACTTTTAATTAAAGTAATGTTTATCTTTCCTTTGTATCTACTGCCTCGGGAAACCGAGTTGGTAACACCCTTACTTATCTAAGGAGTCCTAGTACAGGCCCTTAAATAAAGGGGGGTGTTACAAAGTGGTATCAGAGCGAACGATCCTCAGGCCTAAACCAAATGAATAATAATGAACGTAGGAAGAGTCCAATAAAATGAACCCCGAGATGAAACTGATAGGAGCCCCAAAAAGGAACGGGATGAGTTAGGGGCCCCCTCACACCAGACCTGGGCCCTTTCTGTTCTGTCTCGGGAACCCAAAGAGAGTAATTGAAGAGTGGGGTAGATTATATAGTGACCTAGTTATCTGGTACTAACATTCTTGCAGGAGAAGGAATGAGGTAAGTTATGATGTGAAATATGGTTGGTAATATATACTGCGAATCATGAGATTGATGTTGAATGTTGACTAAGATATACTAATTCTGGTATTGAGAATAAGAGTTTTGAATATGAGCTTTACTTGTATATGGTGATATGCATGCGGCTATATGATCCCTGAACCGTTAGGTAGGGGTATAGTATAAAGATATGTGTAATGAGTTTATGGGCTATAGCTACCTAAAAGGATAGATGTAGGAGAGATATGATCATGATTGACTGGAATGGTTAGTAGAGTCAGCTATGCTATGTCGTTATAGGATGTAGAACCAAGTTAAGTCTTATGGGTAAAGCTAGTAGACCGAACCGGAGGTCGTGACCGTTGATAATTGCCTGTACTATTCTATGTGTGTATACACTTCTCATTTGCACGCCTTATACTTTGCAAGAGTTTACTGATAGGCATACTAGGCAAATGTGAGCGGAATTTGAGATTTATGCTTTTATTATTTTACTAATTGCTTTAGCAATCCATGTTTAGTAATATGCAGAATGTGTGTTCTAAGCTATGAATGTATATAGTCATGTGTTGCGTATATCGTATTTAAAATTTTATGCCTGCTATATACATTTAAGTTCGTTATGAAGTTTGTCATCAATAAGGGATACGTAGTAGTCCATAGGTTATATTTCCGTACTGGGATACAACTGTATAACTATCAAGTTATTTAAATTGATTGTATTTTCAGTTTCGAAACCTTTACCGTATTTTGATGCCAACTACAATTGAAATAAGGAATGAATGTTAATATGGTACAGAGTGATGTCTATGCTTCAAATGATTGTCAATGTGTTTGGATAAGAAAGGTTGAGTGTGGATGTAGTAATGTCTAGTTGCAAAGGGACCAAAATTTTAATAAATTTTCAGAATGTTACCTGGTTTGTCCGGGGTGTCACTTTATACGTGTTTCATAATTGGGGATGAAAATTTTATGTATGAAACCTTCTGAGTTGGGTTTACAATGCTAGTGTTTTATCTTGATATGTGTTATGTCTTTGGGAGAAATAATTCTTTTATTCGACAGTAGTCAGACTGTTACTGCATAGTCCCGTTTTGACCTATCTTTTGTAACAGAAATAATTTAAAACTTGGTTATTGCCTGTGCATAGTTCCAACTCTACTGTTCAGAATATTCGTTCACGTTTTCAAAATTTTACGCCATGTAAAAACTTAACGAGCTGTTAATCAATTGTGATTTTTTGCAAGATGCCTAAAATTTTGTTGAAATGCTGTAAAGTTATTGTTCAAAATGTTCGAGTTGTAAATATTGTATTAAATAATATCCTCGAGGTATACATTCGATACTTTTCTTCTGTTTAACTATTTCATTATATTTACTAAAAGATTAGGTTTGCTCACACGTTAGCTAAGCTGTTAATTAATTATGGTTTTTGTAAGTTGTTGCATAACGTTTAATTGGTGAAGTTGTGAGGTATGTAGGTTTCGTATCAAAAAGTTTAATCAAATGTGAATTATGAGATGTGACCACGTGATATCTTGATATGGCCTTAGTAACATGAATAGCAGGCACAGGGTATGAGTATGAACCCCACTATATGAGGGCGTAACCTTGTTTATCTCATCAAATTCTATATAAAATCATTTCAATTATATGTCTAATTTTAAACATGTGTTGCTCGTATGTGATGTCAAAGGCATGTTTATCCGAGAAGAGTCCTGCCAAGTGGCAGAAGGAAATTTAACTGGTAAGCTTATTGGTATGATATAGCAACCTAATGGTTATACGTAACTGTGATTATTTGAACAAAGTGAATCTTGTGGATGTTCTTTCGTATATTAATGGTTATCTCTGTCTAGCTCCCTGTGTTTATGATCTTCATAACTTTTCAAGTGTATTTCTATACCATACAGTGAATTGCATATTGTTATATTTAGAATCTAACCACGATGTGTTGAAATGCTAACTGGTTGACATGTGATTTATGGAAGTACTAGTCTGGTGAATTCGTTTACTTTTATCGCTAAAACTTTCATAGTTCATGAACTAAAAGAACAATGTTAGAAAAGAAGAATCAGAATGCCTCCATGTAGTCTTAAATCTGAGTTGTAGATGGTAAGATTGTCCTGAATTGAGTTTATAACTGTCACAAACTACCTTTTATTGCTTCAAACATTTCAAAATACTTTCAAGGGGACAAACAAGGAAAAAGCTTGATGTTTGATAATTGTGATGATTGTTTGCAAATGACAAGCCTGTAGCTATGTGTAGATAAAAACCACCTTGAATGTTTAATTGATGCGCGTCGTGTAAATCTCTTATTGTGCAAATCATATATAATAATAGCTCCATGATAAATGAGGTAATATGAGTGGACGGGGAATGTACCTAAGTGAAATATACTAACTAATTGATATCTGGGAATGTTAACCGATCTTGCGAAGTCTATGAGTTATGTATGTCTTCTGAGGCATGTCCATGTTCCATGTTTAATTACGTTAATTAATTTTGCGCTATGTCTTTTCCTAAATATGGTTTTGCCTCAAAAATATGTTTATGAACATGAAACGTTTTAAATTGTCAATTATGAACTATGAGTTTTCTTGATTATTATGTAGTTGTAAATACTAGCTTGCGTGGAAATTTCATTGGTGTGTAAGTGTTATCTATTCCGAATCAATTTTACTGCGTAACACGATACTACCGACCCTAATACTTTATTGTTGTTCGAGGTTATATGTTATATGATAATTGATATGAGCCTCTTTTGAGTACTGGTTTGAGTTGAATATTAGTAGTTGTCCTTTTATTTTGATAGTTAAAATTTTCTATTGATGTGATAATTCTTTTGTTTGCGGGATGGGAAAACTTTTAGTAATTGATTAGTCTGAGTTATGTACAAGTTCTTGTTTTATGGCGTACACGTTCTTGTTTTATGAATAAGTGGAATGATGAGTATATATACAAGTATAACAACGAACTTGGGAGGTAAGTACTGAGGAGATTGAGTTACTCGTGAGTTTAGAACAAAGATCATGGTTGGTTTTGTTTTGAGTTGAGATTGCAAGGCAGTATTTTAGCAAGTTGTCGCATTCGGGTGGAATATTTGATAATATCAATATTGAAACTGAGATGAGAATTGTTTATTGATTTGATTTATGAGTTGTAGGCCGTTGTGCCATATTGTATCTACGGTCCAGTATGATCTTGGTTGTTGAGTTATATTCGGAGTTTGAAATCGATATTAAGAAGGAAGTTTTGATCTGCGGTTTTATGAGATTGAGTAATGAGTAAGACGGTGTAAGGGGCTAGAAACTTTATAATGAGGTTACGGGGACGTAACCATGTTCTAAGGAGGATAGGGTTGTAAAACCTTAATGATTTTATGGTATGGCTAATTGTTATGACATGGCTATTTGGTATGTCGTGATTGTTTGAAGACATTTGATAACCTATTTTTTTTTCTGCTGTGCTACTGTGCCCGTAAACATCTTTTAATCTAGCGGGTCGGATGTAACATTTCGTGTTTTAAAGTTTATTTGTTGCGATGTTATATGGTCTCACGCTTTGAATTAGATTGGTTATGCCCCTAATGGCCATGGGATGTGAACTTCGGGACGAAGTTCATATTTAAGGAGGGAAGACTGTAATACCACGTATTTTCATAGTTCGTAATGACGAATTGTTTATATTTTATCAAGTTGGGCATGGTTGATCGGGATGTGGACATGAAATCACCTTGGGATGCGTGATGGGCCAAAGAGGGAATGTAACATTTCATGTTTGGCGTGCTTAAGTCTTGTTGTGGTACGTTCGAGGTCGCTATGAGTGGGTGAACTTCGGGACGAAGTTCATTTTAAGGGGGGAAGATTGTAATAACCCGTCTTATTCACCAAATTATTTAATGGTGACGGGTTATTCGTTACGTAAAATTGTGGGCTTTCGAATAATTTAAGTGAGTCGAACATTTAGTTACGACATCTATTTTTTTGGGTTTAAATCGAAGTATGATATTTTGATCAAGTTAGGGGTTTGTGTTGCCAAGGGGATTCGATCTTGAGACCTTTAGCACCCTAACACGGGCCTTGTTATGCGTGCAACTCAAATAAGAAAACAGCCCATACGCTTATTTGCTAAACCTATTTACATACTTCCTCAAGCCGTCATATTTAATCACCAATTCTGAACTTATCTACCCTAATTTCCATACAAACACCTCATACAACTTTTGCCGCCACTTCAGTGTTTGCATAGGAGGGGTTTTCACGGTGGTTTAGGGGTGCTAGAGCAGGTCGATAGGTCCACAAAGAGGGTACGTTCACCAGTTTCTTTCGTTTTCTGCTGTTTCTCGTGGTATGCATGCTTTTAATTCCCAGTTTATAATCGTATAACCATGTTCAAAGGTCCTGATTTCTAAGTAATAATGATCTAGGATGTTCAGTAGTCGTGGGTTGACCATAGTATAGACGTTTTTGACCACCGTTGACCACCGTCTGTGACTGCTTTGTCGTGGTGTCAGGAACTTTCAAGTGCGTTTTCAGAACGGGTTGTGACCGAGTGAATTGGTACCCTAATTCGATTAAGCTACTGGGTATGCTAGGTATGGGTTATAAGGTTTTTAGATAGTGGGTGTTTAGGGTTTCAAGGTGGTGGTTTTCACGGTGGTTCGTGGGGTTTAGGGGCAGTTTCGTGGTAGGATTTGTTACAGGTGTTAATGGCGTAAAAATCAGAGTAGTTGTGGGGATGCCGGTTTAGTGGGGTGATTTGGCGTCGTGGTTGGTGTTTGACGGCCACTGGCTCCACCACTGGGACCACCGCGGCTCAGAGGCGAGCCTGGGGTGCCACTGGTGAAGTCAGGGGTTGGGAGTGGTGTTGGGAGCGGTGTTTGACAGGGCTGTTTGTCGAGGGGTGGTGGTTGTTGTTTCGGGTCAGCGTGTTTCAAGCCTTTTGATGCGTGTTTTGTGTATAAGTTTGGCTCTTCTTGTCTTATTGTAATTATCATCATTATTATTATTATTATTATTACTACTATTATTGTTATTATTATTATTATTATGGGTATGATTGTTATAGTTATGTAAGAATGTTATTAATATGGTAATTATCTTTTATGTATACAATGTTTATGTTATGAATATTATTGTAGTTGTATGATTAGTTAACATTAGTAGTGGTGTTTAAGTATGTCATATTGGTTTGGTAATAAATGATTATTTATTCGGGTGCTATATTTAGTAGCCTATAAATAGTATATTTTGTTTTGGGTAATGATAATCGATATGTTATTTGGATAATGGCAATTAATAAGTATATGGTACATGTTGATATGCATACTTACATTTGTTTTAAATAAATCGGTTATGAACATGATCAAGTGATTAATTAGTAGTGTTGGTTGTACGAATAGGAATTTAATACTAAGTACTATTATAGGAACTGAGTTCGAGGTGGAATAATTCGGGCAGCTGTTCGGTTGTCTTTCTGCAGGTTGAGGTAGGGGAATACCGTATGCCTGTTGATGAGTTATTTGATTATTAATCGTTGATAACAATGTTCATCTTATTATATTGAATGATTGATATATTGCTTTATTTGATTGAATAATTCCGTGACACGATACGATGTGACGAATAATGGGTCTTGTGATATGGAGCGGAGTATATTGGGTCTTGTGACTGGTGTGGAGTATATTGGGTCTTGTGATTGGTGTGGAGGTAATGGGTCTTGTGATCGGTGCGGAGTTTATTTGGCGTTGGATCGGTGCGGAGTTTATTTGGTGTTGCATCGGTGCGGAGTTTATTTGGCGTTGGATCGGTGCGGAGTATATTATATTGTTGGCTTATTATATATTTATTTTTCCTCTACTCAACCTCGTGGTTGACCCTGTGTATTCGTGATCACCTGTGATGAACCAAATTATTGGGGAGCAGATTGACAGGTGGCTGAGACTAAGGGGAGCTATGGGGAGAGAGAGCTTGGATCCGGACCAGACTAAAGTCTAGATCACCTTAGTCAGTTTAGTATGAGTTGTATTTTCCTTTTTTTTTACAAGACAGTTGGATACAGTTGTAAGAACATGTTATGAGTTTAACTTTTAATTTAAGTACTGTTTATCTTTCCTTTGTATCTACTGCCTCGGGAAACCGAGTTGGTAACACCCTTACTTATCTGAGGAGTCCTAGTACAGGCCCTTAAATAAAGGGGGGTGTTACAAAATATGCTCTGACATATTGATGCAAAATGGCCTCACTCGCATCTTGTGCAGGTAAGTTTTGGAAGCTGTCATGTAATCACACTAATTAAAGTTTGGAACCTTTCAATGCTACGTTTGATAGACTAGCAC
The DNA here is from genome assembly GCA_029255685.2 of Silene conica. Taxonomy (NCBI): domain Eukaryota; kingdom Viridiplantae; phylum Streptophyta; class Magnoliopsida; order Caryophyllales; family Caryophyllaceae; genus Silene; species Silene conica. Next base: position 9,527,593 of record CM055319.2, read on the forward strand.
CAAGTTGTTGTTCACACATGTAAGCCCAGGGGTGTTCACTACTACCCGTCACAGGTCTCCCGGTCACCTTTAGTCCAAATAATACTTGGACATCTTGAAGGGTAATGGTTGTTTCCCCGAACGGCAAGTGAAAGGTATGGGTTTCTTCCCTCCACCTCTCAACTAATGTGGTGATCAAGTCGCTATCTATAGGAACAAAACACAGTAGTCTTGCAATTCCACTAAATTGAGTGTTGCTTATGTAGTTGAGAACATGCTCGGGAACTCTAAAGTGCAGAAGAGCCTTCAAGTGACTCCGACAAGTCAATGTGTCGTATTCCTTCAATAGTAAGTGTTGAAAATATTAGTATTTTTGGCAATTTATGAATTAAATTACAAACAATTGTTAATTTTTACATCTCCTTCCCATATAGCACTGCTTCTATGTGAGCCTTGAAGATGTAAAATGCACAACAAATACGAGATAATGCTAAAAAAGAACATAAGTAAACTAGAAATCTTAAATTAAAACAAAGCGAAATGATGGTTCCATCGTACATTGTTCAAAGGGAAAATACATAACTAAACCATTGAAACTAAAACCGAATAATAGGGAAAATACATAAGACAACAAAAGAAACTACAACCGAACACTAGGGAAAATACATCATATTGTTGCAAAGTTAAAATTCGAAGCACTTGAAGATGTTGCTTTTGATGGACAACCCCGCTTGTTATGACCCTCAACACCACACATGCTACATGTAACCATGGAACGTGAATCCATTTCATTATGAATCCTAGATGCCTTAGGTCTCCCTCCACCTCTCTTCATGTTAGTGTTAGGCACTAGTTTTGTTCCATTCCATTTATTGCTTTTGAATTTGGTGTTTATGTTAGATGCATGATGCCTTATACAAAACCTATGATATGCATGTGGTTCCACCCAACCACAATCAACATCATTCATAGCCCGCAAAATACCAACATGTTGATCAGAGATAACACAAAGACCCTCTCTTTTTGTCACATATTGTCTGATACATCCCAAAAACCATTGCCATGTATCTATACTTTCACAATCAACAATTGCAAAAGCTAATGGAAAAATTTGATCATTTGCATCAACCCCAATAGCAATTAAAAGAACCCCTTTATATTTCTCATACAAATGAGTGTCATCAATTGTAATAAGTGACCTACAATGTTCAAACCCCCTAATAGAAGGACCAAATGCCCAAAAAACCCTATCAAATTGCTCCACATTTGGATAGGGAGTCGGTTTATTACCAAATACAACAATGGTTCCCGGATTTGCATTTTTCAAAGCTTCAAAATAACGAGGAAGGTATTCATATGACTTCTCCCAATCACTATACAAGTCCGCCATAGGTCGTTGTTTTGGTTGCCATGTTTTCATATAAGAAGGTGTGAAATTGAATTGGGTGGTCATCGAAGCTCTAAGTAGAGAAATTTTGGCTCCCCAATCCGCCTTAACAAGTGTTTGTATGTGTTTTGCAATAAAAGACTTGTTCAAGTTAGGATGGTCAATGGGAGGAGCATCAACTACACATGAAATATGGTGAGGACCTTTGTACGTGACTATAATAAAAGCAGCCTTAGTCACATCTTTTTTAGAGGCTCTTAATTTCCAATGACAATGATGTGGTTTTCTAGAACATTTCAATGTCACGGTGTAAGGTTTTGATTTCGTTGTTCGAAACATTTGATTTGTTTCAAGGATTAATTGATAAGAATACTCTGAACTATGGGTGTCCTGCTCAAAATACTCCAAACTCTATTTTAACTACCAATATAACCAACTAATACTCTCATTCGCTTTTATTATAATATAAGACCTGCTACATGCTAAGTAAGTGAAGAAATTTATAACCCTTCTTTAACTCGTCTTTCTCTTTTTACTTCTATGTTAATATATTCACCTATTCACACCATTAAAACATGCTACAACAAGTTAACAAAACAACAAATTCTATTCAAAGCAAATAGGACATTAGTTGGTTATATTGGTAGTTAAAATAAAGTTTAGAGTATTTTGAGCAGGACACTCATAGTTCAGAGTATTCTTATCCTTGTTTCAATATGATATTGGCGAACAAGTTGTGTTAAGACAAATTTAGAATTAAATCTTTGCCCAACACCAAATTCCCACCACTAACATAATTAACTTCACTCTCATCACACCAACTATTAACAAATTGTTCATTAATAGCATGAATGATAGTAAACTCCCCACTTAGAGCGGAAGGTGTAACAAGATCTTCACCATCATCTTCCTCATCCACCTCATTTCTCAAGATATCATCCTCATTCTCTTCAAACTCGTCCCCATCCACATTTTCATCAAATTCATATTGATCAACATTGTTCTCAACGGAGGAAGGTATTGGAGTTAACATGGGATCCTCTCCTCTTATCACTTGACCCACTATGTTCGAAAAACTAAGGTTACTTTCCTTGGAGGAAGGTATTGGACTAGGTTGTTGGATGGGTATCAACTCAATATATAAATCCATAGAAGCCGCATTTGAATGATAAACACTAGACCACAACGCTCTCAAAGCACGATCATTAGCTAAAGATAACAACTTATACCCTTTCACACTAGGATACTTCATCTTAATTTTCAAAGCAAATTGACTACAATCAACCTCTAATTCATCACAAATTAAAGAACTCAACTCATCAAATGTGTCATTGCTACCAACAAACACAAAAAATTGATCCCCATCCTTATAGCTAATATTTTCTCCCACAACCAATATTTCACCATTAGAGTAACAACACAAAGGGTAGTTAGTTTTTTGCATTATGACTTTTGATAACAAATTAACCAAATTAACAAAGTAAATAACTAAATACAACCTACAAATTCAACAACTAAAACCAAATTTAATTCTAAAATGCAAATGAGACAAATAAAAATTTCACTAATTAATGAATTTCTAATTGAAATACTAACAATTTATCACTACAACAGTTATGTCAATCTGCGACTGAAATTAGCGACCACTATCAGTCGCCCTTCATAAATTAGCGACCAAGTCCAGTCGCCCGCCCTTAGTCGCAAGGTGTAGTCGCTTTTAGCGACCGATGTTGGTCGCCAATTTTAGCGACCGAAGAAAAAAAGTCGGGCAACCGATAGTGGTCGCTAATTTAGCGACCGACAGCAGTAGCTAATTTAGCGACCGAATTCAGTCGCTAAATTAGCGACCGATTTCAGTCGCTAATTTAGCTACTGTTTTCGGTCGCTAAATTAACGACTGACATCGGTCGCTAATTGGTCGCCAATGAAAAAAAAGTTACTGGGGGTTAGCGACCGACTACATGTATTTGCCCATAAAATTCTGTTTTGTCCTAGCCAAATCCGTAGCTATTACTTAAAACCTGCAAGCAAACCAAAGAAGAGCAGCGCACAACCCAATTGATGCCAAATCTGATCGCTTAAATAAATAAAAGTGATTTGGATTACAAAGTACGAAATTCAAGCACTAAACTAAAAATTATCCAACACTAAACACAAGAGAGAGTCACTAGCTACGACACTGGAAAAGATGCTCCCGCCCCACTGCCACCTCCATAATCGGGATCTCTTGGATCTCTATCCTGTGGACGCCAACCGCTGTTACAATGTGCAAAATAGGAAGACATATTTTCTATCTCTTCTTTCATTCTCCTCAACTCTTCATCTCGTTCGGCGTCCCTTCTATCTTTCTCAGCCAGTTGCATTTGAAGGTGACTGACCAAACCAGGAACATATGGTTGGTGCTGGGAGGACCCTCTTCTTGTTGGTGGATCATAAAAGAGCTCTTTAGCTGAACCGGCCCCATAGACTCCTCCTTTATGAAAACCGTCTACCAATTCATACCATAGCTGATTGTCGGAGATGTCAGGGTTCGCCTTCTTTCGTTTAAGAAATGTTTCCTACAAAAAAATGAAACATTATTAATAATATATACAATAACACTTACATATAAATAAATCATTGATTATAAATCATTTTTTAAATACTTTATACAATGACACTTACATATAATTCGCGATCTCTTGCATTTACGAAGACGTACCCTTTCCTTCCCTTTTTGGCATGTGTCTCAAGGAAGAGATCTACAACTGATTGTAGCTGGCCCTTATTTTTCCTTGCCTATAAAAAAAATAATAAATTCATGAAGTGTTAGTCAGTTAATTAAAATTTAAAGCTAAATATATATACTTCAAGATAAAAGTGATAAATTAAATCACAAGAGTAAATACTTACAGTTATCGTCACGCGATCATGGAATGACTAAGACCCACCATAATGAGTAGCCCCAACCTCCGCTTCGGGATCATCTCCACCCCTCTTGTTAGCCTTGTTCCGCGCCGACGCTTGCTTGAACTCAGGACTTTCTCTGTACTTAGTGAATTCTTCATATGATTGACCTACAATCCAATAAAATAGAAACGATTAATATAAATTAAAAAAATGTTAAATTTTTTATTTTAATACGATTATTAATAAATTATTACCTTTCATGAACGTTGGCGGAGTCTTTCTCCTCGACACCTTATACATAATGTCCTTTAGCCTCCTCTACCAACATCATTAAATCTATCCCAAGCTAGTCGCTCAAGCTTAGTTGGCCAATAGAAGGCACGCTACCGAAAAAAATAAGGGTTACAGAAACAAATCAACCATGAATTTATAAAAATAAATAATTAAAGTAAATAATTAAATACGTACCCGAAAGGCGTTGTACCACATCTCCTTGTCCTCGTCACTAGCTTTCGTCCAACAAGTGACGCCGTGAATCATGTTCTCTTGAATGATATTGGTGACGTCACGAATCGTTGTTTGATGTCTAAACCTGAAACCAAACATCAATGTTAATTAATTAGACTAGTTTGAATAAAATTAATAAATAAATAAACAACTAGTGAATAAAAAAATACCAAAGACCCGCCGGATCAAGGATGATCCTGCCGTCAGTATGGCGGGGTACATGGGCTTCGGCCTCCTCGTCACTGTCAGTCGATACATTGACCTCCACCTCCTCCTCCTCCTGTGATCGAGCCGAGCTACTGTCCCCGCCACTACCACTAAAACCGCCCTGTTGTCTGCCTCCTCTACGAGCCATGTGAACCTATAATTGCAGGAAAAATGTTAACATATATATATATATATATATATATATATATATTATATATTATATATATATATATATATATATATATATATATATAACATAATAAATAATGTTGGTAAAATATTAGAAAACAGGACCTAAATAAATACTCCCTCCTATTCCGGGTATTCTTCCCCTTTGGATGGGGCACAATACTCAAGGAATAATATATTTTAATGAAGAAAGAGTTGGGTGGGGTTTGGAATAGGAGAGAGGGATGAATAATTAGGAATTAAATAATGAATTGTGGACCCAAAACATTGATGAAATGAATAAAATAGGGGTAAAAAAGTTGGGTGGGGTTGGGTGATAGGAGAGAGAAATGAATAAAATATAATTAAAAGTTACCAAAATAGGAAAGGGGAAGAAAACCTGAATAATCCGTTTAAGGAAATAGGGAAGAAAACAGAGAATATGAGGGAGTATATAAGATGTTAACCTCATACTACTTTTACTCATCATCATGATCATCGTCATCCTCTTCTTCTTCTACCTCCTCCTCCTCGTCATCATCCTCTTCCTCCTCTTCTAACTCTTCATCATTATTATCTTGTAACTGATCTTGCCCCTCCCTCTCATAATCTTCTAACTCCTCTCCCGCTTCTATCTCATTTCCATAAATGACTTCTTGATCTATTGGGGACAGAATGGACTCTGATACAACCTCTTCTTGCAAAAAGGATGTGTCGACTTCTGATCGCGCCTTTGTTTTAATTACCGCACACCAATTCTTTTGTTGTCTATCTTTACTTGTGCTAGGTGAAAATGCATAATAAATTTGATGAGCTTGTTGTGCAAGTATAAATGGATCATATTTAGAATAGGTTCGAGTGTGATTCACTTCTACAAGCTTGTAGCGATCATGGACTCTCGTTCCAGCTACAGAATTATCTCTCCATTGAATCTTGAATAAGACAGCTTTGTAACCCCGTTCACGCCCATTATAGCACAACTCAAAGATATCCTCTAATATCCCATAATAGTCGTTGCTATCAAGAGAAGAAATAGTAACGCCATAGTTGCATTTAGCCTTACTTTTCCCGTAGTCGAATGTGTGAAACTTAAACCCATTAACTAAATAATGCTTCCACGTGACAACCTTTCGAGAAGGACCCAAAGCCAAGCTTCTAACCACATCATCTTGGATATTTAGCTTAACTACATGCTTTCGAAACCAAGCTGGAAACTGATCCTCGTGTTTACTCCAAACATCCTCTCTTTTAACATTAGGGTGATCAGTCATGAAATCTGTCACAAATTTTGCTTCATATGGCTCCAAAACCTCACAATTAGATAGGACATAAAGGTGAGCACGATTATACTCCTTATCATCCAGAAATCTTGTTCCCCCAGCAGAAGAACACCTTCATCATCTTGTACATGGAAACACTTGGGTAAACTTGTATCTAACTCATCCGCTTCTTCAATGTTCAAGTTTTTTGCTTTGGTGTCAATATGTTTTTCAAAGTAAAAAGAGCAAAAATTGGCAATTTATTCCGTTAGGTATGCATTGCAAATAGAACCTTCCACACGAGCTTTATTACCAATTTTCTTTTTCACATGATTAAGAAATCTTTCGAAAGGATACATCCACCTATACTGAACGGGTCCACCAACTTTAGCTTCATATGGCAAATGAATGGGTAGATGCTCCATCGAATTGAAAAAAGAAGGCGGAAATATCATCTCAAGTTTACATAAAATTTCTGGAATTTGGTCTTCCAAACGAATCATGTCATCAACTGATATCGTGGAAGAACACAAGTCTCTGAAAAATTGACTAATTTCTGTAACTGCATTCCAAACGGTGGTCGGGAGTAAATTTTTCAAAGCCACTGGTAACAAGCGCTCCATGAAAACATGACAGTCATGACTTTTCAACGCTTTTAACTTCAATTCCTTTAAATCAACACAACGGCTTAAATCTGAGGCATATCCATCGGGAAACTTTAAGTCTCTTACCCAATCGCACAATACCTTTCTTTGAGCTTTGTCAAGAGTAAATGGTGCTTTTGGCATTGACCCATCCCTACGAATGTGAAGTTTAGGACGATCACAAAATTTCTTCAATTCTATTCTTGAACCAATATTATCACGTGTCTTTCCTTTAACATCCATAATCGTATGAATAAGTAGCTCAAAGAAATTTTTCTCTATGTGCATGACATCCAAATTGTGTCTGATCAACATTGTTTTCCAATAGGATAGGTCCCAAAAAATACTTCTTTTAAGCCAACCACTCTTTTTCTTTTTTAGCTCTCTAAATTCTTCTTCAGTCCCATCGTTGGTAGATGGCAATTCACGTATAGCCTCCCAGACTGCATCACCTGGGAGTCTATCCGGAGCATTGTCACGCACCTCCTTTCCTTTTAAGAAGGCTTTTTTGTTCTTTCTATGGACATGTTCATCCGGTAAGAAGCATCTATGACAATCAAACAAACTAATCTTTTTAGAATTAGGGAGGTAAAAAGCTTTGCTATTATCCATGCAGTAAGGGCATGCCATTCGCCCCGCTGTTGCCCAGCCTGATAGCATACCGTACGCGGGGAAATCACTTACAGTCCACAATAATGAAGCTCTTAGTTGGAAGTTTTGCTTCTTGGACACATAAAATGTTTCAACACCGACTTCCCACAGATACTTCAGTTCTTCCACCAACGGTTGTAAATAGACATCCAAGTTATTTTTTGGGTTGTGAGGACCGCGAATAAGTAGTGAGAGGAAAATAAATTGTCTTTTCGAACATAGCCAAAGAGGTAAGTTGTACGGTGTAACCATTACATGCCAACACGAGTACGATCTACCAAATTGACCAAAAGGGTCAAACCCATCCGTACACAAGCCAAGTCTCACATTGCGAGGTTCCTCGGCAAAATCAGGATACAAACTATCAAAACGCTTCCACTCCTCTCCGTCACTCGGGTGACACATCTTTCCTGGTGTACGGGGGTTTTCTTTGTGTCATCTTATTTGGTTGGCAATATTTTTCGTGGCATATAACCTTTGAAGTCTTGGAGCTAGGGGAAGATAAATTAATGGGTGTAATGATATTGGTTTCTTTGTTTTTCCACTCTTCTTACCCTTTTTTCCCTTCAAGATAATATTTCCCTCACTTGTCTCATATCTATCCCTTTGACATTTCTTACATTTGGTTTGCAATGCATCATCTTTCCAAAAAAGCATACATCCTCCAGGACATGCGTCAATCTTTTCAAGTGGAAGCTGAAGACCTTTGACCACTTTTTTGGTATTGTAAAAATTACGGGTCATAATGTTATTATCGGGTATAACATCTTCAATTAAAGTAGCAATACTGTCAACCGCTTTAAACGGCATATTGTACTCACATTTTAACGTTACTATCCTCGATGCAACTTGCAACAATGACATTCTGCTCCCCTCATATAAAGTTTTCTCGGAGTCCCTTAGCATATCAAAAAAGGCTTTGGCTTTTGGCTTTGGATCTTCTTCCTCGGTTATAGGTACACGATCGGGATTAGTGAAACATTCAACTCAAAGGCATCAAGTACCATTTCTCTATATGGGTTCTCGGGATCAGAAGAGTGTTCGGGATCAGAAGAGTATTTTTCCCCGTGTGATATCCAGTTGTAATAGTTTGGAAAAAACTCATTCGTAATAAGATGTTCTTCTACTTCTACCTCAAGTAAATATTTTAAGTTTTTACATTTAGTACAAGGACACCTAAGTTTGCGTTGTTCGAAATCATATGATTCTGAACATCTAGCAAATTCAATAAACCCACGAACTCCCTTTACAAATCTAGCAGTAGGACGTTTCTTCTTATCTACTCTTTCTTCGTACATCCAGCTACGTTCAAATCTCTTCATTTTAATCTAGATAATATATAATAATTAAACCAAACACACAACAATAACTTCAATTCAATAAGATTTGAATCAACAAATAATAAGTTCAAGCTAAGAATTCAAGTCAATATATGTACTTCAAGATTTCAATTGGGTCCTTATCACTCCAACCTAAACCCATCAATGTATATTTCAAGTCACTAGCAAATACATAATTGTGAATTTATTAGTGAGGAAAAAAAAATTGGCAGCAATTCCCCTCAATTCTTCAAATACACAATGTGAAATAAATTTGTATTTATTTCACATATGTATTCGAAGAACATAAAGAAATTGTTACCAAACTCTTTCCCCACTAATAAATTCACAAGCATGTATTTACTACCTAAGTGACTTGAAATATACAAAGACAGTCCCAAAATCGGGACTATTCATGAATTTCTCCTAACGAGTAATTCATGAATGGGTACTAGGTCAATAGTCATTCAATTCTTCCACGGAAAATATTCACAATATCTTACAATAATATACCAATTTGAATAATAACATTCAACAATTTTTTTCCCAATTTCTAACAATACTAACACTTATTAACAATAACACCCAAGGTTTTTCCCAATTTTTGTCAATTTCTAGCCCTAACATCAACTAGTTTCCGAAAATACTAATTAAATTACACTTACAAACATAATAAACATTCAAAAATCATCCTAGAAATCTAATTACTAACTAAATTCATCATCCAATTTTCCCCAATTTCTAACCCTAATCACAATAACACCCAATTTTTTTCCAATTAACTAACTAAAAGCATCCTAAAAACCATCCTAATAATCTAATTACTAACTACAAGCATCTAATTACACATACAAACATAATAAACATTCAAAAATCATCCTAGAAATCTAATTACTAACTAAACTCATCATCCAATTTTCCCCAATTTCTAACCCTAATCACAATAACACCCAATTTTTTTCCAATTAACTAACTAAAAACATCCTAAAAAGCATCCTAATAATCTAATTACTAACTACAAGCATCCTAATAATCTAATTACTAACTAAAAGCATCCTAATAATCTAATTACTTGTTTGAATTACAATAATACTATAAAGAGAAAATACATAAATAAAGTTAGTAAATCGACACAAACCTGAAAAGGAGTATAATGTAGGTGAATGGCGGAGGTGGGTGGTCCGGTGGCGTTGCGGTGTTCCGGTATAGACACGGTGGTTGACGGGTGAGGAGGGGGTTTGGGTTTTTTTTCTTTTGAAACTTAAGGGAATGGGAACGACGGGTTGAAGATGCGAAAAAAAATATATGCAGGGGATTAGCGACCGATAGTGGTCGCTAATTTAGCGACTGAAATCGGTCGCTAATTTTAGCGACTGTTTTCGGTCGCTAAATTAGCGACCACTATCGGTTGCTAAAATGGCGCTTCGGTCGCCCTGGGATTCCCGCGGATTTTCTTAGGATAAGATGGGATAAGGTTTTGGTCGCTAAATTTAGCGACCGATATCGGTCGCCCGCTTTTTTTTTCGGTCGCTAATTAGCGATTACCGGAGCGGTAGCCTGTTTAGTCGCTATCTGAGGTAATTCTTGTAGTGTATATAAAATAAAGTGTAGATTGTTACCTTAGAGTGTGAAGTAAAGAGAATATGGAATGATTTGGGCTGAAATAAGGTAGAAATTAAAGAGACGATTTTTTAGGGTTTATGTGTAATTTGAGGATTTTTTTTGTGTTTAGGTGAAATGAGGAAGGGGAAGGGGAAACCCGGTTTTAGAATACAAAACACGCAACAGGTCGTTGTCCCAGATGAAGCAATACAGTCTGAATTTCTGTTTTGGGGCAATAAAAATCCCCTTCAACTGGTCGCTGTCCCAGATGCATGTCCAGATTTTCAAAGTTTCTGCCCAAATTTCACCATTTTGCCAAACAACTGGTCGCTGTCTGGGACAGCGACATCCAGACAGCGACATGTTTAAAAAATTTTTAAAAAAGGAAAAATTCAAAAATGGTGACGTGGAACCATTTTTGGTTCATAGTTTCAAAAGAGCACTACTTTGTTAAATAGTTTCGTTTCGAACACCATTTTGGCAAAAACTTTCTTAAGATTATGTACATTGAAGAGGATGATTTCATTCTCCTATTTTTTCTCTTTTCCACTACCTTTTTGACACCTCACATTTTCTTTCATCCAAATCATTTTCCACTATCTTCATCCTCTTTCTCCTTCTCTTTTATTTTTTTCTCCACATCAAAGAAGATCCTCTTTCATTTCTCTTTCATATTTTAATATCTTTTTAATATTAATTGATATGGTTTATTTCTTTTGAATAATTTTTTTACAAATTAACAAGGTTAATACTAAAAAAATTGATGGCATTATCAAATAAAATACGTTACAAATAAATTACAAACGGATCAAAAAAATACATCAAATGAAATAGAAGTAAATGTCATTAGTTATGATACATATTTTAATCTTAATTCGAGTCTTCCTACAATTAACCAGGATCTACAAAATTAAATCAAATATGGCTTATTTAAGATTTTTCTCTTAATTACGTAAAATTATACTTATGACTAAAAAAGTTAGTCATGCATGCAAAGGAAGGGGGTTCTTGGGCGCACTATATACGTACGAAATGCATGCAAGGGAAGTGGGGGTGTTGACACTGTTGGGCACAAAATTACTACCGTACAATATACGAAAAATGTAAAATTATTCCACTTGCAAATTTTGTACATTTATTTTAATAAAAATTATGTAAAATAAAAATTACATGCATCAATTCTATAGGTTGTTGGGCACAAGGGCCAATGTTGTACTTTAGGAAGTCTTCCTCTTCCTCCTTTAAAGAGGATGTATAATGTTGGTTCCACATTGAAGAGGACATACTCTTAGCATTCTCTCTCATTTAAGAGGATGAGTGATCCTCTTCAATGTGGATGCTCTAAGGGTAAATACGCCTGTCTTATTATAAAAATCAATAAGTCTCCCTTGTGACGGGTATATCCGTCATTGTAATACCCCGAAACTTTAGATAATTTATTGCGTGATTTACTTTTATAATTGATGAATCGATAGTGTTTAAACGTTTTTTTAACATTCGATAAGTATTTTATTAAATAGTGTTAGTAGATGTTGATGGTGGGGTTTGATCTTGTGACTGTCGGACACACGAGTCTTGGGCCTCGTTTTGTGTGCACAACACAAAATAGCCCACGTAGTTAACCCTAGAAAAAAAAGAGAAAACACATTCTCCTTATCAGCCACCATGCCGTCATATAAGAGGTTGTTTCACCTCGTCAATCCTAATTCACACACAACTATCACCACGAAACTTCAGCCGCCACCAGAGAGAGGAGATAGGAGGTTGGAACAGCGGGTTTAGACCAGTCTAGGGCACCTCGTTTGGATCGTGAATCAGGTATGTCTCACCCCTGTCATCGTTACCCTATGTCTGCATGTTATTTTGTGGGGTTTCGAAGTGTGTCAGGTCGTCAACCGTAGTCGTGGCTAGCACCACCTTACTGGTGGTAGTCAGGGGAGTAGTGGGGTGGTTGTCACGACGAGAATGTGAGGCTGTGTAGGTGTCGAAGGAGGGGTTTTTGAGACCCCTGGTTATCCTGGGTTTGGTTTATGTGTTTCCAGGGGAGAGTTGGGGTGGTACCACCGTTGACTCGGGGGAGGTCGACACGGTGGTACCACCGTCGTTTATGAGTCGTGTGTCAGAGAGGGTGTTGGTGGTGGTCTCGGGTAATGCTAGGGATGGTAGTAGTGACGGTAGGGGGTTTCGTTCAGGTGGGTTGTAGGGAGAGTTGCAACGGAGGAGTGAGGGACCGGTTCCAGTATGGGTTATGGCCACCTCACCGGCGGTCGGCGAAGGGTTCCATGGTGGCGTGGTGATGGCAGGTTGTCGGTGGTGTTGAGGTAGGGTGGTAGTTGGTGGCCGAAAGGCCTGTACACGGTGGGGTTTCGTTTTGTGTCGCGGGGGTTGCGTCGATATGGTGGGTGGGGGGATTGGGGGCTGTTTAGTTCGTTTATTATTATTATTATTATTATTATTATTATTATTATTATTATTATTATTATAATTAGCAATAATATTCATATTATTGTTATTATTACTTTGTATGGTGGTTATTAATATTTTTGATAGGGTTTTATTATTTATTTGTTTAGTGGATATTAATAATAGTTATTTATATTTAATGGTGTTAAATGTGTTAAAGGTGGTAATTGGTTGTTTACGAGTCGGGAAGTTAAGGTTTTAAAGAAAACTACCATTTCGGGAAAGTTTCCATTTTGGGAAACTTTCTACTTATAGAAGGTTACTAATTATAGTAAGTGGACTTATGGGGTTCGGGAAGTTTATTAATTCGTTGCGTATACATGTTTAGGTGACGGTTTTCGCGTGGAACACTTCTAGCAAGCTTGTGATTGACTGTGCTTCTGCAATTTGAGGTAGGGGAATACTGTATACATGGTGATGAGTAATCTGTTTATTATCTGATGTTAACTATGTACATCTTATTGTATGAATGGTGTTATATTGTGTTTAATTGACTGCATATTTCTGTGATACGATACGGTGTGGTGATTACTGGGTCTTGTGATATGGAGCGGAGTATTTTGGGTCTTGTGATTGGTGTGGTGATAATGGGTCTTGTGATTTGGTGTTGAGATAATGGGTCTTGTGATTTGGTGCGGAGATAATGGGTCTTGTGATACGTGTGGAGAATATTGGGTCTTGTGATTCGGAGTGGAGATGATTGACTTTCTATTTATAGTAATGCTATGACTGCTTATTTTTCCTCTACTCAACCTTGTGGTTGACCCTGTGTATACGTGATCACCTGTGATGAACCAATTTATTGGGGAGCAGATTGGTAGGTGCTTGAGACTATGGGAGCTAAAGGGAAGGGAGAGCTTGGATCCGGACCAGACTAGAGTCTAGATCACCATAGTCGTTTTGTTATGAGTTGTACTTTATCTTATAAGACAGTTTTGAAGATAGTTGTAAGAACTTGTTTTTGAGTTTAACATTTAATAATAAAGTAGTGTGTTCTTTCCTTTGTATCTACTGCCTCGGGAAACCGAGATGGTAACACCCTTATTTATCTGGGGAGTCCTAGTTCAGGCCCTTAAATAAATGGGGGTGTTACAGTCATAAGCTTGCGACGGGTCAAATATTACCCGGGTATATCCATCACAAGTTTGCGACGGGTCAAATATTACCCATGTAAATAGATAAGACAAAATAAATTGGTATTCCCTAGGCACTCTCCTCTTATCTTATATACCCCACATGTGTAGTATTTGACCCGTCGCAAGCTTGCGACGGATATGTCCGTCACAAACGAGAATTTGTGTATAAAAATAGTTTTAAGATTAAATAGTCTGAGTTAGGGTATGAAAATGATCAGTAAGTCCGGACTAGATTTGGTTAACAAATCGGGTAATGTTAGTTTCATGTTCTACTTTTGTCCCATTTCAATGATTGGATATTGAAGATGTATATTTATGATGGAGATTAAGAAAATTTAGTAAAATATCATTTTGGTTGGGTACGTGTTAAACAGTTCAACCCAAACCCACCCCTATTAAATCTCGTGTGCCATACATTCATATCCGTGTCAAGTCACTTAGATAAATGTGTCATTAAACATCAACTCAAACCTGTAAATTTTGTGTCAGCTTCATATTGGATCACTGTTTGCCGACTTCAATCCGGAGACTCCGGACAAAACAAGTTTGTTTGAACCAAAAAAGTTCATTCAAGCTATAAGGCTAGATATAGGCTGAACAAATAAGCTCGTACTAATTTATGGCGCAACCTCACGAAAGCTTGATCCAATCCCATATAAGGGTTGTTTTAATGGGTTATGTGTTCCTCATGTGCTCATGTCCTTGATAGGGCTGGTTAGCGATGCGGTCGGGACTCGAGTCGGCCTGGTCAGGTGGCTGGCTATTGAACAATATTGTAGGAGCATATCTATATAATTCAATATTGTTATTATCGTTATGTGTATATTAGGCGTATAATATCTTAGCTATTTTGGTTAACCAATTTTTTTTCTGGCAGTCGTAAAACAAGAGTTCTTATACAAATGACATAAAATAAAACAACAAAGTAACTACATCGGGTAACGTAAGTGTGTTGATGGCGAACGAACGGCTGAAAACAGGAAATAACTTCAACCCTTTTGAAGAGACGATCACATGTGGCCAAATGATCGAACATATCTTTATTCACCTTAATCAACAAAGCTTCAGAGAAATACCTGCAACAAGACACAAAAATGTGTCTCGAAGATTCATCCCCTTGGCTTTGATAATACACAATATCTGGAAACCAATGAGACCCTTGACCCACCGAGAGAGAACAAAGTGCACTTACTCCCCAAAGACGTAGAAAGAAAAGGCGGAATGTAGACCATGAAGGCCTACCTCCAGAGGAGAAAAAACTCCTAAACTTTGAAGAACAGTCTCTACAGACAAGAAACTCATAGCCAAGAAAAGTGAGTAAGAAGATAGAAAGCAAAAGAAAAAGCCATTTGATAAGCCCCCAAATTAAACCAAAACCATCCTGGTAGGACGAAGGGAGATGGAAACAACACACACCGGATGAAGAGTTACTAATGTCCTTATTAACCCGTTACTAAAAAAGACACCCTTAGAGTACAACGAGACAATTAAAACTATAGAAATAAAGTTAGAGAAACTTATTATTTGGAATAACGATGAACGAGGTGAATAAAAAGTAAACATCAATTAGAATCTGAAACCACCCCATTCCATCCAACCAACAACACTGCCAAAATCCCGATTCATCCCTTACCAGGCACATCTCAAAGGAGGAACCGTCACACATGACCTCACACCAACCTCTAAGAAAACAACGAGCACATATCCAAACACATTTCCAAAGTCAAAAACCAACAAAGGACACCCATTTCACCAAGCGACACTTCCCAGGACCGCCGCCTTACATGCAAAGACCGATAGGTGGGGGAAATGAGGGGATCACCAATCGGTCCCAAACCGACCCGACAACAAGGGGCAACCCAACACCAACCGTAAAACATTGACCGGAAGCAGATTATGTCTTACATCAAAGTCAGAACACGAGCGACACAGACGCAAGGTGAAACGGCACAGGAAACGATTGACGATTACAACAGTAACATCGAAAGACTTACCAGGGGTGGGGCAAAAAGGGGATCACCCCTATGAGGCATGTAAGGTTTACAACGATATGACAAAGCACCGAAGGGACATGAACCCCGAGGTTGAAGCGACAACCACCGAAACAGGCCAACACCGTCAGAAAAGAGAAATACAAAGGGTGAGGTAAAAAAACGGATCAAAAGAGGGACGAGATGTGAAGGATCGTCGGAGAAGGGCTTTAGAATGGACCCATCTCCGGCGATCAGGTAGGGGACGAAGTGGGGCAGGTGAGGGAGGTGGTGGCGGCGGTCCAAAAGCAGTTAGGATCTTTTGTGTGTTTTCAGAGAAAAAGGGGCCGAGGGAAGTTTTTTTTAGAGAGAGAGAGAAGGCTAGAATGGTTAACCAAATTATTGGTTGCCTAATTTATAGGAATGCTTTAGAAAGTAAATAATCTCAAAGGTGAATATATGTATCACGTAGCTAGTTTATTAGGCCTGGTCGGGTTGTGTCATTTTCTTCCCCTAGCATGGTGGACCGACACCAAACACGGCCCGATACGACCCACTATATTTGCATATACACAAATTCTATTATAAGCTTAGCTGATAATGTACTACGAAATTTGTCATCAATTTTACATATGTATCGACGTTTATACATGATATACTATGGAGTATATCTTTTTTATATAATGATAGAATCAAGTAAGGGTGAACTTAGGATTAAATGTTTGGGTAGAAAAAAAATTTAAAAGGTAAAATGCAAGTAACGGGATTTGAACCAGGACTAGGTTGGAAAGTAAATTCTTTCCTATTGAACCACAAGCTATTTAATATACACGCAATGAGATATTATCTACTATTTATGTACTATTCAACAATATTTGAGGTAGCAAAAATCCGTTTTCTAAGTTTTTTTTTTCTTTTTAAGTTTGGGGTAACAACTGTCACCCCTTGCTACTATGTGGCCGGGCTTGCCCCTGGTATCAAGTTATTAACTGTATAAGCCAAGTCCATGTTTTACGAAGACATACTCCATCTTTGATTATTTATATTTCTATAACTAAATAAGAAACGTACTACGAATGAAATAGCGTTGGTACATAGTGATGAATTAAAACCTATGCAAGAGAAGAAAGAAAATGAAGAAATAAGATAAAACTAAAATACATGGGATCCACTAATAGTCTAATATACAACAGCATCAGAACCAGTACGACGAGTTTCATAAAACCTAGCAATGAAAGCCGATGCTCTATGATCAATCCCTGGCTCACCAACCCAATATCCACGGTCTTCGTCGCTTGCGCATATTCGTCTTCCGTATCCGCCTTGTTCCTCCCATGACGCTTCATCTTTACCAGCTGAACAACATGACCTAAATATGTCAAAGAATGAGGATGATCTTCTTTGCCTTCCCATTATTTTTTCTGATTTTTATATGGAGTATCACTTTGCTTCTACAAACAGAGATTATATTATTTGATTTGGTGTGTAAATGAGTGTTTAATAAGAAGTGTGGGGAGCTTCAATGTTTATTGTTGTTATGTTAGGGTTATGATACAAGAACAATCAAGAAAGTGGTATTTATAGAGAGGGAGGGGTGCATGTAAAACTTGAAGAATAATACTCCATTAGTCCATTATATTATATTTGGCCAATGTTCTCGTTCGCAGAAATAACCGAGTTTAATTGAACTAAACTATTTGAAGCTGGTCTAAATTATTAAATGGAAATGTCTGAATCGGACTAAACAGAATGGAGCTTAACATAACATACAAAGTTGAATTGGTTAGGCCGTAGTGCCATACTCAAATGTGTTAATTAATATTATATATATGCTTCTATAATTAATACGTAGTAGTGTATATTGAGTATATTAATATTGAAATATGTGCTCTAAAACATACTCTACTTTCTAAGTACATTTAACATTCCCTACTTCTAAAACTAAACTTCTTATTACTTGCATTATGCACATGTTTAATAATTTATAGCTAAATAACCAATCTAATTGTCTCACGGCCTGCTGTTAATTTTGTTAACTTATTTTGATATTCAAACCTAGTACTAAAATTTGTTAACGTCCATTATTATAAATCTGCTTTTATTATTTGGAGAGCTAAATTGACGATGTCAGTTATGACTCTCGTGAGACCGAATAGTATATATGCAAAGTTAATTGTGATTTTCCTTCGTAAAAAGTATAATCGTTTTATAAGAAAGACAGATTATGTATATATTATGTTATTAATGTTCTAGAAAAAATAAATATATATTAGACGAGTTATCAACTTGTTACATTTTTTAGTAAAATTTAGAACATCATAAGAAATCAATCAAATTAGAGGGACTATTAGAAAGTATTCTGTAATTGTTTTCGAAACTCAATATATTCTATAACTCTTAATCAAATGAAATTTATGTTGAATGGACCCAAGGAATAGAAGGACTTGGTAAAAAAGGAGATCTATAAGGTGGTAAAAAAAATAGAGGGAGCACAAATGTTTAGGTCCCTTGCTTTTTGAATTGACCCACCTACAATAGTTAGTCCATTGTTGAATCAAATGCTCCTGTATTGTATTTCTTCAGTTTCGGTTAATTGTTGTTTTTTAGTTTTGGCATACAGATTAATAAAGTTGATGACACGTGAACCAAATTAAAAGTAAATAATCAAATTGTTTATCAAGTTTATTCTTAAAGTAGAAAGGACAACAATTAACTGAAATTATTCAAAATAGAATAGGACAACAAATATACGGGGCAAAGCGAGTATAGGATAAGGATGTCACTTTTTAATTAAATTTGGTGTATATTTAATTATTTAGGGAAGTTTCTTCTTAGAGAGGTATCCACAGGCAATGTAGTTTGCAATTGTATGTTCTATAATACTTGCTAGGGCAAATTATTTGTGGTTCATCATTGATTTATGTGGGTGTGATTCAGTGTTGTCTGTCACTTAACTTTTGTGTTCATCACACGATGCATCAAGTATTCGTTATAGCCGTATAGGAGTCACCTACTAGCTACAAATTTACAAGCAACATATTTCTACATTTTTAGCTACATTGCTTGATTAATTAAAATATTATTATAAAAAGAATAATGAAATGATTAATTAGTGGTAATAAATACTAGTAAAATTGTGAATGTGGTAATCTTTATATTTTCAAAATATTTATAAGTACTTTTAAATGTGGATACGACTATTTTGAAGATTATGTGTGACTTAAACGCATATTCATTGAAGCCTGTTTTATGTTTATGCATCAATTTATGTACGGAAACATTATTGTCTCTCATGCAATACGTACGTTGTTTATACTTTGTTAAATGTAAAATGTAATATATGTGAATATGAGTTATGAGTACCCTTCTTCAGTTGCGGATCTAGAATTTACGGAACGAGGATATTTAATAAAATTGCATAAAAAGACCAAAATATAACCATTCGAATCAGAGCCGTTCCTAACATTTTGAGGGCCTTGTGGCTTGTGCGATATTTTAACGATAGACCCCTTTTAACAATAATTTATACCAGTTATTTTAAATATGATTACATTTTTTTAAAATTCACTATATTGTCATTGTCATGGTGGTTTAATGAATGTAAATTGCTAATAGGATGACGGGGGTTCAATTCTTTCTAAGAACATTTGCGAGTCGATCCTTAATTCCTAAGAGCATTTTCAGGGTTGCTAGATAAGTGGGAAACTGTTTCTACCACAAAATCACTAAGGTTTAATGAAATATCCATACACAAATAAACATATATCACTCCCTATAAATCCGCCCATGCTTCTCCTAAGTCCTAGCTAATTAAGTTAGTTACAAATTTTCCAACATATAATCTAGTAGAGTTTACAAAAATTAATTGATAAAATATTCTAAAACCGAGTAATTATTTGGATTAAAATAGTAACAATATATAAATTGTATCTTTCAATGTGTAGATGAGGTAATTATGAGAATATTTCCACATTGAAATCTTTATTGTGCCTTAGAAAATTCAAAAGTCGATATTAAAGTTTTGTCAGTAGAGATAAGAAGGACTTCTACTATTTTGCTCAAAAAGTTTTTTGTTACTTTTTTTTGTGTGCATTTGTGGCATCAATTTGGCCAAAGGAAATGATAAACTAAAATTATAGATAAAATTTATAGAAAAGGGTTGTTACTTGTGAGTACAGATGATGTACTTGCTCAGAAACGGGAAAAAGTTTAAAGTGCTTTACCCTCAACAATAAGTATACAAACTTACAGCGGCTACAAGATTAGAAACTTGGGTCGCATGCATGACAAATTGACAACATACGTGCATCAGAATATTGAGAATATAACCCTTTTTTCACTTAAAACCAATAATTAACCAAAGTTCCTCCAACTTTTTCAGAGTAAATTAAGCTTTCTAACCCTTTAACCAGATTTTAAGTTGTTGGCCTGGATACATACTTAATAACTAAGAGTTCTTCTGCTCTTTGCTTCGTACGAAATTTCTCAAAACACAAATCTCTATCTATCGTCATTAAGTTATGTTCATTATTATTATTCGGTTATATGACCCGCTTTAGATTGATGGCTGTGTTTCACATTATTATTACCGTTTTAAACATGAATTTTTTCAAATTCATTCGAACATTAAGACCTCTCTGATTTATTAATTTTTTGAGGTTATAGAACTTAATATTGATTGAAGTACAAATATTTTATTTGTTAATTAGAATTAATCAATAAATTAATTTATTTAATATTAAAAAAAATATAGCATCGGGTATTTTTATTGGAGTTTGTGTATTTTAGAGCTTGTTATTTTGGATTTAATTTTAACTCAGTTTGGTACTTCTGTTTCTTTCAGATTCTTCTATTCATAAATTAACTTTTATTTAGTTCAGTTCAGTTCAAACAGTTTCAGTCAAAAAACAAGCCTTAGTGTAACAAATTTGTTGATGGATAATAATATGGATGATGATAGGGCACCAATGGATGGTACCGAATCTCGGCGCCACTATAATTAAAGGAAAATAAAATAAAAAGCAAAATTTCGATTTTTGTTTTTGCGCCAAAATTTGAAGGACATTTGTGTTTTATAATTATTGTATTTATATTTATTTCAATTAAAATTAAATTTGGTCAATAATTACATTTCTTCATCATTGTATTATGTTCCTCGTCCTCTTTGTTTTGATTTAACAAATGTACTATACTCCTATTAAGTGTCATAAACAAACACCACTCCACGAAAAAATTTAGCTATATATACATGAATACATCTACATTATTATTCATTTTCTTGTTGAGTGGAAGAATGAATACAAACCCTAAAAACTAGAGGCGATAATCATAGACCCGACCCGAAAACACGATATGAATCCAACACGAAATCAGCGGGTTCAGGCCAAGTCGCCAAGGTCTTTCGACCCGTTTACGTAATTGGGTCGACACGAACACGACTCGAACTTATTATATGGGCCGGGTTAGGGTTGGGGTCTTGTGACACGAATAACCAATTAATTTAAATGGGTTATAATAGATCCATTTAAATGAGTTATAATTGGATTATGTTAATTTGAGTTCAAATATAACATGAAAATAGTTTATTCTTCCTGTAAATTTTAACGTTGAATGCATTATACTTTTATGGGTTGGAAAGGTTAACTGGGTTAAACGGGTTTAATGGGTCAAAAATAATCTCTTAAAAATTAAATGGGTTACACAAGTCGGGTTGGGTTAGTGAAAAAATAAATGGGTTGGGTTAGGGTTATGATGCATGTGACCCATTTATCTAACTGGGTCGGGTGGGTTTGAGGAGATCATGACCCATTTAAAGGTGACACAAACACAAATACGACCCGACTCGACCTGTTTGCCAAATCTACTCAAAACAAAAAAAAAATATTTTGTTTGTTATAACTATCTTTCTCAAAAGGTGGCAAATTGTTAAGAAAAAATTATTATCTCCTATTTTAATTAATCATGCAATTTTAGTTAAGTTACTAAACTAATAACCTTCTTTACTAATTAGTTTGAAATTTAAATTTTAGTAAAGGGAAATGAAAATATCTACGTAATTTACTATAATATTTACGGTGATGCTCATTTGAGTACCACCCGATGACGCCATCTCTTTTTCCTAATAATATTAAGTCATGTTCTTTTGGACTGAAATCGTCTAAATTAAACTGAATTTAATAGAGCTGAACTGAACTTAATAGAGCTGCACTGAATTGATCTGAACTGAGCTGAATTGATGGATCTGAACTGAGCTAAACTGAAGTAAAGAGTTAGACCATGTTCTTATGGACTGAAATTGTCTAAATTGAACTGAATAGAATTGAACTGAAATAAGCTAAAATTAAGTCTAAAATAACATGGTCTTAATATTTGAGTCGAAAAATTGAACTGAATTGAATTATTGAACTAAACTGAATAAAGGTAAACTGAACTGAATAGAATTGAACTAAAATTAAATGAGCTGAAATTAAACTAAAAAAAACGGTGCTTCAATAGGGGACTACATTGGTGGGGGCGGCGTGCTTCATGGAATCATGGGTCATTTACTCAATTTTTGGACCTTTCGTCAAATAGAAGAGATTGGAGCCAAAAGCCAAGTCATTGAAATGGCCATTGCCAATCGATAATTGAATTAAATTTCTTGTGAATATATGTAACAACCCGACCCACCACGGTCGTAATACACCCCAATAAGATGAGAGGTAAGCTTTTGGGCCCATTATTTGTGCTCACTTAAACCCAAAAGCGCAAGGCCTTGTTACTAAGTGGTGGGTGGGGTTATTATAAACATATCACAATCCTCACATTCTACCAATGTGGGACAAATCTCCACACAATCTCATATCTCATACTCTTGGGATGTTACAATATAGCTTACACATACAAGTCTACCAAAAAAATCAAAGCCCTTTTGAAAAATTGAGTGAGAAAATAGAGGGTTATTAGCCTAAGTACGTGCATGGAAAGTAGAATAATGTACTAAGACATACATAAGGTAGGTAGCAATGTTTGAATGCGCAAGGTAATAAGCTAAGGAAAGTCATTCCAACTCTCTTTGAATTGTCTTCCAGAAAGAGTGCCTTCAAGCTGTATGTCTAGCTTTTAGGCATCTCTAAATAATTAATTACTAAACTAACTGCACTTGAAACTTAAATTATTATTGTAGCTTAGGACTTGACTAATAATTGTATGTACCAAATTGTGCCAAAGTTAGTTTGGCGTACAACATTATTATTGATTTTGTACTTGAAATCACGGAAAGACGTCCTACAATCTTTCTTTTTGCCTTAATATTTCATATTTCTATTACTTTTTAAAGTTCATTGTATCATTATTTTTCCTTCCTTCCGTGCAAAATACAAATAAATGATCTAAAGCTGATATTAGGAATATATGGTCTTATTATACTCTAATGTAACATCTAGGTTCCTAAGCTCCTTCTTATTATGATATAGAGTATCACAATGATAAAGAGTTTTGTGACTTTTTTTTATTTTTTATCGAGTTAGAAAAGAATAACTATTATTAACTATTTATTTACTTTTTCTCCTCAAATGATTCAAGATTGTATGAAAAAATTGTATCAAGATATTGATACAATGATACATGCATAACGATTATTAGAATAAAGGCACCAAAATCATTTGATCTAATAATCATGCATGTATGTTAATCAAGTGGTGTTAGTTCAGTAGTAGCTAGGTTAAAGCTTGAAACTTGCAGAAATGCAGGAGTTGAGAGGTCTCAGGTTCGACTACCAGTTGAGGCGATGACCACTTGGCCACTGCATCTCCCAAAGGGAGTGACTTACATGGTTTATGTGGTGATGCGGAAATGCATAGGTCCGGGGGAATTCAACCCCCTCTTCGTAAACAAATCATGCATGTTCTAGATTGACATCTTTGATTATTAGGGTTATCTCGCCATAGAATCGGGGTTCCTATCCCATACTCCCTGATGCAATATGATCTTAAAAGGCAATAAAAAGGGTATGAAATAAGTTGTTCAATTCTGACGAATTGATAGGCTTTAACGGAATAAAAAATGCAGCAACAATGATTGAGAAAAGTTGATTGGGTTCTTATTAAAATTGTAAGCAGAGAGATTAAGCCAAGAAAAGATAATTTGCCTTCATGATAGTAGTTGATTAACATGACCAGCTATTTATAGAATGCAGTAGATTAGGAATTAAGCTAATTGACAATGGTAAGATGTCGAGCTTTAACAGATTGTAATAAGACAAATTAGGACTTGCAATTGTCAGTACATTCTCCATGTGCAGCAACGACTTGTATCCCTTTAGCTGGCATGGTACCTTCCCTTGTGAATATTTCTTGGTGACTCATCATTCCCATGTGCACACTGCACAATCATTTTCCTCTCTTTTGAAAACTGTTTTCCATCCATTTTTGGATTATAGTCATGCGCGCCTATTATATTAATTGTGCTAAGTCTGAATTGTATCATTTCCTTCCCTTTCAAAAGATCCTTGTCCACAAGGACTAAACTTGGGATACTTGTGTTCTAGATCAAACAAGAATTCCCGGGTTGCATCCTCTAGTTCAGAATTCTGCCATTTCACCAGTACTTTTGTGGCCATGACTCTACCTCGCTTGATTGACTCCTTAGCAAGGTTTAGCTTAGACTCTCTTGACATGCACCGATCTTCATACAAAGTAGGTATCAAGGATGGGGGTCATATCATTTCTTGAGCATCGATACATGGAAGGTATGGTGAATCCTTGTTCTGGGGGGAAGCTCCAGCTTATAAGAAACTAGGCTAACTTTGCTCAAGATTTTGTAAGGGCCATATTACCTTTTTGCCAATTTTTGATTACTCCTCTGAGTAGTAGAAACTTGCTTGTATGGTTGTAGTTTGAGGTAAACAAAATTCCCAAGTTGAAATTCTTTGTCACTTCTCTTCTTATCTGAATGCTGCCTCATTCTGTTTTGTGCCCTTACTAGATTAACTTTGATGGCCTGTAAGGCCTTTTCTCTGTCTAAAAGGCACTTGTCAACTACATCAACCTTGTTTTCTCCTGCCATGTATATATAAGAGGTGTATGATGGAGGGGGATGTCCATACATGACCTCATATGGTGAAGCCTTTATAGAGGTATGATATGATGTATTGTACCAAAATTCTGTTGAGGGAAGTCATTTATACCAATCAGTAGGGCTCTCATGGCAGAAACATCTTAGATAGGTTCATAAGCACCTATTAAGTACCTCGGTCTGCCCATCAAATTGGGAGTGATAGGCAGATGATATATTTAGGTCAACTCCTTGCACCGTAAAGAGTTCCTGCCAGAAGTTACTCATAAAATTGGTGTCCCTATCTAACCCTATACTCTGTGGCATTCAATGATGCTTGTAGACATGATCAAAATAGGCTTGAACCACCTCAGTTGAAGAATATGGGTGTCTAAGAGGGATAAAGTGTGCAGCCTTTGATAATCTATCCACAACAACCAGTATATAATTATTTCTCACTACTACAAAAAAGGCCAAAGAAACCTGTTGAAAAAGGCCTTAAACACCTGTTTATAACAGGTGTCTAGGTCATAGGTGTCTTTGGTTAAGAAACCTGTTGGAGGAACTGATATCTTAGCTAACAATTAAAGAGACTTGTTTTATTAGTAACTGGTGTCTTTGACTTATACCTGTTATCAATTATGTCTGGTGTCTTATGTCCGGTGTCTTTGGCATGGTTCATTTTCATGCAATGGGATTCGAACCCACAACCACCAGGAGGATATTTAATGGTTGTACCATTGAACCACAAGATATTTACTGTAGATTTATTGGGATAACATTTAATTATCTACTATTTATCAATATTTGGGATCGCAAAAAACCGTCTTTTAAACCAATTTTTTTTAAGTTTGGGGTAGCGGCTGCTACCCCTTGTTCTAAGGTGGGTTCGCCCCTGTCTATGACACCACTCTCATTTACACCCGGTGTCTTTGATATATTTAAGTGGATATTGATAATTATTATTTAAAGAATGTGTTAGGCGGTGGATTATAGTAAGTTAAGAGATAGAGGTATGCATGTATTACTCGGTGAATCTAGTAGAATTAATTAAACAATATATTTTTTAAGAATGATTTATTATTATTAGTTATTAAATAAATTGTAAATTAATATATAGGAAACCGGATTTTGGAGGACAGGTTTCTCAGTTATTAAATAAATTGAAAATTAATATATAGGAAACCGGATTCTGGAGGACAGGTTTCTTAGTTATTAAATAAATTGAAAATTAATATATAGGAAACCGGATTTTGGAGGACAGGTTTCTTAGTTATTAATAAATTGAAAATTAAAATATAGGAAACCGGATTCTGAAGGACAGATTTCTTATTTAAACATTGCAAACTTGTTATATTAAATCACCGGTGTCTTACGTTAAGAAATCTGTTAGAAAAAAAACAGGTGTCTTATAATTGGTGTCTTAGACCTTTTTTGTAGTAGTGTCTCATGGATTTAGGTAGTTCATCTATAAAGTCCATGCTCACTCTGTCCATAGAGCAACAAGGATAGGTAAAGGCTGAAGCTTCCCTGGATATCATGCAATATCATACTTAAACTGTTGGCGCACAGAGCACTTATGTATATAATCATGAACATCTTATGCGTGCTTATTTTATACACTTTTTGGCATCATTTGGCACGCATTTCTATGCATTTTCACGCACTTTACGTGCCATTTTGCCCCTTTTTTCTTCTCTTGGTCTATTTTCTGTTATTTTGCAGGAATTATGCAAAGTTGAAGAAACCATGTTTTTCCGGTCCAAAGTAAGCCCTTTTAGAAGATGAAGCAAGTCAAGGAGTCGCATAACCCCAATTTTGCAGTACCAGGCTTAAAGGAACGGTAACCAAGGCAGAGACGAAGGACAAAAGCAAGAAAGAAGCGAAAAAGAAGCAAGACATCTGTCATCTACTCGATCGAGTAAACACCAGAACTCGATCGAGTGGATGCAGGAGGAGAAAGCCTCGATCGAACAGTGTGATACTCGATCGAGGAGTCTACAGGAAGGACCCAACCTTCGAGGTTCCCATAGTTACTCGATCGAGCAGTTGCCAGCTCGAAGTTACTCGATCGAGCAGTTTTTGAAGAACAGCTACTCGATCGAGTGGTTCAGTCACTCGATCGAGCAACTTACTTAAGTGCACCGGATATGCTTTTTCCGTTTTTAGGTTAAGAACTTTTACTTATTTAAGGATTAGGTTAGCACACTTTTGAGTATTCAGTTGCTTTACTTTAGAAATTTCACTTTTACATTATTTTCTTAAGCAGTCACTTTCACATTCTCTTAGATAAAAACATTTTACTTAAGGTTTTCTTCATTTCAAACATTCGGATCTTGTTCTTTCTTTCCGCCATCACTGTAATTCATTTCTCTATCTTTATTATTGTTTTATCTTTGTTATTTTACGATCTATAGTATTTTAATTTCCTTTATGATGTTGCATGTTGTTATTATCGTCGCTGTTAGTTTAGTTCCCCAAAATATGCGTAGTTAATCCCATAATATGTTAGGATGAACGAACTCGCGGTAGTTATGTCGTAGGAATTGCATGTTAGTCGTCCTTACGACGAAGTTCACCCATAAACAATATATTTATAAAACTTGTCAAATGAGTGCACGCAGGAGACCAGTTTACCTAGTAAAACCTTACCTGATCGAAAGATTGGTAGGTAGGCTTGTTTAGGTTGATTTACGTAACCTATCTAGAGATCGAAAGATTGATAGGGGAGTCCAGGGGTTATTTCAGACCGAAAGGATATTAATCGTTCTCACTTCGTTGTTGTATCGTCTGACCTAATCTTTATGTGACATTAATTACCGCGATAACCTGAATCCTGACATATTCCCCTTTTACTGTTTGAAACTCATTTTTATTATCTTTGTTTTAAGTTCTTTTTATTCGTCTTAGTTATAATCTCAAACAACCCCCCCCCCCCCCCCCAATTTTGTGAGTTATAGACTGACCTTCTACTTATGACCATGTCTCCCCGAGGAATTCGACCCTACTTCCACTAGCTTCTAGTTAGTAGACCTAGGTTATCTTTGGTGCATAAACAACACGCATCAAATTTTGGCGCCGTTGCCGGGGAGGCAATAGGTTTTAAGTTTTTTGTTAGTTTATTAATCACTAGTAGAAAAATACCTATTTGAGGCGTCAAAAATGAGGCCATTTGCGGCGTTTTTAGTGTAGCAGCAAATAAGGGGGCCGCAAATAGAAATTGTTATTTGAGGCGAAAAAAAACGCCGCAAATAATGGGGCTATTTGAGGCGTTTTCTGGCCCAGACGCCGCAAATAGCTTACTTCTTTTTGAGGCGTTTTTGCTACAAACGCCGCAAATAGCTGACTTCTTTTTGAGGCATTATTTTCCCAAAACGCCGCAAATGAGGGACATTGTTTGAGGCGTATTTTTTTGATGCCGCAAATAGATTTTATGAATTTAAAAATATTTTTTTAATAATTATTTGGGCACATTTCATTTGATTCCTGCAATAGCACAATTTCTACCAGCCGCAAATATTTTGCTCCAATGTCGTTTTGCTCAATGCATGTATGTCAACCGGAATAATGTCATTGCATATATAACCAAAGCTAATCATCCAATACATACACTTCATTATATTACAACTACTACCATACTAGCTATTACCATCAACATTCTTCACAACTAACATTAAGAAGCCATAAAAATCGGGAAGATGTTCTCTCTAATCGTTTAGGTGGAAAGTAAAATCGGTACATACGAGTTAAAGTCTAATTAACACATCGGCTGGTGAAGTACGTAGCCCACTTGTCCCGCACTTCATTTATCTCACCATTCGTGTATGACTGATCTTCTCCTTGTGATGAGTAGAAAACCTAAATATAACATAACACAAGCAAGTTATTAGCTTAAAATCATCAAAAAATCACACTAGTGATTCATTCTGTATCTTTCACCAAATCGATATCCTTGCTATATGGAGTAGAATTCAAACAAATGCACTATTAGCAAAGACCGCAGACCAAAACAACAAAACTGATACAGTGCACTATTACCAAAGACCCCAGACCAAAACAACTAATAATCTCAGACAAAAGCTTACTCCAACAGTAACCAGGCATAAATACTGATGTGTGAAAAATTCAGTTGGCAAAAATTCAACAAAACAACAAACTCATACAGTGCTTCAAACTCGCTTTTGCTCGCAACGTAGTATGTGACAGCAGCAGCAGTAATAGTAAGCAGAAGACCGCAGACCCATACACAGACCAAAGTAAACGCGCTGTAGTAAGTAGAAGTGTGCGTGTGTGAGTGACAACGGTAGTGAACAATGGTTTATAAAGAGTGCAGTGGCAGCTATAGTGCAGTGGCAGGGTACAGTAGAGTAGTAGCAGCTATGAGTAGAAGGTGGCAGCAAGTATCGTGTGCATTGACAAACGTAATAGAGCAGGAGTATGGTATGATCAGCACAGACCATAGGAAGGCAGAGAAGTAAAGCTAATAACATCAGAGTATACAGCAAAGTGCCCGAACCCATAGAACAGAAAACCAGGCCAGCAGGAAGTGATGACACAGAAACACACAACAGTGGACTGAACAGGCAGCAGAGAATAGTCGTGAATGCAGATACACGGGAAAGAGCAGTGTGAGTCTTAGTGCAGATCAGATATAGCAGTGGCAGTAAAGAATAAGAAAAACATGTATATATAGTAGAGGCTCTATACTGCTATACTACAGTGGATAAAGACCTCGACAGGAAGCAGCTGCATTAGAAGAGAAGGGAATGGATTCCTAAAGTACAGATATAGGGATAGAGGAAAGAGCAAGGAAGATGTGATAGCATCGGTTCAGGAAGACTACGCTAATCCAGAAGCAGCTTTAACCGATCATGGATCATGGATCATGGGAAGAAGGGCCCTGCGTATTATATAACTACAACCTTAAGATTTCCACTTTCCGATACAGGAATGGCTTGACACCCTAGTATAGCATTTATAGCATTAAGGAATAGGCCTCACGATTGGGGAGATCCTTGTTTTCAAAAAAAAAGCTACTTTACTGGTAGATTTGGCGGCAGATCAGAAATAGCAGTGGCCTTAGTGCAGATCAGAAATAGCAGTGGCAGTAACTTCTTCCTTGACTGTCTTGTAGAGCCTTCCCATTTATAGAGCATCTAGCTACTCTTACTTTGTATTAATCTTTCCTACTGTTCTGGTAGCCTCCTGTTTTGTGGTAGTAAATAGGACAAGAAATAGGACACAAATGTTTGATTTTACTACAAGCTTAATTTATACGCTTTGTTGTCCTTACACTTAACCTCCTTCTGTTTCGGTATCTTAGGACCACACGTAGGCTTGACTATTTCAAACAGGAGAAGATTATGGAAGACAATGGGACATACCTTCTCCAAATCAGTTATAGTTGTGCAACTCTTCACTATGTCATGCATGAAACGCATCACGAAATAGCCAGACTCCACGCTCCCGTTTTGTTGAGGGCACTAGTACATTATATTAAAAAAATGATGATAGTCGTAATTGAAATACGCGGTCATGATATAAAATACGCTTAATGTATTCTGAAAATGTGTCAATTACCTTAATAGATTTCCACAATGGCTCTTTCCTTTTCACCTTTATTTCGCCACCCGACATTTTGTACCTTTTTAAGGAGCTACCATACAAAAAATTAACAAGGTGAGTTGACAAGCAAAATTTACAACGTTAGTTCATAGAAATTTATAAGTAACGCTCATGTAGCTAGGCTAGATAAACGTAAACTACGACCATTACTTGCCTGAGAACTATCATCTTCATGTATAACTTGCGACCTTCTTTAAGGGCAACCGAGTCAAACTCATATATGGTATACGTTCGCGGAGAAATAGCGAGTAGAACCCAATGCTTACTGCATATAACAGCAATTCAATAAATCAGTAGCATCAATCGAGTAAGCAAATGGGTTTATAAGCCAGAACTCTCATATGCTAGTTAGCGGTAAAGTATTATAATAGTTTTACCTATCAATAATTGGGGCCAAGATGAATTCGTGGCCATTCTGAACTGACTTCTGAAATGCACTAGTAATATACGCAATTGCAATCTCCGCTTTTTTAATCAGTTTGACATCTGAAGTTGCATCAGGGCACAACCATCATATCCGAGGTTGGGTAACGACTTTGGCTAGATCATCTCGAAGTGCCCTGCATGTACATACGGGTGATTAATATAAGTCTATGTATATATTACCTAATTCAAAGAAAATTTCAAATAGCTCTAGATAAATTACAGGACCTTATGAATATTTGAATGATCGAGATATTAAGCTCACACCCCTTGAGAAATTGGCTTAGATCATCTTTGTTTACTACCATCTTTTCATCTGTGTTGTGATAAAATAAACCGTCATCTAAGCAAATGTCATAAGTTTCTCCATCAATCATTGTACTAAGAAGTACTTTCAGCCATTGCAAGTCTGGACTTAAGACTCCACTATGGGTTCCTCATCAACTTGTACTTTTGTTGGCGTGACCGATAATTTCGTATGGTGTGAGTTGCTACCCATTACTTCAAGTTGTGAAACTCGTGTGTCCTGCTCACCCAAGTCAAGTAATGCACTGACATAAGTGATTGAAACCCAGACTTTATAAAAAGAAAGAAGCATCATTAGTACCTCATTTTCAACTCTCACTAACGAAAGTGGCCACAATACAATACTTCCAATCGCATCCTTCAATGTAAATAGATCATAGGCTGACACCGGAATAGGAAGCGGAACCGTCTCGAACTCTTCAGGAACAATCGAAACTTTTACCCTTACTTTATCTGATCCAACATGATCATGATGACATAGCTCTCCTGGAAATGCCTTGCCACGAGCAACTTCATACGTTACTCCGCCTTGAGGGTCATTTAGAAGAAGGCGAAGTGGCGTATCATCCTACATATATAACAATTTGTTAGTTATAGCTATTACAAGCAAAAGCAAAAATAATAACATTTTACAGTGGAACAATATTGTGGTTACCTTAATTTCTGGTGTTGAAGACGGTTTTAAGTTGTCTACTTCAGCATGGTCATCAGGTTGCTTCAAGGTGGACATGCCCATTTCTTGCAAAACCAATGACACACTATTCTTAACCACCACTTGCATCTCACTTTGAAGCTCCAATCTGAGTTCGGCTTTTAAGGCCTCCCGGTCCTCTACCGATATATTACCTTTTCTCGAATGACTACTTTTGGATGCTTCCCCAAATGCACATTGCACAGTAATATTAACTCCACCAAAACCTCTAGCACGGCTCGGGTGATCATCCTTTTCACCAAGAGCATAAAACAAAGCATCTTTGTTGGCTTCTGGAACAAATTCTCCTTTGGCTTGCTTTTTTCTTAGATCAAGCTAACATACAAATTAAAGTTATTAAGACAATGTTACAATGAGTTGCATGCTGTTCAATTTTAGCAATTAATTTAAATACTTACGCATTTTTCAGCTACTTCCTTGGTCTTGGGCTCCATTACAACATATTTCCCAGTTTTTTTATCTTTGACATGCATTGAACAAAACCAATCATCGGCTCGATTCGGTTCAAGGGTAACTGTAGTAGAAGCTGTCTCTGATGATATGAGAGTCTTCGCCGGATAAAAGCCATCTTTGATCCAAGTCTCCCGAGAAGTAGTATAGCTTTTTTGACCCAAGTGATGATGATGAATATTCTTTTTTGCACATTCAATAGCCTTCTTACGCTTTTTCTGTAACAGAAGGGCATACGAAAAACAAAATTAAAATTAAAAAATTTGCATCAACTTAGAATTATAAATAAATGAGTAGTTATTTTAGGATCATTTATTACCTTGGCTGGACTCGAGTTTTTAATTTGCACAAAAAGTTTCCAATCTTCTATGCTTATATGTTTCCAAATCTGGTAAGGCTCTCGTCCATCCTCACGCTTTGTTCTCTCTAGTCTTTGTAATCCATCCACTTACCAATTTGCCTTTGAAATCCCTAAACCTTTTCGCCACTACACTATAGAAGTTCTTCCTCAGTATCTCATCATCGGGGATGTGGAATGTAGCCTGCCAATTCAAAGAGAAAGCTACATCAGATCAATAACAATAAAGCTAGGAACAAAACTACATTGATGTTCAGTACGTGCAGGAATAGGAGTATGCTAGTCACTACATTAATAACAAGAACATCATGTAAAAAATACTGAGAGCAGCAATTTACCATTGTATCTTGCCACAACAACAGTCTCTTTCCTACACTCACATCTATCCAATTCCAATTAATGTTCAGTTTTCGCATACAAAACCCAATTTGTTTGCCATAATTTCCCTGCCATTTGCCAGTCGGACGATTGTACTCATCAAAATCAAGCTTCATGAGCTCGTTAGGTTTCGGAAGAATCTTAAACCCCTTTGTCGCCGTCCTTCCTTTGCCTGAAACCTTGACTTGTTTCTGAACTTGAACTGTAGGAGTTGTCACTAAGGTGGATAGATTAATAGGCTCCACTATTTCTACACCTTTCAAAGCAGCAGCGTCGGATAAGAGCTCAAACTCATCCATTCTATGTTCTTCCTCCATCTCATCCTGTTCTTCCCTCATCTCATCATCAAGGTCATCACTATAACTGTCATCATCATCGTAATCCTCATCTTCCAAATCATCGTAATCCATATCAGTCATGGTTGACAAATTGCAGACTGGACCTGACAATTCAAAAATCACAAAACTAATGTTAGTTATTCAATTTTACAAAAAGAAACAGATTGTTAATAATCGAAAGCAAGAAAAACATTCAGAGGGCTCTAAAACAGGCCTTTAATAGGCTCTAAAACAGGCCTTTAACAGGCTCTAAAACAGGCCTTTAACAGGCCTTTAACAGGCTCTAAAACAGGCCTTTAACAGCCCTTTAACAGGCCAAAAACAGGCCTTTAACAGGCCTCTGGGTACGCTGTCACACCTGTCTCCATATATCTACCTCCAAATGTTAGTTATTACCAATCTTTGTTATCTTTGATCTCTACGTCAATGATTGCAATTGGTAAACAAAAGTAGATGTCATTATACTACGTTACTTATCTTGTGATAAACATGTGCGCATTCATTTAGAAAACATACCTTAGTCCCCTAATTAAGAATCATCCACAATAATTCCTTCTCTATGATCAGAGCGTGTATATATTGTGTCAAGATCTCCAATTTCATTCACATTATTTATAGGATTTGAGAAAGGTGCAATGTCCTCAAAATCATCATACTCATCCTCATCAAGAACATCCCAAACACCTAGAACTCGCCTCTTTCCATGAATCACAAGAGACCAACGCTTGTCAGAAGGATCAAGAATGTAAAAGACTTGTTTAGCTTGTGATGCAAAAATGAATGGTTCATTAGTGTCTTGCAAACGGTTCATATCTACTTGAGTAAATCCAAATTCATCTACATGAACACCAAGTCGATTATTCTCAATCCATTTGCACCTATAAAGGGGAACTTTAAAATCACAATAATCTAGTTCCCAAATATCTTGAATAATGCCATAGTATGATTGTGTCGCATCAATCGGACATTTGTCTTTGGAACTAGAAAATTCTCTTGATGATGCAACAATAGTTACGCCACTATTTTGCACGGATAAAGACTTTCTATCTTGGCGCTCAGTATAGAAAGTGTATCCGTTTATAGTAAACCCCTCGTAAGAGGTAACACTCTCTCTAGGACCATATGCAAGCCACTTGATCGTGTTAGATACATCCTTATCATTATTTGACAATTCTTGCATCACTTCATCATAAAACCACTTAATAAACGTGCGATTGTGTTCTTGCATCAACCACATTTCACCTCTTGAAGGATGATCAGATGTTAATACTTGTTTGTGCCTGATCAAATATGGTTGCACCTCATCACTCTGTTGCAATACGTATATGTGTGCCTTACTTCTTAGATTTGACGGAGGTGAGATCACTTTGGCGCCAACAAGACCTTTACCTTCAAACCTTCCATCATCTTTACTTCTCGGAAGACCAACAACATCGAGTTTACTCACAAACTCACTACAAAACTCAGTTACCTCCTCACTAATGATACCTTGAATGATGCTAGCTTCAGGTCGAGCTAGATTTCTAACCTTATTTTGCAAAGTAGCCATGTGTCTTTCAAAAGGATATGCCCATCTTAAGAAAACTGGACCACACAACTTGATCTCTTGGACAAGATGTAAAATTAAATGGATCATAATGTCAAAAAAAGAAGGTGGAAAGTACATCTCAAATTGGCAAAGTGTTTCGGTAACATCAACTTGTAGTGCATCTAGCGTCTCAGGGTCAACCACCTTATTACATATTGTATTAAAAAACGAACAAAGTTTAGTAATGGCTCCCCTCACATGCTTTGGCAATATTCCACGAATTGCGATCGGTAAGAAAACTTGCATCATGACATGACAATCATGAGATTTCATGCCAGTTAACTTAAAATCAGTCTTGGATGCAAGCCTTTTGATATTAGATGAATACCCGGTAGGAACCTTAATCCCATATAAGCACTCACAAAATAACCGTTTCTCTTCTTTAGATAAGGTGTAACAAGCTGGTGGAAGATAAAAGGATGTCTTATTTCCCTTCCTTGGTATATTCTTCTCAATTGGCCATAAGTTGGTTCGAATCTTCATTTCCATCAAGTCATTACGCACTTTCAAGCCATCTTTTGTCTTCCCAGTAATGTTGAGTAGTGTCCCTAAGAGAGCATCACATACATTCTTCTCAATGTGCATCACATCAAGACAATGTCGTACCGGTAAGTCTTGCCAATATGGAAGTTTCCAAAATATAGACTTCTTCTTCCAAAGACCTTCAGGCTCTTTTGGTTTCACGAGCTTCCCAAAAATTGTTTCAACACCTTTGACTCGATCATAAACCTCTTTTCCACTTAATGGTTTGCGAGCTACTTCTTCCTCCGACTTTCCATTGAATGGTAATTTCTTCTTACGATAAGGGTGAAAGCGTTTTAGGAACCTACGATTATCCAGGTAGACGTATTTTCTAGAATGTGTCAAATACGTTGACTTCATATCATCCTCACATATAGGGCATGGCTTTTTCCCCTTAACTTTATAACCCGACAAATTACCATAAGCTGGAAAGTCATTGATGGTACAAAAGAGCATTGAACGCAATGTGAAGTGCTCATTAGCATAAGCATCGAACACGGTCACACCTTCATCCCATAACTTCTTAAGTTCGTCAATGAGTGGCGAAAGGTACACATCTATGTCGTTTCCCGGTTGTTTAGGCCCTGATATTAGAAGTGGCAACATCATGTACTTACGCTTCATGCATAACCATGGGGGTAGGTTATAAATCACTAAAGAAACTGGCCACGTGCTGTGCAAACTACTCAAACTACCATATGGGTTCATTCCGTCCGTGCTAAGGCCAAATCTTAAATTTCTAACTTCATTTTTGAACTCAGGATACTTGTCATCAATAATTTCCCACTGAGGAGAATCAGCGGGATGTCTTAGCTTTCCATCTTTCTTCCTTCCATCCTTGTACCACCTTAAAAGTTTGGCAACTTTCTTGATTGAAAAGAAGCGTTTCAAACGTGGTATAATTGGAAGATACCATAGAGGCTTTGCCGAAGGATACTTCTTAGTCCCATCAAATATAATCTGGTCTCCTAACTTGTAGCGTGATTTACCACAACGAGGACATTTATGTAAATCGGCATACTCATTTAGAAACAGTAGGCAATCACCTGGACACGCATCTATCTTTACGTACCCCAAATCTAAGGGACACAACAGCTTCTTCGCATAATAGTTGGACTTATGAAGTTGGTTTCCTTCAGGGAACATGTCTTGCAAAGCTTCTAACAATTCCGTGAAGCTTGTGTCGCTCCAACCATGTTTAGATTTTATGTTAAATAATGTTAAGACAGCAGATAATTTAGTGTACTTATCACATCCATGATACAATGGAAGTTCACATGCTTCCATCAAACTTTCGAAACCAGAATGGGTACTTAACTCATCGTCAACTCCGTCTAACATCTCATTTAATTGGTCGCCATCCTCATCGCCATGATCATCATTAATATTTTCCTCTTCAATATCAACTCTATTACTCTCATTCAAATTATCCTCATCAATCTCAAGATTTGGTTCCACCTCATGGAGTTGAACCTGATGCTCAGTATGTAGAGGGCTATCATTCTCTACAAGTTGCTCAGAATTTCTCCGATATATTCCTTCTTCACCATGCCATATCCAAATATGATAACCTAGTCTAAATCCACGACAAATAATATGTTCTCTTAGCAACTTTAAACTATCAACCTTCGTCACATTGGAGCAATCCACACAAGGGCAATAAAACCCTTCATCATTTGTGGCTTTGGAATATTCTAAAGCGGTTCTACAAAACTCTTCAACGCCTTTTTGAAATTCTATCGAATTACGTTTACCATACATCCAACTTCGATCCATCTTATATGCAAAACCTAGTAAATACAAATAATGTGTATTGAATAAGCATATTAGTTTAGATAGTAGTAGCATACACTAATTAACAAAGATTGGGTAGATACTGATCTTGATCAATTTCCGTAATAACAAGAATGTTATCGGCCATTATTATTACTTACTTATTAGATGGAGCTCAAGTTCTGAAATAATAAACTAGTTGATGGATTTATTATATAGGCAGTTGAAATAATAACAATGTGTTTAATTGCAGTTGGTACGGGAGGAAGTTGTGCATATATACTCCTATATACTTATGAGAGGACCAACAGATAGGTTGCATTATTCAAGACGACTACCATATACAATCGACTCTCCGGAAGAACAGTCATCCACATTTGTTTTAAACTTTGACGGCTCCAACCAAGTTAATCCTTTCTTATTCCCAACATCATCTTATTCTGATAATCTTTCGACTGTCCAATATTCGACGATAACGACAAATAAAGCAAGGGTAGCGGTAACCATGTTAATCTTAATTATCCTACTACTATGAACTGCCACTACATTACCATGACAAGAACTGCTACATACCTCTGCACATATTATCCTATTGCTACTGCACTACCCATATTATCCTACTGCACTTTCTTTTTTTCGTTCCCACCAAAGTAAAAAGAAGAAGCACCGGTCCCTGGCCTCTCCTAACTGAGGTCTGGAGCTAGGCTGTAGGCAGCGTTGGGGCACATAACCATGTTAATCTTAATTATCCTACTCGTATTATTAATCAATTTCTTCAAAAACCCATTATTTTTCTTCTTTGAATTACCACTAATACCCTCATCCATCTCACCACCATTACCACGAACCTTAATCGAAAATCATAAAAAAAAATAAACATACAGTAACCAATAGAACAGTACATATTAATCGAAAATCATAAAAAATCGAAATAATTAAACAAGAAAGTAAACTGAATTAAATTAATAGCATTGTATTTACCTAATTCAAACCCCAATTAATCCAAAATATTTAACCCTAAAAATCAATTTACATACCTAATTTAAAATAATTGGAATAGAGGAGATGGTGAGTGGCGAGTCCGGCGAGTTCCAGTAGCGGTGAGGCGGTGAGGCGGTGAGCTCCGGCGACCGGCGTGTGGTTGGTTGCTGCGTTTATACTGTTTTATTGTTTTATATTGTGTTCACTGGATGTTGTGTGTTCTTATTATTTCACGCGTATGGGGTTTGTGTTATTGTGTTATCATCAGGTAAGTACACGGCGGTAAGCTAATATTAACATTCTTTTCATTTTTTTTTTTTTTTCAAAAACTCTCAATTGCGGCGTTTATGTTCAAAACGCCTCAAATGATGCTTTTTGCTGCGTTTTGTTCAAAACGCCTCTAATAACACATATGTTATTTGCTGCTGTTTGGCTAAAACGCCTCAAATAGATAGCCTTAAATAGATGTTTTTCTACTAGTGATTGTTTTTTTGTCTTAAGGAATTTCTTTTAATTCCTTAAGATTGTTCTTATTCTTTTCTCAGTGTTGTGTATGGTCCCAGGTCTTCTAGGTACGAATTAGTTGCTGCTAATCCGGAACCGGAAGGAACCTTCCGACGCCGCATAAGAGAAAGAAGAAGAGCGAGTCAGGAAGAAGTCTTGAGTATTCCTGAACCAGTTACTGCTGAACCAGTCAACCAAATTTTAAGAATGCCGAACATCGCGAGCCATTCCGAACCGAAAGCTGACTCTATTCCAAAGGGTTTCACTCTCCTTGCTGATGAGGTCGGGAACACATTCGATATTCGACCATCCTATATTAATCTGGTCGAGAGGAATATGTACCGGGGCACGGCTGGAGAGGACCCGAGGAAGCACATGGAGATCTTTACAGATTATTGTTCAAGCATTCCAACATCTGCGACGGTCACGCAGGATAAGATTAAGGAAGTCCTTTTTCCTTTCTCTTTATCCGACGGGGCTAGGGAATGGTACCGAGATTTGGATCGGGAGGCTGCAGAAGTTAAAGATTGGAAGTCCTTGGCTCTGGCCTTCTACAAGAAGTACTACCCACCCCAGAAGACTAATGCTCTCCGTTCCCAAATTACAAACCTCAAACAATTTGGAACGGAGAACTTAAATGAAGCTTGGACCAGATTCAAGAAGATCGTGAGAGCATGTCCTCACCATGGTTTCCAACCATGGTTCATCAGCAACCAGTTTTATAACGGGTTGTTTGATGACCACCGAGCCATCCTGGATGCTGCTGCAAAGGGAAGGTTCCAAAAAGAGACCGAGGATGATAAAGGGTGGGGTATTATTGAAGAAATGGCAAATTACTGTACGGAGTATGGAAACCCAAGGTCCGGAACGAGAACGGTAGCCGGGATAAATACTGAGGGTGTTGAGGCTAAGCTTGATAAACTGGCTGCGAGGTTTGACCTTTGGGACAAACAACAAGAGGGTAGTCAGCAGACGGTTCACTTTCTGCAAAGGGGTGAACAATTGATGTGTGAGCGCTGTGGAGGAGCTGGGCATTCCGCTATTGAATGCCTAGCTGAAAAAGAACTAGTATTATCCTTCCAACCAATTCCGTCAGGGAGGGAATTTTTATAACCAGAATCAAGTTCACCTTCATCTAAAGTGGACTAGTCAGAATGTGCTCAACCCAACCCCACCACCAAAACAAACCTATGTACCCCCTCACCGCAACCAAAATAACTTCCAAAAGCTACCTCAATTCCAACCGTCACAAGCCGGTGCTTTCTCATCTGGAGGAAATTCAGAAATTGGAGAATTGAAGACCCTAGTTCAGTCGTTGGCATCCCAAATGCAAGCTGGGAATGTGTCCATTAAGTTGATGGAGTCGCAGATCGCTCAATTGGCGGTCAAGCAATCATCACGACCCCAAGGGCAACTACCCTCCCAAACAGAATAGCGTAATGAGACCATTAATATGGTGAGATTGAGGAGTGGGCGTGAGTATGAGGGACCAAGGATGGGAGTTTCTGATCAGATTGGCAGGAAAAGCATAGTCGAAGAGACTGTTAGTGGAGATGTGTTCGATCGATCAGATTACAGAGCTCGATCGAATGAAAATCAGGAAGAATCACTCGATCGAGGAGTTGTCAGAGCTCGATCGAGTGAGGTTGACAAAGAGGTCCTCGATCGAGCAGTACCACTTGCTCGATCGAGCATAGCAGAAGAAGAGATCACTCGATCGAGTGATCCCATGGCAGAAAACACTCGATCGAGTGTTCTACAGAAAAGAAAGGAAAAGCGAGAGCTGGAGCAGGCAGAATACGAGAAACAAAGTGCGGGACTTCGAGCCGATATGCGAGATATCCCATACCCGTCTAGATTGGTGGAGAAAGAGTTCGCTAAATTCGCGGATACGCTGCGGGAGTTGAAGGTACATGTTCCTTTTCTGGAATTATTGCTTAAGGTACCTTCCTATTTAAAGTTCATGCGTGAGATATTGATGCGCAAGCGTACCGTTGATGTGAATGAGACTGTTGCCTTGACGGAGGAATGTTACGCGTTCCTCCAGAATAAGACCCCACCTAAGCTAGCCGACCCAGGTAGCTTCTCTATTCCATGTCAGATAGGAACCCATGTTATCGACAATGCTTTATGTGACCTAGGGGCGAGTGTTAGTGTGTTACCCCTATCGTTAGCAAGTAAATTGGGATTTTCAAAGTTTAAGTGTACTAATATGACGGTCCAGATGGCTGACCGTTAGGGGTGAGCAAAACCGGATATCCGGTCCGGTTTTGAAATTCGGATCAGATATCCAGTTTTAAAAATATGATTTTTGTCGATCCACATCCAGATCCGAATATTCGGATATCCAAAAATTCGGAATCCGAAAATCCGTATATCCACATTTCGGAAACCGGATTAGATACAGTTTTAAATGCATATTAAAAAATTAACAAATGATAAGGTGCAAAATA
This sequence comes from Silene conica, assembly GCA_029255685.2. NCBI lineage: Eukaryota > Viridiplantae > Streptophyta > Magnoliopsida > Caryophyllales > Caryophyllaceae > Silene > Silene conica. Next base: position 9,569,218 of record CM055319.2, read on the forward strand.
ATCATTCAAAGATTATCACTAGAAATTCATTTTTCGACTAATGATTATATTTTGTGCTCCAAAACCAAACAATGAAAAAAAGACAATGTGTATAATGAAAATCCATTTCTTTTGTCACACTTCTAGATTATGTTTATAACAATAACAATCAATTCAAACTACTCAAAAATAATGGTAAAATGTTTTGGTTTTTCGGGTTTTCGGGTTTTTCCATATTTTTTTATTAATTTTTATGATTCGGATCGGATTCGGATATCCACTTTTAAGAAAATCACAATCCACATCCAATCCATATTATTCGGAAAAAACCGGATCGGACATCCAATTGGAATGATATCCATATATTCGGATTATTTTATTCGGACTTCGGATTGGATTCGGAAAAAAAATCGTATCGGATATTTTTTGCTCAGCCCTACTGACCGTAGTGTATCAAGACCCCTAGGCATCTTGGAGGACATTCATGTTCAAATAGGAGAGTTTTTCATACCCGTTGACTTTGTGGTCCTTGATATACCTGAGGATTCCTACACACCGATTATCTTGGGTCGAACTTTTCTGCACACTGCGAAAGCAGTGATAGACGTAGGTACTACGACACTGACCTTCCAGGTTGGTGGCGAAGACCTAATTTTTAGGCAGACTAGTACACCAAAGTCACCCATGTCTGTTGTTCCTTGTTATTCTTTTACAGATGATGTGTCTACAAATCTTAGTTTGTTAGAATTAACGCCTCTGCCTCACACTGAGAGCAAAATAGAGGAGGATTTTTTTTTTCCTGATGCAGATACATAACCAGACTATAACCCGGACGGATGGGGTTATTTGTCTCTGAAGAACAAGGGTAGGATTCCTAAGGATAGCTCAGCCAATATGAAGAGGACGTCAAAAGATTACACCATGGTTTATGATCCTGTCACCAACACCTCCAGCTGGAAATTGAGAGACGAAGTCGTCACAACTGCGGAAGGGAGTTCCGCGAGTCAGGAGCCCAGTCGTGGGCAATGAACATTTTAATTTTCTGAACTTTCTCGCCGGGTTTGCAACCCCGTGCAATTTGTAATAGACAGTTTACTGCTTTGTTAGACTTAGACTACTCTTTTATGCTTAATCCGTTAGACTTTTTTTAGTAATCCGTAGGTAGAATAAGACTATGCATGAGTCCGAGACAATTTTTGTGAATTTCTGTATGTTTTTAGTGTTTGGTCATCTTATGCAGGACTGAACCGGGCAAGAACAAAGAAAAAGAGTCGGAAACAGAAGAGTCGAGGGAAGAACGAGCTTCGCAGAAGAAAAGCCTCGATCGAGCTCTGTAATGTGCTCGATCGAGTGATCACCGGTGAAGAACTACTCGATCGAGTTTGTAAGAGCTCGATCGAGGGGAACTCAGTCGAGGGAAGATAGGAGCTGACAACCACTCGATCGAGTGGACTTCAGTACTCGATCGAGTCGATTTGCCATAAGTGAGTTACTCGATCGAGTAGTTTTTGAAAGCTAGGGTTTGTTCGTTCGAGTACTTTCAAATTTTGGTTGCTAATTTGTGATTTTCTTGCTCTAATCGTCTTTTTAATCATCAAAGTAGGTCGTTTTATGTTTAATTTCTACTTCAATTTGATTATTTTTGCCCCAAATGTCGAATTTAGGGTTTTGAATTAGGGATTGAATGTTTTTTACGACTTTGGTATGATTGTAGTTATGATTATGATTGATTGTGTGTTTGCTATGCAGAAATGGATGGGAAAGAGACAACCGTAGCTACCACCAGCACCACGGCAGCAGCCACGGTGGCTGCTCGTGCCCCTTGCAATACTGCCGCAGCAACCACCACCGCTTTGGTGGTTGCCACACCCCGTGTTCCTGCCCCTGTACGACCACCGCCACCAGACACCACAACCTACCGAGCCACCTCCATCACAACCATGGCACCAGTAGGTTCTTCTTCCTCAACTGATAAGGGGAAGGAGAAGGTTCTCATTCTAGGGCAGAAAGGTCGGAAGTCCGTCCCTGGCATGCCACCTCGACGTGCTCCACGCCCACCAGCTCCACCTGCGATTCCCTAACTTGAGGAAATCCCCGAGGTAATATTCGCTGACACCCATCAGAGAGATCAGATGGAGGTTGTAGTTGATAACATTATCCGTGGTAGTAGGTTTTTGTATCGTCCAGACTTAGATAAACTAGGATTGCTTAGGCCCCTAGTTGGCCTTTTGACCGGTACGGGGATGGCTACTGGGTTGGCGACCATGTCTGAGGCGACTTACCGAGTACCCACTTTGGAGTTTTTCAGCTCCTATTCGTTTTCTGCTGAGACCTTTCTGGCCCACCCGACTGAGCCATGTATTCATTTTAGACTCGGAAATGAGTCGTATGCCTGGACCTTAGCTAGCTTTGGACAGGTTTTAGGGCTGGCTAGTGATGGACACCTGAGACCACCTAGGAACTTGGTTCCACAGATGTGGAAGAGCCTTTCACATGTACCTTACCTTACCCGGAGAGTCGCCCACGTTCATAGTCCTGTAGTTCGTATTTTTCTCTGTTTGCTAGGAGAGACCATCTTTGCGCGACCTGAGCCCAACAACATTCGTAACACTGAGTTGGCCATAGTCGCGGGGTACCTGAACATTGACAGTGGTACCCCTTTTGTCCTTAACATAGCCTACCTCGTGGCTACCCATCTAGGCGACATAGGTCGCAGAGTCACTGGCGCTATCGTAGGCGGCGGGATTGTCACTAGGATATACAGATATATTTTTGAGACTTTGCCTGGTGGTGAGCCTGTCACCGACGATAGATACATTTGTATAGCTGCCATGGTCCAATTGGCCTTGTTTGCTCATGGTCACCCGCAGTAGTCCTCCCCTCTGACTCTTTACCTGCACTCGCCCCTCTCACCACTATTGAGGGGCCTAGAACAGAGCCACCCACTTACCTCATCTCTTTCACTCCTTCCTCTTCAAAGAGGAAGCGCACCTCACTTGAGAGAGAGGTCGGAGACACTTCTTGTCCCCGACCTTCACCGTCATCACAACCATCTTCATCCTCTCAGCCGACCACCTCTCATACCACTACACACACCAGCACCACACCTGCACCTTCACCTTTCACTACCCCTTCTTCATCATCATCATCCACTCTAGGCTTCCCTGCGCATTTCATTTTACCTCCCATTTTTGAGGTACCACTGGCCGCAGACCGGGGGTACCGTGATCCTCTACTTTTTTAGCTTCTCAGGGCGCAGTCCATTCTTCAGAGGGACCTTGCCTTGGTCAGCTTTCCGGATTACGACGCGAGGATGCGCACTGGCACATTCCGACCTCTCAGTGGTCCTCACCCCTCTTTTTACCGATACCCAGATGGCGGGTACCCCAGACCTCTTCTAAGGCACCTGGGGAGACAGCGGTACAGAGGGAGGTGAGGCGACGTGCAGAGGAGGCCGCTCAGCATGCCAGTGCTAGTGGACGAGGAGAGGCACAAGAGAGCCCCGGTGAGGAGAATGAGAGTGGTAGTGGGAGTGAGGGGAGTGGTAGTGGTGATGAGGAGAGTTCGGAGGATGCGGAGTGAGAACTGCAGCTGGTTTGGGGAGGTTATGTATTTCTTGCTTTGCTTTCATCTTAGTTTTTTCTTTTATGTTTTTTGGTTTTGAATATATTTCACCCCGTAGGAACATGTATTAGGTTGTATACCCCATTTCCCCTGTTTTGTAGCCAATGAGGACATTGTCTAGTTTGGTTTGGGGAGGAGTTGCATCCTTTTGCGTCTGCATTTTTCATTTATCATGCATGCATTCACGTTTTCTTTATGCATTTCTATCTTTTTTTTTCACGTTTTGCATTCTTTTTTCAAAAATACAAAAAATGCACGTTTACTTTTGCATATAGTCGAGTCGGAATGGAGTTTTCTGTGATGATATTGCCTTCTAGGATTTTCGAGTTGATTGTCTTTCGCAGTTTTTCATCATCTTTTTGTAAAAACCATATAGCATGTCTCGAATTCCGTTTTGGAAATTATACTTGGACTTCTGAACTTGACTTGACTTGTTTTTGGCAAACTACACATACTTTCTGAGTTTTTAGAGCCATAACTGGTGACATCCATGACCAGTTTATCTAGGATTGAGAGTAGTACTCCCTTCATATTATTGCATTCACATGTATGACTTTTGATTGCTTTTTGCCTGCACACATGGTTTGTTGTTGGTATCACATGTTAGGAGAGTACTTGCATTTCCCCTTTTTCTCATCATACCCATATAACTCCACATTTAGCCAAAAAACTGCCAGTTGACCTATAAACTACACCCAGATTTGGCCTACCTTGTGTCGAGCTAGCCGAAGTGTCATTTTGTGGTATATATTCATTGTATCAGTTTTTGGTTTGATCTTCATTTTCGGAGTTGGTATTTGAGATTTTGGAGCTTGAATTCGGGAGTATGTTTTGTCATGAACTTAGCAAAAGAAAAAGAAAAAGAAAAAAGTAAAGAAAAGAAAAGAAAAAGAAGAAAATATGATTCCCGTGTTTTATTTATATCTTTTGGAAATAGAAAAAGAAAAAAAAAAAGAGAAAAAAAAAGAAAAAGAAAGTGTTTGCTAAGCATGATTGTTTGACCGATTCAAGTTTCCGGGGTTAGTTGTGTGATATGCCGAGCATGGCATTGTTTTTGAGTATTTTAGAAGGTTTCACTTTTGGTTGAGTCTTGGTAGCTAGCTCGAGCCGTTACCCTCTCTTTCCCATACAGTTTTTTGCCTCCTTTTACCCATTTTACCTCACATAACCATATTTATGCAAGTATTCGGCATGTGATAGACTTTGACAGGTTGTTGTGCGTGTGTACGGTAGTTAGAATCATTTGTCATACTAGTTGCATTGCATGATATGTTGGTCGCAGTTAGGAGAGTGTCTTCATTTTCTTATCCTTCTCTCTTACACATATATGTTCACCCATTAATTGAGAGAAGAGCGAACCGGGAGAGTCCAAAATACACAAGTCATTTGAGGTCAGTCGTCCAAGTTGTTTCCATTTCATGTTTGAATTCGTTGCTTTTGGTTTTGAACTCTATGATGGTTAATTTCTGCATTTGCATGGTCAACAACATGATCCATAGTCGCTTCTGAGGCGATTCCATTCCATTAGGTAGTTAGTCAGTCGTTTTTCCTCTTTTAGTTGCATTAGTTTGCTTGAGGACAAGCAAAGGTTTGGTTTGGGGATATTTGATGCGTGCTTATTTTATACACTTTTTGGCATCATTTAGCACGCATTTCTATGCATTTTCATGCACTTTACATGCCATTTCGCCCCCTTTTCTTCTCTTGGTGTATTTTCTGTTATTTTGCAGGAATTATGCAAAAGTTGAAGAAACCATGCTTTTCCGGTCCAAAGTAAGCCCTTTTAGAAGATGGAGCAAGTCAGGGAGTCGCATAATCTTGATTTTGCAGTGCCAGGCTTAAAGGAACGGTAACTGAGGCAGAGACGAAGGACAAAAGCAAGAAAGAAGCGAAAAAGAAGCAAGACATCTGTCATCTACTCGATCGAGTAAACACCAAGACTCGATCGAGTGGATGCAGGAGGAGAAAGCCTCGATCGAACAGTGTGATACTCGATCGAGGAGTCTGCAGGAATGAACCAACCTTCGAGGTTCCCAGAGTTACTCGATCGAGCAGTTGCCAGCTCGAAGTTACTCGATCGAGCACTTTTTGAAGAACAGCTACTCGATCGAGTGGTTCAGTCACTCGATCGAGAAACTCACTTAAGTGCACCGGATATGCTTTTTCTGTTTTTAGGTTAAGAACTTTTAGAGTTACACTTTTGAGTATTCAGTTGCTTTACTTTAGAAATTTCACTTTTACATTTTCTTGAGCAGTCACTTTCACATTCTCTTAGATAAAAACATTTTACTTAAGTTTCTTCATTTCAAACATTCGAATCCTGTTCTTTCTTTCCGCCACCACTGTAATTCATTTCTCTATCTTTATTATTGTTTTATCTTTGTTATTTTATGATCTAGAGTATTTTAATTTCCTTTATGATGTTGCATGTTGTTATTATCGTTGTAAAACCCCTCGCGAAAGCGGAAATATAAAACATACAAAGTACTAAAAATGCAGCGGAATTAAAATTTTTTAAACATGAAGAACATGCGAGGTGAAGTAAAACTGAAACTGAAACTGAAACTGATATAAACAAAATAGATAAGTATAACAGTTCTAAGTACTGAAAACCAAATATATACAAAGCCTGGGATGGAACATCTCTACAGGCACCAAAAGATAAAGAGTATCAAACTAGAGTCTAGCTACTCGAAAGTGTAAGTCATATGATGACAAGTGGATCATCACTCGCTAGCTCTCATCCAACCCCGTCCAACCTGCATGTACCTACATACATGAAAACATGTACGCCACAATCAGTGGGGAGTGACTCGAGTTCTCCTAGCCACCTTTTGTAACGACACGTAACAAGCAATACAAACAGAACACTCCAACATATATAAACATGTGAAGTATATCAATATCTCATTATCTGATCTCATACTATCATGCAATCACTAATGCACGGTTCTCAACCAACTTCGGAAACTATTTGGAAGGAGAGTCGGTTTCCCTACTGGTTGCCCGGTCGGGGGGTCTTTCAGTCCAAACCATTTACGAAACTGACTAAAGAGTCATCCAATGCCTTGGATGAACAATATCAAGTCAAAGTACTGTAAACATCACTATCATCATACATATCTGACACTGTACCAACTCAAGGCAAGCAGATATAAAACAGCAAGTATAAGGTTCAGCGGTCAACTTAAGACATAACCTAATTACCAATCATTCAGCAAGTATAAAGGTTCAGTGGTCAACTTAAGACATAACCTAAATACCAATCATTCAGCAAGCAAGGACTCAGAGGCCAACTTAAGGCATAGACCCGCCAATCAGCAAGACACTAGACTCAGAGGCCAACTTAAGGCATAGACTATCACCCAAAAGTAAAGGACTCAGAGGTCAGCTTAAGGCATGTCCCTTCACCACATCACAAGACACTAGACTCAGAGGCCAGCTTAAGGCATGTCCTAGCATCAAACATCTGCACTTCGGGCAAGGTGTCAGTTCCTTAGCTACCCCGTTGTGCAGCTGCTCTACTCGTCAGACTCAGAGGCCAACTTAAGGCATGTTCCAACGCGATCACAATCAAACATGTCTGGGCTCAGAGGCCAGCTTAAGGCATACCCCAAACACGACAACCATACACATATAGGGCTCAGAGGCCAACTTAAGGCATATCCCCATATATGACAATCAACTCACGTATTAAGTTCAGAGGCCAACTTAAGGCATAACTTAATACGCATCAATACAATATCAACCAAGTCTAGGAACTAATCTATAGTTCAACTTTCTTATACTTCTAATCAACACTTAATTGATCCCGGGAACTAAGTCGAGGGAGAGCCGATTTCCCTTTCGGTTACCCGATCGGGGGGTCTATATCCTCTCTCCATTCCCGAACCCAATATAGTGTCACCCATCGAACGAATCTCAAACCAAACCGAATAATCGTTTGAAAGTTAAAAGCAAAGTAATAAGAACAGGGGCTCCCAGCCGGTCCCAGACCGTCTGCCGGTCCACCGGCTGGGAGTCCCTTCCCATGCCCAAGCACCGTCTGAAAATCAATGAGAAGACGCTCTCAGCCGGTGGACCGTCCGCCGGCCAGCCGGCTGGGAGTCCCTTCCCATAAGCCAAACTTTAAATCTGAAATATGAGGTGTGACTCTCAGCCGGTGTACCGGCTGCTGGCCTGCCGGCTGGGAGTCACTTCCCCAAGCCCTTTGCAAATTTTCCAAACACACACAGGTACCCTGAGCCGGTCGACCGGCGGCCGACCTGCCGGCTCAGGATCCTTCTTCCTAAACCTGAACATTCAAAAGAAAGGCACCTTGACTCTGAGCAGGCCGACCGGCTGCCGGTCAGCCTACCGGCTCAGAGTCGCCTGTACGCAAAAACGCATTTTCCTATCAATTGCAAATCATCTCATATCGATTCAAGACTTCCAAAATCGTAACATACAATGTTTACCCAGCCTATATAAACATCAAATACGCTATCTACCAGCAATTAATTCCACAAACAATCCTCGATAAGAATATTATTTGTATCCGTCTTAAGCATGAATTTCTGAAAATCAACAACTAAGCATGTGAAACATCATCTAGGCATATAATAAACATGTATGAACATTCCTATCATGTTTCTAAGTTCAATCAACAACAACAACATGAAATTCACAAGCCTAAACGAACCATCCTAAACATGAAAAGTGCTAATATTACAAATAAAGGCCGAGTTTCTCATTATCGTCACCTTAAAAGCAATTCCGATCAAAGCTCCTCTTCCACCACGTAGCTATCCACACTAGGATCGTCTAAACCTTCATCTACAATCAAGAAACACGGATTTTAGAGTTTAAAGCCGGATTCTACAAAAATAGGCAGATTTTCGAATTGGAGGAAACGAAAATTGGAAGTGACTAAAGACTTGCAAATCTCATGAGGATTCCGAAAATGTAATTATTACCTTGATTCGGAAAGTGGATGATGAAGAAAAATGGATTATAAGATTGAAGTTTTAAGGAGGAAATGAAGAACAATTACACTGGGTTCTTATTTTGGTGAAATGTGATATGTCGACATACTTAGTGGTTTTTAGGGGTTTTAAGTGTCCTTTCCCGTTTCAACGGAAAACGGGTTTGGAATGAACGGGTTTATGATGTGGACTCAAGTTTTGCCAAGTTGAGTTCGTCTTAAGGACTTAAGGTTCTTAAGACGGATCTTACGATTTATTAAAAATAATTCTCAATAAATTATTAAAATATTATTTTACTACTTAAAATAATTAAAACCCTTAAAATATATTTTATGAAAATACGGGATGTTACAATCGTCGTTGTTAGTTTAGTTCCCCAAAATATGTGTAGCTAATCCCATAATATGTTAGGATGAAGGAACTCGCGGTTGTTATGTCGTAGGAGTTGCATGTTAGTCGTCCTTACGACGAAGTTCACCCATAAACAATATATTTATAACACTTGTCAAATGAGTGCACGCAGGAGACCAGTTTACCTAGTAAAACCTTACCTGAATCGAAAGATTGGTAGGTAGGCTTGTTTAGGTTGATTTACGTAACCTATCTAGAGATCGAAAGATTGATAGGGGAGTCCAGGGGTGATTTCAGACCGAAAGGATATTAATCGTTCCCACTTCGTTGTTGTATCGTCTGATCTATTCTTTATGTGACATTAATTACCGGGATAACCTGAATCCTGACATATTCCCCTTTTACTGTTTGAAACTCATTTTTACTATCTTTGTTTTAAGTTCTTTTTATCCGTCTTAGTTATAACCTCAAACAAAACCCCCCCAATTTTGTGACTTATAGACTGATCTTCTACTTATGACCATGTCTCCCTGAGGAATTCGATCCTACTTCCACTAGCTTCTAGTTAGTAGACTTAGGTTATCTTTTGTGCATAAACGACACGCATCAACATCCTTCTTCATCTTCTTCCAGTAAACATTTTTGTTTAATTCTTTGGTAGGTTGCCTCAATCCCAGAGTGACCTGCTTGCATATTGCCATGCATAAGGGATATAACTTTATGTTTTAGCCCTTCATGATCGCCGACCACCAATCTTCCCTTGTTTTTCAATTGTTCACCATTCCATAAATATAATTTTTGAGAGTTAGGGTCTTCTTGTAATTCTTAGCTTTAATTATAACATTCAGACCTGGATCCTCCTTCCATGCTTGATGCACCATTGCATATAAATTAGTACTAATGGTACTAATATGCAATTCAAATAATTCTGAACTGGAAAGCCTTGAAAGTGCATCAACAACTGTATTCTCCTTTCCCTTTTTGTATATTATTTCATAGTTATATCCCATTAATTTTGTCAGCCACTTTTGCTATAGAGGGTTAATGATCCTTAGATCAAGAAGATATTTGAGGCTTTGATGATCAGTTTTGATTATGAACTTCCTTTCTACCAAGTATTGACTCCATTTAGTGACAGTGTGGATAATAACCAAGAGTTCTTTCTCATAGATGGAAATGGCTTGATGTTTTGGAGTCAATGCCTTGCTAATAAAGGCTATTGGATGGTTATTCTGCATTAGGACTACTCTAATGCCATGTTGAGATACATATGTCTCAATCACAAATGGCATTGTGAAGTTAGGCATGGCTAATACATGAGCAGTTGTCATGGCTTCCTTCAATTCCTCAAAAGTTTTTGAGCTAACTCTTGCCAATGGAAAACATTCTTTTTAACAGACTGGTTAAGGGTTTACTAATGACCCCATAGCCCTTCGTAAACCTCTTAAAGTATCCAATTAACCTCAGAAATTCCCTCAACTCCTTCAATGTTTTAGGGACAGGCCATTCTATCGCAGCTACAATCTTGTTGGGATCTGTAGTCACTTCTTCCCCTAAGATGATGTGGCTTAGATACTCCAGTTTAGGAGCCCTAAAATTACACTTGCTGGCTTTTGTATGTATATAGGTTGTTATCCTTCATGATTTGAAGTACGAGCTTGAGGTGTTTAAGGTGCTCCTACCATTCCATGCAATAAATTAAGATATCATCAAAAAATACGAGTACAAACTTCCTTAAGTATGGCTGGAAAACCTTATTCATGACACTTTGGAAGGTGGATGGCGCATTTGTCAAAGGGCATAACTAGGTACTCATAATGACCATTATGGGTCTTAATGACGTTCTTGTGTACATCCTTAGGAGCCATTCGAATTTGATGGAATCCAACTCTCAAATCTATTTTGAAATAAAATTTTGACCAATGTAGTTCATATAATAGTTCTTGAATCAGGCGTATTGGGAATTTAACTTTAATGGTTTATTTGTTGAGGGGCCTATAATCCACACGCATCCTCCATGACCCATATTTTTTCTTTACCAAGACCACTGGGGAGGCATAGGGAGTAGTGCTATGCTTGATGACCCCATTCTCCATTAACTCTTTTGTTAAAGACTCAATGATAACTTTATGCACCATTGGGGCTCTGTATGGTCTTATATTCACAGGTTCCGACCTAGATTTGAGTATGATTTTGTGGTCCTGCCCAATTCTCAGTGGAGGGAGCCCTTTAGGTTCTTCAAAGACATGGGAAAACTACTTTGAGAGGTTTTGTATCCCCTTATGATACTCCTCCTTTTGAGTGAGTTACAAGACAAAAAACTATGTTGCAGGCTCATACTTGTGTATCATGGCCAGTTCATTCGGCCCTATTCTCAATCTCCTTACTCATATTTTTCTGCTCCTTAAAACTAGTGAATGGGAACCCTTAAGAATGTGTCTCTTTCCTTCAAAACTAAACTCCATTATCAACTGTTTTAAATCCCAAGTAATGGGACCTAATGTCTTAAGCCGTTGGATTCACAATACTGCATTACAACTGCCTAGAGGAATCACAAAGAGATCTGCTACAAAATATGTGTTTCTTATCCTCTATTTGAGACTGTGAATGGCATGTGAGCACATCAATTTTCCCCCATTTGCTACTGAAATATTGAATATAGGTATATATTCCATCTGCAACCCCAGCTTCCTCATCATGATAGCATCTAAGAAGTTGTGAGAACTACCACTATCTACCAATATGTTCAATATTCTTCTCCCAATATGTCCAGGAATTCTCATGGTTTGGCATTGAGATTTCCCTGTTAGGGCTTGGATATAGATTTGTACCACTTGGCGTTCTTCTCCTGCCTCACCCTCTACCATCTTCTCCTCTTGTTCCTCATTTACCTCCTCTTCTAAGACAAAGAAGTGCCTCTTATTTCTAAAGACATGTAAAGGGGTAAACTTCTCATCACAATAAAAACATAAACCTTTAGATTTTTCCTCCTCTATTTCAAGATTATACGGCCTGTAAATTACTTTGAGGGTGGTTTGGAATTTGAAGGTGGGAATTGGAAAGGCTTTCTTTGTGGTGTAAATGTTTTTGTGGGTGTGAAGGTTTTTGTGGGTGTGGGTGTCGGTAACACGACAAGTTTAGATGAGTTAAAGTCGGATAGGTTATGTTTGTAGTTAGGTTTTGACTCTAGTGTAAGGACTGTTTCTTGTAACTTAGCTAAATAATAGGCCTCGGCTATGGTTTTCGGCTTTAACATTCTCACCATTAGAGATTTATTATTAGCTAATCCAGTCAAAAAATAACTTAAAGCATAATCTGGCTGTAATTCAAGCTTACTAATTGAAACGTCAAAAGCTTCGTGGTAGCCCTGAACAGAGAATTTATGTTTCAACCTTAAAAGCCCAAACATGGAATCCTCATGGACATCCCATAATCTAGCCTTAATAGCATCTTGGCACTCTTCCCAACTCAACGATCCCTCCTTTTTTTCTATTTTTTTGTAAAGGCGTGATCCCAAGACAGAGCTTTAGCCTCTATATGCATAGCAACATAGGTAACCTTAGTTACATTATCAACATCAGCGACAAAAAAAAGAATTGTGTACATTTAAACAGCCATTCATTCACATCTTCACCATTAAAAGTAGAAAATGTTATAGTGGGTGATCATACCATAGTGTTTGTGCCTCCTAGACCCCTGCCTGAGTTCAGTGAGAGAGTTGAGAGTGTCTGTATTAGAGTCCCCATCTGCTCCTTGAGTGTTTTAACATCCTCAGCCAATTCTGGATTAGTAATGGTCTTCTTTCTTTTTGTATGTTTTAGTTTGAGAATTTTTGAGTTTCTGGTGTAAATAAAAAGGAGTTTAATATTTTTGTGTTCTTCTTTGGGTTTTGTCACAAGTTTTCTCTATTTTTTTGCTTTGGAGTTATCATAGGTCAGAGGAAAAAAAATCTGATAACCAAATAATGCAATCTGATCTTAAAAGGCAATAAAAAGGGTATGAAATAAGTTGTTCAATTCTGACGAGTTGATATGCTTTAATGAAATAAGAAATGCAGCAACAATGATTGAAAAAAGTTGATTGGGTTATTACTAAAATTGTAAGCAAGGAGATTAAGCCAAAAATATATAATTTTCATTCATGATGATAGTTGATTAACATGACTAGCTATTTATAGACTGCAGTAGATTGGGAATTAAGCTAATTGACAATGGTAAGATGTCAAGCCGTAATAGATTGTAATAAAACAAATTAGGAGCTGCAATTGTCATTACATTCTACATGTGCAGTAACGACTTGTATCCCCTTAGCTGGCATGGTACCTTCCCTTGTGAATATTCCTTGGTAACTCTTCATTCCCATGTGCATAATCTTTTCCCTCTCTTCTGGAAACTGTTTTCCCTCCATTTTTGGACAATAATCATGCACGCCTATTATATTAACTGTTATCTCAATCTGAATTGTATCATTCCCACCGGCTAAGAAGGATTGGATCACCGTTTAATGTATTAAATCCTACTTTATATTTTTTTTGTTAAAGTGGTACTAAAATAAAATCAAAATAAATTCAGTGCGATACAATTAAGAAGAATCGGGGTGGGGAATACGAGTAGAGGTTCCAACATTTTTATCCCTACAAATATAAACAACAAAAGGTGGAGGGTCAATCCACCAAAACAACCCCGAAACCGAACGATAGCCATGCTTGACAACCCAGCGAGCCACAAGATCAACAATTACATTGAATTACCTTTTCTCGGACATGATTTCCCACTTGAGCAAGCCCTACAATAGTTTTTTTACAGTCCATGTGATAAGGTTGGAACTAACTCAAAATCAAATTTCGATGTAAAATATCATCGATCACCCTTTACAATCCCAATCAATAACTCCATCATAGGTATAAAATTTAGTGACAAGGAATAGGCCTTCGCGGACAGCCAAAAGCTCAAGATTATATATATCGTGTTGCATTAGACAAAAGATCTGCATCACGATAAATAAAAGCTAACCTAGTTATATGCTTATTAATTTGAGGGAACCTCCCACTTGCACAAGTAATCATAGGCCATGATAGAGAGAGAGAGAGAGAGAGAGAGAGAAAGCTTATGGTGATCACAGATGAGATGTTAATGTCAGGTCTAGAGATGACAATGAATTTCGGATCCTACTCGGATTCTTTAGACTCGATACTCAAGGGTTGGATCTTGGTCAGCCATATCCTCATACGAGTATGAGGGTTGTATCTGGATCTCACCACTAAGATCCAGATTCTATCTTTGGACCTTATTTTAATTTCTATATGAATAATTTTTGGGCCAAGACCGGTTTCCAGTCACAATTCCTTATTTCTCAGCAGCGTTTTCAATACCTAATTTCCCAATTCACAATTCACACGGTTTCAACTTTTAACTTTCAACTTTCAACCCTAATTTCCCAATCCCCAAATTAGAAACCTTAATTCCCAACTGCGATTACACAGCCTCCTTCATCGTTCATTGTTCATCTTTATCCTTCATCTTTTACACAACTTTCTTCATCTTCAAGTCTGAGTTGCACGTTGCACCACTGGTACGTTTTTTTTCTTTTACTTTCAATCTTCATCCACAATACCAAAAACTTAAAAAACATTGCATCAAAATCATCAAGCTGACTAACAAAATATTAAATTGGCCAAAGTAAGGTTAGGAAAAGTGTTGACAGTTAAAAGAAGCAACAATAATTTCGAATGACAAAGTGTTGTTTGTGTTGCTTGTTCGTGTTTAATTTTTTGTGTTGTTTCCGCTTTATTTCTGTTTTCCGATTCATATCATTTTAAATTTATTTTTGTTTGTGCTATTTTCCGATTTATTTTTGTATGTATTAAGCATTCTATTTTTATTTTCATTTCCTATAATGTATGAATTTGGCGTCGCTCAATCCGAGTTTCAACATGTTGATGTTTCTCACGGTAATGTGGGACTTGGGGATTCTACTGTCAATTCAGGTATTTCTTTAACTGACTTAGATGCTTCCAATAATTCGTCAACTAACTTAGATGCTTCCAATAATTCTGACGAAGAAGGATATGTTGTTGTCTTTGGCGATGAAACTGGTACTGATAAAGGAGCGTCAAAATCTGGTTTAACTCAAAAAGGGTCAAAATCTAGTGTGATTAAAAGAGGGCCAAAATCAGGTAATAAAAAACTTACTTCAAAAGTTTGGCCTTTCTTTGAACCTTTGATTGAGAATGGTATTAAGAAGGCTACATGCAAAGGGTGTGGTAAATTGCTTTATAACAATGGTGGTAATGGGGTGTTTCACCTTCATAAGTATTCTAAAAAGACTTGTCCAATAAGACCATTGCAAAATGGTCAAACAAAGTTAAAAACTAAAATAGAAAATGTTGGAATTGCCATTTTGAAAATCAAAGAAAAAATCGAATTGGAACAAGAGAGTTGTCTAGGGGTAAGTTGGTTAACATGATAGTAATTGAAGATTCAAGAACGAATTAGCACCTAAGAGGGGAAAGGGGTGAATTAGGTGACCTTTTTAAAAATTCTGATGTAGCTTAAGTGTTTTACGAGTTAAACTGTTAAAGCAACAAGAATCAGAGTCTAAGCAACAGTATGTGGAACTGTTGCACAGATCTGATCTATTACGGATGTAGCAAGAAATGAGAAATAAGTGCGAGATTAAGCAATAAACAAACGATATAAAAAATTGGTTCAGCTCCTACTCCGGAGCCTACGTCCAACCGTTATTTTATTGAATGTTTAGAAGCTACTCCGCTTAACTAAAACTATTACAACAAAACAACTCCCCAACCTACTCCGTTTGCATTTTGCTTAGAGCTACTCCGCTCGTAAGACTTGACTCAAACTTCTTGCTACTCTGCTCTAAGAGTTTTGATGTTCTACCTTATGGTTTACACGATCTGTATCTCAAAGGTTCACTTTAGAACATGGAGATTTCATTGAAGATCTAAACACAAGGTTCATCGAACATACTCTTTTAATCATTATAGGTGCGAACTAGCACAAGGAGATAATTGCTTTTCGAAAACAAATGAAGACTCTTTGAAAATCAGAAACTTTTGCAAACAAACTTTGAAGGACAAATGCTTAAAAAGGTTTTGAAAAGTTTACAATAAATGCCTTAGAAGTCTTGACATTAAATGACCTAGAAGTTGGTTTATATAGAGAATGGGGCGTGTGAAAGCTCCATCACAAATGCATATGATATTCATATTACTCTTTAACCAAAGGTTCATATAGTGAAGGGTCTTTTACAAACTGATGAAAGGCACTACTTACTTTTGCAAGGCTCAAGAAATTTACCTTTTGGGTAATGAGTATATGACACTCTTTTGGCTTTGAAAAAGTCTCTTAGCTAGAAGAGGAAAGACTAGCCTTTTGCTTTTTGCCATCTAGACTTAGGAGTCATGTGATTTGAATTTCATTTGATGCTCTTTCTAGTTTGTAAACCATGATTTTGAAATATGCAGATGAGAACAAATAAAGACAACTTCTTTTGACATAAAATATTTTCGAAAACTATCTCCATGATCGTACCAGAAACCCCAGTTGCAACAGCTTGCTAGACTGTTGCAAGGGTTTTGCACTTTCTAACAATTAAAAGAATATATTGAACTACCTTGCTTACAATACTTTCCTAGACTTAGGCCTTCACTTGTCTTTGCTTGCTTCTTGACATATGATCTTGTTATCTTCAATGGGCCTTATGTCACTTTGCTAATCTCTTGTACTAATCAAGCAAACATTAGATAATCAAGGATACCTTGTCATCATCAACACATTGTGTTCTAACCAATTCCCCCTTTGATGATGACAAGTTACAATCAAAATTATGAGACGAGTTCCCCCTCAACCCATGGTGAGTCGGTCTGTTTTGGCCAAAGTAAATAACACATTACTTATGCATAAACAAGGTGGTCAAGGGGTCAATACGCTTAATACTAAGTAATACGTCTAATAAAGAGCTAAGCTATTTCTACGGTGAATGTTAGCCTAGGAGTCATGTGGTCAAGGGGTCAATACGCTTAATCCTAAGTAATAAGTCTAATAAAGAGCTAAGATATTTCTACGGTGAACGTTAGCCTAAGAGTCATTAAGCAATTAAACACAACACATAAGTTAGATTACTTCCACCTCTTGACATCATCAAGCGGGGACAGTAGTGTTCAAAAGTCACAAGTCTAACACACACAAGCAACATAAACATGTCCGAAAAATGAAAAACAAAGTCATGCATGCAAATAGTTTATATGTAATACCCCGTCTGTTAGTCTCGGTCAATGGCAGTCAAACCATGTTTTATACAAGCATTTCAAATGGAATGTTTATAAAGTATTTTACATAAACTGTTATTATTTTATAAATCGTATTTCTACGATTATTTCGAACTTCATAATCATTTTTATATTTGACGACTATTTCATAAAATGACGTTCATTCGTATTTCTTTAAATTCTTATGATATATTTATAATTAAATATATTTCTTGTTTTTATTTTTATTTCTCGTCTATACTTAAATTCAATTATTTATATATTTATTTATTTATTTATTTATTTATTTATTTAAGTCATAATTATATTTAAATCCTAATCTTTATATATTCTTATGTAAGTGCTAATAATTTAAATTATTGATTTAATTAATATTTATTAATACTAAATTACTTAATTTATTTGGTATAAACAATTTATACGTACTCGTTTATTTTAAGTAACGAGCTGAGAGCGGGATATTATCTCGGGATGCGTGATGGGCTATTGGACTCGGGTTATAGTTGTTGTGTGATGGGCTATGGACTCATCTAGTGCAAAACCTATTCACCCAATCATACAAACCTTACCATCGACATACTACACAACAAACAAAAACCCTACTTCGTCTCCCTCCATCATCTCGTAAACCCTAGTAACTACCTGCCCCGTCTGTCTCCACAACCCTACCCTATACACCACTTTAACCGCTGTGAACTTGAAGGAGAACAAAGAAGAGGAAACGCAGCAATAACAACCCATCACCTTTATCGTTCCTGCCCTTGCACTACAGCAACTTCGTGAGTGTTTGTTATGCCCTTTTTATGTCGTTTTATTTGCATATTCTGGTTACCTATAATTTATGTAGTACATATAACATGGTTGTCATCATTAAACTACTATATGACCACTGTGGGTGTCATTAAAACACCCATTAATGACGGCAGTAAACAACGTTGTTGCACTATGCTTCGTTTTTTTATATGTTGTTATCGCTTTGTGTTATCGTTTCTTGTTAATCAATTAGACCTGAGCATATATATGGGCTGACGCAGACCCTAGGCTAGACGAGGACCATGAATGACCTACACCTTGGCCTTGACAACCACCGTGGTGGTGGTATTTGGGTACACGGCGAGACAGCAAAACGGGTATAAAACAGGGTTGCTTGTGTCGTTTTTTTTTTGGGTAATTAAAAGGGAGATAACCTACATCCATGTTGGTGTTTGGTGCTTTCTAGGATAGAGGTGACCACCATGGTGCTTGGGTGGTGGCTGTAGGTAGTGAGTGCTGACTGTGGTGGCCGAGAGGACAAAAACAGGTTGCGGACATTCAGAACATGGGCAGTGAGCATGCTTGGGACAGGTGGTTTGGTGGGGTCTGTGTGATGGTTATAGGGGAAATTAGGCAGGTATAGGACCACTGCTGGAACCACCGTGGGTCAGTGGTGACCACGGTGGTGGTCAGTGGTGGTGGTGGGCCAGGTGGCGAGAGGAAAGGAGGTGAGAAGAGAGGGAGCCGGAGTGGGTGCAAAACAGAGTGCTAATGCGTGTGTGCGTGTTAGTTGGGCAGTCGGTGGTGGTAGCCATGGTGGGTTTAGGGGGCGGCCAGAAGGTGGAATGAGTGGTTTGTGGTATGGGTAGAGTTTGGGACAGTTGGTGGTGGTCGTAAGCGGCTTGTTTGGTGGTGGCGAGGCTGCGAAGTTGTGAGTACGGGGCTGCGTTTTAGGGGGCTGGTATGTTTGTGAGGTTGGTCATGGGGTTTGAACCCAGGTCACTGGGAATGGGCTGTTTGTATGTGCTTTTTTATTATTATTATTATTATTATTATTATTATTATTATTATTATTATTGGATGTTGTTATTAGTTTCGTTAATTCGGAATTTATATTTTTCGTTATGCGTAATTTTGTATATGAGTCGTGTGTTTTTTTTTTAAATAACAAACTTTATTTATTTAGTGGTTATAATTTATGTATTCATATTTAAGTATTATTCGGAAATAATTAATGTTAATGTTGAGGTGGTTTAATAATGTTATATGACGTTGTTTTACACATAATTTTATAGTAGGAATAATTATAATTATTGTTCCGTATTTGTTTATTTATTTAAGCTCATGCATGAGTTAAGTAGATGTGGAGTACAATTATTTATTGAAATGATTAGTGATTGTATATTACTGCTAATTGTTTTAGGTGACGAATTGAGGTGAAATATTCTGGTTGTGATTAGATTGCTGTTTGGATTATATTGCTATCCAGGTAGGATAAACTGACGCTATACTTTAGGACGTGTTATGAATGGATGTGTATATTGTATGTTATGGATGCAAGTGTGATTATTATGAGAATTATATATATTGGTTGAACATTCTTGTATTGCATTCATAACCATGGCATATGCATTGGATACGGAGTTGAGATTACGAGATATTATTGGGCCCAGGCTAGTTCTGCAGGACTAGACCTGGTGACCTCAGCTGTTATGCTGGTGTTCGGCGACGGCCGATTATAGTCTGCCGGGAGGTTCGGTATGGCTTGGTGCAAGGGTGTGAGTTTGAGATTGAGATTGTGATTGAGCTCGAGCATATCATGGCATTTGCATATCATATTTGTTTCATTATTTATTATTGTGTAATCCTACTCAACCGCGAGGTTGACAGTGTATTCGTGTACACCTACGATGATCCGGAATGGGGAGTAGACTCCACAGGTCAGAGACAGATGGACTGGGAGCTTGGGCAAGGAGTGAGACATGGCTTGGACCTACTTAGAATTAGATCACATACTTAGATGTTATCAGTTATACTTTTATTCTTTGCGTAGTAGTTGTAATATCAAAAGTTTCAATTTAATCAGTTTTTTTATAAAGTACTTTGGTTTGTTTACTTGGACATCTCGAGATGGTAATAGCTCTAGTTATTTGAGAATGTCTTGCTAAAGGCTCTTAAATAAATGGGGGTGTTACGTTATAACAAAGAGCCAACTAAAGGATAGGGTAGGGGAAGGTTCAATCATCGGAGTCCACGTTGGCACCACCAACACGCTCAATAATATTTTCATTAACTGTGCGGAGCTCGGACACCTCCTTCTTCATCCTCTCCATTTATGTAAGCAGCTTAGTCACCAAACTCGTGAGCTTATCAAGCTTGTCGTTTACTGCTCCCAAATCAACAGTTGACCCGACCTTTGCACCCCCTTTTCCTGGACCACCAAATTTTCGAGCAAGTTTGTCATTCACAATATCCAAGGTCATTTGTGACAGCAGCCCCTTTGTCATTTCATCACAAAGCCTCTCCACCGCGGGGCTTCCCTTCTTAACGAGTTTTTTCTTATGAAAGATCATGGATAGCCACATCCCATAGGGAATAAGGGTTCTCTTATCAAAGTCCCCTTTGCGGATGTCATTGGATAGTTCATGGATCCGGTGGAAGATGAGGCAAGGGAGATTTATGGGGCGATCAGTGTGAAGGTGATGAAGTAGGATCATTTCAAGGTATGAACATCTACCCCTACTATTGTTTGTTGCTTGGAACCACCACTCTTTGTAGGAAATTGAAAATGAACGGGTGGTTAGATTTAAGCTCGGTAGCATAGATGTTGGAGTGGTCATGAGAAGCCCCGGGACGTAAGAGTTTGGCTATTTTGTCGACCATTGAGGTTTTCAATTGCTCCCCATGTCCCCCTTGGAAATACATCTAGCCCAACATGTTCAATCTCAAGGTATTTAGCTAGTTGAGGTACGGTTAAGACAAAGGGCTTGTTGTTGATGTAAGCAGAAAGAGTTTCAGAAGCAACTTCCACCCTGACCGTTGTATAAAACTGAACTACCTCGGACACATAAGTGGGGAAATACTTGTCTAGAACAAATGCGCATCCTTGGGAAAAAATATGGAAATGAAAGAAGGTAAAAGCTGGTGAGGAGTCATACCAATCAAGAGGAAACCTACGACCGGAGTTGAATGAGTATGCAATAAGGTCGTGGCAAAGTTTGAGCACATTTTCCGGTAATTCTAAGGAGTTTGGATGAACGAGGACCTCATTTTTGAATGGCTCGTCGATGGGGGTTGCCACCAGATCGCGGCAAAGGTTATTGCTAGGCTCCTCCTTGTCATCTTCCTCACTTGGGTATTGGTTCTTCTTCCTCTAAACTTTGGCCCTTTTCTTGGGCTTTTGGGTTGGTTTTTTCTTGGGTTGTTTGGGTTGGGATTTGGTTTTGGTTTTGACGAAGTTAGAAATGAGTTGATCGTCCTCATCATCAGACTCATCACCGAATAGCTCGAATATTTTTCTTTTAGATGAGGAAGCACGGAGTTCATGAGTAAGTGGTTCAAGCATTTCCTCGGACATTTGATGGACGCTTGTGGCTTTGTTCACTTCTTCTTCGTCCACGGTTGTTTTACCCTTATTTCGACTTCCGGAAACACTCTTATCACCACCCTTTTCCCCGGATGGTTCCTTCCCAACCATACTCCCTTCTTTTTCTCCGTCAACATCCTTATTTCCGACATCAGTGGCTATGTCATTTTCTTCATTTTCAACACTCTTTTCTTTTTCACTCACACATTTTTCTCCACTCTTTTCTTTTTCAACTGATTTCTCGCTATCTTTTTCACTAGATTTTTCTTTCTCCTTTTCCTTTTTACTTACTTCTTTTTCCATACTTTCCTCCACATTTTTATCTTGTACAACAAAGTCGTCTTTTCCTTTTTCTGTTGCACTTCCTTCCTTTTCAGATTCTTTTTCCGGTGTAAGTAGTACTCCTCCACGAGCACTCCCTTCTTCCTCTTCAGACACATTCTTATCTTTTTCATTTACCTCTCCAGACACTTCCTGCTCAACGTTTTCGTCGACCCTTTCTTCTGAACCAGTGTCGATACTTAGATCCAATGCCAAGGACAGGGCTGGTCTTTTCTTTAGTCCACCCCGAGTGCCACGTCCTCGTCCCTTGGTCTTAGCAGGACCTGTTTTGGCCGGAGCCTTAGTGCGAATGAGCCGGGATTGGAAGTGGCTTTGGGTGAGGTTGCGGGTGGTTTAGGAGGTGTAGGGGTCATCTTTTTCTTAGCTACAAACAATGGGTTGTAAGTGTCCGCGAGCCTTTTGAGTTCTCGGTTGATGTTTTTGGGAGGCATTGTGTGGTAGTTTTTAAGGAGGAGAGGAGACAGTTACTTGGAGGTTTTTGAGAGTAATTGAAAGGTTGGAGGCTTTTGTATAATGGTTATTGATGAGTGGTTAAAGGTAAAGTGAGGAGAGAAGGTATTTTAATTTGGGCGGTTGAGTGTAGTTGGGAGTTTAAGGGAGATGACGGCTTGATTTGATAGGTGAGGGATTGAGTGGCTCAATGTACTTACTAGCATGCACAAGCTTCAATTTACGTAAACATATTTTAATTATTTTGCATGCGAATGATAAACCGTAAACTATAAACATTACCGTCACCCGTTCTAATCAATCATTGAGAGACGCTAACTTATTAGTGTCACATATCACTTAACAAACCAATTTCCAACCGAAATTTTACGAATTGTTCTCTTTCTAACGGTTTTGTAAAAATATCCGCAATTTAATTTTCGGTTTTACAAAAATTAAGACTAATTGTCCCTTTTTTCACTTGGTCACGTAAAAAGTGAAGGATATGGATACCGAGTACCTAAGAGGGGGAGGGGGTGAATTAGGTACTACTTAAAAAATTTAACTTAACAAAGTTGACTTAATTAAATTAACTAACGATTAAGTACAGAGAAACAAAGGAAAGCAACGATTTCGTTGACTGTTAAGTTCATCTAGCAAGTGAAGTAGTGCTACTGTATGAAAGTAACAGATCTAGAAATCGTTGAATGAAACAGAAAGGAAAACAAAATAAAAGAACTGATTAACTAAACAGAAAAGAGAAGAACGCAGCGGTTTTGAATTGGTTCGGCCAAAACTCTAACGGCCTACGTCCAATCTTCTTTTATTGAATAGCTAAGTAATCTACTCCGAAAACTTAAAACAAATTACAATAAAAGGACCAACAACCTACTCCGGTTGCGACTCTTAGTTCTTTTGACCACAATGTCTAAGAACATCAAATAAACAAACTAGTGTAGATTACAAGATCAAGTTTTCCTCAAACTGATTCTTAAATGAATTGAGGAGAAACAACTTATTGATCAATCATAACTAGATAACAAATCATTAACAAAAGCAACGATTAGACAGACTGTTTACACTTGAAAAGTTGAAGACTTTATGAAAACTTTGCAAAACCAGTTAAAAGAAATGAAGCTTTGAAGAGAGAATTTTTTTTAGGTTTTTGTCAGGATAATGATTTTTGAAGAGAGAATTTTGCAAAGATGAATTTATTGCTCTAGAAGTCTTGGAAATAAATGAGGATGAAGTACTCCTTTTATAGTGGAAATATTGGATAAAGACCTTTGGGTAAAACCCACAAAGTACACTTTAGGTGGCTATTTTTCAAAGGACAAAAGGAGGTGTACTTCTTTGCTTTTAAAATATCCTTTCTTTGCTTTAAAATCTTCTTTAATCAGAAAAAGAGATTTTATGGGCTTTGCAAAAATCAGAGTCATAAAGCAAGTTTTCTTATAAGTTTGCAAAGCTGGGATTTCGAAATGATAAAGCTTCAAGTGTACGATTGCACGAGGCAACGATATGTGTAACTGTTACTTACGTTAGATGAGTTGTTATCTTTACAAACCAACGACACTTAGAGATTTCTTTTGACAACGGAATATCAATGCTCTCTTGATTATGAACTTTCGAACCTGAAATGGAAACTTGAAAACACAAAATTAAATTGGGCTTGTCATCATCAACAAATTGTATCCTAACAAAACGTGATGTCTTATTTCAATGTGCTTGGTCCGGGAGTGTTGTATTGGGTTTTTCGAAATGTTAATTGCACTAGTATTATCACAAAAGATAGGAGTGGATTCAAATGTAATACCAAAATCATGCAACTGTTGACGTACCCATAGTATTTGTGTGCAACATAGTGCGGCACTAATGTATTCGCTTTCCACCGTTGATAGAGACACAGTGTTTTGCTTCTTTGAAGCGCATGTAAGCAAGCATGGGCCCATGAATGTGGCAATTCCGGACGTGCTCTTTCTATCCAACATGCATCCCGCATAGTCGGCATCGGGGAATCCTACAAGATTAAGCTCATAGTAAGAAGAATATCAAAGATATAAATGTTGAGCTCCAATCAAGTACTTGAAGATCCTTTTTACGGCTTTAAAGTGAGATTCCTTAGGATTTTCTTGGAACCGAGCACACACACAAACACTATATTGAATATCGGGTCGACTTGCGGTCAAGTAAAGTAAAGAACCAATCATACCTCGATACACCTTTTCACTGACACTCTTACCGTTTGGATCAAGGTCGAGTTTGAGGTTAGAAACCATGGGTGTAGCGACGGGTTTCGCATTAGTCAACCCGAACTTACTTATCATTTCCTTCACATACTTTTGTTGATGGATCATTGTGCCTTCCTCTTTTTGCTTGATTTGGAGGCCAAGAAAGAACCCTAGTTCTCCCATCATACTCATTTCAAACTCAGATTTCATTAGACTTGCAAAGTAATCATACAGAGCTTCACTTGTTGCACCAAAGATTATGTCATCGACATATATTTGCACAAGCAACATTACATCCGAATGTGCCTTGATGAATAATGTTTTATCAACCAAACCACGTATGAAACCATTTTCCAAGAGAAATTTTGAAAGCCTATCATACCATGCTCTAGAAGCCTGTTTTAAACCATATAGTGTTTTATCAAGTTTAAAGACATGGTTCGGTGATTCATTATTCACAAAGCCCGGTGGTTGTTCCACAAAAACTTCTTCATTGAGATAGCCATTTAGAAATGCCGATTTTACATCCATTTGAAAAAGTTTTACACCATGATGAGCTGTGAAAGCAATGAGAATTCGTATGGCTTCAAGCCTAGCTACCGGTGCAAAGGTTTCGTCATAATCAATTCTCTCTTGTTGATTATACCCTTGCACCACTAGCCTTGCCTTGTTCCTTACGATTTCTCCGTTATCGTCTAGCTTATTTCGAAAGACCCGCCTAGTACCAATGACAATGACAGTGCGATTTGACGGCCTAGGGACAAGATGTCATACCTCACTTCTTCTGAATTGGTCCAACTCTTCTTGCATGGCCATGATCCAACAAGGATCCTCAAGAGCTATTGAGATGTGGTTGGGTTCAATTTGTGAGAGGTAGGCATTGAATGCACAAAAGTTTTTGACGGATGACCTAGTTTTTATCCCTGAGTCAGGGTCACTGGTTAGGTTTTCGAGAGGGTGAGAGCTTTCATGTTACCATCTCCTTGGTATGGTAGTGTTGGAAGCGAGAGTTTGTTCATTCTGTTCTGATGCAACATTTTCAGAATCTGTTGCATGGGGTTGGTTTTGTGAGGGGGATTGATCATTGGTGTTTGGTGGATCAATGGTTGTGCCTTTGCTTTCTTCTTCCACTTTTGACGTGCTGGCTTCATTAGAAGATGAAGGAGCGTCCGTTCCCTTTGAGTTATGGCCTGCTTCCCCATGCAAAGGTGCTTCTGACTGTTGCTCGAGATCCCGAATGTGCCTTGATGAATAATGTTTTATCAACCAAACCACGTATGAAACCATTTTCCAAGAGAAATTTTGAAAGCCTATCATACCATGCTCTAGAAGCCTGTTTTAAACCATATAGTGCTTTATCAAGTTGCTCTTAATTTTCTTCTCTATTTTTGCGAGTATTTTGAAAATAAGAGAGGGAAGATTAATTTGCTTGTGGGTGAGGAGATGGTATACGAGATACTGTTGGGCAATGGTCATTTTGGCACGGTCATTGGATGGGTATATGGTTCTGCACAGTAAGTTGAGAAGTAATTTTGGTAGGGGTGTTAATTGACTAGGATAAACAGTGGTGGCTTCTTGAGTGGCAGGGTTTAGTGATTGGGCGATTTCAAGTGGCGCGGCATAAGGGAGTGTGGGCCATGTTGTTTTGTCGGGAATAAGGTCGTAACCTTCATTGACAATACCCAAAATTTCAGCAAGTTCAGAAACTGAGAGGGAAATGGTTTTACCATTGATTTTGGCAGTGAGAGAGGATCGATCATCGGCAACATGGAGAGTGGCGAAAAACTGAAGAATCTCAAAGATGAAAACAGGTGCCTCAAGATTAAACAAATGTTCCCAACCCTGGGCTTGAAGACACTCCCCAAACGAAGCAAAAGTCGGGTCAGAACTGAGCCACGAGGCAGAGTAAACCCGTGGAGTGTGGATTGAGTGGGTTTGGATAAGACGAAGACAAGTTTTTTTGACAGTGATGGGTAAAGGGGAAGTCTCAATAGTAGCAGAAATTGAGTTGGTGGTCCATTTTTTTGTCAGAGGAACTACTGCCTGGGGACCGAGATATTCAGTGGAGGAGGCCTTTTTGGTGCTTTTGTGTTTGGTACGTTTTTTTGGAGGTGCTTTTGCAGCCTCTTTTTCAGATTCGGTAGGGTTTTCAGAGATGGGGTGTAATACCTGCATTTTTTTACTCTTCTGTTTTATTTGCATTATAAGAGACGGTTATAAATGATATTGTTAGCTTTGCTTGTAGGGGTAGTTTTAGAACTTCGGGGACGAAGTTCGTTTTTAAGGAGGGTAGATTGTAATACCCGTAAAATCCGTCAATAAAATAAAATGAGAAACTTATTAATTAAACAAGTATCGCTTAATAGAGACACGTAAAACCGTCGCATGCATCGTTTTCCGTGCATCGTTTTCCGTCACATAATCATTGACCAATGCATGTCTAGACAGGTGGACCATTGCATGCCTAGACATTTGGCCTATGCATGAAGATGGCATTTGGCATTTTCATAAGGACACTTGGCATGTTTGTGAGAAACCTTCTCTCTCTTTTTTCCCCCATTCCCACGCCATTTCTCCACACTCCATCAGATTTCATTCTCTCATTCCATCACTCACACTAAAAAGAAATATAGAGAGAAAGATAGAGAGAAACCAAGAAGAAGAAGAGAAAGTTAAGGAAGAAGATCCTTCATAGCATCAACCCTTCACTAAGTAAGCTTATGAACCCTTCAAATCTGATTTTATAACCTTTTAACATGCATTCAAATATCACTTAACATCTAAACTTGAACATATGAATCTACAACCATGCATGCAAAGGATTGAATTTAGTAAAAACCGTTATGTTGTCAAAAACGTAGCATGCATGTAACAGATCTGAAATCACATGTTAAAATGAGTATTTTTTGAAAATAAAAATTTGGGACTTTCCTTAAGTTGTTATAAAAACACTCACCAAAAATTAGGATGTTTGCATGTACCGTTTAGAAATGCAAAATCATATACTACAGCATGTTTTCTGTTTAACCGAATAACTAGATCTCACTTAATGAGTCATAAAACCATATCTACAAAATGAATCAGTATCTCCACTTTTAGTATGTTAAACTACTATGAATGTAGATAATAGTGGAACTTGGAATCAACTCGTTTCGATTAACTAAGAAGGATTTATGATGTAAAACATTTTATGACTCAGTTTCTGACCACTGTTATTAAAACGAGATTTTATATCTGATAAACCTACTTTTGAGACAACATGCATGGCTAACAATATGTAATAGACACATAAAGGAATCCAATAAAGCCAACCGTGCACAAAACTATGACGTTTTGGATTTATTATGATTTTTACAAGTTTCTGTTGTGTTCTGGAAAAATGTTTTAATTAGTCTTACTTGTTAAAAGCTTACATTTCCATAAAGGGGTAATTTAGTCATACATAAAACTATATTCAGTGACCCATCTCTTCACATGTTAAATTTTAATGAATGTAAAGTGTAATAGGCTTTCGTTTCGACGAGTTTCGACATGTTAAAGTATTTACCACCCCGTAACTTTTTAAGACTCACCTTTGGACCAACTTTGGTAGACTGTAACTTTGGACCCCTTACACACGTTTTTAGACTCTTACCACCGAGACATTAAAGATGGACAACTCACTAAGGAACCAAACCCCACTGGTTTCACCTCAAAACATTTAGTAACGAAGGAGATATGACGATTTAAAGTTTCTGTTTCAAATATGTAAAAAACCGAGAAAGTATAGTTATCGCATAATTTACTACAAGTAGCTTAGTAATGGTCGTTCATATAAGTAACTATTATTTTAAATATTATGTAGAGTCGGGATTCATAGAAGAGGCTCTCTAACCTTTAATCGTTCGTAAGGTAAGGGAAACGCTTATCCGTACACTCTTATTAAACCGTTACGATTTGTTACTATCTTGCATGGTAAGACTTTTGGTTATATTGAAATATTTATATTGGTTGAATTCATTTTACAAAATGATTATGGATAAAGATTTGTTTGTTTTGATCTTTTGAAACGGGATTGTGTTTAATATGGAAAGAAGTGGTTTATGATTTTAAAAGTTTTGGGAACCAAAACCGTTTTGCTTTTCTACAAGCTTATGATGAGTTATCAAATTTGAAGGAAATATCTTGGTTATTTGGAAATGGATTCTCATGTTGGTTTGAAACGGTTTTGGTAGAGGGGTAGGTTGTTCCATAATAAGGGACTTCCTATACAGAGCTTCTGATGGGGGTTAGTTGATCGAGACCCCGTCCTCTTATCTTCCTCTTTGGGGTTGGCCCTTAGAGGGGTGTGCACACTCGGGATTCTAGGACAGTTTAGTACATGATTTGGTGAACCTCGTCTTATCCGGTTTAGGGCGAGTGGATCCTCTTCATACGGCCTCTATCCAAATATATACCGACGTTGGAAATGAAAGAAATGTTTTCTTTGGTTTGGAATTATCTTGAAAGGTTGGATATGGATTTGAATATTTTGGAACACTTATGTTGTTCTTAATCATTTGAAATTATTTGTTTCCCTTTAACTAACAGTGGTAATTCTGATACTCTATTTTCAATCTTTCGAGACACTTTTGTTACGTACTATTTTAAAATATCTTTTAAGTTATGATTTCATATTCCGTTTATTCTTTATTCGGATTGTTTACCTTACTCAACATTATTGTTGACCCTTTTATTTGTTTTGTCCTTGTTTGGACCTGCGGTGATCACAAATCGTGTGAGCAGATCGTGTGACAGGTACTCATGGGATTTAGTCGTGGGATGTACAGGAGAGCGCGCTTAATGTTTCAACCGAAGACAAATGCTTTGAGACTTTATCTTTCTTTTTGGACCGTTAAACTTTATTTTCGCTTCCGCAAACTTTAAACATGGTTGTAATCGGATTTTATCCTTTGGATTTTAAATTGCATCGACAACTACCTATTTTATTACATGTCTAGGTACTACTACCATATTTGGTTAAATTGTGACACACCCATGATCCGAATTTTTACTTGAGAACCCTATTTACAAATAAAGAGGATTATGGGGGTGTTACATGGGGTCCTTATCTTTCGGGTCGAGTGAAACCGTTTCATAGGGATTAACCGGTTCAGAAATGGGTTCCTGATTGCTCAAATTTTCAGAGTGAGGCTGAGGGGTACTTACAGAGGCAGGACGTGGTTCATGTGCAGGAAGGTCGGATGGAGGGACGTTGGAGACAATGAGTTCAGACGAGATATCTTCGTCGTCGACGATGACCGGAGTAGCCGGAGTATTAGACTTGATTTTTAAAGTGCCGGAACGAGTTCTTTTACGGACCAAAGAGACGGATGCAGATTTTTCCAAAGCATTTTAAGTATGAGATATTTGGTTTTCTTCCACGTAGAATTTCATATGGTGTTTTGTTGGTGATTTTTCTAATCATGACTCTATTGTATACGTAGCACGAGGTGTTTACGGCTTCGGCCCAAAAGTTTCTTGGAACTTGAGAACTAATGATCAAGGTCCTAGCCATATTTTCCAAGGTTCGATTCATTCGTTCCACAACTCCATTTTGTTGTGGAGTTCGTGTGGCCGAAAAGTTGTCGCTAACACCATTTTCATTATAATAAGCTTCAAAAGCGAGATTTCAAATTCGGTGTCATGGTCGGACCTTAATGCCCCAAGTTTTTGAGAAAATTTGTTTTCGACCATTTTAAGCCAAATTACAAACTCACTAAATGCCTTGTCTTTAGTTCCAAGAAACAATAACCATACATATCTAGAGCAATCATCAACAATCACACAAATGTAATTACTACCACCTTTGCTTGTGATGCGCATGGGTCCGCAAAGGTCAATATGAACAAGTTCTAAGACACGTGATGTGCTAACACATTTTTTGGACTTGAACGAACTCTTGACTTGTTTACCTTTGACGTACACAATCATCACACAAGGAGTTGAATTTGAAGTTTATGATTGGTAAACCTTCAACTAGGTTAAGTTTCCTAAGATTGTTTAGAGTTCTAGCATTTACATGACCCAAACGTTTGTGCCAAAGCCACGGATCATTTTTATGGACACTCATGCATGAAAGCGTTTGACCGGACAATGAACATAAATCAATCATACACACATCCTTGACACGTTTACCTTCGAGGATCAACTCTTTTGTCTTTCCATATAGGATTTTACACACATGGGCATGAAATTCAACGATGTTACCTCGATCACACAATTGTGAAATGCTAAGAAGGTTGTGTTTTAATCCTTTGACAAACAGCACTTTGTTCACGCATAGTGATTTCGACTTACCAACTTTTCCGATACCAACAATTTCACCTTGTTTGTTGTCGCCAAAAGTCACCATGCCTTCGTTGTAGGCTTCTAGTGAGAGGAATTGGCTTTCTTCCCCCGTCATGTGACGAGAGCATCCGCTGTCTAAATACCAATTGTTGCTGCCCCCCACTAATGCTTACGCAATTTCAAACAGTTAGCTTAGGAACCCAAACAAGTTTGGGTCCCTTCTTTACACTAGACACCGAGTCCTTCTTGACCCACATTTTTTGTGCAACTTTGGTGTTTCTTTCTAGGTCAAGTTTTCTTTTAGGAAATTCATTGAACTTATGACCAGCTTTACCACAGTAATTACATATAAGTATTCAGGCAATCCAGCATACTTACGTCGTCTGAAATCTGTTTGGCTTGGGTCATGGTTTCGAATGCAATGGTGTGTGCTACTGTTGCATCTGAAACCAAGTCCAACATTTTTCGACGCTTTTTCATTTTCTTTGGATTGTTTTAGCAGAAATTCCAGGACGTTTTGACTTCCTTCCCATTTGAGATAAAACTGTTTTGCCTCAAGCAACTCTTTGGTCAAGGTCTCTATTTTCCCAAGTTGAGCTAGATTCAATTTTTCAACTTTGTCAACCTTTTCTTTGACATGGCTAGCTTCATCACTTAATAATATCGCAACTTCCTCTAGTTGTTTGTTATCTAGTTTGCACGAAGTGAGTTCAACTAGGAGGGAGTCACGTTCCTTAGTGGGGGGTTGATACCTTTCTTTTTAGAGACTCAACTTTTTTACATAGTTTTGTTTCAATATTGCAGGGGTCTGTTGCATGAGTTGTTTCAGTTTTACTCATTAGACATTGATTTTGTTTTCGAAGCATTTTAACTTCCTTCTCAAGTTTGGTTATGGTACATGTTTAGTCTACCTCTGTTAAACTTTCTTTTAGGTTGACATTCTCCTCAGCTATACTTTCAATTTCGTCTTGCCTAGCAATGAGTTTATTACTTTGGACACGACATTTATCAATGAAGTCATCTAAAAGAAGACAAATCTTGTCTTTAAAGAAAGATATTTACCTCGCTTTCAGAATCGGAGCTTGAATCAACAGAATGAGCCATAAGACATACGACAGTTTCCTTCTTTGAAGTTTTTGAAGTTTCGGGTTTTAATTTAGAAGAGATGCACCATTTTGCGTCCAATTCTTCCTCGAGGATTTCGTCCTCATCAGAATCGGACATGCCCCATATTGCAGTCATAACTTTGCTTCTATAGTCTCTCTTAGCAAGGTCACGTTTTTCTTTAGACTTGATATCGTCCGACTTTGGGCATTCTTTTATTTGGTGACCCTTGTCACCGCATTTGAAGCAACCAAAAGTGGAATTGGATCTTCTCTTGGAAAAACACTTTTTGCTAGCATTGTTATTGAACCTTTGTGACGCTCGACCATTTAGTATGCCGGCCATGTTCTTGGTAAACATGGCGAACTCAACATCCTCATCCTCCTCATCACTTGAGAGAGCATTTAGAGCGAGTCCTTTTCCCTTTGAACTCTCTTGAGAGCGTTTTGTAAGTGAAAGCTCATGGGCTATGAGAGACCCCATTAGTTCATTTAGGGAGAGCACGGCAAGGTCTTTGGCTTCCTCAATAGCCGTCACCTTCGGTTGCCACTTTTCAGTTAAGTGAGGATCTTTCGGACTAGATCCTCGGATTCAAAGTTTCGACCTAAGCTTTTTAGTTCATTAACAATGCATGAGAAACGAGATGAAAGACTATTGATTGACTCATCTTTTCCCATGTTGAACATCTCATATTGTTGCATGAGAAAGTCAACACGGTACTTCTTGACTTAAGACGTGCCCTCATGAGCTAGGCTTAGGGTGTCCCAAATATCTTTGGCCGAAGTGCAACCCGATATTCGATTTATCTCTTGGTCGCCGATGCCATATTGAAGAATGGACATGGCTCTAGAGTTTTTCTCGATTTTCTTATAATCATTTTCATTGTACTTTTCTTCATCTTTGGGTGTCGTGTTTCCATCTTTATCCGTCACCTCAATTTTAAGTTGGCCCTTTTTAATAATCATCCAACACTCATAGTCAACACCCTTGACATAGTGTTCCATGCGGTGTTTCCACCAAGCATAGTTTTCTCCTTTAAAGATTGGGTACTTAGTGTGCTTTGACTCATCTATGACTATGGATCTTACTCTTTGGTGGTGAAACCGAAATCAAGAGCACAAGACTCTGATACCAATTGAAGAGTCAAGAACGAATTAGTACCTAAGAGGGGAGGGGGTGAATTAGGTGACCTTTTATAAATTCTGATGTAGCTTAAGTGTTTTACGAGTTAAAGCAACAAGAATCAGAGTCTAAGCAACAGTATGTGGAACTGTTGCACAGATCTGATCTATTACGGATGTAGCAAGAAATGAGAAACAAGTGCGAGATTAAGCAATAAACAAACGATATAAAAAATTGGTTCAGCTCCTACTCCGGAGCCTACGTCCAACAGTTATTTTATTGAATGTTTAGAAGCTACTCCGCTTAACTAAAACTATTACAACAAAACAACTCCTCAACCTACTTCGGTTGCATTTTTCTTAGAGCTACTCCGCTCGTAAGACTTGACTCAAACTGAAAGCTACTCCGCTTTAAGAGTTTTGATGTTCTACCTTATGGTTTACACGATCTGTATCTCAAAGGTTCACTTAAGAACATGGAGATTTCATTGAAGATCTCAACACAAGGTTCATCGAACATACTCTTTTAATCATTAGAGGTGCGAACTAGCACAAGGAGATAATTGCTTTTCGAAAACAAATGAATACTCTTTGAAAATCAGAAACTTTTGCAAACAAACTTTGAAGGACAAATGCTTAAAAAAGTTTTGCAAAGTTTACAATAAATGCCTTAGAAGTCTTGACATTAAATGACCTAGAAGTTGGTTTATATAGAGAATGGGGCGTGTGAAAGCTCACTCACAAATGCATATTATATTCATATTACTCTTTTAATCAAAGGTTCATATAGTGAAGGGTCCTTTACAAACTAATAAAAGGGTTACTCACTTTTGCAAGGCTCAAGAAATTTCCCCTTTGGGTAATGAGTATATGGCACTCTTTTGGCTTTGAAAAAGTCTCTTAGCTAGAAGAGGAAATACTAGCCTTTTGTTTTTTGTCATCTAGACTTAGGAGTCATGTGATTTGAATTTCATTTGATGCTCTTTCTAGTTTGTAAACCATGATTTTGAAATATGCAGATGAGAATAAAAGACAACTTCTTTTGACATAAAATATTTTCGAAAACTATCTCCATGACCGTACCAGAAACCCCAGTTGCAACAGCTTGCTAGACTGTTGCAAGGGTTTTGCACTTTCTAACAATTAAAAGAATATATTGAACTACCTTACTTACAACACTTTCCTAGACTTAGGCCTTCACTTGTCTTTGCTTGCTTCTTGACATATAATCTTGTTGTCTTCAATGGGCCTTATGTCACTTTGCTAATCTCTTGTACTAATCAAGCAAACATTAGATAATCAAGGGTAAATTATCATCATCAACACATTGTGTTCTAACAGTGATACATGAATACTCTTTATTGATGGTTGAGCACTTTGATTTAGGGACTTTATTAAGAGTATTAATCCTTCATTCAAGATGATTTCTACGAACACCTTACGGCTGATATTTTGAGTACTTATAAAGGTGAAAAAGTTTCACTTAAGCGGTTGTTGGAGTTTAATGATAGTAGAGTTGTAGTTTCTACCGATATGTGGACCGCTTCTAATAAAAAAAAAGGGTTATAGGGTTGTGACTTCACATTTTATTGATCAAAATTGGGTGTTGAGAAACCGAACATTAAGGTTTTGTTTTGTACCATGTCCACACACTAAGGGAGTTATACTGTTATTGCTAAGGTTTCGATGAATCGTTTGTCTCAATATAGTTTAGAGAGTAAAATTTCTTTAGTTGTTCTTGATAATTGTATAACCAATGATGCCATGATGAAAATTATTCTTAAACAATTTGAGAAAAAATGTCTTATCTTGAAAGGTAGCTTCTTGCACTTAAGGTGTAGTGCCCATATTTTAAACTTGGTTGTCAAAGATGGATGGAATAAGATTGAATCGAGAATAGTGAAGGTGAGAAATTGTGTGTCATTATGGATGTCTACTCCTAAAATAATTGAAAACATTGATGAATCATGTCGATTTTTGGATAGTAACAACAAAAAAAGATTGGTCCTTCATTGTAAGACAAGGTGAATTCAACTTTTTATATGTTGGAACCAGCTTTGCCTTATAATAATGTATTTGTAAGGCTGAAACGTTTAAATAGAAAGATGAAGTTTGATAAGCCTTCAGAAGATGATTGGAAAATGGCTAAGATAGTTTGTGAGACGTTGGAAATATTTAACATAACTGCTAAAGTGTTTTCTGGGAGGAATTATCCTACTTCAAACCTATTTTTTCGCAAGGCTTGTGAAATTAAGATTGCTTTGATGAATTGGTTAAAAGATGATTTTATGATTATCAAATTCATGGCTGAAAATATGATTTAGAAGTTTGATTAATATTGGGAACATATCAATGGTCTTTTGATCATCGCCTCCATCTTAGATCCAAAAAACAAGATCGATTGGGTTGAATACTACTTTGAAATGCTTTATGGTAGTAGAAGTGATAAAGAAGTAGAGAAGGTGAGAAATGTGTTGAATGATCGTCTTGTTGTGGAGTATCAAGAAAAAGGTGAAAGGAATAAGAGTCAAGATAAAATGTCCAATAGAAATGGAAAAAGAATGCATTCCTCTCATGTTGAAGGTGATAAAGATGGATATGCTAAGATGAAAAAAACGAAAAGGAGAAAGATGTATGTAAGAGGTAAATTGGATCATTACTTGGAAGATGATACAATTGAAGAGGACCCAACATTTGACATCCTTAGTTGGTGGAAATGTGATGTAAGGTATCCTACATTGTGAACCGTAGCCAAGGACATTCTAGCTATTCTCATTTCTAGTGTTGCTTCGGAGAGAGGTTGGATGTGAGAACTGTAGCTGTTGTCAAGTCGGATACTTTTCATTCATTCATTGTATTATGTTTTTTTAATATGCTCATTTTTTCATTGTTATTTAACTTAAGATGTTGATGAAATTTTAGAGGAGGATATGGAAGATGGTTTAGTACAAGAATATTCGACTCTTCAATAGTAGATCATGGAGACAGTGAATGAAGTATTAGTATTTAGTTTGTTTGAACAATTTTTTTTATTATGAATCGTTGGAATTATAATTATTTTATGACTTTAAATACTTTTATACGACTTTTTTTGTTTCTTTTGGACTACGGGTTTTAAATCAGTGAAGCTAATGGAGGGTAATTCGACTAAAACATTAACTTGGTGGCGATTTCATTTGAATGTATTGTTGGTGATTGATGGATCTAGATTTTACCCGGATCCTACCCGGATATGGATATGGATCTACAAATTCTAGACCCTAAGGATAAGGGTAGGATCTAGATATACCATTTTAAAATGGATCTGATCTGGATCTTATAGGATCCGGTCCAGATCCTACCCGTTGCCATCTCTAGTCAAGTCTCGTCTTGGAAAGGGAGAAGAATAAAGAGGTTAAATTCAAAAGTTGATGAGTGGGAATGTTAAACGACAAGGTACTAAGGTCCAACCTCTTATTGGAGATTGTGGCAGAGAGGTTTCCCGAAACATCAGGAAGAGAGAGAGTCCCTGAGACAAGAGAACTCAAGTTACTTGTTTAGGGATGTTAATTTCAACCGAACCCATTCACATCCCGATCCACCCGATCCTAAAATTCGGATGAAAACCCGATTTAAATGGATGGTGGATGAATGGTGGATAAAATAGGGGGTGGATAATGGGTTATTGGATGAAGAAATTTCACATGCCATCCATCTGTCACCCGATTTTATTATTTTATGTATCTTATTTTAAATATATTACTCCCTCCTAGTTAAAGTGTTGATTGGTTGCCTATCTTTTGGGACCAAAATTAAGCAAATGAATTTGGACAACACAAACATCCTACTGTAACACCCTTATTTATCAAGCGGCATTAATAAGGTATTGCCTAGTAAATAGGGTATTACATCTCGGTTGTCCATGGTAAATATATCAAATAAACAATAGAAGAACAATTAAGTTAAATTATGATTTACAATCAAAAAGCAAAACTCAAAAGAAGGTACAACTGATGACAACTACCATGAGGACTATTATACAATTTGTGTCGTCGTGACTACTAATCGCAGCTAACAACCAACATCCAAGCTAACACCTCAAAAGTCTTATTGTTCACTATTTTCCAACAACATCAAATTGATCACCGCAGACACAAACATAAAGAAAAGATACACCACAGAAAACCACACAAGATCAGTTACTTCATAAATAATAAATCAATGTACGTACAAGAACAAGAATTAACTAAACTCACAACCGTCACATCAACATAGTAACACCCATCTATTTGTCGTATGAGTTACTTGATGGAATTGGTTGCACTCGGTCGCATTGTTGATATATAAGTTATTTGAGAAAGAAGATGGTATATATATAGTCGTGTTGTCCGTTTATAGATAGGTTGTCTTAAAACTGTTACAACTTGATATGTACATATTATATTGATGTGATTACAATTGGAGGTGGTGGCTTGTCCTTTTACAATTCTAACAATAGGTCACACGCTTAAAAAGACCAGTATTGAGGGAGATATGACTATTTTACGAAAACTGGTCAGTACTGAGAACTGCAAAGTAACTCAGCCGAGTTAAGGCTACTCGGCCGAGTTGAGGCTATGCAGCCGAGCTGAGGCTATTCGGCCGAGTTGAGCCTACTCGACCGAGTTGAGGCTACTCGACCGAGTTGGTTTGACTCGGCCGAGTTAGCGGTTCCGTGTTCAGCGTCGGGTTCTTATAAATGATAAAACGTAAGTTAAAATCACTTTTACCTAAAATCAAAACACAATAAAACTTAATTATCTCATACTTTCTCTCCCAAAACTTCTAAGAGATCCTTAGCAAGAGTCTAGAGTGTCGATCATCTGGCCTAGTATCGTGTCATCAAGTAAGTTCTTTCTTATCGTAAGTATGTCGATTACATATTAGTTTCACCATGGTTAGTAATCCTCATATATGTTATCTTAGGAGGAGATTTCATAGAGGAACAATGGTAGAGTTGATTGGATCTTTGCCTTGTGTGATTTGCCTTGAGGTAGGGTTCTTCCAACTCAGTTATCTGTTATGTGATGGTGATGGTATTTTTGATATATTATGACGATGTTATTGTTGTGTTGTAAGACTGATATCACTCGTGGTTACGAGATGAGATTTGGGAACATATGTGTGGGACCGTTGCGGGAAACGGCTCACTCCTACGATCGCTCTTCGTGGGACCTGCCACGGAGGGGATGTGAACATTAATGATTTTGGTACCCCTTGCCACGAACAATTGGGGGTTGATTGTGGGACTATAGGACGCCACTGTGAGATGATTGGTTATTGGTGATATCAGCATGTGGTGCTTTGAGATTGTATATTGTTCTTGATTTTGGTAGTGATGATATTGCGTATACAGTAGTCGACGCTCATGGTTTGTGCGCTGTGATGATCCGTTGGTATGGTGAATAGATTCTTAGCAGGTACCTCGATGTTGGTTGATCATGCTTGACTGGGGAGGATGGGTCATCACGAAGTTTTGTAGCATTATAGTTTCTTTTGCTAGCTTACGCTGTTACTTTAAGTTGTTATATCTTGTGAGACATTGTAATCACTTTATTCATTCTTAATAATAATAAGTTGTTTGTCGTTTTACTTTAATATTATACCTCAGGAAACTGAGATGGTAGCACTTTCATAGTCTGATGGTCCTTTCTAAATGCCTTGGATGATGAGGGTGTTACAAACATCCCCAAACTCTAAGAACCACGATCCAAATCACAACCCAAATCAGACTACACATCGCAACATATAACCCCCCAAGCACCCATCGCAACAGGTCATCCGGACCGCCAGTGGTAGACCGCAGCCTAGCCAGCCACCAAAATCACCACTCATCGAAACGAGCAAACTCGGATCATTAAAGTGCACATCCCCCTTATGACAAGCTCTCCAAGAGGCGGACATGAGGGTGAAGACCATTGCCCCACAATGGCTCCACAATCAACCTCAACACCATACAATACCATAATATAGCTTAATCATAGAACGTTCATATGCATGAATCAACCAATAATGAAATAACTGAGTAGGAAAACCCTACCTCGTGCATATCCGCAATATTACAACTACCACTCTGACGCATATCGTGCAATCACATCAATAATATCACAAGTAAAGACATCATATTAATATACTATTTTAACCAACTAATTGATTACCCAAGTTCACGAACTTACCACAAGGTATATGTATGCCAACAACTACGGAGATCTGCCTTGACACGTCTATATTTCATCTATGCTCATACTGAAGTATCATCACATGGTGAGGTCCCAAGGGTGGTGAGAGGTGACGAAGTGGGAAGAGAACG
Source organism: Silene conica (assembly GCA_029255685.2). NCBI lineage: Eukaryota > Viridiplantae > Streptophyta > Magnoliopsida > Caryophyllales > Caryophyllaceae > Silene > Silene conica. Next base: position 9,608,629 of record CM055319.2, read on the forward strand.
AAATTAGGTTTTCCAGAGAAAAGGTTAAAAGAAGAAGTTTTAAGAGAAATAAAGAAAAATGATTTGAGTCGAAGTCTCAAAGTATTTTAAGACGCTTCCACGTAGGTACTCGGTCAAGTACCATGACACTCAACCAAGTAGCCCGTAGTAGATCGAGTACTCAAAATACAGTCATCCAGATGTAGGGTACCCTCATATCCCAACCTTTCACTAGGGATCATATACGGTTAAAGGTCGCTCAACAAGTCATTAGCAATGCAGGTATTACAGTCTTCGCTCCTTAAAGTGGATTTCGTCCCCAAAGTTCGTCCTACGCATCGGACCAAAAAGGGACAAAGCCAAGCTAAAAGCATATTATATCACCCATATCATCACTATCATGTAATTTTCACACTCTATAAGACATAAAAGGATGACTATATAAGACATAGAAGAGCGATTATACCACACATAATACTAGACGATACATACAATCATTTAGGACTAGTGCGACATGTATTACAAATCTAACTTTTTAGAAAGGTTTTACCGCGACATTATCTACTACCTCTCATAAAAGGAATTTCATCCACGAAGTTCACTCCAGAGAAAAAAACGATAACTAAGGTAAAGCATTAACATTTACAAGAAAACAACAAAGCAAAGGTCGTCTTATTGAAATATGACTATTGAAGGAATACCCGTAACACCCGTGTTTAAGACACAATTATTAACCTTGAATCATAGACAAACTAGTGAAGAACCTCGTTAGGAAGAATAAAGGATCGATGTAAGTATCTCTCATTTAGAGGTATACTCGGCTCATTACAGTGTACTCGGTCGAGTACCAGAGGTACTCGGTCAAGTACAGTCGTTCCAACGAGTTATTTTAGCGTCGGTCGGATTAATAAAAGTCTGCTTCTAAACCTATTTCGTTGACGCTCGTAACCCTAAATAAACTTCTCTCCCTTCTCTCATCCCCTTCCACACCTAGTTGACCTAGATGTTAGTAGTTCAACGAGTGCGGGGTGTTCGGACCTGAGACCTTGGCGTTACCGACGCCGTAGGGCCTTTCGGTATATTATTTTTCCTTTAGTCTTGACCTTAAATTTGCCTTTGGGTTATTAATGGGTAGAATATGTCATAGGAGACCAAGAATGCCGATGTAGAGATGCTTTGTTTGGATGCGTGTATGCGTACGTAAGGTACGTTATCTTACTCAGTCAAGTAATTGATTTCTTTTGTGTGTATGTATTTGGTTACGCATTGTTGAGTGCTTGTGGTTTGGTATCATTGTGGCATTGTGACGGTGGTGATGATGATGAGATATGGAATTCATGTTTAGGACCATTGCGGGAGATAGATCTGAATCCTATGATCGCTCTTTGTGGTTCCCGCCACGGAGGGGATGTGCTCATTAAAGATCTGGGTACCGCTTGCCGCGAGCAAGCAAAGTTAGTGTGTTTGTGATGGCGGTGACGTTGGTATTTGTGTTGCCGATGCAGCATGTGGAGGTCGGTTGACCGCAACTGATCGGTATTGATTGGTATTGGTGGAATTACTTTCCTTGTAGTGTTTATTCTTATGTATGTTTTCCTATAATTGCTTGTGTTGGTATCTTGTGCTTGTACTGACTTGGTGTGTTTGTGTGTCTTATCTTCACTAGCTGTATTTGTGGTGAAACATTTGACTTTATTGGCAAATGGTGAGCAGTTGGATAGTTTCAGGAGTTGATGTTTATCTATATGTTTTGCCGCGAGGTGGGTCGAGACGAGTTAAAGATCGACGATGTAGTTTTTACGCTTTCATGCATTAGTTAGAATATCTTGTCTACATGTATATATAGGATGGCAAACGGTTGTACCTTTACTCCAATTTAATGTAATAACTTTATAACTGTTCTATAATGGTCTATTTGATATTTACTTTTCTCGACAACCGAGATTGTAGCACCCTCGTTTTTCTAAAGAAGACCTAGTTAAGGCTCCTTGGTAAGCCGGAGTGTTACAATACCACCTAATGAGTTCTCAAGTACGTAAGCAACATCTCGTAATTATAACTAGCTCCTTTTCGTGCCCAAGCACCGCGGAAAATTTAACGTTAAAGAAGGCCTTCAATCAACGAACATTCACAATTGAAGGACAACATACTGATGGAACTCGGTCGAGTATCAGTCACTTGGCTGAATAGAGAGTACTCGGTTGAGTCTCACATAGTGATGTGTGCTTATTTAGTCATAATTCTCCCTTCTTTTTTATACAATTTTGACCCATTTCGGGTCGGTTTACGTACCCTTAATTGCATTTTCTGCCCTAATTTCCCGTTCTATGATTGTGTGTCTCATTTTTTAGGATTTGAGACGAAAATAATAATGGGAGCAAGCAGAAGGGTCGATTTCGAGACACATCGAGAAAAGAACGGAAGAAATGCTGATAACGAGCCGGTAGGCCGACTAGGAACACTCCCACTTAAGACTTGTGATGCAAATTGGAAAAGTTATATGGACTTTGCAGCCGAGTAGCTAGCCGGCAGTCGGCCAGCCGACTGGGAATAGCAGCATGTTGACAAAAAGTGAAATTTTTTTCAGAAGGTTCCCAATCGGCCTGTCGGCAACCGGTGCACCGACTTGGCACCACTAGAAGATATCCTCAATAATTAAAAGTTCCAAAAGACTCTCAATCGGGAGAGGCACTGGCGGCCGGTATGCCGGCTAAGACACCTCTGTTTAGAATTCGAGCATTCTCTTATTTTGACCTACTACCTCTGTCCCAGTGGGATGTTTACACTTTTTTATTTTGTGAGGGGGAAATAAAAGCAGTGTAAACATATCACTGGGACGAAGGGGTATTTTGTAAGAAAACTATAAATACCCCGCCTCTAATTTTCGTTAAGGAAAACAACTGTAGACAAGCTTAGATAGAGAAGAAAACCCCTAATCTTTTAGTCTATAATAATCTTTTTTATATTTCCTCATTTAGCATTAATTACTTTCAATCGTTTTAATCTTTCCCAAGTTGAAATCTTATCTTTTGTTGGTATAATTCTCTTCTTTATTTAATTTTGTTTTCAGTTGTTTACATTTTATTATTCATCTTACTTGTTGCTTGAATTCACACCATGTTCTCCACCATGTTCATGATTGTCCCTTCAATTGTTTACATTTGTTTTTCAAGCATGAATGAGTAGACCTTCTAGGGTTTATGGGGATTTTGAGTGATGGTTGGACTATGAATATGGGTTATTAACATTTGGTTTGGGATAATTGTGTGACTTTCATTAACATGCATTCAAGTTGTTTGATGAAATGTGTGAGCGAAAGTTAACACTTTTTCTTGATATATGCTTGACAACTCCTATAATGAAAATGATTAGGGATATTTGTTAGTATGTTTGGGAAGAGTCTTGACCAAAGGCGAAAGCTTTGTGTTAGGCTTTAGGTTAGCTAAGAAATTAGTGTCTTAACCTTAGTCAAACAACTACCCATATCTTGTTAATTACTTGTCCATGTTCACCTCACTTAGGTGATGAACCTAATTATCCTAGTTTCCCCTCATTTGCTTAGAGTTAATCTTAGTCACTCTTGTTCTTCTTGCTTTAGCTTTAACTTAGTTCACTTAATCATTGAATTTCCTTTTAATCGACTAGACTTAAACTTAGACAAATTAAGTATATATACCCACCAACTTCGTGTTCGACCCTGATTTACACTACTTAAATTGGGGTTTTTATAAATTGTTTTTTAACCGGGATACGACGACTAAAACCGGTATTCCCAACCTCTCACTAGGGATCTTATACGGTAAATGACCAGCCAATATGTCGTTTACAAAGCGGGTATTAGATCTACCCATATGAAATTGATTTTGAACTACGAAAAGCTTATCAAAAAAGGGAAGGGGAACCAACACCCGACTAGCATTGAAATGAAAAAGGGAACCTACACTCAAACCTTCAAACTAGAAGGGAGTACATTGTTGGGGTGTAAAACATTCAATTTTTAATTTTTTTGTACTCTCAAAATATATATTTTGTGAAACTATGCAGAAGAAAGTTAAACTAAAATAATCTCCCAACATGTCTTGCTTGTGACGGGCTAATCTCGTCACAAGCTTGTGACCTCTCATAAAAAGGAAGAGGGACGAGGTGGGACACCCTTCATGTGCTTTCCCACTCACCTCTCATGGTATTTTGTGAGACGAAACGTATCCGTCACAAGCTTGTGACGGATACCGCCGTCACAAATAAGAATGGTGATAATCTTCTAACTTTATTTTTTAGAGAACATAATATCATCATTTTTTTTCAACTTGAAACATATAAAGACTTTTTTTTTTTGACATGGTTCAAAAACAGAGACCATCAGTCCTTAGCCAACTGATTTGGCTAAGTCATGAGCAATCCTGTTCAGATTTCTAGGACAAAAACTAAAAGACATACAATGAAAATTAGATAGAATACTATCCATTCTACTAGCTACTCTCCTAATATTCCTATCCAAACTAGTGACACCCGAAAGTTGCAAAACCAAGTTAAGACAATCAGAAGAAATATCCAGATGCTTAAGACCAAGAGAAAGAGCAGAAGAGATAGCATCAAGACAAGCCAAGCCTTCCGCATGAAGAGGATTCAGAGCCCAGAAAGAAGAGGTTCCCTTATACCAAACAGCCCCCCTATCATCAAAAATAACCCATCCAGCTGCACTCTTAAACGAAGACGACCATGCAGCATCAAATTTTAAATCAAAGCTCAAACTACACCTTGAGGACCCAATCAACTGTAAAGGAGTACCCCTTCGAATATGATCGACATCACAAGAGGAAAAAGAGTTAGGACAAACACTTTCCCCTTCAGGAAGTGTAACAGCATCAGAACACGCAGCTTGAAAATCAGAAACATCCCTGTAAATGTTACTCAAGAAAACCGCCACCTCTCCTTGAGAAGATCGAAAGACCACAGAATTCCTAAAACACCATAAAGACCATAGAGTCGCAACAAACAGAAGACCCGAATGGAAAGAAGGGTCCGAATTTTTTAAAAATAGTAGCCAGTTAACAATCCATTCGGACATAGGAATATAATGATCCATGGATGTTCTGATTCCAAGTGGAGAACCACTCCAAAACCGTTGAGCCATAGGACAGTCTTGAAAAAGATGTGAGATCGATTCAACATACGAAGCAGATGAAAAGGAAGCACACAAAGAACAGAACTGTAAAGAGTCCACACCCCTGTTAAGGAACTCCTTACCCACAGGAAGAGTATTAGGCATTTTTAAAGACCATAATTTGGACCTTGAAATAAAAACCGAGCATTCCTTCAAACGCCTCGAATCCCTTTCAGTAGCTTTCGATCTCCATAAAGTGTCAAAGGCCCAAAAATAACCACTCTTAACATAATAAACCCCACTGGGTTCATCTCCCCAAACAACCTCATCAACATCATCCAACGTTGGAGTTGGAAGGGATAAAATGTAGGGCAAGAAAGCTTCACCACAAGCATGAACAACTTTGCTCACATCCCATCCTCCATCCTCCAATTGAAAAAACGAGATTGATATGTCAAGAGACGTTAGATGATTCGCTCCTAAAGATCTCATCGAAGTTAACAAAGATCGACCATTAACCCACCTATCCTTCCAAAAACTCAAAAGAGATGGTAAGCCAACATTTCAACTTAAGCCTTGTTGAAGCAACGAGAAACCCCACAAGATACTCTTGCCGCCCCAACTTTTACCTTTGACAGGTGAAGCGTCATGTCTAATTGAATCCTTCGACAACCTTAAAAGAGCTCCCAACGTTCGAGCAATTAGAGAATCAGGATTCGAAATTATACGCCAAGCCACCTTCGCAAGAAGAGCTTGATTGAAGCACCTGATATTTCTAATACCCAACCCCCCTTTTGATTTGGCCAAATTAAGAAACAAACTACTACACCAAGATAAACCCCTGCCCTCGCCTGACCCTTTCCACTAGAAAAGCGAGATCATCGATGAAATCTTTGAGCTCACACTTACCGGCATTTTAAATGCCGACAGAGAATAAAGAGATAGTGAAGAAAGTACAGACGAAACAAGAGTAAGTCTACCTGCAGGCGATAGTAAAAAATTGTTCCAACTTAGAATCCTAGCCCGAACTCGTTCAATAGTAAAACGAAAAACCTCCTTCTTTGACTTTCCAAAATCAGTAGGCAAACCCAGATAAGAACCCATACTTTGTTGTTTTTTCACTCGTAAGGCTCTCAAGCATCGCTGAGTAATCCGCAAAGTACAATTCGGACTAAAGGAAATTGCTGATTTGTCTTCGTTAAGATTTTGACCTGAAGCCTTACAAAAAGAGGTAATGGTCCTCATCAAGGACACACACGCCGAAGGGGAAGCTCTAATAAAGAAAATTGCATCATCGGCAAATAAAAGATGTGAAATCGACTGAGCTGACCGAGCAATCTTAAGACCCATAATATATTTACCATCCTCAGCCTTCACAAGCGCCCTTGATCAAACCTCTGTACAAAGGGCAAAAAGGAACGGAGAAAGAGGATCACCCTGACGAAGACCATTTGATGGCTGAAAATATTTCCCAGAAGATCCATTTATAGATATGCTATAGGTTACTGAAGTAATACAATTCATCACCGGATTAATAAAAGCTGTAGGAAATCCCATGATCAAAAGAGTCTTCCGAATAAAATGCCAATGCAGACGATCATAGGCCTTACTCATATCGATCTTAAAAGCCAATGCACCATGCCTTCCCCTCTTACAGTTATTTATATAAGAGAAAAGCTCATGAGAAATAAGAATGTTACCAGTAATATTCCTCCCTGGGACAAAACCATTTTGAAAATTCCCAACAAGAAAGGGCATCACCTTCGCAAGCCTATTAGTAACAACCTTAGTAACTACCTTCATTAATACATTACACAGACTAATCGGACGATATTGATTTAAAGTCTCAGGAGAGCTTCCTTTAGGAATTAAAACAATAATTGTCCGATTGAATTTTGAAGGTATATGGCCAGAAGTAAGGATATGCATGATTGCTTTGACAAAATCTTCCTTAATATGGAACCAGAAGTGCTGAAAAAAGTCAGCTGGAATTCCATCAGGACCCGGAGATTTCAGAGGAGAAAGTTGAAAAACTGCTTTCCGAATTTCCTTACGTGAGTAAGGTCGATTAAACCAAGATTCATGTTCTTCAGATAATTTTCCTTCAATAACCGAAAAAAGATTTCCAAAGTTTGCTGAATACGATGAAAAGTCACCAAGATTCTTACAAACTCCATATAGGTCTTGAAAATAATCCTCAAAAACAGATCGAATCTCTGAATCCTTAAAGACCCACTCGCCCCTTTGATCCTTGACACCAGCAATATAATTTTTTCCACGTCGAACCCTAAACGAGTTGAAGAAAAATCTCGTACATGCATCTCCTTCCTTTAACCAATGCAGCTTTGCTCGTTGCTTCCAGAAAATTGCCGCTGCACGGTTAAATTCCAAATATGAATCATGTATTTTCTCATACTCACTTTCAGAGCTTCCATTAAAAACCTCCTCTAAAGCTTTCTCTAAACATGAGTCAAAATCTGACCATTTGAAACTCCATTCTTTCCTCTTATCCAAGGTCCATCTACCAAGCTTGTAAGTTACCCTGTCCAATTTTTTACCAAGAACGAAAGAAGGAGAGCCTCTGACATGTGAAGACCAAACCCTTTGGACTAACTGTAAACAATCCTTGTATTTAAAAATCCAAGCATCCAACTTAAAACCAGACCTTCGTTTACTGCACATAAACTCTGTATCAAAAATAATCGGTGCATGATCCGAAGCCTGAATTGGTAAGTGTCTTATTCCAGAATCCGGAAACAAATCAAACCAAGAGTCAGATGCCATCCCTTTATCTAATCTTTCATAAATCCTTTGAGACCCCTTACGATTATTGCACCATGTAAACCTGGGACCTTTAAACGGAAATTCAGAGAGCTGATTCTTTTCCTTCCATTCCACAAAACGATTAACTGAACCCGAGATAATTCTATTACCACCCAACTTATCATCAAGCCACTCAACTTGGTTAAAGTCACCAATCAACATATAAGGCGAGTCCAAACGAGAAATCTGATATTCCAAAGAGGTCCACACATTCATACGATCCTCAGGCTTTGAAGCCCCGTATATACAAAAAACATACCAAACCCGAACAGGACATTGAATAACTTTTAGAAAAACAAAATTAGGGCAAGAGTACATACTACTAATATTTAGCCCATTTCTCCAACCTACCCAAAGGCCCCCCTTCCAGCCAATTGCATCTACCCCCGAATAATTTACAAAGCCTAACGAACGAAAATAAGAAGCCACTGCCGATACATGAGTTTTAGTTTCCGATAAAAAGATCATGTCATAACTATAACTATATTGAAAAACTAACGCTCTTAACTTCACAATTTTAGGAGCGAGCGGGTTAGATAAACCCCTACAATTCCATACTATCATTTTCATGGCTCTTCCGAGGATTGATTCCACTCAATCCTCGTCTTTTTTTGGATATTAGGAGCTCCTGGAACTTCCGAATCAGAAGACGATATCAAAACCTCATCCGAACTTACACCCATCCTAAAAGTTGGCTTTGCACCCATTGAAACACCTGAAAAAGAAGCTGATTCCCACTCTTTGAAACGTTTAGCAATATTAGTAAGATTTGGGTATTCCTTATCATAAGAATATGGAGCCTTTCTAGAACCCGCTTCATCCCCTGGGTCGGAAAAACACTTCCTCTTTGCTTGCATAAGTATCTGAAAAAGAAGCATTGCAAGACTGAATAAGTTTTTGAAGGTCTTTGCCCTTCCCATGACCCCCTTCATCTGCCTTTGATTTACCTTTATCAACCTTGTTTGTCAAACTAACCCCAGTCTCAACCCCCTCCCTCACTGTTGAAGACATAGAAAAGACCCGACCAAGATCCCCCCCCCCCCCCCCCCAGGTAACGGAGCTGAAACAGAATTATCCACATTTAAAGATTGTTGATTTCCTTGGAGACAAACATCTGGCAGCGGAGGTAGCGGAAGTGAATCCATAGCATCTTGATAAACTTGATCCGACGAAGAAGATGATAAAATTTGCAGTAGATTCCCAGATGATTGCGACATAGAAGAGAAAAAAGGTCATTCCGGAGTAGAACCATCAAAATTTGACGAGTCCCATAAAACTGAATTACCAGAGTTAAAAACACCATTTAAACCAAACCCATCATCAAATGGATTACCCCCTTGATCATTCTTAGGAAAAAACATATGCATGTCATCTGGGGCATCAATAAATTGACCAAAACCCTTATCATCATCCTCCTTGTTAACCTTTGAAATATCCTCCTCCACCCTCATAGAAATGGAGTTAAGAATAAACTCTTTTTCAGAAAACGGATATTCAAACTCAACATTATGAGAAAACGGAAGAAAAGGATCTCCTGACCTCCACCATAACGGTAAAGACGGATCCCTTTGAGTACTTACATTATGCATAGAACTCTCGGGTACATGACCTTGGTCTTCCCCGCTAACCACATTCGTAAAATGTTGTACATCCTCATCCACAGAAGTGAAGACACCTTTAGAAAAATCCAGTTGTCCTGACGAAGAAATAAAGACGTGCTTACCCTCCGCATGCTGATGATCTTGAAGAAACTTGTCTGTCAAAATCGGAACTTCAAAATCTTTAGAACAACCTCCAGTTTCATAGCAATGTCCTAAAGACATATCAGTGGCCACCAGCCCTGCCTCCTGCATGCACACCTCTTTTCCTTTTACAGACGATGCAGTATGAATTTCCTGCATAAAACCAACCCCTGAGACAGAACCCAACTCCTGTTCACCCCTACAACCTGGTACTCGCTGTTCCTGACCACTTGAGAAAGGATTTCTATCTACAGAAGCCCTCAGACCCTCCTGCTGATCCCTAGAATGGGAAAAAGGAACAGGAATTGGTGGAAAAACATTTGCATGCAATTCCTCCTGAACCTCCATCGACATGCAACCTTTAGATTGTTCATTTTGGACACCAATACCTCCCGTAGAGTGACCCCCCGGTTCGTCTTGGAAAACCACTGGACTAGCAAAAGGTAAGGCAGTCACCGCAAATTCCATACCTGGTGAAATACGACCTCCATCAACCAAACCCAAATTAAAATCAATCATTCGCTCCTGAAAAGCATCTGCTGGCACCGAGGCATTCCGGAATTCCCCCAACCGTATCTTTGAAGTGATAAACTTAGTAGAAGATGGAAGAGCACACAAATTTAAGTTGAAGAGAGTATATTGGTACCGTGCTTGAAAAACCGCAAATCCTCTATCAAAAGCCAAAGATAAGGATTCGTTAAGATGATTAACAATATTTTCCACTTTTTCCACACACTGAGAACTCTTATGACCTATCCGACCACACTTAGTGCAGAACTTGAATATTTCCTCATATTTGAATTGAATCCACAGCAACTTCTTGTTCTTGCATGCCAAGAAAAAACCCGGATTCAACGGTTTTCCCAAATGAACAATAACTTTAAGACGCAAATAGTCTTGCTCTGGAAAACCCACCATTTCAGAAGCATCGAAATCCTCTCCAAATAACTTAGCCACCATAGCTCCAGTTGAACTATTCAAATATTCAAAAGGCAAACCATGAACCCTAACCCAAAGCCTAGTGGTAGGTAATCTGACTGTCTTAGGAATCATGCCCGGTTCCCATTTCCTAAAAACCATCAAAGCACCATCGACAGCAATATTACCTCTGTCTAATACATCTTGTAGATCATCTTCATTCTCGAAAAACAGAATGTATATATCCCCCATTCTCCGAATGAAAACTTGATCCCTTATGGCCCAGTGATCATGGATAATCTGGCTGATTTTGACAGCCCTAATCAGCCGATAGTCCACAAAATACCCTAAAAGACATTTACTCCAGTAAGTTATAGAGTCCTCCAACGCGTCTGGAGTAGGTGAAATGACCGCACCAGTACGAGGAAATCGCCATGCATGCAAAATCCTCGGATTGTTAGAAGCTTCAGTACGGAAATTTACATCATAAAAAACACTTTCAAGATTGGGGTTCTTATCTTCAGCATAAAAATTGTAGTTGTTTTCCATATTTTGTTTTTTGATTCTTGCTTGAAATGAGAAAGATGTTTTTTGATTTTTGTTTAAAACGAGAAAAAAGAAAAAGCAGAAGAAGACGATGAAGCTGAAAGACTGCAAGGAAGATCTTAAATAGAGAAAAGAAAAAGCGACAAGAAGAAGATTAAGAGTTTTAGCCAATAAACAAGAAACTCATAATCATGAGCTACACTTCCCAAAAGAGGTTGCTTGGCTTCTTTACACAAAGATTCTGACAAAACCATAAATGATGAAGGCAATATTTTGGAACATGCATTAGTGAAAGAGCACAAAAGCAGAGATCAGAAACAAAGAAGAAGTTAAAACGTTGCTTGTAAGGAAAAAGATTTTTTTAAAAAACTCCCCTTTTTCTCGGGAAAAGACTCTCAAAAGAGAGAAAAGTCTAGAGAGAGAAACTCTAGTTTGTCTCGAAACATATAAAGACTTGATACCCGTTTATCACCCAATTCTTCTGTTTCATCCACGGATGATGGATGATGGATGAATGGATGAAGTGATAAGTTTCACGGATAGCGGATGAGTTAGAAGTTAGAACTACTTGGATGAGATTTTGAAGCAACGAGATTTGAATAGTCCAACTCTGTTCTCATCCCTTATGGAACTAGAGTACACAATCTATAAGCATGGCTTCCTAAGGACGGAGGTCTGGATGGTCATCTCAATTCTCAATCTGCCTAATATTGTTGCTTGGAAAGATGTACGAGTACTAAACTATGACACACTACCGAGAGCATCCTTCATCCAAAGTTACGAACACGGCGGCCACTAAAAGCGGCGCTTAAAATCCGCATGCGTTATATTTATCACTAAAACTGAGTTCTTGTTCTTTCTTCCCCATAAGCACCTCAGGCTAAGAACACCTCATCTATCTCAAACTCTCTCCGGCCAGTATCATCCACCAACCCTCAAAAGTCAAAAACATTCACACGGCCGTCACATTTGTAGTAACTCGAATGATCTCTCGTTCAAGATCTTCTCTATATGCTTCACACAGATTTCATATAACTTGGGTTTGGCTACTACCAAGGCACCTAACCTAAAGCTGCACCTTATCATCGCAATACTGTAACTTTGCATTCTAATCCTGGACTGAACCCAAACATCTCAAGTGAAAATCGTACATGATTCTTCCTAAAGATAATATCGCCAAATCTTCAATACACACAACCACCAACTTAATGTAAAACTAGGTCAGCAATGGCAGCATAGTGGGTGACAATGTCGACACATCTCAACAATGGGTTAAATTGACGATAGTGACACTGGGCTGCAAGTGGCGTTGTAGAGCTTTGATGGTGGTGTTTGTGGGGGAGAAAAGGGGAAGGGACTAGGGAGGACAGATCGGGAATAAAAGAGTTTGATGAGAAAATAATTTGATGATACAAGACTTCACAAAATCATCTGTATCAAGATTCAACTATATGCAATTGGCCATTTTACAACAATTTTTGTATGGGAAACACTCGGATAAAGGGATAAAGACATGCCGCAGCCTCCGTCTACCACTAACTAACTTGATCTCTCCTGCACAATGGCCACAAAAAGGAAAGACAAAACCTTCTTTTGTTGATAGGAAGAAACTGCATGCAGAACAGGCGTTGTTAGAGACATGTGCTTAAAGCTGTTACATTTACTGGCCATAGTTAGACCTAAAGTGATATAATTCCGGGGTAATACAGGTTGACATTTAGCAAGACTGGAGCCAACTTTGATCAGTAATGTACAGTTGTAACTTGTAACAATACCTCCAACACATTAATCAGTCACTTAAGCCATCATCAAGAAAATCGAGAGCATGGTCGTCTGTAGTTGGACAACCATTAGGATGGGCTTCCAATGGTTCAGCTAGGGTCACCATCTCCAAACATCCCCTCCTTGAATCAGAGATGCCATTCTCATAGTCAAGTATGTCACAGTCGTATCCGTCTTCCGGGTCAAAGATATCCTGCTTATGAAACCCGCACATAATATTCCACAGGTTGTTAGTTAGTGTTCTCAAAATTGCTATCTACTATAGTAGGCTAAGAAATTATGTCATGGCGCAAATATTTCATCCTACAGAATTCCAGAGGGGAAAGTCCCCTTTAAATATCTTGTTTTGCCACTGAACACAAGCAGACAGTAGAGATGCACCAGACACTCGCAGCCAAAATCAGGAAAAATGTGCTTTCATACGCGGGTAAGCTACAAATAATCAATTTAGTCCCATTTGTACTGCCATGTTACTGCCAAAAACAGTGGTTAATACTTAAATAGTATTTAAAATAAAATCAAATCAAATCAAATACTATGCAAGGACTTTACTTGGGGGTCCACGGATCAAAAAAAAACAATTTGGAGGAGTTGGAATAGAACTTGTTTTCAAAGAGATGAAGGTGGGATTGATATTAGAAAATTTTAATTTGCAATAATGTTCTATCACACAAATGGATTTGGAAGTTGCACAATGCAAAGCATAATATACGGTCTGATGGAATACCAGCTACGGACTACAATTTAAAAGGTAAGACTATATGGAATGCTCCGGAGATGGCTTTTGGAGCAAGGAAAAGGTGATTGTAAGGCAGAGGAACTGATGACCAAATGGACAGGGCAGGAAGATTTAGTTTCTCTGATGCATATGAATTCTCTGATGTATATGGTCTGGAACTCATAACTCTTTCATTACCACTATGGCAATCTGTGCTAAGACCAGGAATATTTTAGTGAATGGATGCAATTTATGCTTTCAGGCAGCAAAAACATCATTGCGTTTATACTTGAATGCCAGATATCTGAAGAAGTAGGGCAGGCAATAAAAGGAGGCAGCATATCAATGTTGGAGCTACTTGATTGGCCATGGTTCTTAGATGGATGAAGTACTGCAATTAGAGGAAAACACCAACAGAAAGGTAACAAAGATGCACTATGATGGCTAGTTGGCTACAAAGCCTACCATATACATACAGACACAGTATACACCCTCCAGGCCTCCATTTTTCTATTTTCTTCCCATTTGCTTTTTTACAGTCTCCAAGACGGAACTTTGACCGTAATTTCTGACATGTAAGTGTTACTTTTTTTGGTGAAAATACTATTTTGTGAAAGAAGGTTTGATAATAAATGTAAATATTTTAGTTGTATGTATTAATAATTTTTATTCTCCAATTTATTTACGGTCAAAGTTCGGTACCTTTGACCTCGAAAAAGCAAATGGGAAAAAAATAGGAAAATGGAGGGAGTATGAAATATGGAAAGAAAGAAACCACTGAGTTTTTCAAGATGGGAAGTCACTAGAAGCTAAACTAAGAGGTGGGCGTGAGAGCTTTATTTGAAGCGGAGGAAGGATCACAGGACACAATCAATGATAGACATCTAGGTCTAAGTATTGAATATGGGTGCATATCCATTTACTGGACTAGCCCTGAATATTTTTTTTGAATAAAGGGACTCTGTTCTAATATGAAATTACTGGTATGTAGACACATCTTCGAAAAGAAATTATATCAACTCATTTAAAATTGAAGGTATACTTACAACATTTCAAATTTTTGAACATGAAATAGAGAGGTATCTAGGATAAGGCTTAAAACCGTTGAAAATCATGCTAAATGATTCAGACCAATTTTGTCTTTATTTTGGTCTTAGCTACTAGGAGAAGCATTGGAATCTGGAATGGGCAGATACGGATTCCTATGTCACTCTCACTCGGCTGCAAGTGTCGGACACGACACAATGTCGGAGTGTTGGGAGTGTCAGAGACAGTATTTTCCGCGAAGTTTACAATTTTTTGGTCTAAAATTGAAGTGTCGAAGTGTCAAGTCGTGACATGTTGAACATGCGACGCACGGCCAAAGTGAAGTGTGGAGTAACATAGAATTGGATTCAACACCCATATCTTTGAGTGTCATGTCGGACATGGGGAAGGGCTCTAAAAGTGAAGAGTTGGAGTAACAAATGTTACAAGATATACCTCATCATCTTGAATAGTTGGCTTTCCGGCTTCCACAATCCAGTCATCGAGTAAACCTTCAAGAAGAGCACTGTCAAATGATATCAACTCATTCGATGGCCTTACTTGGCGCTCCCTGAGTCTCAAATTATAGTGAATGTATACAAGTTCATCTAACTTCTTTTGAGCTAGATCGCTTTGCCTTTGATGATGAATTTGATCATGAATACTCCAGTTATGTTCACATCCAACAGAGGAACAGGTCTGACTAAGAATGCGTAAAGCTATTTGCTGAAGCTCCAAACAATTTACACCATGCTGCTGCCACCATATTGCTGGCAGAAAGAAACTGATTCAGCACAATGAACACAAGCAAAACATTCTTGCTCTTATACTAAATCTAATCTTCTAACCTGGATCAAGCTCTGTTCTTGTACTGATAGCCAATTCAGTACCAAAATCAGCTTTAGCAGATATGAAATCGGAAATCTGCAACAAGAGAAGAAAACATTCACATAGAGAAATTTAGTAAACTGCCATGTTAAAATTGAAAACTTATGTGTCTTGTACTCTTGTTCAGTAGTTTTTATTATAACCAATTAGTATCATGGCGAGCCTCTCTCATATTAATAAAACGCGAGACCAACCCTCTCTCATATTAATAAAACGCGAGACCAACCCAATTCAACTAAAGTTAACAATCCACTAATATTTAAAACCAACATTACCATGTAATATGGATTAGTGTCGTGATAATGTTATGTAAAGATCATTACATATGAGAATTTGTGTACAGTAGTCACGGTTATGTAAGACGGTTAATAATTGTGACCATTAAATTGTCCGTGGTGAAATTACCTGCATGGATGCAGAAACCCGACTCCCACTGTCAGGTCCAAGTCGAACTATACATTCGTTAAGTCCACGCGCTACCTCTGGGTTCTTCATAAGCAAAGAAAAAGATCAGCACGAGAAACGCAAGTACATCTTCAAACAAAAAAGTTTCAGTAGTAGCATACCGATTGATAATCTTGTCGATATCTATAGGCAGGGTTTAAGCAGTAAGCAGCAAGATAAAATGGATGATGAAAAAGTGAACTCCAATGACTCTCAATCACATTCAAGAAAGGACCATACTTATGCGCATCATCCCCTTGAAGATTTTTTATTGCAAGCTTCACCTTGTACATGTCATGGTATATAAATGGCATTGCCATGTTACCATAACAATCAACTTTCTGAAGTATGTGCAAGATTGGCTCGACTACTTTCCAGATGTACACCACTTTCTTCCAAAATGAAGTATTCAATACAATTTTCTCCACTTCTTTACCTTCATCTGACTTAGAACACTGACATAAGAGCCATTTGCTTGATTGGAACATCCGCCTAAGCTCTACCTTATAGTCCAACACACCTTGCAAACAAAAGAAGCTGGCTGCATGCCTTGTAATAGCAGGCCTCAGAAGGTCCTGCCCCCCTGTAAATTCCCTTTTCATTAGGTCCAGTAACCATCTACGGTTGTAGATGAACTTCGTTAGTTTTTGCGCTTTCTCCATGCACTCACCAACAAACTTTATCTTTGTAAATTCTTCAAGAACTTTGTTAATGCAATAGACAGCACACGGTGTCCAAAACAATTTTTTTCTTTTGTCTTCAAGCATCTTACCAGCAGCCCTGTAACTGTGAGTATTTTGAGTAACTACCTACAAAGTACAAATATATACGACACTACGTAAAACGGGACAGAAAAAAGGGTAAAATATATCATCTCTAAACGTATACACTAACAGAACAATGCAATGACTGTCATGAAAGATAGTCTCATATCAATATAATGTGAGACCCAACTTTTAATCCAAAATAATACCCACAAAGTCATAAACCCATTAAAACCCGAAGTCAAAGAATAAGTATTCATTTACATTGGGTGATCTCATAATAGTTTATCATAAGACCATCTCCTGGCCCATGGGAGACTGTAAAAACAATGAAAAAGATAGGCAAGTACCTGGACAACATTTTCCTCACCAATCTCGTCCACCACTCTGTCAAGCAGCTTGAACAAAGTTAAAGGATCATCTAATACATCAGTGGCATCAAATGAAGATACAAAGTACACGCCACGAGGACAGGAAGCTAAAAAATTAATAACTGTTCTGCCGTGCGAATTTCTCCAACTATCTGCCATAATGGAACAACCAGTATTCGCCCAGCAGGTCCTATACTCAGCCAGATAACTTTTCACTGTGGACAATTCATCTTGTAGAAATCGGCCAGAAATATGTCGGCTTGAAGGACCAACAACACCTGGTCCATAATGACCCACAAGATCCAGCATCTTCTGGAAGGACAGAGAGCTAGCAGCTTGCATAGGGACCCCAGCATAATAGAAAAACTCGCAAATGGCTGACGCCACCTCTCTGCGATGCTTCTTATTTGGCCCAGGGCTGCCTTGCTGGTAAGTAAGCGGCATATGATGTATTGGTGTCTTTAGAAAGGTAGGATTTAGCCTCGACCTTCTGAGATACATGTCAGAGCAACTTCCTGAAGACATTCCACTAATGCTCATTCTGAAATCCTTTGCCGATCTTTTACTAGAAGTTACTACTTTATCCCTACCATATAGTGAATTTTCTTCTGGCTCATCATCTTCAGGATCATTATCTGAATACGTAAAGAAAGATGGTGTATCCTTGTCATCTGGTTTTCTGAGCTTTCTTCCTGTACGATGCCATTTCATGTTCTCTTTTATTTTCATGTAGACTTCATCAGGAGCATTTTTACAGGGAGCAACTTCTCCAGGAATTCTGGCCAAGTGTTGTTTAAATCGATTAATGCCACCACTAACTATTTTGCCACAATAGTTACACTTGACCTTCTTCTTCCGCTCATCTTGAGCAACGCCGTGTTCCCAACCAGGATCAACATATCCTAGTGAACGAAGAGGAGTTAAAACCTCAACCAATCCCTTGTCATTCACCACTCTCTTGCCCTTTCTACTATTGCCATCATTATCCATTGTGTCTGCCCCATCATCATTGTCATCAGCAGGAGTCGGATAATTTATATATTCTTGCTGATCATTCTCAGACAGTTTTGGCTTTTTGTTAGAACGGCAACTCTCCAAATTCTCTCTCATTTTCATATATACATCTTCGGGAGCCTTGTCACAGTACGTAACTTCGCCAGAGACTCTAGCTAGGTGTTGTTTTAGTCTGTATATCCCACCACTAACTACCTTCCCACAATAGTTGCACTTAACTTTCTTCTTCTTTGCATCCTGGGCAGTCCCGTGATCCCAACCAGGGTCAACATATCCAGTTGGACGGAGGGGGGCCAGTTCTCCCATTACCTCATATAAAGAGCCCAGGTTTCAAACTGTTGCAATGTTGATAAGTTAGCCTTCCACTTTAGGTTAAAAATTATAAAACCCTTGGGACTTTTTGTCAAAAGAAGCATTAAACAGTGCCGAGAATGTTCTTAAATATCCCCTTTTCTCATTCAAAGTGACCTTTTTTCTGTGAGAAGAATTCTGAATAATGGCCCTAATTGAGTGAAACTGAGAGAGTATCTCACTTTGAAATATGTGCAAGTATGTCATCTCAACTTTAGGGCTTGCTTGGATTGGGGTGAACCATTAATAGGGCAATGGAGGTCAACAGAAGTGTTCAAATGGTGGCAAGTGGTGGAAGGTGGAAAGAGATAGGGATGAGGGCACTGTACAGTGGTAATGCATTTACCCCATATGGAAGTTGATAATGCGTTCACCTCACATGAGGGTAATAGTTCCATCACCACCACCTTTTTCAACCTTCCACCACAACCACTTGCCACCACTCCTCTAATTTAACACTAGTGTTGGACTCATTATTCTGGTTATAGTTCCTCCCATTTCAAGCAAGCCCTAAAGGTAAAAGCAGTTAGAGATAGCACAAAGTTGTCCTACAAACACATCACTCCGACCACAGCCCTACCCGATGGCTCATGAAAACATATACAGTAACAAAAAATTAAGATGGATATCCATTTGAAACATGTCGACTAAAATGCCAACCTCCTATGTCAAAAGACGAAAGAAATATTTGTTCATATGGTCAGATATGTTATGTTACTCACGTATGCATAAGAAAAATCTTACACGACAATACCTTTCGATTTTCATAAGATCTAAAACAATCGTTTGATAAGAACCACATCCTAGCTAATCTGTTGGTTCACTGTGGGCATGGAAGTTTTGAGCTTACTCTCTACTTGTTCCATGAGTTGGAAGGCTGAAGCGGCCTTACTCAAATTAGGGCTAAAGTGCTACTTTTTCTCTTATGAGCTGTGAAGTAACTCTAATTCAGAATTGCCATAGATACAAGCATACAAAATAATTATACGCAGACAATCAGAAAGTTCACTACTGTACAGGAAGTAAAATAACAGGAGCAATATAACATACAGCTCCACCTCTCATATGTAATCATTTCACAGAGTTGCACAACTGCAAATTCTCTGTTTCTTGCAGCCATTTTGTGCGGTGATTAAACAGCAAAGACAATATCTCGGTACACTGCTATGAATTTGGAGAACAGCATAGCAAAAAGATCTTTGCATCCATTTCAAGGCCTCAACTTTTAAATTTCAAAAGTAGAATTTGACACTAAAAAGACCAGAGAAAACAAACACTTCCTAGCAAAAAATAAAATAAAGCAAAAAACAAAATAAATGGCAAAATGATTGGCAGGTTTGCTATTCAGTTACATACAAAAATTACTGCCTTGAAACAACCACCAGCTTATTCCATATTGCGTTTCAATTGCCAAATTATTAAACACAATCCAACTAATACTTTTGGCTACTCTATTGATCTCTAGCGGTAAGATTACGACTAACACCTCACAAGATAATCAAGGTTAAGGAACTCTCTTCCCATGCTCCTCCAAAAGACACGCGCAAAGACGCATCATTATCATTGCTAACATATACAAATACTTTTACCTTACAACACATTTCCAATTATAGAGCTTTAAAGTTAGAATAATGACTTCCATTCTACTGTTACAGTGTATATACAGTTACACATGCAAGACCGTCACTTGTAGGAATTTGCGTGGCACAAATATTTATATACTATATATAGACTCCTGATATGAATAATGAATCCATTCCACCGTAACGTATACAACTGACTTTCGAGACGGTCTCCTGCTGCCTGCAGGAATTTGCATTGCAGAACTAAAACATCCTCTAAACAAACGCCAATCGGATGCACACTTTGTAACAAGCTAAACAATCGACGTCTCAAACGACACTTTCTGTCCTAGTTCCAGCAGTATTCTACACAATATCCTGCATTATCTTCCACAAAAAAAACTACTGAAGTAAAAATTGAAATGTACCACAGTTACCAGAATTCAACGAATCAAACTACACATAACGAATCTAAAAAAGTGAAATTGATGCTCAATACGCATAATCATAGCTCAAGAATACATAAATTGCGCAAATATCGAAAAAATGCAATCATACCTTAAAATGTGATTTTTACTGCATATTCTACGTCATCTCAACGCAAATTGCATAACCAAATCGAATATTAGCGAATTTCTGAGAAGATAAAAAGAAATCGGCGATGTTAGGGGCTGAATCGGAGGGGAATCGGAGAAGAACGATTTGAATCAAGCGAGTTAGGTGAGTCGAGATGAGCGAATCGTGTGACTCGGGTACGAAATTAGGGTTTTGTGAGTATGTGGATAGGAAAACCGATCTGAGTTGACTCAATGATTTTTCCAATAGCACGCGTCGCGACTGTTTAAACAAGCCATTGAGTTGAATATTCCGGGTTGGGGTCAGACCCTAACGGTCGACGGTTCGAATCCGATTAGATGCACATTACGTAAAGTGGGATAGGCTAAACCGACCCAAGTAACCCGACCCGAATCCGAGGGAATCTGACCCGATACAACCACAGAATTTGTGACCTAAAACAGACTCGACCCGATCTAGCGACGACCCGTAACTCGACATGACCCTATTATCAGTGACTCGGCCGATTCTGACCTAACCCAATTTCGACATGACCCAATATTGATTCAATTAAATTGATGACCTTACAATTATATCAAACTTAATATTGATCAAAATTAAAGTAATTTAGTGTTAATATTTGTACATCAAGTCTAATAGTGGAGTCACCAAACCAAATAAAGGTCACAAACTAACTTTAATGGTTAGATATTGGAGTAAAGCAAAAAAGGTAATCAGACCCGATAATGACCGATACAATACATCATTTGATCGGAAATGACTCGACCTGATAATGACCCGACCTGAATCCAACTCGACCCGAAAAGGGTATAGTGGCTCGATCTGACATGAACTCGATATGAGCCGACCCGACCCAAACCTGGCCTGTAACTACTCCCTCATAAGTCATAACCTAAGACCTTTAACGAGGACCCTCAGCCTAGAAAAATGTCACCATCTCGGTTACCCGAGGTATAATATCAAGAAAAGGCACAAGTAACTTTTATTAAATCGTAAAGTACAACCTTACAAGTGTCTCAAACGCAAAAGATATATCATCACCAAACCAATATCTCACAAGTGACAACCTTTAGTCCCACAATCAACGCCGCTTGCCGTGGCAAGCGGTATTCAGACCATTAATGTGCACATCCTCTTCGGGGCGAGAATCACGAAGGACGATCGTAGGATTGGGAGTCATTTCTCGTCAATGGTCTCAAACATATGTTCCAGTCTCATCTCATAATACTCGGTGATATCAGTCTTACAGCGCAACACTAAACCTCGTCACATATACATAACATATAACCGAGTAGAGAAAACCTTACCTCAAGGCAATTATAGTATAACAATTCTTCCAAGGCAAGTCCTACAGGGGCTCCTCTACGAATCCCCTCCTAACACATCATACATCTTATTGCTAATCAAATATAAGACATAACCCTAACTTAGCAAATCGACAATAAAAACTAAGCAACTTACTTGCAATAATAGTGACACGACAATTAGGATGATCGAGGTGCGAATTAACTTCTGATTACGTTCTTTGAGAGAAAAGTTGCTTACGGCGAGATTAAGAAAGTGATATTATGATTTTAAGTTTCTGAAATCCTCTAATTAACTTATCGCGAAACCGACACGAGACGTTGTTGAAATTTTTGCTTAAATTTTGTAGCATGTACTAGTCCGTTTGTCCCGCTCATTTGTTTATCTATTCTATTTCATGGTGTCTAATTCATTTGTTTGTGTATCTATATTATTAAGAAAGTTTTTGATAGGTAATTTGATCATACACATCCATTAATTATGGTCTACTTGTTAACCACTAACCACTACCAATCAACCCTTAAATGCTCTCATCCCCTTTCTATAGTCTTAATATTCAAATCAAAAGTAAATAAATGACCAAAACAAACGAAGTATTAAATACTTTTTAGAAAAAAAAACAATTATGAAAACGAACATTCAAGCTTCATACCTACATTTTAATCTTTATTTTCAATTTTCCAACTAGTCTCAGAAGTAAAACGGTTAAATTGCAAACAATTTTTTTTACTAATCTCTCTAAACATTTTGTTTCTATCACATCTATATTTAACCGATCTATATTTACGTTTAAAACAAACATTATTAAAGTCTCTGAAAGCCGCGCATTACTACGATATCTATACTATTATACAATATAAGGCAAAGTTTTGTTTCTCTTGGATGAAGTTAAATAGAAATGAATTGATCTGAAGTGAGATGAATTAAGCCGAAGTGAGCTGAAATTAAATTGAAAATAACAAGGCCAAAACTTCGTATCTCGCTAGTAAGTTAATGCCCTGTTTGATAAACAACATATTGAGTCAAAATTAATATATTCAGACCAAATTAGTAGTTTAACTAAGCAACTACAGTTTCATGTGTTTGGTAACGACATATTCTAATAGCATGTTGGTCAAAATTTACTGTTTTTTATTATGCGGGTAATAGTAGCATATTGCATTAACATATGTACTTTATTATAAAACCATTCTAATTATCTTAAAATCTGATAATTATCAAACACTATTTTCTAATTCTGCTAATTTATTTGATATCGAACCAGCTAATGAAATTTGTTAATTATGTTTTGATAACCTTATCTCTATCAATCCTATCAATGAAGCCATTAAAGTGCTATGCTATTTATCAATCCAGGCCTAAATTCAAAACCGATTCCAAACTTATCCGAGCCATTTGTAATGAGCCTCGATTAAACCGTACCTCCACCTATCTAAAACTTTTCTATTGACCCGAACAACTCCATGTCGTCATTCCACTGAGCTGCCCCCTTTCTCTCTCCCTTTCTCTTCAGACCAAATCCCAATTTCTATGTTTTCACTTTCATGTCAATTCTAGTAAACTCCCCAACTCAGGCAGCTCCATCACTTCAATTATGCCAAACCTCAATTTATTAGGGTTTTCAATTACTAAATTTGGGGGGTTTTCTATGATTAAAGCTTCCTCAATTATCACTGCCAGTTTCATTAAGCTTTAATTCTGGTAATTGCTTCTCATTTTCTTCTGTCTCTGTTATTTTTCCTTAATTTTAATTGTTATTGAGGATTTTTATATCTGGGTTTGGGATAGTATGATGTTCTATTGAGAAATTGAACAAATTTGGGATTAAATTTATAAATTTGAGGTATAATTTAGCTAGGTTTGGATAAACTCTTATTTTGGAAGATTTGATTTCCTTATATTAAGCTTTGTTTTGCATAATGTTTGATTTTCCTGATGGCTGATGCTAACAAAGCATCTATCTTTTTAGATTTACCCGAACCCGAACCAGAGACCCGGAGTTGCTAGCTACCATACTGTGTGAAATGTCAAAAAGCTCTTATGATCAGCAAGCAAGGAGCTCAACAGGTTAGTTTTAATTTCAATTTCAATTTTTATTTTTATCTCTGTATCATCTTGTATTACTGATTGTGATGTTGAGGTTAAAGACAGATGTAGGCGAAACTGTATAAGCTAAAATTCAGTCTACTATCGGCTTACCATGAGGTTATCATTGTCATCTGATGCTTACCCTTTAATGATTGATTATACTACACCCAAAGCTTACCGGTACTCAAAATGGCATTACCCGAAATGACCTGGGCTGTACCCAACAGGAATGACCCGTTTGCGTGGTCTACTTTTTCCCGTAAGCTATCATGTCCAATAGATCAGAAATTGGCGTCAACCAATATGTAAAGATAGAAGGAAGGTCTCAAGGAGTCAAGGGGACTGAGTAGTGGTTTCATGGGTATGACGCATGAGTAGCAAATATGTATGTGTCAGTTTCAGTCAATTGTTGTCCTTTGGTTTTGGTTCAAAGACCAAGGAAAGAGGAAGGGGCCAATTGGACCAAATTGGGTGTGAATAAACAAATTGTTCACGAAGTTCATTCTTAAAGTAGAAAAGACAACAATCGACCAAGACACCCCAATATGTAAAAGGACAACAAATGACCGACCGTGGCAGAGGGAGTATTTATTTTATCATGTCAAGTCCATCGCGTCATAGGGCTCATAGTCCCTAGCTTTTACCTATATATTACCAATGTGTTTGTAAAGACATCTTGTGTTGTGTGCACGCGGCATGCCTTCACCTCGCTTGATACGCCCTGTCGCCTCGTTGCTCGTTATGCTTTTCAAAACTATAGATCGAACCTCTATGATTGAAGGGTATGATTTTTGTAAATTTGTTACACTGTTTGCCATTTCTTTGGTCATCCTTAGTTGGTAGGCTTGTATGTACTTATGTTATGGTTTGTTGGGATTTATGTTTGATGGGGATGGACGGCTTGTTATGTTATGGTTAGTTGGAATTTATGTTAGATGGGGATGGAATATGGAAAAAAGGTAGGCAGTGGTTATTCTGGAAAAAGGCGAAGAAAATCTTCCATACTTGCAAGAATCGGAAATGACCCTAAATTAGCTAGAAAGTGTGACATTTTTACAGATTTCTAGAAATTTTTGAGTTAAATTTATAGATTATTTCTGTTTAAGATAAATGCTATTTCCACAACTAGTACAAAGCAAATTTGTTTGGATGAAGAGGCTACTAGAGTCGAAAATGAGTAGAATCTGAAAGAGAAACTTCCAAGTTTATCAAAGTTCAAAGACAATGCATTTGCTTGTCATTATCCAACTTCATTCATGCTGGAAGTTTTTTCGCACATAAAAGGTTATTTAGCGTCTTGCTATTGTCAATACATGCCCTATTACATTAGCAGTGTCTTCCTTTTATACAATATAGTCCAAGTTTATCAAAGTTCAAAGACAATGCATTTGCTTGTCATTATCCAACTTCATTCATGCTGGAAGTTTTTTTGCACATAAAAGGTTATTTAGCGTCTTGCTATTGTCAATACATGCCCTATTACATTAGCAGTGTCTTCCTTTTATACACTATTATTGAATATAGTCCATTATTGCCACTTCTTGATATTGCAGTTAATTTATTCTGTTTAAATGCCAACAGGGTTCTCCCCTGATCAAGATTCGGCCGGGTCTGTGACAAAAAAATCCAGCTCATCAGGCAGCAAACTTCGAGGCAGGAAAGAGTTTCTTCGTAGATTTGGAGACACTAAAATTTTCATATCTAACCTGGAGAACTGGTATAAAACATTATCAGAAAGTTCCGATATAGAAGCTTTTGACTTACCTTTTGAGTTAGTAGAGCTTCAGAAGTTTGATTATGCACTAGAAGGGGTTTCATTCCAACAACTTGTTCGGATGCCTAGTGCTATCTATGCTTCAACATCTGATGGTGTTGAAGCTGCTGCATATTTAGCTGTTGAAGATTTTTTACATGCAAGTGTACAAGGATTGTGGGAAGCATTTTGGAGTGAGGGTGAGCCTTTACCGTTATATGTAGCTTGCCTTCATAATGAGAGTAAGAAATTTTACCAGGCAGAAAGGGCAATTGCAGCCGATAAACTGGAGGGCCTTTCTGCAGCGGCAATATTGGTTAAGAATGACAGGCACCCTCACGGGAGATGGGATGAAGTCCTTGAGCTCGCTTTATTGACTCCTGATATTGGATCCCTCTCCGTGGGCGGGGCACGAATGCCTCCTCTTTCCATTTTAGGTGAAGCGTTATTTTTTGCTATCCGGATTATGCTGTCCAGAAGCTTAAGCAGGACAAGTATTTCTGAAAGTCCAAGCCCTGTTTTTGTGTTACTTGTTGATTCTCAGTATGCTGGTGTGATTAAAGTTGAAGGGGATGTAAGGAATTTGGACTTGAATTCCAATAATGTATATGAATGTGCTGCAAAATGGGTAAAGCATCATTCACATATTGCCATGTCTCCAGTTGACAGGGTATGGAACAAACTTGGTAATGCTAATTGGCGGGACATAGGTGCTCTTCAGGTGCTTTTTGCAACATTCCATTCTATGTTGCAATTTGCAGGTGTCCCTAAGCAGTCTATTGAGGATTTGGCTGCCGATCATAGTTCTCGTCTCCA
This sequence comes from Silene conica, assembly GCA_029255685.2. Taxonomy (NCBI): domain Eukaryota; kingdom Viridiplantae; phylum Streptophyta; class Magnoliopsida; order Caryophyllales; family Caryophyllaceae; genus Silene; species Silene conica. The sequence goes on from CM055319.2 coordinate 9,635,199, forward strand.
AGGAAGAAGAATAGAAAGGCAACTTGCAGACACCACGGTAAACGGACATGACTTATCCCGTTATCAACCGGGTCATGGCTTCTCAGAAATTGTCGAGGTTGCAGATGAACCCGCTATAAGAGAGCGAGATAAGCCGATCAAATTGATAGTTGGGTCAGTTTTGTGGTTGGAGGATTCAGTTTCAAACAATCATGAAGGTTACCAAATTACTGACATTTGCAGTGATGGTGAACTTCCATATTATGTAGCAAATTCTCTTGATGATCCTGGAAAACCTCTCCTTTTATATGTCGGTGCACACCCCTCTCAGGTTGAGCCTGTTTGTGGAGAGATGAATTTATGGTACCAGGTACAAAGGCAAACGAAGGTCTTGACAGCAATGAAACAAAAAGGCCTCTCCAGTAAATATCTGCCTCAATTGAGTGCATCTGGTAGAATAATCCACTCTGGTGATTGTCAAATATCCAATAAAAGTGTCGATTGTAATCACCCATGGTGTGGAACCCCCGTCCTAGCGACTATCCCTGTCGGGGACCCAATAACCGTAATGGTCAGGGATGGCCGTTTTGGTTCAGATGAGGCTATAAAGTGTTGCCATGACTGCTTATCTGCCCTTTCTGCTGCCGCTGGATTAGGCATCCGGCATGGAGATATCCGACCAGAGAATGTGATTTCTGTTACTTCTGATGCAAATTGCCATTACTTTGTTCTTATCGGTTGGGGGCATGCTGTGATGGAAGAGAGAGACCGCGCTGCGATGAATCTTCACTTTTCTTCCACTTTTGCGCTCCAAGAGGGTAAGTTGTGTTCGGCTTCTGATGCCGAGAGCTTAATTTACATGCTTTATTTCTGTTCGGGTGGAGAGCTGCCCGACTTAGATTCGGTTGAAGGAGCATTGCAGTGGAGGGAAAGGGCTTGGTCAAGGAGGTTAATACAGCAGAAGCTTGGGGAAATTTCTGCTGTTTTAAAAGCTTTCGCTGATTATGTAGATAGCTTATGTGGCACACCATACCCAATCGATTATGACATTTGGTTGAGACGTTTGAAAAGAAATATGCGTGATGATGATCACGGGAAGGGAATCGATATGTCATAATAAAAGACGTTGATAATCTTTGCTCTCGAGGAGTGGACTAAATTTTGTGATCCCCAAAAGTTGGAAGGCAAGTCGTGTAATTAAGTTGTCAATAGACTCAATATGTTGTAGTTCGAAGGCAAATCTTAGTGTTCAATTGTCTGATAGGTTGACCGTTGCTGCCATGAATGCGGTGTAGAGTACTCAAGGGATGGTGCAGGCGAGTACTATGAAAAGCTTAGAAAAGAGTCGGAGGCTAGAACAGTAGTAATTATTTAGTTTGATTGTGATCATAGTTCTTTTTGTAATGAGATTCAGATGATTCATAATTCATTTGTAAAAAGGGAGCAAGGAAATTGGTTTGTTTGAAACTTGTTTCTATGCTACTTGTAGCCTTGTACTTGTCGAGTGTTTTAACTTTCAAAAACAAAAAAATCATGTGCTTGTGGTTCGACATTCAGCAAGAAATAATCCAATTTTTTGATTCGGAAACTTTAAGAGGTCATAACTCGTGTTTACGAGTTACGACTACAAAAAATGAAGATTTTCTTTAAATCGATAAACTTTCGGAGTACTACGATTTGAAAGACAAAATTGTCGAGTTTGGAACTCGTGACCAAGAGAGATAGATGGTCACTAAAAATTTGTCGAGTAAAAAAAAACTTTGGTATACGAAAACTCCTAGCTACGCGATCTAAAAGCGGCGATTTTTCATAAGTTATTTGAAAAAAGTAGTGTCGTGTTTGAAAAATACGTGACCAAGAAATATGACTTGTTCGGCCAAAAAAAGTTTGAACACACAAAAGCTTTTAGCTACGGGATCTAACAGTAAGTCTCAGCGAAGACGGACATATCCGTCACGAGTCGAAGTATCCGTCACGAGTCGAAGACGGGTCAGGTAATTGTCTGGTGAGTAGCATCTAGGTAGCACGGACACGTCTCCTAATGACCCGTACCGTGTCCGACACCGACACTCCACGAGCACACGCCGAAACGTGTCCAACACCTAAACAGCCGTGTCTAACTTTCTACAATTTTTTGGGCACGTGTCCGACGCGTGTCCATGGTATTTGAGTCGTGTCCGTCGCATGTCCACGATATTTGGTTATCATTTGCGGTGAATGATGTTCTTGAGATGAGAAATGCGCTATCGAAAGAGATCAATTAGAATATTGATTCGGATGAGGAATGAAAATAAATTTATTATCAAGGGCAAGTTTTACATTCACTTATTTAAAATTAATATCAAATACTTTTACAAAAATAAAATTAAAAATTTATAACTACTCCCTCCATTTTTATCCATATAATACATATACCTTATTGGGTCATTCGAATCCATGTAATACATTACTAAAAATGGACCGGAAATAAGACCAAACTACCCTTACTACAAACCCATAGTTACCCAAATGCCATTGGTCCCCACTACCTTTCCACCTTAAAAACTACCCTAACCCACATTACTAACCCAACCTTACCCACTAATCCTACCCATTATCAATAACCTTTCCCCCCAACAACCCAACAACCCAAACCCATCTTCCTTACCCCAACTACCCACTATTACTACCCATTTTCTAGATCTTTCTAAAACCCTAAAATCCCCCCACCAACCGTCTCATTCTTTCATTATCTCCTCTCATGTCTCTCTCTCTTCCGTCTCTCTAATTTACTCCTCCAAAAAAACCCTGAAACCCTAGATCTCTCTCCCCTAAAACTGCCTCCTTCTTCTCCCCTTCATCACTCCATTATTCATCGACATTAACTATGAACGACAATCGTTACAAAGCTTCCAAAAAATACGACCTTTGCTCAGAAATCACGAGATGTGATGATGAGTTTGATGATTCTGGTGATTCATCTTGTTCTGTTCCAACTACTATTGTACCCGATACTTTAGACCCGTTTGATTTTGGGTCTCAAGTTGAGGAAACTCAGTTTGATGTTGATTTCAGTGATAAAGTTCGTGATTTCGTTGATGTCCGTGGTGATTTAGGGGAAAGTAGTAGTGCGGTTGGGAGATGTGATGCTCCTGTGGTTGATGATGTTGTTGTATCGGATATTACGGTACTGGGTTCACCCAGATCTGACCCTGTATCACCAAAACCACGTAGGTTTAGTGACTATGTGGCTAAAGTGTTGAAGAGAGATGCTGAGAAGAGGAAGGCATTTGAGGATGATTATGATGCAGGGTTGTATGATAGGAGTGGTGAAGATCTGGGTCCATATCCTGTGACGTATTCTGAATTTAAGCGGCTACGATTATTGGAGACACACATAGCACGTGAGAAAAAAAAAGCAGAAATAGGTAAGTTGTCTACTGTATTTTTCCGAGGTTTTTGTTCATTTGATTTCATTTATGATGATTTATGAGATCTAATTACCTTTTTTTTCTTTTGCATGTTGCTGCTGCTACTACATTGGTTTATCATTTTTCTTTTTCTGTTGCCGTTGCTTGGACGTTGGTGAGCGATCTTCATATATAACCCTCTTCTTTTTATTACTACTTCGTTTTTTAGTTACTGGTGTTGGGTTTGCGTATTTGGGTTACTGCTGTTGAGTTACTACTGCTGTTGAGTTACTGCTGTTCAGCTACTGGTGTTGAGTTACTTATCTTAATTCATTTTTGCGTTTGCATGTATTTATTCTTCGTTGTTTGTTGCATTTTGTGACGGATATTTGGTATATTTGGTCTTTTTGGGTTACTTCTGTTGTGTTACTGCTGTTGGGTTACTGCTGCTGTTGATTTAATGCTGTTGTTGAGTTACTGCTGTTGATTAATGCTCTCTTTTGTGGGTTAGTGCTGTTGAGTTACTGATGTTGTTGAGCTACTGCTGTTGATTAATGCTCTCTTTTGTGGGTTAGTGCTGTTGAGTTACTGATGTTGTTGAGTTACTGTTGTTGATTAATGCTCTCTTTTTTGGGTTACTGCTGTTGATTTACTGATGTTGTTGAGTTACTACTGTTGATTAACGCTCTCTTTTTTTGGGTTAAAGTTGTTTAGTTACTGCTTCTGTTGAGTTACTGTTGTTGTTGAGTTACTGTTGTTGATTAATGCACTCTTTTTTGGGTTACATCTGAAATGCTCTGTTTCTTACTAATTCTGAAATATTGTTGCCTCTATGTTAACCTTTATCAATCTGAAATTGCTCTCTTTGTTACTTATCTGAAATCATGTACTCTCTTTATTAACCTTTATCAATCTTAAATGCTCTCTTTCTTACTCAATCTGAAATATTGTTGCCTCTATGTTAACCTTTATCAATCTGAAATTGCTCTCTTTGTTACTTATCTGAAATCATGTACTCTCTTTTAATTAACCTTTATCAATCTTAAATGCTCTCTTTCTTACTCAAACTGAAATATTGTTGCCTCTATGTTAACCTTTATCAATCTGAAATTGCTCTCTTTGTTACTTATCTGAAATCATGTACTCTCTTTTAATTAACCTTTATCAATCTTAAATGCTCTCTTTCTTACTCAAACTGAAATATTGTTGCCTCTATGTTAACCTTTATCAATCTGAAATTGCTCTCTTTGTTACTTATCTGAAATCATGTACTCTCTTTATTAACCTTTATCAATCTTAAATGCTCTCTTTGTTACTCAATCTGAAATATTGTTGCCTCTATGTTAACCTTGATCAATCTGAAATTACTCTCTTTGTTACTTATCTGAAATCATGTACTCTCTTTTAATTAACCTTTATCAATCTTAAATGCTCTCTTTCTTACTCAAACTGAAATATTGTTGCCTCTATGTTAACCTTTATCAATCTGAAATTGCTCTCTTTGTTATTTATCTGAAATCATGTACTCTCTTTTAATTAACCTTTATCAATCTTAAATGCTCTCTTTCTTACTCAAACTGAAATATTGTTGCCTCTATGTTAACCTTTATCAATCTGAAATGGATTCTTTGTTACTTATCTGAAATCATGTACTCTCTTTTAATTAACATTTATCAATCTTAAATGCTCTATTTCTTACTTAATCTGAAATATTGTTGCCTATATGTTAACCTTTATCAATCTGAAATGGATTCTTTCTTACTTAATCTGAAATCATGTTGCCTCATCACTCTTGTATGCTGTCTGTTGTTGCTTATTCACTGCTGCCGGTGTAAGGAAATGGATAAAGCTCAATGATGAATGCCCTTAATGGTTTGAGAGCAATATCTAGTAGTAGTAGCAGTGGTATACATAAGGGTCTGGCCACGTAGTTTAAATAGTTGTGCCACCACATGGTCTACCAATGACTGGGTGTGTGCGCATGTTCAATTGAGTTACATACATGTAAGTCCACATTATGTTTGGGGTCTCAGTGAAAACAACCTTTGTTTGTTTGAGAGCTGTTTGTTTACTCTTTGAACATAGTGTCTACCAGTATCATTGTGTGTGTGTAGGAGGCACTTCTATTTAACAAAACTCGATGATGAGGCCAAATTAGCCCTGAGAGTTAATGTCATTGGATTTGCAATTGTATTCTTGCTTGCTGTATGACATGCTATGATTTGGTTTACTGAGAAATTCAGATGAAATTGATGAAAATTAAATAAACCAGTAGCATTACATTCATAATCTGATTACAAGTTAAACATTTCTACTGTAGAAATGTTTACACCCTAAACAAATTGACCCAAAACAAGTTTTTATGCTACCATCTTGCTGCTACCCTAGTAACCTAATTCCCCCATTAGATACTGTAAACCTTCTGTTTCACCTAGACCTTGTAAATGCTCAATGCATTCCCTAACTAGCACTTCACTTACATCCAAGTTCCTCGGTAATATTCCTAAATGTGCTAGATGACCTTTCTTCATGTGTGGTATCACTACAAGAAAAACTGAACCGGGCGACAATTTTTGGCGACTGCATCGGTCAGTCGCCAAGTTGGCGACTAAATAAAAACTCGGGCGACTGAACTCAGTCGCCAATTTGGCGACAGAACTTTTTCCCCAATTTTCCCACCACCGACACACTCGGGCGACTGATTCCAAAGTTTGGCGACAGAAAACCGTCGCTAAATTTGGCGACAGACAATTTCAGTCGCCAATGTTACGAGTCCGTCGCCAAATTGCGATATAGAAACAGACGCAGTTCAGTCCCTTTCCTTATTCGCAATTACACAAACACACAAACACACGAATCCTCAATATCGCGAAAACCACCACCACCACCCTACCCTACCCTACGTGTTCCGGCCACCCTCAACACCACCGTCACCGGATTCCGGCCACCACCACCACCACCGTACTTGTTCTTACCTTCATTCAACCCATTTAAGGTTTGTATACTCTCTTGAAACTCAATTTCAATTTCAATTTTTTGTTTGATTGTTGGTTTGTTTTGTGCATTTAGTGATTGTAGTAGGTTATTAAGACCGTCTTAGCTTATTAGGTTGTGATTAATTAGGTATTAGAAGCCAATTAGCATATTAATTAGATAATTGTGGGTTAGGGTTTATAAGAAGTTTGAAGATGATGATGTTGTTAGCCTTATTGATGTTGGTTAATTAGATTAAAGTAGTCGATTAGGATGTTTAATAGCTTATTAGGATGTTAGTTAGATTATACTAGCTTATTAAGACCGTCTTAAATTAGCTTATAAGTTTGTGGTTAATTGTATAATTGGAAATTGTTGTTAATAAATTGTTATTATTATGTGATTGAGGTTGTTCTTCAATTAAGTGAGTGTAATTTTAATTTAGATATATGTATTTTTAGTGTTGAAAATTGTTTTTTGGGTTTTTTTTGTTTAGATTAAAATGAAGAGATTGGAACGTTCATGGATGTATGATGGAGGGTTATTAGATAATAAGAAGAGACGTTCTAATGCTAGGTTTATAGAGGGTGTTGCCGAGTTTATTGAGTTTGCTAAGCAACAAGAGGAGTATGACTCGTTAGAAAATAAACTTAGGTGTCCTTGTAGCAAATGTCGAAATATGAAATACCTATATGTCATTGAGGTACAAGAACATCTCTATACAAATGGGTTTCGTCCAAATTATTATAATTGGATTTCTCATGGAGAAGCCTATTCCCCAATCCACGAACAACCTCACATCGAACATGTTGACGAAAACCCATATAGAGATATGGTTGTTGATGCGTTGGAGTTTAATGTAGTCAATAATGACGATGACCGTGTAGCCTTGAATGAAGAGCAACCTCCAAATCCCCAAGCAAAGGCTTTTTTTGACATGTTAAAAGCTGCGGAACAACCTTTATACGAAGGGAGCAGAATGTCATTATTACAAGCCGCCTCTAGGATAGTAACCTTGAAGTGTGAGTATAATATGCCATTTCCTGCCGTTGATGGTATTGCTTCTTTCCTTGAGGATGCTATCCCCGAAGATAACGTCATGACTCGAAGTTTCTACAACACCAAAAAAGTAGTTAAAGGTCTTCAGTTACCACATCAAAAGATCGATGCTTGTCCCGAAGGATGTATGTTGTTTTGGAAAGATGATGCGTTACTTGACAAGTGCAGAAAATGTGGAGGAGATAGATTTCAGACAAGCGATGGAGATGTTGTTTTCAAAACAAAAAAAGGCAACAAGAGTGGTAATAGGGGTCAAAAGTGTAAGAAACCAATAGCAGAAAACCAATTAATTTACCTTCCTCTTACCCCTAGACTTCAAAGAATTTATTCTACCAAAAAACTTGCCGAACAAATGACATGGCACAAAGAAAATCCACGTACTCCTGGGAAGATGTGTCATCCAAGTGACGGGGAAGAATGGAAACGATTTGATCAAATCTATCCTGAATTTGCCGAGGAACCCCGGAATGTGCGACTTGGCTTGTGTACGGATGGATTTAGTCCTTTTACCCAATTTGGCAAGAATTACTCTTGTTGGCCCGTAATGGTCACACCATACAACTTACCGCCTTGGTTATGTATGAAAAGAGAATTCATTTTCTTGTCTCTCATTATTCCCGGTCCTAAAAATCCGAAAGGCCATTTGGATGTTTATTTACAACCATTAGTGGAAGAATTGAGACAATTGTGGGAAGTTGGGGTGGAAACATATGATGTTTTCAGAAAGCAGAATTTTCAACTAAGAGCTTCACTTTTATGGACAATAAACGATTTTCCCGCATATGGTATGCTATCTGGCTGGGCTACTGCGGGACAAAAAGCATGTCCTCGTTGCATGGGTGAAAGTAAAGCTTTTTGGCTTCCGAATTCCAAGAAAATTAGTTGGTTTGATTGTCATAGATGCTTTTTACCACTAAATCATTCTCTTAGGAGAAACAAGAAAGCTTTCAAAAAAGGGAAAGAGGTACTTGATGATGCCCCGGATCATCTTCCGGGTGATGAGGTATGGGAGTAACAAATGGGACAATTTTGTCTCCAACAGACGAAGTCATTCATGATAATGAAGATGAAGATGATGATGAGTTGGCAGAGGAGGAGGATAATGAGACTATGAATATTGAGTTGGAAGAAGGATGGGAGGAAGTTGAAGAAGTAGTGAGAGTGCATGATGATGACGATGTTGGTGATGATGATGACAATGAGGATGAGGATGAGGATGTTGGTGATGATGATGATGAAGATCTAGAAGAGGATGAGGATGATGATTAGTTTGGTATATAATAGTTGTACAATTTAAATTCATGCTTGATATGTTTATTTGATGTTTTTTCTTCTCCTACTAATATTTTCATTTATGTGATTGTAGATGGCAGGAGGTCGAGGTAGAGTGCGAGGCGGTGGCAGTAATCGTGCTAATATTTCATCCGTGCAAGAAGAAGAGGAACCAGTAGAAGAAGAGGTACAGATTGAGCCTCAAGTGGATGAGGACTCGGACGATGGTATACCGATTCAGTACACCCAGGATAACCGGATTATACTTGATCCGGCGGGACTATGGTAAGTGTTGTTGTTTATTATATGTGTATTATTCAATTTTTAAAGTAATAAAATGATTTGTTTTAATTAACAATTTCTGTTACAGGTTTAGACATCAGACTCCTCGTCGAGGGGTCGTTGCTAGCACAAAGGAGAACTTGTTAGGTCCTGTGCCTACTTCTTGGGGGAAAGCTAGCAAGGCTCAAAAAGAAGCTTGGTTCAATGTGTATCGGGTAATTGCATTAATTATAGTTAGTTGTTTTTTAACTCATTAAGCTAACTACTAATTAAATTAACTGTTTTTTTTTTTTTGTAGCAATCTTTCTATTGGGCTCCTGAACATGAACAATCCGTCCTTGAAAGATACCATGAAGTTGGTAAAGCAAGATATAGAGACTATATCTACAAGATTATTAAAAGAAAGAAGGAACCGAATCATCTAAAAGGTACATGTAATATATAAGTTTTGTCACTTGTAAATACAAGAATTAATGAAAATATCTTAATACTACTAACATACTTTTTAATTGTAGGTGAGAAATATCAAGATCTCCTAAAGCAACGCGAGACTCCCGAGTTCCAAGCCGTGTCCGCTCAAAAGAAGATCAACAAGAGAGGAGGGAAGAAAGATGCGGAGGCCGAGCCTACCCATCACGGGGGATCACGATCATTTTTTACGCGTATTTTTAGTGTAAGTCTTGAATACTTCTTTTTTGAATAAATATACTATACTTCTTATATTAACAATTTTCCCTATTTAGGGAGGGAAGAAGAAGAAGGATAGCAGCAACAACGACGACGGCGGCAACAAAGACGGCGGCAAGAAGCCGATGATGACGATGCCCGAACTTTTCCTTGACACGCATTCCAAGGTCAACGAAAAGACGCAAAGAAGAATATGGATTAAGGCGAAGGACAAAGAGTTATATGTAAGATAGTTTCTCTCAACTAATGATGTTTTTTTGTTACCTTCGTCAATGATTGTTTTTGCTTAACTAATAATACTTTTCTTAATGTTATAGGGGAAATATGAGGCAGAGAAAGAGGCCCACCCTGAGCGGGATGATAATGAAATTTGGTTCAAATTGGTGGATGGTTACAAGAAGGGTATGGTATATGGGGCCGGACAAGCTCATGGGGTGTTTTACAAGGAACCGGCTAGAAGGTCCTCATATGAGCCGCGCGAAACCTACGAGCCGTCTCTTGTAAGTAAATTGCAATCACAACTTGACCGAGAAAGAGCGGAAAGAGATGAGGAAATGCGGTTGATGAAAGAACGTCTTAAGGCCATGGAGACGTATTTCTACTCTTGCAACCCCGGTTCCCAGCCATTTAATGAAGATCCTAATGATCCAAGAGGAAAGGAAGGAGACGGTAGTGGAGCTAGCATGGGATTTCAAGCAGTTAATTAGTTTAGTAACCTAGGAAAAATTGTCGAACGTGGAGATTTATTAGTTTAGTTAACGTGTTCATGTAATTTGATAACAGTTCTCTTTTTTTATAAAAGGAGATTTGGTTGTTGATTCAAAAGGTGTTCGTCACCAATTGCTGGTTACTTTCTGGTTGCAGGTGTACTGATATTATTTCGTATTGGATTTGGCAAAAACGAAATAATGATTTTCATGAAAAATGCTCAGGAATTTTGGCGACTGAAATGAAGTAATGGCGACTGAAATCAGTCGCCAAAACAGAGCACAAGAAACCAAAGCCCCTGGAAAGTCAGGAGCATTGGCGACTGAACAGGGGAATTGGCGACTGAAGTCCGTCGCCAATTTGGCGACTGCTTCATTTCTGTCGCCAATTTGGCGACTGCCCTGTCTGTCGCCAAATTGTGTCTTTGGCGACTACGCTGTCTGTCGCCAAATTTGGCGACGGATTTCAGTCGCCCGAGTTTTTTTGGCGACAAAAGTCAGCGACAACAGTTTGGCGACTGTTGTCCGTCGCCAATAGGTGTTTTGCGACTGATTTCAGTCGCCAATCTTTGTCGCCCGATTGTGTTTTCGTTGTAGTGTATGGCAAAATCATTGTGACCCTTGGCTTTCATGATCTCAACCATAACTGATTGTAGTGTCAAGAAGATGTTGTTTAATTTTGTTGGACTGTAATCGATGAAGGCTTGCATCACACTGTTCACTAGCTCGTCCACTGTTTTTGATGCTTTCCTTGATTGTAAAGACTGTAATGCCCTGAAATAGCCTAGGTTATTGCAGTTCAAATCTGGTGAGTTTGGGGGTTGAAATATCAGCTCTATATTGAACTTGTTGAAGATGCATTCCTTGGTGACTTGTCTTGTTATTGAATCAATAGCTTTGGTTTCCAAAGTTCCCCTTGGTCTGTTTACGCTTGCTCTTGCTGCTGGTACCTCCCTTGTAAAGGGGAACATGCCTATTTTACCGTCGAATAAAAGTTCGCCATTTTCTGAGTATATTGGCCTGCTCACAGCACACATGAACATTACCTTTGTAATGTACCTCTTCGACTAACAGCTTCTGTATGGTAACTCTTCCCCATCGACTACGTAAAACTTATGACCGTCGTATTGGATGAAAAACCATTTTTCATCCATGTGGATGACATTGCTCATCTCTGCAAACTTGATTTTTGTTTCTGGAATTGCGTTTAAATCCAGAAAATCTTGAATAGCCTGCTCCACTTGTAAGCACATCAGTGTATGCTTCAACCGTTTCACTTTCGTCGCGTCTTTGAGTTGAGGATGTAATGGGCTTGAGTGGGGCTTGAGTAACCCTTGAGTTACCCACTTGTGAACCGTGCCCAATGAAACTCCGGTATTCTCTGCCACTCTTTCCATAGTATCGCGCTTTTCCCATTCAAGCGATTTAATGAATTCGAGATCAGGTAGTACACGTTTTTTGTTTGTGTTTCCCATTTGACCACTTCTAACATCTAACCCTTCACCAATATTTCTGGGTTTCTTTGCTAATTTCCAGATTCTGCCTATCACTTGTCGGTCTACACCAAACGTTTCCACCGCTTCCTTCAACATTCCGTGAGTTAGCTGCCCATTGTTGGACTTGCTTAGAAGAAACACTGCGACTTCCTGTCGTTTCTGCTCCGTTAAGCATTTGTAATTCATCTGATATTCTGTTTTTAAAGATCTGTAATTTTTGGAAGGAAATCTGTAATTTATGTGTTTTTTTTGGAGAATGAACTGTAATTTCTGAAGTTGAAACTGTAATTTTTGTGGACAATGTAATTTTTGATAAGGAGTATGGGTTATAAAGGGGCTGGGAAAATGTTTTTTTTGGGGTGGACAGGCGGACAACTACCTGAGAAGATGTTTTTAGGAGGGAAATAAGGTGGGAAATGTAGTGGGTAATGGGGTGTTTTTGAATAGTTGAAAAAAGGTGGGAAACTCTTTTAATTACATGAATAGTAATTCTGGCAACCTTTTTAAGCAATTGTGATTAACAACTAAACAGCCTAGATATTATCCCTAATAAAGCTATTTTTCTTACAACTTGGTGTAACTTTTATAATTGTTTAATGTTGCCTTAATTGTTGTGCATAATCCTTGTATATTACATGGATATGAATGGAGGGAGTATAAAATATATATTTTATTAAATTTAAATGCCGTGTCCCGTATCCCGTGTCCTATATTTCATGGCATACCGTGTCCCGTGTCCGTATCCGTGTCCGTTTTGGTGCTAGCTAGAATAGCATTATGTTTTTTCTTCAATGAGAATTTGTAGGTCTCTAAATACGTCCTTGTTTTAGAATTAATAAGACAGTGTCTTTTGGTGAGGAGAAACGGATAAAAAGCTAACGCACGCACTCTGTTGTATAGTTGTTCTGGATAATAAGCCCCTCATTCATTATTTGTACCTGTCTTTGGATTAATTTCTGATTCTGTTGCCTCATTCAATTCAAGTATGGTATTAATTTCTCTCTTCTCCTTTTTTTTTTCAACTTCCATTTCCCCTTTATCTATGTTTATGCATTTTAATTGTTTCAAATTTGCAACTTTCTAACTGTTATTCATTCATGTTTAACCGTTTGGGGCCTATTTGCTACTTTCCCAGATGTTTAAATGATTACTTGTTTGCTTTTAGTTAATTAGATTGACCTTAATGACGACTGGAGTTGCTTGTAGTGTGTTAATTTAGTCTCTATGAGAAATCTGATGCATAATTAGGCCCGTTTAGGCAGTAGGACTAAAATTAGTTGATGCCATTAGGCCTGAGGGTGACTTAATTAGTAGCTTGAAAGGTAATTAGTTAGTCCTGAAACTCCGACTCTGCATTTTGAGCATCTCAAAAGCAACAGTAAGGCTTGAGGAGTTGAGGGTGACTTATTTGTAAACCGTCTAACAGTCCTCCTGACACCTTAGGCCGCATTTCATCATCTTGTCAACTTTTGTGGTTCTGGGTTTTAGGTTATCCTTAGTTTCAAGTTTGAACCCTCTTTTATATGTTCCACAAAACTTGTTACAGAATCTGTCAAATGGTCTAGTTTTTTCGCATTTTAGGGCAAATTTTCCTCCATAGCTCCATTGTCCACAACTCCGTCTGTGCCACCCAAAGTGCAAATTCCTAATATTCTATCGAGGATTTGAGATTCTTTGTTTTTTTTTTTATCAAGAGAGCATTGATTGACAGTTTTACAGTCAAACCCTGAAAATTAGTTCATCCACTCGTATAGTCGTATATCACATTTTTTGCAAAAAGAAAGACATAAAAAGCTGATATTAAGAATAATCAGGTTGAACTAAAAAGATCTCCTATCTGATTACCTCGTAGGGCACATACTGTATAATCAGCTAGGTGCTGCACGAGGAATGAGCTACACAGTGACGACGCCCTCATTGCCTCTCAACCTCAACTCTTCTCTCATTTCTCTGGTAATCTTTCTTTATTTGTCTACCTCTCCCTTGTCTCCAATGTATGCACTAAGTGACTAAAACATGTAGTAACACCGTACTAGTTGTCACATCAGAAAACAGATCTTGAAGGAGGTCAACCTCAGTTTCTAGAGCCTCCAAATCCATCCTTTAAATGGCGCCTTCTTATTGCTTATGATGGTACCCGTTATTCCGGTTAGTACCCCCTTCTGTTTACATTATGCTTTCAAATATATCATGTTATGGTATCAGTGTGGTGGTATTGTGCAAATTATTGTTTTTATTAGACAGTTAGTAATCAAGGATAATTCTGAATTCGATTGGAGAAACTATTCCATAGGGGTGTTTATGTGCAGATTTATTAAGTGGTTAGGACGTCAGAAGCAAAATTAGTGACTATATCTGTTATAAAAATTAAACAATAAAGAGAAAAGAATTCGTGGGCAAACTTACGGAAAAATGGTGCTGTGCATCCTAACCTTAATCATATCCGCTTTTCACCTTTTGTTGTTAATATCACATAGCATATATATTGTTGTTAGTGGGAACAATCCACGGTTAATGGTGATGGTGCTTAGCACCTTAACCTATTACTGAAGGGTTGGATCCCGAGTACCTAAGAGGGGGAGGGGGCGAATTAGGTACTGTTTAAAATTTTAACTATACTTAATTGATTTAAGCGAGTTAACTTGAATGATTCATCGAGTAAGACGCAACACCTTTTTAATATTGAGCTTTAAAGACGTATTGGTTAAACTTAAACAAGGCAACGGTAATTACTCGCTGACTTTCCAAATGTTGTGAGCAAGACAGTGTCGCAAACTGATATTTTGATTAAGAGAGAACGCGATGAACAAACGATAAAGAAAGATTGAAGGGAAGAGGAAAGCTACGGTTGAACTGAATGTTACTAAATCGTCTTGCAAGTGAAGTAAAGCTACAATACGAAACTAACAGTTCAGCAAAAAAGATAACGAAGAATAAAACTCAAAAACAAAACAACAAGAAGATTAACGCAGCGGTTTTTGAATTGGTTCGACCAACACTCTAAGGGCCTACGTCCAATCTTCTTTTATTGAATATTTAAGTAGTCTACTCCGAAAACTTAAAAACCCGTACAATAAAAGGGCCTACAACCTACTCCGGTTGCGACACGAGTTCTTTAGACCACAATGTCTAAAACCTCAACTTACAAACTAGAATGAATTACAGGATCAGTTTTCTTTGGACTGATTCGTAAATGAATTGAGGAGGAACAACTTATTGATCAATCATAACTAGATAAGAAGCCATAACACGAAGACAACGGTTGAGCAGACTAGATTGTTACACTTGAAGACTTAGAATAATTTGCAAAACAATCAAAAGATTTGTTCTTTAAAGAGAGATTTTGCAAAAACCAGTTTTAATAGTGCTCCTTTTATAGGGAAGAAAAGAGTTAAAGCCATTTGGGTAAAATTCAACAAGTATTCTTTAGGTAGCTATTTTCCAATGGGTAATAGGAAGGATATGCTTTTCGATTTTTAAATTTTGTTTCTTCAGAAAATCTGATGTTAAGAGTCATTAAATGCAAGATTAAAGTGGGTATGTCATCATCAACAAAATGTACACTAACAATTACTTTCATGCCTTTCTCACCAAGCTTAAGAATCTTGAACATGCACAAACTACCATTCTAATCATCCCTCTTGTGAACTACTGAAGCCTGTATATGCCCCAATCATTATCCATTCTTATCATCAAACAAAAACTCCAGAAATTATTACACTTACAAAAGAAAGAAGAGGAGAATACACTACAATAAGAAAGACACTTGTTACAAAAGAGTATTACAAGGAGCTCTATAGTGGGATTATACATGGGTCTTGGAAATTACTCTCTATCACCAATCTCATATCATGTATCTCCTTATTGAACAAGAATTGGCAAGTGTCGGAAACATGTTGTATTGTAATCCTCATTTTCGAAAATGTTGCAGTAGTAGGAATCTCGTCGTGGCCTAAGAAGATGAAGTGTAGTACTAGGTCTTAAGAAACTTTTCGTCAAGACCTTGCTATCATACGATTTTTCTTTAGTTGATATGAATTTTACGCCCACAGTGGTCGGAAGTACTCTAGTTGCGGACAGCTTGTATTACTCAACTTTTAAAATATTTACCCAAAGAACTACCACCCAATCTTGTTAGGGTATGAACTAGAGAGGTTAATGTGTCTAGATATGATAGTCACCTTAATAGTTTACAATATTTTGAGTCTTTAAATGATAAAACAAAACCAGGATAAATGCTGAAAGTTTTAGAGAATTAAGTGACATATTTTGGCTTCGAAATAATAGTTGAGATTTATTAAGTGACTCTTAAAGGTGTCTAAAAGATATGAGTTGATTAATTTATTTGTTTATTCATTCATTTTAAGTAAATTTTTTTTATCGAAAATAACCCAAACACCTATCTAGAATGGTAGGTGAATTCAGGCAAGGCACGACACTTGCATGAGCATGGCTTAATGGGAATTTATGAATGTATGTTAATAGAGATGTAATAAAATGTAGAATTCAACTTTACTGAAGAACAATTTTAATTAATTAAGCTTTATTCAAGCTCTCGCTCATCTTCTTCAAATATTATTTGTAATATAATTGATGCTTTGAAAATGAGGATTTGAAATATTTTTGAAATCATTTGGATGTTTTGAAAGATGACAATGTTTGAGAATGTTTTTTTGGATTACTATTGGATCTTTTGGGAATGTTTCCATTGAGATTTGATATTGGATTTTTGGGAATGTTTTTCGTTAGTTTTGAGATTGGATTTTCAGGAATGTTTTTCCTTGAGGTTTGAGCTTGTGAATTCGTATCTGATAGAGGGATAGGGTGTTTCCGAAGTGGAATTGCTTATACAAAGCTTCCTTTTCCTGTGATCGATTGATCACGGACTCGTTCCACAAGATCATCCTCCTTGTGGTTAGTCCGTTGAGCGATGCATGCACTCGGGACTAGTGGCCAGTGGGAAAAACCCTACAGATCGGTCACCTTACTTATTTTGTTGGATCAAGTTCAAGTTAAAAGTTTTGAGAAGGTTTTAATGTTTTAAAGTTTTCTTTTGTTTTTTCGAGATGTCGTTTTGTCTTACGAGATGTGGATATTTTAATTTCAGTTTGATCCAACAAGGTAAGATAGAGACAATATTAAAGGTCCCAACCAGACAATGACCAATTCGGAGGGTTTCTTCCCAACTATGTACATACATGATAGTAATACTGTTTTGCAACAAGTGTTTATCTTAGTGTAGTGTATTATTTTCTCCTTTTCTTTCTTTTGTAAGCGTATAGAAATTTTTGGATTTTTTGTTTAATCAGAAGAATGGATGGATGATAACTGGGGTATACATAAGCTTTGGTAGTGCAATGGGGGATGATTAGCATGGTAGTGTGTGCATTGTCAAGATTCATAAGTTTGGCTAGAAAGGCATGTATGTAATATGAATTTACCACCTCTTATTCACATAATTAATATCATAGAATTTACCACCAACAGAAATATCTATAGTATGTGAAGATCACGAAAAGAAGGTTATTAAGGTTATGGTGGTAAGCACCATTATCATTAACCGTGGGTGTTTCCACTAATAACTATATCTATGGTATGCGATATTAACAACAAAAAGGTGAATAGTGGATATGATTAAGGATAGGGTACATGCATCATTAACCGTAAGTTTGCCCACAAATTTTTGTGAGATTGTTTTTTTTTGTGTATATAAATGTTAAATCTTTATTAAGTGTGGTTTAGTAACTCTTGTATAATGTTATTCAAACATGCTATATCATTTTGCATACCTTATTTAATCTAAGTCCAAAAATGTTTTTTTAGTCAACGTTGGTTAATACTTATTTCAGATGGATAACTTATTATATCATTGCTCCTACTTTACTATACAAAATTCTCAGCTATAACAATCTACCCCCGTAAAGCAAACTTCTAAAATCACTGGGTTACCTAAAATACTAACTTAATGCCCTTGTTCAAACATCAGTCATTTAAGTATGGGCTACTAGGAGATAGGCCGTGACACTCTACCCCCTTAAAAATAACCGTTATGTCCCCATAACGGCGTAACACCACTAGGTTATAGCTTGCTGAGTTCCCAACTAGCCTCTTCGCCTTTTCAGTATCGTGATCTACCCATAAAACCCTTGCAATCTTAGTTCCTCCACTTTTTGTTTTTCTAATCTTGCTATGGAGGAGCCGTAAGGCTCGGTTTATGATGTTCATAGTCATTGGCTCATCGACTATCAAGGTTTCTGGTTCTAAAATTGTGTGGCAGTCACTCACATACTTCAGAAGTTGTAAAACTTGGAAAATACTATAAACTCGATCCAATGATAGTGGTAAAGCTAATTGATAGGCCGCTTCTCTTACTCTTTCCAAGATCTCATATTGTCCAATGTACTTCGGGCTTAATTTTCCTTTCTTTCCTAACCTCATCAGACACACATTAGTGATATCCGTAATAACACCTTGTCACCATGATACGAAAAATACTAGTGGTCGTTATACACTATTTATCCTACCAAACAAAATATATAAACCTAAACTAGACTCTAACAAATATAGCAAAGCGGAAGTCAAGGGTCGAACCCAAGAGAAGGGGGTTAAACTAAAACTTGCTTAAACACAACTAAACAAAGACTAATTATGAACTAAAATAAAGATTAAGAATTAATGACAAGTAACTTATCAACACACAATGGTTATTAACACAAATGAACAACAATGAGGTAACATGAATAGGAAAGCAATGATTGGAAAGGCATTCAAATGAGCAATGAACGAGTAGTCACTAAGAGGGAAAGACTTGGTGTAACCGTCATAAAGTTACTCAACAATTAACAAGCTCGACTCTAACAACCCCTTCTATCCATCCATACTAACCATCTTAAGGTAGTGAATTACACAACTAAACCGTAAATGCAATTCCTTTGATTCTAACCATATTGATTAAACCATAAAACAAGGTTACAATCAAACAATGAGAACTCAAGCGAAAGATGGGATAAGGAAACTAATCTTACTATATTAAACCATGATAATAAGAAAAGTCATGTAATTTCCTACTCAATAATATGTTTCATCTAAGCCAACTCAACATACAAATGAGCTTGCTTCAAACAATACTAAGTAAGCTAAACCGATTACTTAACATTTGCAATATTTAAGTAACTAAGATGCAAGGGTGATCAATCCACACAATTAATTACTCAAAATGTAAAATGAAAACTCAAGAAACAACATTAGATAAATAAGAAAGGGTTGTCGAATCTTACAAGGTCAAAGTTGGAAACTTTGATCGTAATTACACCAAGAATGAGAAGATTAGCTCCTCATTTAGCAATTACAAGCTTAAGATTAAGGAAAGATTACAAGATTATCCACTAAATTCTAGAGTAAATGTAGGATGTTCTAATAATGAGATGATATCCTCTAACATTTCAGACTTGGGTATATATATGGGTTCACGAAACCCTAGGTTAAAACTCTTCAAAAACCGCAAGCACGCGAATCTGGGTAGTGGAAACCGCAGGCTGCGGCCCTTACAACGCAGGCTGAACAACAGCCTGCGGTTTTGACTGGGTTCTATTGCTTTACTTCGTTTTTTCAATGCTTGTTGTTCCATTCTTCCTTGACCTTCACAAGCCTTACCAAGATAAAAGTTCTCATATCCAAAACCACTTCAACAAGTCGAATTAACAACACAAAGCGTGAACACTCAGTATGCGACAAATTGAATCAAAACCCGACTCTAAATGAATTTAAAACCATAACAACGCCCTAAAGACTCGACACTATTTGACGCTATCACACCATCTCAACACTTCTACAATGTAAGTGTGCATAACTCTTTTGTCATTTCTGTGCCGCTTTTATTTTCTGTCGAATAACTTCCATATCCTCCACCATTTTCTGTATCATAGTGGGTCCCAAAACGATAGAGTCAATCACGTCGTCCCAACACACCGGACTTTTGCATCGCGATCATATAGGGCCATCTTAACGCTAGCATGCAAGCTATTATAGGAAAACTCGGTTAACTCCAACTTCTCACAAGGTAGCATAAGAAACGCATATCAGGAATTTTTGACGGGTAATTTGCCAAATCTTTGTATCGAATTTCACACAAGAAATAAAAACACCCTTAGCATCTCACTCGATCGATAATTCCCCATCTTACCCCACTCTTGTCTCACCACGTTTTAAGTAAATTTCAAATTCCTTGGGTTCATTTTATAAGTTTCCCAAAGTTCCTTTTAATATTTTTCTTATTTACCTATTGTTTCTAGGTCGGTCAAATGGAATGGGTTGTGTCGGAATATGAAGACTTTAACACCTATCCAAGAAGGAGCCCTCTCTGATATCATTTGTTTATATAAAACTTTCTCAAACTTTAATTTGCAATCATTTTCTCTTGGAAACTCATTAGTTAATCATCAATTGAGACATAGGGTTCCAAGGTTTTTTTAGTTAAAAGAATGCAGTTTTATGTTTTTAATTGGCGTTACCATTTGAGGAGTCATTATTCTTTAGTTTGGGATTATGATGAAACCTTAAACAAGTTGCACTTATTTTTTTATTTGTCATGTAGTACTGTAGTAGTCATTCGATGCAACTTCTCGAGGTAATTTTCATTTTGGGTCATTTAGAAACTATATTTTTGTTGCTAACGCAATGGTAATGCTATGTACATTTGGGTCCCTTACCCCTCGATTTGTGGAAGCCCTTGTGGCACCGATGTAATAGTGTTATTGTTGGAGTAAAATATTAATTATATGCTTTTAGAACATGATATATATTGTTACAAAATGACTCACTTAGTCAGCTGTGCTTTTTATATTGAAGTTGTTTTTGTCAAGTTGTCTAATTGCAAGTAATGATGAAATCTAGGGGCGAGTTACTATGTAGCCCTGTCTCTATAGGAAAGACACTTCTTAAAATCTACCTTCGGTTTTTCCACTTTCCATAGCTATGCGTGTTCTTGTATTACGTGTGCTATAAAAGGGCTTTGTTGTGAATGGATGTGTTGCTTCTTAGTTATGTGATTTTATTGTATTCCATAAATTTTAATATTTCATGGTGTGCTAGACGTATTATTGTCAACTTAGCTACAATATATTCCTGAAACTGCATATTTTCCTTCTCAAAAGCTTTGAAGATTTTGTCTCTGAATCTACAACAACATTTCCCCGATGCCTCAAAGGCTCCCGCAAATTGCGAGGTAAGGGGAGGTCGGATTTACGTAGCCTTAGCTTTGTGTTAGCAACACAAAAATGTTGTTTCTGAATGATCCAAGATGAAAATTGCGTTGAGAATAGCGTCAAATGACTGATACTTCACAATAGAAAGAAGCGCACCACTTTAGTGAGGCATTTTGCCTAATTCAACCAAAGAGTAATGAGTGGTTTTGGTGCTGTCTATTGCAGTATTGTTCTTAAAGTGCTATTTTCTTCATTTGGAGGAAAAAAATAGAGAATTTTCAGATGGATTACATTCTCTCAGTAGTTATATTTATTTATTTAGTAAAAATCCATTTAATTTGCGCGGAATGTTTCCCATGCTTCTGAACTTTGTTGCTCTGCTTTCATTTGCCTCTGTGTCTTGGAGATGATTCTATCGTAGCTTGACCATTTCTTCCCCAACCCACTTTTTTTTTGCGACTATTTTAAATCTGCATTCTGCAAGTCTATTCATGACACCAGGTTCCCCCATTATTCTGTAAAACATTACTCCTTAACACTCAAACTTTGATTTTCTTCCAACTTGCAAAAAATTCTGCTTCGTTATTTTTTCTCGAGTACTTTCAGGTTAATCAACTCTATTTTGAAGTTGTACTAACATATACTACTCAGGATGGCAGTATCAAGCATCACCTCCAACAGTACAGTGTGCAATAGAAGATGCTTTAATCAAAACTACCAAGTTGGATAGAAAGGATCTATGTTTAGTCGGTGCAGGCAGGACAGACAAAGGAGTTCATGCATGGGGTCAGGTCTGACATTCTCCTTCTTAAGAAGTTTGAAAGAATAGCCACTCCACAAAGTGAGTAAAGCTTACGTCAGTAGAAGTTTCAGGTTGCACACTTTCTTACACCTTTCAACTATGATACATTGGATGATGTTCATGCGGCTCTTAATGGTCTTTTACCTGCGGATATCCGTGTAAGGGAGATAAGTCCGGCATTGCCGGAGTTCCATGCTCGTTTTTCTGCACAGGGCAAGATGTATCGTTATACCATATATAATGACAGTGTCATCTCCCCATTTCACCGTCATTATGCATATCATAGTGGCTATGACCTCAATGCAGTTGTCATGGCAGAGGGTGCAGCACATTTCATTGGGAAGCATGACTTCTCTGCCTTTGCTAATGCTCAGCATAATGATAGAATACGAGACCCTGTGAAGACAATATCACACTTTAATGTCTATGAAAAGGTGAGTTTTGACTTTTGAGTGTGGTGTTTATATGAATTTCGAAGCATATTTTCATTTCTTAACTTAGTGGAATGAAAGATTCACTAGTTTTACTTTGGAATTACTTCGTAAGATGGAAAAAAAATCAAAAGTACTCACTAAACTATATGCACTTTTATATTTTGAAGTAGCCCTCAATCAACGCAACTCTAAGGGGTCGTTTGGTTACCCACTAAAAAACGTAGAAATTTAAATTCACGTGAATTGCTAAATTGACCTCTTGTTTGGTTACCCCAATTCACGTGAATTTGTACTTCCCATGAATTTGCAATTCCTCCATAATGGAGGAAGTGGCTTACCTATGCCCCCTAGCTAAGTGGAAATGCCTACATGAATTGCATTTCCTACATAGCAACCAAACAACATTTTCTAATTCACGTGAATTTTAAAATCATGTGCTTTACGACTTCCTAGGCAATACGAATTCCTACATGCAACCAAACGACTCCTAAGTGCAAGTTTCATATTCAGGTTTCGCAGAACCGGTTCTCGATAATAACCTAATTTCCATTATGGGTTATGTGAAATCGTTTGTGTCAAGGGAATTTGCGCTGTTGAACCCCTCGTAACCAACCAAGTATAGATGTCAGTGATGTTCTTGTTGATACTCATTCTAGAAGTTGTTTTCATTTGATTTGTGTTTCTAGTACACGTCTGGCTGGGTGATGTGAACTATCAGATACTCTTTTTTTTCCCAAAGTCCTGTACTCCTATCTGTTTCCTCGACATTTGGATACTGTTGCTCTTTTTGGTTAATGTTATGTCTCTACTGGTTCACAGGGGCCTGTTATAGAGCTGGAAGTTCAAGGATCCGGTTTCTTGTATAGACAAGTTCGAAACATGGTATGCTTCACCCCTCTATAGTATTGAATGTAACCATGCACTTTTTTCCACTTCATTTATAAATCGTAATAGGAGAAGCAAAATAGCAACGGATTACATTTCATGCAACATCTCATAACTCGTTTTAAGATAATGAAGGTTGCTTTGTTGCTTCAAATTGGAAAGAGAGCAATTCCGTCTGATATAGTTCCCAAGATATTGGAAACAAAAAACCGAAGAGAATTGGCTAAGTATACCTTGGCTGCCCCTCCTCACGGGCTATCCTTAGTAGAGGTCAAGTATAAAGAAGAACATATGGGACTTCCAGTAGGTGGTCCTGCAGTCAGTTTAGGACGGCGGCATACTATCACCATATGTAAACTCCCTTACTATTGATTCGACTGGTAATCATTTGAATTTCTTCATTCTTTTTACATATGCTCTCGGCCTATATACAATAGCAAAGGTGTAGAAATGCAGGTTGTATGACGTGCGAAGAACCTCGAGGATTCTCGAAGAAATGTGAAATGTGAAATGGCATATTGTAGTGGTAGACTTGTAGGATGCATGAGATTAGAATGTAACTGTTGATCTCTTGTTTGATAGGATGATAGTTTTCGGCAAATTATTTTATCTTGCCCTGGCCACAGCCTGCGGTAAAATGGTAAAAAATTTATCAGCATCTTCTGGGATTGTTTAACCAAAATCCTCCTTGCAAGATCGCAAGGTAATGCCTTGTCCAGGGGAAAAAAAAAGAAAAACCTAAAGTTAAGGTCTAATGAAGAGCGTCATCACTCGTCGAGTCGTCGATAATCCCTCCATTCAGACCGTATCCAGATATCCCTTAATAATTGACCGGGTATGTGAGCAAACTTTTAATTTAATACTCAGACGAATTCACCTCTAAAATTTGATCCAACTTTAATTTTAATCATTGTAAAACCTTTTTTTTTTTTTTTGGCAACCATTGTAAAACTAAATCATGCATATTAGAAACAACTGTAATTCGAATGTAACATAATTATATTTAGCTTATCCTGATTTAATAAAACCAATTGAAATACTAATTTTACCTTAGTTTAAATTGGGTTATCATTGCTCGATTAACAATATCAATTTTTTTAATGAACTCAGGTCCTAAATACTCCCAAAATTACTTTTAAGTACGTTTAAAATTGAGTCTTCTAAAAATTTCATCCAACTTATAAGTTATAACCACTAAACTCTGCCTTTATAAGTAATATTTTGTACTCTATCACTACTTATTAACATTTAACGAGACATGTCAAAAGTCGACATGGTCCACAGTCCATATGACTTTGTACATCATGGTCTGTAACATTTTGGTATTTCCATAATTTAGGGTGAATTGTAGGACAAATTATAATTTGTTATCCAAACATAAATCCTAGAGTAGAATGAATCCTAGGCGCACCGTCCCTACGTAGTACTATTGTATCAAGTAAAGAGTGTCCTACGCTTGTCCCATTGTCAACCCTTAAAAACTGAGTCCAATCTAATGAATCTATGATCGATACAATCTGAACAACCTTACAAAAAAACCACATTGCTATGCAGTCTACACATAACACATCCATGTGACATCAAACCCAAGCTTGCCTAATGCCAATGCTATCTCTTTACCCTTCTTGAAGTGCTCAAGAATGCATCAATATTGAACACCACAACATGTATAACATCAATACTATTTGACCCACTAGTTAAGTGCGAGGCTCGGGGTTACTAGGAACGCCTGTCTCCATTAATGTAGAAAAAAATTTAGAAATTTCCAATTTTTTCCGAAGGGTTGCCCTATTCTATTATTGGCTGTTTTCATTGACTCCAAATCCTGCATTTGACACTTGATTCAACCCATCTATTTAATGAGCTTTTAAGACCGAGAATATATATATGTACATATACCGGTATATTTCAGTTGTCATACGAAGACACGTTTCGAATTTCGCATAAGTTAATAATTGAAATAAAATAATGTTCTTTTCGTTTACTTTTATATATTATGAATTAACGTATAAAACTGAAACGAACAAAGGGAATATTCCGCAACGAAGAACAAAGATGTTAAGTTAAACCGACCATGATTTAGTGAGCAAAGTTAGCTAGTTGCATAGTTGCTTCAAGTAATAAGAGTCCTAACTTGCATGTGAAAGACAACATTTAACGGTTGTGAGGTTCCTAGCTACATGATATGCACACATTAACATGTTCCTCAAAACATTGTAAAACCCTTTTTATTATTTATAATTTATTATTTATGATAATATGTAATAATATGGCTGACAAAACTGTCAGAATTTCAGTTTGTGTTAACAAGTTATGTATTATCAACGCTAAATAACCAATTATTAACTCGACATCAACATTAAGGGGGATGTATTTTACTTGCTTTTTATTGGTTTGATTAGGCTTTACTGTTTCACTTATGAGCTCAAGGAATCTAATCTAAACATATACATTAATTAATTATTGGATGAGGCAATGTCACACGATAAAACGGTACATATGTATAAAAACTACTCTGTTATTGATAGCGATAAATTAAATAAATGAGTATAAAAAATTATTGTCTAAAACCATTTTTACTTTACAATTTGTGAATCATACTAATGTAAATTATGTAACCCTCTATTAAGTTACTTTTACTTCGAATTTTGACTTGTTATAGTCCAGTCTAAAGGAACGTTCTTGCAAGAAATTCAATTGTAACTAATTAATCCGATACTTTAATATTTAGTGTGAGTAACTCTAAAAATTCAGAGAATGAAGTTTAATATTTTAAATGTTATCGTAAAAATATTTTTCTGATTTATGGAGCGAGGCTAGTATCACAGAACATAATTTTGATTAAATAACAAATTAACCAATTAGCAAATTAATTACTAATCCTATTGCAATTTTAACTAACAAAATCGAAGCTAGTTAACAAATTATTAATAATAATACAAAGCTTACTACAATCTCAGGCGTAAATAATTTACAATTATCCTCATAAAAAAGATTTAGAAAGATTGAATTAAAACATAAATATTATTTATTTTAGCCCTATTAATATTGGTTTTCCGGGTTGAATAGGAGTACTTTTTACTGTCAGTTAGGCTAGTCTAGATCTCTTTCCGAACATTAAAGATAACTTGATTAATAAATCTATTGCACGCTTGGTTTTTCATTTATAAGGTATGAAATCGTAAAAGTAACCACTTATTTGAAAAATACGAATCTTTTTTATTTATACAAAAAAAACCTTTACGTATATTTGAAATATGAAATAACTAAGTGTGAACATCTACAGACCTGGTGGCTGGTGATATACTCAATATGAAT
Source organism: Silene conica (assembly GCA_029255685.2). Classification (NCBI taxonomy): domain Eukaryota; kingdom Viridiplantae; phylum Streptophyta; class Magnoliopsida; order Caryophyllales; family Caryophyllaceae; genus Silene; species Silene conica. The sequence goes on from CM055319.2 coordinate 9,661,685, forward strand.
TCTTTTGTAAGTTGAAGAAAAGGGACCATTGACTAATTATATATTTTTTGTTACCATTCCTTACTTTGTCAGCAAAATATGTGCAGTCTTATGTTTCCCAAAAATCACCCAATTGGAAGAAGACTACCCCCTTTGTGAGACCAAGTTGACCTAGATAAGCTACGGATAATAATTTAAACAATTCATCTACTATTTACATATTACGAAGATCGAAGTATTTCGAAACTCTTATTCTATTCAACTCGGTTTAGTTTAATTCGACTTGATAAATTTTAATTCAGCTAAGTTCCATCCAGTTTAAATAGTTTGGTTTAGTTTCATTCGATGCAAAAAAACAGGGCTTAAATGAGGTATATAAATTATCAAATAAAAGTGTTGAACAATAATATTGACCTTAAATTACTTATTTTTTGTTTTTGCAAGAAAGTACATCCTCATTTTATTCATCCACATTGGAGGAACAAATAAGGAATAGATCTTACAAAATGAAGAAATCAAAAGTGACCAATACAAATTACTTCAGTAAAAAATCAACTATATCTATCTCCTTCTCAGCAAACTTATGGAAAATCCTGACACCCACAGTGAACTTAACTTGCTTCAGAATAGTTAGCCAAGTCATTTCATGCCCAGTAAAAATCCTCCTATTACGCTCCTGCCACACAACATAAATCACAACCCCAACACTGCTTCTAAATATCCCTGACTTCCAATGCTTATGCCTGCCACGATAGGTATTCCAGTATAGAGCTTCCCAAAGGTTACAATCCCTGCCTCTGATCTTAAGCCAATCCAATATACCATACCAAATTTGTGTAGAAAAATCACACTTAAAGAACAAATGACCATGGCTTTCATTTGCTCTCTTGCACAAGACACACCTATTAGCCAAAATAAAACCTCTACATTGAATATTATCCAGTGTAATTAACTTTTTCTGCACAGCCAGTACAACAATAAAGCTATGCCTAGGCAAAACATTTTGATCCCAAACTGCTCTGCTCCATCTGTTAAGAGGGTAAGCTTCCCGGATCATATTAAACATTTTATCCACCCTGAACTTTCCATTAAAACCACAAGCCTGCAACAATCTAGTTGCCTCATTAATTCCTCCAGCAATATTTAGAATAAGATCTCTTACAGCAAGTATGCTGCTCCAACTTTCAGACTGATAATCTTTCTTTTGGACAGACCAAACATTATCAGATTTGAGAACATAATATTTAATCCAGCTCACCCAAATAGAAGAGTGATTTTGAGACAACTTAAACAACCATTTACAAAGTAAAGCCTTATTCCAGGACAGTATTTCCTTGATATTAAATCCTCCTTCATTCTTTGGACAACAACAAGTCCGCCAACTCTTTAGATACATCTTGTGAGAGCCAACATGAGCATTCCATAAGTAATCACGACAATATTTGTTCAACATTTTCAACACTGCTTTGGGCAGAAGAAAAATAGAATACCAATAATTTTCCAGCCCAAACAGAATAGAGGTAAGCAACTGCAGTCTGCCAGCGTAAGAGAGCATCTTCGTAGACCAATGCTGTATATTCTTCTGGATTTTAAACATCAACTCGATCAGCATATAAAGGTCTATGCAACTTACTATCATGAAGAGGTAGGCCAAGGTATTTAAAAGGGAATTGACCTTCAATATACCCAGTATGTCTCAAAATTACTTACTATCTTGAATTACTTACTTATTTATTTCAAATCGTAATTTTCGTCTCCTCTTCGCTGTCGTCTTTTGCTTTCAGGTTTGTTGTTTTTCCTTTGTTATCTGTATGTTTTTCTGTTATGGGTTAGACCATCCATAGTCTGATTGTGCGCCGATTTCATCGTTCCGTTGTTGTTCTATGCGTCGGAGCTAGGTCCACTGTTGGCGGGTTTCGCTGTGGTTTGTTTTGTGCCTCGCCGCACTGATTTTTACTTGGTCTGTTCGTCGGTTCCGAGTGTGGTGGTGGTGGGTGGTGCTGGTTGGTGGTGTGTGGATGGTGGATGTGTAGTTGGGTGGATGTTAGTGTTATGATCTTGTTTTTTTAGTTTCTCTTGTGTTGTTTGGGTGACAGTCGTTGGCTACTTTTGGTTCGGGGCTATGGATTTTCCTTCCGTATATAATAAGTTCTTGGATAACTTCGTTTGTGCTCATGTTAGCGATGGGTGTATGGATAATGACGGGGAAAGAATGATAGATCACTTTACGAAATTAACGAGGTCGTTTAGACTGGTCTTGTGTGAGGTAAGGGCACTTAAGGACAAAGGAACCAGTCTTTTTCGACAAAATCGTTTTGATGAGGCTGCTTCGTGTTATGACGAGGCTTGTAAACTTTTTGGTCTGAGCTTGGCTAGTGTTGGAAATGAGGATATTCACTCGTTGTCTCCCTTAATTCTAATCTGGCGGCTTGTGCCTTGAAACTTGAGGAATTCAGGGCTGCTGTGGATCTGTGTACCATGATTTTAGAATCTTTTCCGCGAAATGTTAAGACTCTTTTCCATAGAGCAATTGCATATATGAAATTAGACAAATTCTTAGAAGCCAAAATGGATCTGATGGAAGTTTTGGTGGTTGAACCTAGAAATAAGGATGTCCTAAGGGAATTAGAGGTGGTTAAAGGTCACCTCCTCATTAAGGCTAATGGTAAAAGAATGCTTGAGGTCACTTTATCTAACGAAATGGAAGAGAACGGTAATAAACAAGTGCATTCTCCGGATTCGGTGCAGGATCCTGAAAATAATGTAACTGATTGTGAGAGTGTGGCCATGGAAGTGATAGAAATTCAGGAAGAGGTGAGTGTTAAAGGAAATATGAGTGCATACTTGGAGTTGGCTGAAGCTGTGGATAGTGGGACTTTTAATCAGAGTCTTGGTTTGGAGAAAAATGGTCCAAATAAATCTTTTTTTGAGTTTACAAAAAGGGAGGAGGACATCCCAAACTTAAGATTTCTGGATATGATTATCAAAAACTCATTCGAGGCCATAAAATGATGTATTATCACAAAAATGCTTTGTCAACTTTAACGGTTCGGATTTGTCATCCTAAAATCACGATGGGGGAAAAAGTACAGGTGAACTCGGTAAGAAGGAGAAGAAGAAGAGGAAGAGACTCTCCAAACCCCGAAAACGTAGGAGGAGGGGACAAAAAAAGATATGTCTCCTTCAGATATAAATACGATGGCAAGAAAGTCCTCCATTAGTGTTACATGCGTGAGCCCATCCTATTCTGGAGACAATTTCTCCTCTCTTACAACCCAAGACTCTCAAGTGTGCCTTTTAGTTGTCGAGTCTCTAGTTTTGGAAAATCATTCATCCTCTTTCTCTACTTGCCCTCTGGCCTATTCTGACCCCAATGATAATCGACCCTTTTGTTTTTCGGTCAGCCCTAAAAAGAGCAAGAATTCTTTAGTTCGTAATCTGCTACGTGCCCCCTTACTTATATCCCTCGCAGATTCCCTACTACTCGCCAAGCGAGGAAGAAGTTGAGAACTCTCTCCTTCCGAAAATTTAGAGCCAAAGGGATGAATCTCCGAGACACAATTTATCTACTTTCCCTACAAGTAGATTTTCTTCCAAAAATGTTCTACGTCCTCGTGGCGTAAGTGTGTCTTGTTGCAGGTACTCCTCGGAAGCTCAGCTGATAAAGAAGAGAAAAGAAGTCTTCGCTCAGTTGGAAAGATCAGATCGTCCCCCCAAGAGACCTATCATTTGTAACAGTCCTGTCATAAGTTTATTTTTTTTTCAAATAATGTAATGGAGTGTCTGACCCGGCGTGTCGGGTAGTTTGTATGGTTTAAAAACCTTTCTTTCGTGTTAAAAAAAAAAACTATCTAAGTATCTATACCATCGGCGAATCCACCTAGTAGCATGTTTTTTTGTGCATACCTACTAGTAAGAGGTGACGGCCGCTACCCAAACTTTAAAAAATTGGTTTAAAAGACATATATTTGCTACCCAAATATTATTAAATCGTAGATTAGAAAGTGGTATCCAATGAAATACACAATAAACATCTCGTGGTTCAAAGGTAAACGTGTAAATTCCCACCTAATGGTCATTATATTTGGCCTCATGGGTTCATCCCACTATAGGTATATTCATTTTTTAATTTTTTTGCTACATCAGATATTAAATTCTGGGTTTACCCCTAATCTATACTAACAATATCGTAAAATAAAATAGATAATTATAAAGTCTTTATACGCCATGAAATGATAAGTAGTTGATATAGAAAAATAATTATGAAGCTTCAAAGAGAAACAAGCAAGTTAGTACTGTATTGGTATTAAACTGCGGGCTTAAGATTCAAACCCAAGGCAATACATAGATACACAGATACATGCATGCATTTTAGCATTTGTTTTATGATTAGCATGTACTAATTATTATTATTAATTAACACTTCTCATCAATGGAGTACTCGTATTATTCATTTTATATTTTGACTTGTGGATGTCCTCAAAGTAGAGTCACCTTAGCTTCTTGATTTCAAAACTGTTAATTAAAACACTTTTAATATTCACACTTGCATATATACTACTTCTATTTAATTTATTTATTATTTTAGCTAATAGGAATCCTAACCATGATGACACATGATTAAGTCATCTTCTTGCTCCCTAATTTGATTCTTGTAACTACTATTCCTAAGTATTAATCATTTAACCACAGTGGTTGGTTAATTACTTTTCCGATATGTATCTCTTGTGACGGATAATGGGTATATCCGTCACAAGCTTGTGACCGGTCAATTGTTACCCACTCGTTTAGATAAGACAAAAATAAAAATACATAGAGAATTACAAATGGTTTGTCTTTATCTCTCCAAATGAGTTTTATGTGACTCGTCAGAAGCTTGCGACGGAAATTTGTGTTATTTTTATACTGTTACAATAAGCAAGGTATCTTCCATCATCCTAAACCTAAACCTAGCAAAGAACAAATTAATAATATTTGTGGAGAAACAACAAATGTAATTGACATATAACAAGATCAGCAAGTGGATACAAGTAGAAAAAAGAGTAATATATATCATTAGTATCATATCGACCTCTTCATAAGCAACCCGGCCAGTGTCCCGGACAATCTACTCAAACTACCGTAAAATAACCAAAATAAATAGTACTCCATAACTATTAACTTTTTTAAAACTAAAGGTAAAAAAATATAAGTTACGTGTAACATACAATTTTTATTTTATTTTTGAGCATTAATACGTATACAATAAAATGTTTTACATTTGTTGAATATTAAAAATTATTCGGAGTTAATTGAATATCATAGTGTTCCTAAATTATACTCATATTTCCTAAATTTGGAAACAACCAAATAAACTAATAAAGTTGAGATATATTATGTTAATAAATATCAAAATTAAAAGTAAATTATTTTAATTTCTTAAATTTCTTTTTAATGCAAATAATAATGAGCTTTAAATTGATATTTGAATGATTAGTAAGTAGAAACATAATCCATTGGATGGATATGGGTGTCGTGAATGATCCTTCCATGTGCATATCACATGTTGCCTGGCTCATTATCTAAAGCTATGAGTCTGTTCAAAACGGAATCATTCGTCATAACCTAAAAACGGATAGTATCCTCTTATAATAATGCAAGAGGGAAGATAACTAGAGAAAAATAGAGCATTTTCATGAGTTATGTCACTTGCATTTGTGTGAGAGAGACCTTGTCTGTTTTCAGCTTGTAACAGATAGTGTCCGTATTCAACAAAAATTCGTGTATCTAAAGTCCCTTTTTTTCTTCATTTCATTTGAGGTTGACATGAACCCATTTAGATCTGCCCTCCCCACAATTTAAGGACTTGGGTTAGTCTTAGTAGTTGGTAACCGTCTTCCATCCTAAGGGTATTCATTCCTCACACATATTGTCCCGACTATATCCTATACTAATTCCACATTACTTTTACGTATACAAATATCATTTTTTATCGTATCATTCTATAAATTCACTATATTTTCTAATAGCCAATACAAAGTGTGATAATTGCCTAATAAAAAACCCATCAAATGATAATAAAACTATCATTATTTGAATAGTTCCTTGTGATCTAATTTAAGAATTTCTACCTAATTCAACGTATTCTAATACATATATACTTGATTCATCTAAATCCAATCAAGCCGCAGTTAGTTTTTTTTTTTTTTTTTTTTTTTTTTTTTTTTTTTGGCAGCCGTAAAGAAAGGTTTACATTTCTAAGCTAGACTTTGCAAGTCTGTGAGCAAACATATTTAAGCCGCAGTTAGTTATTATCTACAAAATGTCTAAAATTGACTAAGAAGTATCTTTGTTATAATGAAGGTGTTCTGTTATATTTACAATGTAATTCGATGATTATAGTGATAAGAACAAAATAATACTCAATTGATAAATAAAGTTGATACAGAAAACACGTGATTTATCACAAAATCGCTACTAGCTATGTCCACCTATGCGGAAGAGCAGTTTTAACTATAGCAGAGATAATATAAGTGCGTAACGATTGTACAATATCATACGAAGTATACGCTTAATAACGGAGAAGGTTCACAACGATATAAACCTGATTTATTGATATCCCTAGATAATTGATTGATTAAATTACCTCGTTCGACAGTTTAATGGTACCAGAAAATGACTGGTAAAGTCAAAGAGGAAAGCGTAGGTAAAGAAAATAAAGGGGCGTAGAGAAAAGATGTCGGCTGAACGCGTACGGGAGAATGGAAGAATGGTACATGTGATTGTACCTCCTTAATAATTTACATTCATTCATTCATTCATTCGTTCCTCACTGAATTTCTGCAACAAATAATAGGAATACCACACACAATTTCCAATACCAAAAAGGCTGTTTCTTGGATTATATACGGACCAATGTCATACGAACCACACTTAATATTTGAATTTTGGAATCTCTCTTAGAATAGAATATCATAGCCATAAAATATCTCGCATGATATTTAAGTAAATATCATAATTACCTCATATATAGAGTTTTTTTAGGTTAAAGTAGTTTATATGTCCCATTGTATGTTGTTTTATTATCAAGAAATATACTCCCTACTTCACATGTTTCCTATCTTTTTAGTCTTTTGTTTATCGTGGTATCTGAGTGGTAACGATATGATACAATTCGCCGAATGAAAATTTGATATCATAATTACATCTTCGTCTTTGTATCTTCAATCCTCCGATATAGTCCTAACTAGTATTTTTGCCCGTGCGATGCACGGATACTAAATTATTTGTGATATTCATAAAACTTTTAACTATATAAATAAAAAATAATCATAATACTTTTTTTCTTGATATAAAAATAGTATTAATTCGTTCTATAAATGTGATATTTTGTTAATAAAATTAACTCGTTTATATTCATTTATGTCATTAATGTTATCATCATCCACACACCTATTATGCGTCCATCGTATTAAATCCACATATACAACTAACCACCCAACTCGCCGCAATCATCTTTAATACCACACGATAGAACCCTTTAAATCACTACTCTTGCTCTTCGAACAACACATGAAAAGGTCCACAACCTAAAGTCACTCCTACTAATCTATCATGAAATTAACCACCAAATGCGATTGAGTCATCTTTATAATTACCTCAAACAACCATCTAATTCATCATCGGCATCCTTCTTCTAGTTTCCAATACACGCCTAAAATATTCAAGTCACCCCTCATTCACGAAACACCCAAACTTATCGCTCAAAGTTAGCTCTCTCTTTGAAAAGTTTATCCATTTATTGGAAACTTGACTTTTACCTTCAAAACCGACCTTGTTTGAATGAGATTTGCTTGACGGGGGAAACAAAGACATGCAATTTTTTATTTAGTTAACAAATAGGGTAGGAGAGAAGTGGCAAAGAATGAATGGAGGATGCAACACCCCTAGATGTTACATAGGAGTTTGGTGTAAAATTTAAATCATGATGTTTTTTTTAATCGATCCCCAAGAAAAAAAATAACCTAGTTAAAAGTTAATAATACTTTATTGGCATGACATTTATTACATTTGATTAGTTATTTGTGTGTTTCATATGGAAAAACAAAATTGAGTTTACAAACATGATGTTTTAGAGATTTTTAACCTATTTTCATTGCATATATGTCTATGTTATTTACACGCGTACAATCTTAAAATAAAATTTATCTACTTCCTCAGTTTTTATACTACATACCCCTCATTTTCCACACCATTCAGGCATTCATCGTACCATTTTCACCTAACTAACCAACTTGACCATCAGAGTCGACCGTACGCATCACTGAACAACCTCATCGTACATATATTTACTTGTACTACTCAAATCACACTCTTAAATGTCGAAAAGTAACCCTATCTTAAAAACAATTACCTCCTACTTTAAAACCTATATAACCCCACCTCTTAAAAACAAAAATAAACACGTCCATTGTAAAATCAACGCCCATCATATAAGACAATCAAAATTGAGTTTATATACATGATATTTAAGAGATTTTTAACCTAATTTATTTTAGAGCATATGTGCCTCTGTCTTTTCCACATTATACAATCTTGAATGAAATTCTTATAATTATTTTCTCACTATTTTTCTAAACATTGCCTTACTACCCTTTTTCTACCCCAATTTGGCATTCGTCATATCTTCTGACCCAACTAACCAACTTAAATCAATTAATTGTATGCCTGAACCATTCTAGCTTATCGACATTTGATTGCACTACTACTTAAACACACTATTAAAAGTAATAGAGTAACCCTACCCCAAGAAACTTCTACCCTCAAGACCTATGTATCCCCGGGCCACCATACCCCTCATCAACAAAATAACACATCCAATGTAAAATCAACTCACACCATATAAGACAATGTCCAACTGTAAAAAAAATTGAAAATGTGTATGGGGAAAATAAAATAAAAACTATAAACTCTAATCTTATAACTATGACTAACAAATAACTTTGATTTTCTTACGACGTCTTCGTTTCAGAAATTCTTTTAATTTTTCAATGCTTTGTTGTTTATGAAATACCTTATAACAATACGCACATACATTTCATCTAATTAACAAAATTTGAATCATCTCTAATACCCAAAGCGAAGGCCCTAAGGAGTAATAAACTATTTTGTTTTATTCGACCACATGAGTGGTACTTGCCCCGTCACAAACTTGTGACGGATATGTCCGTCATAAGAGAGACTTGTTGTTATATTTATATTCCTTAATTGAAATTTGACATTTTTTTGGAATTATCTAAAGTATAATATATTTTACTTACTTTCTTAGTTGTTCTAATCATAACATCAGTACACATGTACCATTTTCCCATACCATTCAGGTATTTTTCGTACCTTTCTCACCTAACTGACCTACTTGACCAACAAAATCAACTGTATTCCTGAAAAACCATAACCTATAGACATATTTTTGTACAACTCAAATCACACTTAAACGTCGGAGAGTAATCATATTCCCAAGACACTTACTTCATCTCTTGAGACCTTACCTATCTACCCCCATTCCTAAAAACAAAAATTGACAGATTAATGTAAAATCAACCACTACCCTATAAGACAATATCTTATTGTAAAAAATAAGTTGAAAATATGGAGGAACAAAAGGAATACGGACTATAATAAACTATAATTAATCTAATACTATGATTAAAAATAATTTCGATCGTTGTACTCCTTACTCTATTCGTCTCGGAACATCTTTTATTTAACATTACATTGTTATTTATGAAATACCTTCTAATACACAATTAAATTTCATCTCGCCAACACAGTTATTCCGCTTGACTCACGTACGTCGTTGTATTCTTTATTATTTATATTTATAATTATATATTTATATTCATTAAATCGAAACTTGATAACCCAACTAACCAATTTGATCATCAAAATCATTAATTATATCCCTGAACTACCCATGTCTATCGAGATTTTCTTGTACTACTCAAATTTTACTCTAAAACGTCGGAGCCTAACCATACCCCTTAAGACACATATATACCTCCTCCCTCAAAACCTATATACCCCCATACGTCACTCTATAAAAAAATGTCTCATCTATAAAGAATAAAGTGAAAATATGCAGGAAAAACATATTTTGTTAGTTGTTTATGAAATATCTTTCAATATTCATTTAAAATAAATGTCATCCACACAATTATTCCACTTCATCTATCTAAATCATCATTGTTATTTTTAATATTTATATTTATATTTATATTCCTAAAGTATAATATATTTGACATTTGTCTTATTTTCGTTTTTACTTAATTAAAAAAATTATCTCATTTCCTTCGCATTTTACATGTTAAGTACGAAAGTTTATAATGTTTAATACTTAAGTACTTTCATTTATTAGTTCCACAAATTTTTAATTAAGACAGGGTATTTATTTTAAATTTAAGAAGGGTCAAGTAATATGGAAAAGATAAAAACATAATGCATAAGGAAAAGTAAAAATTAGTTTTATATTTCCAAGTGGGACTATTTTTTACCCATTTTAATGTTAAGACAAAGACAAACTGAGTTAAAAGTTGAATAAAGTTAATAACCTTAAATAGTCAATTTATAAATATTAAAGAATAATGTTAAAGGTCTAATCGAAAATCTGTAAATAAACAATTATTTTCTAACTCATTTTCATATTTAATAGAAATATTGAATAAAGTTAATAACCTAATATAGTAAGTATACAAATGTTAAATAATACAGTAATGTTGTTCTAAATCTAATAGGATATTTATAAATAATCAACTATTTTCTAATTCTAATAGAAAAATTGTAATTAATTTATTAGTTTCTTATTTTCTAATTCTAATAGGAAAATTATAAATAAATTATTATTTAATCAACTATTTTTTAATTTTTTAATTTTAAGTGAAAAATTGTAAATAATTTATTATTTTCATATTTAATAGAAATATTGAATAAAGTTAATAACCTTATGTAGTAAGTATACAAATCTTAAATATTAATATTGTTCCAAATCTAGTAGGATATTTATAAATAATCAACCATTTTCTAATTCTAATAGAAAAATTGTAATTAATTTATTATTTTCTTATTTTCTAATTCTAATAGAAAAATTATAAATAATTTATTATTTCTTATTTTCTAATTCTAATAGAAAAATTATAGATGAATTATTATTTATAATATAGTGTTTTGTAATAGTTGGAGACTACCACTTAGCTTGAAAAAAGCCTCCTTTAATTATATATATTGATTTGTGCTCCCCCAAACTATTTTCAATGGAATTTTTTTAAATATTTGAGCTGATATTATACGCAGCGGTCTTGTTGTCAAGAATAAATTGGTTTTTATTGAAGGTTTAGTTAAGAAAGTCGCCTTAAACACGGGTGAAGAAGATAGTTTGGAATTGATTGTTTGGCGTTAGTGTAATGAGGTTTTAAAACGGGGATGTAACAACTTACCCGCATTACTTATGTACTATGTGCAAAGCAACCCTTTAAATTTACTTGTGATAATTAGCCCCATAACTTTACAGAAATGAACAATTAAGCACAAATCAAATTTCTTACAATTTTTTAACTAAAAGTTAATGTTTTCTACTATAATTAAATATAACATTTGCATATATATTCAATGATTATATGCGAACCAAATTCTATATAAACAAATACTTGGTCACGTAACTTTTCATTGTAAGTTCATTAACAATTCTTATATTATGAACATTTTTCACCAAAATAAATTAAAAAAAATATTTGAACATGATTTTCAATAATCAAGAATTTCAGGATTAAAATCTAAAATAATAGTAAATATTTAATTATCAAAATTTATTCTTGAAAGTAAGATATGTGGTTAATTGCACATAACGAGAAACTTACGAGGTCACTTTGCTTCAATTATAAGTTAAAGGGTTTGATTGCACATAATATCAAACTTATTCGGGTGATTTGCTATATTTCTGTTAAAAGCTTGGACGCACGATGTCATCGATCCTAATCTTCATTCGAGTATCACCTTTTTCTGCCCCTATGACGGAGATATGGAATGAATTGAAGGAATGTTTCTCCATGGGAACACACCTCGTGTCCACTAGCTCAAGAGTGATCCTAATGAGTGCAAGCAGTGAAAGTTGTCCGTCGTCGAGTACTACACTCAATTAAAGACTTTATGGGACGAGTTGTCAAATTATAGTCGTATCCCTCAGCGCACTTGCGGGTTGGTGCGACCTTGGCCAAAGAACGAGAGGAGGAAAAAGGTGCACCCGTTTCTTATGGATTTTGATATAATCCCCTACGGAGATATTCACACAAATTTATTAATGGAGGATAATCTAATCCTTGACTCGTGCTTATGCTATTATTTTGCGAGAGGTCCGACATGCTACCACAGTAAAGCAAAGGAGGAACATCGAGAGACAGCCGTGCATGGTTGTCCAACCTAATACTAAGGAAGGCCGGGATGAAGGCAGACCAAAGGAGAAGATTAAAGAAAGAGGTACGAGATGCATTTTTATAGGGTAACCGTAAGGGAAGAAAGGATGGTCATGACATCAATGGGTAATGACGTTATTCATTCGGCCTTAACTTTATCGTTTTTTCCATTTTTTGGACAAGGAGGCCTTACCTTGCGATCCTGCAAAGAGATTTATGGTCTCGAGGGATATTACATATTATGAATATGTTTTTCCGCTTGCAGATACTAGTGAAGTGATGCGATTGAGTTACAAGATGGCATAGACAAGGCTACTTTCGAATGAACGGATACACATACTATGTTGACCAGGAAGTTGATCGACTTGCTGATGATCGGTCTCGGGAATGTCGTGATGAGAGTCTCAAAGACAAGGAGAATAACGTGGCATTTAAGCCAAGAGAACCAGTGTGTGGATGATGTTGCAATAGTATTTGATGTAATACCCGGTATTTGTTGGACCCATTATGATGCATTGGGAACAGTGATGGGGCATACAGATGTTAGAAAGTCAAAGGTTGACCAGTTACGAGACAAAGTGAGCTTACGATTGACCGAGTAAGAGATTTGGAGAGACCGAGTGGTGGATACTCGGTCGAGTACTCGACCGAGTGCCAACGAGTGGATTCGGTCAGAACACGAGTTTATGATGTTTCCTTCCCCAAACTTCATTTCATTCTTCCAACTCTTCTCCTTATCTCTAAACTTTCTCCATTCTCTCTAAAAATCAACCAAATGCATCTCAAGGGTATTCAAGCTTTGATTTAGAATGGAAAACCTTCTCTTATGCCTGATCTGTCTTGATAAGTCGATTTTACACATTGTTCTTACTTTTCTAGTAAACCCTAACTTTTGAGGGGGTTTTATGGTGGGTGATTAATTAGTGATTTTTATGGGTTGTATTAAAGTATATGATGCTTAGTGACGGTATTATACATGTGAATGTTATAGGATGTGACGACCTTGCGAGACGGAATCTTGTTGGAATAGGTTCTCCTTACGGATATTCTAAAAATCAGGTTAATCCTACTCTATTTCAATATTGTATGCATTATATTTAGTTTAGTCGATGTTGGTTGCCTCACATTATTAGTGCATGTGAATATGACATGATTAGTGTTAATGGTTATGAGTAAGTAATTGGTGATAATGGTTAAGTGGTTAATCAAAGTAATTAATGGTTGTGTTAGATGAGTTGATGAGTATGCATAAAATGGAATACAGAAACGGTAAGTTGAGCATGAATATGTATGTGGATTGATTATATCAAATGATGAGTCAGAATGGATTTGGTTATGTCTTGTCAGATGTTTACCACGTTATTGTGTATGTTGGTAATGATAAGGTTTATGGAAGGTTGTTGTTGAGGAGACGAAAGGCGGTTGGGAGACCGTCTTCCACTTGAGTTGCCTCTTGGAGCTTCCCACTCTAAGAGAAATGTGCACATTAATGTTTCGACTTTGGAGGGGAGCTTGTGGTTGAGACACGTTGTCTGGAGGGATAACGAGTAGCTCTCAGGCCCAATGTCGTGGACGTGTTCCTGACAGCTTGTGTTGTGAGTACGGTTGGACGTGTTTCGGTACTCGAGATTGAGGTGATGTGTTGGGTACGACTGGGCGTGTCCCGACACCGCAAGGTAAGTTGTGTGGTGGTTGCTAGTATTATGCATCATGGTCATATTGTTACTGCATTTTGTTTATATTGCATGTTTTATATGTTTAAGTATACTGAAACTGACGTATTTGGTGTTGTTTAATTGTCACCCATTTCTGGGGTGACTTGTGTTGATCCATATGATATTTCCGGACATATAGGGAGCATATTATGTCAGGTTGGCTTGGGTGTAGCGCATGGGAGTTAGACGAGTATCGACGATTACGAGTCTTACTTGATAGGTAGAGGTGTAGTTGGTCACGAGTTGTATTTTCCTTTATTTGTCAAGTTTGTATAACATTTAATCATTATTTATAAATTAAAGTGTTCCCGATTGTATCTCCGAATTCCTATCTCGGAAAACCGAGATGGTAATGCCTTGGTTATCTTGGCCGGATAACCTGGGTGTTACAGTTGATGACTAGGAAGGACGAGTCCAAAATTCGGAGCAAGGTGGGGAAGTTGTGGTCGACAAACAAAGAGAAGGTTGAGGAGCTCGATAGAAGTTTGAGCTTTTTTAAAAGAGAGATTACTTCTACAAATCTACTCAAGTATTAAGCCTCATACAAAGTGCTCATCATGTTCCGTCTACATCTTCAAAGAAAGGTATTCGCTAATTATTACTTATTTATGTCTCTACTAGTTGTTTTTCTCCTTTACACAAGTTTTCCATATCAACCGTCGTTGCGGTTAAAGAACCAAACAATTATTTTGAGGCTGTCAAAATTGTCGATTGGAGGAAGATAATGACCAAGGAAATCGAAGCCCTCAAATTGACTGGTACGTGGAAAATTGTTACTTTACCTGTGGGAAAACGTGCTATCAGATATGGGTATAAAAAGTCAAGTATAAATCGGATGGTTACCATACAGTACAAGGCCAGATTAGTAGCCCAAGGTTTCATGCAGGTAGAGGGGGAGGATTATCAAGAGACTTTTGCCCATGTTGAAAAAATGACCAGTGTACGATCTTTGTTAGTTGTAGCCGTTGCAAAGAATTATTAGGTAATAGAGTAATTGGATGTTAATAATGTTTTTCTTCATGGCGACTTACATGAAGAAATTTACATGAGATTACCCCAAGGATTTCATGCATAAAGAGAGGATAAAATTTGTAAATTACTAAAGTCTTTATACGGATTAAAACAAGCATCTTGTAATTGGTCCGCAAAGCTCGCTGACTCGTTAAAGGCGTACAAGTATTTTCAGTCCATGGTCAATTATTCATTCTTTAATTATAACCAGTTTTTCTTGGAGTTTTAGTTTATGTCGATGACATATTGTAGTGAGCAATGACATTAATTAAAGTTGCACCCGTCTCAAGATTTCCTTGATAACAAATTTGGAATTAAAGATCTTGGGCGCTTAAAGTATTTTTTGGACATTGAAGTTGTTGCAGGTTTGAAAGGGTTTTCCCTTAGCCAGCGTAAGTATGCAATGAAGATAGTTGACAAAGCAAAAATGGCGGGAGCTAGGCTAGTTTACACGCCTGTACAACAAGATCTGAGACTAGCTTTGGCCGATTGATACCATCTCAACGATCCTATGAAGTACAAAAGATTGGTAAATCGTCTGTTTGACGATTACTAGACCGAATTTGATCTATGTTGTACATGTATTTTCTCAATTTGTGCATTTCCCGAGGAAGGAACATTGGGACGGTGGAATGCACGCCAGTCATTACATGAAAGACATCATATAGGTAAAGTTATTATTATACATTGCTAAACAAGTTTTGAGTTACTTGGCTACTCATACTCAGATTGGGTGAGTTGTTCGTTAACAAAGAGATCTTTTGGCGAGTTGTTTTGTACCGTTACGTAGTTTGCCAATTTCTTGGAAAGTCATAATGCAGAACACGGTCGCGTAATCGCCATTACAAGTAGAATACCGCGCATTGGGTAGCGTCGTGGCGTTAACTAGTGAGTTAATTTGGTTAAAAAGTTTTTTGAGCTCACTACGACTTTCTCATTCCCAATCCAATGAATATGTTTTGTGATAATCATGAAGCACTACATATTGCTAAGTACCCCATTTTTCATGTATTAAACATATCGAAATTGATTGTTATTTTATACGTAAACATTTCCCAGATATAATAGTTTCTACATTGTATGTTAGGACTAAAGAGCCAATTGCGGATTTGTTTAGTAAGGCGCATGGTAGCGAAGCATACAAATATTTATAGGTCAAGTTGGGCATTAATTTCCTAGTGCTCCAATTTAAGAGGGAGTGGTAAAATAAAATATCGCAAACATATAATATCGTATAATATATTGTATGATACTTTAGTATATTATATGACATTTTAGTAAATATCATAATCACCTAAATTATAGAGTAGTAATTATATAAGGATTGTTATTGGGGTTCTATGTTGAAGTCGTTTATATGTACAATTGTATGTGGTTGTTTCATTATCAAGAAATATGCTTCATTATTTCCCATCTTTGTAGTCTGTTGTTTATCAGAATCCTATATGCCTCATCCTCTCTTCACCATAATTGTCATTGTTGGTTTTTGTTTGACCCAATTTTTAGGCCTATATCCATTGTCTAGTGTATTTTACAAAAGCCCACTACATTTGATGTACCTTATTCCTATTTAAGCCATGTTTGGCTGATGAGCAATACAACATTTATCACTTCCTTAACTTAACATGGTATAAGAGCTATAGGTTGTGATCCTTCCACTTCCTTTTTTCACGATCAAAACTCCTCACTTTCCTAAAACAAACACAAAACAGAAACCTTTCGTTTTTCTTTTTTTTTCCAAACTGAAATCCTCCGCTCTTCCACAATGGTTGACGGTGCTGATCCCCCTAAAATCGACTCCACTTCTCCTTATTTCCTGGGTTCCCACGATGTTCCCGGTGCCAAAATTTCTCATGTTGTCCTTCGTCACGATAATTACGATGATTGGAAAAATTCTATGCGAATGTCACTAAAGTCCCGTCGCAAATACGGCTTCGTCGATGGTTCGATTAAGCAACCCACTGATTCTTTCTATCTTGAACATTGGGAAGTTGTCCATTGCATTATTGTGCAATGGATTCGCAATACGATTGATCCGTCTCTTCTCGACACGATATCTTATGTCGAGGATGCTGTTGTCTTGTGGAACGAATTGGCCTCTCAATTTTCGGTGGTTGACGGTACGGTTATTCACAATCTCAAAACTCAACTCTCTAATTGCAAACAAACAAAAGGTATGACTGTTACTTCTTATTATGGGAAGCTTAAGTCGATTTGGGATTCCTTAATTGTTCATGAACCCCTGTTCTCTTGTAAGTGTGGTAATTGCACTTGTCATATTGGTACTGATGCGGTCAAACGTCTAGATAATGAGAGGTTACACCAGTTTTTTATGGGGCTAGACTCGACTTTGTATGGTACTATCCGCTCTCAACAATTGCAATTAGACCCCCTGCCTACCTTAACTCGTGCCTACCACGCTGTCCTCCAAGAGGAACGCTTGCGTGCCCCTGTTGTTTTGAATGACAGTACTGAACTTGTAGCTTTTGCTACACCGCGTCCCTCTGGCGACGGTCGTAATCAGGAGCGGCGTCCCTACTGTAATTTTTGTGATACTCGTGGTCATGACGTTTCCTCTTGTTTTTATTAAGTCTCAAAAGTTTCCGGATTGATGGGGCGATCGTCCCCGAACTCTCGCTGACTTGCGCCGTTCTCGTGCTACAAAAGGCACGCGTGGTTCAGGGGGTTTCTCGGGCAGTGGGTCTGGGCCTGGTACTGGTGGGGCCTCGGGCAGTGGGTCCGGTACTGCTGCAGACCGTGTTGTGCAAGCTAATGCGTTAGCCTCTGGAGTATCTATCAATTCTGTTCTTTCCGCTGATCGCTTAAGTGGTATGTATTCATGGATCATTGATACAGGGGCCTCAATCATGTCACTGGTGATTTGTCTTGCTTGGTGGATTGTCATACGATTACGGCTCGACCTGTTGGTCTCCCGAATGGGCAACGGGTTGAGTCCACCACCATGGGCTCGGTCTACATTAATCCTTCTCTTTCTCTTACTCAAGTTCTTTATGTACCGAGCCTTACTTGCAGTCTTTTATCGGTCTCTCAGCTTGCCTCTGATCGTGGTTTGGTTTTTGAGTTTGCTAATAATTCTTGTTTGATACAGGACCGTTCTTCGAAGACGAAGATTGGAGTTGGTGAGCTACGGGATGGATTGTATTGGATTCGTGCGTGTGCCCTTCCAACGGATATTCATCATGTAAGTGCTCTAGGCTCTCGTGACCTTTGGCATCGTCGTCTTGGGCATCCGTCTGATCAAGTCGTCAAGCTGGTTCCTTTTGCTAGTTCTTTGAATTTCAATAAACCTTGGATTTGTGAAGTTTGTCATTTGGCGAAACATCATCGTAGTAGTTTTTCAAGTAATGAACATCGTGCTCAAAACATTTTTGACCTCATACATTGCGATTTGTGGGGCCCTTATCGTATCCCGTCTTCTTGTGGTGCGAAGTATTTTTTAACCATAGTAGATGATTTTTCCTGGGCCACTTGGGTATATTTGTTGCTTGATAAAACCGAGGTTATGGACATGTTCATGCATTTTATAAATATGGTGTCAACTCAATTTTCTAAGACACTTAAAGTCGTTCAAAGCGATAATGGCACTGAATTTAATTGTATGGCGGGTTATTTTTTTACACATGGGATTCATTTTCAGAAGTCTTGTGTTGGCACGCCCCAACAAAATGGACGTGTTGAGCGGAAACACCGCCATATTTTGAATGTTGCCCGTTCCCTTTTGTTTCAAGCAAATTTGGACAAGTCTTTTTGGGGAGAAAGTATACTCACTGCCGTCTTCCTTATCAATCGCACTCCTTCCCCTTTACTTGACAACAAAACCCCTTATGAATGTTTGTACGGAGTCGCCCCTTTTTACACCAATTTGCGTGTTTTTGGTTGTCTCGCTTTTGCCCATAATCAAAACACTCACGGTGATAAATTTGAAAAACGGAGTCGCAAATGAATTTTTGTTGGGTACCCGAGTAATAAAAAGGGATGGAAATTGTTTGATATTGAGACGGAATCCTACTTTGTCTCCCGTGATGTCATTTTTCATGAGTCAATTTTTCCATTTAATGAGCCCCTTTCTCCCCCTGTTTCTCCCACTCTTGAACCTATTGATGAGCCTTTTAATGGCTCTGCCACTTCGACGGAAACACGGGGACATTCGGGTTCTGGAACTACCAATGGTGCTCCGGTCGGTGGGTCTAGTCCAGGGGATGTCACGGTTGACAGTGGGGCTGGTACAGGGGGTGCAACGAGCAGTGGTAGTGGGCCTGATCCCGGTCCTGCTACGTTTGATAATGGGCCTGAACACGAGGTCAATGGGAATGGGCATGGCCCAGGTGATAGTATTCCTCATAATCAGATTCATGACCCACCACCAGAAGCTCATACGGGCAAGGGACACCGGATTAAGTTCCCGAATTCTCGATTGCAAGGGTATGTTCTTGACACAATCCGCAATCCATCCTCCTCCTCCAGCTCATCAACTTCCATCTCGCCGTCTTCAGGTACACCTTACACTTTAGCAAACTATCTTACTTGTCATTCTTTTTCGGAGCCGCATCGCAATTTTATTGCAGCAATTACTACTAGCACTGAGCCACCTTCTTTTAAAGAGGCCATTCGGGATAGTGCTTGGTGTGAAGCCATGAAAGCCGAAATCGATGCTCTTGAACGCAATGACACATGGGAGCTCACTGATTTGCCGGTTGATAAAAAAGCTCTTGGGTGTCGTTGGGTGTATAAGATAAAATTTAAAAGCGATGGTTCTGTTGAACGCTATAAAGCTCGTCTCGTTGTTTTTGGCAACCATCAAGTTGAGGGGTTGGACTATGGGGAAACATTTTCACCTGTAGTCAAGATGGTCACCATTCGAGCCTTTCTTGCGGTTGCTGCGATTAAAAATTGGGAACTCCATCAAATGGACGTGCATAATGCGTTCTTACATGGAGATCTCGCTGAAGAAGTTTATATGCGGTTGCCACCCGGTTTTAGTCGAGGCAAAGAAGGTAAGGTTTGTCGCTTAAAAAAATCGTTATATGGTTTACGTCAGGCCCCGAGATGTTGGTTTGCTAAACTTACCACCGCTTTGAAGACCTTTGGTTTTGTTCAGTCTTACTCCGACTATTCTTTATTTTCCTTGTCTCGTGACACGGTTCGTTTATTCGTCCTTGTGTATGTGGATGATCTTGTTATCGCGGGTAATGACTCAGCTAAAATTGCACACTTTAAAACTTATTTGGGAGAGTGCTTTCATATGAAGGACTTAGGCAAACTTAAATACTTTCTTGGCCTCGAAGTTGCTCGGAACACGGAGGGTATTTACCTTAGTCAACGGAAGTACGCCCTTGACATTATTTCTGAGACGGGTCTCCTTGGATCCAAACCCGCTGCTACACCCATTGAACAAAATCATCAACTTGGGCTTGCTTCTGGACCGCCTTGTGAGGAAGCCGAGTCCTATAGGCGCCTCATTGGTCGTCTTGTTTATCTTGCTGTCACCCGTCCTGACCTATCCTACGCCGTGCATATTTTGTCACGTTTCTTAAGTAACCCACGCAGTGAGCACATGGCGGCTGCTCATCGTGTTGTCCGTTATCTTAAAAGCAGCCCCGGGCAAGGACTTCTTCTTCGTGCCGATGGTGCCTTATCTCTTACAGGTTGGTGTGATTCTGACTGGGGCGGGTGCCCTACATCTAGAAGGTCCGTTACAGGGTGGTTTGTGACTTTAGGCGACTCCCCCATTTCTTGGAAAACTAAAAAACAAAACACGGTATCCCTCTCCTCCGCCGAAGCAGAATATCGTTCCATGGCTCAATTGGTTTGTGAATTAAAGTGGCTTAAAGGATTATTGCTCAGCCTTGATGTCTCCTTCACGGCTCCTATTCCTATTTTTTCTGATAGCAAATCCGCTCTCGACTTGGCCCGCAATCCGGTGTTCCACGAACGCACCAAACACATCGAAATCGATTGCCATTTTATCCGCGACTCAATCACTGATGGCCTTGTCCTTCCGCTGCACGTTTCTACTAAAGAGCAGTTGGCCGATGTTTTTACCAAGGCTTTAGGCGTACCTCAATTTCTCTATCTTCTTCGCAAGCTGGGCATTCTCGACTTACATGCTCCAGCTTGAGGGGGGGTATTAGGCCTATATCCATTGTCTAGTGTATTTTACAAAAGCCCACTACATTTGATGTACCCTATTCCTATTTAAGCCATGTTTGGCTGATGAGCAATACAACATTTATCACTTCCTTAACTTAACAAACCTACTAACTATATTACATTGATTTTCTTTAGTGCTGGAGCTAGGGTGTTTAGTAGGGAAGCTCACCCTTCTAACAGATGAAATTCTTGATATATTTAGTTAAGTTTTTACGAATTTTTTTGAGTGTACCTTATGTAATTAGTTGTTCACCCCTTTAAGATCAAATCCCTACTCTGCCATTGAATTTGTTCTGATTGTTAAAACAATAAGTCTTGCTAAAGACGGGTAATATCTTGGGATAAGCTGAAAGTGAGTAAAATGTGACCAGATTTAAGAAGAAATTGTGACTATTTTATTTTGTCAGAAGTAGTCTGTCAGTTTACCCGTATTTTTTTTGTAGTAAGGCCAAAGTGCGTTGGAATGAATTTGTGTTAATCTGCGAGTTAAGTACACAACCTAGCGAATTACATAGAGTAACGAATTTTGATCCATGTTATGCTAGAGTATTATACTTGTATTAAATCAGCACCGCAACATGGTGGTTTGAACCTAGTGGGAAAGAATTCTTAGTAAGCTATTATGTTGAAATGCGCAACGAGGAAGTTGTGTTTCGGTAGCTAACTACAAATAGAGACGGAATTTTCGACGAATCTTAATCCGTGGCTAATAGCCTTGTTGCTAAATTTGCTACAGAATTGGCTACGGATTTTAGCTACCAAATATAAAGTAGCTACTTTTGCGGCAATAATAGAGACCAAAATATAAATAGCTAAATTAGAGACCACAAATTATATTGTAACTAAACTAGTGACCGATTTAGAGACCGATTTAGCCGTTTCTAAATTAGCGACCAACGTGTTAGTGTCTAAATTTTTTAAGACATAATAAGTGAGAGCCCTATATGCCATGACAACCTAGCTAGCTACCCGCCCTTATTGTGCGACATAACACGTAGGACCGCTGCTCACCGAGCATGTATATTTGCCCGTGCACCACCTCTTCTAGATAGATTGATTATTTTTGGTGTTGAGAGGAATTAAACGCATGACCTCCAAGTCTATAACTAACATTCTAAAGGATTTCTAACCATTGAGGCACTTGAAAATTAATAACTATTTGGTTAATAGATATTTACTTAGAGTCATTGTTACGTATGTGTGTTATAAGGTATTTTTTTTTAATAATAGTTATAATAGTATAAATAGATTATAATAATAATTCAAAACTATATTTTAAATTGACATACATTTTATATGAAATATTAAAAAAATAAGATAATGAAAATTAACTTTTAGCTACTAACATATTTCCGTAGCTGAAAACTTAAATTAGATACTAAAGTTGCTACTCTCTTTGTTTCGTCTCTATCACTTTAGCTACCAACGTATTTCCGTAGCCGAAAACTTAAATTAGATACTAAATTTGCTACTCACTCTGTTTTGTCTCTATAACTTTAGCTTCCAACGTATTTCCGTAGCTGAAAACTTAAATTAGATACTAAATTTGCTACTCACTTAGTTTTGTCTCTCTAATAACTACGTAATTAGATACTGATAAATTTTTGTATTTAAAAATTTAAATTAGATATTAAATTCGATACCTACTTTATTTAGTCTCTATAATAGAGACATAATTAGCTACCACATTAGTTTAGTCTCTTAAGTAGAGACTAAATGTATTTTTTGTCTCAAAATTAGTCGCTAAATTATATATTTAGCGACTGATTTTTAGTCAGTTGTTAAACTAGTAGCTAAATCATCATTGTCTTGTAGTGAGTGTATAATACTCCATGTTAACTAAAAATGTTACTTATGTGGAGTACTCAACGAAAAGGTTCATTAATAAGCATACTTCAGTAACTGCTTGAATGGATTGAAAATGTGTCTCATATCAATAAAGTTTGTTTTCTTTTCCTGGAAGCCTATCTATGATAAGAAGCGCAGAGTTATGCGTACTTCCTAAGAATTAATCTTAAAATGGATGACCTCCTAGGAAGGTTTTCAATATGTATGAGCGATCCCAAAAATGCGCCGGTATAAGCTCGTAGTGATATGCATGTGGGTCAGGTACACTGCCCGACGAGCTCCTGTGAGTAAGTTAGGCCAGGCCACGATGTTACACTCGAAATCGGTTTACATGGGTAAGGTCAAAATATGTGTTAGGTCATATACAAGCAGAGATAAATAGTGGTCGAGTTTATACAAATTACGAGTTAGATTACAGTCAGAATTGAATAAGATCAAAAATAGATTATGACGTCTGTTATTTTACCACCTTAAAGTATATGTTTTAAAATTAACCATATTCAATATTGTCGTAATTATATTTATTACGGAAAATATTTATTTTTAAAACATTTATAAGAACTAGTTTAGTTTAATAAATATTTTATTATCTAATTATCAATAGTTATATTCGCTTTTAAAATTATTTAAAATAACGATATTAAAATTAATATCTTTTTAATTATTATTTAAAATATAATATATTAATATTAATATTTTAATAGAATTATGAACTATTTTTTGTTCTATAGAAATGATAAAAAAGTAGTGAGTATATTATAGTACTCTATTAGGCAAAGATCATGATAGACTTACATTAAGTGAGAATATAATAATAACTAGTTTTATTGCCCGTGAAAGTCACGGTTAGTTTTGTATGACAACTTTATTTTGTTGTAGGATCGTTTTTAGAATGTACGTTTACTTTAAACATTTGGCATGACACATCATAAGGTTATTCAACATTCGTCTTGTGGAATATTATATGCATGCCTTGTTTGTCACGTGTCATGCACCAAAATCTTGACAACTTGTGTAAGATGGTTACACTTGCTAACCAAAAATTACTTTTATTAAACTTGATTCGTACTTAAAATGTTATCTCAGAAGTTGAGATAGATGTTAGGATGTCGTGTACCAAGATTTATCTCCTTGCTAACCGATTTATATTTTCCTAAAAAAACTAACATATGATAATATAAGTAAATTAGGGAAATAATTATTAAAATAAAACGATGATGGGAAGGTTATAAAGTATTCAAGTTGATGCTATGTACACCACATGAGTATGCGTAATTCACATGAGAAACTTAATACATAATGGGGAGAAAGTAACTAAAAAGAAGGAGGCGAATTGAAATTATTTGGAAGAAACAAAGATAGTAAAATGTGGGTAAAGGGGAAATAAGGGATCCTACAACATTAACTATGTATGGTTACCAAATTAACAGTGACGAAAATTTATTATAAAAGATAATCCATAAGATAACAATAAAAATAATACATATGTATACTAAAAAAGAAAACTTACTCTTTCAACGTAACAACAAATGTGTAGCAACAAAAGAAACTTTCAATGATAAGTGTCTTCAATAATATTTTGAATTATTTCATTCTCTACTTTCCCCTTATTTGCTAAGACTCCCGATAATCTATAATCACTAGGTTGAATGTAAATAAATCAAAACTCGAAAATGTAATGCACTCTTTAAGTTACATAACAATTAACAATCTAACAACCAACGATCAAACAAAAATACAAATGAAAGCAAATAAACTCAATCAACATAACATAGTAAACTGGAACAACTTACTCTGCCATTAAAAATTTAAAATAGGTACTCGTTATTAACTATTATCCTTTAACGATGAAGAAGTAATGTCTAGACTAAAATGAACTTGCAAAATAACAAAACTAATTAGTAACTACTTAGCGGAAATAAAGACTAATTATTAATTACCTTAAGTATTATTCGTATAGGTAAAAACATTATTTGGGGCCTTGAGTCCTGCAAAACTCACAAGTAAAGTGTAAAAACAACAACTAAAAGCTTGCCAATGAATTAGTTGAAAACAAATTATATGAAAGATTACCAAAGTACTAAGAAAATGGGTAACCTAAGCGACATCAACATAAATTTACGGAGTCTATAATGCAAGTTTTTTTTAAAAACTCCTCAACTCCATAGGATTTTTATGGGTCAAAACATCATGGAACCATTACACGAAGAGAAATGTATTGTGAATTAAATTTATTGTATAGAGCTTGCTAATGAGTCTTTTTGTGTTACATGGAGGTGTAGTAATGGGGCAATGACGCTGTTTGGTAAACAACGGATTAATTTTATCATAAGTAGATTGTAATGGCGGATTATAAACGGCAGATTTTAATAGAAGGTACTTGCATATTATAATTAGCAGAATTAATTTGATTGTTTGGTTATTGACAGATTATGATTAGTAGATTGTTAATTTTCTTTATAAAATGAAGTAAACTTTCCTATTTTACAATATGCTAACCAATATGCTGGGGTAAGCAGCATATTGACCCCAAATATGCTGTTTTAATATGTTGTATACCAAATACGAAAATTAGTATATTGCCCGGTCAAACATGTTAAAACCTTTCAATATGCTAAAAATTAGTCAATATGCCGTTTACCAACAGGGCCAATAAATTAAGATAATAAATTTGAGTTTGGTTTCGTTTGCAGAAGTATACAAAGAGGTTGGAAGACGAGGAGTACAACATTTGTGGCTTAGCTTTTATTTTTTACCGACATTTTTTTTCTTTTCTTTTTTTACTGTAGATATAAGTTGTCGTATAGATTAGTAGTGACACATGATAAGTAGGGAATAAGACGAGCATGTCACTTTAATAGAGGCTCAAAAACCTTTTTTTTATGTTACGTAGTATTATATAGAATAGTGGGTATAATATAGCCCTACTTTAAGTGCTCTAAATCAGAGCTGACAAATAATGACACGACACGAAAATACGATACGAACCCGACACGAAATTAGCGGGTTTGGGTTGAGGTTTCATGACCCATTTATGTAAGTGGGTCGATACGAACACGACACGATATTTTATTGGGTTGGGTTTGGGTTGAGCTCTTTAAACACAAACCCGACACAGATAACTTGTTTACTAAATTAATCCTAAATTTTTTTATCCTCCATCACATAAATATACTTAAACTTTCCAAATATGGACATGACACGAAAACACGACACGAACCTGACACGAAATTAACGGGTTAGGGTTGAGGCTTGATGACCCATTTATCAAGGTGGATCGACACAAACACGACACGAAATTTAATTGGGTCGGGTTTGGGTTGGAGATTTTGTGACCCGTTTACATGTGACACGAATACGAACCCAAGACGACCCGATCTGTTTACGAGGTTTACTCTAAATGAGACTTGGTCTCAAGCTACTCCATGTAATAAGTCAACTGTAACTTCTTTCCTTGTTCATCTTTATATTATACTCCATATTTATTTTGGTGGACCTTAATACTTAGCATAAAAAACGAGGGTACTTTATTAGAAAATTTTAATATATTAATCACACTAAATATTAATGTTATATCAATTGATCATGTATTATACAAATTCTATCTTATTAATTGTTAAAAATAAAGGTCATCTAGATCAATAGTTTACACTTTTCTTTTCTAATAAAATAAATCATATTGGATGAGAGTGTGAGACTATTACATTTCCTCATTATTTCAAGTTGTTTTTAATTTTTTAATAATTATACTCATTTTTCTTTCAATTCTCTAATAATCGCGTATAAAGCCATTGTAAACTATTAAATGGGGCGAAGGAAGTATATATAGCTCCGGCAAAACCAACCAACCCGCCCGCAATGGCTGACCCGAAACCTGAAATTGGCCTAAAATACAACTCCCGAAAGTGACTTGAAACACAGTTCAGCCCGGCCCGAACATGGCCCGAGTTTTGTTGACCGGGAATTGACACGACCCAAATTGTCTTGATCTAAATTCACCTGACCGAAATGACCCGACAAACCATAAATCTAATTGAACAAAAATTATTCTGAAATGGATAATTTAGTGGCACACTTGATATTATTTACATTGAAATAAAAATTCAATTATCAAAATTAAACTAAAAATAGGTAATAACAATAAACATACCTTTTTCTCTTAATCATTGTTCCGATACATACCCGAAAAACACCGAAAACCTCAAACAACCCGACCCGATCTAACCCGTTAATATGATAGACCTGGAGTAACCTGGCCCAACTAGTTGGTTCACTCATTTGCCAGATTTAAGTATATACCCCATCCTAGTCTGCCCATTGTTCCCCTTTCTTTTTGGCACAAAACTAAAAAAATTGAATTTGGACTAAGCAAAATACCTTACCACATATGGAATTAAATTTAGACCACACAAATTTTTCCAAATAAGAAAAAAACAAAACATGACTAGCATAAAAGGAAAGAGGGAACAATGGGTAACTAGGAGATAGTATGAGACTAGCGGTGCTAACGTGCTGAGCCGAGTTTGAGTTTGACCTTGCTCGGCTTGTGTTCAAGAACCAAAACTCGAGCTCAAATCAATCTTGAACTTACCCGAACTTGTAAAAAATATGCTCGCTATAAGTTCGCAAACATTAATGCGAGCTTGAGTCAAACTCAAGATCAAATTGAGCCTATGTATAATGGTTAATTTTATGATTTTTTGTTCTATCGATATTTTCAATAACAAGGTTTGAAGGTTATATATAAAATTATAAAAAAATCAGTGAGACGATTGATGTGTGATTTAAGTTAAATAATGCAATAGATAGGATTATTCTCAGTTAAACATTAGCTGAGATCAATATGAATATGAGACTTTGGTGGAAAATAAAATAACCGTAAAATATTTTTATAAAATATGAGCAATATCTTATTTAGTTACACAAATTTGAGATGCTTACGAGTTTTTCAAGTCGAGTCAGCGTTTACTCTACTTAATTTGTTAAACTCTCGAACCATGCCCAAACTCAAACCGATCCCGTACAAACCAAAGTTTAACCAAGCCGATCACAAATTACTCGTTAAGCGTGTCTTTATTATCCATAAAACTGGTTGATAAACCTAAGATAACGGGGGAGGAAACCAAAGAATTGAGAATGGAAAGAAAGTATAGGGAGGAGGAATTTGGTTAGGCGTCATATTCCAAAAAGTAAAGGATGTTCACGTGTAGGGTTCTGTATAGAGCGTGATGCATGTGCTTGCTTCAGAAATTTGTTACTCCTAATTCTTTACCTCTCTTTTTCTTGCGCACATTTAACCATAGGCAGTTAAATTTTACATAACATTATTGAATTGAACCATTACTGAATTGAAGGATTAACTACGGATTATTAGTATTCAAGTTAGATTACTCTGGTTATCCGAAAGTGTCAATATCTTATATTAGACGACCTTTGTTGTATTTGTGTTTCCTATCTATAATAGTATGATATTATCCGTTTTAGGTGAAATACTTACGAATTTATTCTTGAGTTCTTTTCGAAAGCCCTTTTAATATTATTATATTTTCAAGACATTTATATTTATCCATCATCTTGACTCGAACCTTGACCTCCATGGAAAACTCTCACACTCTACAGCCCCAACTTCTAGACACTCGAAACATCACCACGTCTCGATAACCCCCCCTTAGCCGACATACCATGCTACCACGAGCCATGTCTTGCACCACATACACACTCCTGAACTTGCATGCCATGTGCCCTTCTTCGAATTTGCTACACATGCATATCGAACATCCTCCGCATCCAATATACCCTGGACCGAATCTGCCACTTCATAAGTCCTCTAACACAGACGGTCACTAACATCCAACCTGGAAAGCATCCATAAACTTATGGCACCCAATCCGATAAGGGTCCACTTGATCAACAAATTTAGTACACAAATGCTCTTTGTCCCACAAGACATATGACACTTTTTATAATACCCGGTATCTGTGGGACCCGAATAGGATGCTTTTGGAACCGTGTGAGGGACCATAAAGGTTAGAAAGTCAATGATTGACTGTTTACGAGACTTAGTTAGATTGTAGTTGACTGAATGACCGATTTGGGGGAGACCGAGTAGGGTCACTCGGTCAAGTGAAATATCCACTCGACCAAGTGCCACCGAGTGAGGTCAAGTTGACCATGGGAGAGTGGGACCCATCAAATGTTGACCACTCGGTCGAGTGAGTGAGTCACTCGGTCGAGTGAGCGGTCCACTCGATCGAGTGGAGCGTCCACTCGGTTGAGTGGAATCGAGCAGATTGGATTTAAGACCTTCTTCCCCTCATTTCATTCATTTCCAATTCAATTCTTCTTCTCTCTAAAAAGTCCTCTCTTTTCTCTCTCAAAACTCTCGTAAACTCATGACAAGAGGATTCAAGCTTGGATTTAGGGTAAAATACCTTCCTTGATCTCCGATCTACCTTGGTGAATCGTTTTTATACTTTATTTTTACCATTTTAGCAAACCTTAGAAATTTGGAGTTTTGTGGTGAGAGTTTAGTTAGTGGTTTTGTTAGTTTATATGGATAATTAGCGAGCCTTAATAAGGTGTTATGGGTGATATTAGTGTATAGGATGTTTAGTGACTATATTATGTGTATATGTTAGGATACAATGGTCTTGCAAGACGGAACCTTGTCGGATTGGTTTGAGTTTGTAGATATGCTTTGAGATAGGTTAATCATACTCGGTTTCAATATTGTATGCATTATATTTGATATATTTGATGTTAGTTGTCTCACATGATTAGTGTAAGTGATTATGGCATGGTTATT
Organism: Silene conica; assembly: GCA_029255685.2. Taxonomy (NCBI): domain Eukaryota; kingdom Viridiplantae; phylum Streptophyta; class Magnoliopsida; order Caryophyllales; family Caryophyllaceae; genus Silene; species Silene conica. The sequence continues at coordinate 9,691,654 of CM055319.2, forward strand.
GTTTATGAGCATGAGTGAGTAATCACTAATGATGCGTAAGTAATCAATATTGATGGCTAAGTAATTAAGGAAAGTGACTAGGGAGAATGCGTAAATAATAAGTAATGAGCATGAATGTCTGTGTGCGGTTAGTCTTATCGTAGAATGAATCGGAATTGGAAATGATATTGTCTCATTATGCATTGATAAGTAATATTTATGCACGATTAACTCCTTATATTAGCTTTGTTTTGCATATCGAGAATGCGTAAATAATCAGTAATGAGCATGAATTTTTGTGGGCGGTTAGTCTTATCGTAGAATGAATCGGAATTGGAAATGGTATTGTCTCATTATGCATTGATAAGTAATATTTATGCATGATTTAACTCCTTATATTAGTTTTGTTTTGCATATCTTTTAGAACTTATTTAAGTGATTATTAAGCTAATATTGTGTTTGTTTTGTAGAAAATTGGCTTAATTGGGCTAAAACTACTACAAATTATGTCAAGACTAGAAGCATGGTTAAGTATGAGCAAGATTAAGCAAGAATGGACAACAGTGTTGGATGTTGCATGAGATTTTGCATGGATTAAAGTTGAATTGAAATAAAGTTACAAATGAAATCAAAGCAAAGTCAAGCCCGAAATAAAAGTCCAAATTATGGTAGAGAACATGGGATTCCAAAGAAGCTTAGGATGCCAAAATAAAGATCTTAACCGGGTGATTAATCAAGCATTTATCGCTAAGCATTGGATTCTTCACACAATTAAGAACGGAATTATGAGAAATAATGAAAAGATCCACGTCCCTGATCGGGGATGGCAACCCCGATCAGGGTTAGCTTCCTTTATGTGTAATCTGTTACACCTCATTTTTCTATAAATACTAGGTCTAACTCGACACTTGAGACATCACTTCATATATTTCTTTACATAGTTTTTACACAAATTCTCTCTAGATAATATTAGTAGTAGCTTAGTTAGTTTAGTTTAATATTTCGTTTTTGTTATAAACATTTCCTTTATTTACAATTCAAGTTATCAAGTTCAAGTTATATTCCAAGATTGTTCTAGTTACGTTGTTATTCATATTTCATTTTCACTTCCATTACATGGTACACTAGTACAAAAATGTCATATGGCCACGGTTAAAAAAGCCATATGGCTACGGTTGTGCAACCGTAGCAAATCAGGGGGTAGCCTTAAGTGGTTGAGAAATGGCTACGGTTGTAAACCGTAGCCATAAGTTCATTTAAGGCTACGGTTATGAATTAATAACCGTAGCCAAAGGTTATTAACTGTAGCAAAAAATATTAAAGTCTACGGTTGTTTACTTGAACCGTGGCCAAATGTTAAGAAAAGGCTACGGTTGTATACTAGTAACCGTAGCCTTAAATAGGAAAAGGCTACGGTTGTAAAATAAGAACCGTAGCCATTTCTAAAAAAAAAAATAAAAAAAAATAAAAAAAGGGCCGCCTCATGAACATCCTCAACCAAAATTATTCAAATTAAACAAAATATTTGTCTTTTTTGAGCTGTACAAATGACTACGCATCTAAATAAAGAAACCAAACTGAAAAAACTACAACAGACTAGCTACAACCTTACATTCAAAACATACTTAATCTGATCTGATAACTCAGTTGTGCATCAGTTCTTGCCAAAAGGAATACTTAATACGGTTATTCCGACCAAGAGGTTTCAGAGCTCACTAGTAATGTTTCTTTCACTTGGGTACTAACAACCCTTTTCTTCAGTGTTAGAAAAAAGCCTGGAGAGACCAAAGTCAGCAACTTTTGCATATAAACGTTCATCAAGAAGAATGTTGGTTGACTTGATATCCCTATGTATAATTGGTGGATCGGCAAGCTCGTGGAGATACTGCAAATCCCTACCAGTCCCAGGGTTATCATCAATCTTCTTATCCAGTTGAACTGAATCCCATATGTCCCTGCTCATTCCGTTCATACGTCATGAAAGGCAATGCAAGTCTCAAAACTATTACCACGATGTGACAATCTTTTTGGCATATTAGATAAGTTAATGTAAGACAACAACGATAACATATTATCCTATTATCACAAATTAAAGGCTCCCACCATGGTGAGGTAGGCAGGTGGACTGTCCACCCGTAGCTTCGCCAGTGGGTTAGCACGGACGGTCCTCCCTCGCGAGCAATAAAAAACTTAATGTTTTTAGTTAAACCATTTGTTACTCTGCCTATTGTATTAGTAGTTGAACCCGTTTAACTTTTAAATCATGTAATCACTCCTTAAATTAGATGAACATTAATGAAATTAATATGCAAAATGTGAAATTTATTAGATTATCAGTTGGTTACAGTGATGGAAGAAATAGAAAATATAGAGTAGAGATACAAATTTACCCAGTGCTTAGATATCAGGATGCCCATTATACTCCTTTGCAAACACAAAAGGTACAATCCCCGATGGAAGTGCTGCCTGAAAACAATTTTCACAATTTACTTCTATTTGTAATTTATACTCTATAAAAATAGCTTAATGCAAAAATGGAGTATAAATAACACAAACCTGAACAATGGCAGCATGCAAAAGATTACCACAAAGTGCGACAGCAATTGAAGTAGCAGCAATCACGGCAGGGCCCGTCAAAAACCTGACTGCCATGACAAATGTTGTTACTCGTTTTCCATAAGTTATTATCTTTGGTTGCATTGCCATGAAAAACCTTGTTCTCCCAATCCCATAAAAAACAGAGTTTAATTAACTACTTATCTTTAACAGTCAAATTGTAATAAATCATATACGGAGCATCAATTATCAGTGTTTTGTTCGTCAAAAGGTGTAGAGGCTTTACCTAGACTAAACATAGCCATGCCCAAACCTGCGTCTGATAATATTGATATGGATCCCTTTACTATTGTTGGCATTTCGATGTTCTATCTACATTCAAGTTTCACAAATATTAGTAGATGAAGCAAAATGTTATGTTATTACTCGTGAAAACGAACTCAAATTGTTTGAAGTTTGACAGTTAAGAACCAAAATATATATCTTGCAAAGCAAAATTTAGTGAACCCAAACTTAAAAGACAAACTGATAAGTTGATAATGAATACAAGCTTACTTGAACAAAACGAGAGACCAAGCTAACCCGAAAAGACTAGAGTAAGTGTTGGGATTACGATTACGTTTCCTCCACACCATGATAAGTATGAGTCTAGTCATTACATTGGCAAGAGGCATTCTACGCTTCATTTCTACATTCCCTTTGCTTGAAGCACCTCATGTTCAACAGACTAGCATTACTTGCACAAATTGTGACTTGGCTGACGACAAAAGAAATCACATACACCAGGAGCAAGTAATTAACAATCATCATTCTGGCAGATTATCAAATTATTCCTAGCATCACAATTTTTTAAACACAACTCAAAAAAAAATCTCAAGAACATGATCCTTTTATACAAATTAAATTACCGAATTCGAGCAAAACATTAAAAAAGTTGTAACAAATCATCAAAAATCGATAACAATCAACATATAACAAATCTCATCCAACGAATTTCAAAAAAATGTAACAAATTCAACCAAGAGATGAATAAAAAACAAAATAAAAGGATTTAAAAATAAAACGAGAGAGAAGAAGAAACCTGGATGCGTGAGGTAGAGACCGACATTACCTATGGCGACTCCCCATCGCATGGCGGCTTAATGTCAGATTTTTAAGGTTTAATTGATTACTTCAAAAACTTCATTATCCTAGATGTTGTTTTTGTTTTTATTGATTTTGTGATTTGGAATATGATTGTGATGAACCCTAAAAGTGAATTAAATTGGAAAACTGCACTGTAATTGAAGAAAGTCGTGGTTGACGGAGCGCGATGGAAGAGATCGCGGTGGCGAGGGCCATGGGAGGAGTGGTGAGGGTTGTAGTTAAGGAGAGCTGTGAGTGAATCTGGTGAAACAACCGGCGTTTGGTTTCAGATTTGGGTTTTCATTCGGTATTAGTGTATACTAATAAAGGCGGGGTTTGTTTTGAGATGGAAGCATTTTGTATAAGTTAGAAACGGCTACGGTTGTTTTGTTAACCGTGGCCTTTTTAATTCTACATAGGATTTTTGGCTACGGTTTTATTAACAACCGTAGCCTTTCCATTTTTTTGACTAATTTGGCTACGGTTGTTATTAAATAACCGTAGCCTATTGTAAATCATATTTTATGGCTACGGTTAATTATTACAACCGTAGCCTTTTCTATAAGCCTAATGTAATTATTGTACTAGTGGTAATTTCTTATTCTATTTTGATTATGTTATTTAGTATTTCAATTATTATTAGTTTAGTTTACATTTTCATAATATTAAAGTAATTTAATCTTGTCAAGAGAATGAAGAGAACAATGCATAAAAAATAGGATTAATTGATAGAAATACTTCGAACTATGGGTGAACTGCTCAAAATACTCTGAACTTTATTTTAACTATCAATATAACCAACTAATGCCCTTATTTGCTTTAAGTAGAATATGTTGTTTTGTTAACGTATTATAGCATGTATTAATGGTGTGATTGGGTGAATAGATTAACATAGAAATAAAAAGAGAAAGATGGGTTAGAAAAGGGTTAAAAATTTATTCAATTGTTTAGCAGGTAACATGTCATATATTATAATAAAAGTGAATGAGAGCATTAGTTTGTTATATTGGTAGTTAAAATAAAGTTTGAAGTATTTTGAGCAGGACACTCATAGTTTAGAGTATTCTTATCAATTAATCCTAAAAAATACTTGTTAACATGATAAATTAGGATTTTTTAGCATCACTAATAGTTTCTAAATCGTACTTGCACTTTAACTATTAATCTTTGATTAAAGGCCACGATCTTAGATTAAGTTTGTTAATTTGTTTTTATAAGTCGAAAGCCACACAAATGAACTAGACTAAGTATGTTTTAGTAGGCGACCCAGCCATATCGAAAGGTCGTTAGGAACCGTTCTATAATTGAGATGTTAAAGTTGAAAAACAGGTATCTAAAAATCTAAACAATTTAGTTAACACTATTCAATCCGTGTTTAACATATTTCATTTATCTAATTTGCATGCGTGACCCGATTTTTCTAGACATCTTTTAACTATTATTGCTTTTATATTTAATTTATAAATAACAAATTAACCCGCAATTAATCAAACCGACTTAAATATAATTCACCCCATAACAACTATTTGACAAACTACCGCGCTCTCTATGGAATTAAACCCCTATATACTACATTAATTTGTTGTACTATTAGGGTATTTTTGTTAGGCTACGACAGCCTATCAAATTTTGGCGTCGTTGTCGAGTAGCACGGTTTTGTTTGTTATTATTTGTATAGTTTTATCTTATATTGTCCTAGGGAACATTTGTTCCTTAGAATATTTCTGATGATTTTTTTTTGTAGTTTTAGTGCTTATTTTGAAGGTGCTAAAGCTTGGTCTATTTCATATCGATGGATCAATTTATCTCGCAACAAGTAGATGAATGACTATCTCGATCAATTTTATGCCTACACTAATGATTTTTACTCTCTTGGGCACACGTATAGTAAACTCCATGTGGGTGTTGTTATACTACAAGACGCGAACTTCGAGACACTAAAAATGGCTTCTCACTTGTGCAATGGAAGCTACTTCAACATGGTTGGGAAGGGGGATCTTTGGAATTTCTTAAATTACATGACATCCAAATGTCGAGAGAGAGCTCATAAGCTAAATTGGTTGATGGAACAATTGAGTGCAAATATGGAAAGAATGAAAATGCTTGAACAAAGACTTCTCAATATTGCTACTCTTTAAACTTCCCAATGTGGGCTTCCCAATGTGGGCTTGTTACTTCTCCTATTTATATTCCTTCTCGAGGCGAGTTTTTTGCTACAAATAATTTTCATATGTTGGATAATGATAATAATGGTCGATTTTATCTTCTAACATTCCCCCTAGTGTCATTCCAATAGATAATGTAGAGACTCATATTGTTGATTGACCCCTTTGTTGTAGATATGTTACCTCCTACAAATAATGTCTAGATTCCTAGTGATTTTAATGAGATTTTTTCCCGAATATGTCCCTATTGGTGATTCATTTGTAGAAGATAATATTGATCCAATTGAGGTAGATAAAAGACTTAGGGGGCGTTTGGTTAGAGAAAGGGAAAGGAAAAAGAAATAAGAAAGGGTAAGAGGGGGAAAGGGAAGGGATTACCTAAAACTTAATTGGTTGTTTGGTTACTCTAAGAAAGAGAACTAATGGTCCACTCACACTCATTCCTAAAACTAACACACACCACCACAAACAACCACTTATCTACAGGCGGCAGTGATGGTGGTGGAGCCTAGAGGTAGCATGGTCGTGGTGGTGGAGGTGTCATGGCGACGGTGGCGGTGGTGGCGGTGGTGCCGGTGGTGGGGTGTTATGGCGGCGGTGGTGATGGTCACGACAGTGATGGTGGTAGGGGTGTCATGGCGGTGGTGGCGATGGTGGTGGTAGAGATGTTATGGCGGTGACGGTGGTGGTGGTGGTCACGACGGTGATGGTGGTGGAGTGTCATGCTAGTGATGATGGTGGGGGTATCACGGCGATGGCGGCGGCGGTGGTGGTGGTGGTGGTGGGGTGTCATGGCGGTGGTGGCGATGGTGGTGGTAGAGATGCCATAGCGGTGACGGTGGAGGTGGTGGTCACGACGGTGATGGTGGTGGGGGTCTCACGGCGGTGGTGGTGTTATGGTTGTGGTGGCAGCGGTGAGAGTGGCGGCGGTGTCGGTGGCGTCATGGTGGTGGTTTGGTGGTGGCTATTGTGGTGGTAGTTGTAAATGTGGTGGTAGGTGAAAAAAGTGGTTGAAGGGTAACAAGAGTAATGAAATCTCATACCCTTGGGGGGTGAGGGGTAAGGAATTAGAGAGATTGAGGGGTAAGGGAGGGAGTTCAGTTCCCTTTGATTTTGTCAAACAAACACCAACAAAGGAAATTGGTAACTTTCTTTCCCTTTCCCTTTCTTATAGACCCCCAACCAAACGCCCCCTTAGTACTTTTAATCTAAAGATGAGTAAGATGCACCTCCCATTAATAAAAAGTTCTCCCTCCTTGATTTTTACCACCCATTTGAGACCATTGACAATAATATTTTGTGCTCTAACGATTTATTTTATGGTCTTAAGAATGATGCTCAATTTCTTGTTGACGAATGGAGTGACACGATGGTATTATTTGAAATCTCTCTTGCACCAATAGATAAAATTTATTTATTCTTTCCATTGCTCTTTCACGCTAATATCTTATCAATTGCTTATTTATATTTTCACATTGCTCATGCGAAGGAATATGATAAACTTCTAAGTTTGACATGTTTTTTAAGCAACAAAGATCATTTGTTACTAATAAGCCACTTCTCAAGCTAGCTTGGGGGAGGTTTCTTTTTTCTTTTAAAAAAATTTTAGTTTGTTTTTTTTCCCCGCATTTTATTTCCGCATGTGTCATCCTATTTTCCCCTTGTTGGTTTCATTTGTCTTTTTTTGTGGTTTTTTTGCGGTTAGTGCCGTTTTATACATTGAGGACAATGTATTGTTCAAGCTTGGGTGAGGGATTTAGTGTCTAGATGTTTTTTTGTTTTTAAATGAATAGATTTAGTGAGAATTTTTGAAAAAAAATTGTGTTGACTTTTGCTCAAATCTTTGCTTATCCAACTAATACTCTCATGTTTATCACATTTTTGATAGCTCTTGATCCTAATTTTATTGACGGGATTATCATACATGGGGATGCCATACTATAGTAGGTGGATGATGAATTTTGGGATAAGTAAGCTTTGATTTAGACTTTTTGGCAAACCACAAAATTGGTAAGGTAGAACCTTCTTTTAAGGCCATTTCATTATTATTTGGTCTCATTTAGGTTAGTTGTATGTCTCCTTATGACGTGTGCTACATCAAAATGCACAAGTATGATTGTCTTTTCATTTTATTTAAGCATTACTTTCATTTGTTAAGCAATTTTTAAGGTCTTCACTTTGATTAATTTTGCCTTTTTCCTTAGCCCCTTCATATGTTTTTCATGTTACCTTAGCTACATATGAACTTGCCTACTCTTTGTCAAGCTAGTAGCTAAAACCATTTTATGTAGGGATGCTCGAAAAAAAAAGATAAGCTTAATTGTTATATCATTGTGAAAGAGAAAGAGAAAAATGAAAGAAAAATGGGAGAAGACAAGAAATCGGAAAATTGCCAAAAGAAAATCAAGAAAAAAAGTCAAAAAGAAAAAAAATGATGAAATACTTGGCAAAGAAAATAATGAAGAATAGAAGAGGTTTTAATTAAGAATTTGTTATACATTATCAAAAATATTTTTGAGAAATTTCTTATGGTTTGAAAAATTAAGGAATTATTATACATTTTGATTACTAATCGGAGGTTCGGGTTTGAAATGAGCATTCTTTACTTGGTTATGTTACTAGCTTGGCACTTTAGCTCACATTACCATAAACGTTTGTTCCACCTTATGTCCTATATCACAAATAACCTTCTTCTAACTCATTGACTTTTTTATTTGCTTGCATTTGATTGTTTTTACTTAATGAATTGATTGTTCACCATACTAGATTGTGGATACTCTCATAAGTCGAGGTTTAGTTGAGTGCTTTTTCACAAAAGTAACCTTATACATAAATTGAGTGATGAGTTGACTCGTGAGAGTAAAAAAAAAGTTCAAAAAATTGTGCAAGAGCCGAACATTTCATTTGAAGTCAACTATGCTACGCCACCATGTAAATCTCAACCATGTTTTGTTTTTCCTTATGTCCTTGTTGTTTAAGGATGATGATCTTTAGCTTATTAGTCATGAGATATACATTTAAGGAATGATCTTGCTTGAGGACAAGCAAGGTCTTAGCTTGGGGGAGTTTGATAAGTAAATTTATGCATGATTTAACCCATTATATTAGCTTTGTTTTGCATATCTTTTAGCACTTATTTAAGTGATTATTAACCTAATATTGTGTTTCAAGTACAATTGTGTTTTCAAGTATATTTTGTAGGAAATTGGCTTAATTGGGCTAAAACTACTACAAATTATGTTAAGACTAGAAGCATGGCTAAGTATGAGCAAGATTAAGCAAGAATGGACTAAAGTGTTGGATGTTACATGAGATTTTGCATGGATAAATGTTGAATTGAAATAAAATTACAAATGAAGTCCAATGCAAAGTCAAGTCCAAAAATAAAAGTCCAAATTATGGTGGAGAACATGAGATTCCAAAGAAGCTTAGGATGCCAAAATAAAGATCTTAACCGGGTGATTAATCAATCATTATTTATCTCTAAGCATTGAATTCTTCACACAATAAAGAACGGAATTAAGAAAAATAATGAAGAGATCCACGTCCCCGATCGGGAATGGCAACCCCGATCGGGGTTAGCCTCATTTATGTGTAATCCGTTACACCTCATTTTCCTATAAATACTAGGCCTAGCTCGACACTTGGGACATCACTTCATATATCTTTTTACATAGTTTTTAATTTTTACAGAAATTCTCTCTAGATAATATAAGTACGTAGTGGCTTAGTTTAGATTAGTTTAGTTTAGTTTAGTATTTCATTTTTGTTATAAACATTTCCTTTATTTACAATTCATGAAGTTATCAATTTCAAGTTATATTCCAAGATTGTTCTAGTTGCATTGTTATTCATATTTCATTGCCACTTTCATTACAAGGTAATTTCTTATTCTAGTTTGATTATGTTATTTAGTATTTCAATTATCATTAGTTTAGTTTACATTTTCATAATGCTAGAGTAGTTTAATCTTGTCAAGGGAAATAAGGGAACTATGCATAAACAATAATATTTGTAACATGATAAATTAGGATATTCTAGCATCACTAATAGTTTCTAAATCATACTTGCAATTTAATTATTAATCTTTGATTAAGTTTGTTAATTAGTTTTTATAAGTCGAAAACCACGCAAATGAACTTGACTAAGTATGTTTTAGTAGGCAACCTAGCCATATCGAAAAGTCGTTAGGAACCGTTCTTTGATTGAGATGCTAAAGTTGAAAAGCGGATATCTAATAATCAAACAATTTAGTTAACACTATTTAATCTGAGTTTAACATATTTCATCTATAAAATCTGTATGTGTGACCCGATTTCCCTAAACATCATTTAATTATTATTGCTTTTATATTTAATTTATATATCACAAAATAACCCGCAATTAATCAAACCGACTTAGATAGAATTCAGCCCATAACAATTATTTGACAAACTACTGAACTCTCTGTTGAATTCGACCCCTATATACTACATTAATTTGTTGTAGCATTAGGGTATTTTTGCATAGGTGTGTGACATCCTATCATGCATTTATCGTGATTGTTACGTTATTGTGTATTGATATTGGTGACGACGGTAGTGGGTGATGTTGTGGAGACGGAAGGCGGTTGAGAGACTGTCTTTCGCTTGAGTTGCCTCTTGGAACTTCTCATTCAAAAAGAAATGTGCACATTAATTACTCGAGTTTGGAGGGATACGTGTGGTGAGACATGATGTTTGTCAAGGGACCACGAGTAGCTCTCTAGCCCAATGTCGTGGGTGCGTCCCTGACATCTCGTGTTGTGTGTGTCCCGGTACTCGGGGTGGTGTTGAGGTGATAGGTAAGGTTGGGTGCGTCCCGGTACCAAGAGGGAAGTTAGATGATAATATCTCGTTTTGCGTGCCATGATCATATTGCAGTGCATTTCATTTTCGTTGTGTGTTTATATGTTTTAGTATATTCAAATTGACGTGTTTGATGTTGTATATTCGTCACCCATTTCTAGGGTGGCCTGTGGTGATCCATATGATATATCCGATCATATGGGGAACAAGTTTTGTTAGGGTAGCTTGGTTAGCAGGTGGGCATTGGATAAGCAGCGACGATCCTCGAGTAGCAGTTGATAGCTAGACTCATAACTAGATACGAGTTGTATTTTCTTTTATTTATTGAGTTGTATAACATTAAATCATCATTTATAATAAAATAATTCTTAATTGTATCTTCTAATAATCTACTACCTCGGGAAACCGAGGTGGCAACGCTTCGGTTATCTTGGCCGACAACCGGGGTGTTACACCTTTCATCCATTTAGCCCTGGACTGGTCTTACTCAAGGACCCACCCCGAGCTAAGATTCTCATACCTTATAGTGTATATCACCTTCGAGTCTTGAAGACATGCTTCTTCTTGTGTCCAGCCCTGAGCTAGGATTCTCATGCCTTATAGTGTACGTCACCTTCAAGTATTGAAGACATTCTTCTTCTGTCCTGCCTAAGTCGACCTTGGGTCAGATACCATTTGTTGTGCGAAAGCGTGAATACCTCATTGGTGATTTGCTGCATCTGTGTCTACTGTTTATAATAGTGCAATATTGTCTGCTTTGGGCCAAATTAAACCTTCACGTATTTACTCTTAGGATCCTTCCCAAAAGGGCCAGACTATTATATTTTCAGGACACTTATAACAATGATTTTCTATCAATATTCTATCGATGTTGGGCATGTATTTACACAGTAACAAATCTAAACTAAGTTCAACAAATTTAGTTTAGTTACATTTATTTCATTTCGGTATAATCAATATGTCTAGTGCACTTTATTTCAACATAGACTAGAGTGGTATTGAGATAGGACAACTCGTTGACAATTCAAACTCTGCACGACTAAAACTCGGCCCATGCTAGCTTGAGCCGAGTTTGTCAGTTTGAGTTCCACTCAAGAACTGAACTAGTCAAGTTGAGCTAACGTGGGATCAACTCTAAAAGCTCGTAAACAATTCGAACTTGTGTGATTAAATAAAATCTTGCTCTTATTTTTATATATACACATTTTTTTCATGATTATATCTTTTATATTATTATTATCAAATATTTTTATTTATAACTTAAAAATCATGCTCTTGAAAATATAGAAAAAAAATAAGAAAATATCGATTGTATATATGTTCGAGTTGAGCTTGAACTTAACTCAAGCTCGCAAATTTGACAATGAGCTCAAGTTGTTTAAGCCCGTGTGAGCTTGAGATTAGCTACTCTAGAGTTTTGCATCATGTGCATGCACAAGGCGAGCGAAATCAAACCCGTTCTCAGCTCGTTATAGACCCGATAAACAAGTCAACTGAAATGGGTTTGGCTAAGGTCAAATGATCAATTCGGTTATGGTACCAGTTCAATTCGACTGGGTCGGGCCGGGTCGAGGTATTATTTAGAGATAAAAATTACCAGCACAATTTGCAAAAATACATTCAGGTAGTCAAGTAAATTGAAGTTTGCGCCATGTTCGGTTGTTTAGTTCAGTTGTCTGGTTGGATTAGTTAGGTCGGGTTAACATTGCTAATCTAGACAACCTAACTCAAGCTTTTAAATAAGACTATTTAATCTTTATTTAATAATTCTATAACAACATGCATTTCATTTGTTACTATCATTAAATGAGATTTATTCACCACATAACATTCTTATAAAAAATAACACCAATCTAACTAATAATTTTCCCTTTTTTGAAAAACTTAAATTGTTTTTTGCTAACGCATGAAATTATGAATCTAGTTACTTCCTTCATTCAAATCCAAGTTCTAGTTTTGCTTTATGCACAGATTTTAAGAGTGTATTAAAAAATGATTGAAAATACAATGAGAAGTGTGTAGGTTGCTTTTTAGTTAAGGTAATTGCTTTTTACTGTTTAATTTCTGGGTCATTAAACCTATGTTTAGTTACTAATTTTCTCACCAAAAAACATTTTGAACTTTTTAATTTTAGTGGGAAAAGCAGTCAGGTTTTTTCTCCCCAAAAGCACTCTGTACAACCTAATGGCAGGCTGTTTTATTAGTCTTCATTGTCAATAAATATTATTTGCTTCAACTCATTTACTCACTAAACAACAAATAAAAACTTTCCTACTCATTTACTTACAAAAGTCCAAAACAGAAACTGAGAAAGTCCAAAAAGTTTATTACAAACAGCATTACAGTCCCACCAAAACAGTTACGTAAGCACGAAATGGTGTACAAATGCATGTCCGAGGCACTGCCTGCTGAAATTGCAGTATACTTGTTGGAAAATTCTACAAACGGGAAGCTTGAGCGCGGTGAAATCCAGAAAACAACAATTTGATTCAACCTAAACGCAGCATGTCTAACATATAACAACTCGATAAAAAACTAAGGTTAGTCGGAGACAAACTGAATGTAAATAGCGGGAGAATCGGAAACACAAATAAGAAAAAGGTTCTACTTGATGTGGAGCATATCAAGTCGCTCATTGCAGGAAAAAGCAATACTATGAAAAGAGTTTCAGAAAATTGTGGTGTTTCTGTTGGCACGGTTTACACGTGCGTGAAAGAAGGTTTACTAAAACCTCATTCCAGCCCACTTCATCCTAAACTCATCGACTTACACAAAGAGGAAAGGCTACTTCATTCACTAAAGATGGTTGTCGTTAATCAAGTAATTCATGATTTTATGGATCTTAATACAATGCCAGAAACATAAATAATATTCAGCGAGGTGAGCAACACAATTCACATGGACGAGAAGTGGTTCTTTATTACCGACGACGATCAGAAAATTTATGTCGTAAATGGGCAGAAGTTACCTTACCGAAGCTGCCAATAAAAAAGGTGCATCACAAAAGTGATGTTCATGTACGCGGTCAGCAGATCAGTCTACACGGCAAACGGAGATTTAATTTTTGATGGGAAGATAGGGATTTTCACTCTTACACGACAAGTACCAGCAGCAAGAAACAGTAGAAATAGGCCAAAGGGAACGATGGAGACTAAACCAATAGACTCAATTACGAATGAAGTTGTTAAAAAATGTCTAATTGAGCAAGTAATTCCAGCAATAAAAAGCGCATGGCTAGAAGGATTAAGCAAGGACATTTACATACAACAAGACAACGCTAGACCACATATAATGAATGACGATCCTGATTTCATGGCGGCTGCAATTTCAGACGGGTTTCAGCAAACTCTATAACTAAGTACTTAAGTGGCTGTCATTTAAATGTTTGAGCACACACACACCTAAGAATGGTAGACCATGTGGTGGCTTATCCACCATAATCAATGCCTCCGACACACACACAATTAAGGTTTACCATGTGGTGGCATTACTACTTAAATGACCACTAACCTATTTAATGTAAACGACACATGTCGCTCTCAAACCATTAAGGTTTTTCATCATTGAGCACAATACATGTACCCCTCCATGTTCATGTTAATACAAGCAGTGAAGGCATTCATGTTCAGAAGGAGTAATACAAGTGCCTAAGAGTATAAAAGATAGTCAAACTACTCATTAACAATATTCAATTGAAGTTCATGTGAATAGAAGCAGTGGGTAAATAACAACTTTATTAAGAATTGATGGTCAGACTAGAAGGACTAATACAAGTAGTTAAGGCATTCAGTTTCATTCACAAGTCACATTCAATATTCAATTTCATATTTTATTGTTCATTTTCATATTTTATTGTTCATTAATGGTCAGACGAGGAGTAATACAAGTCGACTAGAACAAGTAATACAAGATGACCAGACTACTCATTAACAATGTTCAATTGAATACTAACTGTTCAATTCTTAACTGCTTACTAAACAATGTTCATGTGAATACAAGCAGTGAAGGCCATTTAAATTCATGTGAATATAAACAACCAATGCAATTGAAGTTCATGTAAATACAAGTAGTGGGTAAATAACAACATTATTAAGATATCTCAAAAAAAAAAAAACATTATTAAGAATTGATGGCCAGACTAGAAGGAGTAATACAAGCAGCCTAGCAGAAGTAATACAAAACGGTCAAACTACTCTTTAACAATGTTCAATTGATACTAACTGTTCAATTCTTAACTGCTTACTAAACAATGTTCATGTGAATACAAGCAGTGAAGGCCATTTAAATTCATGTGAATACAAACAATCAATGCAATTGGAGTTCATGTGAATACAAGCAGTGGGTAAATAACAACATTATTAAGAATTGACGGTCATCCTAGAAGGAGTAATACAAGCAGCCTAGCAGGAGTAATACAAAACAATCAAACTACTCATTAACAATGTTCAAATTCATGTGAATACAAGATGATCAGACAACTATTTTCATTCAAACCCTATTATCCACCATATCAATCAAACCATATTACCCAAAATGTGAACTATTTCGTACAATGAATACAAATAATGAAAGTAGTATATCAGACAACCTCAATTGAAGTTTTAAGAACAAGCACCCCAGTTTAAAAATATGCATGTAGACAAATTTTAACAAAAAACCCACATAATAATCTAACCTAATAGCATACAATTTCCCAGTAGTTTATAGTCTACAAATAATTAAATCTAACTACTAATTATTAAAAATACAAAAAATTACCGATTAATCTTTAAATACCAGATTCCTTGCTGCAAATTTGTTCATCATGTACGCAAGTAATTTCTTGGAACTTGGTGATGGAGACTCATGATGAGGACCCCAAACCTTCACTTCTTTTTTCACCCTTTTTTCATCCAATCTAGCCCGTTTCTCAGCCATCTTTTTCAAATAACCATTCAAATATTTTGTACAAGGTGTTTCAGGCTTACCGTCGTTCTCAGGAACCTCACTTTCAGGCTTTTCGTCGTTCTCAGGGACCTCTTTGCCGCAGACATAACCATCATCGAACTGCGCTTCAGGAACCGGAGTTCCCAAATCATTCGGATCTAAACTATCTAGAACACAAAAATATGAAGGAGGTGAATCTGGGCAAGAAGAAACACCAACCTCCTCCCCTTCTTCTTCTTCATCCTCATATGAATCCAACCTATACAAGTCAAGAACGCATTGAAGGCACTCTTGACCATAATTAGCATGTGGTGGTGTCATTAGATAAATTAGGGTTTATATGTAAAGACGAAGGATGGAGGCAAAGGTGAAAGGTTGATGGAAGAATTAGGGAGATGAAGGGTTTAGGAGGACGGGAGATCTAGGGTTTCTGAGGGTGTGAGGTTTTGAATTTCAGAGAATGAGGATGTAGAGAGAGAGAGAGAGAGAGAGAGAAATGGGGAAATGAGGAGGAATTGTTAGGGTTTTTGGATTTATATGATAGGGTTTGAGGGAGATTTGGGTTAGGTTTTAGGGTACGTATTCATGGCACCTGGATTAAGGGAGAAAGGAGTTGGGTTTTAGGTATTTGTGGGGAAGATGAAGTGAGTTTCATTCAAACGTTATTTGGGGAGTATATTGGGTTGAGTTATAATTGTTGGAGGCTATGGTTAGTTTAATAGGATTGGGTTAGGGGATGCTAATTGGGCCAGATTAGGATTAGGGAGTATTTTGGGTGGATTAGAGGTGGACCATGCAATGACATTTTTTTGTAAATAAATGGTGTCCATAAGAACATTTTGGTCATTTTTTCGAAAGTGGTAGAGTAGATATGAATGAATGAAAAATGAATATGTGTAGGTTGGATTTGAATGGAAGAAATACAATTTCTGAAGAAATACTAGCAACCTCATAAATACCACAATTTAAAATTTACAAGAAATCATCCCAAACATTTACTTAAAAAGAAGAAAATGAATATATTACCATCAATATAATTCTCTACCATATTAATTGTTTATATTAAAACATATTGAAGAATAATTGGAAAAACTCTACCAAAATTGAATTTAATATAAAAAAACAAAAATAATAAATATGAGTATGCATCATCCATTTGCATACTTCCCTTTCTCAATGCCTCATCTAACGGATCTTGCCATCCCCCACACTCTTATCTTCCATTCTACACTTAATTTAATTAATTAATTACCAAAATAATTAATTTATTTATTTAACTTATTTTTTTTTCTTAAAAAGTTGTCCAAGTTGTTGTAGTGCATATATATAGACCACATTGAAGATCTCTTGAGAGGTCAGTCCATTACACACAAAATAAAGATATCAACAACAATAAAAACAACTAAATATAACCATCAATATCATCTACAAAAGGGATTTGTAATAAAGCATATACATTCATATTCATATACACACAAAAAGCTATGGCTGCATCTTGGGTTAAAACAATCACATCTCCATTCAAGAAAGCTTGCACCTTTCTCAATCATCAACCTCCTAGAGATAAAAAATCCAAGCAAGGTAGTTTTTTCAATCTTTCTTCACTCTTTTACATCCTTTTTTTTTGTAATTTGTTCAACTTTTGAGTTTAATCATTATACATGGGCAGCAATGAAAAAAAGAAAGGGTTCCAAACCTAGATGAGAACAGCGATTCCCATTTAAGACGGTATTTCCGTCTTTAAGCTTTAAACAGGTCAAGTATCACACATAAAACAATAACAGGATACATTGAGATCAACATCTCATTTACCCAAAGTGAGTGTTATTTAACTCGGGTTATGATTAAGATGTATATATCTATCTTAAAAATTTAGTATCGACTATAACTCGATTTTAACCAATAGAATACGATGTTATTGAATTGTTGTGTGAGTTTTGAGGTGTGTCGGTGATTGCACACTTGCTCCTCTTTTTTTGGTGACTTTAGGAAAAGGTGACAATTGAAATAGTCAAGATTGGTGGTTATTGTCATGTAAGGTGGCCTTCCACAAACATAATGTGAACTAGATCTTTCACACGATATGTTACTTACATTTATAATGACTGTTTTACAAAATCCATTATAAAGCGGTCTTACATGAGATTTTAGAAATCGTTACAATTATATACTTAATGTAAGATAAGCTATGAAATAATGGAATTAATTAACTAATACAACTTTACCCATACAATCTCGGTTTTAAAGCCACTGATATATAGAGACAAAACTGGTGTAAGAGTCATAAAAGACAAAGTTTAAATCTACGTAGTACGGAGTATTATTTATAGAGTATAGACCAATGGGTGGAAAATTACTCAAATGGTTAATAACTAATTGAATTATTACCTTACAATTAACTTAATTGTACCATTTCATACCGTAACTCTTTTATGAGATAGTCTCACGCTGTGAGATGGTCCCATTATATAAAAAGAAAACTCATTTATTAATACTAAATGAGCAAATTTATTATAAAAATGGACCGTCTTATTTTAAAATTTATGCGTTCTCTAAACTTATAATCTCTTCATCTCTAAATCTAAAATCCGATAAATTAAAAATATCTCTCCCAAAGAAG
The DNA here is from genome assembly GCA_029255685.2 of Silene conica. NCBI lineage: Eukaryota > Viridiplantae > Streptophyta > Magnoliopsida > Caryophyllales > Caryophyllaceae > Silene > Silene conica. Next base: position 9,709,851 of record CM055319.2, read on the forward strand.
GAGGCCGAGATATTTGGAATTTATAGAGTGGGAGTACAAATTACTTATTACAGTAGTAAATAGGAGTCACCATGTGTGTACCACATTATATGTTAGGTAGTGTGAGTACGTGTATGAAACTAGCCCACGTCCTCGACATTAGATTGTCGACTTACTAATTCCGTATTACGTTCTAATTATAAATCAGGTTACGCGATTAGTGATTCATAATCGCAGCTGTTAGTTTAGAAATAATAATAGAAATCTAATAAGTGATTAATGTGTAATTGAACAGGAATAGAGAATACAGTAATGGCATTACAAGGAGACGTAATGGCATGCGGATACGAGGATGTCCAGGTCATGTGGTCCATGTTAGATAAGTCCAAGACTAGTCCCTACAATATGACTTCCTGACTCCTCAGCCTTGGGACTTGCCTCGGGTTATCCACACATCCCCACCCCATCCCCTCACCTCACCTCACCTCATTTCTATTCTATGACGTCTTCGCCCCGTCCTGTTCCGAACCTGATCTATGATCTATCCGCCTCGATAATCGTTTCCATGTAGATATTATGGTATTTTGGATATTGTCGTTGGAGGAGATAGAATACCAATCCAAAAAATTCAAAAAAAATCAAAAAAAAATGTAGCATTAGATGATGATGAGAGTATGGTTATTTACCAGGCCTAAAACTGGACTGGCTTCACCATTTCTTGGGTTAGAATTTTTATTTTTTAACCTTTTTTAGTTTGTAATGTGCCTAATCGAGAATCCCCGTGATGCTATCATGGTGTGATTTTTTTCATGAAATTTTCATGCTTTTTTTTTTTATTTGCTTAAGTCGAATCACAGCTTGAGATATTATCTCAATTTCTAAATATGATCGCCTCATCGTGGTAAAAAATTGAAATTCGCAGTCATTTTTTTTGTTACTCCTCATCAATTACGAAATACATAAGGTTATAAACCTATATAGAATCATTATACATCGAGTCAAGTCCATACAAAGCATATGTATACATCTTCTCTCTACCGATCATTAAACATTTAAACCCTTGACCTAAGGCAAGTTTTACCTCAAAAGGTTATAATCTTGAATGCTTTGTTCCGGTAATAGTTAAAACTCGAGACATGAAAATTAATACTCTCTATAAAGTCAAATAATCTTCTCATTGGCCATTTGTAATTAAAGTTCAACTATTTTGTTATTGTTGAACATTTACAAATAGAGTTATAAAGTACTTTCATTCATCATATAATTAAAGAAAAACGTAATAAAATTGATTTTAAAGATTGCGGAAAAATTAGGCTATTGCTACCGATTTGGAGAATGGATCGGAAGACACTTTACTACTAGGCCCATATTACCGTATGGCCTAGATGAGCCATTTGGTTAATAAGAGGGATTCTTTTTACCACAATATATTGGTTTATATATCACAAATTTCCATTGAATATAGTAGTATCCGTCACAAGTTGGAGACGGATAGTGTCCCTCTCACATAATGCAAGTTGCACTATTCATTTGATGCTCCATTTTCTCCCACTTGCATGTCCACTTGCATTTTTGTGAGAGTGAAATATCCGTCTTTAACTTGTGACAGATATTATCCGTCACAAGCAAGACTCTTTGTTTATATATAGATCTAATAGATGTGTCGAGTCATGAAACATTACATTTTCAGTATGTAGTTGTTAATTAGTGAGCAATTCTAACGTCTGAGTGGTTACAATTTACAAATGTGAAGTAACACTTAGCTCTACTCGTTAATCTTGTCCAAATATGTATTGTAATGTGCACAGGAATATTAGTGCAATGACTGAGAGCTTGAACTAGTTGTTGAGAAAGTAACGTAATAATAAAATGCTTCAGATTCACGTCATGTTTTATTAACGGTGTATATACGTAATAAGTTACAAGCTTGTGATCGTCAGACGTAAAACTGATGAAAGAGGTGCGTTTGAGAAAGTGATCTAAATTGAAGCAGTAATAATGATTAAAAGGGGTTAGCTGTTAGGAATCTTGATTATGAGTAGGAACTAGGAAATGTGCAATCCAATTATTTGGTTGTACTTTCTACATATTCTACATGTGCATCACTTTATAATATGCCAAATATTTTATAACCAGTATGTCCACCTTCCTATCAAGTACATCTAGTCAAGTTACGTACATTTTATAAATTCATTAACAAATATTATAAAAAAAATTAAATAGGTATGGTATATCATACAATGAGATACTAATAAAAATTGTTATTAATAAAATTGATATGATTGTTATCAAAACATGTACCATATATATAAGTGATTATTCCAAACGTAAAGTAATACGAAAAATATATAAAATTATATAGTAAAATGACCTTTATGATAACTTAGTAAGAGATGTTTTTTTCAAATTTTTTTATCAATAATGTACCAATTTTTTACAAATTTATTATGTTGGCTTAATAGGTTTAGTATGTTTGATCGATAAATCTAGAGTACATAGCCTGATATATTATCTAGCCGAGCAACCGTTATGTATTTTGAAGATAAAATGTACTGAGTAACTTTTTTTTTTTGGAGTTTGTGCATACTCTTTTAATCGTTAATAGAGATAAAATTTCACGTGTGAGTTAAGGGTCGAGTATATGTGTATATGTAAAACAGGTATGCATTTGTACCAAAAAGAAATGGTATGCATTTATTGCAGTAGGAGGACCATACCTCCGATGTAGTACTACCAATTTTATACTTTTTAAGCATTTATAATAATGTTTTTGAGTTTTGTTTTAAAAATTATGAGTATTGGTAAAAAAAAATTGAGTTAAGTTATTAAAACATTAAGCTCAAAAATTTATAATAAAACTCAAAAACATTACATGTAAACTTAGTTATATTTTAGTTTTAACGAAAAAAAAATTAAAATCTAACTTTTTAATTTTTTTAAGTTCAGAAAAAAAATATATATGCTCAAAAACAAATAAAGTTTGACGTAATAAGGTAAAAAAAAACTAATATGCTAAAAAAGAAATAAAGTTGAAGGTAATAAGCTCAAAAAAATATTCATATGCTCAAAAAATTTACATATACTTAGAAACTAAGAAAAGTGTGAGGTAGTACCTCCGATATATGTTTTTATTTCTCCATTTATTGCGTGTAGTATTGTAGACCAATGAGAATAATATTTAGAAAAAGTACATATTCGATCTTGTGCCTAAATCTAAATCACAAGGTATGTACTCCGTATGTTTTTGTACTAGCTTACGTCCTTGTTCTTGCGAACGTAGATGCATTTACATCATAAAAGTTTTGTTCCAACTAACACAACCATATGTTTTGGTGGAACAAACTCAAGAATCCATAACATTTCATTTTATTAATTACTTAATTAGGGTTGGCCTTGACTGCTAATTTAGGTTTTGGTGGGCATTACCCATACATCTCCGTTACTCCAATTGTATTAGTTCAACATACCATGTGTTCATAGTAACACATTGGATGTCGATCAAAAGATGTGTCACACACTCACACCACTACTTCATTAGCCATGAGTCTGGTCAGAGCGGAATGGTTACCGGTTATGATTGGCGGTTCAATATTAATATGGACTTAGGGATGACAATGAGTTGGATCTTGACAGGATCGTATATAAAATATTTATCCTCATAAATAGATTAAGCTGGACATCTCCATCTTTGACGTCCTCCTTAGCTTCCATCCTTGTTGTCGTGTTGCTATTTTATCTCAATTTTCTTATACACACATTTTCACGGATCCAGGAATTAAATCTTCTTACTCTGAATAAAAGCAGACTCGGGCGTGATTATTGACGCATGGACTACAAGGACATCCCTTGCAAGTCTTGAAAGTTGAGCGGATAGGCTCACGCAACGTGACTGTTAAAATCCTCTTATGAGTTTGATGAACAAATGATAAATACATTAATAGCTAAAAAAATGTTGGAGACACTTATGATTTTCTTGATAAAATAATTGAAAAAAGACGATTATGAAATAATTATCAAGTCCAGGCCAAGACAGAGGGATAGCTTATAGTCGAAATCAAGTGAAGGAAGTTTAACTCTAATCCCAATTAGGTTGTCGTAGACCATAATGGGTTAAGGCGGCCTTGACTGGGTAGGGGGATAGTGGACCCGATTGCCGGGGTTGGCCAACCCAGGCCGATCAACCATGTTGGTCATTCTAATTCCTTGTTTAGGACTTGTCAATAGTCAATATGGGCCTTTGCTTGAAATTGGAGCACATGAGTATTAGGCTCACTTCTATCTCAAACGATGGACACTTCAGACATCACTTGGTATTAATCATGTGGCTAATACAAGACATCACAAGGATAGACCCTACACCATACTTCATTTCTGGGTTGACACCATACTTCAATTTCTAGTGTTATCTTTATCGTAGGGTCATCACAAATTAATGTACTCTATATTGTCATCCACGAATACTCGTTGAAAACGGATATTATACGTTACAAGTTAAAGATAGATAGTGTCTCTCTCACAAAATAAAAGTCTTATTATCGGTGTTTTATTTTCCCCCACTTGCTCTTTCACATGCCTTATTGTGAGGCAGGCATAATCCGTCTTTAATTTATGAAGGATAGTGTCCGTTATAAACAAGACGTTTGATTATCGTTTTATACATATTTATAATTCTCTCGTATGACGGCTAAGCGATCCTCTTCGGACAGAAGAATTTGCGATTTACTTGCAATTTGTTAGTTTCTACTTTCAACAATCATTTAAAGGCTGAGACAATTAAAATACCTCCAATAAAATTGAAACGGTAAAAAAAAGTTATGAAGCTCTTGCAATGACTCTAAGTAGTGTAGGACAAATGTGGTCCTTCATTTAAAGGCTTCTTAGACGATGGTGGTGAAGTAGGAGATTGCTCTAATACTTAAGAGTAATATATTACCCTATTTCGAAAAAATAGTGGGGGAGTTACTACTGAATAATACTCAACCGACTTAGTCTATGACAAAAATAGTGGTCGATCGAGTTATGTCACAAATGTTGTGGTCGATCGACTATAATGCCAGTCGATCGACATATTTGCTGAACATGAGATGATCGATCGACTATAATGCCAAGTCGATCGACTTATTCCAACGTTTGACTTCTCCGTTGGTCTTCACTTTCGCATAAGATACCTATTAGCTGTTATAAAATAGTTGTTGGATATTATTACATAATATTTTCTGATTAACTACAATTGATTAATGGTTTTATGACCATTAATCAACATATCTTTTGACATCCAAAGAGACTTTTGGATCCTCCTTCATACTATAAAATTAACCCTTGCATATTTTAGAAAAACACAATAATATACACAAAACATTTTTACAATTCTTCTCTTCCTTATTTCCTGAGAACAATTTACACTTCTATCTTTGTTGTGCTACAAAGTTCGGAAGGATGCGTTAACCCTGGAATCAGTGACCAAGGACCCCAAAGAGCACATGTGTAGGGGTCTAACTGATTTAGGGTAGTGTCTTACACGACGTCTCGATTAAGGTTTTTTTTCTAATCAGTTTAATTCTTATTCTTTCAATCTATATAAGTTATAGAACTTTCTAATCTTGTTGTTTGTATTACCTTTATCTCAATTTCATCATGACAAACCAAAATGTTGAAAATTCAGAAAATTCCAATGCCAATAATCAAATTATTACCTCTGCTACTAATATTGTTACTCATTTTGCAATGCCTAACAAAGTTGTTCCTAATCTTAGTAAGATGGAGCTTTTAGATGGAAAAAATATAGGAGATGGTCGGAAAAACTTCTGTTTTATTTTCAACAATATGAAATTGATTATGTGTTTTTTCAAGAGCCACAATCCTCTGAAGTTTCTAGTTCGTCTGAAACTATCAAACCTGATAACAAATCTGCAAAAGACAATAGAACTGTTAGAGAAGTCATGTTACATTATATGATTGATAGTTTATTTGATATCTACTGTAAAACTAAAACCGCTAAAGAAATTTGGGATCCTTTGGATACTAAGTACGGGTCTGATGATTTTGGTACCAAGAAATATGTTGTTGCTAGATGGTTAAAATTTCGGATTGCAGACAGAAAACCAATCATGGATCAAATTCATGAATATGAAAATAAGGTGTCAAAATTTCTTGGTGAAGGGATAATGGTATTATGTGATTATATGCAGGCTAATGCTCTTATTGAGAAGTTGTATTTTTCTAGTTGGGATGAGTGATGACCAGTACAAGAAGCCATATAAATCTGACAAATCAAACAAAGTAATGACAGGAAATTGTTGGCGGTGTGACAAGCTTGGACATCCCGCTTTCAAGTGCAACGCTAAGAAAACATATGAGTTGAACCAACAAAAACATAGAAACCGCAACAATACGCATGGGCAGAAATTCTAAAAGAAAGATAACAATCAACGTGGTGGGTACAAAAATATCAACTTCAACAAACCACAAGTCAATGTTGTTGAAGGTTCAAGTGAAGGTGATGATATAATTGCAACAATGATGTCCGGGATTAATCTGGTAGGAAACTTGGTGGAATGGATCGTCGATACAGAAGCTACAAGTCATATATTTGCACCAACAAGGATATTTTCAAGGAGATTAAAGATGTTGATGAGAAAGAAGTCGTGTATGTCGGAAATTTCAGCAAAGTTCCAGTTCTCGACGTTGGCAAGGTGCATCTGAAACTCACTTCTTGCAAAACTTTAGCTTTTGACAATGTGTTTTATGTGCCTGATATGCGTAGAAATTTGATTTCTCGTGTTTTACTTAATAAGGCTGGTCTTAAACTTACGTTTAAATCTGATAAGTTAGTCATGTCTAAGAGTGGTCAGTTTGTTGGCAAAGGTTTTTGTAATGGTGGTAATTTTGTTCTTGATGTTAACATGAATGCATCTACTTCTTCTACTTACATCGCTGAGTCCATTGACATTTGACATTCTAGACTTGGGCATGTTAACACTAAATGTATTACATGCATGAAAACAATGAACTTATTGCCTAATTTGATGTCTTATGAACATGGATAAATGTCAAGTATGCGTGGAAGCAAAGCACTCTAAGAAACCTTTTAAGGAAGTGACCAAAAGACAAACTAAGTTGTTAGAACTTATTCACACCAACTTGGCTGATTAGAAAAGTTGTGAGAGTAAAGGTGGAAAGAGATATTATATGACCTTTGTGGATGATTGTTCGAGATATACTAAAGTTTATCTTTTGAGGAATAAAAATGAAGCTGAAAACATGTTTTTGATTTATAAAGTCGAGGTTGAGAATCAACTAGATAGGAAGATTAAACGAGTAAGGTCTGCTCATGGTGGAGAATATAAATCTGACTTTTTGGTGGAATTTTGTCAGAAAAATGGTATTATACATGAGTTTTCAGTCCCTTATACCCTCGAACAGAATGGTATAGCCGAGAGGAAAAATAGAATTTTAAAGGATATGATGAGTGTCATGTTATTATCTTTTGGGTTATCCGATTTTTTGTGGGGGGAAGCTATTATATCTGCTTGTCATGTTTTAAATCGTGTACCTCATAATAAACTTGATGTAACTCCTTATAAAATTTAAAGGTTTGGGAAGTTTAGCTAAAGTTGCCTTACCTGCTTTTAAAAGAGACAAAATAGGACCTAAGACCAGCATGTTTATCCGTAGGTCTTGTAGCGCCCTACTTAGCGCTAGTTCCTATATTAAAATAATAATTTTTTTCCTTAACCTACTTTCAAGCCTTACCTCTTCATTTCTATTTTTTATCAAGACCTACCTTAACCTACCTTTAACTTATACTTTTTTATTCTAAACAAGGTCTAGAACGAGGTCTAGAAAGTGTTCCAAGAGGTCCAGATTGGACCGTATGGACCTAGTTTCTTCAAAGGTGTTCCAACCTTTTAATTTCTTTTTCCTTTTTTTATTTGTTATTTTTTTATCTTTATTCAAGACCTATACCTACTTAGCCCAACCTATAAACGTAGTCAACCATCGATTCAATCTTTGTGGGTTATGCTTTTAATAATGCATCGTATAGATTCATGACAAAAGATGTTGGTTCGGGGTTTTATGGTTTGATTATTGAGTTTAGAGACACTGTTTTCTTTGAGGATAGTTGTAACACCCCCATTTACCTAGGAGCCTGAACTAGGACTTTCAGGGTAAATAGGACCGTTATCATCCTGGTTAAACCAGGGTTGTAGATAATCATAGTGAAAGATAAACAGTACTTTAAACATAAATTGTTAACGGAAAGCTGGTACAAGACAAGTCTTTGAAAAAGTCTAAAGTCCATACAACTGATAACAAACTCAACTAAAACATGTAAAGCTAAGTGATCTAAAACTAAGTCGGTCCATGCCATGTCTCCCCTTCCATGCCCAACTCCTAATCCTGTTGTCTCTGACCTGAAAGATCTACTCCCCATTCCGGATCATTGTAGGTGAATACCAATACACTGTCAACCTCGCGGTTGAGTAGGAAAACACAATAATAAACAATGCAAACAAATGTGATATGCAAATGTCATGAAATGCTCGAGCTCAACCAAATCTCATTCTCATACCCTTGCACCAAGCCATACCGAACCTCCCGGCAGACTATACTCGGTCGTCACCGAACACCAGCTCAACAGCTGATAAGACACCAGGCCTGGTCTGCAGAACCACCCTGGGCTTTACATCAGAATAATATCTGGTCCATATCTTTCTCAATATTTAATGCATATGCCATGATTATGAATGCAACACCAAATAAACAATTATCAACTATCATACTCAGAATTCGTACTTGCATTCAACAGGCAATGCCCATCCACACATAACTTAATACAGAGTAAAGCACCAGTGTAACCTACCTGAAATAGCAAATCTGGACAAGCAATCACCGTCTAATAATATTCCTCCTCGAAGTCCGTTCCTATAATTTTACTCTTATCAAATTCTACTCAAATAAACAAACACTACTAAAATTCCTTAATCATGTTCCTAATTAATTGATTTAGTTATAAAACATGGTGAATATATCCACAAATAAGCACGACCATAACATACCATTATCGGTTAACCAAATCTAACTTACTATTGTTAAACTTACTATTTTTAGACTAAGTATTTTTAGACTTACTACTTTTTAGACTTATTAAAAATAGCATACGATCAAATAATAAAAATCACAATACTCATTAGTAAGAATAAATAACAATAACAACAATAACAATTTCTTATGCTTAATAATTCATAGCAATAATAATAGCTATACTACTAACATTAAGACATAAACAATAATAATCAAAACATACTACTAATATTGACATACATCCATAGTTGCTTAGACCATAACCACATGATTAACTTATTAACACACCCAATTTAACGAAAATCTTGATCATAAACAAAGGATTAATTAAAGGAAGCAAAACAACCTTTAATCCGTAAAACAAAACACGTACAACAGTTATATACACAAACCAGTCTGGCCGTGACCACCCCCTGTTCACGCCAGTCCCTGCGCCGCCGTCAGCCCTTGGCTCCTCCACTGACACCATCAGGCTCGCCTCTGAGCCACGGTGGTTCCAGGGGAGGAGTCAGCAACCGTCGACCACCACTAACGAACCCAGACCGTGACTCAAAAACCCATCACCGCAACCCGACTCGGTTTCCTGTGTTACGACCACCTTACGAATTCTGTTATAAAAACCACCACACACGAGAAGATCCGTCATGACACCCACCATACAACCACCCTATACACGGCCTATCTAAAACCCAGAACCCACACAAGATTATAATCAAATCATTAAACGAATCGGGTTTAAACATGGCGACTCAAAACGTTGTTACTGGTTGTAAGGAAACGCGACTCCGACACCCTACACTGTACCCTCCATCGACAGCCACCCAAAGCCAACGACGGCCACGACACCACCCTTAAATCATTAACATAGAACCTAGATTAAAATTACGAAAAGAAACAGTGAAATCAACCCTAATCACAGAACGAATACACGCATAAAAGATACTCGTATACACCCCTGTTTCCGCAACCCAGAAAGTGAAAACATCCCCAGAAACGAGACTCCCTAAACGACAACTCTAAATCATAAAAGACGACTCCTAGATGATCAAAACATGATGAATACATAACATAGATTACGAATTTATAAAGAGGCATGATTTTAAACGCATGAGCTAAACACAAATTGAATCAGAACGTAAGGCAGAAAATGCGAATTCCAGAAAACGAGATCAGTGTTGTGTTCTTACCTCCTTGCCCTTGCCAAAGACCACCCTTTAACCCCTAGAACCACCGTGAAAATCCCCTCTTTGCAATCCCAGCAGTGGTGCCAGATGAAGATGTGTGTGTGTGTGTGTATAGATTAGGTCAAGAAAGGTCTTAGATTCATGCTATAAATAGGACGGCTGAGTCTTGATTTCAGAATTTCTGAAATCAAGGAATAATAACGTGTATGGGCTAGGGTTTGGGCACGTAATCCTAGGCCCAAAGACTCAGCTACCCGTGTATGCTTCAACCCATCACGCACTCCAATACCCACATAACATGAATCAAGTACGGGTTTGTTAAATATTCACTTATACGATTCTAAAAACAACGCGTAAAACACTAAAAACAACGCGTAAAACACCTCGTCCACAAATATTATATCGCTTTTATTATAATCCATCGACATCGAAATCTAATAAAGTTAGCATAATTAAATAAAACGAAATAAAAATACGAGGTATTACAGTCTTCCCCCCTTAAAATGAACTTCGTCCCGAAGTTCACCATCCCAAGGTCAACACAACTGATCAATAAAGCATGTAACGAACACAAAAGGTGACATCATATAACCTTTAAAGCTAATAAAGCACTTAAAAACACGAATTGTCACATTCTACCCCCCTAAAAAAAAAAAGGTTACGTCCTCGTAACATACCTTAAGTAAACAGTTCAGGATATTTTTCCCTCATCGAAAACTCAGTCTCTCAAGTAGCTTCCTCGACATTATGTGTCCATAATACTTTGACAAGCGCGGTCTCCCCATTTCTGGTTTTCCGCACCTTCCTGTCCAGTATTTCCTTGGGTCTCTCCTCGTAGCTCAACTGCTCGTCGACCTCGATGACCTCATGGTCAAGGATATGCGAAGGGTCACTGATATATCTCCTTAGTTGGGAAACGTGAAACACATTATGCACCCTGGATAACGCTGTTGGTAGAGCTAGTCGATAGGCCACCTCGCCAACTCGCTCCAAAATCTCAAATGGGCCAATGAACTTCTGGCTCAAATTTCCCTTCTTGCCAAACCTCATTACTCCTCTCATGGGTGACACTTTCAAAAACACTTTTTCTCCAACCTCAAATGTGATGTCACTCCGTTTTAGATCCGTGTAACTCTTTTGTCTATCTTGGGCAGCTCTCATCTTCTGACGGATCACCTGGACCTGTGCTATCATCTCCTGAATCATCTCAGGTCCCAAAGTCACTGTATCAGCTCGATCATCCCAGCAAACTGGACTCCTACACTTCCTTCCATACAATGCCTCAAAAGGAGCCATCCCAATGCTAGTATGATAGCTATTGTTGTACGAAAACTCGATCAAGTCAAGTCTGTCCTCCCATTATCCTCCAAACTCTAGTACACAAGCCCGCAACATATCCTCCAGTGTCTGGATAGTCCTCTTTGTCTGACCATCCGTTGCTGGATGGAACGCAGTACTCATCTTCAAAGTAGTTCCCGTTAATGTCTGTAACTCCTGCCAAAACTTAGAGATGAACCTGGAATCGCGATCAGAAACAATGTCCTTAGGGACACCATGAAGTTTCACCACATGCTTTACATAAGCCTTGGCCAATTCAGCCTTACTCCAAGTCTCCTTCATCGGTATGAAATGGGCCGACTTAGTCAGCCTGTCAACTATCACCTAAATCATGTCATTCCTCTCGAAGTCCTAGGTAAGCGTACAATGAAGTCCATTGATATGCTTTCCCATTTGCACTCAGGTACATCAAGTGGTTGTAATTTCCCTTGCGGCCTCTTATGTTCTCCCTTTACTCTTTGACATACCAAACATCGAGAGACAAATTCAGCCACCTCCTGCTTCATTTTTGGCCACCAAAATGCTTTTTTCAGGTCTTTGTACAGCTTATCCCCTCCAGGATGAACGGAATAAGGTGTAGAATGAGCTTCGACTAGAATCTTTCTCTTTAATTCCTCATCATCAGGTACACACCATCTCCCATCAAATCTCAAACTATCATCACTGCAAATCTCGAACTTAGAATATGGTTCGGTAGCACTAGCTTTGTTCACTGCCTCACGCCACTTCTGAATTCTTGGATACTCTTCTGGCTCTCTCGGATCTCGGAATATAACTCCGGCTCGATCGTCAAATCCCCCATGGTCTCACCTTTCCTTATCACTGCGATTCCCATCTGTCCCAGCTCACGATACATACTCAACCTGGACATAGCTGTGCATAGAGCGTGAAGAGACTTCCTACTCAATGCATCAGCCACAACATTAGCTTTTCCTTCCTTGTACAGAATCTCCATATCGTAATCTCCAATAAGCTCGATCCATCTCCTCTGGCGCATGTTTAGTTCCCTCTGAGTGTAAATGTACTTCAGGCTCTTATGATCAGAATACACCTTAAATCTAGCTCCATAAAGATAATGTCGCCACAGTTTAAGTGCAAAAACTACCGCTCCCAGCTCCAAGTCATGTGTCGGATAATTTTCCTCATAAGGTTTCAGCTGCCTAGAAGCATAAGCGATTACTCTCCCATTCTGCATCAACACACATCCCAGTCCCTTCTTAGAAGCATCAGTATACACTTCAAAATTCTCACTTCCCTCTAGCAACGCAAGGAAAGGAGCTGTGGTGAGACGCTCCTTCAGGTCTAGAAATGCCTTCTCACGGCTCTCATCCCAGACGAATCTGTTTTCTTTCCGCATCAACGAAGTCATCGGTTTAGCTATCTTTGAAAAATCTTTCACGAACCTCCTGTAATAACCAGCCAATCCCAAGAAGCTACGAATGTCAGCCATATTCCTTGGTCGTTCCCATTTCAAAACGGCCTCAATTTTGCTAGGGTCAACAGACACACGCTCCTTAGACACCATGTGCCCCAGAAAGGCAACCTTCTCGAGCCAAAACTCGCACTTACTTAGCTTGGCATATAATATAATTGATGGTCCCTCAAAGTCTGTAACACCAATGAAGAGTCTATTGACCTAGATATACTCAAGAAGGGGGGGGTTGAATTGAGTATGCCAACTTTTTCGTTTCTTCTTCGATGATGATTGTCGAGATGAAGTAATAGCAAGTAACGAGTAAGAGCAATAAAATAAAGGAGACACGATCTTTTGAAGTGGTTCAGTTTCACAAATCGAAACCTACGTCCACTATTCTCGATTAATAAAATTAGTACCTTCTCCGGATTACAATTTTATCAACCCACTCGTATGACTTTGATGTTAGTCACAACTCAATCTAGATACCGTTAAATATCTAGCTACGACAAGTACCGTGAAATACTTGTTTACAATGAGTACCGCTAAATACTCGAATCTATCTTAAGTAAGTAAGATAAACTTCTTAACAACTTCTTATATAGATGATGGTTGAATGCTTGAAAATCTTCTTCTATGCTTGTAGTCTTGTATACGAAATTTGACAATGATTGCACGAATATCGAGACGCGTGAGAGACTACGTCCGTTTGTTCTTTCTCGGTTTGCGTGAGGCGTGTAAAAACTTGGGTATTGGACGTGTGATGTAGTATGTATATATACTAATTTAGATCTAGGTTAGCTCCTAGATAGTTTAGGAATATTACTTTATCTAGAATACTAATCCTAGGTAATATTCAAAACTTAATCTTATATGAATTAAGAAAAGGACTCTAATAGAATAATATTATATTAAGATATAAGATAGTATTTCCATAATCTTATTTGAATTAGGAAATATCCTTATACCATAAAATATAGAATCCTACTTTGAACCGAATCTTAATTCTTGTCAATAATATAATGAATTATATTATTAATCAAATCCTAATTAATCTTTAAGTAGATTAAATAAACAATCCTATTTATTTAATTAACCATAAAGACAATATGAAACGTACTAGGAATCGTATAGGAATTAGAAAGACGAGAATCATATCCCTATATGCACGATTCCCAATGTTCATCTCATAGACACGATTTTCAAGACATATTCTTGAAATACGTTTTTCTTAGGAATTTGATTTTGACAATTAATGGTTTTAATAAAATCTTTAGTATTTTAGAATTAATATTTATCTCATAAGATAAATATATTAATTCTTGTCAACTAAACAATATTTCTATTTTTAAAACCGTTTTATAAGATCACTAAATTAATAGATAATAACATACTAATAGCACGCGAAAATCTTCACACCTTGACTTATTTTACATAAGGCTCATTTCTTCATTAGTTATAAAAATGGCTTATAACTTAAGTATTCTTGATATTGAATGAAACCTCTATCTTGTATTTGCTCAAAAGACTTGATACTTATTATGAGCTTGATCTTTCTTCGAATGAGTTATACTTTGTTAAACTATTATCTTCGCTCTATAATTAACTGTACACTTTAAACACACGATTACGCGCATATGCATATAAAACATAATTATTTAAACTTGTCATTATTAAAACATAAAACAATATAATATAAATATAGGATATATTACTCAACAAATTCCCCCTTTTTAATGATGGCAAGTCTTAACTAGAATCGTGTCTAAGTGTAACGTAGTAACGTTCCCCCTCAACATAATATTGGTCTTTTATAATACGGATCAACTAGGGTTTCTATTTTTAGACTAAATCAATTACTAAAAAGAGCTTTAAGAGACAAAACGTTACGACAAGGAGCAATCTTAGGCAAATTCGTAATCTAGGTCGCTTTCTTTTCCCCCTCTTGACATCATTGAAAAGACGGAAACAAAGACATAAAACGACTAGAATGATATAATACGAAACAAACCTAAGCATGCAATTCTAAAGAAATACACAAACGTAATTAAACATGACAACACGATATACGAACGGAAATATAACACACAACCAAGTACTAGAATGCCAAAATGGGCCGAATCAGAACATAAGCCTCGTGGGCTAAAGTTAGGTCAGAGTTTGTCTAATGGGCCAAAAGTAATAAAAGTGCAAAGGTATTAATACAAGCCAACTGGGCCGAATTAGGGTAGAAAGAAAATTGGGCCATAACAAAAGGAGCAAGTCTAATATTAGTTGGTGTTGGAAAGGGAATTGGACTAGGATCACCACCATCCATCAACAGAACCCACGGCCAACGTTCCGTTCCTGCAAAACGAAGCAAGCCAAAATACCAAGACGACTAATATTCAATGAGGATGACGAACAATGTTAGGATTAACATATCCAGGACGAGAGCGAAACTCTAATGAATCCAACCGATCAAGGCAGCTGGCGACATTACGACCTTGTCCATCTAAAGCACGCTCGAAGTTCAAGACCTTGAGAGATAATGCCTTAATGGCGGACAAGCACTGAGTACCATCCTCCCGAAGCATCACCGTATCACGAACAAGAGCTCCTCCCTGAGTAGTAAGAAACTGATGACGGGTACTTACTGCAATTATCTCCTCCTTCACAAATTTGAGCTCTCGGGTAAGAGTAGAAAGGGTGTCATTAATTGTTTTCATCCAGTCCCGAATATCACCATTCGGTATCCCCGACCCTGAATCCTTCTCGGACTTCGTGTCCTTTAGTCCGGCCACAACCGAGCACAACTTATCCACCTTTCCCTCTAGAACACCAAGATTTCCCATTCCCTTAACTTCCTCACTTTCTCTACCAAAGAACAGAGTCCCATCTTTCCCGAAAATACCCATTAATTTCATTAAACGATCATTCATCCTATCCTTGGGACTCACACCATAGCTTCCTATGTCTATAACGCCGGCATCAAGTAATAATGCCGATACCCACATGCCATAGGGTATGTCAAGAGTGGAGCTAAAGTGTTCTTTAACCAAGATTTTAGAAATCTGTCCAATTTTTGCAAAGAACAAGGGTGCAAGATTGATTTTAACCCCGGTTAACCAATTAAACAAAATAACCGCTTCACAACAACTGAGTTTGTCACGACCACCCCGTCGTGGCAAAACCGAATTCCAGAGAAAGTTAACAAAGAATTTTAACATGGGATTAAACGAATTTGTGAGCAAAGGACTGACTTCAGTAGCTTCATTATCAAAATACTTTTTGATTGTCATTTTTTCATCCTTAGTAACATTCGACCATTCCTTACTAGGATCAAGACTAATTCCTTCGTTCTTTAGCTTAAAGACTCTACACATGTCGTCCACAGTAAGTGTAATTTCCCTTCCATTAACAATAGCCACAACCCCATCATCAATTAATTTGACCGATGCATAAAACTGAACTAACTCAATGGGAAAGATCAGACCCGAAAAGTTACTTATATAAACCCAGTCTTGAAATAAAAGAAAGTTCTTGAAGAACTTAAGAGCAGGAACGCCGTCTATCCATGAAGTCGGATAAAAACGACCCGCATGCACTGAATAAGGTAAAAGACGGTCTATGAGCATACCTTCTCTTTTCGTCATCCGGACTTTCTCAAGTCCTTCTCTGGTTGCTTCTTCAGAAGCGTCTTGAAACAGAGGGCGAGGATCTTGAGTACAAGAGTCGTTTTGCATAACAGTTTTTCCTTTGTCGAGCTTTCGACGTTTGCCAGTTTCGGATTTTGGAACTTCAACCATGAGTGGTTCAGGTGATGGCGGTGGCGAGGGCGTAGGTGTTGGTAATTTTGGAGAAAGGGGTTTGTTACGGGTTGATCGTCTGGCTGACATGGGTGGCATTGTGTTTGATAAAGAAGCGAAAATTAGTGTAATTTTTAGATTTAATGGTGATTTTGGTGGTAAGGAATTTATGGGAGAGACGGTTATGGAGGAAGTAATAATGGTGAGATGAAGATGGTTAGTGTAAGGGTTGAGTGATAGTTATAGGGTTATAGGTAGAGTGTATAAGTCAAAAAAGGTGAATTATGAGTGTAAGAGGGAGCTTACACGTGTAGCAGGTAAAAGAGTGGGGTAAAGTAGTTGGTGCGATTTTGATTTGTTACGATTTTATTGTTACGTGAATTTGGTAAGTACAAATTTATTTAACGTCACGTATTTGAGATACGTAACTATATACATATATATAAGAAATAATATTTTTAGGTATAAATATGTTAATATTTGAATATTATTGTTTTGATCTGAGAATTTTGGTTGTGTACGTTCATATAACACGTAGCATGAAATAATCAAGATTGAGCATTTAATGAAGAATGACACACATAGGCATGCAGCGGAATATACGGACACAGTCATATAATTCTGTCTTTTTCATAGTCAATCATTGGGTTGTTTTTAGCTCTTAAGATCGATTAGGTGCCACCGATTAAACCAATTTCCAATCGTAAAGTCTCAAAACGTTCTCTAGCCAAAGGTTTAGTAAAAATATCCGCCCATTGTTTTTCCGTACTACAAAATTCCAACTTAATATTTTTCTTTTCCACATGGTCACGTAAAAAGTGATGTCTAATCTCTATGTGTTTTGTTCTCGAGTGCTGAGCCGGGTTTTTAGATATTATAATAGCACTCGTATTATCACATAATATAGGTACACATCCCACGTCAATACCATAATCAAGTAACTGCTGTTTTAACCATAGGAGCTGGGAACATACTAGTGCGGCTGCAATATATTCTGCTTCTGCGGTTGACAAGGCGACTGAATTTTGTTTCTTGGATGCCCAAGATATAATACAGGGTCCAACGAAAGTCGCAAGTCCAGAAGTACTTTTCCTGTCTAAAGAACAGCCTGCATAATCCGCATCTGAATATCCTAACAAGTTAAAATTACAATCCATAGGATACCATAGATATAATTTTGATGTTCCAATTAGGTATCTCAGAATTCTCTTAACCGCAATCATATGTGATTCTTTTGGTGCAGATTGGAATCGAGCACAGACGCAGACACTAAACATTATGTCTGGACGACTTGCAGTAAGATAAAGAAGTGAGCCGATCATACCTCTATAAGTAGTTTCATCTACTGACTTACCGTCCTCGTCTTTGGTGAGTTTCTTATCTGTGACCATTGGAGTAGGCATAGGATGAGAGGATTCCATTCCGAACTTCTTTATTAATTCTTTGACGTACTTTTGTTGATGAACTTTGATACCGTCGTTCGTCTGTTGAATTTGAAGACCAAGGAAGAATTTTAATTCTCCCATCATACTCATCTCGAACTCGGATGTCATTAACTCTGAGAAGTATTGGCACAACTTTTTGTTGGTTGAGCCAAATATAATATCGTCAACGTAGATCTGTACAACTAGTAGATCGGAATTTTCATTTTTCAGAAATAATGTCTTATCTACTGATCCTCTCTTGAATCCGCTTTCCAATAGAAATTTTGATAGTCTGTCGTACCATGCTCGAGGGGCCTGTTTTAGCCCATATAGAGCTTTATCTAATCTGTATATATGGTCCTTGAGTTTGCTGTCAGGAAATCCAGGAGGTTGTTCAACATAGACTTCCTCCTGAAGATATCCGTTAAGGAATGCAGTCTTAACATCCATTTGAAATAATTTCATTCCTTTATGTGCAGCAAAAGCTATGAGCAAGCGAATTGCTTCAAGACGAGCAACAGGAGCAAAAGTTTCGTCATAATCGATCCCTTCCTGTTGGTTGTATCCTTGAACGACCAATCTTGCTTTATTACGTACGATGACTCCAGAGTCATCTAATTTATTTCTGAATACCCATCTTGTTCCAATTACTGATCTATCTTTTGGACGAGGAACAAGATGCCATACTTTATTTCTTTCGAATTGTTGTAGTTCTTCTTGCATGGCGACTATCCAGTCAGGTTCTGCAAGTGCTTCTTTTATATTTGTAGGTTCAATTGTGGAGAGAAAGGAGTAGAAGGAACAGAAGTTGTTTAAGCTTCTTCGAGTTTGAACTCCTTCTGTGAGGCTTCCTATGATATTGTCCAGAGGGTGAGAGCCTTTATATCTCCAGTTTCTTGATTGATTGTTTTCATTGCTACTGCTTGACTCGGGATTTTGACTTGTTCCCCCTGAATCCAAACCAGGGTTTGTAGAAGAGTCAGGTATAACTATGCTCTCTTCCCTTTGGTTTTGATTCAAAGTTGTAGCTTCATTAGCTATAACTCTGGGTTCTAAGTCATTGGTTTGAGAGTTATCTACAGTATCATCAACTGTAGTTTCATCTCTTGCACCATTTCCTTCCAAGTCAAGTTCATCATTGTTTCCTTGAATTTCGCCTTCATCATTATTTTCTATTTCAGGAGGATCTTCCCTTGACAACCTAAAGTCAGGTTCGTCTAGGTTTTCCTCTTCGTCCTATAAAGGCTTGTCGAAGGCATTATTTTCATCAAAGATAACATGTATGCTCTCTTCTATGCATAAGGTACGTTTGTTAAAAACTTTATAGGCTTTACTATGATCAGAATATCCTATGAAAACAGCCTCATCACTTCTAGGGTCAAATTTGCTTAAACGATTTTTACCATTGTTGTGAACAAAGCATTTACTCCCAAAACATCTTAGATGAGATATATTAGGTTTACGACCACGAAGAAGTTCATAAGGAGTCTTTTTAAGGATAGGTCTAATCATGGCACGGTTATGAATATAGCAAGCTGTACTAATAGCTTCAGCCCAAAAGTTTCTAGGTAGGCCACTACAAAGAAGCATTGTTCTAGCCATGTCTTCTAGGGTTCTGTTCATGCGTTCTACTACTCCGTTTTGTTGTGGTGTTCTAGGTGCAGAGAAGTTATGTCCAACACCGTTGGATTTACAGAATTCTATAAAAGCATGGTTGTCAAACTCAGTTCCATGGTCAGTTCGAATAGTTACTAGATTAGTTTTTAATTTGTTTTGAACAAGTTTCATAAGACTAACAAATTCATCAAATGTTTCGTCTTTAGAGTGAAGAAAGATAGGCCAAACAAATCTAGAATAATCATCAACTAGAACGAAAACATACCTGGAACCGCCTCTGCTTCTTACCTTCATAGGGCCACAGAGATCCATATGTACTAGATCAAGAGCTTGGTTAGTACTTACTATTCTTTTTGGTTTGAAGGATGATCTGACGTGTTTACATCGTGCACATGTGTCGCACATCTTTTCTTGGTCAAATCTAATCTTGGGAAGACCTTCGACCAAGTCCCATCTCTTCAATTTGCTAAGAATAGGAGAACTAATATGCCCAAATCTCTTATGCCAGAGACATGGATCATTTAATGTAACTTTCATACATGAGAGAGTGTCAGTAGGCACAACGTTTAAATCAATCATATAAACATTTTTCTTTCTATGTCCTTCAAGAATAACTTTACTTGTACCTTCCATAATTATACGACAAATATTTGCATGAAAAACAACTTTGTTTCCTTTGTCGCATAATTGGGATATACTAATTAAGTTATGTTTAAGACCATTTACCAGATATACATCGCTAATAGAGTGAGAGGCTGAGACGCCTATCTTACCGACACCTATTACCTTTCCCTTTTTGTTGTCACCGAAGGTAACTTTTCCTCCGTCGAATGGTTCTAAGGTAGTGAATAGGTTGGCGTCACCTGTCATGTGTCGGGAGCATCCACTGTCGAGGTACCATAGATTATTCTCTTTAGCGATTATCTGCACAAAGTAGTTTAAAGACAGGACTTAGGTACCCAAGCAAACTTGGGTCCTTTTGAGTTAGTGATAATGAAAACATCTTCCTTTTTGACCCAGACTTGTCTCACTATAGGTCTCTTGTAACTGTGGTAGTTAGGCTTTGTTGGTCTAGTGTGAGTCTTTGGATTTTGTTTCTTGTAGGTTGTAGGTTTATGAGTTTGAGTGGTTCTATTTTTCTTTTCTGCGTAATTAAAGGACATGTCGTAGAACCATCTATGGTCATTATTTCTTTCCTCAACCTCTTCATTACCTTCCTCACTGTCAATGATAGACATGGAATCATTTGGTATACCTAGAGTTTTAACAAATTTGACTCCAGTTTTGAAGTCGAGTGCGTGTTTTACACAGTTTTCTCGTAGATGTCCATTATGACCACAATAAGTACAAATCAAGTATTCAGGTAAGTCCACATACTTTCTTTTTCTAAAGTCACGTTCATCAGGTTTTTGTTGACATTTAGAATGGTCTCTCCTACCATAGCACTCATGACCTAGACCCATCTTCATGTTGTTATCAGATTGTTTAGTTAGGAAGTTTAGTACGTTAGTACTTCCTTCCCATTTTTTGTGAACCTTTCGAGCATGAAGAAGAAGGTCTTTTAAGGAATCTATTTCTTTTATGCAGGAGGAATGGTCAACATTGTTATGATCTTTTAATTCTTGAATGTCTTTATTAAAGTTGAACACGATTTGCGCATGTTCCTTTTTAACTTTGGATAAGTTGAATTCTAGATCCATGATTTTTTGCTCGAGGATTTCAACTTCTTCTAGATGAGTTTCATCTACGACAACTGGTGTAGATTTATTCTTTAGAAGTTCATTAGACCTTTTTAGATCTGAGGTTATAGCTTCATTGGCTATAATCTTAGATTCAAGCTCTTTAATGTTGAGTTTTAATTTTGAGATTACAGCTTCATTGGCTGTAACTTTAGACTCAAGAATTTTCTTCTCAGACATTACTGTTTCCAATTTAACATTTGTATCAATGTTAACCTTGGATTTCAGTTTCTTAGCTTTGGCCTTTAGGAGTTGATTTTCCTCAGCAATATCAAGAATCTGTTCTTTCAGCTCGTCTAATTCAAGACTTTGTTCGTGACATTGATCTAGGGTTTGTTCGAAATAATTAATTAAAGCAGACTTAGATAAATTTTTTACTTGACTCTTAAGCTGTAAAAAATTTACCTCTTGGTCTTCATCCTCTGAATCAGATTCTCCGTAGAGGCAAAATTGTGATGAGTCATGATCGTCGGAGATTAGATCCAAACTTATGTTGCTTAGGCACAGGTTAGCAACTTCCTCTTCTTCTGAGTCACTATCATCGTCAGAATCCAATTCTCCCCAGCAAGATGCGAGCATAACCTTTTTGAATTCAGTTTTGGTTTTGTCTCGTTTGGATTTGTCTTTTATTTTGTCCCAGCTGGGACAATCCTTGATCATATGTCCTTGATCACCACATTTAAAGCATCCTCGTTTGAAGAAGGTTTGCTTAGAATCACTCTTTTTCTTGTCGTTTGCTTTATTGTTGGGCTTGGTAAATCTTCCTTTGAAGACAGCCTTTTTAAAACGTCTTGCGAAGAGAACTGTTTCATCTTCCAGTTCAGGTTCGCATTCTCCACTTGTAGAGGCTTGTAGTGCAACGTTTTTATTTGTAGAATTATCATTGTCATCTCTATTTAGCATGATCTCATGAGCCATTAGAGATCCAATGAGTTCTTGATAAGTTAAGGTCGTGAGATCACGAGCTTCTTCAATTGCAGTGACTTTTGGTTGCCATTTTTTGGTTAGGCTTCTAAGGACTTTTCTGACTATGTCCTCAGAATCATACTTCCTACCAAGGTTCCGTAGTTCATTAAGTATGCAAGAAAATCGCGCGGACATGCTATCAATCGATTCATTCTTTTCCATAGTGAAAAGTTCATATCGTTGAATGAGCAAGTCTATGCGATGTTTCTTGACTACGGAAGTACCTTCGTAGGCAAGTTCTAGGCCATCCCATATTTCTTTAGCTGAGTTACAAGAAGAGAAGCGATCAAATTCAGAAGTAATCATACCGTTTTGGAGTAGACTCATGGCTTTTGAATTTTTCTCAGCAATCTTGTAATCAGCTTCCACATAGTCACTTTCTGGTTTCTCATATGTGGTTCCATTTGCAGATGCAACCAATATCTTCTTTGGTCCAGTTTGAATTATTTTCCAGCATTCCCAGTCACATCCTTTGACGTAGTGGGTCATCATGTTCTTCCATAAGCTATAGTTCTTTCCATCGAAGATAGGACACTTAAGGTGTTTTGAATCCATTGGAGATCAATAGAAGGATCAATCTCAAGCTGTAAGGCTTTCAAGAGCACGAGGCTCTGATACCAATTGAAGAGTCTATTGACCTAGATATACTCAAGAAGGGGGGGGGTTGAATTGAGTATGCCAACTTTTTCGTTTCTTCTTCGATGATGATTGTCGAGATGAAGTAATAGCAAGTAACGAGTAAGAGCAATAAAATAAAGGAGACACGATCTTTTGAAGTGGTTCAGTTTCACAAATCGAAACCTACGTCCACTATTCTCGATTAATAAAATTAGTACCTTCTCCGGATTACAATTTTATCAACCCACTCGTATGACTTTGATGTTAGTCACAACTCAATCTAGATACCGTTAAATATCTAGCTACGACAAGTACCGTGAAATACTTGTTTACAATGAGTACCGCTAAATACTCGAATCTATCTTAAGTAAGTAAGATAAACTTCTTAACAACTTCTTATATAGATGATGGTTGAATGCTTGAAAATCTTCTTCTATGCTTGTAGTCTTGTATACGAAATTTGACAATGATTGCACGAATATCGAGACGCGTGAGAGACTACGTCCGTTTGTTCTTTCTCGGTTTGCGTGAGGCGTGTAAAAACTTGGGTATTGGACGTGTGATGTAGTATGTATATATACTAATTTAGATCTAGGTTAGCTCCTAGATAGTTTAGGAATATTACTTTATCTAGAATACTAATCCTAGGTAATATTCAAAACTTAATCTTATATGAATTAAGAAAAGGACTCTAATAGAATAATATTATATTAAGATATAAGATAGTATTTCCATAATCTTATTTGAATTAGGAAATATCCTTATACCATAAAATATAGAATCCTACTTTGAACCGAATCTTAATTCTTGTCAATAATATAATGAATTATATTATTAATCAAATCCTAATTAATCTTTAAGTAGATTAAATAAACAATCCTATTTATTTAATTAACCATAAAGACAATATGAAACGTACTAGGAATCGTATAGGAATTAGAAAGACGAGAATCATATCCCTATATGCACGATTCCCAATGTTCATCTCATAGACACGATTTTCAAGACATATTCTTGAAATACGTTTTTCTTAGGAATTTGATTTTGACAATTAATGGTTTTAATAAAATCTTTAGTATTTTAGAATTAATATTTATCTCATAAGATAAATATATTAATTCTTGTCAACTAAACAATATTTCTATTTTTAAAACCGTTTTATAAGATCACTAAATTAATAGATAATAACATACTAATAGCACGCGAAAATCTTCACACCTTGACTTATTTTACATAAGGCTCATTTCTTCATTAGTTATAAAAATGGCTTATAACTTAAGTATTCTTGATATTGAATGAAACCTCTATCTTGTATTTGCTCAAAAGACTTGATACTTATTATGAGCTTGATCTTTCTTCGAATGAGTTATACTTTGTTAAACTATTATCTTCGCTCTATAATTAACTGTACACTTTAAACACACGATTACGCGCATATGCATATAAAACATAATTATTTAAACTTGTCATTATTAAAACATAAAACAATATAATATAAATATAGGATATATTACTCAACAACCAAGCTCAAATGTTTAGCGTGCTCTTCTCTGTTCTTTGAATACACCAAGATGTCGTCGATAAACATCGCCACAAACTGGTCCAGATAAGGACTAAACACCCTGTTCATTAAGTCCATGAAGACAGCAGGTGCATTAGTCAAACCAAATGGCATCACTACGAATTCATAATGCCTATACCTCGATCTGAACGCAGTCTTGTGAATATCTGCATCTTTGATTCTCAGCTGATGATACCCTGACCTCAAATCGATCTTGGAAAACACACCAGCCCCACTCAACTGGTCAAACAGGTCATCGATGCCAGGTAAAGGATACCGATTCTTGATCGTCACATTGTTAAGCTCCCTATAATACACGCACAGTCTCATGGTCCCATCCTTCTTTTTAACGAACAACACCGGAGCTCCCCAAGGTGACACACTCGGTCTCACATACCCCTTGCTGGCTAGCTCATCCAACTGCTTTCTCAACTCCTCCAATTCCTTAGGTCCCATGCGATAAGGTGCTTTAGAAATTGGCTCAGCCCCAGGTTTCAGGTCAATGCCAAAGTCCAAGTCCCTCTTTGGTGGTAACCCAGGAATCTCTTCAGGAAACACGTCTTCGAAATCTCTTACAACATCAATCTCACTGGCTTGAGGTTTCTCCGCAGTGAAATCTCTCACATGACACAACAACATCTCATCACCCCTCTTCAGGCAAGTCTTCAGCGCATTGATGGTTATCAGCTTCAGTTTAGGCTTTACAGAATATCCCTTGTAAGATACCCTCACTCCTTTGGGTCCCCTCAAAGTGATCTTCCCTTGATAGCAGTCAATGTAGGCTTTATACTTTTTCAGCCAATCCATCCCCAGTATCACCTCAAAGCCACCCAGAGGAAACTCTATCAAGTTCGACTCAAAACTTACAGCTCCTACTTGGATCATTACATTGGTGTAAACCCTATTACAAGCTATGGACTCCCCAGATGGTATAGTTACAGAATCGGTTATACTATCATATACATTCAAGCCTATAGCCCTAGCATGCTCCGCAGAGATAAACGAATGCGATGCACCAGAATCAAATAAAACAAAAGTAAGGGTGGAATGCACAAGAAATGTACCAGTAACAACATGAGCATCCTCTTCTTCAGCCTCCTTGCCCATCATAAACAGAGCTCCACTCTTCTTGGCTGTAGTCTGATTGACGGATGCAGCTCCGCTCTGGTTACTAGCCTCGGCAAGACTCTTCTGGAAGTTGTTGTTCCCACTACCCTGATTTCCTTGGTAGCGGTTCTGGTTGTTGTAATTATTATAGCTCCGCTGATAGTTGTTCCCTCCAGATCGGTTATTCCCAGAATAACTCGCATTCGGTGTTCTGAATCCTCCACTTTGATTGCCTCTATGGTAACTGTTCCCAGCACTTTGTGTTCCCGACCAACAATTGGATTGCTTGTGCCCAATTTTCCCCCACTTGAAACATGTAGGATTAGCACCGCCCGTCCCGGACATTGATCGGTTTCCACTTCTATTGCTTCCTGGAGCACTATTAGAGAAAAAGGAACGGTACTGGTTTTTTGGTTTCTTGCTCCCCGAGCCCTCGGTCGTAGACTCGGACTTTCTCTTCTCGCCCTTTGTCTTCTCCTCTTCCTTAATCATATCAGCGAGCCTTTTTGCCTGACCAGCCCTCTCATATATATCTTCCACAGTCGTGGGCTTAGTCGCCAGCATGCTTCTCTTGATATTGAGGGTCAGCCCCTTCTCAAACCTTGCTGCTAACATCTCCTGAGTGTAGCCTAAGTCAGCTACATTCTCTGCCAGCTGCAAAAACTTACTGTGATACTCCTCCACAGTCATCCCTTCGGCCATTTGGAATGAATCGAACTCTGCTCGCAGCTTCCCTTTTACATGCTCCGGCACGAACTTAGAGGATAAAATCCCCCTGAACTCCTCCCAGCGCACATATTCTGAACCGATCTCTTCTGCAGCTGCCTTGATTTCTTCTTTATTGTTATTCCACCATAACCTAGCTGTACCCTTCAGATAGAATACAGCTTGGTCCACCTTCATCGATTCTGGTACAGACAATAGTTTGAAGATACTCTCGAACTCCCGGCACCACTCCGCAAGTAAACTCGGTGCTCCTTCCCCATCGTGCTTGGTGGGGTTATGCCTAGAAATATTATTACTCATCTTGATTACATCAGACTGAGTGTTTGCTCCAATCCTAGCTAGGAGAGCAGCGTTCATAGCTACTAGGCGATCGAATTCCTCTTGCGTTACATTAGCAGTGTTGGGTTCTCTCCTGGGAGGCATTTTGCTACACAAGTGGCAAAATTTATGAGAATACTAGGTCAACTCCTATTCTGACTTGTTCTTGCTAACATACATAATTAGCATGTAAAAATATGGTTAAATCCTTATTAAAGGTCTACCTAAAGGCTTAGGAATCACATAACCGCATGCATATATTCATACAAATCTCACTCATAGGCAAAATTAAGACATAAACTCATGTTCTCAAGGCTTAGAAATAACACATATATATGGCACTCATCATGTAACATCACTCTCATGCTTTACAATATACATATATACTCATCCATCTTTCACATCATGACTTACCTCATTCTCTTGGCGCTGAAATGTTAGTACAACATATATATACGTTTCTACTTTGGGTCTTTCTTTATACTACCCACACTCTTCATCTCTCAAGGTTACCAGGTTAGACTGAAAGGGCCAGTGGCTTGGTTTGAGGGGCCCCTAACTCATCCCAACTCCTAGGACTCCTAACAGTTACTAGCCTGGGGTTCATTTTATTTAGACACTCCTATGTTCATTATTTCCATTTTAGTTTAGACTTACTAGGACTTCCAGGGTAAATAGGACCGTTACCATCCTGGTTAAACCAGGGTAGTAGATAATCATAGTGAAAGATAAACAGTACTTTAAACATAAATTGTTAACGGAAAGCTGGTACAAGACAAGTCTTTGAAAAAGTCTAAAGTCCATACAACTGATAACAAACTCAACTAAAACATGCAAAGCTAAGTGATCTAAAACTAAGTCGGTCCATGCCATGTCTCCCCTTCCATGCCCAGCTCCTAATCCTGTTGTCTCTGACCTGAAAGATCTACTCCCCATTCCGGATCATTGTAGGTGAATACGAATACACTGTCAACCTCGCGGTTGAGTAGGAAAAAACAATAATAAACAATGCAAACAAATGTGATATGCAAATGTCATGAAATGCTCGAGCTCAACCAAATCTCATTCTCATACCCTTGCACCAAGCCATACCGAACCTCCCGGCAGACTATACTCGGTCGTCACCGAACACCAGCTCAACAGCTGATAAGACACCAGGCCTGGTCTGCAGAACCACCCTGGGCTTTACATCAGAATAATATATGATCCATATCTTTCTCAATATTTAATGCATATGCCATGATTATGAATGCAACACCAAATAAACAATTATGAATGTATTAATTGATGTATTGCTTGAGAATATTTAGAAATAAAATTTAGAAATATTTAACAGACTGATTGTATATTTAACAGACCGATTATTATTTTGTATTGCTTGATGTATTGCTTGAGAATATTTAGAAATATTAATAAAAGTCAAGGGCAATCTCTATCCCGTGTTGGACTTTATTATCTTCCTAGACCAGTATTCACCCATGAACAATTGTATGTTGCCTTATCTAGGGTTACAAGTAAGAAGAGTCTAAAAGTCCTTCTAGATGAAGACAAATGAGTGACTAATAAAACATATAATGTTGTTTATAAGGAGATTTTCGATAAACTACAAATTTGTCTTAGATTTTCCTTATTTGATACAGTATTCTATTTTAATTTGTATTAGAACCTTTTTTAAGTTAATTTATCTTTTATTTTAATTTATTTGTTCTTTCCTTCTTCTAACTATTCGTCTAATAAATCTAACAATTTGATGCAACTAATATAACCACAATCTTGACTATAATTTTCATTTTCTGTAGTATATAGAACTTAATTATCCTAATTTTGATTTTTTTTATATAATTTATATAACTTAAATTACTTAAATTTGTATGTTATAATTTCCTTTTTAACCATGTCTTAATTGTTTCATTTTAATCCTGTCTTACAATTGTGACTTCTATTAACATTATCATGTGTTAGCTTATTAACTTACCTAACTTGAAGTTCTAAAATGTGAATGTTATAATTTCCGTATATATATTTTAATATATATATATATATATATATAATGATATTATATTATTTGTTTTTTATTTTTAAAATGTACACATCTTCAAATAAATAGAATTGGTTATATAATAAGTAAAATTTATAGTCATCTTTAAAAATAAGTGTACACAACCCCGTGATTTTTCACGGGTGTTACACTAGTTATCAACTATCATACTCAGAATTCGTACTTGCATTCAACAGGCAATGCACATCAATACATAACTTAATACAGAGTAAAGCACCAGTGTAACCTACCTGAAATAGCAAATCTGGACAAGCAATCACCGTCTAATAATATTCCTCCTCGAAGTCCGTTCCTATAATTTTACTCTTATCAAATTCTACTCAAATAAACAAACACTACTAAAATTCCTTAATCATGTTCCTAATTAATTGATTTAGTTATAAAACATGGTGAATATATCCACAAATAAGCACGACCATAACATACCATTATCGGTTAACCAAATCTAACTTACTATTGTTAAACTTACTATTTTTAGACTTACTACTTTTAGACTTACTATTTTAGACTTACTAAAAATAGCATACGATCAAATAATAAAAATCACAATACTCATTAGTAAGAATAAATAACAATAACAACAATAACAATTTCTTATGCTTAATAATTCATAGCAATAATAATAGCTATACTACTAACATTAAGACATAAACAATAATAATCAAAACATACTACTAATATTGACATACATCCATAGTTGCTTAGACCATAACCACATGATTAACTTATTAACACACCCAATTTAACGAAAATCTTGATCATAAACAAAGGATTAATTAAAGGAAGCAAAACAGCCTTTAATCCGTAAAACAAAACACGTACAACAGTTATATACACAAACCAGTCTGGCCGTGACCACCCCCTGTTCATGCCAGTCCCTGCGCCGCTGTCAGCCCCTGTCTCCTCCACTGGCACCACCAGGCTCGCCTCTGAGCCACGGTGGTTCCAGGGGAGGAGTCAGCAACCGTCGACCACCACTAACGAACCCAGACCGTCGACTCAAAAACCCCTCACCGCAACCCGATTCGGTTTCCTGTGTTACGACCACCTTACGAATTCTTTTATAAAAACCACCACACACGAGAAGATCCGTCATGACACCCACCATACAACCACCCTATACACGGCCTATCTAAAACCCAGAACCCACACAAGATTATAATCAAATCATTAAACGAATCGGGTTTAAACATGGCGACTCAAAACGCTGTTACTGGTTGTAAGGAAACGCGACTCCGACACCCTACACTGTACTCTCCATCGACAGCCACCCAAAGCCAACGACGGCCACGACACCACCCTTACATCATTAACATAGAACCTAGATTAAAATTACGAAAAGAAACAGTGAAATCAACCCTAATCACAGAACGAATACACGCATAAAAGATACTCATATACACCCCTGTTTCCGCAACCTAGAAAGTGAAAACATCCCCAGAAACGAGACTCCCTAAACGACAACTCTAAATCATAAAAGACGACTCCTAGATGATCAAAACATGATGAATACATAACATAGATTACGAATTTATAAAGAGGCATGATTTTAAACGCATGAGGTAAACACAAATTGAATCAGAACGTAAGGCAGAAAATGCGAATTCCAGAAAACGAGATCAGTGTTGTGTTCTTACCTCCTTGCCCTTGCCAAAGACCACCCTTTAACCCCTAGAACCACCGTGAAAATCCCCTCTTTGCAATCCCAGCAGTGGCGGCAGATGAAGATGTGTGTGTGTGTGTGTGTATAGATTAGGTCAAGAAAGGTCTTAGATTCATGCTATAAGTAGGACGGCTGAGTCTTGATTTCAGAATTTCTGAAATCAATGAATAATAACGTGTATGGGCTAGGGGTTGGGCACGCAATCCTAGGCCCAAAGACTCAGCTACCCGTGTATGCTTCAACCCATCACGCACTCCAATACCCACATAACATGAATCAAGTACGGGTTTGTTAAATATTCACTTATACGATTCTAAAAACAACGCGTAAAATACCTCGTCCACAAATATTATATCGCTTTTATTATAATCCATCGACATCGAAATCTAATAAAGTTAGCATAATTAAATAAAACGAAATAAAAATACGAGGTATTACATAGTGACCGACTTCGATCATACACCATCCCACTACTCCGACTACCCTACCGTACCCGCACTCTCTTTCGTAGATCTGGCCGATTAATACACCTTTGGGGTCGACTAATACACCCTTGGTTGGACAGGGACGGTGGCGGGTTCTCGGTCGTCGTCTGGGTATGGCTAAAATAAGGTAGTTCTCCGGTCACCATTGGTTGTTATTTTCTGTTTTCATGTTTCCCTGCGTGTGTGAAGCTTTGATAGACAAAGAAAGAGAAGACGCGAGATTGCCGCCTATAATTCTCCAGGTCGTACAAGAAGAGGACAACTGCATCCTCTTTTCCTTTTTTTTTTTATATTAATTAATTTGTTATTTTGTCAATAATTGTAATTTGTTTTTTATTTTTTTATTTTTTTTTATTTATTAGTAACACTACAAGAATTACCTAAAATAACGACTAAACAGACGACCGCACAGGTAGTCGCTAAATTAGCGACCGCAGAAAAAAAGCGGGCGACCGATATCGGTCGCCAAAATTAGCGACCAAAAGCTTATCCCCAACTTATCCTAAAAAAATCCGCGCGAATCCGAGGGCGACCATAGCGCCATTTTAGCGACCGAAAGTGGTCGCTAATTTAGCGACCGAAATCAGTCGCTAAATTTAGCTACCGATTTCGGTCGCTAACCCTCTGTTATATTTTTTCGCCTCTTTTTCCTCCTGTCATTCCCCCAATTCTCTTAAGCCTTAAAAAAAACCCCAAACCCCCTCGTCACCCTTGACCACCGTGCCTCTACCGGAACTAACATCGCAACGCCACCGGACCACCCACCACCGCCGTTCACCTACCTTATACTCGTTTTTCAGGTTTGTGTCGATTTAATAACTTTATCTATGTATTGAATCCCTTTATAGTATTATTGTAATTCACAATTGTTGTTAGTAATTAGATTATTAGGATGCTTTGAATAACATTTGGATGTTTATTAAGTTTTTATGTATAAGTTAATTAGGTTTCTTATGTATAAGTTGTGATTAGGGTTAGAAATTGGGGAAAATTGGATGATGATTTTAGTTAGTAATTAGATTTCTAGGATCATTTTAAGAAGTTTTTAGATATTTATTATGTTTGTATGTGTAATTTAATTAGTGTTTTCGGAAATTAGTTGATGTAGAGTTAGAAATTGACAAAAATTGGGAAAAAATTGGGTGTTATTGTTAATGAGTGTTAGTATTGTTAGAAATTGGAAAAAAAAATTGTTGAATGTTATTATTCAGATTAGTACATTATTGTAAGTTATTGTGAATATTTTCCGTGGAAGAATGACTATTGACCTAGTACCCGTTCATGAATTATTCATTATGGAGGGTCTCAGTCATTCCATGATCGATAGGTGTAAGTATTTACTCTAGTAGTTTATTACTTTTGTCTTCTTATATTATTTAGCTTTAAATTTTAATTAACTGGCTAACACTTCATGAATTTATTTTTATTTTTATAGGCAAAAAAAATAAGGGCCAGTTACAATTTGTTGTTGATCTCTTCCTTGAGACACATGCCAAGAAGGGAAAGAACGGGTTCGTCTTCGCAAACCCAAAAGATCGTGAATTATATGTAAGTATTCTTGTATATTTAATTTTTTAATGTGTTTATAGTATTGTTTAACATATATATTTATATGTAAGTGTTATTGTATATATTATTAATAATGTTTCATTTTTTGTAGGGCCAATTTCTTGACCGAAAGAAGAAGAACCCTGAAATCTCCGACAACCAGCTTTGGTTTGAGCTTGTAGATGGTTTTCGGAAAGGGGAAGTCTACGGGTCCGGTTCAGCAAAAGAGCTTTTTTATGACCCACCGACACGAAGAGGGTCCTCCTCCCAGCACCAGACATATGTTTCTGGGTTGGTAAGTCACCTACAACTTCAACTAGCTGAGAAGGACAGAAGGGACGCCGAAAGAGATGAAGAAATGGGAAGAATGAAGGAAGAAATGGACAAGATGTCCTCTTATTTTGCAAATTGCAACAGTGGCTGGCGCCCACAGGATAGGGATCCAAGAGATCCGGGAGATGGCAGTGGGGCGGGAGCGTATTTCCCAGTGTCTTAGCTAGTGTATCTTCTAGTTTGTTAGTGTTGAACGCGTCGAATAATTTTTTTCATTGGACAAGAACTCGAATTTGGTACTTTGTAATCCGAATCAGTTTTATTTATCTAAGTTTCAGATGTTTGGTATCATTTGGGTTGTGCGCTGCTGTTGTTGGTTTTGCTTGCTTGCAGGTTTATAAGTAATAGCTAGGGATTTGGCTAGGACAAAACAGATTTTTACGGCCAAGAACATGTAAAATTAGCGACCGAACATGTAAATTTAGCGACCAATTTCAGTCGCTAAATTTAGCTACCGACTTCGGTCGCTAAATTTAGCTACCGACTTCGGTCGCTAAATTTAGCTACCGACTTCGATCGCTAATTTAGCTACCACAGGCGGTTGCTAAATTAGCGACCAACATCGCCCGTCTTTATTTTTTCAGTCGCTAATTTTAGCGACCAACATCGGTCGCTAAAAGCGACCAAACCTAGCGACTAAGTGCGGGCGACTGAAATTGGTCGCTAAAATGGGACGGGCGACTGAAATTGGTCGCCAATTTTAGTCGCTAATATCAGTATCTGTTGTAGTGTAATTTAATTTGATTTTTTATCAGTTAACTATAATATTTATTTATTTATTTGAAATTATAGGATGATAAATATTATTTCACTAATTGGAGGATTGTAATTTGTAATCAATTGTTTAAGTTTTTAGAATAATTAATAATTAGAATAGATTCAATAGTAAGAAAGATGATTAGAAGGTGTGACTAGCATATTATAATTAACAGAATTAATTTGAGTGTTTGGTTATTGCCAGATTAGGATAAGTAGATTGTTAATTTTCTTTATAAAATGAAGTAAACTTTCCTATTTTACAATATGCTAACCAATATGCTAGGGTAAGCAGCATATTATAAAATAGCATATTGACCCCAAATATGTTGTTTTAATATGCTGTTTACCAAATACGAAAATTAACATATTGATCGGTCTAACATGCTAAAATCCTTCAATATGCTAAAAATGGGCCAATATGTTGTTTACCAAATAGGGTCATAGTATTCCGTAGTAGATAGTATGTGAGACACAAATAGGACTATACATCCAGATGTATATATGCATCATACATCTAATACAAATCTAATTGAGCTTATATGCAATTTTTTGAGCTTTTAACAATTTTTTCTTGCACTATAATATTTTAGTGTTAAAATTAAAATCTTTGGGTTTTATATATATGTACTATCTGTGAGTCTCAATATAATGTTTTGAGTTATAATTTTTTTTATAAAGACACTCAGATTTTTTTCAATAAAGCTCGTAAAATATATGTATTATCTCAAATTTTCTGTTAAAAAACTCGAAATCTATACTACCAGATGTATACATCTGGTTGTATAATCTTCTAATTATATATGAGAGAATGAGATGAGATGAAAGATGACAAAGAATTCACAAAAAGAATTATACAACCAGGTGTATAATAGCATCGTACAACCATGATTCATGTATTTAATTGAGCTTATGTGTATATTTGTTGAACTTTTAAACTATTTTGAGTTATATTTTAGTTTTTTATATTAAAATTAAAATATAGTTCAACTTGGTATTGTGTTTTAGGTGTATAATAATTTTCGATTCTCAATATTTTGTAAAGGAGTTCATAAATTTTATCATATAGCTCCTATTCTTTCTAATAAAGCTTGAAATTTCTATTAAAAAATTTAAAATATGTACAGTGAATTGTATACCTGACGGATAATCCACCCATTGCAAAGAATTGTGTGTTTTGATTATACAACAAACAAATTCAGCCCTGTATTCCACTTTCTTTATTTATTTCTCCTTAATGTTCAATGTTAACCGAAAAATAACGGTGTTAGGTTAGACTTCTTTAACCGTAAACTTTGAAAATTGAGGTTCTTATCTGAAAAAATAATTGATAGTATAGGTCCTCTCTGAGTTAATTCGTGTAATTTACGGTCATGAAATTCAATGTAGATTAACACCGGATTGGATAAATAACTATAATAATAAAAGTTCATAAACGATTAAAATGTTACATCTTCCAGTGAGATAACCCAAAATTGAGCTTACATCGTTAAAAAAAAAAAAAAAAAAAAAAAAAAAAAAAAAAAAAAAAAAAAAAAAAAAAAAAGGTTACATTGGTAACGAAAAGTAAACTTGGAACAACCATAACTTAGTGATTCAATTAATAATTTTTTTTTCAAATGCTTTCCTCAATGAGATCTGCGATCATCCACCGTGAAGTTTCACGTCCACGCCTAGGTCGCAAAATTAAAGAGAACCTAGAAATAACGCTCCAATATGAATGAATACAATTCACATGAACAAAGAATGAAACCCTAAACTTGTCAAAACAATCGATCAAATTGGAAGGCCATGATCTTCAAAAGATGATCACTTGATTAAGACATAAATCGCGTAAATGATTCCGGGAAGATATCCGAAAAATGTCAAAATCAGGCAGATCCAAAACTCTACCTGCAATTATACATCACGTAAAGTACGTTACAATTTTGTTATCGTAACTCTTGTTTTTAAATGCAACATACATTTCTAATAATTTCTTGTCTCGCTCGTTCGTAAACATACAATTATTTAAAATTTCTCTAGACAATTGATTAAGACGGAGGGAATAGAAAACGTACCTGACAGCCATATTTAAGAAAAACACCAAGAGGAGGAAGGATAATGGCGAGTAGGATATCAATGAAGGTTGCGGTGGAGTCTGACATTCTTCCTTTGCTAACTTTTTGTCACAGGTGGCGTGATTTTCGAGGTTTTTGTTGTTTAATACTCTTGTACTATTCAAGTATGTGTAATTGGGTATTACGGAGTATATATCTTTAGGGCTTATATAAGCCGAGAAAAAGTCATATCTACCATTCTATATTCAATATAAATAATTTAAAATATTCCTATCTACCATTATAATTTCCTTTTATGCTCACTAAAAATTAAATTCTTTATGAGTAATGGAGTTATGAGAATTATAGTGTAGCATTTAATTTACGATGTGTGAGGCTGACTGAAAAGGAAAAAAGAAAATTAAAAATCAAGTTCGTTTTAGGTTTGATTATTGAATATTTAAAACATGATCATGATAATTGATAATACCACATTTAAAATTGATTTGACACCCAAAATAACCCGGTCCAAAACAAAATTTATAGCAAATCCAAATTCAATTTGAAGTCATCAATCCAAACTCAGTTCAATTGACCTTTTTATTAAGTTATATAATAAATCCTACCCTCCACGGCTCCAAAGTAAAACGAGATATTTATTGGGTTTTACTGAAGCTACAAATTAAATCTTAGAAAATTGTAAAAATTATTGTTGGTACGATTTTGAAATGAGTTATTAAAAAAAAAGCTTTATAGTTATTAATTAGCAGTGAGTGGATCATATCTTCGATGTACTACCACCAGTTTTATCATTTATGACCATTATAATAATGTTTTTGAGTTCTGTTTTAAAAATTATGAGTATTGTTATAAAGTTTTTGAGTTCAATTATTAAAACATTAAGCTCAAAAAATTACAATAAAATTCAAAAACATCATATAAACTTAGTTAAATTTTAGTTGACGGAAAAAAATTAAAATCTAACTTATAAATTTTAAAAAGTTCAGAAAAAATACACATGAAACAAATAAAGTTTGAGATAATAAGCTTCGAAATAACACTCATGCTCAAAAACAAGTAAAACTGAGTTAATACATCCGAATTATATTCTTTTTTCCCATTAGTTAGAACTTAGAAGCATGTTTTTTCCTTGTGCCACGGATAATCCAATGTAATTTTTTGTATCATTATTGTTCACACGCTAATAAACTCCATGAAATCATCCCCTATTTACTAAAATAATAGGTGATTTTTATCATTTTCTCGTCAAAATACTTATTCACAAAAACATAAACTAATGATAATAATGTTATTCACTTAATAAGGAAACTAATAGTTACAATTTAATTTATTTATTATATTTTCATTAATAGTAATCTTTCCATCAAATTGTATTATATTTTCACTAAAATCATAAATAAAGTTGATATAAAACTATGTTTGACCTAACTTTTCAAAGTGTTTTTTGGATAAAAAAACATAAATTGACCAAACACACTATTTTTTCTAGAGTTACAAGTAGTTTTTCTTAAAGCACAAACCATCTTTTTGTCCTCCAAAACAAAAGCAACAATTTGATGTTTCTAGCTTTGAAAAATAATTTTAGAAAATTAAGCATGAAAATAAAAAACTCATTTTTAACAAGTTAGGCCGAACATATTTATTATTAGATGATAGGTTAACCCATACTTCATATAAACACAGTACAAAACTCAATCATTGTTATTAGTTTTATGACAAAAATATTTTAAAAAAAATATAAATTGAAACTTTTTAGCTTTATGCTATAACAATATTTTCATTAAAATAAATTCGACTCATTACTCAATTTTATGATGTGTTTGGGAACCAAGATTATATTTTCAGATTTGGATTTGGACCAATTTACTTGTTTGGCAACCCTATTAGATTTGGATTTGGAAATTCAACCAAATCAAAATAAGACTAAATGAACCACATTTGAAATCCACCCTTTAACTCCCCTCATTTCGAAATCCTTATTTCACTTTGCTACATTTTAAACGACACATTTCAAATTAAATTCATGTTGTCAAACACTCTATTAAGTAATTTTCAATTCCCACTTTATTTATCAAAGCAAAACACAATAATGAGAAATATAAAAATTTCTCTAAAATACCAATATTATATGAGCAAGGCTTACGACAGGGTCAAATGGGTTTTTCTGGAGGCGGGTACTTAAGAAATTTGAGTTTTCATCAAAGATAATTCATCTTATTATGAATTGTGTTTCTTCGGTATCTTATGAGGTTTTGATAAATGGAAAACTAGGAAAGCAATTCAGACCGAAGTGTGGGCTTAGGCATGGGGATCCTTTGTCTCCTTTTCTTTTTGTGTTATGCATGGAAGCTTTATCGGAAAATGTGAGGTATGCTCAGGAATGTAAAATGTTAAGGGGAATCAGTCTGGCAAAGGATACGGAAAGACTAACGCACTTATACTTTGCTGATGATGCTTCTTTTTTGAAAATAAGGATGCATATTTACACGAGATGGTGAGGATAATTATTAAGGCCTTTTGTTGTTTATCGGGACAGGTTTTAAATGATTCAAAGTCTGGAATCGTTTTTAGCCCGAATACGAACCTGAGGCGGGTACAATCGACTTTAAGGCTTCTGAATGTGAGGAATATGTTGGGGCTGGTGTCCTTGACAATTAAGTACAATGACTTATTAAATCTCTTTAAGGATCACAAGGGCATACTTTTGTATTATTACCAGTTGATCCACGTTTATCAATAACGGTTGGCTTGCTAGATAAGTTTGACGTTATTGTCATACGGATGGCGGTGATCAACTGGTCCCTATACGTCACACCTATAGGACACGTTTGAGAGATGTGAAGGTACGAAAATACAGTCACATTTTGCCGAATATGACTAAACAGTTAGTCAGAGGTATTGACTACTAAATTAGTCAATAAGATGTTGAGATTATTATTTAATACGGATTAAATAATTTTAGCTAATACGGATTACATGATTAATTCGTAAATTAAAGATAAACGGTTATATATTTAATTAAATATTGTATTCACGTATTAATATAAACAGTTATATTAATTTGGGTAATTATACAATATCGTATTTTGTCAGACCATTATTAATATATCGACTGTATTAATATCTGATAACATGTTACGATTTATAATTAAAATCCCGCGAATAACTTATAGCTAAATGGGTCGAATCACGAATTAGAATAAGGTAAGATGGGAAAGCCCACTCCTACCCTATTGCAAATTTCGGCCAAAAGAGCTACATAAGGAGGAGGACTCTCCTTATGTGAGGGACTCTTGTTTCACTGTTTAAACAAATCTCAAGGAAAAATTAGGGTTTTGAGAGTTTTCTTCTCCCAAAACCTCAGATATCACATCTAAAACCTAAATAGCTCTCCCAATATTGCAAGGCAGTTGGAGAGGATTTCTAGCACACGCGGCCACGTCTCATTCTAAGTCTTGGGTGCAAGTTATAGGAGGGAATTTGTGTTAATTCCTGTTCTTAGGCCTTTCGCACAAGGACTAAAGGTTGTACTTCTTTTCTTATCCTTTTTAATCTTATGACTATAAACACAACTGTATTTTTCATTATAATCCTGCAAGTTTAGGGTGAATACATGCTTTATTCCCCACAGAATAATACCGGAATTGGTAAATATTTGGGTATAGCAACTGATCTCCAAGGAAGCAAGAATAATTTCTTTCAAGGGATGGTGGATAAAGTGGTTCAAAGGGTCTCATCTTGGAATGGTATTTTTCTATCACCAGCGGGTAGGATCACTCTTATCAACTCGGTTCTATCGACTCTTTCAAATTACTTTCTATCGGCCTTCATTGTGCCGGTAAGGGTGGCTAAGAGAATTAATTCTCTTTTGTCACATTTTTGGTGGGCCGGGTGTAGATCTGGAAAACCTATTCACTGGTGTAGTACAAAGTTCCTGGGGTTACCTAAAAGTGAAGGGGGTCTTGGGATAAGGGACATAAGTTGTCTGAATAAAGCTCTTTTGGGGAAACAGGCCTGGCGTTTGGTTAGTAATGAAAATTCTTCTTTTGTTAAGGTTTTTAGACAAAAATTTGGAATGGGGTTTTTGGAGGATACACAAGTTTATGGGTGGAACAAGAAATATGGTTCTTGGGCGCAGAAAAGTCTAATGTGTGGTTTAAGATTTATAGAGGAGAGGATGAGCTGGAAGCCGGGATTGGACTCTAATTTTAATATTTGGATGATCAGGTGGGTGGATGGAGAGGTTCCAGAGCCAAAAGATGAGATGCTTGGGACGGATATGAGTTTTTTGAGGAATATGAGACTCTCTGATATTAGAGTAATGAATGGAATATGGAATGAGGAGTTGATACCTAGGGTGTTTAAAGAGAAGGATGCAAAAAGAATTATGGCAATGCACATTAGTGGGGAGAGAAGGAGCAGTAGACCTTTATGGCATTACAATAGATGTGGAGAGTACACGGTGAAGAGTGGATATGGGCTGGCATTTAAGGACTTCTTTAAGGAAAAAGGGATATGGAAGGATTTAAACAGAGTTAACGATGAAATTCGGGGTTTCTGTGGGAAGAAACTTTGGAAGTTACCAGGACCTCATTCATGGAAGGTTTTTCTATGGAAAGTGCTTACAAATACGCTCCCGAATTGGTGCTGGTTTTGCTAAGAGAGGATTACAAGGGAACATTGATTGCCCTTTTGTGTAAAGCCTGGGGGGAAACGGAGACAGTTGAGACCTTGGAACATCTTTTTCGTGATTGCCCTATTTCGTCAAGACTGTGGGCTGGCCTGGATCGTTGTTGGGTTTTCAGGTATTACATCAAAAAGACGAGGATTTAGGAAGATGGATTATGAACTGGATTTGTTACTTTCATAATTTGGAAGATACTGAATTTAGGGTGATTACTTTTCTCTCTATGTTATGGAGCATTTGGACCGAAAGGAATAATGCTATTTTTAGGGGAGAAAAAGTTTTTCCACCCATTTTCTTTCAGAGGCAGAATAATCTAGTATAAAGTATGGTTACTAGTGCAAAGAAAGGAAATGAGGAGGGGCGGAAGGAGATCGTAGGAAATGGTGATCACGATGTATGTATGTATAGGAAGGAGGTTCGGGAGTCGGCTCCCTGGTTTATTATAGGGGGAGGAGGGGGATGTGGGATGACAAGGTTGACAGTGGATGCGAGCTGGAATGAAGACTTTGAATCAGGCCTTGGATAGGTTTGGGATGACGAGGAGGGACAGGCCGGGGTTGGATCTTCCATGAAAACTAAAGCAGAATCACCAATTCAGGCCGAAGCATTGGCGCTCTTATATGCGCTGAAATGGGCCCGAGATTAGGGACTTACTCATGTGGCTTTGGCATCAGATTGTCAGTCATACGTTTTACAGGTGCTAGGATTGGAGCAAGTGCATTTCAGGTGGAAGATATCTTGGAGGATTTCTTTTATGAAGCTGTCTTCTTTCATTGTTTGAGTCTTAGCTATATATCGAGAGTCTTTAATAGAAGAGCTCATGATAGAGCTAAAAATGTCATTATGTTAATGTAATATTTTCTTTACTGCTGCCAAAATATATATATATATATATATATATAAGTAATTCTATGAAAATATTAAACTTTATGTATCATACATGTATTACACAGTCTTCAAAAAATGACATTTTCAAAAATTTAATCGCTGTTGAAGTATTATGTAATGCCATGCTACATTTAGCATTACAACTTACAAAATTACAAGGTAGATGCTCCAAAATACATCAACGTGCCGCCCCAACAAGTAAGGAAGAATAATATGGCAATGCTATAACAAAATTTAAAAATTTTACTTAAAAACGTCTTAATTTTAAAACATTTATTTTAATCGGGTGTAAGAATTATTTTAAGTTAAAACATTGGCGAAACAAAAACCGGCAATTAACATAAGAGTACATAGGACGGATCAAATGAGAAGGGAGAAGGGAGTGATTGACAGACTCTCTGCTCTCATCGATGTAAAGTTTAAAGCATAGAGTAGTATAAGAGCATCCACATTGAAGAGGATCACCCATCTTCTTAGCACTCTCTCTCATCTTAGCACTCTCTCTCATCTAAGAGGATGTCCTCTTCAATGTGGAACTTATATTAACCATCCTCTTTGAAGGAGGAAGAGGAAGACTTCCTCTATTCTTAGAGGAAGTACAACCTCGGCCCTTGTGCCCAACTTCCAATAGGATTGATGCATGTAATTTTTATTTTACATAATTTTTATTAAAATAAATGTATAAAATTTGTAAGTGGAATAATTTTACGTTTTTCGTATATTATACGTTAATAATTTTACGTTTTTCGTATATTGTACGGTAATAATTTTACGTTTTTCGTATATTGTACGGTAATAATTTTACGTTTTTCGTATATCGCACGTTTGAATTTTTGTTAATGATAATTAACTACTGCATTTTATATTGCAAGTGGTAATGTGGAATCATGTAGTAAGTACTACATTTTGTACATATGAAATGTATTCATTGTATGGATTTAGTATATATTTGATGTTGGTAAATTACGTGTATTAAATGCATTCTCAACGAATTCTATTCAATTTTGTATTTTTTTCTTCTATAAAATAAGCACTCATTTTTATCTCATATTATGTCAAAAAATCAATTCTATTTCATTTGATGTATCTTTTTTAATCCGTTTGTAATTTATTTATAACGTTTATTTGATAACGCCATTATTTAAGAACCTTATTAATTTGTAAAAAAATGATTCAAAATAAATAAAACATAGAAATTAATATTAAAAAGATATTAAAATATGAAAGAGGAATGAAAGAGGATCCTCTTTGATGTGAAGAAAAGAATAAAAGAGGATGAGGAAGAGGATGAGATAGTGGAAAAAGATTTGGATGAAAGAGAATATGAGGTGTCAAAAAGTTAGTGGAAAAGAGAAAAAAATAAGAGGATGAAACCATCCTCTTCAATGTACATGCTCTAAAGATGTGTCCTTTGAGTTTAAGCAATGACAGAACAATGACAGTTTGTTTAGTTTGGTCACAAATTCTTATTTGCAACGGCACTATCCGTCGCAAGCTTGTGACGGATACCGTTTTCTCTCACAAAATATCCACTTTTTCTCTCTCTCCAACACTATTCATGTGGTCCCCTTTCTCCACTCACTCATTTTGTATCCATTTTATCTTACAAAATATCCGTTACAAATGGTGACCCGTCGTAAGCAAGACTTACTATAGTTTGGTTGGGTTGTTCTGCTTTTGCGTTACGCATAATTGTTTTCCACACTTAACCAATTTAACTAACACTTTCAATAACTAGTATCTTCTCACGTGCTTCACCGTCAGTGTAATTCTAGGACTCATTGGACGGGGTGTAAAAAATTAATGAAATTTCGAAAATTGCGTAAAATAAATTGAACAAAAATTTTAAATTAGAAGTATTGAACCCTAAACCTTAGACAAGGAAAACCTACACCCAACAACTAGACCAACATAGTTAATATGTATATTAATTACACAAAATTATACTTATTTTTGACAAAGGGGCAGATCCCCTGCGCCCCTCCATATACGCCTATGTTCACCATTCAGGTGCAGCTCCGCTAGCTAATGTTAGGGTTTGTTTCGCCTTATTTTATAAAGTGTTTTTGGACCTGAAAACACTTTTTGATCAAATATATCCTAAATTTAAAAGTTAATAATAGATTTTCAAATTTCAAATACCATGTTTTTACCAATAAAATAGAAGGCCACTCTTTTAGAAAATTAAGTTTAAAAAATAGAAACTCATTTCAAAGTAAAGTAGGCTAAATATCTTCAACAAGTTTGCGACGGGTCAAGTATTAACCATGTGGGTGAATAAAATAAAACAATTTACTACTTCCTAGTTACCTGCTTTTCTATTATCTACCCTACATGTATATTATTTGACCCGTCGCAAGCTTGCGACGGATACGTCCGTCGCAAATGAGAATTTGTGTATCTTCAATACTCATAAGAATGTATGATGTGTTGAGAATTTATGCTTTGAATTTGTGTCCAAGACGGATTAAACTAAGTGTCTTATTAAGACTCATTTCTTAGTTTATTTATGGTAGAAGAACTTGAATTAGATTAAGAAACTACGAAGTATTATATTAGTTTCCTAATAGTCTTTGATAATTTTATAATTAGGTTAGATATTTATCTTGGGTGGAATAGTTATATAGAGGCCCAAGTATTATTTTAGGTTAATTAAGAGACAAAGATGGAAGAGATTTGAGAGCACAATAAAGAGAGTCAATTTGTGAGGTTACTTATGAAAAAAAGAAAACTCAGTTTGTCTCAATACTCTATTATTGGTGTTCGTTTGTCTCGTTTGTCTTTGAAGATGGAGGAGTTTGTTTAAATCTTGGTAAGCCTCAAGATAGTTTATCCTTCGTCTTATTTGGGTAGTCTCTTTTGTCTCTTTGAGACTACCATATTTATTGGTAGAATAAGGATACTTTTGGCTCATATTGAGAGTGTGTACCGGTTTACTGTTGTACTATTTTCTCCATTATAATGAAGTTTGATCTCAGGGTGGACGTAACCAGTTATTTTACTGGTGAATCACATAATTCTTTGTGTCAACTTTATTTACCTTCGTTATAACATGATGAAAAACTTATGAAAAAAGTTTATTAATGAAAGAGCAACTAAATATGTTGATGTATTCTTTTTTCTTCATCCGTAATTACCATATTATTCTTTTCAAAATCACTATGATCTTTAAAATCATTGGCAAATTCTCATTTCATTGGCATAGCCATGCATGCAATTATTAATCACAAATTCTCATTTCACTATAGATCATATCATTGGCGTAGCCATGCATGCAATTATTAATCACAAATTCTCATTTCAGACCAATATTATTCGTCTTAAGTTTAAAACGGGTCAAATACATATCAAATTATCCCACTTTTTGCCTAAAAATGCCAAAAATTTTGTCTTTATTACCATCATTTGATAATATTTAACTCGTCTTAAGCTGAAGACAGATAATCTCCGTATTAAGCAAGACTCACTGATCATTA
Organism: Silene conica; assembly: GCA_029255685.2. Lineage (NCBI taxonomy): Eukaryota > Viridiplantae > Streptophyta > Magnoliopsida > Caryophyllales > Caryophyllaceae > Silene > Silene conica. The sequence goes on from CM055319.2 coordinate 9,754,669, forward strand.
ATAATGTGGGATGTGGAGTGTGTTGTGTGTTGTGTGTTGTGTGTATGTGATAGATTGACGTAAAGCAAGGAGAAGTGGAAGAAGAACATGAGCGAGTACCGACCATCCCTTATTCATCGCTGAAACATGTACATATTGATACATAATCAATCATCAGTTCATCATGTGATCATTTCATCAAGACATGGAGCAATCAATGTGGTACGACGTACAAGCAATTTAACCATGTACATTGTACAACGCATTGGCGGGAATGATTTTCAAATTATGGCCTACAAATGGACAAAACGTTCTTGACAAGAGAGATGGCAATTTGGATGGGTCAGCACTAGTCCGTCACGGGCACCGGCACGGTCCAAGCACGGACAAACCGGCACGAACCAAGTACGACGGGCCTAGCACGACACGACCTGATTTTTAGCCCGTAAACTTGCGACTATTTTAATGTTGTCGTTAAAATGTGACTCTTATAGTGTTGACGTGTTGTTGCTCCCATGGGAATGTAGTCATTACCTAATCTTTATTTAGTTTTAAATTTTTTTTTCACCGTACTCTATAAATACCCCAAGCAATACTCACAAATTTTCTCACAAATCATTTGTCTACTTATTTTATAATCTTATATTATTCGTCAATTACTTATACTCAAGTTATTAAACAAAAAGTACTAAAAATATAACAATTACTTAAGTTTTATGGGTCGGCCCACGTGCAAGACACGATCGCCCATGGGCCAGGCACGACTCGAGCACGAAAATGGGCTTGCCATGAGCGAGTCGCGGCGGGGTTCAGGTGAGTGGGTCAGGCACGACACGACATGCCAACCCAATATCCGTGCCTGGGCCGTGTCATTTTTGGGGGAGGCACGATGTGTTGACACGGGGGCCGACCCAGCACGACCCATTGCCAACTCTACTTGACCCAATTAGTGACCTATGTCTCTATAATTGAGGTGGTAATCGGGTCACTTGGGTCGGTTACGGACCGAGTAATATCGAGTTCGGGTTATGTCGGGTCAGTGACAAGTTTGGGTCAGCACGCTTAACTGTGAAGTTCTTTTCCATGGATAACCAGAAAAGAAAGTGCACTTTGTTGATATGAGTAATACTTTCAATCACTTTAAGCACTAGTCATATAAGTCTATCAATGAATATCTTCAAAGGGGTACCCCACCTGAATTACATCTTCGGTTTAGTAGAGTATGACAGTATGCCTGTAAGAGAGAAATTAAGTCTTGAAGCGGAGTACATCTTCGGTTTAGTGGAGTATGACAGTAAGCCTGTAAGAGAGAAATTAAGTCTTGAAGCGGAGTAGGTTGAAGCAAGTGCAACCAGGGTGATTGACGAGTTATTTTCATTATAAGGGGTTTAGTAAATTTGAGTAAATTTCTAAATAAGTAATAAAATAACGGTTAAACGTAGACATCGGAGTAGGGGTTGAACCAATTTTTTCAAAAAATATTGTTTTGGGTGTTCGCTTAACTTTAATGTGTGTTCTCTATATTTATATCTTGTTTATCTCACAATCTCTATGTGTCACAGTGTTCAATAAGGTGTCACAAACCTGCTTATTGAATCAATCTTGTGAATTTAAAACGATTAAGTATCTAAAGTATTCAACTCAAAAAAAAAAAATCAAGCTGACTTTGTGTGTTTATACTCTTAACTCATATCATTCAAAGTATTTTCTATACTAATTTAGTCTATTGTCCTAGGTTTTAAAGAAGTTTAGTTCAAGCTTACGAATTTTAATTGGACACCTAATTTATCCCCTCTACCTCTTAAGTGTTCTCGTCCTTAGACTCTTCAACTTCCAACATGATTCATGTTAGTTAAGAATTGTGAAAGAATTGTGAAGGTGGCTCTGCAAATTGATGTGAATAATCAACCATCAAACCTATATTTGCTTCTCTAGCTTCATTTGTTTGTTTCAATTTCAATTCAGACTGCGATCTATGCCACAAATTAACCGTCATTTTTCCCTCAACCACCACCTGTCCAGATCTCACCTTACACCATCCCTACCACCACTTGCCCGCCTTAGCCATCACTCTCACCCATTACGAACTACCATCAATGGACCTAGATACTGAGAGCATCTTAGCACCGAGCTTGATTTAAGTCCGCTGGAGTAACAAAAAAAAGGCATAATTGGCTTTGAAATCCATCCAATGAATCGACGCCTTTTTCCCTATTTGGCTATATGATGATTAATTCGTCCATAAATCATAATCCGCAATCCTATCCGGCCATCCTTCGACTCATGCCATAAATCTTCAATTGCACCCACCACGGGCGTAACTGTTAGGGGTGTTCATTCACGGTTCGGTTCACCGAACCTCATATTTAATACGGTTCGCATACGGTTCAGTTTGGCAAAACACCGAACCTAAACCGCACCGTTCCTAACGGTTATTTGCGGTTCGGTTAACCACTTTAAACGGTTATTTGCGGTTCGGTTAGCGGTTAACCTATAAACATGCTAAATATTTTTTTCTTTAGTTTTCAAGATTTTTATCTAGTAGTTTAATTAAATTTTTAATATTTAATTATACTCAACAATAAAGTTAATAAGTAAAACTTTAATATTAATCATTTTAACCATTTTTTAATCTTAAAACACTTTTTAATTAAGCAAAAGAACAATTTTTTAAATAATTTTAATTTTTTTCCTTACTTTTTTGTGAACGGTTCGGTTCGCGGTTAACCTCATTTCTAAAATTGCGAACCTCAACCGAACCTTGTCCATGATAAATTAACCGGTTCGGTTCACCGAACCTAATTGCCCTTAACGGTTCGGTGAACCGAACCTCGAAAACATGCGGTTCTCCGGTTTTGCGGTACGGTTTTTGCGGTTCGGTTTTTTATGAACACCCCTAGTAACTGTCACCCAAGAATTTCTCCTTGCCGATTACCCAACTATAAACCTAATCTATCGGCTAATTCGTGTGTGATAGAAGTAGCATCGCCATTCCCAAGGGTGCATCTCTTGCTCCATTTTGCGGTTTGGATTTTCATACTCGTATTTATTATAAACACGTCATTACCAATGGCGTATTTATTCTATATTTCAGGATTGGAAATCCCAAGCTTACAAGAATGTTCACATTTTGACAAATGCTTTCAAAACCAACCAACCCAAAACGACAAATACTTTATTTTTGAGTATTATTTTAAAAAATCGTTCAACTATATAAGACCTTTCCTCAAAGAAAAACTACTTCCGACCTAAATTTTGCATTGACAAACATAAAAAAAACATTTCTATACTCATTATTGATAATTTGTTTTAAGTACGTAATTTGTCGATTTTTTTTTTTTTTTGGAGGGATGCTACCAGCCTTCTCTTCAACCTTCTCTTTTCACCCTCTTATAAACGACTAAATTAATACGTATATCGGGTGAGGCTAGAAGAGAAGTACATCAAGTAAAATAATCAATATTTTAATCGGTTGTGAGAAGAGAGGGTAGAAAAAAAAGTTATAAAGAGAAGGTAGATAGTATTTTTTTTTTTTTAATATTAGACATTAGACATCATACAATCCAAAGCTTATTCCATAACTAGATTCGATAGATTACAAGACTTGCAACTTAAAATCCTCCATTTTCATAGAGGGATAAATCGGATTATAACGCATGCATAATTTACATTCATATGCATAGAACTGATAAAAGCTACTTAACTAGGAGAAAAAGTCTCCGGCAACTTGTCATCTGAAAAGTTTAAAAAAGAAAAAGAAAAAATCCTACATACATATTACTAAGAGTATACTCACCGTGCGATCCTCTCTTCTCTAGCTTCGAGAATTTCCACTTCCTCATTTGAAAGTATATCGACAATTGGTTCGAAGACATCCCAGTCTTTCCGTTTCCTGAAGACACAAGAATTTGTTCATAGATTAACGCCTTAATTTATTTTCATATACGTGATAACGTAGAGAATGAAAAAGAATTCCCCTTTAAACTGACAATATAAGAGTAGCCGGTGTGTTCTAAGTAGCTGTAGTTATTGTTTGTTCAATAAATAATAATCATGTCATGGTATTGAACTAGGGTTGCTACACTGACCACACTGTTTTCGACAGCTTCAAAGTTACGGTAAAGGCAAGGGTCCTCGAGTCTATGTTCTCTTTTTAAGCTCTAGAGTGTACATTTTCAGTGTCAGCGTTGAGCCTGAGCGACGACAAAGCATTCCATCCACGGCCTGACGGCCTCAAACCACCAAGTTTGGGATCAACTTGGCTCATTTACACCTTGGATTTATTCAACCTAACAGACGTTCAGAATTTAAATACTTCTGATGAGCCAGGAACATCAACAATTGTTTTGGCAAATTCAATGGTCTAGCAGGGCAAGCTCAGCAGATATCAAAGATAATCATCGCTTAATCACTCCACCGAGTGTCACATTACTAATGTATCCTGGAAAGGGGGGGGGGGGGGGGGGGGGGGGGGGGGTTGTTATGCAATTAAGACAGTTAACCTCGATGTTGCCAAAAACATATGAGTTGTTTAGATGAGTGGCCGCATAGCTAGTAAACTAGTAGGTGATGGTGCAGAAGAATGTGCATGTTGGCCAAAGAAAACTTTATGAACAAGTATGCGAGTCAGGAGTCCTAAGGGTGACGTACAAGTATGTTGAGAACGGGACAGAGTTGAGGCTGAGGGATGAAGATAACAGCACCATAGGACTCAAAGTAGAGCTCAAAGTACACAATACAACTAAGCAGCGAATTATTCTTAAGAACCAGAATAATGCAAATAAGTACGAACTGAAGTTTTACCGAATGACGCTCGATTTGCTGCCAAATAACTTCATCAAGTCAACTGCAGTCACACCAGCTTTGCTGAAGACAAAATCACTTGACATGGTTTAAGTATAAAAAATAATATTGGTCTATCTTTATTAATTTACTTTCCCATGACATATATATGGTTCCCTTTCGACTTTTGTGGTTAACTTAGACAGCTATCTTCTCATAATTAAATGAAAACAAATTTTTGAAAAGATTATATGAAAATAACATCTTTTATGTGTATCACACGTTACGAATTTGATATTGTAACTTTACGTATAGAGAGGGAGGTTAACAGGCAGAGTTGACTATCAAAGTCAAGAAGACACTATAAATTGGATGGAGATGGTACAAATAAACATACTATACGTACCTAATAGGGACGTATTCTATTCCACGGCGGCTTTTCTTGCTTACTTTTATCTCCTTTGCAGAGGTTACATTTTGAACTGCAATCTACAGTCACAATTGATGTAACTAACACTACTTGCCACAAGACTGCTTTTATTCTCAACCACAAACTAGAAAGGAAAAATGTAAAATAGATTTAACTCAATAAGTCAGCATTAGCACCTCATAAAGTTGCTCCCTTATAGCAAAAGCAATTGCCGGCTGCAAAATTACCGAGACAGAATAAGCCACAACGATAACTATAAGAAAGAATTATCTTAAAGAATACAATATGGCAAAGTGGAACAAATAGTTATGGTTGCTTCGTAATATACATACAAAACATCATCATATTAATCCTAGCTTGTTTGCCACACTTTTATTAGGTAGAGTAGAGCCTAAATGAACTCTAAGCATGTGGGCCACAAGCTGGTATATGATGCGAGATGAGATCTTTTGATTTCTCATGCCCCACTGGCTTAGGCTTGGGTGATCTCTTAACCATTTTGGCACAAAAATATTCGTAATCTCTTCTATCTCTATAGTCTATAGCTAGCAAAGTAGCAAGTATCGCTAACTGTTACTCTGTGAGACATAACTGGTAATTAAAGCTGATACAAGATGTTGCTGCAATCATTTTCCTTCGTTACTGATCTAGCTTAACAAGGGATATTCAGGACGAGATCCCTTGGTGTATGATGTTTGCGGATGATATTATGTTGATTGATGAGACGAAAGAGGGGGTTGAGAGAAAGTTGGAATTATGGAGGCATACGTTGGAGACTCGTGGGTTTAGGCTAAGTAGGAGTAAGACCGAGTATGTGAGGTGTCAATTTGCGGGGCTGAGATCGACGGCGGTGGAGAGCATTATTTTCGATGGAAATGTTGTTGAGGGGTCAGATTCCTTTAGATATCTCGGATCTATTATCCAAAAAGATGGAGAGTTAGACGGAGATGTGGCCCACAGAATTAAAGCGGGATGGATGAAATGGAAAAGTGCTACGGGGTTTTTGTGTGATAAGGGTATGCCCCAAAGATTAAAGGGAAAATTTTATCGTACGACAATTAGACCTGCCTTACTTTACGGCTCGGAGTGTTGGGCCGTGAAGCAGTGTCACATTCATAAGATGAGTGTGGCAGAGATGCGTATGTTGAGGTGGATGTGCGGCCATACAAGGAAAGACCGGTTAAGGAATGAGGTGATTAGAGAGAAGGTAAAAGTGGCCCCAATAGAGGATAAGATGATGGAAAACCGACTAAGATGGTTTGGCCATGTGAGAAGGAGACCTATGGACGCACCGGTAGGAGGTTGGAGACCTAGGGTGCCGAAACGGTTGCTAGGGGTAGAGGGAAACCTAAACAAACTTGGAGAAGAGTGATTGGGCACGATATGAGATTTCTCGGGCTTCAAGAGGGGATGGTGATGGAGAGGGCAATATGGAGGGATATGATACATGTGGACTTCTAGCCTTTGATGTTTTTATTAAGTTTTCAAAAAAAATTCTTTTTGGATTTGTTACACTTTTTCCCTCAAAACTCTTATATTAAATTTTACTTCGTTTCTCAAAATCACTTGAAACTTTATTCTTGATTTATTTTTTACGGGTTTTTTTTTACATGTGATAAGTTCGATTTAAAATATATAAAACCCCTTTGCCTTTCATTTTTTTGTTTCACTCCACTTCCGGCTTTTTTTTTTTTTTTTTTTTTTTAAAGATGAGAGTTCACTTATGACGGTTTCAAAGGATGTTTCATGTCAGCCAACCCCAAAACATTTTGGGATTAAGGCTCTGATGTTGTTGTTGTTGTTGTACTGATCTAGCTTACATTTATACTCCTACTTCGGAGAATAAGCCACGTCTCACTTTTCTCTTCTCACTAGAAAAATCAACAAGACGTTCACTGAAATGAAGGGGATTGACAACCAACCCACTGATCTCATATAATTCTTTGTTCAGAAGTTTATTAGCAATTGGATTATAGCTTAGCTTTCTCCGAATATTCAAACTTTTAAGTTTCAGCCTTGATACTTATGTTAAGCATAAAGATTCAAAAACCAAAAGCATATACAATGGGGTAGGGATAATTGAACTTGCTTACCGCAACTTCTAGATCTTCAATGCTCATGTCAACACAGAAACTCCTGGCAAAGTCCTCAGGATCACTCTCCAGATTGGTCATATCCTGATCATCAATAGTATGTAAATCAACGAAATGTAAAATGAAATACTTGACGTCATTTATAATAAACTGTAAACAGCTAGAAATGCAATAAAATCTTACCCACAAAAAGTGATCGCGAATAAGAGTATTATTTACTCGAAGATCTAACTGAAATGTGGCAATAAACAAACATATAAGACATTAGCACAAAATAAAAGAAAAACCAGATACTCCATGAAAAACAGAGGCTACATTGAAAAAAAATCAAACCTTGATAGGAACAACTTTCTCCCCGACAAACATATCTTGTCCTTCATAAGATCGAAATTCCACCAACTGATTCTGCAAAAATACAATGCCAGTAAATGAACGAAAAATAAATCAGGTGATTAGCTAGATGGCTCAATTCTAAAAAGTGAAATGTAACTTATAAAACCTAAATATCAAGGCACAATTGTTTTTGTTAATCCAACTGAAGGAAAGTATTATAATGAAGCAAAGCAAAACCCAAGAGTGCATGTTATTAAGTCTTGGGTTCAAATATGATCTATGAAACAACCATCACTGTCATTGCGCTATAACTGTGGCTGATACCACTTTCATGCAGTCTCACGGACCTCCAAAACCTTCACACCCCTCGGTTGTGATTTTGGTATCAGGAGAATACTTAATGACATGCACTATGTCAATAGAGCTTTGTACTTTTGTAGTTGACAGTAAATTCAGTCGACATGCATAATAACTCCAAACAATAATTCAGAGTAGGCATGGAATGAAGTCAGCATTAGATAAGACTTGCTACGACTCATTGATGTAAGAAACACGACGGGTGAACGGTTCCCTAAGAAATTCAAACAAAGCCTTTTATGAAAGACAGATTTGAACCGTCAGAAAAATAATGAGAGGTTAATTACATTACATACAACTGAAAAGTGCCGAGCATAGGACAGACTCATTGTGTTCACTGATAGACTCTTGGAAAGTAAAATTATATGCATAAGATCTACAAATGATGATGTGATATTGCATGCATCACCCTCCTTTCTAGTTTCAAGCATCAATAGCCTATACCAGCAGTTCTTGTGTAATAGACAAACATACCCAAGAACCAATCCACAAATCACAATTCCATAAGAACCTCTTGCAACTGTTGCCGGTGGAACACCAGTCCTCTTTTTTAAGATTACTGTGAAAAGAACTGTATATATCTTTCAAATCTCCACCCAATGAGTAATATCATCACCTCAACTCCCTTCTGTAATGAAACCACTAGCTCTGATGCCATGTCTAGCCGAGCACACTAGTAAATTCCATTCTTACAGACACCGTCAAATAGGCATGCAATATAAAATTAAACCCGTCCATTTCAATCATTTAGGCTTCTTCGGCTTGGTTTGGAGGAAAAAGGAGGATACAGAACTACTTGTTTGGTTAGCAAATAGTGGTAGAAGGGAAATGAAAAGGGAGGGAAATGAATTGATGTATGTGCCCTCCTCCAAGCCAAATTGAAATCCTTCCTCCATATGTAAGATTTGGAAGGATAATCTGCTTCACTCTCCCTCCCCTCCCCCTCCCTTTCCTTCCCTCCATCATCCTACCCTCCCTTTCCCTCTTATTTTTGTATTCAAACATACCATCACTTTAGCATGGACAAAAAAAAGATTAAAAGGAGAAACTAGACAGCAAACCAACTCCAAGATGACCGTCATTGAGAAGCAATTATTTAAACAACACTATGGTATAGCATAATATATTCTCTCATTCTATCTCTTGTTGAGAAAGCATAATGCATTAGTGTTCCTTACTTGAATAGACTGAGCAATCTGAGTAACAAATCCTGGTGGAAGCTTCAGGTCCCTTGCAGTTCTTTTTGCAAACACCACAATCTCGGAATCAGGATCTGAAAAACAAATTAGTAGTTGGAATGAACAAAGCCTAAGGTAAAGAACCACTTTAGCCGTCGGTAAAAGTAATTTGATAAACGGCACGTGTGCAGCACTAGTAAGTAAATAAACCAGATATAATAGTGGATTCAACTCAAGTAAAACTTAAATTGCACACGTTTGTACCCCAGTTGCACAATTATCTACTTTTCGTAATATTATCAAACATAAGGAAGGAAACTACGTTGGTTAAAAACCAGACAACAAGGTTCTACAGATGATCAAACTCAACCTTAACCATGACAAAAGTTCATCAGTGACAAGAAACTTATACAAAATACAGAGCAATCTCCTGTACTGATGGTTAACGCAATAATTTTAAAAGGCACAAGGTGCAAAAAGCAATAAGTGCCCTTGGCGTTGACAAGTTGACAGGTGAGGTTGAAATGTATGTATCATATTCTCATGGACTTGAGGTTGAAATTTAACTTCAACCTACTTAAATTATATGTCATGTAAAAGGATCTTTTACATGAGTTTGCAAGAAGGCCAGACAAAACATCTCAAGGAAGGTGGTAAAGAGAAACAAGTTCTTTGGTTTTATGTTTCTATCACTACTTATAGCATTAGTTGGTACGAGAGGAAGTAGTGAGAGACTGTTGGATCTTCGTTCCTAATATTGATTTCTTAGGGGAGAATCATTTAGTTAGCCTTTTTATGGGCAAAACTACACAGGTAGGTTTGATTGGATTCCTGTCATGATTCTAACGCAGCTGGAAATCTTGTAATTTGAGGATCTCTTATAATTATTCCTTGATTTTTATTGATTCATTAATACAATTTGTTTCCTATTTAAAACACAATGAGTGTGAACACTTTAAAACACCAAACAAGAGAGACCACGGAGAGGGGATGAAGTCATGAGTGAAAGAGTAAAAGGGCAGCCCGGTACACGATGGCATCCCCGCTAGGCGAGGGTCCGGGGAAGGGTCCCAACTCCCACCACAAGTGTAATAGGGGCAAGCCTTCCCTTACCGTTTTGGCAAGAGGCCGCTCCAAGGACTTGAACCCGTGACCTCACGGTCACAAAGCAACACCTTAACCGGTGCGCCAAGGCCCCCCTCCAAAAAATTAAAAGCGCAGCCCGGTACTCTTTCACGGTCATGAGTGAAAGAGTAAAAAATTAAAATCGAATTGAGAAAGACTGCAGGTCAAATATCTTGGTCCTCGGGGTGTGCCTAATGCATCTAAAATGTGATTGTTGATGCCACGGTGACCTTTTGTCTAGGGCCACTGAGATCCTCTCGTTGAAGCTAAAACTGGCGATACTAAAAAAACTACTTGGAAACAATTATGCAAGATAGACATGGTTTCAGTTAACATTCGGATATATATGAAGATGTAACATCAAAGCGAAGCTGCCTGTCTCTGTGACCATAAGGTATACAAATAAAACTCACATACCCTACCAAGTCCAATGTAATCTTGAGTTATGATCCCTCAAGTTCACTAATACACACCAAATCAGGCAATTATGAGATTTTTTTTCTTTTTTTTCTTAATTTGTAAATTAACCTCTTTACCCTATAGTCTATTTCACAACATATCATCCAGAATTTCGCTCATTGAGAAATACAACTACCACCACTCCTTTATCTTTCTTGTCCCACTTTTCTTCTTTTTGTTAATTAGCCTGAATCCTAGGTGAATTCTCCACTTCATTCACCATAAGTTCTAGTATTCACAGCCTATTAATCCTGGGATTAAACAATTACATCAACAGGTTACCAAAGTTAGAGCTCTTAATCCTGTTGTTAACCCTCTGACATGTAATCATGTCGCTTTCCAATGAGAATGTCTAACTCAAACCATTCATAAGTTCCGGGCGTTCCTTCGATTCACTCCTCATTATGTTGTTAATGCTTTATATAATCGGGGAGCCATTTTCAAATTTCAAGGAGGTTCATAGTTGGCCTAAATACCGGTCAAGATGTGAATGTGCATTGTTAGAGTGGATAAAGAAAAGAGCGGATAAAGAAAGCATGTTGTTTTGGAGGAAATGTTACCAAGAAGATACCAAGGCTCTCTAGGAGCTGACACATGCTTATTCCCAGTCCTTGTAGTCGTCCTTTTTACGTGACATGGGTGAATCAAAAACATATCGGAGTGTTTCAACGTGAGGTTCATCTTGGCACTACGTGGAATATTGTGTTTTGTGACCGCAGAATTTCTGAAAGTAGTATTCAAAATTTAATTTTTGCTAATACCCTCGAGGACAGGGTGATTTAAGGGTGCAAAACTATGGTCTTATTGTCTAACTCTATTTCTAGTAGAAAAACATGAGTGTTTAGTCATTGATTCAGATGGTAAAGCCTGGAAGTCAAACATGAAATGTTGACAGCACCCAGGTCACTAACCTTTACTGAATTGGCACGAAGTGATATCGAGATGGGAAGCTCAAGCGTAGGTCATTGATTGGGAACTCATGCTTGTGATCATAGTTACATTAAGAAGAGTAACACATTTAGATAGCAATTTTCTGACCATGCCATAGTATTAAATCTTGGTTTGAGATTTGACATCAGGCTCAACTGTCACGGCCTAATCTCAGTACTTCTGCTACAAAAATATGTCCATTATTGGCCCGCTATGCAGTCATGATATGCGGTCATGATGAAGTGATAGACTACTTGGAGACCTTGATAACTCTATTAGCTAAACTCTCTTATTCTCACTTTTCTTCTTTCAGGTATTTGACTTAAATCAATCCTTGAATTTCTCCAACCCATTCACCGCATATTCAAGTACATACAACCTACTCCTATCAATCCTTGAATTCAACATTAGCCTCATTCACACCTATAGCGAGAACTGACTGATTGCCAACTCATGATACTCGGTTCGCAGAATCTAAAGACTTCAGCAAGCCCAGACCGCCTACATGATTTATGAAGGAAGATATCATCGACTGCAAAATCCTTGACACCCAATGCTTAAATTTCAATGTAAACCTTACCCCCCACCACCTTCACCACAGCTTCCCCAACTAAGAAACATAATTTCTACACTCAAAAGGATACTTTAACACCCAAAAACACAACCAAATTAGTAACCTTATATAGAGCCAGAAAGCATTAAAAAGAATTATGAATTGACACATAAGTAATCAAACCTGAAGGGTTCCAAGTAAAGGCATCTTTGTAACGCTGAGAATCAATTTCAATATCCAACCGAATTGGAACTAAATTATCAGCAGTAGGCCTATTAAAAGGGTAACAATCCACGATGAATGAATTGTGTAAGAATTAGGAGACAAGAAAACTCCGTGTAAATAAAAAGGGTAAGAAATTAAGAATTGACGATGAATGAATATATTGTAAGAATTGGAAACAAGAATACTCGGTGAAAATAAAAAGGGGAAAAGTAGAGTAAAATACATTCTGAATTTGACAGGAGCCTTGAATGTTGATGTTAGTTGAGACTTCATGTCTTTCTTCTCTGCTTTTTCTCAGCTGTGTCTCTCTCTCTCTCTATATTTTCAGGGCAACGGACGGGCTCTGCGCCTCAGCGTTGAGTCTACTATTGTAAAAATCACGGGCTTTATACGGTTTTTTTTGGGTGTACCAATTAACCAGTGTCGCTAAAAAAATCACGGGTATTTATTTTTTAAATTATAGAAGAGCAATAAGATATACTCACTCTTATTCTCAATAAGTGTCTTATTTCGGGTTGGATACGGGAATTAAGGAATTCATTTGTTTAATAATAAGTGTCTCATTTCGGGTTGGATGCGGGAATTAAGGAATTCATTTGTTTAATGTAAAGTAATGTGTGGGATGGAAACATTGGAGAAAGGGAATTAATTATTATTATGAGTAGAGGTGATTAATATAAGTAGTGTTGTGGGGTAAGGTGGGTATTATTGTTGGTTAAAGTGAATAAAATAAGTATAAACAATGTCCCAAAATGGAATATGTGACATTTACGTGACTAAACAAAAACGGCAAATGTGACAGTTATTCAGAATAGGAGGGAGTATTTATTATAAATCCACAAATATTATAGTGCGGGCAATATAAAATTAGTATATATATTTAAAGAATATATAATAACATTTGATTTTTTTTGGTAATAGGGAATTAGGTAACATATGACAATGTTAATAAGCGTAATAATTGTAAGACGGAATAAAACATTCGAATTTGAGAACATTATAATATGTGAATTTATAAAAACTCAAAATTAAGAGAATTATTTTCTAAAAAATGCATAAGATAGAAACTGCGTAAAAAACCGATTGTACCAAACCTTTTCATAAATAAGATTAAATTTTAAAGAGAAAAAAAAACACAAAACACCACCGACATATTAGATGGCAAAAGGAGTTGAATTGAGTCAAGAAGGGGGTTGAATTGAGTATGCCAACTTTTTCGATTCTTCTTCGATGTTTGTTGTTGAGATGAAGTAATAGTAAGTAACGAGTAAGAACGATAAAGTAAAGGAGACACGATCTTTTGAAGTGGTTCAGTTTCACAAATCGAAACCTACGTCCACTATTCTCGATTAATAAAATTAGTACCTTCTCCGGATTACAATTTTATCAACCCAACTCGTACAACTTTGATGTTAGTTGTAACTCAATCTAGATACCGTAAAATATCTAGCTACGACAAGTACCGTTAAATACTTGTTTACAATGAGTACCGCTAAATACTCGAATCTTATTTTAAGTAAATAAGATAAAGTCTTCAACAATTTCTTGTGTTTCAATGATCTTGTATGTGTGAGAACTTTCTTCAAAGCTTGTAGTCTTGATTACGAGATTTGACAATGATTGGCACGAAAAACGAGACGTACGTGAGGCATCGTTCGTTTGTTTCTTGAAAGGCGTGAGGCTTGTATTTTTTCGATTATTTAGGCGTGTGATACTAAGTGCCTATATATACTAATTTAGATCTAGGTTGAAACTTAGATAGTTTAGGAATATTACTTTATCTAGAATACATGTTTTAGGTAATATTAAAACTTAATCTTATTTGATTTAGGAAAGGACTCTAGTAAAATAATATTAATTTAAGATATAAAATAATATTTCCAAAAAACTATTTGATTTAGGAAACATCTTATATCATAAAATATAGTATCCTAATTAAAGTCAATTCCTAATTCTTGTCAAGATATAATAAATTATATCCCTAATCAAATCCTAGTTAATCTTTAGGTAAATTGAATAAACATACATTATTTATTTAATTAACCATAAAAATAATATGAAACGTATTTAACCATAAAAATAATATGAAACGTATTACAAGTCATGTAGGAAAACGTGAGGGTATGGTTCCTCAACACGCTTTCCCACGCACGTCCCAACGCACGCTTCATAGGACACGTTCTTCGAGACATACTTCTTGAAGCACGTTTCCCTAGGAGTTTAGATTGTGACAATAACGATTAAAATAAAATCCTTAGTATATTAGAATTAATATTTACCTCATAAGATAAATATTTTAATTCTTGTTAACTAAAGAATATTTCTATTTTAAAACCGTTTTTAAGATTACTAAATTAATAAATAATAATATATTAATAGCACGCATAAATCTTTACGCTTTGATTTGTTTCACGCAAATCTCATTTCTTCGATAGTTATAGGTACGCTCTATGACTTAAGAGTTCTTGATATTGTAATAAAAACTTTTGTCTTGTAAATTTTCAAAAAGACTTGACAGTTGATATGAGTTTGATATTTTCTTCAACCTTTGATTGAATCTATACTTTACTAAACTACGATCTTCGCTCTATAATTAACTGTACACTTAAACGCACGATTACACGCATATAAAATATAATCACCTAGACTTGTCATTATTAAAACATAAAACAATATATTACATATATAGAATATATTACTCAACAAATTCCCCCTTTTTAATGATGACAAGTCTTACCTAGAATCGTGTCTAAGTGTAACGTAGTAACGTTCTCCCTCAACATAGTACTGGTCCTTTATAATATAGATTAACTAGGGTTTCTATTTTTAGACTAAACCAATTACTTAAAAAGAACTATGAGAGACAATACGTTACGACAAGGAGCAATCTTAGGCAAATTCGTAATCTAGGTCGCATTCTTTTCCCCTCTTGACATCATTGAAAAGACAGAAACAAAGACATAAAACGACTAGAATGATATAATACGAAACAAACCTAAGCATGCAATTCTAAATTAAACACACAAACGTAATTAAAATCATGCAAACACGAAATACGAACGGAAATACGACACACAACCAAGTACTAAGAAGCCTATGGGCCGAATGTACAAAATAGAGCCTAATGGGCCGAATTTAGAGTAAACCCACTTGGGCTAAAAGTAGCAAAATATTGTCTAAAGGGCCGAAAGTAGTAAAGCATAGGTAAAGAAAGTAGTTCTAATACAAAGCCATAGTGGGCCGAATTAGGGTAAGGAAAATTGGGCCAAAGTTTAAAGCAAACTTAAAGAAGGAAAAGAAAGAAGCTGGAATGGGTTGGCAAAAGAGGAGCGGGTCAGAGAACCGAGTACCTATACCGTATCATACCCAAAACGGATCCCAAAAACTACTAATTAAATTCCCGAAACCCAGCAAAAAGGACGAACAACTAACAACCACAATTAATCTTCTTCAGGATGGTGAATGATGTGAGGATTAACAAACTTCGGCCTTGTACGATATTCCAACGTTGAGAGACGGTCTAAACAACTACTAACATTCCTTCCCTGCGCATCAATTGCTCTTTCGAAGTTAAGGACTTTAAGCGACAGAGCCTTGACTGCTTTGAAACACTGCGCACCATCCTCTCTCAACAAGCGACTATCGCGCACTAATGCACCTCCTTGAGACGTCAAAAAGTGATGACGCTCACTGACATGTAATACTTCATCACGAACTTCCCGGATATCACGACTTAGCTTTTCAAGAATTCCATCCACCTTGCCTATCCATGTTCGTAAATCCGTTCCCACCTCGGAGTCATGAGCCTGCTCTGCTTTCGGATTTTGTAAACCAGATACTAACACAAATAACTTATCAAGTTTTCCCTCCAATCCATCTACATTACTCGACCTTTCGTCACCACCGCTGCTCCGGCCAAACAACAATTCACGCTCATCTAGTAAAATTCCCATTAATTTCATTAGCTTGTCACTCATCCTATCTTTAGGAATATCACCATTTGAAATAATTTCATTCATTTATGTGCAGCAAATGCTATGAGCAAGCGAATCGCTTCAAGGCTAGCAACAGGAGCGAAGGTTTCATCATAATCGATCCCTTCCTGTTGATTGTATCCTTGAACGACCAATCTTGCCTTATTACGTACGATGACTCCAGAGTCATCTAATTTATTTCTGAATACTCATCTCGTTCCAATTACTGATCTATGTTTTGGACGAGTAACGAGATGCCATACTTTATTCCTCTCGAATTTTTGTAGTTCTTCTTGCATGGCGACAATCCAGTCAGGTTCTGCAAGAGCTTCTTTTATATTTGTAGGTTCAATTGTGGAGAGAAAGGAGTAGAATGAACATAAGTTGTTTAAGCTTCTTCGAGTTTGAACTCCTTCGATCTGTAAGGCTTCCTATGATGTTATCCAGAGGGTGAGAACCTTTATATCTCCAGTTTCTTGATTGATTGTTTTCATTGTTACTGCTTGACTCGGGACTTTGACTTGTTCCCCCTGAATCCAAACCAGGGTTTGTAGGAGAGTCAGGTATAACTATGACCTCTTCCCTTTGGTTTTGATTCAAAGTTGTAGCTTCATTAGCTACAACTCTGGGTTCTAAGTCATTGGTTTGAGAGTTATCTACAGTATCATCAACTGTATTTTCATCTCTCGCACCATTTCCTTCCAAGTCAAGTTAATTATTGTTTCCTTGAATTTCGCCTTCATCATTATTTTCTATTTCAGGGGGATCTTCCCTTGACAAACGAAAGTCAGGTTCGTCTAGGTTTTCCTCTTCGTCCTGGAACCGCCTCTGCTTCTTACCTTCATAGGGCCACAGAGATCCATATGTACCAGATCAAGAGCTTGGTTAGTACTTACTATTCTTTTTGGTTTGAAGGATGATCTGACGTGTTTACATCGTGCACATGTGTCGCACATCTTTTCTTGATCAAATTTGATCTTGGGAAGACCTTCGACCAAGTCCCATCTCTTCAATTTACTAAGAATAGGAGAACTAATATGCCAAACCTCTTATGCCAGAGACATGGATCATCTAACGTAACTTTCATACATGAGAGAGAGTCAGTAGGCACAACGTTTAAATCAATCATGTAAACATTTTTCTTTCTATGACCTTCAAGAATAACTTTACTTGTACCTTCCATAATTATACGACAGACATCTGTATGAAAGACGACTTTGTTTCCTTTGTCGCATAACTGAGATATACTGATTAAGTTATGTTTCAGACCACTTACCAGATATACATCGCTAATAGAGTGAGAAGATGAGATGCCTATCTTACCGACACCTATTACCTTTCCCTTTTTGTTGTCACTGAAGGTGACCTTTCCTCCGTCGAATGGTTCCAAGGTGGTGAATAGGTTGGCGTCGCCTGTCATGTGTCGAGAGCATCCACTGTCGAGGTACCATAGGTTATTCTCTTTAGCGATTATCCGCACAATGTAATTTAGAGACAGGTCTTAGGTACCCAAGCATACTTGGGTCCTTTAGAATTAGTGACAATAAAAACATCTTCCCTTTTAACCCAGACTTGTCTTACTAGAGGTCTCTTGGATCTGTGGTAGTTAGGTTTTTTTGATCTAGTGTAAGTCTTTGGGTTTTGTTTCTTATAGGTTGTAGGTTTAGGAATTTGAGTGGTTCTATTTTTCTTTACTGCGTAATCGAAGGACATGTCATAGAACCATCTATGATCATTATTTCTTTCCTCAACCTTTTCATTACCTTCCTCACTGTCAATGATAGATATGGAATCATTTGGTATACCTAGAGATTTAACAAATTTGACTCCAGTTTTGAAGTCGAGTGCGTGTTTTACACAGTTTTCTCGTAGGTGTCCATTATGACCACAATAAGTACAAATTAAATATTCAGGCAAGTCTACGTACTTTATTTTTCTAAAGTCGCGTTCATCAGGTTTTTGTTGACATTTAGAATGGTCTCTCCTACCATAGCACTCATGTCCTAGACCTATCTTCATGTTGTTATCAGATTGTTCAGTTAGGAAGTTTAGTACGTTAGTACTTCCTTCCCATTTTTCGTGAACCTTACGAGCATGAAGAAGAAGGTCTTTTAAAGAATCTATTTCTTTTATGCAGGAGGAGTGGTCAACATTGTTATGTTCTTTTAAGTCTTGAATATCTTTATTAAAATTGAACACGATTTTTGCATGTTCCTTTTTAATTTTAGTTATGTTGAATTCCAGATCCATGATCTTTTACTCGAGGATTTCAACTTCTTCTTGATGAGTTTCATCTACAACCACTGGTGTAGGTTTACTCTCTAGAAGTTCATTAGACCTTTTTAGATTTGAGGTTATAGCTTCGTTGGCTATAATCTTAGATTCAAGCTCTTTAATGTTGAGTTTCAATTTTGAGATTACAGCTTCATTGGCTGTAACTTTAGACTCAAGAATTTTCTTCTCAGATATTACTGTTTCCAATTTAACATTTGTGTCAATGTTAACTTTGGATTTCAGTTTCTTAGCTTTGGCCTTTAAAAGTTGACTTTCCTCTGCAATGTCAAGGATCTGTTCCTTCAATTCGTCTAATTCAAGACTTTGTTCGTGACATTGGTCTAAGGTTTGTTCGAAATAATTAATTAATGCAGACTTGGATAAATTTTTAACTTGACTCTTAAGCTGTATAAAATTTACCTCTTGGTCTTCATCTTCTGAATCAGATTCTCCATAGAGGCAGAATTGTGATGAGTCATGATCGTCGGAGATTAGATCCAAACTAATGTTGCTTAGGCACAGGTTAGCGACTTCTTCTTCCTCTGAGTCTTCGTCATCTTCGGAATCTAATTCTCCCCAGCAAGATGCGAGCATAACCTTCTTGAATTCAGTCTTGGTCTTATCTCGTTTGGATTTGTCTTTAATTTTGTCCCAGCTTGGACAGTCCTTGATCATATGTCCTTGATCACCACATTTAAAGCACCCTCGTTTGAAGAAGGTTTGCTTAGAGTCATTCTTTTTCTTGTCATTTGTTTTATTGTTCGATTTGGTAAATCTACCTTTGAAAACTGCCCTTTTAAAGCGTCTTGCGAATAAAACTGTTTCATCTTCCAGTTCAGGTTCGCATTCTTCGCTTGTAGAAGCTTGTAAGGCAACGTTTTTGCCTTTAAGATGATCATCATCATCTCTATTTAGCATGATCTCATGAGCCATTAGAGATCCAATGAGTTCTTGATAAGTCATGGTCGAGAGATCACGAGCTTCTTCAATTGCAGTGACTTTAGGTTGCCACTTTTTGGTAAGGCTTCTAAGGACCTTTTTGACTAAGTCCTCATAATCATACTTCCTACCAAGGTTTCGCAGTTCATTGAGTATGCAGGAGAATCGTGCAGACATGCTATCAATCGATTCATTCTTTTCCATAGTGAAAAGTTCATATCGTTGAATAAGCAAGTCTATACGATGATTCCTGACTGCGGAGGTACCTTCCTAGGCAAGTTCTAGGCCATCCCATATTTCTTTAGCTGAGTTACAAGAAGAAAAGCGATCAAATTCAGAAGTAATCATACCGTTTTGAAGTAGACTCATGGCTTTTGAATTTTTCTCAGCAATCTTGTAATCAGCTTCCACATAGTCACTTTCTGATTTCTCATATGTGGTTCCATTTACAGATGCAACCAAGATCTTCCTTGGTCCAGTTTGAATAATTTTCCAGCATTCCCAGTCACATCCTTTGACGTGGTCATCATGTTCTTCCATAAGCTGTAATTTTTTCCATCGAAGATAGGCCACTTAAGGTGTTTAGAATCCATTTAAGAATCAATAGAAGGATCAATCTCAAGCAGTAAGGCTTTCAAGAGCACGAGGCTCTGATACCAATTGAAGAGTCTATTGACCTAGATATACTCAAGAAGGGGGGTTGAATTGAGTATGCCAACTTTTTCGATTCTTCTTCGATGTTTGTTGTTGAGATGAAGTAATAGCAAGTAACGAGTAAGAACGATAAAGTAAAGGAGACACGATCTTTTGAAGTGGTTCAGTTTCACAAATCGAAACCTACGTCCACTATTCTCGATTAATAAAATTAGTACCTTCTCCGGATTACAATTTTATCAACCCAACTCGTACAACTTTGATGTTAGTTGTAACTCAATCTAGATACCGTAAAATATCTAGCTACGACAAGTACCGTTAAATACTTGTTTACAATGAGTACCGCTAAATACTCGAATCTTATTTTAAGTAAATAAGATAAAGTCTTCAACAATTTCTTGTGTTTCAATGATCTTGTATGTGTGAGAACTTTCTTCAAAGCTTGTAGTCTTGATTACGAGATTTGACAATGATTGGCACGAAAAACGAGACGTACGTGAGGCATCGTTCGTTTGTTTCTTGAAAGGCGTGAGGCTTGTATTTTTTCGATTATTTAGGCGTGTGATACTAAGTGCCTATATATACTAATTTAGATCTAGGTTGAAACTTAGATAGTTTAGGAATATTACTTTATCTAGAATACATGTTTTAGGTAATATTAAAACTTAATCTTATTTGATTTAGGAAAGGACTCTAGTAAAATAATATTAATTTAAGATATAAAATAATATTTCCAAAAAACTATTTGATTTAGGAAACATCTTATATCATAAAATATAGTATCCTAATTAAAGTCAATTCCTAATTCTTGTCAAGATATAATAAATTATATCCCTAATCAAATCCTAGTTAATCTTTAGGTAAATTGAATAAACATACATTATTTATTTAATTAACCATAAAAATAATATGAAACGTATTTAACCATAAAAATAATATGAAACGTATTACAAGTCATGTAGGAAAACGTGAGGGTATGGTTCCTCAACACGCTTTCCCACGCACGTCCCAACGCACGCTTCATAGGACACGTTCTTCGAGACATACTTCTTGAAGCACGTTTCCCTAGGAGTTTAGATTGTGACAATAACGATTAAAATAAAATCCTTAGTATATTAGAATTAATATTTACCTCATAAGATAAATATTTTAATTCTTGTTAACTAAAGAATATTTCTATTTTAAAACCGTTTTTAAGATTACTAAATTAATAAATAATAATATATTAATAGCACGCATAAATCTTTACGCTTTGATTTGTTTCACGCAAATCTCATTTCTTCGATAGTTATAGGTACGCTCTATAACTTAAGAGTCCTTGATATTGTAATAAAAACTTTTGTCTTGTAAATCTTCAAAAAGACTTGACACTTGATATGAGCTTGATCTTTTCTTCAACCTTTGATTGAATCTATACTTTACTAAACTACGATCTTCGCTCTATAATTAACTGTACACTTAAACGCACGATTACACGCATATAAAATATAATCACCTAGACTTGTCATTATTAAAACATAAAACAATATATTACATATATAGAATATATTACTCAACACATTCTCTCATCAATTTTATCCCTCAGAACTTCATCCCCATTGAAAATGAACAAAATCTAATCAAATTGTCTTCTCTCCCTCAATGATCATTCTGTTAAACTTCCGTCATTAAACCCAATTTTTCCCATCTTATTTTTCAAAATCATAATCATCATCAATCGAAGATAAGGGACTAATAGCTTACAAGATCGATATATGATTTTTTCAATTAAGCTCCGAAACATCGAAGATCATCATCACCATAATAGACCAAGGTCCGTTTTTTTCCTATGTACAAATTTCTCGATGTGTTTTGTTTTTAAATTACTTGATTAAAAGAGTAATGATTTTATTGACCCATATATATATATTGTAACAATCCGACCCGTCACTATCGTAACACAAACTCAATAAGATGGATGTGCACTTTTTGGCTTATTATTTATCCTCACTTAAGTACAAAAGCCCAATGCCTTGTTACTAAATGGTGGGTGATAGCTGTTATAAACATATCACAAGCCTCATATTTTACCAACGTGGGCCGGGATAGCTTTCCACACATCTCAATTTCATCTCAACCTCATAATCGGATGGGGTGTTACATATATTGTAGTTGTCGGTCTACAATTTTTTCAGATCAAAAGGTAAAAAAGAGCTTTCTAATATTCATTTTTTATTGTAAATAATTTAAATTAAATCCAAATACCATACTCCATCGTTATTTTGTATTGCATGTTGTTGAAAACGAAGTATCATTGATGTACTCAATCAAGGAAGTTGTGTTACGATTGTAGAGATGGTAAAATCATGGATCTGTTTATATTAAGGTTAGTTTATTTACAATTGCTGTCAAAATTTTTAATTTACTAATTATTTGATTAAAAGCGTAATGATTTTATTGACCAAAATAGGTTGTACTTGCCGATCTACAATTTTTCAGATCAAAAGGTAAAAAAGATCTTCCTAATGTTGATTTATTATTGTAAATAATTTAAATTAAATCCCAAATACCAAAATCCATCGTTATTTTGTATTGCATGTGGTTGAAAACGAAGTATCATTGAATGTAATCAATCAATGAAGCTGTTTGTCGATTTTAGAGGTGGTAAAATAATGGATCTTTTTGTATTAAGGTCAGTTTATTTACAATTGTTCTCAAAATTTTTAATTTCCTAATTATTATTTGATTTAATGATTTTGCCGATCTACAATTTTTTAGATCAAAAGGTAAAAAGTTCTTCCTAATATTGAGTTTTTATTGTAAATAATTTAAATTAAATGTCAAATATCATACCCCATCGTAATTTTTTATTGCATGTTGTTGAAAGGGAAGTATCATTTGATGTACTCACTCAAGGAAGTTGATTCTCGATTATAGAGATGGTAAAATCAAGGATATATTCATATTAAGGTTCGTTTATGTACAATTGTTCTCGTTTTTTTTCAATTTAGTAATGTAGTTTTACTATTGCAACTTTTAAGAGCATTTTGAGTGGTAGATTTCAGAAAAGTCGAGATCTGAAGCTGTTGAAAAATGTTCATAACTATACGTTGAAGTTTTAATTTATCAGAATCTTAATATAGTATGCGAATGTCTTTAAGTTCTTAAGTTTATTGAAAAAATAATTTTTATTTAGTGTCATTGTTGATCATCGTATCCTACAAATCCTGTTAATAAAGATAAATGTCCATAGAAAAAAACTAAAATTGAATAATAATTGATATGTTGATGTATGTTCCCAAACAGGCTGTAAAACCACCTCTAAAATCAACTGAAAAGGCTCAAATACAAAATAAAATAGATTAGTGTAGTCAATTACGGAAATGTTGCTCACAACTACCATAATCTATCGTTATTTTGTATTGCATGTGGTTGAAAACGAAGTATCATTTGGTGTACTCAATCAACGAAGCTGTTTGTCGCTTTTAGAGGTGGTAAAATCATGGATCTATTTATATTAAGGTTAGTTTATTTACAGTTGTTCTCAAAATGAAGCATTTAATTTACTAATTATTTGATTGAAAGATTAATGATTTTGTTCACCCAAATAGGTTGTATTTGTCGATCTACAATTTTTTAGATCAAAAGGTAAAAAAGATCTTCCTAATATTGATTTTCTATCGTAAATAATTTAAATTAAATGTCAAATATCATACTCCATCGTTATTTTTTATTGCATATTGTTGAAAAGGAAGTATCATTTGATGTACTCAATCAAGGAAGCTGTTTCTCCATTCTAGAGATGGTAAAATCAAGGATATATTCATATTAAGGTTCGTTTATTTACAATTGTTCTCGTTTTTTTCAATTTTGTAATGGAATTTTACTATTGCAAATTTAGTAATGTAATTTTACTATTCCATCTACCTTTCTCGTTCTTTAAGCTCTTGGCCCAACAAAGTTTACAACTATCATAATACCATCCTACTGTGCAATACTGCAATCAAGATTGATTATCTTTGCAAATATGTAGTAGTAGCCGGCCTGCAATAACATATGATAAAGTCTACCTTATCAATGATCATAGCGTCATAGTTTGTAAAAACTTTTGATAACACATTATGTTGATATTAGCTTTGTATGGACTATGGATGATTATGTACCTTCTCATTCAGTTTAAGCTGACTAATAGTTTTGATATCGTCTTTGACCATGTCATCGTCGTCATCATCGTCAGGTATTTCAATTATTTGCAACGAATTGCTTGATGCCGGAGTAGAAAGACTGCAAAAATATTATCAGTATGGGTAAGTAAACTTTTAAATAATTTATATGCATTTTATAGTTTGGACAATCCATGAATGTATGTGATTGTCTGAATTATCTTGACTCAAACACTGTAACTTCCAGGATGTCAGGGTTGACATGAAAAACACTTGCATTAAATGTTGTTTGGACACGTCAAGGACCTAGATAATAAATTATTAACCATTATTATATCTCACCCCAAAGATGAACCACTACAAGAAAACAGCTCATTTGCGACGGAATTTTTGCGACGGACTTTCTATTTGCGACGGAAATTGCAACGGATCCGAAATTTTCCCACCCGCAAACTGAAAGTCATATCGCGGGAACGTTTGCGACGGAAATTCCGTCGCAAAACTTGACCGACTTTTTAACATAAAACATATATCGATATATGCACATGATAATCCTATTGAGTAATGGTACCTTCATATTTTTTGGTTTGAACACATTGTATAACAATAACTTTAGACTGATTTGGATTGGGGTGTTCAGATATAAGAGTAGGTAGTTGAACGGTGTGTGGTTCCCATAAAGTGCAAGATAGCTGACAACCCATGCGTGATATACAACACTATTGTTAGTGTTTCATAATCAGAAAGATGAATGAGTTAAGGTTTTGGTAATATGATTGCATTTCACTGACTCAATGTCTTCGAGCTTTATGGTCCGACACTTGTGTTTGTTTGTAGTTTCGGTGATCGGTCCAATTTCATACAGTTTTCCGACAACATCTGCCATGTGATCAGCGTAAAAACTAATAGTTAGTAAACGAATAAGCGACAACAAACATTAAAAAGTGACCAGAATTGTACCTATGTAATGAGTTGTCGGTACTATGCCATCGATAATGTCCTTGAAATTCGGAAAACGATAACCATGAAGGGGAATATATGTATCATTTGTCACATTAACTTTGGATGAGAATTCAAACTTTAAGCGACATGGATTCGAGGTAGCCTTGTCCATTCCAGTGTTATTATCGACGGTTAAATTACGAATGGTGTATACCTCCCCGACCAATAGTTTAGGAGCAAAATAAGAAATAAATTGTTTTCTAATAGTAGTTTGGATGATTTCATTCTGCGATAAATAAACGGGAAAAAGGGTTAGAATGAACTATGATATCTCTGACAACATAGCATGACCAAATGTTAGAAATGTGGTATCTCTGACAACGTAGCATTTTTTTAAAAGGTTAGTTTAAATGGATAATGAGAGTTGCATTTTCTTCATTGTTTAAATGAATAAACGAGAAAATGGGTTAGAACTATGGTATCGCTGACTTGGATTGGTAAAAAAAAAAACTATTGTTTAAGGGGATCATGCAATAATCCTATGAATTTTCTTGAATGATACTTTGTGCTTTTTCTACCTAGTATTGAAATAAACTGAGAACCTTTGGCCTAATTAGTTATTTGATTATAGTCATCATTTACATGTTGCTCTCTCGTTCATGACTGAATGATCAAGTAACTCAATCTCCTTCAGTGAAGTTATCTATCTTGTTTGTTTGTAGATTACTGTTAATAGGTTACAATATATAGTCTATCTAATCTACAAAGTAGGAAACAAATAACAACTTTCCTAACCTACTCACCTACAATTTAAAAAAATAGAATAACAACTTTCTAACCAAGCATTAAAAAGCTGTTGATACACAAAATACTCAATTATTATATTTTCCTAATTTGTGGGATTAATTTAAGATAAGTTGTGATCTATTTTGGTGTATATAAGTTACTCAATTATTCTATTTTCTTAATTTGTAGTATTAATTATTATATTTTCCTAATTTGTAGGATTAATTATTCTATTTTCCTAATTGGTATGATTAATTATTCTATTTTCCTAACTTGTAATCAGACGCTTGTTATGAATAAGAAATATGTAACACCCCATATTTTTGGCTAAATTAAAACCAACATTTACATACAAAACTGACCAAAATATGGGATATTATAATTAATATACAAAATCTCTTATTACAAATTCTCTTAAAAATAAAATAATACAAAGTCAAAATCAAAACCTTTTACAAAGACTTAAAATAAAATCTTCACTTGAAATAAATAAAATCATTTGGAATGCAGCGGAAATAACCTGAAATAAAACCAGAAGACAGAAAGGAACTACCCCCATGACGAGTAGCCCAAAAGGGAGAAACACGTCTGCCGGAAAGCTGAGTAACGGATAATACCTCAATATAAGCAGAATAGTTTTTTTGGTCATGGCGCGAAAACACAGACATGTAAAAATAAAAATAAACACAGAGAATAATAAAAACACTCCCCGAGTAACTATCTCAAACTATCTCAACCTCAACTTGAAACTTATTGTTGGGGCTGGTGTCCTTGACAATTAAGTACAATGACTTATTAAATCTCTTTAAGGATCACAAGGGCATACTTCTGTATTATTGCCAGTTGATCCACGTTTATCAATAACGGTTGGCTTGCTAGATAAGTTTGACGTTATTGTCATACGGATGGCGGTGATCAACTGGTCCCTATACGTCACACCTATAGGACACGTTTGAGAGATGTGAAGGTATGAAAATACAGTCACATTTTGCCGGATATGACTAAACAGTTAGTCAGAGGTATTGACTATTAAATTAGTCAATAAGATGTTGAGATTATTATTTAATACGGATTAAATAATTTTAGCTAATACGGATTACAAGAATAATTCGTAAATTAAATATAAACGGTTATGTTTAATTAAATATAGTATTCGCAAATTAATATAAACAGTTATATTAATTTAGGTAATTATACAATATCGTATTTTATCAGACCGTTATTAATATATCGACTGTATTAATATCTGATAACATGTTACGATTTATAAATAAAACCCGCGAACAACTTAAAGCTAAATGGGTCGAATCACGCATTGGGATAAGGTAAGAGTGGAAAGCCCACTCCTACCCAAACCCTATTTCGGCCGGCCATGTAGTCTATATAAGGAGGAGGACTCTCCTTATGTAGACTACTCTTGGTGCACTATAAAATATTCTCAAGGTAAAATTAGGGTTTTGTGACATTCTTTTCCCAAAACCTCAGATCTCACATCTAAAAAAAACCTCAAGGGCTCTCCCTATATTGCAAGGCAATTGGAGAGGATTTCTAGCACACGCGGCCTCGTCTCAGACAAAGTCTTGGGTGCAAGTTATAGGAGGGAATTTGCATTAATTCCTGTTCTTAGGCCTTTTGCGCGAGGACTAAAGGTTGTACTTCTTTTCTCATGTTTTTAATCTTATGACGATATTCACAATTGCATATTTCATTATAATCCTGCAAATTTAGGGTGAATACGCGTTTTATTCCCCACAAGTGGTATCAGAGCCTTAGGCCATGAAAATTTTACAATTGTGTCTTTCATAAGTTTTAAAATTTTGAAAACCGTACCTTCTGTCGAAGGCACTCGATCGAGTCCCTGTGACACTCGATCGAGTGCCATCGTACCAGGCTGCCGTGCGTGAGTTTTTAGTGAGAAATCGATCTTGTTTTCGATTATAATTTGCATATTGTTAATTAATCGATATTTTTAGCAATATGTGAATCTTTTGTTGTTGTTTATATATGATTTACAAGTTTTAAATCCATGTTATAAACCCGTTTTGATTTAAAAGTGCAGCGATTGCGTTTTAAAGAGTCACTCGATCGAGCCCCTGCTGCACTCGATCGAGTGACACTGGCACTCGATCGAGTGCCTCTGCTGCTCGGTCGAGTGCTCCTGTTTCGGGCTCCCTTTTCGAAAATAACTTGTTTTCTTATTTTCACATGGCTTAAAATAATATACTATATACGGAAATAGTATATTATTTAGTGAAACGGTTCACCCTCGTTTGATACATATTGTTTTTAAAACAGTTTAAAACAATGGATTATATGTTTATTAAAATTGGTGATTAAAGCGGTATAGTCACATAATTTTAATCTTAAAAGGTGGTTTGGTATAAATTTATTAATCATAATAACAGTATTATGTCATGTATAAATTGTTTTTAGTTGATGCATTTTATTTATCGTCTTGTGAATGCCTTGAATGCTTTCAATAACGTATTTATTTTTGCAAACGGTTGTAACTTAGTGTGGCCTTAGAAGATTGTGTCACCGTAATGATGGGACACGATCTTGCTTGTAATTTTGAGATCTTGAATCTCCGTTTTGGGTTTTTGCCATTTAATTACTTTTGTATTTAAATTAGAATGTATCTAGGTTTACTCTTGTAATTTAAATTAGTAATTTTGTGAAGACCAAAGACAAGACGGAGACCGGATGCTCACTCCCGCTGCAAGGACCAAGATGGAACATCAAGACAAGCTTCTAGGGTCCAACAGTGGATTCCAAGTTGTTTTATGTTTATTTTGGTAGGATAGGCCACACTAGGACTTTTATTTACGTTTATTGCATTTATCTTTATGCTTTCATCGATAATAGCTTGCATCATATTCCGCCTAAAAACCAAACCACCTATATCATGCCTGAAAACTGACTCATGTAGAGGTTACGCGTTAGTTTTCTGTGACAATACAGATGTCACATGTCATTTAAAAGCCATCACTTTATTTAATTCATTCACGCAATGCTAGTTTTTAGTTCACTTAAATATGGATAAATAAAAGTTGATGGGGTCTTCCTCGTATAACCAAAAATTGAGATTAGTCTTTATAAATCAGCCTCCCATGAATCCCTTCTTCGTCGGTAGGCATAATATGACCCCTTCTACGTCGGGTAAGTGGGAACAGATGATTTATTTTATCTCAACATCATAGTCACTCGATAATATTCCAGTGACTGAGATGGACTAATAGATAGGATATACGGAAATCTATCGACCAAGAGTTCCAACGATTGGAATTAGCCAAACTGTGGGCTTATCAATATACGGAAATTGAGTCTTGGGATCGTTTATATAATTCTTGAGGGAGATCAATTATATAAATGCTTGAGTCTACGAGTTTAAATTCAATTTAATATAGACTTAAATCACAACAATAAGTTGCTTATATGGTTTTGTTTTATCTTCTTTTTCAGTGTAGAACACGTTCATTAAAACTGCTGTAAAACTAAAATGGCTGGTGAAGACCCAATGCCAAGTGCCAAGCTAGCACGTGAATCCTGGCTAAAAGCCTTCATGGACTCCATGAATCAGTCAACTAGACTGAGGAATGATGGGTCAAACTTCTCTGACTGGGAGGCAGCACTACGGAATGCTGCCATTGCTGACGGAAAGCTTAAGTTCTTAACTGAGCCCATTCCGCCACACCCAGGAACTGGAGCTAGAGCCAACGAAATTCGCGCTCATAGCGATTTCGTTATGGAAGCGGGTGCGATAAAGAACGTACTCATCTATGCAATGGAATCCAATTTGCAAAGACGCTTCATAACCCATGGTGCAAACAAGATTTTCACCACGCTCACTAACGAATTCTCCAAGGCTCCGAGAATCGTTTCTTATGAGCATACCTGTCGCTTCTTTGAGGCGAAACTCCAGAAGGGCCAAGCTGTTAGCCCACATATTCTCAACATGATTGAGAATATCGAGAAACTGGAGTCCCTAAACTGCAAGATCAGTGAGAACATCATCGTTGATCGCATGCTTCATTCGCTTCATGACGGGTTCGCCCTCTTTAGGGGCCAACTACTACATGAACGACATGAAGAAGACTCCCCATGAGCTCCACTCCCTTCTCGTACAGACTGAGAAGGATCTTAAGTTGAGTGGGAGTCTTAAGCAGGATGTTCTCATGATCTCCAGTAAGGGGAAAGGTAAAGGGAAGGCTAAAGCTCAGGGCGACCTAGCAGTAGGTAAGCCCAGGTTCAAGAAACCAGGATTTACAAAGAGTGGGCCTGGTGAGTCGAGTAACTCACAAGGCAAGACAAAGAGCAAGGATACAAGCATGGAATGTCACCATTGCCACAAGACTGGGCATTGGAGGCGCTCCTGCCCCGTGTATCGCGAGGACATTAAGGCAGGCCGCGTTACCCCTGTTGGTATGTCTTCTTCTTCTTTTATTCACATGATTGAGATTAACCATGCAAGTTGCGGAACTTGGGTACTTGATACTGGTTGTGGTTCTCATCTATGTAATCATGTGCAGGGCCTCCGAAACCAAGAACCCCTAATCAAGGGTGAGGTGGACCTGCGTGTCGGGAATGGAGCACGTGTGGCTGCAGTCTCGAAGGGAACATACGTAATCCAGCTTCCAAGTGGATTCGAGTTATTTTTGTATAACTGTTATTATGTTCCTAGTTTGTCCAAAAACATTATTTCAGTTTCTGCACTTGACAAACTCGGATTTTCATTTGTAATAGAGAATAATAGCTGTATTTTCTCTTTGCACAATATGATTTATGGCAAGGCAGTTTCCATGAATGGAATTTATGTTTTAGATCAAACTACCGAGATATTACATGTGAATAATAAAAGAATAAAGGTAGGTGACAAAGATCAAACTTACCTATGGCATTGTCGTATGGGACACATAAATGAGAAACGCGTTAAACAGCTCATACAGAATGGAGCTATTTCGCCCTTTGATTTCGAATCATATGGCACGTGTGAATCATGTCTCATCGGCAAAATGACTCGTATTTCCATCAAAGGTGTTGGAATGCGCGCTGCCGACCTATTAGGACTCATACATACGGACGTATGTGGCCCTATGTCGATCAACGCACGAGATGGCTATAGGTATTTCATCACTTTCACGGATGATTTAAGTAGATATGGCTATGTCTACTTAATGAAGCACAAAAGTGAATCCTTTGACAAGTTCAAAGAATACCAGAATCGGGTACAGAACCAGCTGGGTAGAAAGATTATAGCACTACGCTCGGATCGTGGTGGTGAGTATCTTTCACGCGAGTTTGATCAACACCTAAAAGACTGTGGGATCGTACTACAGTTGACTCCACCTGGAACACCACAATTAAATGGTGTGTCCGAACGGAGAAATCGAACTTTACTTGATATGGTTCGATCCATGATGAGTCACACCGTTGTGCCTGATTCATTGTGGGGCTATGCTCTTTTGTCAGCCGCTCTAATTCTTAACCGAAGTCCGTCTAAAGCTGTTGACAAGACTCCATTCGAGCTATGGAAGGGAACGGTCCCTAACTTGTCCTTTATTCGGGTTTGGGACTGCGAGGCTTATGTCAAGTGGAGACACGAGGATAAGCTCGGCCCGCGATCGGTCAAGACATACTTTATAGGCTATCCAAAGGGAACGTTTGGTCATTACTTCTACTCGCCTACCGAACAACGTGTTTTTGTTGCGGCTAGTGCGACGTTCTTAGAGAAAGAATTTCTCGAGAACAAGTCGAGTAATAGAACCTTCGAGTTATCGGAGGTTCAAGAACCAACTACCGAGCAACCATTGGAGGAAACAGTACCTCCAACCGAGGCTGCGGTAGATATCCCTGAGGAACCTAGGAGGTCGGGAAGAGTCTCTATTCCACCGGACAGATACATTGGTATGGTCGAGGAACACGATACAGATGACGTCTTACTCCTAGAGGGTAATGAACCCACAACCTATAAAGGTGCCATGACCAGTTCTGACTCAAAGCTATGGCTAGAAGCCATGCAATCCGAGATGGACTCCATGTATGAGAACAACGTGTGGGATCTTGTGGACCTACCTGCAAAGGTACGTCCCCTTCAATGCAAATGGCTTTACAAGATAAAGTATGCCGTGGAAGGACAACAAGATATCCATAAGGCTAGACTAGTTGCTAAAGGTTTCACCCAAGTGCCAGGCTTGCACTACGATGAGATCTTTGCACCCGTAGTCATGCTACGTTCCATTCGGATTATCTTAGCGATCGCCGCATTTCACGATTATGAAATATGGCAAATGGACGTTAAAACCGCCTTCTTAAACGGTTATTTGGAGGAAGAGTTGTACATGGTACAACCCGAGGGTTTTATCGATCCAGCACATCCTAAGAAAGTTTGCAAGCTTAAGCGTTCCATCTATGGACTTAAGCAAGCATCGCGGAGTTGGAATCATCGCTTCGACCAAGTGATAAAAGAGAATGGGTTCATTCGATCAGTCGAGGAACCATGTCTCTATATCAAGTCGAGTGGGAGTAAGATTGTATTCCTAGTACTGTATGTCGACGACATACTCTTGATTGGGAATGACATACCTCTCTTATCTTCGGTTAAAGCATGGTTGAAAAACCATTTCCAGATGAAAGATCTGGGAGAGGCACAAAGAATTTTGGGCATCCGTATCTACAGGGATAGATCACGACGGATGTTGTCTCTCAGTCAGGAGTCTTATATAGAGAAGATTCTAGAGAGATTCAGTATGACGAACTCCAAGAAAGGGTTCCTTCCTATGACTCCTGGGCTTCACTTGAGCAAGTCTCAAGAAGCTAAGTCAGTGGAAGAGAAAGAGCGCATGAGTCGGATTCCTTATGCTTCGGCAATAGGATCGATCATGTATGCCATGATATGCACACGTCCAGACGTTGCATATGCATTGCGTATGACAAGTCGATTCCAAGCTCATCCAGGTGAACAACACTAGATGGCCGTGAAAAACATTCTTAAGTACCTACGGAGGACTAAAGATTGG
Source organism: Silene conica (assembly GCA_029255685.2). Classification (NCBI taxonomy): domain Eukaryota; kingdom Viridiplantae; phylum Streptophyta; class Magnoliopsida; order Caryophyllales; family Caryophyllaceae; genus Silene; species Silene conica. The sequence goes on from CM055319.2 coordinate 9,787,840, forward strand.
GGATTGACTTTTGGAGGCGACTCGACGCTCTGCGCCACGGGTTACGCAGATGCTAGCTTCCAAACAGATCGAGATGACTCGAAATCTCAGTCTGGATTTGTCTTTACTCTTAATGGCGCTGCTGTCAGCTGGAAAAGTTCTAAACAGAGTGTTACAGCAGATTCTACGACTGAGTCCGAGTACTATGCCGCCTCAGAAGCAGCTAAGGAAGCAATATGGATGCGTCAATTCTTACAAGGACTATCAGTAGTGCCTAGTTCGAATGACCCAATCACCGTCTATTGTGACAATAGCGGTGCCATCTTCCAAGCTAAGGAGTATAAGTCTAGCAGCAAGGCTAGGCATGTACAACGGAAAGCTCATCTAATCCGGGATTACGTGGAGCAAAAGGAGATTTTTATTGAAAAGATCGCTACGGATGACAACATAGCTGATCCTCTCACTAAAGCATTACCACGTGATAAGCATGAAGGGCACATTCATTCCATGGGAATTGGATGTGTTCCTAAGTTGTAGTACTCTTTTATGAATTCATGTAATAATTCATTTTCTCGTGTACTCTATTCAACCTTATTGTTATGATATAAAATGTTTTGTTTTTCATGTGGAATTGTACGCCAATTTTGAACACCACAAAGTGAACTGATTAACATTACATCGTTTTGGTCCTTGATTACCCACTTGAGCTGATAACTCAGGTAATCATTTTGTGACGTTGGTTGATGGTGGGTTCAACGAGCCATAAGTCACGTGGATGACTGACCAATCACAAAGGCGAGTTATACGGATATCTCGTAGGACACCCCGTGACAACGTTATGGAGTCCTAAATGTTTTATAACATTGGGTGCCAGGTCGTGGATAGGACCTCCATAGTGTTCCTTAGAGTCGAGTCTTTTGACTTACAACTGCTTCCTGAGATTAAGACAGATTTTGGGTAACTTTGGTTTCTTTCCCACGGTCACCGTAACAGGGGCTAAGAGGATTTTTTCTGGGTTATTTCATGCTGGGCGATATCGGCAGGATTCGAGTTGAGGGAAATATCCAAACCCTTATCAGGATTTTATCATTTCTCAGGGCCACTCGAGGAGTAGTAACTGAAATGCATGGCCATGCTCGAATACAGATTCGTTTTATCAGTTAAGTTACTCTCTAGTCGGGGAAACCACTCTTGATACAGATCGCTTGTGAGATACGACCTTTGCGAATGCGGATTTGCAAATTGTCTTACATTGAGTGGGAGAAATTTTAAAAGGATATGAGATTCGGTTATCGCACCTACACTTGTACGGACAAGTGGGAGTTTGTTGGAGATTGTGTCCTCCACATGTAGTGTGATAACGTCATTGGACATACCCTTGTACGGACAAGTGGGAGATTGTTGGGGCTGGTGTCCTTGACAATTAAGTACAATGACTTATTAAATCTCTTTAAGGATCACAAGGGCATACTTCTGTATTATTACCAGTTGATCCACGTTTATCAATAACGGTTGGCTTGCTAGATAAGTTTGACGTTATTGTCATACGGATGGCGGTGGTCAACTGGTCCCTATACGTCACACCTATAGGACACGTTTGAGAGATGTGAAGGTATGAAAATACAGTCACATTTTGCCGGATATGACTAAACGGTTAGTCAGAGGTATTGACTATTAAATTAGTCAATAAGATGTTGAGAATTATTATTTAATACGGATTAAATAATTTTAGCTAATACGGATTACAAGATTAATTCGTAAATTAAATATAAACAGTTATATTTAATTAAATATTATATTCGCAAATTAATATAAACAGTTATATTAATTTAGGTAATTATACAATATCGTATTTTATCAGACCATTATTAATATATCGACTGTATTAATATCTGATAACATGTTACGATTTATAATCATAAACCCGCGAAATATATTTAAGCAATTGGGTCGAATCACGTATTGGGATAAGGTAAGAGTGGAAGCCCACTCCTACCCAAACCCTAATTTCGGCCGAATTGGAGAGCTACATAAGGAGAGTCCTTCTCCTTATGTAGAGAACTCTTGGCATACTGTTAAATGATTCTCAAGTAAAATTAGGGTTTTGAGAGCACTCTTCTCCCAAAACCTCAGATCTCACATCTAAAACCTCAAGGGCTCTCCCTATATTGCAAGGCAATTGGAGAGGATTTCTAGCACACGCGGCCACGTCTCAGACTAAGTCTTGGGTGCAAGTTATAGGAGGGAATTTGTGTTAATTCCTGTTCTTAGGCCTTTTGCGCGAGGACTAAAGGTTGTACTTCTTTTCTCATGTTTTTAATCTTATGACGATATTCACAATTGCATATTTCATTATAATCCTGTAATTTTGGGGTGAATACGCGTTTTATTCCCCACAAGTGGTATCAGAGCCTTAGGCCATGAAAATTTTACAATTGTGTCTTTCATAAAATCAAAATTTTGAGAAAACCGTGCAATCTGCCTAGGCACTCGATCGAGTCCCTGTTGCACTCGATCGAGTGCCCTCGTACCAGGCCCCGCGCGTGTGTTTTTGTGAGAAATCGATCTTGTTTTTCGATTATAATTTGCATATTGTTAATTAATCGATATTTTTAGCAATATGTGAATCTTTTGTTGTTGTTTATATATGATTTACACGTTTTAAATCCAAGTTATAAACTCGTTTTGATTTAAAAGTGCAGCGATTGCGTTTTAAAGAGTCACTCGATCGAGCCCCTGCTGCACTCGATCGAGTGACACTGGCACTCGATCGAGTGCCCCTGCTGCTCGGTCGAGTGCTCATGTTTCGGGCTCCCTTTTCGAAAATAACTTGTTTTCTTATTTTCACATGGCTTAAAATAATATACTGTATACGGAAATAGTATATTATTTAGTGAAACGGTTCACCCTCGTTTGATACATATTGTTTTTAAAACAGTTTAAAACAATGGATTATATGTTTATTAAAATTGGTGATTAAAACGGTATAGTCACTTAATTTTAATCTTAAAAGGTGGTTTGGTATAAATTTATTAATCATAATAACAGTATTATGTCATGTATAAATTTTATTTAGTTGATGCATTTTATTTATCGTCTTGTGAATGCTTTGAATGCTTTCAATAACGTATTTAATTTTCGCAAACGGTTGTAACTTAGTGTGGCCTTAGAAGATTGTGTCACCGTAATGATGGGACACGATCTTGCTTGTAATTTTGAGATCTTGAATCTCCGTTTTGGGTTTTTGCCATGTAATTACTTTTGTATTTAAATTAGAATGTATCTAGGTCTACTCATGTAATTTAAATTAGTAATTTTGTGAAGACCAAAGACAAGACGGAGACCGGATGCTCACTCCCGCTGCAAGGACCAAGATGGAACATCAAGACAAGCTTCTAGGGTCCAACAGTGGATTCCAAGTTGTTTTATGTTTATTTTGGTAGGATAGGCCACACTAGGACTTTTATTTACGTTTATTGCATTTATCTTTACGCTTTCATCGATAATAGCTTGCATCATTTTCCGCCTAAAAACCAAACCACCTATATCATGCCTGAAAACTGACTCATGTAGAGGTTACGCGTTAGTTTTCTGTGACAATACAGATGTCACATGTCAATTGCAAAGCCATCACTTTATTTAATTCATTCACGCATTTGCTAGATATTAGTTCACTTAATATGAATAAATAAAAGTCGATGGGGTCTTCCTCGTATAACCAAAAAATTGAGACTAGTCTTTATAAATCAGCCTCCCATGAATCCCTTCTTCGTCGGTAGGCATAATATGACCCCTTCTACGTCGGGTAAGTGGGAACAGATGATTTATTTTATCTCAACATCATGGTCACTCGATAATATTCCAGTGACTGAGATGGACTAATAGATAGGATTTACGGAAATCTATCGACCAAGAGTTCCAACGATTGGAATTAGCCAAACTGTGGGCTTATCAATATACGGAAATTGAGTCTTGGGATCGTTTATATAATTCTTGAGGGAGATCAATTATATATATGCATGAGTCTACGAGTTTAAATTCACATTTAATATAGACTTAAATCACAACAATAAGTTGCTTATATGGTTTTGTTTTATCATCTTTTCAGTCTAGAACACGTTCAATTAAACTGCTGTATAACTAAATGGCTGGTGAAGACCCAATGCCAAGTGCCAAGCTAGCACGTGAATCCTGGCTAAAAGCCTTCATGGACTCCATGAATCAGTCAACTAGACTGAGGAATGATGGGTCAAACTTCTCTGACTGGGAGGCAGCACTACGGAATGCTGCCATTGCTGACGGAAAGCTCAAGTTCTTAACTGAGCCCATTCCGCCACACCCAGGAACTGGAGCTAGAGCCAACGATGTTCGCGCTCATAGCGACTTCGTCATGGAAGCGGGTGCGATAAAGAACGTACTCATCTATGCAATGGAATCCAATTTGCAAAGACGCTTCATAACCCATGGTGCAAACAAGATTTTCACCACGCTCACTAACGAATTCTCCAAGGCTCCGAGAATCGTTTCTTATGAGCATACCTGTCGCTTCTTTGAGGCGAAACTCCAGAAGGGCCAAGCTGTTAGCCCACATATTCTCAACATGATTGAGAATATCGAGAAACTGGAGTCCCTAAACTGCAAGATCAGTGAGAACATCATCGTTGATCGCATGCTTCATTCGCTTCATGACGGGTTCGCCCTCTTTAGGGCCAACTACTACATGAACGACATGAAGAAGACTCCCCATGAGCTCCACTCCCTTCTCGTACAGACTGAGAAGGATCTTAAGTTGAGTGGGAGTCTTAAGCAAGATGTTCTCATGATCTCCAGTAAGGGGAAAGGTAAAGGGAAGGCTAAAGCTCAGGGCGACCTAGCAGTAGGCAAGCCCAGGTTCAAGAAACCAGGATTTGCTAAGAGTGGGCCAGGTGAGTCGAGTAACTCACAGGGCAAGACTAAGAGCAAGGATACAAGCATGGAATGTCACCATTGCCACAAGACTGGGCATTGGAGGCGCTCATGCCCCGTGTATCGCGAGGACATTAAGGCAGGCCGTGTTACTCCTGTTGGTATGTCTTCTTCTTCTTTTATTCACATGATTGAGATTAACCACGCAAGTTGCGGAACTTGGGTACTTGATACTGGTTGTGGTTCTCATCTATGTAATCATGTGCAGGGCCTCCGAAACCAAGAACCCCTAATCAAGGGTGAGGTGGACCTGCGTGTCGGGAATGGAGCACGTGTGGCTGCAGTCTCGAAGGGAACATACGTAATCCAGCTTCCAAGTGGATTCGAGTTATTTTTATATAACTGTTATTATGTTCCTAGTTTATCCAAAAACATTATTTCAGTTTCTGCACTTGACAAACTCGGATTTTCATTTGTAATAGAGAATAATAGCTGTATTTTCTCCTTACACAATATGATTTATGGCAAGGCAGTTTCCATGAATGGAATTTATGTTTTAGATCAAACTACCGAGATATTACATGTGAATAATAAAAGAATAAAGGTAGGTGACAAAGATCAAACTTACCTATGGCATTGTCGTATGGGACACATAAATGAGAAACGCGTAAAACAGCTCATACAGAAAGGAGCTATATCGCCCTTTGACTTCGAGTCATATGGCACGTGTGAATCATGTCTCATCGGCAAAATGACTCGTATTTCCTTCAAAGGTGTTGGAATGCGCGCTGCCGACCTATTAGGACTCATACATACGGACGTATGTGGCCCTATGTCGATCAACGCACGAGAAGGCTATAGGTATTTCATCACTTTCACGGATGATTTGAGTAGATATGGCTATGTCTACTTGATGAAACATAAAAGTGAATCCTTTGACAAGTTCAAAGAATACCAGAATCGGGTACAGAACCAGCTGGGTAGAAAGATTAAAGCACTGCGTTCGGATCGTGGTGGTGAGTATCTTTCACACGAGTTTGATCAACACCTAAAAGACTGTGGGATCGTGCTACAGTTGACTCCACCTGGAACACCACAATTAAATGGTGTGTCCGAACGGAGAAATCGAACTTTACTTGATATGGTTCGATCCATGATGAGTCACACCGTTGTGCCTGATTCATTATGGGGCTATGCTCTTTTGTCAGCCGCTCTAATACTTAACCGAAGTCCGTCTAAAGCTGTTGACAAGACTCCATTCGAGCTATGGAAGGGAACGGTCCCCAACTTGTCCTTTATTCGGGTTTGGGGCTGCGAGGCTTATGTCAAGTGGAGACACGAGGATAAGCTCGGCCCGCGATCGGTCAAGACATACTTTATAGGCTACCCAAAGGGAACGTTTGGTCATTACTTCTACTCGCCTACCGAACAACGTGTTTTTGTTGCGGCTAGTGCGACGTTCTTAGAGAAAGAATTTCTCGAGAACAAGTCGAGTAATAGAACCTTCGAGTTATCGGAGGTTCAAGAACCAACTACCGAGCAACCATTGGAGGAAACAGTACCTTCAACCGAGGCTGCGGTAGATATCCCTGAGGAACCTAGGAGGTCAGGAAGAGTCTCTATTCCACCGGACAGATACATTGGTATGGTCGAGGAACATGATACAGATGACGTCTTACTCCTAGAGGGTAATGAACCCACAACCTATAAAGGTGCCATGACCAGTTCTGACTCAAAGCTATGGCTAGAAGCCATGCACTCCGAGATGGACTCCATGTATGAGAACAACGTGTGGGATCTTGTGGACCTACCTGCAAAGGTACGTCCCCTTCAATGCAAATGGCTTTACAAGATAAAGCATGCCGTGGAAGGACAACAAGATATCCATAAGGCTAGACTAGTTGCTAAAGGTTTCACTCAAGTGCCAGGCTTGCACTACGATGAGATCTTTGCACCCGTAGTCATGCTACGTTCCATTCGGATTATCTTAGCGATCGCCGCATTTCACGATTATGAAATATGGCAAATGGACGTTAAAACCGCCTTCTTAAACGGTTATTTGGAGGAAGAGTTGTACATGGTACAACCCGAGGGTTTTATCGATCCAGCACATCCTAAGAAAGTTTGCAAGCTTAAGCGTTCCATCTATGGACTTAAGCAAGCATCGCGGAGTTGGAATCATCGCTTCGACCAAGTGATAAAAGAGAATGGGTTCATTCGATCAGTCGAGGAACCATGTCTCTATATCAAGTCGAGTGGGAGTAAGATTGTATTCCTAGTACTGTATGTCGATGACATACTCTTGATTGGGAATGACATACCTCTCTTATCTTCGGTTAAAGCATGGTTGAAAAACCACTTCCAGATGAAAGATCTGGGAGAGGCACAAAGAATTTTGGGCATCCGTATCTACAGGGATAGATCACGACGGATGTTGTCTCTCAGTCAGGAATCTTATATAGAGAAGATTCTGGAGAGATTCAGCATGACGAACTCCAAGAAGGGGTTCCTTCCTATGACTCCTGGGCTTCACTTGAGCAAGTCTCAAGAAGCTAAGTCAGTGGAAGAGAAAGAGCGCATGAGTCGGATTCCTTATGCTTCGGCAATAGGATCGATCATGTATGCCATGATATGCACACGTCCTGACGTTGCATATGCATTGAGTATGACAAGTCGATTCCAAGCTCATCCAGGTGAACAACACTGGATGGCCGTGAAAAACATTCTTAAGTACCTACGGAGGACTAAAGATTGGGGATTGACTTTTGGAGGCGACTCGACGCTCTGCGCCACGGGTTACGCAGATGCTAGCTTCCAAACAGATCGAGATGACTCGAAATCTCAGTCTGGATTTGTCTTTACTCTTAATGGCGCTGCTGTCAGCTGGAAAAGTTCTAAACAGAGTGTTACAGCAGATTCTACGACTGAGTCCGAGTACTATGCCGCCTCGAAAGCAGCTAAGGAAGCAATATGGATGCGTCAATTCTTACAAGGACTATCAGTAGTGCCTAGTTCGAATGACCCAATCACCGTCTATTGTGACAATAGCGGTGCCATCTTCCAAGCTAAGGAGTATAAGTCTAGCAGCAAGGCTAGGCATGTACAACGGAAAGCTCATCTAATCCGGGATTACGTGGAGCAAAAGGAGATTTTTATTGAAAAGATCGCTACGGATGACAACATAGCTGATCCTCTCACTAAAGCATTACCACGTGATAAGCATGAAGGGCACATTCATTCCATGGGAATTGGATGTGTTCCTAAGTTGTAGTACTCTTTTATGAATTCATGTAATAATTCATTTTCTCGTGTACTCTATTCAACCTTATTGTTATGATATAAAATGTTTTGTTTTTCATGTGGAATTGTACGCCAATTTTGAACACCACAAAGTGAACTGATTAACATTACATCGTTTTGGTCCTTGATTACCCACTTGAGCTGATAACTCAGGTAATCATTTTGTGACGTTGGTTGATGGTGGGTTCAACGAGCCATAAGTCACGTGGATGACTGACCAATCACAAAGGCGAGTTATACGGATATCTCGTAGGACACCCCGTGACAACGTTATGGAGTCCTAAATGTTTTATAACATTGGGTGCCAGGTCGTGGATAGGACCTCCATAGTGTTCCTTAGAGTCGAGTCTTTTGACTTACAACTGCTTCCTGAGATTAAGACAGATTTTGGGTAACTTTGGTTTCTTTCCCACGGTCACCGTAACAGGGGCTAAGAGGATTTTTTCTGGGTTATTTCATGCTGGGCGATATCGGCAGGATTCGAGTTGAGGGAAATATCCAAACCCTTATCAGGATTTTATCATTTCTCAGGGCCACTCGAGGAGTAGTAACTGAAATGCATGGCCATGCTCGAATACAGATTCGTTTTATCAGTTAAGTTACTCTCTAGTCGGGGAAACCACTCTTGATACAGATCGCTTGTGAGATACGACCTTTGCGAATGCGGATTTGCAAATTGTCTTACATTGAGTGGGAGAAATTTTAAAAGGATATGAGATTCGGTTATCGCACCTACACTTGTACGGACAAGTGGGAGTTTGTTGGAGATTGTGTCCTCCACATGTAGTGTGATAACGTCATTGGACATACCCTTGTACGGACAAGTGGGAGATTGTTGGGGCTGGTGTCCTTGACAATTAAGTACAATGACTTATTAAATCTCTTTAAGGATCACAAGGGCATACTTCTGTATTATTACCAGTTGATCCACGTTTATCAATAACGGTTGGCTTGCTAGATAAGTTTGACGTTATTGTCATACGGATGGCGGTGGTCAACTGGTCCCTATACGTCACACCTATAGGACACGTTTGAGAGATGTGAAGGTATGAAAATACAGTCACATTTTGCCGGATATGACTAAACGGTTAGTCAGAGGTATTGACTATTAAATTAGTCAATAAGATGTTGAGAATTATTATTTAATACGGATTAAATAATTTTAGCTAATACGGATTACAAGATTAATTCGTAAATTAAATATAAACAGTTATATTTAATTAAATATTATATTCGCAAATTAATATAAACAGTTATATTAATTTAGGTAATTATACAATATCGTATTTTATCAGACCATTATTAATATATCGACTGTATTAATATCTGATAACATGTTACGATTTATAATCATAAACCCGCGAAATATATTTAAGCAATTGGGTCGAATCACGTATTGGGATAAGGTAAGAGTGGAAGCCCACTCCTACCCAAACCCTAATTTCGGCCGAATTGGAGAGCTACATAAGGAGAGTCCTTCTCCTTATGTAGAGAACTCTTGGCATACTGTTAAATGATTCTCAAGTAAAATTAGGGTTTTGAGAGCACTCTTCTCCCAAAACCTCAGATCTCACATCTAAAACCTCAAGGGCTCTCCCTATATTGCAAGGCAATTGGAGAGGATTTCTAGCACACGCGGCCACGTCTCAGACTAAGTCTTGGGTGCAAGTTATAGGAGGGAATTTGTGTTAATTCCTGTTCTTAGGCCTTTTGCGCGAGGACTAAAGGTTGTACTTCTTTTCTCATGTTTTTAATCTTATGACGATATTCACAATTGCATATTTCATTATAATCCTGTAATTTTGGGGTGAATACGCGTTTTATTCCCCACAGAAAATACAGTCACATTTTGCCGGATATGACTAAACAGTTAGTCAGAGGTATTGACTATTAAATTAGTCAATAAGATGTTGAGATTATTATTTAATACGGATTAAATAATTTTAGCTAATACGGATTACAAGAATAATTCGTAAATTAAATATAAACGGTTATGTTTAATTAAATATAGTATTCGCAAATTAATATAAACAGTTATATTAATTTAGGTAATTATACAATATCGTATTTTATCAGACCGTTATTAATATATCGACTGTATTAATATCTGATAACATGTTACGATTTATAAATAATACCCGCGAACAACTTAAAGCTAAATGGGTCGAATCACGCATTGGGATAAGGTAAGAGTGGAAAGCCCACTCCTACCCAAACCCTATTTCGGCCGGCCATGTAGTCTATATAAGGAGGAGGACTCTCCTTATGTAGACTACTCTTGGTGCACTATAAAATATTCTCAAGGTAAAATTAGGGTTTTGTGACATTCTTTTCCCAAAACCTCAGATCTCACATCTAAAAAAAACCTCAAGGGCTCTCCCTATATTGCAAGGCAATTGGAGAGGATTTCTAGCACACGCGGCCTCGTCTCAGACAAAGTCTTGGGTGGAAGTTATAGGAGGGAATTTGCATTAATTCCTGTTCTTAGGCCTTTTGCGCGAGGACTAAAGGTTGTACTTCTTTTCTCATGTTTTTAATCTTATGACGATATTCACAATTGCATATTTCATTATAATCCTGCAAATTTAGGGTGAATACGCGTTTTATTCCCCACACTTATACCATAATATACTCATATTCTCTTGTCCCAAAAATTAACCAAGTCATTACTCTTACTCCGTCTCACTCATAACTCTGTCTCATAATATACTACTCCAAGATAACCAGGTATTGTATTTTCTTCGTCGAAACTAAGCCAAGTACAAGGGGTGAGTGAACTGGCGGATAAACCGCTAAACAATACTTCTATCTCATATCGACTCCAAATCAAATAATATAACTCAAGAACCTTGGTAACTCTGGACCGTAAATATAACTCGGCACGCATGCCCCACAATTCAATACTATTAACCAATCTCAATTCAATATCATTATTGTCAAAGGTTCAAAGAACCGTGCTCAACACTTAGAATAAAACTCTAAGCTACTCACCCACGAGTCAAGGTCAAAGAAATCGATTAATCAAACAGAATACCACTCAACAATCTTACTGTCAAAATAATCGACTTTAGCTTACCAACAAAAGTCAACATCTCAATACTTCTCAGACCACTAAACTTAGGAAAAATACTAGCTCACTTGACAACGTATCATAGTTCAAGCTCTAGTGCTAATAACATTGGATTTTTACTCTTTAAAGGACATTAAGAATGACACTCTTGTTCCCAACTAAACAATTCAATATTGTCTTTATATCTCAAATCAGTCAATTACACAGGACAACCCATCTCAATATTAAACCCATCTCACAAACAGATGATTAAACTTATTGATATAAAATATTAATGGATACGAATCAATTACTAATAACTCAACAGAGATAATATTAACACATAAAACCGTCATAAATAAATAACAGTTAGCAAGTAATTCATACAACCTCGAACAATAATATTAATAACAGGATCGGTAAATCGAGTTACCTTATATAAGAAAATTTGACTAACAATACTCGAAAATGTTCCAATAACTAACCACCGCAATGTGAAAGCAATAATGGAGAATGCAATGGTAAAATGGTTGTTGTGAGTTGGATCGGAGGACGATGTTCAAAATGCATGTCCAGTAAAAGAATGTAACATACAAACAATAAGATCAGGAGGATGATGCTTTCAAACATGAATAAAGAATAACAAGTTTAGAGAATTGACGGCTGAACCACAATAAGGCATTAAATAGATAAAGATGGGCTTTATACAAAATAAAAGCTAGCCCTAATGATATATTTTGAGTCGATTGAACTTTCCTTATCAAAATTAAAGAATTAGTGACCAACTTATAAATTAGATTAAAATTCTTTTGTATTAAATTAATAATAACAAATATTTAAAATATTATACGACCACAATATTTGGGATATTACAAAATATATACAAATAATCAATAAATATTTGGGTTATTTCATAAGAATAATCCAACGTATACCTCATCTTCTCATATTAATCCCTACTAACGATTAACTGAGAAAAATCCAACCTATAACCTCAATTATCTTTCATTGAACTTTGTCTATTTTTGAACTCATATTTTCGGTAAGCAAGCACGTCACCTTGACTTAATTTTTATTTTTCCTTCTTCCTGGACAAAAAGTAAGTGAAGGTGACGTGCTAGACTACTGTTAATAAGAGTTTAAAAATAGTCAAAGTTCAATGAAAGATAAATGAGGTTATAGGTTGGATTTTTCTTAATTAATCGTTAATATGGATTAATATGAGAAGATGAGACATAGGTTGGATTATTCCCATGAAATAACCCTAAATATTTTGTACACCAAATAATCTTCCATTAGCAATAATTAATAAATAGTTTCTACAACAATATTATAATGCAAAAGATTTATTTGACATACTTCAGGATCAAGGAGTAGAAGTTCAATTGCTTCATTCATTGTCTTATCTTTGAATTCAGGTCTTGTCCATTTGTGTACCACCCTCACATTAATCTCAGTAAGCCTAACCCCGACTTTGAGTTGCCTAATGGTGAGGACTGATGAAATGGCCATAGAAGATGAGATGAGTTGATGATACTCAAATAGGTAAGTTGCGTTTGTTGGTAATTTTAGTAGTTTGATAATTGGAGGTAGATAAAATGTATAATTCTTATAATAATAATTCTTATAAAAGTAGTTGCACTACAAAATACTAACGTATTTGCGGCGGACAGGTCCGTCGCAAATCATGAGAAATCCGTCGCAAACAAGACATTTGCGACGGACGCTGTCTGTCGCGTTTTTTTTTGTCACAAACTGAAGTTTTGCGACGAACGAGTTCGTCGCTAACTTTTGCGACGGAATGGTCAAGTTTTGCGACGGATTGTCCGTCGCAAGTCTTGACTGACTTTGACATTTTGGTCAAAGCCAGTCAATGTTTGCGACGGAATTTCTGTCTCAAAAGAGGACATTTCCGTCTCAAATTCCTGTAGGTTTTTCCGGTTTCAGCTGTTTTTTATGCTCCCATTTCAGCTAAATGGCTGATTTTAGTCATTTCTAAGCTCTTCAAACCTGCATTAAAGTGTTGATTTCAGCCAAAACAACCCAGCACACAAGAACTTGTCCGAGACAAGATTTTTAAAAGGTTTTTTCATAACTAAAAATAAGGTTTTACATAGTTACATTCAACTTAAAAAAAAACTAAACCTAATGAATATAAACAAACCAACCAACCTAATGAACTAATATAGCCTATCTAACGGTGGTGTGAGTGGTCTGTGGGGTGATGAAATGGCTGGCCGACCTAGCATTGTCGCCACCGTCATCATCAAAGTCATGTCGTGACTGAGAAGGGCATCCCGGGTTACAACTTTGAGTAGAGAAGCCATGTTGACTTAAGAACTCTTCAATAGCCTTAAGTCTTTGAGATTGCTCGACTTCACGTTGCTTTAGCTGAGCATTCTCTTCAAAGACTCTGTCGACGATACCTGGGGTTAATAGTCAAATTTGGTTAATAGTCATATCTATAAACATGGTATGATATTCATTCACTAAACGGTAAAATCATTGGTTAGTCTTAATCTTCAATACACTACAAAATACTAACCTAGGGTGTATGAAGTGTTCCCAGCACTTGAGTGACGGCGATGTTCCCAAAGAACTGGTGCTGCATTTCCCGTACCAAATACTAGCCCTTTCTTGTTGTAGCCGCCATGTTCTTCAAAGTAGAGTTTATTATCGTCGATATGCTCCGCCGGTACCCCTTCACTTATCAGAAGACTCTTCCTTGAAAAAACCTTGCCCTACAAAACAAAAACAGAGTTTGATTAGTGTCATCTACGTTAATTAATTACTAAAACAATTTACTAAAAAATAAAGAAAAGTTTGTGGTAACTTACAAAGAATTGTTCTGATTTCCTTGACACCCATCCCTTTTTGGCATGTTTCTTGGTCTTCTCGAGCAAAACCAAGGCGGATGGTACATCACTCTCATCTTGTCCAGCCTACAATTTAAATAATAAACACTTGTTAAAAAATGTACTCAAATCAAATGACAGACAGTTGTTAAAAAATTACTCAAATCGAGAAAAACTTAAGTAAAAACTATGAAATTACCATTTCATCCATAACTTTGAGGGTGTGTCTACGACCCATTATATGAGTACCTAAGGCCTTCCCTTTTTTGGTACTTCCGGACATCCTATTAGCGGTGTTCTTTTCGGATGAGTCCTTAAACTTGGGATCTGTGATGGGTATATCCAGAATCTATCGGTGTATATCAGATTATCAGCTGGTACCCAAGATGGTCTGTGCTCCGCATCTTTCTTAGAAGCCCGGTGGACCATTTTGCGTAGGTGTGTTTTCATTATGTCAACGCATTTCTCCCGCGATGTGCTTTGTGGACTAAAAGGCGTTGCAACCGTGGTCCTCATGGAAAATAAGTTAAGAACTTTGCGGGAACCCTTTTGCCATTTGCATTTTTCTCTAATTTGTACCTATTCGTACCATATTTTCTGCACTTATCAAGAAGAGCGTCGTCCATCCAGAAAAGCATACATCCTACCGAACATGCATCTATCTCCATGGGGAAGTTGAAGACTTTAAGAACTTTTTCGGTTTCGTAGTAGTTACGAGTCATAAGATTATTTGCAAGAATTATATCTCCGATATATTACGCGAAACCATCTACACATTTTTCAGCTAAGTTGTATTCACATTTTAAAGTGATCAACCTTGAAGCCGACTGTTGCAATGTCATACGACTTCCTACACAAAGAGGTTGTTCGGCATGTTTTGGCATTTGGAAAAAAGCTAATACATTAGGATTTGGAGATTCACCGACCACCTCGGCGCTAAGAGCTTCTTCCCTAATTTGATCAATGCTATCGCGTAACGCATCTTCTACCATATCCCTATAAGGATTGTCGGAGTGCATTGATGAGCTTTCCTCTTTCTCAGCGGAGAATTTCTCTCCGTGACACACCCAATTATAATAGTTATCACAAAACCCTCTCAAACCAAGGTGTTTCCGTACTTCTTGTTCAACAAAATACTTTCTATTCTTGCACTTAGAACATGGACACCTAATTTCTCTATTTTTAATGAATTCGTCTTGTTGCTTAACATAGTCAAGGAATTCATTAACACCGATTACGAAAACCTGCCTCAATTTTTTCCTAGAATCCAACCTTTCATACATCCATTTTCTTTCTAATCTCTTCACAGTATATCTACATATTTTTACAAACAATAGTTACTAAGAAAAAAAATTGACAGCAACAACAACAACTAACAACTAACAACAACAACAACAACTAACAATATTAATAACAACAATTATCACAACTAATAATACTAGCGACACCAACACCAACACCAACACCAACAAATTAAACCAACAAACCAACAAACCAACAAACCAACAAACCAACCTGAAAAAAAACACTTTGATATATTGGTCTGGGGTCCTTATCTCTCCAACCTAAAACCATCTTTGAATATTTCATACCATTAGTATATATACACTCTTATATTTTCTTGATTGTTATTAGACAAAAATTGGGCAACACTTCCCTATTGTTCTCCAAATACATTATATAGAATGAATTGTCATTCTATATAAGTATCCAGAGAACATTAAAGGAAATATTAACCAATTTTTTGCCTCATAACAATCAAGAAAACATACAAGTATTTACTACCTAAATGGCATGAAATATTCAAAGACAATCCCAAAACGGGGACTATTCAAGAATTACACCTAATGTGTAATTATTGAACGGGTACTATTCAAAAATACACTAAACAAATCAACAACACTAACAATCAACATCACGTCATATTTTATATCAGAAATGATTCCTCATAGACATGCTAACAACAATATGCGACGGATTTACGACGGAATTACCTACTAACCTAATAAGACTAATTAGCTAACAATACTAACTAAACTAAACAAATAAACATTAACTAATTAAACTAATAGGAGGTCGGAAATCGTCGGAGTGATAAAAATAATTTAGGATTATAATTGATTTGGGGGAAAAAGGAAACCCGCGGGGTTGTAATAAAAATACTTGCGACGGAACTTTGTGACGAAAATTCTGTCACAAGACTTGACCAAGTCAAAGTCAGACTTGATTTGCGGCGGAATTTCCGTCGCAAATTTTGACCCTTGCCACGGAATTTCCGTCGCAACACATGGCTGACTTTGACCCTTTACCAAAAAGTCAGTCAAGTTTTGCGACGGAATTTCCGTCGCAAGGCTCAATATTTGCGATGAAATGTCTGTCACAAAACTTCCCGCCATTTGAGTTTCAGTTTGCGGGGTGGGAAAATTTTGGATCCGTCGCAGTTTCCGTCGCAAATAGAAAGTCCGTCGCAAAATTCTGTCGCAAGCCTATTTGCGACGGAATTTCAGTCTGTCGCAAAAATTCCGTCGCAAATGAGCTATTTTCTTGTAGTGTTGGGACTGTTGGTATTTTCCAAATTTTTCCAAATGTGTATTTGTAGGAGTGCAACAAATTAGTATATTTTGTATACTAATGGTTTGGTAGATTGTGAGTTTGTGACTCTTGGTATTATACGGTTTTTACACGGTTTTGATGTGAATTGAAATTAGTCGTTTATTTTATTTTATGGAGAATAAACAAAAAAGAGAAGTTTAATCAGACGTTTTTTTTAATGGAAAATCGGTAACTTGTAATAAGTTGTTTATTTAATGTGAATTGGAATGAGTTTTATTGAGAATTGAAATTTATAGGCAATAATTGTATACTAATAGTTTAGTAGATTGTAAATTTGTGACTGTTGGTATTATACGGTTTTTATGTGAATTGTAATTAGTCGGTTATTTTATGGAGAACTTGGAAAAAGTTAAAGTTTAATCAGACGTTTTTCTTTATGAAAAATTGGATAATTGTAATAAGTAGTTTATTTAATGTGAATTAGAATGAGTTTTATGGAAAATTGGGATTTAAAGAATTTATAGGCAATAATTGTATACTAATGGCCTGGTAGATTGTGAATTTGTCACTGTTGGTATTATACGGTTTTTACACGGGTTTTATGTGAATTGTAATTAGTCGTTTACTAGTATAACACCCGTGAAAATTCACGGGATTATTCAATTTTAATTTTTATAGAGAAGGACCAATTAAGTTGTTAAGTATATTAATAACGGAAGTGGTGTATAGGTAAAAGTTTTAATAAAAATAAATAAAACGAGTTTATATAAAATAAGATATATAAGAACCGTTTGACATATAACTTGAAAGAGCGAAAAATATAATTAAAAAATGGGAAGTTATGACTTTCCAATAAAGGAGGTTTTAGATAAATAACGGAAATAAATGGTTTAATAAATACTTCAGATTTAAAAATAAAATAATTATTAAAATTAAGTAATCTAAATACGTTATTTTGGAATAAAACAAAATTATTATAACCCGACTTTGATCAATTATTGAGTATAATAAGTTAAAACAATTTGAAGAATTTGTTGAGAACCTGACTTTAATCAATTATTGAGTATAATTAAACGTTATATGATTTGTCATGGCTATTTGTGAAATTGAAAAAATTTGTTGAGAATATTGAACACTATTTTAGAAATTATTTTACAGGTTTAAAGATGAACGATGAATGAAGAAGAGGTGAAAGGGATTTAAGAGGAAAAAAAGAGATAGAAGGCAACTGCGATTTTCGAGAAGTTTATGGAGAATACAAAATATTTTTGGAATAAAGAAATGAATGGGAAGAATTCCTTGGGTCAGTTTTTTTATAAGGTGCCTGGTTCCACAAAATTGATGATTAGTTGTTATTGGTATTCAGTAATTAAGTTTTTTTATTAGGTTTTGAGAATTGATATCAATATTAATTAATACGGTTATATTAATTAACAGGGTTAATTAGATGGCTGCATAATTAATTTCAGTTATTTATTTGGTTTTGAGAATGGGTATCCATATTAATTAACACGGTTATATTAATTAACACGGTTAATTATGTGATTGTATAATTAATTTCATTTTATTTGTTTTGAGAATTGGTACTCATATTAATTAACACAGTTACATTAATGAACACTGTTAATTAGGTGGTTGTATAATTAATTTCAGATTTTTATTTGGTTTTGAGAATTGGTACCCATATTAATTAACACAGTTATATTAATTAACACGATTAATTAGGTGGTTGTATAATTAATTTCAGATTTTTATTTGGTTTTGATAATTGGTATTCATATTAATTAATACGGTTATATTAATTTACATGGCTAATTAGGTAGTTGTATAATTAATTTCAGATTTTTATTTGGTTTTGAGAATTGATATCCATATTAATTAATAAGGTTATATTAATTTACACAGTTAATTATGTGGTTTTATAATTAATTTTAGTTTTATATTTGGTTTTGAGAATTGGTATCCATATTAATTAACACGGTTATATTAATTAACACGGTTAATTAGGTGGTTGTATAATTAATTTCAGTTTTTTAGTTGGTTTTGAGAATTGGTACGCATATTTATTAACACAGTTATATTAATTAACACGGTTAATTAGGTGGTTGTATAATTAATTTTATTTTTTTTATTTTGAAAATTGGTACCCATATTAATTAGGGTTATTTCATAGGAATAATCCAACCTATACCTCATCTTCTCATATTAATCCCTACTAACGATTAACTGAGAAAAATCCAACATATAACCTCAATTATCTTTTATTGAACTTTGTCTATTTTTAAACTCTTATTTTCGGTAAGCAAGCACATCACATTGACTTACTTTTTGTTTTTCCTTCTTCCTGGACAAAAAGTAAGTGAAGGTGACGTGCTAACCTACCGATAATAAGAGTTTAAAAATAGTCAAAGTTCAATGAAAGATAAATGAGGTAATAGCTTGGATTTTTCTTAGTTAATCATTAGTATGGATTAATATGAGAAGATGAGACATAGGTTGGATTATTCCCATGAAATAACCCTATTAATTAACACAGTTACCTTAATTAACACTGTTAATTAAGTGGTTGTATAAATACTTTCAGATTTTTATTTGGTTTTGAAAATTTGTACCTATATTAATTAACACGGTTAATTAGATGGTTGTATAATTAATTTCAGTTTTTTATTTGGTTTTGAGAATTGAGAGTCATATTAATTAACACGGTTAATTATGTGGTTTATAATTAATTTCAGTTTTTTATTTGGTTTTGTGAATTGGTACCCATATTAATTAACACGGTTATAATTAACACTGTTAATCAAGTGGTTGTATAATTAATTTCAGATTTTTATTTGGTTTTGAGAATTGGTATCCATATTAATTAATACGGTTATATTAATTTACATGGTTAATTAGGTGGTTGTATAATTAATTTCATATTTTTATTTGGTTTTGAAAATTGGTACGCATATTTATTAACACAGTTATATTAATTAACACGGTTAATTAGGTGGTTGTATAATTAATTTCATTTTTTTTTGTTTTGAGAATTGGTACCCATATTAATTAACACAGTTACATTAATTAACACTGTTAATTAGGTGGTTGTATAATTAATTTCAGATTTTTATTTGGTTTTGAAAATTGGAACCCATATTAATTAACATGGTTATATTAATTAATACGGTTATTAATTAAGTGGTTGTATAATTAATTTCAGTTTTTTGGTTTTGAGAATTGACAGTCATATTAATTAACACGGTTATATTAATTAACACAGTTAATTAGGTGGTTGTATATCAGTTTTTTATTTGGTTTTGTGAATTGGTACCCATATTAATTAACACGATTATAATTAACACTGTTAATTAGGTGGTTGTATAATTAATTTCAGTTTTTTTTATTTTGTTTTGAGAATTGGTACCCATATTAATAACACGGTTATATTAATTAACACGGTTAATTAGGTGGTTGTACAATTAATTTCAGTTTTTTATTTGGTTGATACCCATATTAATTAACACGGTTATATTAACTAACACTGTTAATTAGGTGGTTGTATAATTAATTTCAGTTTTTTATTTGTTTTTGAGAATTGATACCCATATTAATTAACACGGTTATATTAATTAAAACGGTTAATTAGGTGGTTGTATAATTAATTTCAGATTTTTATTTGTTATTGAGAATTGATACCCATATTAATTAACACGGTTAATTAGGTGGTTGTATAATTAATTTCAGTTTTTTGTTTGTTCTAGTTCGCTGATGTGGAAAGATGACCAACACGGTTTTGCGTTATTGGCTAAAACAAAACATAATTTCTGGGGTTGAATGAGAGAGCTTGAATACCCTCATTCTTGCACCACATTGTGCCACATGGGCAGAAATATAAGATTCTTTTATATAGATAATAATTTTATGGAGAATTGGAAGAAAGGTAAAGTTTAATCAGACGTTTTTCTTTATAGAAAATTGGAAAATTTTAATAAGTAGTTTATTTAATGTGAATTGGAATAAATTTTATGGAAAATTGGAATCATACGTTTTTTTATTGAATATAGGGTTTTGTAAGCAATAATTGGACACAATTTGTCACGGCTTACATGGCAGTTGACATGGCAATTATCGTTTCATTTGATTGGCTGGGAAAATACCGAAATGGTGAGGTTAAGGGAGAGGCCTTGTAGAATACTTTTCTGAATTATTATTGCGCCAGATTAGCTAAGTTACAAGATTCTTTTAATGATATAATAATCCTATGCTAGATTAGAGTTTAAACCTCGCTATAAGACCATGTTTAACCATCGGTTTATTTTAGGGGAGTGCAAAATATGATTGACAATTACGTGAAAAAGTACGATCTTTTTTATATAAACTTTCAAGTTTGTCCTCCTTAATGCGGTTCAAATAACTTGCAATTAAACAACGATATTAACAACGGTTTTGCAACATGAATTATAACTACGAGGTTAGTTTACGACTTAATTTTGATTCAAATTTATGGTTTCTAGTGCGTTGTATAGTAGAACGGATAATGATTAGCGATAGATTCCTGAAGCCGATTTCAAATTTCGAAAATAAATAAAAATGTGACGGAAATAGGCTGGACAAAGAACTTTTTTTGGCTAGTACAGGTGTTCGACAAAAAAAATTGTCCAACATTGGTGTTGGACAAAGAACTTTTTTGTCCAGCATAGGTGTTGGACAAAAACATTTTTTGTCTGGCACCCATGCTGGACAAAAAATATTTCCATCCAACACCCGTACTGGACAAAAATGTTCTTCGTCCAGATTTTTTTTAAATTGTAAATAACAACCGTGTAATTAATTTAAATTTCGAAATGCGTGCGCAGGTGTATGACGATGGTGACGGTATTGACTACTCTAAACATTTTATCACCTATAGAATTTTCACTTGAACTATGGAAGGGTTTACTTGGGCATATGAGACCGCACTTAGACTCGGGTTTTGTATAAAAAGAGCAAGCAACAAGAAAGTCGGTCATCGCACGAGTTTGAAACAAGATTATTTTGTTTGTCGAATGGATAGAAGACGTCCCGTAAATAATGATGTCGATGCTTTAATGAGGGCTAACACAGTTACCTCGTGGTGCAATTGCAGATTCAAAATTAAACTTGTTGAAATACAAAAAGGTCAGTGGAAGATTATCATGCTATTCGAGTTTCATAATCATGGGTTAACGTTGTATTGTGACGACAATAGATACTACGCAAAGTTTGATGAAGAAGAGTTGGCGTATATCGACGCCCAAGTTAGAGCTCATGTACCGTTATACCGGCTATTATTAGTGCGGGTTTGCATCAACGGAATCCTGAGAAATCAAGACCTAATTGGCGACAAATCTACAATCGTTCTTAAAAAGTAAGGGTCGGGGAAATAGATGGGAGAAACGCGACACAACAGATGCAAAAACAAATGAGTTAACTTTGACAATCTCTAAGCCACCTTAAGTTGTTAGCACTTGCAGTTCAGCATAAGTACATTCATTTTTGGGTTACTGATCGGAAGAACGAGAAGTTTACTCACGTGTTCATGGCTCATACAGAACAGATTTGATCAGGGAAATACGTAGTTTTGCCACGTTCCGTGATGCTATCTATGGAGCGGACAAATTTGAGTCGAATGTTGGCAGAATTACATTTATGGATCAGGTACCGTGCAACAAGGCTAATTGGATGGACACTTTCGATCTATATGTCTATGCTACGATGTACAGTTGTGTGATATGTTGTATTTCTTCATTTGCAGATCCAGAAGGGCGACAATACGGGAAACCACTTTTTGAGGCTCTCGGTACGTCCCTTGTCACCATGTCACCAATAGCTCCTTGTTGGGAATACGATGGTATCGTAGCTCATTATAGAGATAACTTTTGAGATCAACTTTCTATGTGGCGCAGTTTCAAACCACGTCGTTAAAAAGATAACTAGTGTCTTTGTTTTTTGTAAATAATTTTGTACTTTCGTTATTGATTTTCAGATTTATTTAAGTGTTACTTCGTTCGTTTTTAGAAAATGTCAATTATCCCGTTTTGCATGATTATTTATGATTGCGCAATTTTCATTTTGAGTATGTATTTACGTTTATCGTATAACGTCTTATTTAACGGGTCAACTTGTTATGTTATAAAAAAAATGAAACAATGATAACGTACATATGGAAATTCGAACCATTTACCATATCAATTACATATAATATAAAATTCTACATCATATCATCACTATATAAACTACTATACAAACCATCAAATCTATGCTAATTACAATCACTCATAGTTTGTCGGGGGCCTTTGTTCCTGTCACAACGGTTCTTAGCACTCTGTATTAGTGGTTTGATGTTCTTCATCATGTTGCGGAAGAAGGCAAACTGTTCTTGCTCATCAACGATCTATTCGGCTTCGACAAATTAAGCAATCAAAGCATGTGCAGTCTGTAAATTGACGAAAATAAGTAAAACATTTTAAACTTTCTCGAGAAAAAAGTAAGAAACTTAAAAAATTATTAAGTAGAATGAAATAAGAAATTTAAATAATTATTACCTCAACAGTGATATCAGCATCATCATGTGGATCGAGGCGTCACGGTGGTCGGGATCAATGATCAATAGGTGAGAACACCTCTTATACCATTCCTTGTAATCTGTATTCGTCTCGCCCGGAAAACTAATTGGTCTCGACCTACGAGAAAGGTGAACAATGTGATCCTCCCAGCAGTCCCACATATGATCACCCAATGACCCGACAATAACGTCGCAGACAAATCCCGAAGCAGGACGATGCGATGTCGTTCTCATAATGGATAGGTATCAGTTGCACATACCCAAACTGACGTAAACACCGATCTGGCTGGTACGGCTCAGCTATGTCCATGAAACGAAGACAACCGGCGAAAAGAGTACGAGGATAACAATCATCCTGACGCAGCCCATAGGGCTCCCACCTAATCGAAGCAGAAGTAAGACTCTATTTTTTGAAAATTTACTCGGGATGGCCTTTTATTATGTCAAGTCTGGGTAAGCGGTCTGTCTTAAAGAACACTTGAACGCCTCCTCCACTAGGAAGGATTTAGATCGTGTTAATGATATGATAACGAGATTTTGCAAAAAAACGGTTATGGCATCTTCCAGGCCCTAATAAATGGAAGATCTTAATTTGGCGTCTCATTACAGGGTCATTATCTTGTGGGAGCTGAATTTGTAAGGCGTAATATCACGAATCTGGCTTCATGCCCTTTTTGCCCAGATGTCCCCGGCCTCTATGGAAACCCTTGAACATCTTTTTAGGGATTACAGCTTTATCAAGCGTTTGTGGGCCTCTTCCCCTGTTGGAATTAGAACAGATGATCTTACGTTCCTCAGACTTGAGGACTGGGTTATTGAATGGATCACGTTCCTTGCCTCCCGGTCTGACTCCCCTTCATCACTGATATCCTTCCTCTCTACCATTTGGAGTATCAGGTATGTGCATAACGAAGCTATCTTCTTCGGTAAGGTCATCTTTCATTCTTATTTCTTTCGCCTCTAGGGTTCCAGGGCCAGCCTTGCCTCTGCTGCGGAGGAAAGTGCTTTTAACCGGCCTCGCCCATTACTTATCAGGGTTTGCGACCTATGTGCACTATCCAGTCTGCTACTAAGGATCACTTTCCATGTTTCCTTGTTAAAGGGAGTGGTGAGTGCTCCGCCCGTTGTGTTAAAGTTGACGCAAGTTGGCTACCGAATCCTAGTTCCTCGGTGGGGTGGATTGTTTTTGCCCCGGATGGTTCTCATTTAGGCTCTTTATCTTCAAAATTCATCGCGGAATCGCCAATCTAAGCGAAGCATGGGGAATTAGAAAATTTCTTCTTTGGGCAATTTCTACCAAGACATGACACTCAGACGTCTCATCATCCGATTGTATTCAACTGTTGATCTACCAACTGGCTGGAATTGAGAAACCCTTCAACAAAATAAACGGCGTCATTTTCGACATTTTCTCGTTTTTGCCTGCTTTCCATTGTCTATGTATTAGTTGGGTCACAATGCAATGGCTACTATCTAGTTTAGGTGTGCCTACTGCTGTCAAAACAAAAATTGAATCATTTTAGGGTGGGATGAATTTAAATCTAGTAACTTTTAGTTGGGTCAATTATGAGCCGAACAAAATCCAAATAAAGTTTAAATCAACCGACTACGACAATTTTAAACAAAAGATTACCTTCATGTTTTGCAATCCAAATGAATACAATAAGTATAAATGTATAACAACTTCATCAAATGGAATCATTTAAATGGAGTTGATTCTACGAGAGGTAGTAAATATGATGATGGTTGTCGATACTGAAAAAAGAGAGCTACTAAACGACACTAAAATTAGAAAAGAGAAAAGATACGAAAAGGGGAAATATAATGATATAGACTTGACAAAACATGCAACTAGGTAGACATGGCTATTCATGCATCAACGTGTTCCTTCATCCACCAATCTCTATCTTTCCTACTTCCCCCTATTATCTCTTATACTATACACCTTCTCCTTCTTCTCCTTCTCCATAATTTCTTCATCATTTAATTGTCATTCTAATCTTCTTTAATTCTCCGTACGTTACAACACTCCATATTAAGATCTACTCTATCCACGTTACCCTAAAATGACTTAGACTACGCATATACGACGTGTATATTTTCAAACCTATATATCATGTTACCTACGTCTTTCAAATTTATTTATTTTTTGTTAGAACTTTATTAGCTTATTATTATATAAAATTGTCTTATTTTGAAGCTTCCTTTTTCCTAAATTTGATATTATATATATTATCTTACTTTACAACATGTCCCGTCCTTCAACATTGCCTCTTCTTCCCACCTCAAGAGAAGAAAACAAGTTAGGTTAGTCATACTTTACTTTATAATGCATGTATACCTTAATTATTATATATTTTTTGAAATATTTGATAGAAAGATTAAGGGATTTTGCAGATGAAAGTGATGAAGAAATGTTTACGGTGCCGGAAATGGAAGAAAATAGAGAGGAGACAAAAGAGATAGTAAGCCAAGGGAGCTTACAAAGTTGTAACAACAACGGTGGTGGTGGCGGCGGCGGTGAACAAGTCGGCCCCGTTAAGCGAAGACGGGGTCGAAATCCCGTTGATAAGGAATATAGGAGACTCAAGAGGTTTTTTTTTATCTTCATCTTCTAATTGTAGTATTCCCAACTTAATATGTTCATGATTATCGTTTCCATGGAATTAAAGACTCGTTATTCTTTAGCTTTGAATCATGCTATTCCGTATTATAAAGCAATAGTAGTCACTAACCTAATTACATACACTTCTTTATTTTGTTCTTAATGTAATAGTGTTCATGTGGTGAATGGTGATACATAACACTATATATAACAAGGATCCGCCCTTTTCACCTTTATTGGCTATAACCTATATTTATTTCAACTAATGCATGTCGATCTCATAAATTAAAGGTTCGATGATGATACCGTCTTAAGGTTAAGACGATTTTCATGCGATTTGGTTCTTGTAATTCTAGTAACAAAAATGACTATGCGTTGTAATTTTATTAAGACGATATTAAACAAGAATGACTTAACCTCTGTAATGGAAATATGAACTATAGATACATTAAATTTGTCATGGGAAACTGACAAGTTTCAGAAGGTAAGTCCAATTCAACATGCAGAACGGTAGAAGTTTAACTAACAGCACTATAGTGGAATTCTATTTCAAAGTCATTTCTTGTATAAATCTAAGGGGACAAGTGGACAACGCTATCTAATGTGAATATATATATCTTCATTAACTCATTCACTCATTCCTCATTTAGTATCACCATTTTCACATGTCTAGTATCGATGTATAATTAGAGGACGGATTTGAAACTAGAAAAATATGATATTTTTGTAGGGGTAGATCATTCAATTTAGTTCGAATTTGAGCTTAGTAGAATTATTAAATGATAACGCGCTCTCTCATGAATTTTAGCACTTGTAGATTTTTGTGAACTTTGCGTGCAGGAATAATAGTACTCCGTAATAATAAAAGGTGTTGAAAAAAATGCAGGTTACTACGGAATAGAGTATCAGCACAGCAAGCTCGAGAAAAGAAGAAAGTGTACGTGAATGATTTGGAGTCGAGAGCCAAAGAACTGGAAGAGAATACCTTTAAATTAGAAGAGAAAATTTCTATTCTCACCAACGAAAATAGTATGCTTCGTAAGGTAATACTATACTTGCTATCATACCTTATTCTTAAAGAGTACTATTATTCTTTGGTACTGAGTACTATTGTTCTTTAGTATTCCAGTACTAAAGAGTTATCTAATGATAAAAACTTAAGATTGAAACGAGTTAATATATATCATCATTTGCTAATATATATGACTGGTAGACATTTTATTTTTGTCTTGTTCATTATTTGGCCCGTTTTGAATTCAAACATAAACCCTAGAATTAAACAAGAATTTGGATAAAATTTAAGATCATTAGAAAAAAACATGGAAGGTTCGTATTGTACATTTCTATTGACGATGTACTTTCTCATAAAAACAGTATTATAGTTTTGTAAAAGATCATCTTTTGGGCTTTCTATATAGTAACCTCGTATTTTTTCAAATTGTATATACTAACCTTACTTTTCAAACAATACCTATGGTAACCTTCACCTCTACTAATACTTATTAGCGTGGCCCTTAGCTATTTAGCCGTTAAGTATGTGATATGGCCAATTACATTATAACATTTCAACTTCGTTATTAAGTTTTTTAGCATACATTGTGCTCATTTTGATCAATCTTTAGTTACTCAACTTATGTGTATGCTCATTTAATACAGAGCATCATCAAATTATAAGTAAAAAACGTGCCAACAATGATTAACTAAGAGACTAATGGAGTGTTTTAAGAGTGTCTATTTTTATATAAAAAATAGTGTTATCTTGTAGTAATTTTAAAAATTGAGGGTTATCCTATAAAAATCTCATAGTACGTAATTAGCCACGTCACATACTTAACGGAAAAAGTGACGACAAAAAAGTTAAGGGTCACGCTAATAAGTACTAATGGAGTTGAGGGTTACCGTATGTGTTGTTTGAAAAATAGGATTATCATATCGAATTTGAAAAAGTACGGGGTTACCATATAGAATAATCCATTATCTTTTTATATTTACCTTTGGAGACGGAGGTTACTCCTAAGTAATAACACAAAAACTTTAGAAAGAAAAACTTTTAGTCACGATTAAATTTTCTAATTTATTTCTTTATAAATTCAAAATTTGATTCTCCCACTGTTTATTTACAGGTACTTATGAACACTAGACCGAAGGTTGATGACGACGAAGAAACGAAACATGGGTGATTTGAAGAAAATTAAACCTAACTCCATGCCTATATTCTGTTTGTAATTTATTGCTAGCTAAAGTTGTAATTGACAATTGGACATTGTCAAACCCGTAATAAGTTAGTTGCTTCTAAAAAACCAGTACACTAGAATCACAAATATGCGTGTCATTATGATTAAGCAATATTCATGATGGTACTCGGTACTATAAACAAAATTGTTATATCACGCACCCCCGTATTACTTGTTACGCCCCCTACTTTTTAGAAATTTCCTGTTTTGCCCTTTAACTATTTTTGAAATCTTTTTTTTTTTTCGTGTTTTATTTTTGGCATTGTTTTTTGAAATTGTATTTTTGTTGTGACGGTTTTTGAGACGGTTTTTGAGATTGTTTTTGTAACGGTATTTGAAACGGTTTTTGAAACGGTTATTGAGGTTTTATTTGGCGAATGTTTTCGAGTAGATTTTTTTGTTTATATATTACACTTTTTTTTTTTTGATAATTTTGACTTTTTTTTTAGATATTTTTGAGACGGTTATGTGACACGTTTTTTTGTGATGAAGGAAATGATTATCCAAGATAATTAATTTTCTTGTTCATTTCCTTGGATAAATGATTATCTTCCATTAATCCATTATAGATCACTTTTCTCGAATGTAACTACTGAAACTTAAAAAAAAAGAATTAATTAGTCGCCTTATTATGTTTCACACTACTACTTTCACTTACAAATAAATTAATTTATTTTCGCAATACATTTTTTAATTATTATAATACATTTTGCACTAAATTTTTAATTACTCTACCTTGGACTTAAAAACATTAAAAATGCTCTTTTTTCTTCTCTTCTTTTCAATCTAATCTATATAAATTCTGAAACATTTATCAGGCTGTGGTTGCGCCACGTCATACATCCAACTTCTAATTTTTTTTTCTTAATTCACTCAGGTGGGTCCCGCACAATAACTTATGATTTCTCTGCACAATAACCGCTTAATATTCTACGTATTCCAAATAAATGTCTAAAATCGTGGATTACGAAACATTACGCACATTTTTATATACATCAATTAATTAGAAATAGATGTTGTGATAATTAAACCACAATTTATTTAGATGATTAAAATATTATAATTAATAACAATTTACAACAATAATAAACCGAACATACAAAATTTGAAACATTATTAAAACATTTTTTGCGTGATTAATTGATTATTAATAAAAGTATACATTATCAGACGTATGTTCATTTAATTTTTATTTTACAGACACATTTTTGTAAAAAAGTACGACAAAGATGAAAATCATAATTGTATGAAATATATTAACGTAAATTTAATTCATCTAAAAAGGAAAACAAAAAGAGTAAGCAATTATTATAATAACAAACTTTAAAACAGCATACCCGTGCAATTTGCACGGGTTTAAAACTAGTTCAGTGATTATTTCACATAGGGCAGTTTTTTTTAATTCATTAACCATTGATTCTAATCAAATTGAGTTTTTACTATAATTTTATTTGCAATTTTTAATTAGGGTTTATGTAAAATTATTTAGGGGTTAATTTAGGTTGGCTCATTGGTGAACCTACCTAGTAGTAAGGGGTGACAGTGTGACACCCACTATCCCAAACTTAAAAAAATTGGTTTAGAAGCGGATTTCTACTACCCCAAATATTGCTGAATAATAGATAAGTAAATATTATCCCATTAAAAATAGAATAAAAATATTATGGTTCAATGGTAAAGGCTTTAAATTCTCATTGGCAGGATGCACTACGTCAAATCTGGTCATCAATAACGAGCGTCTCATAACGGAAACTTGCATATGATTTGGTAGGTTAACTTTTAACCGGTTCTACCCTAGAACTCTTGGTTGATGAAAAATCATTATTTATTCATTTTTATCCCGGAACACATTGACCACTGGTCCTCTACACTTCCGTTGAGTACAAACCAAATTTCGAGTGCATCGAGATGCGATTCGCCCATTGGACTGAATCCACCTCATCGCCCCACTTATCCTACGTAATGGGGTTCGTACTGCCCACTGGACTAGCACCACCCCACGAAATAGAAGCTCATGGGTTCTACTATTTGGTAAGGTTAATCTCAATTGTTTTAAAAATATAGAGGTCTTGTCAATTTATTATCTATCGCCTTTAAGTAAATCAAATCGGTGAACTCGATAATTATAATTGACACAGTCGTTTTTAACGATAATTTAAAAAGCATGTTATGGTGATTTGACTATGCATGCAAACATATAAATAAAGCAAATTAAGGCAATAAAGCAATAAAGTCCTAGTATGACCTTCCTAATAATAGAAAATCTTATTAACTATTACATATTCGGAAACCAACTCCTTGGTCCCTTGATCTTCAAAAGCACGTCATCCAAGAAACACCGTCTTGTCGGAACTCCTTTCCGAATGGCACTGTCATTTGGAATCTCCGGAATTACAATAAAATAATACAACTTCTATTGTAAAACTTAAATTTAAATCTATTAAATTACAAACTGGTGATACAAGATCACATAAATTACAACCGAATCAATATTCTCTTTCATTACAGGTAATATTGATTAAAAACTAAGGTCATACTAAGAAAAATTACATAATTCCAAATTATATAAAACAATCCAAATATGACATTCATATTAAATAAAATTCAATATTAAAATATGTATGCACATGTCAATATTAATGCCAAATCGCCTTACTAGAGCAAATATCTCATATTTGTTTACGATTTTACGGATATGCGTGATTTTAACTTTTAAAATCACCAAAATTACGTAAGTCTCGTTTATGTCCAAGCTAATCACCCTAACACACTTTAGGCATCAAAATATAGTCCTCAATAGTATTGATCATGATTCAACTTGATTTTATTTTAATGTTCATGAATTATTCGTATTTACAGAAAAATAAAGGAAAATTGCCAAATGACAATAAAATTCGAAAATTCAAAATTTAAATTTTTTTAATATTCTGGAAATTTCTAAAATGCCAGAACTTTATAAAATGGCCTTATGCAAAATAATTAATTTATTTCTCAAATAAATCGAAAAATACATGTTTTTATGTCCAAAAATCCAATTTATTTATAAAAACTTGCAATAAAATTATAATAAATTTTTAGTCATCCTAAAATACCTTTTAGAATTTGTAAATGACCAAAAATTTCAGGCCAAACACGAATTTTTAATTTTATGACTCAAATATACAATTATTAACAATTATCTCATAAAAAAATCATAATCATAAAATCAGAAACTTTTTGATATCCAACTTTTGGATCTGATGTACGTATCATATAAGACATCTATGAGTATAAGTTTATGCCATAATTTTAAGATTAACTATGTTTAACGCAATTAGTCACTATTTAGTCGATTTTAACCATTAAACTCATAAATCATGCATCACGAGATAATAAATTCTCAAAATTTACATACATTCTGTAAATATTGCATGTGACATTGTGTAAAATTTATATGGCAAAATTCCAACTCTAACTATTAAAGTCGAATTTAGTCACTATTAATACGATTTTTACTCTAAAAATCATTAATCATGCAAAAGAAGTCCTTTAAATCTGAAAACTTTTGTTGGTACTTTAGCTATTGCATGTGACATCTCATAAAATTGTCAAGGTCGGATTCCAAATATAACATTATTTACCCATTTTAACTCATATTATGACATTTTATCTCATAAAAAATTCATAATCCATGCATAATAACTTATTTTGTTACGAAACTTTTTATACAACATATAAAATATGCATGTGTGAACATATCAAAAATCATGGCCAGAAACAAATTTTTACTATTTTTCCCACTAATTGATGTTTAAAACCGATTAAAACTTAAAAAATATACAATAAATATAAAATGAACAATAAATATCCACAAAGTATTTTTATGTCCCAAAACCATTTTAGGATCAGAAACTTTAACATGTAAAATTATTTCGTGATTTATCATAATAAAATACAAATTTTCGAATTGCATGTCACTACAAAACAATGCTCTGTTTGCGACGGAATTTTCCGTCGCAAAAAGGGTGAAATCCGTCGCAAATGATGTTTTTGCGACGGATTTGCGACGGACTGCGTCTGTCCCATATTTTTGTCGCAAAAAGTTAATTTGCGACGGATTTTTCCGTCGCAACTTTTTTGCGACGGATTGACCACATTTTGCGACGGATTGACCTTGACCAGAAGTCAAGGTCAATCAACATTTGCGACGGAAAATCCGTCGCAAAGAGGACCATTTGCGACGGATTTTCCGTCGCAAATGTTGATTGACCTTGACTTCTGGTCATAGTCAGTCAAGGTTTGCGACGGAAAATCCGTCGCGAAGAGGCCCATTTGCGACGAATTTTCCGTCGCAAACCTTGACTGACCTTGACTTCTGGTCAAGGTTGCGACGGATTTTCCGTCGCAAATTGAGACATTTCCGTCGCAAATACCTGTGTGATTTTCCGGTTTCAGCCCTTTTTCCAGCTCCCCATTTCCATTGAAATGATTCATTTTTTCCCTTTTGCATGATCTGTAAACCTGCAATTTCAGAAAAACGACCCAGCAACAAAAACTTGTCGGAGACAAGGGTTTTTAATATCTCTTTTCATAACTAATAAGAAAGTTTTACAAATGATAATCCAACTCAAAACTAAACATAGTCCGCGGTACATCAACTAAACAACCTAATGAAATCTATCTAACCGTCGTGTCGGTGGGCTGTGGGGTGGCGAAATGACTGGCCGCCCTAGCATTGTCGCCGCCATCATCGTCAAAGTCGCGTCTCGGCTGAGAAAAGCCTCCCGGGTTGCAGCTCTGAGTAGTGAACTGCGCCCCCTGTTGACTTAAGTATTCTTCAATTGCCTTCAGCCTTTGGGATGTCTCGAGCTCGTTTTGTCTTAGCTGAGCATTCTCTCGAAGAACTATGCCGAGGATACCTGCAATGAATAGTCAAACATGATATTATATTCATTTAGTAAACGGTTAAATAATTGGTTAGTTTTAAATTTTAATAAACTATAAAATACAAACCTGGGGTGTATTGTGACTGGGTCCCAGCACTTGAGTGGCGACGACGCTCGTAAAGGACTGGGGCTGCATTTCCCATACCGAGTATCAACCCTTTCTTGTTGAAACCGCCGTGTTCTTCGAAGTAGATCTCGTTGTCGTCGATATCTTGCTCCGGGATCCCTTCACTTATCATTTTGTTCTTTCTTGAAAAAACTTTTTCCTACAAAACAAAAATAAAATGTTATTAGTATACGTTAATTAATTAGTAAACCAAACTACTAAAATATAAAGAAAAGTTTCTGTTAACTTACAAATAGTGCTTTGGGTTTCGTTGATAGCCAACCCTTCTTGGGATGTTTTTTTGTCTTCTCAAGCAACTTCAAGGCCGATGGTACATCACTCCCATCTTCTCCAGCCTGCAATTTAAATCCAACGACACTTGTTGAAAAAAACATTCAAGATTATCAAAGGGTGAAAATTATTGAAGACAAGAAAAATGAAGTAAAAACTAAACAATTACCATTTCATCCATCATCTGTAGGGTGTTTTTACGACCCATTATGTGAGTACCTAAGGCCTTGCCCTTTTCGGTACTTCCCGACATCCGGTTGGTCTTGTTTTTGTCGGATTTCTCTTGGAATTTTGGATTGTCCTTTCTAGCCTTCAGTTGTTCAAAAATATCCAAGGGTATCCAGTGCGGCCTTTTCTCCGTTGGTTTCTGCATAGCGTAGTGAATTCTTTTGCGAAGACGGTCTTTCATCATCTCTTCCCACGCCGACCTAACCGCTGCTCTATCACGAGGGTGAAAGGTAACTTTTTTCTGTTTCAAGGAAAAAAATAGTTAAATAAGTATGAAACAATAAATAGGTAATAAATAATAAAACGGAAATAGGTAGTAAACAGTCAATAAATACCTCAAACCAATTCCACCACTCTTCCTTAATGTAATCCGACGCTTCTGACCAGTTGGGCGCATACTCCTTGTAGTTGCAAATAATGGTCTGTGTTATAAGAGTAGAAACGTCTTTGTCACTGAACCTGAAAAAGAGTTAAATGTGAAAATAAAATAGTCAACAAGTAATCATATTATAATCAATATATACGTATATATAATCAATTACCGTAAACAAATAAGATACTTACCACTTGGCGCCTTCGTAATCAGTCGGATCGAGGTGTATTCGATGTGTAGGCGGCTGAGTCTCAGGTACAATCTCGTCCTCATCATGATTAGCTCCCGATCGTCCTCCCTCAGGCTGACGACTACCACCACCTCGTCGTCTCCCTCAGGATGATCCTCCCTCTTCCTCAACGGAGAATTTCTCTCCGTGACACACCCAATCGTAGTAGTTATCACAAAACCCTCTCAAACCAAGGTGTTTCCGTACATCTTGCTCAACTAAATACTTTGTATTCTTACACTTAGAACATGGACACCTAATTTCTCTATTCCTAACGTATTCGTCTTGTTGCTTAACATAGTTAATGAATTCATTAACACCAATTACGAAATCCTGCCTTATTTTTTTCCTAGAATCCAACCTTTCATACATCCATTTTCTTTCTAATCTCTTCATAGTAAATCTACATATTTTAACAAACAATAACAACAACTAATTAACAACAACAATTAAATAAAAACTACATATATATATATAACAACAACTAACAACAAAAACTAGTTAACAACTTATTAACAACAATAACAATTAATTAACAACAACAATTAAATAACAACTACATATATAACAACAACTAACAACAACAACTAACAACAACAACAACAACAACAACAACAACAACAACACCAACACCAACAACAACACCAACACCAACAACAACACCAACACCAACACCAACACCAACACCAACACCAACACCAACACCAACCTGCAAAAAAGAACAATTTACATATATTGGTCTGGGGTCCTTATCTCTCCAGCCTAAACCCATCTTTGAATCTTTCATACCATTAGTAAACACTCTTATATTTTCTTAATTGTAATGAGACAAAAATTGGGCAGCACTTCCCTATTGTTCTCCAAATACATTATATAGAATGTATTTGGAGAACAATAAGGAAGTGTTGCCCAATTTTTGTTTCATTACAATCAAGAAAATATAAGAATGTTTACTACCTAAATGGCATGAAAGATTCAAAGACAGTCCCAAAACGGGGACTATTCAACAATTACACCTAATGTGTAATTATTGAACGGGTACTATTCAAGAATATTCTAAACAAATCAACAACACTAACAATCAACAACAATGCAAATTTTATATCAAAAAACAAACCTCCTAAACATCTTAACAACATTATGCGACGGATTTGGGACGAAATTAGCTACTAACCTAATATTACTAACCACCTAACAATACTAACTAAACTAATCAAATAACAATTAAACTAAACTAACTATTCCTAATAACAATAAAAAAACAATAGTACGGAATTTGCGACGGAATTTTGCGACGGATTAAACAAAAAAAATTAAGACGGTATATTAATAAAATTAGTATACATACATAAGAAAGAAAGAAGTGGCGGTGAGGTGGCAGGTGGAGGAGGAAGGAGGGGCGGCTGGCCGGAGGAAGGAGGGCGGCGAGGAGGAAGGAGGGGCGGAGGAGGAAGGAAAAGGAAGGAAGGAGAAGGAGAAGGAGAGGAAGAAGGAGGGGCGGTTGGGAGGCACCGGCGACGGCGGCTCCGGCGGGGGAGGTAGGGTAGGGTGGTTGGGGGGGTGGTGTGGTGACGAATCGCCGATAGATCGCCTTAGGGTTTGCGTTTTTTTTTAATTTTGAAATCGATTTGGGGAAAAGAAAGAGACCCGCGGGGTCTGTATAAAAAACATTTGCGACGGAAATTTGCGACGGAATTTCCGTCGCAAGTCTGGTCAAGGTCAAATCTTGACCAGATTTGCGACGGAATTTCCGTCGCAAATGTTGACTCCTGCGACGGAAATTCCGTCGCAAATCTGGTCAACATTTGACCTTGACCTACTTTTGGGCAAGTCTGGTCAATAAGTTTGCGACGGAATTTCCGTCGCAAAGGTCAATATTTGCGACGGATTTTCCGTCGCAAACCTTCCCGCCATTTGACTTTCATTTCGCGGGTCTGGGAAATTCAGGTCCGTCGCAAATTCCGTCGCAAACAAAAAATCCGTCGCGAAATCCGTCGCAAAACTAATTTTGCGACGGATTTCCTGTCCGTCGCAAAAAATCCGTCGCAACGGCAGTATTTTTTTGTAGTGTGTGTTAATCTTATTAACACGAAAACCATGAATCCGAGCATGCATGCAACAACCGTAATGCTCTGATATCACTTGTAAGAAATCAAATTTCAGATTATTAACTCATATCTCATATGAGTTTGATTATTTAAGTTTAGTCATGAAAACTTAACTAGATCTTATGCATGCATGATGATTACATAAGATAAAAGAAACGTCCTTACACTGCTTTAGAAGATTTATACTCAATTATAATCACCTATTAATTGAGTCTTGCATAAACCGTTTACCCTTACCAACGGTTTATTATGAAACCGTCTCCAAAAGCTCTTATCAAGGACCCAATCTCAAAACCAAGATCAATTTTGTTACTAAAAAATTGAAGTTAGTATACTAGAAATAATTAATAATATTCCAATAATATTATTAGTATGAAATGATTTATTTCTCTAGAAAAACTATTTTTCTAGAGAGAATAAGATGGATAAATGAATGTAGTATGAAAAATGAGAAAGCATCCCCGTCTCATGTGGTAAATGGTGTAGCATATATAGAGCAACATGAGCTTCTTTGCTCATGCATATGGCCGGTCATAGTGCCCCATAGAGTCAATGCATGACCTCTATTTTATGCTTAAAGAATACAATATGTCTTACACCTATCTTACACATCTATTTAGCCTTTGTAAGACTAGTTATGATTATGTTTAAATTAGCACACGATCACCTCATTCACCATGTATTACACAGTCCATTTGAGAATAAAATGGACTCCATTTTATATTTGTCAATTGTCTTAAATTGTAACATGTCACACATGTCTCATAACACATGAACTAATTTGTTAATTATGCAATTACAACTCTTTAAAATTCATAATTACAAATTCATAACATTTAAATAATTCCTCTAATAATTCTCAATTACTATCTTATAAAAATGTAATATTATAATTTTAATTACAACTATTTGTAATTTTATGATTGACCGTGTTCATTCCCGATAAAATTATTTCTTAAACAATTAATCAAAACCGAGTAATAAAACAAATTTTATTACTTTTACAATTATTATTATAATCTCATTATAATAATACACGTCACGTAAATCATTTCCAAATTTCTAGGTATTAATTAATCCGTATCCATATACGATTAATTAAATATTCTATTGAGACAGAACTTCCTAAAGATATGACCTTAAGGGATCAACTGCTCACCACCATCATATGACGATAATGTCAAACTCTAGACAGCCAATCATTATCGATAAATGTTGATCACACGACTTTAAAAGAGTAACTTTCTCAATTGTGTTTCATTTAAATGAGATTTAAATATGTAAACGCATTATTGTCGGGGACACTACCTCCAACAATTACGTATCGGGTTATGTTGGGTCGGAGTGGGTTGATTTCGGGTACCATGATTTTATAATATTGTCGAGTAACAGACGGGTCCGATATCGGTCAAGTCGGATCGGTTTTGTCGAGTCGGGTCGGGTTTTGCCAGGTTTAAGCTTGACCAGTTGTCCTTATTCTCAGATTCCACAACTGAAACTGCCATTGGAAAAATTTCATTGTTTTCATCAAGAGTGTTGAACCATATATTCAAATGCATATAGAAAGTATATATGTTTATATTTTGATAATGACAAGTCTAGCTATATATATTATATACTCGTGCGTATAATCGTGTGCTAAGTGTACAGAATATTAGTTTAAAAGATCTCATCAATCAAGTATAAAAGATTCAAGAATATTAGTCAATGGATTGACTAATCAAAGATTGAAAGAAGATCACAAGTGCACATAATGAACTAAAGTTATACTTATCAACTATAAGTTTAGTATGAGATTGGTTCAAGTGATAACTTGTAGCTATAACTCCATAAAGAAGAAATGATCGAAATATTTGTGTTGGTTGAAACGATTTTCCTCCCCTTAAAATCGTCGTGTTTAATTAATGGATAATTAGTATTCTAATATTATGGAATTATTAATCTTAATTGGTTAATATAAAATATCTAATAGTTAAAAAGTAATAAATAATTTTCTTATGAGTTAATTATTTATTTCTAATAAACTAAGGATTTTTATTTAACTTTTGTCAAGATAATATAATCTAAATATTGTTTGACACGGTTTAGGAAATCGTGTGTTATAACACGTTCCATAAAACGTGTAAGGATGCTTAAATAAATAAATATGTATTTATTTAAATATCCTAAAAACAATCTAGATTATATTATGGAATATAATTTATTATATTTTGACAAGGTTTAGGAAGTTGATTTTAATAAGGTTGCTATTTGTTTATTATATAAGATCTTTCCTAAATATGAATTAGGAAATTGATTCCATATATAATACTTAAATATCTTATTTAAATCTTTCCTAAATAAATTAAGATTAGATTTATGGTAGTGTTACCTAAAGACTAGAATTCTAGTTTTAGTAAGATTCCTAAATCTTCCAGGGTTTAATAAACCTAGACATAATTCTATATAAATAGGATACTTATGACACATTGATAGACACGAAATCATACACTTACACGCAAATCAAAGAAAACCGCCGTCGATCTTCTTCTTCAAGATTCGAGCTTAAATTGTCATATCCGTTTCAATATTCAAGTGCTCCAGCATTGATCTTATTCATTCAATATTGTGACTTTGAAGAACATTGAAGACTTATCTTATAAGCGTAAGATAGTTCGAGTATTTCACGGTACTCATTGTAAGCAAGTATTTAACGGTACTTGTCGTAGCTAGATATTTAACGGTATCTAGATTGAGTTACAACTAACATCAAAGTTGTACGAGTAGGGTTAATAAAATTGTAATCCGGAGTAGGTACTAATTTTATTAATCGAGAATATTGGACGTAGGTTTCAAAGTGTGAAACTGAACCACTTCAAAAAAATTGTGTCTCTCTTTATTACTTGCCCTACTCGACGATCACCATACAAAAACACATATCGAAAAAGATTTGAAAAAGAAGGCATACTCAATTGAAACCCCCCCCCCCTTCTTTAGTATATCATATCAATAGACTCTTCAATTGGTATCAGAGCCTCGTGCTCTTGATCGCCTAAGCGCGTCAGATTGATCCTACTATTGATTCTATATTATATACTCTACCAACAATGGATTCCAAGCATCTCAAGTGTCCAATCTTCGATGGTAAGAACTACAGTTTATGGAAGAATATGATGACTCACTACATCAAAGGATGTGACTGGGAATGTTGGAAGATCATTCAAACAGGACCAAAGAAAATCTTGGTCGCCGCCGCCAATGGAACTACCTATGAAAAGATGGAAAGTGATTATGTAGAAGCCGACTACAAAATTGTATAAAAGAATTCAAAGGCTATGAGTCTCCTACAAAACGGTATGATAACTTCAGAATTTGATAGATTCCCATCTTGTAATTCCGCTAAGGAAATATGGGATGGTCTTGAACTTGTCTACGAAGGTACATCCGTAGTCAAGAAACATCGTATAAATTTGCTTATTCAAAGATATGAACTTTTCACTATGGAAAAGAATGAATCTATTGATAGCATGTCTGCACGATTTTCTTGCATTATCAATGAACTACGAAACCTTGGTAGGAAGATCGATTCTGAAGATATCATTCGGAAGATCCTCAGGAGTCTTACCAAGAAGTGGCAACCAAAGGTCACAGCCATTGAAGAAGCACGTGATCTATCTCAAGTAACTTACCAAGAACTTATAGGATCTCTGATGGCTCATGAGATCATGCTAAACAAAGATAATGATGACCCTAAAGGAAAGGGCGTCGCACTACAAGCCTCCACAAGCGAAGTATGCGAAAAAGAACTTGAAGACGAAACAGTTCTATTCGCAAGACGATTCAAGAAAGCGGTTTTTAAAGGAAGATACAAAAACCCTAATAACAAAACTGTTGACAAAAGAAAAACTGACTCTAAACAAACATTCTTCAAAAGAGGGTGTTTCAAGTGCGGTCAACAAGATCACATGATCAAGGATTGTCCAAGCTGGGACAATACCAAAGACAAATCCAAGAGGGAAAAGACCAAAACCGAATTTAAAAAGGTAATGCTTGCTTCATGCTGGGGAGAATTAGAATCCGAAGATGATGAGGACTCAGAAGACGATGAGGTAGCAAACCTTTGCTTAAGCAACATCAGTTTTGATCTAATCTCAAACAGCCAAGATGAAGATGATGCATCTCATACGTGTCTCCTTGGAGAATCCGACTTAGACGACGATGATGAAGAGTTTGTCGCAAAGGAAAATAACTTATGGTATCTCGACAGTGGATGCTCAAGACATATGACAGGCGACGTAAACCTATTCCTATCCCTAGAACCCTTTGATGGAGGAAAAGTTACCTTCAATTCGGTGATAATAAGAAAGGAAAAATTATAGGGATTGGTAAGATTGGTATCTCATTATCTCATGCTATAAATGATGTATATCTGGTAAGTGGTCTCAAACACAATTTAATAAGTATATCTCAATTATGCGACAAAGGAAACAAAGTAGTTTTTCATGCAGATATATGTCGCATAATTATGGAAGGTACTAGCAAAGTAATCCTTGAAGGTCATAGAAGGAAAAACGTTTATATGATTGATTTAAATGCAGTACCTACTAACTCTCTCTCTCTTGCATGAAAGTTACGTTAGACGATCCATGTTTATGGCACAAGAGATTTGGTCATATTAGCTCACCTATTCTAAGTAAGCTGAAGAGATGGGACTTGGTCGAAGGTCTCCCAAAGATCAAGTTTGATCAAGAAAAGATGTGTGACACATGTGCACGATGCAAACACGTCAGATAATCCTTTAAGCCGAACAGAGTGGTAAGTACAGAAAAAGCTCTTGAACTAGTACACATGGATCTATGTGGCCCTATGAAGGTAAGAAGCAGAGGAGGTTCCAGGTACGTCTTCGTTCTAGTTGATGATTACTCTAGATTTGTTTGGCCAATCTTTCTGCATTCCAAAGACGAAACATTCGATGAATTTGTTAGTCTCATGAAACTTGTCCAAAACAAATATGAATCTAATCTAGTAACTATTCGTACTGACCATGGAACCGAGTTTGACAATCATGCTTTTATTGAGTTCTGTAAGACCAACGGCGTTGGACATAACTTCTCGGCCCCTAGAACCCCACAACAAAACGGAGTCGTAGAACGTATGAACACAACCCTAGAAGACATGGCTAGAACAATGCTTTTTTGTAGTGGTCTACCTAGAAACTTTTAGGCCGAGGCTATTAGCAGCTTGCTATATTCATAACAGTGCTATGATTATACCTATCCTTAAAAAGACACCTTATGAACTCCTTCGTGGTCGTAAACCTAATATATCTCACCTAAGATGTTTTGGGAGTAAATGCTTTGTGCATAACAATGGTAAAAACAGATTAAGCAAATTCGATCCTAGAAGTGACGAAGCAATTTTTATAGGATATTCGGATCATAGTAAAGCCTACAAAGTTTTTAACAAACGTACCTTATGCATAGAAGAGAGTATTCCTATCTTTGATGAAAATAATGCCTTCGATAAGCCTTTACAGGACGTAGAGGAAAACCTAGACGAACCCGACTTCAGGTTGTCAAGGGAAGATCCTCC
The DNA here is from genome assembly GCA_029255685.2 of Silene conica. Classification (NCBI taxonomy): domain Eukaryota; kingdom Viridiplantae; phylum Streptophyta; class Magnoliopsida; order Caryophyllales; family Caryophyllaceae; genus Silene; species Silene conica. The sequence goes on from CM055319.2 coordinate 9,829,716, forward strand.
TGAAATAGAAAATGAAGAAGGTGAACTTCAAGGAATTCATGATGAACTTAACTTGGGAGAAAACGGTGCGAGAGATGAAGCTACAGTTGATGATACTGTAGATAACTCTCAAGCCAATAACTTGGAACCCAGAGTTACAGCTAATGAAGCTATAACTTTGAATCAAAACCAAAGGGAAGAGGTCAGAGTTATACCCGATCCTACTATAACCCCAGGTTTGGATTCAGGGGAAACAAGCCAAAATCCCGAGTCAAGTACAGGTAACGCAAATAATCAATCAAGGAACTGGAGATACAAGGGCTCTCATCCTTTGGACAATCTCATAGGTAGCTTGACAGATGAAGTTCAAACTCGAAGGAGTTTGAACAACTTTTGCTCATTCTACTCCTTTCTCTCCACCATTGAACCTTCAAATATCAAGGAAGCTCTCGCAAAACTAGACTGGATAGTTGTTATGCAAGAAGAACTCCAGCATTTTGAAAGAAACAAAGTTTGGCATCTTGTTCCTTGACCTAAGGACAGATCTGTCATTGGAACTAGATGGGTATTCAGAAACAAATTGGATGACACTGGAGTCATTGTGCGAAATAAGGCCAGACTAGTGGTTCAAGGATACAACCAACAAGAAGGGATCGATTATGACGAAACCTTCGCTCCTGTTGCTCGTCTTGAGGCAATGAGACTACTCATTGCATTTGCAGCATATAAGGGAATGAAGCTATTTCAGATGGACGTTACGACTGCCTTTCTTAATGGCTATCTCCAAGAGAAAGTATTTGTTGAACACCCTCCTGGATTTCCTGACAGCAAACTCAAGGATCATGTATTCAAATTGGACAAAGTTTTTATGGCCTAAAACAAGCACCTAGAGCATGGTACGACAGGTTATCAAAATTCCTATTGGAGAGTGGATTCAAGAGAGGATCCGTGGACAAAACCCTATTTCTTAAAAGCGAAAACTCAGATCTACTAGTCGTTCAGATCTATGTTGACGATATTATTTTTGGCTCAACTAATAAAAAGTTGTGCAAGTACTTCTCTGAGTTGATGACTTCTGAATTCGAGATGAGTATGATGGGAGAACTAAAGTTCTTCCTTGGACTTCAAATACAACAAACTGAAGAAGGAATCAAAGTTCATCAACAAAAATACGTCAAGGAGTTGTTAAAGAAATTTGGAATGGAAACCTCTCATGCAATGCCTACTCCAATGGTCACAGATAAGAAGTTAACCAAAGACGAAGATGGTAAGCCTGTAGATGAAACAACTTACCGAGGTATGATTGGTTCACTTCTTTATCTTACAGCAAGTCGTCCAGATATAATGTTTAGTGTCTGTGTCTGTGCGAGATTTCAATCTGCACCAAAAGAATCGCACATGATTGCGGTTAAGAGAATATTAAGATACCTAATCGGAACCTCAAAGTTATATCTATGGTATCCTATGGACTGTAACTTTAACCTAGTAGGATATTCAGATGCGGATTATGCAGGATGCTCATTAGACAGAAAAAGTACCTCGGGACTTGCTACCTTTGTAGGTCCATGTATAATATCTTGGGGATCCAAGAAACAAAATTCTGTCGCTCTCTCAACTCCAGAAGCAGAATATATTGCAGCCGCACTGGTATGTTCTCAACTCTTATGGTTAAAACAACAGTTACATGATTATGGTATTGATGTAGGAAGTGTGCCTATTTTATGTGATAATACGAGTGCTATAATAATATCTAAAAACCCAGCCCAAGACTCGAGAACTAAGCATATTGAAATTAGACATCACTTTTTACGAGACCATGTTGAAAAGAAAAATATAAAATTGGAATTTTGTAGTACGGAAAAACAATTAACAGATATCTTCACTAAACCATTGGCTAGAGAACGTTTTGAGACTTTGCGATTGGAAATTGGTTTAATCGGTGGCACCTAATCAAATCTTAAAAGCATAAATAACCCAATGATTGACTACGGTTAAGATGAGATTATATGACCGTGTCCGTATACTCTGCTGCATGTGTATGTGTGTATTCGATGATAAATTATATGAACATAATTATGTTATGCAATTCATGTATGTATGTGTGCACAACCGAATCTCACAATAATATTACGACATATATTATAATCAAACTTATAATATATACACCTATATAATATTATTAATACATATTATTTAAATAAAAAGAAAAAGGGAAAAGATTAAGCCTACCGTACACGAAAACCCTTGACCCACTAACCCCACTACTCTCCTCTTCACTCGCCACATGTCACCTCACCATCACTCTATTGACTTTTACCACCCTTACTACCCTTAACTCCCTCCTACCGTCTTCACCAAAACCCAAATCCCCAAATAATTACCCCCCCATTAAACCTCCATTACCAAAAACCAAAGAAACCTCCAAAGATCCGATCATGCCTCCGGCAAAAGCAATACAATCAAGCCTCAAAAAGCAAAACCCACCATCTCCACCTTTCACCACGCCATCACCTCCACCGTCCCCAACACCCATCTCCGTGTCCATTCCGACGACCGACACGGGAAACGTCGCAAACTTAACCAAGACTCACATGTAGTCCCTGAGTATTTGCTGGAGTTAAATTGGTTGGTCGGGACAAATTCTCTTGTTGTGAAGCTGTGGTGTGTACAATTGGTTGGAAGGGACGAAGGTAAACTTAGCTTCGTTGATTTATTTCAAGATTTGTCATGTCTCTAAAGTGTTGGTTAAAGAAAAGGTGTGCTCGACAATTGTGAGTGTCGGAGCTATTGCTTAAAAAAAAAGTCGTTGATGATGCGAGTTATGGAGTCATACCGAGAAACCGTACGTGTGACAAAATCCTCAAGCTCATGGGTATTTACTTTGATGGCATTAATTTAACTTTTGGCAAAAGTATAGGTGGTGAACAAAAACCTAATGTTTCTCCATCGTTTGAGGGATTGGATGCTAAGATGAATGGGATTCTTGGTTTCTATGAAGTTAAAAAGGCGAAGGAAAGCGTGGGTAGTAGCGGTAGTTGTGGCAATCCAAGTTGTGAAGCCGAGTTAATGGCGTGGATGAAAATTTTAAAAAAATAAATTTTTTTTTTAAGAAAGTTGAGAAGGTTGGTGTTCGTGCTCAGATTACTGTGTTGATACTCTGTTCTTCAATTTGTTTCGTTTGCGGTTGGTTCTCGTTGTTGTTGGATAAGTCCGGAATGGACTTAGTAAACTTTTAATCCTTGTTTGCCCCAAACTCAAACTCTATCCTATTCCTTTGTGAATCTGAGGCCCTTTAATCCTTTTTGCCTTCCCTCGGATCACAACTATATTTTGCATGCGGCCCATTATCAACCTTTCCTCATTGCTTTCCCTATGGCCCATTTAAACAATCTTCTAAGCCGGCCTAATTTTCTTAATATTTTGTATTATATTCGGCCCAGTGGCATAGTATATTCGGTTTGGTTGTATATATTTCTCACACTCGTACTTGTTTTGTATGATATTTTGTGTTTGTGTGATACGTCTTTGTTGCATGCTTATTCATGTTTCGTCGTATATTATTCTAGTCGTTTTATGTCTTTGTTCTCATCTTTTCGATGATGTCAAGAGGGGGAAAAATGCGACTTAGATTAGAATTTGCCTAAGCTTGCTCCTTGTCGTAATTTATTGTCTCTTAGGGTTCTTAAAGGATATGGGTTAGATAGAAGATAGAAACCCTAAGTTAATCTTTGTTATGAATGACCCTTATTATATTGAGGGGGAACCAAACACTTAGTCACAAATCTAAGAAGACTTCTCATCATCAAAAAGGGGAAATTTGTTGAACCATATATTCAAATGCATATAGAAAGTATATATGTTTATGTTTTGATAATGACAAGTCTACCTATATATATTATATACTCATGCGTATAATCCTGTGCTAAATGTACAGAATATTAGTTTAAAAGATCTCATCAATCAAGTATAAAAGATTCAAGAATATTAGTCAATGGATTGACTAATCAAAGATTGAAAGTAGATCACAAGTGCACATAATGAACTAAAGTTATACTTATCAACTATAACTTTAGTATGAGATTGGTTCAAGTGATAGCTTGTAGCTATAACTCCATAAAGAAGAAATGATCGAAATATTTGTGTTTGTTGAAACGATTTTGCTCTCCTTAAAATCGTCGTGTTTAATTAATGGATAATTAGTATTCTAATATTATGGAATTATTAATCTTAATTGGTTAATATAAAATATCTAATAGTTAAAAAGGAATAAATAATTTTCTTATGAGTTAATTATTTATTTCTAATAAACTAAGGATTTTTATTTAACTTTTGTCAAGATAATATAATCTAAATATTGTTTGAAACGGTTTAGGAAATCGTGTGTTATAACACGTTCCATAAAACGTGTAAAGATGCTTAAATAAATAATCTAGATTATATTATGGAATATAATTTATTATATTTTGACAAGGTTTAGGAAGTTGATTTTAATAAGGTTGCTATTTGTTTATTATATAAGATCTTTCCTAAATATGAATTAGGAAATTGATTCCATATATAATACTTAAATAGCTTATTAAATATCTTATTTAAATCTTTCCTAAATAAATTAAGATTAGATTTATGGTAGTGTTACCTAAAGACTAGAATTCTAGTTTTAGTAAGATTCCTAAATCTTCCAGGGTTTAATAAACCTAGACATAATTCTATATAAATAGGATACTTATGACACATTGATAGACACGAAATCATACACTTACACGCAAATCAAAGAAAACCGTCGTCGATCTTCTTCTTCAAGATTCGAGCTTAAATTGTCATATCCGTTTCAAGATTCAAGTGCTCCAGCATTGATCTTATTCATTCAAGATTGTGACTTTGAAGAACATTGAAGACTTATCTTATTAGCGTAAGATAGTTCGAGTATTTCACGGTACTCATTGTAAGCAAGTATTTAACGGTACTTGTCGTAGCTAGATATTTAACGGTATCTAGATTGAGTTACAACTAACATCAAAGTTGTACGAGTAGGGTTAATAAAATTGTAATCCGGAGTAGGTATTAATTTTATTAATCGAGAATAGTGGACGTAGGTTTCAAAGTGTGAAACTGAACCACTTCAAAAATATTGTGTCTCTATTTATTACTTGCTCTACTCGACGATCACCATACAAAAACACACATCGAAGAAGATTTGAAAAAGAAGGCATACTCAATTCAACCCCCCCCCCCTTCTTGAGTATATCATATCAATAGACTCTTCAAAGAGCCACTGCAGTTAACAACACACCACCTTGATTACCTTTCAAATGTGTCCCATCGACACCAATTAGGCTTCTACAACCAGATATCACCCTTTGGATCTGTGCATTGAATGATATGAAGATGCTTTGAAATTGTGGTAGTCTGTGTTTAATTTGTTTGGGTTTGGGTTTGAGTAGTCTGAGTTCGAGTTGTTTGAGTTTCATTACAGGGGGCTGGGTTGTAAGGGTTTATGCCTACCGTTGGACTTCTCCTAGGAGACAAAGATGAAATGGCTGTATCTGTTTGAGATTCTGAAAAATGAAGCAGCAGTAGAAGGTGGTCTTAGTGGCCCTATAAATGGTAACTTCTCCTTAAAACTCCTATGCAACACATTAAACACCCTATCCTTTGCATTTTGTCTGCCTACATTAACCACTTCATTACCCACATCATTCTCCACAACACTGCCCACATCATTACCCACACCACCCTCTTTGACTAGCCCTTAAATTCATAACCAAACTAAGAACTTCATATGGTTTTTGATCATAGCCAGTCCAAATATCAATCTCCTTTCTCCTATCTAGCCTATTAAACATCTCTATGAGTAACTTATCATCCTTTAGAACATTGTTTTTCATCTTATAATTATAACCCAATGATGGATATTTTGGTAAAACAATACTATGTTTTTTTGGGCCCATCAAGCAAGTCATTCACCACATCAATTAATAAACTTCTGTCTATGTCATCTATACTGACATCAACACAATTACCATTAAAACGCATTTTTAACACAACACTCTCCATTCTACAATTAAATCAATTATCTTAATGAGTCAACTAACAAATTATCAAAAGAAAATACCATAAAACACGAAGCCTGCAACTATACCATCAAAAAAATGCATATTGTTAGGATACAATTTGTTGATGATGACAAGCCCAATTTAATTGTGTTTTCAAGTTTCCATTTCAGGTTCGAAAGTTCATAATCAAGAGAGCATGATATTCCGTTGTCAAAAGAAATCTCTAAGTGTCGTTGTTTTGTAAAGATAACAACTCATATAACGTAAGTAACAGTTACACAGATCGTTGCCCCGAGCAATCGTACACTTGAAGCTTTCTCATTTCGTAAAACCAGTTTTGCAAAATTATAATAAAACTTGCTTTGTGCCTCTGATTTTTGCAAAGCCCATAAAATCTCTTTTTCTGATTAAGGAAGATTTTAAAGCAAAGAAGTACACACTCCTTTTGTCCTTTGGAAAATAGCCACCTAATGTGCACTTTATGGGTTTTACCCAAAAGTCTTTATCCAATATTTTCACTATAAAAGGAGTACTTCATCCTCATTTATTTCTAAGACTTCCAGAGCAATAAATCTTCCTTTGCAAAATTCTATCTTCAAAGCTTAATATCTTTTAACTGGTTTTGCAAAGCTTTTCATTAAGTCTTCAAGTGTAAACAGTCTGTCTAATCGTTGCTTCTGTCTATGGTTTGCTATCTAGTTATGATTGATCAATAAGTTGTTCCTCCTCAATTCATTTAAGAATCAGTTTGAGGAAAACTTGATCTTGTAATCTATACTAGTTTGTTAGTTGGGAGTTCTTAGACATTGTGGTCAAAAGAACTAAGAGTCACAACCGGAGTAGGTTGTTGGTCCTTTTATTGTAATTTGTTTTAAGTTTTCGGAGTAGATTACTTAACTATTCAATAAAAGAAGACTGTACGTAGGCTGTTAGAGTTTTGGCCGAACCAATTCAAAACCGCTGCGTTCTTCTCTTTTCTGTTTAGTTAATCAGTTCTTTTATTTACCTTTTCGTTCTGTATCAGTCAACGATTTCTAGTTCTGTTACTTTCATACAGTAGCATTACTTCACTTGCTAGATGAACTTAACAGTCAATGAAATCGTTGCTTTCTTCTGTTTCTCTATCTTTAATCGTTAGTTAATTTAATTAAATCAACTTTGTTAAGTTAAAATTTTGAAGTAGTACCTAATTCACCCCCTCCCCCTTTTAGGTACTCGGTATCCATACCGTTCAATTGGTATCAGAGCCTCGTGCTCTTCTTAAAGGCTAATTACCTTAGAGTTATTTCTTGGGAAATGGATTCCGCAAAACACTCCAAGATCCCGGTCTTTACCGGTGAGAATTTTGGTTGGTGGAAGCTCAAAATGGAACATTACATAAAGAGTATTGATTATCAATGTTGGAACATCATCATGAACGGACCTCTAATCATTGAGGAAACCGACATGATGACGGATTTTAACAAAGTCAAATTGGAAAGTGAATACGATGAAAATGATTTCAAAATGGCCGAAAAGAACTCTAAAGCTATGTCAATTCTTCAACGATGTGTTGGAGAGGCCGAAGTGAGTCGTATTTCCGGATGTCCTACGGCTAAACTAATTTGGGATTCTCTTGTACTTGCTTATGAAGGCACATCTCAAGTTAGAAAACACCGTATCAACCTTCTCATGCAACAATATGAGATGTTTCGTATGTCAAAGGATGAATCCATAAATAGTTTTTCTTCTCGTTTTTCTTGCATAATAAATGAACTTAAGAGTCTAGGAAGAGATTTCGAGTCCGAGGACATTGTTCGAAAGATTCTTCGTAGTCTCACTTCAAAATGGCAACCTAAGGTTACCGCAATTGAAGAAGCCCGTGATTTATCTAAACTCACCCTTCATGAACTAATAGGATCACTAATGGCTCACGAGTTTAATCTCGAGAAGAACTCTAGTGTATCCTCAAAGGGAAAGGGTCTTGCCTTATTATCTTCACCAAGCGATGGTGAGGATGATGAGGAAGACGAGTTAGCCATGTTCTCTCGAAACTTGGTAGGAATGGTAAACGGGCAAGGTCAAAAGAAGTTTAACAACAATTATGCTAAGAAACGTCCCTTCATGAAAAGACCTTCTTCCACTATAGGATGTTTTAAGTGTGGTGATACAAATTATTAAATCAAAGAATGTCCTAAGTGGGATGATATTAAATCTAGGGATAAACGGGATAAGGCAAAAAGGAATACAAACATAAAGTCATGACGGCGATTTGAGGAATGTCCGATTTTGAGGACGAGGAACCCATCGAAGAACAATTGGAAGCTAAGATGTGCTTAACCAAAAACCACAAAAACAAAGCTAAAGTGAGCAAAGGCGAACATCTTAGGTGTCTCATGGCTCATCCCGATGACTCTAACTCCGACTCCGATGATGAGGTAAAAATCCTGAAAGCAAAGGCTAGAACTTACTCAAAAGAAAAGGTGTGTAAACTTCTTGATAAACTCTTTGATAAGTGTCGTTCACAAACAAAAAGGTTAGACGTTATGCAAGACGAAATAGAGGAGATCGCTGAAGAAAATGTTAAACTCAAAAAGGAAACTACAGTAAATCTCTCTAGTACGTCCGAAATCAAAAAACTAAAAAGGCTAAATGAACAGTTGTCCGAGAAAGTAGAGTGTCTAGAAGTCGTTTCTGAGAGTATGTCAAACTTTGAGGAAATCAACACCTCCCTCACGTTACGGATCTCCATGGCCACTAAAGAGCGTGACAATCTCCAAAAAGATAATGATATTCTCATATGTAGATGTGACGAGCTTGTAAAAGAGTTAGATGACCTTAAAGAAACAGTCCATAATACTGTTGCCCCTGATTGGAAGGAAAATGAGAAAACCACCCTGGTAAATGAAAATGAAAGACTAAAAGTAGATATTTCATCCCTCAAAAATGAACTCAGAGTCTTACACATCCAGTTTGTTAACACTCAAAATAACAAGCAGATGTCTAACTCATCCAAAGGTGAAATTGATCACTAAAACCTTTGTATTGAAAGTCTCAAGGATAATGTGGAGCAAAAGGGTGAACTCATCGGAGACCTCCACACCAAATTTAATGATCTTGAAAGTGAGCTCAAAACTGTAAAAGCTAAGAATGCTACTTTATCCACCGATCTCAAAAACTTACAGATTAAGCTTGTTGATGCCAACAATGTGTCTAAAAAATGGGAAGGAAGTCAAAACGTTCTAAATTTTCTCACAAATCAAACCAAAAGATGTGACCGTGTATCAGGTCTAGGGTTTAAATGGAACAGTGCATCCCACTGTTACATTAGCAAACTAGACCCATGTAAAACTGATTTTCGAAGAAGAAAATATGTTGGTCTTCCCGAGTACATCATTTGTAACTATTGTGGCAAAACTGGTCATGACTTCAATGGTTGCCAAAAGAGACACAATGACATCAACAAAAATATAAAAGTTGCTAAACAAGTTTGGATTCAAAAGGATCTAGTTAACAAGGTTGTTCACAAAAAGGGACCCAAATTTATTTGGGTTCTTAAACTCAAAATCATTCTTGTGGAGGGCTTAATGAGAGGCGACCGCAATTGGTACTTGGATAGCGGATGTTCACGTCACATGACGGGAGATAGAAGCCAATTCCTCTCATTGGAAGCTCATAAAGGTGGCACGGTAACTTTTGGTGACAACAAAAAAGGTAAAGTAATTGGTATTGGTAAGGTTGGTAAGTCATCGTTACTATGTGTCGACAACGTGCGGCTTGTCAAAGGTTTTGTAAAACCCCTCGCGAAAGCGGAAATATAAACACATAAAAGTACCAAAATTGCAGCGGAATTAAAACTTTTAAAGACAAACATGCGAGAAGTCTTAGACTGAAACGTAAACTGAAACTGAAACCAAATAGATAAGTAACAGTACTAAGTATCAAACTGAAACATAAATAAATACATCAGCCGGGGATGGCACATCCCTACCGGCACCAAAACAAAAACAACAAAAGTCTAAGAGTCTAGCTAAGCGTAAACGGGTAAGTCAACTGATGAACGGATCATCACTCGCTAGCTCTCCTGTAACCCTGATCTCCAACCCTGCATGTACCTACATACATGAAAACATGTACGCCACAATCAGTGGGGAGTGACTAGAGTTCTCCTAGCCACCTTTTGTGACAACACGTAACACATAAAACAATACAGAATACTCCAACATATATCAACATGTGAAGCATAAACAACCCATCATCTGATCTCTTACTCTCATGCGATTACCATGCACGGCTCTCAACTAACTTCATAAACAAATAGGAAGGAGAGCCGGTTTCCCTACTGGTTACCCAGTCGGGGGGTCTTTCAATCCAATTATTTATGAAACCGAACTAAGAGTCATCCAATGCCTTGGATGATTTAACCACGGATCATATAACAACGATAACATACTATGCATATCTGACACTGTACCATCATCAAGGCAAGCAGATATATAAAACAGCAAGTATAAAGGTTCAGAGGCGACATCTTAACGCATAACCTAGATACTAAACAATTCAGCAAGTATAAAGGTTCAGAGGCGACATCTTAACGCATAACCTAAATACCAAGTTCACAATATCAAGCAAGGACTCAGAGGCGAAAACTCAACGCATGGACCGGCTATCACTGAACATTAGACTCAGAGGCGAAAACTCAACGCATGGACTAACATTCAATTCACTATCACAAGTAAGGAACTCAGAGGCGAAAACTCAACGCATGTTCCCCTACCACATTACAAGATACTAGACTCAGAGGCGAAAACTCAACGCATGTTCTAGCACCAAACACCTGCACTCCGGGTAAGGTATGACAACCTGACTGCCCCGTCGTGCAGTTGCTCTACTCGTCAGACTCAGAGGCGAAAACTCAACGCATGTTCTGACGCGATCACACATACATGTCTGGACTCAGAGGCGAAAACTCAACGCATGTCCCAGACACGACAAACAGACATGTATAGAACTCAGAGGCGAAAACTCAACGCATGGCTCCATACACGACAAACAAACACATATAGGGCTCAGAGGCGAAAACTCAACGCATACCCCTATACATGACAAACAACCTACGTATTAAGTTCAGAGGCGACATCTTAACGCATAACTTAATACGCATCAAAACAATATCATTCAAGTTTATGAACTACCCTATAGTTCTACCTTTAACTTCTAATCAACACTTAATTGACCTCGAGAACTAAGATGAGGGAGAGCCGGTTTCCCTTTCGGTTGCCCGACCGGGGGGTCTCTATCCTCACTATATTCCCGAACCCAATATAATGTTGCCCATCCTCCGGGGACCTCAAATACATGTCAAAGGTGCACAAAACAAGTTTCAAGTAAAACCGATAAACCGTTTAAAAGTTACGATCAAATTACGAAAAACTCAAAATAGCTTACAGGGGTCCCCAGCCGGTCGGCAGGCAGCCGGTCGGCCGGCTGGTGACCACCTCAGCCTCTTCTTTCTTTTCTGAAACAATACACGAACTCCCAGCCGGTCGGCAGGCAGCCGGTCGGCCGGCTGGGAACTCAGCCTCCTTAAAATCTTGAAAACACGAAACGACAAAAACGCACTCCCAGCCGGCTGGCAGGCGGCCGGTCTGCCGGCTGGGACTACCCTTAAGTTTTCCAAACTACAAAATACAACACAACGCACTCCCAGCCGGCTGGCAGGCGGCCGGTCTACCGGCTGGGAGACCTATTTCCTATGGTCTCAAAGTCTCGCGTAAAACACCAAAAATCCCAAGAAACGCTCTCAACCGGTCGACCGGCGGCCGGTCGGTCGACCGGCTCAGAGAGCCTGTCGCTGAAAAACGCAATTTCCCAACTTCACAAAACTTCATAAATCGACATGTAAACTTCAGAAATTACTACAAGCATGATTTGCCCAACATCATACACACCTAATATCACTATCTTATCAGCATACAATCCCCATAACAATCCTCAAATGGAAATAACAAGTATCCGTCGCAATTTAGGAAAAACTGAAAATGCAATATGGAACACATAACCACATCTTGGATCATAAATTCTTCACATATTATACATCCTAATCATGATACTAAGTCCAATAATCATAGAACTTGAATAAAATCAGAAAAACAACATCAAAATCACCAAGCATGCTAATATACACAATAAAGGCCGAGTTATCTCATTATCGTCACCTCAAAAGCGATTAAGCTCCAAGATCCTCTTCAATAATGGAACTACCAACACCAAGATCCTCTAAGTCTTCTCCTACAACAGAGAAAACGGGTTTTTAGATGCTAAAACGGAAATTACACAAAACAGCCCCTTTTTCAAGTTGAACGAAAATGAAATTGAAAGAGACGGATGTCTTGCAAATCTCGCAAGGATTCCGAAAAGGTATAACTTGCCTTGATTCGACTTCGGGAAGACCTCGAAATGTTGAGTTGAAGCTTGAAGAAATGAGAGAAATGGAGGTTTTAGGGAAGCAGTAGAATGAGTTGTGAGGGAGGAGGGTATGTCGACATAGAGGATTTTTGGGGGGTTTAAGTAGTCCTTTTTCCGTTAAATGAAACGGGCCAAATATTGTGAACGGGTTTTTATGAATCGGTTTAAGACTTGCCAAGTTATTACGTCTTAAGGACTTAAGGTTCTTAAGACGGATCTTAACGGAATATTTAAAAACACTTTCTCAATAATTATTAAAATATTATTTTATTTCCGTAAAATAAATTAAAACCCTTAAAATAAAATTCACGAAAATACGGGCTGTTACAATCACCCAATCTTCAAAAAGTTTCGTCCTCGAAACTCGAAAGTAGAAGTAAGTACGAAGCAACTAAAACTTTCAAAATGAACCAGCGGTTCATGACAATTCAAAACTTTATCTTCCAAGAGGTTTTTAAGGAGCAAAAGAGTTCAAGGTACAAGTCTTGTCCCTGGACGTGGGATCCTCGTTACGTATTCGAGAGTCCGACATTCCAAATCTGAGACAAGTCCCAAAATAAAATTAGTCAAAATTCTAAAATTACGTCGATTCGGTGTTGATGGGCACAGTACGGGTTATCAGACGTCTCCAATAACACGTTCTAGTGGCTATCAACGCTGAAGTTTGCCAATTGTAAAATATCCTGTTCTTCAAAATCAAGTTTTCTCCCAAATTACCCTTTATTTTCTCAAACTTTTGAAGAGTACAATGGTAACCATGACTAAAAGTTGCTTCCAACGGAAGAGAAAGCCGTTTCAACTTTTTAAAACAATTAAGCTTTTTCCCAAAAACAATGGATTTAAAGTCAATTAGTTGGGAAACAAGTTCCAAAACAGACGTTCGAAAGCGAGGAAGCAGTCGAGGAGATTGTTTTCGGCACAAAGGGTTGGAAATTTCAAGCCTCGCGGCTATCAGGACATAAAAAGGAGGGTCGAAGGAACGGAACAATCAAGTGGAAGGTTAAAGAAGACGGTAACCTCCGCCAAACACGGGTGTGCTAACTACTCAGTCCAATTGGAAACATCCACCCCACGATTCCTAGTATATTCCAAGGAGACATTTCCAGTTACTTCAATACTCAAGATGGTCTCACGGTCCCTCTTACCTCTATCTCATCCACAAAACAAGGCGTTCCTCACAAGAAGGTTTCCAAAATTCTCACTCCGCTCACATTAAAATCGGTTCCATTGAGGTTAAGGATCTCTCACTCCGGGTGGAAGCCTAAAACATATACCTCAGACTAAGGTTCACGCACTTCCAAATCCTAAATCCGAATTCCATCACCATAACTCTTCCCAATCAGTCAGGCCGTAGCCGAAATCGCCCCTCTCCTTTAATCCTACGTAGATCAATTCCATCATATTTACCCTCATAGGAGTATTTCGAAATCCTATGTTTTCCTCAAAATTGTCTATTACCACAGAGTGAACACTCCAATGTAATGTCTCACTGGGGTGACAACTCCCATGTCAAGCAAGTCTATGACTGGCTCTCCTGACTAGTTCCTCAAAACGGTCCAAATCTCAAAGTTCCTCAGGGTTTCAAGTGGTATCGTCCACCCAAGTGCCTATTTCCCAAAGGTATAGATATCCCATCTCAGATAGTTCCTCAATGATGGTTCAACCAACTCCCAGGCTGTTAAACCACTAGATGTATCTAACATGCTCGCATTACAGTCCATAAAACAACTATACTCCAATAAAAGCGTTTCCTTGGATTGCATCTCTCAACGAATCATTCTATTCTATTCTCAGTCGAGAGATGCGCTCTCAAACTTTCTCTTAGATCCATTATTAGAAAGATCGCTAAAATCCACTAAGTAATCTAAGATCGGACACTCCGTAAATTCCACAAGTCCTTTGTACATGTTTCAACACTCTCACACATTCACCAACAATTCTCGTTCCTCAAATATAGCAGTGATAGCTTACTTTATCTACTTATCTCTCAACATCAATATTTCTAGCATATTCCTCAATTACTTACCACTCTGGGTACTTCTAAGTCCTCAAATAGATATTTCCCAAACTTACACTTGCTCATCACTCGGTAGGGTTCTCACGCTTAAGTTCCATATATATGTATATAGCCCTGTATGCCACTCTATTTAGCACGATTACCCCATAGTTCACTTCTATTCCTCAAACTGATGACAAATAGACACCAAGATCAACAAATCACACTCCATCAGCTCCTTAGGTTTTTCCTTAAGTAACAACACTCTCCAATCATAGTCTATAGCTAGCCTCCAGGGTTCCCAAGTCTGTATATGGTAGGTTACCGCACAAGGTGTTTCAGGATAAACAAGCCATTAGGTTAAGTCGGGAGAACATGAAGATAGCTCTCAAGGAAGGTCAAGAACGGTCTAAGGGAGGCGATTAAGATCTTAACGGCTACAAGTACCTCAAACCAGAAATAAAACGGTAGGCATGAACATACCAGTAGGTGGGTCAGGGTGAACTCCAGTCTCAGCCTGAATCTGAACAGCTCCGGCTCCACTGGTCTTAGCCTCTGGGTCAGCAGTGGTAGCTCCGTCAACGGCGATCTTCCTCACGGGGCACTCGAACGAGCGATAACCAACCTTCCCGCAGGTATGGCAATGATAAGGGTTTCCATGGCAGTCAGCTCCAGGATGGGGGTCCTTGCGACACTTGAAGCATTTCAGGGGAGCTTCCGTCGAGGGTTCCATGTCACGATCCTGGGAAGACTCAGCTCCGTTAGGTTCTCCTTTTCCTTGGGGGCATTGCTCAGAGAGGTGTCCTTGCTCTCGACAGCGGTAGCAAATGCGGGGTCTACCACGGCGGTTATTGTCTGGCCTAACTGTAGCAGGTCGCACGAGGGACAGTGGGCGCTTTCCCCTTCTAGGAGAAGAGGAGGAGGAAGGAGAACTAAGAGGTCTCTTGCTTCGACAGCTATGCAAAGGTGGTCGGGGAGGAGAGAAAGCTCTAGCTCTCCCGCAATAGATCTCATAAGGGTCCTCCGCTCGCAAGACACTGTAGTAACTCTGGAAGTAAGAAGTCGGGTCACCACTGGCTACACTCCTAGTCTCAGCATTAAGCTTGCTCCTAAACAGATAGGCTTTGTCTTCTTCTCTCTCGACTAACTGTGGGACAAAGTGGACTAGCTCTTCAAATCGATTGGTGAAAGCTTGAACACAAAGGGTTCCTTGGCGAAGATTCATGAACTCGGTCATCTTATCTTGGCGGATGTCCCTGTGGTAAAATCTCATGCCAAGAAGAGTCTTGAAACGACTCCAAGTGAAGGTGGGGTCACGAGTAGCAGGAGCACTGATCGTCAACCACCAACTTCTAGCCTCACGAACTAAGAACTGAGATGCTACTCGGATCTGATCCTCAGGCCGAACACCATAAATCATGAAGTTCCTTTCCATGTCAAAGAACCAAGCGGTGAGGGTTGCAGCACTGGTCTCTCCGTCGAATGTCTTAGCTGCATTCCTCCACATCTGTGTGATAGTCCAAGCAAATCCTCCAGGTTGGCTACTTCCCGTGGTTGGAGGTAAAGAAGAAGGCATAGATGACCTAGCTATGCAATCCTGAAGAGTTTGGATGAGGGCCTGTGTCTCCGCACTCTCGGCATCGGTTGGCTCTGTCATTCTTTAACCATAAGAGAGTAAACCGTTAGACGTATCCTTAACAAGGCACAAACAGACTACAACATAAGTCCTTAAATCTACCCATCTCTCATTCATTATTTGTTTATTTGGTCAAGTTAAGGTTGGGGGTTACATGAGTGCGTCGGGAGCAATAATGCTCTGATACCAACTGTAAAACCCCTCGCGAAAGCGGAAATATAAACACATAAAAGTACCAAAATTGCAGCGGAATTAAAACTTTTAAAGACAAACATGCGAGAAGTCTTAGACTGAAACGTAAACTGAAACTGAAACCAAATAGATAAGTAACAGTACTAAGTATCAAACTGAAACATAAATAAATACATCAGCCGGGGATGGCACATCCCTACCGGCACCAAAACAAAAACAACAAAAGTCTAAGAGTCTAGCTAAGCGTAAACGGGTAAGTCAACTGATGAACGGATCATCACTCGCTAGCTCTCCTGTAACCCTGATCTCCAACCCTGCATGTACCTACATACATGAAAACATGTACGCCACAATCAGTGGGGAGTGACTAGAGTTCTCCTAGCCACCTTTTGTGACAACACGTAACACATAAAACAATACAGAATACTCCAACATATATCAACATGTGAAGCATAAACAACCCATCATCTGATCTCTTACTCTCATGCGATTACCATGCACGGCTCTCAACTAACTTCATAAACAAATAGGAAGGAGAGCCGGTTTCCCTACTGGTTACCCAGTCGGGGGGTCTTTCAATCCAATTATTTATGAAACCGAACTAAGAGTCATCCAATGCCTTGGATGATTTAACCACGGATCATATAACAACGATAACATACTATGCATATCTGACACTGTACCATCATCAAGGCAAGCAGATATATAAAACAGCAAGTATAAAGGTTCAGAGGCGACATCTTAACGCATAACCTAGATACTAAACAATTCAGCAAGTATAAAGGTTCAGAGGCGACATCTTAACGCATAACCTAAATACCAAGTTCACAATATCAAGCAAGGACTCAGAGGCGAAAACTCAACGCATGGACCGGCTATCACTGAACATTAGACTCAGAGGCGAAAACTCAACGCATGGACTAACATTCAATTCACTATCACAAGTAAGGAACTCAGAGGCGAAAACTCAACGCATGTTCCCCTACCACATTACAAGATACTAGACTCAGAGGCGAAAACTCAACGCATGTTCTAGCACCAAACACCTGCACTCCGGGTAAGGTATGACAACCTGACTGCCCCGTCGTGCAGTTGCTCTACTCGTCAGACTCAGAGGCGAAAACTCAACGCATGTTCTGACGCGATCACACATACATGTCTGGACTCAGAGGCGAAAACTCAACGCATGTCCCAGACACGACAAACAGACATGTATAGAACTCAGAGGCGAAAACTCAACGCATGGCTCCATACACGACAAACAAACACATATAGGGCTCAGAGGCGAAAACTCAACGCATACCCCTATACATGACAAACAACCTACGTATTAAGTTCAGAGGCGACATCTTAACGCATAACTTAATACGCATCAAAACAATATCATTCAAGTTTATGAACTACCCTATAGTTCTACCTTTAACTTCTAATCAACACTTAATTGACCTCGAGAACTAAGATGAGGGAGAGCCGGTTTCCCTTTCGGTTGCCCGACCGGGGGGTCTCTATCCTCACTATATTCCCGAACCCAATATAATGTTGCCCATCCTCCGGGGACCTCAAATACATGTCAAAGGTGCACAAAACAAGTTTCAAGTAAAACCGATAAACCGTTTAAAAGTTACGATCAAATTACGAAAAACTCAAAATAGCTTACAGGGGTCCCCAGCCGGTCGGCAGGCAGCCGGTCGGCCGGCTGGTGACCACCTCAGCCTCTTCTTTCTTTTCTGAAACAATACACGAACTCCCAGCCGGTCGGCAGGCAGCCGGTCGGCCGGCTGGGAACTCAGCCTCCTTAAAATCTTGAAAACACGAAACGACAAAAACGCACTCCCAGCCGGCTGGCAGGCGGCCGGTCTGCCGGCTGGGACTACCCTTAAGTTTTCCAAACTACAAAATACAACACAACGCACTCCCAGCCGGCTGGCAGGCGGCCGGTCTACCGGCTGGGAGACCTATTTCCTATGGTCTCAAAGTCTCGCGTAAAACACCAAAAATCCCAAGAAACGCTCTCAGCCGGTCGACCGGCGGCCGGTCGGTCGACCGGCTCAGAGAGCCTGTCGCTGAAAAACGCAATTTCCCAACTTCACAAAACTTCATAAATCGACATGTAAACTTCAGAAATTACTACAAGCATGATTTGCCCAACATCATACACACCTAATATCACTATCTTATCAGCATACAATCCCCATAACAATCCTCAAATGGAAATAACAAGTATCCGTCGCAATTTAGGAAAAACTGAAAATGCAATATGGAACACATAACCACATCTTGGATCATAAATTCTTCACATATTATACATCCTAATCATGATACTAAGTCCAATAATCATAGAACTTGAATAAAATCAGAAGAACAACATCAAAATCACCAAGCATGCTAATATACACAATAAAGGCCGAGTTATCTCATTATCGTCACCTCAAAAGCGATTAAGCTCCAAGATCCTCTTCAATAATGGAACTACCAACACCAAGATCCTCTAAGTCTTCTCCTACAACAGAGAAAACGGGTTTTTAGATGCTAAAACGGAAATTACACAAAACAGCCCCTTTTTCAAGTTGAACGAAAATGAAATTGAAAGAGACGGATGTCTTGCAAATCTCGCAAGGATTCCGAAAAGGTATAACTTGCCTTGATTCGACTTCGGGAAGACCTCGAAATGTTGAGTTGAAGCTTGAAGAAATGAGAGAAATGGAGGTTTTAGGGAAGCAGTAGAATGAGTTGTGAGGGAGGAGGGTATGTCGACATAGAGGATTTTTGGGGGGTTTAAGTAGTCCTTTTTCCGTTAAATGAAACGGGCCAAATATTGTGAACGGGTTTTTATGAATCGGTTTAAGACTTGCCAAGTTATTACGTCTTAAGGACTTAAGGTTCTTAAGACGGATCTTAACGGAATATTTAAAAACACTTTCTCAATAATTATTAAAATATTATTTTATTTCCGTAAAATAAATTAAAACCCTTAAAATAAAATTCACGAAAATACGGGCTGTTACAGGTTTGAAGCATAATCTCCTTAGTATCTCTCAATTATGTGATCGTGGAAACTTGGTGGAGTTTAGTACTAACATGTGTAAAATCATTGATGCAGCAACCCGTGAGGTCATTCTTGAAGGAAGACGTGTAAAAGACGTATATTTAACAAATTTAAACATGATACCCGATGACACTCTATCTTGTATGAGTGTCATGAAGAATGATCCATGGTTGTGGCGCAAAAGATTTGGACATGTTAGCGCCAAAACTCTTAACACACTAGTAGAAAAATAGCTATTTGCGGCATTAAAAAAGTGGCCATTTGCGGCATTTTTGGTGTAGCAGTAAATAAGGGGGCCGCAAATACAAAAAGCTATTTGCGGCGGAAAAAAAACGCCTCAAATAGAGAAGCTATTTGCGGCGTTTTTTAAAAAACGCCGCAAATAGCACACAAAATTTTTTTTTTTTTTTTTTTTTTTTTTTTGTTAAAAAATGAAAGATGCAAAGAAATTATTTAAATATAATAACTATATATATATATATATATATATATATATATATATATATATATATATATTTTACCAAAGTCAAATTACAAGGATTTTTAGATTAAATACAAAATACTAGGCTAAGGCTCGATCTTGTGATTTCGCTTCCCTGAGTCTGCGCTTGCCCAATTCCCAACTCACTAGTATCATTCAAACAACTTCATGCTACTCTGCCGTTTTCCATCTGCCAGCCTCTTAAAACTGGACAGAAAAAGCAACTTAGCAGCCTCATTGTTCAGCAACATTTTGCATCAGACCCAACATTTCTGCTGTTGTAACTGATGCTCACGCATTTACGATCCGGCACTACTAGTCGCTGCTGCAACTGAATAGTCCAGAAACTGATGCTGCAACAATTCTCAAAACAGACCCAGTAGAATTGGTCTGCTCCTTGAAACTCTGCTTATTCGATTTCCAAACACGCACCTATCCAAGCTTGCCCAAACACAAACCATAGAAGACTGTCACACAACCTCAATTCCCGAGTTCAGAAATTCCTGCGATACTGCACGCTGCAGACCCAGAAAAAACCCTACAACTTACTGTTCCAGACAAGCATCCCCTACTGACCTGCTCTGCCAGCGTGAATCCCACTACCAGAACAGCCAACTGCTTGCAGCCCAGTCCAAGTCCAGCCAGTGCATATGAGCTAGGACAGCCTACCCATACTACAGACTATACCCATAACCAGCAACTTTCTACAGAGAACATTAGCGAGCCCAGTACCAGAAATGGTCCATGGCACACCACCCTCCTGCATAAAACTGCCCAGTACAGAATACCAGACCCATAAATGCCATAATTGTTATTTCCGTTTCAGTAACCGCTGTACACGCACCCTTCCAGCCCTGTGACCCTACTAATCTGCCTTATTCCTGAAGTCTGCAACTAGGGGTGTTCATTCGCGGTTCGGTTCACCGAACCGCATATTTAGTTCGGTTCGCACACGGTTCGGTTTGGCAAAACACCGAACCTAAACCGCACCGTTCGTAACGGTTATTTACGGTTCAATTAACCACTTTAAACGGTTATTTGCGGTTCGGTTACCGGTTAACGTATAAACATGCTAAATATACTTTTTCTTTGATTTTCGAGATTTTTATCTAGTAGTTTAATTAAATTTTTGATATTTAATTATACTCAACAATAAAGTTAATAAGTGAAAATTTAATATTAATCATTTTAACCATTTTTGAATCTGGAAACACTTTTTAATTAAACAAAAGAACCATTTTTTATATAATATTTTAATTATTTGCTTACTTTTTTGTGAACGGTTCGGTTCGCGGTTAACCTCTTTTCTAAAATTGCGAACCTCAACCGAACCTTGTCCATGATAAATTTAACGGTTCGGTTCACTGAACCGCTTTGTCAAAACGGTTTGGTTAATCGAACCTTAAAAATGTACGGTTTTTCGGTTTTTCGGTTCGGTTATTGCGGTTCGGTTTATTATGAACACCCCTATCTGCAACTGTACCAGATTGACCAGTCCTGCTTTCAGAACTTCAGATACCTGTACACACATTCCTGCAACATCGACTTCAAAGACGCCAATCCTGCTCAGTACCACATCTGCATCCGGACCACGCCAATCCTGGTCACACTGCACTTCTGCACACTACTGCGCATTAACTCAACAATGATCAGCCCCTGCAACTGTACAGGACTGTCCCCTTCAATAAGTTTCGAACATGGTATGTCCACGCTGTACAGCCAGTAAAGCCCATGTATCCCGTGTCTTGCGACTGAGTTGTCCCTCCCTATCAGCCCTGTTGTGAATATAGGCCGGTTTGCATTTGGATCATTCATTATTACCTGCAATACATGCAATTTGGTGTTTAAGTATTACTATGTGATCTGAATATGAGATAGCAGTCTAGCACCACTGGGTGGTTCTCAGTTTCATTCTATCATACCTTTATAATTTGAGAAATTAATCCTACAAGCAGATGTGGCTGCAACAAACAACAAGAATTTCACGCTCAGAAAGACTAATTAGGCAGATTTGAAGTAGTGGGTGACAAGCTAGATATGACATACCTTGCCTTCAACCAAGTCATAGGGGCCAATGTTAACCACAATGCATCTAATAGCTTTTGCAATAACATAATAAGAATATAAAATAATTCAAAAGGGGTGTAAAAATAGTTACAGTTCAACTTGAGTAGACTGGCTATGAAGCAAGGGATCAGAAACAACAGCACCAGCATAGCCTGACATCTTTCTAATTCCTTTATCTCCAATATTCTCACCCAATTACTCGAAATCTGATCAAAATAACACAATAAATCTCACCAACCAATATCACAGGTACTGCCTTTGTTTCAATCGTTTGTTTACCTTTGGTTAACATACTCTTCGCAAACGTAAACAAATGACTGAGACGGTGCGAATATTTTATTTATTATTCCTAATTTCCTATCATAAGTCATAACATTCAAATTCTCTCGCGACATACCTTTTTCTTTCGTTTCTCCGTCCCAAGTAGGGAAGATATGAGTCCGCTCGGATTCTAGTTTAAGTCAGTTCTTTTGCGACTTTCTGCAATCAGTATAATAGCAAGCAAAGTAGGTCAGATCATAGAATCTTACGACTGAGGTGGAGTAGAATAACTTTCTTAATTCTTGTCAATCAAATTTTCATATAAACATTTGTGATAAAGACAATATGATTCCCTACTCCCATCCTATTTATCTATAATCCAATCACCTTCTAATATCTCTATTCACAAAAAATTATTTTGGGTATAAACACACCGAGGGAAGGAAAAGAGGAAGATGTAAACCTGGTTGGGCACCGAGCACATTTATGTGCAACTTGGAAGTAACCTAGCCGACATTCATAGACTTTGTAGCAAACACAATAAGAGTAGAGGGATTCTCGTTTCCAGGTACCTGCCAATACAGCTGACCATGTCTTTTTTTCCTGCCCATACAACAAAAAACTCCTGCAGGAGATTGAGACCTTAGTGGGGATTCAGTTACCAGATCATAATATAACTAACTGGAGGGGAACTGATTCTGATCATGGCTTGCAGGCTGCTGTGAATTCTGCCCTGCTCCTGAGTACCATTTACCACACTTGGGAACAAAGGAACATGTGCAAGAACGAGCTGATTTAGACGGTACCTAGGAAGACTGCTCATATAATTGTCGAGGAAATCAAAACCAGAATCAGGAAGAAAAGAGGTTCTAGCTACAAGCAGGATGAATTAGCTAGATTGGCTTAGTTTTCATAAGTTAATGTAATTCGTCTATACCTCTCTTGTACAGTGGTTGCTAGTGATGATCAGGTCCACCACAATTACCATACGAAATTGACCTACCATTCAATCAAAAGCTTTCCAGAAATGGAGCCATCATTTCTAATTAGAACATTCAATGAGTAACTTAAATTAACATTCAAAAAAGAAAACCCTAATTTCTAGCATCAAAATACCATAACTTTACTTTAACTAATTATCTCCCAAATGACTGAAATTTAATTGAAATCCCTAACCTAAATCTTAATTGAAGAATAAAGTGATAATAATAACATAATCCCTAAATCAAAACTGATAAGAAAACCAAAATCCCAAAATCCCCAAGTCAATCATAAACCCTAATCTAAATCATACAAATTTAACCCTAAATTTGTCTACCCACTTAAATTAACAAACAAGATAGACACTAATCTGAATTAATTAACAATAATCCACTCAAAATAAGCATAAACTAACAACAGTATTGTTGATGTTGTAAAAGACTAAAGAGATGTGAACATACATGAACGAAAGTCGGTGATGGTGGCCTCATACAGTGGCGACGGTGTAAGCGATGAACAACGGTGGGGAAGGAGTTGAGAGTGGTCGTGAGTTGGTAGGTATAAGGAGTTGAGAGTGGGGAGCGACGAAGGGGATAGAGATGGGTTGAGAGTGGGGTTTTGGTTTTTAAAATATTCACCTCTCATTTGCTGCGTTTTATTACAGAACGCCTCAAATACATAAGTATTTATAAAAAAAAATATTGAACTTCTATTTGCGGCTACATGCTAAAAACGCCTCAAATAAGTAGCCGCAAATAAACATTTTTCTACTAGTGACACCTTAAAGAAGCTTGATCTAGTTGAGGGATTTCCAAATATAAAATTTGATTTTGACAAAATTTGTGATGAGTGTGCTAGGTGCAAACATGTCAAAAGCTCCTTTAAATCCAAAAGAATCATGAGTACTCTTCGTCCCCTCCAACTTCTTCATATTGACTTGTGTGGACCTATGAGAACTAGAAGTAGAGGTGGTAGTCGCTATGTGTGTGTCATTGTTGATGATTTTTCTAGGTTTGTTTGGACTCTCTTTTTATGTTCTAAAGATGAAACCTTCAATGAGTTTCTAATTTGGCTTAGAAAGTGTCAAAACAAGCTTGACCATAAACTTGTGTCCATAAGAACCGATCATGGAACGGAGTTTGAGAATTTGTCATTTAATACTTATTGCGATGAAAATGGTGTTGACCATAATTTTTCGGCTCCTAGGACACCTCAAAAAAATGGCGTGGTAGAACGCATGAATAGAACTCTTGAAGGCATGGCTAGGACCATGCTTTTAAGTAGTAAATTACCTAGAAGCTTTTGGGCCGAAGCGGTTAATACCGCTTGTCACATTCACAATCGTGTCATGATAAGGAACTCAATGGATAAAACGCCGTATCAACTACTACGAGGAAGAAAGCCTAACATTTCCTACTTTAGATGCTTTGGTAGTAAATGTTTTGTTCACAACAATGGAAAAGAAAAATTAGGGAAATTTGATCCTCGTAGTGATGAAGCGGTGTTTATTGGTTATTCCGAACATAGCAAGGCCTATAAGGTTTACAAAAAAAGAACCATGCGTATTGAGGAAAGTGTTCATGTCATTTTTGATGAATCTAGTATGCTTGGACAGGAACAAAACGAAGAATCAGAAGATGATGAGGATGATGAGTTTGAAATTGGACTCATAAGGAAAGACTTTGTATTCGAAGAAGATGAAGGACCAACCAACGACAATGTGAAACAATCCAATCAACTGTTGCCTGGTGGTAATAGCAATGGTTCAGGGGGAACCAGTCATGGAGAAGCGTCAACTGCTGCATCTCCTTCCACTCTATCCAATCATGCCTCAACATCATCATCTCAGGAGACAACAGACGTCATTACAGTTACTTCTGCAGTTCCTGTCAACCCGAGTATAGACTCTCACTCTGAACAGGAAGTAACAACCTCTGAAACTGTTGCTGGGGTACAAGAACATATTATCATCTCAAGAAAATGGAAGCATCAAAGTTCTCATCCACTCTCAAATTTAACCAGTGACCTAACATCTGGGATTAAGACAAGGTCTAAGGCATCTCACAACAACTTTGCCTCATTAGATGACTTTTGTGGTCAAAATGTCTTCCTTTCCAAAGTAGAGCCAACCAACATAACAGTTGCTCTAACGGATGCCGATTGGCTCATAGCAATGCAAGATGAGCTCAATCAATTCAAAAGAAACAAGGTTTGACATTTGGTTACTAGGTCATCTAATCGAACCGTCATTGGCACCAAGTGGGTATTTCGCAACAAGCTCGATGATTCCGGTGAAATTGTAAGGAACAAAGCTAGACTCGTGGTGCAAGGTTACAATCAACAAAAAAGAATTGACTATGACGAAACTTATGCACCGGTGGCTAGGCTTGAAGCTATTCGGCTACTCATCGCTTTTGCGGCCCACAAAGGTATAACTCTCTTTCAAATGGATGTCAAAACCGCTTTTTTAAATGGGTTCTTAGATGAGGAAGTCTTTGTCGAACAACCTCCGGGGTTTCTTGACAATGACTTTCCTAACCATGTCTACAAGCTAGACAAGGCTCTCTACGGTTTAAAACAAGCTCCTCGATGTTGGTATGATAGGTTGTCAACTTTTCTCATTGAAAATGGTTTTAAAAGAGGCTCCGTTGACAAAACTTTATTCTTAAAGCAACAGTCATCAGAACTGTTGGTTGTGCAAGTATATGTCGATGATATTATATTTGGTGCAACTAACGAACTCCTTTATGTCTACTTTTCTGAGCTAATGAAATCTGAATTTGAGATGAGCATGATGGGCGAGTTACGATTCTTTTTAGGGCTTCAAATCAAACAATCCAAAGATGGTATCATCATCTATCAACAAAAGTACATCAAGGAAATGCTCCAAAAATTCGGTATGACTAACGGAAACTCCTTTTCCACACTCCCATGTTATCAACGTCCAAATTGGACAAAGATGAAAACGGTAAGAACGTTAGTGAAAAGGTGTATAGAGGTATGATAGGCTCTCTTTTGTATCTAACCACTAGTCGTCCCGATATTCTCTTTAGTGTTTGCTTATGTGCTCGATTCCAATCAAATCCGAAAGAATCTCATTTCAAAGTGGTAAAACGTATTCTTCGGTATTTAATTGGAACTCAAGATCTTTACCTATGGTACCCCTTATTATGTCCATTTGATCTCGTAGGTTTCTCCGATGCGGATTACGCGAGATGCACCGTTGATAGAAAGAGTACGTCGCGAATCGCGACATTTTTGGGTCCATGTATCATCTCATGGGATCTAAGAAACAAAATACGGTGGCTCTCTCAACGGCCGAAAGTGAATATGTTAGTGCCGCTCATTGTTGTTCACAACTCCTTTGGGTAAGACAACAACTTCTTGATTTTGGAATTATTTTTGACTCAATTCCCATAATGTGTGACAACACAAGTGCCATCAATATCTCTAAAAATCCAATTCAACATTCACGAACCAAACATATTGAAATCCGTCACCACTTTATTCGTGATCATGTTGAAAAAGGGCATGTGAAACTCATTTTTTGCAAAACGGGGGATCAAATAGCCGACATATTTACGAAACCTCTTGCCCGTGAACAATTTGAAAAACTCCGGCTAGAAATTGGCTTGATTAATTGCTTGTGATTATTTTATTTGTGGTTTTATTTTTCTCTCATATGAATGGCTAAGCGTGAATTCTTTTACAAGCCTAGACGATTCTTTCTTGTCACTAGTTATTTTCGTGTTTAAAAAATTGTCTATGCGTTAAATGATTAACCGACCTATCACATGATATATCGTTTACCTATTATTATCACTGCGTTTCTTAAAACTGAAATAACTGATACTTTTGTCCAAAACCCCACTCAACCTCCTCCCTCACGTTATCCTTACATGACGTCATAACCCCTCACCTAGTCAACTCTTCACACGTGGCCTTCCCCCTTCCATACACTAAACCTAACCAAAACTTACCTTTCAACCTCCCCCTTTACTCCCTTACCTCCCCTATTTCCCAAAACCCCTCAAACCAACCGTAAAAAATTAATTACTCCCATTCATCTCCCCTTTCCTCCTAAATCAACCTCATTTCCTGTATTTAATTAACTCATTCACCATGGTCAAAACTTCCTTAAACACAAAATTACCCATCCCCATTGCCTCCATGGATTCAACTCCGTCACCCTCTACCCGTATTTCACAACCCACTTCATCTTCAACCTCCCTCAATCGTCCTAACCCAGAACCTGAACCGATTCAATCCCTTTCTCCCTCACAGACCCTACCCGACACTGATTTCGAGTCTCAAGAAAAACCTCAGCCCGTTCCTTTTGCCCGAAAACGAACCCGGTCTGGCACTTTTAAGATCCCGTCCAACACGATTACTGCTCCGGTCATTATCGAAGATGAAGATGCTTCGTCTGGTCTCATCATCTCCGACGTCCCTCCATCAGTTACTCCTGCAACTGAGCCACGTCCTCCCTCTGAAACTCCACCGCAACCCGAAACAGAAAATATGGACAATCAGGAAAACACCTCTGAACCGGTTATTCCCTCTGACACGGTTTCCAAGCAAACTCCCCTGAATGATAAGCAAACCATGGTTTCCCGTGACCCGAAAGATAAGGAAGCCGTTTCTGAAAACCCAACCACCACTCTGACCACATCTGAACAGGAGGCCGCAAATGCCCCTCCTAAGAAACGTACCAAACACAAAAGCTCAAAAAAGACCTCCTCCACTGAATATCTTGGTCCCTAGGCAATAGTTCCACTGTCAAAAAAATGGAATCCCAATACAATCTCTGCAACTATTGAGTCCTCCCCATTATCTGTCACTGTAAAATGTACATGTCACCGTCTTATCCAAAAAAACTCGATTCACACCCCACGGGTTTACTCTACCTCATGGATTGGCTCTGATCCGGCGTATGCTTCTTTTGGGGAATGTCTTAATGCCCAAGGCTGGGAAAATCTTATTAATCTTGAGGCTCCTGTGTTTACTATCGAGATACTTCAGTTTTTTGCCACTCTTCATGTTGCCGACAATCGCTCAACCCTTACTGCCAAAATCAATGGTAAGACCATTTCCCTCTCAACTGCTGAACTTGCTGAAATTCTGGGTATTGTCAACGAAGGTTATGATCTTATTCCCGACAAAACTACATGGCCAACACTCCCATATGTCGCGCCACTTGAAATTGCCCAGTCACTCAACCCTGTCACTCAAGAAGCTACCACTGTTTATCCCAGTCAATTAACCCCCCTTCCCAAACTCCTACTTAACCTTCTCTGCAGAACCGTGTATCCGTCCGGTGACCGTGCCAAAATGACAATCGCCCAACAATATCTTGTGTACCATCTCCTCACCAAAAAGCAAATTAATCTTCCATCCCTTATTTTTAAAATCCTTGCCAAAACTGAGAAGAAAATTAAAAGCAATACCTCAAAAAAAATCAAACTCCCCTTCGCAATATGGTTGTCGTGTATGCTCAGAGCCAAGAACGTCCTGCTTAGGGCATCCGTGAGGTATCAAGGGATGTTTGATAGAATGTCAACTGGAAATTTGGGAAAAATATTGATTAAACCCAAAGATGGCCAACTCCTAACCATCTCCTCCCGAAAAGGACCCAGTCCCTTACCCGGATCCTCCACTCCGATTCTAACCCCGGGTCAAAATTCTCACATGGAACATCTAATGGCTGAACTGGCCGCCGTGAAATCCAGTCTCTCGGAACTGAGTGATGTTAAGCGTGAGTTGGCTGAGATAAAGGCTATTTGCGCTGAAAATTCGTGTCTCCAGGATATCAAGTCCGATATTGAGACCCTCAAGAATTCGGTTGACCTTCTAAAGGGTGAGGTAGACGTCATATCTCAGTTGTTGCAAAGTAAGGAGGGAGATGATGTCGTTGATGATGATGAGTCGGATGAAAGTGAAAGTGCCGATGATTAGGACTCCTCCCATTGATATGTGTTGTCCCTATCCCTGCCCCTTTCAGTCCTCTTTTGCCTATTTTGCCTATTTTGTGAACCCACTGACCAGTCCCTGCCCCCAGTCCAGTATCAGTTTTTCTCTGTTTTTATTCGGTGGTGGTAGTCATATTTAAACATTATCTATTATGCGGTGCTAATTAGTTCGAACTATTTTAATCAACTTCGGTTGCTTCTTATGGTCTACTTCTCTTTGATGCCGGTCTTATCATTTTTCTCATGTGCTATTTTTTCTCCGTTAATTTATTATGCCTCTTGATCGTTTTTGCTTGTGCTTGCTTATTCATTTGACGATGCCAAGAGGGGGAAAAGTAACATCAACAATAATTTAATCACCAAAGCAATAATTAAGTCACTTAAACACCAAGTAATTCATTAAGTTATGGCATTGGTTTCTTTAATATGTTAACTAATTTGCAATCCTTTGTTTTTCGTTACCATGCATGAACTATAACCTATTAAGGGAGAACGTAGTGAAAATTATTGTTTTATTTGGCTTGTCATCAACAAAGGGGAAATTTGTTAGGATACAATTTGTTGATGATGACAATCCCAATTTAATTGTGTTTTCAAGTTTCCATTTCAGGTTCGAAAGTTCATAATCAAGAGAGCATTGATATTCCGTTGTCAAAAGAAATCTCTAAGTGTCGTTGTTTTGTAAAGATAACAACTCATATAACGTAAGTAACAGTTACACAGATCGTTGCCCCGTGCAATCGTACACTTGAAGCTTTCTCATTTCGTAAAACCAGTTTTGCAAACTTATAATAAAACTTGCTTTATGCCTCTGATTTTTGCAAAGCCCATAAAATCTCTTTTTCTAATTAAAGAAGATTTTAAAGCAAAAGTCTTTATCCAATATTTTCACTATAAAAGGAGTACTTAATCGTCATTTATTTCTAAGACTTCCAGAGCAATAAATCTTCCTTTGCAAAATTCTCTCTTCAAAGCTTAATATCTTTTAACTGGTTTTGCAAAGTTTTTCATTAAGTCTTCAAGTGTAAACAGTCTGTCTAATCGTTGCTTCTGTTTATGGTTTGCTATCTAGTTATGATTGATCAATAAGTTGTTCCTCCTCAATTCATTTAAGAATCAGTTTGAGGAAAACTTGATCTTGTAATCTATACTAGTTTGTTAGTTTGGAGTTCTTAGACATTGTGGTCAAAAGAACTAAGAGTCGCAACCGGAGTAGGTTGTTGGTCCTTTTATTGTAATTTGTTTTAACTTTTCGGAGTAGATTACTTAATTATTCAATAAAAGAAGATTGGTCGTAGGCCGTTAGAGTTTTGGCCGAACCAATTCAAAACCGTTGCGTTCTTCTCTTTTCTGTTTAGTTAATCAGTTCTTTTATTTACCTTTCCGTTCTGTATCACTCAACGATTTCTAGTTCTGTTACTTTCATATAGTAGCATTACTTCACTTGCTAGATGAACTTAACAGTCCATGAAATCGTTCCTTTCTTCTGTTTCTCTATCTTTAATCGTTAGTTAATTTAATTAAATCAACTTTGTTAAGTTAAAAATTTGAAGTAGTACCTAATTCACCCCCTCCCCCTCTTAGGTACTCGGTATCCATACCCTTCACATATAAGATACCATCATATATCATATATTTACCTAATGCAGAAGCCAAACCGCTTACATGGCATCACATAAAACAAGCTCCGTCTGACGTGGCGCGATTTAAAGCCTACTAACATATTACTCGGCATACAGTTAAAAAATAAATAAAATAATATCCAACACAAAAAATTTCAAAATCCGTGAATCATGGTCAATAAATTTCCTAAACTTAAAAGAATAATAATAATAATAACTGAAAGATATGATGCACAATTAATTTCTTAAACAAAATTTACTAATTAAAGCTGACATGGTATCTCACATTTCAAGTTAAAGCTGAGGTGTCAATCTATTAAATCACTTGAAAACAAAAATACTTCAAAAGATGAAAAAAGTGCAATAATAAATGGCAGAATATGTCATATGGAAGACGGAATATTCCATTTTAACTGAAAATTTGATAGGGTTATGCTAAAATTATGGAGATTCATTCAAATTTGATAAGTGACATGCTAAAATCATGGAAATAATCGTTGCGTTATTTATATATGTAAACTAAACATAAATATACGTTAGCCAATTCAAAAAATACTCGGTAGAAATTAGGTCTTCCATTTTATATTTCGTAAAATAATTGACTCAAAAATGATATGAGTACTACGAATCAAACAATTGAAACGGGTTGTTTATTCTTAGAAAATATATGTCGGACTAAATTAGTTTTGCTTGGTTTATACACTAATGTGTGCGCGATAATTTACTAGACAGTCGCACGCAATAATTGTTGTTTACTATAAACATCTTTAGTAAGTATATTCAAATTTACGTTTTTAACCCAACTATCCGTTTACTAATTACGTCTGAACATATTATTTACGTTTTGCCTTCATTGTACGATATATAATATACAACTTTTATTTTATGACTATTTTACATATTTTAAAAAGGTGCAATAGGTAATTAGGCGTGTACTAATTTTCTTAGAAGTCGATCATCTTAATGAACAAAATATATGATAGCTCATTTATACCGATATATGTGATTAGCAATTCAAAAATAATTTATCCGTAAATAATTAATCTGTTTATCTTTGATAATATTAACTATATTCCTTTACAGTTCTAAAAAACAGACCATTGTAAATAATTAATTTGTTTATCTATGATATTATTAACTATATTTATCTAAAATTCTAAAAACAGACCCGTGAAATTCACGGGTTACAACCTAGTATCCTATAAAAGCAATGCATTTTGATGCTAATAATCAATAAAAACCAAGTAATCCGAAGTAATTCCAGAATTCATCAAATTTCCACGCAGAAAATGTATAATATGCATAATTTAAACGAAATTACGAACCCTATTTGATATTCGACCCCCATAAATAAAAAATGAAGAACAAAAAATTAGATGTGAGAAAAAATAATTGGAAAACATACCTGGAGATTAAGATGGTAGTTGAAGGAGCGAAATCGTCTATCAAAGAGGAAATTTTTAGGGTTTCAAAAAGTAGATTATTGTTATGAAATATTATAGTATAATATTATATGGATGTCCATATCTTAGAATATCCTAGAGTTATTATCTTATGGAAACTCTAGCTCATTGTATATCTATATATATCTCTCATAATGGAATGAGAACATACTTTTGTCTCTCTTACTTTCTCTTTACAATTCTCTCTCGTCTTTATTTCACAGCACGTTATCAGCATGAGTCTCTATAGACATCATTAAATCAGGAGGTAGGTTCATATCAGATCTTATTCTATTATATTCAATCGACCATGTACGCTTTTGCTATCTAATTAATTGTTTTTAGGAATATTTTGTGGTTTACAAATTTAAAGTCAACTTGCTTATATTTGATACTATTTAGTTGAATAAGCAATATTGATGACACTAATTCAATCTTGTTCATAATAAGAATTTGGTTTGCGCAATTTTTTATATCCATGAGTAGAGTAATTAGATTGTGTGGTTTTCATTAGTTTGTTGACGTATATCTATGTATTAACAATGATGGTTAATTCGCGGAACAATAGCACTACCTATTGTTGAATGACGTTGTTTTATTCGTTTTCTTATACGAGAAAAAAAAATTATTTTAAACTTTCTTTAATGAATATGTTGAATGCGTTGGTTTATTCGTGACCTCAATTGTTATTTGTAATACCGTAATAATAATAAGTACGAGAACATATTTCATGATTATTATAATAATTAATTTGGACATTGTTATTATTGAACATGAAGGTCTATATATGGGTCAATAAGTTTTGACAAAGGACATATCATATTATTTTGGAAGTGAAGTTTCATAGGGAAACATCTTTTGAAAAAGGACATATCATATAATTTTGGGTCTATTTTATATAAATGGGGAGTTATGTCCATATTATGACTTTGACATGAGCTTCAAAGCTTTAAGAGGTGTAAATTTAACACCGTCTCATAAGGGAGTATGTTTATATTATGACTTTGACCTGAGCTTCAAAGCTTTAAGGGTGTAAATTTAACACCGTCTCATAAGGGAGATATGTTTATATTATGACTTTGACCTGAGCTTCAAAGCTTTAAGGGGTGTAAACTTAACACCGTCTTATAAGGGAGATATATTTATATTATGACTTTGACCTGAAGTTCGAAGTTTTAAGGGGTGTAAATTTAACATTATCTCATAAGGGAGAAGGGTGTAAAATTTAACACCGTCACATACATCAATACAATATGTTCATATTGTATTTTAGACTTGAAGTTTCATAGGGAAACACCTCATACTATCTTGGGCCTGAAATTCCAAAAGATTTATTTCATAAAGATGGGGAGATATGATATTCATATTGTATTTTGGACCTGAAGTTCATAAGTTTATATTATATAAGGTAAGTGGCTAGAAGTTCACATGAAAGGCTAGTGGCCAAAAGTTCACAGCTGCGATTTTGATACGCATTTGATGAGTTTTAAATGAATAAAACGGTTTTATTCATGGGAAATTATTTCTAAATTGATTATTGTTCACCTTAAGTTGAACAATATAATGAGATTTGAAAGTAGATCCATTCCTGGTAGTGAATGTGACATCTCATAAAGACTATGCCGGTGACAGAGATCGAGAACATGTGACAATAATAAGGTTAATGAACAATAATAAGCTTAATGATGTAGCCATATTGAGGCTAAGAATGGAGGCATTTGATGAACCAAGCTAAGTAAAGAAACTTTAATTGAGTTTAATGATGTGGTTTTATTGAGCCTAAGAAGAATTTTGAGCCAAAATTCAATTCATTTAAACTAATGAAAGTATCTCATATATGCTCGAAATTTGATACGAGAAAGGATAAATTATGTATGGGTTGGAAATTTTGACATTCACACTATGGCCTGAAGTTCATAACGTTTGAAAATAATGAAATTATGGCTCGAATTTCATAAGTATTTACGTATATAGAATTATGACCGGAAGTTCATAATGTTTACAAATATTAAAACTGTGGCCTGAAGTTCACAGTGTTTGGAATTTATTTTTGTATACGGTGATACATTTTGAGTACTAAAACAAAAATAAAGTCGGGGTTTATTCATGAATGTCAAAAAAAAAACTCATAAATTATGGCAAATGAGATTTACTAATGATGCAATATACTTTTTATTTCACTCAAATAAAAGACACAATATCGTGAAAAAAAATGTTTTGAGTAAAATTATTATTTTATTGGGAGTAAATTATGTCAACGATAGTCCTTATATATAAGGACGCGGTGTGTTTATTTTGAAACACTTATATTCCCATCAAAAGTGGATATTTATTAAACTCTTGAAAGAAATGAGATAATGTGACACTCATATGATATTATGAGGTAAATTGTCGAAAAATACAACTAATTTTGAAATTGTTGGGATCTCTGTGGTTAAGAGAATAATTAATTTGTAAGTTAAATTATGATCAATTTACATATAAATTATCATGTTATACAACACATTGAAAGGATGTGATAAACAAGGGTATGTCATTATTGTATATGTATGTTGACAATTATAATTATTGGTCATTTGAGAAAACTCAAAGAGGAATATATTTCCTATTGGAATATTGATGAGTCTTGCACTCTTGCCTACATATATGGGACACTCATTGTGTCATTTGTCACATCAATTATCAGGTTGAATAAAGTATTACTAACTACAAATTTAGCATGAGATATATAGTCAACTTGGAGTGGCGTGTGATAAGTGAAATTATTGAGACACAGCCGATTTTTATTAAAGATTGTCATGGATTGTGGGTAACTTAGAAAGTTGACATGAAGTAATTCAGATGTGACATATTAAGGCCATTCGGGTTCTTATTATACCCGTTTTGATAAACCTGAAGTTTATCTTAAGGAAAATATAAGTGCTGAAACTCTCTCGTGTAAATTTATTGAAAGCAAGACATTACACGGAGATTGAATATATTCGATATTGGAGATCTAAAAACTGCTTGAAGTGTAATAAAGAATTTAAAGGTTCATTTATGGATTGACACTATATTAAGGGGTTTGTAGCCACGTACTAATTTTTTTTTCTAAGTAGTTATTGTGTGGTAATCACAGCTTGATTATACGAAATCGTTAGTCTCCAAATTGGGCATTGTGATTCAGCACATTTAAAATCCAACTGCATTATATGGTTGTTGTACAAAAAAATGTTTATATAAATTCTCATTGGTGATATGAGAAATTAAGGTCTAAGTTGGTTAAGGTTTTTCCCACCTTAGGAGGAGAATGATAAGGAAAAGTTGGTAAAAACAAACAAGTATATTATGCTTAACTGAAGTTCAGCGGTTTGTTTTCAATATGAAATACGTCAAATAAAAGTTCATGGAATTAGAAATGATTATATTCATTTGGTTTTGAAGATATATTACGATACCACTTTGATCACCATATCAAAAATGTGATATGTTCATACAGTAAAATCTATGATTTAATTATAGACAGATAGCCCTATATGTGGTATAGCGAGCTATAAATTAGTCATAGAAAGTTGTGTAACAAAAATTATTATTTTGCCAATTTGAACAACAAACACACAAGAAAGGTAGTGTGAAAGTCATATCGGTTCACATATTTTAAGTAATAAGAAAATGGCAAGCATGAGCAGTTGGTACTCTTACAGAGTAAAGAAGTTTGGATGTCCCGAAAGTGACATAGATATCTGAATGATAATAGATGACCTATATAGAAAAAGAAATGGTACCGTATATATTCAGATATCAATGATTCAGTACTGACAATATCTCGAGATACTGAAACTATAACGATATGGTTAGAATCGATATGCATTTGCGCAAAAAATTTAATGGACTAGATAATGGAGATCTTATAAATAAGTGCAATTTTATTGTCGACACATAATCACTGATTATGAATGAGCTCATGGACCGGAAGTCCATTTATTCGCCGGAAGTCAATTTAAGTTATGAATGTTGGGAAACAAAACTGTACAATCTGCATTATCGAGTCATCATCATGTGCATTTCGAGATTTAGTTCATCATTGTATTTAGTTTTAATATTTACATTATTATTATTTGTTTTAGAATGTTGAATAGAATCGGTTATATATTATATGCATGCACGTGATTAATTATATTGTTATTATTTGATAAATATTTAAAAAGGAGAAATATTATCTTATGAGATACTCCAACGAGGATAACTCCTTATAGGAGCCTCTTATAAATGATCACCAAATGATGATGTTTTATTAATTGAGTTTTGGGAACTCAAGATTATATATAAACCTCTACGACACGATTGAAATGTTATCGTGATTATTTCCAAAATGGAAAACTTCAAACTCATGTAGAGTTAATTCAAGGAAATTATTATTGTGTCAAACTAAGTTTGAGCATATAAGAATAATGATTTAAATGAGCTTCATGCTAAAGATTTGAAATTAGTTTATGGTTCAGAAGTACCATAACAGTTGGAAAATATTGTAGTCAAAATCTACAATGAGGACGTCAATCAATACATATATGGTTTAGCAAAGAAAATAGCTTAAAAGTATTAGATGATTTATTCAATAACTATTATATTGATTCTCCTTAATACGAGGAACTAAGGAATGATGGCTACACTCTTTTTTTTCCTTCGACTAGGTTTTGTCGCAACGGGTTTTTCCTAACAAGGTTTTTAACGAGGTAGCAATATAAGCGCATTATTACGCTATAGTCATGATCGTCATTATTGTTGAGATGACAGTTATTTTCGACATATAATGTCATGTCGTTTTGTGGAGAAGAATCATTTTTGTGGAAGTATCAATTGAAATGAAGATCCAAGATTTGTTATGAAATGATTATATCCAGAGTGTGAGTTATCAAATAAATGTGATATCGAAATTGTCATGGATTTCTATTGACCGGAGATTCAATCATATTAACTACAATGGGTATTACTTCAACGATCGAGAAGTTATATCAAAGCATGGATCATTTGAAGATTTATTAAGTTATGTAATCATCAGGGGAGTAACACGCGATGTACTCTTTTTCCTTAGCTATGGTTTTGTCCCACTGAGTTTTCCATGGAAATGTTTTAACGAGACAGTTTTGCTATGCGGGTTTGAAGATTAGTGTACTCATTTTCTTTACTAGTGTTTTT
This sequence comes from Silene conica, assembly GCA_029255685.2. Classification (NCBI taxonomy): domain Eukaryota; kingdom Viridiplantae; phylum Streptophyta; class Magnoliopsida; order Caryophyllales; family Caryophyllaceae; genus Silene; species Silene conica. Next base: position 9,867,063 of record CM055319.2, read on the forward strand.
CCCACGAGGTTTTTCTAGGAAGGTTTTTAATGAGGCATCTTCTTCAGTGATGGACATCCAAGGGGGAGTGTTATAAAATATTATAGTATAATATTATATGGATGTCCATATCTTAGAATATCCTAGAGTTATCTTATCAAAACTCTAACTCATTGTACATCTATATATATATATCTCTCTCATAATGGAATGAGAACATATTTTTGTCTCTCTCATTTTCTCTTTACAATTCTCTCTCGTCTTTATTTCACAACAATTATGAGAATTTGAAATGGTTTTTTTTTTGAGTTTGTGAAAACAGGGGGGTTAATCTGATTTTCATAAAAAAAAAGAATGAGTCAGCTGCCAACTCATCATGTGTAAATGAGTCATTTGCCAACTAAGCATACAAACTTGACGGAATTAGGGTAACTTAACGGATTAGCAACCTTAAGTCATGGTTATGACTCATTAATTAAGTTTAAGGGTAAGTATAATGTTTAAAACATAGGGGTACACGGTGTAAAAGTGAAAAACTGGAGGGTACACGGTAGAATAACCCATTAATTAAAAAAAACATCTAACACACTTTTAATTGTACTTTTAATAGTTTTTTAGTAATATTTTTCTTAATATTTATGCAAAAAACACATGTACACTTTAAATTTAAACGAGAAAGTATCAATTTAGGAATTTCGGGATATAAAATAAAAGGAAAAATGTTGAAAAATAGACACCGACATGCGAGAGGCGACATAAAACATAGGCATAAGTGCGGGGTAGACAGAGTCAGGTATAGTCTGAGTGCATTGATTGGGCATCAAAGACGGTACGACATTCATTCACCACACACATACTTTACTCCCTAAACTCGTACGTACTACTATAATCGATGCTACTTTAGTTTACAAATAATTCATCCATTTATATTCAACCTACATATATTCCTTTTTCATCCATTCATATCCACCCTGCCACTTTCTTAAAATAGAAAACAAAATGACTAGACTACCCTTATAGAAACCATTTATCTACATAAAATGTCATTTAATGGCCCACCTATAATCCACCATCACACATTTAAATTAATAAAAAACATCTTATACACTTCCAAATGTATTTTTAATAGTTTTTTAATATCTTTCTTAATATTTGTGCAAAACACATATATGCGCTTTGGATATGAACGGAGGAAGTATAAACCAACACTACCTCTAAATATTCGACCGTTATATAATATGATAGATAAAAGGTGGTCATATTATTTATAAGTTGGGTTTTTCTCAAATATTAAGTGGTACCCTTAAAATAAGTAAAATGTTCCTAAATTACCCAAACGGCCAAACTATATTAAAAACTAATCAGTTAAACTTTGTGTAAAAATATGTTTACTATTGAATCAGGTTTATGCAACATGGCAAATTATTTTCCAAAAATCAATAAAAAATGTGTAAACAAAATATTTAAAAGAGGTGAATTAGAAAATTTTGCATATATTAAGATGTTTTCATTAAGTTTAAGAATATAGTAATACTTTTGAAAAACAAGGGGTACCACATAATATTCGAATAGTTTCAAAGGCGCCATGTAGAAAAACCATAAAAAAAAAAAATTAAAGTAATAACAACTAATTATTTTTAAGTAAAATGCTCACTTGTGTTATAAAATGACCATTTTTTTTTTGCTAAATCTGAGAGGAAAACAACACATAAAAAGAAATTCATTCGTGTCTTCGCAAATAATTATATGATATTTATAGTACTCGTAAGAACATAATAATATAGTCTATTATCACATTTATGTTCTTTCCATTTTTTTAAAATTAATCGTATAGTAGAGAAATGAGAAGAACCCTTTTATACAAAGGGAGTAAGGCCCTGTTCTTTTGGACTTCAAGTTACTTAATTTAAGTTCACTTCAAATTCTATAAGTTCAGTTCATTTCAGTTCAGTTCAGTTCAGATCCTATAAGTTCAGTTCAGTTCAGTTTAGTTCCTATAAATTTAGTTCAGTTCCTATAAGTTCAGTTCAGTTCAGTTTAGTTCCTATAAGTTCAGTTCAGTTCCTATAAGTTCAGTACAGTTCAGTTCAGTTCAACTCATATAAACTCAATTCAAAAAGCTTAATACGAAGTATTATTTTAACAACCGATAAAAAACATTTCGCTTTAGTTATTCGATACACATTATTTTTTTTTAAAAAACAACAACAAATTATTAATAATTGTATCCTTTTTACTATCTCATTAATATCAAACGATCTTACATATACTCACCCTAATGCCATATGCCCGAATACAAGCATAGACCGCCCAAAGAAATGGTAAAATACTTCAACTATCGACATTCAACATCGAGAATGAAAGTTCAAATGGGGTTTGGTCCATTAAAGAAAAGGTGGAAGGTGTTAAAAATCATGCTCCAAATATCATATAAGTATCAAATATCGATTATTGTTTCTACATTCACCCTCCATAATTTTATAAGAATGCACGCTCTTGGAATTATACAACATGATGTGAACATTTAAGGAACATTAGATTCGGACATATTTGATAAAAGCGGAAGACGATCGTGTATAAGGTACGAAGCAACTTAGTCAAAAATATTTGGCGACGCTATAGATTCTTTGTCGACAGTGATATTGATAAGGAAAATGAAGTAGATGAGGATTGTGATAATATGGAAATAAATAGTTAGAAAAAATTGTAATATGTGAATTATTTTTTATCGTAATGTAATCGTAGTATAATGTATGAATAATGAACAAATCATTGTATATAAAGTAGAAAATATTCTATATTACCTTGTGTTTTAAACTATTTTTTTATTAATGTCTTCTTTTGAATAATAATAATAATAATAATAATAATAATAATAATAATAATAATAATAGTTAATTTAAATTAAATTAAGTTAATTAAGTTCGGATCTTATAAATTCAGTTTAGTTCAGTTCAGTTCAGATTCTATAAGTTCAGTTCAGATCCTATAAGTTCAGTTCAGTTTCTATAAGTTCAGTTCAATTCAGTTCAGTTCAGTTCAGTTCCTATGAATTCAGTTCAGTTCAGTTCCTATAAATTCAGTTCAGTTCAGTTCCTATAAATTCAGTTCAGATTCTATAAATTCAATTCAGTTCTGTTCAGTTAAGTTACGGTCAAAAAAACAGGGCCAAACTTATTTTATTATTCTGATTCTGATTCTAATTACGATTTATTCTATCGCATAATGACCGCTAATATAAATTGTGTTACTCCGTATTTTGCATGAAGTTATACATACATTATACATACAACTGTAAAGTCTGGCAGCTTCACATTATATTTTGAGCATCGTCACTTTCTTGGTGGACCATACCATTCATGCTCTCACTATTTCTCATTTCTTCTCTTCTTAGTATTCATCAATTGCTTCATTATTCTTCACTTTATTTTCCTTATTAACCTTTTGCTCATCTTATATTTGATTTGATTCACTAAAAAGCTGATTTTTGTGTCACTAAGTGTCAGAAAACAAGTTGAAACTTACTCAACATGGCAAATTTGATCAACTTTTTATGTATTTTTGTTGTTATTTTTGTGTTGGATTCTTTAAAGGGTATTTTGGGTATTGAAGGATTAAATGCAACAACAACAACAACAAGAACAACAAGAGATGTAGGAGTATATTACAATGCAGAGAAGTATGGAGGGTACAGCAGTCAAGCTCGCATGGTGGAGATCACTTTTATTCCATGGGCTGCTTCTACTGGAGCTGGTATTTATATATATATATTCATCACTCTTTATGTTTTTTTTTTTATATTTACTCGTCTTCGAGCCAAATACTCCTTCACAAAATTCTGATTGATCCGTCTTCACGTTGAAAACTAGTGCCCTCCCCCACAATGCAAGACTCTTTATGCTCGTTATTACGAGATTGCATGCGGTTCTCTTAATTGTGAAGTAGTAGTAAGTAAGTAACAGTCTCCCTGATGATACAAGGACATGACTCTAAATGAAGAATTGAGTAAATGTAGATTGATTAAAGTGATTTCAAATTGCAGTGTGCTTAGATGGATCATGGCCTGCTTATCATATTGACCGTGGTTATGGATCTGGCGCAAACAGTTGGGTCGTTCAACTTGAGGTGCATCATCTGAAAGTGGATCAAATTCATCCTTATTGCCTGCTAAACTGACATCACTTGAGATCATAACTGATGACAGGGGGGAGCATGGTGTGATACAGTAAGAGGCTGCGTTTACAGGAAGAAAACGCGCCACGGGTCTTCAAAATATATGGAGAAGTTTATTCCATTTACAGGAATTCTTAGCAATAAGCATTATGAAAATCCTGGTAATATGTCTGCATTTATCAATAACTCATTATATAGATCACTACACTTTTCTTGCTTCATTCTTCTTCGTAATCCTCGGCTTGTTGTCCTTCAAATCTATGTTACTTAGACTCGGATATAGGTGTGTAGGACACAAGAATATGTCTTAACTTCAGTATGACTCCATTTTTTCACATCAAAATATCAGAATTTTTTACAATTTATAGGTAAAATTGAGTTGTTTGAATATCATCTAAATGCTTTATACAGAGTCTATCCCTCTACTTGCGTCACGCAAGTCTTCCATTTTGTTTCAGCATGAGAAGTGTTGAAGAGTTAATGGCCGAGTACAGAGTAATAGGAATATTAATAATAGTTGGGCCTCAACCAAAACCTTAAGATTTTGGTTGGATGGTTCATCTATCATGTATCAGAGCCCACCGAAGGTCACAATCCTCACAACCTCAAAAACTCGCGTGGGGAGAAGGCATGGGCAAACTAACCACTCTTCAAGCCCAATGGGCATTTAAGTGAGAGAGCGTAATAAGAATATTAATTATAGTTGGGTCTCAACCATCACCTTAAGGTTGGTTTTGGTTGAGATGGTTCATCTATCATAGAGTACATACCGACCTTTTCGGTGTCATGTAGCACATGGAGTTGGCCCCAAAAGTGAAGAGGAGTCCAAATAACATAGTTTATGACACTGAGCTAATGTAGTTTTAACACTGCATCAATTATTTCTGCAGATTTTCACAATTGGAATAGAGTAAAAATTCGCTACTGTGATGGTGGCTCATTCAGCGGAGACAGTCAACATGAGGTTAACTGAATGACTGTTTGGTGCATTGAATCAAATTTCAAATGCCGCCTTCTGTATTGTTACTGTCCTATTTTTTAGAGTCTTACATTTGATTCTCGACTCGTAGGAAGCAGGATTGTACTTCAGAGGACAGCGCATTTTCTTGACTGCTATGGAGGAGCTGAAATCACAAGGAATGAAGCATGCGAATCAGGTAAAGCTTCATATATAATCACAAGAATGACAAAAATGGCTCATCTTTGTTGTTTCCCTCAGTAGTTATAAAAGAGACGATAAATTTGGGTAGAGGGAGTAATTTATATGGATATCTGTTTCTGATAGTTAAATGATGTAGGCTCTTCTTTCTGGAAGCTCAGCTGGGGGTATGGCTTCAATTCTACATTGTGACGAGTTCCGAGCATTATTCCCAATGAATACTAGAGTCAAGTGCTTAAGTGATGCTGGCTTATTTCTTGATGCGTAAAGATCTACCTCGCTTTACTAGTCTTACCTTCATCACATTTCCTTTATAACCGAGTATCTGACAGTGTTCGATTGATCCTGTAGAGTTGATGTGGCAGGTCACCGCACTATGAGAAAACTATTTGCAGGCGTAGTTAACTTACAGGTATTGATTCAGCTTCTTTAGTCGAAGGGGATATGGAATCCTTCGTTCTACATGTTTACGATTTAGGACTTTTAAGTTTCATAGCTTTCTTGGTCGCTCTTAATTTTTCCTATCATGAACTACTTTGCGACTTGGGCGCTAGCAGCTAGAACTAGTAGTATTCCATCTTACTTTCAATTTCGTTATGAAATTTGTGAGTTGCCTATCATTTTGAGTGATCTCAAGCTCCGTTTATGTTCATCCTTTGAAAGAATTCTCTTAAAGGATGCCGTGGATTATGGTTGCACTTTGAGCTTTAACACTCCCTTTTGCAACCTATTACAGGGGGTGCGTGCGAACATTCCTCAGAGTTGTGCTAGGCGCCTTAATACAGCCATGGTAGTCGTTTTATTCTCTGTATAAGTCTCTGCTATAATAAGAGTTGCCAAATGATCCAGGCATAAGCTGACCTCCATATTAACTCTGGTTTTCTTTTTCAACAGTGTTTCTTCCCCCATCGTGTAATATCGAGCGTCAGGACTCCGCTATTTCTTGTAAATGCAGCTTATGACTCATGGCAGGTAATGCCATCATATTTTCCCACATTGTGATTCAGAGTGAAATATGAGAATGCCTAAACTTGCAAGAGGGTCACTTGTACAATTATATGCGAGACAGTGAGAGTGTGAGACTGCCTGAATATCTGTACAAAGGCAAGAGGACAGTCGTTGAAGGATCGCTCAATTGACGTACACCATTTTAGCATGTCAAAGCCCTCTACATTTCTTTAAACTTTGTGTGGTTGATTACTCTCTCGCCGCTTGAGTACGCTTACATTAAAGACCTCTCGAGAGGTGAACATAAACTGATTGTGGGGATACTCTGTAGAGGGAGTAGTATATAAAAGGGGATGTAATATGGTTCAACCGAAAAGACAGTTTTACCGTTTATTCAAGTCTCTAATACTGTTACATATTAAAGAGTCTCGCCAATTGACACTCAACGCTTGTTCAGATTCAGATCAGTTTAGCATCTCCATCAGCTGATCCTCATGGAAACTGGTATGGATGCAAGTTAAATAATGAGCATTGTAATGTACCACAAATCCAGTTCCTGCAGGGTAAGTTATTACACTATGTTTCGATATAGTTGTTCCCTTATAGTGTCTTGCATCAAAGTCTAACAAGGAAGGGACAATCTTTTGAATTAGGTTTTAGAAGACAGATGCTGAGTTCAATTAGAGGCTTCGCGAAGTCCAGAAAGAACGGGTATTTTATTAATTCATGCTTTGCCCATGGACAAATTGAGAGACAAGATACATGGTTTTCCCCCAGCTCCCCTCATATAGGAAATAAGGTATGTTCGGATTCGTAGTTCAATTTTTTTATAAAAAAGCATGCATTAGCACTGAAGGTGAACCCAGGCCGGGACTGCTGAAAACAGTCTTGTCATACTTACCTCTTTGGTTGGCCCTTGGCTGACCCTAGTGTTCTAGAGGTGATCATGGACAAAGCTGGAGACCTGTTCGGATGGCCTCGGTGTTCTAAAGGTGATCACGGCCCAAGCCGACTGGAATGGCCTCGATTACCCAACGATATTGGCGTTAATGAGCCTATTCGAGGGGAGGTCACCAAATTTTTGCTCCTAGATAAACTAGGCACGGAGACTTGAAATTCAATCCAAGTGAACAGGGCAATGCTTTTATCCCGTCCAAAGACAAAGAATACGATTGAGAACTTCTGGTGATATGTTTCGTCTTGCTTATGACCGTCTTAACTTAAGACCTCTCACAACCTCCTTAAATTTCTACCTCTATTTTAATCGAGTGTGAAAGCCGCCTTAAGTTAAAACGGTCTTAAACAAGAAATGGTGTTGGTGATATCTTCTGTCACAAAAAAATAACTTGGGAATAGATTTCAACGATTGAATAAAATGCCAAACAAAGTAGTATAACTCGCAGATATTAATACATTTTGTCGATTTGTACATTTACGCAGGGTATTGCAGAATCAGTGGGGCGCTGGTTTTTCGATAGAGCCGAGACCAAGATGGTCGACTGTCCCTACCCTTGTGACAGAACTTGCCACAATTTGGTCTTTACACATCTTTAAGAGAAATACTACTTAAATGAGTACATCACTGCATAAAAAATAAAAAATACAAATCATTGTAATTGTCATTGTCATTGTCATTGTCATAGTCATAACTCATAATGATATAGCATATTTTGTCATGAAAAAGCATTTTGTTTTTATGTATTTAAGTTTGACACAACCATAGCTTTACTTTCCCTATTAAATTGGCTATTTTTGAGATGTTAGACGCTTGTGACGAAAATTATCCGTCACAAAGGAGAATTTGTGTTTTGAAAAAGGGCCATTAGTTTCTTGCAAGCTTTTTCATTCCTTCTAGAACAACATTCACTGTGTTAATTCGATAAATGTTGAAGCTTAATACTTCGTATATGGTGACTAAGAAAATGTTTATGGATGTGCATTTCTTACCAAAGATTTACACAAATTTTCATTTAAGACCGCGCACATCTATCTTAACCTTGAGACGGGTTTGTCCCATACTCCCATATATGCAAGTGGGGTGTTATTTGAACCGCATTATTTTTAAGACAATATGTCGATCATAATAGGATAATGCTGAAATCATAGATGCGGCATTACAGAATCGACTTTCCAGAACTTCAAATACAAAGGTTAGCACCAAAATAGCCAGTCGGTCTCTAACCAGATTACAAGCCCCGCAAGCCGCCATGAACATGAATGAGTGGAACTGATATGTAATCTTTCAAAATTATGAAATTACACGAAAAATGAAACCTATGTACTAATTACTCACTATATCAGTGGTCAAAACTTTTTCAAGACTTATAAAGAAGAATAAAACTTAGATTAGTGATGATGACTTGCCTAGTGAGAACGATCATTTAGGAGCTTTCACAAATCTCTGTTCTGATTAGAATCATCTTCTACCGGATCAACATAGTACAGTGATGCTAGACAGATACAGACATCGGTAAGGATAAGGCCTACCACATCAAAGACGTATTTCGGGGCAAATAGACCCCATACCTGCAAGACACCAATCGAGATTTCCTTATAACAAAATCCATATAACAAGCCACAAAATTAAATAGTCGATGGCGTATGGTGTATGTTTGTTTTAAGATGGGTTTTTCTATGAAAGAACATGTACTTGAGCAAGAGAGTTCCATGCTTCACGACAAAAAAAACATGCCTTACAAAAACGTAAACTAGGAAGTAGGACCTTAGTTTAAGTACACCATAGGCTTGCTTAAGCCCAAGGCTCAAGGCACTACAAAAACGTTAAGGTGCGAGGTGCGCTTGTAGACAAGATGCGTCGACTCAGACACCATTATTCAATTTCCATTGTTTTAAATTTTTTTTAATGTCTTCCTTTACCCATTAATCCAAGACCCATATTCTTGTAATCATTTACATGTTAGACCTCTTAAAATCCAAAACATGGCCGTTGTCAGCTCAGTGTGCCTCATTTATTTTATAACTAAAAATCTTGGACAAAGAGATTACTAAGAATTGAAGTGTGGAATGAAAAAAAAAAAAAAGATGCAAGATGGATGAGAAAGGTTTTGCCGTTACCATCAAATGCCGCCTTTGTATTGTAACACATAGCACAGTAAAGGCAACGGAGATAGTTGTGATGAATCCATACATCAGAAATACCTGATAATGAGGCGGAATAAATCAATCAGTAACACTCAGGATTAACTGTGATCAGCGAAATGTTCAAATAAATTTGCTAACCAGTAAAATTTACCTGAGATAACTGCACAGAGTGGGAGAGTTTGTATTGGGTCATCTCTTTGTAAAAATGTCTGTGTGAAACAAGCAACGGTAGCCCGAAAATTGGGAGCACGAGAGAGAAACCAAAGGTATCAATGGTCAAAAGGATTGCTTGTCGTACTAGTACAAACTCATCGAACCTGCAAAAGACCAATCAAGCGAAAATTAAACTTTTAGCATGCTGACCTCAGTAAGTAGCTAACAGAGTAGAAATCTGTACCACCACAAATATGACGATTTAATTATCATGAAACTGACCCAGACTGTGGAATTTATATATTTTGACTTCAGTTAGTGATTTAATTGGGTCAGTCTCACATCATATTAATATTACGCCTCCCTCAAGAGACTAATTACTTTTCCGTAGAGAAGATTAAGGGATAACTTAAACCTACTACGATCTTAATTAGAAGATTTTTATAAGCCAGAATGAAGGATAATTGGTCGGTATAATTAGCTCACTTTTACATAGCCTAGTCCAAAAGCAACTACAACCAATCATGAAAACAAAAGGAAAATAGAAGAGATGAGAGAATTAGAAAAAAAAATCAGCCGACACCTACAAGTTCATACCAAGTGCGAAGATGAGAAAGTACGCGTACTTACCCTATAAAAGCTGCACCATAGCGAAGACCGTCAAATGCACACCTATAGAAAATCAAAAGATAAAGTTAGAGTTGAGTTCATCATAAAAAAATCTCAATGAGCAAAAGCATATCAGTACCAGTGACCAGTGCAGAAAAACAGAGCAACTGCCAAAAGACTCCACTGCGTTACTGGAAGAGAATGGTTCATAACGCAGCTCAAAGTGCCATTCTTGGCAACTTGTTCCAAGTTTCCTAATCTCATAATGCACCATGCTAGCAAGAAGAAAAAAAACACAGTATCAGGATCAGTCTACAAATGTCACTGGAAAATACTACCTTCATCCCAAAAATTATAGTCACCATTTCACTTCAGCCAGTGTCACTTTGACTAAACATTATGTGGAGATCCAATGTAATCTTTGTCAAGTTTATTTGTTTAAACAGCTATTTCTATTTATCATTTTTAAAAAGTGTTAATAATTGAATATTGTTCGGAAAAAAATGATCAATGTCGACTTCGTCTGACAAACCAGTATCATATGGAGACAATAAAAATGAGATGATGGCATTACAGGATTGACTAATTAAAGCAGCTGCAAGGACATAAGCGAAGTACCTGCACCAACTGCTGCCAAGGCAGCCACTGAGCCTTGTTTCCCAGATAGCAGTATTATTCCAGCACTCCAAGTACATAACATGGAAACTGTCTTGCTGATAAGATAATTTTGATCATGTGGACCATTGTTCCTAAGAAGGAGCTGACAAGTCACCAAAGTCATCAATTGGGTAATCCCAATAGCATATATCACCTGAGGGATGCAGGTTCTTCCAATGTATTGAAGCATGGGGGGAAGCTTAAGAAGTTCACTTTCCAAGATCCAATGTAATGCAATGAGTACAAAACAAAAAATGGTTCCCACAATGACGTACTTTTGGACCCTCTGGCAAACATTGCCAGAGATGTACCTATGTGAAAGGTACGCCAACAGGATAAGCGGCAGTATAGGCACACTTAGAGATAGAAATTTCCAAAACAAATGATCCTGTGAAATCCCAAACATTGGTGCAGCAACATCCACAGAGCTAGTCGCCTGTTTTGATAGCCCAAATTCCATAATAAATCTCAGCACACAGACAAACAGTAACAACAATGTCCCCTGCGGTAGATGATCATAAAATCCAATTATGGAAAGAAGGTTGAAGGAGTTAGAAGAGTTCAACCAAATATGCGAATTTGATGGAAAGAAGGATTCTAATAAAAGAGCAGTACAAGGAGCATACTTCTAAAAGCATCTTTGTCCTCAAAAGTGAATAACGCAGCCCAATGATTGCTAGTGTCCCCAGGCAAAATATGGCAACCTTTCCTTCTTCTACTGAATAACATAATGCGACAAGCAGGTTGTGAGACAACTAGATGATTAAAAAAACTTACAGCTTACCGACTAGTTCATAACAACTTACATATATAACTATTTGAAAGAACACTGCACGCCCGCATCACAATGACAAAACTTGCAAAAAGAAACCCAACGGATCCCTGAGGACTTGGAACAGACGGCAAAGACTCTTGAAATTTGCCCACTCTCTTGAAGGCAATCACTTGTAAGGCAAGAGATGAAAATATAATGCACAGCCCAACAACCATGTGCTGAAGGTTAAATTCTGTCCATTTAGAGCGTGCAAGCTCAACAACACTATTAAGAAAGTGTAAGTACATGTCAATCTGCTTCTTCAGTGAAGGTGATGATGAAACACAACTTCCATTGATGCAAAGTGAAGAATCTTTCATAACATGTAACCAGTTCTCTTGTGCTTGAGAATAAATGTCTGCCACATGCAACAAGTCTTCAGAAGGAAATCCAATTACTGATGAAGCCGAGTACATGTCAATATACCTCTTGACCTACACAGGTGAGTAAGGATTTCATACAATATTACGCCGACCTTGAAACATTCACTGAATTTTATTCTTGAGAAAGACGGTCAATAAGATTGAGGATAAAGGAAATTCCTCAAAAGCACAAAGTGGAAGAATTTTCACGAAAATTCATAAATATTTCAGAAACTGATGACAATGGACAGTTCTAATAGCTTCTTTTTACAAATAGACGGGAGAACTTGTCGATTAAGCTTCCAACAAATATTATAAAAAAATCAAACCATCTGTTGAGCATTGGCAGGGTCTTATCTGTCAGCTAATCCCCCATTTTATAAACACAGCCATAGCGGTCAATTGATAGAAAAGTACAGTTAAAACTAGTTACCTGCCACACATTGATGCAGAGGGCGTCAACATAATGATGCATCCATCTTTGAATAATTGAGGCACCATTGTGACCTTCCCGCACAACGGCCTCGGGAAAAAGAGATCCACTACCAAGAGCATACAGTTGAGGATTTATGCGTCCAATGCTGAAAGAACATTTCAACATAGGAAACATATCAGATGCAAAGCAAATGAATAATAACAATAATAATAATATTAATGAATGTGATGGATAAGGGTATCAAATCATCAATCATACATGAATGTCCATTTTATCTACACTATCAAATACACCACTATGGCCATAGTGGTCCATTATCACATTAACAATACTATCTTGGAGCGGTCAAACCTTCAAGAAAACAAAAACCCAAATACTCTATAGGTATTCAGTACCTTATTCATCCCATATTACGAGTGATTTATCCCTTAACTACACATATGACCTATCTCACATGGCAACAAATTTAATCATATACAAATGAGAAATAATGCATGGATTAGGTTAAATGGGTGAAAATGAATCATCTATGGACAACCAGTATTAAAACTATAGCAAGCTTGTAGCACAAAGAGATATTTGAAAGGTGATTAAGAACTTTTACTGATTGTTTTTGGGTATAAAGAATCAAGATGAACCAGAGAACCTTGGCACCCGGAACTGCATAATAGAGAGATAGTGAAAATGCTTACACTGCACCTTCCAAAAGGAAAAGGAACACCAAGCATTGCTGACATCGTCACTGCAAAATCAAGCTGCAAATAGTAAATAAAGTAATTAACTAAACAGTCACAAAATTTAGCGGACAATACGGGGAGGAAGAAATCAAGACAAACGAACAAGAAAAATATAGCTCAATTGTATGGTATGTATGAGTTATGAGTTATGAGTTATGAGTTATGAGTTATGAGTCATGAGATAAAGAACCTGTTCAACGGTGCCAATGCAAAGTTGCTGAGAATCCTACAAAACAAATTATCCAAAAAATATATCATTAGCTTAATCGCAAAGACTCACAAGCTACATCCCGTTTACATGAAAATGTCATATAAGGTTCATAGCGACACTATAAAATCAGGCAATCTGTAACATTTTAAAAAAAGAAAAACACAAACAAAAAAGTCCCGCTGAAAAACCCCATTTTGTTAGTATCCTCTGTACATTACCCTCCAAAATCTTATACGAGCCATTAAGTTTTATTTCACAAGAGTGATAAATTGGACAACAGCTAAACAAGATCATGAGAGCATGCTACACTAGGAATAGAATTGACTCCATATAAATCCTCAAGTTAGCCACAAAGTTTAAACATGACTAAACTCTAAAGCACATACTATTGTGCACTCATCAATATTAAGGTTCTAAAGTTACAGTATGCAAATGCTTAACCAAACAAAGGTAGAAGCATGACTCGGAGTATCCTAGTGTGGAGCTATTTCTTCAATGTTTTAAGGTGCCAAAACACAGCACACAGGTGAAAGGGGAATACCATGTTCGGTCCACAGGATACTGAATCAAGTTCAGGTGGTAAAAAAGACTGGGCTTTCTTCATACTCATTGCGAAAATGGATGTCTCAACCTACATAATGTAACACACATCAGCTTTTAAATGACTGAATCTGCAGCAACAATAGATTTCAAATTAAGCGATCAACTTTTTGCTAGTTCTTGATAAGAACATTCTAGTACTCTACAAAAGTGATGAAAGCAAAATTATCACACCTCCTCTGGGCTACCACCGCCATGGTCCCCATTCAATGTCTGCCCATGATCTCCCATCACGACAAAAAACGTATTTTCATGGAGGCCACCTGGCCCTGATTGTCTCTTCAGAGCCTCAACTACTTCCTGGAAGAAAAAGCAGAAACCGTGTTAAAATATTACTCCCTCTATCCCAATTTCATTTTCTCCATTTGACTTTTGTTGTCAAACGGAGTAGATTTTGACCAATATTTTATCAAATTATACAATATCTACAACTTTAAATGACCATATGAAAAAGGTTGCTTTAAAAACCATACATGACAAATATCAAACTATAATGGCAAGTGGCTTGAAGAATTGGAGGTAGTGGGAGTATGCTTTAGATAACATGATCTAAAAAAAGGTAAGAAGGTAAAAGACACTACACTACAGGTGACTGAAGTGAGCATGAATCCTCAACATGATAAAAGCAAATCAAAGCTGCTCGAAGAAGCAAGATGGAGTAGAACCATAAATCAATGCAAAATTAAATGCCTGAAATATCCATGATCAGAAGACAAAATAAAACATCTCTTAGAATGTAAATCCCTCATTAAAAGGTTAACAGATTTACTGGTAGTGATGCTTTCTGCGAGGATTTCTGTTTATTAGAGCTTGCTATATAATTTCAGTAACTATTACTTAGGTAATGGAGATCAAAATTAGGGCGAAATGGAGGAGGTTAGTTGTAGGTGGTGATCCTAGAGGGTGGAAAGAGAGGAGATGGGGAGAATTACTCCCACCCCATCTTCTTTATGGAGGTACTGCATTACCTAGGGGGGAAGGTAGAGAATTATTCCCACCCCCCTCTTCTTATGGAGTAACTATTACTCCTTCACCCACATTTCCAACTCTTACCACCACTACGACTCACTCTCCATCATTTCCTAGTTCATTTGAGCTCTATTACCTGAGTAATTATTCCTCCCATCCCGAGCAAGCCCTAAGAGTTTACAAAACTTTATAATGCTCTCTAAAGCATATAATATTAATCATGCCTTTATGTGCAGGCCGGAAGTAAGAAATCATAGGGTGTCTAGTTAACACAACATTACCCCAATGCATCAATAACTCCCGCAAATCATCGGGTATCTATGCAACAACAACAACAACACAACATGATTTGAGTTCAGCTAACATAAACTATCATCTGAACCGTCAATAAGAGGTAATGTAACAGTCTTGGTGTAATTGTTTTGTATAAGTCTGATGTTATAGTTGCTGACTATAACAGTGCAAAATATGATATTAGTTACATATTAAAATAACATAATATTGCAAAAAAAAAACTTCTGTTTTTATTATATTCAAAATATATTATAGTATAAAATACAAAGAATATTAACCATAGGTCACCAAAGTGGAATTATACAAACCTCGGGGGACTAAAGTGGAATTAGGCCAAACCACAGGGCGCCAAAGTGGAAATAATCTTTTTTTTTAATTATTCCCAATATCCTTGCCAACTCCGCCTGTGTGTGTTTTTGGACATTCACTGCCGGTCCCAAGCCCGGAGAAAGGAGGAGGGTTGCGGTAGGTCTGTGGCAACCAGCGTAAAAATCAGTCACATTTTATGGACATGAATCAAAATTTGGACATCGTTGGGGCGTCTCCTCAGAAGCGACGCGCTGCACTTCTCAGACCCGGGTGTAGTGATAAGTTTGTGAGGGTTGCTAGGTCGTCGCCCGGAAGCGACGCGCCATCTTTACACCTGGGGGTGGTGTCAAATATGCAAGGGTGCGCTACATTTTCTAGGCCCGGGTGTAGTGAAAAATATGCAAGGGTTGTTAGGTCGTCGCCCGAAAGCGGCGCGCCACCTCGAAGTATGGGTGTGGTGACAAATGGGTTTGGATCTAGGAAGCATGGTCAAGAGCGGGTAAAGAAAGCGGGGCACAACTATAGGAAGGGTATTCGCTTGCGTTTTGGTACTTGGAACGTGGGGTCTTTGACGGGGAGGTTAGCCGAGGTAGGGGAAGTTATGAAGAGGAGGAGGGTTCATATAATGTGTGTACAAGAGACAAAGTGGGTCGGAGATAAAGCAAGGGTGATAGCGCCATGGGGTCATAAGCTGTGGTACACAGGTAAGGAGAAAAGTCGTAATGGAGTGGGTATTGTCATCGTTAAGGAATACATCGATGATGTAGTAGAAGTATCGAGAAAGAGTGATAGGATTATGAGTATTAAGCTTGTAGTCGGGGATGAGGTGCTTACTGTCATAAGTGCGTACGCACCCCAAGTTGGATTGGATGCTTCTTGTCGACGTGCCTTCTGGGAAGACCTAGAAGAGGTGGTAGAACGGGTTCCTATTGGAGAGAAATTGATCATTGGTGGGGACCTCAATGGACATGTGGGTACTAGTCGAGTTGGCTTCGAGGGCATTCATGGAGGTTTTGGTTTCGGTGAGAGAAATGAAGCAGGAAGTGATATCTTGGATTTTGCTCTAGCATATGACTTGGGTATAATGAACACTTGGTTTGAGAAAAGACATTCTCATTTGGTGACTTATAGGAGTGGTGGAAATGCTAGTCAAATTGACTTCCTTTTGGTAAGGAATGTATGGAGGAAAGATTACACCGATTGTAAGGTCATACCCGGTGAAAGTACCGCTACACAACATAGGCTGGTGGTGCTTGATTTTCGGGGTAGGAAAGACTTCAGGAAGAGAAAGGTAATCGGTGAGGCACGAATCAAGTGGTGGAAGCTACAAGGGGAAAACCAACAAGCGTTTGTGGATAAGGTCGGAGGTAACAACTTTTGGTCGGATTGCAAGGAGCAAGACGTAGATGCATCGTGGGATAAATTGGAGCTTGTGGTAAAGGATGTGGCGAAGGAGGTGCTAGGGGAGTCTAAGGGTAATAGACCATCAAGTAAGGACACATCTTGGTGGAACGATGACGTGAGACAAGCGATAAAGACAAAACGTGAATGTTATAAGGTTTTGGGGAAATGCAGGAGTGATGAGAACTTGACAAAGTACAAGGAGGCTAACCGAGCCGCTAAAAAGGCAGTGCGTGATGCGAGGGCCAAAGTTAACCAAGAGGTGTATGCGAGGTTGGACTCGAGAGAAGGTGAGAAGGATATCTATAAACTGGCTCGCATAAGAGACCGTAAGACGAAGGATATTGGGAGAGTTAGATGTGTGAAAGATATGAACGACAAGGTACTCGTTCAGGATAACGACATAAAGGCTAGGTGGAGTTCTTATTTTGATACTCTATTCAATGGACCTAGGGAGCAAGGTTTTGGAGATGTACAAGTGACGCCAAGCATGGTGAATCGGGAATTTGTGCGTAGAATACAAAAGAGTGAAGTTCGGAAGGCATTAAGGAAAATGAGGTCAAAGAAGGCAGAGGGGCCGGATGGTATACCCATAGAAGTTTGGAGGTGCTTGGGGGAAAAGGGCATTGAGTGGTTAACATTGCTCTTCAACAAGATTTGGAGGGGTAACAAGATGCCTTCAGCTTGGAGAAGCACTCTAGTCCCTTTGTATAAGAATAAAGGTGATGTTCAAGAGTGTTCCAACTATCGGGGAATTAAACTTATGAGTCATACGATGAAATTATGGGAGAGGATAATCGAGCAGAGGCTTAGGAAATGTGTAGATATCTCGGAAAACCAATTTGGTTTTATGCCTGGGAGATCGACTATGGATGCAATTTTTATCATGAGACAATTGATGGAACATCATCAGGAGAGGAAGAAAGACCTGCATATGGTTTTTATTGATTTGGAGAAGGCATATGATAGGGTCCCGAGAGAAATACTTTGGTGGGCTTTGGCGAGAAAGGGTGTATCGAAAAAATATATCGACCTCATAAAGGACATGTATGAAGGGGCTAGTACAAGTGTTAGAACTAATGTTGGGAGAACGGAAGAATTCCCCATTACCATTGGTGTGCATCAAGGTTCCGCACTTAGTCCCTTTCTCTTTGCTATAGTTATGGATGAGTTGACAAGGGATATTCAGGACGAGATCCCTTGGTGTATGATGTTTGCGGACGATATTGTGTTGATTGATGAGACGAAAGAGGGGGTTGAGAGAAAGTTGGAATTATGGAGGCATACGTTGGAGACTCGTGGGTTTAGGCTAAGTAGGAGTAAGACCGAGTATGTGAGGTGTCAATTTGCGGGGCCGAGATCGACGGCGGTGGGGAGCATTATTTTCGATGGAAAGGTTGTTGAGGGGTCAGATTCCTTTAGATATCTCGGATCTATTATCCAAAAAGATGGAGATGTAGACGGAGATGTGGCCCACAGAATTAAAGCGGGATGGATGAAATGGAAAAGTGCTACGGGATTTTTGTGTGATAAGGGTATGCCCCAAAGATTAAAGGGAAAATTTTATCGTACGGCAATTAGACCGGCCTTACTTTACGGCTCGGAGTGTTGGGCCGTGAAGCAGTGTCACATTCATAAGATGAGTGTGGCAGAGATGCGTATGTTGAGGTGGATGTGCGGCCATACAAGGAAAGACCGGTTAAGGAATGAGGTGATTAGAGAGAAGGTAAAAGTGGCCCCAATAGAGGACAAGATGATGGAAAACCGACTAAGATGGTTTGGCCATGTGAGAAGGAGACCTATGGACGCACCGGTTAGGAGGTTGGAGACATGGGGTGCCGAAACGGTTGCTAGGGGTAGAGGGAGACCTAAACAAACTTGGAGAAGAGTGATTGAGCACGATATGAGATTTCTGGGGCTTCAGGAGGGGATGGTGATGGAGAGGGCACTATGGAGGGATATGATACATGTGGACTTCTAGCCTTTGATGTTTTTATTATGTTTTCTAAAAAAAAAAAAAAAAAAAAAAAAAAAAAAAAAAAAAAAAAAAAATTTATGTTTGGATTTGTTACACTTTTTCCTCCAAAACTCTTATTTTAATTTTAACTTCGTTTCTCAAAATCACTTTAAACTTTATTCTTGATTTATTTTTTTGGGTTTTTTTTATGTGATAAGTTCGATTTAAAATTTATAAAACCCCTTTGCCTTCCATTTTTTTGTTTCACTCCACTTTCGTTTTTTTCCTTTCCTTTTTTCTTTTGTTGAGATGAGAGTTCACTCATGACGGTTCCAAGGGATGATTCATGTCAGCCGACCCCAAAACTTTTTGGGACTAAGGCTCTGATGTTGTTGTTGTTGTTGTTATTCCCAATATCCTTGCCATTTAGTTAGACATGAGAATAGAAGTCGAATGTGGTCGATTGTGTGCTTATATATAGCCCTAAAGAATCACTTTAGGTTTCACACATTCACCTTTTCTTTGACTAAAATTATCTTTGCAAAATTCTGATGCGTTGAACATTCTTGAAAAATTAATCATTTTGCAAGTTTACTGAAAGTGCCATGGTTATTTTCAGAATCAATTTCCTCTATTTTTTACTTGATTTCTCTCTAAGCTCTTAAAGTGTCCCATTTGTTCTATTTAGAGAACAATTATTAAGACATGAAAAATATTTTGCAACTAAAAGAGAGTTGGTTTTTGTGCTACACTCATTAGCACAACAGAGTTAGTTGTGTAGTATTAGTTAGTCCGGAGTAGGTACCATGGTACAAAATCTCGGCCTAGTTGTATCGGATTTTCGCACTACCAATACGAGATATCACCCGAGAAATCACCGAGATTCATCGTGACCGTCCACGGTGGCCGATTAAGGTCCGGTTACACCGTTACCACGACTATGACCGATACCGAGATTTAAAGCCATACTAGGTACTAGGACTGAACCAGTTAAAAATCTCTTATGCAAATCCCATTTTCATGGGTCATTATATTTTCATAATTTTAGTAGAATATTGTATACTTATACTTAATTTATAAGTTATAACTCTTAGTATGTTAATTGTATTCAATAATTTATTCTGATCAACAAGTTTATTTTAACTAATATTTAACTGATAATTTATTAGTTAAAGAAAGTTGGTCCAGTCACTACGCCTTTCCTCCTAAGTGTATTCAGGTCAACAGAGACTTCAATGTTTAATTCAATGAGGATAGTGTAGAAACTTCCTGATGGTGTTGAACTTATTGATGATCTCATTTCTCTTGGACAATCAAATAACTGATTGGCTTACTGGTGCGAAATATAGCGACATTGATGTGTTGATCCTTTCGTGAATATAAAATTTAGGCATCCACCAAAGTAGGGAAGATTAGACACGAAGCTCAAGTGTATCCTTGAAGGAGAATTTGAAAGAGAAAAAAAATTGACTTCAGGTATCGATGAAAAGCTTTGGTTAGAGGAATTAGAGGGTAATACTTGGATCTGAATTTGCTCGCTGTATTCGGCATGAATAATGTTCCTCACCCTTTATCCAAAACCAGATAAAACTCAATAGAACAGTTATCAGCTTAAGCAATTCAAAAGTTTAATGGCTCTTCTATCCAGACAATAAATAAGCCAGGCTGTAGGAAAACATTGATGCACATTTTTCACAAAAATAAAAAACTATGCTGTGCTAGCTGAAGTTTAGTGACTTACCTCCACGATCTTGTTATACTGCTCCAGCTTGTGAATCATTGGTTCTGTGTTGACACCAAAAATATGTCCAGCATGATCCTGATAAAAGAATGTAGGATCACAAAATGATATTGCCGCATCGATGATATAACTAAAAAGTTAAAAGGGATAAGAAAACAGACAACATTCAAACATAAAGAACCACGGATTTTATGTCATCACAAGTTCACACTACATCATAGCACAATCACAAAATGGTTTGATCAATGTATCACAGTTAGGCTGCTGTAATCAGGTACTCTGCCTCCCTTCCCGTTCCAGCATTTCACAACAGAAGTGACAAAAGCACAATTACACACCAGATGTCCCTAATGAGTCAGAGCGACATCATAGAACATTAGCAGTTGGACTGTGCCTGAACTAGAGAACTTTGAAAGTTGTGAAACTTTAATCCTCCACTGAAGAGGTTATTAAAGCTTGGAAGAAGAGTAGAGAAAGTAAACAAAGAATAGAAGAGAGTTTGTAAAAGAGAGAATTTGGTTGATATAAATCTGATACTTTGTTAGTTGCTACATGAACAATGAATGTATTTATACAACATATGAAGGATAGTTTGTTAGAATATAACTAACTACATTTTCTTGAGAGAGAAACTAACTATAACTACCTTGTAAGAACAGATTGTAGCCAACTTAAAAAGCAATTATACTACGGCCTATTTATATGCTCGTAAAAGTGCAAGAACGTAGAACTGTATGTGTTCAAAAACTTCTGTGAAAACTGTCTTCCACTATAAGGCCTTCATTTATTTTTGTTACTCCCCCCATTCCAATCATTTGTTTACTTTTAATTAAAATATTTCTCACAACGAATAAAAAAGGTAAACAAATGATGACAAGTGAAGTAATTAGCATAGTAGAATGACTTAGAGTGTCCCACCAATGCTCCAGACAGAGATAGACCAGAATTTTCAACACCTCGAATGTAATGCATTAATGAGGATGTATAATTTGCTAATTTGACTATATAAATATAGGAGTACACAGTGACAGATTCAGAAACTATTTTTGAGGTGTCCCTTCTTTGATGAATTATTATTCGTAGCTAGATATGTTTAGTAGGTCGGTAAGGCGGGTCACGGGTTGGCTAATTTCGGGTTTGGAGAATACGGGTTTTGGTTGGGTTTTAGAATCAAATACCGTTGAGTGGTAATTATATATAACTTATCCCAAAATGACTTGACGTCGTCTACTCTTCTAGCTTCAATATCACCAAAATAAAGATTATTACACCCTCTGACCCAGACCAAAGGTAACACTTACTATAAACGGACAATCCAAATCAAAGGTAACATTCCGTATTTGGCCCACAACATTACTAAATTGTCCTTACACCCATTTCATATTTACACAAAATGTCATTACATGGCCCACCTACCAACCCAAAATTACATGGCCCACCTATTTTTTTCCCTTTTTAACGTTAAATTTTTCCACAATTCCCAATGTTAGCTTTGGCTGGGTCGGAGGGAGTATATATTAGTTCCTCCTTTCATTTTACTTGTCGTCTTATAAAATATCGAAATTTTCTTTTTATTTGTCGTTTTAGGGTTTTCCATTATTAAATGTTATCTACATTTCCCACAACAACAATTCCAAAGGTCATTTATTTCAATTAATTATTAGTGGAGCTTTTCCCATCCATTTCTTAATTCATGTGAAATCTTCTAAATCGATAAATAAAAAATAACGGAAGGAGTATGTATATTTTCTATTCGTCGTGAGGGGATTGGAGAATTTTTTCCTTTTTTTTTATTTTTGAAGTGTTGTATTTGTAGTAATTTTCTTAGTATAGAGTGGGACGTAAGCAATAAGAAAATATTCCCTCTATTCAATTCCATATACACCACTTTCCTTTTACACTCTTGCCAATGCACAAACAACAAACTGTAACGTAAATAACTTTAATTTTAAATTATAAGAAATGTAAAAGTTTGATATTCTTATTGTACTTATAAAGACGAATCAAACAAAACCCTACATAATTGTATTTTCCCTTATATATAGCAAAGAATCTCGAAGATTCTATTCACTCATGAATAGTGTCCAAAAAGTGAATCGTATGTCTAGATATGAATAGAGGGAGTAAAAGAATAGCACTTTATTCATTTTTTTTTTGGAGTGTATTTGTTTATTTTGTTACTTTAGTTCAAACCATTGTACATATTTAGTATTTAAAATTAGTCTGTTTTTAACCCATCAATGGAGTAATCAGTAGTCTATACGCCGAGTAATCTAATGTGGGAGTCACCAATAGGGATGGCAATGGGTAGGGTCTGGGTAGGGTCCGGCAAGACCCGATCCGACCCGAAATAAAAAACCTTAGACCCATACCCGACCCAAACCCTAAAGGGTCTGAAATTAATGGACCCATACCCGACCCTAATGGGTCTGGGTCCGGGAAGGGTCTACCCTAGGGTCCAATTTTTCTTAACGAGTCATTCAAAAAAATTCTACAAAGTTCGAATTAAATTACAAAGTTTTGATTAAAGTATTACAAAGTCTTGGTTATTTGGATCATTACCCGTACCCGACCCTAAATTATAGTATCATTTACCGTACCCAAACTATCATTTTCATCAATTTCCTCGTTATTCTTAATGGTTATTTGGATATGCGTATAATATATTAATGATAACTAATAAAGGTCATCTGTTTGTGTGTATTATTTGGGTTATTGACGTTCGTACGAGTGTTTTTTGTTTTTGTTTTTATTTTTTTTAATAAATATAAGGGTCTAAGGGTCGGGTAGGGTCCCAAGACCAAGACCCGGACCCGACCCGAAGTTTTTATATAAGATCCATACCCGACCCATACCCGAGTGGGTCTCAAAAATTCAGACCCATACCCGACCCGTTAGGGTCCGACCCTAAGGGTCTGGGGTGGGTACCCGACCCACTGCCATCCCTAGTCACCAACACGTGGACTCCTCTTTGTGGGAAAAACAAAAGCAGAATTTACACTTGTCGTTACAGTCTTACAAACAAGAGACGAACGGGGTGTCCTACTTTTTTAACTCCGGGTGTCCTTTCATGTGTAGAGCAGACAATTACTAAATATTTTTCTATGTTGAAGGACCCCCAGTCATTATAACAGTCGATTCGCCACTACGAGTACATACTAATATAAATAAATTCAAACACAACTGTAACCTATAAACCTTATTCTGGAACAATTGAACATACACATTCGCAGGTAATAGATGGGAGAACACTCTGAGAATTAATTAGACTAACATACCACTCCAAGGAAGTGAGCAATCAGCACATCGAAATCTCCCTCATTAAGAGATGGAACCAAGTGCTCTATACACCCATTGTCAACCTACAAAGAAGAAATGAAATTGCAAGATTTGAGAATCGCGTCTTGACTAATTGCATAATCTAGAGAAAGGATTGGAAAAATGTGACATATAATATAACAAGAAATACCGTATCCAGATCTTTAACATTGAAAGAGGGATATGGGAAAGATTTCTCAAAGTGGTGAGGGAACAGCTGTAACCATGTATCATCACCCATCATCACCACTCGCTTTCCATTTTCCACAAGCTGCACACATAACAAACACAGAGATGGAACAGATTGAAAATTGCACTGAAGTAATCCGAACATCAGTACACCATTAGCCGTAGCACCGTGCTGATCTCATTTTGCCTAGTATTGTATTAAAGTTAATTATTAACAACTTAATACATAAGGGAGGCTCGGGTGTACGTAATCTTAAGCCCTTCCCTTGTGCTAGAAGCTCAGTGTGTGCCTTCAAATAACTCAGTAGAAAATTTGCATTGTAAAATGAATTGATAATTTTGTTACTACAGAAACAAGGATCATTGAGAGCTTAGGGAGCCATTTTACGGCAATACATCATGTTACAAAGCCAAAGATTAACGAGCCTTCCGGCCCAATAGGAATTTGGAAATGGAATAGAAATAAGAATCAACTGAAGAAGGACAAAAAAACAAAGAGGATTAAACCTGTTGGATAAAGTTATCCTCAGCGATTGCAGGAGCACCAAAACTGTTCCCCACATCGACAAATGTTGGTAATCCACCAGTTGTCAATCCCTAAGTAAAAACAAGAAAACAGAACAACAGTGAGCTATAATTGTTTGCGCTCAAGGGGATTCCATCCAGTAACTAATTTAGCAAAAACAAATGGCAGATGACCCATGCAAACTATGAGAGCACAATGAATCACATGATGAAACACTATTGAACAGATAACACAACCAGCAGTGGATCAAGAAAACAAAATAGTGCAAAAATAATATCTGGAGTAGCTTTGAGCATCATAGGAATTTTGTCATTATAGCACAAAAATTGCACTTCCCAAACAAAAAATTGGTGTCCCGGGATCTATGCCATATTATTGAAGGTGTGTCCACCTCTGGACACAGCAAGTCAGCAACAGAAGACCTTTACCTTTAAACGTTGTAAACTTGTTGTAGGTGGATCGGCTATGGCCTTGAAAATTCTAGCTGATGTTCCATTCTCAGCAGCTAATTTTTGTAAAACTGGTAGCTTATCCATCCATGGTTTCTTCTCTGCAAGGGAGAAATTGTTGTTTACCTTTGACAGTGCAAGAAAAATGTTGTTGCTAGAACACATAAAGCAAGAAAAAAAAATCAAACTAGATGCAAGAAACCAAGGTACTTGTCAAATTAACGTAACTTATGATTTCTACCAATCAAAGCACCAAGTGTGAAGAGTTGGGTAACACAATCAACTGAACTTATATGGACAATTTGAAAAGCATATACTCCACATAGACCTGGCAAATTGACCCTACCTTACAAGGCTAAGACACAAATTTCACCTGAAACTCAAAATGAGCCGGCCTGACCCAATCCGAAATTTGCTGCATCCGAAATTGACCCAATCTAAAACCACCCAATCTGAAATTTACTTGGAGTGACTTGAAATTACCCAAAACAACTAAGGGGCAGGTCTAATTCCTATAGGCGTATGAAATTCATAGTAATCATAGAAAATAAATCACTGTTACAGAACGGGCAGCCGTTATTTGGCTATTTCTCTGTATTGACAATAGAATTACAAATTATTACAAATTTAAATAATCACCAAATGCATCAAGAGTCTAAATTACCGCCTTAAAACACCGTCTGAGTATATTTAAAATCCTAAACAAATGATTTCATCTGACACATTGGCATTCAACAATTTTCAGCAGATCGTATCCTCTAAATGCTCATCTAACATCCATAGTCAAGAACAAATTCACTTCCAGTCAACATAAATTCAGCACAATGCTTACTAATGTGATACGATCAGCACAATTACTCAGATATCATTAAGATAAAACTAACCTGGAAAAAAGCTACTCGGCGCCACAAAATCGAACCTGAAATTTAAAAATTCAAAATTACACAATCGAAAAACCTAATTTCAAAAATCAAACAACAATGCAAATCAATTAACCTAAACGAAGATCACCTAAGCGCGTCGAAAACAACGATAACGAGGCGATCAATAGCCGGCTTAGTCCAGCAAGTTCCATTGCCAGTACCAGTACTTTGCGAAGAAGATGAAGTTGAAGAGCAAGGAGAGTGCGAAATGTCAGCGCACGTGCTAAAATGGGGGAGTTCAGTACGTGTAAGAAGAAATCCTCGAGTGAAGAAGAGTATACCGATAATGTGGATTACGAGGATGAAGAAGAATGGCCATATTAATTCGCATTTTGATGCTTTCGATTTCATTGTTGTTGTTCTAGTTTTGTTTGTGTTCGATTGTCCAAACTTCTACCAAATCCCATACATCATTTTTCTAATGGAATCTATCCAGACTGCATTGATTTAAGCTATACCTTTAAGTTGAAACAGGTCATAACACTACTTTTGTAGGTAGCGAGTTCATCGGTCTCCAAAAATAATACAATCTCCGATTTTTTATCATGTTCCCCTTTTCGTTTTGATCTAATAACATTGATGTTTCCTCTTTTCTCTTTTGAACAACTTTGTGGGGTCCAAAATCAATTTATAGGGGTAATGGGTATTGTGTAGTCCAAATTAATTTCCTTATTTCTTGGGTTAAAATCAAAAGGGAACAACATAAGAAATCGGAAAGAGTATGTCTTCTCTATCTGCCTCGACCATACCATTGTATCGGTCTGGAGGATAAACGACTCTATCCGTCCTCCTAGGCTCCTGAGTAATGAGATTCGCATAAGTGGAAGGAACATCCTCCTCCATTACTTGTTTGGTTATTGAAAGTCTTACTACATTGTTTGTTCGAGATAAACTCTTTCTCCAACAACTTCGCACTTGCCGCAACAAAAATCCGGTGTTCGGTAGGCGAATAAAAGTAGTGACCACAAATTCCTTTCGGATAACCTACAAAGTAAGTCTTGCCCGATCGCGGGCCTAGCTTGTCTTCGTGTCTCCACTTAACATATGCTTCACGGCCTCAAACCCAAATAAAGGACAAGTCTGGAACCTTTCCTTTCCATATCTCAAATAGAGTCTTGTCTGTGGCTTTAATCGGACTTCGATTTAGGATTAAAGCTGATCATTGAAGAGCAAATCCCCAAAATGAATCTGGTACAACCGTGTGACTCATCATGGATCGAACCATATCTAATAAAGTTTGATTTCTCCGTTCGGACACACCATCAATTGCGGTGTTCCAGGAGGAGTTAACTGTGATACAATACCACAGTCTTTTAGGTGTTGATCAAACTCAATCGGAAGTATTCGTCACTGACACGCCCTAAACGTCGCAATTAATTAAAAGACGCGCAAATTATCAATTTATATACCACAAAACATGTTAATTATACTAATTATAAAACGATTATAGCAACAAGTAAAGGGGTCGAACCCAAGAGAATGAGGGTTTTGCTAATGGTTTCTAAAGATGCAAATAGAACAATTAAGACTAACTAATGACAAGAATGTAAAAGTGGGGGTTTTGGGGTTGATTGAGAATGCAAACAAAAGCAATAAAATTCAAATAAGAGTGTCAAACAAGTAACAAGTAAACAAGTATTAGGATAAAGATAATCAAGTTTAACAAATACTTAACCCAACTCAATAAAGTGAGACACTTTAGTTAATAAAACCTCTTAATCAATCATTAGACTATAATTATTGTCCTATTAGTGAGATAGAATCTCCAAATTCCCTTAATAGAGGCCAACAAGGAAATCACACTTAGCAATTGACCCAACTCATTAATTTCTCCTAGTGGAAATCACACACATAAGATAGATAACAAGAAGATAAAGCAATAGGAATCTAATAGGTGCAATTGCTCACAAGGAAATCACACTTAATGAGTAATCACAAATTAATCTCTCTAATGTCAATTAAATCAAGAAGAAATCACATTCATTAATTCAATGACAAGTTGTTGCAAAATGGGTTCACAAGGAAACACACTTAATAAACCCAACAACAATAAATTAAGGAAATTTGTGAGATTTAAACAACAAGGAAATCACGCTTAGTTGTCTTAATCAGACAAAATTCCAAAATCATAACAATAAATACAAGAGATTAATAACAATAACGAAAATTAAGGAAAGATTAGAGTATATTACAACCAAAGATTACACCTTTGAGTTGGATTAAGAGAAGGAGATTAACTCTCCATTCTAGATCTAAAACCCAATTAAAAAGATAATCCCCAAATTACAAGCTTAATTCTTTACTATGAGATGGTAAGGGATGTAATGAGATGAGATGAAAACCTAATGTAATCACCTCCTTATAGCCTAAACCTAATTGGGGTAATGGGCCTCCAAACACAAGGTTAAAGCAATTTGGCGAAACAGGGCAGCAGTGAATCGGTACGGTGCCATTTTTGGAAATGAGAAAACCGCACGGTGCGGTTTTGCTACTGGACAGCAATTTTCCAAAAGCCATATCTCCCTCGATAGTTGGCCAAATGAGGCGTGTGACCTATCGTTGGAAAGCTAAGAACATAAGCTTTCACCTCCACTTGGCCTTGCATTGATTGGAGCTCTAGAACTCAAGATATACCCATTTGAAGTTGATCCTTATGCAACCACAACTTCAATTCTTCAATTGCTTCATACTTCCAATTTCTCATGTCTTAGGTAGTCTTCTTTCATGCTTGTATATGTTTTGCACCATGCTAACTTCAAGACATGCCCTTGCTTCCGATAATTGCACAAAATTCCATTACTAACCCCGATACTTGGAAATTGGTAATAATGACGTAAATCATGTAAAACCGCATCTCAATGTCGCTTTATTGTACTTAAAATATGCTAAATAGATAGTAGAAATATGAGCTTATCATTCACCACGATATGATCAAAGTGTTTTTATCTTCTTATCCAATCGGTTCGTAACCTTGTTTTGGAATTCCTTGAACTTTTCGAAGGATTGACTCTTATGTTTCATTAAGAAGACATACTCGTATCTACTCATATCAATCGTATAAGGGATAAAGTATTCATAGTCGTCTCTACCTGTGATAAACATAGGACCACACGCATTAGTATGTATGAGTCCTAGAAGGTCATTAGCTCGCATTCCAATGCCTTTAAAGGAAATACGAGTCATCCTTCTGATGAGACATAATTCACACGTAGCAGATGATTCATAATCAAATTGTGAAATCGTCTCATTTTTAATAATTTTTTTACGCGTTTCTCATTTATGTGTCTCATGCGGCAATGCCATAGATAAGTCTAATATTTGTAACCTACCTTAAGCCTTTTTATTATTCACATGATAAATATCAGTCGTTTGATCTAAAACAATATAATAAATGTCATTTATGGAAACTGTTTTACCATAAATCATAGTATTTAATGAGAAAGTTTGACAATTTTTCTTAATGTTAAAGTCGAATCCTTCCATGTCTAACATGGATACTGACACAATGTTTTTAGATAACGACATAACGAAATAACAGTTATTTAAGTACAATACAAATCAAATAGAGAGTCTAAGTACATAAGTTCTAACAGAAACAACAGCAACTATTGCTTCATTCTCAACTCGCAGGTCTATCTCACCTTTAGTTAGACGTCGCACGTCCCTTATGCCCTTCAAATGATTACACAAATGAGAACCACAACCAGTATCAAATACTCAAGTCGCAGAACTAGCGTGATTTATTTCAATCATGTAAATAAAAGAACTTATACATGTGGGCGGCACACGTCCAACTTTAATATCCTCAAGGTACTTGAGGCAGTTCCTCCCGTAACACCCTTATAGTCCAAGGCCAGTCAAACAGGACCATCGGACCATGAAGACGTCACCATCTCAGTTTCCTAAGGTACAATATGAGATAAACAAATCCAACACTTTATAAAAAATATACTGAAAGTACTGTGAAACAAAGTAAGAACAATTATATGCCAAAACTATAACAAAAGTAGCTATAGTCTATGCGGAAGCTATGACACGAGACTCTACAAACTGGTGATCCCTCCTCCCAAGCCAGCAATCAAGACTCATCTGTATACCTGAGACTCTGCTCACCATTACCTGGATCATCATAGTAAACAACATCATGTGTCAGCAACTATACAATAAGACGGATACGCGTCAATATAAATAATTCACAATATTCACTGTAATATCATTCCACCAACTAATCTATCGTGGTGACCTTTAGTCCCACACCAATCTCCCCACTTTCCGCAGCAAGGGGTACCTAGACTATAAATGTGCACATCCTCCCCGTGACGTGTCCCACGAGGAGCGATCATAGGAGTGGGATCCGTTCCCCGCAACGGTCCCACGCGTTACCATTGGCATCTCATACATCATACTATACATGGTAATACAATCATAATACAGTATCGTTACAACATAATCATACAATACTGAGTAGAGAAACCCTACCTCAAATTGAACAGCTAGCAAAACAATCGAAACTTTCTA
Source organism: Silene conica (assembly GCA_029255685.2). NCBI lineage: Eukaryota > Viridiplantae > Streptophyta > Magnoliopsida > Caryophyllales > Caryophyllaceae > Silene > Silene conica. The sequence continues at coordinate 9,897,597 of CM055319.2, forward strand.
CCAACGCTCCTCTACGAATCCTCCTCCTAGGGATTACACAATTCTCAATTACTTACTGAATAACCATAACTATGATGTAAAAATGGTAGATATACACTTGCTTGGTGATATACGGACTAGGCAGATGATCGGCGCGACTAGAGTTGCTACCAAACTTGAAGGATTAGAAAATGGGGAAAAGGAGATGAGATGATTAGGGTTATGCTTAACTTCTGGTTAGGGTTAAAATGTTTTATTAACCTCATATTAATATTTACAATAACCGTGGTTGACGACTGGAAAAGAAACACTCGACCGAGTGCGGCCTACTCGGCCGAGTACCACCTACTCGGCCGAGTTGAGTCGTAACTCAGCTACTGACATAGAAGGGCTCGACCGAGTATCATATACTCGGCCGAGTGTGATCTACTCGGCCGAGTTGGTTCACAACTCAGCTTCTCTAACTTGGGGTGTTACAATCTTCCCCACTTAGAATGAACTTCGTCCCCAAAGTTCTCAAGGTTCGAAAGACACTACACATCTCCTATCCCCCTTAAAGAACATAGGTTACGTCCCCATAACCTTACATACCTAATCGAACAACTTAGGGTACCGTTCCCTTATAGCTGCCTTAGGCTCCCATGTAGCCTCCTTAACACCGTGGTTTGACCACAAAATCTTAAGGAGTTTGGTCTCTCCCGTTCTGGTCTTTCGCACTTTGTATCAAGGGTAGCCTTAGGGGTTTCCACATAAGACAAGGTCTCATCGAGCTCAACAATTTCCACCTCAAGGATGTGAGATGGGTCACTAACATACTTCTGCAACTGAGATACATGGAACACATTATGAACTCGATCCAAGGCTGGTGCTAGAGCCAACCGGTAAGCAACCTCTCCAACTCAATCCAGAATCTCGTAGGGACCAATAAACTTCTGGCTCAGCTTGCCCTTATTCCCAAATCTCATGACACCTCTCATAGGTGAAACTTTTAGTAATACCTTATCTCCAGCCTGAAACTCAATGTCTTTGCGGTGCAAGTCCGCATAGCTCTTCTGTCGATCCTGGGCTGCTCTCATTTTCTGGCGAATCATCTCCACCTGATCTATCATATCCCGAACCATATGAGGACCTAGAACGGCGGCTTCAGAATTGTCATCCCAACACACTGGACTCCTACATCTCCGCCCATACGAGGCCTCGAATGGTGCCATCCCAATACTCGCATGGTGACTGTTGTTGTAGGAAAATTCAAACAAATCCAGTCTCTCTTCCCAACTACCTCTAAATTCCATCACACACGCTCTTAACATGTCCTTCAAGGTCTTGATAGTCCTCTCGGTCTGTCCATCCATAGCGGAATGAAATGTAGTACTCATCTTCAGGGTATTACCCATCATCTCTTGTAACTCTTGCCAAAATCTCGAGATGAAGCGAGAATCTCGATCCGATACTATATCCTTAGAAATCCCGTGTAATCTGACCACGTTCTTCCTATAGGCTAGAGCCAACTCAGTCTTGCTTCAAGTGTCCTTTATAGAGACGAAATGAGATGACTTGGTTAACCTGTCCACTATCACTCAAATCATGTTGTTACCCCTCTGAGATCGGGGTAACCCCACAATGAAATCAATCGAGATAGATTCCCACTTCCACTCTGGTACTTCTAATAACTGAATCTTGCCCTACGGTCGGTGATGCTCCCCTCTTACCCTCTGACAAGTCAAACAACTAGCCACAAACTATGCGACATCTTTCTTCATTCCTGGCCACCAAAAAGTCTGCTTGAGATCCCTATACAGTTTATCCCCACCGAGATGTACTGAATAAGGTACACAATGAGCCTCAACTAGAATCCTTTTCCTCAATTTCACACAATCCGGAACGTACCATCTCCCATCATACCCAAGACTCTCATCCCCACTCACGAAAAACCTCGACGGGCCACCCGCTTCCAGCTTTGCTTTCTATTCGACGAATTTCGCATCAGTCAGCTGACTCTCTCTGGTTTCATTATACAGGTCTGGCTCCACTTTCAGGTCACCGCACGCAACACCCTTCCTAATCACATGGTGCCCATCCGACTCACCTCGTCCTTCGGCCTCATTAAAGACATCGTCGTGCACATGTATAGGGAGTGCACACTCTTCCAACTCAATGCATCGGCAACTATATTTGCTTTCTCTTCATGATATATATACTATCTCCAGGTCATAGTCTCCGATCAACTCCATCCACGTCCTCTGTCTCATGTTAAGCTCCTTCTGGGTAAAGATGTATTTCAGACTTTTATTGTCTGAAAATATCTTAAACGTCGCACCATACAGATAGTGCCTCCAGATCTTAAGAGCAAAGACTACACTACTTAGCTCTAAGTCGTGGGTGGGATAGTTCCCCTCATACTGTTTCAGCTGCCTCGACGCGTAAGCGATTACCTTCTCATTCTGCATCAAAATACACCCCAAACCATTCTTTAAGGCATCAGTATACACCTCAAAGTCTTCCACTCCCTCTAGCAAAGCTAAGACAGGGGCTGTGGTCAAACGTTCCTTTAAGGTTTGGAACGCTTTCTCATACTCCTCATCCTAGCGGAATATGTTGTCCTTCTTCATAAGCGCAGTCATTGGCCTGGCAATCTTAGATAAATCCTTCATTCACGAACCGTCGGTAGTACCCTGCCAAGCCCAGAAAACTGCGTACCTCAACCACACTCTTAGGTGCCTCCCAGCTAGACACCACCTCTATCTTACTAGAAACCACGGCTACGCCCTCCTTCGAAATCACATGACCCAGAAACGCTACTTTCTCCAACCAAAACTCGCACTTCGATAACTTAGCATATAATTGATTGTCCCTCAGAGTCTGCAACACGATCCTTAGATGTTCCTCATGCTCCTCCTTAGTCTTAGAGTAGACTAAGATATCATCAGTGAAAACCACCACGAACTTGTCCAGGTAAGGACTAAACACGCGGTCCATCAGATCCATGAACACGGCAGGCGCGTTAGTCAACCCGAACGGCATCACTACATACTCATAATGACCATAGCTAGACCAGAAGGCGGTCTTCGGTATATCACCATCTCTGATCCTCAGCTGATGATAACCCGACCTCAAGTCAATCTTCGAAAATACCCTGGCTCCGGTCAACTAGTCAAATAAATCATCTATCCTCGGTAAAGGGTAACGGTTTTTCACCGTCACATGATTCAACTCTCGATAATATATACACAATCTCATACTCTCATCCTTCTTCTTCACGAACAAGACTGGAGCTCCCCATGGCGATACACTAGGTCGGATGTACCCCTTATCTAAAAGATCATTTAGTTGCTTCTCCAGATCCTCCAACTCTTTCGGACCCATCCGGTAAGGGGCGTTTGAAATAGGTCTCGTTCCCGGTTTTAGCTCCACACTGAAGTCAATATCCCTCTTGGGTCGTAACCCAGGAATCTTTTCTGGAAACACATCTCGGAACCCAGAACATACAACAAGAACGTTAAAGTCAGGACCCTGCAAGTAGGAGACTTAGTCCTCGGGAAGGTCTTCCAGAATACAAAGCACGAGAAAGCAAGAAAATTCGCATACAATTGGGAAGGACCATATTAAGTGGAAAACACAACAGGAAGTGGTTCCTACAGACTCATGGACATGGAAGGAAAGATGATACCCAGACTTTGGAACATCCTCCACCTGACAAAGTATTTCATCTGAAATACGGAATACACAGGGCACCCAACTGCCACAAATACATCTCTTTCAGGGTCCAGGATACCCTTTTTTGGCTTTATATTTTCATTACCGTATTTCAATATCAGGACCCTATAGGCTTGACAAAGTTATCTTTTGAGGTTGAAATACATCTTCTAGAGTTCTCTTTGGAGATTTTGCTAGAAACTCTAAGAATTCGTAAAAAAAAATTACGATGGTATCTTATGTACACATCTAGCTTTATTATCTTTTGGGTATTTACATTTGAAATCTTGCCAAAACAAGGGTAACAACCAGAAGGGACGGAACTTGTATAAACAAAACAGCGTGTGAATGTAGCAAAGTATCAGCAACCGGGACTCTGTCACCCGCGATACCGACTACCCACACAAGCCTGGCACTTTCTGACTGAGACAACCAACACCCATACTTGGCCATACTTAAACGAAAACCGTGCATGCAAACAAAACAAAGGCAAATCGCCTACAACGGCTGAGCCTAAAAACGAATCAAAACACAAACTACATTAAAACACAAAATGCTACAAAACATCTACTAAAGGACCCCGATAGTCAGGGTCCAACATGATTATCATAGAAAAAACACCCTTTAAAAGGCGCAAAACTTGTTCAAACAAAAGCAAAATATCCAAAAGCCCGCCTCGTAGGTCCCAGGGCACAACCGAAAAAGGTTTCAAGGGCACCACAATCGGGCCCAAAAGTACCACGAGAACATAAAAACTACAAATAATCGCCACTTAGAGAGCATAAAGTTACATACTAAAACTAGAAACTCAACTACCAAACGATTACTCCAATACGACATGCTCGGTAGGAGTACCGTCCGCCATCTCGACTATGGCTCGCTTGGTAGCAGAGTGGGCATTCCCAACAATCACTTCTTCTTCAATATTCTGGTCAGCGACTACAGGAGGAGGAGTGTTCGGGTCATTATCGTGTTGATCCATGGGGGCTGAAGTTCCTGGGACTTGGGCAGCTACGTCTGGCGTACCTCCATCTTCATAATCAGAAAAGACACTCAAGTTATACTTCTTCGAAAACTCCTCCGCAAAAAGTCTTTCTTCCTCCTCCAGATCCCACTACAGGTGCTTGTTCTCCCTGAACTCCTTCATACACTCTATTCTCACTTCCCAATGAGTGTATGTAACAACATTGGATATGGTCCTGGAGAGGGTCTTCTTCTTCTTCATCAATGCCGCAACTTCGGTAGCCAGAACACCCTTCTCCTCCCCCAATCTGTTCACCTCTGCCGCCAGAGTGTCTTTGGCTTCCAGGACCACAACCATATGTTCCTCAGAATCCTTCAACTTAGCCTCTACAATCTTCAGCTCCTCCACCCCAGGCTCCTGATCCTTATCTTCGTATCCAAGTGCTTGGCAATCGTATCCAGCTCAGACTTCAACATCCTCAGATCCTGGTCCACATGAGGCAGACGCTGAACCCCATGAAGGAGTATCGGGAAAGCCCGAGGGAAAAAAAATAAAGGATCAAAGAAGAACTAGTCAAAGCACGACGAAGTTCGCCAAAAACGCTCATCGTGAAGGAGTGCTCAACAGCGTGCTCCAAAACAACTCTAACGGTCCGCCGGCTTAGCATGCCCTTGGGCCCTAGAAGCAACATGCGCCCCAAGAAGGGCCAAGTCTCCTCACTAGGAGTAGCCCCAAAACCCTCTGACATCCTGATTACATCCTCCGGAACATCCTCCATTACGAAGCAGGAGGATCGAGCGCGTGTCCTAGACGCCACAGCAGGGGGCAGCATCGATGATAGATGAGCGACATTCGAAGGGACGGAGCTGGAAAGAGACGGAGAAACAAATCTCTTGGAGATAGGCTCGGACTCAGCAACTTCAACTTTCCTCTTGGATGAAGCCATGGAGGCAGCAGCGGAAGCTCTCTTCCGACGTTGTGCCATCAGCATAGCAGGAGTAATTCTGGTCTTGGCAGATTTTGGAGCCAGAAGCGAGGTGTCAGTGAAAAGTGGGTTCCAAAAAACTGACCACAAATTAACAAGGAAAGAAGGAAATACCAGTAGACATCTATCGCTCTTCCTCCATGGTGCAGTATCCCAATAAGACGTTGAAGGAACGCTTAGCAGGCTCCAGACCAATGAGCTTATTGATGGAAGCCTCATCGTCGGTAATTCTGCACGAGAAAGTCAGTAAAAAAGTGAGCATAAACGAAGAAAAATCACGAGGAAGCAAGGTTACGGATACCTTCGGGGGATCTTAAGATCCGGAAGATATAGTCGCAAGAAGGAGAAAGAGAATCTACCCTCACGAAAATGAACCGCCTAAACCAATCCGAGTCATTAGGTTTAGGAGGAAAAACGATGCAGTGTTCGTCACCCCTGTTGGTGCGCAGGGTGAACTAGCCGTGACGAAGAGAGTGTATGGCGAATAAATGGGCTAGATCACCCAGAGAAATGTCGATATTGTATAACTCATTCATCTTGCTAAGCGAAATCAAACTACGCCATTCATAAGGGTTTATTTGCCAAAGTGGGAGTTGGGTAAAATGGAGGAAATCCTGGATAAGCTTCGGAAATGAGAACCTTAAACCGAGGGAAAACGGGTATATGTAGAAACAAGTCCACCTTGGGCGGTCAAAATCGGCCCTCTGACCGGGTTGGGGGACATGCATGGTCACCCCCTCGCCTAAATGAAACAATCCCTTCACGGAAGCAACATTGTGAGGGGCCAGGGTTGAGTCAGAAGAGTGGAGTGAAGAAAGCACAGATTGAGAAGGAAAAAGGTTATCATCCATGGAAATTAGAAGAAAAAAACGAGAAGAAAAAGGGCAGTTGCCTTCAGAGGCGTATCTTGGATTGCGGGAAAAGGGGTGCGGAAATTAAAATTTCATGATTAGTACATAATTTTATAAAAAGTATCCAAAATACAATTACTTCAGATTACATCTTTACTCTAAGGGACGGGGAGGTAGTAAACAACTGCGTGTTTTCTTGCCTTGATAACGATCTATTATGTCATCATTATCAACTCGAGAAAAAAAATCTCTTTCAATGAATGTTACCAAGCTATCATTCAATAGTTGATCGCCCATGCTATTTCTCAGCTTGTTCTTCACGTAAGTCATAGCAGAGAAAACTCGCTCCACGCTAGCGGTAGCCACCGGAAGAGTCAATACTAGTCGTAGAAGTAGATAGACTAGTTGATAATAAGAATGCTTATTTGTTGAAACAAGCATCACGAAAAGTTGACCAATGTCTTGTAAACTTGCAAATCTTGTATCACTCCGTATATCATCAATAAAATGATCAAGTTGAAATTCAAGTCTCGTTCTATCAGTTGAAGAGAAGCTATCCGGATAAAACTCGGCAAGTCTAATTAACTTTGTCTTATCAAAAGCCGCAAAAGAATTGATGGGGTTAAAACAAGACATACAAATAAGTAACTCCATGTTTACCTCATCAAATCGATCGTCTAATTCTTGGAGTTGCAAATCAATGATGCTTACAAATATATCATACCAAAATCGGTGAATATTTGTAACTTTTTCAAAATAACGTCTTGATCTCCCTGGGGGACAATAACTATCATCCATTTGAGGAACCTCAATATTATTTTTGGCACAAAAAGAAGTCACACCTTCCAAAAAATGTTCCCTGCCATCTTCTCTGATCTTTAGCAATCTGTCTTTAGTCAACCGAACAAATGTCATGGCATTCACGATATCTTGATCTCTTCTTTGAAAAGCTTGACACAATTCATTCGTGTACCTAAATATGACAATCATCAATCGAGCCATAAAGACAAATTGAAATGACTCAAAAGAAGCCATCACCGTTTGAGCTTTTAACCGATCATCACGATGACCAGTTTTTCCAACTATCAGAAGTACTTCAAAGATAGAAGGGTACAACGACATCATGTTTAAGATTGTTCTATAGTAAGAACCCCAACGAGTATCACCTAGTCTAGGTAAACTAAGCTCTTGATTCAAACCTGTCCCACTTTTCTTTTCATTCAATTCCAGACTTTCTAGAATTTTTTTAGCTTGAACTTCTCGAAGCATTTATTTCCGCTTACAAGAAATTCCCATAAGATTCAACAAAAAACCAACTTGTTCAAAAAACCATGTGCAATCAACATTCTCCTTAGCAACGACAACAAGAGTCAATTGAAGTTGATGAGCAAAACAATGAACATAATAAGCGGATGGAGTTTCGCTCATAATCAAAGTTTTGAGACCATTAATTTCACCTCTCATGTTACTAGCTCTGTCATAACCTTGACCACGGATTCTAGACATGCTTAGTTTGTTATCCTCGATCATCTTTTTAATTGCTACTTTAAGTGATAAAGAACAAGTATTCTTCATTTTCACCACACCAAGAAAGCTTTCAGAGACTCTCCCCCTTTTTATCAACAAAACATAAACAAATGGCCAACTGCTCCTTATAAGACACATCACTCGATTCATCGGCTAAAATTGCAAAATAGTCATCACCAAGCTCATCAAGAATCAGTTTAGTAGTTTCCTTAGCACAAGCATGAATAAGATCTATTTGGATTTCAGGACAAATCAGTTTTGATTTTTTGGGAGCATTTTTTAACACAACCTTATTGACATTCTCATCTTTTTCCGCAAGCCATTGCAAAAGTTCACGAAAGTTACCTTTATTACTTGAAGTTTTAGATTCATCGTGCCCACGAAATGCTAAGCCTTGGCGCAACAGGAACTTTAAACAATCAAGTGAGTGAGTCAAGTGAGCCTTGTAAATAATAGAAACTTTCTTGCTTGTCTTATTGAAATTTTCAACGATGGATTATTTTGGGGAATTGAAAAAATCGTATTTCTCTTGAGCTTGTTTATGAGCACTGACAACACTCTGGCCAATATGTTTTTGAAATCTTTCATGAGCTCGATTCCAACTTTTAAACCCATCTCTCACAAATTTATCATTTCCTGGAATACTTGTTTTGTCCTTAAACAAATAGCACACAAAACAAAAGGCTACATCTTTTTCAATGCTATATTCAAGCCAATTGTACTTGTCATACCAAGCTTCTTTAAGTTGACGCTTACAAGGATTATGCTGAGTTCCAAATTCAGTTTGAGGGAAGGAATGATTACGAGGTTGAAACATCCCCTTACTGATGAATCACCTCCTTATCATATCTTGATCATTAGGAGGATAGGATGATATGGGGATTCTTTTCCCAGGATCACAAGGAAAAATATCAGAATCATACACAAATTCCTCATTGACAGGAGCATTTTGATCATTTGTTCTTGTTTCATTTTGTGGTGTATCATGAATATCTTCTGATGGGACCACTTGCTCTTCTTGAGTAGTATATATTTCATCAATGACTCCACTTTGAGGTACAGTTTGATGTGGAGAGGGAGAGGAACAAGACTTTTGAGACGTCCCACCACCAAAGAAGTCAGATATAAGTCCACTTTTATACTTTCTCTTCTTCATCTAGTCATAATAAAACATACAAGTAAGACTTGCAGTAGTACTCAAAGCATAATTGGCAATTTGACGGCAATGTTACTCGAATACGGCAAAAACAGACAAAACAAGCATAACAATAACAAAATTAACAATTACGATCACAGAAGAAAACTCAACAGTACAACATCAACAACAACATCAAACAATCATAATATAATAAATACTCTAAGCATTAACAAAGATAAAAAGAGAGATGTCACTGGAAAAAAGAAAACACAAAGATGAGTGTTGGCTGGAGTTTAATCATAACATCAGCAGCAACTTAATATAATAATATGTACAGCACTCCGTGACTCCGTCACAACTTAATTCATTCAATTTCCAGGTTTCCAAATTGATTCCAAATTCAACTTAATTCATTCAACAATCAACTTAATATGAACATCAATCCGTCACTGCATCACAGTATCAACATCAGGCTTTCCAAATTTCCAGTCCATAATCCCAATTTCCAAATTCTATTAGATTATTATCAAACCTATTAAGTTATCAAACAAAATTCATTCAATTAAAAGTAAGAGCAGAAATTGCACACAGCACACTATGACAATAATTCTACTAAATTCGAAATGGAGATTTGCAATTTGCCAATTTAGGGTTTCAGTTTTAGATTAGGGAAAATACCTTGTTTGAGATAGGTCTCATGGTGGACTGGTGCCTGGTGGACGCCGACGGTAGTCGGTAGGAACCGTGACTACGTGAGGTTATTGAGGTATGACTTATGTGAATTGAGGAATGAGGAGAGAGGAATGAGGAGAGATGAATGAGGAGAGAGGCGTTCTTTTTGGGAAGAGAATTAGAGAAGAGGAAGTCGAGCGTGAGTGTACTACAAATGTTTTGTTTTTAATTTTTTTTTTCTTTTTTTTTTGAAAAATACACATTTTTTCAAAGGGGGTACGCGTGCACCCGCTGCACACACACCCCCCCCCCCCCCCCAAACGCCACTGGTTACCTTGAAGGGAGACGAAGGAAAAAGAGAAACGACAATATCGGAAGATGGAGAAGTTTATGAGAGAGAGAGGGGTTTGGGAAAAGTTGGAAAGAAGTAATGAGGGAAATAAAAGAGGAGTTGGGAAGTTAAATAAAAGGTTTTGAAATTTGAAAAATGAATTGAATGCCTGGTGAGAGCCCGAAAAGAGCGCGATGTGACTTATGTAGGCATATCCGCATATGTCAAATCACTCCCTTTTGGGTCCAGGAAAGAAAAAATTCTCGCACAAGCCTGCTTGCACAAGAATTTGGGGCTAATGTTAGGCTTCAAAAATAACATTTTTTTACCCCTCGACACGTGGTACCAAGTGAATGGATAATCTCATAAAGAAATGGATTGATGATGTGTCCTCCCCTAACCGCAAGATGAGAAGCAAACAAACACAAAAAGAAGAAAACTCACGTGAGGAAGGAAGCACAAGTTGCAAAAAGAAGTGTGTTGAGAAAGACTCAAAAATAGCCCCAAAATGGCTATAGAGTTGAGGAAAAAGGAGAAAAAGTATAAGAGCTGAAAAAGGAAACCTGCACCAAGAAAAATGACGTTGGAGAAAGCTTTAATCCAACGGTCATAAGCCAATAAGAAGAGGATAAATAGAGGACCTTAGGACAATAGAATGTATGCAAATAATCACTTATCTCACTAGAACTTACCTCCCTCCTCAAATACGGAGTTTTTGCTAAAATAGGGTCGAAAATCAAAGTATTTAACAAAATAAGGTTAATTTCAAACTAATTACTAAAAATTGTTCCACGTCATCAATTTTTTTTTCATTTAAAAATTATAACATCTCGTTGTCCGAGACAACGACTAGTCATAAAATTATCAAAAATTGTTCTACTTATCGTTGTCCTACAAGCGACTTGTAGCGAAGAGTAAAAATCGAACTTGCTTAGTATCACTGGAATGTTCTCTGCTTAAGTCTGAAGATTATAGCAATTCAATTCATCTTCCACATTAAACAATCTCCTCTTTCCCTCTTTTCAATCGTCCATTAAAATAGGGATTTGATAATCTGGAAAAAATCTCAAACCCAAAATCCCCTCTTTTCCTTCATCCATTCAACAATGGTGACCAATTAGAAAATAGATCTGATATTTTTCTTGATTCATCAATCAATATTAAGCACAATTCTCATCTTAAAGGCTCCATCAAGATGTTTATGTGATTAATTTTGGTTAGTTCTTCATCACCTTCATTCCTCTTCACCCCAGGAACAAACCTCTTTCATTACACCACCATCGCTGCCACTATCGTAACTCTCGAATTTGAACAAGGACGATAGAGAACCACCACAACCGTAGATCCAAGGAAATTGGGTCACTTGGGTGTTTGTGGGGGTGTGATTGTGTGAACTTGTATTATATATACTATAGTTTGGGATTATGAGATAGAAGATGCACAGATACTACATCGTAGAGATACAATCGTTTTTCTTACTATTTTTAGAAAGTCGTTGTCTAAGACAGCAACAAGAACTACCATTTTTGGAATTTTTTCACAAGTCGCTGTCTGAGATAGTGAGAAGTCGTATTTGTTTGAAAAAAAAACAATTGATGACGTGGAACCATTTTTAATAATTAGTTTGAAATCGACCTCATTTTGTTAAATACCATCTCCTATTCATAATAACCTTCCTATTTCCTTTTTCGTCAATTCACAATACCTTCCCTATTTCATTTTTTTGTAAAGTTTTTATACATATTTTAATCACCTCACCCCACCACAATACCCCCACCATACTCATATTTTATACTTATTTTAATCACCTTACTCACAACAATTACCCCCCACCATACCCTCTCTCCAATTACCCAACGTCACACCAATACTTTCCCATATAATAATCCCCTCCTTATTCTTTGTGTATTTCCCAAATAGGGAAGGTTATGTTGAATAGGAGGGAGTACTTGGTTTTCAACCCTATTTTAGCAAAAAGCTTCCTATACTTGTAAAATCATCGACATTTATGAGTCGATCTTCATAGTTAATTTGGTTGAATGATTCCCCCGGTTTTTCCCATATGAGTTTCCCGCGTCAACAAAAATATCTTCCTCTGTTTTTTCCCACTTGGCATTCGTCTTCCTGAAAACTCACGAGTCACCACTAAACATTAAAATATCACTTTAAGATCATTATAACCCTACAATCTAAACTTGGTAATTTTTTTTTATCAAAACAGGTTCGTGTCAAAGAGTTCAACCCTGACCCGGCCCGATTAAATTTCTGGTCATATATGCCTCGACTCAATAATTAAATGGGTCACAACCTCTAAATCGAATTTAATCTAACCCATTAACTCGTATCCGGTTTATATCCTATTTTGGGGCCATGTTAATAACGCCGCTTCTATTCAAACCCAAAGAAACTAAAGAAATGGGTGCGTTAATGAATCCACCGTATCATATTTTGTAGTTTTATTTATTGGTCAGCAATAGCTATTAAGTGATATGTCACATAGAGACTTGCACATTTTTAATTTTTCTTTTTTTTAAATTCAAGTCTTCTAGCCAAGTCGTAAATAATCTTCCAGGCTTCCGTATTGCTGTTTTTGATTGGGTGAAGGTTGTCGTTATGCGATAAACGCGATAAACATATCAGTCTCTATGTCTATAGACTATAGCTAGTGGCTTAACCCAATTTCTTTTTTATGATTTATCATAAATATAGACATATAGTCCACAAGATTTCATTTCTTTAATTATAAGTAGTTAATTGTAGATTTGTGTTATGAATTTTTTATTTCCTTAATTGTAAAATTAGAGTTTTTGGAGGGAAAAGTTCTAAAGAATGACCATCAATAATTTAATTTCTTGAATTATTTTCTTAAGTAGCGTTTGGTTCATCAAGAAAATGAGTGGGCATCGGACAATCTAATTTATGAGATTTATTTTTTATAGGCAATTCATGTAAGTCAGACAAAACAGTTTGATTGTGGATATCAGTGCTCAATTCATCAAAGTTGCAAATGACTTAGGGGAGCTGATAATCCAACTTTCCCATTACGTAGGCACTGAAAATTCTAAATGTCTACATTTAGTAATAATAGAAAAAAAATCCTTATTTTGTAATTCAAGAAAATTTTCAATTTCGTGATTTATAAGGAACAACCAAACAATACCTTATAGCATTAATTAATACTGAGAATTTTCTATCTAAATGATCATTACTTCCTAATTCGAGTTTATTTACATAATTAATCAGTGAGCGCAAGATAGTGAATTTTAATGTTTAATGCTTTATCACGGTTTTAAACTCCCTGCTATTGCCTATGAGTTCCTAAACCTAGTCAATTAGTGAGAGAGAAGACTGAAAATTTGTGTGTCGTTTTAGAGGACGGTACTCTTTACATCTAAACTTTAGGTGTAGATCTTGTAAAAACAACTCGACTCGATTGATTTGACCCGACCTGAAAAGGCGGATCTGAGACCCGAAATCGACTCGACAAAATATAACTCTAATTGAACTGGAAATGCTTGAAATAACTTTTTATCTCTTATTTATTAACCCGGCCCAAAACAACCCGAACTGCTTAACACGAAGCCCAAAATAACCTAATAGCTAGGCCTATTTAGGTGTAAGAAGTGTCACATTTAGGGGCGGTGCAAACAAGGGATAGAATGTTTGGGGTAGCAAAACAAAGTTTAAAACAGAAAAAACATGTAGTGGGATTTGAACTCAAAGTATTAGTGGAAAATCAAAGAATATACCTTTTATGTATTCATAGTTAAATAATATTTAGGGTAGTAAAAACCCGTCTTCTAAACCAATTTTTTTAAGTTTAAGATAACGGTCGTCATCCCTTGCTACAAGGTAGGTTCGCCCCTATTCAGATTGACTCTAATATCATATCATTACACCATCTCAATAAAAAATTTAAGTTGATAATTAAAATCTCAAGATTGGTGTTATAGCACAAGGAGAGGACACGGAAATATTTCAACAAAACTTGACTATTGTGCATAAGGATACACACCTTACATGTAATTTATGCCCCATGTTGTTATTTTTTACATTAGTTTTTAAAATGACACTATAATTTGAGCATCTTTCCCCTTTGCTTTCACTTTCAGCTCCTCTAATACTGGATAAGTATTTCTTTCGTTCTTTTGAAGAGCCATTTTTACGTAATAATAGTTCATAGTTGATACTAAAATATAGAAGTAATAGAACCATTATGATTCGAGACCAAATCTAGTTGGATTAGATGATTCCTCATTACAAATCACGATTAGATATGACGATTTCATAGTGACCAAATGATATCGCAAAAAAAGGACATTTAAATTGACCTGATTTGTTTATTGAGAAATTATTAAGAGCACGACCCTCTACGGGTGAAACGTCATTGTATATATACTATTTTTTCATAAATAATAATGAGTAAAATTTGTTAAAAAAGTTATTCAGATATAAGAACGGTTTAATGTTTGAAGGTAAGGATGAAAAAGTTTAAGTCCGTACCGGGTGTGGGCTAGATTTGACTATTTCATTTAGATTGAACAATCCGGATCAAATTTACTTAGACCATCCTCAAACAAGGTTAATAGGTAGGTCATGACCTTGTTTGGTCTTGGTCAGGGTTAATGATGCAATTAGAATAATTAGTTTGTGACTTTTAAAGGAAGGTTAATAGGTAGGTCAGGACCTTGTTTGGTCTTGGTCATGGTTAATGATGCAATTAGAATAATTAGTTTGTGACTTTTAAAGGTTAACTAGGTTTGTGACCCGTGGAATTCACGGGTTTATTTATTTTATTTTTTTTTGCATGAAAAGTTACAATCTTCTTATTCATCCACAAGGGACAAAAAAGAAGATACATTCAACAAACAAAAAAGATAACCCCTATAACCTCAAAGAGAGGTGCCTAATGATCCATAGTTTCAATAATTCTAATGCCATATTTGGGAAATTTCTCATTCAAAAGATAACTACTAATAATAAATTTCACAGAATAGAGAAGCTGAGTTGCTGAGTGACTGTGACCACCAAATATCCGCATATTCCGTTCAGTCCAAAGACTATATACAACAACTGCCAGACAACTACAATACCAACCTGACTTCCAATGCTTGACTGCCAGACAACTACAATACCAACCTGACTTCCAATGCTTGACATTTCTGTGTCTCTGTATCCAAACATATTCATCAGTATAGCAACAAGTCCTTCCCTTAATATTCATCTAGAGATGGAGGCCTTTCCAGACTTCCTGAGCAAATTAAAGGGACATCTGAAAAATAGATGAGAATGCGATTCACAAACTTCTCTACACAGACTGCACCTATTGACCAGACTAATGCCCCTATTCTGCAAAGAATCAACAGTGGCTAATTTGTGTTGCACAACTAGAGAAACAATCACTCTATGCTTGGGTAACACAACATTGTTAGTAATAGCTTTGTGACAAGAAACATGAGGGTACTTATCCCTGAACCAGTGATAGGTAGAACTGACTTTAAAGACATTATGCTGCACCCAACTTCTCAGAATTGACTGTGCAGCAGAGATAGAACCAGCCTTCTGAATTATTTCATTTTTGACAGCAACAATACTTCTCAAACTTTCTGCAAAGAAATCTTTAGTGTTGATATCCCAAATAGTGCAGTGAGAGAAAATATAAGCTTTGTTCCAGCTACACCACAAACCATTGAGATCATTTGTTAAATCCAAATCCATTTTGCAAGAAGAGCTTTATTCCAAGACAAAAGCTCCTTAATCCCTAGGCCACCTTCTGTTTTGGGAGAGCAGAGGCTTGACCAGATTTTCATGACCAGTTTTCTTTTATCAGCTGTGATCCCCCAGAAAAAATTCTTACACATCTTGTTTATTTGCTTAATCACACCAACAAGAAGAAGTCCAGCAGCACACCAGTAATTTTCAAGACCAAAAATGATAGAATTCAGAAGTTGGGTTTTACCAGCATAAGAGAGGAGTTTAGAGGACCAATGTTGAATTGATCCCTGGATCTTACTGAGGAAAACAGCATACATATCAATAATGACTTTAGCAGCATTCAAAGGAAGTCCAAGATATCTAAAAGGAAATGATCCTTCAAAAAACCCAGTATGATGAAGAATGGTTTGCTCAACTGCTGCTGATACACCTCCAAAATAAACATCAGTTTTATCATGGTTGGCATGAAGCCCAGACCAAGTAGCAAACTGCTTCAGAGTGTCCAATACTGCTTGGACAGAAGGTACATCACCCCTAGTGAAAATCATAAGATCGTCTGCAAAAATATGGTGATTTAGATTGAGTTTTGAACACTTTGGGTGATAAGAGACCAAAGGTTGATTATGCAAAATTCTGAGATGCCTGGATAGGATCTCCATACTAAGCACAAACAGATAAGGGGACAGAGGGTCACCCTGTCTAATGCCACTTTTTCCTTGAAAGAAACCAAGAACTGATCCATTGAGTTTGATTGAGAACCAAGTGCTTGTAATGCATCCCGTTATCCATTGAATGAATTGAGGGGGAAAACAAAAAGCCTCTAGCATATTTCTGATGAATGGTCATTGAAGAGAGTCAAAAGCCTTCCTGATATCTACTTTAATGAGACATCTAGGAGAAATGAACTTCCTGGCATATCCTTTAACTAAGGATTGAGATAACATAATATTTTCATGAATGCTACGACCCTTGAAAAAAGTTGCCTGTTCTGGACCAATGATATGAGGTAAGACATCCTGCAATCTATCAGAGAGTACCTTAATGATGGTCTTGTAAAAGGTTGAGCAACAAGAAATAGGCCTGAAATCAGTCACAGAGTCACAATTTTTCTTCTTTGGGATCAAAGCAATGAGTGTAGTGTTTGCAAGCTAACTCATTTACCAGTTTGGAAGAAAGATTGTACTGCTTTACAAAAATCACCTCCCACAATGTCCCAACTATTTTTAAAAAACCCTGCTGAAAATCCATCTGGACCAGGGCTCTTATCTGATCCAATAGAGAAAAGAGCTTTCTTAATTTCTTCAATAGTAATAGCATTGATAAGACCAGGACCCTCTTCAATAGGAACACAAGGACCCAATTGAATGAAAGTATGATCAAAAGGATCAACTGCAGTGCAACCACCCATAAAATGGTTGTAGTAGTCAACAAAACCATTAGCAACCTCATCAAGGCCTTCTTTCAAAACTCCATGACTATCTTTAATCTGACCAATGATTTGCTGAGTCTTCCTTTCATTGATCTTAGCATAAAAATATTTTGTAGAGTCATCAGACTGAATGATATGAGAGATCTTAGCTTTCTGTTGAAGAATCTGTATTTCAACAGATTTAATATAACAGTAGTCCTGTAAAAGAGCCTTTTCCTGATCAATAAGATGAGAGAGCAAAGGACTGCTTTGGAGATCCTACTGATATTGCTACAAAGCAAGTTTAGTTTGCTTAACCCTTTGAGAGATGCTTGTGAACTGATCCTTATATAACTTACTAAGGACAAGTTTAACAGCCTTCATTTTAGCAAACAGTTTAAAAGTGGCAGAACCAACACTAAGGGTATTCCAGGCATCCTTAACCATCTGATCATAGTTTGTATGCATCATCCAGGTATCCAGAAAACTAAATCTCTTCTTTGGTGTCAGATCATCAAACACAATAACTTTTACTGGAGAATGATCAGAAACTCTTGAAGCCATAAAATTAACTGAAGTAGCTGGAAAAGCAGCATTCCAATGAGCATTAACCATAGCCCTATCCAATTTAGACCAAACTCTTGAAGTAGGGTCTTGTTTGTTTGTCCAAGTGAAAGAGCAACCAGTACTATTCAAATCATCAATACTACATTGAATAATACAATCATTAAAATCTTGTAAGTCAGACAAGGTAGGAGGAGTATTACTAATTCTCTCAGAGGCATCCCTTACCACATTAAAATCCCTAAGTAGAAGCCATTTGGAGACATTCCTACTAACACAGCTTAATTGTGACCATAACATATCTCTGTCCCTTGCAGAATTACTTGCATACACCATAGTGATGAAAAAACTCTGACAAGTAGCATGATGTTGAACTTCACAGTGAATGAATAATGATAGGTTTGACTGTCACATGAGTAGACTTCCACAATAACCAAATTCTACCATTTGAATGACAACTATAATTGCAGCAATGAGTATGAGGGGAAAAACTTACTAAGAAGTTTACTGGCATTATGTTTTTTGATGCGAGTTTCAAGGACTCCCATAATATCTACCTTATTGATCCACATGAAATCTTTAATTTCCTGTAGTTTGAGGGGATCATTTCTCCCTCTAATATTCCGAGAGGCGATAATCATGTCCCACCTGCATCAGAAGGGTCACCCATTTCAAAAAAAAAACCCTGATCTGGATTAACCACATGAGCCTCATTAACCATTGCTGTATCTAAAGCAGCAAAAGGATTAAAGACAGGAGTAATGGCTATCTTTGAGTTTAACGCAGATCATATCTTCAAGGCTATTTGAGGTGTCTACATAAACTCCTTCTTGTTGCCTACTGAGTGCGTTACAACAACTGCAGAAAAAAGGAAAAGGATTATTATCAGATGTATCAGTGCCAAATGAGCATACATCCTGGTCAGCAAAACCATCTCCCAATCCAGCAGAAGTTGAGGTACCACATACCATACAAGGTAAAGTATTGATTGGCTGAAACATAGAATTAGTAGTCATTGATTCAGATGCAGTGCCTCTCTTCATGGTTATTTGAGGAGACTGCATCTTATCCATCTTGTTGTATTTTGAGTGTATTACATGAACTGTGTCAGAATCAACTGTGTCACTGCCAGGTTTATCAGTGCCCTCAGAGCATAAACCGTGGTCAGGTAAAACAGTGTCTTCATCAGCAGAACCTGTGGTATGTACCACCTAGCAAGCAAGGAGAAACCATAGGGTCAGCAGTAGTAATAGCTGCATCAGGACCTGCACCCTTATCAGGTTTTAGCTTGTTCTTTTTGCAAGTGTGCAATAAGTGACCCATCTTGCCACACCCTGAACAGTAGTGTGGAATTCATTCATATTCAATTCGTTGAGTAGTGGGGCCAAGGGAGGTCACCAAAGACATCTCCAAAGGCAAGGTTTTAGCTATATCCACTTCAATCATAACTCTAGCAAAAAAGAGTTTGAATTTGCCAGTATTGGTATATCAGCAAATATTGGCTTGCCAATTTTGCTTGACATCTTGGTGAGAACACTATTAGACCAAAGATAAGGGTCCAAATCAGAGAAAAGCACCCAAATAGGCACTATTGCACCATTTCCATTTCAAAAGAGAAACCAGGATGCCATTGTTTAATAATCAAGGAAAATGCACCCATCTTCCAAGGACCTTCTTTAAGAATATTGTGCATTTCAGTTTCAGAAGAGAATCTGAAACTAAACCACCTTTTTTTAAATTATTGAACAATTGGCGAAGCAATTTGACCCCAATGTTTTGTGACAAATTCAGTAACCTGCTTCAATGCTGGTTTGGAACCCAACAAATGTCCCATTAATGTGAATTTCCATAATTCCAATTCCTCTAAATGTCATCAAGTACAACTTATATTACCTCAGCTTTCTGACTCTGCTCATGAAAGGACAGACGCATACCAACTGGATTTTTTGCTCTCACAAAATCAACCCATTTATGTTTAGTACTAGTATCAATAGATGGACCAAGATCATTAGTATCAGTTTGATTACTAACAGGAATGTCCTCAGTATTATCAGTATTAGTAGAAATAATAGGATCAATTATCAACGATACTGCATTAGACGTAACTCTTTCAGAAACAGAGTCAGTAAACAAAATAGCAGGGATATATAGTCTCTTTATTTGAAGGTTTAGATGAAGAAGCATCTGTATTCTTATTAGTATTAGTAAGAATTGGAGTAGAATTACTAAGAAAATCATTAAGAGTAACAGGCGATCGCATTGTAGAAGTAAAATTGGTCTGAGTTTCAGAATTAGAAGCAAAGTTTGAAGGATCGGAAGAAAGATTAGTACCAAAAAAATTAGTGTGATGAGAGGAATCCCGTGGTGTCTTCCCTTTTGCAGGACGACCCCTACCACGCGCCATGGAAGCTAAGAAAGCAGCAACAACAATGTCGTAACTGAATTCTTAGAGAGATAAACTTCTCTCTAAGAACATGGCATTTTATTCTTAGGATGCGGGTTTCTTTATTTTAGTTTTGTTATTTTATCGTATTCTTATAATTTGTCCGAGCAATTAGGTGATTCATTTAAAAATATATAGTCTTGAAATACATAAAGGTTAGCTAGTTAATGCCTTATTTATTTAATAGCTAGGATTTATTTTGAAAACTAAATATTATATTTTAGTTGTTATTTTGATTAATATACAAATAGCACGTGATTTTAAAAATATATCTTTTACAAGTCAAATAATTATTGACCCTCATGTGAAAACTCGTTCAATAAATTCATGAGCAACTCAACCAATTAATCAACATCCGTGCAACATGCCTTAATCAAATATGCATTGTAAATTGTAAATTGTAAATGAGATGTTAAACGTTGTTCAAATGATGTGTATAAATTTGTTGAAACTACATATACCGTACCAGGCCGTCACATCTAATATTGTAATTGTTTTGGCTTATCTCTAATAAGTTATTTATATTGAAACACATGTGAGATGATAATTGTTTTTACTTGGCATGAATAAGAACATATCAACTGTCATTCGGTGAAACATAACTAATAAATAAATTAAAATTAAACTTTTAATATTGATCTCATAGTTATAAATTATTTCCCTTCAAAACCCTCAGCAACACGAGTCCATTAACTTGAACAAAATTAATTACTAATAAGTGTTTAGATCTAGTTTTCTTTTGATCATTTAGTGTAGTTGTCATGTGGCAAAAAATTAGATGGTTAAAGTTGTCTTTTAATTAGATTGTAATTTTTATAGATAAATAGTGTACTAAACTTTCTATGGAAAAACTTGAACGTCCATTTGTTATATAGGCAAATAAAGTTAGTAAGTGAAGACGAAAGGTCAAATTAATGCATAATTTTGGATTATTTTTCTTTCTTTCTTCCTTTTTATGAGAACGATAAATCCCCCAATATAAGGAGTTTAAAACATATAAAATTTTAGAGCTTTTTATCATCCTGATATTTTAGTTCTCATAAATTATATATTTTGTAAGTCACATAGTTATGAAGTTTAATAAATGTTAATCTTAATATATGTAATTGTTTTGGCTTTCCTCTTATAAGTTATTTATATTGAAACACATGTGAGATCATAGTTGTTTTTACTTGGCATGAATGAGAAAATATCAACTGTCATTCGGTGAAACATAACTAATAAATAAATTGAAATTAAACTTATATTATTGATCTTATAATTATAAATTATTTGCCTTCAAAACCCTCAACAACACGAGTCCATTAACTTTGAACAAAATTAATTATTAATAAGTGTTTAGATCTAGTTTTCTTTTCGTAATTTAGTGTAGTTGTCAACTTGTCATGTGGCAAAAAATTAAATGCTTAAAATTGTCTTTTAATTAGATTGTATTTTTTATAGATAAATAGTGTACTAAATTTTTTATGGAAAAACTTGAACATTCATCATTATTATATATATAAAAGAATCGTGTATTTCTGCATACGTGGCACAATGTGGTGCAAGAATGAGGGTATTCAAGCTCTCTCATTCAACCTAAGAAATTATGCTTTGTTTAAACCAATCATGCAAAACCGTGTCAACTTTCCACATCAGTGAAGTAGAACAAATAAAAAACTGAAATTAATTATACAACCACTTAATTAACCATGTTAATTAATATGGGTACCAATTCTCAAAATCAAATAGAAATCTGAAATTAATTATACAACCACCTAATTAACCGTTTTATTTAATTTATGTATTAATTCTCAAAACCAAATAAAAAACTGAAATTACGTATACAACCACCTAATTAACAATGTTAATTAATATAACCGTGTTAATTAATATGAGTACCAATTCACAAAACCAAATAAAAACTGAAATTAATTATACAACCACCTTGTTAACCGCGTTAATTAATATAACCGTATTAATTAATATGGGTACCAATTCTCGAAACCAAATATAAAACTGAAATTAATTATACAACCACCTAATTAACAGTGTTAATTAATATAACAGTGTTAATAATATGGGTATCAATTCTCGTAAATCAAATAAAAAACCGAAATTAATTATACAACCACCTAATTAACCGTGTTAATTAATATGGGTACCAATTTTCTAAACCAAATAAAAAACTGGAATTAATTATACAACCACCTAATTGACCGTGTTAATTAATATAACCGTGTTAATTAATATGGGTACCAATTTTCAAAACCTAATAGAAAAACCTAATTACAAAATATCAATAACAAGTAATCATAAATTTTGTGGAACAAACCACCTTATCAAAAAAAACGACCTAGAGAATTTTTCATATTCATTTTATTTTTCCATAAATCTTTTGTATTCTCCATAAACTTCTCGAAATTCTCAGTTGTCTTCCACCTCTTTTTTTTTCCTCTTAAATCCCTTTCAATTCCTCGTCATTCATCGTCCATCTTTCAACCTGTAAAACAATTTCTAAAAAAGTGTTCAATATTCTCAACAAATTCTTTTCAATTTCACAAATTGCCATGACAAATCATGTAACGTTTAATTATTCTCAATAATTGACTAAAGTCGGGTTCTCAACAAATTTTTCAAATTGTTTTAACTTATTATACTCAATAATTGATTAAAGTTGGGTTCTAATAATTTTGTTTTATTCCAGAATAACATATTTAGATTACTTAATTTTATTACTTTTAATAAATTTTAAATCATAAGTATTTATTAAATCATTTGCTTCAGTTATTTAACAAAAACCTCCTTTATTAGAAAGCCATAACTTCCCATTTTTTAATTATATTTTTCGCTGTTTCAAGTTATATGTCAAACGGTTCTTATATATCTTATTATATATAACCTTTTTATTTATTTTATTAAAAGTTACCTATAACCATTTCGGTTATTAACATATTTTACAACTTAATTGTTTCCTTTTCTTAAAAAATTAAAATTGAACAATTCCGTGAATTTTCACGGGTGTTACACTAGTTTGTTATATAGGCAAATAAAGTTAGTAAGTGAAGACGAAAGGTCACATTAATACATAATGTAGGATTATTTTTCTTTCTTTCTTCCTTTTTTTGAGAACGATAAATCCCTCAATATAAGGAATTTAAAACATATAAAATTTTAGAGCTTTTTATCTTCTTGATATTTTAGTTCTCATAAATCATATAGTTTGTAAGTAACATAGTTATGAAGTTTAATAAATGTTAGTCTTAATATATCATCTTTTATATCAATTTGTTAAAAAACCTAAATTTTAAATTATTGCAAAAATGATAAATTGAGTTAAATATTAATTTACTACCATCTCATTGCAACCTCATTATGTGTTATACGACATATACATTGAATAATATGACATGTATGCATAAATATTAGATATTAATCAGGGGCGGATCCAGGATTTAGAAGTGGGGTGGGCTAGGTTCATATCGCGATGGTCAGTTATATAAAACCTTCAAAACGTATAATTGAGGTCGCACATATTTGAAAGATGTTAAACATTTGGGGTTGCTCCCTTTGTCGAACTTACATCGTTTGGGCCAATTTTTTATTATTTATAAATGGTATTTTATTGAAAGACAAACAAATAATAATGACAGAGTGATATCTTATAAAAATATACAGTATGATTGAATATTACAAAATGTATACTTGCATAAATATATGTTACAATATTATTCAAGGATACAAGTTTCGCTATATACTAGTAAATTCAACAATCGTCATTTAAAAAACGTAAACGTTTTATAATCTTCTTCTTTTTAAAATACAATGTTTTTGTATTCTCGAATAGACATGTATCTCAACTTTGTTAAAACTAAGGATTTATGGCGTTAAACAACTTAGTATATAAAATACTTTAGTTATAGGGAAAACAATAATAGCAATTTACGATTAATATTATTAGGATTTATGATAAAATGCTAAACAACTTATTAGGGTAGTAAATAAAAAAAATGCAACTAAGGAGGTTTGAACCCCTACCATCAAGCAAAAGCAAGCCCTTTTACCTATACTCTCACCAACTGAGACTCACCGCAACATTGAATATTTTTAGATGTATATTTTTTTTATTCTTGAAAACAGGTTGTGGGTGGATCCGCCCCTGATATTAATGTACATTTAGCCAACTTCAATTTCATTTTATGAGAGTTATTTTTCAAAGGAAAAATGATGAATAAAAACACAACACATGCCAATATAAAGCATACATTTGCAAGTTTATAAAATACTATCTTTTATTTATTAAACCAAAAATAAGTATTCATTCACATTCATGTTATCAATCTTGTAATTAGTTTATAATATAATATTAAATGAGATGGAGGGGGTATTTGTTTAAGCAATTCTAATATTTCTTTTTCTTCATATATAACCTCTTTCTCCAATGAATCATCCCTACAAAGCAATTCATCGAGAGATTAATAACAAACAAAATGGTGGAATTTGATTTATGTAATTAATTTAAATTTTCATTTAAATAATAAAAGAAATAAGGCATTGAATCATAAAGATGTATATATTTACCTTTGAATATCACAACTCCACAAATCTTGATAGTCCTAAATGAAAACAAAACACCATATATATTAAGTTAAATGAGTCATTCAAAGCCAATGAAACTTAAAAATAAATAAATAAATAAAATCTTAATATATTTAGCTTAGCTTACCTTAATAAATATATACATAAATATGTATCACGGAGAAATGAAATGTGAAAGGTTTGTTTTAATATATATAAATATGTAGTATATATATAGTTTTATTATTTTTGAGCATTATTTTTCATTATTAGCAAGTTATAAAAATAGAGACAATAAATTTTTATTTGAAGTTTAACCTATTATAATTTAAAAAAATAAAAGGATAATATTTAATGTTAAGTATTTTATTATTTGCCCTTAATATTTACAATTTTTTTTTATAAATGGCGTAAACATTAGAATTATATGGTATTTATTTGTTGTTTGAAATATTCTAACAACAAACATCGATATTTTAAATTTATTAGGAACTTTGATTTTTAATTGTTATTTAATTTATCTATAGAAATAAAAAACGCCCAAAGTTTAATGTTTTGTTATGCTATTTACATGTAATATTTTAGTTTTTTTCTTTTTAAATGAGAATTAATGATGTGGCTCCATGTCATGTGTAATAAATGACATGACTTTTTGTTAATGCTAGGTGACATTGTTTGTGTGTCATTTTAGGTTACCCTTATAATAATATTGTATATATTTGTGACCAAAATTATCAAAAGGTCAATTTGTGACATTGGTTGTGAAAAATTGACCTACTAATTGACCTAGTATGTGTCAATTTCTTATTAGTTGTGAAATATTACAATGAGATAAGATTACGTCGTCTTATTTATCTCGAGTGATATTGGCAATACGTTTGTAATTAGTTTTGAATACATTTTATTATTACATCGTATTTTTCAATTATGTATTCGTTTTTTTATATGTCGAATCATATTTCATAAAAAACCCGTCAATTAATATATCAAATAAAGTCGTTATATTTGATTAATTAGAGCCGTTAAATCAAAATATAACCGCTTGATCAAATATAGCCGTTGGATAACTTTCTTTGGGCCAACTGGTGGTTTTGGTCACATGAATAACTTTCTTTCGAGTTATGTGTTCGTCAAAATCGTCAACTAATATTTCAAATAGGTTCGTTAATAGCACCGATATATCGCTAAATTAATTATAGTCGTTTGGTCGCCTAGATATTTCATTTTTAATTGTTAATGAAATCATCTAATCACTTTTCGAAATTATAACCTAGTTTTTTTTTGTGAAATGTGAGTATATATTGCTATATCAGAATCATGGTACAATATACAAGAGGTTGGGAGTTCAAGCCCCCACAAAGACAACAAAGCTCAAACTATAAAAGTACAACAGTATAAAAACTCAAACAATAGTTACCAAATTCTTCCATTCTACTTTCGGGGGAGCCATCAGAGGTCGTGCTTTGATGCTGATATGCTTCCTTATATTCTCTTCTATTTGTTCAGATACTTTCTCTGGGATGATCAAAGTCATAATTATAACCTAGTTATTTAATATTTTTTCCCGTAAATTACGCCATAAGATTAATATAACCGTAAAATATTTGGGTAGTTTTCTATTTTGTTAAGATATTTACCCTAATAGAAGAAAACTAGATTTATAAAATGTTAGAAAATAATTATAGAGTGGGAGAGAGAAAAGTTAGGTAGAGAATGTGAGAAAATAAAAGTGTTGGAAAGTGAAAAGTGAATGGATTTGTGACCTAGGTCGTGACCTTCTGCTTGAGAGAGTAAAAGTAGGTCAAGATAATTAATTGATGATTAAGAGTAAAAAATGGGTCGTGAACTAGTTAGCGCTACTTTTGCTTGGGGATGGTATTATGTGCAGTTCTTAACTACTTCTCGGTCCTCACCTTTTCAGGTTTATGTCTTCGATGCAATCCTATATTTCTATTCAAG
The DNA here is from genome assembly GCA_029255685.2 of Silene conica. Classification (NCBI taxonomy): domain Eukaryota; kingdom Viridiplantae; phylum Streptophyta; class Magnoliopsida; order Caryophyllales; family Caryophyllaceae; genus Silene; species Silene conica. Next base: position 9,924,383 of record CM055319.2, read on the forward strand.
ATTGGCCGATGAATTTAGGCCGGATCATGTTAATAAATTTAATGTTTTTAATGACTAGCCATTACTGTATAATATTATGAATCAAATAAACAATTTATCTTCAAAATATATTAACTATTACCAATTATTTTCAAAAAATATCTCTAATACTGTTACATTGACAATTTAAATGAGTAATATCAACAGTTCTCAACTTTTTCCCGTTGTAATGACTAATAACAACGGTTTTAGTCTGTAACGTTGTCGATGTGTAAACTATTAACAACGGTTATAGTATTCAGAACCGTTGTTATAAGTAAGTTTAAATTGGCGCAAATCAGGGAAACGTAATACTTATGACAACGGTTATCGTATTCAAAACCGTTGTTCTAACATCTAAGTTAGTTATGACAACGGTTGTAATATTATACTCGTTGTGAATAGTTTTAATAAACGAAAAAAATACTAATATAACCTACAACACAACCATTTGCATTTTTATCACTAGAATAATAAAAACATAAACACTAGAATAACAGTTTAACTAATCTCCTTCAACAGCCATCGTCGTCGCTCCCTTATCGACATCGCTCCTTTATCGCCGTCGTCGTCAATATCACTCGTTGTTGCTTCCTCATCACCGTTGCTATCTATACCAGGTATTTATCTCCTAATAAGGTCACCGTTGTTATCTATACCAGGTATTTATCTCCCAATAATACCTTGTTAGTATTATCTATGACGGTTGAATTTTGATCTTTGCTATCAAAGTATGTGCTTAGCTTGCGTGTCTTTCTTTAGCGTACATTTAGGTAGAAATGATGTTGATGACATGTTAGATTATCGTCTATGAGTTCTTAACATATTAGGGTTAGATTAACATATTAGGGTTAGATTATTGTCTCTAAGTTTTTAACATGATGCTGATGATGAGATTTTATTGATGTACTTGTTGATTATGCTGTTGACATATGTCAAATCTTTACATACCAACAATGCTAAATATTAGGGTTAAATTTTGACGAATATCTAAAAATCTTACACTAAATAATTTTAGTACATACCAACAACACGCTGTAATAACTAATAAGTTTTTTAGGTCATGTTGTTTCAGAAAAACGAGTACAGGTTGATCCTCAAAAGATTGAGGCAACCACCCAGTGGCCCGCACTCAAGAATGTTGTAGAAGTACATAGCTTTTTGGGATTAGCAGGATACTATCATCGTTTCGTGAAAGATTTTTCTAAAATAACTCAACCACTTACAAATATTATCAGAAAAAGCACCAAGTTTTTATGGAATGAAAAGTGCGAGGAGGCATTTTACGAACTGAAAAATAGGCTCACCTCTGCCCCTATTCTTACACAACCAAATGGTATCGATGGGTTAGAAGTATACTGTGATGCCTCAAAGCTAGGGTTAGGTTGTGTGTTAATGCAGAATGGAAAGGTAATTGTCTATGCTTCTAGACAGTTGAAAGCACATGAGAAAAATTATCCCACTCATGATTTAGAGCTTGTTGCGGTGGTTTTTGCTTTGAAAATTTGGAGACATTATTTCTTCGTGTTGGATATACACCGATCACAAGAGCCTGAAATACCTTTTTACCCAGAAAGAGATAAATATGAGACAACGTAGATGGCTTGAATTTATCAAAGATTATGATTTAGATATCCAATATCATCCAGGGAAAGGTAATGTGGTAGCTGATGCACTTAGTAGAAAACCATTTTCTATCCTAAACATGCTTACGGTAAAAGAAACTCGTATCTAGCAAGACATGAAAAGACTAGATATAGAAATGGTTATTGGTGATCTAAGTGGTTACATGGCAACCCTAGAAATAAGACCAACCTTGAAAGATGAAATAAAAACAGTCAAAGGAACGAATCCCCAAATTGAGAAAATCCGAAAAGACTTACAAAAAGGAAAGGCACCAAGTTTTGTGATTCAAGAAGATGGGTCGCTTTGGTTTCAAAATCGTATTTGTGTACCAAATTCAGAAAATATTAAGGAAAATATTTTGAACGAAGCACATAAGTCATGATACTCGATACATCTCGGGGGAAACAAGATGTATAAAGATGTTCGACATACATTTTGGTGGAGCAATATGAAGCAAGAAATAACAGATTTCGTTTCAAAATGTGTGACATGTCAACAAGTAAAAATAGAGCATCAAAGACCCGGAGGACTTTTACAACCCCTAGATATTCCTACTTGGAAATGGGAGTCAATTGCTATGGATTTTGTGACAAGATTACCCGTAACATTCCAAGGAATGAATGAAATATGGGTAGTAGTAGATAGACTAAGTGTGCTCACTTTTTAGCCACCAAGACTTCATGGAACACAAAACAATTAGCTAAGAAATACATAAAAGAAATAGTGAGATTACATGGGTTTCCCACAACCACACTACTACAAATATAGGCTTAGGAGACGGGGCTTAAGGAACGAAATTTTGCGGAACCGTCTTAATGTGTCAGCGCGTGTTTTTAATATAGCAATAGAAGACGGTTCCATTAAAAACCCGTCTTTAAAGGTTTAAAAAAAAAACAAATAGAACGGTTTAGAGGCTTAACCGTCCTCTTTGCTTTTCATATATAATTAAACCAAGACGGTTTAGTGCACAACCGTCCTCTTTGTTATTCGTATATAATTAAACCAAGACGGTTTAGTGTTCAACCGTCCTCTTTGTTATTCATATTAAGTAAACAAAGACGGTTACTTGTTCAACATAACCGTCCTCTTTGTTATTCATAATAACTATACCAAGACGGTTCCTTGTTCAACCGTGCTCTTTGCTATTCATAATAATTAAAGAAAACCTAATAAACAGTACTGCGACAGTTTTCGAAACCCTCCTCAAAACAAAGACGATTGCTTCTTCTGCGAATTTTCGAAACCCAGCAATAGCTTCTCCTTCACCATAAAATTCACTCTTGCTATCAATCGAAGCAACTGAAGCATCTATAATTCGTACACCCTTTTTCTCCTTTACTCTTGTTTTCTTATTTTTCCTCAATTATTAGAATTCCGAATCAATTGTTTGAATTACCAATTAGGGCTTAAAAAATTCTATTGGAATTTATAATTGCTCCTGGAATTACCCATTGCTGCGTGTTCACGTGTTCAGGAAACTTAAAAAAAATAAAAAATTTCAGCTAAAAGATTTGATTTTTTCATGGTTCAGCTGGGTGACCGGATCGCCTGGTCCTACCGCTAGTTGGAGGCAGGAAAGATGGAAAATTTTTCGATCTAATATCTGTTTGTGGCGAAAACTGAAAATGAATGTTCACTTGGCAGGGATAATTATGGTCACGTGTAATGTGTGAGTTGTGGAGGTTTAGATGGTAGCTTAGATATGCAAACTAGTGAAAACTCAGTATTTTCTGATACGAGGATTGTAAGATAGGATGCCGTGGTGGTTAAAGTTCGCATTTTTTTGTTCTCGTCATGGATAATTTTCTGCATTTTGAGTAGAAACTCTGGTTATTGGCAATCCCGTTTCCTGTGTTTTTGTTGTAGCTGTGAGTTTGTCATCCTTTGCGAGAATATGACATGTACGTTTTGCTCCTGGTTCTTTGCAGCTTGCCGATATTGTCAACAAAGGACAGTTGGTATCTGATGAGATAATAATTTCCTTGTTGTCAAAGAGGCTTGAGATCGGAGAGACAAAAGGTGAATCAGGTTTCATTCTTGATGGATTTCCATGCACAATTAGACAAACGGTTAGTTCTCGTTTTTACAGGCACTATTATTTTGCCTATTTAAGTCAAAGTTATTGAACCACACGGTGAGCTATTGAGCTGAGTTGATCTCCTTTTTTAGGGCAACTATGAAAATGATGGAATCAACAAGTTTGATGGCAGATGATCCTCCAAGAACCTTGCATTTTGTAAACTTTGTTGATGTATTGCTCTTTACATCTGTTTCTGAACTGCTGCTGCCTGCCATTCATTAAATGCTACTGCCAGTTACCCTACTGCATATCCATTCTATTGCTGTGTGTTATTGCTTTGCATCCATTACTGCACTACTACCATGAACTGCTACTACATACATCACCATACTACTATGAACTGTTACTGGCCTGGCTATTATTATTTACCCTAAGTTCATTGCTGCTGCGTATGTACTGCTGGTAGTTGCAGCCGTTGCTGCTGCTATCACTTGTTGTTGTTGCATTGTCGTTATTGTGGTTAAAGTTACTACTGCCTCTGTTTTCTCTTCTTTCTTCTTGTTTGTGTTTGTGTTGATTTCAAATACCACGATAATAAATATGTAATGGATCAATCACGTATAATTAAGATATGACTTGGTATTTAATTTCACTTACATATTATTTTTATAAAAAGTATGTTTATAATGTATAAATGGCTAATTTATTCTTGATTACTATTTGTGGCTGCAAAAGTTGCTGACTATGACATCTCTAGTGCAGAAAGTTGGAGACCAGTGTTAATAATTCCTGGTTTTCTTTGTATTTTGAGCTCAATTGTGTTCATTCTTTTTTCCACTGGAGAAATAATTTTTGACTGAATTAAGATAAGACTCTATATTTTCAAAAAGGAGATCAGACTATCTAAACTCATGGCCTGAGACTTGGCAGTTGGGGTGTTGAGGTCAGTGGATGTTCTGCTAGTCCTTCAACAAATAGGAGAACATTGATTACATGCTAATTGTAGTGTTGAACATTTGTATTCTATATGGTCTGATCCCTGATTGCTGGTTTTGCCAAAGTTTAACATTTTTTTTTGGTAAAATGTAAATATATTAAAGAAACAAGTGCCCCTCACATCCAATAAGAGCATTATAAGTAGTTAGCAAATGCCTGTCTTCCCTAGTTGATTAACTAATTTCCTAGGCCTATCATCCCAAACTGATGAGCATTCTAAGTAGTTAGCAAATGTCTGTCTTCGCTAGTTGATTTACTAATGTCCTAGGCCTATCATCCCAAACAGATGAACATTCTAAGTAGTTAGCAAATGCATGCATGTCTTCCGGAATTCACCTTGTGTTCCATGAATCCTTGAACTTGATAATATGAGCTCCCTTTTCAGGCCCCTATGCAGCCTTTTGGTACCGTTTTATTTGGATATTATATTTGTCGATACATGTTGGAGATCGTTATTGGAAGATATGTTACTATTACTCCAAATGTATGTATGAGTCTAGGATAGAATTTTTCTAACCTATTTTTGAAAATTTGTTTGTAGTTCATGCTTAGAGCCCCAGTGACATATTCGCTTGAGCAAATTGACGAGGTGAGGGATATATGGGCTAACTTTGCGCTCCAGTTTAAGCCAGTCATGTGTGATGATGAAGTTTAGCTTAAGTAGCTAGAGTTAGTTTTACTTTGCTTGAATCAAGTCGTAAGAGAACATTGATCGATCGAACTTAGCTTAACTTTTTTTTATTAATTGAAAAGTTGTACCGTGCTAGCTATAATTTGTGGATCGGAAAGTATGCTGATATGAATAATGTAGTATTTGGAGATTTTTCTTTATATATGGCTAATTTTTTGGACATGAATATAGTTTTTGGAAATGTTATTGTACGCTATTAGCTATATAGCTTATTTGCAGGAAGAATTATAATAAGCTGGGAAAAATTATAAATTAATTTATAAAAAAAATAGCAGGCACAAAGAGACCGGTTATGTTCTCAAGCGTGCTCTATTAATTAAAAAATATAGCGGTTGGCAAATGTGGAGCGCAGGAAGTTTGAACAAAGAGAACGGGTGTAATGTAAATAGAGAACAAGCAAAGAAGACGGTTATAAAGTAAATAGAGAACAAGCAAAGAAGACGGTTATAATCTCATGGAGCACGGGCAAAGAGCACGGTTCATTTTTGAACCGTTCTGAAAAATGTAGTAAAAGAGGACGGTTGAACCGTTCTCTTAGGAAAAGAGGACGGCCAGGGGGAGCACGGTTCCGCTCCCCATAGGAGAACGGTTTTTAACCGTCTTCGTTCCTATATTTTGTAGTAGTGCCACTATATCAGACAGAGATACAAATTTCTTAGCTAGATTCTGGAAAAAATTTCAAACTGCAATGGGATCTAAGCCTAACTTTAGTACTGCCTTCCACCCACAGACAGATCGTCAGACTGAGCGAACCATCCAAACCTTGGAAGATTTATTAAGATCGTGTGTTTTGGATTTTCAAGGATCAGGGGGAGCAGCACTTACCGCTAATAGAATTTTCTTACAATAACAATTATCATGCTAGTATTTGTATGGCTCCATATGAGGCTATGTATGGACAAAGGTGCAGAACACCATTATGTTGGAGTGATATTGATGAATCCCAAATAATTGGACCAAATATGATACAAGAAACAACAGATAGAGTAAGAATCATACAAGAGAAAATGCGAGCCACACAAAGTCGTCAAAAGAGTTATGCTGACCTTTTAAAAGACGACCATCAGAATTTCAAAAAGGCGATTTTGTATTTCTCAAGGTATCGCCTACAAAAGGAGTAGTACGCTTTGGGAAGCAACGAAAATTAAGTCCTAGATACATTGAGCCTTTTGAAATAAATGAAAGAGTTGGAAATGTGGCATATCGACTTCATCTTCCGATAGAATTGTCAAGGATACATGACGTTTTCCATGTTTCACTTTTAAGGAAGTATATCTCTAATCCAAATCATATTATTAACATACCACCTTTACAAGTTAGGGAAGATCTTACCTACGAGAAGTTACCAATTCGAATTTTAGATCGAAAGACGAAAATTCTTCGTAATAAAACTATTCCATTGGTGAAAGTTTTATGGTCTCGCCATGATATGTCACAAGCAACATGAGAAACCGGCTACAAATGAAAATCAAGTACCCTCATTTGTTCTAAATCAAGGTAATTGGAGTTTCGGGGTGAAACTTATTTTAAAGAGGGTAGAATGTAATAAACCGAAAACACACACACACACACACACACACACACACACACACACACACACACACACACAAACACACACACACACACACACAGAGATGGTCAGACTGAGCGAACCATCCAAACCTTGGAAGATTTATTTACATCGTGTGTTTTGGATTTTCAAGGATCAGGGGGAGCAACACTTACCTTTAATATATATATACTTTATTAATATTATAACGTATAATAAAATAAGACGAACATGTAGTATACCTTATACCAATAAGTCTTATTTCTGACGGGAAATAGTTAGTCTTAAATAAGAAATTGTGTACTTTATACTCCATGTACCTCATTTACGTATTAATACAATTGAATATTTACCATTATTATAAATGTCATGGTTCAAGAGTACGTATTATGGTAATAAAAATAATTTGGTAAGATAAGTATTACAGAATCTTAGGGATTAAGAAAACAAAATTTCAATTGACTACTAATGACTTACCTTGGTAAGTTTTGTGCTAATCACCGACCTTGAAGGCTATAAAAGCCATCAACCCTCAGACATTAGTGATAGGAAAAGAAAGAAGAAATAGATTGAACGGACACTTACTAATTTTAATCACCCATATTTACCTACCTACATAATAATAAGGTATGATTTCGGGACCCTTCGTCAATAAAAGTAATTATTTATCTTTATATATAGTGAAATAAGAGTTTAGAAATAAGAGGGTACTATCCGTTTTATTGTTAATTTCATCTCAGGATTGTTATACCATCTCATGTTATATTTCCGTTCGATATGCTATAATATTAATCATGTCTATTAATGTATGATATTATGATAATTGCCTCGTACTTCTAACATTATACGAGAAATGTAATGTATGTGCATGTCCATGATATGCATAATATGTGAGGGTATGATTCGAACGTGTGATTACGTATTTTTCGTTATAAATATATAATTGGCCAATTGTTGTATTTGGGATACGATTACAGAGAGAGATGACATTACAACTTTTAACCTATGTACATGGAAGGGGGCACGGCCTCGTGAGAACTAAGGTTCTAATTATTACTGGTAAAAGTATCAGCGGGTTTACACAGGTCTTAGATCTGGGATCCTGTGTACATAGAAGAGGGCGTAGCCCATGGGAGTTTCTACTCCGTAATGTGTCTCACTCAAGTAATGATAAACCAGTATTCGATATTTTGCATTTTATGATAAAATGACAGGGTATATATACAATACACTGGTAGAGGTAACAATTAAATGAGAATTATTAGTTAGGACCTTTGAAGGTAACTAAGATCATATTCAGTCAGTTCACTGATCTTGTTTGTTTAAATTTTTTCAGGTTTCTATGCTGGGGAACCGAGGGAGTGAGTTTCATTACAAAAATAAAAACATAGGAAATAGTTAGCATGTAATACTAAGATTGCTGAGTAAATCTTTTAGCCTTGTATTTCCAGTATAGGAAATACGGCGGTGACGCCTTTTAATAAATTGGTTTTCAAGTTAATTTATATATATAAATATATATAAATTTAACTGAAAATATATATAAATTAAACGTAATCGTTATTTCAGTTAAATTTTATTTTATATATATATATATATATATATATATATATATATATATATATATATATATATATATTTTTTTTGGGCGTTACACTATTCTGTGACACACATTTCAGGGTCAACAACAAAAATGAAAGAACATGGATTAAGGCAAAAGACCAAGCCTTATATGTAAGATGATTTTTTGTTAACTTATGATAGTTTTGTCAACTAATGATAGTTTTGTTAACTAATGATGATAGTTTTTTGTTAACTAATGATATTTTTCTGTTAACTAATGTAGGAAGCATATGAGGCTGAGAAAGTGGCATATCCCGAGAAACCGGATAATGAGATTTGGTATGATTTGGTGAAGGGATAAAAGAAGGGATGGTTTATGGCACCGGAAAGGTTCATGGTGTCTTTTTCAAAGAACTGGCAATAAGATCTTCGTATGAGCCGCAACAAACTTATGAGCCCTCTCTTGTAAGTCAACTACAAACGCAACTTGATGATGAAAGAAGGGCGAATGCGGACCGAGATGAAGAATTTCGGTTGATGAAAGAGCGACTGAAAGCCATGGAAACCTACTTCACCCATTGTAACCCCGGTCCACAGCCACGTCATGACCCTAACGATCCACATGGAAAGGGTGGTGGTAGTGGAGCCGGTATGGGATTTGCAGTTTAGTTAGTTTAGTCGCCATGTATTAGTATCGAACCCGGAATTTATTTTAGTTTAGTTTAGTTCTTGTACGTAATTGGATAATGTTTCTCATTTTTGAATAAATGAGAAATGGGTGTTTCAAATGGTGTTGTTCGCCAAATTGATGGTTATTTTCTGTTTGCAGGGTGTTCGGTGTTGAATTACACTTTCTTTGAGAATTGGCACGATCGAAATGGAAATTCATGAGAAATGCCCAGCTGAATTGGCGACTGAAATGGAGTAAATGACGACGAACCTACTGGAATGACAACATATTTGGCGACCGAAGAAGCAGATTGGCGACTGCACATCAGTCGCCAAATTGGCGACTACACCCATTTCAGTCGCGAAATTGGCGACTAACACCAGTTCAGTCGCCAAATTTGCGACTACCAAGGCAGTAGCCAAATCTTATATTTGGTGACGGAAATTAGTCGCTATTAGGATATAGGCCCATTAGGTTACGATTAGCTACGACGGCTATCGTATAGGGTTTCTGAAAGTATGATTTATTATATATAGACTATGCATCCTTTTATAAGAAACACAACTCATTAATATTATTTCTATCCTATGCAATTTCCTCCCTTCTGTAATCTTATCATGGTATCAGAGCCTCACGCTCTTGAGGCCTAAAAACGATATTCCGCTGCCATGCCGGAGGGACTAATTAACTATGGTGCCCTCCGGCTGGATTTTAGGAGGATATTTATTTTATTTTTCAAAAAAAAAAAAAAGTTTTTTTCTCTATTCTTCAATTCAATGACAGATCTAAGAAATCTTATTCTTTAATCAAGGTGGTATTAAATTTATTGGCGAGTTACCCACTGAAAAAAAAAACTGGCGAGTTACGTATTGAAAAAAACTGGCGAGTTACGCACTGGAAAAAACTGGCGAGTTACGCACCAAAATTTGTCTGGCGAGTCCCATACGCACCAAAATTTGTCTGGCGAGTCCTATACGCACCAAAATTTGTCTGGCGATTCCTATACGCACTCTTACCAACCACCAACTTGTGAAAAGGAAGAAGACTTATGATAAATTTCTTGAAGAAAGATCGAAGACGCCTTTTTATATTAATTATGTTTTTTGTTTTTCTTTTGTACTCCAATCGTAAAGTTCGCACTATGTATTGTCTTTACGATTGCGGGAGAGTATTAAGATATTGAGCCTATACTAGGCAAGCCCATCTATCATTAGGGTTTCATTCTAGGGTTTGACGATGTATCATATCAATGTAACCAAAAATCAATAATATTATATTCCTTATGTTATTCTCTCTTTATAATTCTAACACGGTATCAGAGCCTCGTCCCTGGGGTCTCTTAAAACCGCTTCCGCATTTTTACCGGTGGGTGGTCGGAAATTTACACCCACCGGTGGGATTATTCCAAAAAAAAAAAAGTTTAATTCCCTTTTCAATGATAAGCACCTATGTCAATGGTGTCTTTTTTATTTATAAAGATATGCTTATTTTCTATATTTTTTTTTGAATCTGGATTATTTTCTTATTTTCTCTATTCTATTTTCAATCTTGATTATTTTCTTCTTCTCCGTTTGAGGTGGTTTTTAAATTAAATTTGGAGTCCGAAAAAATTAACATTCTCCAAATCTTGAAATTTTAACGGATAATTTCCGTCTTATTGATATTTGTCAGGTTTGATAGAGTTCCTGCAAATTAACTCATTTTTCCAACAAGTCCGAAAAAAATTAACGTTCTTGTTCGGAGCTTTTCTCGCGAGTCTTAATACTCGTTTATCTTACCAACCTTGCGGAGATGAAGATCTAAATGAAGACGAAAAAGAGACGGAGATGAAGATCTCAAGACGAAAAAGAGACGAAGATTTTTATTTTCTTTTTATTCCGTGTTTTCTTTGTATTTCTCCAATCGTAAAGTTCGTCTTACGTACTGCATTTACGATTGCGGGAGGGTATTAGGATATTAGGCCCATTAGGTTACGATTAGCTACGACGGCTATCGTCTAGGGTTTATGATAGTATGATTTATTATATATGGACTATGTATCCTTTTATAAGAAACACAACTCATTAATAATATTTCTATCCTATGCAATTTCCTCCCTTCTGTAATCTTAACAGTCGCGTATTTTTTGCGACTAAGCTCTGCGACTACAGTTTGGCGACTGATTTCAGCCGCCAATTTGTGTTTGGCGACTGAAATCAGTTTCCAAAATCAGTCGCCTGTTTTCTGTATTCTTGTAGTGTATTGGGAATTTGAGAGTATTTTTTTTCAAGGGTGTAATGAGCAACCTTTAGGGGAGCAAAGAATGTATATAGAGGGATCTTAAAGTTTCTGACTTGATGGTTTTTAGGGGGAATTCAGTCTCATATGTTAGTTTTGGTGAGAAACTTCACAGGTATAACAAGAAAGCAGATTTTGCTTATCAAACTTTAAGACACATTAATAAAGCAAATTTTGTGTTAATCTTAATTAAGACACATCGAACATTTCCCTAATAAAGCAGATTCACTTTCGCCAATTGTCCTTTTATTAATACTTTATAACCTCCTTAATATTTGTGCATAAAGCATACTCGTGAAGTGGAATTGAACGGAGGGAGTATATAAAGAAAAAAATGTATCATCTGAGTATTAATTAAGTTTTACTTCCTCCATTTTCCTATTTTCTTCCTATTTGCGTTTTGGAGGTCAAAGTTTCCGAACTTTGACCGTAAATAAGTTAAAGAATAATAAATTTTAAGTTATAAAATTAGAACATTTACAAATATTATCCAAAAAACTTTGAGGAAAAAAAATTTCAATAGAAAAAAGTAGCGTATAGGTGTCAAAAAAGACGATCAAAGGTGCATCTTGGAGACCACAATAAAGCAAATGGGAAGGAAATAAATAAATGGAGATAGTACTTAATAAAATCACGTATTGAAACAATAACGATCATTAATCAGTTAGTATTAAAATCGTCCTATCGTTTTAAAAGAGAAAGGCTAAAATATTTGTAGACAAAATTATACATTTAGTCAATTATTTTAAAATCCATGCAAGGCACGACACTGGGGATTAGATTGGGAAATAATGCACCCTAGAGGCCTAGATATGACTTGCAAAACTTCTATAAAATAAGGTTAATACGAGTAGTTAATACTACTACTTAGTTTTAAGGAGCAAAACATAAGCAAATTATATTGAATAGCAAGTTTAAGACTCAAAAGTCACCATGTTTTCACAAGATTCCTACACTCTAAACTTCGATGGGTCACACATCAACCAGTCCAATAGAGGAGGCGCAGGATGTATCATTAGAGATGATAATGGCGAGCTTGTTGTTGCAGCTGCATACAAACTCGGACCCGAGCTTCCCCTGATCGATGTGGCTATAGCCGAAGCGGTCGGTCTAAGAAACGGCCTGCGGTTGGCTACGGAGCATAACTTGAGACTAAGTGTTATCAAGGGCGACAGCCAGCAAGTCATTGATCTCGTCCACGGCAAGGGAGGTAGGAAGCAACCTGAGCCGCTAACTGGTATCATCAAAGAGATCAAGGTAATTATAACTCTACTTGTACGGGGAAGGCTGATAATTTGGCTTCACCTATATCTCCATCAATTTATCATTCCTTTTTTTGGTATTATTAATAAAGCAGAAATCTTTTAATAATTACCCATACATAACATAGAATATAGTTTTGAAAAAAAATTGTTTGAGTCCATTAAGAGTATCAAAGTTTTATACTCCATAATTTTTACGCTTGTATAAATAAAGAATTTACGAAAAGAAATGACTATCTAGACATAGAAAAGCAAATAATAACAATCGGCTAGAATAGAGAAGTATTTCCTCCATTCAAATTCATACTGCATCTTTCTATTTTGTACACTATTCATAGGTGGACATTCAATTTCCTAATACGTCCGAAAAAAATATTCATGTGGTATCTTATTTGATTCATCTTTATAGGTACGTTCACTTTTATAATTTTTGCAAATACATAGGTAAACATTTACCACATAAAACATGCGTTAATAAACGTAAAAAACTAAACATGCAGTGTAGATTTGAACGGAAGGAATATAATATCAACTCTATTGGTATAAAAGGGTTATATCATCGGTTAAAATTAGGCAATTGATATTGCACTACTGTACTGGCCACCGGGAATAATCAGTTGACATAATTAATTTTCGTTGGTAATTGTTTGTGGCATTAAAGTTTATGGTAGTGCCAATATGACAGGCAATTCTAGGCCTTGCTTCGTGTTACCCTTCGCTACAGCAGATCGAACGCACTTCTAATAAAGTGGCTGATAAGCTCGCTTATATGGGATCTGGGCTTAAGACGGAGAGTCGGGTTTTTATGGGACATGATATTCCTGATCAGGTAGTTGTTACTTTTTTTTTATCAATTGGTTATAACTGTATATAGCATAACTACATTAATAATTGTTATTTGTAACGGGTATATCCATCATAAGTTTGCGACGGGTTAAATATTACCCACGTGATTAGATAAGATAAAATAAATTGATATTTCCTAGACACTCTTCATTCGTCTTATGTATTCTACATGATAGTATTTGACCCGTCGCAATTATCTCAAGATATTGATTGTTAGAGATAATCATTGATAAAGTTACTCGAGATGAATAGATGGTCATTTTCTCACTTGCACCTTCCAACCGGAGTATCATATTGTGAGAATGTGAGGTGTACTTTTTTTTTGCAAAATAAGTTTAATCGTACAAACAACGTTGTTTTGTTTGTAGCTTAGTAGTTTTTCCTCTGTTTTTTTGTTTGTTCGTTGTCTTCGTTGGGTTTTGAAGAGTTAAGAACGATTAAGCACCTCTAAGGGGAGGAGTGGATTAGGTGACCTTTCTAAAATTCCTGATTTTAACTGAGTTTAAAGCTTGGGATACTTAATCAGTTAATTGAATATAAGTTCACAAGACAAATTGTAGTTCCAAGCAACAGTATAGAAGACTGTTGCACAGAAGTGGTAGAATAATTGCAAGAAGATATGCGAGGTATAAGCAAAGAAGCAAGTAAATGTTTTAAACAAACAATGTTAAAAATTGGTACAGCTCCTACTCCGGAGCCTACGTCCAACCGTTATTTTATTGCTTGATTAGATAGTTGGTCAAACTTAAACTAAACCCCTTAAAATGAAAATAATTCCCCAACTTACTCCAGTTGCATTTGCTTATAGAGTTATAGCTACTCCGCTACAAAACTTTGACTCCAACTTAGAGTGTGTCCTGTTTTTAAAACGTGTTTTTGCTTGAAAAACAATTTTTGACCATTTGTTTCCAAAAATATCACCATATAATAGTACTAGAAGCCATGGTAGTAACAGTCTAAAAGACTATTGCATAGGTTTTGCAGTTTCTAATAATTAAGATGATGTGATTAGCTTCCTCGTTTACAACCTTCATCCTAGATTCGGGGTTTCTTTTGTCTTGTTTGCATCTTGAGAGTTGAGACATTCATCTTGATTACCTTCAATGAGCTCAATGTCTTTTGCTAATTAATGGCACTTAGAAACAAACATTAGACAATCAAGGCTAATTTGTGATCATCAATCTCATTGTGTTCTAACAGGATAGTAATCTTTGCTTCTCCGCACAGAAAAAATCCTATTTGTCCACGTGGGAATATTGCTAGTTGCTACTCTACGAGTGTGTAACTTCTTGAATATTAGGGTAAAATTATTGGTGAGTCTTAAAACAAGACTTACACGTCCCTGAAGACCCCCAATAATCTACTTAAGTCTTGACCTCATCGTTTTATAAATAACAACCAATAAACAACTATCATGTGTTAAAGTATTATTATTTTCCTTTTTATCTAAAACCCTATAAGAAAAGTGTAGTGGAAAAGTAGAGTTTGTGGTGGCTCTGAGAGATAATGTATAAAATTTGAGGTGAATCTGAAATGTGTTTGAACAATAAAATAATAATAAAAGTTTGTGAAAAACTGATATGGAAGAGTTTTAAGACATTGGTGAGTCTTACTGATAATGTTACTCTTACATGGATTTTCTAACGGGCGTTTATTGTAAGTTCTTAAAGCTCCAAAAAAATAACAAGTTTGTGACAGATATCGTTTCCTCTCATAAAATACCCACCTTTTTTTCTCTCTCCGACACTATTTAAATAACAACTTGTCTTACTGAGACGGACACTATTTACCACGAGTAAAAAACGGACAATATCTTACTCACAATGTTACAAGTGGAAGGATAAGACGTGTTTCATTTAATTCCACTTGATTTGCCACTTATATATTGTAATAGGGCATTATCCGTCTTTATCTCGTAACTAGTTTTATGCCCGTACAAAAAAATGTACGGGTCTATTTTTAAAAATTTCGTAAATATATTAAAAAACTAGTACAAATATAATTTAATATGAACTTAAATGAGAAATATATAAATTATGAATTCGGGGATGATTTTGACTCCAAATAATTGAGTTACTGGTATAATTAAATTTTTTTAATGATTATTATAAATTGAAATAAATAATCATTACATTATGAAATAAATTTGAACCATATAAAATAGATAAAGAAATTATATTATATTTCTATATCTTACCCTTTAAATAACTTACTCTCTAAATGAAAGTAAAATGATAGAAATGTTTTTAATAACCGCCTCTTAAAATTTGTGGATGATTTTATAAAGAAATTAATAATGTATTGTTATTAAGACCATCTTTTTACTCGATGTTAACGTAGTTTTAATTGACTAATTCTCGAAGGTTGTTATATTTTCTTAAAAATCGTAAATTTATATTTTTTTTGTTAATTTAATGGGTTGGGTTTATTTGATCTTATTCAAAAAAAATTGATATACGTTCCTTTCATTTTTTAATCTACGTTTTTTTGTTAATTTTTATCTCCTCATGTATTTTTTTTCATTTTTTTTTTTAATTTTATGGGTTGTGTTTATTTGATCTTATTCAAAAATCTTTGATCTACGTTTCTTTCATTTTTTAATTTACGTTTTTTTGTTAATTTTTATCTCCTCGTGTATTTTTTTCATTTTTTTAGATATACGTATGTTTGTTAATTTTTAACTCTTTGTATAATTTCTTTCGTTTTTTTTTCGTTTTTCATACCTCTAAATATTTGTTAATTACTTCTAATTGTCCAACTTTTTTTAATATTGTTGAATTTTATGTTTCTGGGTAGAATTTTAGTGATTTTTTTATTTTCGAATTTGGAGTAAAGTTGTTTTTTTTATTATAGAGATAAAAATTATTTGTAACTTTAGAATGTTAAATGGAGAAAAGTAAAATGAAGAAAAATTAAAGTTCCTTGTGTGAGTGGTGGGACATGGTGAGAAAGAAGGTTTTTAATTTCCTAAAATTAAGCAACCAATCAAAAAGTAGGAAAAGTTGTTCCTTTTATAGATAAGGGATTTAATCTAAAACCGTATATAATAAAACCGCATTGTATATTTTTGTTGACCCCAACTATATTTCTGAGCTTGTAAAAATATATATTTTGGGCTAATAGACAACCATAAAAACATGGATCGATATAGATGCATGAGTCGACAATATCACCTAATAATAATTATTACTCGTATTATTTTATGTAGCCTTAATTTACCATTTCGCAAAATTCTACTTTACGACGGTCGCACATGCGACCAGTAGGAAAGTGATCACATTTTGATACGTAGTGACCACTTTTGATTAAATAGTGACCATTTTTTTTCATATTTTCGGAAATATAGATATTTTTAGGAGTTATTTTTCATCAAAATCTTAAAATTTGGGGCTCGTGTTAAATTTAATGTATATGTTTATATAGTATATAAATTTGCTTTTATACATTTTAATTGTCACAAATTATAGAGTAATACGGTCTCATATAAAAAGTTGTTCCTTCAGTGCTAATAAACGATTTTTCTTTTTATATATGTTGATCGTCTTATGGTATGAGAGTATGAGACCGTTCATACAAAAATTCTAATTTAATTTTAATTGTCAAGGTATCCAAGAGGTTAATTTTCCGGAATTGAAATTTTTTTTGTTATTAAAATTTGTTGTCCCCTATATAGATTTCCGATTTTTTTAAAATTTTCTTTTATTATAAGGTTGAATGTGATTAATTTTTTTATCATAAGCTTTTTAACATATGAATATGTATATGAAAAATAATAAGAAATGAGGAGATATGGTAATTAATTGGAGAGAGAGAGTAAGTGGAGAGAGACTAATTAATTGTTTGGAGGAGAGAGTAATTAATTCAGTGGAAAACGTGGGGTTGATTAATGTGTAAAAAAAAAAAATTAAAAAGTAAAAATTTCAGCCAATCACAATCCTAGAAATAACCTTCCTTTTATAGATAGAGGATGAATGACGTTCATCTCCAATGAAAATTTATAAACATATAAATGAAGGGTTTTAATTTTCGTTCTATAAATAAGTTATTTCCTTGCCTCCAAAATAAATAAATAAATTGTCAATAGTGGCATTTGTGACTTGTGTTTATTATATAATCGCATAGGGTATTCTATTCTTTCTTCTAGTGAATTATTTACAATTGTATTATTTTGTTAGGGAAGAATAAAGAAAGCGTAAATCATTAACAGAGATAGAGGGATTATTGTTTAAGAAAACCAAAATTTTATGCTCGGTTTATAATTCTTTTAGTGAGTTTCTTTTAGTAGGTTCACTTGAGAAACGGTCTCTTATTATATTAATGAGAGACCAACAATAAATAAATGAAAAAAAAAAAAGATAAATTACTACCTCTTATGATAAAAAAAAATACAAATTTTCATTGAACATGGACACTATTCGTCACAAGCTTAAGACGGATAGTGCCCTTCTCACATAATGCAACTGATAATATCCATAACATGTTTCATTTCCTCCCAATTGCAAGCAGTGGCGGACCTAGGAAACTAGAGTCGGGGAACTATTTTTTTTAACACGCATTTTTGTGCACGTCTAAGACAACATTTTTACATTTTTTTTCCCCTAAATTAGTTATTACGTATTATACAATTAAAAGAATAAAAAAATAATTAGTTTTATAGATATTTTTTTCAAAAAATAATGTCTTCTTTAAAATATTTTGAATTCTAAATATATGTAAAATCAATATTTGTTTTGGTTAATATAACCAATATAAGTAGTTAATTTAACAATAAAAGTAAATGGTTCAATGGTTTAGATCTTGTTAATTATCTGAAGGTCTTGTGTTTGAATCACAATTTAGGACACGGCATTTAAATATAATAAAAAATAGATTTTATGGTTATAAATAACGTATAATTTTAATTTTATAATGTATTTGAAGCTAAATCTAAACAAGTAAAGGTACAATTCGACCTTTACTATAACTAATTCTCATTTTTCACCCAAACTCATCTTCTAAAATTTTGTTCCTCGTATAAACTATAATATGTTTAGCCATGTGTCCAACGAGTGTCGGGTGTCCGAGTGTCGGACACGGGACGACTAATTAAGAGAAGTGTTCGTGCTACCTAGTCAACTACACCATGTTGCATGTCCACTTGTATTATTGTGAGAGTAAAATATTCATTTTAATTTATACAAATATTATCCGTCACGGGCAAGATTCCTTGGAAAAAAAGATGTACTAATATTAATGAAATACCATCTTTTTTTTTCTATGTGGTACCATTATAACAAGGTCATTTTAGTCCGATTTTTTAAACAAAATATATGAGGCATAAATTTTATAAAAAGAATACGATAATTCCATTATATAAATTGATGACATAAACCCCAGTTTTATTACCACCTCTAGTTTTGCTTTGGAGCGAAGTAGGAACTGTATGGAGTTGATAGGATGAAGTTTTTTGAAATTACTTGACTTTGAAAGATCGAATTTGAGCAACTAGAAGTATCACAAACTTGGATTGAATGTAAATCACAATAAACGGAAATTATAGGACACTACCCAATTAGTACCCATGTTTATTATTTGTTCCAAAAAGTACTGCAGTATAACTGTATAAACCAGGTCTTTATAACTAAGCATTAGTATTTTAGGTCCTTGAGTTGATAAATCAAGAAAAGACTATCGGCCTTGGCAATGTCATCAACTTAGAAGTGGGTAATGTTGAAGAAGACAACCATCATGTCCGCATTGTAGCAGCGAGGAACGGCGGAGAGGACAACCGTCTAGCTAACGGCATTCGCACTGTCGGCCTTTTCGCTGCCGGGGCCGCTGCTTTATGGGGTGCTTTTACTCAAGCTCCAAATATAATTCGTTTACTCGACAACATCAATGGGCATTATACCCTCGAGTATTTTGGATCGGATAGAAACCAAGTACAAAGGGCAAGGGCCGGATGCATTATAAGAAACCATGGACAATTCGTTGTGGCTGCCGCTTACAACCTCGACAACAGATATCCGGGCTGTAACGTGGCGTTAGCTGAAGCAATAGCTTTGAAGAATGGTCTAGAATTAGCCAGAGATAACTTGGTTGAACTCAATGTCATCAACGGGCGCAATCAGGAGATTCGCGACCGTGTACTTGGGCTAGAGAGGATGCCACCTAGGTTTTCTCAGTTAAGTGTCGTTATTCAAGAGATCAAATCTGTTCTTCGTAACCAGGGAATTCAGGCAGAAGATCTTAATCTTAATCTTGTCGATGAAGAAACTATTAAGGTGGCTCGAGAACTCGCAACCGAGGGAGGATTACTTCGTCAAGAAGCTATGGTTTATAAGACACTTGAAGATCTTCCTCGCAGGGTGGCCAGGTTGTTTGATTAATGCTACCTTTGCCTTTTCAATGTTGAAGAGAATAGATCTGATGATCATATGTTCAGTACTATTAATCTATTATCATATATTGTTGTGTTCTTGTTTCCGTATTACTTGCTAAAATTAATAAAAACCAGCGGAATAATGCTTGGATATTTGATGTTCCGTATATAAATGCATTATTTGTCACTTCTCTTTTGTACTGAATTCAACAAGCGAAGCAGAGCTAAACTGATCAAAAATTCAAAATAAAACTAAACTTTGTTTAAGGAGTAATCAGAGTTTGCATTCAATCGAAGATCTCAGCATCTGAATCTTTGAACAACCATTTTAACATCCTCTGCATAGTCATTATTCGGGTCCTAATCGAAGACCTCCGCATTCCACCGCACAGAACCATGTGGTTTTTCCTTATCACGAGGCCTACTTGACTCCATCACTCGTCGTCCTATTAATACCCACCGCGATTACCTTACCCGACCAACCGCAAAACTCAATTATCGTAAAACCCTACCAC
Organism: Silene conica; assembly: GCA_029255685.2. Classification (NCBI taxonomy): domain Eukaryota; kingdom Viridiplantae; phylum Streptophyta; class Magnoliopsida; order Caryophyllales; family Caryophyllaceae; genus Silene; species Silene conica. The sequence continues at coordinate 9,944,777 of CM055319.2, forward strand.
TCAACCAAAACAAACACGCGAAACTTTATTAACAGAAATAAAGACAAGAAAACAAATACCTACTTTCCAGGACGACGGAAGCAGACAATTGACTTAAAGGCTCTGTTCTTTCTCGCTTATTTTCAGCCTATTTCAGTTCAGCTCAACTCTGTTCAGTTCAGTTCAGTTCAGTTCAGCTCAGCTTCATTCAGCTCAGCTCAGCTCAGTTCAGCTCAGTTCAGCTCGGCTTCATTTAATTCAATTTAGTTCAGTTCAGTTCATCTCGACTTTATTAAGTTCAACCCACATTATTATTATTATTATTATTATTATTATTATTATTATTATTATTATTATTATTATTATATTTATTTATTTATTATTCTATTTATTATTATTAATTAATACTCCCTCCGATCCAGACAAAAGGTAACGGTTGCTTTATAGCACTATTCATGGTCGTAGGGAATCTTTGATATTGCCGTTAATCCATAAGACAAAATATAGTCATGTGAGATCTGGTTTGATTTATAGTCATGAAAGCTATAAGAATATCAAAGTTTTATAATTTTTAATAATGTGTAACTCAAGATATTTACGTTGCAAAACGTGCCTCGACAACTGTGATAAAGAAACTGTTACCTTTTGTTTGGATCGGAGGGAGTAATTATTATTATGATTATTATTGTTGTTTTTTTTGTTTTTATAATTTCTTCTTCTTATTATTTTAATATTATTATTATTTTATATATATAACTTTTTGTTTATAATTATTATTATTATTAGTAGTAGTAGTAGTAAACATGAGAAAGTAGAGAAAAATGTAATTGATAAATAAAATTTGATAACATTCAAATAATAATACTATTTGTTAACACAATCAAAAATCATAATCTTGAAAATATAAATATCATTAACCAAGACATCATCTATGTTGCTTCGTTATTGACTTCCGTATCATCTTGATGTGCTTCATTATCGAGGTCATTATGGACACTAATATCACGCCCTATTTTTTTTGCAATTTCTTTTCGAACTTTGTCCATTAGTTTTTTTCCATTCTTTATCATCCAAGTTTGAATCTGTTCTTCTTTGAATACTTTGATGTTGTATAACTAGAATAACAAGTTTTTGCATCCGAATGAAATTATGAAGTGTAAAAGCGGATACGATAATTGACATTTGATATTTCGTTGTCATTTGTGGCATGTTTTTTAACACCTTCCACCTTCTACCTTCCACCTTCCCTTCAGGTGACCAAACGCTGGAAATGTGCAAAAAACTAAAGCAATGTCTCCATGCAGTAGATATAAAGAATGTTGGAAATGTTGCTTTTGTTAATTTTAAAACACAAGAAAAGAAAAAAAAAAAAAAAAAAAAAGCAAACTCCACTAGAGTTGACTAATAAAAATACCTAAAAAAATAATATTTTTTTAATATAATTATTTTTTAAAAAATCACAAATTTGTATTAATCAAGCATTTTTTATATTATTATTATTATTATTATTATTAGTTAGTACACTTTACTTAATTTATTTTTCGGGTTCATTCAGCTCAGTTCAGTTCAGCTCGATTTAATTCAGTTCAGCTCAGCTCAGTTCAGTTCAGTCCAGCTCAGCTCGATTCAGTTCAGTTCAGCTCAGCCCCATTCAGTTCAGCTCAGTTCAGTTCAGCTCTAAAAAGCCAGAAAGAACAGGGCCTTAAACAATACCTATTCGACCTAACAATTGACTGAAACAGACAAAAATGATCAGGACGTAGGGAATATACGAGTAATTATTTGTACAATTCTAGATGGCATTATTACTTCAGATAAAAAACTGGAGTCTTCATGCTGGTATTCAGAAAAATATCTTCAAATATGAAATACTTGCTATTTACGTTTACACTACCTATTTACGCTATCAGGAACGAAAACAGCAAAGAATCCAAGTGAGAAAAAATTGTAGAACGCTAATACAAAGTACTACACAAGAAGTCCATTGATCAATACAAGATAAATTACAATTCATGGATCTCATATTCTCAGGTTCAAATCCTTAACAAGCCAATTTGCCAAGAATTATAACATCCACGAGCACAAGATAACGACGGCTAGGTCCCACATTATACCGAAAAAAGAAAAAAAGGGAAATGAAGTGGAGAAATACACAGGAACATCGACATTGATCCATTAAGATGGACAAATACTAGTCTTCTTTACAACCTGCAGCGTCAGTTGTCAGAGTTATGTCAGCAGGAGCCTCCTTGAAGGTTGCAGCCTCGGCTGGCTGATCCAAGTCACACAGGAGCTTAGCCGGAGTTAAATGTTCGACCACTTGCTCTATAACACATGGACTAACAAGCTTCTCCACAGGGATCTTCATCACATCTCGTCTAACTCCAATGTCAGAGATGAGTCTACTTGCACAATACATACTACAACTCACAATGGCCAAACCACCAAAGCTAGTGGTCAGGAATCTTAGAGGGGAAGACACCACTGCACTAACAGCAGCCACTATAGACGTCATTTGTCCACTTCTTCCCACACTAAGATCAGTAACTACAATCAGTCCCGTCTTGCTATAAATAGCAAAATCTTCACAATTGTTTTTGAACAGGTTGTACCCGCCAAAACCTTTCTCAAGGAGGAAAGAAGCACGTCGGAGGACATCTTCTGGTGGGTCTGAGCGGACAAGTGTACAGGTACCACCACGTGCCTTGGCCAGGAAAAAAGGAGCAGAGACGTTATATTCGAAACGGTAAAGCTCACCATCCCAAAGGAAACATTCAAGGCAGGATGAGATGACCCCACTTATTTCTGATTGGTCGCCACATACTGGGCATGTGGGTCGGGATTTGTCAGAGGAAGCTGAGGAGCTAAAGATGACACGATCCAAGATGGTTCCTGTACCTACTTCTTGACCTGGTCCTCTTGTGAAGTGTATTACCTTTCCATCACCAGCATAAATGCCTGAAAATAAGATGTGTATGGAGCATTGTATAAGCAAATACAAAACCTTATATGAGTAGTAGACTTGGATATGAAACCACCCCATTAATCATTTAATGAAATGCACCAATTAGAAATACAAATAGACTTGTGTTCATCTTATGAAAATGCAACAGTCATATTCAGGTGAATACTGGTAAGAATTAAGAAACAAGTATAACACCAGTAACTTCAACATGCCAAATTTAAAAGCCAAATTATAATGCTGTCAAGGATGTAAGGAGCCAAATAATCATCTCGTCTGCACTAATGTGTCGAAGGCAAGCTTTGAGGTTTACGGGGATTATATAAGAAGTTTGTACTCTTTGCAAAAAAAAAAATTAATGTTCCATTTTCATGCATGGTTAACAACATCTCACTTGTTGAGCAAGCATTGAGCACTATTGTAAATGTACACAGTACCAGATAAAGACATGGCTCGAAAGTGAAAACTCAACATATAAATGATCAAATAGTTCTTATGGAGTTTAATGAAAAAGGGAAAGCGAGTAGTATCTTAAACAGAACAAGCCTATTACCGCCTTGACGTGTTGAGACGCCGTGGATAACAAAGACAGAACACAAATGCAAATCTCTACATCAATAAATCAAACTACTAAGGTTCGGTTCATCCAAAGTTCTTCAAATGCTATACTACCTTAAGGCCCTGTTCTTTCTCGCTTAATTTCAGCACCTTTCAATTTTGCTTAGTTGTATTCCGTTATGTTTTATTTACGTTTAAAGATAATCTCTTCAAAAAATTAACTTTTAATTCAACTAAATTCACTCCACATCAGTTCCACCCAAATTAGTTCAATTAAGCTCTACCTCAATTAATTCAATTCGGCTCGGCTAGTCTCGTTTCAGGCTCGTTTCAGCTGAAGAGAACAGAACAGAACACGGCCTAATATTTTGAAAAGGCAGCTCTAAAACGCACAAAACAGTAATCAACATTTATCAAATACGGAGTACAGCCTTTCTGTCACGAAAATCTCATTGTACCCAGTGTCTAATATACAGATTCTAATAAAAACTCGAAATAGAATAGCAATTTGTGAAGGGTTGAGCAAATATGGTAACCCAAGTCCAAAAATAATTAATTGTCCCATAAAACCCTATTTCAAATAAAACAAATTCTCAAATTTCTTTGTCGTTTACCCTATATCGCAATTAAAAGTCTATACATGCAATTAATTCGAAATTCAACACCCAATATATGACTAAATCATGTTCACAAATTAAAGTTTTATATAGATCTCAAATGATACTAACAACCCTAAACTTAGGTTTTCATTAATCAAACCCCACGAATCTCAACATACTGAAAAAACCTAACTTTACTCGCAAACATTACCAGAAATCAACAATTACAAACTTCTAAATTGAACAAATCAATGGCTACCATAAACAAGGAAAAACTGCAATATTTAGCAAAAAAAATAGAGCAAAACAATGTAAAAATAGAAAAGAAATAGACCGTGATGAGAGTAAAGGTAGGTATTCCGCCAAGAATAAATATGATCTGCTGGTTTAAGTTCATCCTTTGAGATTTTATTGGAGAAAACCCCCATTTTTCTGGATTTGATTTTAGTTAATTTGATGATTCAGCCTATTTTTCTGGGCTTTGGGGGTTTTCCTCTTGAAGGGAAAAAATTAAATGGAATAATAGGGACCCAACCCGAATGAAAAGCAGTAAGTTAAGGAAAGGTATTTTTGTTTTTGTTAATTAATTTTAATTTAAAAATTATATGAGTGCTGCGTATTAGTTAAGCTTGCAAACCTGTCTTACTCGTCATAATCTGTAATCTGTATTTCATCCTACGCTTGTCACACGGACTTTAAAAGTCAATTACTTCATTTTGACTTCTTTTTCTTTTCTTTTCTTTCATTGCAAACACTAGTTTTATGCCCGTACAAAAAATATACGGGTCTATTTCTAAAAATTTCGTAAATATATTAAAAAAAGTAGTACAAATATAATTTAATATAAACTTAAATGAGAAAAATATAAATTATGAATTCGGGGATCATTTTGACTCCAAATAATTGATTTACTGGTATAATTAATTTTTTTTAATGATTATATAAATTGAAATAAATAATCATGACATTATAAAATAAATTTGAACTATATAAAATAGATAAAGAAATTGTATTGTATTTCTATATCTTACCCTTTAAATAACTTACTCTCTAAATGAAAGTAAAATGATAGAAATATTTTTAATAGCAGTCTCTTAAAATTTGTGGATGATTTTATAAAGAAAATAATAATGTATTGTTATTAAGACCATCTTTTTACTCGATGTTAACGTAGTTTTAATTGACTAATTCTCGAAGGTTGTTATATGTTCTTAAAAATCGTAAATCTATATTTTTTTTTTTGTTAATTTAATGGGTTGGGTTTATTTGATCTTATTCAAAAAAAATTGATCTACGTTTCTTTCATTTTTTTAATCTACGTTTTTTTGTTAATTTTTATGTCCTCGTGTATTTTTTTCATTTTTTTAATTTTATGGGTTGGGTTTATTTGATCTTATTCAAAAATCTTTGATCTACGTTTCTTTCATTTTTAATTTACGTTTTTTTGTTAATTTTTATCTCCTCGTGTATTTTTTTCGTTTTTTTAGGTATACGTATGTTTGTTAATTTTTAACTCTTTGTATAATTTTTTTCGTTTTTTTTCGTTTTTCATACCTCTAAATATTTGTTAATTACTTCTAATTGTCCAACTTTTTTTAATATTGTTGAATTCTTTGTTTCTCGGTAGAATTTTAGTGATTTTTTTATTTTCGAATTTGGAGTAAAGTTGTTTTTTTTTTATTATGGAGATAAAAATATTTGTAACTTTAGAATGTTAAATGGAGAAAAGTAAAATGAAGAAACCAATGAAAAAGCAGGAAAAGTTGTTCTTTTTATAGATAAGGGATTTAATCTAAAACCGTATATAATAAAACGGCATTGTATATTTTTGTTAACCCCAACTATTTCTGAGCTTGTAAAAATATATATTTTGGCCTAATAGACAACATAAAAACATGGATCGATATAGATGCATGAGTCGACAATATCACCTAATAATAATTATTACTCGTATTATTTTATGTAGCCTTAATTTACCATTTCGCAAAATTCTACTTTACGACGGTCGCACATGCGACCAGTAGAAAAGTGATCACATTTTGATACGTAGTGACCACTTTTGATTAAATAGTGACCATTTTTTTAAATATTTTCGGAAATATAGATATTTTTAGGATTTATTTTTCATCAAAATTTTAAAATTTGGACCTCATGTTAAATTTAATGTATATGTTTATATAGTATATAAATTTGTTTTTATACATTTTAATTGTCACAAATTATAGAGTAATACGGTCTCTTATAAAAAGTTGTTCCTTCAGTGCTAATAAACGATTTTTCTTTTTATATATGTTGATCGTCTTATGGTATGAGAGTATGAGACTGTTCATACAAAAATTCTAATTTAATTTTAATTGTCAAGGTATCCAAGAGGTTAATTTTCCGGAATTGTAATTTTTTTTTATTAAAATTTGTTGTCCCTTATATAGATTTCCGATTTTTTTAAAATTTTCTTTTATTGTGAGGTTGAATGTGATTAATTTTTTTATCATAAGCTTTTTAACATATGAATATGTATATGAAAAATAAGAAATGAGGAGAGAATGTAATTAATTGGGGTGAGAGTAAGTGGAGAGGGTGGGGTTGGTTAATGTGTAAAAAAAAAAAGTAAAAAGTAAAAATTTCAGCCAATCACAAGCCTAGAAAAGACCTTCCTTTTATAGATAGGAGATTATCCATAATTCTATCTCCCTATGTTACTTCCCCCCTATTTTTAGGATTGTTTAATCGTTACATCAAATACCGAATTCTAAAATTTCATGAATTGAGATTAAGGCTCTTCTTTAACTATTCGTTTTTTTTTAAAATAGAGGAATTCTAGAGCTGTATACCAACTTTAATTCATACATAATGTAGAAATTGCTGGCTAATTCTCTCTTGGCCGTTTCAACTTCCTACGTTTTTTATGAGTGATATTTATTATTCTACCTTATTAAAATCCACCATTTTCATTTTTTACCTCCTTTATCTGTTGTCATCCCTCACAAAAATAAATAAATTTGTTTACAAAGGATAAAATAATATTTACAATAAAAAAAATCATAGGAATTGAGTGGAGAATTTTGCCCCACAAAGCGGTGTATACAAATTTAAACCCACTTTTCGTATGGAGAATTTAGCCCTACAAATTAATTTTAATATTAATGGAATTAATATTTGATTGAAATATTGATAAATTGGTAAAAACTTAAATTTCAACAAATTGAAATAAACAAATAAGTAGTTGCTAATCAGCTAATAATTAAGGTGTGCTTAGCCCTCATGTTTTTCGGTTTTCTATGTTGTACCCCTACATTTTATAATTTCTATGATATACCCTTAAACTTCTTACTTATTGTTGGGCCCCAAAATTACTATTATATTGGGTCCATGACACGTGGCAGCGAACCATTGGCGCATCCCAGAGGGCACGGATTGAAGCCAAGGCAAGATCTTGGCCGTATACTTATTGTCAATGAAAGCACATATTAGAAGTGTGCTTAGGAAGCCAAACGGCCCAAGTCCTCAGTAAGGCCCAAAAGAGTCAAGTCCAAGGCATGATGAGGAGCAAGACGTCACTAACGGCTACCTATAGCCCAATAATCCTTACCCAACGGATCCAAGGAGAGGTCTTCAAGCACTATAAATAGGGAAGCTCATTTATGATGCAGGGGACCCGAGACCAAACCGAAGAAACAACTACTTAGGAAGAACCCCTTATATTTTAGGAAGAATACCCACCAAACCTGCCTGAACCCATACATTTCTGCAAGAATATTTGTATGGTAAACCCACAACATTGTAACACCAATATAACTCAATAAGAATAATGCTATCTTTTCCTTTGTTTATCTCGTCTCATAATTCACTAAGCAAAATAAGTGCATACCCACTTCATTAGATCACTATAACCTTGCATTAACGAACTTGGTAATTTTTGACCAAAACATTTTGGCGCCCACCGTGGGGCTATAGTGATCATCGTACCCAAAACAAAAAAACCTCAAAAACTCGTCCTAGCCAAAAAGCCAAAAATGTCGGGAAACACCCCAAAAACAACCAATCCTTTAACACCACCTTCGTCCGCTAGCAAAACCCCGCTGGTACCCACATCCAAAGTTACGATTCCGACAACAACCATGGCACCAGCCGGCAGCAGTACCCCAACCATGGTCCCAACCAAAACCACTGTTACCTTACAGCCAGACACCGGGAAAAGGCAAAATCCAAGCCAGCCTGCTCCAACTGCGGAAATGTGGCAGTCAATGGCGGAGGCGATCAACAGCCTGAAGAAAGACAACCAGGATCTGAGGGCACGAATCGCCACCAGCACAGCAGCAACCACGGCAGAAGTCGTTGGGAGACACCAAGAAAGAACCAGTGGGAAAAGGACGAGGGAAGTTCCAGCTGAGATAGTCACTCGCCTAGATCTCAGCAGGATCACTCCTCCAGAAACAATTACCCCCAGTGGGCTGGGATTCCTGTCCTACCCATCGCCATCTCGTACAGGCAACGATTTCCTTAAAATACAGCCCACAAGCGCTAACTTTTCTCATCCTGCAGGACCCTCGTACCAACAAGCTCCAGCCTGGCAGGCCGAGTCATCAACAAGGCCGCCTCCCTACCAGCAGTACATCGGGGTTCCAGGACACAGCTACCAGCAGACCCCCTCCATCATCCACACTTCTCAGTATGCCAGCCCGTTCCCGCTGACCAGCCAGGCTCCAGGAACCACGGAACATGGATTTCTACCTCCCTACGCGACACCCGCACTATCTAACGCGTGGGAGCAGAAATACAATGAACTGTGGGACCTCGTCAACCGCATACCAGGAGTGCCACGTCCCTTGGAGAAGGCAACGGAGGACAGTTATGCGGATTCTCCCTTCACCAGCAATATAGTCTCCGTCGACGTGCCAAAAGGATTCACGCCGCCAACAATGATGCACTACGACGGAACCGCTGATCCGGTGGACCACGTCAATCAATATAAACAGAAGATGATGGTGATAACGGCTGCTGGTCCACTCAAAGAGGCCTGCATGTGTAAAGGGTTTGGATCAACCCTCTCAGGAGCAGCCTTGCAGTGGCTGGTTAGTCTGCCTAATGGAAGTATTTCCAGTTTTGCTGAACTGGTGAACGCTTTCAACCAGCAATTTGCCAGCAGTCGGAAGCCGGAAAAGCAAACAAGCGACCTGTACCGCATTGTCCAGCGTGACACAGAGCCAACCAGGGACTACCTGGCCCGGTTCAACAACGAGATGGTATCCATACCAAAGTGTGATGTAGCAACCGCCATCCATGCCTTCCGCTGGGGGCTGCCAGAGGGGTCAGATCTGTACAAAGACTTAACCAAGTGGACCTGCACCAGCTTCGCTCAAGTACAGCAGAAGGCCTTGGATGCCGTCCGCCTGGAAGAAGACCCAGGCCCCAGGAGAATCAGCCAGCGCGTTGAGACCCCCACCAGAAAAGCAAAAGAAGAAAGGAACGAGAAGGCTAAGCCCTACAGCAGGCCAGTCAACAAAATAACAGGAGGCAAAAACTGGAAGAATGATCCGAATCTACCTCCCAGGATAAAAGAGTATGGTTTTGATGTTAATATTGCAGGTGTAATCAAGGCCCTCAAAAACCTAGGAGAGAAGGTTAAGTGGCCTAGGAAGAGGACGGAAGAAAGACCAAAGGACAACAGGGACACCAGTCTACGGTGCGACTTCCATGAGGAGAACATCGGTCACACGACAGAAGAATGCATCACCTTAAGGAAGGAGGTAAAATATCAGTTCGACCAAGGGAACCTGAACCATTTACTGGCCAAGGGAACCAAAGTCAACTCCACGAGTCAGGTCAGGCCTTCCAGTCCTCCTATTTGTACAAAAATTATCAATGTAATCACAGGGGGATCAGAATTATGCGGGTTAACCTATTCAGCCGCCAAGAGGCACGCCACCAAGACAAAAGGCGATAAACCAGAGAGCTCCTGCAGAATCAGCAGCAAAGACCTCCCAGCAGTCAGTTTCGACGAAACTGACGGAGGAGGGGAAGCAGAATATCATGATGATGCTTTAATAATTGCCCTGTCCATAGGGAATTGCACAGTCAAGAAGATACTGGTGGATACAGGAAGCTCCGTCAACCTGATCATGCTAGAAACGCTAAAGAACATGGGATTCAGCGAGAGCGACCTGGTAAAGAAGGCAGTACCTCTGGTGGGATTCAGCGGTGAAACGAAAAATTCCCTGGGAGAGATACTCATTCCTACCTACGCTGGAGGAATAAACAAACAGGTAAGATACCTTGTAATTGATGGTCCTTCTACTTACAATGTGATTCTCGGCAGGCCATGGATCCATGACATGAAAGCAATACCTTCGTCGTACCACCAATGCTTGAAGTTCCCTACCCCATGGGGAGTCCAAACAATCAAAGGAAGCCAGGACGAAGCAAGGAGCTGCTATAAAGTAGCGCTCAAACCCACAGCAACTCCACCACCATCAGCATAGCAATCAAAGGGAAAGCGGCCCCAGGAGGAATATGTTGAGCCACAGCAGCTAGAGTTGGATGAAATCCTCCTGGATCCGCAGCACCCAGAAAGGATAGTGCTGATGGGAGCAGAATGCACAGGTGACATCCGCCTAAAACTAGTACAATTGTTAAAAGATAATATAGATTGCTTTGCCTGGTCACATGAAGATATGGTAGGAATAGATCCAGAGGTCATATCCCACAGGTTAAGCGTGGATCCCAACCACAAACCAGTCCAGCAGAAAAGGCGAAAATTCGCCTATGAAAGAAACCAGGTAATCAACCAGGAGGTAGACAACCTCCTGGCCGCTGGAAAAATCAGGGAAGTAAAATACCCAAAATGGCTATCTAACGTGGTAGTGGTGCCTAAGAAAAATGGCAAGTGGCGGGTCTGTGTTGACTTTACAGATTTGAACAAAGCCTGCCCAAAAGACCCCTTTCCTCTGCCACATATAGACGCCATGGTGGATGCTACTGCAGGACATGAGATGCTGACGTTCCTGGATGCCTGGAGCGACTATAACCAAATCAAAATGGCTGCCGAAGATCAAGAAAAAACAGCCTTCCAATCAGAGAGAGGTATATACTGTTACAATGTTATGCCTTTTGGACTCAAAAATGCAGGATCCACCTATCAAAGGCTAGTGAACATGATGTTCAAAGACCAGATAGGAAAAACAATGGAAGTATATATCGACGATATGGTTGTAAAATCCAAAGCAGCAGGACAACACTTTCAGCATTTACAAGAAACGTTCAGCACCCTGAGGAAATATCAGATGAAGCTGAACCCTTCAAAGTGCACCTTTGGAGTATCCAGCGGGAAGTTCCTGGGGTATATGGTCACACAGAGAGGTATTGAGGCTAGCACGGATCAAATCAAAGCTCTGCTGCAGCTGGAGTCGCCACAAAAACCAAGGGACGTGCAAAAGCTAACAGGAAGGGTAGCAGCCCTCAACAGATTTATATCCAGATCCTCAGAAAGATGCAAGCTGTTCTACGATATCTTGCGGAAAAGCAAGAGGTTCGAATGGACAACGGAGCATGAAGAAGCTTTTAAAAGCCTCAAAGAATACCTCAGCACTCCCCCACTCCTATCAAAGCCGGAACCAGGGGAGCAACTCTACCTGTACTTATCCGTTACAGAAGCAGCAGCCAGTGGGGTCCTGGTAAGAGAGTGGGAAGGATCACAGCATCCTGTATATTATATCAGCAAGTCTCTGCTACCTGCAGAGACCAGGTATTCTGCTCCAGAAAAACTCATTTTAGCTTTAGTAACAGCGTCTTATAAACTCAGACCTTATTTTGAATCCCACACAATTTCGGTCCTAACAAGCTATCCTTTAAAATCCATATTAGGAAAACCGGAATTGTCTGGGAGAATGGCCAAATGGTCAGTACATTTAAGTGGCTACGATTTAAAATTCGAAACTCGTACAGCAATAAAGTCACAGGCCTTGGCAGATTTTGTCTCCGACTTTAGTCCAGGTTTGCAAAAAGAAGCAGAAGTGGCTTTCCTGCCTCCAGAAATGGACTCCGCAGAAAGGTGCTGGACGCTACATGTAGATGGCGCCTCGAACAGCCGGGGAGCAGGAGTAGGCATGGTACTGCGGTCTCCGCAAGGAGACGTCATTGCGCATGCCGTGAGGTGCGAGTTTCCTGCAACAAATAACGTCGCCGAGTACGAGGCATTGATCCAAGGACTGCAGCTAGCTTTGGGGATGAAAATCAGGCACCTGCGAGCCTTTGGCGATTCACAACTCATAGTGAACCATGTCAACGGCGAATACGAGGCTAAGGATACAAAGATGATTGCATATCTAAAAGTGGCCAGAGAGTTAAAAGCAGAATTCATCACATTCGAGCTAAAGCAAGTACCCAGGGACCAGAATGCCGAAGCCGATGCGTTGGCCAATCTGGGGGCTACGTTCAATCCAGGAGAAATTTCTGCAGTTCCAATCATTCACGTACTGGAACCTTCAACTTCAGGACAGGATCCAGAAGTTGACACCTCCAGTACTCAGTGGGAAATGGAAGCAGGAATACTCAGCAACACCATCGGTCAGGAAGAAGCCCCAGATTGGAGAACACCATACATTGAGTGGCTAGCAAACGACATCCTCCCTCCTGAGAAAAAAGAGGTAAGAGGATTTAAAATGAAAGCATCCAGGTTCACACTAATAGATGGAATTTTGTTCAGGAGATCGATGGCTGGACCCTGGCTACGCTGTCTGGGGGAAAAAGAAAGTCAGGCTGTCTTGCATGATCTCCACAGTGGTGAATGCGGAAATCATGCAGGGGGCAGGAGCCTATCTAACAAAGCACTCAGACAGGGCTACTACTGGCCAACAGTGATAAAGGATGCTATGGAATTTGCAAAAAAATGCCAACCCTGCCAGAAACACGCGCCCGTAATGCACCAGCCTGCAGAACCACTGCATCCAGTAATATCACCATGGCCATTCATGAAGTGGGGAATGGATATCGTAGGACCTCTACCAAGGGCACCAGGAAACAAAACTTACATGCTAGCGCTAACAGATTACTTTTCCAAATGGATAGAGGCAGAATCCTTCCCGCAGATCACAGAAAATCAGGTGATATCTTTCCTCAAACGTAATATAATCTGTAGGTTTGGCATACCTTCTGAAATTATATGTGATAATGGTTCTCAGTTCATATCCAACAAGACAGAGGCATTTTGTGCTGGCTGGAACATCACACTACTAAAAGCTGCTCCCAGGTACCCCCAGACCAATGGCCAGGCTGAATCTAGCAACAGAATTGTCATGGACAACTTAAAGAGAAGGCTAGAAGAAGCAGGGGGGAAATGGGCGGAAGAGTTACCTCTCGTCCTATGGTCAGATAGAACAACGCCAAAAGTTGCAACAGGCCAAACACCCTTCAGCCTGGTGTTCGGAGCTGAAGCAGTAATCCCTTCAGAAGTCAGGATCCCAACACAAAGATACGGATGCCTGACAGAAGAGCGCAACCAAACGGAGATGGCCAGCAGCCTGGATACCATAGATGAACTCAGAACAAGCGCCCAAATCCGAATAGCATCATACAAACAAATGGTAGCACGAGCATACAACAAGAACGTCAAGATCAGGACCCTGCAGGTGGGAGATCTGGTTCTCAGGAAAGTCTTCCAGAACACCAAAAACCACCAAGCAGGAAAATTCGCGTATAATTGGGAAGGGCCATATCAAGTAGAAAGCACAACTGGAAGTGGCTCCTACAGGCTCATGGACATGAACGGAAAAATGGTACCCATGCCATGGAACATCTTGCACCTAAAGAAATATCTCATCTAAGCAACCTGATCCTTCAGGTTCTAGGACTTTGTAAGAAACCCCTTTTGCTATTTATGTCATTTCACTTTCTTTTCTTTAACGTCAAGCTAAAATCTTGACAAGTATCTTTTGAACATTTTGTAAGAAACCCCACGGGTTATCTTGAATATATAACTATCGGTTTAATTCAGTCAAACAATTCTTGTTGAAACATTGTCATAATTAGAACGTGTGAATGTGGCGAAGTATAAACAAGCTGGGGCACAGTAACCCACAATACTAAGCACCCGCGTAAAAGCCTGGAAAACTCCTAACTAAGGGAACCAGCACACACACTTGGCCATTCAAAAACAAACAAAAGCATGCATGCAAGAAAAACAAACATATAAACCGAGGATCCAGGAAGCCCTGGAACCAGAAATATTTTTTCGCACCCTCCGGTGCTCCGCCAGCCAGGAAAAAAGGCCGGATAAAAGTACTTACAAAATATGCCCATAAACTAAGGGCCACAAAAGACAAATGTTTAAACTGGACCCACCCGGGTCCAGGAAGAACAACGAAATAACATGCCACACAGGGCGCAGAAAAACGACAAAGTTAACAAACTACGCAATAACATGTTTGGTCACGGAGGAGGAGTCACCAGCTGCACCGGTTCCGCCTTGATCATCCTTTGCCGGAGGGGGAGTTGCTGGAGTCGCTTCTTCCTGAACAGGGGGAGATGCGGCAAGAACAGGACTGTTTATCTCCGGAGCACCCTCCTCCTCACAATCCGAGAGCACTCGAAGATCAGGCTTTACTGGAAAAGCCTCCTCCAAAAGGCGCTCTTCCTCCACCACGTCCCATCCCAGGTGCTTGTTCTCCAACACCTCCCTCATGCACTCCACTCTGGCTGCCCAGTGAGTATAGGGAACAATATCAGACAACACGTCAGAGAGGGACTTCTTCTTCTCCTGCAGGATGGCAATCTCTGCATCAGCAGCCTCCTTGGCATCTTTCCACCTCTTCACATCAGCAGCAAGAGCGTCCTTAGCATCCAGAATTATTGCCATCTGCTCCTCGGAATCCTTCTCCTTCGCCTTAGCTTCCTCCAGCCTCTGATTCCCCCGAGCCTTCTCCGCTTCAAACCTCCTAGTCATCAAATTCAACTCAGCCTTTAAAGAAGTTACTTCCCTCTCAGATTCCGGCAGGCGGTCAATTTCAACCAATAGCATCTGCAAAGTCTGCAGGAAGAAAGGGATGAAAAGCGGAAGATAAAAAGAATTCCAAGTGCAGGAACAAGAGAAAAAGACGGCATACCGCAAACGCCTGCTCGGCAGCATCCTCTAACAGCTCTCTAGTAGGCTTAGGACGGAGGTACGTCCTCACACCAGGAAGCAAAGCTCTCTTCAAAGTCGGCCAGCAAGGCACTCCTGCAGTACACCCGAATCCAACAGGCAATCTGATGACATCCTCAGGAAGATCAGACATTACGTCATTCACTTCATCCATAGCCCCAGCACGCATAACCCTGGTACCCGATCCTCCAGCCCCGGATCCAGACGGCTCCCTCTTAACCAACGGGGAAGGAGCCCTAGTCAGCGTAGGAGGACCCAAAGGGGGCAGAGAAGATATGGGGGCAGCAAGAACTGTCACATCATCAGAAGAAGAGGAAGGCTCCAACCTCTTGGCAGAGGCCTCCTCACCAGCCGCCTCCGCCTTCCTCTTGGAAGGAGCCCTAAGACCACCAGCCACGGTCTTCTTCCTCCTCTGAGCCATCATCATGGCCGCAGTCATCACCGGTCTTGTTGAATCTGCGAAAACGGCGGAAAAAGTAAAGAAAGGAAGTAAAAGCGAGAACCAACTCAACAAAGTACGAGCGAAAAAGAGTTACCAGTGGACATCTCCCTTTCCTCTTCCAAAGAAGTATATCCAAATAAGAAATTAAAAGAACGGTATGCAGGCTCCAAACCAAATAACTTTGTTATTGACGCTTCCTCGTCGGCAGCAGGAGGAATCCTGGGTAAATCTGCAAAAGAAAAGCAGTAAGACGGTAAGCAACAAAAGTAACAACAAAGCAATCAAAGCAGGTACCTGAGGAAGCCTTCCATCGGGTATAGATGTAATCATGAGGACGGGGCAAGGACGCTACTTCCACAAAAATAAAGCTCCGAAACCAGTCAGCATCCTTAGGTTTCGGAGGGAAAATTATGCAATGATCGTTGCTTTTATAAGCCCGGATCATAAACTGACCATGACCCAAGGCTCGCACAGCAAAGAGGTGAGCAAAATCACCCATATTAATTCCCATGTCAAATTTTTCATTTATTTTGCTTAACGACAGGATAGTTCGCCAAGCGTAAGGGTTAATTTGGCACATGGGGAGTTTGTTGGAATGAAGAAACTCCTGCACTAGTTCAGGAAAAGGGAACCTCAAACCCAGCAAGAAAGGGTAGAGGTACATGCAAGTCCATCCAGGACGGCAGAAGTCAGCCCTCTGACCGGCCGATGGAACGCGAATGTTCACCCTTTCGTCAAAACCGAATTGCCCCCTGACAGCAGCTACGTCGGAGGACTTAAAAAAGGAATCGCAGGAATGAAGAGAAGAGAGGAGACCTTGGGAGGGGAAAAGATCATCACCCATGATGATCAAAAAGGGAAAAATTGAAGAAAGAATAAAGATAATACCTGGAAAAGTGAACGATTGACGGAAGGAAATCAAAGAGGAAGTCGGAAGAAGGGGGAAAAGATAAGGCAGAACTTTGAAAATTACTTGGGGAATTGTGGAAGGAAGATGGGAAGGTTAAAGGGGATTAAATGGGGTAGTTAGGATTAAATAAAAGAGGGATATGAACAGTTACCACGGAGTAAAAATCAAAGCAAAACGAAAACAAGCGTAACTGAAATTCCCGCGCAAGCAAACTTACACAGGAATTGGGGGCTAATGTTGGGCCCCAAAATTACTATTATATTGGGTCCATGACACGTGGCAGCGAACCATTGGCGCATCCCAGAGGGCACGGATTGAAGCCAAGGCAAGATCTTGGCCGTATACTTATTGTCAATGAAAGCACATATTAGAAGTGTGCTTAGGAAGCCAAACGGCCCAAGTCCTCAGTAAGGCCCAAAAGAGTCAAGTCCAAGGCATGATGAGGAGCAAGACGTCACTAACGGCTACCTATAGCCCAATAATCCTTACCCAACGGATCCAAGGAGAGGTCTTCAAGCACTATAAATAGGGAAGCTCATTTATGATGCAGGGGACCCGAGACCAAACCGAAGAAACAACTACTTAGGAAGAACCCCTTATATTTTAGGAAGAATACCCACCAAACCTGCCTGAACCCATACATTTCTGCAAGAATATTTGTATGGTAAACCCACAACATTGTAACACCAATATAACTCAATAAGAATAATGCTATCTTTTCCTTTGTTTATCTCGTCTCATAATTCACTAAGCAAAATCAGTGCATACCCACTTCATTAGATCACTATAACCTTGCATTAACGAACTTGGTAATTTTTGACCAAAACACTTATTCTCCATAATGACCTCCTCCAAAACTCCATTAACACTATTACTATAAAAAGTCATAATTTGACATTTATTTTGACTTATTAATGTGGTATCACCATTCCATATAGAAAGTATCACAAATATCTTTAAATAAGCATAAACTTCTATTGTTAAACATATGTTATGAAGCATGAAATAATAATAGCAATTTGATGAAATTGAGTTAGATTTGTATACTATTTGGTTGGTTAAGGGTAATTCGGCGAACTAATAAGTAATTGAGAAGGTTGTCGAGTAATTGAAATGTTAAATAGACGATTTAATAGATAAATTAAGAAATTAAGCTAGCAAAACCAATAAATAAGGTCATTGTATAGATTAATATATAGAGTTTAAGGGCATACCATAGAATTTAAAAAAAATAGGGGTACAACGTAGAAAATTGAAAAATTCGGGGGTACACCGTAGAATATCCCTATAACTAAATAAGTACTCCTATATAAATCCACCCCTTTCTCCACTAAAATACAATCACATTTTTTTACTTTCGTAAAATATTATAAGAATGAACAAAACTCATTAATGTGATAATACACAAACTCATTAATCTACATTCTTGACTTTAAATTACTCAAAGCGCCCACAAAATTTGTGTCGAGCGCTTGCCCGATACTTGTATCATACAATATATAAATTTACAAGAAACATATTATTAAAATATATAATATGAATTTAAAAAATTATAAAATAAATGCTTTATTAAATTATTTATTTTACGTTTAATGGATGAAAAATAGATTAAGTACCAGTTTTATATACCACTAATTGATGTTAATATAGAATTATTACCGTAAAATATTTTGATCTAAATTTAATCATGACTTGTATTCATTCCGTACAATAAACTCGATAATTACTTTGAGCTAACATTTACGACCAAATGTTGACCGATTCTACCAATTTAAATTTGATACACATACCCATTTAAGCACGACTACTCCTCCATGATTCTTACTTGCACTTAGCCTAATTATTGTAAAAAAACACTTAGCCTAAATTATTGAAATGCAAAAAATAATCAATCACAAAATGTATATTGCAAAATTAATCGGAAGCAAGCAAGCCTATTCTCAATTGTCAATTATTTAAATTTATTGAGAATAAGATTAGCTTAATAGTTGATTTTTAGTAATAAAGATAAAATTCACTTAAATACTTGATGATCAATTTTTGGGTGTATTTGTCCAACTGTTCAATTTTTGTTACCAATTTATTTACAACCAGGTTATTTTTTTACCAATCTGTCGATTTGACCAAAATATGAAATTAACCAACTCTAAAGTTACATATTCTAGTTACTAACTCTTTTATTCCATTTTTATCGGTTGGTATTGCTTAGAACTTTTTAATTTTTCTTTTTTTTTTTGGTGGAAAGACGTGGGATTAACCCATTACAAAAACAAAACAAGAGCCTAGGAAACAAAAGAAAAAACAAAACAGAAAACGCGAAACAAACAAACAAAACAAAACACGCACACTACACTATAACAAACTACGGTACGCTACTGCTGGGGATCACCCGCGGCCAAGCCACTTCACTCGCATCTGAATCAATAAGGGACCTAAGAGGGCCCGGCGTCTGGTGAGGTTCGAAGACACGGAGCTTCACATCTTGATTCACCCCTAAATTCGCTAACCAATTCAATCTGCACACGAATTAGCCTCTCTGTAAACATGGTTTATTTCTGCTTGCCACTCCGTTTCATAGAAGAAAGCTCGACACATCAGAATGATATGGGTGTGTGCCGTAGGAAGGAGCTCCTTGTCCAATCCTTTCAGAAATCCTTCAATCACCTTTGAATCCGTTTGTATGTAAATCCGTGGGAACTTTTTGTCAATGGCGATCATAAGCCCTCTACGAAGTGCCATCAATTCTGCCCTGGTAACAGTTGCGATTCCCAGATTCTCCGCAAAGGATACCAGTTCTCTTCCCGTACTGTCCATTATAATTCCCCCCGCTCCAGCTAAGCCTGGGTTCCCTTTGGACGCTCCATCAATATTCAAAGTAACTCACTCAAACGGTGGTGCACACCACCTAATATTAATCTCAATACGGCGAGAAGTCGTACCAAGGGTAATCAAGTCCCTGGTATCTTTTGCCTCCAAAACTTCACGAATGCGCTCCGTGATAGTAGTATAAATTGGTAGGGATTACCTCATGTCGATTGAAAGCACGACAGTTTCTCCATCGCCACAGCCACCAGATCACTACTGCAAAGGTAGAGGCCCAATGTTCCTTCGGTCCCCGCCCCCTCTGAGATAAATTATTCACAACCCAGTCTTTGACAAGTAACGGAGTTGTAAAAAAGTCAGCGCTTGCCATCGGGAAATGTTGCCACACCAACTGAGCTTTTGGACAATCGCGAAGAAGATGGAGTGTTGATTCCTCTTCCGCCGAGCATACCTCACAGCATGGGTTTTCAGTAAACCCTCTCTTAGCCCGATTTACATTAGACATAATACGATCATGCATTACTAGCCATAAAAACAGTCTCATCCTCTGTGGTGCCCAAGTTAGCCAGGGTAGTTTCCAACACGAATCCGAGTCTTGTTCTGGCATCCTACGAATTAACCGTATGGCAGATTTAACTGAGAAGTAGCATGAAGGGGTTTCCGACCAATAAAATTTATCAGTGTTTGCTTCTCCCGGTACCACTTCAAACGATGCAATTGTTTGTAGAATAGTTGTTGGTAAAATGTCAGCAAACAGTTCCCACTTCCATCCAGTTTCATCATCCCAAAAGTCAGTCACAGTCATGTCCTGTAATTGGTCCGGGATCTCGAATTCTGAATATTTTTCTAACGGAGCTTCAGTCACCCATTTATGCTTCCAGAAAAGAGTTGAGATTCCATTTCCAATATTGGAGCTTAACCCTTGTTTGAGTATCCATGCTGCTTCAACAATACCTCTCCAAACATTCGAGCAATTCTGTCTAGCTTCGAACATTTCCATCTCACATCTACCCTGAGTATATTTGTGGCGAAGGACCCTTGCCCAGAGTGCATTTGGTTCCTTCAGTAACCTCCATCCCAATTTGGCCATGAAAGCACTGTTCACTTGTCTCATCGATCGTATCCCTAGACCTCCATAGTCTTTTTCGTTGGTCACCATGTCCCACGATACCATACTGAGCCCTCTCGAATCACTATCTCCACCCCACAGGAATCGGCGTGATTTTTTGTCAAGTTCATCACATACACTTCGGGGGATATATGCTGATTGCATAGCATAAGACGGTATAACATTAAGAGTTGATTGGATTAAAGTTACTCGGCCCGCCATGGACAACCCGCGCGCCTTCCAGCCTGTGAGTCTCTTGTCTACTCTCTGTATTACGTATTCAAACGTATCTTTCGTAACTCGGCCATGAATAATAGGCATCCCAAGATAAGTGCCTAAATTATCAGTGCTTTCAATTCCCAAATTTTCCGAAATCGCGCCCTGCAGCTCTTCGTTTGTATTTGGCGAAAAAAATACCTTGGATTTCGTGCGTGAGAAACGTAGTCCAGAAGCCGCACAAAACCTCTGTAGCCCATTATTAATGACATTAGCTTGTTCAACCGTGGCCTCAGCAAATAGGATAATATCATCCGCAAAGAACAGATGGGTAAGCATAGGCCCACCCCTACAGGTCGGAAATCCTTTCCAATTTCCATTGAGGCTTTCATGAACAATGATTTGGCTTAATTTTTCCATACAAATCGTAAAAAGATAGGGTGATAGAGGGTCACCTTGTCTTATTCCTCTTGTGGGGGCGAAAAAATCAGTCTTTTCTCCGTTCCAAAGCACATTCAAAGTAACCGAGTAGATTAACTTCATAATGATTCGGGCCATTTTTAGCGGTAATCCCATATCAATAAGGCAATGATTCAGGAAGGGCCATTCTAATTTATCATATGCCTTTTCTGGGTCGAGCTTGAGAATCATGAAGCCTTTTCGGCCCTTCTTCTTTCTCATCGAGTGCAAAGCTTCTTGAACAAGGATAATATTATCCGTTATTTGTCTCTGAGGAACAAAGCTTGCCTGAACAGGGTTAATGAGAATAGGTAAATAGGTTTCAGCCGGTTCACAATCATTTTAGTGATGATTTTGTAGGCTACATTACATAACCCAATAGGCCTGAATTGATTAACAAGATGAGGGTTGTCAACTTTCGGGACCAATGCTAAGAAAGTCTCGCATATCCCATCTGGTATACATTCCTCATTCAAAACTCCCAGAACCAAATGAATAAGACTCGGGCTAACAGTCTCCCATTGAGATTGATAAAAAAAGGGCTTGGTATCCATCCGGTCCAGGAGCTTTAAACGGAGACATCTTTTTCAGAGCAAGTTGTATTTCGGTCTCGGTAAAATCGCGGCCTAGCACCCTATTCTCGTTTTCAGACAGACTCGGAAAGAAATTAGTCAACACCTCATCTAATCTACATTCCACATTTCCTCCTGCAAATAAGGACTTAAAGTAGGCTATAACCATGTTCTTCACCTCACTTTCCTCCCATTGCCAATCTCCTTTACCGTCTTGCAGGGCTGTAATACGGTTTTGTTGTCTTCGAATAATAGTACCCAGGTGAAACAATCTGGTATTACGGTCCCAATCACAAATACGTTCCATACGAGATTTTTGAAACCAAAGCATTTCCTCATCTCGTAACACTTGGTCAAGCTGGGCTCGAAGCTTAGTTTCGAGCTTCAATAAATAATGATAATTCGAGCAGGAGATAAGTTTCTGGACGCCTGGAATACGCTTTTCGAGGGTTGCCTTCTTCAAAATATATTTTGGTAAACTTCTTTATTCCATTTTTTTTACTTTGAAGTAAAACTATGGATAAAGGGTATCAGGGGTTCATTGTTATCCCAATTATCAATCACAAATTTTTCGAATTTTTCATGAGATAGCCAAGAGGCCTGAAAACGAAAAGGTCGAAGAATACCCGGTATAGGCGCAAAACCATTTGTGCTCACGATAATCGGACAATGATTCGACTGGTGTTTGAGAAGATGTCGAAGAGAGCCTTCTTCGAAAAGAATCCGCCAATCTCCATTGCAAATGGCTCGGTCAAGTCTAGCTCATTGTCTCGTGTCCACCGAATGCCCTCTAGACCAAGTAAACTCCGGTCCTGAATAATCAAGATCAACCCAATTATTTCTCTCAAACCAAGCATTAAACCGGTTACATCGTCGCCTCATCCCGTCACTACTTCCATTCCTCTCCGATATAAAACGAGTGTCATTAAAATAACTCATAACAAGCCACGGCTTATTATGAGTTCGAGCAAACATCTCAAGATCGTTCCATAAATCCTCTCGTCGGGTGCCCTCCGGGCTGGCGTAGACTGCCGTGTACAACCATGGTATCTCGCCGGTTCTTGAGATCTCAACAGTAATGTGTTGCGAGTTGTGGACTACCGGTGTTACTGTAACTTCTTCGGGTTTCCAAAACAACCAAATTCCACCCCGAAAACCTTCCGCCTCCACTCGTGTTTTCCCTCCAAAATTCAATTTGTCACAGACTCTTTGGGCCACGTCACCACTAATTCGAGTTTCAACTAAACCAAGAACTTGGGGACGATTAATACGAATGAGTTCTTTTAACAAAGTTAAAAATTCCGGACTCCCAGCACCTTGGACATTCCATGTCATTAGACTTAGCGGTGGCCGAGAACTTAAGTAATTTGGATAACGATCCATTAAAGTAGTTGGTAAAAATTGCATCGAGGACAAATATGCCTCAGAAATTCGCTTCATCACCATCATCACCATCGGTGATATCTGCACCTCCAACATTAAGTCCGGCGTTATCGTCAACGGAGGGAGGAAGGCATTGATTTCCAATTCCATGGTATGTACTAACGGTATCGCTGTGGACATATCCGGACCCGTCATTGGTGATGTTAAACAATGGAATTGGGTTGGTGGTACGGTGGTGTGGCGAGTCATTGGGATCCGGATCAGGTCGTATTGCGACATTGTTCTCGGTCACTGGCTGTTGGACGAGTACGGTTGGCCTTTTTTGTAACTTTGAGTGCGAGATGTTGTAGACAGGGTATGGAATTGTTCGATTGATTTTGAGATTTGTTCGTTGCTTGGTGATACGATGTGCAAGGGATTGCTTATTAATATGAATAGAAGTAGAGTTCTCATAGGAAACTAAATTTTCCTTATTATTATTTCCTAATCTTTCTTCATTATCTTTTCCATAATTAATGGAAGAATCTCTATTAGGAATTTGGAAGGAATTAGGATTAGAAATACTTGCCAAATTACTTACATGAGTTGGCTTCTTTGGAATTTCCTTATTCGAATATTTAGCAAAATTCCGAGCAAACGCGGACCCTTCCATATTTTTCGATTTTAGCGAGTTGTGAACCCGATGTTCATTCGGTCCTGGTTCGTTTACTGCCCTCTGACTACTCCTCTGTTCCACGCCCATAACTTGTCCCTCTGTAGCTAGAACTTCACGTCGAACCGGAACCTCAACAAGGAGTCGTTCATCAGTCTCTGTTTCAGCGTCTGTACCTGCCAACCTATTCAAGGCTGCAAAACGTGACCCAGACCCTCCTCCCTTTTTTTCAAATTTCGAGTTGTGGACGGTACTTGTGGTTAGGTTCCCATATCGTTCATGAGCAAAAGTTGGTGGCTTTTTCCGAGGTGGCTTTTTCACGTGCATCCATTCTCCAAACGTTTCGTTCATTCCATTTGAAACTCCATCTTCTGTCTCTCGACCTTCCGGCTTCAGTCGTGTTGAAGGTTCAACATCAGTAGTAGCTTGCGGTACAGAGAATGAGGGACATCCGGTATCGTTATGGCCAAGTTTTCCGCACTTATAGCAAATTTGTCGTAGGCCTTCGTATTGGATAATCCAAAATTTACCATTAAGACGGAACTTCGATAACAGGGGTTTGGTTAAATCGATTTCGACACTCATTCTTATGAATTGTCCTCGTTCTGCATTCATGGTTGGTCGATCAATACGCACCACTTTGCCAATTTTACTTCCTATTTTGCGAAGAATATCCTCGTGGTAGTATTCTACTGACAATCTAGGGATCCGAATCCAAGTAGTAAGGTAACGAATTGGCTCGTCAGTTCCTATGAAGTTCGGTACCCATTTTCGAATAGTGAGATAGTGATCTCCAATCATCCATGGCCCTCCAGTCAAGACAAATTCATAGTCAGCTTTGTTCGTAAACCGAATCACATAATACCCACACCCAACATCAGTGAAAGTCACATCCCCTTTGGACGCCCACTTGCGCTTCAATTGTCGGACTAAAGAATAATGTCCAATGGTTTTATCGAACATCTTAATTATTAATGAGTTCCTCCAATTATTACGAATAGCTATTTTTTCCTTTTTGGTTAGGAGTATCGTGGGGCACAAAGGGTCGTTCTCCATAGTCGGATCTCCAACGTCATCATCCGAGGAATCCTCATAAATATCATTATCAACAATAACATAATCTTGGTTCGGATTAATGGAAAAGGACGGACCCATACCTCGATTGAGAGAATCCTTGTATGATCCCATGACTTTCGGATTAGGGTTGAGCGATTCGTCATTGTCCTCCTGGTTCTGTAGAGCATCCGTCGGTCGACTAGTCTTCGGCTTCTCTTTACTCTGCCCCTGCGTCTCACAGGTTGAAACACTATTAGTCAAGGGCGGGAATGAATTCTGAACAAAGGAACAATCGATATCCATGGATGAATATGGAGTTCCTCCATCCAACGATTGATTCATCTTGCATTTCTTCGTAGATCTCGCAAATTTTTCCGTTTCATTGTTAGGGTTTTCGGTAGAGTTTTCGTTAGTAGGGTTTTCCATGTATGATTGGAATAGAAAGTTTTTGTGTTGATCGAGACGGTTTTGAAAAAGTGAAAATCCTCCCTCCAAATTAATCACATGTATGATTTTGAATAAGATTCGATTTAGTGATTAATATGTTAGTTCACTAAATTAGGTTGAGGCTTAATTTAGAACTTTTTAATTGAAGACCTCTCAGAAACCTTTTATTCCTACCTCTGATTTTTAATTGGTTATGAGAACTGTCTTTAAGTTAAAACGGTTTTTTTACTTTCTATTTTGTATATGAATGAAGAAAACTCGTATATGAAAAAAAGTAAACCCATAATATTTTTTTCGACAAATAAAAATCGAAACTAGACTCCTGCCGAGATTGCTAACCTATGAGTTACTACGTTACAAGATTTAGTAATATAGAAACATTAAAAGATTGAAAACAATGAAAAGCTTAGCATATTCTAAAACAAATGGATAGTATTTGACTCTACATTGATAATATTTGACCCGTCGTAAACTTACGACAGATATGCCCGTCACAAATGAGAATTTGTGATTCTAAAATGCCTTCAACAATCACACATCAGCGATTTCTGCAAGTATCGTAATACAATCAGAAGTAATAGCAATATACAGATGCTTCATTCTCCAATCCCACTTCAGGATTTCCAAATCCTGCTTTCCGTGTTTCAGTCCAGGATGCAGCATCTACTGCTACCCGACATCTATCACATGTAGTAGGAGCACCAAACACACGGATATCTACTCCCGACCGATTTTAGTCGCTTAACCATGTCCTCAATGTTAGGAGTAGAAATACTAAGCAGAATTCAGGTTTAGAGTCTCCATAATGTCGCGTAAACAGTTTAAAAGCAAAGGACAGATCTAACATATATGTATTGAACTAAAACATACAACAGATACAGAGTATATTATAAGCAACTCGCCATGCAATTTGCATTGGGACTTTTAGGAGAATGGAGAAGGCAAAATCCCACAAGTTTACAACATTACAACCAAAACACAATTGCTTCTGAAGAATTAAAACGAAATTTAAATAACTAACACCAGCGTTTGACACAATGCATCAACTGGGCTCAGGCCAATAGAAGAAAGTAATGTATAGGGTAATCGTATCCATAACTCAGGCATCTGAGAAAACTGAGAACAAATCACCGTTGGCGTAGTCATTATCGACCAAGCTCACCAAGTAGTAGCTGCCTTGTACCTGCATCAATGATCATTTTAGTCATCCCTAAATTCCAACATCTATCCACATTTTTTAGAAAACATTTTATGTTCTTGACCTCAAATGAAGCCTTTTTCACTTTTAAGCTTGGAGTCATGTGGGAAGAGCATCGGGGTGTCCCATGACATACAGTGACGGATCCCATGATACTCCAACTCAATTCCAAGTGTTAGACGCGGCATGCTATTAAATAACGGACACGGCTATTATGTGCAACGGTTTTATGTTGTTGGACTAAACTGAAATATTGAAATGTCGTGTCGTACAGGACACAAGCACGCCCAAAATGGAGTGTATATATAACATAGGGCGAACTTGGAATAAAAAGTACGAGAGCCAAGCTTTAAACCATGGACCTCAAGGTAGCAGGGATTAAATAAAATAATATGAACATGAAAGCCATTAAAAGTTAAGCCCTTACACGACTGGCGACATGTCGGAAAGTAAAATGTCGAAATAATATATATAAAAGGTAGGTCAGTGTGTGTTAAAAAGGCAAGACAATAACAACTCAAGGGTAGAAAAAGGCAACTGAGAACGAACCTGTTCAAGTAGAGTCTTGGATAAGTCACCCTCTGGATATAGGCTAGCCCAAGATCTGGACCAAATTTCAAAAGCCTCATCTTTCCAAACCATGAAACTGACAGGGTCAACAACAGTTGGTTGGATAATTTCCTTGGCAGGGAAAACACCCCATGTCACAGCATTTACGTCGGTTTGGCCGACATTTGAGATCCAATCCCCTGCTTTGTTGATGGCCATATACGTGATTGATGTGAGAGCTTTGCATTTCTCAACAAGGGAGTTCAACTTCTCCTTTGAGCAAAATAACTCCACATATGCCTTCTGGTATACATATCCACCTGGCCCTCCCCATCCTGCAGAAAAAAAAAATTAAAGGTTTGCTTGTTTTTCAGTGCGTGCCGGTTAAGATATCCTTTGGGAAGAATGCAATGTCAGAGACTAATGCAAAAGGAAACATGAAGGCAATATAAGTCTCGTGGAAAATAATGCAGAATTGATTTGGTAATGTAACATTTATGCAGCTGTTGGCAAATTTGTAAGAGGCACTATAAATCAGACGTTTTCCGTATGATGAAAACAACCCTAAACTTCCACAGTCAAAGGGATTAGGCATCTTGGTAGTACAAAAAACAGAACATGACATAACTAGATGCATCATTGTTAACTTCAATTAAACCTGATGCACAGAAATGAAATTGCTTATGCGTAAATGTTCTAAAAGAAAATGATTTCAAGAAATAAACTGGTGGGCATTTATATAATTAATTATTTATAACTAGATGCATCATCTTGTATATTAATGATTTTCAAAGAATTTGCAGTTGCAGGGTCTTCAATGCTACATTTCAAAACCATCAATAAAAATAAGTGAAGTCTTATCCGAATATTCAAGTACATTGGATCAAGTTTTGGTAGGATCAGCTTTTGCAAACTCGAAGTTGAAGACATTATTCCCCCGCGTTAAACTTGCACTAAAGAGGAACTCAAGACTTACCAACAGTGGAGGAGTCAGATTTTTCTCCGTTAACTGCTGGTTGGCTATTGATGGTGAGAAATCCCTTGGCATTAATGTTTCCCAGTTTTTCATCAATGATTTTAGTTTCTGGCTGAAGACCATCAAGTTCTGACCAAGGATTACTTTTCAGCTTACCAAGGCAGAAGTTCTTGAACATCTGAAGGACAAAAAAACGTTGAGCTTACAGCATGTAACACGTAATTTTACTAACGGCCATTAACACAACAGAAATGTACCTCATTTAAATCATCAACACTTTTCAATGGGACAACCCACTCTTCTTGAAGCTTCTTATCACGTGCACGTGGTCTCATGAACTGACAAAGCAGACGGAGATGCATTATATGATGTATATTACTAACAGTAACAAGTATACGATGAAGAAAATTGGATTATCAAAACATAGCATGAAAATTGCCCATTATGTTAGGTTACAGCCATTGCCTCTGAGTAAAAAGCTTTTTGTCAGCATGAACATACAGCAGTCACGGCCTAAAGTCACAGTTGTAGTACCTTGAAACATTTATGGTGACTACAGTCCCTTCTCACAGTCCAACCAATGAAACTAAATGGTTGGTTGGTAAAGGAAGGGAGTAGTAATGCATTGTCAAGTCCTTAAATAAAAGAACTACACTAGTCATTTGTGCCGACTCTAGCTACAAACTTTTGCCAAGACAAGTTTTCACAACAAAGAATTCATGTTTACCTGATGGTCACTTAATGCTCCATAAGAAGCATTGCGAGCATCGCCCCATCGCCCATGTGGATATTGATCCCAAGCCTTTGTTCGTGTCATGTAGCTTTTTGGACGGTTAGCCCTGCAGCCAACAATCACAAGTTGCAAGTAAGCAATACATTATGGGCCGTAAATGATAGAATAAGATTAATAGGATCCATCTTGTATATATATCTCTGACTTTCATCAATAATATTCACCGATTAAACTACCAATCTCCTTTAGTAAATCGCGAATTGAATATTAGAATGTAAACTGATTGCTATAGTGATCCTTGTGATACAAGATAAGATAAAACCTGTACGTACCAAAATATGGGTCGGACATCTTCCTTAACACGATTTACATTTGCTGGTCGTTTCCAAGGCAATGGTCTTTGGATTTTGGATTCTTCTATCAATCCAAGATTCTGCAGCAATTATGGCACGAATCAGAAATAAAATTACAAACCTGTGCAATATAAATCACAATTCAAAAAGAAATATAGAACCAACCAGCAATATGCCTAATGCAGACTTCTCCATGTTCAAAGTATAGAGATGCAGCTGTTTAATTCCACTGGCCAGAATCTTCTTGCACATTTCGGTTCCAAGGTGAACACCATAGGCTTTCACAGCTTCTTCATTGTCCTTAATTGGCTCCAATGCATCTGTGACCTCTTGAGGAATCTACAGAATTTCATAAGTAAATGAAAATCCCCATTTAGTGAGATATAGAAGAAAGTAGCAGTAGAAATTAAATATCCCATAATTAATCATATACGGAAAAATATCTGATCAAGTTATAATGCAAAGATTTCACACACCTTTGTTTTACAGAAACCAGTCATCCTTATAAAACCTTTGTAGTTATTGATAGGCATAATGCCGGGGACAATTGGACATTTGATTCCAATTTGACGGCAATCGTTTACAAACTTCAGAAAATTATCAGTGTCATAAAACAGCTGAGTAACAATAAGATCTGCACCAGCGTCAACCTGAGAGATTTGCAGAAACTCATTATAAATCAAGGATAAATGAAGAGAGAAAGACTCACAAAGTCATCATACAGATCAATGAAATTTTACAGAAGTTCAAGTGGGAAACAGCGGTAGAAGTACCTTTTGCTTCAAGTAAGCAAGATCACTGGCATAAGATTCTGGGGTAGCCAAACCATTAGCTTCAATAGCATCAGGATGAGCCTCTGAGATTCACAAAAGAAAAACGCAATTTCAGATATTGCACGAGTAACTTAATGTTGGTACATGGTAGAAGTGAAGAGGATCTTGCAAATTTCTACAGTTAATTATCGGAAAGTGAAACAAACGATTCTTGCCATGAATAATACAATTAAAGTCTTGAAAGCAAACTCTTAAGTAAGCCTAAACAATACTACTACATACGTTCCACGAGTTGAAACATATTTCTAAATTAAGAGCTCACGAACTGCAATCGATGTTGGACTGTCAACCTACACAACCCTGGCAACAAGTACAGTACAAATAACCACAGAATTAAGAAACAAAGCATCAAACAATGTTCATACAAACCAAAGTTCGAACTTTCGTAAATTAAGTTCCATCACTCCCATATGCAACTACATTGATAGAAAGCTACAAGTATATAATTACAAAACGAAGATGCATAGAACCCCGACAAAAGTATTCTGAACCCACCTGGATAACCAGCAACAGTAATCCCAAAGTAATCACCATACTTCTTCCTCATATGATTCACCTGAAACCAACAAATAAAACAAACATCAACAAAACTTCTACTACCCCAATGCCTCTAAACAAGGGTATGCGACAATACACTCGACTTCATTCAAAAAAAAAAAACATAATCCCATGTCAAATTCTTCTTCGATCCCAATACCCACAAGTCAACTCTTTCACATTGTAACATATTTAAGCAATTCATTGATTAGAGAAAAACAAAGGATTAGGACCAAGACACTCATTTGTTTACAAATGATTGGGATGGGGCGGGAGTGAGTACATTTCAATAAGCAACGGTAAACAAATGATTGGGACGGGACTGAGTGAGTACATTTCAATAAAATTCCTATCATTTGTTTACCTTTGTTTAAAATCCCGATAAAGAAGCAACGGTAAACAAATGATTGGGACGGGGAGGAGGAAGATCATACATTGCAACAAATCAAAACATAAAAAAATCAGATCTACGAAAACAATGTTAAAAACATACAAGATCAAGAGCGCAAGCGAATCCTCCTTGAACTTGAACAAACTTATCCTGTCCATGAGGCGGATCGCCACGAAGAGCAAGTACATTTTGTAAACCATTAGCCTTAATATTATCCAAAGCATGATCAATTTTATCAACAGGCATATTAGTACAAGTAAGATGCATCATAGTTTCAACACAAACAACATTCTGCATTCGATTGGCGATATCGAGAGTAAGATCAGCAGTAGATCCACCAGCACCCCACGTAATGTCGCAAAATGAAGGGTTATGAGAAACCATTCTTTCCATTCTTTCGAAAAGATTGTCGACACCATCGTCGGTTTTAGGTGGGAAGTATTCGAAGGAGAAAAGGATCTTGTTTTCAGCTTCTGCTGCACGAATCTTCTCAATGACCTTCATTTTTGAAGAGAAATTGTTATGGAAATGGGGAAGGGAGGGAGATGGGAGATGGGAGAGGGAAGAGTAGAGAGGTGTGGTGAGAATGTGGAATGATGAGCTTTATTTAGGGAGGCAAGTTTGGTTGGTGAATGATAGTGACGAGTTTTTATCGGATTTCTTATGAATTTTTGTTTGTTTTTTCTTTTCGTTGATTATGATTATCAACGGATATTTGGAACAATCTTCTTCGAATATTAAAGACAATTTAATTGATTGACCTTTTTAAAATTTGGGTTTTCCCTTTGAAAGAATTAATAATCGAATTTATATTCATCATTTGTTTAAGAGATGTGAGTTAAATTACCACTCACATAGTCACATGAGCCAATTTTGTTTATGAATTTTTTATATTAGGAATATTGAGCTATACTTTTCATTCTGACCCATTTTATCTCAGTATTTATTTTTCACACGGGTTGGCGTAAAATGAAGGAGTGAGAAAAAAATAGTTCTTATTTTGCCCAAATGAAAACTCACCTCACTAAATCGGAACACGGAAATATGTCTTAGCGATAAAAAAATCGTTTCATCGATCTCTAAGAGAGCATAAACATGAGAAGGCCGACATCTTAGTTATTAGTATCACTCTACGAGTATCTTAGTTGAGTGATTAGACTGAGTGATGAAGGTCGATGGTTGATGTCGGTGTACGTGAAGGTAGGAGCATGAATGTGGGGTTGGTATGTTGGGACGGAGAGGGTGGCGTCAATTGGAGAGTGATATAGGGAAGGAGAGTGAGTGTGGAGCCCAAAATAGCAGAAATAGAAGCGATCCTCGTAAGGGTAAATGAAGTAAAAAAGTTGGGTGATAACTTATAGCAACGTCGTTGTAAAGAATGATTGATCAAGTTGTGATCGATGCACTCAATCAATAAAAATGAGAGAGAAGTTACTTTCATTTAATTCTTGATGAAATTTATCTATTTTTTTATAGTTTTAAGTCGAGTCACCACAACTACTTTTGCACATTTGAAAAAGAAAATTAATAAACAACCCGTAAAGTGGTAAATGAAGCATATCTCCCTCGTTGAATGAGCTACCTTAGTTCAATCTACTTTATCTATCTTAGCTAACTATAATATTCAGATAGCTAAAATTCCTAGAACTGTTTGTGATTCATTGGACCGAAAGGTACGAGGATTTTTATGGAATGAGGATAAAGTTCAATGAAACGTCCATTTATTTGATTGGGACACGATTTATAAACCAATGCAAAAAGCTTGGGAGGTATCAGTATAAGATCGTCTTGACAGTCTAATGCAGCATTCCTAACGTAACTAAGCGCAGCTGGCGTGCGTTATCCGAACCACCGAGTTTATGGGCTCGCGTTCTTTGGGCCAAGTACTGTAACGGTTGTTGTGCCGTTGATATGTTCGAACCTAAACCACATAATATGTCGAATGTTTTGGCTGGTGTAACTTCTCAAGCTAAAATTGTAAGTTGAGGAATATCTTTTGCAGTGGGGAAATGGTAGAACAACACTGTTTTGAGACTATTCTTGGGTTGATGATGGCTGCTCTTAGACAAGGCTACGTTCTCGAGTCGATTCTAAATGCTATTGTTAGAGAGATGTGGGATGTATTATCTTCGATCTCCATGAAGAATTATTGAAAATTGAAGCTTATTCGTTAGCTTTGAAGCCTTATGTAGAAGATGCATTTTTTGGAGCACATCAATGGCAGGTTCAAAATTAAGTCAACGTTAGTTTTCATAAGAGCTAACAGTACAACCCTAACTCATTACTCTATAGTTATATTTTATTTGGAAATTACCAGTCCAACAAAGAATTTGTATGTTTTTATGATTAGTTGCTCACACTCGTCTAATGTGCAATTGAGTTCAACAAATAATTTGTATGTTCTAAACAAAATCTATCATTTGCATATTTAACAATTTTACACTTGTAAAGAGAATTTTTCTAAATTAAAATTTTGTTTGATTAAGTTTAAAACAACGTTAAACTTTCCTAAATTTTTTTATAATGTGTGTTAAAGGTAGAGAATAAAGTGGGTTGTGCGGGGCCGTATCTCGTGTCGGCCCCCGTATCTTGAGAAGAAAATGCTCAAGCACGGAAAGGTGGGCTTTGTGTCGTGCTGGTGAAATGAAAATGACAGATCAGACACGAGTATACGACCCATGACCATGACATATTAATCCGTTGTATTGTGCTTGGGCTTGCCAAATCAATTCTTCCACATGCCTTATTTCTTTATATTTTGACGTACCCAAACATATCGTGTCCAAATGGATCGTATTTTAGATCGGTTGGACACTTCTTTTTTTTTTTCAAACTTTGGTTCAGATACGATCCAAAATTGTAAAAGGAGGTATTAAAGTTAAGTGATGGGAGTGAGTAGATGATTACTTCCGTATTAGTATTAGTATGAGTATTATTGTTATTATTATTATTATTATTATTTAAAGTATTAAACGAGGTAGGTGAAATAGGGAGAATATCACCTACTCACTCGTGTTGGTGTCCCACCCATTTCTATCATCATTCTGCCGACACTCACGTTCACGCAGCTTTCTTATTTGATGATACCAACTGACCTCTAAACAATAGTTGGCTACGATTCGCCTACGCCATATCCTTCTCATCCACCCCTTTTTCATTCCATCATTCTTTTAGATACTTTTGATACCCACAATTCTCATTGATAACGGGTTAAATCCGTCATAACCTTGTCACTTGAGACAAACTTATAAGTGAAAAGATAAGGGAAGAGGAATTTTGAAAGGTCATAAACTTGTAATAGTCACAATTCACAAGCAAGACGGATTGTTTAATACATACATACCTCCTACATATGCTACATTTTCCCATAGATTACACAAAATACTTCTTCAAATATATATCCTACTTTAGATCAAAATAGCGCAAATACATATCAACTTGCTTAGCTAAACACAATTCTTTTGGTGTTTTGTCTTTATCTATAAAAATGATAGCTATTGAACCTATTCTAAGCTTCAGAAGGATAATATTCGTCTTAAATAATAATTTGCCTTCTTTTTATTACAATTAAATTATGTTCTGTTTTATTCTTATCACCGATAGTGCTATATACAAATCATATTCATGGAAAGAAATGCATTGTTATCTTCTAATAAAATAGTTACAATTAAATTACATATGGAGTATTATTAAATGACAACAAAGAGTAATGCTTGTGACGGATAATATCCGTCACTTGTTGAAACGGATATTTTACTCTCACAAATATGCAAGTGAACATGCAAGTGGGAAAAAAATGGAGCATTATATGAATAGTACAACTTGTATTATGTGAGAGAGACTCTCCGTCTCCAGCTTGTGACGGATAATACCGAGGGAGACACTATCCGTCTTCAACTTGTGACGAATAATATCGTCTTCAATGAGAATTGTGAAATGACAAATAGAACAATCGATTGCAACCAGTGTCATTTTTAGTAATCTAGATGCCCATACAACTAAGGAAATTCATTATACCTGTTAGTATAGTTAACATACAAGTCCCAAAGTACAAGTCCGTATTGCTAAACTACTACTACTATAAATGTATACTTGGATAAAAGTGCGACCACGACGATATGGATTGGAAAAACAAGAAAGATGCAAACCATTTAGGAAGCAATCAAAACCATACCCTTCAGAAGATAACTAAATAACTATTACCCCTACCTCATACATCTTGCTCCGGGATGAACACTGAAATATAACATTTTTCATACAACTCATTAACTCTACTAAAATGAGTAAAATAACGTGGAAGGAGTCCATTATATATTTATATGTGTACAACAATCTCGATTCTCCAGCAGAAAAGCATGAATAGGGTCTAATAGTAAACACTAAGCGATTAAAGCAAATTAATTAGGGAGTACCATAATTGATGTACTCCATCTGCTTTCGACGTATGACCTGCATAATAACCAACATCAGTAATCAAGCATATGGACATGAACAAAGAAAAGGCCCTCCATTGTCCAATCAAATCTTGATCATGCCACATATCATCAACTCTGATGCTCCAACCATTAATTAACCACATGTATGCAACATTTCCTGAATGCTGATTGACAATTTCAATGACCCATCATGAAAAATTGCATCACAAATTGAACGAACCGTCAACAGCATCACAAATTCACAATATAGCGAGACTTTGTTTCATCACAGTCCAAAGCCGATATAAAGAAAATATACTCCACATTGCACAAGAAGAACCAACACTAACAGTTTCCAAGAGCAACAATAGCTGCCAATTGCCATCCTTTCCAAGGTAACTCACAGAATCTGCTATTAAGTTTTTCATTAAGCTCAACAGATTCAATCAATTCTACACAAAAATATTTACTCCGTGAAACCTAGTTCAAAGAATTATCCAGCCGCAGAACCGATCGATTTGACAGCTATCCAGCGTCTTCTACTTCGTACAACCTTTTTCATGATCTTCTCCTTGACAGGCAAATTTGAAATATCCCAAGCCTGCAGTTTGCAGTTCAGCTACTTTGATGTTTACAATGGAAACGCATCGAGGGCATCAAAACTAAAACATGAACATACTAGCAGAAAGCCATAAACACAGCAAAAGTTATCAGTTGAATTCTCTGGATGAACACTTCAGGAATAGTTGAAATTTGAAATTTATATCTAAGCAACATTTTCCCAAGGATATCAGCAGGTACAAGCTACAAGCCTATTAAGTGTTCTGAATGTTCAGGAGACGGGACATAGATCCTCGCTATTTTACCTCCAGTGAAAACAATCTAACGGGAGTACTAATAACTTCCACATGTACATGTAAACTTGAAATCACTTCACAATTTGAAATCCTGGCCATTTTCTACACTAGTAATTTTTATCTGATTTTTTCAGTTGTGATTTGACCATTTCAGGAATTTCTCAAATCGAACTGAGTGTTACCTGACATCATCAAATAAACTCCTTTAATCAGATTAATCATTAGACTCATCAGACTAACATATCAAAGGCATCACATGTATGATGTACCAATGGTCATAATTGCTTACCGAAAAAGGTAACATGGATGTCCTATTAAATTGTTAAGATCTGAGAGGGAGCTTCAAACAGAGAGCATGTCGGTAAAATAAACTACACAGTATATTTTTTTAACCAGCATATACATGCCAAAAGCTACACACACCATCACAAAAACATGACCACGATTAAGTAGAAAAAACTACTGTGCTCTAGCAACAATCACGGTCAAAGACCAGCATATATTGATAAGCAAATGAAATATCACAAATTTTCATTTAAGACGAACACTATCCGTTTTAAGCTTAAGACGGGTCAGATAGCTACAAATTTCATATGCTCAAAGATACTCTACATCGGAATCTCATGACTTCAAAGTTCAAACCATTACAAAATGTTGTTGCTTTGGAGCTAGATTTTCGTACCGAAAATTTCAGCCCGCGTCATGATGGTCAAATTGTGTGAAAAGAAATAGGTAGTTCAACAGAAGATCCTCTTTTTTAGAGTAGAATAGAACAAAACTCCCTATGTTACCTACAAGGGCCACAACATTATGATTGTGTACATTCAGCTCCAATAGCATGGAGGAGCAGAAAGTTGAATACATTCAGTATAATTTCAGCTTACCTTAAATCATTCACCAAACAAATCATCATCATCAGTGACTAGACTGTTGCTTCTTGACGAGCCACTCGAAGAACCAACAGCCTTTGCCACGGTGCTGTTGGACGTAGGTGGTTCCCCACCGGAAGAGCTACTCGTCATGTTTGCCCATGATGATCCCACCTTTACAGAGGAATCTCCATAAAGATCACCAAACAAGCCACTCTTTGATGTATTGGTATTTTTTACCTTGGTCAAGACTTGTTGTAGTTTATCAGTGACTCCTTTAGGAGAAATAGTATCTTCCTTCACCGATGATTGTTCTTTCCCTTTTGGTATCACGGTAGTCTGCACTAACGATTCATATTTCCCCACAAGACTTCCCTCTTTTAGGCCAAGAGGACCAGGTTGTGTTTCTACATCAGCACCATCAGAAACACCAACAACTTGAATCAGCTCACCCCCAACTTGGTCTCTGAACGCAACTCTCGTCTTCCTTATTCTTTTGGCTGGTCGTTCTAGTGATCTGTTATCATCTTTGCATCTCGATTCAGCAACAGCATCTGTAGACCTGGATATGTCGGGCATGCTGATACCATAACGGTTTAATAGTGTGTTATAAGCAACCACAGCTTCTTCGTCAGAAGGGTCTGGGGGTGGAGGCAGATTGATCTCTGCAAGTGAAGGAGTAGGAGCAAAGAGAGCTGCTTCGTTTTTTCTCAAAACATAGGTTCTTGTAGATGCAGCAAAGCGCAGCGACTGGCCTACTTCAAGCTCAACTGGAGAATCCTTGGTTAATCTCTCGTTAGCGACAAAGGTACCATGAGCAGATCCCAAATCCACAACAAAAACACTACCATTTTTATGAGGAACAACAGCAGCATGCTGACGAGAAACAGATTGGTGATCAAGAACAAAATCACAAGTATGGAACTGCCTTCCAAAGATGTGTCTGCGCTTCTGGAGGTTGATTTGGTCGAGAACAACTCCATCTTTCAAAACCTCGAGGTAAAAGAGACCAGGGCGAGGTTCAATGGCCCAATCAGGAGGCTGCCATGTCGATTGGGCACCGCCAAGTTGGGTAAGTCGGGGTGCATCCGAGTCAGAAGCAGGAGCATTAGCGGGAACTGAGGCAAAGGAAGATGAAGATAAACTCGGCTGGGAAAGAGGAGGAGGAGGTGGTGGTGGTTTAGGAGTAGCTTTCGAGACGGAGAAGGGCTCCAAAGACTCAGCCTTCTTGAATCTTCCGTACATGGGGAAGGGGAACCAGCATACAAACAAACAAACAAACTGCAGAAAGAAATCATCTAATTAGAAGAACAGGCTACTTGATTTTACATTTGAATCAAAGTCCACTCTAAACACAGCAGAAATCATAACCCGTGCTCACTATAAGGATTCGTTCCTAAAGCCTTCCTCTAATCGCTCTCTCACTTTCTCATAAATAAAATTTCCAAATCACACTAACCCTAAATAAGTTACAATCTCAACCTCACTTCATATCCAGAATCCACTGAACCAACCAGCATCAGGCTTTCCAATTGATCCCCAATTTACACAGCAAGTCTAAAAAGCCTCATAAAACTAAAACCTAAGTAAGATATAAACAACATAGTCGAATCAACAAATAAAAACCCTAAATGGGCTAATCTCAACCTCACTCCAGTCAGAATCTATATCCAGTTATGCTAATACTCTCGAATTCACACACCAAGTCTAAAAAACATAATAAACATATCCACAAATCAGCAAAGAAACCCAGAAACCCAGAAATCGTTACAAAACATCCACAAATCACATCACGTTAAACATAATTTCAACCCACACGCACCAGAAGCACAAGAATTCAACTCAGAAGCAGCATAAGTATTCTATTAAGCATGAACAGCAGCAGTGAAACCACAAGGCAAGCACTATACGTCTATACACGGGAAACGGGTATTTAAACCTGCTTCCTAATGTCTAAATACCTCCGTCTTTAACCACTAGCCACACACACTACTAAAAATACAAACCAACCCACATCAATACTAGCATTATCGAATGCAACAACAGATGAGATATAGATTACAGATGAAGAAGAAATAAAGAGTGAAAGAGAAAGAGAGAGATGAGATATAAATTAAACAAATAAAAAAGTAGAGGCGTATAAAAGATTGAATCTGAAATACAGAATTACAGATGAAGAAGAAATAAAGAGTGAGAGAGAAAGAGAGAGATGAGAAAATAGCAAGGAAAGGGGAGAAATGCACCTTGATTTTACGGCTCTATTTCAGACGACTAGCTACTAGTGTTCCTCTTAACTATACAAATTCATTTGGGTTTTTCCCCTGAGATGTAGTAATGTACACTGTACAAACTCTTTGATGGTTTCGGGATAATATTTAAATTAGTATTTTATTAACTTTTTTCATATCTTTATTCCCCTAAAAAAAAATATCTTAGCTTTATTAATACAAGAACATTTGAAGCAATCTTATTAACCCACGTCATCATTTGCAGTTTTTTCCTTTTCCGTAAAAGAATTAGTAACGGTGGGTCATGTCGAGATACATGATAATTAATTACTTTGGTTGATTTTATATTAGTGTTTATGACTTATTAGTAAATATTTTGTAGGTTAATTAGTATTATTTTCATTTTCAATTTTAACAAATTAGGTTAATCAAATAAATAACATCTTAAAATTAGTTACTTTAAAGTATTTTTGGAACAATATGACCAAAAATGTTAGTTAAGTATATCAAGTAAATCAAGAAAAGTAATATTCATTTTTAATTTTGTATATAAATAACAAACATACATTTATTTTTCACGATAATCATATCAATATCAGCATGCCAAAAATATTAAAAATAAGAACTAATCTAAAAAGTTTATTTAAAACTACAAAAGAAAACAATGATAAAAATACGAAAAAATAACACAAAATTCTAGCATAAAATTTCGTGGATGAAATTTTAATTACTGTAAAAGTAACCATTCAAGAGTTTATGTGTAAAATTTCACATAAATATTATTTGAAAAAAACGCTCCAAATATTAAATTAATATTGACACGATAAAAAAATGGGATATTGAAATTGCAAACGAAAAGTATCATAGTAGATAGTTAACAATGTTAACATTCACAAAAACACGAGTAATGACGGGTTTTAGGGGCAGTCATTTTTTTTTTCTGATAAGGTAAAAAAACCATATTGATCGCCTAGAGTAGGACCAACCTATTTCATTATTTCGAATGAGGTAGGTTGAAACTATCGGTTTTCAAACCATCTCCAAAGAATTCGACATGTTGACAACTCTGATTTATGCGTGAGTTGTGACGATAAAAAATGCATATATAATAAAGAAAATTTTGAGATTTTTGTTTTAATATTTACTTATCATTGTATATTGTAATTCTGTTATGATATTTCAAATTTATATAGATTGATTGTGTTTTGATATGCTTTGAATATAAACTGTATGTTTATATTACAATACTTTTAATATATCGGTCATATGAAATTATATTGCAAATCGAGAATCTTAAATATGACTAATTATTATTTTAAACATTATTCATAAATTACAATACTTGAACCTGCAATCCCGTGCAATTTGCACGGGATTAAAACTAGTTATATTTTGATATAAGAAAAAAAGTGAGCAATATAATTAATCATGAAAATTGAGTAATCTAATGAAATTTATATGTAATGATTTTTTTATCACAAGTTTAATTTAATATTATAAACTTCCCAACTTGCTTTAATGAAATTTTTCTATGTGCGAATTTAATAATCCTGGTTTACCCGGTTATGTTCTATTTTATAAAGAGCAACTAATATGGTCAAATTACGATGTAACAAGAATAGTAATCTCTATTTAGACTTTTATTTTATTTTAATTAAATTCTTTGATGAAATGTTATATTTTAATATAAATAAATATTAATGTTATAGTACTATATTATACTAGTATTGATTATGGTAGGTGACCAAATTTGTATATTATTATCTATGTATGAGAAACAATCTTTTTGTAATATGAAGGTTTGGTAGATTTTGGCTAATTGAAAAATTGTTGTCCAAAATTGGTATTGTTCATGCGTATTTCAGGGGAATTGAATGTCGACTTTTTTTTTTCCTTTTTACGCTGTCTTAATAAATTAATATCTAACATAACCATAATATATTACTCCGTAATATAGTATCATGTGTGATTCAATTAAGAAACACTAGTTTTAAACCCGTGCAAATTGCACGGGTATGTACGTATGTTGTTTTTGAAGTTATTATAAAAATTGTAAATATATATTAAGTTTTAAAGTAAAGTAATAAAATCTCCCTAATTTTTTTAAAAAAAATTTAATTGATCAATGTAATAATTAAGTACAATTCTAAATTTGAATTAAAAATTTCACTTGCAAGTACTATAAATGATACAAATATACAATAATGTCAATTAGTCGGATAATTATTATAGTAAGATATCGCTCTCTTATCAGTTAAAACTTAAATGTGAGTTTCTACGCGACCTTGTTACTCAGGCAACCTTAGAAAAAGTTGAGTTATATAGGTAAACAAAATTATTGATACGAATATTATCAAAGAATTAGTGAAATTACAAAATGTTAACCCGTTTTTTTCTTTTAAATACACCGATACAGAGGGTAAAATTAAAGTTTTGACCCGTACATATATTTAAATACAAATTTTGACCCAATTTTCATTTAGAACAAATTGTTATTCATTAGACGGAACAAAATCATAATTGACTCGTGCACCTTTAATTTAAACTGGTTTAATCAACATTCAAACCCGGAAAACTATCATAGAAAGATAAATTATAAGTTGTTAGAAAAATACTTCATAAATATCATTAAAATGTACTCCGTCGGAAACACTATCGGATTCATATGTTGGAAAATTTCCATGATTAATTATTGTTAAAAGGATATTAAATTGTAATTCATATTTGTCATGCCTGAAAAAACATTTACTCCATAAAATAATTACCAAATCACTATCTCTGACCCAGACTTGTACTTCTTAAAAAGTAATAAGCCACCTAAAAATTAATAGCTTAGTCTTCCTTAAAACGACGTATTCCTCTTAACATCAAAATGGGTTAAATCATCTCTTTATGCATAGCAAAGTTGGTGCTGATCGAGCCCAATATTTTATGCTTTTATCTTAACCATATTATCTAATACGCCCTAAACTTAAGACAAATACACCCGTTTTGAATAAGAACTTGTAAAAGAATCGACTAATACATGAGCCGGGTAAATCCGTTTTAAGCAACGCGCTAAAATAAATTTCATATTAACACATAGATCACAGAGGTCACACCCGCGCGAATAGACATCATCATACTTTCTTGTGCATATAAAATCTTCATAAGAAACCCCACCCACAATTTACTCTTTTTCTCACTTCTCACTTGCCAATCTGCCATCACTCTTTCGCCTCTCTCTCTAACTTTCACATCCACTCCATCAATAATCACTACCCCGGGATATGATACTCATCACTTGTACTCCCTCCTACCACAAATAATGTCTCATTGTCCATTTCCGTCTATTCAGCAAAGTGTCCCATTTTCCATATTTACCCCGGGATATTTTTTGTTGTTCTCATTATTTTTTTATCAGTTTAAATGAAATTTTTAGACTTATTTTATAGTCTTATTAGTTAAAATGTGATGCGGATTTTAGTTCAATTTTCATTAATTTCAAATAATAATTTTTATGTGATTTTTTCATATTGTTTATCAATTTCGATCTAGATCAATATGTTCATTCATTTAATTTTTTCAATTGTATTTTTGGTGCAGTATAGTTTTATAACATTAATATTGGTCAGAAATTTTTCTCAAGATTTTATGCTTTTTTGAGATAATTTATTTTGTTAGGTTTTTTTTACAATGTTTTATAACTAAATTTACCAACTCATTATTTACATCACCGTTAATTTTTATAAACGCTGTCTAATTTGATGAATGACTTATATTAGATATTTATTTTCCTTGCCTTTTGTATTATTGCATGGTTTAATATATAATATAATAGATATATATAATCTATTTTAATTTACTCATTTCTGATTATGCAATTACATCAGAAAAAATGGGTATTATTTTAAATAAGACTACGTTTTTGTTGCATGAACGAATTCGTCTTTTATTATACATAATTATCATTATGTATTTAAATAATAATAATTATTATGTAATCCTAATTTTAAATTTTATTTATTTATATCTTATATATATTGTATCTACAAAGTTTGCTTTTAAGTATTAGTCAACATACGATTGTTCAACTTGATTTTTGTATCACAAATTATCTACGTAAAAACAAAAAAAAAGATAGAAGGTGGGGGACATGGTGGGGCCTACATAAAATAAAATATAAAATAATGAACTTTCAACCACAGAGCGACACATCAGCTCTGTGGTTGTTGCTTTAATAAATAGGATAATAATAATTATTATGTAATCCTAATTTTAAATTTTATTTATTTATATCTTATATATATTGTATCTACAAAGTTTGCTTTTAAGTATTAGTCAACATACGATTGTTCAACTTGATTTTTGTATCACAAATTATCTACGTAAAAACAAAAAAAAAGATAGAAGGTGGGGGACATGGTGGGGCCTACATAAAATAAAATATAAAATAATGAACTTTCAACCACAGAGCGACACATCAGCTCTGTGGTTGTTGCTTTAATAAATAGGATTTTCACCAAGTAAACCATCTTAGTAGAAGCGCTACAAAATAGTAGACTTTGAATTGGAGTGAGCACATCAATGGTTTCACAAATTACATAGCCTATACATTTTTCTTATTCTTTATTATCTTTACTCTTATGATGTGGAATTGGCGAACTAGGAATCTAGGATAAGTAGACAGATTACATCAACTGCTCGTGTACACCAAATCTGATACACATCAAAAATGAGACTAAGGGTAGCTTAGTCATTTTGCCTTTTATTTCTTATTCCCCAAGGCGATGTAGGCTATATAAGTAAGAGGTGGTAGTAGCTTACTCCTTATGTCAAAATTTATGAACAATCGTCTGAGTATATTCAGTGTATTTGAAACCTAGATGATAATTATCATCACAGTTTCACCTTAGCAACCTATCAATAATATTGAACAGTTGCTTTTCTATCCTTTTTCCATCCGTCTCATTTTCCGATCACATCATTTGGTAATCAGAGCTAAATTTCCTCCCGACCTGTGTTAAATCATACAAAAAACAAAAAAAAAAAAAAAAACAGACTTTCTTTATACGAAGCCTGCATCTATCAATTCAATTTAAAATCAAAAAATTGCAAATATGGTGATTTCCGATGATATCTCGTCACTCAAAGTACAGATGAATAAACTAGCGGTCGCGGTCGAACTGTTGACTCTAAGGGTAACATTATTGGGAGTCTTAAGACAAGACTTTCTTAAGTCTTAAGACAAGCTCCCTCAATTATGTCGTGGGTGACTCCATTAGATTACCTAGGACTGTTCTCTCTACATCCACTACTCCTCCTAGTCCTGTCGTTAATGGTGAAATGAGTGACTCTTCAACTGCAATTATTTCTAAGGAAAACAATACATTACTTGGCGCACACCAGGTGTTCGAGGAAATCCCTAAACCAAGTGTGATCTCAACCGTTGATCAAGTAGCAGTAATTGGTGACGATCATAGTCTATTGATCAAACCTGGTGGAAATGGTGTTCCTGAGCCATATGTTGACGACGCGTCGGATTACTTACAAACAACGACCCACGAACTGTTTCATACAATGCCGGTACCAGAGTTCATTTTAGAAATGGCTAAGGTAGCAAAAACTACACAAGAAGAAA
Source organism: Silene conica (assembly GCA_029255685.2). NCBI lineage: Eukaryota > Viridiplantae > Streptophyta > Magnoliopsida > Caryophyllales > Caryophyllaceae > Silene > Silene conica. The sequence continues at coordinate 9,989,636 of CM055319.2, forward strand.
ACGAAGAAAAGGCAGATGCCCACCAACTGCTCGATAAAATGCATGAACCAATCGAACATGCTAATGGGAGCCAAACCAAAGGTCAAGCTGAAGCAATCAACAATGAAATTGCTCCAAGGAAGATGTTCGATGAATTGCCACTTCCAACTTTTATTAAAGAGATGGCTGAGGCTGCCAAAATTGTCGGAATTGACACCGTTCAGGAGGATTATGAGCCTGCGTTTGCTATCCATGAAGTCCAGAATGATCATTTCACCCAAAAGCAACAATTGTTAGCAAAATTGGGTACATTAGAGGGCTCACACTTTCGGGATTTAGTCATCATCTGCGCAAATAGAATTCGTTTCTCCACAATTCTACATTCACTTATTAATGATTGCCAACATTCAGAGAAAATTACTCACGAAGTTGACAAACACTATGATGAAAAAATGAGCTCTGAATATCATTGTTTCGAGGTGAGTACGGGGTCTTTTATCGTTTATAATGCAATTCCACATATTGGATTAATTAACAATGTTGTCTTGCCTCTGTTATGGAGCGATCCAGAGTGGTTTATGGGCTCAAGCTTATCGGTTGTTTTAGGTGTGAATGTTGGCAAATCAAAGGAGAAAGGTCATTACAAATTCTTCGATCCAGGTATCGGAGTGGAGGTCTCTTATAATACCACCCTTGAGGACAAGGGTGATTTTAGGGGTGAGGAAGATACTAGTAAGGAATACAATAGGGAATTGTTCACCCTTTTGACCTTACGCTCTCATTTCAGTACAAGTAGGACAAACAAGAGTCATTTGTTCTTTAGTTTTGTTTTTGATCCCGGGGATAATGTTAATTCATCTTGTGGATGCAAACTTTGGCAAGTAGGAAGTGTTGAATATAAGAGCGGCGTAGTGTATGGTGTGAGTAGCTATAATGATGCTGCTACTATTTGCTTGGATGGGTATATAAAATTAGTGAGCCTCATTTTTGGATCGGGCGATGTTCTGAATCATCATCGTATCTGGCAGGTACGTGACTTTTTATCGTGGAGCATTTTCTTCTCATACTACAAGTTCAAAGCAAGTGAGATGAAAAAGGAATTCATTTGGGACCCTGGCATTATAGCTAAGATTGCTTATTGGACATCAAATATGTTAAGAGTTGGCCTCTGCAAGGGTGGTATTTTCTTGAAGGTTAGATTAATGAAACTTTGGGCTGCAGGTTCCATGACTTCAATTGTTAGAGCAACTAACTTTGACAATTTTGAAGATGTGTCGAAATCTTTTATAATGTCTGAAGTTCCTCTTGAGCACTGGTTTATTGCAATAAGAACAATGTTAGTGATGAAATTGGCAAGGGAAGACTCCACAATCAGCTGCAAGTTTCCTATGTTCATGATTGTTAGATCCTTTGTTTTTTATCCAAGTGAATGGGAATATAACCTCTCCCATGTTGAGAGCTTAACCTCCAAATTTGTGCAGACCACTGAAATTATACCCTTTCTGCTATGTTGCTTGGCACAACTGAACTTGCTGCAGTCCAGTGATGGTGCTGATCGTGAAGTCGCTATCTTGGTCTTTGACCCTGGTGGTTATGGTAATGGGAAGAAGGTTCATAGACTAAAGGCATATCAGATTGGAGGCAACCGATTCAGCGTCTATCAGAATGGAGGCAACCGATTCAGCGTAAAGCCTTGCCAAGATTATCAGTGTTATGGTTTGATCCAGGAGGCCCATTGATGCTTGTTAATGATGCTATGGTGACAAACCCGCGACCTGGAATGTGTTATGCTTGTCTTACTTCAAATATCATTTGTCTTTGATCCTTGAGGACAAGGATCATTTCAAGGGGCGAGTATTGATACACATCAAAAATGAGACTAAGGGTAGCTTAGTCATTTTGCCTTTTATTTCTTATTCCCCAAGGCAATGTAGGCTATATAAGTAAGAGGTGGTAGTAGCTTACTCCTTATGTCAAAATTTATGAACAATCGTCTGAGTATATTCAGTGTATTTGAAACCTAGATGATAATTATCATCACAGTTTCACCTTAGCAACCTATCAATAATATTGAACAGTTGCTTTTCTATCCTTTTTCCATCCGTCTCATTTTCCGATCACATCAAAATCACAGCATGTTCCGAAAATCCCCAGCATCTTTGTTCTGATGCAGCCTGCTCGTCTGCTGGTCACCTGGACTTGACGAAGGTGATATTCGAGTTAAAGCCAGCGTTTGTAGGAGAGTTGAATTCAGGTGGATATACTCCACTGCACATCTGCAGATGGCCGGGCATGTACATACAGTGAAGGAAATCGGGAAATACACGAAAACAGCTCTGCATCTAGCAGTAATGTGAGGAAAGACTTAACGTTGTCTCTGAAATGCTGACATGTTATGAAGGATGTGACTGTACAGAAAGCCACATATTTGCATATTGTTGTGACTTGTGAGGTACTGTCAGTTTGCCAGCTTGATGCTTTTGTTGGATTGGTAGTAGTCATCTAGTCGAAACATATTTGCGTTATATATCGTGCTCAAATCTCATGTCTAACTCGAGTATCCACTCATTTTGTTCAGGTTATTTCTTCAGGAAAGGGTTTATTTCTGTCTTAGACATGTTAAGGAAGCCAGACACTCGCACATACATTGACTACTTTATCGTACATGTCCGAGTATTTGCTACTTCAATGCATAAACTGTATGTCTGTATGTCATTATATCCACTGTATTATGTACCTAATCGTTAACAATCGCAAAACTGTAAGTAATGATTGTTTAACAAAAACAGGACTGCAGGTTTCGGAATGGCTTGTAGAAACCATCCCAGATAATTCATCTGGAAGTGAACTGCGTTAGATAGTCAATTAATTTTCCCAAGTGAAGCCGGTGAATGAGAAATCCAGGACATCCTTCACAGTACGGAGCATTAAAAGCTCGAGATGTTAGCAAGCGTATAGGTTTCAGAACTCGGATGTAGGCTCGATCAGATATGGAAGTTTAGTTCGCACAAGTTACACAGCCTGGTGTAAGGCGGTACTGTGAAAGTGATCATTACAGACGTCTTATGAGAAATATGATCAGGTTGCTAATTGGCACCTTGAATATACAATCTGATTTGATTTCCATACTTACAAAAATAAACACCACTGCAGAAATACAGAAACCAACAAATGAATTGACTAAACTCCCAAGATGGTAATTCTATTAAAAACTGAATAACCATTAACCATTACATTAATAGAGTTAAACTGTCTATTGTACTGCAACCCAAACAGAATAACTACGGACAACTGCAGAAATATTGTTCTGATCAAGTATCGATATGGTATAATAACATCTCATCCCATATCATCTTCCTGATCTTCTCGACTCCAACATCGGCCTCCACGTCAACCACACATGGATATGGAGTCGGTTGGCTTGTAAGGGAATAATACATACTTTGCATGTAAGGGTGCTGCAATGCCTCTGCAGCCGTTATCCTTTTTCTTGGATCAAACTGCAACATTTTGTTTAGCAAGTCCAACCCCTCTCCATCCGCATACGGGTATAACGACTCGAATGGGACCCCGGGTGTATAAGGCAATGATTTGAGTAGCATTAGTGCCTCAAAACTTGTAAAGAACCCCAGATTCGAGTTATCTTGTGTTCCCAAAATAGAGATGATTTTGATCAGCTGGTCCACTGCGTTATTTCCCGGGAAGAGGGGATTTCCGCCAAGCAGTTCCGCGAATATGCAGCCTACCGACCAGACATCAATGGAAGGTCCATAGGTCGGACATTGGAGGAGGAGTTCCGGTGCCCTATACCACCGTGTTACCACATATTCCGATGCTGGCTGGGATTGAGGTAGACCTTTCGTGGTTGTCGCTAGTCCAAAATCACATATTTTCAGGTCATAGTGACCGCTCACTAGCAGATTCCCCGGCTTCAAATCACGGTGTATGATGTTGGAAGAATGTAGATAGTCCAAGCCATTAAGCAACTGCATGAATTTGATACAGGGCGAATTAGAAACTACGTATTGTTCTAAGTTAAATTTGTAGTACTAGCTAGACGTATGTATTACAGAATGTCTGAAACCTTAAACAAAGAATTATAAAGAATGGAACATGATAAAAGAAAGTTTGACGTACCTGAAACATCAAATACTTGACGGTGTTATTTGGGAACCGTTGAAAAGGGCGAATCTTACTGCCAAGATCCGCATCCATAAGCTCAAAAACAAAGTAGACATCCTCGCACTCAACTGATGGAATCATAACATCTTTCAAAGCAATAACATTCTGATGGCGAACATGACGCAAGATTTTCAACTCCCTCAAGGCCTTCAAAGCTTCTTCGGAATTCTCAACAACGTTAATCTTCTTAATAGCAACTTGTTCCTTAGTGAGGGTATTAAGACAAGAACAAACGACACCATAGGCACCCCTGCCTATGGCATCTATAGGCTCGTACTTGGGTTCGACCTCAAACATAGTGTCCCAAATTTTAAAGAATTTATGGCCGTTGTGAGGGTGAGTGTTGCGAAAATTGCTGTTGATGACACCAAACTTATTACGGTGAATCGCGTTATTACGGTGCTGCATCATGATGAGACTGAATATATGTGAGTTTAGTGTATGTAAGAGATAAAGAACGAAAGAGATGATCGAGTAGAAGGGGGTGTAATACTGTAATGGCGTATGATGTATTGTATTTATATAAGTCTAAAGCTAACATCACTGATTCTAGTCCTAATACAATTCAAGTTTATAACTCAAACAAACTTAATTTATTTACTATTTTCCGATTTCCTAGTAGAAACCAAATAGTTAGTACCTATGGTGTTATAACAGACGAAGCTACATGCCACAGCCCAGGGTAGCTATTTATTAACAACTACGAAGTATATATTAAGCAACTTAGTATGCAACAAAATGCACGTGGCATAATGGTAATTAATAGAGGGGTTAATACATCTCTTAATGTGAAGAGGTCATGGGTTCAAGGAACGTAATGTGTATTTTAGGATTTATTATTAATTTTGACATTTTAATTTATAAATAAAAGTATTTTTAAAAGATTTATTATTATTTTGATTATAATTTTATTCATTGTTTATACTAGTATCAAGAATGCTTTAAAATTGAGTAAATTTGTTAGAAAAAAGCAATACATAGTTTAATAATTCATAAGTATGTTTTATACTTTGCTAAAATTCTTATTAAAAAAAAAAAAAAAAAAACGTTAGACGACATATTGTGTGTCGTCTCCCTAAAGAATATGTACATATCGATAAAATAAAAATCGGCCCAGGTACAAATTTTGTCCTAGCTTCGTACTCCTCCCTACTTTGTTTATTTAGACATCATCCATTGCTAAAATAAAAATCGGCCCTGAGATCAACCAAATGGCTCAAAAATAATAATATTAATAGTAAATTTTATTATATTAGTAATACTAAATACGAGTATGATTTAATAAAAAAATATGTCTTTTCACCTTAAAATATGTCAAGAAAAGATGTCGGAATTCTTTTAGTATGTATTATGATCCTCAATATACTTGTATGTTGACGGAACTTGTATAACCTGACTCGTGTGACACATCTAATCACAATAGTCAATCGATTAGTCTCATTTAAAACGTATGTGTCTGTCTTAATATTAAAACAGGTTAAATATATTCTCACATATGCATATAAAACAAATTCACTAGTTTTCAATATGCATTATATCTTTATCGTATTTATTACGAGTTAATATACTCGTATATTAAATTACATAGTTATTTGTGTTTTATCAAATTAATTTATCAATGTAGTACAAGATTATCATATAATTTAATTTTTTCATCTGAAATTAAAGGGGTGGCCGGATGTTTGAAATTAGAGAGAAAATATTAGAGAGATTAGCGAGGGAGAATGAAAAGAGAAATGGGAGGGTATAATTGTCAACAGTGTACTACGATGAGTAAAATGTGTACTGCTGTGAAATTAATTACTATCCTCCGTTTTTATATAATGTACCCATTTGTTGAATATATGAATGTAGTATTTTAATAAAATGGGTACATTATATAAAAATGGAGGAAGTATAAGGTTAGATTTAGTTTACCGGCTAAGTAGGTAAACATAATGACAATCAAATAAGTAAAATAAATTATAGAGGGGCAGTAATAGAAAATAATAATTCACAATGACATTTTTAGAAAAAAAAAAATATATATTATAGTGGATGAGAGCTTCAAACTCTATTTATTACACTATTTAAACACATCTATACCCCTTACTAAAATATGGGTAAGGCAAGTTATTATTCATAATAAATAATAACTTTTCTACTCTATTTTAATGGACCTTATTTATTTGGACTTTTTTCTTACTTTTATTCTACTCTACTTTCATGACTCGTCTTTCATGAGCGGTGTTTATTTGGTCTTTTCTTACTTTTATTTGGATGACTTTGATGTCACAACTAATTAACATTCTAACAGTACTGCTCTTTGTCTTCCACAACTACGCTGTCGGGTTTGTCTTGATCGACATATTAATTATATTTGTATTCCTTTTGTGTTCATTTGTTATTGTTCAGGTGGTTACAAAGTTGTGTACAAGATTAAAGAAGAGAATCATAGTCAAGTATTCATCTGATTTTTGTAGTTTACATATGATTTTGGTCAGTAAATTTTATCACCCTTCTCCCCCTTTCGGGTATTGACCTAAACAACTTTGCTTGATTTAACATCGTTAATGTTTGTATTCCCATTTCTTAATCTTGATTAAGTAAAAAAAAGTGGGTGATATTTTTAAGGCGGTGATAGAGACGAAGTTAGGAAAAAGTTTGGCTTTATGATAAATTAAAATGGGGTTAAAATCGTATAATAGTTATTTGGCGAAAGAACTATCGTTAACAAAATAGGTTTGAACGATAATTTAAACAAATGAAGCAAATTGTTAAAATCTCAAAATTCAAAAATAAATCTTGATATATACAGCCTACCATCCTCTAACCGATGACCTCTTGCAACTATTGCAACTAAAAATACTTATCATCTTACGTAGTATTGCCACCGTGCCACATGTGTTTTATTAAACATTATTCTCCTCATTTATTACCTGTTTTTAAAAAGCTAATCCGGACTGTGGCCCGTCTGGCTTGACATAACTTCGTCTCTGAGCGGTGGCCGGTGAGAATAGTTAAAAACAGATACTTTGTAAAAACAAGGTTTATACAAATGACATAATTTGATTCATATGATCAAATGTACGTTTAACTTTTAAACGATAACTAAACACATAAAGGTAACTACAACGGATTGTAAACTATGTATTGATGACTAAAAGGTGAAGCAGTAAAAACAGATACTCATACCATCGATAAATCAATAATGGAGTAGTTTATACTTGACTAGTCGAATAATTGCCAAAACTTGTTTATATACAAGGTATTTGTGTCAAACAATATACTCATACAAGTTTTCCGGTAACACGGAGTAGTTAGTATATCTTCCAATTTATTCACCTATTTACCTTTTTATTTTTATTTTATTTTATTTTTTGAAGAGTATTTTAGTCATATGTAAAAATGAAAAAATAAGAAATGAATTGGATGAAGTAATTACACTCCAAAAGATATGTCCTTGAGCTCTTGAATCCAACTGATCTAACCCTGCTTCCTGGTCATCATCGTTGAAGAGAGGATCCGAAACAACAATACAAGGAACTGAAGTTGGGAGGTTGCTGATGCTGATGCTGAGGCTGAGGCTCACCATCACCTTGTTCAGGCGCGGCTTTGGGAGACTGAGATTGATGTTGAAGCTCGGAAGACATAATGTCCTTGCCTTGACATATGACCTTAACCTCACACCTGCCTCCCACCGCGCCTTGTATTACCTCGTCTGCAACTATATTCCCATTCGATTTTCCTGCCCTAAGTTTTCTGTTCCATCATTATCCACATATCTTATATTTCTCACTGAACAAACAACTTACTGAGACAGAAGGAGTATATATAATACATTAATACTACTCGCACCTACCTGAGATTGGACTTGGAAATTCCGAGAATGAGCTTTGGAATGTTAAGTACAGAAATTAGGTCTACAATTGCCTTTCCTACACAATCACTCTCAATCAATATCGTCTCCACTTGTACCTGTTTTGTCATTTATTTGCTCCCCAATTAGAACAAAAAGCACTTGTACCTTTTTTGTCATTTATTTGCTCCCCAATTAGAACAAAAAGCAGGGCGAATCCAGGATTAACGGTTTGGGTAGCAAAATAAAATTAAAAAGGTAAAATACTAGTAAGGGGCATCAGGTTGAAAAACAAAGTCTTTAGTGTTTTTACCATTGTGCCATAAGATATTTACTGTATATTTAATTGGATATCAGTAATTTATCTATAATTCAACAATATTCGGGGCAGAAAAACCCGTCTTCTAACAATTTTTTTAAGTTTGGCTTAGGGCCCGCCACCCCTTGCTACTAGCTAGTTTCGCCCCTGACAAAAAGGCATCTACTATTACAACAACATTATCCTTATCCTAGCGTCTCAATGACTCCCGCAAATTGTGAAATTGCGGGATAAGAGGAGTCGCAAAAAGACATATGCTTTTGTTATTGAAACAGGAGGCCAGGGATTGATAGTATTATTACCAGATGAGTATTGCATTTATCGACGTACTTGGTAAGGAGTTGCCTTCTCTTATTACTTTCCTGAGTGACAAAGTTGTCAACCAAATCTCGACTCACTTGATTCTTGTGCACCCAGCCTCCTCCCACTGCATTTCAAACAATTATAAATTTAATTTTGAGTGCGGAAATGTAAATCGTGAATCCAAGTATGGAAAGACAAGTGGGAGTTACATGGACTAGGGATGAATTTAATCTCGGCGAAGATATGAACAAGATATACAAGAGTACTTCCAGGAACAACGGCATTGTTAAGAGCCCAGGATAGAGCATCGGAGCTAGACTCGCTCTTGCCTACGGCGACATACACGACATTACTAGCATCCGAAGATCTCAGAGTGTTTATATCAATAGAGAACAAACTAGTAGTTTGTATACTATTATTGTTTCCTTTCTCCCGATGAATATGTGATGTCGATGAAGTTATCTCATCCACTTCCTCAATGATCTCCAGGTTACGATATGTGGTTGTGCGATCGCTCCACTCATTTATGGGTTCAAACCCGAGTTCTCGAAAAATATCACCCTCCTCTTCAAAAACAGGTAAACTACTTTCGCCTTTATCTTTGACCTGTGACGACATTATCTGTCAATGGTATTAGCACGTCGGAGGAGAACCCGGTCGTCGTATCGGCCGCAAACCAATATTGCAATGAATGATTATATGGACATTAATTTGTGATAGTTTTATGTTGGAGCTTGGCTAATTACGAGATGCAGGAGCCAGGCGAGTATGTATGTATGTATGTAACTAATGTATGTATAATTTGTATATAGGTAGGAATTAATAGTGTGTATTTAATTGACTTTGTCATAGTTTAGTAAGTTGTTGAGCGAGTTATAGCGAGGTATGATGTCAATCTTGAAGAACAGGAGAAGTTCAACGTTTTTAGTTACAGATGATACACTATGAAGTCGAGTTCAAAATGGAATATGCGAATACGCGAGAGAATCACGGAACCTCTGCCAACTAACTTGTCAATGCTAACTAATATATAAATACGTACTTGCTATCGCATATTTTAGCCGTAAATTTAGCCTCATAATTAACTAGTTTTAAACCCGTGCAAAATGCACGGGTATATTTTTAGAAAAAATGTGATGGATAATTAATATTACCGAATAGTGTCAATAATACGTGAATATTTTGCATTCAATTTCTATTATATTGATAATACGTTAAATTGCACGGGTTGTTTTCAAATCGTATAATTCTAAATATGTATCATCAGAACTAAATTATAAATGTTCATAAATTTTGTTTTATATCTAACGTCTATACACATTTTTATCAAAATTTAATTTTGTTTTATATCTAACGTCTATATACTCTTGTTTGTGACTTGATTTTCGCAAGATATTTCAATTGATGATATATTTTGGACCAACATTTTAGTCAAAATGTTGTGTAGGATATATTTTGGACCAACATTTTAGTCTTTTTATAAGTATATATTTTGTTTTTAGGTTTAGTTTTAATCGTTTTGTTGATGACTTGATTTTCGCAAAATTAAAATTTAAATATATGCTTAAAACTAAACCATTATTGGGTATATATAAAATGGTTATACTGTATTATATTTATTATTTTAATTTTGATGATTAATAGAATACGGTTTATATATTTTGGACCAACATTTTAGTTTTTTAAGTATATATTTTATTTTAATGTTTAGTTTTAACCGTTTTGTTTATGACTTGAATTTCGCAAAATTAAAATATATGCTTAAAACTAAACCATTATTAGGTACTATTGGATATATATAAAACGGTTGTACTGTATTATATAAAATATTTTTTTGCCGTAAATTGTTTATAATCGTAATGGTTATTCTAAGTATTTAAATTGTTATCTAATCGTTTTAGACGGGCCATACATATTCGATTATCTAATATTTAATTTTATGTTATACAAATTTACCGTTTTTCGTAGAAATTCATTATTTATATAAAAATTCATGATTTATATAAAAATGTTACTAATATTTCTGAAACTACGATATTAGGCATTTGTTAAGAATTACAGGCGGTTATGTTACAGGATATTCATCAAAATCCTTATGGGACCCACCTGACTGGAAAAGAAAATAAAATTAAATGTTGTGTTGATGAGGTGGCTCAACCACAGCTTCAGAAATGTTTCTGAAATTATATAGATAAGATTATTTGCGCGCGGCCCTTTCGTTTTGAGCCTTTAGATTTCTTATTTCACTTTTATATTTTCATTTCTAATTTTTTTTTATCATTTAGTACTAGAAGACTACTTCCTGCGTGTCGAATCTTGGAGTCTCGTTTTTAGTTTAAGAAACGTTTTTAGTAGTTTAGAAAATGTATCGCTATTCTACACTTTCTATGTTCACTTCTACAAGATGAGCAATATCAAATTTGCCTATATAAGAGGTGCTAGTCAATGAAATACCGCTTTTGATGTAAAACCCATCGCAAAGCAGAAATATAAACAAAGCAGCATATGGAAAAATGCGCGGAATTAAAACTTTTTAACCTGAACTATACAATGCGAGTTGAATTTAGAACTAAAACAAAATGCGGAAACTGAAACTAAAATAATTATTTAAATTAAGATACAACAAGTCAAACGGGGATGGTATGTACATTCCACGAATATCAAATAAGAAATAAACGAAACTTGCTAAACAATATAGAAGTGTAGTCATGTCGATGTGCAACATCGCTCGCTAGCTCTCAGTCGAATCCTCATATCAGCACCAACCTACATACATGAAACATGTATGCCACAATCAGTGGGGAGTAACTCGAAGTTCACCCAGACACTTTTCATCAGAAAACACGCAAGCATGCCTATATGGATTATATACAAGCAAACATGTTCAGATACAATAACAAATCACAAGAGACATGCATATCAATCAACAGATCATCATGTGATAGCTATACTTTCAAACATCATGCGATACTTAACATATTCAAGTCACAAGATAACATACTAACAAAGTATAGAAATCCAATTCTCATCTCAATGACTAGTTCAGCGGCAAACACTCAAGGCATAACCAGACACTCTTATCAACAAGTAAAGAGCTCAGATGTCAGCTTAAGGCATATCCCAGTACCACACTATCAAATCATAACAGAGTATCTGCTTCAGCGGCCAACTTAAGGCATAACCAGACACAACAAACTCAAGTAATGGGTCAAGAGGTGAGCTTAACACATATCTTGCTACCAAACACAAGTATTGGGTCGAGAGGTGAGCTTAACACATATCCCAACACCAAACACAAGTAATGGGTCCAGAGGTGAGCTTAACACATATCCCACTACAAACAAAAGTAATGGGTCCAGAGATGAGCTTAACACATATCTCAACATACAAACACAAGTAATGGGTCCAGAGATGAGCTTAACACATATCCCATTATCACACACAAGTATTGGGTCTAGAGGTGAGCTTAACACATATCCCAATACATAGTTATTACACACTGGGTCCAAAGATGAGCTTAACACATACCCCAATATGCAACAGCCGATCACGTGTCAGGTCTAGAGGTGAGCTTAATACATATCCTGACACACCACATCCATACACATACCGGGTCCACAGGTGAGCTTTGTTAGGTTTAAATATCTCATAACCTAATATTTTAGTCATACTAAATAAATTTACTAACTAACATTTTAATTAGTTTTCAAGATCTTATGCATGCTAATAATTCATGCGGAACAAAGGAGTCGAATACTTACAATCCGACGAAACCGGTGCTAGGATCGATGATCCTCCAACCCTTAGTATCCAAAATATGATACCTCCTCCAAGATGCACCCAAGACAATCCCTCAATACCGAAACTATTACTAGCTAGGGTTTAGAAACGGTTTTCCTTAAAATCTGTTATTAATCTAATTAAAACAATTACTATAACTATTATAGTATACTAATATAATCTATATTATATAAGTATTAAATATTAGAGAATATAACTTGAGAGGTTATTTTTAAGTTTTATCTCACTAGAAAAACTCTAAGGATTAGAATGAACTACTTCTAGTATTGAACACACCATTTGATTGTATTTTTGGTGTGGTTGTCGTGAACCATTATGGGGAGCACCAAATAGTGCTTTTTGTCTTACCAAAAACACATTGGTTGGCTCAAGGTAATGTTCTCAAGGAACATGTTTTGTTATTGTCATTTTTGTGTTCTTAAAACACAAAACACACTTAATTACCACCACCAAAAACCGGTACCACCATTACATAAAATGGACCTTCATTTTATCAAATGTTATTTTGTACAATTTGTATACTTATGTGTGACATACAATATGTCACAACATAAAATTAATTGTTCTAATTTAAAAATGCATATTTATCAAATAAATATCATCTATAAATTAAATAAATCATATTCAACAATTTCACTAGTAATTCATAATTACTTATGTACAAAATGGTTATTTCAATAATCGTCAATACGATTTACAACAATTGTAATAATATACAACCCGATTCATTCTAATTACGACATTTCAAAAATATCGTTTAATGTTTGATAATTGACATGTTCAATTTAAAACATAAATCTTACAATAAGATTTAACCTCTGATTTCTCGATATACAAGTTTTAAGGAATATGATCAACTCGTATTAAAATACATTTGATCAGTTTATCGATTAAGGGAATTGTCCTATAGGTGTGACCTAAAGGGATCAACTGACCACCACCGTCATACGACAGTAATGTCAAACTCTAGCTAGCCAATCATTACTGATTAATGTTGGTCAGTTGAATAATATAATTTCGTATCATCCCTTGCGCATTCTCGGCATGATATTTAATTATGTGATCGCACTATTGTTGAGGACACATTTCCCAACAATCTCCCACTTGTCCTCGACAAGTGTGCGCCACCAATTCTCTTGTCTTATTACAATCTCCCACTCAATGCAAGGTGTCTCTCAGAGGTCGTACTTGCATTCAATCATATCAGGAGTGGTTTCCTCGATCTGGAGAATAACTGTTTGACCGGAATTATCTACCATAGATACCTTCCGAGCGTGGCCACACATTTTCAGTTAACTTCTCCTCGAGTGGCCTTGAGATTTGAACAACCCTGACAAGGGGTGGACAATTTCTATCATACTTCTTCCTTTAACTAGTCACAGTCAGTCACAACCCAAAGCAATCCCATTTGACTCCAGTTACGAAAAGTCGTAGAGAATGGATCAAGGTTATGCCAAAACTGCACCATCTTGGGAGAGTAGTCTTTAGTCTAAGAATTGACTCATAAGAATACTATAGCAGCTCTTGCCACGACCCGACTATTATAAAATTTACAGAACTCTATAAGCGGCCACTTTGCCCGACCGAGTGTCTCTTGCAGTCTGTCTATGTGATCGACTAGTCATCACATATGACTCTATGGCATTTGAACTTGCCATCAGTCGCCTCACATTCTAGTCGCTTTGAGATGTCACCTCATGTAAGCGACCAGGGGCTATACTAAGTCAATCCAGTTCACTTTATGGGGTTCAAAGTTGTCTCTTACAACCCATTTGGATTTTGACAAAGTATCTTTTATTTTGAGCTAATTATAACTCAAATGACATTGTCATGCAAAAACAGTCAATACCGTTTCATTGCATTTGATGCACGATCATCAATTTGTATTAGTGTTTTTGCGAATAAACCTTTTATTCATGATTCAAAAACCTTACAAATTTTGGTCTCCTTCCAACTCATATTATCTCACATAATATGATCTTATTTGAGCACATATCTAGAACTCATTCTAGATCTTGAGTTTCCTTTCCTGAGGGAAGCTCCCACTGTTATCTTATAACTCGTGACGTATTGTCACTTATGTATTGAAATCTATATTGTAGTTATTTATGATTTTATCACTCTTACTATTTTCAATCATCTTGGCTATTTGATCAAGGTTATTCATACCTAACCATTTTGATTTCTAATGGGCGACCTTTTATTATCAATATAATAAACCTTCCCGTGAAGCTCCATCATCGTATGATATTAGGTGTTTGTTCATCTAGAATTGAGAACCTCTTATTCTTTACACTTTTAAAGAATCACCCATCCTCTCTAAATGGTACGTTCAATTTTCTAATGAATATCGCTCCCACTAAAAACAACATTACTCGATTTCCTAAATGAACCTTTCATTTCTCGCATGTGAATCTTTTGCTATCACTTGAATCATTGTCACTAAAACTATCCCTATAGTGATCTACCTCCATTCAATCAACATCACATCTTTCATGTCTTCGTTTCCTCGAGACGAATTTATAACTACATTGAGAGAATTGAGATGATTTCTTCTCTTTTATCTTATAATTTTAGAAAAATCATTTGTTAAGGAACCATTTTCCTTCCGATTTCATATGGGGTTTCCTTTTATCCTCTCTTTGAAACAATGAACATATGGAACATTTCCTCTTGTGTCCTCCCGTAGTTTCTTCAGTGTCCTCTCGTAGTTTCTTTTGGTTCTTCTTAAGACTCCCATGTAGGATTCTTTTCTAAGATCCTGTATTTATATCATTGGTTTGCGGGCGAAATATTTTCTCCCACTCTATCCTTTTAACAATAACCTTTATTTGTATAAGGATAGCAATTTTCGATTAAACCAATGTATGTGAATGTTTGAAAAGTTTTATAGATGTGTTGAACACATTCTCATTTTCACTTAAAATAAAAATCTTATAATGAACTAATGATGTCTCAATTTGATTGAAAGTATCTCATGTGGTGTAGTTCTCCGTTTTAATCAACACTTTGATTATATTATATTGATCGTATCAATGTTTCTTATTTCGTGATAAAAATCACCATTATTCATGTTTTAACAAGGCATGCAATTCATTTTAGGAATCAAGGAATTGATTAAGAACAAAAATTAGTGACTCAGGTTGAAAACCAAGTCACTAATATCCAAAATACAACCATTGTTTGGGATTCAAATCCTTGTCTTACAAGAAAGTAAATTGTTCTAGGAAATAAAATGCAAAATATGAAAGAAGACAATAATGAAAATTAGAGTCTAGCTCTTAAGTCTTCAATCAATTGGATGCTACCATAGCAATCCATGTAAGGAACTTAACGCTTCCCGTTCCTTGCCCTTATCATCATAAGGTGCCCCTTTAAAACAATATAAAAGGGGTGATGGTCAACAACTTGTATTGCGATACCAAAGTTGACAATATAACATGAATTTTAAACGAGAATCATTACCTACGGTAAGAGCCTTTCCATTTTTGAGGTCGCTCAAGTATTTGAGGCATTTCCGTTTCCAATGCCCTAACCTCGTGCAATAAAGGCACTTGTATTCAACCTTTGAAGATGAGGTGGAAGCACCTTTCGAAAAGGTCTTCTCTTTAGTAGGTTTGGATTTGGAGGTTTCCTTGCCCTTGCCTTTGAAGGCGCTCCTTTTGAAATTCCCTTTCCCTTTCTTCTCGATGTTCAAGACATCCTTAGTGGAACTTTCATGAAGTCCCATGTCTCTCTCGGCTTGGACAAGCATCTTATGCAATTCATCCAATGTGGTCTCTTGATTTCGCATGTTGAAATTCACCCGGAATTGAGCATACGATTTCACCTTATTGAGAGAATGAAGAACTCGGTCAATGATGAGTGAGTCGGGAATATCAACTCCTTGCAACTTTAGAGTCTCTGCGAACTCAACTAATTTGAGTACATGAGGGCTTATCTTTTGTCCCTCCTTCAAGCAAATGTCGAAGAAGGCGGAAACCGCCTCATATTGAATCACCCTTGGAGTTTGTGAAAACATCGTCGCAAGTTTGGTGTATATCTCATATGATGTGGTTAACTTGATCATACTCCTTTGGAGATCCGGCTCCATGGAGAAGATAAGCACATTTTTAAGAGCGGAGGACTCTTTCATGTAGGCTTCATAGGCCTCACGAGTTTGGACCGCGGAACGAGCGGGAGGAGCGGTTTCGGATAGGTAACGAGTCTTATCGTCACCTTGAGCGGCCAAAAGTAATTGCGCATCCCAATCCTTAAAATTGGAACCATGCTTATCGAGTTTGCAACGATCCATAAAGGATCGAAGCCATGATACATTAGTGAGAGGTGGAGCGTTGGTTGCCATTGATGATGTTGAAAATTAAACTACAATAAAATGAAGGAATTAAAAACAACATCATTTTAAAACTCGTAATTTAAATATAAACAAGTTTATTTACTTAATGATCTCTTACCAAATTAAGTAAACAATCCCGAGACCCAAACCCATACTAATCCGGGCACGGTATAGCCGATTCAACCCTTATTGGTATAATTTGGTGGATTAACCTTTTAATCGGTTCTACTTTAGAACTCTCGGTCGACAATTTTCTAAAAATCGTCTTTAGCCCGAACTTATTGCAACTACGGTTACGAATACCTTCGTAGAGATCGACTAAATTTCAAGGTGTAATCTTATTACCCCACTCACCCAACGTGACAATTTTAGCACCCCGGTGTAGCCGAGCCTACATTCTTGTGAATAAGGGATTCATGGGTCTATACTTTTTGGTAAGGCTAAGTCTCAATATTCATTTGTAAGAGATCTAGTCAAAATTATTATCTATCTCCGTTTAAGTGAACTAAGTCGGTGAATTATCGATAAATTATTGACTAGGTCGATTAAATCGAATAAAAATGCATGACATGATATGACGATTTGGCTATGCATGCAAACATATAAAGCAAATAAAAGCATAAAACATAATAAACCCTAGTATGGCCTTTCCTAGAAAAGAAATAATAAAAGTACAAATTCGGAAACCAACTCCTTTGGTCCCTTGAACTTCACGAGGCACGCATCCAAGGTTGACACCGTCTTGGTCGGAACTCCTTTCCGAATGGCATCGTCTTCAAGGCTCTCCGGAATTTACAAAATTACAACTTTTCTAGTCTACTTTATACATTATAAAATAGAAAACAATAAATAAAGTGATACGAGATCACATTAATTACATCCGAATCGATAACCCCTTACATTACGGGAAATATCGATTTAAAAACTAATGTCATACTAAGTAAAATTACATAATCCAAAATTACGTAAATAAAATCATGACAATCATAATTAAAATATGCAATGCTTATGAATATGAACTAACATGCAAACCCTAAGCCAAATCGTCCTATTTAAATATCATTTATATAAATAGTTATCGTATACCTCGGTTTATGGAATTGCGTGTTTTAACGATTAAAAACACTTAGCATAATGTGAATCGGAATTCACTCTTAAGTTAATCATCCCAACTCTTTTAGGTTTCAAAATTTAGTCTTACTCAAACTTTGAACATGACTTAACTTAATATTATAATATTGTTCGGTATTACTCGGTTTTACGGGAAAAATAATATAAAATCAAAAGAGTCATAAAATTTCGGAAAAATTCAAAATTCAAATTTTGAAAATTCTAGAATATTCTTAAAATTTCAGAACTTTAAAATATTAGTATTTATACGGTTTTAATATTTATTTCGAAAATAATACGTAAAACGAGCATTTTGAGCCGAAAATTAAATAATTAGCTCCATAAATGCAAATAAAATACTAATAATATTTTTATACTTTCTAAAATACTTTAAGAACCTGAAATGGACAGAAAATTAAATGCCACACTGCCCAATTAGCCGAAATTTTAATAAAATGACTCTTATTATTCAATTTTAAATGTAACTTTTAACAAATAAAAAATTAAATAAAACAAAAACTTTTGGGTCCCAAGAAAAATATGGTGATGAACATATCAAATATGACTATTATGGGTTAAATTTTCCGGCCATTTTAACAACTATTGCTAATTTTAACGATTTACGTCATATATCGTACAATTTTAACCATTAAAATTATTTCTCAAGCATAAAATTAAATAAAAATCCCGAAATTTTTATCCATGCTGGAAATAACATATATGACATCGTGTTAAATTTTTATGGCCAAATTCCAACTTAAACTATTAAAGTCGAAATAATGTCACTTTTATCCGATTTTTACACTAAAAATCAATAAACATGCAATATATGAGATAAATTTCTGGTACATTTAGCATACATTTTAAATATTACATGTGACATAATCATAAATTTTTATAGTCAAATTCAAAATATAACTATACAAACCCATTTATATTCATTTTATGCCATTTTAACATTTAAAATTCATAAACCATGTATTTTAACTCCATAATTTACGAAAATTCATATTCATATCATAGGAAATACATGTGAAAACATACTGAAAAATCTCGGCCAGAAGCTTGTTTTAACTATTTTTCCCAAATATAAAGATTTTTAACCATTAAAAATCAATAAAACCGAAAATAAAAATACCAATGAACAATATATATGCAAAATATATTCCACATATCCTAAAATACATTTAGAATCAGTAGGTATTCATGCATAAATTATTTCGGCCATATCATATACGAAATGAAATATCAATTTTAATTTTTTTTATCCTAATAACTTCGTAAAAATTAAACGAAAAGCATGCAAACAACCTTGTTGCTCTGATACCAATTGTTAGGTTTAAATATCTCATAACCTAATATTTTAGTCATACTAAATAAATTTACTAACTAACATTTTAATTAGTTTTCTAGATCTTATGCATGCTAATAATTCATGCGGAACAAAGTAGTCGAATACTTACAATCCGACGAAACCGGTGCTAGGATGATACTCCAACCCTTAGTATCCAAAATAGGATACCTCCTCCAAGATGCACCCAAGACAATCCCTCAATACCGAAACTATTACTAGCTAGGGTTTAGAAACGGTTTTCCTTAAAATGTGTTTTTAATCTAATTAAAACAATTACTATAACTATTATAGTATACTAATATAATCTATATTATATAAGTATTAAATATTAGAGAATATAACTTGAGAGGTTATTTTTAAGTTTTATCTCACTAGAAAAACTCTATGGATTAGAATGAACTACTTCTAATATTGAATACTCCATTTGATTGTATTTTGGTGTGGTTGCGGTGAACCATTATGGGGAGCACCAAATAGTGCTTTTTGTCTTACCAAAAACACATTGGTTGGCTCAAGGTAATGTTCTCAAGGAACATGTTTTGTTATTGTCATTTTTGTGTTCTTAAAACACAAAACACACTTAATTACCACCACCAAAAACCGGTACCACCATTACATAAAATGGACCTCCATTTTATCAAATGTTATTTTGTACAATTTGTATACTTATGTGTGACATACAATATGTCACAACATAAAATTAATAGTTCTAATTTAAAAATGCATATTTATCAAATAAATATCATTTATAAATTAAATAAATCATATTCAACAATTTCACTAGTAATTCATAATTACTTATGTACAAAATGGTTATTTCAATAATCGTCAATACGATTTACAACAATTGTAATAATATACAACCCGATTCATTCTAATAACGACATTTCAAAAATATTGTTTAATATTTGATAATTGACATGTTCAATTTAAAACATAAATCTTACAATAAGATTTAACCTCTGATTTCTCGATATACAAGTTTTAAGGAATATGATCAACTCGTATTAAAATACATTTGATCAGTTTATCAATTAAGGGAATTGTCCTATAGGTGTGACCTAAAGGGATCAACTGACCACCACCTTCATACGACAGTAATGTCAAACTCTAGCTAGTCAATCATTACTGATTAATGTTGGTCAGTTGACTAATATAATTTCGTATCATCCCTTGCGCATTCTCGTCATGAGATTTAATTATGTGATCGCACTATTGTTGAGGACACATTTCCCAACAAGCTTAACACATATCCGATACGCCACAAACAAAATACGTAATGGGTCCAGAAGTGAGGTTAACACATATCCCATCACGCAACAAACACACACGAGTCAGGTCCAGAGGTGAGCTTAACACATATCCTGACACGCAACGTATACTAGGGTCCAGAGGTAAGCTTAACACATATCCTAATACGTAACTATACATGTATCAACACATGAATTTCCTTAAGGAGGCTATACTCCAACACATAAGATACTTTACCAATATAAGAAACATATGGAGAAAGGAAATCGATAAATATTTAATTTACACAATTTGGGTGTTCGTTAGGGGTGTTCATTGGTCCGGGACCGGACCGGACCAAACTCTCTGGACCAAAGACCAAATAAGGGATAAAAGGTGGACCGAGGACCGGACCGTATTTATATTAGTCTGGTCCGGTTTGGGTCAGAAAAAGTTGTTGACCGGACCAGACCGGACCAAATGGAGCAAGTGGACCAAATATGATTGTCATTAACATGTAAAATTAGAACTCGAGAAGTTTTTAACGATCAAACTAAGCAACATTATGTTTTTTACTAGATTTAACTACATAATTATAAATATTATAATACATGTAAACAAAATAGAAATAAAATCAATAATATTACAATTTAGAAAATCCATTTCCCATATAAGTTCGGTCCATGGCCCGGTCCGCGGTCCATTCGATTTGGTCAAGGACCAGACCAAAGACCAAACTAGAGCAAATTGGTGGACCGTGGACCGGACCAAATAAAATTCGGTCCGGTCTGGTCTGGACCATCTGGTCCGGTCCAAATGGTCCGGTCCGGTCTGGTCTTTGGTCCGGACCACTGAATGAACACCCCTAGTGTTCGTAGCTAGCCAGGCTACCGGCTGCCGGCCGACCGACTAGGGATACCAATATTTAGCCTTTAATTTTCAAAACCGAGACGAGGGCTAACATCTAATATAATATCAACCCACATCTCAAGCAGATTTAAATAACGCTTACGAACTAAGTACTAAATTACATTCTAATCAAACAGTTCAATTGATAAATAAAAGAATTAATCATGACTTAATTAAAATTTATATTAAATAACATATATTCTTTACGGAATTAATTACGTAAAGAATATATTTCTATCATGGTTCTCTCTTAATATTTCTATCATGGTTTGACGATATTTATTTTATTTTATTTTTTAAAAAAAAAATCCTTTATTCTTCAAAGAAATCTTATTCTTTAATCAAGGTGGTAATAAATTTACTGGCGAGTTACGCACTGAAAAAAACTGGCAAGTTACGCACTGAAAAAACTGGCGAGTTACGCATTTAAAAAAAAAACTGGCGAGTTACGCACTGAAAAAAACTGGCGAGTTACGCACTGAAAAACTGGCGAGTTACGCACCAAAATTTGTCTGGCGAGTCCTATACGCACCCGACGTTTTTTTATATTAATTATGTTTTTTGTTTTTCTTTTGTATTTCTCCAATCGTAAAGTTCGCACTATGTATTGCCTTTACGATTGCGGGAGGGTATTAGGATATTGGGCCTATACTAGGCAAACTCATCTATCATTAGGGTTTCATTCTAGGGTTTGACGATGTTTACCAATGTAACCACCACAAATCAATAATATTACGGAGTATACCCCTTATGTTATTCTCTCTTTATATTTCTATCAATACGTTATTTTAAATTGTTGATTATCTCTGTTACTACACTGTCGTTTTGTTGAACCGCTGCCACCAAGTTTCGCGCTTTTGTTATTGTTATTGTTACTGTCCATAGCTGCTGCTCCAACTCGTTATGTATGAATTCTACTACTATGTTATTTTATATTGGTGCTGTTATTGCTAATATAATCGTTGAAATTGTTGTTTGTTACTATTGTTATGCCCTGTTTTATAGACTGTGCTACTACGACTGGATGCAACTTCTCAATTTATTGTTTCTAATGCTTTGATTAAACGTTGTTATTGCATTTTAATGTTGTTGCTATGTCGCATGCTTTTACTACTACTACTACTACGTACTACTATATTTTATTTGAGATTATTTGCTACGTATGATTTGAATAGGTAATTAGTTCACTTATAAATCGTTAACAAATTAATAATGGGTTGTGACATTTAGATTAGAAGCATGTTTAAAAATGATGAAATTCGTTAATTGACTCCCGAATAATTAAACTACGTCTTGCTATTTTAATTTCACATATGTTAATTTTGTAAAGAAAGTAAGTTGATACAATTTGAAATGTTAATTTAAATTGTGTTTTCTCTTTTCCGAATAATCGATATAATTAGCATGCAATTCGTTATTATTTATTTTATAAACGTAGTTAATTCCGTAAAGAATATATTTCTATCATGGTCTTCGGACGGGTTCCTGCTTGCCGCATTTGTTCATCGTTGTCGATAAAATGGGCAAGACGATGGAGGAGCGAGTGTGCTACCTCGAAGATGCGTTTGATAATAGATTTCCGAAACTCGAGGGCATCGTGATCCGAATGGGAGAGAGCTTCGAGGAGATGGAAATTACAGTTAGTGGCCTCGAGTCGGCGGTGATCGGGCTGAAGACCCGGATCCAAGCGTTCGGTGATGCAATTCCCGATGATCGAGAGGAAGAAATTGCTCACCTTCACCGAAAGGTCGAGGAGTTTGAGAATACTTGTGCCACGCTCATGAAAATCGTGGCCAACGACGAATAATTTTCAGGGGTCCGTAAGGTGAAAGCGCTTCATCCTCGTACCTACGATGGGGCGAGGGATTCGAAAGTTTTCGACAACGAAGTTGTCGACATGGAGCAATACTTCCGAGTAAGTGGGCTCGATGAGGCGGGGAAAATTGACACAGCCAACATGTATTTAACGGATGATGCCAAGATGTGGTGGAGGGTTATACAAAGAAATGGAAGTGGGCATGATCACAGTAACATCGTGGGCCGACTTCAAGAGAATTTTGAAGGATCACTTCTATCCCGAGAACAATGAGTTTATTGCTCGGAAGAATCTGAAGGAGGTGAAGCACACCAAATCTATCCGAGATTATGTGAGGGAATTCTCTGCTTCATGCTCGAGATTACCGAGATGACCGAGACGGACCGAACATTCGCGACGGATTGAAAAGGTGGGCTCAAAAAGAGGTAATGAGGCAGAATCCCAAGAAGTTGTCTTCAGCAATATCTGCCGCGGAACGACTTCTCGACTTCCACGGGGAGCGAGAGGCACCTCGAGAGGCGACACCAGTGGATAATATTGGTTCATCTCATGGGACTAATGGAATGAAGCCGCAAGCTAGTTTATTTTCGGTTGGGAGTAGTCGGTTCTACACACAAGGGTGTCAAGCTCGATCGAGGGGTAACAGAAACTCGTCAACAAGCTCGTCTTCGAAGGTGGGAAATTCTGCTGCGTCCACAACGAATAAGTTTTTTGCGTGTTTTATTTGTAAGGGTCCACACAAGATGGCTGAGCTGAGTGTCCCAACAAGGCACAGTTCAGCGCGATGTTTCGGAACATGCTGAAGGGAGCTCAAAAACGTCTTGATGAGGTAGTAGCCGACTATCATGAAGAATATGAAGAAGAGTCGAGCGATGAGGAGGAGCAGCCTCCAGAGGATAGGTGCGATGGAGAGGCTGGATGAAACCCACGCAAAGAAATCCACAAGGCTCATGTACATGGATTTGAAGGTGAATGGGAGGAAGGCACAAGCGATGATCGACTCGGGAGCCACCCACAACCTAGTGAAGAAAGAAGAAGCCAACCGATTGGGATTGGTTATGAGCGACGTTAACAGCTACTTGAAGCCTATTAATGGGAAGGCGAGACGTATCCAAGGAGTGGCTAAGAAGATCGCGGTCCATGTAGGTGAGTGGGCGGGAGAGCTCGAATTCACTACCGTTATGTTGGATGACTTCAAGTTAGTACTCAGGATGCAGTTCTTTCAGAGAGCATCAGTGGTGTTGAAGCCAAGTGATCGATTAATGCTATTTATAGGGTCTTTCGTAGTGAAGACCGTTGATGCAGACGAGGACAAAGGGAACCTTCATATATCGGCAATGAGGGTGATACCAACGCCGAGACGCGGAGGGCCAACCGAGAGAATGGCCAAACGTTCAGTTGAACCAAAGGCGAGCAAGACCCATGCTAACTACGCTGCTAAATGTCATGGGAGGAGGAACGAGAGTCTATCACCTCGAAGGGAGGTGGACAATTAGGGTCACAAGACCCAAGTGAGAAGGTCTCGTACCATCAGGGGGCGTGTCGAAATGCTGATTCGGCGTCCTGGAGAACTCGCTTACCCGTGAACGCATGTACTGAAGTGGAGATGAACAAGTGAAGGTCTGGTTGAGAAAGCATCAAGCACCGAGGACATAGACTTTCAAGAATGACCCCGGGAGAGTGATAAATTTGAAGGACACGATGTTTGGAGGTCGCACCGTTAAGGAGTAACACTCAATCCTTGACGGGACGTGGAATCCGATCATGGTGTGGACTGAAGACTATCTACGAGGCGGATTGGAGAGAAAGTCAAACCTCAACTTAGCATGGACGGCTACAGCTCACCAAGGATGCCTCACTAAAGCACCGTTCGAGATTTTTATGTTGCTGAGGGCGGCAACCGATTAGGTGGGGCAGAATGTAAGGATCTGCATATTTTAGCCGCAAATCTAGCCTCATAGCCAATTATTTGCGCGCGCGGTCCCTACACTTCGAGCCTTTAGATTTCTTATTTCACTTTTGTATTTTTATTTCTAGTTTTTTTGTATCATTTAGTACTCCGAGACTACTTCCTGCGTTTCGAATCTTGGAGTCTCGTTTTTAGTTTAAGATACGTTTTTAGGAGTTTAGAAAACGTATAGCTATTCTACACTTTCAATGTTCACTGCAACAAGATGAGAAATATCAAATTTGCCTCAATGAGAGTTGCTAGTCAATGAAATACCGCTTCTCATCATTAAGCTTGTTTATGCTTTTCTTATTGCTTTTAATAATCGTATTGCTTACTTTCATTGTATTCGTGTGCGACGTTGATAATCGTGACTAAGATTCCCGACACACACCCTGAGACCCGAGATATGTGCTAATGGGCGATCCCTCACAAATACGAGACCCTTGTTGCTTGCATTCTTGCCCTAGAGTCGGGCAAGGGTGTGCACCATGATTCGGCAAAAGTACCGGACCGTGACACTATGCTATACGTACATCAACCTTTGTTTACGATCATGTTACTCATTTAGAACAAGTATAATGGAAGCACTCTAAGAGCATGTTTGGGCTTGTTTATGAAAAAGAATTTTTACTTTTATAAAGGAGTTTTTATAAAACTATTTCTTGATAAAATAGGTCCTATTTGACCAAAAAATTTTGAATAACTATTTTTATCAGTTTTATTGTGTTTGGCCTAACTAATTTTTATCAAAAAAAAATTTGTAATAATATAATTATATATAGATTTACAAAAGATGTAAAAAAATCTGGAAATTGGTACTTAGCGGTATTTATTTTGGGTCTTGGCGCTCAAATAACACATGAACAACATGAAAATAGAAACAAAAGTAGCAATTTGCTACTTTTTCTCGGGGTCAATTTTACAATTTCTGTTTAATAAGATTACTTTTTAGTTTTTTAAGAACTAGTATTTGACCCAACTTCTATTTCTTTGGTTGAAAAAACACTTGAAAGTCAGGGTCAAACACATACTAAATAAAGTTAACTTTTTTCTTTAATGGAATAATTTTTATTTTGTTTTTAATTAGGATCCACTATTAAGTTTTCTTAACTCGATTATATAATTTAATTTTTGAAATAATCAAAGAACTAGGTTCTTAAACAAGAACCAAGTTCTTATTTTGACAAACTCAAAGGGTTCCACCACGGAAAGAATTTATTTTTAAAGTTCTTATTGACAAACTCACAAGAACCATCAATTGCACCTGCTCTTAGTGATTTGTATATATGACATGGTTATTTGTTTGCATACTTAATTTTATAATATTTATAAATTTTACAGTCTATCTTACTTGTGACGGTCACAACTCACAAGCTTGTTGTGATCTCTCAAAACCCTCTTCCACTTACCCTCATACTGTCTTTCTATTTTATGAAGGACTTTGATAGGTAATTGGATCATCTACACCCAAATCTGCTCCACTTGTTATATAATAATTGACTCTTCCTCTATCCTTGATCTTTGTGCAAAAAGTCAAAGGCAAACAAATGGCAGAGATAAAGGGAGTAGTAATTCACATGAATATTTAATTCATATAAAGTGGTAGAAAGTCGGACAAGATGAGTTGGAAACCAGGTAGAAACTCGGGTATGAATGTCTGGTCGAACAACTGGGTGGATGGGAATAAACCGGAGCCAAAAGATGAGTTGCTGCAACTTGAAAGGACAAACCATAAGGATCTAACTGGACCTATGCATGGAAAATGGTCGTTGGAATAATGATCTTATTATCTTTGTGTTTCAGGAAAATGATGCGCGTAAAATTATGGCTATACCGGTGAGTCTTCATACTCGTAATAATAGAGCAATATGACATTATAATAAGACTGGTGAGTATACTGTGAAGAGTGGTTATGGTCTAGCTTTTGATGATTACTTTGAGGAGAAGGGGTCGAGGATGGACAAACATAAGATAGATGATATCATACGTCTTTTCTGTCAAAAGAGGTTGTGGAGGCTTCCTTGACCAGCACTATGCATGAAAGATCCTAATTTGAAAGATTCTTACGAACACACTCTCAGTGGGGTACGAGTTCCAAAGACGAGGTATTAATATTTATTTTCAATGTGTGTTATGTAGAGGCCACGTGGGGAGTCTTTGTTGAGACGTTGGAACACTTGTTTAGGGATTGCCCTGTGCTTTTTCAGCTATGGTTGGGGTCGGTATTAGGGATTATATCTATCAATGATAGGACTGGGACTCTTGCAAAATGGATCATCAATTGGGTCTGTTTTTTTTAGTACATGAGATGATTCAGATCAGTGAATTATCATGTTTCTTGCTATGATTTGGTGTATTTGAGGAGGAAGAAATAACGGTGTTTTTAGAGGGGAAGTGTTGTATTCCCAGGTTTTTTTTTATATCTTATGGGCGAATGGTGGTCTCTACAAGGGAAGCTGAAAAGTTAAGGAAAAAGACCAGGGAAAAGAGGAAGAGGATGATATGAAGGGGATCAACTTGAACGAATGAGTATCAAGAATTCATGACCGACATATCTGGTGGATTCCCAAGGAAATTGTCGAGCTATAAGGATAAAGGTTGATGCAAGCTGGGTTACAATGATGGATAATGGCCTTGGGTGGGTGATGTTTAATAGTGATAGGACAAGAGCTTCTCGATGTAAGGAGAAGACTAAGGCAGAATCACCAGTGCAAGTGAAAACGAAGGGCGTCTTACGTGCTTTACAATGGGCGATGGAGAAAGGTTTCCGACATGTAGAGTTGCTCTCGGATAGTGTGTTTTGCAGGTTGTAGGGCATGACAAGTGCACTTATTAGAATGACGATCTTGTTCGGGAAATCCAAGAAATTATTCCCTTTTTTAATTGTTTAAGGCCCTGTTCTTTTGGACTTCAAGTCACTTAATTTAAGTTCACTTCAGATCCTATAAGTTCAGTTCAGTTCCTATAAGTTCAGTTCAGTTCCTATAAGTTCAGTTCAGTTCAGATCCTATAAGTTCAGTTCAGTTCAGTTCCTATAAGTTCAGTTCAGTTCCTATAAGTTCAGTTCAGTTCAGTTCAGTTCAGTTCAGTTCCTATAAGTTCAGTTCTTATAAACTAAATTAAGAAAATTTATATACGGAGTATTATTTTTAACAACTGATACAAACATTTCGCTTTAATTATTCGATACACGTCATCTATAAAAAAACTCATTAATAATTTACCCGTCTTTTACTCCCTAATTAATGTCAAACTATCATCCTCATTAATGCCAAAAAAACAACTCATTATACGACACACTCACCCTCACCAATTGTCACTCTCTCATTAATCAACTTCTTCATCACCATTGTTAGAGAAAATAAAGGGTTAGAAAATTGTAATAGTGAATTATTTTATCGTAATGTAATCGTAGTATAATGTATGAACTATGGACAAACCATTATATATAAAGTTGAAAATATTTAAAATTACCTTGTGTTTTAGACTACTTTTTATCAATGTCATCTATTGGATAATAATAATAATAATATTTAAAGTAGTAAAATCTGAATAAAGAAAAGCGACGTTTAGGCGATTAGGGCACGACTAGGGTTTTTTGCCGTCTTCTGTTCTCACCGGCTGTTCTCACCGGCCCTCGGTGCTCACGCCGGCAGGATCTTCGCCGACATCTCTCGTCGCCGACCTGTCGGTTTAAGGTACATTTTCTATTTCGTCATTTCACGGTTTCGTCGCGATTAGGGAGTGCGAAAGTCTGCGCATATCTCCTGCCGCTGTGTCTTTCATTCTGCCGCCACCAGCCTTATCATAGGTGTCCCTCGTCGCCGTTGCCGGTCTGTGGTGGTTGTGGTGGTCCTTCGCGGCGGTTGCGGTGGTTGTGTGTGTGTGAGAGAGCGTGAATGTTTGCGTCACCCCCACCGGCGGCAACCTCACGTTGTCGTCGTCTTTCCCTCCTCCCGTCGACGACCTCACGTCGCCGGCGGTCAACTGTGGGTGGTGGCGTTTTCTGTGAGCAAGTGCTTTTTGCGGGTTTTCGTTTGCGCGGTTGTGGTGTTGAGTGTGGTGTTTCTCGCTCGGTTTCTGGGTTACTTGCGGGTGTTTCTCGGTTGGTTTCGTCAACCACTACTCAGTCAGGTGGTGGTGAGTTTTCCGGCGGGGGGTTGCTGGTGGTGTTTACGTGAGTGTGTGTTTGTTGCGGGTTTTCGGCGATTTTGTCTTATTCACGGTGAAGGGTCCGTGAGTCTTTACGTGAGTTGCTGCTCCCACTTGCTATTTTTGGCAAGTGGCTTCGGTGGTTCGTTTGGGCTTGTTCTGCCAGTGGCGTCTAGTTTCAGGTCCCGGGCTATTTGTTTCGTGGAGACACACTTTTGGTACGTGGATGTCGCGAGGAGACGTCGCTCGGTACCATTGTCCTTTTGTGGGGCTTTCTGGGTGTCAGGATGGTCGTGGTAATGGTCTTAAAAAATCTTCCATGATCACTCATCTGCGTGATCGCCACTTTTCCGGTGATGCTCAGGTTATTACTCGACAATCTTTTACTTCTTTGTCTATTTTTGACGAGGCTGAGACTACCTTTCGTCGTATGGGTATTTGGTTATGTGGGGTTTGTTTTAAAACGCATGCCCATAGTAAGAGTTGTCTGCATGGGGCTGGGTCTTTTATTGAGGCTCCAGATTCGGGTGATGGGGTTGTCTTTTTCACTCTATACGACTTTCCTCGGCCGTCTGATCCCGACCCACCTTTGTCTGAGGGTGTTGATCAGGAGGTTGTAGGTGGTTTTACTGTTACGTCTCTTGATCGGTTGTTGTCTAAGGGTTTGAGAACCGTGAAGTCCATCCCCCCTCGGTGTCGTCTTGGTTTTTCTCGGGTTCTTAAAGGGGCCCTTGATGCTGTGATTCGTTCTCCTTCTGATCTCTCATCTTGGGTTGCCTTTCTTGTTTTATCCCTTTGTATTCTCAAGACTTTCTCTCCGCGGAGTAGCCGTGAGTGTCGTGCCGCTGTCCGGCGTCAGCGGCAGGAGGAGAGCATTTCTAGTGCGCTTTGTTCTAGGAGTGTGCCTGGTGGCATGTTGCAGGTCCTTCGGGATACCTTAGCTGCGTCTTCTCCTTCTTTTCGGTTTGATGAGGAGATGGACCTGTGTGAGGCCAATGTTAAGCAGTGTAGGCGGAAGATTTGTGATGGTCATTACACTGCAGCTGTTCGTGTGCTATCATCTTCTGGCGTTGCCTCTTATAGTACGGCTACTCTTGCGGCTTTGGCAGATAAGCACCCCATTGTCCCTTCACTTATTTTGCCTTCTCGGTCTACGGGTCATCCTCCTCTTGTTGCCGCCGTCTCGACTGTCCTGGGTATGATTCGGGGGTTTCCGCGTGGTACTTCTTGTGGGAGGGACGGTTTTCGGGCTCAGCATCTTCTGGATTGTTTGAGTGGTGCTGCGGCTGCCGTTTCTGATGAGTTGCTGGCTTCTATCACTAGGGTAGTTAATCTCTTTCTTGAGGGACGGTGTCCGCTGGTTCTTAGTGAGTATATCGCCAGTGCACCGCTGACCCCGCTTGTTAAGCCGGGTGGTTGTATACGTCCTATTGCTGTGGGTACGATTTGGAGGCGCCTTGTATCCAAGGTCGGTGCTTTTTTGGTGGGCCCATCTTTGAGTGGTTATTTTGATGGTCTTCAGTTTGGGGTTGGAGTTTCAGGTGGGGGCGAGGCTATCCTGCATGACTTGAACCGGTTGGTGGAGAGCCGGGGTGATGAGGTGGGTCTTTCTATGCTGTTGGTTGATTTCCGGAAAGCTTTTAACATGGTTGATAGGGAGGTCATGTTGCGTGAGGTGCGTAGTCAGTGTCCCGCTCTTTCTTGTTGGGTGGAGTTTTGCTATTCTCGGCCCGCTCGTTTATATTATGGGGAGCATAGCTTATGGTCTTGTCAGGGTGTTCAGCAGGGTGATCCTTTGGGCCCTTTGCTCTTTTCGCTGGTTTTACATCCTTTGGTTTGTAAGATCCGTGACTCTTTCGACTTGAGTTTGCAGGCTTGGTATTTGGATGATGGCACTATTGTCGGGGATACCGTAGTTGTGGGGAAGGTTTTGGAGATGATTATGGAGGATGGGCTGCGATCGGGTCTTCATCTTAATATTGACAAGACCGAGGTTTTTTGGCCGGCTGAAGACCCCAGAAGCCGGGATTTGGGTGTTTTTCCTTCTGATATTGCTCGCCCTCTGCGTGGTGTCCAGGTCCTTGGTGGTCCTGTGAGTGTGTGCCCAGATTTTCGTAGTGAGGTTGTGATGGGGAGAGTGGCTCGGACTATTGGGCTCATGGACTCCGTCTCTCTGATTGATGATCCACAGTGTGAGCTTCTTTTGCTCCGGGCCTGTACTGGTATCTCGAAGCTTTACTTCGCTTTGCGTACTTGTTCCCCTGATGCTTTCGGGACCGCTGCGCCTATTTTTGACGCGGCTTTGCGTTCTCATCTAGAGTGTATCGTCACTGCTTCTGGCCCGGGTTTTGGTGACTGGCAGTGGCGACTTGCCACCCTACCCTTTTCCTTTGGTGGGCTGGGTGTGTATGTTGCCAGTGACGTCCTGCACTATGCTTTCATTGCTTCTGGGTTGCAGTCTGTGGATCTGCAGAATCGGCTCCTTCGGGTTTCGGGTGTCCTTGACACCGGAGCCTCTTTTCAGTCAGCTCTGGGTGCTTTTGCTGTCGTTACGGGATCTGATTTTCTGAGTAGTCCTTCTGAAATCGCTGCCACCAAACTTATGAAAAAAATTGGCAGATGTTTATTTCACGAGGGTTGTTGCCTCCGCGGGATCGGATTTCTCTTTGACTCCTCGTCAGATTGCGCTTTGGAAGTCTCAGGTGGGCGGTCACTCACTGACTGGTTGCGTGTGGTTCCTATTTCCGGCTTGGGGCAGACTATGAACAGTAGGACTTACCGGTGCGTTCTCAGTTATCGGCTGGGTGTTCCGTTGTTCTCGGTGTCCGTGCCTTGTTCTGCTTGTTCCCGGGTTTTTTAGGGGGATATCTACGGGGACCATGCTGTCTCTTGCGTTAGTGTTGTTGGTGTCAAGCATCGGCATAACCTGGTTCGTGATACTCTTTTGGATATTTGCTACCGGTCGGGGATTTCTACTGGTCGGGAGGTGGATATTGGGTTGCTCGATGGTGCAGGTGGGCCTTTGCGACCTGCTGATTTGCTGCTCTATTCTTGGGATCGGGGGCGCGATGTTTGTGTGGATTTGGTCGGGTTCTCTCCTTTGACTCAGTCGGGCATGGCTGATTTTGTGCCAGGAGGGGTGGTGGTAGATGCTGCTCGGAGAAAGTGCGCCAAGTACAGGGACTTGTGCGCGGCGCATGGTTATGGCTTCTTGCCTTTCTCCTTCTCTTCTTTGGGGGAATTAGGGGAAGATGTTGTTTCCTTGCTCAAGCGGATTCAGAAGTTTTTTGTGTCACAGGATGCCGGATCGCGGAGCGCTGCTTTTATATTTACTCCCTTAGTTTTGATATTGCTAAGGGAGTGGGCGCCCAACTAATTTCGCGGGTGCCCACAAATTTCATGTAATTTTTCCTTTATTTTTAATAAGAGTTCCCGGTTAAAAAAAAAAAAAAAAAAATAATAATAATAATAATAATAATAACAACAACAACAACAACAATAATAATAACAATAATAATTAATAATAATAATAATAATAACAACAAATAATAACAATAATAATAATAATGATAATAATAATAGTTAACTTAAATTACAATAAAGTTAATTAAGTTCGGATTTTATAAGTACAGTTCAATTCAGATCCTATAAGTTAAGTTTAGTTCAGATCCTATAAGTTCAGTTCAGTTTCTATAAGTTCAGTTCAATTCTTATAAGTTCAGTTCAGTTCCTATAAATTCAGTTCAGTTCAGTTCCTATAAGTTCAGTTCAGTTCAGATCCTATAAGTTCAGTTCAGTTCAGATCCTATAAGTTCAGTTCAGTTCAGATCCTATAAGTTCAGTTCAGTTCAGTTCAATTCAGTTCAGATCCTATAAGTTAAGTTAAGTTCAGTTCAGTTCAATTCAGTTCAATCCAAAAAAACATGGCCTAAGTATTAGTTATTTACCTAGAAGTTTGAACAAGATAGCACATTGCCTTG
Organism: Silene conica; assembly: GCA_029255685.2. Lineage (NCBI taxonomy): Eukaryota > Viridiplantae > Streptophyta > Magnoliopsida > Caryophyllales > Caryophyllaceae > Silene > Silene conica. Next base: position 10,022,896 of record CM055319.2, read on the forward strand.
CGCAAGAGGCAATAGAATAGTAGTAGCCTTTCTTTATATTTTCCAATAAAAATTATGGGATGTGAATACCACAGGAACTCTCAACTTCTCCATAATCGAGGAATTGGTGTGCTTATGGATTTATAGGATTTGGGGCAAATAGATAACTTATTAATTTTGCAAATCTCGTTAATTACAATTTATGTGTTTTAGAAGGGTAACACTAGTAAAAAATTCACATTTGGCAAGCACAAATGGCTACGATTGTGGTTAATAATTGTAGCCGTAATTTTTTTTTGAAAATAAGCTTTTTTAAAGGCTACGGTTGTTTTCAAAAAACTGTGGCAAAAAAACTAGTTAAAAATAGTAAGGCTATGGTTATAGGTAATAACCGCAGCCAAAACTATTTCAAAAAATTGAAAATTGAAAATTTTAAAAAAAGTCAACCTTCTTTTTCCTTCTTTATTCTTTTACTCTTACTTTCACTCTGCTTTTTCCTTCCCCCTGCGATTTTGCTGTCTTCCCCCTTTCAAAATTTCACCATTTTTACTAGCAAAATCACAAAGCCAACACACTTACTTTACTTATTAGTGTAAATTAAACAAAAGTTCTCTAAATTTTGTCCTTAAAATTCAATTTTTTGAGTGATTTACATTTTAGGGTTTGCGAAAAATGAGTTTTTGTCAAAATTCGTTATTCTCCTTTGTTTTAATTGCATTATTATGGATCATCCGTCTTTAAGTAAGTATTTTTTCTTTCTTTTTCTTCTTTAATTTGTTAGTATTTAGCTTTAATTTTCGAAATTAGGGTTACTCTTTTCGCTTTTGGGGTTTTGGCTCTGGATGTTTTCAATCTTTCGTTTTCCATCTATGATTGCTTCCCATCCCCAATTTTTGAATTAGCGTTCATACTAATTTTGAAATTAGGATTTCGAAATTTAGGGTTTATAATAAATTAAATTAGGATTTCGTTTTAGGGCATTTACTTTTTCGTTTCTAAACTTGCAGTTTTGAGAGTGAGATAACATTTGCAGAAACTCATGAACCACATGAAGTTGACATATAACCTCAATGCTCATCTCGACCAACCCTATGACAACGTAAGAAAATAAGCATCAACACCTGAATTATCGCACTACTCACCATTTACCTATAAACTCAATGGATCACCGCAAGTACAAATAGTGAAGATAAGACACACAAAAGGACACCAGTCAGTACAAGCACAAGGCACGGATCCAAGTAATATACGAAAACAAGATAAAGAATACTACAAGAAAGATCATACCAACAATCCTCAGCAATAAGTCACAAAGATCAAACAACCGTCACACAATACCACCACGATACAACACCAACACAACCACTATCGTCTCAGTATACAACCTCCAATTGCTCGCGGCAAGGGGTACCCAGATCCTTAATGTGCACATCCCCTCCGTGACGGGGACCACGAAGGGAGATCTTAAGACTGAGAGTCATTTCTCGCAATGGTCCCAAACATGAATTCCACATCTCAATACTGCCAATACCGTCACCAATATCTCATCACTATCAATATCGTCACCAACATCATACTCAGAATATTCAGTAACGCATCGCGACATATACAACATTACATATACAGATTCTACCTATTACTACTTCGAATGATAACTTTAAAGTCAAGACTGAGGGGAAAAATAACTTGCCGGAAACATTGCAGTACTGGTGACGTTAAGTCTCAGATCCGGTTGTTTCGTATTTGCCGATTCATTAGCCTCAATGACAACTAGGGATGAGAGAGAAAGGGATAAGGAAGAAGTTTTTTCTAGGGTTATGAGTGACGACTAAACATGATTTTAGAAAAGACGAGTTTTATTAAATCCCGAAGTTGAAATAAACCCGCTGGAACATCCGCACTCGGTCGGGTACTGAGCTTACTCGGCCGAGTTGGCCTGACTCAGCCGAGTTCCTAACTTACTACTACTCGACCGAGTTCCCTCCACTCGGCCGAATACGTAGTGCTTGGCCGAGTTCCCTTTCAAGGAACACTTAGCTCACATCTTACCTTCCTACCCCGGTCTATAGTTATTAGATGCTCCACGTTATAAGGTATAAAATCGGGTCTCTAAACCCGGGTGTTACAAATACTCTTAAGCATACTGCAACTCACATAGCAGTATCGAGACACGCTCAGCCGTACCCACAACTACCATCTCGATCCCAAGTACCAAAACACGTCAAGTCATACTCTCAACACATATGTGTCAGGAACACGTCCACGACACCGTGCCCGAGTGCGACTCGTGGTCTTCTGCCATCTGTCGTGCCTCAACCACATGCGCCCCTCCAAACTTGAGTCATTAATGTGCACATTCCTCTTTGAGTAGGAAGCTCCAAGGGGCAACTCAAGCAGAATATGGTCTACCAACCGCCTTCCGTCTCTCAACAACAACAATCATCCATCATATTGTCATCTCTCCCGAGATACATAATAAACACAATAATGCAAGACATTATATGCCATACTTATTCCGACTCATCATGAACTACTAATCAATCCCGTTATAAACATTTAGGGCGTTTGGTTAGGGGTCTATAAGAAAGGAAAACAAAGCTACTCATTTCCTTTGTTGGTGTTTGTTTGACACAACAAACGGAATGAAACTCCCTTCGTTACCCCTCAATCCATCTAATTCCTTACCCCCACCCCTTAGGGTATGCGATTTTATTACCCTTCAACCACTTTCATCACCTAGCACCACACTGGCGACTGCCACCACACTAGCCACCACCAAAGCACCATCATGAAGTCACTGTCACTGTCGTGACCACCGTTGTCGCCGCCACCACCGCTATGACACCCCTCCGCCACCGCAACCACCGCCACCACCACCACTGCCATGACACCCCCACCACCCCCACCACAGCCACCAACACCAACACCGCTATGACACCCCCACCATCACCGCCGCCAGTAGATAAGTGGTTGTTTGTGGTGGTGTGTGCTAATGTTAGGAGTGATGTGAGTGGACCATTAATTTTATTTCTTGGTTATTTCTTGGTGTAACCAAACAACAAATTAAGTTTTAGGTAATTTCTTACCTTTCCCCCTCTTACCCTTTCTTATTTCTTACCAAACGCCCCCTCATACTCTACTTTACCATTTCCATATTAACATGTCATTCATGTCTATGTGAGACTCATATTACATATATCAACTAATTACCATTATTACCCAAAAAATCATCATTATCATTTCTTAATTATATCCATTAAGACTAATAATGTCCTAATGCACTTACACTAATCATGTGAGGCGAATCGACATCAATAGACTAAATGTATCACAATGTTGAAATCGAGTAGGATTAAGCTACCTTTTAGCATACTCCATAAGCAACTCGATTTCAACACAATTTCGTCTCGTAAGATCGTCACATCATATACATGGCATAATATACTATCACTGCAAATCCCATAATATTATACAACACAAAACTCCTTATTAAAACCCAATAACTACTCATATCAACTTCCCTAAGCATCAATTAATTACCTATAAAACCACCAAAAGTTAGGGTTTACTAAGATAAGCGAAATGGTGGAAATCGACTTACAAAGGTAGATCGGGCATTATAAAAGGCGTTCCATCACAAATTTAAGCTTGAATCTTCATGGGAGATGATTGGGAGAGTGTTAAAGGGAAGGAAGAGAGTTCATAGAGAAAAAAAAGGATGTAGAATAATGAAATAAGGATTGGCTAGAAGAAAGAACTAAATCCCGTGTTTTGATGAATTTCACTCGATCGAGTGGATTTCAACCGACCGAGTGTATTTCACCCGGACGAGTGAAACGTCATTTGCAACTCACTCGGTTGAATAAATCACTTACTCGACCGAGTGACTGCCACTCGATCACCTAAACTCTCTACTTGGTCCACTGTAAGTCCACTTGGTCTCGTACGGGTCCTCAGTTGGTCTCCTATCTAGTCAACTCTTTACTTTATGACATCAATGCGCCCTCTCACGATTTCCAAGGTATTATAACGGATCCCACAAATACCGGGTATTACACTGCTGGCTGCACTAAGCCAACCTATCGTCTAAATCGTTCTATAGGCCATGAAAATTATTATCCACCTTGTCCTTTCCACCTTCTACTTTTACCTATCATAATCGATTAACTAATATATATTCAGATGAGGTCGAAAGGAGGTACCCCAGCTTAGATATATAATAAATTAGCAATTATTATAGGAGAAAGTAGAAAAGAAGGTAAAAGGAGAAGAGATAACCCTCAATTTACACGATTGGGCGAGTGAAAGATTCACACCATTAGCCAAGAACAAAATAGAAAAAATAGAAAAATAGAAAAAAGGAAAGCCTTCTCTTGTCCGGGTTCACATTTATCTGAGTGTGTTGCAGTGGCAGTTACTCAACTTGGTACGGAGTAGGAATACCCAGTACCCAGTACCCAGTACCCAGTAGCAGTACTCTCTCCCCTTTATCAATTATTTCCGCAGATTAATCTACCCAACCTCCCCTCTTTTGGTGTTCCCTCGAATCATGCCTCAGAATCTTAATTAGATTAGATTTAATTACATAATTTCATAGAATCTAGGGTATTACAATAACCCCAATTAAACAAGAGACAAGATGGGGAATGTAAATGGTAGAGAGGACGGAATCCCTGGTATTGAAGATGATGAAGATGATGTTGATATCGAAACTGATGCCGATATTGATGCTGCTGATGCTGCTGCTGCTCCTCCTCCTCCGCCTCCTCCGTTGCCTATGGCTCTCTCTCCCACTGCTCTCCATTCTCCTCTCTTGTTTACTCCTCAGGTAAAACCCACTCTTGTAATCATCCACTACCTTTAGAACTTCGCCGGTTGCTCCTTTTATTGCCAATTGGTTTTAGAATAGAACCTCGTCATTACTCCGTATTATGTGTGGCTGTAATACCCGAGATCTGCTCATCTACTATTTCCTCCTTCTATTTCTGGTGTTTCTTTTTTCGGAACAAATACATGTATGTGTTGTACTATTGTAGCTTAAATGAATTCACGCATTTTGGTAACAATTACTCGGGTTAGGTGAACTTCTTTCATGTCCTAGGATAAGCCTGTATGGTTTTGGACCTTCCTCCAGTAATGCCCATCTTATTCACCTTGGCTGCAAGACTTGCGTTGCGTTGTGTTGTGACAGTCACGCAACACGCAACTAAAGTGAAGTGTCGGAGTAATGTACAGTTAATGATGCTTGCTGCTTGTTCTTTGATGTTTTTGCTTACTGACATTGGAGTGATTCATATGCATGATCTCTACTTTAGAGGTACTCACTACCAAGGGTTTTACTTATGCGTGTCTGTTCTTTGCTTTTATGTAGCTCCCTGTGGCGCCAATACAAAAACCCGATGAGCTGCATATCCTAAATCCGTCGTGGATGCCTCCTACATGGCCACAAGAAGATTTGAGTTGTGAGCAAGGTATTCCAACGATGATAACGTGGACTCATGGTGCCAAGGAAGTGGCTGTAGAGGGATCATGGGACAATTGGAAGTCAAGGTTTTGTGTTCTCCTTGTTGACTAAACCTTGACTTTATAGTCAAGGATGCAATTCTTTTTTTTCCTGCAGTTATAATTCACAATTGATACGATTCTTTTCTCTACAGAAAACCTCTTCAGAGATCAGGGAAGGACTTCACGCTAATGAAGGTGCTCTCTTCAGGAGTTTACCAGTATAGGTTTATTGTCGACGGTATGTGGAGATATGCTCCTGATTTGCCGTGCTCCCAGGATGATTCTGGAAATTATTACAATGTTCTGGATCTGCAGGTAAATGCTTGTTCACTTTTCTGTTTAGACATGCGACTAATTAGTTGCTCTTGATGAGTGTGATATCTTGGACTAATTCTCATCAACCCCTCTTCATCTCCCTTATAAATTAAGTACTTTATTGTTAGTATTTGACATCTGCTCCCGGTACACCACCGTTCAGTATTTTTCAGTTGTATCTGCTTCAGGTTAATCAAGATTTTCATTTATTTTCTCTTTGAAGCATGTGTAAACAATTGACTCTGTCTAGTGCCCTCTCATGGTTTCCAGTTTCCACTAAGTTTTTATTTTATTTATTGCACAAAAATTGACAAGCTAAGAAGTTTGGAAACCTAAAATCACGTATTTCAGGCAGCTAGTGAATGGAGTACAATTCTTTCAAGAAGATCAACGAAATTCATATGTTGAGTAATTCTGAGAAGTTATCCTAGATGCAATGCTCTAAGTATAGCATATATATGTTACACATCGTTCATCTAAACTTCTAATGAGGAAATCGTTTCCTGAAGATACCTCTTGTTCCCCAACAAATTTCAACTAAATCTGCCTGTGAGGATTAGTGAGCCAAAGACGATAGTGATTTCCATTATTTGTTAGCTTCCTCCCTATAGGCATATCATGTTCCTTGCAAATTTGCCATCGTTTCCTTAGGATGCTTTTGTGAATCTTGCTCACTGTGGTGATGGTAGGGGATGTGAAAATGTGAAATAGGAGGAATATCTCAATGAAGAACAAGTGTCAGTATGCCTGATTAAAGTAGTTGCATTTACTCTTGTTCCCTTAATTAGGCGCTGCCTGATTTAGCAATTTGGAGTGGTACTGAGTTTTTTAAATGCAGGAATATGTTCCAGAAGATACAGAGAGTATATCTGGATTTGAGGCACCATTATCTCCAGATTATAGCTACAACAATGTGGAACTTAGCCTAGAAGATTTAGGCAAGGAGCCACCCATTGTTCCTCCACACCTTAGCATGACTTTACTCAATGTGCCTTCTCCGCCACCGCCTCTGACAAGACCTCAGCATGTAGTCCTTAACCATCTTTACATGCACAAGGGGAAGAGTGGTCCAGCTGTCGTTGCTCTTGGTTCTACACACAGGTTCAAGGCTAAATATGTGACTCTCGTACTCTACAAGTGTATCTAGTCACATACTACCGTCGTCTTTAGGCGTGAATGAGTGGTTGGCGTGAGAAGCTAGTACGCCTTGACTAGAACCAGTAATGTAATGATTCTGGATGAACTAGACCATCTTTCGGTTTGCTTCAAGTGCCATATTGTCTTTTGTTTTCTGATTTTACTTCTCTCTCCAGCCATAAATAGCAGCAGCCGTGTTATTAGGTCCCTCTTATATACCGTAACATGTGGCGACTTGGTGTTTCGAAAGGTTTTGGGGTGTGCTCAAGTTAATGATTTGAAAATCACTCTCAGACCTCGACTTCATCTCTTTGGCCATCATTCACTTATACTTCGTATAACATGAATTATGAGCCGTTGTCAATGTGAATTAATGGCCGCTTTAGCGGATTATAAACCGACCCGGGATTCGAAATCGATCTCGTTATTGGGTTGATATCAGCTTTGATATCCTGTCAGATTGTTGGAACTAATCCCAAGTTGTTTTGGGCTAGTTGACATGAATCATTCTTTAGGATTGTCATTGTCATTATCATTGGGATGATCTGTCTCAAAATACAATACAAATCAATGATATCATTTGCAGACTGAAATAAAAATTCAGTAAATTTTGCTTAAGACGGTATTATCCGTCTTAAACTTAATACGGATCAAATATTACCAAGTGGGGTAATAAAGACAAAAAAATTGCCATTTTTTAGGCGGCAAGTAGGGTGATTTGGTATATATTTGACCTGTCTTATGCTTAAGATGAATAATAATGGCTGTTTCAAATGAGAATTTGTGATAAAAATTTACGGTTTTTTAACATAGTATCCGTCTATTTTTTCGTTTTCTACACTATGTCTAGCAAATCTTTTAACCGTCTTAAAACTTAAATATAAACTTCTTGTAAATGGCATGATAAACCTAAATACTCCAAGCAAATGTAAAATTTAAAGTCATCCCACTTAAAAAAAAATATTGAGTAATACACCTAAAATAGATTTTGAATTTTCATCCTAAAATTTAAGTCAATTGAACCACTTACTAGATCTAATGTGTACTTTTATATACTTATTAGTATGTATATATACATAAATTTTTATTTCAGACGGATTATTTGCGTTTGAAATTAAATGTGACTATTTATTGATAAAATTTTACCATTAGTTTTTGTTAAAGGGTGAGAGCTAGTTATAAGACTTATAACACTAGTTTTACGCCCGTGCAAAAAATGCACGAGTTTAATTTTATTAAATTGAAAAATCAATAAAGAAGGTGAATAAATTCAAGAAAAGCATTATTTTAATAATATTGTTATACTAATATAAAATGTAAACAGAATTTATAGGCTTAATTTAGATATAATTAAAAACAGCGCATTAGCTCGACATGATAAAGATACAAAAATTCTTGTTTATAACATATCAAATATATACAAAATTAATAAGACAAAACCATAGCATTATGCATAAAGAAGTAAAATATTTGTCCTATACATCAAAGGGTTGATTTAACTTGTTTTAAACTTAATACGGATAATAACCAGTAAACATATGTATAGATCTAAAAATTATATTTATGGTTTAAATCCCAAGTTTTTAACTATCCTAATTAACCCAAATAATTCTTGGCCGACCCTATAACTGCCAAAATAAAATCCGACCATATAATATAAACTTCGGCCCTCTAACTATCCAAAAAAAAACTCTGACCATCAGATCATATATGAGATTGATTTTTTCCACATGCAAAATAATTATTCAGAATTTTTTTTTTCGATAATTAATTTTAATTGATCTTTTTTTGTTCATATCATCAAGATATTATAATCTAGATCTCTGTATTAAATTTGGTGTAAAATTACATGAATTTTTTTATATATATTTTACTAATTTACCAATTAATTATCAGGGGTATATCTCTTATTAGTATGCATTGGGTCCAATTGATAATTGCTAGCTATTAAACTTTATATAGTGAGTATAACAAAGTGATGGATTCTATATTCGTTCATTTGATAAAACTATATCCGCCTCACTTTACTTCAACTCACGGCTCTACCTTTTTTCATTTGATTGTTAATTAATGCTTAATGCAAGAGAAAAAATCAAATAAAAAATTAGTTTTTCTCCGTCAAATATATAATACAGATTGTTATTTTGAATATTTATTGTTACTATTTTTATCTTTTTCTTCATTATTTTTATATTATATATGTATTTTTTTCATTTTTTGGGGCGTTTAATTTTGATATAAAGTATGTGTTCAGAATATACTACCTTCAAAAAATTTTGCTATCCGTTTTTCAACTCTATTTTTATAATTTTTTTATTTTTGTTGTTTATCTTTGTTGTTTATCTTTGATGTAGAGGTAAATATGTGATTAAAAAATGGTAATTATACAGTGAATAATATTCGCTATACGACGAACAATAGTAACATCATCTCAATGCATTCTCTCGTCTATTTACTTGTTCATTTTTTAAAAATAAAAGTTAATTAAATGTAATGATTTTTAAAAGTTAATTAATTTTAATGATTTTACAATTTATTGAATTAATAGAAGAATAAAAAGGAGAGACGGGAATTAATTAGTTTAAGGATCATGGGGACGCTACATTAACAATAATAAAAAAATTCATGAAATTCAACGGCCAATGAGAATGCTTGGAATTATATCTATATATAAGTATATAAGAACCACTATTGACACGTGTCAACCTATTAGCTATTAAGTTTCCCGCTCACTCCACATCTTATACACTATATATTTTGTAGTATATTTTCTGTTATTTATCAACAAAATATTCTATATAATCATTTTGATGTTATACTTTCTATAACTACTTCATTAATACATGATATAGTAAGTCCAAAGAAAATACAACTAGGATTTAGTATTTTTAAAGATATAGTATTATTAAATATGTATAACCAAAATATTCATAAAAAACATTTAAATATAGAACGGTGAAAAATAAATAAGATATACTAAAAGGAAACACTAATTCTCATTTAAGACGGACATATACAACTTAACCTCAAGTCGGGTCAAATAGTATAGGCAAGACAAAAAGAATTTTTTTAAAAACTAGCAAATTAATTGCCCTATCTAACCAAGTAGGGTAATACTTGATCAGTTGTATTTTTTAAGATGACATATCGTCTTAAGAGAGACCAGTTGAAAGTAGAAATGATAAACAAATAATCGAGACAGGTTGAGTAATAAAATTTTCACAATAAAAAAGATTTTTTAAATGAATGCATAAATATTATAATATTAAGTCTTTGCAAAAACTATTTTGACAATTTTTGTGCAAGCACATTGTACGTGAGAGTTTATGTAAAGCGGATTTTTTTTTAATAAATTTCAGTTTTTGTTTTCCATTTCAAACAAATGTTGATCTTTCTTTTTGTTTGTAAATCAGTATAATCAAAATATTCATAAAAAAACATCCAAATATAGAATGACAAAAAAATGAATGAGACATATATTAAAATGAAACACATATCAAACTCAACCTCAAGATGGGTCAAATAGTACGGGTAAGACGAAAATAATTTATCTAGGAAATGAGAAAGTAATTGTCGTATCTAACCAACTAGAGTAGTAGTTGACCTGTTTTATTAATTCCTAAGATAATATACCTTCTTAAGAGCAAACAATTGAGAGTGGATAGATAAATAAATAATCGAGATGGAATGACTAATAAATTTTGTTCATAATAAAAATATTTAAAGACTTTTTTAATTAGTGCATAAATATTTGAATACAAAGTTTTTTTTGTAAACTATTTTGAATTTTTTTTTGTAAGGACATTGTATGTGAGAGTTTATTAGGTAAAGCAAAATTGTTTTAATAGATTTCATTTTTTATTTTCCATTTCAGACTAATATGTTTATCTTTTTGTTTGTAAATCCGTTATTTACACAAGATTAATGTAAAACGGTCTAGTCGATCTCAAACCTCATGTGATATGAATATTAATAAATAAATAAATTTAAGGTATTTTTTCCGGGGGTTGTTCTACATATATTACCCTTCTATTTTTAAGTTTTCAACATGACACCTTCTAATTTTGAAATATATGTGCTACGCTAATTATTACCATAAAATAATCAGCATGACCCTACCTCAGAATTCTATCAAATACTCATGTTAATGTATTAATAATTAAATTTAAGGACTTTGTTACTCCTTGATCCGAGAATAAGCAGCATATAATTGTTCGATTAATTAGGTTTTGAAATTTACGTACATTTAAAGTTATCAAATAGGTAGAATATGTTGACAATGGAAATTATCAACATGTTATGTTTGAATATCAAAATAAGAGACACAAATATATGTACGTAAGATACTCTATTTCCTTCATTATTTTCCAGTTGTTTTTACGCGGTATCTAACATGTTACTTTGACCGAGTTTTTCGTAGTGTATACGTTGCTTATTATTTTCGGAAAATATATTTTCTGAATGATACTTACATAATAAATATAAAATTTCATTTTATATTTTAATATTACCTATATATTTTTCAACTTATTTTTGGTTAAAAAAAATTAACTTCGACCCAAAAGAGTGAAACGAGAAGAGAAATCAGAATGGTAGAGGGTTTGTGGTAAAGGTAGAAGCATATATTTCAAGATTAAGGTAATGTATAAGAAATTGATATTACAATTAGTAGAATAGTAGATACTCCGTGTATAAATTACGATGATGATTGAGAGAGGATCATTTGTTCAAGAGGATGAAATGTTACATCATATATCACTATTATAGGTTTGTTTTTGTGTTGTAAATGATCATTACAAATCATTTATGTTGATTTTTAAGAATTAAATTCTAATATAATAATATGAATTGTTTATATAAAATTTGTGCATTAAAACTAATAAAATATTATAACTATACATTTTATAACTTAATTATATATGTTATTTATTTATATCCGTGCATTGTTGCACGGGTACTAAGCTAGTTCATTTTATAATATAGAGATTAAGGCTCTGTTTGGTAAACAACATATTGGCCAAATTTCAGCATATTTGAGAGATTTAGGCCTGTTTGGTAAACAGCATATTGACCAATTTTTAGCATATGGAAGGGTTTTAGCATGTTTGACCGGTCAATATGCTAATTTTCGTGTTTGATAAATAGCATATTAAAACAGCATATTTGGGGTCAATATGCTATTTTACAATATGCTGTTTACCCCATTGGTTAATATATTGTAAAAAATGAAAGTTTGCTTCATTTTATAAAGAAAATTAACAATCTATTAATCCTAATCTGACAATAACCAAACACTCAAATTAATTCTGCTAATTATAATATGCTAGTCAAACCTTCTATTAAAATCTGTCATTTATAATCTGTCATTACAATCCGCTTATGCTGAAATTAATCCGTTGTTTACCAAACAGAGCCTTAGCATGTTAGACTTCCCAATATGATATTTACACTGTTTGGTTAATGACATATTGAAATAGTATATTGAGATCCAATATGTTATTTTATAATATGCTACTTCTACCAACATATTGGATTAGCAGATTAGAAAGAAAAAATTGTCTTATTTACCCTCTTAATAAAATAATAACCTTCCTTTTTATTTTACAAAGATTCTAGACAATCTGCTATTCTAAACTGCCAATTACCAAACACTTCTAAAATAATTCTGCTAAATAAATCTTCTAGTCAAATCCGCTAAATCATTCTGCTAGTCAAATCTGTTTTTTTTAAATCCGCTTCTTCCAATATTAATCTGTTGTTTACCAAACAGGGCCTAAATAATTAACCATTTCATGCATAACTATTTACGAGCAAGTGCAAATAAACTTCTTCCTTTGTCAAGTCATTTTTTGTCCATTACTAAACTTAAAACTTTATCTTACCATGGAAGAACTTTTGTTAAGTTCTAAAGTATGACCTTCTATTAATTTTTTCATCCCTAAATTAATAATTTTCCCTTTTGAATTTATTAACCATGTTTTTAGTTTAACAAACTCAATGTAACCTCCAGTGAGAAACACTTTATTTATAAAGTTCTTACTAGTTTTGACCATGTGCAAAATTGCACGGAATTGAATATTCAAAATTACAAGGGATTGAATATTCAATAATTTAATTAAATGTATAAATATTGAAATATAATTTCACATAATTATAATTTATATCGTCCAATGAATAGAGTTTATAAATTTAGAAGGAAAATTATTAAAACATGGACGGAAAATAGCTGAAATCTGGTTGGAAATTGTGTGATCTTTGGTGGAAAATGTTTGACGGTTAGGTACACACCATGATGTTTTATATACAACATTTATCGGAAATAGTGTAAGCAATCATTCACATAAATTAATTGAAGTTGAACGGTAGCGTAAACCAATAAAATGCCGCACCCCTTAATCTTTTTAATTAACGAGTTTTCTGCCAAAATAACAATTACTAAAAAGTCTCTAAAACAAGGAACAAACTCCCAATGTATACATTATTAAAAAAAAAAGCGTTACTATTACGGTAAATCATTTATATTCAGGAGATGAGAATCAATGTAAGGTAACATAACAGTATGCCGCGAGCGTTAGATCGTGGTCAACCAACTATGGCGCCTAAAACAGCAAGAGCTTGACCGTTCAATCAAAGGCTTGTCAAAGATCAAGTTACATGAAGAGTTTGATTAGTTCGTATGAAATGAGCGAATACAACTAGGCATAACAATTGATTTCTTACAAGCTTTGAAAGCTATTATCAATAAAGTTCTAGCTAATTTGTCGAATAGCATTGGTGTCAGTTACTCATCGCAACCAAGGAGATAGATTAACAACCAATTTTAGCTGCTCAACAACTAGATCTGGAAGGGCAAAGCAGGTACTCGCCTCACAGGTAATAAGCTACTATTCCAATCTACAACATCGAGATTATTGATGCTAACTATGCAGTGAACGAAATCTACATAACCGACCTTGTATGCAACAACGTCAAGAAAAAGTGCATGGAGATAAAGAAAACCACGCTGAACAACCAAATTTACTGCTGCACCTAAACATATGAAGTATCGTTTTGCTCTGTGCTTCCTATGTAATGAAAAAAACGTTTAATCTAAATGGAGCGTACTTCTAGGTTGCTAGTTTTAAATGATCAGTTCCATTCTAAAGTAGTTGTAAAGTGTCGTTCCTACATTTCCATCTTATCAGTACTCTATTCATTTACAAAATTCATGTTTCAATGCGCGCTACTTCTCTTCCACAATTTCTCTAACCTATTCTTTCACATCTTATCTTCCACGAATGCTTCTTCCCTCATTGTTCCAACAGTCCAATTAGTGCCTCTTACCATCCATTGTATAGTTTCAATTTGGCATGTTGATAACCAACTATGTAAAACAATGTGGAAGCGTAAGTGTCAGTACCTCGGCTAACGGGAACTTTGGGATAAACCGTGTCGATGTAAGTGTTGAGTGTGAGCCAGGACATTCTGTTGGGTGTTTGGGTGGTGGGTGGTTTCGTGGACTACGTTGGAGCATATGATGATCGTTACTAAATAGACCGGAAATGTACTGTTGCATGTTCGATTGGAATTACGAAGATATTCACGCCACATTGTATCCCGTGTGATTACAACATTAAAGCACCTCTATGCATTTTGGACGTTTATCCAAATAAATAAGTATTATGTGATGTAACGAAATATCGCGATCGTTAGGTTACGACACACCAATTAGTAGATAACAGAGTACTAAATTGGGTGAAAAACGTACTCATAAAATAAAGTAGGGTTATTTAATAAGAATACTCCAAACTATTGGAGTGCTTCTCAAAATACTCTATATTATGAGTTATTTTTCAAAATAGGCGATTTTCAACAATTAATTAACGAAATGGGTTACTTTTCAAATTTATTACCGAAAATGGGTCCACGTAGGATTGGATTTCCCGAAGCTATGGTCAGAGTCAAGTCGCCTACCCCCATAGCGACTTGACCTTTAACAACACAAACCCAAATTGAACGGAAATAAAAAAAGAAAAACAAATAAGAGGAAAGTCGCTGAGCCGGATAGCGGTTTGACCTTTAACAACACAAGCCAAAATTAAATTTTAAAAAAAAAAAAAAAAAAAAAAAAATTAAGTGGAAAGTCGCTGTGCTACACAGCGTTTTGCCATGAAATAAGTAGTTTTACTTTAACAACCAAGTTTCCAAAATTTTAACTTGTCAATGGACTGATTTTAGGTCAAGTCGCTCCCCCCCAAAGCGACTTTACCCTGCACTGAATTTCAGCTTCGGATTTTCACAACTATACACTCCGCATTTGGTCGTCGTCCGGGTAAGCGACTTGAATACAATCCTAGCTTCGGTGATGACGTGGACCCATTTCCGGTAATAAATTTGAAAAGTAACCTATTTCGTTAATTAATTGTTGAAAATCACCTATTTCGAAAAATAACTCCTATATTATAGTTGAACCATCAATATAACCATCTATTACACCCTTTCACTTTTACTAGAATTGTCAGTACAAAAAGCCTCACCTTTCTGACATTATAGATCTTCATCTTCTTCCCTCTGCCTATACTAAAAAAAAAAACCCAAAAAATTCAGAATATCACACTTCAAAATACCCAGAAATCGTTAAAAATTCCCCAAAATCCTAATTAATCTAATTGAATCTATCACCATACATGCCCAGAATACCAAATTGGATAACTAACTTAAAAACGAATTATAGAAAACTTTTATTTTGTTCATATGAATTAACCCTCCCCAGCCCATATTTCCACTAGCATTGTACTCACTCTTATTCTACTTCTCATTATCACTCTTCTTAAATCACTAAAATTGTAACAAATTAACCTTAAAAACAATACAAAACTAGAATAACAAATCTCATGTTTCCCATAATTACCAAATCAAACACAACTAACTCTAAAGTTTGTTCTGAAACTTCGTCGCTGATTTCGATGCGCGTTGTCGTACTGTCGATTTATTACTTTCGTGAGTGACCGTGGTGTTGAAGATGTTCTTGCTGAGATTGTTTGCTGTTAATAATGATGATAGAGACATAAGAAGACTACGACAATCAAGGAATTTGGGTTAGGGCGAGGATTCAGTGGTGTTATGTCTGAGAAACACTATAGTGATTGATGTTTGGAGACAAATTGAAGATGATAAAGTGAGTTTAGGGATGATGTAAATTTAGGGAGGTATATGAAGATAGATGAAGATGAGAAGCGAAAGGACGATAATGAGGAGCGAGAGGTTGAGGTAGATGATGGTTATTTGAATGGAGATGGTAAAGAGGATAAATTGGCCAAGATTAATGGTGTTGGTGATCTGGAGAACAAAGACACTACTAATGATGTTGGTGTTATCATAAATTAAATACAATAGGTGAGAAAATTAAGATAAAATAGAAATAACCGGTTCAGCAGGTAACTTGTCCACCCGTTTTAGTATAAGAGAATAGATATAAAAGTTGAGTATATTAGTAGTTAAAATGAAGTCCGTAGTATTTAATAATTTAGAGTATTGTCATTAAATAACGCAATAAAGTATCGATAGTTTCTTGTCTCGAGAGAGATTGTTTTCACAAACCCAACTTGTATAGTTGTATACGAAGTATATACTTTTTACATCTGCCCACTTAATACTCTTGACGGTAAATTTTCGTTCTGGGTTGGAAAAAATGCAGAGTTTGCGTTTCAAAAACAGCATTCAAACCTTCACTTTTCTGCATAATTTCCGTCGTCTTCATCTCTATTCAACCAAATCTCCAAATCGACCTTTCGCTGATTATTTGGTTAATTATCTGGGTTTCTCTGATGAACAAGCTCTATCAACTTCCACCAAGCTTCGTTCCAAGAATGCTAATGACTTCAAATCATTTGGTAATGCTAATTCTGTTGTTGATTTATTAAAACGACATGGTTTTGATGATGCTCATATCAGAAAGGTTGTATCTGGTTACCCTAATATCTGATCTGCTAAGGTTGACGAAACCCTATTACCCAATTTTAAGCTTCTCCAAGATCATGGTTTTTCTGTGTCTAATTTAGTTACTTTAATTTCATCGACTCCTTCATTTTTAAGTGGACCTGTGCATGTTATCCATGATCTTAGGGCTATTCTGGGCAGTACCGAAAATCTAATGAAGTTTTTTAATAGAGTTCAATTTATCACGACATCTACTCTGGTAAATCTTAATTCAAATATTACATTGTTGAATAATGAGTACGGTGTTGATATGGGAGTTATTCGGAATGGCATTCTTCTGAGACCCATGGCCTATTTGAAGGATACTGAGCTTTTCCGAAATATATTGGTTAGGGTTGAAGAGGAAATAGGGATTCCTCGAAATTCTGGGATGTTTTTTAATGGCATCAGATTGCTGTCTTACTCTAGTGAGAAGTTGATCGAGTCGACAACTCAGCTGTTAAAAAGCTTTGGATGGAGTGAATATGATGTTTCTGAATTAATGAGGAGAAATCCTCTTGTATTCGGAGTATCTGAAGAAAATATGAAGAAGAAATTGGGTTATTTGATGACTGAGCTGGGTTACAGACCTGATTTCCTAGTTAGACATCCTGCTTTGTTTACCTATAGCCTTGAGAAGCGAATAAAGCCTAGAGCTCGTGTGTTATTGGTCTTGAAGGAGAAGGACTTGTTAGATTACAACTTTTATTCCGCCATTGCTAAAACTGAGACTCGGTTCATAAAGATACTTATTGAACCTTTCAAGAAAGATGTACCGGGTCTTCTTGAACTTTACCAAAGTAACAAAGGTTGTTCCGACATTGACTCCATTTCGAGGTGATGCCAAGCCCTCTTGTAGCAAAGGTTGGTCCAACCATTTTCTCTCTTTCTTAAGCTGCACTGAATAAAACTGTCAAATGTGTTTTATAGCTGGCTTTGGTTAATGATACTGTTTGAGAATATGTACAGATGATACTTAAATTGTCAGGATGTCAAGTCTCTATTATGGAAAACATAAAATGAAGAGATCAATAATCAGAAGATGATGCCTAAGGCATAATTTGAGAAGTACGTGAATAGAAAATGAGTTTGAAATGAAAGTAGAACATGAGTTCGAAATGTGGTAAAATTAACTTATGAATTTTATACGAGTGAGTGATGTTGTCATGATTACTCGTTAAGAAGGTTGTAAGGTATGTTGAGCTCCGAGAAAGTAAAATGAATTGTCGAAGAGACAGATTGTTAAGGGTTGTGGTGGAGATTGTGGTAACTGAGTGAATATGGCCGTTAGGGTGTTTTGCATGAATGAAACCAAAAAAATTTAGGATAGTGGAGGTGATTATCTTTTGAAAATATACAAATTGATATGCACTGTAACTAAAGATGTGGGTGAACTGACATTGAGATTATCGTAATGTTGTCGAATATTAAGGATATTTGTAACAATCCCTTCCATCTATGTGGTTTTACTATTCTGCTTATTATTTGAATTCGTTTTATATGCTACTCTGTATTTAATTTCATTTACTCGAAAAAGAATTCTGTAGTTAAAGGCAAAGCAACTGGTACTGATATAGTGATATGAGCTGAAGCCGTTTATGCGAAATAAACTAAAGTGCGGAAATCATACTTTTGTTCTTCTATTATTGAGACTCACTCTGTAAATTAAAGTGAGGGAGATAGAAAAAAAAAGTCAAGAAATATAAGAGCTTGGAGCCTTTTTCCTTTCAGTAATTCTCTCACAAGCTCAAAATCAATTTTCTTTTTTAAACTCTTCTAAGCTCTATGCATTGCTCCCTTCAGGCCACGAGAAGGGACATTTTTGTTGTCCAATCAGTGTCATGTAATTTTGTTATTAAATTGTGTATGTTCGCTTGTCAATTGGATAAATGAGACAAAGTCTTCCTTTGGTGGAGCTGTGGCTAGATCTTGTAATGTATCGTAAAATTGATTTATGAATTATGATTTTGAAGACAGTTTAGGAATCATATCTAATTTATTCTCATTGCTTTTCTGTCTTGGATTCAGACATAAAATTCCTCACTTTTTCGCTATTGATATTCTTATTAGCCGAGAAAGTGATGGCGACTTCCTATATTTTTTGCCTGTTAGTGCAGCTATAGCGATAGGAATTATCTATAAGTCGTTAGTTAAGCTGGATATGTTACAGATAAAGATCTAATTTTTGAGGTTAAAAATCAAATGTTGAAAATATTTGGCCAAGTTCTGGACTGCTTTATCATCGGTATTGTAAGAGTATTCCATTAGGTAATGACTAATGAGATAGGCCTATATATCATGGAATCAGGTAGGCCGAGAACTGGCTGCATCTTCCTGCATGACGAAACGATTCCAGCCCTTGATCTGTGATCCTGCTTATGCTAGCGATAGTCCTATAAACAGATAGTACAAGCATTTGAAGTGTTGTAAGTCTTGCATATTACAACCAGGAATGCACAAGGTCTTATTTAAGATGGGCATATTCGTCTTAAATACGATACGGGTCAAATAGATGTATGGGTTGAAAAGTAAAATGCCTACGGAATGACAATAAACTTGTCCCGTCTATCTTTATGGGTTAGTACTTGGCCCGTTTTAAACTTAAGACGGATATGAATGTCGCCTAATCCAATTTTATTCTTCTTTAGATGCATCTGATGTGTAGTATTCTGGGTTTAGGTGTTAATATTTGGGTAAAAAAGAAGGAAAAATGGATAGAAATTGTGATTACACTATTATAACGGTTAGATCTCACATCTTGAACTTTCTTTGGCATTGTGTGTATGAAACTGAATTAAGAGCTTTTTTTGGTGAAGGGACTTTTTATTAGATGTTAATGAATTTCGGATCACATCAGGAGTGCTACCACTCAATGACTTTACTAGTGTAAACTAGCTTATTTTTACGAGTAAAGACCGAAACAAATGGTTTTCTTTTTAATGTAACAGGCAAGGCCAGGCACTATATCTAGCCTATTTTTACGAGTAAAGACTAAAACAAATGTCTTTTTAATGTAACAGGCAAGAGCAGGCAGTATATCAACAGCCTTGATCAGGGGACTTCCAATCATCCTCAATGACTTCATACTTGGATAAGTAGTATAGTTTCAAAGACGTGTCGGCCACCCACTATGTAAGTTTCAATTATATGTTATAGGCATTGCCATGAACCAAAGATTCTCAGTATCTTGTTTGCTTATTAATCAACCACATTTCGAGAAAGCAAACCCTGCGACGTAAAGCTAAAGCTCTCCTAGGAAATGTTGGTGATTTTGTCAAGGTAAGATTAACTGATGTGTAAAATATTTTTAATGAATGAGATACTGTTTTATGAATCTTGTTATGAGCAGGACTGTCATTATGATGTAAAATATTTTTAATGAATGAGATATTGTTTTACTTTTGACCATAGAGATGCCTTTGTTGCTGAATGGTTTTAGGTTAAGTTTGGTCATTTTGAGTTGTAATCAAATACGAATTGGATGTATTTCGGGTTTGTACAGCCTGGTTTATACCAGGTTTTGGGGTTGCTTAAGGTCAGAAATGTGTCGTCTTTCCTTCAATCAGTGTATTGACGATAACTTTGCAGTCACTCTTGATGATCACATTTTCGTGTCCTCTCATGCGAGCTTCACCAATCCCTGCAAGAATCGCTTCTGCTTCAGCACACCTTGGTTTCATCTCTATACGCTTCGCTTCAGCGCACCGTGGCACTTTACAACACATGAAATCTTTCCTATATAGAACCTCACTATAATGGATCTATATAACATAAACATGTTTACCTCTACTGAATTATTAATGATCTGTAATATCATCTAATTTACTAACGCATCAAATGTAATTCATCTCCCTTGTCATCATCATCAGTCATCACCACATTTCAACAGATTCGAGTCAGGGTATTTCAGGTCTGGTAATTTGGAGCAGCTCAATTTGTCATATTTACTGAAAGACGATCAATGGACCGATAAAATTGTTATACGGAAATCCATATATGTATACAGTTATAGGTATAAGTCATACATTGCCATGAACTGAATGAATCAGTTGTGAAACATGAATTAAGATACGTGGACTCGTGGAGTATGATGTTTATAAACAACGAATTGATTAAATTTCAGAATTTCATACGATAAATGGTTTATTACTACTCCTCCGTATTAGAATGAAATACGCATACTAATTATACTAATCCTATTATTGAACAACGATCATGATTTAATGTGGTTGTGAAATGGACGGCAGTACAAATTTTGATAACAGTTATTAGTGTATGTCGTCATGTTGACATTTATTTTGTTGATCAACTGATTTAATGATGTTGATCGTCATTTTCTGAAACAGAGATTACTGCCATGCATGCTCCTCTGTATATTTAAAGCCTGGTATTACTATCAACTGCATTTTCTTTGTTTATTAGGAGTTCTCCTTATTTCTAAACTCAAAGAAACAATGGCAACTGCTAGTTGCGGATATTTGAGTATTCGAGTTTGGATGTTTTGCATTCTGTTTTGCACATTAGTGCTACCTTCTACCTTAGGTAACTCTACCTCTACGGCTCTACGTCTCTACCCTTACATACTTGTTTCGAGTTTTAAGTTTTCAAACTTAGCTGGTTGGAAACGCGAACCTTAATTTCAAGTTTCAGCGTGTACCTTATTCGGTTGTAATTGTTGGCGCATGCATGCACAGTCGGTTGCTTATAGTTACTTGTTGAATTGGTCGCGCAGGGCGTCTACAAAGTTCTGAAAACAGGTCGGTAAGCAATGTGCAGTTGAACAATCTGAATGATAGTACTGGTATGTACCTGTATAAGGAATAACCCTTCTTATGTCACATTTAATTTAAGTTGATTTAAGATCGGGAATAATCAAGGAAACTAGTTGTTTTGAGTATATGTCAGATTACAGGTACAACCCAACAAACGCAACATGCTCGAATAATGACATAATCGTTGGCCAGGGTCCGGGAGCACCTCTGCCAAGCGGAATCCCGACTTACTCTGTAGATATAATGAATGCATGTGTAGAGGGATGCAGCATCTGCAACATCCACGTTAGCTGCGGATGGTTCAGCTCGGCTAGGTTGATTGACCCAGCTATCTTCAAGCGAATTAGCTACAATGACTGCCTTGTCAATGACGGCAACCCTCTTCCAGCCGGTCAAGCCATCTCCTTCCAATATGCTGACAGTTATCCGTATCCTCTCTCTGTATCATCTGTCATGTGCTGTTGAATGAATCTACCTCTACTCTTGAACCATTGCAAGTTTACGGCCGTTCATAATAGGACTACCTTATACGAATCATTGTATACCTCAATTACGCAACTACTTTTATGTAGTAGAATAAAAATGCGAACTCCGGAGTATATTTATAAGGTGTTCTTACCCTGCGTGAACAGCGTTACCTGCTTTTCCTCACAGCCCATTGATATACACAGTAACAGTCATTTTTATTGCATTAATTTCAGATGAAAAACACAGAATAAATATGTTGAGTTGTGAGGGAAGGTAGATAGACGACAACCCAGTGCGCTCTCAAGGGGGGGCAATCCCCTTTTTCAGAAGCATGTCATAAATGCGATCAACTTTGGTAGGCTCCAACTCAACCAAACGGTGAGCGTCCGCTTGAGTGGCAACATTGCCGCTGAAGATGTTGACAGATAAAATCTGCTGCGTCTTGAGATACAATTCTGACGATATCTTCAGGTCATGGCACATCCGTTTTTCCTGACAAGACATCCCATAAGAGTCACATGGAAACACAATACACTTGTAAAAGACATCAAAGTCGAGGAGAAAAGCAACTTACAGCTTCAGAAAGCAAGTGATGAATAGGAGGGATGCCAGTGGGATCCTCTTTCCCTCTCTCTCCTCTTTCTTCGCGTTCCCTTTTCCTCTTCTCTTCAAGGTATTTATCTGCCTCCGCGGATGAGCGACAACCTGCAGCCCGTGCTTCCTGCACCATATCACGTCAATTAGACAGCATTCTAATATATCTGGACGTGTTAACAAGGAAAGTAACAGCAATAGTATTACTTAACCTTGAGCTCCTTGATTCGCTTAAGAGTGCGGTGTTCTGCAATAATAGTCTGTAGCATATCATCATGATCCTCCTTGGAGTGGAATCGCATGAATGG
The DNA here is from genome assembly GCA_029255685.2 of Silene conica. Taxonomy (NCBI): domain Eukaryota; kingdom Viridiplantae; phylum Streptophyta; class Magnoliopsida; order Caryophyllales; family Caryophyllaceae; genus Silene; species Silene conica. The sequence continues at coordinate 10,045,931 of CM055319.2, forward strand.
ATCATATTGACGGCATATTGCCTTCTCTTCCGCAGAAAAATCCTTCTCAATGGGGTTGGGATATAGTAAATTTCTCTCGATGACGAAATCCTTTCTTCGAGTCCTCTCATCAAGCCTGCAAGCTAACAATGAATGTCAGATGCTATATCAATGTATTCCACCGACCTTTGACACTAATAAAGCAGAGCAATAAACAGCCAGATCCAGCAATAATGGTAAGCCATAGTGTACATTCTGTACAATGAAGTGAATAAGCTACCTCTGACAGTAGATATGCAACACTTTCAATTTCAGTTCACGTTCCTCTTCTGTGTCAGCGTCCTTAAATTCCATATCCGCGAGTAACTGCTCAGCATTGACATCATACTCTGGATCAAATTCACGCCGCTTAGGGTTGTATCCACTTAAACTCACCAAGGAAGAATCTTCCTCTTTCGGAGGCTTCTTTCCAATAGGATTCCTTTCCACCTGAGAATCTACAGTTTGAAGGCAATATGAGCAGACATGCTAATACAATTGCATTGCTCATCTATAAACAAAAACAAGTAGCTATGTTCGAAATACGACATATGAAATTGGAGGATTTAATCAGTTCAGTTCAGTGGCTGAATTACATAAAAAAAAGGCACATTAAATAAGCATCTTAAATTCTTAACCACAGGCCTTAGAAAGTGAGAAACAATTAGTATGCCTCAACATTCTGTTGATGTCTCATTTCTTGTCCTCCTCATTTGATTTTTGTTGGTGAGCAAGTAATGGACTCACCCGTGTTTTGGATAAAGCGACTTGAAGGTCCTCCCTTCTGCAAATCGTCAACTCTGACAAATGTAGTAGAAATTTTCACATCATCTGTTGTAGCAGGCTAGCATTGGATCAATTAAAAAAATGGATGATAATCATACATGACCATAGCAGGAGAAAAGCTAGGCTCTGCTTTTAGAGTGTGATCACCAAATGGGGTTGACCCTGCAGCAGACATAAGAACAGACATAGATCACAGATTGCCAATTTCCTTGTATACATCATTCATCATAAAGTAATGGAGTAATAATCTAAACATAGTGAATTTATAAAAATCGCAGATATTACAATCAGTACCCCATTAAATACCTTGGTCTCACAGAGGCAAATACAATTCCATGAATTCACTTCTACCATACTATTAATCTCGGTGTCGGTCACGATGACGGACAGGTACATGGCCTAATCTCACTAAATGCAACCAATATCACCTCTAACTATGATAAAATGCGGTCAGCGTAACCTCCAAACCCTTATAAAGTAGCCACATATTGTCATTGCTGAAATTCAGAACCATGCCCTCTAGTTCTTTACATAAAACTCACTATGCAGTCCCAATATATCAGACTCTGATACCCAACAAATACATACAACTAATTCAACTTACTGCATCTTTCCAGCTTTCACCATACATAACCTATTTTCCCACAATAATATATGAATATTCATTCACACATTGCTTGAAAAAGTCTTAAGCTTTTACCACACCGCTTCACGGATTAAAAAATTCAAGTAGAGAACTACTGAAAATATACATACACACCTTTCTTTTCATCATTATTTTCCTTTGCCATAGCTAGAAGATCATTCCTATTTTTTCCAACAACATGAGTCATGTCCTACAAGTGTAAAATTTGTCATGTCTTACAAGAATATATTACGAGGAAAAGTAATTTTAAGCTGTTGCATATCCCATACCGGTAAAGGGAAAAAGGGTGAATCTAGGTACACACTCCTATAATGGCTAATGCACTGTTCTTTGCTCTTCGTACCCACGTGCTCTGCTACCTCTGCCCAGTTCCCAAGACCATACATTTCCAGTCCCTTTAAGAAATGATATGACAAATATAAGCATCAAGCCATCACTAACATAGAACAGCCCTCAACTATCAGCAAAGATCAATTGACAATAACACATGGACGCAACAACATAAATCATTGACAGGATACAGCACCTCCAAAAGCAATATCTCTTCATCTGCGTTCCAATCGGGTGTCATCAGCGGGAAGGATAAACTGTCCTGTAATACATTTTATTCCCAACAATCTCAACATTAAAAGTTAAGCCCGGAAATTGTAGCATGCACCAGTTCCTAAGTAACATAAACTGTTCATTTAGGAGATAAAAGAGACTCCACTGACCATAACCCTGTAAAAATGATTGCTTTTGTGCGGTTGCATTTCTGCTCCAACAGAAAAGCACTCTACACACAAGTCAAAGTCGGGACACATGGCACATTTGATACGGATGCGGCCAGTAATATCTTTGCTACAGTAATTACAGTGATACAATGCTCTTTTCCCATCACCTGTTCCTTGTCCTGTGCTCATCAGAGAACAAGCAATGAGTATAACTAAGTGCATTTCCATCTAGTAAACTCCATAGAAAGAGCACAGTGAAACTTATTTTGAATTCCTTTGACCACACACCACCATTCTCGTTCTGGAGTTTATGGTTATCAGTGTACATTATCAAGTCATGTGTTACTACAAGTAGCAGTATAAATAGATTCACATTTCATGATCTCATTCGTGGTAGGCGGTTATATTTATATACTATGGAGTATCATACATAAGATTAAGGACCACTATAGCGCCTTCACTCACCCCTTATTCACATTATGGTCGTCATCTAATATCAACCTATGTCCCGCCATAAGAAGCATCAAGGTCATGCAATTGTCAAAATCAACCTATGTGACTGATAATCAATAGCTAATGTCACAACTTCCCTAATAATTGCAAGTGACTCCAATCACCGCAGTCACTTCACTACAACTCAACTAGCTTATCTAAATTCTAATGTCAACAGCCAAAGAATTCCGTAAAACTACTGGTCATTGTTTATCAACTGCCTTCTATCATTGTGTGTGAAACCAGGGAATACCAATACCTCCAAGGGCGGATTCTATATTTTCTCCACTTGAGGCGTTCTTTTTTCTCCTTGATCTGCAAAAGAGAAAAAAGAAACATAGGATACCCGGTTAATCAAAAGTTCCGTAACACGTGTTCTTTTGGACTGAAACTCGACTAACCTGACTAAGCAAAAATGAATTGAAATAAACTGAACTAGAGTGAAAGAGCCTAAATGCTTTTGATAAACATTGGAATCCTAAAATTCCGTATTCAAACTAAGTTCATAACTTCATACTATCTGCATGTTGCTAATGAGCCAATCATGCCAATTGCACAAAAAAGAAACAACATTGTAAAGCGAGTCATTTGGGAAGTACTTCAAACATTCATCGCTGATATTCTAGCTAGCTGGGATCTGTTTTACACAATATTAGCATAAACCCATCTTATAAAAGACTAGCTACAGCCTACATATATTTACACCTCCTCCAAAACTTATTATGTGCTCATTACATACCGTATTTTAATCAAAAGTAAGCAAACGATCGAGAGACGGAGAGTAATAAAACATGAATAGAAAGAGAAAGAGAAAGAGAAAGAGAAAGAGAAAGAAGAAACCTTTGAGTTGGGTCATCATCAGAATGGAAAACACCTCGAGAACGACCCATCAATTATTTTGATTGATTTAAATAAATTGAAATTTCAGCTGTAACATTCTACAGATTTTGCTACTCCTCCACTCCTCTCTGCGGTCTCTCAAGAATTAGTAGTTAAGTATTCAGTTAATCAATTTCCTTACGAGTCAATGGAGTATTATTTTATTTGGATAATTAGATGATATGGATTACGGACTAATAATATACTTCCTCCATTTTAATCCAAATGGGTACCTTACCTTTTTCACGTTTGCCAATGCACGTTTTGCGTGCTTCATATCTTTATCTACATATTTGTAAAAATTATAAAAGTTATATATTTTCAATGTAATCGTAAAGACAAATTAAACAAGACCCCACATGAGTATATTTTTTCTTATGTATTGAGAGAAAATTGAGATTGAAAGTTAATTTGTGAATAGTGTACAAAAAGCAAAGTGCCCATTTGGATTATAATGGAGGAAGTAAGAAAAAATTTTACATGAGTAAGATGTTTCTATTTTTAGGGGTTTGGTTAGAAAAAGGTAAAGTAAAGCAGAAAGGGTATGAGGGAAAAGATAAGCAATTATCTAAAACTTAATTTGTTCTTTGGTAACACTAATAGAAAATTAATGGTCCACTCATACTTATTTCTACCACTAACACACACTACCAAAAACAACCACGCACTTATCTACTGGTAACGGTGATGGTGGTGGGGTGTCATACAATGGTGGCGGTGGCGGCGGTGGCGGTGGCGGTGGACACGGTGACGTCATTGTGGTGGCTATTGGCTAGTGTGGTAGTAAGTAGAAAAAAGTGATTGAAGACTAACAAGAGTCGTAAAATCTCATACCCAAGAGAGGGATGGGGTAAGAAATTAGATGGATTGAAGGCTAATGTATGAAGTTTCATTTGGTTTGTTTGTGTCAAACAAACACCAACAAGAGGAATTAGTAACTTTATTTCTCTTTTCCTTTCTTATAAACCCCTAACCGACCAAATGTCCCCTTATGTGACATATTGAATTTTTTTATTTAGAAAACTTTAGATATTACGTATGAGAAAGAATTCTAAATTTGCCTTGAACCGGCATACAATGATAATTTGATGAAAAGTTTACATTTTGACCTATTCAAAATTTTTTTAACAAACTTATTTATTTATTATAGTAGGTTCATTTATGTTTCAACTTTCATCTATTTACATTTTAAGTTCCATAATCTCGTGGGCAAGCCCACCCATTAATAATGGACGGATATGGACGATGGTAATAGGTCCGCTATAGCGGACACAAGCATGAAAAATAAGCCTGTTGGACACATTTTTATAGGTTAGATCCGCCCCGAATCCGCAAACGATCAACTATATTATTTTACTTTGATTTATGTTATTATAGTAGTAATTTTTACCGTCTGTAAACACTTTGAATATGACCATTAACAACCATTTTGTTGACTCTTCAAATACACCTTATAATAATATCCTTTCATTGTTAATACCTTATAAACAAATACTCATCATAGTAAAAAATACTAACAAAATTAATGAGATAAAATGAAAACTATTTCCGTAAGAATTTTTTTTGAGACTTTTGTTTAAGGCGGACGGTCTTTCACGTGAACTTCGTAAAATGAATCTTGCAAGTAATTATTTGTTTATAACGTTATGGAATAATATTTGTATTTTTATAATTTCTTTTTACATAATTGTATATGGGACTTTTAGGAAAATAGCAAGAAATTTGCACCCCATGTTGTACTACTGAAGACCCTTATTTATTCTTTTCTTTTACGGAGTATTTGATAATATTACATTTTCGACCTTATTTCTTATATATTTGGTAGTTTATATAATTCATTATTATTTTCTATTATAATTTTAATTTTAATTTTAATTTTCTTTATTTCAATTCCTTATGTATATGGTTGGTGATAGAGCGATGGTATTGACCCCTCAATGATAATTTTAATTGTGATCGAGTCAATAACATTATTATAGTGATTGTAGCAGGAGAGCATAGTTTGAAAGTTTATTATATATTCCTTATATCATCATGTAAGCTATTTTTCTTTCTATGTTAGTTTTGTTGTGCAGAGTACTTAGTACTATTAGCCATTTGTAAAATTAATTTTCTTTAAATTGAACTTTACATATGTATATCGACGATGGGTGAAATCAAAAGATGGATGGGTTTCAAAAACATCATGTCCAAATACATACAAATTAAAGTAAGTTTGTAACAAAGATTTGGAATGTGAGAGTTTTTGAAATATGGCCTTAGTTCTTCCCCTTTTGTTTGTCTGTAAAGTTGTCCTCTTGTTACTCAATTAGTCTTCTAATAAGACACAAAAATAAGCAGCCACATGGGCCCTGCAATTCTATTTATGATAAACTGACTTCTTAGACAGCAAGGAGGGACGTGTAAGGGTCTTGAAAAGCTCCCACAAGAGTCCTAGAGCTGGTTTGATAAAAAAAGGTAGGTTGAAAGCGACATAATTTCAGATTGCTCAAAACCGAGAAACACCTTGCACAATGTTTTGTTTCCTCTAAATGACTTAACTTTCACCTCAAAAACGAATCAATCTCATTCATTGAGTAAATCTTTATTTATTGAACCTTTAGAACACATAGGTCATTGGCTGTCCAGAAAATGCGTAGTCTGTTTGGGACGACCATAACTCAAGATATAAAATAGATATGATGGTGATTCAAAATCCCTGATTTAGTTAAGACCCTTAACTGTCCAATAGCACAAGAATTGCCTGACTTGAACCATTAGAACTTGGGATATAGAGTTTGGAGGTCGGGCCTATTGGAATGATACTTCAAAAAGCGATGAAATGCCTTCAATTTGTTAACCTTCCTTCGACGGTTTCTTTTGGCTTAGAAATGAACGAAAACGAGACAATTTTATTTCACTTGTAATAATATTACCGTGGTAGTTATAATTGTTCTTGCAGCTCCCTTATACACTGAAAATAAATTAAGGTTTGTTGATAAATTGTTACTCTTCTCTATAAAAGACAGATATTTGTTCTTTGTTCCTTGTTCCTTTTTACATACATAATGTGAGGACGGTTGCAAAAATCAAAGAAGACGACGATCTATTGGCCTTGGATATCTGTATTTGCTTCCATCAGACATACAGAAAGTTCCAATCTCTGGTGAGGAGATAGTAAAGTTATCAGAACTTGTTGATATTTTCCGAGCAGCTGCGTTTCCCTCGTGATTATACCTCACAGTCTCATAATCCTGTGTTGAATTGTAAGTGAGCAACTCCGCCCAAAGCCACGTTTTAGGACTTAGAAGACGGAAATAGAGAGTAAAGATTAGAATAGCGAAATATGTACCTTAGATTTCATCCTCGAATAACAAGGTGTTAAACAGGGATTCACGTCCTTCAGAAGCACGTTGTCTGGACTGTCGGGAACTAGATCATCGGAGCTAAAATCCTGACATGGTTTGGTTGTGAAAATGGAATAATCAATTTCTAGACCAACCAAATACTCTTTTGCGCAGTAGTTTTGTTATAACAAAAAACCCCTCGCAGTAGAAAGCAGAGATAAACAATATACTGAGACAGACGGAGTATGTTTTGTTACTTTGGCATATGCAAGATAAGTAACTCCCTTGAGCATACCAGAGAATTAGCAGCTTCTTCTTCATCGTACACTAGTGACTTCATTGCGTTAACACTGTTATCAATCTTTCTTGAGTAATTTGCAGCCTTCACCTACATTTGCAGCAGATATTAAATTCAAATACAGTTAAAAATGGCTCAAAATTTACACAACTGATGGAAACAAACATGTATATAGATAACAGTCTTTTTTCTACTGCAATATCCTTATGTTTTCCAACCCCACTTCATCATCATGTTATCAGTAGGCATTGTGAAGCAAAAGAACTGTGCTGTTCTCCTTTACTATGTACCGATGTCTATGTTCTCACACGTACGTGTAAATGCAAGTGATTTGACATATAGTCTCCTAACTTTGAACTTTGAACTTGAATTGTAAGATGCGAATTCTGGTAGGATTAAAGTAGATGCTTGATGGATTTTCAGCAAAAAAAGAAATTGTTGTTTAAAAGTGAATTGCTCGGGAATTGGCATGATGTACCTCAGCAAGGTCTTCTGAGAGGCATTGAAGCTGGCCCGTGAGAGAAGAAATTTGCTTCTGAAGAGACGGAATAACACACTTAGCCTGTTTAATTTCCGAGCCTTGATGATCTAAAAGCTCCTGCAGCTGAGAATTCATGTCATCTGGGAACAAGATTGCGCTTTTCAAAGCCTGTATCTCTGCCCTTTGCTTCAAACACATATCCTTTAACTTCTCCACCTAACAGTTTTACCATTAACATAAACAGATAAGCAATCAATCCCGAACTTCATCCACAGGTCCTATTCAGACAAATAACAGCATTCAGTCATTCACATAATTCAACTTAAGAACACTAACTTGTGTACTATTAAGCTAGCGCGATAATCACAAGCGTCTTTTATTTTACTTTATCGAAATAGCATTACCCAAATACCTCCATTGTTTAACTTAAGAACATTACTATGTCAGAATCTTTAAGCACACTTCAAATATATATGAAAAGGCATAATCTTTTGAGCTTTCTGTACAATGTAGCCGATACCCATACGCTTCAATTATATGTATAAGGAATGGATCATTGACCCAAGTGCATCAAATCACATCACAGCCGACTTAATCAAATGTAAACAAATGACTAAGACGAAGGGAGTAAATTAGTTTTGTTTGCTATTAGTTCTAGTATGAAGAATAATAAGGCTTGATCCATGCCTTGATCATCCTTGGCTTATTTTAATACAAACGATTGAGACGGAGGAAGTATATTAACAAACGATTGATGATGAATAATAAAAGCATGAAAGCCGAGTTAATTACTTGATCGGTTCGTTCAAGAAGCAGGGCATTAAGACGATCAATGTCAGAGTGTTGCTGTTTATTTAAATTCAACAACTCCCTCTCACTCCTCAACACCATCGCCAATGTTCTCGTATTCGCCTTCACCTCCGTTAACGCCTTCACCTTCGTCTTCGCCTCACTCGAACTCGAACTCAAACTCGATTTGTCATTCCCTCTTCCAAAGAGCTTCTTAGTAAACCCCGAAGACGACGACTTAGACCCTTTCTTAACATCCTCTGCAATAAAAATTGATGGCGGCGGCATAACATTGGGCTTCTTACTGGTTGACCTCTTGTCCATAAATTTCTTGACCATGGCGGCGAAATTGTGTTCGTGTTTAACCTTGATGATGGCGGAATCATTTGATTTGGTAGCGGCTTTGGGTCGTTTCAAGTCGGTGGAGGATGAAATAGAGGAGTGTGAAGTGAATGAAGTGTAACGAGAGGGCGACATGGTTTTGATTAGGGATTAATGTGGAGGTGAGATTTGAAAAAAATGGGATTAATTTGGGAAATGAGAATTTGAAAAGGGGATTAATGAGGAAAAGAGGAGTGAATGAAGGAGATAGTTGAAGAGTTGTGGCCTTGTGGGGTTTGCTGGTAACAGGATTTGTCGAGAGCCGTTTGTTTTTTTGGAGTTCAAATATTAACATCTTACTATGAGCGGGAGATCTTCTCTAATCTCACTTTATTCAATTCTTTTTCTTTTTTTTCAAAATTTATTACTCATAATAAAGTCCATATTATGAGACGGTTTTACGATTACGTGTATTTCTAACTTTAGTGATTGAATATAGACTCACGCGAGGGTGATAGGCTTAAAGTCTATTTAGGCACATATTCGGGCCAAGAATGCTCCACAAAATTTTGTTCTTAGAGAGGCTTGAAGCCGAGTCTCTTGAGAATTACACTCAAGTTTTAACCACTAGATTACACCCTTGCGGGCAATCTTCCTCAATTTACTTGGGCTCATCTGTTTGTATGATATAAGGGCAATTTGAGTGTGTTCAGGAAAAATATAAAAAATGAAAACAGTTCAAACGTGGTTGTATGTAAATCGTTAATTGTAAAATCATGCAATTTTTTCAAACTCATACGCCATCAACAAATGAGATTTTAATTTGTGTTTGATTTTGTTAATTGTTTTCGTTAATTGTCATTTGCAATGAGTAAATATTTCTTATGATCTTTTCCCTACTTTTAATTGTGAAATAGGCTAATACGGAGTAGTAATTTATTGTAAGATCGTCTTTTAAGTAGTTTGACTTATTAGCGCGACACAGAAACGCGTAGGTGGTGTATGGGTTATTGGGCTGTGCATGACTTGCCGTTTTTTAGATTAATGGCCTTGGAACCGGCCAGTCACGATGGGATAGTGGGCTGGACTGGTCGTTTCATGCTTGGGCCAATATCGTGCCAGCCCACAATTGTTTTTTTCTATAACAGTCTACGAATGTTTTTCTTTTTTGGTTTTAAGCACAATAGTCCATAATTTCTTTGTTTTTGTGGTCAGCCACTAAGCAAAGCAAAACTTTCTTCATTAACTTGTTAATGAGGCATGCGGCATGCCTCTAGGCAGCCAACCGTGCTAGCCCAACGGCTGTGATTGGGTCAGGCACATGTGCGTTGTGTCGTATTGAGCCTAGGCATAGTAACAACAGCCTTGAATCAGCACGCGGCTCATGGCCTGTTGTACTGCGCTTACACCAAAACCCATGTCGTAAAAAAAAAAAGGCCATCGGCTGTTAGGTGGCATCAGCCCCTTGCATGCGTGCCCACTGCCCCACTTCCATCTATTCCTAGTGACAACTTACATTCTCTTCTGTTTTCGATATACTAAGTTGGGCTGCAGACTCAAAAAGTTTTCAAGGCCGGGAAGCATTCTGAATCCATCATTTAATCTTTGAGTTTTCACTTTTCAATATAGGAGGACAAGGATTAATTATGTGAGAAAACAAAACCTGATATTCAAAATGGATTATCTCAACAATTCAACAAGTAATTGTAAAATCGTATTAAGTCTTGACAAGAAGATACCGATTAAAATCTGAAATCATAAATATCATACAAACCCAAGAAGTTGGTATTTATGAATTTCTAAAATTGATTCTATAAATAAGCAGATGATACATTGAAACGGACATGTCGACATGACGACCTCAAGGCTCAAGTACGATGCAACTGAAGAAAGCTCATAGAGCTGTATACACACGGTATGGGTGGCCTCAAGGGAAATACTCGTACTTGCATCCACCGTGACCTGTTTAAGAAGAGGCAGTGAATCACAAGACGCGTTAAAGTGTATGTAAGTGAGCATTACAGTAGGAACTTACTGGGATTGAGACTGGTGACAAGAGCGGCGGAATTGAAGTAACAAGTAGCACCCTTATGCTTGTACTTCTGGTAATAGCTGTTAAAAGCATATGAAGCATGATCTTTCAGTGTGTTTGGAAGAAAGCATTCCTTATTTCTCTGTATTTTACTGCAGTCTGCTCCTCCTCGGCCACACGCCCAGTCCAGCGCTATCTGCAGCTCCGCATCTCCTGTCTGCTCGTCGGCTATGCACCATTCTTCCTCCGCTGCCTTCACTGCTCACCCCAAACATCCATTAAATCATAACATACTATGTATTATACACTATTACTCCTATTATTCAGGTATATATTTACCATACCTGATTTCAGAGCGACGGATAATACGGCCACGAGCAAAACAAGCAGATTTCTTCTTAGCTGCGGCGACATGATTAATTTCGGCCTAAGCAAACACGTACTCGAACTAATTAAAAGCTTGCTTATTAACCTATATATAATGTAGTAACACTACCATGGAAACGTGAGATTGAAGATCCATAATGAATGCTTTACAACATTGGATCTCGGAGCTGTGGGTCTTATTATAGATACAGTGAGGGGAACAAAAACAGGAATTTACACAGTTAGCAGGACGTATTCACGTTATTCGTCATGCTTCCATTACTCACCCCCACCAGATCTTGTCTTTACGTCAACTTTAGGCAACCTTATATGCTTGCATATCACCACTTTTTGTTTTCACTTCCCTGAAACTCAAATCGGTTCAATTTAGTTCAGTTTTTTGGTCTAGTCGCTAGATTTTAATTTTTTCAATTTAGTTCAGTTTAAGCTGAGTGTAAAGATAGTTCAATTCAGTTAAACTCAATTGACGAAATATTCAAATAAAAAACAAGATTCCTTAACTGAAGTTATATACGGAGAATTAGACTTTTAAACGTCTATGAGTATTTAAAAAGGCACATGTGGTACCTAAACACCAACTGACAACAACATTAACAAAATAGTCCATCAATGGTTTTCACAATTTGTGAAGTAAGGATTAGATGTACACAGATTTATCATGTTTTAAAAAAAGAAAAATATTGTCTTTGTAACTCCAATAGTTTACTTAATCATTTTACTTTCACTAGCCCTGTTTTTTCTGGCTTAATTTCAGCCCCTTTCAATTTTGCTGGCTTACTCCGTTAGGTTTTAGTTACGTTCAATCAGTTATTTTAAATTAATCTCTTCACAAATTTAACTTTTAATTCAACTAAATTCACTTCACTCAGTTCAGCTCAAATTAATTCAATTAAGCTCTATTCCGATTAATGCAATTCAGCTCGTTTCAGCTGAAAAAAACAGGGCATAAGTTTTCCGATAGACTGCCTTTTGCTACATTAGTTAGACGTATAGAAAAAAGTAAAGAAAATATAAATATTATCTTTAACTCTCGACTAAAGTTTTTGTATTTTACTTTATTCCGTACCATAATCATTTTACTTTATACCGTCAAAATTTAGACTTAAAAACCACCAAGCTTTGGATTCTTTAGAAATGGAATAAACGCGAACGGAAGAGTAATTAAATTAGGAGTGAAATAAAGGAATTAGTAATGGGATGGAAATAGTAAACACAAAGCAAGTATGATCGCTTGACATCCAAGATTACTACGAGTAATTGCTTTTTTGCACATACAAATGGCTTACAATACATCACGTAGTAAGATCAGTCTCTTGTTAACGAAAACTAATTTTTGGCCCGAGTAAAAAATTGCACGGATTGTTTTCAAATTCTATTATTGTAAATATATATCATCGAAACTAAATTATAATTCTTTTTTTGACGGCAATAAAGAAAGGTTTTTACATACAACCTACCCGACCAGGGGCGTCTCAAATGAGTCGGACGCCCCGTGCAATAAGAAAACGGAGGCCCTCAAAATATTAAAAATAAAAGTAAAGTTAAGAAAATGATTATAGTGGGAGTCGATCTCAAGCTCCTTAGGTAATATGCAAAATTGGAACCACTACACTCCTTTGTATTGTTGATAGAACTGTAGATTTTATTGTATTTATACTGTAAAAACAGATTTTTGAGGCCCAAAAAAACTTAAGGCCCAGTTCTTTTGCTCAGCCTGAACCTGGCCCAAGCCGCCACTGTACCCGACTCTCCGGGTCAGACTTTTTGTTACATTATTCGAAAAAGAAAATAAACTTATGATGGGACTGGTACAGATGATAGATCTCTTGTGGACAATCTGATCTCTCCAACTGAGCAAAGACTTCTTTTCTCTTCTTTATCAGTTGAGCTTCTGAGGAGTACCTGCAACAAGACACACTTACGCCACGAGGACGTATAAATTTTCTAGAGGGAAATCTACTTGTAGAGAAAGTAGATAAATTGTGTCTCGGAAATTCATCCCTTTGGCTCTGATTTTTCCGGAAGGAAGGAGTTCTCATCTTCTCCCTCACATGGCGAGTAGTAGGGAATCTGCAAGGGATATAAGTAGTGGGGACACGTAGCAGATTACGAGCTAAAGAAATCTTACTCTTCTTAGGGCTTGCCGAAAAACAAAAGGGCCGATTAGCATTGAGGTTAGAATATGCCAGAGGGCGGGTAAGTAGAGATAGTACATGTATGATTTTCCAAAACTAGAGGCTAAGCAACTGAAAGACACTCTTGAGGGTCTTGGGTTCTAAGAGAGGATAAATAGTCTCCAAAAGAGGAGGGGCTCAAGAATGTATCACTAATGGAGGACTTAGCTTCCTTGTCATAGTATTGATATCTGAAGAAGGAGACATATCTTTCTTGTGCACCCTCATCTTACGTTTTCGAGGTTTAGAGAGTCTCATTTTCTTTTTCTTCTCCTTCTTACCGAACTCACTTGCACTTTTTTCCTCCTTCGTGAGTCAGAATGACTAATACGAATCGTTATAGTTGCTGACATGAGTTTTTGATAATCATGTCCAGAAATCCTTAGGCTGAAATGTCGTGCCCTTTCTTTTTTAAAACTCAAAAAAAGACTTGTTTGGACCATTTTTCTCCAAACCAATGTTCTAATTAGTGCACTCGCATTTCCCTTAACACTCACATTTTCATGGATTTCTGTCACCTCCATGGGCACACTCTCACAATCTTCTATATTACTTTCAGGAGCATGCAACGTATCCAAAGAATGCACTTGTTTCTTACCGTTCACTTCCATTTCATCAGACGAGGCGACCTCCAACACTTTTTTACCATTAGCCTTAATGAGGAGGTGACCTTTAACAACCTCTAATTCTCTTATTAGAATATCCTTATTTCTATGTTCTACACCCAAAGCTTCCAACAAATCCATTTTTGGTTCTATGATTTTGTTCAATTTTATATATACAATAGCCCTACGAAAAAGAGTCTTAACATTCCGCGGAACAGATTCCAAAACCATGGGACACAGGTCCACAGCAGCCCTGAATTCCTTAAGTTATAAGGCACAAGCCGCCAGATTAGAATTAAGGGAGACTGTGAGGTCAAATAACGAGTGAATATCCTCATTTCCAACTCTAGTCAGGCTCAGACCAACAAGTTTACAAGCCTCATCGTAACAATTATGTGCGTGATTTCAAACACTAATCATCATCATATATTTTACTAATGCAATAGCCACATCGCTGACATGGCACTACAAAAAATTTCCTAGATCTGATGTGGCAGAAAATTAGAGCTACTACAAAATTCCATTAAATCTTTTAAAAAACCGTCAGGAATAATTTTAAAACCGTCGAGAATAATTTCATTCTATAATAGCTACAATAGGCGCAAAACATGGAATAATTTACTAAATCATGGAATAATTTCCTAAACTGATATACCGCGAATGATTCATCTATTAATCCAAAATTATATCGTAGCTAGCATTGACTTAATACTTCTATGTCCAAGCCACATTAAAAAAAATCCTCCATAAATTCTCAGACTTAATCTATTGCACCTTTTACCTCTCGGTTTTGGAAACGTCTTTAGTAGAACTTTGTATACCCAGAGCATGAGCAAACATCCTTAATATACATTTTTTGTATGAGCGAGTTTGCATACTACGTGATAATAATCCGTGAATACTACGTGATGACCCTCCCGTACTGCAACTAGGGTAATTAACAGCTGTGAAAATTCTTTATAATTAATATAATTTTTTATCATTAATATAGATTTTTATAATACTACGTGATTTTTTTTGTATCATCGAGTTTGTATACTACGTGATGACCCTTTCGTAGTTCGTGCTGCCAATTATCATCTTTTTGTATACCCACATCCTAAACGAGTATTATCATCACGTAGTATTAAACGTACATTAATTAATCTGTGAATTTTCACGGGTTTAAACCTAGTGGTAATATAATGTATGCAATAAAATAATGTATGTAATAACTATTGCACTTGGGCGGGAAAATAATCGCTGAGAGAACACGTGTACAAACTAATCTATAGCCGTTGTTCTATTATATACTTTTATATAGATTTATATAGATATGTACATATAAATAAATAGTAATTTTAACTTCGAAACAATGACATATTTTGTAAATATGTGATTGTTATTAGGATAGTTTGGCCCTTTTAATTTCAAAATATAGAAAGGTATTAAGTGGATTCGAATGGACCAAAATAGAATAGTTGTTATTTGGATAAAAATAGAGGGTACATTATAAAGTGATCACTATTTATTTAAAATGCTCGCACGTTGCTAAAAATCGTAAAAAAAGGGATTAAACAAAAGAATTACTGAAGTATATACAGAGTATGGGGAAGAGAATAAGGCCCTGTTCTTTCTGGCTTATTTTCAGCTCGTTTCAGTTCAGCTCAGCTCTATTCAGTTCAGTTCAGCTCAGCTCTATTTAGTTCAGTTCAGTTCAGTTCAGCTCGTTTCAGTTCAGCTCAGCACTATTCAGTTCAGTTCAGTTCAGCTCAGCTTCATTTAATTCATTTTAGTTTAGTTCAGCTCGACTTTATTAAGTAAATCACACATTATTATTATTATTATTATTATTATTATTATTATTATTATTATTATTATTATTATATTGTTTTTGTTATTATTATTATTATTATTATTATTATTATTATTATTATTATTATTATTATTATATTGTTTTTGTTATTATTATTATTATTATTATTATTATTATTATTATTATTGTTTTTGTTATTATTATTATTATTATTATTATTATTATATTTATTTATTTATTATTCTATTTATTATAATTAATTAATAATTCTTATTATGATTATTATTGTTATCATCTTGATGTGCTTCATCTTTGAGGTCATTATGGACACCAATATCGCACCCTTTTTTTTTCAATTTCTTTTCGAATTTTGTCCATGAATTTCTTCCGTTCTTCATCATCCATGTTTGAATCTGTTCTTCCTTGAATACTTTGATGTTTTATAACTAGAATATCAGGTTTATACATCCGAATGAAATTATGAAGTGTAAAAGTGGATACGATAATTGACATTTGATATTTCGTTGTCATTTGTGGCATGTTTTTTAACACCTTTCACCTCCTCTTCAGCTGACCAAACGTCATTTCAACTGTCATCCTCAAAGATGAATGTCGATAATTAAAATGTTCAAGTATTCCGCTAGGAGGTGCATGCTTATATTCAGGCGCATGGTTTCTTACGTTTGGATGGCTAATAGGAGACATGGGTATCCCGAACCCACCAAATAATAATTACCTATAAATGTTTATATATAAAAATAATTAATGTTTAGATAATAAAAAAATGAAATACATGCCACATTTATCACATTTAGACGTAAAATGTCTAGATAATAAAAAAAAAATTTATGTTAATTAGACGTAAACTATTTAAATGTTGCTTTTGTTAATTTTAAAACACAAGAAAAAAAAACAAAGTCCATTAGAGTTTACTAAAAAAAAAATACTTAAAAATTAATATTTTTTTAATATAATTGTTTTTTAAAAAATCGCAAATTTGTATTAATCAAACATTTTTTTTTATATTATTATTATTATTTAGTATATTTTAATTAAACTTAAATTATTTCTATTAATTTCAACTTCATTTAGCTCAGCTCAGTTCAGCTCGATTAAATTCAGCTCAGTTCAGTTCAGTTCAGCTCAGCTCGATTCAGTTCAGCTCAGCTCAGTTCAGTTCAGTTCAGTTCAGTTCAGCTCAGCTCAGCTCGATTCAGTTCAGTTCAGCTCAGTTCAGTTCAGTTCAGTCCAGCTTAGCCCCATTCAGTTCAGCTCAGTTCAGTTCAGCTCTAAAAAGCCAGAAAGAAGAGGGCCTAACTCCGTATACAATGAAGAGGAAAAAGTATGAGAAAGTGATGAGAGAGTAGTATACAAAATTGAGGCCAATTAAGATTGAGTGTATGTCCCCCAATGACGAGGGAATGAGTACGATAGATGACGCGCAATTGGAAGAGAAGTGTGAGATCCGAAGTACAAATTTTTTTTTATGTCTTGCTTGCGACGGGTCTTTAGTTATGACGGATATTTTGTGAGATAAAATGGGTAGAAAACGAGTTAGTGGAGAAAGGGGACCACATAAATAGTGTTGGAGAGAGAGAAAAAGTGGGTATTTTGTAAGAGGAAACGATATCCGTCACAAGTTTGCAACGGATAATGCCGTTGCAAATAAGAATTTGTGATTTTTTTTAAGGAGGGATTCCTTTGGAATACGATTTACTGTCATATTTACTCTATTTTTAGTAAACCAAATGTTGTATGACTCACATCCATCATAATTAAAGCATTATAATATCACAAATTCTCATTTGTGACGGCGGTATCCGTCACAAGCTTGTGACGGATACCGTTTCCTCTCACAAAATACCCACTTTTTCTCTCTCTTCGACACTATTCATGTGGTCCCCTTTCTCCACTAACTCATTTTGTATCCATTTTATCTCACAAAATATCCGTCATAAATGGTGACCCGTCACAAGCAAGACTTACTATTATAATATGGAGTATTACTCATATAAATTACAATCTGTCTTGGTTTTAATAACACTTAATTTTAATCCGTATTTGGTACTTTAACATTTTCACTAATTTAGCCAATAAATATACCCATTTTAATCAACCATTTAGGTCCTGTTCTTTTGGACTTCAAGTCACTTAATTTAAATTCACTTCAGATCCTATAAGTTCAGTTCAGTTCAGTTCAGTTCCTATAAGTTCAGTTCAGTTCCTATAAGTTCAGTTCAGTTCAGTTCAGTTCCTATAAGTTCAGTTCAGTTCCTATAAGTTCAGTTCAGTTCAGATCCTATAAGTTCAGTTCAGTTCAGTTCCTATAAGTTCAGTCCAGTTCCTATAAGTTCAGTTCAGTTCAGTTCAGTTCCTATAAGTTCAGTTCAGTTCAGTTCAGTTCCTATAAGTTCAGTTCAGTTCAGTTCATATAAACTCAATTAAGAAAAGTTGTATACGGAGTATTATTTTTAACAACCGATACAAACATTTTGCTTTAATTATTCGATACACGTCATCTATAAAAAAACAACTCATTAATAATTTACCCGTCTTTTACTCTTTAATTGATGCCAAACTATCATCCTCGTTAATGCCAAAAAAAAAACTACTCATTATACGACACACTCACCCTCACCAATTGTCACTCTCCAATTAATCAACTTCTTCATTACCATTGTTAGAGAAAATAAATGGTTAGAGAAATTTGTAATAGTGAGTATTTTTTATCGTAATGTAATCGTAGTATAATGTATGAACTATGAACAAACAATTATATATAAAGTTGAAAATATTTTAAATTACCATGTATTTTAGACTATTTTTTATCAATGTCATATAATAATAATAACAACAACAACAACATACATCAACAACAACAATAATAGTAATAATAATAATTATAATAATAATAATAATAATTACAACAACAACAATAATAAAAATAATAATGATAATAGTTAACTGAAATTAAAATAAAGTTAATTAAGTTCGGGTTTTATAAGTTTAGTTCAGTTCAGATCCTATAAGTTAAGTTCAGTTCAGATCCTATAAGTTCAGTTCAGTTCAGTTCCTATAAGTTCAGTTCAGATCCTATAAGTTCAGTTCAGTTCAGTTCAGTTCCTATAAGTTCAGTTCAGTTCCTATAAGTTCAGTTCAGTTCAGTTCCTATAAGTTCAGTTCAGATCCTATAAGTTCAGTTCAGTTAAGTTCAAATCCTATAAATTCAGTTCAATTCAGTTTCGGTCCAAAAGAACAGGGCCTTAGTAATTAAGTAGTGACTTAATTTGTAGTTGGTCGGAATTTAAAGGGAGTAAAATATCTAGGCGGCATGAGACTTTACACTTCACTGCGTGTTTTCCATGAAGCCACCTATTTCCTTTTTTCCCTTTTTCCTTTTTATTTATCATCTCTCGTGTTAATCTATCAAATGCCCATCTTATTCTCATTTAATTACAGATATGCCACTTCAAGGTTCTCGTCTCAGCCTTTGACCTCCTTACATTTCTTTGAAACCGTGTCCTATAAATGCATTATGCATGACTCATGAACTAACCCCACACACCCTTGTTTTTATTTTGGCACGTTTACTTTTCTCACAAATTATCTAACGTAAATTTGCTACGGTTACAAATAAAATAAAAGTAAAATACTTATATATTAGCAAATTATTTTGTCTTATCCATCAATATGAATAATATTTAACCTATCACAAACTTATAACGAATATATCCATTGCAAGGGAGCTTTGTCCTACTTTTGTAACTATATGACAAGACTCTATTATTTTAATTTGTTATTTTGTTCCCTTATGAAAACCTAATTTAAAGCACTCTGAATAAACTAAACTAAACAAGCATCTCATTGCTTCGTCTTATCCTTAATTATATTCCACAATAATTATGCTAATCCCAATAATTACACCTAAAACTTGTTTGTTTCCTCAAATCCTATAAATTATAATTCTTTTTTTCCCTTTTTTTATTGTGCTGATGGGAATTTTGTATTTTTTGTGGGTAGAGGAGGCACATGGAAAGATAGATAGCACGTACACTCCTCCTAATAAGTCGTCCCGTATTTCATACCGTGTCGGACATCCACGCTCGTCAGATAAACGCCTAAACTTGTTATAGTTTATACGATGAATAAAATGGCAAAAGAGATCAATTAGAGGATGAGTTTGAGTGGTAAATAAGAAGTAGTTATAGTCGAGGTCAAATCTTATCTATATAATTACAGAAACATCAATACAGTTTTTTTTTACTCTATCAGGTGGGACCCACAATTTCTTGATGAATTTCCTACGCGATAACTACCTGATATTCGATATTGCATGTCTAACCATAGTTTTAGAAATATTACGTAACATTTGTGATATACTGTCGTAAACATTAAATAATGGATACAGAAATACAATTTATATAATATGAAATTAAATATTCTATAATAATATATAAAATAATACAGCTTTAGATCATTTGTATTACATTAACTTTAATATTATATACCCAAAAAATAAAATATAATAATTTCGAATAACGTCCTTCTAAAACTATTGCATACCAATTTATATTCAATAAATAAATTACAATAAAGAATATAAAAATTAAGACCTGTGGATTTTTGCAATCGATAAAAAAATTGAGTAAAGTTAAATAATAATGACACGATAAAAAATGGGATATTGAAATAGCAAAAGAAAATTACCATAATAGATATACTTAACAGTTAACATTCACAAAAATACGAGTAATGACGAGTTTTATGGACAATCATATCTTTTTTTTTATAAGGTAAAAAACTATATTGATCCTCTAGAATAGGACCAACCTATTTCATTATTTTGAATGAGGTAACTTGAACCCACCGACTTTCATCTCCAAATAATTCGACATGTTGACAACTCTGATTTATGAGTGAGTTGTGACGATGAAAAATGCATATATAAAGAAGAATTTTTTTAGATTTTTGTATTAACATTTACTTATCATCATATATTGTTGTAATTCTGTTATGATATTTCAAATTTATATAGATCATTGAGTTTTGATATACTTTGAGTATAAACTATGTTATTGTTAATATTACAATATTTTTAGTATGTCGGTCATATGAAATTATATTACAAATCAAAAATTTTAAATACGGCCAATCATTATTTTAAACATTATTCATAAATAATAGTACTTGAAACTGCAATCCCGTGCAATTTGCACGGAATTAAAACTTGTTTACCCCCAAATATTTAAATTTAATATCAAATATATTACGAAACTAAAAGCATGCGTTATTTATAACCATAAAATAAATATTTTATTAATTTTAAATAGCATGTCCCGTGTTCTAAATTTCATGGGATGACGTATCACGTGTCCGTGTCTGTGTCCGTTTTGGTGATACCTGGCTCTTAATTTTACCAAATATGCTTGCTGACATTGGTATAAACTAGAAATTTATAGGAACTTTAATTCCTCTATTTTGTAAGAAGATACTACATTAGTTATTATATTTAATGTCATTTCAAATATTGGAAAATTTAACAGTCTAAATATCATTTCAAATATTGGAAAAATTCATGGTAGACTACATTAGTTGTTATATTTAATGTCAACAATGATTTAACGCACAAAAATTATATCTGATTGAATATATTTATGTCGTACGTAATATCTTATTTTTTTATTTTTTAAAAAGGAAATTCTAATATTTTGCATTTACAGTTAATTTATAGTTGCATTTAGTATTTAGTATTAAAATTTCTTGGTAAATTAATAGTTTATTATCTAATAACTAATTTGGTCAATACTGCTATTTTTGTGACAACATTGATTTTTATCAATTAGTGTAATTTTTTGTACTTTATTTTTATTGTTAACGCAATTTATTATTGTAGCTTAAAATTTAGACAGAATTTTAATCAATTCGTGTAATTTATTATCATAGGTAAAATTTGGGTTGAATTATTTTTGATTTAAACTATTCATTATTCGTTATTCATTAATATTTACGTACAAAACATAGACGTAAACATTTACGTACAAAACATAAACATAGGACTTGTTTGGTTACCCTCTAATTCATGGGAACTCCAACATCCCATGAATTGCAATTTTCTAAAGTTGTTTGGTTACCCCATAAATGGGAAAATGGAGGACCTCAAATTTCCCCATGAGTTCTAATAATTCCCGAATGATGTGGGAAGTTAATGACCGACACCCGCCTCGGTGTGTTGTACTTCCCACATTCTATCATAGTCAAAATGATTTTTTTACCATAATATACTAAAAAAACGTCTGACAATATTCCCTCGTCTAGTTTTTCCCCTAAACCACTATTTTTACCCTAAAGCTCAATTCATGCCTAAAGAAAGCCTGATTATCTTCCTCTCCCAAAAGAAAGCATTGTACTTTACCTGCCAAATTTCACGGCTTGTTAATTCCTAATTAGTCGAACTAGTAATATCTCAGAACTCTTACTAGAATTTTAAATAAACTTTTAGTTTGAACGTTTTTTTCCGGAATAATGATGGTAATGTAACTCAGAAATATTCTTTTTAAGAATTGTGTTCAATTTCTTTTATGATGATGGTGTAATTTGGTTGAGTTCATATGGACGGTAAGACAATATCAGCTACTTCATAGTTCATAAGTAAAGTTATACAAAATAGTTTTGTTTCTAATAAATGGCATAATGGTATTTGTAAACAAAAGCATGAGAATTAGATTGGTACAACCAAACAAGATATGAGAATCCAATTCATGAAAAGTGTGAATTTCCTTATGTCAACCAAACAATTTTTTGTAAAATCATGGGAATTAAGTTTACTGGAAGTACAACTTCCTACGGAAGGTAATTCATGGATGAACCTAACAAGCCCATAGTGGTTTTTCAGTATGAATTCTGTATTATTTGCTGTGGGTTCCACTTTTTGTAAAAACATTGTATGTGAAGACGTGAATGCATGAGAATGCTTAATGTCATTGTATTTATACTAGTTTTATGCCCGTACAAAAAATGTATGGCTCTGTTTTTAAAAATTTCGTAAATTTATTGATTAATTAGTACAAATATAATTCAACATGAACTTAAATGAGAAATATATAAATTATCAATCCGGGGATGATTTTGACTCCAAATAATTGATTTACTGGTATTGAATTAATTAATTTATTTATTTTAAGATTATTATAAGTTGAAATTAAATTTCAATGTTAATGTTATTAACGGAAATAATTAAACTTTATGAAATAAATTTGAACCATATAAATAAGATAAAAAAATTTGTATTGTACACTTGTATAACATACCCTTTAAATAACTTACCTTTTAAATGAAAGTAACATAATAGAAATATTTGTAGTAGTGGGGGAGAAGGATAAGAAAAGTCTTTTAGTCTGCTAATTTTAAGGAGTCAATAAGTCAAAATCACAGTCTCTTAAAATCTTTAGATTTTATACTATAAAGATTTTAAATTTATTTTATTAGTATTATTATTAGTTATTAATATGCAAATCGGTCCTTATTAATAAGCGGAATATTATTAAATGTAACATTCGAAATATGATTTTTTTTAGTTTGAAAACTGAATTTTATTACGACAATGGCGAAATGTAAGCCGAAGGCATTATAAAACATAAGACTTTTAATTGAATCATTTTTGTATAGATCGGACCGTTATTTATATTTTCGATTAATAATAATTTGATCATCGTATTTTATTATGACAATGACGAAATCTAATACTGCAATCGATTACGTAATTAGTAATGAGGAAAGATCACAATTAATTCAGAATTTAGGAGTGAGGAAAATGAGGGAAATTAAATCCGTAAAAGTCAGTGTGTGCTTCTTTCCTTATTTCAAGAAACCAATGAAAATGAGTTAAATTCTATTCCTTTTATCGAGATAGATAGATAAAATTGGTGTAATTTTCTTTTAATTTATTATCGTAATTAAAATCTTGCCTGAATTATTTTCGATTTAAATTATTCATTATTCGTCATTCATTAATATTTACGTACAAAACATATACATAAACATTAACGTACAAAACATAAACATAAAAGTTTTTCGGTAACAATTTCATATTATTTATCGTGGCTTCCACATTTTTGTAAAATAAAAAAAAAAATTATTTGATGATGTGGATGCATGAGAATGTTTGAATAGTTCTTGCATTTATATAGATAAGATTGAAGTAATTTATTATCGTAATTAAAATTTGACCTGACTTATTTTCGATTTAAATTATTTATTATTTGTTATTCATTAATATTTACGTACGAAATATATATGTAAACATTTACGTACTAAACATAGAAGTTTTTAGTAATTAATTCTGTATTATTTGGCGTGGATCCCACATTTTTTGTAAAAAAAAAATTGTACGTAATGACGTAGATGCATGATGAGAATGTTTGAAATGATCTTGTATTTATATAGATAAAATTTCATCTATGCGTAAATACACTATTCTTTATTCTCTCTAATTCGTAAATAACCTACACTCTTTCGGAGCTAATCATTTATTATCTATTAGAGTACCTTTTCCACAAAAATCAAGAAATAATAAAATGGTGAAAATTAATTATAAAATAAATATCGATGTCACATACACCGATACACACTTTTTTTATTTCAGGTAACAACTTGTCAAAAATTTACTAAATATAGAAATACATAACAGGCGATTGATACATTCTAAATTGAAAATAAAGAACAATTAATCGAAGCGGATAAATAATTTATGTAATATCCCTAATAATTAGTACTTCCTCCATTTCAATCAATTCTATACATTTACTTTATTCACGTTTGTCAATACTCGTTTTCTTTTATAAATATTTTTAGTTACACATCGATAAAAATTATAAAATTTTGATATTCACAATTTAATCGGTAAAACAATTTAAACAAGATCTCACATGACTATCTTTTATGTTATATATTAGAAGTTGTGTCGAAAATTCACCCGACTTAATAGTGACCAAAAAGTGAAATGTATAGAATTGATTGGAATGGAGGAAGTATTAAACATGGCACCTAATTGCTGAATTTTAAAAGCAAAAATTCTTGTTTAATACGTGTTGGGGTCAAATATGCTTATATAAGATGCTACGACAAAAGTAGAATGCACTGAAAAAGTTAAAAGATACCAGTACTACTCATGCCATATATAGTTATATACCCACATGGTAATTTACCCGTATTAAATTTAAGATAAATAATACCGTTTAAATAAGAGTGTAAAATTCAAGTATTTTAAAAGTTCAATAAAAAGTTTTCAAGCAACACTACCAAGTAGTACCAAGTACCAAGTACCAAGTACCAAGTACCAACTACCAGTCTACCATCATTCCATATTAAGATCTCACGCATATAAACCATTGATCTATGTTTAGACTTAGATAGTGTTTCCGCTAGGCATAAGCTTAAACACAGACATAGATGATAATACATTGATAAACACTAAAATATGAATCTTATTTATATAATTACAGAAACATTTCAGAAGTCATGGTTGAATCACGTCATCAACACAGGTTTTAATATATTTTTTTTAATTATCTCAGGTGGATTCCACAATGTGTTTGATGAATTTCCTGAGTCATAACCACCCGATATTCTAAATAAATGTCCGATATCGTAGTTTCAGAAATATTACGTAACATTTTTATATAAATTAGTGTGAGAAATATTAATTTTATATTTATGTTTTTTTGAAGGACAGTGTAATCGTTATTCATTTGCACAACTCTTTTTTTTTTTTTTTTTTTTTTTTGGCGGGGAAACCCCCTTCGCATCATACGAAACTGCATCAACAATGTTTTGCGGGACATGCTCCAGCCACTTCCTCTGGCCGATTTGCCAAGGAGTAAAATGAGCTAGGAGATGTGCTACTGTATTGTTCTCACGATAAACGAAATTAAAAACTACCGACCTAAAGAAAGTGCATAAATGAAAGATATCCTCGTAAACTCGGTACAGCTCTGTTCTACCCTTGCTTCACGTCTTCAGATCAGTAATAACACCCTGGGAGTCGCTTTCGATAATGACCTTTGAATAGCCCATCTTCATAGCTTCTCGAATTCCAGCGTGAATGGCCTGTGCTTCCGCCATCTTTGCTTCTTGTCTGCCAGCCATTTGAGTAGTCATGGCCCATTCAAGCCGCCCGTTCGATTCTCTAGCCACCACTCCCAAGCCTGTTCCCTGACCCTCCACCAGCCCTGCATCCGTATTGATTTTAATGAAATCCGCGTCCGGTTGCTGCCATCTGCCGCTGACCCTCTGTCCCCCCTCTTCAGTACTCGTTCCCTTGTCCATACCCCTCTCCTTACCTATCATACCTCCCATGTTCACGCCTCCACTGGCCCTCCCTTTCCCCTGCCGCTCCAAGTTGCATTTTCCCTCTCCGTGGCTCTCATCAATTTCCCATAGAAGGTCTTGTACTCTTTGAATCACTCTCTCACTCCGTCTGTCACCTCCCTAAAAAATCGAGTCATTACGTCGTTCTCAAAAATTTGCACAACTCTTTTGATTTTATAGTCATATTTACATTTTTTTGATACTCAATTTAATGTTTTAATATTCTAAATTTTAATTAAAACATGCATTCTAACGTATTATCAATATAATAGAAATTGAATGTAAAATATTCACGTATTATTGACGTTATTCGGTAATATTAATTATCCACCACTTTTTTCTAAAAATATACTCGTGTAATTTTGCACGGGTTGAAATCTAATAGATAAGACGGAATGACCAAGTTATCTGATATCCCAACCAATTTGCCATATCTAATTGGTGGATTTTAAAAAATAAAGGGAAAAGTTTTCAAGCATCATTATTGTACTATCATCCTTATAAAGATTAACGGGTCTTTTTTGTGATGGGTTAATGTCGTCACAAGCTTGTGACCTCTCACAAAAAGGTGGTGTAAAGTAGGAAGTTTTATTATATTGAATGACTTGATTAGAGACTGAATATTACATATGTTTATATACTACAAGAGAAGCTCCTAGAGACTAATTAAAGACGGAAACAGAATAATAAAAAGATTACAACTATACAAAAGATAACAGAAATATTGACAGTAATATTACAATCAATTATAAAGATTACGTATCCTTAATATGCCCCCGCAAGTTGGACAAGCCGGAGGATAGACCAATCTTGGATAGGAGTGAGACGAATCGTGGTCGCGAAAGAGGTTTTGTAAGAGCATCTGCCAGTTGGTCGTTAGTATGGACATGTTGAACCCGAAGATCGTTGTTGCGAATATGTTGACGCACAAAGTGAAAGGATAGTGCAACATGTTTCATTCGGGAATGAAAAATTGGATTTTCTGAGTAATGAGTGGCACCCAAATTATCACAATAAATGACTGGAACAGTAGTGCTGGTCAGACTCAATTCGGAAAGCAGAGAGCGCAACCAAATTATTTCAGCAGTAGCAGTTGCAATTGCGCGAAACTCCGCTTCAGTAGATGATAGGGCAATGGTTTTCTGTTTGCGGGAGATCCATGAGATAGGATTTCGACCAAGATATACAATAAAACCCGTTGTCGAAACATAGGAGTCCTTGTCACCTCCCCAATCAGCATCACAAAAGGCATGTAGCGTTAATGGTGAGCGGGAGTGTAATTGAATACCAAGATCACAGGTACCTTTGAGATACCGTAATAGACGTTTCAGTGCAAGCCAATGACACTCTTTTGGGTCGTGAAGAAATTGGGCTAGTTTATTGACGGTAAAGGAAATGTCTGGGCGAGTAAGGGTAAGGTATTGTAAAGAGCCGACAATAGCACGATAGTCAGAATGTGTGTTGATGGTAGGACCAGTAGCATTATGAAGTGAGGGGTATGGGTTCATAGGGGTGGGTGTTGGTTTGCAGTCAGCAAGGTTATGGCGCGTGAGAAGGTCATTGATATATTTGGTTTGGGTGAGTAAGAGTCCAGCTTTGTTGGGTGTGACCTCAATTCCAAGGAAGTACGATGGTGGCCCGAGATCTTTCAAGGAGAAGCGTGTGTGTATATGACGAAGAAAAGTTGTGAGGTGAGTTGAAGAGGAACCAGTAACGATTATGTCATCGACATAAACCAGAAGGTAGAGGGAATGAGAAGAGTGAGTGAGATAAAACAGAGACGGGTCAGAAATAGAGTTCTGGAATCCGTAAGAGAGGAGATAGGAGCGCAGTTCAGTGAACCAAGCGCGGGGGGCCTGCTTTAGTCCATAAATGGCTTTATGAAGCTTGCAAACATGTGAAGGAGAGGAGGTATTGACAAAACCAAGGGGTTGAGTCATGTAGACCGTATCAGAAAGAGAGCCTTGGAGGAAGGCGTTTTTTTACATCGAGATGACGAAGAGGCCAAGAGTTACCTAAGGCAAGGGAAAGGATTAATCTAATTGTAGCTGGTTTGACAACTGGGCTATAGGTAGCAGTGTAATCAAGTCTCGGTCTTTGATGAAAGCCTTTGGCTACGAGGCGAGCCTTATATTTTTCAATTGTGTTGTCGGATTTGTATTTGATGCGAAAAACCCACTTGCAACCTATGGTATTGAAGTGGGATTGGGAAGGAATCAGTGACCACGTTTGATTTTTGAGGAGAGCTTTATATTCTTCTTCCATAGCAGCTCTCCACCGCGGGTCAAGGAGGGCCTGTTTTACAGTAGAAGGAAGGGTGTGAGAGGAGGAGTGAAGAGTGGCTACTTTGGCGTACTTAGGATTCGGTTTAACGATATTGTTTGTGAGACGAGTAACGACAGAGCGGGCAGGTGGTGGAGCAGCGGGTTCGGAATTGGCAGTGGACGCAGGAGTAGGGGAAACAGTATCGGACGAGGGACTGGAGTGAAAGGCTGGAGTGTGAGATGTGGCTGGAGAGGATTGAGCAGATAGGGCAGGAGAGTCGGGTGTGCGAGTAGGTGAAGGATTTTCAGTTGCAGGGGTTTCGGGAGTTGCGGGAGTTGTAGTGGGAATAATAATGGTAGTGTGATTATGTATAGGTGTATCAGGGGAGAGGGGGGATAACACAGTGAGTGATAAATCACACCAGTGAGAGGGTGAGGGAATAGTTGATTGAGGCGTGTTTTGTAAAGTAGAATAAGGAAATTTATTTTCAACAAAATGAACATGGCGCGAGGTGTAAAGACGATTATTGGTAGGATCAAGACAATGGTAAGCACTCTGGGAGGAAGAGTATCCTACAAAGACACATGGAATAGACCGGGATTCGAGTTTATGAGAAGTGTAGGGGCGAAGCCAAGGGTAACATAGACACCCAAAGCTTCGTAATTTAGTGTAATTTGGATGAATTTGGAATAATCTGAAGTAGGGAGATTCGTTATTGAGAGTGGGAGTAGGCATTCTGTTAATGAGATATGTAGCGGTTGCAAAGGCGTGAGGCCAATGTGTTGTGGGTAGATGACCGTGAGATAGTAAGGCAAGACCAGTTTCAACAATATGCCGATGACGACGTTCGGCATAACCATTATGTTCAGGAGTGTGAGGAGGAGAGGTGAGATGTCCTATGCCGTCACTACCAAGAGATGAGGTGAGTTTGATGTATTCGCGTCCATTGTCGGAATATAGTTGAATTATAGGGCGATTAAAGTATTTTTCAACAAGAGCTTTAAAGCGATTAAATGTAGGTTGTGTGTCGGATTTTCTTTTGAGGGGATATAGCCATATATATTTCGTATAGTGGTCAACAAAAATAACGTAATACTTAAAGGAATCATACGATAAGACCGGAGAGGTCCACACATCAGAAAATATAAGTTGCAAAGGAGCAGTAGAATGTAGTGAAGAAGTAGAGAAAGGGAGCTTATGGCTCTTATTGATGGCACACGCATTACAAGAATCAAATAAGGAGTCTTTGAAAGAAAAGTTTGCTAAACGACTAAGAGTTTGTAAGACTTTAGTGGAGGGATGGCCGAGGCGATGATGCCAAAGCGCAAGAAAAACTGTTGAACTGGTTGAACTGGTGTAGACGGTTGGAGAGTTGGGTGTCCATTCGAATAAACCATTCCGTTTAGTGGCTTGAAGGAGGAGCTTCCCGGTCTGAATGTCCTTAATGAAACAAGCAGAGGGTGAGAATATGGCAACAACATTATTATCGCTGCAAAGCTTAGGAATAGAAATGATATTGCGAGATATAGTTGGAACATAAAGTACATCCTGGAAGTGTAAATGAATATTAGAAGAAGAGTGAGAGAAAGAACCTATGTTTTCAATAGAGAGAGAGGAGCCATCTCCGATGATGAGATCATCGGCACCATCGTACGGGTTATGGAGAGAAAGATTTTGGAGATCGTTGGTAATATGATGTGTTGCGCCGCTGTCAAGAAGATAGGTATTACGGTCTGTCGAGGCAGTTGCTGTGGCGGTATGGACTTGTGGTTGGTTGGATTGGCGTGGCATGGGTGGAAATTGGATATTTGGAAATCGGCGTTTGAATTCACGACAAATTTCAACAAAATGGCCGGGTTTATGGCACCATTGACAGCGACCTTTAAAGATTGGGGTGGAGGAATTGTTTTGCTGGTTGTAGGAAGGGGGAGCAGAGGGTCGGGGCAGTATACCAGGAGAGTTATTGGAGGGTGGAGGGCGACGGTTATGGGCAGCAATATAATGGACAGAGGCAGGGAGCGAGTTTGTGGAGGGGTCTGGTTTATAAGTAAGGTCATGATGTATCAGTTTTTCATGAAACGCATTAAAGGAAATAGTAGTGTCACGGGCACGTACCGCGTCAATTACGGGTTTATATTTACCGTAATCGAGTCCATCAATTACTTGTCCGATGATATCTTCAGCATCCATCGGCTTCCCTAAGTGAGCAAGTTCGTCTGTGCAGCTACGAATGGCCTGCATATACTCTGTGGCAGATTTATCACCCTTGGTAATGGACTTGAGTCTGTCCTTGACTTGAAGAATGTGACTACGAGACGGATTGCCGTAGGTGGAACGGAGAGTGGTCCAGACGGCATTGGAAGTCTTGTCATTGAGGAGAAACGGGGTGATAGACGGATCAATCGTACCAAGTATGGCACCTTTGATAAGACGATCTTGACGCATCCAAGTGTGGTATGCCGGGTTGGAGACTTCTTTCTGTTCGTCATTAGTTTTGGTTGGAGACGGACATAGGTGGGAGCCATCAACAAATTTGAATAAGTCGAAACCAATGAGGAGATCTTCGATTTGGGTGGTCCAAGATCGGTATACTTCTGGAGTGAGTTTGATACATTGATTTAGATTAAGAACAAGGAATGGAGAAAGTGGTTCATACTGGTTTGATATAGTATTGCTGGAAGCAGCCATGGAGAGAAAAAAATTTGAGTAGAAGAGGATGATCGTTGGTCTGATACCATGTAAAGTAGGAAGTTTTATTATATTGAATGACTTGATTAGAGACTGAATATTACATATGTTTATATACTACAAGAGAAGCTCCTAGAGACTAATTAAAGACGGAAACAGAATAATAAAAAGATTACAAGTATACAAAAGATAACAGAAATATTGACAGTAATATTACAATCAATTATAAAGATTACGTATCCTTAATAGGTGGGACACCTTTCATGTGTTTTCTTACTCACCTCTCATGGGTATTTTGTGAGAAGAAACGGTATCCGTCACAAGCTTGTGACGGATAGTGCCGTCACAAATGAGAATTTGTGTATAAAGATTTTATGCATATAAATCATGAGCTAATCTTCCTTATCACGGACATATCCATTACAAACTTACGATGATTTAAATATTATTTTCTCCTAATACATAGGGTCTTGTTTGATTCATCTTTACGAGTACAATGAAAATATCTAACTTTTATATTTTTTGCAACTACGTAGCTAAAGAAATTTTATACGTAAAACGTACGTTGACAAACGTGAGAAAGCAAATATGCAGTGTGGATTCGAACATCTTTCTATATCGATAGTATTTAACCCTTCACGAATCACGAGGAATATACCGGCCACAAATTCTATAACTAATGTATGTTTAGGTATAGCCGCATACAAGAGCGAACTCAAGATTTGGGATCTTGAGACTTTTACCATTGAGTTTGATGATGTTTAGTAATTATCTAATGAGCTTACCTTTACTTATTTACTAGTATTCACCAATATTTGGAGTAGCAAAAATACACCGTTTACCCAATTTTTTTTAGATTTGAGGTAGCGGCCGCCACCCCTTGCTATTAGGTAGGTTCGTACATGGCCGCATAGACAGTGTTTCGGCAGACATAAAGCTTAACAAAGCAACACGTTAGCATGATGTATGTGATACGCGCGAGAGTAGTATCTAGAAATGTAGAGTCATAGTATAAGTATTTAGTGGGGCCTCAATTTTGGCAATTGGGTAAAGAGCGTAAGACGATGTTTGACCAACGTGTCTCACATTAATTGAATACTCCAATGACTTTTCAAAGAGTCTTAGCACGACGGATAATTCTATCATAGTTAAAAACGAATACTTTATTCTAGTAAAAATTGCATATAAATCGAAAAAAATGAAGAATATTATAGGTAATTAGATAGTATAAATTGTATTATGTGAAACATATTATTTATTTTCAGCTTGCGAAGAAGAGTACCGCCTACCATTACGGGAATTTGTTTTTGACTTCTCGTTGCTAATTTACAACTACTATTCATCTTGCATGAGTTGCATCATCAATTTTTGTCGCTATTTCACTGACCCATGAGATATCATTATTACCTTATAATTGCTCCCATACCCTTTGTACAAGTCAAGTATATAAATATTCTTAACAATACATGTTCCGTTTTTATTATATGAGTCATCTCCTATCTCATCACTTTTATATTTTTATCTTAAAAGATCTTACTGACATAATAAAATAATAGCAATTTATTTTATGTTAATGACGTATTAATGTGACAAAAAATAAGTATAATGGGACACGATATGAAATAAAATGAGACCAAATCCACTCTTATATATAAGATACGTACTAATTATCATTTTGTTTTATCTTTGATAGAAAAAAGTTTCTTTGAAATAACAAATAAATAAATATTAGAGGGTCCAGACTACGAATTGAGTATAAGATTTCTAATTTTGATTTAATGTTAACAAAAAATAAGGTTATAGTTGATAAATAATTTACAATGGCATGTTATTAACCAAGTGTAGATAATTTTATTTTGAAAATTTAAAAAGGTTGTTGGGCAAACATCTTTATGTATCGATAATTCAATAAATTTGGGTTATCGTCTATAATATTTTGGTACCGATAATCCCTCTATTTCATTTTCAATCTTCAAATATAGTAAGTACATCTTCAGATGAGCGACTTAGGAACATTTTTGGTATTAGTGTAATGGAAGGTATCCTGAGTGAGATTCTTCACAACTCATACGTATGGTGGTAAAAGTATTCCATGCTAATCGTTATTTTGTTCCCATTTTCCCTTGACAGACGAATTAAGTAAATGAATTTGGACAATACAAAACACTCTATTTTATATTTTATATGAAATAGAATTTGAACCATACAAATATTTCCATATAAGTAAAAAAAGAACAAAATTCAACTAGCATCTTATATATAAAAGCAGCAACCACAGAGCTTAGGTGTCGCTCGGTGGTTAAAAGTCAATTTTTCAAATAATATATTTAGTAGGACCCACTTCACTACCCATGATCTTTAAAATGAACAGTCCGTTTTTCTTAAGACGGGTCACCATTTGTGACGGATATTTTGTGAGATAAAGTGGATACAAAATGAGTTAGTAGAGAAAGGGGACCACATGAATAGTGTCAGAGAGAGAGAAAAAGTGGGTATTTTGTGAGAGAAAACGGTATCCGTCACAAGCTTGCGACGGATAGTGCTGTTGCAAATAAGAATTTGTGTAAAATGAATTAATTAGCTTCATGTATATACATTTGTCAATTAATTGTTTTGATAGATAAATGTCATTGATATATTGCAATATAAAAGCTACAATACCCATTTTTATGTGGGCAAATTCTTATTTCAGACCGTCATTTTTGGTTTGAAATTCAGACTGACTTATTGTAGTCATTTTTACAATAAAATGTTACCATTTATTGATAAAATGTTAACATCATTTTTCAGTGTAAAGAGTAACTAATTTGCGATATAACATTTTGTTATTAAATGGTTACACTCTATTTAAAAAATGCAATGGTGACATTTTAGTCCGTCTGAAATAAGACGGTCTGAAGCAAGAATTATGTTTTATGTGATGTACCCATTATTTAAGACTGACAAGCTTTTATGTATACATAATTAAACAACTAGCTAATATAGTAAATTAATCTTATTCATGTGGGTGACACATTAACTAATTTGGATTACATATTTTATTAATAAACTTTTTTTTATGAGCAAAAAATAAGAAATTGCATAACGAAGAATCCAATTCAAAAACTTAAAGCTACCATCAACCAAATAGTTAATGACATTACCCATTTTTAGGTAAAAGATTGGATCCAAATTGAAAATAAGAAAATTTAAATTCTTCAAATACCAAATCTTAACAACTCATAAAAGGAAAAAAATACAAAGTTCCGAGTACAATTATATTTTTTTGCATGCGCTTGAATCTTTACAAAGAACTTCTCTAGAGTAAGAAAAAATTGAATGAGGTATATCTGAAAATAAATATATATTCACAAAAAAATATAAAATCAGGAGGATTTAAAAAACGGAAAAAAAAATACACATATTAAATCTGGACAAAGTATTAGGGGGTAAATATAATCTTTTGAAGATCGGGTAATACCTTCAATATTAACGAACTAGCTATAATATGAGAATTTTTTTAATATCAACTTAAGTTAAAGTAGACTAATTGATTGATGTATATGGATGGGCTCGAGATGATGATAAAGAGTAAAAAGAAAAGACAATGTTGATTATCATCAATTGATAATTTGTGATGATTTTATTAAATGGAGTTGATAAGGGGGGAGGCCGCAAGAAAGAGAGTTAGATTGAGACGGTGTGGGTTTGTCAAATGGTAATTGTGTGTTTTTTTTGGGTTATTAATAAGGTGGGTTAAAAGGATGACATGTTTAGGTTATGGAGAAAGGCGTGTTTAAAAATTATGATTCTTAAATTATATTATATCACGCTTCTGTATATGAAATTTAACCTAATTTTTGTATGATTATACCACGAGTTTGCGTATTTTACAACTTGACTAAATCGTTTTAGTTATACACAGGCCACAATTTTCATTTTGTATTATTTTCACTGTTTAATATTACGTAATTTGTACTAAATGATAAACGAGCCAAAATTCTGATTAGTGCACAGATCAGTTTGACTTGTGCACGTGTTTTATAAACACGCATGAGTTTAATGAAACACATGTTTAACAATTTGCACATGCTATAATTAATCAGACCCACGTAATTTGACGAACTACGTGTTATTTTTTTTAGCTATTTTCAAATTGGGTGTATAATTCCGAATTTATGTGTTTCATTCGAGTAAAAAAGATAGCGTAAAAACCCAAATTTTATTAATAGAAGCATTCAACCAAATGACATTAATGAATCATTTACGCTAACTGCAAATGAAACTTTTTATTTGTTGTTGCAAACAAAATACTCGATGATATAAACAAAACATTTTGTATTGCAAATGAAATTTAAATGTATAATAACAAAATTTGAAGTATCATTACAAACAATTTTGTTTATAATAAGACCAAGTAAAAACTACATTTAACTTTATTTTTATTTTTAGTGCAAAAATGCTACTTTTATTTTTAATATAACAAATCTTTTAAATATTTATATACTTTTTATAATAACAAGATTTAAAAAATATACCCGTGTAATTTGCACGGGTTTAAGACTAGTAAAATAGAAAAGAGGGACCAATATGATCATACAAAGACAAGGAAGGAGTACATTGTATCAAGTCTAGTATATTAGATTCTCAATCCCTTCACAGAGGAATCATAAAAATAAACGGCTACGTAGAAGAGAATGTGCATAATCTTTATATTTTAAGTAAAATTTATGTTATTTGATTATTACAAATTTGTAGCCAATGAAGGAAATTGTCGAGTATAAAACTCATATGGACTTTTGTTAAAGAATAAGTGGTTGGCAAATAATAAAATAAACACGGTTGTTAACAATAAAGTAGGGACGAAATGTAATCTAGCCGTAGAAGTAAAGGATAGAGATAATCATTGAGTACTTTGAACTCCAAAATGGACAAAGAACCAATTAAACAACAAATATAGGTTTTATAAAAACTTGGAATTTAGTGATTAAAATTTGGGTAAAATTTTTAGAAAACTTAAATTTAAG
The DNA here is from genome assembly GCA_029255685.2 of Silene conica. Classification (NCBI taxonomy): domain Eukaryota; kingdom Viridiplantae; phylum Streptophyta; class Magnoliopsida; order Caryophyllales; family Caryophyllaceae; genus Silene; species Silene conica. Next base: position 10,081,997 of record CM055319.2, read on the forward strand.
TCTTCTTAAGAGCAATTATGTGTAATTTTTATGATCTGAGTTTATGCCGAGCCATAGGCTTCCTTGGTCTTTGTCCCCCTTTTTCTTTCTACGTCCCTGTGGCGTAAGTACACTTTGTGCCCTCTTCTTGATCCGATGGTTCAAGGGGTTTATTGGTTTCCGTAGTTTCTGAAGAGTAAAGGTTGTACCTGTCCTTTGTCAAGCGTTGACTGTCCCTTCAAGAATGTTGCGGCTAAAGATGGTGGTTCCAAGGCTTCTAGTTCTATATTTTTCGGCGTTTTATCTGATGTTAAATCGTGTTTTTCTGTTTTTCTTTGCTTATGTTTAGTTTTATACCAAGAAACCTTAAGAAGGTTGCTCACAACCTTGCGAAGGCCTCTGTGTAATCTTGGTATAGTTTACACCTGCAAAAAAAAAAAAAAAAAAAAAAGAAAAAAAGAAAGTTTATGCCGAGCCAACTGTTATTGAATGTCTTACCTTATATACGTAGTTTCCATACGATCACGTATACATAAAGGTTTATACCGACTTGAATCCACAGCCTCCCATTATATTGATATTCACCTTCAAATGCACTACATTAACCAACTTTGCTAGTGTGCTACAACTTCTTTATTTATCAATATATATTAGTTTTTTTTTTTCAAACACAATTTTTAAAGAAATTATTTCAAACACCACCTTTAAAAACAAAGTATATGAAGCAATCACTTTAATATTTTTTTGTCTAACAAAACGTTTTTGTCAGATTTCGACAACTTCTTGATCACTTGCGATAGGGTGACTTTCAGTTGATTTTGAGATAGCAAACGAAATCGTTTTGAGTTGTTCTTATAACACCCCCGCTTATCAAGGTGCCTTTAACCAGACCTTGCTCAGCAAGTAATAAGGGTGTCATCATGTCGGTTGCACGAGGTAAGTGTATCAAATAAACTATTAAGAAACATTTAAAGTATACACTAGTTTTGTAACCCGTGAAATTCACGGGATGTTCTATTTCTAGTGTCATATTTTAGTACTTCAATACAATAACATACTACAATCAACTCAATTTACGGTTTTCGTGTTTTAAGGGTGTATAAAATCAATTAGTCTTTTTTAACCCGGTTTGTCAGAATTTAAAATGTTATATAGTAGATAATACAATAACAAATTGCGAAACCAATAATTTGAAATGAGCAACTTGAACAACTATTGGGTCATCATTAGGCCGAATACTTCATCTGTTAAGCAATATTATACAAAAATGTGTCATGCCGTCTTCTTAAAGTTTTCACTTTCAGTCATTCACGTTATTGTCGTCAATCTTTAGTTAGTATGGAATATATAGTTGTTTAAGCAATTATAATATTTCATTCTCCTTATAGTCTTCTTTCTCCACTGCATTATACCTATAAAAAATAGTAACATATTATGGTTATTAACTTAAATTTTTCCTCTTAAATAGTGAAAGAAGATGGAATGAGAATCAAATCGTAGATGTCTAAGTAATTTTACCTTTGAAGAGCTCAATGCAACAAATAACCTTGATATTCCCTAAATGAGAACAAAACAAACACATACGTGAAATTGAAAAGTGATGAACGCTTCATAACCCACTGAAACTTTCATAAAAAAATAATATATTAGTTAATTATTTATAACCTTAATACACTTAGCTTGATGAGAAGAAAATGATAGGAAATATTAGTAGCACATAATAGTCTAAATAGAGATAATAAAAAAAGTGACTTATAAATTTTGCCTTCCATTTCAAATATATAAACAATTGATGAATATTTTATGAGTTTTAAGCATACTTTTTCATTATTCTCAAATGTAATATATACATAAATATGGATCAAGGTTCATGAATTTTGAGCATCATTTTCTCATTATTATCAATATAGGCATAAATATGGATCGATTTCATGACTTCTGAGTATCTTTTTTCATTATTATGAAATTTAAAATAGACATAAATATGGAGCAATGAAAAAATAGAATGTAAAAGTTTGCTTTATTATTATTATTTTTATTTTATTTTTTTAAATTTGTTTTCACATTTGTCATGTCACATTTAATTTGTCATGTCATATTTAATTTGTCACGTCACATTAATTAGATATTTTAGGTAGTCTTTTAATTAGATCGATTTTATAGATTTTATCTTGGTTTCGTGTCTTTTGTATATATATTTCATCTCTCTTTAGATTACTCACGTGATGCTTTGCCTTATCTGCATTCACATTCGTTTTATGATGGTTTAAAGTCTATATAAAAACTATTTTGACCAAAAGGTAAAACGTCAACATGACAAAAACTTAACAAACGAATCAAAACATTGTCAATTGTAAATCATTTAAAGTAAACCAAATGGAAAACATGAATTCAAATATAAAGCAAAAGATTCATAAATACCAACAATATCGCAAATAAAAATATATTTTATTGAACACCACTGCAGCAGCAACAACAACAACGATAACAACACTCAACAATAATTCTCAATATACTCATTATCGTCAAATAAATAAATTAAACCACGAAATATAATCCACAACGTAAAAACTCATGGGCAATATATTTTAAATAAATAGAGTGAATAAAAACTATTATAGCTATTATGGTTTTTTATAAACATTACACAACCATAAATTTTCATATTTTAATTTTAATCTTAATTTATTTTGTGGTATTATTAGATAGATAATTGATTGTTGAAAAACTCAAGAGATGAATTAAATAGGAAAAAAATATTAATGCAAATTATGGGTGTTAATTAATATAAAGAGTTTTGATCAATTTTACAAAATTTAATTAAATAGGAATAACTTTTAATTAATTTGGTGGGGGTTTAGTATTATGAACAGCTTAAATCAATTAATTACCATGTTTAAATACAAAAATGAAATAAATAGGAAAAAATGTTAATAAAAAAGGTGGGTGTTAAGTAATATGAAGAGTCTTTATTAATTATTATCATGTTTTATTTTAATTTTTTTTTTACTATAATTATAAAATTTATTAGCATATTTTGTTACAAAAAATTCAATTAAAATGTCAATATTAATTATAAATTACGAAATTTTGCTTGATTTAAATTTTGAAGGGTTACATAAATTTTGGAAAACAAAATACACAATTAATTTAAGAATATTGATAATATTCTTTAATATTATAGATAAGTGAATTAAATTCATTTATATATAGATAATAAGCGAATTAAATTAATATCATGTAATAATAAATTGATAATCTATCATATAAATTCGCCATGTCATATTAAAAATATGCTACGTCACATTTAAATATGCCAAGTCACATTAAAATTGTGCCACGTCACATTAAAATTTGCCATGTCACATTTTTTTAGTAACCCTTTTAATAAGATTTTATAGATATTACATAAGGAGAAAACACACCAGAGGAAAGAAGTTTCATGCACATATCAGTACCTATGTGGATACGGTATAGGCTTCGTGTAACACCCCAATTATCCGGCCACTTTACCATCGCGGTTTCCCGAGATAGTAGATTCGGAGATACAATCAAGAACACTTTTATAATAATTAATAATTTAATGTCATACAACTCGATAATTAAAATACAACTCATCATTACTACGACTCTAGCTATCAACTACAACTCGAGGATCGTCAATGCTCGTCCAATGGCCGCGTGCTAACCAAGCTAACTTGACAAAACCTGCTCCCCATATGATCAGAAATATCATATGGATCACTACAGACAACCTCGAAAATGGGTGACTAATAAACAACACCAAACACGTCCGTTTCAATATACTTAAACACATACACATGCAATGAGAATGAAAACAATGCAACATGACCACGACACGCAAAACGAGAAATTACCATATAACTTACCGACCGGTACCGGGACACACCTAGCCATACCCATCACCTCAACACAATCCCGAGTACGGGGATACACCCAGTCGTACTCACAACACAAGGTGTCAGAGACGCATCCACAACACCGGGACCGAGATCTACTCGTGGTCCCCTTTCAGGCATCTTGTCATCACCACATTTGCCCCTCCATACTTAAGTCATTAATGTGCACATTCCTCTTGGAGTAGAAATCTCCAAGAGGCAACTCAAGCGGAAGACGGTCTCCCAACCGCCTTCCGTCTCCAATACAACATCCACAACATCCGATACCGATACCAATATATACAACCAAACAACAATTACGATAAATGCACAATAAGAAAATATTACTCCAATATCAATTCAATATACAATACTCATTTCACATACTCGTTTCCACATCGATCTTACTCGTGTGATACAACCAACATTTTCATTAATTATGTAACACCCCAAGAGTATGAGAGAAAAAGTTGTCCCACATCGATTGAATGTGAGGCTTGTGATATATTTATCACTACAAGAAATACGTAAAAGGGCGACTACATAGGCGACCGCTTAAGTAATTGCTAAATTAGCGACCGAAAAAAAAAGGGAGACCGATTTCGGTCGCCAAATTGGCGACCAAAAACTTATCCACATATTATCCTAAAAAAATCCGCGCGAATCCAAGGACGACCATACCGCCATATTAGCGGCCGAATTTGGTCGCTAATTTAGCGACCGAAATCAGTCGCTAAATTAGCGACCGATTTCAATCGCTAAATTAGCGACCAATTTCGGCCGCTAAGCCCCTGATATAATTTTTTTCGCGTCTTCGACCCGTCATTCCCCCAATTCTATACAACCTTCAACAAAAAAACCCCAAACCCTCGTCACCCTCTAAACCACCGTGCGTCAACGGGACCACCGCATCGCCACCAGACCACCCACCACCGTCGTTCACCTACCTAATACTCCATTTTGAGGTTTGTGACGATTAAATAACTTAATTTATGTATTGAATACCTTAATAGTTTTATTCTAATTCATAATTGTAGTTAGTAATTAGATTATTAGGATGATTTGAATAACATTTGGATGTTTATTAAGTTTTTATGTATAAATTAATTAGGTTTTTTATGTATAAGTTGTGATTAGGGTTAGAAATTGGGGAAAATTGGATGTTTGTTAAGGCTAGTACCTTTAGTTAGTAATTAGATTTCTAGGATGATTTTAAGAACATTTTTGATGTTTATTATGTTTGTATGTTTAATTTAATTAGTATTTTCGGAAATTAGTTGGTGTTAGGGTTAGAAATTGACAAAAATTGGGAAAAGATTGGATGTTATTGTTAATGAGTGTTAGTATTGTTAGAAATTGGGAAAAAAAATTGTTGAATGTTATTATTCAAATTAGTACATTATTGTAATTTATTGTGAATATTTTTCGTGGAAGAATTACTATTGACCTAGTACCTACCCGTTCATGAATTACTCGTTAGGAGGAATTCATGAATAGTCCCTATTTTTGGATTGTCTTTGTATATTTCAAGTCACTTAGGTAATAAATACATATTTGTGATTTTATTAATGGGGAAAGAGTTTGGTAACAATTCCTTTAATGTTCTTCGAATACATATGTGAAATAAATACAAATTTATTTCACATTGTGTATTTGAAGAACTGAGGGGAATTGCTGCCAATTTTTTTTTCCTCACTAATAAATCACAAATGTGTGTTTACTAGTGACTTGAAATATACATTGATGGGTTTAGGTTGGAGTGATAATGACCCAATTGAAATCTTGAAGTATATATTGACTTGAATTCTTAGCTTGAACTTATTTGTTGAAATATTATTGAAATTGTTGTGTGTTTATTAAGTATATACTAGTGATTGGACGTAATTATTTGTTATAATATTATATTACTGAAAATCCTTAGTTTGGTTGCCGATTTATTATATATTATCTAGATTAAAATGGAGAGATTTGAACGTAGCTGGATGTACGAAGAAAGAGTAGATAAGAAGAAACGTCTCAATGCTAGATTTGTAAAGGGAGTTCGTGGGTTTATTGAATTTGCTAGATGTTCATAATCATATGATTTCGAACAACGCAAACTTAGATGTCCTTGTACTAAATGTAAAAACTTAAAATATTTACTTGAGATAGAAGTAGAAGAACATCTTATTACGAATGAATTTTTTCCAAACTATTACAACTGGATATCACATGGGGAAAAATACTCTTCTGATCCCGAACACCCTCAAATCCAATCAAATGAGAACCTGTATAGAGATATGGTACTTGATGCCTTTGAGTCGAATGCTTTCATTAATACCGGTCGTGTACCTATAACCGAGGAAAAAGATCCAAACCCAAAGGCAAAAGCCTTTTTTGATATGCTAAGGGACTCCGAGAAAACTTTATATGAGGGGAGCAGCATGACATTGTTGCAAGTTGCATCGAGGATAGTAACGTTAAAATGCGAGTTCAATATGCCGTTTAAAGCGGTTGGCAGTATTGCTACTTTAATTGAAGATGTTATACCCGATAATAACATTATGACCCGTAATTTTTACAATACCAAAAAGTGGTCAAAGGTCTTCAGCTTCCACATGAAAAGATTGACGCATGTCCTGGAGGATGTATGCTTTTTTGGAAAGATGATGCGTTGCTAACCAAATGTAAGAAATGTCAAAGGGATAGATATGAGACAAGTGAGAGAAATATTATCTTGAAGGGAAAAAAAGGGTAAGAAGAGTGGAAAAACAAAGAAACCAATATCATTAAACCCATTAATTTATCTTCCCCTAGCTCCAAGACTTCAATCAAAGGTTATATGCCACGAAAAATATTGTCAACGAAATGAGATGGCACAAAGAAAAACCCGTACACCAAGAAAGATGTGTCATCCGAGTGACGGAGAGGAGTGGAAGCGTTTTGATAGGTTGTATCCTGATTTTGCCGAGGAACCTCGCAATGTGAGAATTGGCTTGTGTACGGATGGGTTTGACGCTTTTGGTCAGTTTGGTAAATCTTACTCGTGTTGGCCCGTAATGATCACACCGTACAACTTACCTCCTTGGCTATGTTCGAAAAGACAATTTATTTTCCTCTCACTACTTATTCCCGGTCCTCATAACCCAAAAAATAACTTGGATGTTTATTTACAACCGCTGGTGGAAGAACTGAAGTATCTGTGGGAAGTTGGTGTCGAAACATTTGATGTGTCCAAGAAGCAAAACTTCCAACTAAGAGCTTCACTGTTGTGGACTGTAAGTGATTTCCCCGCATACGGTATGCTATCAGGCTGGGCAACAGCGGGGTAAATGGCGTGCCCTTATTGCATGGATAATAGCAAAGCTTTTTACCTCACTAATTCCAAAAAGATTAGTTGGTTTGATTGTCATAGATGATTCTTACCGGATGGACATATCCATAGAAAGAACAAAAAAGCTTTCTTAAAAGGAAAGGAGGTGCGTGACAATGCTCCGGATAGACTCCTAGGTGATGAAGTCTGGGAGGCTATACGTGAATTGCCATCTACCAACGATGAGACCGAAGAAGAATTTAGAGAGTTAAAAAAGAAAAAGACTGGTTGGTTTAAAAGAAGTATTTTTTGGGAGCTACCCTATTGGAAAACAATGTTGATCAGACACAATTTGGATGTGATGCACATAGAAAAGAATTTCTTTGAGCTACTTATTCATACGATTATGGATGTTAAAGGAAAGACACGTGATAATATTGGCTCAAGAATAGAATTGAAGAAATTTTGTGATCGTCCTAAACTTCACATTCGTAGGGATGGGTCAATGCCAAAAGCACCATTTGCTCTTGACAAAGCTCAAAGAAAGGTATTGTGCGATTGGGTAAGAGACTTAAAGTTCCCCGATGGATATGCCTCAGATTTAAGCCGTTGTGTTGATTTAAAGGAATTGAAGTTGAAAGGGTTGAAAAGTCATGACTGTCATGTTTTCATGGAGCTCTTGTTACCCGTGGCTTTGAAAAATTTACTCCCGACCACCTTTTGGAATGCAGTTACAGAAATGACTCAATTTTTCAGAGACTTGTGTTCCTCCACGATATCAGTTGATGACATGATTCGTTTAGAAGACCAAATACCAGAAATTTTGTGTAAACTTGAGATGATATTTCCGCCTTCTTTTTCAATTCGATGGAGCATCTACCCATTCATTTGCCATATGACGCTAAAGTTGGTGGACCCGTTCAATATAGGTGGATGTATCCTTTCGAAAGATTTCTTAATCATGTGAAAAAGAAAATTGGTAATAAAGCTCGTGTGGAAGGTTCTATTTGCAATGCATACCTAACGGAAGAAATTGCCAATTTTTGCTCTCTTTACTTTGAAAAACATATTGACACCAAAGCAAAAAACTTGAACATTGAAGAAGCGGATGAATTAGATACAAGTTTACCCAAGTATTTTCATGTGCAAGATGATGAAGGGTGTTCTTCTGCTGGGGGAACAAGATTTCTGAATGACAAGGAATATGATCGTGCTCACCTTTATGTGCTATCTAATTGTGAGGTTTTGGAGCCATATGAAGCAAAATTTGTGACAGATTTCATGACTGATCACCCTAATGTTAAAAGAGAGGATGTTTGGAGTAAACACGAGGATCAGTTTCCTGCATGGTTTCGAAAGCATGTAATTAAGCTAAATATCCAAGATGATGTGGTTAGAAGCTTGACTTTGGGTCCTTCTCGAAAAGTTGTCACGTGGAATCATTATTTAGTTAATGGGTTTAAGTTTCACACATTCGACTAGGGAAAAGTAAGGCTAAATGCAACTATGGCGTTACTATTTCTTCTCTTGATGACAATGACTATTATGGGATATTAGAGGATATCTTTGAGTTGTGTTATAATGGGCGTGACCGGGGTTATAAAGCTGTCTTATTCAAGATTCAATGGAGAGATAATTTTGTAGCTGGAACGAGAGTCCATGATCGCTACAAGCTTGTAGAAGTGAATCACACTCGAACCTACTCTAAATATGATCCATTTATACTTGCACAACAAGCTCATCAAGTTTATTATGCATCTTCGCCTAGCACAAGTAAAGATAGACAACAAAAGAATTGGTGTGCGGTAATTAAAACAAAGGCGCGATCAGAAGTCGACACATCCTTTTTCCAAGAAGAAGTTGTATTAGAGTCAATTCTGTCCCCAATTGATCATGAAGTCATTTATGGAAATGAGATAGAAGCGGAAGAGGAGTTAGAAGAGGATGAAAGGGAGGGGCAAGATCAGTTACAAGATAATAATGATGAAAAGTTAGAAGAGGAGGAAGAAGATGATGACGAGGAGGAGGAGGTGGAAGAAGAAGAGGATGACGACGACGATGATGATGAGTAAAAGTAGTAGGAGGTTAACATCTTATAAATTTGTTTAAGTTCTGTTTTTTAATATTTTACAAACATTTATTCTGTTATATATATATATATGTGTGAACATTTTTCCTACAATTATAGGTTCACATGGCTCGTGGAGGAGGCAGACAACGGGGCGGTTATAGTGGTAGTGGGGGCAGTAGCGAGGCCCGATCACAGGAGGAAGAGGAGGTCAATGTATCGAGTGACGAGGAGGAGGAATCCTATGTACCCCGCCATGCTGACGGCAGGATCATCACTGATCCGACAGGTCTTTGGTAATTTTTTATTCACTGTTTATTTGTTTATTTTTTTTATTCAACCTAGTCTAATTAACATTCATGTTTGGTTTCAGGTTTAAACATCAAACGACGATTCGTGGCGTCACCAATAGCATTCAAGAGAACATGATTCATGGCGTCACTTGTTGGACGAAATCTAGTCCCGAGGACAAGGAGATGTGGTTCAACGCCTTTCGGGTAAGTATTTAAGTATTTACTTTAATTATTTATTTTAAGAATTTCATGGTTGATTTGTTTCTCTAACCCTTATTTTTTTGTAGCGTGCCTTCTATTGGTCAAATGACGTTGAGCGACTGGCTTGGGATAGATTTAATGATGTTGGTAAGAGGAGGCTAAAGGACATTATGTATAAGGTGTCGAGGAAAAAGAATGCGCCATCGTTCATGAAAGGTAATAATTTATTAATAATCGTATTAAGATAAAAACTTTAACATTTTTTTAATTTATATTCACTATAATTACAGAGAAAGACCTGAGTTCAAGCAAGCGTCGGCCCGAAACAAGATGAACAAGAGGGGTGGAGATGATCCCGACGCGGAAGTTGGGCCTACTCATTATGGTGGGTCTCAGTCATTCCATGATCGGGCATTGATAGGTGTAAGTATTTACTCTTGTAATTTATTACTTTTATCTTCTCATATTATTTAGCTTTAAATTTTAATTAACTGACTAACACTTCATGAAATTATTATTTTTTTTATAGGCAAAGAAAAATAAGGGCAAGCTACATTCGGTTGTAGATCTCTTCCTTGAGACACATGCCAAGAAGGGAAAGAAAGGGTTCGTCTTTGCAAACTCAAAAGATCGCGAATTATATGTAAGTGTTATTGTATATTTAATTTTTTAATATTTCTAGTATTGTTTAAAGTATTTAAAAAATGATTTATGATCAATTAAGCTAAATATCCAAGATGATGTATTTATATGTAAGTGTTATTGTATATATTATTAATAATGTTCATTTTTTTGTAGTAAAATTTCTTGACCGAAAGAAGAACCCTGACATTTCCGACAATCAACTTTGGTATGAACTTGTAGATGGTTTTCAGAAAGGAGAAGTCTACGGGGCCGGTTCAACGAAAGAGCTTTTTATGACCCACCGACAAGAAGAGGGTCCTCCTCCCAGCACCATACATATGTTCCTGGCTTGGTAAGTCATCTACAATTTCAACTAGCTGAGAAGGATAGAAGGGACGCTGAAAGGGATGAAGAAATGAGAAGGATGAAAGAAGAAATGGACAAGATGTCTTCTTATTTTGCAAATTACAACAATGGTTGGCGCCCACAGGGTAGGGATCCAAGAGATCCGGATTATGGAGGTGACAGTGGGGCGGGAGCATATTTCCCGGTGTCTTAGTTAGTGTATCTTCTTGTTTTTAGTGTTGGATGCGTCGGATAATTTTTATTTTCATTGGACAAGCACTCGAATTTGGTACTTTGTAATCCGAATCAGTTGGGTTGTGCGCTGCTGTTGTTGGTTTTGCTTGCAGGTTTATAAGTAATAGCTAGGGATTTGGCTAGGACAAAACAAGTTTTTACAGCCAAAAACATGTAAAATTAGCGACCGAAAATGTAAATTTGGCGACCATTTTTGGTCGCTAACCTTCTGTTTCTTTTTTTTCAATGGCGACCATGTAGCGACTGAACTTTGTCGCTAAATTAGCGACTGTTAACAGTAGCTAAATTAGCGACCAACAGCAGTCGCTAATTTAGCTACCAAAGTCAGTCGCTAATTTAGCGACCAACATTGGTCGCCCGTCTTTTTTTTTTTCAGTCGCTAAATTTATCTACCAAGATCGGTCGCTAAAAGCGACCAAGCCTAGCGACCAAGTGCGGGCGACTGGACTTGGTCGCTAAAATAAGAAGAGCGACTTAAATCGGTCGCCATTTTCAGTCGCAAAGTTCAGTATTTGTTGTAGTGTATAATAACTTCCACCCACCACTTAGTAACAAGGCATTGTGCTTTTGGGCTTAAGTGAGGAATACTACAAGAATACATAAAACAGGCGACGGAAATTGGCGACTGAAGACAGTCGCCAAATGTAATTTGGCGACTGTCTTCAGTCGCCAAAGTTCTGTCGCAAGCCCTAGTCGCCCAAAAAAAATTGGCGACTGTTGTCAGTCGCCAAATTTGGCGACTGAAGATGTAGTCGCTATAGGAAGGAAAATGGCGACTGAAGGTGCAGTAGCCAAATTGGCGACTGAAAGGGCAGGCAGTCGCCAATTTGGCGACTGAAGCAAAGGGGAGTCGCCAATTTGGCGACTGTAGGGCAGTCGCCAAATTGGTTTTTACAGTCGCCAATGTGTTTTTTTTCCAGTAGCTTTTCCAGTTTTGGCGATTGATTGCAGTCGCCAAAACCCCCATTTCAGTCGCCGAATTGGCTGGAACTTTTCATGTCATATTCGTTTTTGATCTAGCCAAATCTCGTATTTATTCATCCTAATATCCAATGAAAACCTGCAAACAGAAAATTGCAACCCATTTGCGCGAACCGCAACTTTTGTAACACGAAATTCTCATTTATTAAAAAATGAGAACATTATCCAACTACAAGCTAAACTAACTACATTATCCAAGTTCATTATCCAACCTTAAGCTAAACCAACTACATTATCCAAGTTCAAGCTAAACTAACTAATACTTATCCAACAACCTAAGTTGCAAATCCCATGCCGGCTCCACTACCACCGCCCTTACCATGCGGATCGTTGGGGTCATACCGATATTGTGGACCGGGGTTGCATTGTGTGAAGAAGTTCTCCATGGCCTCCATGCGCTCCTTCATCAACCGAAACTGTTCATCTCTTTCAGCATTCACTCTTCTTTCTTGAGCGAGTTGAGTCTGTAGTTGACTCACAATAGCCGGCTCATATGTTTGGCGAGGCTCATATGAGGATCTTCTGGCCGGTTCTTTGAAGAAGACACCATGGGCCTTTCCGGTGCCATACACATTACCCTTCTTATATCCCTTGACCAAATTAAACCAAATCTCATTATCTGGTACTTCGGGATGTTCTTCTTTTTCAGCCTCGAATGCTTCCTACATTAGTTTACAAAAAATTACCATCATTAGTTAACATTAATTTCATTAGGTTACAATTCAAAAGTATCATTCTTAAGTAAAAAATCTTACATATAAAGCTTTGTCTTTTGGCTTAATCCAAATTCTCTCATTCTTAGCGTTCACCCTTGAACGTGTGGCAAGGAACAGTTCCGGGACCGTCGCCTGAGGATCATCAGCCAACATATCATCTGGTTGATCAGCTGACTGATCATCAGCACTCTGATCAGCTGACTGCTCAGCTGACTGCTTCTTTTTATTCTTCTTCTTGTTCAGCTACATACACGAACAAAATTCAATGTTTGCTTAAGGACATTATTATTACCAGTATCCAAATAAACGAGCTAAATAAATAAGTGTCAATATAAAAACTTACACCAAAAAGTATGTCCAGAAATGACCGTGAACCAGCATGATGGGTAGGCTCAGCCATTCCTTCCTTCTTGCCTCCCCTTTTGTTCATGGCCTTCTGTGCCGATCTGGCTCGAAACTCTGGGGTATCACGCCGATTCAGAAGCCCCTCAAGCGCCTCACCTACAAAAATGATAAATTATGTCATTATTAGTGGAATTTTCATCCTTTAATCAATACAATTGACAAATAAAGGTAATTGTATAGATATACCTTTAAGATGTGAGGCCTTTCCCCTTTTACCAATCTTATGGATAATGTCTTTGTATCTAGTTGCTCCAACATCGCGCCACCTCTTATTGACAGTAGACTCTAATTCAGGCGGCCAGTAAAAATGTAGCTGCAGAAATATAACATTAAGTATTAGTTGAAAAACTATAACAGTGAGTAAAATAAGTAATTAATAAAAAAGTTTTTGGTTACCCGGAAGTTATTAAACCAGGCTTCTTTTTGAGCTTCACTAGCTTCTGTCCAATTCAGGGGCACAGGACCTAACAAAGATGACTTTGTGCTGTTGGTTACACCTCGAACAGCGGTCTGATGATTAAACCTGAAACATATATAAATTGTAACTTTTAATAACTAGCTTTTTATTACTAATAAAATGAATAATTTCAATTTAATAAAACTTACCAAAATCCTGCTGGATCAAGTATCTTCCTGCGATCCTCTGTGTACTGAATCTGTACACGTGTGTCCTCCTCAGGTTCGCTCTGAACCAACTCCTCCTCCTCCTGCTGCACAGCGGGCTGGCTCTGCTGACGACTGTGCCCGCCTCGCTGTCTTCCTCTACCTCCTGCCATCTACAATCATATAAATAAAAGTATTAATACTTACAAATTAAACATGCATAAAATAAATGATTAATAAAAATATGAACAATATATAATAACATGATCAACTATACCAAATTAATCATCATCTTCATCATCCTCATGATCAACATCATCCTCATCCTCCTCATCCTCGTCCTCGTCCTCATCCTCATCCTCATCCTCATCCTCATCCTCTTCCTCATCCTCAGCTCTCACTTCATCTAATTCCTCCCATCCTTCAACCAACTCATCAAAATTATTAATCTCAACATCCTCCCCCTCTTCCAAGTCTTCAAACTGTTCATTCTCATTTTGGTCAATGACTACGTCTGTTGGAGGCAAAATTGTCCCATTTGATACTATTTCTTCTTGAAAAAATGTGGTATCAACTTTTTTTGTATTGTAGAAACTTCGAGTCATGACATTATCTTCGGGGATAGCATCCTCAAGCAGAGAAGCAATACCATCAACGGCATTAAATGACATATTATTCTCACACTTCAAGGTTACTATCCTAGAGGCCGCTTGTAATAATGACATTCTGCTCCCTTCGTATAAAGGTTGTTCCGCAGCTTTTAACATGTCAAAAAAAGCCTTTGCTTGGGGATTTGGAGGTTGTTCTTCATTCATAGCTCGATGGTCGTCATCATTGAGAACATTGTACTCCAAGGCATCAACAATCATATCTCTATATGGGTTCTCATCAAGCTGTTGGATGTGAGGTTGGATGTGAGGTTGTTCGTGAATTGGAGAATATACTTCCCCATGAGAAATCCAATTATAATAATTTGGACAAAACCCATTTGTATAGAGATGTTCTTGTACCTCAAGGACAATTGTGTATTTCATGTTTTTACATTTGTTACAAGGACACCTAAGTTGATTTTCTACCGGGTTATATTCATCTTGTTGCTTAGCAAATTCAATAAACTCGGCAACACCCTCTATAAATCTAGCATTAGGACGATTCTTCTTAATACCAACCCTTCCATCATACATCCATGAACGTTCCAATCTCTTCATTATTTATCTAAACAACAATTCATACATTAACTCTCAACCATCATGACTTAAACAACAACCATAATCATATATAGGATAATAACAACTTATCAAAAATCTTCATTATTTATAAACACTAACATCAAAAATCTCCATTATTTACAACCTAATAAACTAAGACGGTCTATATTTACACACTAATTAACTTAAACAAGCATAATTTACCCACCCAAATAAAAACTTATCAAAAAATCCCAAATTTTTATAAACCCTAATACCTAATTTGACATAATTAACTAACAATTACAAGCATAACAACATTAATAAGGCAAAAAACATCGTCTTAATCGACATATAAACCCTAACCCCCAATTTCATATAAACACTAACCCCCAATTTCATATAAACCCTAACCCCCAATTTATCTACTTAACATCATAATTGGCTACTACAACCTAATTGACTACAACCTAATAAACTAAGACGATCCTAATTGGCTACTACATTACTAAATCGACAAAACAAAAAAAAAATAAAATTAAAAACTCAAATTAAACTAAAAAGAATAACAAACCTTTAATTTAATAAATGAAGGTGCAAGTGGCGGCGGTGGCAGTGGCTAGTGACGGCGGTGGTGGCTGGTGGTGGCGGGTGGTGGCGGCGGGTGGTGGGTTAAGGGTGTAAGTGGGTGTTGGTGACGGGTGGTTTGCGTTTTGTGTTTGTAATGTTGTTTGGGTTTGCGAATAATGAAGGGGAAGCAACTTTCTGATTTAATTATCGCGGAAAAATGGCGACTGCATTAGTTGATTTGGCGACTGGCGAATACAGTCGCCAATTTGGCGACTGCAATGACTCTATTTGGCGACTGCCTCTTAAGACGCCAAAGTTTGGCGCTAAAATTGGCGACTGTTTTCAGTCGCCAAAAGTTTAGTTCAGTCGCCAATTTGTGTCGGTGGGAAAAAAGTTTGGGAAAACTTACAGTCGCCAAAATAGCGACTTCTTTCAGTCGCCAAACTTAACCTTCAGTCGCCAAATTGGCGACTACGCAGTTCAGTCGCCATTTTTCCGTCGCCTGTTTTGTTTATTCTTGTTGTCGACAATTAACAGGCCCAAAAGTGCACACCCATCTTAATGGGTTTGTGTTACGACGGTGGCGGGTCGGGTTGTTACAAATGGTATCAGAGCGACCCTGCGACCGTGTGGTGAGCCTGTGGTCGGGAGTACCCGGGTCACACACCTAGCGGGGGAGGATTCTGGCCCTGGTTGTGGTCAAGTTTGAGGCACAACGAGAACGTTGTGTTCTTTAAGTGGGGGAGTTTGTAACACTCCAAGAGTATGAGAGGAAAGTTGTCCCACATCGATAGAATGTGAGGCTTGTGATATATATTTATAATAACTTCCACCCACCACTTAGTAATAAGGACTTGTGTTTTTGGGCTTAAGTGAGGATAATTAACAGGCCCAAAAGTGCACACCCATTTTATTGGGTTTATGTTACGACGGTGACGGGTCGGGTTGTTACAAATTACTTTCTCAAGCCGATTATCATTAACTGATTACTTATTCATGTTCATTAACACTAACCATGCCATAATCACTTATCTTAAACATGTAAAACAACTAACATCAAATATGATAAACACGGTGCATATAAATTGAAACCGAGTAGGGTTAACCTACCTCAAAGCATACCCGTAAGCTCACGCCATTCCTATAAGTTTTTGTTTCGCAAGACCGTCGCAACCTAACATATACACACAATAACGTCATAAGTGTTCTATGCACTAAGACAACCCATAACTTCTTATTAAGGCCCACTAATTATCCATATAAACTAACAAAACCACCAATCACTCTCCTATCACAAATCCCCTAATTTTTAGGGTTTGCCAATAAGGTAAAACAAAGTATAAGAATGACTCACCAAGATTGATCGGGGATCAAAGAAGGTATTTCACCCTAAATCCAAGATTGAATCCTCTTGACATGAATTTGAGAGAGTTTTTAGAGAGAAGGGGGATGGTTTTTAGAGAGAAGAAGGGTTGAATGAAAAATGAAATGAAATGAGGGAAAAAAGTTCTTAAATCTAATTTGCTCGATTCCACTCGATCGAGTGGACCGCTCACTCGACCGAGTGGTCAACACTCGGTGGGTCCCACTCTCCCCTGGTCGACGTGACTCACTCGGTGGTCCACTTGACCGAATGACCTCACTCGATCTCCCCTCATTCACTCAGTCGATCAACTACAGTCTAACTAAGTCTCGTAAATGGTCAACCATTGACTTTCTCACATCCGTGGGCCCTCACACGATTTCCAATGCATCCTAATCGGGTTCCACAATTACTGGGTATTTTTGGAGTAAGTGTCATCAACAATAGTGTGATCATGTGATTTGAGTATCAGTATAAATCTAAAGATAAAAATATCTAAGAGATGATTATTTTATAAGTCAGTTGATCAACATTAATCAGTAATGATTGACTAACTAGAGTTTGACATTACTGTTGTTTGACGGTGGTGATCAGTTGATCCCTTACGTTCACACCTAAAGGATTATTTCCAAACTGTAAGATTAATTAATTGTATGTCGATACAGATTAATTAATTTCTTAAAATTGAACAAAAATGAGAATGTTATATCTTGTTGTAATATGATTAAATAAGATTTAATTTAGTCATTAAAATGTTATATTACTAAGATTAATCGATGTTTATGAAATTTGCGAGATAAAAATGATAAGTTAGTTATAATTACAACAAAAAGTTGTGAATTATACCAACTAAATTTTAAATGACTAATTTTACTTACATGTAATTAAAAATTATTAGTAAAATTGTTAATTGTAATTTATTTGATTTTTAATGATATTTATTTGTTAAATATGCATTAAAATTACTAGTGACATTTTACGGGTCACATATCACACATTTACAATTGACAAAATACAAAGATAAAATCATACTTTGGGTCTGTTTGGCAAAACTAGCTGAAACGGTAGCTGAAACCTGAAAAGCTACCTGAAAAGGTAGCTGGAAATTAAGACCTGAAAAGGTACCTGATTTTTGTTAAAACTATTTGGAAACTAGCTGAAAAGGTAGCTGATATTTAACAAAAGGACGGAAAAGGACATGGTTTATTATTGATATCTTTTACGTTTTTACTATTATTCTTGTATTATTGTCGTTGGCGGCGTTACGTTTTTACTAGGCTGGGGGAAAGATGGGCTTCACATACCAGTTCTTAAATTTTTATCTTAGATTCTTAATTTCAAGTATAAATTTAACAAGTTATAATGAAGTTTTTTCAATATATTTGAAAGAGAATGAGAAAATAATTAATATATAACGATTAGGTAAAAAAATTTCAAACAATACACCCTTGAATATATATTATTTGGGAAGTACGTAAGGGTTTTGTATTGTGTTTGATTTTGTTAATTAGCGTTATACAATCGAGGGTAGAATAGGTAGATGAAAATGAAACAGGTACCTGATTTCTCAAATGCTACCTAGGGTAGCTTTTTATCTCAGGTACCTTTTTCACTAAAATCAGGTACTTGCCAAACACCCAAAAAACGTAAGGTACCTGATTGTTTTGGCAAAAAAGTCATTTCAAACAAATCAGGTATCTTATTTGCCTTGCCAAACACAGCCTAATCATACTAATCAAACATATTAGGTTACTCATCCTTTTTATCAGGCTGGAGATGTTGGGAAATGTGTCCTCAACAATAGTGCGATCACGTAATTAAATCTCATGACGAGAATGCGCAAGGGATGATACGAAATATATTAGTCAACTGACCAACATTAATCGGTAATGATTGGCTAGCTAGAGTTTGACATTACTGTCGTATGACGGTGGTGGTCAGTTGATTCCTTTAGGTCACACCTATAGGACAATTCCCTTAATTGATAAAGTGAACAAATGTATATTGATACGATTTGATCATATTCCTTAAACTCGTATATCGAGAAATCAGAGGTTAAATCTTATTGTAAGATTTATGTTTATAATTGAAACGTGTCAATTACTAAACATTGAACGATATTTTATAATATCGTGATTAGAATGAATCGGGTTATAATTATTACAAAAGTTGTAAATCGTATTGACGATAAATTATGAATGACCATTTTATATGTTAGTAATTTCGAATTACATGTCCAAATGATAAATATGATTTATTTAATTTACAAATGATATTTATATGATAAATATGCATTTTAAATTAATTAAAACAATTGTTATTTTAAATGTGACACTTTAGATGTCACACTTATACAATTGATTATAAGACAATTATAAAATGGACTACATGTTATGTGAGTGTGCCGGTTTTGGGGGTGCTTAAAGGAATGATTTGGGTGTTTTATTAATCAATAAAACATAATCATTAAAGTGTGTTTTGAGACCAACACCTATAAGCCACCCTAGTAACATGGGAAAGGGAATGTGTTCCCTCTTGTTCTTCCCCATACCCGGCCACCCACTACCCTAAGCAACACCCATTTAAATTTTGTGAGATGCTCACATAACATTCTAGTCTTATCACTTGCAAAGTTTTCTAAGTAAGAAAAACATCAAAAATCTCTAAGTTATTATAAAGATAATAATAATATATACTATATTAGTGATCGTATTTTGATTAATATTTCTAATAAAGATTAGTATATTGTTTAAGGAAAATCCGTTTCTTGTACTAGCACACTCAAGGTTTCGGATATTTTAAGGGGTGTCTTGGTGCATCACTAAGGAGGTGTTCTAGTTGAATACTTGGAGGATCATCCTAGCATTTCGTTTGGACCGTGTGTAAGGGTTCATATCCTCTAATTTCCGCATATGTTATAGCATGCATAAGATCTAAAATCATTTTAATTAAAATGTTAATTAAGTTTTGTCTAGTATGACTAAAATTATTAGTTTATGAGATAACTAAACCTAACAGGAGATAGTTGGGTCATAACTCATACCCCTTCAAATCTTACCATTTACTAACATGTAACACAAATTCTCACTTGTACGCATATATCTGTCGCAAATTTGTGACGGATCAAGTATTATCAATGTGGAGTAGATAGATACGACAAAAGTAATAGAGTATGTTTTTGTCATATCTACCTATATGCCTAGTACTTTATCCGTCAGAAACTTATGACGAATATGCGCATCACGAAAGAGACTTGCCCATAAGGTAAATTTGAGCAAATTTGTGCTGTTGTAAGAAAAGGATCTCGTTATAAATAGTTAATTTATTAAAGGTATGAATGAAGTGTAGCTTTAATTAATTCGTAAAACTATGCTATAGGTCTTTAGTAACGTATGTTGATAATATAAATTTAAGCGGGTTAATTCACACTCCTTTTTATTCATGGTTTTTCCCCTTGTTTTGTGCATAAGTATTATGGAAGTGAATCCGAACAACACTATACCCACAACTCACAAACAATTGAATTTAGGCCACACAAAAATTTCGAAAAATATAAGCTACATTAGCCTAATAAAGAAATATGGAAAAAAATACTAAATAAGGAGTATAAGATAATGGACAATTGGACATATCTTCTCTATAAAATTAACAAAAAATTGAGTGTAGAACTATTTTATACAAACGTTTCTATAACCTAGACATTATAATTTCCTACAATAAATCTTACTTATAATGATCAGAAACTTAGGGGCATGGCGGAGAAAAGGAAATGGATTACCTGAAAACTTAATTGGTTATTTGGTTACTCAAAGAAAGAGAACTAATGGTCCACTTACCCTCACTCCTACCACTAACACACACCACCACAAACAACCACTTATCTACTAGCCACAGTGATGGCGACGGAGGTGGCATGGCGGTGGTGGCGGTAGTGGGGTGTCATGGCGGCGGCGATGGTGGTGGTGGGGGTGTCAACGGTGGTGGCGATGGTAAAGATGTCATGGCGATGGTGACAGTGGTGGCGGTGGTCACAACGGTGATGGTGGTGGGGTGTCATGGCAGTGATGGTGATGGGGTGTTACGACGGCGGCGGCGGTGGCAGTGGTGGGGCCGCCGGCGGTGGCGGTGACTTCATGGTGGCGGTGGCTATTGTGGTGGTAGTTGCAAGTGTGGTAGTAGGTGAAGAGAGTGGTTGGAGGGTAACAAAGATAATCAAATCTGATACCTGGATGGGGTAATGAATTAGATGAATTAAGGGGTAAGGGAGGAAGTTTTATTGCCTTTATTTGTGTTAAACAAACACCAACAAAAAAAATGATTGACTTTGTTTCTCTTTTTCTTTCTTATAAACCCAACCAAACACCCCTTTAGTATGTAACGTTTTACAAGCCTCAATTCACTTGTTTTCCCACCTACTTTGCCATTTACAATTTATGACTTGTGACACATCAGAATAAAAATGTTGGCCCCAAATTAAAATCTGTGACCTTAGTGACTTGGAGTGAGTGTAAGACATAATCCGCAGTGTAGTACGTACTAGGTAGCTTCCAGTTTGTGATATTATGTTTGGGCAAACAATGAACACGGTGGAATGGTCCACAGTAGAGACTAGAGAGTACGTAAATGTAAATAAAGCGAAAGAAAAGGGCAGATACAAATAAGGCATATAGTGGATGCAGTTTATAAAAGTTGGCACCACCAATTTCATTTCATTTCATTTTTTCTACTATTAACTTTCTTTGAAAATTGCACCCCTCTTTCTTTCTCACCTCCCCCCCCCCCCCCCCTCCCTTTTTCAATCATCATACTGCTACAAATTTCTCATCCCTTTTTTCTTCATTCAACCCCTCATCATAATCTCTAAAGGTATGTCAATCAATCTCACCCTCTCTCAAATTTTACGGTTTTTTATTTACGAAACCCTTATCCGTCTTAAGCTTATCAGTATAATTCTTTTCATCACCCTATTTTATGGCTTCTTTGTTTATAATTTTGATTTCTTAAGTAAAGGTCTGATTTTTTTCCTTGTGATTGGAGTATTTAATTACATGACCCTATTTTCTGTATGTAAATTTCGAGTCCGGATCATCTGTCTTTTCGTTTAACACATAAGCATTAATCATTTTTTGTAGAAATCTCATAAATTAATGAGGTGTAGTTGATAGAATTAGCGGAACATAAAATGAGACGTGAAAATAAGACCGAGAATTTAGAGAATTTGGTGTTAGTTTTGATTAATAAGCCTGATTTGATTTTATTGATGAGAGATTAAGAGGAGAATGATGAATGATAAGTTGAGTGATTGAAGAGTAATTGGTATTTGCCATTAATGAAGGAGTAAATGACAGTTTAATTAATTAATAGATTTATTATTGATGAAATGAATGGCATTTATTGATAACTTTTCCCTGGTTCATGAATTGGGGGTTGGTGCATGAACTTTTATGGTTTTTAATTTATTATCAAGTGTATAAAGTGTGTTTGGTCGCCAGATCAGACGTGTTTGGTTGGGTTTTTCTGGAAAGGATTCAACTTTATATGTTCCTCCATAGTGTTAATCCCTTAGAATCTCATACCTCGAATTTTCCCCAATTTTGTGACTATTTCAGTTTTACTCAATAGACGATCAAACCAAAAAGGTATAACAACCCTGTGTGGGTGTGGGTGTGGGTGTGGGTTCTAAATCTGTATCTTCATGGTATCACATCCTATTCCGTTCCATTCCATTCCAACATTTTTAAGCAGATCACCCCTCATAGATGCATCTAGAATCTAGTTGTCTTGCTCAGTTAGATTGTAGAATTCACGGCTTCGAAGTTTGCAGCACAGAGGACGTTGCTTGTCTATCTGTCATAAAATTGTAGTTGTCATGCCTAAGTAATAGATCTTCCTGAATCCTGATGTGTACATACCCGATACTGCATCTTATTTAGGCATGTTATGCCTGTTTTATGTAGTACTTAATGTTTTCAGTGGTGGGTTCTTAATTTCTTACTCTTAAAACTTTTGTTGCAGATACAACAGCTAAACCTATTGGGTAATAAGCTGCAGATAGCCAGATACAGTACTTGTCTTATATCAGTGATATTTGGAGACGTTTTTCTGGTATTGTCGGATGCAAACATCAACGATTCACCACAGGACTGGTGGAGTGCATGGGATGTTTTACCAGCATGCACAAGATATGACACCTTATTTCCCATACAGTAATATGCAGCTTGATAGTGCTAGCATTGCAACCCAGATGTCTTCTCAAGCATACAATGAAGGGTACTGTACCTTGGATTCAACCCCGCCAACTAGCATGTATAATGTCTATGACTCTCCATCAGATGTCACCTCATCGTTTAAGAGAAATCAATTTTCTCCGCAAGACTCTCAATCTTACATCTCTGATCCTCATCACTCCCCTGACAACAATTTTGGTTCCCCGGCGAGTGGCTCTTCTGTAGTTGATGACAACACTGAACTTAGAAACTGGCTTCGAGATGTGGAACACTCTTTGTTGGGGCCCGATTCGTCCCTGACAGATCACCATTACTGCACTTTAAGCCACAACGGAGACCTTGAAGCCTCAACTACTTTAAGACAGGTGATGGAAATTGTTCCCAGAATGGACTTGAAACAGGTGCTCTGTCTGAGTGCACAAGCCGTTGCTGACAAAGATCTCTCAGTTGCGCCTAGCTTATTGGAGGAAGTGGGTAAGAGGGTATCTGTTTGTGGAACACCTATTGAACGATTGGCTGCTTACATGATGGAGGGACTCAAAGCAAGGCTTGAATTCTCTGGCTTTACTATTTACAAGAAGCTGAAGTGCCAACAACCTACAAGTTCTCAATTGCTTTCCTACATGCACGTTCTCTATGAGTATTGCCCGTACTTCCAATTTGCATACACGTCGGCAAATCTTATCATCCAGGAGGCTACACAAAATGAAAGCAGCATTCACATAATTGATTTCCAGATAGGAATGGGTACACAGTGGATGATGCTGTTTGAGTCTCTTGCCAAGCGGCCTGGTGGGCCTCCCTTTGTTCGTATTACTGGTGTTGACGATTCACATTCGGCGTATGCTCGTGGGGGAGGACTTGAGGTTGTGGCACACAGACTGACTAAATCTGCCGAATTATGTGGTGTCCCATTCGAATTCTGTGCTGCCGCCATGTCTGGTTGCCAAGTTGAACGGGAAAATCTCAGAGTAAAGCCGGGAGAAGCATTGGCTGTGAATTTCCCTTTTATGTTGCATCATATGCCGGATGAAAGTGTGAACACGACAAACCATCGAGACCGGTTATTAAGGCTAGTTAAGAGCCTGTCACCTAGAGTTGTGACCCTAGTGGAACAAGAATCAAATACAAACACTCCTCCATTCATGCAGCGATTCCTAGAAACCTTAGATTACTACACAGCAATGTTTGAATCAATTGATGTGGCTCTCCCAAGGAATGACAAAAGAAGGATTCATGCAGAGCAGCATTGTGTAGCACGGGACATAGTGAACATGATAGCGTGCGAGAAAGAAGAAAGGATGGAGAGGCATGAGCCATTTGGAAAATGGAGGGCGAGGTTGAGCATGGCCGGTTTCAATCAGTTGCCTTTGTCTATGGCTGTAAAGAATGGAACCAGGGGGTTGATGAACAAGTTCGATAAAAACTATAGGCTAGAAGAGGGGCTAGGAGCACTATATCTCGGATGGAAGAACCGTGGTATGGCTACTTCATCTGCATGGAAGTGAGGATTATCCGGCTAGCAATGTCAATTCCAGACAATGATCTAATTAAGCATAATTAGCAGTCTGGTGTTTCGTTTGTACATTGGTGTTGTTTGATTCAGACATAAACATGTTTGTAGACTCTTGGCATCGGCCATTATTTTCCTGATTTTGTCGTAGGATGAGCTGCAGTTAAAAGAATGTTAAATGATGTAATATATGTAGAAATGAGATTTTCTTGCTCTTTTGTTTTGTGCTGCGCAATATATCTTCAGCTTCATTCTAAGTGTTTGCAAACACATAATTTGCAGGTAAGCTACTTGGATATACTTACTAGTTTAGTACCCGTGGCACAACTTTTTAGATCAAAGCCTTGTTATGGTTCTGCCGCCTGCAAGTTTAGTACCCGTAAGTTTGGTACCTGTGTCGCGGCTTATTTAGATCTAAGCCTTTGGTTACGGGTCTGCCACGTACTAGTTCAGTACCTATGGCATGGTTTACTTAGATCTAAGCCTTGGCTTACGGGTCTGCCACGTACAAGTTTAGTACCTGTGGCACGGTTTACTTAGATCTAAGCCTTGGCTTACGGAGTTACGGGTCTGCCAACTATTGCTTTGCTGCGTATACACTCGTTAAAACTAAGCCTAAGTGCCACAACTATAGCAACAAATGGACTTTCCGACATACCATAAGCTTTGCTTTATTGTGTCCGTTTTTGCTAAGTTGAGCTCAAAAGTTTTTATTCAATTGCTCTTGTTGGTTATTGCTATATTCAATTTCGTTCAATTCAGTTCATTTTCTATAAATTCGGTTAATCTCCGATAAATTGAGCTTAGTTTTCACTAAAACTAAAAAGTGACTATTATGGGTACGATGAAAACTAAAAAGTGACTACTATGGGACGCATCCGGAAATAGAGAAAAAGAACCTACATCAAAGGTTTTATCTCCATGTGACTTGATGGTTGAGACACTTGTGCTTCAACCTCAGTTCTCAGGTTCAAGGCTTGGTATGCACAATTATCTGATGATGGTGAATGATGATGATTATGAATGAAGGTTTTATCTTAGACTTTCCTTGTTTTTAGTATTTGAGTATCTTTTTTGGGCTTACTATCTCAGACTTTATTTGTTTAGAACATACGAGTATTTTCTTTGGAGCTTATTACTCCAAACTCTATTTGTTTTTAAGTATATGATTATTTTTTTTGAACATATGAATATTTTTTATATATATTTTTTCTGAGTTTATTAAAGTTTATAAGTTAGATTCTTATTTTTTTCCGTCAAAACTAAAATTCAACTACGTTTATATGCAATGTTTTTTAGCTTTATTGTAATTTTTTGAGCTTAGTGTTTTAATAACTGAATTAATAAACTTTATAGCAATATTCATAATTTTAAAAACAAAACTCAATAACATTATTATAATGTTCAAAAATTAGTATTCGGAAACTCGATTTAACCTGTTGAGGTTCCGACTCGAGTCTCGTATCCACTTGTACAAATTTGGTAATTTGGTGACAGGGTTGTGTTTGATTTGGAAAGAACTTACTTTGAAACAATATGATTTATTTTCCAAGAAACAAAAGCGCAATTTAAAATTAAATAAATTTCCAAAAATAATCTTTTCTAACAACTTGTTCCGTAATTTGGAAACAAAATCCTACTGAAAGAGAAACAGCTGCAGTTTTACAGGAAGTTTAAATAAGGAAAGTATAAAATATTATAAAAACACATTAATTATTAATAATTTGTAATCAGAATCAAATTACTCCTACAAGAAACAAAACAGAACCCAAGTCGGAGTTTCAAGAATCCTTGCTCGATCACAACTTTTTGGTAACTCAAAAGATATAAATACTTGATTAATCTTGTCTTTTTTCGACTGCCAAAACAAAACCATTAGTATAATTCTGCAATACTTGTCTTAAGTCTTAACAATATGGTAATGAATTTGAGAAAGAGCGAGGGTGGATTTGAAGATGAGGGTGAATGTTCAAGGAGGTTCGCGGCTGTTGATGATCGACAACTACTTAAACACGATGATGGTAATGGCGATGGTGATAATAATAATGTTCCTTATTCTTCAATCATGGGTTTGGGTAACTTAACCTTGTCTGACAACCACCATACAGGTTTTTATATTCTCTTGTTTTGTTATGTGAAGATTTCTTCTTTTCTTGTTTACCATCTTTTGTAGTTGTAGTTTTAATAATTTCGGAATGGAAATTTTCTTGAAGAAGCAGTAGTGTAGTGACTATAGTCCAACTTGTTAAAATAGCATTCGATAATAAGCGTCTGCTGTCTACTGTCTGCGCTAAATTGCATCAGTATAAATTTCCTGGTTTTGTTTTTGTGCTGGTTGTAAATTGACAGTCTTGGTGGATATTGGAAATTAGGTGCGTTTAAGATGTAGTATGATGGGTCTAACTTGGTTTTCTTGGAATATGAACAGACAAGATGAGAAGACCTAACCAGAGCCGAAAACCATCAGCATTAGCATCAGCGTATTGGCCTCACAACGCAGGAATGCCTGTAGCATACGATCCCAATTTCTTAACTTCACAGCATACGATTATTCCATCACATTATAACGGTTTACCAAGTGTTAGTATGGGTCAATTATATCGACAACCCGCTTTGTTCAATGATCGTACCACAAGCAATGTTAATTTCCAGCCTGACGGGGTGTTGCTTGATATACTTGAATATCCTTATAAGTATATGTCAAGCCCAGCCGCTAGTCGCTGTGTCTCCACCTTGCTTGATAAAGCCCCTTCATTCGCTTTCATTGACAATTTTGTGAGAGCTATCCTTCAATCCAAGGAATCTCTCATTGCTGTTGCTTGCACTTACCAGGGGTAACACTCTTTCTTTAAACCCTGATTTAATAGATTAATTTATCATTGTTTCTTGATAAACTGTTTGAAATCGGAGAAGTTAAGAAAGAGGGCCTCAAACCTCAGAGACGGCCCTGGGGCCTTGTGTTTGTAATTTTAATAACGAGTTTGTGGGTTGTGTGCAGAACTATGGTGATTCAAAAGCTGATCAGCGAGGCTAAAAACAGGCCTATAATTGCGCAACTCCCTCTGGTTTTGTCTGACCATACTGTTCTTCTGATGACCAACAAGAGCGGGATGCATGTTGTTAAACAGTGTTTTGTGCACTTAGATTACATTAAACACAGAGTAAGTTTTACACACAGAGACATCTTATAAGGCTAGCTAGTTACTTAGTTAAGATTATTTATTTATATGTTTTCGTAATTGTTGCAGCCTCTATACGCAAACCTGATGGAGGATGACAACTGGTTGGTGGTGGCTAGGGACATGAACGGATGCCGAGCTTTAAATTGTTGCATAGATTACATGGAGCATTCGGACAAGTACAATCTACTGTCTCGCATTTCCTATTATGCAGGACCCTTGGCTAAGGACGTTTATGCCAACTATGTGGTGCAACATGTGATAGATATGCAGACCATTTACACGGGGTTCATTGTGACGATCCTGGTAGATTCGCTTGATAGCCTGTGTATGGTCAAGAATGGTAGTCATCTGTTGGAGAAATGCCTATCAACCCCCTACTTTGCCGATATTGTAAAAGGACTTATAAAGAGTCCGAAAATTATCAGACACGCCACTCACGAGTATGCAAATTACGTAATCCAGAAGGCAGTTATGCGCTCACAGGTACGTTGTACATACGACTATGTTTCACTAAACTGGTTGCGCTTTTCATTTCATATAGATAGATATTCCGTAATTGTTTGATTTTGTACAGATAGATGCTCCGGATCTGTATATTCAACTTATAAGCATATTGAATAAAAACAAAAGCATTCTGATGATGAATCGACATGGAAGATATGTTGCCAGGTTGCTGCCAGTGGAAAGACATAATGAAGAAGAAGAAGAAGAAGGGACAGGAAGATATTATCAACAGAATTGAAAAATCAGAATATAGACATTATTAATGTAACAACGTTGATGCTCTGTTTGTGTGTAGCCGTTGCTAGAGAGTTGTGAGTTGTGAGATGTGAGAGATGTTATTTGTATTCAATACTTTTTACATTTAGTGCCTAATAATTAGTAGTATCCTCATGTAGCAATCTTTATTTTTAAGGTGTGTGTGTTATGTAACTCTTGTTTTTACGTCTTCATTGAAATAACAGAGAGAAGCTAATAAAATTTAGTTGTAATACTCCCTAATTCGTATATCGTTTTCGTATGTTAACATTAACATACTCTTATTTTGTGTTTTGCGAATCAAATACATTTCTTTGTAATACTCCATTTATTTAAAGTAAGGAAGAGTGAGAGCTCTTGGATAATTCTCCGTCATTTATTTTCCACTAAAACTTGAGAGACGGTCTTTTAATAAATTATTGAGAGACCATTATTTTATACCTTTTATTTGTATTTCGCGACCTTTTGTCATTAATTGTACCTGTAACGACGGATTTTGTATTACGATAACTGAAATACAAAACACAGAAACAAAATAAGTTTTTTATTAATATCAGAAAATTTCGTGTACAATCTCTAATAATCCTCTGATTCTAACTAAACAAGCAGGTTACACGTGCACGATCCACTTAAGGGGTGCGCGTGCGTTTTTGTTGAAGGGGGTCGCGTGTAGAGGGTGGATGCACTCTACGCGTGACGTTGACTTGTATTCTTGAGAGGTCGAACGACTTGAATCTCTCTTGAATGTTTTGAATGTTTGAATATTCAAGTTTGAATGTTTGAATATTCGTGTTTGAGTGTTTGAGTTTTCTTGCGCAGGCGGCACGAATTTGTTGTGCTTGTTGACTGCGTAAGATGAATTTCACGAGATTTTCAGAGAGAATTTCAGAGCTTTTCTTTTCTTCGAGTTTTCTTTACGTTTCCTCTTCTTTTTTTTTGAACAAACTTCGCTCTATTTATAGAGAAAAGTTTGGGCTTCGGTGGGCTTTGGTGGGCTTTGGGCTTCGGTGGCCCCTTTTTTGGTTTGTTTACGATTTTGGCCCAATTTGGTTTCTGTTTAGGCCCGAATAACTCAGAATGACCCAAAATTGATTTTAAAAGGGACAGAGATGATTAAATTGAGTAATTTACTTTTTATTAACTCAATTCAATTCATAATTTGTATTTTCGACACTTAAATAAATTTTAAGTGCCTACAAATTGCCCCCTCGAGACGTTGTCACGTGCACTTTCGGGTGTCTTGACGTGGCGAGGTCTCGATTCCTTTTGCTTTGACTAGGAAGTCGATGGTCGCCTTAACTCGTCGTTAAGGTAGCTCCATTTTACTGACTTGGAAGTCAACTGGCCTCCACTTTGTTGTGTCAGTACCATTTTTTTGTGTCACCATGTCATTATTTGACTTGACGTATGACTGGATGCGCCTTTCATCTTGATAATTTTGTAATCTTGATGGATAACGCTTCAATTTTTATCGTCTCGGTCATTTTGTTACCTTGACGAATTGTACTTCAATTTTTTTTTTTTGTCAGCCTGGTAATTTTGTAACCTTGACGGATGACATTTAAATGTTTTGTCACCCTGGTCATTTTGTAACCTTGACGAATAACATTTAAATTTATTTTGTCACCCTGGTCATTTTGTAACCTTGACGGACAACAAATCTTGAGAAATACATATTTTCAACTTGACAAGTTCATATATTTTTTTTTACGGCTAAAATTAGCCTTTGAATATGAAAAATTATTATCTCATGGTAAGAAATAAATTTCACTTTGCACCTCTAAAATCAACCAATCCAAATGAGCTGTAGCTTACCCCTTTTCTAAATTTGTGTAATTTGATAACTGAAGAAGATTGTTTTACCGACTTATAAATTGGTACAATCTTATTGGTCTTCTTGATGGCAAATAAATTTTTTTTACTGGATTTTGGAGAGGTGAGGCGGTTCCTTACTGGGCAAACAACTCATTTTTTTTAATTATAATTCTACCTATATATACCCCTCGCATACAAACTCTACATCCCTGCAATTACATCTTTCAAGTCAGAGGTACTCCTTCATTTCCTTCATCTTTTTGGCTCCTTTAAATGTTCTGTGTTTTATTTCCGTACTTCGATCACGATATTACCATGTACTTCGATCACGATATTACCATTTTCGTTATGCCGTGCTTTTCGACATTACCTTCTTCCTTTCCTTATTTTTCATGTTTAATTTCTTTCCGTCTTCTCCTCTTTCTTTGCTTATTATTATATAATTCTTTTTACTTTCTTCTTATCTGTTTTCTCTTGTTTTACGGCCGGTAAAGGAACACTCTTCTTAGCTTCATTTTGCTTTTGGGCCTCGTCCTTGACACCAATAGGGATTGTTCTCGTATATTTCGACAACTTGGACTTTATCTTGAGATTAATACTCAAGAAAGGGAACTTCGACAATTTGTTCAACAACTTTGGCAATTGTCGCAACTTGAGCTATTTTCTAACTAGTGAAACTGTTATAGTATCGCCACTGGACGTATAAAGCTAGCATCGAGTAACATGACGACCGATGGTGGAACGGTAGACAACAAAGCTGACTTATCTCCTTTGATTTCATTTTTTCCGCACACTTGGCTTCTGTTTCCTATAGAGCAATAATTTGTCATTTTTTGATTGCATTTGATTTGCACAATTGTGATCAGCTACTTTTCTTTACCCTGGTTTTATAGCTTCATGTACATGATCTTTTCTTAAGAATCTTGATTTGAATGTGCACATACATATTGTTAACTAGGTACTGACCGAGATAACAATCTGAAATTGTGAGTGACGAATGGGCTATGGCGAGGAGAAATTCAGTGAGACTTGACATCCAGCAGCGAATTGATAATGACGTCAGTGATCGGCTATATACGAGAATCACTGGCGAGCAACATGACTATCAGTTTATCATTGATGCGGGTTGTACAGAGTTAAGTTTCCCCAATGAGGAAATTACAAGCCGTCTTGGCTCAACCAAAAGTTTTGCGAGCGGATCAATTCGAATTTTTTCTTTGAGCTATCAAGCAATAAAGAACCCGTCCCATGATGGTTGAGGACTTTGAAGCATTTCAAAAATATTGAAGTTTCTCGAAGTCTATTTGAAGACCGATCAAGCTGCTCGTTGCTTCTGTAGCTCTCGAGGCTAGAGGACTTTGACGAGGATTTGAAGACAATTAAGCTTTTGGAAGACCGGGGAGTCTTTCAAAGACCGAAGCCCGTGAAGGCTACGAAGACCTCAAAATATTTTTTTTTGTGAGGAATATTGGAGCTTGTTCGATGATTTGAAGCTACTCAAAAACTATGAAGACTTGAAGTTTGTTGAGCCCAACCTTCGCCTTGAAGATTTATTTTGCCAGACGGTCATTATTATTCTCATATGAGCTACCATGCAATGAACCCGCTGGGTCATTTCGGTTATCATGTGAGCAATTATGACAAATCCCGTCCTTTTGAAGACCGAAGATTTGAAGGTGGTTGAAGCCTCTTTTAGGGAAATGCTTCACGAGAGGTGTTGGAGTCGTTCAAATACCATTGACGCTTTTGAAGACCAGATCACGGAGTTTCATGAAGATTTGTTGAAAACTCCTTAAGCTTCATTGAAATTGTTGACCGACTGAGGATTACAAGTCGCTCCCCCAAGTTAGATCACTATGCTACTTCATCAAATCGCCATGCAACGCGAATTTCTCGGAGGTCCTTGCAAATGGAAGGCCGAGCGTGATGACCAATTTGAAGCAGAGCTACGAGGATTTGGATAACATAAAGAGCAAGAATGATATTCTAGGAAGCGATCTTGACCATCATGGATAGTTAGAGGCTCGCCACATATTACCATCAGCTACAAATAGCCTATACTCTTCGAAGGAGGCAAGGCACTTGGAGATCCTAGAAGATACACAACGACATCTACTTTCTTACAAAAGACATAACTGATCAAAGTTGTACTTATACCTCAAGACAGATTGATTTGAAGATGATTTTAGCCGTGCACAGTTTAAACTCTTGCGGGCCAGGAGCGATTTTGATAGGTTTTGATTTGTTGGTGTGGCTGCACTTGAACAAAGTGTTTGTTCAAACTGCCTACGTACTCGCAGAGATGACCATGGTGGACAAAATGCAAGATCAAGCCAACGTAGTTCAGAGATGGATGGGTTTGTTTGAAGGTGTGGCTGCACTTGAGCTACATGTTCACCCAAGCTGCCTACGTACCTGTAAAGCGCAAAGTACTTTACAAGATCAAGCCGACGTAGTTCGTGATAGATGGACACAATTTTTTGTGTTTTTTTTTTTTTTTTTTTTTTTTTGTGTTTTTTTTTTTGTTTTTTTTTTTTTAGATTTTTTTTTGTATGCAGTTTATCCTCTTGCTTAGGAGCATGACTGGCAGTTTACGCTCTTGCTTAGGAGCATGACTGGCAGTTTACGCTCTTGCTTAGGAGCATGACTGGCAGTTTACGCTCTTGCTTAGGAGCATGACTTGTTTCAAGAATAGTAACGTTTGAGAAACTTCCCATTGATTGGGCCTATTAGAACTCCATCTTCATCTGCAATTTTGTATGCGCCATTTGTGTAAACTTCTTGTACCACATACGGGCCATCCCACTTAGAGGTGAATTTACCAGTCGGCTTGTGAGAGGTGATAATTGGCCTTCGTACGGCAAGTACCATGTCTCCTACTTGGAAAGAACGAGGGCGCACCTTTTTGTTGAATGCGCGTGACATTCTTGCTTGGTAGCACTGGAGCTTTTGTTGAGCCTCTAATCTTTTTTCATCAAGAGCCTCTAGCTCTGCCAACCGCAGCTTATCATTTTCATCTTCCGTGAGTCCCTCCTGAATAGCAATGCGTAAGGAAGGGATTTGCAACTCCAATGGTAACACGGCTTCCACTCCATACACCAACGCATACGGAGTTGCTTGAGTAGGTGTTTTGTATGTGGTACGGTATGCCCATAATGTTTCACCAATTCTTTCATGCCAGTCTCTCTTGGACTTTGCTACCACTTTCCTCAACAAGTTGCAAAGGGTTTTATTGAAGGCTTCAGCCAAACCATTTGCAGGAGCATTGTACATTGATGACTTGTATTGTTTGAATTTGAATTTCTCACCCAGACTTTTCATGAGATGATTGAAGAATTGTTTCCCGTTGTCAGTTGTGATACGCTGCGGTACACCATATCTGAAGATGATCTGTGTTCGAATAAAGTCCACAACATTTTCTTTTTTCACCTCCCGTAGTGTGATTGCTTCTGCCCATTTTGAGAAGTAGTCGGTACTTGCGAGAATGTATTCGTGTCCATTTGAGGCCTTTGGAACTAGAGGTCCCACAACGTCAAGTCCCCAAGCTTCAAAAGGCCATGAAGAAACAGTAGGGTGCAATGGCTCCGGAGGTTGATGTATGAAGTTTGCATAGAATTGACAAGGTTCACACTTTTTTGCGAAGTCCAAGCAATCTTGTACCATGGTTGGCCAGTAATACCCCATTCTCTTTACACGGTCATGAAGTTTAGGCCCAGATTGATGAGCACCACAAATACCAGAGTGAGCTTCATGCATGGCTTCTGCAGCTTCGGATTTGCTTAGACACCTCAACCATTGTCCTGAGAAAGAACGTCTGTAGAGCGTCCCTTTATAATGAATAAACTTTGGAGCACGACGACGTACCTCTACCTTACGTCTGGGATCGTCGGGTAATTTTTGGTGATCCAAGAAATCAATGATGGGCTGACGCCAGTCATCTTCATCAACTGTGTAGACGCATATCATGTTTGTTGTATCTACGTTCTCTTCTCCTTCAAGCAATGATACTGCCCAATGATTGCAGACTGGAACTTCCATTGATTCTTCTGCCCCCAGTGCCAAAGTGGCTGCGAGATTAGCAAGCGCGTCAGCCAACTTATTGGCACTCCGCGGTACATGACCAATTTTGATGGAGTCAAGTTGGTTGAGTAGTTGTAATGCTCGTCGATGATAAGGAATCAAGTCTTCCTTCTTTACTTCGTATTCATCAAGTACTTGGCTTATCACCAATTTCGAATCACCATAGACGTCCATATCTCTGACGCCTATTTCAATTGCCATTTGGAGACCAAGTATGAAAGCTTGGTATTCGGCCATATTATTTGTGCACAACTGGGTGAGCGTAAAGGCGTATGGCATGAGATGATTTTGTGGAGTTACGAATACAACTCCAGCTCCAGCTCCATCTTGTCTTGCGGCACCATCGAAGTACATTTGCCATGGAGGTAGAACATCGACGTAGAAGATTTCTTCTCCTGGGAGGTTGACTGAAATTTCCCACTCATCTGGTACTGGATGATCAGCGAAGAAATCTGCAATAACTTGACCTTTCACCGCCTTTTGGGGAACGAACACCAAATCATACTGCTTAAGTAACACTGCCCATTTTGCAAGTCTCCCAGACAAGACTGGTCTTGAGAGTATATACTTGATTGGGCCGGCCTTTGAGACCACGTGTATGGTATGCGCCTGCATGTAGTGTCTTAGCTTTTGAATTGCGAACACCAATGCCAGACACATTTTTTCAATTGGGGAGTAATTCAACTCGGCTCCAACCAAGGTACGACTCAAGTAATAGAGTGCCCTTTCCTTGTGATCTTCAGTCTTTTGGGCACACATTGCCCCCAACGAACGTTCTTGCGCTGCGATATAGAGGACAAGTGGCTTTCCTGGAATTGGTGCCCCTAGAACCGGTGCACTGGCTAGGTACTCCTTAATGCTATTGAAAGCATTTCTGCATTTATCGTCCCATTCAAATGGAGCATCCTTCTTCATAAGATGACTGAATGGTTGGCAACGTCCTGCTAGGTTAGAGATAAACCTTCGAATGTATGCCAAACGTCCTTGCAATCCCCGTAGCTCCTTGAGAGTTTTTGGTTCTGGCATTTCGTTGATGGCTTTTATTTTTGTTTGGTCGATTTCGATACCTCTATGTTTGACTATGAAACCCAAGAACTTCCCAGATGTGACACCGAACGCACACTTGAGTGGATTCATCTTGAGCTGACATTTTCTAAGTCTTTCGAAGACAGCTCTAAGATCTTTGAGGTGGTCTTCTCTTTTCTTTGATTTTACCACCACGTCATCAACATAACACTCTATTGTTTTATGCAACATGTCATCGAATATCTTTTGCATTGCGCGTTGATATGTAGCTCCAGCATTCTTCAATCCAAACGGCATGACCGTGTAGCAGAAGATCCCTTTTGGGGTTCGAAAACCTGTTGCTTCTTGATCTTCAGGTGCCATGTGTATTTGATTGTAACCAGCAGTACAATCCATGAAGGAGAGTGCTTCGTGACCAGTGGTTGCATCGATCATCAATTCCGTGACTGGTAAAGGGAAGTCATCCTTTGGACATGCCTCATTAAGATCTCGAAAGTCCACGCATATGCGCAACTGTCCATTCTTCTTTCTGACTGGGACAATGTTTGCTATCCAGGTAGGATATCTGACTTCTCGAATGAAACCCGCTTCTATGAGTTTATTGACTTCCTTTTCAATTTCAGGTACAAGCTCTGACCTGAAACGACGTTGGGATTGCTTCTTGGCACTGATGCTTTTCTTGATTGCTAGGCGATGAACTGCAACATTTGGGCTGAGTCCAGGCATCTCTTTGTAACTCCAGGCAAATACATCTTTGTACTCGACCAACAACTTGTAGTATTCTTCCTCTTCTTCCTTAGTTAGTAGAGTACTGACATAAATGGGGCGAGGATCTTCAGTAGTTCCCAAGTTGAGTTCTTTGAGTTCATCCACAGTCGATTGCCCCCCGTCTTCAAGTGTTTCAGGAGCCTCGTCGGCCTCAACTTCTTTGTCCGCGTCAGTTATTTCTTCTACTGTGATGTGATATGACGACGTGGCATTTTCGAAGTCTTTTGGTTCCTTTGGATTGGTGGGACCTAAAGACGAAGGAGTAAGCTCTTCGACATCTTTTGACTGGCCCGTGAGAACTAGTACACGCCTCCTTACTTTGAGTGGTTCATGTTGTATGATATCCACTACTTGCATACGTTTCATGCGGGATGGTATTGCGCTTCTCAAGTTATCACTTAATTTTATTTCTTCTTCAATCTGTTTCACAGACGATGAGAAAGGATGTTTGTCACCATCACTCTTCTTGGGATCTCCTAGTCGATTGAAGACTGTTTTTGATGGATTGCTCAAACGATCATGTACTGTGCGCTTCATGCGCAGCAAAGGCATTGGTGTTTTGACTTTACTTCTACCTTGATTGCCAAGCCTAGCAAAGACTGAGGAGCGTTTATTTGAAACAGTTGATCTTCCCAACCTTGTAAATACAGAAGAACATGACTTCCTTGCAGGTGGACTTATGCGATCGAAGACCGAAGATGAATGCACCTTCTCTCCTTCTTGTTCATCTTCTGCAACCTCTTCCACTGTGATGTGCTGAGAAGATGTACTAGCGCCTCTTCTGCGAGCACCAATCTTCACAGGTGTAGGAGACTCATATCCCAACCCAGGCTTGGACGCTGTGAAACTCCCTTCTTGCTTGAAGAACTCTTGTTTTGCCTTATTAAGACCGTATGGCTCAACCTCTATAACTTTCCCAAGGGGAGTTGGATTTGCGAAGTCATAACCGGCCTTTGCAAGTAGCATGTAAGCATTAGGATCGAATATCCCTTTGTTTTCCTCATATGCAGGTCGACTGGATGAACAGACAAAACCCTTAGGAGGTGGTTTCACGATCTTTGTTTGAGATAAATTTGTCAGAGGTACAGTGACTGTTGCCACCCATTCTTGTTTGGTCGTCTGCCTTGACTTATTTTTGTCCTTAGGTTCTGTCTTCGCTGTCGAACATTCTGCGAAAGGACTCTCCCCATCTTTGCGTCGAGACTTTGGGATATAACGCAGTACTGGCGGCGTGGCCTTCTGCGTCATTTCTTCCTTTTTGGATGATACAAGAGGAGTAGTTACCTTGCTTGTCTCTACCTTGACATCGACCTCTTCAGCAGGATTTGGAGTTGCATTTTCCGTGATGACAGTCTTTTCTCGCTTGCCCCCTTTTCCCGTTGAAGAGATGGTGGTTGGCATGAACTCACTGGAAGTACCGTTTTCTTCAAAGAATTTTGCATCAGCGAAAAAGGCATCGACTTTAGAGAAAGGCTTTGCATCTCCGTTTATCTTTCTCTCACCGTCGCGATAATATTTCAAGCATTGATGAAGGGTTGAGGCGACGACTCCATTTTCGTGTTTCCAAGGTCGTCCTAGAAACAATTTGAATGATGTCTTGGCGTCGATGACGTGGAACAATGTTTCGGAAGACAAGTCACCCATGCTAAGGTTTACTCGAATCATTCCAACTGCGCGCTCCCCATTTAAGTTGAAACCATGATGTTGGGGCTGGTGTCCTTGACAATTAAGTACAATGACTTATTAAATCTCTTTAAGGATCACAAGGGCATACTTCTGTATTATTACCAGTTGATCCACGTTTATCAATAACGGTTGGCTTGCTAGATAAGTTTGACGTTATTGTCATACGGATGGCGGTGGTCAACTGGTCCCTATACGTCACACCTATAGGACACGTTTGAGAGATGTGAAGGTATGAAAATACAATCACATTTTGCCGGATATGACTAAACGGTTAGTCAGAGGTATTGACTATTAAATTAGTCAATAAGATGTAGAGAATTATTATTTAATACGGATTAAATAATTTTAGCTAATACGGATTACAAGTTTAATTCGTAAATTAAATATAAACGGTTATATTTAATTAAATATTGTATTCGCGTATTAATATAAACAGTTATATTAATTTAGGTAATTATACAATATCGTATTTTATCAGACCGTTATTAATATATCGACTGTATTAATATCTGATAACATGTTACGATTTATAATCATAAACCCGCGAAATATATTAAAGCTAATTGGGTCGAATCACGCATTGGGATAAGGTAAGAGTGGAAAGCCCACTCCTACCCAAACCCCAATTCGGCCGAAATAACTATATAAGGAGGAGGACTCTCCTTATATCAGTTACTCTCTTGTTGCACTGTAACATAATTCTCAAGTAAAATTAGGGTTTTGAGACATTCTTTTCTCAAATACCTCAGATCTCACATCTAAAACTCAATAGCTCTCCCTATATTGCAAGGCAATTGGAGAGGATTTCTAGCACACGCGGCCACGTCTCAGACTAAGTCTTGGGTGCAAGTTATAGGAGGGAATTTGCATTAATTCCTGTTCTTAGGCCTTTTTCGCGAGGACTAAAGGTTGTATTACTTTTCTCATGTTTTTAATCTTATGACGATATTCGCATTTGTATATTTCATTATAATCCTACAATTTTAGGGTGAATACGCGTTTTATTCCCCACAAGTGGTATCAGAGCCTTAGGCCATGAAATTTTTACAATTGTGTCTTTCATAAAATCAAAATTTTGAGAAAACCGTGCATCTGCCTAGGCACTCGATCGAGTCCCTGTGACACTCGATCGAGTGCCCCCGTACCAGGCTGCCGTGCGTGTGATTTTTGTGAGAAATCGATCTTGTTTTTCGATTATAATTTGCATATTGTTAATTAATCGATATTTTTAGCAATATGTAAATCTTTTGTTGTTGTTTATATATGATTTACAAGTTTTAAATCCAAGTTATAAACTCGTTTTGATTTAAAAGTGCAGCGATTTGCGATTTTTACGAGCCACTCGATCGAGCCATGCTGCACTCGATCGAGTGACCCTGACAATCGATCGAGTGCCCCTGTTACTCGATCGAGTGCTCTCGTTTCGGGGTGTTTATTTTCGAAAATAACTTGTTTCTTATTTTCACATGGCTTAAAATAATATACTGTATACGGAAATAGTATATTATTTAGTGAAACGGTTCACCCTCGTTTGATACATATTGTTTTAAAACGGTTTAAAATAATGGATTATATGTTTATTAAAATTGGTGATTAAAACGGTATAGTCACTTAATTTTAATCCTAAAAGGTGGTTTGGTATAAATTTATCATAATAACAGTATTATGTCATGTATAAATTTTATTTAGTTGATGCATTTTATTTATCGTCTTGTGAATGCTTTGAATGCTTTCAATAACGTATTTAATTTTTGCAAACGGTTGTAACTTAGTGTGGCCTTAGAAGATTGTGTTACCGTAATGATGGGACACGATCTTGCTTGTAATTTTGAGATCTTGAATCTCCGTTTTGGGTTTTTGCCATGTAATTACTTTTGTATTTAAATTAGAATGTATCTAGGATTACTTTTGTAATTTAAATTAGTAATTTTGTGAAGACCAAAGACAAGACGGAGACCGGATGCTCACTCCCGCTGCAAGGACCAAGATGGAACATCAAGACAAGCTTCTAGGGTCCAACAGTGGATTCCAAGTTGTTTTATGTTTATTTTGGTAGGATAGGCCACACTAGGACTTTTATTTACGTTTATTGCATTTATCTTTATGCTTTCATCGATAATAGCTTGCATCATATTCCGCCTAAAAACCAAACCACCTATATCATGCCTGAAAACTGACTCATGTAGAGGTCTCGCGTTAGTTTTCTGTGACAATACAGATGTCACATGTCATTTAAAGCCATCACTTTATTTAATTCATTCACGCAATGCTAGTTTTTAGTTCACTTAAATATGAATAAATAAAAGTTGATGGGGTCTTCCTCGTATAACCAAAAATTGAGATTAGTCTTTATAAATCAGCCTCCCATGAATCCCTTCTTCGTCGGTAGGCATAATATGACCCCTTCTACGTCGGGTAAGTGGGAACAGATGATTTATTTTATCTCAACATCATGGTCACTCGATAATATTCCAGTGACTGAGATGGACTAATAGATAGGATTTACGGAAATCTATCGACCAAGAGTTCCAACGATTGGAATTAGCCAAACTGTGGGCTTATCAATATACGGAAATTGAGTCTTGGGATCGTTTATATAATTCTTGAGGGAGATCAATTATATAAATGCTTGAGTCTACGAGTTTAAATTCAATTTAATATAGACTTAAATCACAACAATAAGTTGCTTATATGGTTTTGTTTTATCTTCCTTTTTCAGTGTAGAACACGTTCAATAAAACTGCTGTAAAACTAAAATGGCTGGTGAAGACCCAATGCCAAGTGCCAAGCTAGCACGTGAATCCTGGCTAAAAGCCTTCATGGACTCCATGAATCAGTCCACAAGACTGAGGAATGATGGGTCAAACTTCTCTGACTGGGAGGCAGCACTACGGAATGCTGCCATTGCTGACGGAAAGCTCAAGTTCTTAACTGAGCCCATTCCGCCACACCCAGGAACTGGAGCTAGAGCCAACGAAATTCGCACTCATAGCGATTTCGTTATGGAAGCGGGTGCGATAAAGAACGTACTCATCTATGCAATGGAATCCAATTTGCAAAGACGCTTCATAACCCATGGTGCAAACAAGATTTTCACCACGCTCACTAACGAATTCTCCAAGGCTCCGAGAATCGTTTCTTATGAGCATACCTGTCGCTTCTTTGAGGCAAAACTCCAGAAGGGCCAAGCTGTTAGCCCACATATTCTCAACATGATTGAGAATATCGAGAAACTGGAGTCCCTAAACTGTAAGATCAGTGAGAACATCATCGTTGATCGCATGCTTCATTCGCTTCATGACGGGTTCGCCCTCTTTAGGGCCAACTACTACATGAACGACATGAAGAAGACTCCCCATGAGCTCCACTCCCTTCTCGTACAGACTGAGAAGGATCTTAAGTTGAGTGGGAGTCTTAAGCAGGATGTTCTCATGATCTCCAGTAAGGGGAAAGGTAAAGGGAAGGCCAAAGCTCAGGGCGACCTAGCAGTAGGTAAGCCCAGGTTCAAGAAACCAGGATTTGCAAAGAGTGGGCCTGGTGAGTCGAGTAACTCACAAGGCAAGACAAAGAGCAAGGATACAAGCATGGAATGTCACCATTGCCACAAGACTGGGCATTGGAGGCGCTCCTGCCCCGTGTATCGCGAGGACATTAAGGCAGGCCGCGTTACCCCTGTTGGTATGTCTTCTTCTTCTTTTATTCACATGATTGAGATTAACCACGCAAGTTGCGGAACTTGGGTACTTGATACTGGTTGTGGTTCTCATCTATGTAATCATGTGCAGGGCCTCCGAAACCAAGAACCCCTAATCAAGGGTGAGGTGGACCTGCGTGTCGGGAATGGAGCACGTGTGGCTGCAGTCTCGAAGGGAACATACGTAATCCAGCTTCCAAGTGGATTCGAGTTATTTTTGTATAACTGTTATTATGTTCCTAGTTTGTCCAAAAACATTATTTCAGTTTCTGCACTTGACAAACTCGGATTTTCATTTGTAATAGAGAATAATAGCTGTATTTTCTCTTTTCACAATATGATTTATGGCAAGGCAGTTTCCATGAATGGAATTTATGTTTTAGATCAAACTACCGAGATATTACATGTGAATAATAAAAGAATAAAGGTAGGTGACAAAGATCAAACTTACTTATGGCATTGTCGTATGGGACACATAAATGAGAAACGCGTAAAACAGCTCATACAGAATGGAGCTATTTCGCCCTTTGATTTCGAATCATATGGCACGTGTGAATCATGTCTCATCGGCAAAATGACTCGTATTTCCTTCAAAGGTGTTGGAATGCGCGCTGCCGACCTATTAGGACTCATACATACGGACGTATGTGGCCCTATGTCGATCAACGCACGAGATGGCTATAGGTATTTCATCACTTTCACGGATGATTTAAGTAGATATGGCTATGTCTACTTAATGAAGCACAAAAGTGAATCCTTTGACAAGTTCAAAGAATACCAGAATCGGGTACAGAACCAGCTGGGTAGAAAGATTAAAGCACTACGCTCGGATCGTGGTGGTGAGTATCTTTCACGCGAGTTTGATCAACACCTTAAAGACTGTGGGATCGTACTACAGTTGACTCCACCTGGAACACCACAATTAAATGGTGTGTCCGAACGGAGAAATCGAACTCTACTTGATATGGTTCGATCCATGATGAGTCACACCGTTGTGCCTGATTCATTGTGGGGCTATGCTCTTTTGTCAGCCGCTCTAATTCTTAACCGAAGTCCGTCTAAAGCTGTTGACAAGACTCCATTCGAGTTATGGAAGGGAACGGTCCCTAACTTGTCCTTTATTCGGGTTTGGGGCTGCGAGGCTTATGTCAAGTGGAGACACGAGGATAAGCTCGGCCCGCGATCGGTCAAGACATACTTTATAGGCTATCCAAAGGGAATGTTTGGTCATTACTTCTACTCGCCTACCGAACAACGTGTTTTTGTTGCGGCTAGTGCGACGTTCTTAGAGAAAGAATTTCTCGAGAACAAGTCGAGTAATAGAACCTTCGAGTTATCGGAGGTTCAAGAACCAACTACCGAGCAACCATTGGAGGAAACAGTACCTTCAACCGAGGCTGCGGTAGATATCCCTGAGGAACCTAGGAGGTCAGGAAGAGTCTCTATTCCACCGGACAGATACATTGGTATGGTCGAGGAACACGATACAGATGACGTCTTACTCCTAGAGGGTAACGAACCCACAACCTATAAAGGTGCCATGACCAGTTCTGACTCAAAGCTATGGCTAGAAGCCATGCAATCCGAGATGGACTCCATGTATGAGAACAACGTGTGGGATCTTGTGGACCTACCTGCAAAGGTACGTCCCCTTCAATGCAAATGGCTTTACAAGATAAAGCATGCCGTGGAAGGACAACAAGATATCCATAAGGCTAGACTAGTTGCTAAAGGTTTCACCCAAGTGCCAGGCTTGCACTACGATGAGATCTTTGCACCCGTAGTCATGCTACGTTCCATTCGGATTATCTTAGCGATCGCCGCATTTCATGACTATGAAATATGGCAAATGGACGTTAAAACCGCCTTCTTAAATGGTTATTTGGAGGAAGAGTTGTACATGGTACAACCCGAGGGTTTTATCGATTCAGCACATCCTAAGAAAGTTTGCAAGCTTAAGCGTTCCATCTATGGACTTAAGCAAGCATCGCGGAGTTGGAATCATCGCTTCGACCAAGTGATAAAAGAGAATGGGTTCATTCGATCAGTCGAGGAACCATGTCTCTATATCAAGTCGAGTGGGAGTAAGATTGTATTCCTAGTACTGTATGTCGATGACATACTCTTGATTGGGAATGACATACCTCTCTTATCTTCGGTTAAAGCATGGCTGAAAAACCATTTCCAGATGAAAGATCTGGGAGAGGCACAAAGAATTTTGGGCATCCGTATCTACAGGGATAGATCACGACGGATGTTGTCTCTCAGTCAGGAGTCTTATATAGAGAAGATTCTGGAGAGATTCAGCATGACGAACTCCAAAAAGGGGTTCCTTCCTATGACTCCTGGGCTTCACTTGAGCAAGACTCAAGAAGCTAAGTCAGTGGAAGAGAAAGAGCGCATGAGTCGGATTCCTTATGCTTCGGCAATAGGATCGATCATGTATGCCATGATATGCACACGTCCAGACGTTGCATATGCATTGAGTATGACAAGTCGATTCCAAGCTCATCCAGGTGAACAACACTGGATGGCCGTGAAAAACATTCTTAAGTACCTACGGAGGACTAAAGATTGGGGATTGACTTTTGGAGGCGACTCGACGCTCTGCGCCACGGGTTACGCAGATGCTAGCTTCCAAACAGATCGAGATGACTCGAAATCTCAGTCTGGATTTGTCTTTACTCTTAATGGCGCTGCTGTCAGCTGGAAAAGTTCTAAACAGAGTGTTACAGCAGATTCTACGACTGAGTCCGAGTACTATGCCGCCTCAGAAGCAGCTAAGGAAGCAATATGGATGCGTCAATTCTTACAAGGACTATCAGTAGTGCCTAGTTCGAATGACCCAATCACCGTCTATTGTGACAATAGCGGTGCCATCTTCCAAGCTAAGGAGCATAAGTCTAGCAGCAAGGCTAGGCATGTACAACGGAAAGCTCATCTAATCCGGGATTACGTGGAGCAAAAGGAGATTTTTATTGAAAAGATCGCTACGGATGACAACATAGCTGATCCTCTCACAAAAGCATTACCACGTGATAAGCATGAAGGGCACATTCATTCCATGGGAATTGGATGTGTTCCTAAGTTGTAGTACTCTTTTATGAATTCATGTAATAATTCATTTTCTCGTGTACTCTATTCAACCTTATTGTTATGATATAAAATGTTTTGT
Organism: Silene conica; assembly: GCA_029255685.2. Classification (NCBI taxonomy): domain Eukaryota; kingdom Viridiplantae; phylum Streptophyta; class Magnoliopsida; order Caryophyllales; family Caryophyllaceae; genus Silene; species Silene conica. Next base: position 10,126,703 of record CM055319.2, read on the forward strand.
TTCTCATGTGGAATTGTACGCCAATTTTGAACACCACAAAGTGAACTGATTAACATTACATCGTTTTGGTCCTTGATTACCCACTTGAGCTGATAACTCAGGTAATCATTTTGTGACGTTGGTTGATGGTGGGTTCAACGAGCCACAAGTCACGTGGATGACTGACCAATCACAAAGGCGAGTTATACGGATATCTCGTAGGACACCCCGTGACAACGTTATGGAGTCCTAAATGTTTTTAACATTGGGTGCCAGGTCGTGGATAGGACCTCCATAGTGTTCCTTAGAGTCGAGTCTTTTGACTTTCAACTGCTTCCTGAGATTAAGACAGATTTTGGGTAACTTTGGTTTCTTTCCCACGGTCACCGTAACAGGGGCCAAGAGGATTTTTTCTGGGTTATTTCATGCTGGGCGATATCGGCAGGATTCGAGTTGAGGGAAATATCCAAACCCTTATCAGGATTTTATCATTTCTCAGGGCCACTCGAGGAGTAGTAACTGAAATGCATGGCCATGCTCGAATACAGATTCGTTTTATCAGTTAAGTTACTCTCTAGTCGGGGAAACCACTCTTGATACAGATCGCTTGTGAGATACGACCTTTGCGAATGCGGATTTGCAAATTGTCTTACATTGAGTGGGAGAAATTTTAAAAGGATATGAGATTCGGTTATCGCACCTACACTTGTACGGACAAGTGGGAGTTTGTTGGAGATTGTGTCCTCCACATGTAGTGTGATAACGTCATTGGACATACCCTTGTACGGACAAGTGGGAGATTGTTGGGGCTGGTGTCCTTGACAATTAAGTACAATGACTTATTAAATCTCTTTAAGGATCACAAGGGCATACTTCTGTATTATTACCAGTTGATCCACGTTTATCAATAACGGTTGGCTTGCTAGATAAGTTTGACGTTATTGTCATACGGATGGCGGTGGTCAACTGGTCCCTATACGTCACACCTATAGGACACGTTTGAGAGATGTGAAGGTATGAAAATACAATCACATTTTGCCGGATATGACTAAACGGTTAGTCAGAGGTATTGACTATTAAATTAGTCAATAAGATGTAGAGAATTATTATTTAATACGGATTAAATAATTTTAGCTAATACGGATTACAAGTTTAATTCGTAAATTAAATATAAACGGTTATATTTAATTAAATATTGTATTCGCGTATTAATATAAACAGTTATATTAATTTAGGTAATTATACAATATCGTATTTTATCAGACCGTTATTAATATATCGACTGTATTAATATCTGATAACATGTTACGATTTATAATCATAAACCCGCGAAATATATTAAAGCTAATTGGGTCGAATCACGCATTGGGATAAGGTAAGAGTGGAAAGCCCACTCCTACCCAAACCCCAATTCGGCCGAAATAACTATATAAGGAGGAGGACTCTCCTTATATCAGTTACTCTCTTGTTGCACTGTAACATAATTCTCAAGTAAAATTAGGGTTTTGAGACATTCTTTTCTCAAATACCTCAGATCTCACATCTAAAACTCAATAGCTCTCCCTATATTGCAAGGCAATTGGAGAGGATTTCTAGCACACGCGGCCACGTCTCAGACTAAGTCTTGGGTGCAAGTTATAGGAGGGAATTTGCATTAATTCCTGTTCTTAGGCCTTTTTCGCGAGGACTAAAGGTTGTATTACTTTTCTCATGTTTTTAATCTTATGACGATATTCGCATTTGTATATTTCATTATAATCCTACAATTTTAGGGTGAATACGCGTTTTATTCCCCACACATGAATCATTGTTCGACTATTTGATAGTTCATCCATTGTGATCCCCAACTCTTGCATGGTCGCCTTTGGCATGAGGTTGACTCCTGAACCTCCATCGATCAAGATACGCTTGACTTTATGCCCCCGGATGTACCCTGACACATAGAGAGGCCTATTGTGAAGTGTAGACCCAAGAAGTAAATCTTCATCTGAGAAACTCAAGGCTGCGTTGCAGGAGAAACATCCAGTTGATTGCTCAGTAGACTCAACCTTCTCTTTCATTTTGCCCGCATACAACTCTGGTTTTCCGAGTCCTTGAAGTATTAATTGACGCTTCTCTTCAGGCAAATGAAATATTTCTCTCCATCCCATATTTGCAGGGAGGCCGTTTAGAGTATTCATCACTTCAACATCCTTTTGGGAGTGAGATTGTTGCGTCGACACTGTATCATCCGCCTCTCCTTCCTTTGTCTTTTCTTCCTCGCTACTTTTACTAGCCAAGGTGGTGCATACAGTAACTTGATGCATAAGTGGTTCTTCAGGCTCCTCCAAAACCGCAGTAGTTTGATTTGTTGAAACTGTTTCATCCAAGTCAAGAATGATCTTTCCTTCCTTGGAGAGTTGCATTATCTTTTCCTTAACTGTTATACACTTTTCGAGGGGATGACCCAACAATCTATGGTAGCGACAGTAGTTGGGATCTCCTGTCTTGTTTGCTTGCTCAGGGCGCTTGGACTCTGGCAATTGTATAACCCTTTTCTCCAAAAGGTCATCTAACATTCCTGACAAGTCAGAGTCTGGAAATGGGTACTTTTTTGCTTGTAACTCCTCCAAGGTAGGCTTCTCTCGTTGGTAGTTGTAAGCAAACTTCTCCTTCTTCTTTTCATACTTAGGCTTGGATGAGATCTTCACAGGCGCGCTACTGGTTTCGACGGCCATTGTTTCCTTTGTTGATGATCTAGAGCTCTTATCAGTTTTCTTGAACTCTTTCTTCTCACTCGCTGCCTTGGAAGACGTTGATCGAGACTTGTCACGTCCTTTGATTGTAATCTCCATATCATGAGCGCGAGTCGCCAGTTCTTGAAAGCTTCTCGGCTTGATCCCCTTCAAGATATAGAGAATATCCCAGCTCATCCCATTGATACACATCTCGACTGCTGAGGTTTCACTTAAGCGGTCCTTGCATTCCAGACTCAGTGCGCGCCACCTGTTGATGTAGTCAACGACAGGTTCATCTTCCCATTGGGTTGTATTTGTCAATTCACTCATGCTAACGATACGCCTTGTGCTGTAGAATCTGTTGAGGAACTCATCTTCCATGCGACCCCAGCTGTCAATTGACTCAGAGTCCAGATCCGTATACCAATCGAACGCAATTCCTTTGAGTGAGCGTACGAATTGCTTTACCAAACAATCACCTTCGGTTCCGGCGTTGTTGCATGTCTCGACGAAGTGGGCGATGTGTTGCTTTGGATTTCCCTTTCCGTCGAACTGTTGAAACTTTGGAGGCTGATACCCAAGAGGCATGCGCAGACTGTCAACCCTCTTAGTATAAGGCTTGATGTAGCGCCCACTATTTGTTGAGCTCTCACCTAACTGTCTTTTGATTGTCTTAGCTATCAACTCCTGAAGTTTCTCTTCAGTGTAGGCGCCAAACTCCTTGTTAAGCTTCCCATTGTCATCTGCATCCTCATCAGTTTCACCATCCTTGTCGGTATCACTAGGCTCGCTGTGCGTCTTCCTATCACGGAGTTCTAACACTTCCTTCTGAAGTTCATCAATTTTCTTGTTCTTTTCATCGTTCTCCTTCATCATCTTTTCAAGGAGCTTATTCATATTCTGGACTTGTTCTTCAAGTGTAGAACCAGCAATCACCATGACTGATGCGCTAATAGGAGTGGATGCATCCTTCTTTTTTGGCGACGCCCTAGGTTTGCAGGGGGAAGCGCTGTTGTCGACCTTAAAACTTCGAGCCTCCTTACGCGAAGGATTAGAGGCAGAAAGGATAGCTGTAGCAGCGGCAGCTATAGAGGCAACAGAGAACTTGCGTGGCCTAGTAGGGACATGTGCAGAGCGTAGGCTGGTAGCAGCAGCGTTGATAGCAGCTTTCTTTGTCATTCCTCTAGTGCAGATGCCAACTGATTGCACAGCTGGGGAGGCAGCAGCAGTAGGGGTACCCTGCACTATTGCTGCGTAGGTCTTCTTAGAAGCGTTGGGAGATGTGTCTTGCTTGGTAGACATCGTCGAGTAGACTTGACTTGTAAAGTTGTAGAGATGAGAGGTAGAGATTTTCACGTCGGGTTCACCAAAATTGTAACGACGGATTTTGTATTACGATAACTGAAATACAAAACACAGAAACAAAATAAGTTTTTTATTAATATCAGAAAATTTCGTGTACAATCTCTAATAATCCTCTGATTCTAACTAAACAAGCAGGTTACACGTGCACGATCCACTTAAGGGGTGCGCGTGCGTTTTTGTTGAAGGGGGTCGCGTGTAGAGGGTGGATGCACTCTACGCGTGACGTTGACTTGTATTCTTGAGAGGGTCGAACGACTTGAATCTCTCTTGAATGTTTAAATGTTTGAATATTCAAGTTTGAATGTTTGAATATTCGTGTTTGAGTGTTTGAGTTTTCTTGCGCAGGCGGCACGAATTTGTTGTGCTTGTTGACTGCGTAAGATGAATTTCACGAGATTTTCAGAGAGAATTTCAGAGCTTTTCTTTTCTTCGAGTTTTCTTCCCGTTTCCTCTTTTTTTTTTTTGAACAAACTTCGCTCTATTTATAGAGAAAAGTTTGGGCTTCGGCGGGCTTTGGTGGGCTTTGGGCTTCGGTGGCCCCTTTTTTGGTTTGTTTACGATTTTGGCCCAATTTGGTTTCTGTTTAGGCCCGAATAACTCAGAATGACCCAAAATTGATTTTAAAAGGGACAGAGATGATTAAATTGAGTAATTTACTTTTTATTAACTCAATTCAATTCATAATTTGTATTTTCGACACTTAAATAAATTTTAAGTGCCTACAGTACCATAGTAATTTCGTACCCGTTTACATAATTAATGTACCTATTTTATGTTTAATCATGATTTGTATCTATTTTATATACCTTTAGTACCATTTTTTCTTAAATTTGTACAATAATCACTCAATAAACTTATTTTCTCTTTTTAGGTAAACCGGTACATATATAACTATATATGATACCGTATGGCTGTAGGCGTATGTATATACTATACAAGAATCTTGTATTTCCGCTAATGTGACGCAACAAGATTTCAGACAACTACTCTACAAGGCCTCTCTCCTTTACTCTCAAAAAATCAGTTTTTCTAAGCCAATCACATGCCATGTCAGCCGTGTAATACCCAACTGACCAATACTCTACCTATTAAATAACCGAGACAATTACTCATTGCAGACTTGCAGTACCCAAGTAAAAAAAATATTTTAAAAACCGAGACAATTAATAGACTGAAAATTACACATTACAAAAGACATCACAATACCCAACAGACCAATACTCTACCCTATTAAATAACCGAGACAATTAATCATTGCAGTACCCAAGTAAAAAAAACCTTATTTTAAAACCGAGACAATTACTTATTGCAGTACCCAAGTAATAACAATACCCAAGAACAATAAGTCTCTTTTGTGACATATATAACTTGCGACGGATCAAATACTAACAAAATTGGTAAATAAGACAAAATAGAATGATACTCCCAATGCACTTAGCTTTTGTCTTATCTCCATCACTACTACAAAATATAGATATGAAGACGGTTAAAAACCGTTCTCCTATGAGTGGCGGAACCGTGCTCCCCCTGGCCGTGCTCTTTACCTAAGAGAACGGTTCAACCGTGCTCTTAGGTGTTCACTTACCAGAACGGTTCTCTCATGAACCGTTCTCTTATGTCCTGCACAACCGTTCTCTTTGCCCTGTTAAACCGTTCTCTTTGCTCTTTTAAACCGTTCTCTTAGGTCACCTACCAGAACGGTTCTATCTTGAACCGTTCTCTTTGCACCTGTTCAACCGTCTCTTTGACCACACTTTCCAGCACGGTTCCTTGATGAACCGTTCTCTTTTGTTCAAACTTCGCGCCATATTTTTGAATTAATAGAGCACGCTTGAGAACATAACCGTTCTCTTTGCACCTGGTATTTTTTTTAATAAATTAATTTATAATTCTTCCGGCCTATTATATATAATTCTTCCTGCAAATAAGCGTACAATAACATTGCTCCAACAACTACATCATTCATATATATCAACATACTACATCATTCATATATATCAACATACTTTCCGATCCACAAATTCTAGATACAATACGTATGTACTTAAGCTAAACTTCTAGCTACGACTTAAGCTAAACTTCATCATCGTTCATGGCTGACTTAAACTGGAGCGCAAAGTTAGCCCATATATCCCTCACCTCGTCAATTTGCTCAAGCGGATATGTCAATGGGGCTCTAAGCATGAACTACAAACAAATTTTCAAAAATTGGTTAGAAAAATTCTATCTAAGACTCCTATTTAAGTAAAATGAACTAAAAAACCAAAAACATACGTACATTTGGAGTAATAGTAACATATCTTCCTTTGACGACGTCCAACATGTATCGACAAATATAATATCCACATAAAACGGAACCACAAGGCTGCAAAGGGGCCTGAAAGGGGAGCTCATATTATAAATAAATACTTCACGCACATGTACTATACTTAATAAGAGAAACAATATGTTAAGATATATATATATATACTATATATATATATATATATATATATATATATATATATATATATATATATATATATATATATATACACAAGAAGTACCTTAATCTTTTTCCAAACAACGTCGTTGGCCTCATATTTTGCAAGTGCATCGATAGAGTTCCTTTTCTCAAAGGCCCTGTATATATAGATAGCCAGGTTTATATATTTATTCAGTTTTAGTTGATAATGAAGCGTTAATTTCAAGTATAATAGAAAAACAAGCTAAGGTCTATGATTGATGGCTTTTGGGTGGCTTAACTTTTATTTCTAGCCTACAGAAATATTTTAAGGCAAATGCAGGGGAGTAACGGGAGGTATAATATATGAAGGCAAAATAAAAAAGATCAGAAATAAGTTAGACATACTTGGTAATTGTATCCACGAAAAATTGACGAGGCTCTGTATGTCCGGCAGGATCACACCAATACACTGTACTTTGAGCCGGATTGATCACGCCCAACATCCAATGCTTACTACAAGTTATAGAAAAATACAACGAAGATATCAACTTAAATATTGACAAAAAATAATAAAATAATTAATCAAGTCATCAATAATAATACTATGAAAAGAAATTTATAATTACGTACCCCTGGGCATATGGAGCAAATATAAGTTTCCGACCTTTTCCACAATCGGTACATGTCATTGCCCTAGCAACATAATCGGATCGATAATTTTCATCCGGAGCAACGGATTCTGAGGACATTATCTCTGGGCACAAGAATCCATAGTAACTAGTAATTTGCATACTATCGGCAAGATCACTCAAATACCTACAACAATAAGAATCCATAGTAACTATCTAGTACTAGTTTGCATATTATCAGATATATACTAATGGGATTGCAAAGGGGAAGCTTAAACAAAGAGATCGAACCTCATAAAGAGTGTAATGTGAGAGGCACCAATCATTTGTTCATCTAACAAATGAACAACCTCCTCATAACTAAGGTAGCAAGTTTGTTCATTGTGTAACACATGTTCATCAATGGGAACACTGATCATTGTCCCACTTGCCTTTAAAACCCGAGCCTCAGTTTCTAATAACTTCAAATCCATGGTCCTCTGCTTTTGCTTAAAATTGTGACTAACTTCAATTCCAAGAAAAGAAGATGGCGAAATCAAGGGCGAACACTTTTGAGGCTTGGACTTCTTTGCTGCTGCTGCTTTATTTTTTCCTTGATCATTCTTTTTCATGGTTATCTAAATGTTGGCATAAATAAGTTGATAAATGGTATAACTCTCAGTGTATCTTATATCATTATACTAGCTAGAAATCTTAGTTACCTTATCAACAGGACTATGTATATGACTTTGCGGCCACTGAATAAATGAACCCTTAGCATGAGTCAATGTTATCATATCACCAACAGGCATTGGTAAATCAACATTTTCCGACCCAGAATAGATTTCCTTGATTGACACTTTTCTAAAACCATCACGAAGGGCACTTCCATGAATGGAAACAAATTCGTCCTTACTTGATAGGTATACCATTCCTGAAGCCACTATCTTCGATGATTTGTTTGGCAGTGATAGCACACAATCTAACACTTTATTGCATATGGCATTGAAGAAAAAGCAAAACCTACTTATGGCGAATCGAACTTTTTTAGGTAAAATCGAACGTATAGCCACTGGTAGTAGTTGTTGCATCAAAGTATGACAATCATGAGACTTTAAACCAACAAGCTTAAGATCTGTCATTGATACTAGGCTGCTGATATTGGAAGAATATCCCTCCGGCACTTTAACACTACTTAAGCACTCACAAAACTCTGTTTTCTCCTTTCTTGAAAGTGTATGAGCAGCCGGAGGCAAATAATATCGTGTTCCTTTCTTTTCTGGTGCCAACTCAGGTCTGATTTTCATATCCACCATGTCCATCCTAGCTGTTGTGTTGTCTTTTGACTTATTCGGAACATTCAGAAGAGTGTTGATTATATTGTCACACACATTTTTCTCAATATGCATAACATCTAAGCAATATCTTATAGAAAGGTCACGCCAATATGGAAGTTTTTCAAAAAGAGGAGACATCTTCTTATATCCCCGAGACGCTAATTTAGAACCCTTCTTCCCATAAGTTATCTCAATTTTTTTAACTCTTTCATATACTTCATGACCGGTTAATATCTTAGGAGGAGATCGATGTTCAGGTTTTCCATTAAATGGTTTTTGTAGCTTACGATATGAATGATCAAGGTCCAAGAACCTACGGTATCCCAAGTACGCTTGCTTACGAGAAAACTTCAAATAACAAGAATCGACATCTTCTCCACACAAGGGGCAAGCCTCTTTCCCGTGCACAGTGTGTCCAGATAGATTACCATACGCAGGAAAGTCAGAAATAGTACATAGTAACATTGCTTTCAAATTGAAATCACTATTCAGGTAGGCATCAAACACTCGTATCCCTTCATCCCACAATAATCTCAAATCGTCAAGAAGAGGCTCTAAGTAGACATCTATATCATTACCAGGTTCTTTAGGACCAGAAATCAATAGAGACATTATCAAATATTTTCGTTTCATGCAAAGATATGGAGGCAAATTGTAAATAGCTAAAAACACCGGCCAAGTACTATGTTGACTACTCAAATTTCCAAAGGGATTCATCCCATCAGTGGAGAGTGCAAGGCGGAGATTTCTGGGTTCTTTGCCAAACTCGGGATATTTTGCATCAATAAACTTCCAGTCTTTCCCATCGGCCGGGTGTCTCAACTTCCCATCATTTGCTTTTGATGTACTATGCCATGTGAGTAATTTGGCATCATCTTTATTCGCAAATAATCGTATCAACCTAGGAATTATTGGAAAGTACCACAAAACTTTAGCTGGGATCCCCTCCTTCTTTTTGTATCGCCATTCCTTACACACTGGACAACTAGTGAGATTAGCATATCCTTTGCGATATAATATGCAATCATTGGGACATGCGTGGATTTTTTCATATTTCATACCAATTCCCCTAAGGATCTTCTTTGCCTCATATGTACGATCGGGAAGTACATTATTTTCGGGGAGCATGTCCTTTAATAATTTCAGGAGGTCTGTGAAACTCTTGTCACTCCACCCATTTGTTGCTTTCAAATTATATAACTTAACAAGAGCTGCCAATTTAGTGTGCTTACAACTACTATAAAGAGGCATTTCAGAATCTTTTAATTTCTCCAATACAACACTAGTATCCTCCAAATCATTTTCATCAAGATCCTCATCAGTTTCAAGAACCTCATCATTATCTCCAAATATATTTCCCCATGATTTATCCGACATATCGTCACACCCATCTCCTGCCTCAGTATTCATATTACAACCCGAATCTTCTAGTGAATTAGACTCATCGGGCTCTTCATCGTCACTCAAGCATGTTTCTCTCTCAATCTCCCCAAATTGGACATCTACATTTTTTCCTATTCCATCTAAATTTTTTGATTCTCCATGGAAAATCCAACAAGTGTACTTTGGATTAAAATTTGTCTTATTTAAATGTATTCTTACATCTCCAAAGCTCATATACCTAATATTCCGGCACATATCACAAGGGCACGCCATACTAGATTTGTCTTTCACGTTTTTTATTACGAAGTCATAAAATTCAGCTAACCCGGCATCATATTCTACTTCGCCTTTTTTCCCATTAATCATCCAAGTACGAGTCATATTCGTCTACATAATTATAACATGTAAAAACACATTTTAACAGCAGCAGGAAAAGACCGAGAAAAGCGGCAAGAATGGGACTTAAACCAAAACAAAAGAACAGCATCAAGACATTTTTTTTATATAGAGGTACGTATACATTTTTAGAGCAAAACTTTCCCGCACAACAAAATTTAACGCTGTCTCACTGTGAGATCGTATCACTGTACCAAATCCTACCTGTTTCAAACCAAACTTGCAAGAGGTTTCCTACAGTAAGCAAAGGCCTACCTACAAGGCTACTCCTAATTTACTCATATGTTACTTTGACACTTACAATGGCAGTGTGTCGCATTTCCAACATTACGACATTCTGACATGACATGAGACAATGTTTCAACACCTCATTTTAAGCCAAAAACCAACGACAGTTGGAAGGAGTCATCACGGTAAGACCATGAATTCATAGGCTGGACCTAACGGGCCTAAACTTAGTTTATTTCACACTTCGGCTTTATTCTCTCGCCTAAAAGCTTAAAAAGAAGACTAAGGCTTAGTATAAGAACCGAGGTGGGTATGCATTGAAAAACTAAAAGAGAGTTAATCCCTACTTCTCTGTTCTTGCGCCAAGATACTATACTTACTGTACTAGCTCTACCGACCTATAAAGTTTCTTTGCGAATATAAAGTAAAACAAAGGCTTCTAGTATCCTACTAAAGAGACGCTAGTTAGCTCTCATTCAAAAGCCCAAACTACTTCTACTTAGCTAGCTACTTACCATAGGACTGGTTGTTCTCTTTGCTTTGCCCCTTACTTACCTCCTTTATCATATAGAAGCAAGTTGGCTGAAACCTACTAGTAACGGACGCAAAATAGACAAATTTAGACGCAAAATAGACCACAAATCAGACGATGTACCAGACCTAAACTGAGCGTGAAGGCTGAAACAGACGTGAAATATCAGACCCATAAAAAAACCTGAACACGGACTAAAACAGACGCGGTCAGCCCCGTACAAAGGCTGAAACAGACGCCACATTCAGACCATAGGACAGACGCATAACACCAGGGCCGGCCTTTAGCATGTGCGGGCCGTGCGGCCGCACAGGGCCCCAAATTTTTGAGGGCCCAATAGATAAGAGAACACATACGTTATATTATTTGGTGCAATAAAACAACATAGAAATCAATTTGTCTCAATGGTTTGGCTGTTGGGCCTTGGTTGAGGTAACACAGGTTCGAATCCCCATAGTTACATTTTATATTATTTTTCAGCATCTTCTAACTTTTAATTAAAGATTTTCAACATTATTTCACTTATTATGGTAAATCTTCTAACTTTTAATTAAATAAGGAAATATTTTCAACATTATTTCACTTATTATGGTAAATATGAGATTATTAATATGAGTTTTTATCATGACATACTTTCACCAATATTTTAGAAAATCCGTTATTAAAAATATCTTTTACTCCGTATACGTTTCTTGATTTTGTTACTTTTATATGTTAGTCATGGAAAATAAATCGAACATACTTTACATTAAAGAGTTTTTTTAGTTTAACTAATAAACTTCTAAATAATTTATAAAAAAAACGGGGGTAACAATAATTTCAAATTATAATTTTCATAAACATACAAAGTAATTTATAAAATAATGGGGCCGACTTTTGAAATCTCGCACAGGGCCCCCGAAATCTCGGAGACGGCCCTGCATAACACAAACTGTAATCAGCCCTTAAACAGGCCCGAAATAGTCCAGGATCTGACCCGCAACAGACTTCGACCTCTTCTTCCTATTGAACTTAAGCCTCCTTAATGTTTAAGTGCATGTTAACAGTTAACTAATTCATAAAGATTACAAAATTAATGCAATTTAGTAATTAATTAGAGGAGTCTAAAGAACTCTCAAGAGGGAGAGGTTGAAATGCAAAAGTGTGGAGATGAGGATTAAGAGGGGGGGGGAGATAGTAGGTAAACTCAGCGCCACAAATCTTTCTAAATGACTCGAGCTGCAATGGCTTGAATTGCCTGAGTTAAGAGGTATTGAACTAATTAACATGACCCACGAACAGTCTATTTTCAGACCCACGAACTCTGAAGAGTTAAAAGTAGTAACAACATTAAATAGGTACTGCAGTAGTAAACTAGTAACTCTACAAAACCAGGGCTTGAACCCAATCCTTCTCATAATCCTACTAGCTATGAATGCCAATAAACTTTACTGTTAGCATTTCAACTAAAACTACTAGCACATGAAAAGCTTAAACAAACTTTACTGGACTTCCTAATCCTACTAGCTATGAATCCTACTAGCACATGAAAACAATCTAAATCGCAAATTTCCCAGTACTACAATCAGTCTTTACTGTTAGCATTTCAACTAAAACTTCCTGAGACATAGGCTGATAGGCACAACCCACCATACAAGCAGTAGATTAACTAATGGCATCTATATGACCAATGCTTAAAACCGTCAAAACCTAACACAATTCATAGATAGCAGATAGCAAATTGAGGAAAAACAAGAAAACAATAAAATCGACAATTGAGGAAAAACAAGAAAACAAGAGTAAAGGAGAAAGAGGGCGTACGAATTATCGATGCTTGCTTCAGTTGCTTCGAAATTAAAACATGAATAATGCTTGCTTCAGTTGCTTCGTCGTCTTTGTGGAGTAAAGGAGAAGCTATGAAGGCTGGGTTTTGTATAGTCGTCGTCGTCGTCTTTGAGTTTGAGAGGGTTTCGAAAACTGAACTGTTTTATTGTATTCTGTATTGTTTAGGAATTATGAAAAACAAAAGAGAACGGTTTCTCAAGAAACCGTCTTGGTTTTAAAGCAAAGAGAACGGTTGATAGAAGAACCGTCTTGGTTTCTTTCTGTTTGAAAAACAAGGAGAACGGTTGCCATGTGAACCGTCTTGGTTTATAAACAAAGAGAACGGTTGATGGAAGAACCGTCTTGGTTTCTTTTTGTATGAAAAACAAAGAGAACGGTTACCCTTTGAACCGTCTTGGTTTCTTTTTGTATGAAAAACAAAGAAAACGGTTGCCCTATGAACCGTCTTGGTTTCTTTATGTATGAAAAACAAGGAGAACGGTTAATTCTTTAACCCGTTCTCTTAGGTTTTTTTTTTACTTTTGAAGACGGGTTTAAAATTGAACCGTCTTCTATTGCTATATTCGAAACACGCGCGCAATTTTTGGAACACATTAAGACGGTTCCGCAAAATTCCGTTCCTTAATCCCCGTCTCCTAAGCCTATATTTGTAGTAGTGCATATATGAGTATTATTTAACCCGTCGCAAACTTGCGACAGATATGCCCGTCACAACTGAGAATTTGTGACCCAAGAAACCAATAATAATAATAATAGTTTATCTTTCCTACATTTTCATGAGATAAAAAAGTGGTGTACTTTATGTTGTAGGATTAATTCCTTCATTTTGTCGTTCAATCTGGCATTGATAATGGAGTTCTACTTGTACTGTTTGCCGCTTTCTCATACTTTCCTCTAGTATTTTTCTTCTTATTTTACTCTATTTTCTCTTCTTTTTTTTGAACATACATTAATTACAAAATACCAATAACTATTAATCATCAATTTTGTGAAACAAGCCACCATATCAAATTGTCTTCCAAAAACCTTTACTTTCTCAATGTTGCTCGAAAATCTCAAGGGCCATCAACATTTTTTTCTTCTCCTCATCTGTATTCTCCATAAACTCCTCGATTTCTGGTTATATAATAACTATAATTTGTCGTCTTCTTTAAAAAAAAAGTACACAACCCCGTGATTTTTCACGGGTGTTACACTAATGAATTAAATGAACAGTGAACTAAAAATCAACAAAGCGGATTCCCTAAACTATTGTGTTTGACTTTTTTGCCAATAAGCGTAACTGCACAAGTAAAATCACTTCCTCCCAGAGATAGAGGGCCATGTACTGTACCTGAAAAAGATACCCCACGAATTTCTGCTCAAGTTCCATCGATTTCTTCCTCTGCCAGATCCCGTTCTTCCAACTTACAAGCCCCCATAACAGGTTCGAAAAGGTTGTACAAATGTTGTACCAAAATAAACCCTAAAATTTTAAAATATCCGATTTGATAGGGTTCGAACATGAATGGATCGGGTTTAACAAATTTGGGGGTGAGATTAAGAGAAGAATCGTTGAATTGAGAAGGCCATAAGGAAAATCATTTTCCTGAGGGCATTCTCGTATTTTGTGTATGTCGATAAGACGAGTCTAATTGCATGAGATTGTCTTTTGGTATGTCGAAAATACGATAAGCTCGCACTTCTAAACCATTAACGCACCATAACTCTAGAGAGCAATTAACAAATGATGTTATTTTTGTTTTTGTATTCAATTTTTGTTTTTAGTTATTTCTACTCAATTTTCGGTGGTCATCTATATTAGACTTTGACTCTTTCAATATTTTAAAGTGTGATTTATAATTGATAATCTTTTAGGTCGTCCATCTTTCCCGTTAAGTTCGAAAGGAGACAATTTTCTTTAGCAGTTTGCTTTGCAATGACCATTAACAAGAGTCAAGGGCAATCTCTACCCCGTGTTAGTCTTTATCTTCCTAGATCAGTTTTCACCCATGGACAGTTGTACGTTGCTATCTCCCGAGTTACAAATAAGGATGATCTAAAAGTACTTATTTTAAATTACGACAAAGGCATGTCTACTATAACAAGTAATATTGTTTACAAGGAGATTTTCGAGAAACTATGAGTTTCTCTTAGACTTTCCAGTTTTTATATCCTACTCTATAATATTTGAAAATACAAACTTTTATCTTATTATATATAGACTTTTTTTATTTTTTATTATGCATTTTGATATACATCACATCCGTTATTAACATATTTAACAACTTAATTGATCATTCTTTATAAAAATTGAATTGAACAACCCCGTGAATTTTTACGGGTGTTACACTAGTTATTATATTTGTCTTTGAAATTCTCTATATGCTAAAAGAATAATCCAATTAGAAATTTTTTTCGCTCAAATTTCCCGCCTATATAATCATTTTCTGATCAGAGAATAAAATTTTTCGTAGGTTTCTTCCAAATGTTTCTATATAAGTAAAGAAACAAATACTATCTTTACTCATAAATTGTTATCACCCCATTTTCTAATGAGCCACCTATAAAAAATGAATAAAAACTTGTATTGCTACATACAATGAAAAAGGAAGGCAAGCGGACATCTATATTAATGGGTGATTAGCAATGAAGACTAACAAAAGAATAAATTCTGAAATTGTTTTGTGTAATCTTAATTATCAAAAAGATTATATGACCTTTAAAGATTATACAGCAAATTTCCACCAAAACCCTCTTTTACATCAAATTTACATAGGGAATACACAAAATACAGTTTTATAATCCAAATGTACAATTTAGAAGGAAAATAATTTCCCCCCTTCACGAAAAAAAACTCTTTCAACTTCTTGTTTTCATCTTTTCCCAACACTTTTTTCCTCCAAGTATCAAAAACTGCACTTCAAATAAAATTAGTTAATTAAACATTAAAATATAGGATTAATTGATAAGAATACTCTGAATTATGGGTGTCCTGTTCAAAATATTCCAAACTTTATTTTAACTACCAATATAACCAACTAATGCCCTCATTTGCTTTGAATAGAATTTGTTGTTTTGTTAACTTTTTGTAGCATGTTTTAATGGTGTGATTAGGTGAATAGATTAACATAGAAGTAAAAAGAGAAAGACGGGTTAAAGAAGGGTTAGGAATCACTTACTTAGCATGAAGCATGTCATATATTATAATAAAAGCGAATGAGAGCATTAGTTGGTTATTTTGATAGTTAAAATAGAGTTTGAAGTATTTTGAGCAGGACACCCATAATTCAGAGTATTCTTATCAGTTAATCCTAAAATATATAGTCTTACATCAATTTAAAATTGCTTACCCCACCATAACCAAATAATGGCACGTCCAAGTCTCATAAATGGTCTGCGACATAGAATTGGATGCCATGCATTTAATTGAAAATTCGATTAATTGCAAACTAGCAAGATGATAAATGAAGTTAGTTGTAGGAAAATTCAATGTAGACAGGAAAAACATGTACAAGATATGGAAAATAGCAAAATTCCAAAAATTAAATGGTGAAGAGTTACGACTGAACTCGGAGATGAAGGGGAAGAAAGAGAGGACACCTTTACAGTTTCCAATTGAGGCAATATTATCATTATCCAAGGATGAAAAAGGGTCAATACATTCGATCGTGTAGAACATGTACTCGACATACTACATCATTTAGGCAGAACATGACAAACATCTCAAAACTTGAGTACTCGGTCGAGTACGACTTACTCGACCGAGTACTCATCAGCAGTACGGGAAGAGTATTACAATATGGATAATAGTTTTCACTTCCATCCCATTATCCTTCAACCAAATAGGTAAGAAAATCAGGACTAAAGGATTTAACAATCCTACTTCGCTTACTCCTACAAACTTCAGGTGTTACTTCTTGTCTTGTAACATTGTCACGTCTCACAATTGCTCCACTAGAACTAGTTACTAGATCCTTTGGCTTCGTCATTGATGAGAAACAACCCTCATCGAATATCACATTCCTTGATTCAATTATAGTGTGAACCAAAACATAATCATTAGGTTCAATTACATAAACCTATAAATCTTTCAATGCGCAACATATCCAATGAATATGCAATCGGTGCCCCCTTTTCCCCAAGGTTTTAATCTTTGAATCGGGTAGTCTTATAATAGCCAGACAACCCCAAACTCAAAGATAATTTAAGTTTCGTTTCTTTTTGTACCAAAGTTCATATGAAGTGTCTTTATTCATTTTGTTAGAAATCCTGTTTAACAAATAACAAGCCGTCAACATGGCTTCACCTCAAAATCCGTCACTCAAACCCGAGTAAGATAGCATGGAATTAAGCATTACTTTTAGGACTCTATTTTTCCTTTCCACTACACCATTTAATTGTGGTGTAAAGGAAGGAGACACTTCATGAATGATACCACTTGACTCAAAATACAAGGGGTCATAATATTAACTACCCTTATCGGCACACAACTTTTTAATCAAAACGATTATTGCAATTTCACTTTTTTTTTAAAAAAAAAAAACCTTAAACTTATCAATTGTCTCATCTTTCTTATAAAGTAAATATATGTAACAAAACCGACCATAGTCATCAATGAAGTCACTACATATTTTTTACCACCTAAAGACGGATACTTGCGAAAATCACATAAATCACTACGACTAAATTCAAGCACATGTGAGATTCTAGACACATTACCAAAAGATTGCCTTGTGATTTTTGTCAACATACAAGTATTACACTTATTAATTAATGTTCATGTTGAATGATGGAATTAGACCATCTGTAGACATAGTTTCCAATCTTTTATAATGTACAAGTCAAAGTCTCACATGCCAAAGATATGAACTATCATTCATAGAGGAAGCGATAAATATGGAACTTTCATTTAGAACAACATTCAACATAAATATGCCATTACAACAATTACCAAATCCAATACATACACCATGCTTGGACAATACATATTTATTAGATTCATACACTTGTTTATAACCAAGTTTACACAAACAACTACCGGATACAAGGTTCTTTCTAATTCCGGGTACATGTAATACATTATTTAAATTTACAACATTTTCGGAACTAAATTCCAACACTACCGTGTCACGCCCAACAATAGAAGCGGTAGACTCGTTGCCCATATATAGAACGGATCCATCCGTCACTAGTTCATAATCCTTGAACTAATGAATTTCCTCGCAAACATGATTGGTTGCACTTGAGTCTATCCACACGTAAAATTATTACTCTCTCTGTCCCGATCATTTGTTGTCGTATTTTATTTTAGGGTTTCTCAAGTTGTTGTCCTTTTTATTTTAGAAATACATTTAAAGAGCAATTAGATCAATTACTCTTAATTTATTCCACTTATCATTTAATAATCAGTAGTTATCTCGTGCGACCATCTTATCTCGTGTTTTTTTTTGCAAGATGTGACCATTTTTTGTGAAAAAGAACCACTTCGAAAAAATAAGTCATTTTTTAATTAAAAAAGTGATCACTATTCAATAATAAAATTATAACTATTTATCAAAAAATGGTTACTTTTTAATTTATAATACGTCCGACCGTCGTATATTAGAATTTGTGTTTAATAATTGACCCTTCCCATCTTATGGTTTTTGTATCCTAATGAAAAGTTAGCATAAAATGGGGGGAGTCACCATCATTATTCGTCTCCTCTTCTCCACGAGAGGATTAGCCAAACCAAGCTACTCTTTTTTTTGGCGGGTGTTAACATAAATAGGAAGAATTTTTAAATTAATTTGGTGGGTGTGAAGTAGTAGGAAGAGTTTTAATTAATTTAGGGTCGTACTTTTTCACATACTAATTTTACTCTTTTACATACACGTTTTACAAATCCGTGTCATTTTTCTTCCCTCAATTTATTTTATCCAACCTTTTACCTTTCCCTTCACCACCGACGATTGTCCCGCCGGCGGCAAATCTACTCCGACCAACCACCCCATCCTCGCTACAACTATATATGGTCTATGAACACAAACTTTAAATTAAATACCCCTAAAGTTTTTGGTTTTTCCATGACTGATTAAGATTGGGATTTTTTATGTGGGCAAATTTGTGAGCCTAAAGGATTGTGCATTTCAGGTTGAATTTACATGTTTTTCCAACAACCAGGCTTTATTCAATGCTTTGATGAGGTGAGAATATTTGTTGTTTCAATTAATGTACAAGAAGCAACTAAGTACACGGCTACACGTCATTCAACAATCATGACTATAAACCCTAATTTCATCTTATAATAAATAAATAAATATTAATAAATTTGAATAAAACTTAACAGAAAACATTAATAATTGATAAATAACTTAATTAGTTCTTTAATTAGAACTTTATGATCTATTGTATAAGTCTTCAAGTAATTAGATTAAATTTTAGGGAGAAAAAAGTTGATATAAGAGAATTTTCTTACTTTTAGGTGAAAGGGTACAACATGGAAAATTAATGAAAAAGTGTATGTGAAAAAGTAAAATCCGTATGTGAAAAAGTAATTCCGTTAATTTATTACTATATTTAATTAAGAAAATGAATTAAATAGAAACAAATGTTAATGAAAATTATGGGTGCTAAGAAATATGAAAAGTTTTAATTAATTATTAACATGATTTTTTTACAAAAATTTCAATAAAAACCTTAATTTTAATTTTAAATTATGAATTTTTTATTACAAAAATTTCAATTAAAATGTCAATATTAATTATAAATTTTGAAATTTTAAAGGGTTACATCAATTTTGGAAAACAATATATTTATTATAAAAAATTATTTTAAGAATAATGATAATATACTTTAATATTATAAATAAGTGAATTAAAACTAATTTATAGATAACTGAATTAAATTAATGTCATGTAATAAGAAATTGATATCCTATTTCACATTAATTTGCCACGTCACATTTAAATATGCCACGTCACATTAAAATTTGCTATGTCACATTATTTTAGGTAACATTTTAATAATATTTTATAGATTAGATCAATTACACTTAATTTATTCCACTTGTCATTTAATAATTTGTAGTTATCTTGTGCCACCATCTCATCCCGTGTTTTTTTTTTGCAAAATGTGGCCATTTTCGGTGAAAAATAACCACTTTGAAAAAATAGGCAAAAAAATGATCACTATTTAACTAAAAATTGATCACTATTTAACGAAAAAATTATACTCCCTCCGAGAAGTGTTGGTTCCCTTTACTTTTTTGCACAAAAAATAAGGAAATAATTTTTGACCATGCAAAACACCTTACTCACATCGAATTGATTTTGGACCACAAAAAAAGTTACTGAAAAAGGAAAGAGAAACCATCAGTGAATTCGCATTAAAAGAAAAGATGAACCAACACTCCGACTCGAAGGGAGTAACTATTTACCAAAAAAGTGGTCAGTTTGGAAACCTAAAATTACCAAAACTTCTCTTTTCCACTGTCCTAGGGTTTCTAGGTTTCTTCTAGGGTTCTCCTAGGGTTTTGTCTTCTTTTACGTCGTTCTTTGCCTTGATTTCAAGGCCTTGTCTCTCCTTCTTCGTGGGAGATTTCTTTGGTTCGTTTCGTGCGTTTTGTTTCTTATGTTTTTGTTTTATCTGTGCAGGTGTCAATGGAAGGCAGATCGAGGGGCCAACACCGGAACGGGAAAGAGCCTATTGGGGAGGAGGAGGTGATCTGGGATGATAGTAACGGGGGAGGGGGGGAGGAGGAGTCGGCTTCATTGATTCTGGTAGGCAAACTATGGGCGTCGAGGGCCATCAACGTTAAGGCGGCGATTGACACTATGATCCGTCTATGGAATCCCTCGGCATCGACGCTAGGTAATGTGGTGGACGTGAAGAAAAAAACTTTTATTTTCCGGTTTGGGGAGGCTAAGGACAAGGCTAGGGTTCTCGAGGGGCAACCTTGGCACTTCGATAGATTCTTGTGGTGCTTCAATGTACCAAATAAAGAAGGTAAACTAACTGACGTTCCTTTATCGCTTTTTTCTATTTGGGCTCGTATTTATGACCTTCCTATTGAAGGACGAAGGAATGTATCAAATGCTAGGAGTCTTGGTGATCATTTGGGTACGTTTATCGATGTTGATGTGGGACCCAATGCCCAGCACGATAGGGCGATTAGGGTTCGTGTTTTTTATGATATCCACAAGCCCTTGAAAGCCTTCATTCCTATCCGTATGCAACCGGGGAGAGTAGTCGAATTCCCTGTCAAATATGAGAGGTTACCTGTATATAGTTATGGGTGTGGGTGTATTGGTCATGGAGAGAAGAATTGTGTGGATGACCCTTATGAAGAGGATGAGCTGCAAGTTGGGGAATGGTTACGGGCATCACCGTGGAAGACTACTAGAACCATATAGGAGGGCCCTGGGAAAGCTGCCCGAAATCTGGGACCAACATTTGAGCAGTCTCGGAGATAGATACAGGTACAACTATTGTGTCTATGATTGAAAAGTTGCAAGCTATTGATGAGTACTATTTTGGTATTGTTTTACCCCTCATTTATACCTTATTCTGACTCGATTTTGTGTGTTTAATTGTCTAATAAGCTCATTTATTAACTAATTTATAATAATTAGTCATATTAGTTTATATATATTATTTATTCGTATTTATGCATAATATTAGTAATATTATTATTATTTTATTAATTTAATGCAAATGTGAGGCGGAAAGTGAGACAGGAATGTGAGAAGGGAAAGTGAGGCGGAAGTGTAAGACGGTATTATGAATTGAAATGGCCAAGTCTTGAAGAAATAAGCAAGTGTGGAATTTAGACGCAAGAATTAAGCTATCAGCCAAATATGCGACGGTCTTTGCTGAGTATCTGATATGACTTCCGGCCACCGTAACAACCACCGCTTACCACCATTGGCTACCCCCATACTTCCACCTTCACAAACATATCACCCATGACCACCACCAACCACCATGGCAGCCACCACGATCCCCTCAACCTTCCTTGTCCACAAACAAAATTTGCCAAGTATGAAAAATAAACCAAGTAAAGGAGCAGCTGTAATCTGCGACGGTCTTTGCTCAACATCAGATACCACCTCTGGCCACCATAGCAGCCACCACTAACCACCATTGGCCACCCTATACTTCCAACTTTACAACCCAACTCCTCATAACCACCAATGATCAACATTCCAGCCACCACGACCTCCCTTATACCCCCTGTCCACAAACATTCAAATCACAACCCTTTTCACGCGACCAACTTTCAGGCACCATTACAGCCACCTCCGGCCACCATATCAGCCACCCATCACCGCCACCTACATCCCCTCACATCCAGCTCCTCATAACTACCATATACGCCCACCGCCGACCACCAAGGTAGCAGCCACGGCTAAGTCTTCTTGTCCCGCGCGCGCTGCACTTCCCCTGTTTTTGCTCTGAGACGGGTACCCGGCTGCCGCTCTTCTCACCGGCTCCCACCACCCTCAATTTACTCCCTTTTGTTCCAGAAGGTTGCCAGCCGGTGCTCCACCGGCCGCCGGCGAGCCGGCGGGGACATACTCGCTGCTGCGTTGTGTCGTTTTGTTGCGTGATGCTGCTGTTTTTGTCACTTTTGTTTTATTATCATTATTATTAGTGGTAGTACGTAATACTTAGTAGTATGATTAGTAGTACTAGGATTATTAGTACTATTATTATTATTAGAATTACTTTTATTATTATTATTTGTAATTAGCCTCTTTAATCTGGTAATTAGAGAGTGTCATATATAAGACTCTTCTCTCATTTGTAAAAAAGGGGAAAAGTATTCACCATTTAGAACTATCTTAGATTAGACTATCATTAGACTAGAAAATTAGCCTCTCAAATATGTAAGAACCCTAGTTCAATTAATTTTCCTTCTTTCATTTCCTTCAATCTTTCTTTAATAATTAGTTTAATTAGTCTTTAGTTTATTCAAATTAGACAATTGTTTGGGTTGTAATTTTGGAAGACAAGAAGACATTCATCCTCCATATTTCAATCCAAGTTTCCTCCTTTAATTTAAGTTGGTATATTTCTTACCTTAATTTTATCTTATTTCAATTGTTTACATGTTTTCTATTTCATCTTCCATTGTTTATTTAATCTTGTTACTAACTATGTTTTACATACTTAGTATTGTGTTATTTTTGTTTATCATGTGTGAGTAGATTAATCTAGGGTTAAAGGGAACCTCTTGTGGGATTAGTGGGTCGGATTTGAGTTGTGTTTTGAATGCTAATTGTTATGGGTAATTCGTCTTTAAACTTTTGCACACAAGGTGCTTGTGGAAATGCCCAAGTGATAGCTTGAGTAATTCCACTCTTATTATTAGCTATTTTTCAAAACGAGAGTTTGAGACTAGTTAGTATAGTGCTTATGCTTTTGCCTAGACAAAATATCCATGTTGATAGCTTCAATTGTTTACATATTTCGTTGGATGTTGGTCTCTTATCTTTTGCTTTGAACATGTTACCGGATTGCTTGGACGAGAGTTCGGCTCTCCTTGTGTTTGGTTAGACTTGCTTGCGGCGAGAGTCGGGCTTAGTTGGACCGTAATAGATAAGTGGGTTGGGATTAGTTAGGACGAGATTTCAACTAGACTTGACCCAAGGACCGCCTCATATCGAGAGATAGGGACACACCTAGCCTTCACCCTCCGTTATTCCTTTTATATCGACTTAGACTAGACCCCTCCTACTTGAGTGACCCCGAGACCCTAGACTTTTCTCTCATTGTGTTTACTTAGTTGTTCACTTAATTTATATTGTTAGTTTAGAATTTAGAATACAAATCATGCTTTGTTGACCGACTAAACTAAAACTAGACCAAAACTTATAGCCTAACCCCACCATCCTTTGGGTTCGACCCTAAATTATGCTACTTAATTTGGGAGTTTATAAATTGTTTTTGGTGCCGGAATTGACGACAAAAACCCGGCCATCAGCTATATCGTTTGATCTGAAAGGGAAAAGAGGGGGGAGAGGAGTCATACTCGGGAAAAGATGGAGACAAGGGGAGGGGAGATGGTGAAGGGGTGTCTTAGGGAGGCTAATGGCGGGAGCAGTGACAGTAGGGGTAGGGAGGTCAGAGGTGGCTCAGGTGATGCATATGCAGGGATGAAGGGGACGGGGAATATGGAGGAGGGAGAAGGCTCTATGGTGGATGTCATAGTGTTGGAGCAGGAGGGGATCACAAAGGGGGGGGGAGCCTTGTTGTTGAGCCCCTGTCGACAGTTAAGGCGGTCGAGGGGATTCGAAGAGGTACATGGCGTGAGGAAACACATGAGAAACCATCATATACAATATCATGGAAGAGGATGGCGCGCAACTTAGCTACCCAAGCACAACCGGTAGCGGAGCAGGAGCATTCTGGGAAACGAGGGAGAGAGGAGAGTGATATCAATACAACACAAAAGAAAGTTCGCTTGACAGACGGGGGCGTCTTAATACCTGAGGCGGTAGTTGACACTGATCAAGCCCGCTGGGCCCAATGAATATACTAAGCATCAACTGCCGGGGACTGGGCAACCCCGATGCAGTTACTGCTCTCCGAGCTCTTATACGGAGGGAATTCCCGGCCATCCTTTTCTTATGCGAGACAAAGTTAAGTGGTCGTGAAATACGTAAAATTCGGGAAAAATGTGATGGTTACTTTTGTGACACCCCGCGATATTACATAAAAATAAACAAGAAACTCGCAGCGGAAATATGGTATTTTAAAAACTTTCGACATATATAGATAAACTTAATCGCGGAATATCAAAACAACATGCCGAAGATTGAACTAATGAAAAAGTATAACTTATACAAGATAAATGAAAGTTTACAAGGGATAAGGTATCCCTCGATAGCAACAGAAATAAATCTAAGCTAAACGTAAATAGGTAATTGTCGACTAATCAACAATGCTCGCTAGCCACACGTCTTCCCCAAACAGCACCAACCTACATACATGAAACATGTACGCCACAGTCAGTGGGGAGTAACTCGAGGTTCTCCCAGCCACTTTTTGTCGAAAACACGTAAACGGTAATACAACACAACATATACATATGAACATGCATATACAAAGATAAATACTCAAATATGACATATTCAAATATGACAAACGGGATCAAGCATGAACTAACATGTGAGCTACAAACAAGGTCATCATGTGAACTATATCGAACGGATAATCAACCAAGTGAATGACTCAGCGGCCAACACTTGATGGCATGTTCATTCACACAAACAACAAGCAAGTAATTGACTCAGAGGCCAACACTAGATGGCATGGCCAATCACAGAACATACAAGAATAGAATGAACGCCGTCAGGGAACATAACCGTTACCACTGACCGCTAGGTCGCATAACCACGACACTAGCTATCGGGACGCATAACCACGACACCCACTCTATGTATAGTGCATAACCGACAACTATATGCCTAAGACCTGGTCAGACCACTCGATGTAATAACCTACACCGAACGACACACGGGGACCGGAGTGCATTAGCACGACCTCCAACTACGGGAGCGCATGTGCACGACCTCCGACCAATCCCGAACATAGACAAAACCCATAACCGGGGTGGCATTAGTTCATTACAATGATACACAAATCGTACCACCACTATCCATTCGCAAACAAGGTGACATAACCGTCACTAACATAATTTAGGATGACATAACCGTCACCAAACACAAGCTAGGTAACATAACCGTTACCCGACTCAACGCAAGATAACATAACCGTTATCGAATTACAAGTAAGACAACATAACCATTATCCTTACTATTCAAGCTAACTTAACCGTTAACTAACTCATTTAATACATGTGAGCCGCAAATCAACCAATACAACACTTAAGCTAGTTTATAGAAGTTAACTTGAAGCGGGAGCCGGTTTCCCTTCCGGTTGCCCGACCGGGGGAGTCTTCCTCCTCAACTTAGCTTCTAAAACGGCTTAAGCATTCAACCATACAACCATTTAGTCACAACCAAGCGAGGATTCACATAAATATTACTAACCAAGAATTTATTACCGAGTCGTGGTTCGCAACATGTGATTCAACAAGAGGAGGCTCATGAACAAGAAACATTTGGCAAATTATGATGCACGAGCTTTTATATCAAATAGAGGTAGAAAGAGCCAAAATAAAGTACCAAGCCTTATATCGAAATCCTACGGTTCAGTTGCAAAGAGGGGAGTCACAAGGTGTATTAACTTCGTACTCGATAGGCTTACAACTCACGTGACATTTACATTGCAACAAAGCAATGAATAGCCTTTGATTATTAAGCAAATGATAAATTAACATACGACTAACGGGGCTCGGATTACGAGACTCATATATTATTTTTATACCTCATAGACCAAGTATTTTCATCGTATAATATCACTTGACAACCGCTAAAACAAGCAAGCGACACAGGCGCAAAACAGCCCCAAAGACACGCAAACACAACGCTGGGAACAGGCCTGGCCGCAGCCCTGCGTGATCAGGCCGCAGGCTGCGTGTTGCTCGGCCGCAGGCCTGCGCCTGTGGACGCAGGCTGCGCTATTCGCGGGTAAGGCTGGCACTACAAGAATTACCCCAGATAGCGACCAAACCTGCCACCGCAATGGTAGTCGCAAATTAGCGACCGAAAAAAAAAAAGCGGGCGACCGACGTCGGTCGCTAATTTTAGCGACCGAAAGCCTATCCCAATCTTATCTGAAAAAATCCGCGGGAATCCAAAAAGAACCATTGCGCCAGTTTAGCGACCGAATTTGGCGACCGAATTCAGTCGCTAAATTTAGCGACCGAGTTTAGTTACAGTCGCTAAATTTAGCGACCGAATTTAGCGACCGAATTCAGTCGCTAAATTTAGCGACCGAATTTAGCGACCGAATTCGGTCGCTAACCCCCTGTTATATTTTTTTTCTCGCCTCTTCAACCCATCATTCCCATTATTGCGTAAGTTTGAAAAAGAAAAAACCTCAAACCCCCCTAAACCCGTCGACCGATAGTCCTTATACCGGACCACCGCAACGCCACCGGACCACCCACCACCGCCGTTCACCTACATTTTACTCCTTTTTCAGGTTTGTGTCGATTTACTAACTTTAATTATGTATTAAATCTCTTTACAGTATTATCGTAATTCAAACAAGTAATTAGATTATTAGGATGCTTTTAGTTAGTAATTAGATTATTAGGATACTTTTAGTTAATAATTAGATTATTAGGATGCTTTTAGTTAATAATTAGATTATTAGGATGCTTTTTAGGATGTTTTGAGTTAGTTAATTGAAAAAAATGGAGTGTTATTGTGATTAGGGTTAGAAATTGGGGAAAATTGGATTATGATTTTAGTTAGTAATTAGATTATTAGGATGTTTTTAGGATGTTTTTAGTTAGTGAATTGAAAAAAAATTGGGTGTTATTGTGATTAGGGTTAGAAATTGGGGAAAATTGGATTATGATTTTAGTTAGTAATTAGATTATTAAGATGTTTTTAGGATGTTTTTAGTTAGTTAATTGGAAAAAAAATGGGTGTTATTGTGATTAGGGTTAGAAATTGGGGAAAATTGGATGATGAGTATAGTTAGTAATTAGATTTCTAGGATGATTTTGTGATGTTAATTATTATGTTTGTATGTTATTGTAAGTTATTGTGAATATTTTCCGTGCAAGAATTGAATTACTATTGACCTAGTACCCGTTCATGAATTACTCGTTAGGAGAAATTCATGAATAGTCCCCATTTTGGGACTGTCTTTGTATATTTCAAGTTACTTAGGTAGTAAATACATACTTGTGAATTTATTAGTGGGGAAAGAGTTTGGTAACAATTTCTTTATGTTCTTCGAATACATATGTGAAATAAATACAAATTTATTTCACATTGTGTATTTGAAGAACTTAAGGGAATTGCTGCCAAATTTTTTTTCCCCACTAATAAATTCACAATTATGTATTTGCTAGTGACTTGAAATATACATTGATGGGTTTAGGTTGGAGTGATAAGGACCCAATTGAAATCTTTAAGTACATATATTGACTTGATTGAATTCTTAGCTTGAACTTATTATTTGTTGAATTCTTATTGAATTGAAATTATTGTTGTGTGTTTGGTTTAATTATTATATATTATCTAGATTAAAATGAAGAGATTTGAACGTAGCTGGATGTACGAAGAAAGAGTAGATAAGAAGAAACGTCCCAATGCTAGATTTGTAAAGGGAGTTCGTGGGTTTATTGAATTTGCTAGATGTTCAGAATCATATGATTTCGAACAACGCAAACTTAGGTGTCCTTGTACTAAATGTAAAAACTTAAAATATTTACCTGAGGTAGAAGTAGAAGAACATCTTATTACGAATGGGTTTTTTCCAAACTATTACAACTGGATATCACATGGGGAAAAATACTCTTCTGATCCCGAACACTCTTCTGAACCCGAGAACCCATATAGAGAAATGGTACTTGATGCCTTTGAGTCGAATGTTTTCACTAATCCCGATCGTGTACCTATAACCGAGGAAGAAGATCCAAACCCAAAAGCCAAAGCCTTTTTTGATATGCTAAGGGACTCCGAGAAAACTTTATATGAGGGGAGTAGAATGTCATTGTTGCAAGTTGCATCGAGGATAGTAACGTTAAAATGTGAGTTCAATATGCCGTTTAAAGCGGTTGACAGTATTGCTACTTTAATTGAAGATGTTATACCCGATAATAACATTATGACCCGTAATTTTTACAATACCAAAAAAGTGGTCAAAGGTCTTCAGCTTCCACATGAAAAGATTGACGCATGTCCTGGAGGATGTATGCTTTTTTGGAAAGATGATGCGTTGCTAACCAAATGTAAGAAATGTCAAAGTGATAGATATGAGACAAGTGAGGGAAATATTATCTTGAAGGGAAAAAAGGGTAAGAAGAGTGGAAAAACAAAGAAACCAATATCATTACACCCATTAATTTATCTTCCCCTAGCTCCAAGACTTCAAAGGTTATATGCCACGAAAAATATTGCCAACCAAATGAGATGGCACAAAGAAAACCCCCGTACACCAGGAAAGATGTGTCACCCGAGTGACGGAGAGGAGTGGAAGCGTTTTGATAGTTTGTATCCTGATTTTGCCGAGGAACCTCGCAATGTGAGACTTGGCTTGTGTACGGATGGGTTTGACCCTTTTGGTCAATTTGGTAGACCGTACTCGTGTTGGCCTGTAATGCTTACACCGTACAACTTACCTCCTTGGCTATGTTCCAAAAGACAATTTATTTTCCTCTCTCTACTTATTCCCGGTCCTCACAACCCAAAAAATAACTTGGATGTCTATTTACAACCGTTGGTGGAAGAACTGAAGTATCTATGGGAAGTCGGTATCGAAACATTTGATGTGTCCAAGAAGCAAAACTTCCAACTAAGAGCTTCATTGATGTGGACTGTAAGTGATTTCCCTGCGTACGGTATGCTATCAGGCTGGGCAACAGCGGGGCGAATGGCATGCCCTTATTGCATGGATAATAGCAAAGCATTTTACCTCCCTAATTCTAAAAAGATTAGTTGGTTTGATTGCCATAGATGCTTCTTACCGGATGGGCATGTCCATAGAAAGAACAAAAAAGCCTTCTTAAAAGGAAAGGAGGTGCTTGAGGATGCTCCGGATAGACTCCCAGGTGATGCAGTTTGGGAGGCTATACGTGAATTGCCATCTACCAACGATGGGACTGAAGAAGAATTTAGAGAGCTAAAAAAGAAAAAGAGTGGTTGGTTTAAAAGAAGTATT
This sequence comes from Silene conica, assembly GCA_029255685.2. NCBI lineage: Eukaryota > Viridiplantae > Streptophyta > Magnoliopsida > Caryophyllales > Caryophyllaceae > Silene > Silene conica. The sequence continues at coordinate 10,156,288 of CM055319.2, forward strand.
TTTTGGGACCTACCCTATTGGAAAACAAAGTTGATCAGACACAATTTGGATGTGATGCACATAGAGAAGAATTTCTTTGAGCTACTTATTCATACGATTATGGATGTTAAAGGAAAGACACGTGACAATATTGGCTCAAGAATAGAATTGAAAAAATTTTGTGATCGTCCTAAACTTCACATTCGTAGGGATGGGTCAATGCCAAAAGCACCATTTACCCTTGACAAAGCTCAAAGAAAGGTATTGTGCGATTGGGTAAAAGACTTGAAGTTTCCCGATGGCTATGCCTCAGATTTCAGCCGTTGTGTTGATTTAAAAGAATTGAAGTTAAGAGGGTTGAAAAGTCATGACTGTCATGTTTTCATGGAGCGCTTGTTACCAGTGGCTTTGAAAAATTTACTCCCGACCACCGTTTGGAATGCAGTTACAGAAATTAGTCAATTTTTCAGAGACTTGTGTTCTTCCACGATATCAGTTGATGACATGATTCGTTTGGAAGACCAAATTCCAGAAATTTTGTGTAAACTTGAGATGATATTTCCGCCTTCTTTTTTCAATTCGATGGAGCATCTACCCATTCATTTGCCATATGAAGCTAAAGTTGGTGGACCCGTTCAGTATAGGTGGATGTATCCTTTCGAAAGGTTTCTTAATCATGTGAAAAAGAAAATTGGTAATAAAGCTCGTGTGGAAGGTTCTATTTGCAATGCATATCTAACGGAAGAAATTGCCAATTTTTGCTCTTTTTACTTTGAAAAACATATTGACACCAAAGCAAAAGACTTGAACATTGAAGAAGCGGATGAGTTAGATACAAGTATACCCAAGTGTTTTCATGTGCAAGATGATGAAGGGTGTTCTTCTGCTGGGGGAACAAGATTTCTGGATGACAAGGAGTATAATCGTGCTCACCTTTATGTCCTATCTAATTGTGAGGTTTTGGAGCCATATGAAGCAAAATTTGTGAAAGATTTCATGACTGATCACCCTAATGTTAAAAGAGAGGATGTTTGGAGTAAACACGAGGAACAGTTTCCAGGTTGGTTTCGAAAGCATGTAGTTAAGCTAAATATCCAAGATGATGTGGTTAGATGCTTGGCTTTGGGTCCTTCTCGAAAGGTTGTCACGTGGAAGCATTATTTAGTTAATGGGTTTAAGTTTCACACATTCGACTACGGGAAAAGTAAGGCTAAATGCAACTATGGCGTTACTATTTCTTCTCTTGATGGCAACGACTATTATGGGATATTAGAGGATATCTTTGAGTTGTGCTATAATGGGCGTGAACGGGGTTACAAAGCTGTCTTATTCAAGATTCAATGGAGAGATAATTCTGTAGCTGGAACGAGAGTCCATGATCGCTACAAGCTTGTAGAAGTGAATCACACTCGAACCTATTCTAAATATGATCCATTTATACTTGCACAACAAGCTCAGCAAATTTATTATGCATCGTACCTAGCACAAGTAAAGATAGACAACAAAAGAATTGGTGTGCGGTAATTAAAACAAAGGCGCGATCAGAAGTCGACACATCCTTTTTCCAAGAAGAAGTTGTATCAGAGTCCATTCTGTCTCCAGTAGATCAAGAAGTCATTTATGGAAATGAGATAGAATCGGGAGAGGAGCTAGAAGATGATGAAATGGAGGGGCAAGATCAGTTACAAGATAATAATGATGAAGAGTTAGAAGAGGAGGAAGAGGATGATGACGAGGAGGAGGAGGTAGAAGAAGAAGAGGATGACGATGATGATGATGATGATGAGTAAAAGTAGTATGAGGTTTTCATCCTATATATTTATTTAGGTCCTGTTTTTTACCAACATTATTTATTATGTTATATATATGTATGTTAACATTTTTCCTGCAATTATAGGTTCACATGGCTCGTGGAGGAGGCAGGCAACGAGGCGGTTTTAGTGGTAGTGGCGGGGACAGTAGCTCGGCCCGATCACAGGGGGAGGAGGAGGTCCGTGTGTCGACTGACAGTGAGGAGGAGGAGGAGGTCCGTGTACCCCGCCATACTGACGGCAGGATCATCCTTGATCCGACGGGTCTTTGGTAATTTTTTATTCACTAGTTGTTTATTTATTTATTAATTTTATTCAAACTAGTCTTATTAATTAACATTCATGTTTGGTTTCAGGTTTAAACATCAAACAACGGTTCGTGGCGTCACCAATAGCATTCAAGAGAACATGGTTCACGGCGTCACTTGTTGGACGAATGCTAGTGACGAGGACAAGGAGATGTGGTACAACGCCTTTCGGGTACGTATATAAGTCTTTACTTTAATTATTTATTTTTTATAAATTCATGGTTGATTTGTTTCTCTAATAACTCTTCTTTTTTTGGTAGCGTGTCTTCTATTGGCCAAGTGCGCTTGATCGACTGGCTTGGGATCGATTCAATGATGTTGGTCAAAGGAGGCTGAAGGACATTATGTATAAGGTGTCGAGGAGGAAGACTCCGCCAACGTTCATGAAAGGTATTAATTTATTAATAATCGTATTAAAATAAAAAGTTTAACATTTTTTTAATTTATAGTAATCGTTTCTATTTTATTGGATTGTAGGTCAGTCATATGAAGAATTCACTAAGTACAGAGAAAGTCCTGAGTTCAAGCAAAAGTCGGCGCGGAACAAGGCGAACAAGAGGGGTGGAAATGATCCCGAAGCGGAGGTTGGCGCTACTCATTATGGTGGGTCTCAGTCATTCCATGAACGCGTGACGATAACTGTAAGTATTTACTCTTGTGATTTAATTTATCACTTTTATCTTGAAGTATATATTTAGCTTTAAATTTTAATTAACTGACTAACACTTCATGAATTTATTATTTTTTTTATAGGCAAGGAAAAATAAGGGCCAGCTACAATCGGTTGTAGATCTCTTCCTTGAGACACATGCCAAAAAGGGAAGGAAAGGGTTCGTCTTCGTAAATGCTGGAGATCGCGAATTATATGTAAGTGTTATTGTATAAAGCATTTAAAAAATGATTTATAATCAATGATTTATTTATATGTAAGTGTTATTGTATATATTATTAATAATGTTTCATTTTTTTTGTAGGAAACATTTCTTAAACGAAAGAAGGCGAACCCTGACATCTCCGACAATCAGCTATGGTATGAATTGGTAGACGGTTTTCATAAAGGAGGAGTCTATGGAGCCGGTTCAGCTAAAGAGCTCTTTTATGAACCGCCGGCAAGAAGAGGGTCCTCGTCCCAGCATCAACCCTATGTTCCTGGTTTGGTCAGTCACCTTCAGATGCAACTAGCTGAGAAGGATAGAAGGGACGCCGAACGAGATGAAGAGCTGAGGAGAATGAAAGAAGAGATGGAAAGGATGTCTTCCTACTTTGCTAATTGTAACAGCGGTTGGCGTCCACAGGATCGGGATCCAAGAGATCCCGATTATGGAGGTGGCAGTGGGGCGGGAGCATCTTTTCTAGTGTCGTAGTTTGTGACTCTTGTTTCTAGTGACTCTTATGTTTAGTGTTGGATAATTTTAAGTTTAGTGTTGGATAATTTTAATTTTAGTGCTTGAATTTCGTACTTTGTAATCCAAATCACTTTTATTTATTTAAGCGATCAGATTTGGCATCAATTGGGTTGTGCGCTGCTCTTCTTTGGTTTGCTTGCAGGTTTTACAGTAGTAGCTACGGATTTGGCTAGGACAAAACCGAATTTTATGGGCAAATACATGTAAAATTAGAAACCGAACATGTAAAATTAGCGACCACTGTCGGTCGCTAAACCCCTGTAACTTTTTTTTCATTGGCGACCACTTAGCGACCGATGTCAGTAGCTAAATTAGCGACTGAAATCGGTCGCCAATTTAGCGACTGAAAACGGTCGCCAAATTAGCGACTGAAATCGGTCGCTAATTTAGCTACCGCAGTCGGTCGCTAAATTAGCGACCACTATCGGTCGCCCGCCTTTTTTTCACCGGTCGCTAAATTTGGCGACCAATATCGGTCGCTAAAAGCGACTACAGCCTGCGACTAAGGGCGTGCGACTGAAATTGGTCGCTAAAATTAGAAGGGCGACCGCTTGTGGTCGCTAATTTCAGTCGCAATCTGACGTATCTGTTGTAGTGTGGGCTGTTGCTCGGTCTTGCCCTTTTCTCGTCTCAATTCTTTCGTACGACGACTCGAGGCCATGAGCATACGTAATATACATAGTTTAAGCAACCTACAACCCAACATTACGCCCCCACACCAATATACGACATACACAAACGATTGTAAGTATGATTATCAACTCGTATCAAGAATTACAAACAATCGAAAATCACATTATTGATGAGACGGACTAAGCATGTGACGGATACTAATGTACCCATTAACAATAACCAACATTTACCATTCATTACTACTAAATTAGCCATGAATCTCATCTCAATTGATTAAAAGACAAACTAGGCAACTCAATACATCAAAATTTCAGAAATCAAACAACAACAACCATACACAATCGATTTTTGATTAAAGTCAAGTAACCTCTCAAAGTTACCTTTAAAGATCTTCAAATCTTCAAAGAATCCTTCATTGAAGTCCAAACCTCCATTCTCACCAACAAACAATAAGAAAAACGAATTAAACACGTAACCCTAGAAAAACGGGTTTTCAGAAAACTCAACAAGACTAGAAATTGTTTGTATCCAAAGAAGGAGGAGAAGAAGAGGAGAACTTACATGTAAAGAACTCGGAATTTGAGCCAGAAACGAAGGCGGTAGAGTCGGATTTGTGTTCTTGAGAAACACCAACAATGGTGAAGGGTTTTTTTTTTCTGATTTTTGAGGAGGATGAAGAAATGAATAGGTTGTGTGAAATAAAACACAACATAGGGAGTATATGGGAGTTTTGAGTCGGGAATGACTCGAGATTCATTTAAATGAGTCGGAATGACTCGGATTTGGCTAACTAAGATGGAAATAACATCTTAAGACCAATATTACTCAAGATAGAACCATTTATGCAAATGACCCACAATCATGAAATTATCCTACATACTTGTCATTTTCGAAAATTAAAACCGAAACTTAAATTTATAAAACTCGAAATATCATTTGAAATTAAAATGCTTTAAGATGAAATATTCATATCACAAAAATATATTTACGAAATATAATAAAATATAAATTATTCTTTAAATTAAATTAAATCTTTAAATTTATAATACGGAAAATATCGGGGTGTTACAACTTTGGTATAGAAGTGGATAGTGCGGGTCGCTCGGGGGGGCTTGCTCTGTTGTGGATAAAGGAGGTCGAGTGAAGCTTCATATCTTCTTCCCTTCACCATATTGATGATTCTATCCGTGACAATGTGGGAGAGTGGCGTGTGACTGGGTTCTATGGATGGCCAGCGGTTGCGGACCGTCATTTACCATGGGAGTTGCTTAGACTGTTACATAATCAGAATAGTCTTCAGTGGGTCTGTATTGGCGACTTCAACGAAATCTTGTTGTCAACAGAAATGAAAGGAGGGAGTCGGCCCCAACGTCAGATGAATAATTTTCGTGAAGCAACGGATGCGTGCGAGTTGCGTGATGTACCCTTCGAAGGTTACCAATTCGCATAGGATAATGGGCAAAGTGGTGAGGCTAACAGACAATGTATGCTTGATAGAGCTCTCTGCTGCCCCAGATGGATCGATATGTTCCCATATGCTCGTCTTCTGTACCTTGAAAGAGACTGGTCGGACCATGCACCAATTAAACTCCTTTTAAATCACCGAACTACTAGCCAGAAGAAAAAGAAAGCGTTCCGTTTCGAACAAGTTTGGGTTGGGGAGGAGGATTGTCAAAGGGCTATTGATCGTGGTGTTGAGGGGGGGGGGGGGGTATATGCTCAATGATGTTATTGAAGAATGTTCAAGAGAGCTTCGAGCGTGGAAAGAAACAAGTCTTTCTTCGATAACTCGCGATATTGGGTTAAAGATGAAGCAAATTACTAAACTGAATAGCAGCGAGAGAACAGAAGCTAATGTAGGTCATCGGAAAAAGCTTGTGGCCGAGATTGATGAGCTACGGCGTAAGGAGGAGCAATAATGGAGACAACGATCTCGTGATTTGTGGCTGCAAGAGGGAGACCGAAATACCACCTTTTTTGATGCTCGAGCTCGGGAGAGAAAGTAGAAATTTTTTTATTCCAAAGCTGATGGATGAGAACGGGATTATCGCTTCGACCGAGGAGGGGATTATGAATGTGGCAAACAACTATTTCCAAGAACTTTTCACATCATCTAATCCTACGAACATGGAGGTGGCGGATAGCGTGAGTAACCGAGTCACACCGGAGATGAATAATGTGCTAACTCGAGAGTATAGTGAAGAGGAAGTGCTCCAAGCCTTAAACCAAATGCACCCTTTGAAAGTGCTTGGGCCTGACGGAATGAACGATGTTTTTTTCCAGACTTACTGGAGTTCGGTTGGGCCGGTGGTTACGAATACTGTCCTTAATATCCTCCGTGGCAGCGGCTCTCCAGACGTGTGCAACAAAACGAGCATTGTGCTAATCCCGAAGAAAAAGGACCCGGAAACAACGAGTGATTATATGCCCATAAGTTTGTGTAATGTTGCTTACAAACTTGTTTCCAAATTGCTGGCTAATAGACTAAAGGTCTTCCTAAATGAAATTGTATCCGAGAATCAAAGTGCTTTTACCCCGGGATGGGCGATCGCGGATAATGTGTTGATTGCGTTTGAATTGTTTCACTCCATGAAAAATTCAACCATGGCAAAAGGGACTATGACGATTAAACTGGATATGGCCAAAGCTTATGACAGGATCGAGTGGAGTTTCTTGAAACGGGTTCTTCAGGTGATGGGTTTTGACGGTAACTGGGTTGCGCGGGTAATGGAGTGTGTCTCCTCGATGTCGTTTTCAGTACTTATAAATGGAAAACCATCTCCATCGTTTCGGCCAACTAGGGGGCTACGACAGGGGGACCCCTTATCACCCTATCTCTTTATTTTGTGCGCCAAAGTTCTCTCGAGTATGATGCGCCGCGCGGTTGAGAACAACTCTCTTCATGGTCTCAGGATTGCGCCGAAGGCGCCCATTATTTCGCATCTCATGTTCGCCGACGATAGTATTTTCTTCACCTAGGCAACTTTGGAAGAGGCTGATATGATTAATAACATTCTAAGAGCATATGAATCGGCTTCGGGCAGCTTGTCAGTCTTTCTAAGACGACTGTTTCCTTTAGCAAAGGCATCCCGCTTCAACAACGGAATAATCTTGCTACGCGGCTGTGTGTGACTGAAGTTGAGGAGCACTCCCGGTACTTAGGCCTGCCCACGGTTGTGGGTCGTTCTAAGAAAGTTCTCACTGATATAATCCGAGATAAATTGAGCAAAAGGCTCACAGGTTGGCGTGGAAACTTTTTGTCGAGGGCTGGTAATGAGGTTCTAATTAAGGTCGTGGCCAACTCACTCCTAACCTATGTGATGAGTATTTTCAAAATTCCCGTTAACTTCTGTGATGAGCTAAGAACCTTAATTTCTCGATTTTGGTGGGGTCATGAGGAAGGGAAACGAGATATTAGTTGGGTTGCGTGGCGCCTGATGTGTCGACCAAAGAGTTAAGGTGGCTTGGGTTTCCGGGATTTTCACAAATTTAATCTTGCCCTTCTGGGCAAACAAGTGTGGAAGTTAGTTACGGATACCAATTGTCTTTGGGCGCGACTCATGAAAGCTCGATATTACCCAATTGAACAGTTCGAAGATGCAAGTCTAGACAATAACCCGAGTTATACATGGCGTGGAATTCTCGAGGCTAAGCGCGCTATTGGGGATGGCCTTCGGAAACGTATTGGGGACGGGAAAGATACTAATATATGGAAGGATCTGTGGCTCCCTCACAAGAGCTCTGACCGGGTCCTTTCCCCTTGCTCCCCGGGTCGCGAACTAATGCGGGTTAGTGACATTCTGGATGAGCACGGATGACGGAGGGTGTTGATTGATGCGCTGTTCCAACCCATTGATGCTAGGAGGATTGAAAATATTCCGTTGAGTGAGTCGAGAATGCAGGACGAGTAGTACTGGAAAGAGGAAAAGGATGACAATTATATACTGAAATCGGCGTATCGAATGATGGCTAAGGATAGTGATTTAGCGGAAAATGGAGGCTGCTCGAATCGGGAAGGGGAGAAATGGCTATGGAATAGGATCTGGAACGTCCCGGTTTGGCCCCGTGTGAAGCTCTTCTTTTGGCAACTGTGTAGTGAAGCTTTAGCAACGGGAATGAATATCATGAAGCGAATCCGAGGTAATGTCCCACTCTGTCTTTTTTGTAATTCTTGCTATGAGTCAAGTCTTCATCTTTTTCAAGGTTGTGCCTTTGCTAAAGGGGTTTGGGGAGGGCTGGTGTTGGAGGACGAAGATGATCGAGCTGGAGGAGGCATACGTGAGTGGGTGGAGGCTAGGTGGAGGGCGATGGGAGCTAGGGATCATATCAGATTTATGGTGGGGTGTTGGGCTCTGTGGGAGCATAGGAACAAGGTTATTTTCGATCAATGCACCGCAGATGTGAGCCATGTTATTAAGCGCGCTCGGGATGTGATTCACGAAACAGAGGAGAGCACGGGAGGGGAAGAGCTTTTGCGTCAGCGGCCTCAGAATCAAGGTGTAGAGCGGAGGGACGATCATTGGGTAGGTCCGCAACAAGGATATGTGAAAATTAACGTGGACGCTGGGGTCAAGGAGGGAGAGTAGGAACGAGTTGGGGAGGGGGGGTGTTTGTCATGGGGAGGAAGGCGAGGTGCTATGGTGTTTCTCCTTTGTGCAGAAGGATTCGTGGGAGCCCCATGTTGCAGAGGCCGTGGCCATATTGGAGGGTGTATAGGAAGCTCGTCGACAAGGACACGACAAGATTGAGGTGGAAAGCGACTGTTCGGAAGTTATCGATGCACTCAAACGCAAGTCCAGTGGGAGAAGTATTTTTTACCGTTTTATTAGTTACATTTTTAATTCTTGTAGTTCGTTTAGTTCTTTTATTTGGTCTTACACGAGCCGGGCGAATAATAGTGTAGCCCATGCTTTGGCTCATCAGTTTTCTAGAAGTTTGGGTAGAGTTGATTGGTCGAATCCGTTACCATCGGCCGTTAGAACTGCTGTAGCATACGATTTATCTTTAATGAAGTAAGGCTCTAGCCTTCTCCCTAAAAAAAAAAAAAGTGGTCACTTTTTAATTCATAATTAGTAAGTCTTGCTTGCGACGGGTCATTATTTGTGACGGATATTTTGTGAGATAAAATGGATACAAAATGAGTTAGTGGAGAAAGGGGACCACATGAATAGTGTTGGAGAGAGAGAAAAAGTGGATAATTTGTGAGAGGAAACGATATCCGTCACAAGCTTGCGACGGATAGTGCGGTTGCAAATAAGAATTTGTGATTCATAATATACTCGACCGTCATAGATTAGAATTTGTGTTTAATAATTGACCCTTCTTATACTTTGGGTTTTGTGTCCTAATCAAAAGTTAACATAAACGGGGAGTCACCATCATTATTCATTATTCATCTCCTGGATTAGCCAAACCAAGCTCCTCTTTTCTTCCTCATTTATTTATTTATTTATTGGAATTTCATCATCCCTTTTTTTCCCATTTTTCATATTCACATCTTCCCACCTTCAATTTCATAACAATATTATGAAAGAATATTTATCAAAGTGGTTTTACATTATTATATAAATAAAACAACCACAACAAATTAAAAAGAGGAGGCATCTATTTCATCATCATCTTATGCCTCCTCTTTAGATCTTGATCATTAATCTTTCATTTTCCACTTCTGTTTTTTCATCGCATTCTTCTTCTAAATCTGTATGCTTTTCTCTTTTTTTTTTTTTGTGTGTTTCTTCATTATTAAGTTTCCAACTTTGTATTTTGTATTTTCAAATTCTGTACTTTTTTTTATATTTGTAATGGTGTAGTTTGAACCCCATTTAATGGATTGATTGATTATTATTCTGCGACTTGCCCATTAGTGATCTAGTTTGTGTATATTCATTTAACTAATACCCAATTCCGAATTCTTCTGTAATTGTTTCGGATTCTCAGTTCTTGAATTTTTCTGTTAATGATTTGCAGTATTTGATTCATTGATTGAACTGTATTGGTTATCTCATCTGTTTGATTGAATTGGCGTGTGATTACGTAAAACTATTGATTGTCATCAGCTTAAGTTTTTGGTTAAGACTGGGTTTGTGTTCTGCCCAAGTTGTGTTTTTTCAATATGGATTACGTAAAGTTTTGGTTTTTAATAATTGAACTGTGTGCAACTTTGGAGAAGTTATTTACTTAGCTTTTGTTAGTTGTGTGCTACGTAATTTGTGTAAATGTGAGAGACGGATAGTGCAGTGATGATTAGTTGTATGTATGTGTGGGTGAAATTGCAGAAATGGAGCCAGGGAAGCTTTTTATAGGTGGGATTTCATGGGACACTAATGAGGATCGTCTGAGGGAGTATTTCGAAACGTTTGGGGAGGTTGTTGAAGCTGTGATCATGAAGGATCGGGTCACAGGACGTGCTCGTGGGTTTGGATTTGTTATCTATGCTGACCCGATTGTTGCAGAACGGGTTGTCAGGCAGCAGCATGTCATTGATGGTAGAACTGTAAGTGATTCATGCATATGAGCTTAAATCTTCTTGCTGAATTTGTCATGCCTTTATTGCATTAGTAGTAGTAATAGTAATGGGGAATATCTTATATGCCAAAGTGATTTCATTCAGTATCTGAACTATGAACTAATCTGTCTGTCGAATGTGCCTGAACGTGACATTTGAGTACCTCAGAATGCTTACTTTCTGTAAACTGGTGTGCAGTACTGCTGTAAATGTATAGTCGGCAGAAGGACTGACTTCGGTTGTTAATTATCCGCTACTGGAACTTGTTATTCATATTGATGGAGAAATCCTTTGTTGGGATTTCTCATTTCTCGTCACATTATATCTTCATGTTTAAATTCTATGTAAGTATGCTATCATGCATATGCTTAGGTTGAGGCAAAGAAGGCTGTTCCTAGAGATGATCATCAAATTGTGAGCAGAAACCATGGAAGCCCTATTGCATCACCAATGCGCACAAACAAGATATTCGTTGGAGGCTTAGCATCGACTGTGACAGAGGGAGACTTTAAAAGGTACTTTGATCAGTTTGGGACTATCACTGATGTAGTTGTCATGTATGATCATAACACCCAAAGGCCAAGAGGCTTCGGGTTTATCACCTTTGACTCAGAAGAAGCAGCAGAGAGAGCAATGATTAGAACTTTTCATGAGCTTCATGGTAAAATGGTTGAGGTGAAGCGAGCTGTTCCTAAGGAGGTATCACCAGGGCCTAAAAGTCCATTATGTGGTGGGCTTAACAGGGTTAGTAGTTTTCTCAGTGGTTATGTACAGGGATATAACTTTCCTATGGCTGGGCATGGAGTCAAAATTGATGAAAGACGAAGTCCCATGTCATTTGGTCGAAGTAGTATTCCTAACTTCAGCCCTTCTAGCTATGGAACTGCATTGAACTATGAGCCAAGAATGAGTCCAAGGTTTTGTGAACCTGCTAATCTCTTTTCAAAATTGAGTTTTGAGCAAGGATTGAGTGCATTGAATACCAACAAGGTTACCAGACAGCATGATAGCGCGGCAGAATTCGATGCTATTAGTAGAGGTAGTGGCTCTACTCTAGGATCATCTTGGAGTTTGTGGGGAAATAGCAGCATTACTGATTCTACCTTCTCCAAAAACACTGCTTCTTCGGGCTTTAGAGCTGGCGATCTTGAGGCAAATGCTTTCAATAATAGTGAAGCACTTTGGAATTCATCTCCTATTTCAAATCATGCTAATGGGAGTCCTTCTGCGTTTAATGGTCTGAACCTTAACTATGGGCGTGAAGAAGTTAACCATGGATCAGCAATGGGATTGTATGGAAGAGTCTCTAGAGCTAGGACACTGACTCCGTCATTTCCCTCATTAGATGATGGATATGAAGCTAAGTTTTACGGATTAAATGTTGGTGCAAGTGAGCAACAATGGCCTTTGGGAATGAAGGGATCTGGTTCATTTGAACTTGAACTTGCAAAAGCAATGCCAGATATTCCACTGAATAATCCTGCTGGTTTATGCTGGTAGTTCAAACATTCTAATAGCAACGTAGAGGTGAGAAACCCCTTTCCCTTTGCTATGTGTCTTACTTATATTCACACTACTACACGTATTAGGACATACATTTTGTCGTCTTTTTTTAGAAATAGCCTCTTCTTTGTGATACTTATGTTTTCATGGCTACGTCACCAATGTTTAGATGCCCTTATTTGTAACTTCAAGATGAATAAGCATTGTATGAAGCATTTATAACGAGCCACTTTAATCGCATTAAAGTTGCTCTGTGATGCTTTGAGAGTTTTACCGGATTTACTGTAATTGTGTGCTAGTGAGTACTGAGGTCCTCACGCAGTCGTAAAGTTTAGGATATGCCAGCTTATAATATTTATATTTTCAAATACTTTTTCGTTCCTCAATCCTCATAGACCATTTCTTCGTAACAACTTTCATAATTATATTTTTGTCTTCTCAACAAAATGATTAAAGTTCGTCATGTGAGCTTACAGAGCTTTAGTCTGTCACTAGATAACTTTCTTTTTTCTAAACTGCATTCCCTCGAAGTGCCTAATATTCGGCCAAGACTCTTGGCACTTAAAAGTTCTCTGAGCTGTAAAGGACAGGATTACTGCTTGTATTATTGTGACCTAATATTGGCCTAAGTTACCTAACCATTCTTTTCTAAAATATTTAGTATTCTCGGTATTCTAAGCATGCGTATCATTTTCGGTTTGACAAGACATATGAAAACAGCAAGAGAATAAGAATCGCCAAATGAACCTCCTGCAAGTCTGCAACTAATAATGTCATTCCTTGTCAAATGTGTCCCGTTTCATCCCGGACATGTAACGATAAGTATACTGTCATGATTATTTGTTTCAGGGAAGGAGAGAGCATTCATTTTGGAGTTGAAGTTTGTGGTCGTATTGTAATTCAGGAAGCAGGAAGCTGGAAGTGCTGCATGCTGCAAAGTTTATTATAGGTTTTTGGTTTTGTTTCATCAAGTTTTGTCATGTAAATGAAAGCAAGGGATACAGAGAGTATCATCCTTTTTTTCCTTTCTTTTTATCCCTCTCTTTTCCCTTTCTGGACGAGTACATAAGTAGAAAGTAACATATTCCTATAGTTCTACTAGCCACATTGATACGTGTTTTGAGGTGCGTAATTGGTACTTTCTCCGTTCATATCATTTCCAAACAGTTGTTCAAATTATGTGTTAGAATTTTAAACTAAACAAACGTATGGAAATGAATTAAAAGGAGGGTGCGCATGTAACCTCGTTAGATTTGTAGTGTTACAGCTCTTCAGAACGTCCGCGGTTTGTATTTGGCAGTGGTCAATCGATGTATGCCGAATTATATTGTAGTCCATCCGTCTCAAGCATGTATTTATGTCTTACTAATTTGGTTATCACAATATTCAGTTGTCCTTTCTGTGAGTTAGTTATGCTAATTAGAGTTAGAGTTAGTTGTGTTTGTTACACAGATTGCTGAGCTGTAAAGTAGTTAGCTGTCACTTTCAGTTTGTTAGGATTTCTAACTAAGTATATATACCTAACTCTTGTATATTTTACATAAGTTTATTCAATACAAAATATAAAAATTCTCTCAAACAATTCTGTTACATTTCTACTATTCTTTCCTCTCAATCAATTCTTAATCATATCTCAAGATCATGATTGAAGAGCACTAGATTTTACATGGTATCAGTCGCGATCTTACGATCCCGTCTTTCCTTCTGATATTCATTTGTTGTTTTCTCCTGGATTTTTGGAGATTTTTCTTTCGGTCTCAAAATTCCTGGATTTCTGGAATTTTTCTGCAAATCTATCGAAGAATCTGCATTTTTGGATTCTTTCTCTTGTCTGTGGTATAATTCTTGCTTCCGCTTTGTGCTTTTCTCCTGATATTTCTTGTGATCTTCGTCATGACGACTGTTAATTCTGCTGAAAATTCGGTTTCTACACCAGCACCTAGTTATGCGTGTTTTGATGATCCTCTTTTTTTATCTCAATCTGATCAACCTAGTCATCAGATTGTGCCTTATCAATTTGATGGAACTAAGTTTCTTTCCTGGAAACGTGATGCTTATATTGCTTTAATTTCCAAAAACAAGGAGGTTTTTGTTGATGGAACAATCAAAACTCCTGCTCTTAATGATAAGATGTATCATCAATGGTAAAGATGTGACTATATGGTCATGAAATGGATTTCTAATTCTTTAATTCCTGCAATTAAAGAAACTGTTGATTATGCTAGCACTGCTCATGAATTGTGGACTGAGTTGGTTGAGCGATATGGTCAAGTCAATAGCATTGAAGTTTATGAACTAAGGAAGGAGCTTAGTGTCACACATCAATCTAATTCTTCGATTGTAGAGTATTATAGTCAAATGAAAAAGGCTTGGGAAACTCTGGATGCTATTGATCCCATTCCTCTCTGCAATTGTGGGGCTATGGATGCCTGCTCTTGCTCTTTACTAAAGAGGATACTGGTTAGGGAGTCTAACACCAAGCTCATACAGTTTCTCATGGGTTTAAACAGTGGTTATGAGGCTACTAAGACTAATGTGTTGTCCATGGACCCCTTACCACCATTAAACAAAGCCTTTTCTCTTTTACAAAAGGTTGAGAAACAAATGAAAGTATCTGCTGCTGTGGATGATTTAACAGAAGCTAGTGCTTATGCTAGTCAAAGGAATATTAAGTATAACCATTCTGATTCTAAGAAACCTCGTCTTGAATCTGAGGTAGAGTCAAGAAAGGTTAGGAAATGCCTCAATTGTAATGGAATTGGTCATGAAATTGACAAATGTTGGCAGTTACAGACTTGTGAACATTGTGGCAAAAGAGGTCACATTATTGACTATTGTTATGATTTGAGAAATCAAACTAAAAATGGAGGTTCCAAGGGTAAGCCAACCTATTTTGGAAAAGGGAAAAATGTTTACAAGAGGACTGCACATAATGCAGCTACTGCACATAATGCAGCTACTGCACATAATGCTGCTGCTCCTGGTTCATCTACTAGTTTTTGTACTGATGATCAGGAAGTGGATGATTCTCCACTAAATTTTCCAGAGAATGATTCAGCTACTCCTATACCTGCTTCATCTCCTGGTGTGGTTATTGATCCTCAAGTACTTCAGAATCTTGCTCAGAACATCTATCAGCAAGTTTTACAGTCTATTTCTGATAATGGTGCTGCATCTGCACTAAATTTTGCAGGTATCACTCTCTTTTCTCATGCAAATTCTGCTTCTTACATTACAAGTTTGCATGAGTGGATAGTTGATACAGGAACCTCGGATCATATGACACCTTATGAATTCTTACTTCATGATGTGGTTGTTTTACCCAAACCTATATCAGTTTTTCTGCCAGATGGTCATATAAGATTTGTGCATAAAATAGGCAAGATGAAGTTGAATGCCTATATTACTCTGCATAATGTGTTTGTGATTAAGGAGTTCAAACAAAATTTACTTTCTGTTGGGAAAGTTGTAGAAAAATCCAATCTTTTAATGACCTTTACTAAAGATCTGTGCATTTTTCAGGACCTTTCCAGTAAGGTCACTAGAGCTGATGCTAAGAAGAAGGATGGACTTTATAGACTGCATGCTGAAAACATTAGTTCAGATGTTGAGAGTCAGTCTAGTTTTTGTAATAAGAGTTGTAGCCTATCTGTTGTTAATGCTGTAACAGATAAAAATAAATAGAACTGTTACATGCTAGGCTTGGACATACTTCTATTGAGAAGTTGAGATGTACTCATGAGTTATGAGCATCTAGATTGAAAGATTTTGATTGTGAGACATGTATTCTTTCTAAACAACACCAAGTTTGAATGGTGCCTCTTATTTCTTAACCATTCTTGATGATTGTTCAAGATGTACCTGGACTTAGTTGCTACAACATAAACAGCAAATCCCAGGTCTTATAAGAAATTTTTTAAAAATGGTGCACACTCAGTTTTCCATTTCTGTTAAAACTATAAGAACAGATCATGGCACTGAGTTTGATTAGTCCATATGTGATGATATGTTTGCTGAGTTGGGCATATTACATCAAAAGAGTGTTGTTGGACGACCACAACAAAATGGTAGAGTTGAACGTAAGCACAGGCATTTGCTTGATACTGCAAGGGCCTTGAGGATTCATGCTCATCTACCCATTAAGTTTTGGGGAGAATGTATCCTCACAGCCACTCATTTAATAAATAAGATGCCAACAGCTATTCTGGACTGGAAGTGTCCTTTTGAGGTTTTATTCAAGACTAAACCAGATTATGATTCTCTCAGAGTTTTTGGATGTCTTTCATATGCTACAATGCCTATTACTCACAAAGACAAGTTTGGTCATAAGGCAAGGAGGTGTATTTTTATAGGATACCCTAATGGGGAGAAGGGTTACAAGTTATATGACTTGGATTCACACAAAGTGTTTGTGAATAGAGATGTAGTATTCAGGGAAACTGTTTTTCCTTATGCAGAAAATAAAGATCCAAATCAGAATACAAATACTCTTGTCATTAATCCTGTCACATCATCTATTATACATGACCATCCTTTACACAATCATACAGATAATATATCTGACTCCACAAATATTACCTCAAATAATATAAATCATACAGAAAATAATAATACAACTCCTTCAAACTCTCCTTCTGATTCTGTTATACAAGAATCTGTTTTACAAAATATTGCTGGTACTAATTCTAATGATTGTGAAGATGATATGGAAGAGGTTGTAGTTGTTCCATCATCTGATCCAGTAATTAAAAGATCAAGCAGGCCACGGTTCCTATCAACAAGACTGAAGGGTTTTGTGTGTAATCAGAAATTGCCTGGTCATCATCAGAATGATCCTTCTTGTTCAGCCATTTCTACTTCCTTTCACACTAGAATATTGGAGAGTTTATCAGAATTTGATGAGTCATATGTTGCTTCCTTGGCAAATACCTTCAAAGTGATTGAACCAACTACTTATCAGCAAGCCAAAGATCACCAATGTTGGACATAAGCTATGCAACAGGAACTTTCTGCTCTTGAAAGTAATCAAACATGGGATCTTGTGTCTCTTCCTACTGGACACAAAGCTATAAGGTCCAAGTGGGTGTACAAGATTAAACATAAGGTTGATGACACTATTGAGAGGTACAAGGCAAGACTTGTAGCAAAGGGTTTTAACCAAGTGAAAGACAAAGATTATAAACATACCTTCTCACCAGTAGCCAAATTCACTACTGTCAGGACTATTTTGGCTATTGCAGCTCCTCGTGGGTGGCCTTTAAATCAAATGGATGTAAATAATGCATTTTTACATGGCACCCTCGATGAAGAAGTTTATATGGTACCTCCTGCAGGCTATGCCAAAGCAAAAGAATGACTGGTTTGCAAGTTAAGGAAATCCATCTATGGATTAAAGCAGGCTTCGCGTCAATGGAATCTAGCCTTTACCAAACACCTTCAAGGTCAAGGATTCATTCAGTCCAAAGAAGATTATTCCCTATTTTATAGACAGAGAGGTAACACTTGGTAATTTGCTCTTGTCTACGTAGATGACATTTTGCTAACAGGGAATGATTCTCAGGGTATTGTTCATACCAAGAACAGTTTAGATGCTGAGTTTACCATCAAGGATTTAGGATTGATGAGATACTTCCTTGGATTGGAAATAGGCAGAAATTAGAAAGGGACTATATTGAATCAACGCAAATATATTGTTGATATCCTAACTGATTGGGGAATGGAGGAATATCATTCTGTGAACTTCCCTATGCAGAAAAATCTGAAGCTATCAACTGATGATGGAGAATTATTACAAAACCCTGAGAGGTATAGTCGTATAGTTGGAAGGTTGTTGTACTTGAATCTCACACGCCCAGATATCTCCTATTCAGTTCAGCATCTTAGCCAATTTCTGAGTGCACCCAGAATACCACATTGGCAAGCAGCATTACATGTTGTCAAATACTTAAAAGACACTATTAACATGGGTCTGTTCTATCCTGCTTTGAATGATTTGGATCTCAAAGCTTACAGTGATGCAGATTGGGGAACATGTGCTTTCACATGTCGATCTTTGAGTGGCTACTGTGTGTTTTTAGGAACCTCTCTTATTTCCTGGAAAACGAAAAAGCAGAAAACAGTGAGCAAAAGCTCAGCAGAAGCGGAGTAGCGAACTATGTCATATGTTTCCAGTGAATTAGTTTGGTTGGCAGCTTTACTTCGAGATTTTCAGATTCAACCACATCTACCAATACCCTTGTACTGTGATAACAAGGCAGCAACTCATATTGCAGCTAATCCCGTGTTCCATGAGAGAACCAAACACCTTAATGTGGATTGTCATTTTGTAAGGGATAAACTCCAAGAAGGTTTTCTGCAACCCCAATATGTAAGAACTGGACTGCAACTTGCAGATGTCATGACAAAACCCCTGGGGGCTCAGCAACATCAATTCTTTTCTTCCAAGCTTGGTCTTCAGCTGGTTTCTTTAGCTCCAACTTGAGGGGGGTGGGGGGGGTGTGAGTTAGTTATGCTAATTAGAGTTAGAGTTAGTTGTGTTTGTTACACACAGATTGCTGAGCTGTAAAGTAGTTAGCTGTCACTTTCAGTTTGTTACGATTTCTAACTAACTATATATACCTAACTCTTGTATATTTTACATAAGTTTATTCAATACAAAATATAAAAATTCTCTCAAACAATTCTGTTACATTTCTACTATTCTTTCCTCTCAATCGATTCTTAATCATATCTCAAGATCATGATTGAAGAGCACTAGATTTCACACTTTAAAGTATGTAAAAGTTACTATTTTTTTGATTTTTTAGATATATTTCTTAGGACAAGGCCAATTTTTTTAGATATATTTCTTAGAACATACTGCGTCCTTTTCCTTGTGACATTCATGCTTTGCTTTCTCTAAAACGACAATTTGACCATATTTTTGTTGGCATTTCCTCTTTATATGTACTTTATTTGTTGGTGAAGTTCACTACATTTAGGAATTTTGCATAATATTTTAGGGGGGTTTGCGAAAGGTCGTCGGCGTTTTGCGAAAAATCGTCGGCGTTTTCTATAAAAAAGACATTGCATGCCCTTTTCTCTTTATCTCTCTACCTTCTTTTCTCTGAAACTCTCACAACAAAAACAACATAAAATCCAAAAAAACGGTTTCAACATCGATCAACAACATCAAACAACGACAACGATTCAATGTCAAACGACGACAACGATTCATCGGTAAGTAATTAAAATCTTAATTTTTTTTTCAATTAATTTTTGTTGAATTACATGTTTTAGCCCTTTAGTAGAAATTAGGTTGAATTAGACGTAGAAGCCATAGAATTAGACTATGTAAAATCAATCGTATTTTTGCAATGGACTTGAAAAATGGCCGTCCTCGCGTGGAAAGGACGGCCAAACCACACGTCCAAGCATGGTATGAACGTGCATAGTACACGTCCAAACCATGCATGGACGTGTACTATTCACGTCCAAGCATGGTATGGACGTGCACTATTCACGTCCAGACCATGCATGGACTTTAATCTTGGCCGTCCATGCATGGTCTGGACGTGAATAGTGCACGTCCATACCATGCCTGGACGTGAATAGTACACGTCCATGCATGGTTTCGACGTGCACTATTCACGTCCAGACCATGCATGGACGGCCAATTTTCAAGACCTTTACTTTCCGTTATTTTTACTCAGTTTTTAACAAAAATTAAGTGGTTTTTAATATTTTTTAATATAATCCTTACCAATTTTGCGTATTAACGGGATTCGTTTGAGAATTTGGTGGAAATGGGGTTGATAACAACCGATTATTTGAGACGGATATATCTTTTGAAAGTCGGGATGAGGCGTTTGACTGGGCTCAAAAAGTAGCTATGGATAATGGTTTTGCCTTAGTGAAGGCAACAAATGGGGCGAAAAATCGAAAACAACCGGAGTTGCTCGGGTCGTACTTCCGTTGTTCAAGGTACGGCCGAACCAAAAAGAAGATCGATCCTGAGAAACCGGGGAATTCTACCAAGAGAGGGTCGGCTAAGTGCGGATGTTTGTTTAGGATTCGAGCGGTGCAGAAGTACGCTCATTTGGATGATGGGAAGCCGACGATTGCTTGGTACGTTATTACTTTGACTAACTTTGGTTTTCACAACCACGAAGTAGCGACCTATAAAGATGGGGATAGACATTTTGCCGGCTTGGATGCCGAAGAGAAAGAATTTGTGAGGCAACAAGTCCGGGCTAATATCTCGCCGAGGGATATCAAGAACGCTCTTCATAAAAGGACCCCGGAAAAACCCCAACCAAGTAGCACCCAAATTTATAGCGAGTCGAACAAGGTTCGGCGTGAGATGAGAGAAAGTAGGAATCCCGCTCAACAACTGTTGGCTGTAGCAGTTGCTGCCCAATATGTGGAGTGGCACGAATCAGACCCCGATACGAAAGAGTTGACTCATGTGTTTATGTGTCATCCCGAATCCGTCAAACTATTTCGTGCTTACCCATATGTCGCTCTTATCGACGCCACCTACTCGACCAATGTTTTGAAGATTGCACTTATTGAGATAGTTGGCGTTACACCGGTCGGATCCTCCTTCTTAATTGCCACCGTTCTCCTTCCGTCTGAAAATGATACATCTTATGGGTGGATGTTGCGGAGATTAGAGGAGCTGCTTCTGGGGGCGTCACCTATGCCTACTCTTGTCACTGACCGAGAGTTGGGCTTGATCCGGGCTATTGAGGACCTCTATCCGGAAACTTCTCACATTTTGTGTCGTTGGCATGTGAACAAAGCCATTGAGACTAGAGTAAAAAATTCAAGAAAGATGATGATGTACAAATACATGATATTGCATAGTAAAGAAACGGGTTGGTACCGGGTCATCAATGCAAGCACACAAGGTGAGTTTGGGAGAGCATGGGAAGCCTTTTCTGAAACTTGGGTAGATTTGTCTGATTATGTGCAGAGAACATGGGCGCATTACAAGAAGAAGTTCGTTGTTTTCTATACGAACGAATACTTTCATCTCGGTAACACGGCCAATTCCCGGGTAGAGTCGTGTCATGCCCTCCTGAAATCTTGGTTGAAGAGTCAAAATTTGAACCTCGACACTATGTGGACTCGTATTCACTCCATGCTTGAAGCTCAACACTCCAAGATTCGACATGAGTTACAGACGTCGTTGACCAACTCTGTAAGTGCTGGACCGTTTTTCTCCTTATTGCGAAATCATGTGTCTATCAAAGCCATTAGGTTACTGGAAGATGAGTTTAGGAGAGGGATGGAGCTGGGGAACGGGCTTGAACAATATTGTGGATGTGCGATACAGACTACTCACGGGTTGCCTTGTGCCTGCATTATGATTCTGATGCAAAGAAACGGTAGGAGGGTCCACGTTGAGGATGTGCACTTGTTTTGGAGGACTTTGGTGTACGACAGTCCCAAATATAGGCGGAAGACCGATGATGATGAGTTTGATGCTCTTATAGAGCAGGCTAGTGGGGTCGATCCGGCGAAGAGACGGGTAATCATTGAGAAACTTCGAGATGGTCTCCACCCGGCAGATGAAGATATTCGTCCACCTGAGGTTCGAGAAAACCCAAAGGGGAGACCGAGGGGTTCCACTACTCGGAACAAGTCCGCTTTTGAGCATGCTGCCCGTAGATGTGCCAAGTTTTTTTCCAGCCCTTCGACGACACCTTCTGTCAGTACGATGTCTGATTTCGGAGATGGACCTGTTGGTGCACCATTGGAGGTCGGCTACACAACGGGACCTTTGTGTTCTTGGGCAAAAAAATATGCAGTCCCCCAAGACTTATGGGCACACTTTGATGGTTGGGCTGATGTTGTTGCTGATGGTCATTGTGGTTATAGGGTGCTATCGCATGCCGCCCGGGGTCGAGAACAGGACCACTTGGTCATGAGAGCGTGGTGTCTTAGAGAGCTTCAGGGAAACGATGTGTACAAGACAGTGTTTGATGAGTCTCCTCGCACGCCTCCGCTTTTGAGCAGATGGGATCATACCTTGAGGGCTATCGAGTTTACGGGTAGCGGGGGTTGCGGTGAACATCATTGGATGTCTTCCGAGTATTTGACTGTCTTTGCGTCGTTGTTTAACTGGACTATCTGTTGTATCGGGCAGCACGTCCACAAAGGAGTCAGGAATTGGAATTGTTATACATTCTTACCGCTGAGGGCCACGGGTCACGAGTCGAGGCCGTACGGTGTCATGTGGATCGTACACTACCATGACCATTGGATGAGATTGCACTACAGTGGCCCACTGAGCGAAGCACCCATGCCACCGATCGATCTTTGTTGGGCGTGGGTAAGAGAAGATGCAGTTGCACATTATGCCGATTTGTACACGTCGAACATCGAAATATGACATACTTTGATGGGAACAACACCTCGAACTCGGCGCCGAAGACAGCCTCCCCCGGGTTGAGATTTATTTGTATTCTTTAGGTTGTATTCTTTAGGTTGTGATATATTTGTATTATTTAGGTTGAGATTTATTTGTATTCTTTAGGTTGTAGTATTTAAATGTAACCGTTGTGATTTCAAATTTCAAAATGTTACCGTTTTTCGAATGATTTTCATGTTCATTATAATCGCGATTTCATTGTGAAACAATGAACAAAGATAAAAGTTATCAAATTAAAAACGTTCAAACAAACAAAGCGATTTCATTGTTAACTAATACATCCCATCCTTCAGACTTCATTGGCCCAAAACGAAAAATACGGAGGGATAACCCCGGTTATCTTTAAAAAAATCTTCTCAAACTCCCACCAACCACGCATCTCAGGAGAACCGCTAACGTCGGGGTGATTCTCTTCAAACATTCTAATGACGTCCATAATCTTGCAATACACATGCATTGCCTGTTGAGATAAGACCGGGGGTTGAAGACGTATCATGTTTCTCGCTTCAGCAAGGCGGCGAGTGTCAGGACGTCGAGGGTACGAACTTGCAGCTTCGTTAACTAACCGGACTGCGTCACGCCTCTTGATCCAGTAGTCGCGTTGATGTTCAAGAGATGCTTTCACCATCGGGTTTTCCGCTGCAGGGCTTGCGAGATCTGTCTCAGCTTCTGCAATCCGTTGTGAAAGCCAAGTTTCATCGTTCAACGACATGTTTGCCATTCCTGAAAACAAATAAATTAAAAGAATTAAAATTGAAAACATACGGTTAGAACGTAACAAAAAAAAAAACAAAAAAAAAAATTGTAAACCACACGTCCTCACCCTCCCACGACGTGAGAAACTCACGTCCAAGCCACCAATGGACGTGCAAACTACCCGTCCAAGTCACCAATAGACGTGCAAACATCACGTCCAAGCCACCAATGGACGTGCAAACATCACGTCCAAGCCACCAATGGACGTTGATGTCCCACGTCTAGGCCGCTATTGGACGTGTAAACGACACGTCCTACCCACTCTAGGCCGTTCAAATCGCACGTCCTACCCACCCTACGCCGTTAAAATCGCACGTTCTACCCCCCTTTCATTACCAAAATCGTTTTTCTCATCCCCAAATCAAACAAAACAACAATTGAAACCCAATTGAAATTACTACTATCTAATTACTAATAATAACAACAACAACAAAAACAACAAAAACAACAAAATAACGACAAATTATACAAGCATAATTAAAACTAAACTAAATTAATTAAAAAAAAGACTAACCTTGGTGTGGTGGTGGTCCTCGATGGTGGTGGCGGTCGTCGGCGTCGGAGGGCGGTGGTCTTGGTGGTGGTGTCGGGTTGAGAGGTGTAAGAGGGAGTGAGGGAGTAAGGAATTGAGTTTGGGAGGAAATGAGAGGTAAAAGGGTAGTTTTGTCCTTTTTTTGAATTACGTCGACGATTTTTCGCAAAACGTCGACGACGACCTTTTGCGATTCGGTATTTTAGTCATGTTACGTCGTTCGTGTAATTCATTATATTTGGCATTTTGCAAATAAGTTTAAGTAAATCATAAATGTTGAAAAAGTCTTAAGTAAAATCGCCAAACAACTTTGGGCAAAAAAGCAAAGTTACTAAAAAATATACGAGTAGTTTTTAAAGTAACACTTTACCCATTATTTCTTCATTTATATGCCTTTTTCTATAAAAAAATATACTTCTATAATACTTTTGATTAAAATCCAAATATATCAGTTTCGTCTTTCAATATTTCATAATATTTTCAGAATTAACAGTCATTTTTCCAAGTTTGACCTACAAAAAGTAAATATTATCAATGGATTAAATTGAATGGAGTAAATAATTTGTTTGAATATCCAAAAAAGGAGAATGGTAATGAATCAAACCACAACTCCACAAGAAGGGAGTATAATTTGGTTCAAAATTGTTATAGTCCGACGAAGTGTCATATTATTCGTTTAAATATTGTAAAATTGTTTAATATTATTTTTTGTAATTTTTCTATATATAAGAGCTTTAAAAATTAAACATAAAGATAATAATAAAAATGAGGGAGTATTTGTAATTTTGTATATATTTTACCACAAGAATGGATAAAATGCATCATAAAACAATATCAAGTACAGCGGAATGAAAACAATTTAGATATTCCTTTCAAAAAAAAAAACAATTTAGATATTAGTAAGTCTTGTTTGTGACGGGTCACCATTTATAACGGATATTTTGTGAGATAAAATGGATAGAAAATGAGTTAGTGGAGAAAGGGACACTAGAGAAAAAGCGGATATTTTGTGAGATAAAATAGTACCCGTCGCAAGTTTGCGACGGATATACCCGTCGCAAATTGGTATTCAGCTGCTGGAATCTGAATATAGATATTTTAATTTTGAAAATAGACATCAGAGTCAAGATGGCCGAGTTGGTCTAAGGCGCCAGTTTCAGGTACTGGTCCGAAAGGGCATGGGTTCGAATCCCATTCTTGACATTTTTTCATTTTTTCCCGTAAATTTGAATAATTGATTGGACTTCCAATAGTAAACTTCTGCTCATGCTATAGATTTGTAATTCACTTATATTACCCAACAAATTGACAACCATACCACCATATTTTTGCAATTTTTATTTCTTACATATTTGTTTTTAGTAGTAATCAAATTCCACATAAGCGCTCACTACAAATATTTACAATTACAAGAATTGATACAAGTTTTTTTAAATATTGAAGGCAAACAAAAATATACCCTGTCAAATTTAATTTCTTTCGTGACAGATGAGAGTATTCACCCTCATGCTAATAATCTTTAATTTAATATGCTCACAATCTCGATTATTTATTTGACTTTGTTTTTACCACAAAGGCAAAGTTGAGATGAGGTCGAACGTCATTCGAGAGGTTGATACAATAGTTATTCGAAGATAAATGGATAACAATGGATGTGCGTGGAAGATTAAATTACCCATTAGAACCATTTCTAATATAGAAAGGTAAATAAATGAATGATTTTTTTGTTCGTTATTAGGAGTATCCCCTGTCAACAGCCAGGATAATCTTCTTCTTAAGGGTATTGAAGGCAATTTAATGTATATACCCCTCTCAAGTTGGGTTTTTTCATTCGCTGAGACATGAATCAAACTTCTGGCCACTTATTTAAGATATGAGAGTTCTTACACTAACACCAACCAACTTTGGTACAACTCATTGAAAGTATGAAACACCAAGAAAATCCTATATATAAAAGGAACAACCACAGTGCTTAGGTGTCGCACTGTGGTTGAAAGTTCATTTTTATTTTATTTTTAAAACGTGGCCCACCATGTTCTCCACTCTTTTTTTTTATTTCCTATGCAAATTATTTTATTTTCATCTACAACAATATATCTGACAAATTACTCATATGTGTAGATTGCATATATTAAATAACTAGATTAAAAAAATCATTAGTAGCTTTTATAGTTAAATTAATTATGGTATAAATAGGAAAATTATTCAACAATCTTTTTAAAACACATATTATTATAGGAAAAATATACAAAAAATAAGTCAAATAAAGAGAAAACGGAACTTGTTATCAAAAACAGATTGGATAGGGTGAGCATTAACCTGAAAAATATTCACATATGACATTAAAATTGAATAAGTCACTACATCTATGGTGTTCAATTGCTCATGGGTATGATTCACATAAAGTATTCACATAAGATAAACTCCGTATGAAATAAGGAAATAACTAAGATCGATGGATACATTTAATTAAATCGAAAAAAAAACAGAAATACTTTGATAAAACGTAAAAAAACATAAAAATATTGAAACCCGAAAATATGGACAAAAAAAATATTCATATGCCTAAATTTTTTTATTGAAATCTGATAATACGGCACAAAAATTACTCCGTATAAAGGATTGCAGCGAGAGAGAGGAATTGGGACATTGCGAGTTCAAATGATCTTGAAATGACGAGTGTAACAGATTAGGTAAGACGGAAATCAAATAATAAGGCGGCAAGATAGAAAGTACAAACGACGGAGCAGTAGTATGTTATGGAAAGGTAGTTAGATTTAGGGTGAGAGATTAGAGAGCACAAAGTTGTATGTGTGGTTATGGTGGGTTGATATATGATGAGCTGTTAATAGCATGTCTTTGTACTTGGTCTGTTTTGGGTAACCTCGCTCAAAGTAAGTCTACGTTTTGACCCTTTGTGTCACAAAAATTACCATAATTTCAAATAGTTTTACGGGTTATGGTTTTATATATTTTCTTATGTTATTCATTTATTTATTTCAATTAAATATGTTAAGAGAAAAATTTAAAGATATGCGACAAATAAGTATATATTAAAAATTAAAAGTACGTTCTTCCAAATTCACGGGTCTGTGTAAATTGGAACAATTATAAAAAATTGCACAACATTGACTCCCATTAAAACAATCGAAAAAACCACACGCGGTAATTTAAGCATTCTGGTGCAATTAGCAAGCTTTTGTTTTACACATGCTTACGTATTATAGTTCTAATACACGGCCCCATATTTCAAATTCACTCATACATGCACATATAGTATGTGTAACTTCAATATTTCAAATTTCACAATGTGGTTGTTTACACGGGTTCAGATTACAAATTCTTGATCAATCACGCGCTTTACGCAATAAGTTTAATACACAAATCCTAATTAACAGCCAACATGTGAAAACAATCATGTGCAATTTATAGGTCACTATTAATACATGGGCACTAATTAACATTCAATACATGTAAAACAATTACGCGGATTTAGGGTCTGTTTGGCAAAACTAGCTGAAAAGGTAGCTGAAACCTGAAGAGGTACCTGAAACCTGAAAATGTAGCTGAAACCTGAAAAGGTAGCTGGAAAGGTACCTGAAAACTAAGACCTGATAAGGTAGCTGATTTTTGTTAAAACTGTTTGGAAACTAGCTGAAAAGGTAGCTGATATTTGACAAAATGACGTAAAAGGACATGGTTTATTATTGATATTTTTACGTTTTTACTATTATTTTTGTGTTATTGTAGACAAATGACCGAAACAAATAGAGTAGTAACTTTTGAAAAGAATCGTGCACTTAAAATGGTACTGGAAAATGCCTACATTGCTACTTCCAGGATTTCTTCATGTACCCTATTTCGAATGAATTGACCATTAAAATCAAGTTATAGGGATAGCTTCAACTACTCGCTTTTATATACAACGAATTTCACAAATTAATATATAACGACTAGGTGAAAAAAAAATTAAACAATATATCCACAAAAATATACTATTGATATAAAATTAGTTTTCTATTAAAGTCATACACACAAAGAAAAATTAATTAAGTTTACGTAAGAATTTTGTAGTGTATTTAATTTTGTTAATTAGCATTATAAAATCCGAGGGTAGAATAGGTAATTAAAAATGAATCAGGTACCTGATTTGTCAAATGCTACCTGAGGTAGCTTTTTATTTCAGGTACCTGTTTCACCTTTTTTCAGTCTAAACAGGTAGTTGTCAAACGCGTCAAAAATAATAAGCTACCTGATTGTTTTGGCAAAAAAGTTACTTCAGGCAAATCAGGTAGCTGAAATGGCTTACCAAACAGACCCTTATACTGTCTTATGTTGATATTTTTGTAATTCAATTCAAATAAAATAGTGTCTTTCATTTGAATTTTCTTAATATCTTCCTAAGTCAGTGTCTACACACGGTCAGCTCTATGTAGCCATTTCGTGAGTCACAAGTAAAAAGGAACTACAGATTCTTATTTGCGATGATGAAAAACGCGCGTCCAATTTCGAGAAATTATAATACAATTGTAATTAGGATTGTACATCATTAGTGCTCTTTATGTTGTTTTTCTTTTTTTTCTACTTTTGTTATGTTATAATATATGACTAAACGCAATTGTTTTTTTCTTTCCCTATTTTAAAAAATATCTTCATATATTGAACATTATTTAAAAAATAACTTATATTAACAACATTTTTTTACAATATTTTAAATTGCAAGCCCGTGCAATTTGCACGGGTATAAGACTAGTGGAAATAATGTGGAATACGTAAACTCATGACCAAAACGAAGAGAGCAATATTTTAAGATAATGAAGGAAAT
Organism: Silene conica; assembly: GCA_029255685.2. NCBI lineage: Eukaryota > Viridiplantae > Streptophyta > Magnoliopsida > Caryophyllales > Caryophyllaceae > Silene > Silene conica. Next base: position 10,184,963 of record CM055319.2, read on the forward strand.
CTAATATATAATTGGATATACCCTTTTTAAATTTGTTTTCTTTTTTACAGTAAAAGATGATCAATTACGGAGTATTATTTAAGTAAATAATATCTTTGGATACAGAATGATCAATTTTACATGAACCCTATTCTAACAAAATCTTATCATCATAAACAAATGGTTTTAACGTGGGTAACCCGATTACTAGATCGCCCAACATAACGTAAGATTAATGATTATTATATATATAAATAATATAATTGAAGATGTTGATACACGGTTATATAATACAAGATAAAGGCTATCATATCCTATGCTAAAGATACATACTACAAAAGCAAAGATACAATTGACTAATACGAAGATTGTTACCTAAGATAAAAGATAGAGCGTCGATAATTAAGGAGGGAAAACGATCTCCTAATATTATGAAATATTTAGTGATATATTCTTGATATAAGACCACCCACGTGAAACAATACGCAAGTTATAATAGTCGTACTTAATATCATCAATAACAAGTAGGGCAGAGTATGGATCGGGTATTCGATCCGGAAACCTACTTTGGATGGATATCCAATCCGAAAATCTAAAATTTTAGTATCCATGATCTGATCCGAAATGTTCGGATATCCGAAATTTAGTATCCAAAACTATCCGAAAATTTCGGATCAGTTATCCGATATCCGAGATCCGATCAATGTAAATATATATTGTCAAAACTGTACTAAAAAAGAAAAGTAGCGTAATAAAAATGAAAATGTGGGTTTGTTAATGTGGAATTGTTGATTATTGGTTTTGTAAATGAAAAGAAATTAAAATTTACGGTTTTGTAGACGAGGGTTATTTACGGTTTTGTGAATGACGGTTATTGAGTGAGATGAAATTAGCTAGTGTTATTTAATATTTATGGATCAAATATCGGATACGGATCGGATATTACACGGATATCGGATATCCGATCCGATATTTGATATCCAATCCGATAACTTTCGAATATCGGATATCCAAATTTTTAAGCCAGATATCTATATTTGATCTGATATCCAAATATTTCGGATACGGGTATCCAAACCAAACCACTTTTCGGATCAGATATCCATTAATTCGGATCAAATACGGATCGAATGCCGGATCAATTCGGATCATCGGATTTTTTGCTCAACCCTAATAACAAGGCCTAAATCATTTTGGAGAGAGGTCCATAGTTGTAGAGCAGTGCTGCAGTGATCACTATTTCGAAATCGCTTTCCACTACTACTTCTGTAAAGCCACTACACCATGTAGCCTCCATCCCATAAAAATATAGCTTTACGTATTGTGACCACAATATCCATGGATCGCGAGATATCTAGTCCCGACTAAAAGAAGATCACCCATGTTATCTCGTAATACGAACCCAAGCTCAACTCCCATATTCTTAAATTTATTTTTTTATTCATAATATATGAGAGTATTCTTAGTGACACGGATCTTCTTTAATATATACAACGAATCAATATTATGATCATTGTTATAAGAATCCCAATTCATTCCTATAATTTTACGACTTTAAGATTTAAAAATGCTTGAGCGATCCTGAATCTTGTGATTGTATCTTGGCTGTAAAATCTTAATCATATATTCTTATTCATTTGGAAAAATTTAGAGGTAAGATCATAAAACGACCTTACAATTCTACGTTCCGACTTTATACTAAATTTATACTATCTCTGTTCTTTTTTAATTGTCATTCTCACTTTTCAAAATACTCACTCATCTCTTCAACATCTCTCAAAATATATAACTAAGGGCTTGTTTGGTTACCCATTAAAATCATGGGATGTTGAACTTCCCGGGAAGTGTAAAATCATGTTGTTGTTTGGTTGCCAATATCATGGGAAATAGAACTTCCCACATGAATTTACTTCCTCCATTATGTGGGAAGTTACTCACCAAGTCCCCCCTTGGTCAATAGAACTTCCCGCATGAATTAACTTCCCATATGCGAACCAAACACTTTTTGCGAATTCACATGAATTGGAAATTCATGTGATCTTGAAGTTCCCGGGAACTTTAATTCCCCTATGTCAACCAAACAAGCCCTAAATATATTGAGAGATATACTCATATTAAAGCTCTATTCGTAAAGAATTTTATAGTGTGATTTTTATAATTTCAACCATTATATTTTTATAGAAATTGAATTCAAAGGCTCACCCCGTAAAATGAAAACGCCAATTATTTAAGAATGGGGAGTATATATTTTTTATATAATGAGATTGTAAAACCTAAATTTTGTCTAAGTTATACAAATAAACTCGCTGATGAAATGATAATAAAATCATTAGCAATCAATATTTTATGGATAAATAACATTAATAAGACATGTTTTGAATTTTGATCTTCAATTATACGTATTTATCAAAAAAAAACTATATCTAGTTGGTTTATAAAATCTTACGGTCTGACCTATAATTAAGAGAACTTTTTGACTAACCCTATTGGAAAAAACAATTTTCCCTTATTGGGTCTTTATTTCAAATTATTTTTTTTACTGATTTTATTTTAATTTATGAATATTTTTAATTTGGGTGGTTATCGTGAAATGGAGTATCATCCCAGTGACGCTCTAAAGTAAATAAAAAGGGGTATTTTTATATAGTACTCTCGTGTTTATTTCGAATTCTACGTGATACCCTCGTATTTTCAAAACATCAATGATATCACTATATATTTAATGAAAACCTCTCAGATACCAAAAATGCAGTAATTTGCATCTTTTAAACATTTATTTCGCACACTTTTTGTTAATCTTTTCGTAATAATTTTTCATACCATTAACATAAATATCATTTACTTAATCGTCAACGTATTTACTTTACAAAATTTAATTGTTTGAAAACTCGAGGGTATTTTAAGAACTATTTACTAACTTTAGAGGTAGGCGTTGTTTGGTAAACAACATATTGAAAGAAATTAGTAGATTCCGGCATATTTAGTAGGTTGACCAATCAATCTATTATTTTCATGTGTTTGCTAAACAACATATTCTAATAGCATATTGGTCGGAATTTACTAATTTTGACTATGCTGCTAATAGCAGCATATTGTATTAGCATATTCAGTTTATATATGAAACCGTTTTAATTATCCTCTAATCTGCTATTTACGAAACACCATTTTTTAATCTGTTAATTTAATTTAATAGTCAAACCTGGTATTAAAATCAACTAACCATATTATGCTAACGTCATCTGTTATTATGAATCTGCTTATACCATTTACCAAACAGGACCTATAAAACACAAGATACCATAAGGCGACTAATGTGTAATGTGTATCCTCAGGATAGACATTAAAAAAAGGGATAAATAAATACGAGTAAATAATTAGTAAAATAAATGGAAACATTAATCGCGGGGGATTTGAGGCACTAGTATCTAGAGTGTTGTACTAGGAATCTTGTAAAAATGAAGGATTAAATCAAAGGTAAAATAAATGATTACCAAAAATAAAAGAAATTAAAGGGGATGATTATCTACATTCCAAAAAAGAATGACAAAAAGATAGCCGAAAAAACCTCAAAACCTCACTTCTTAATGCCTTCCCTTTTATGACTCTTTTAATATGTGTGTGTTGAAATTATTCAAACATTATCGGAAACAAAACAAAAACTAACTTATTACTCTTTACATTATATTCAACTTCCTCATCCACTCCGACTTTAATCACAATTCTATCTTCTATACCGATTTAAACTCTTCTAACAAAATCATACTCAATCAAACAAAACACCACAAAATCAATCACTTCTTTCATCCAAACATCGGAAATTCAGCTTAATTCAATTCAATTCAACATCGTGTTTTCTCTTTGTCTCGGTGAGTTTATTGTTGTTACACCCTAATTTTAAACTCTATTGTTCATTGGCAAGCCATGCATGAATACGTATGTTTGAAGTGACGTGAATTGAATATGCTAGGTTTTAATGATTCTCTCGTAAGATTTTTTGTGCACGGTTACGGAACCAGGATTGCACTTATGGCCTTATGGGTTAGAAATTTCAACGGAAAAGAACAAGTGATATTTTAAAACAAAACTCAAAAAATATATAATTAAAAACTTCCAATTTTTATTTTAGTAGACAAGCGCCCACTAACCTCACCTTATTTATTGTATGGCATATAACGCTCTTATTTGATAGGAAGTACGAGATTAGCCATGTTTTGTTTATTTTGTCTTTCCACCTTATCCGATTATGGAGTGTATAATCTGTTGTGAGTATCGTCTTGGGGCACTTGTATGTTACGTAATTGGTGTTTTGATCAATGGTCATAGGAGATTCTAACTCGATGTAAAATCTCTTCTATTTTGTCCATGAAGTCAATACTTTATATTTATTTTATTTGTCTCTCTCACAAATAAAATAAATGCAAATTATTCCCTGACGTGGGGAGTTTACGTAGTTTTAACTCAACAACTTTATAGTCTTTTTTGCCTAATTAATTAGGCTTTTTCGAATAAAACTTATACCTAATTAGATTGGTGGAGAGGTCATTGCCTTATAATAGCGTATACTAAATTACAAATGGTATACTATTGTCGACCTTAATTAGTATCACGTACGGTATATGCCTTCACCAATCACCTTCACGTACATAATGTGGTAAAGCTAGTATACACTATACATAGCACGAGATGCAAATGCATGCATAATTTCTGACGTCTCGGACATAAATTGCATAATTATGCATAGATCGTGAAATTATGGAATCGTAGAATCGTGATTCTAACGATTATTCAAGTCCCTTATTTCTTGTTCTAATCGTACCTAGGTTAGACCCTATAATATGGACATTGATCGTAGTAGATGTATCAAAAATCCGTTGAGTTCAAATCCTGATTCCGATAGTAAATTTACTTCTATAAAAATCGAGTAAATTTATGTAAGAAAACAAGAGCAAGTGATGGTCCCAAAAGACAAAAGAATGGCCTAAGTAAAGTTTGAATTATTGTTTGCCAAAAAATGTTGAAACTCTCGTAACTTTATTTCCATGGTAGTATTTTATCCTGCTGTATTTATCACCTTTTTAAAGCTTATGATTGATATTTAAAGTATAAAACTCATACAACCACACAACGTAATTTGTACTCCTTTCGTCATTTGTTTACTTATTCCATAATGGAGTGTCTCATTCAATTGTTTACCTTTCTATTTCTATTTCGGGAGTGTCGTTGATGAACAATTTGATCTTCGACATTTAATTTTGTCCACATGTCATCAAATAATCGGCCTTCTCCTTAGTTTTCGTGTCAAAAACAAAGGTAAACAAATGACGAGAACAAAGGGAAAGGGAAAGGAGTAGTTTGTACTTGAGTGAGTGAAACTTCTTTCCTCATTTGCTTTCTAAAGCTTTCAACAAAGTTGAATTGTAGTGATCCGTTGAAGATTCAATCTTGTACTTAGTTTCCACTTGTTATCTATCTTGAAAGATAACAGAGCAAAATGGTAGACGGCGGTGCAGTGAGCACAGATGATGCAAATTTCTCAGAATGTTTCAGAACAATTGGCGGTACGCCTTATATTATGAGGCTTGCTGCTTCTGCTGGTATTGGTGGCCTCCTCTTTGGATATGATACTGGTATGTATACCTTCATTTCGCTTTATGGTATTCGTTAAGTCGTTACCAAATGACAATCCCTTGTTTTACTGATAATTGAACTGGTTTTTTTGTCCGGACTGTAGGTGTTATTTCTGGTGCACTTCTTTACATCAAGGAAGATTTCCCAGAGGTCAACAAGAAGACATGGCTTCAGGTAAGTTACTCTATTAACGCGTAGTTAATTTAGTTCAGTTCAGTTCAGTCGAGTCCAAAAGAACGTGACCTTAGAGTACCATTCTAGAGTTGATGTTAGCTGACCCTGAATTGTTTTGTGGTAAATGATGTAGGAAACGATAGTGGCGATGGCAATAGCAGGAGCCATAGTAGGAGCTGGAACGGGAGGATTTCTGAATGACAAGATTGGAAGAAAATGGTCGTTGATGATAGCAGATACTCTATTCTTTATTGGAGCCATAGTGATGGCACTTTCTCCGTCTCCATGGATGATCATCGTTGGAAGAGTCATTGTTGGGCTGGGCGTGGGTATGGCATCCATGACCGCACCTCTTTACATCTCTGAGACGTCCCCTGCTCGCATCCGAGGTGCCCTTGTCAGCACCAACGGTCTACTCATCACCGGGGGCCAATTCTTATCCTACCTCATCAACTTAGGCTTCACTAAGGTTCCAGGAACGTGGCGTTGGATGCTTGGAGTTGCCGCTGTGCCTGCACTCATTCAGTTTATTCTCATGTTCACTCTCCCCGAGTCTCCTAGATGGCTTTACCGAAAGGTCTTCACCGAGATTTTAAACGAAACTAAAATTTGTTCTTTTTAATAAAATTGATTCTAAACATGAGTTTGTGATACATTTTGTTACCAGGGGAGAATTTCAGAAGCAGAGGAAATCTTAGGCAGGATTTATTCGGCAGAACAAGTGAAAGAAGAAATGAGAGCTCTGAAAGAGTCAATAGACGACGAGCTAGCAATAGAAGGAGACATGACAGACGCGAGCATGGTGACCAAAGTGAAAACAGCGTTGGGAAACAAAGTGGTGCGTAGGGGTTTAGCAGCTGGTGTGACGGTCCAAGTGGCTCAACAATGTGTTGGTATCAACACAGTTATGTACTACAGCCCCGTGATTGTTCAGTTTGCTGGCATTGCCTCCAACTCCACTGCCATGGCAATTTCTCTAATTACATCCGGCCTCAATGCCTTGGGGACGATCATTAGCATGATGTTTGTCGACAGGAAAGGCAGAAGAAATATGATGTTAATGTCAATGTTTGGGATTATTATCTGTCTAATCGCCTTAGGGCTTGTATTCCGTGAAGCTGCCGTAACTGCTCCAAAGATCAGCTTAAATGACAGCACTCACTTTGGGATGAACAACACTTGCCCTCTTTATACCTCCGCCACTAAACCAGCATCTTGGGGCTGCTCTCAGTGCTTAAGAACTAACAGACAATGTGCCTTTTGTGCTAGTAAAGTCAATTTCCAGGTACACACTGCTTCTATCTGATACTCCTTTGTCGCAATCATTTGATTACCTTTGATTAAAATGCTCTCACAAAGAATAATAAAGGTAAACAAATGACTGAGACCGAAGGACTAGTTGTGTAATATTGTTAAGATAACAAATCAACTGTTAAGATGCAAATATGGTAAATTTTTTCGGAAATTAACAGGTAAACCCAGGCGCGTGCATACTGGCGACAGATGATATGAAGAAAGAGTGCCACGGGGAGCAAAGAGTGTATTTTGCAGAAGGGTGTCCAAGCAAGATAGGGATACTCGCAGTCGTATTGCTAGGACTGTACATCATAGTGTATGCGCCAGGGATGGGAACGGTGCCATGGATCGTAAACTCAGAAATATACCCACTGAGGTACAGAGGTGTAGGGGGAGGGATTGCAGCAGTAAGTAACTGGTGCACAAACCTGATAATGAGCGAAACCTTCCTTACCCTCACTCAAGCTGTCGGTCCATCTGGTGCTTTCCTCCTCTACGCTCTCGTTTCTACCATTGGCTTCTTCTTCATATTCTTCCTAGTCCCTGAAACTAAAGGGTTGCCAATCGAGGAAATCGAGAAGATGCTGGAGAAGGGATCATTCAAGCCTAGCTTGTGTTTCTGGCGTAAGAAGGACGAAGGCAACAACGAGAAAAAAGGTGTAGAGCTTCAACATGTTTAAACTTTTCAATCAATGAGTTCATCATGGATGAAGCACAAGTACTAAGAAAGCTCTTTCAAATCAATGTAAACACAAAATGAAGGTATTTTCGTAAGGCGAACCGTACCAGCAGCCGAAGAACACTAGAATGGAAGTAGACATAACTTGCTACTCATATAAATGTCTTCTCTATATCATTATGTATGTATGTGTCTATGCTTACCATTATATACTGTCAAGTGTCAACAAACAAGATTCAAGTTTACGATGTTACTAACTCGTTTTCTTCCTCTACTTTCTAGTTTCGACTCTTGAATGAGATGTATTTTGGCCTCTTTATCAATCATCTTCAATTAACACTCTTCTCCCGAATTAATCAGTTTAGTTTGATTCACATGGTGGATATCGACTAGCTTAGTTGATACAGTCATAAGAGAGCTATTACTTATGACTTGAGTTGAAATCCCGTCACTATCAATATCATCTGTGTACCTCCCTTTCGACAAAAAAAAAAGAATAATGAAACAAAAAAACGATTATCCAAACGTAACCCGGGATGTTCATTCGCGGTTTGGTTCACCGAACCGCATATTTAATTTGGTACGTACACGGTTCAGTTTTGCAAAACAACGAACCTAAACCGCACCGTTCCTAACGGTTATAAACGGTTCGGTTAACCTCTTCAAACGGTTATTTGCGGTTCGGTTACTGGTTAACCTGTAAACGTGCTAAATATATTTTTTCGTTAGTTTTCGTAAATATTGTCTAGTGGTATAATTAAAACTAACTTTTGGCCCGTGCAAAAAAAATTGCACGGGTTGTTTTCAAATCGTATAATTCTAAATATGTATCAACGGAACTAAATTATAAATGTTCATAAATTTTGTTTTATATCTAACGTCTAAACATTTTTTTATCAAAATTTGATTTTATTTTATATCTAACGTCTATACACTTTTGTCTATGACTTGATTTTCGCAAAATATTTCAATTGATGAGATATTTTGGACCAACATTTTAGTCTTTTTATAAATATATATTTTGTTTTAAGGTTTAGTTTTAATCGTTTTGTTTATGACATGCTTTTCACAAAATTAACATTAAAATATATGCTTAAAATTAAACCATTATTGGGTATATATAAAACGGTTATACTGTATTATATTTATTATTTTAATTTTGCGAAAATTCTATATAATGACTAATAGAATACAATATATATGTATTTTGGACCAACATTTTAGTCTTTTTTAAAGTATATATTTTATTATTTGAAGGTTTAGTTTTAACCGTTTTGTTTATGACTTGAATTTCGCAAAATTAAAATATATGCTTAAAACTAAACTATTATTTGGGTATATATAAAACGGTTATATTGTACTATATTAAATATTTTAATTTTGCGAAAATCAAGTCATGTAATAGTTTGGACCAACATTTTAATCTTTTTTTAAATTTCGAACTATTACCCAATAAATTGTTAATTATTGTTGTTTATATGTATTATTTATTGGGTATAAATTATTATGTAATAGTTCCGAACAGACGATATTCGAAATTATTATGGAGTCATATTAATATTTTGGAGCAACATTTTAGTATTTTGTAAATTTCGAACTACTATCCTATAAATTGTTAATTATTGTTGTTTATAGTCAATTATATATTATTTATTGGGTATAAATTATTATGTAATAGTTCCGGACATATTCGAAATTATTATATAATATTTAATTTCACGTTATACACATTGATAGTTTACATAGAAATTAATGTTTACGATTATTACGTAAAACTTTTAATATAAGTTCGTAAACATTAATTTGTACGTAAACAATAATTGAGTTTCAACTAGTTATTTCGCATTAAAATATCATACAGCATTACGTGTCCCACCCGAGAAATTAAAAAAAAAAAACATGTGTTGATGACGTGGCTTAACCAGAGTCTCCTAAATGTTTCTATAATTATATAGATAAGATTTTATTATATATTATAGTCAACAATATAGTTAATTAGTGAAACTTTAATATTAATCAATTTAACCATTTTTAAATTTGGAAATACTAAGAAAATTAAATGAAAAAACACTTTTTTATACAATATTTTAATTTTTTGCTTACTTTTTTGTGAAACATTTCGGTTCGGTTAACCTATTTTCTAAAATTGCGAACCTCAATCGAACCGCGTCCATGATAAATTTAGCGGTTCGGTTCACTAAAATGCTTTGTCATTACGGTTCGATTAATTGAACCCTAAATTTTTTTCGATTCGATCATTGCGGCTCGTTTATTCTAAACATCCCTGAACGTAGCCCATGATGCAATGTGACCATGGAAGAAGTGTGTACTCTACCATCATTACCATGTGATTAGCCAAACGTAACCCATGATGCAATGTGAGTTATGTGACCATTGGGAGAAGTGTGTATAGTGTATAGTATACTATGTGATTCAATTATTTAATTATTTAATTATTTAATCGGTTTTTCTAATTCATACCCATTGAACATAGGAATATAGGATAAGAAATTAAAATAATATTCTAATAATTTTATGAGAAATTGCAATATCCTATCCCTTTTATATTTCTCTACAAGAAACATATTATTTCTTTCTTATTTTGTTTTGTTAACCTATACCTACTCACAAATAGGATTATACATCCAGATGTATATGAGCATCGTACATCTAACACAAATCTAATTGAGCTTAGATGTAATTCTTTTCGAGCTTTTAACAATTTTTTCTTGCACTTTAATTTTTTTAGTGTTAAAATTAAAAAATTTGGGTTTTATATGTATGTTTTTTGAGTTTCAATATAATGTTTTGATTCACAATTTTTTTTATAAAGACGCTCAGATTCTTTTCCAAAAAGCTCGTAAAGTATATACATAAGCTCAAATTCTTTGTTATAAAGCTCGAAATCTATTCTATCAGATGTATACATCTGGTTGTATAATCCTCTAATTGATACCTACTAGATATAGGTTAGAAAACCGATTATTTAATTATGGGATTAGGGTGTTAATAAAATTGACGAAATTAATTTAATGACAACACGTAATGACCTGTGAATATTCGGATTCCCTTTTCTTAGTTTACTTAGGTTTGAATGCTATATATAGTCTTGTTTAGGCCACTAAGTAGCCATAATTGTAGGGTTTATTGGTCAAACAACAACAACGACATCCTAAACATAAACATAAACATAAACGTCGCAATTTCTTACTTCTTGTCCTAACATTAATAATATAAACGCGATTAATTCTAATCTCAAAAAACTATACTTTTCTTGGAAATACATTGCAAATCATAATAATGGCGAGGATTTCATTATGTATACTTGTTTTACTTGTGACGCTAAGCTACGTAGCTTCACAAAGTCAATCGACCACATGCAGCCAATATGCCTTCAAATCAAGTAACCCAAGTAACATGGGTAACGCATCGTCACCCGCTACAGATTTTCAGAGTTGTGTTCACCTCCCGGTGTTGACCTCGTTCCTTCATTGGACCTACCACCCGAGTAATGCGACTCTCGATATTGCCTACCGTCATATGGGGGTAGGACCAACTTCGTCAAAGTGGGTGGTATGGGCTATTAACCCCATTGGGAAGAGTATGGTGGGATCTCAATGCTTGGTGGCGTACCACGATAAAAAAGATGGGTCAATGGTTGCGTATACGTCCCCAATTGCTGGTTACGGGACAACACTGGCTAAGGGAGACCTGAGTTTTAAGGTACTCAAGTTGTCCGCTGTGGGAGGGAGCAATGAGATCATTATATATGCCACGTTGGTGGTGCCTAAAAATGCAACGACGTTGAATCAGGTTTGGCAGGAGGGTCCGTTGTCCTCGGATGGGACACCCCTTATGCATTCCACTACTGGGCCTAATGTAATGTCTGTTGCATCCCTCGACATTCTTTCCGGTGTTACTGTCACTACTGGCACCGCTTCTGGCTCTTCGCTTAAAAATGTAAGTCAAATTAACTCTAACTTTATTTCGAATTTTTCACCAGTCGAGTTCAGAGGACCCCCTTGAATAGGATGAGACTGACAGTTTCAATTTCCGAATATCTAAAACCTTTTTGATGTATGTCGCGACAGTATTTCTAAGAGTTGTATAATTGTTGGTTGCAGATACATGGGGTGTTGAATGCATTAAGCTGGGGAATATTAATGCCAACAGGAGCAATAATAGCGAGGTATATGCGCGTTTTTCCAAAAGCAGACCCAGCCTGGTTCTACCTTCATGTTGGATGTCAAGTGTCTGCATATATTGTCGGCGTTGCTGGTTGGGCCACCGGCCTCAAACTTGGAGCACGGTCCGTAGGAGTTGAGCACTCTAAGCATAGAAACATTGGCATTACTCTCTTTTGCCTTGCCACTATTCAGGTACTAACTACTACTCTCACTCTACCTCTGTTAACCCCTTACATTTTTCCTACCTTAATTCAAGCCACGAGTCCACGACTGCTTACAGCTTCAGGCTGAGGCTAAGAACCTAAGCCGAAAAAAGTTCCAGTCTCTAACTTTGTTCTCTAACATTTCAGATGTTTGCCTTATTGATAAGGCCAGTAAAGGATCACAAGTACAGAATATACTGGAATGTATATCACCACTCAGTCGGATACACGATAATCGTCCTCAGCATTGTGAATATACTGGAGGGACTTGCGATATTGGCCCCGGGTGAGATTTGGAAGAAGTCATACATTGGGGTTCTCGTGACATTGGCTTTCATCGCTGTCATTCTAGAAGCGTTTACATGGTATGTAGTGTTTGCAAGAAGACGTGCAACGGCCTCTGATGATGGCAACAAGCAGGGTAATTTTGCATAGGGCCGTGAGTTTATATCATACGAGCTATGTTTTTTATTTGTATTACCATAGTTGAATAGTTAGGAAAGGAAGATTTGAACTTGTTACATAACACCCTTAATAGTTTCAACTTAATCACTAGATCAAAACTTCCCCGGACGACATGTGAATGAGCTCATCGAGAATGATCAATTGTCCCAAAAGCTATTTATCATGGTACTATATATGTTAACTTAGTTATAAAAGCGCAAAACACAACAAGGGCGCGTGCAATTTGTTAGTCACACGTTATGTACAAAGCGCGCCTAAGGTTCTGAATATGTTTCGTCTAGTGCATTAGTGATCCTTACTGCCTCGCGCAATCCGGACTTGTAGAAACTACCAAGCACAACACAAATCATGATTGCAGGCCAGGGTGGTCAGTTGGCTAAAACTAAAGTAACATGGTGAGTGAATCAAATCATATGGAATACCAATTAAACTGACCTGGATGGCTAAGTAATCAATCATGTGCATCTTTCTTTCAACAACTTGTGAGTATATATGAACAGAACAGATCCAATTATTGAATTCAGTGACATTCCAAACTGCCCACATTCCCCTTACTCTAATCACCATAGTCATTTCATCATCATTCTCAATGCTAATTTTGTTAGATGATCGGCGCGACTTCTTAATTACAGTCGAAAAATAACTAGCTTGGGTAGTACTGTATTTTTAATACAAGGGGAAGGGGTCGAATGAATTGAAAAGGATTTCTACTATTTCATTGTTTGACAGAGCGTTTTGGAATGGAGTTAAATGACTCGGATCCATTCCATTCCATTCCATTCCATTCAAACCATAACACTTTGTGTAATTGGAAATTTGGAATATGTCAACAGTTAGTAACTCAAATGAGCCGTCATCGTAACAATGGCAATAAAACTCTCAAGAAAGTTTGAACATTTCTTTCTATATTTTGTAAGAATCGAGCTTGGAATCTCTGGGTGAAGATCAATCGTCATTTAACCCTTGCGAAATTGTCGCTTCAGCACTAAGGCAGCATTTAGCATTTCAACAAAATCTTTTCATATCAAAATTTATGTGAAACTTATCAACTTCCTCCATTTAATCGATCGACAATTTGTTGAATTTTAGTGATGAATAATTAATTATCAAATGAGCATGAGACTAAATTGTCTAAATTGTAGTACTACCAAATAAGAGTAGTACTTACACAAGATCAAAGTGGTAGGAGTATGTACCACAAATATATTAGACAAGATGTGTAATCGACAATATAATAATCCTTAAACAATCATGTCTACAAGACTACAGGCATTGTATGAAGTACCTGATGTGAAGAATCAATTGTTGTTCGGAACCATCAGCGTGAAGAATAGATGCACGAGGTCCGTGACATCTGCTAGTCGTCTACATAGGCCCACGCGATCCAACCAATATACGTGATAATGATACATTTGCTCGTAACTTTGCATAATTGCATACAACAAATCTCTTCCTTCTTACAACATACTTCATCCCAACTTGTCGACTAACCTTATGTACCATCGATCATGTTCTATAAATACAGAAATTGTTCTTAGTGACCTCAAAATTACACGATACTGAGAGCTAAATACTATTGAGACTCCAAAACAGATTGGTCGGAATGGAGAGTATTCAAGGGAGCTCTTTTGGTTCAAGAGAAGCAATCTCATGCATGACTTGGGCCTTGTCTGAATCAAATTGTTCATCCTCTGCAATATTATCCAAGATTCTCAGAAAACAGGCTAGTGAGGTGACATAGGAAAGAGCCAACAGTAGTGTTCATTGTTGAGCCACTGATTCCAAATGTGACCAATTATATGCAATAGTAAAAGCTACTGATTCCATAAAAAACGTACCTTTGTCAGTCTTCAGATCTCCTAGCAATCGAAGAAGTTTGCTCTTATTCGCAAGAAGGATGTTTGATATGTCTGCTGGCTTATTTTGATTCGCAGCAAATAACTGTTTATAGATTTAAAGTACACGAATTACAAACAAGATGAGGACACTCGTCATTTGAATTTTTGAACCATATTTTCGCTTAAACCTCACCTTGAAAACGTGAAAAGCTTCTATCTGAATGGTCTTGCTCGACTCCTACATTTGGTACAATATTAATATTCAAATGTCAGAAACTAATCCAGTTTTTTAAGTTTCAAACAAGAAATATTCATGAAGCAAAGTGCTAGCAAGCCAGCAACAAGGTATCAGACTATTATTACGATGTATTATAAGAGTTCGTGAAGATAAGTTATCTTACTCTTAAAAGGTTCATAAGTATCCTTAGATTTTCTCTGGAGCTCACATACTTCGTCATGGTTGCAGAGTTACTACGATCCAGCAACATATCTCCCAAGAGCTGCAGCAAAAAGTATGAGCATAAGCCACGAAGTAAATGACACAGATGCTAACCCGGGAGAAATTTACACATGATCCACCAAATAACCGAATAAAACCATTTTACTTTCTATACCTTTACAGCTTGTCTCCTGGTGATGTAGTTGCTTGATTCCAGCAGTTTGGAATTGTAGTCTGCAAAAAACTGAAATAGGCAATGGACTCAAATACCAGGAAGAAAAAAAATTCTAGGTACATGATTCAATAATAGACAGAGACTGAGATAACATAACATTAGGCATCTATGAGTTCCTAGTTTCTACAGAACTTTTCAATCATCTTACTGAAAAAGCTATTTCAAGTACTATCATTATGTGTAAAGCGATTCTGAAGAGCAGTGGACAATTTACGAAAAGTTTTAGGTATATTGTTAGTAGCGTTTTAAGTTATACCAAGTTCCTGTCCACATTATATAATATGTAACTAACTATGCACGTGATCTTCATTCACACGCCTCTCTAATTAGAAAAGGACAGACCATAAGTAAAGCTGTAGTTCAGCAACTAAAAGAAATATAATAGTCTACAATAATCATTCACACGTCCAATGGTTGATGGCATTTGCAGAACTTTCCTATCACCACTATGGCGCCACTCATAGCTATCAATACCTAAAATTGGGTCAAAATACACTATATACATGAACGAGAGAATAATTTCTTTTTTTCATTCTTTGCTACCATTACCATAAATTGAGTCTATTTTAACTGGTTAGATTAGACAGAAGCCTTGCAATTTCCAAGCATCATGCTAAACCTTGTGCTAACTGCTAAAAGACTAGAAAAAAGGGACTGGCTGAAGCAATTACCCAGTCATAATTGTTGGTGAGAAATTCAGCTACGGTTGATTTGTGCCTTGTCAGGAGTTCCTGCATAAATGACCACAAGTCCGAGTAATTAAATTAGCAAATATATTACTAAAAACCGATAAGGTTTTATGCAGAGCAGCTTATTGATCTGTTTTAAGGAACACGGTTTCTACAAGTGACAGCTCTAGAATATTTAGGCTTCTCTTATAGTTACCTCTTCCTAGAGCAATTTTCAGCAGCAGTGTAAAGAATGAACCATAGAAAAGCACAAGGATGAGGGCAACAAGTTGACATATATATGAATGGTTAACCTTAAAAGTAGCAGCAGCATCTGCAGCAATGTCAAAATTTGGAAGTTGAATGAAATCAAAAAACTTCTTCAGTTCTTCTGATTCAAGTACATATCTGTAAAGGATACAAAATGTCATCATCTGCTGGGAGAGTCGGACAAGCAAACAGAAATGTGACTGATAACTTGAAAACAGTGAATGTTAATCTAAAATATTACTTCCTTTAATACCACGATAGAGCTATAAACGTTAGTGCGACTGTGTGACTTTGAAAGTTGAAAGTAACTATATGTTAAAACGTTTCTGACTATAGCATATTCATCATAATTATCAGGATGATTGTTAGTCAAGCACACATAATTACAGTGATCAAAACATCAAACATGTTGCCAAGAGAAAATTTCAAGGAATTAGAGAAGATGATTTTTGATAAAAGTAACATATCTCAACGACCGCATTGATATCAAGTAATGAGAGACACAAAAGGTGGGAGAAAAATTATCCACTCACTTTGCCACGACTTGATGACGTATGCACTCCCTCAACATAGAACCATAATGCAAGGCCATGTCTGGATTCCCATATCTGCATAGTTAAATGTTAAATATGAGACTAAATATTTAAGAAAAGGAATATCTGAGAAAGATATAAATAGAAGAAAAAAAACCATAAAGGGATAATTAAATAAATCATAGCTACATACAAAGTTTTCCAAATTCCGTTCACAATTAGAAAAAACCAATACGATCGCTTTATATAAAATCACTACAATAGGATGCAAATAAAATCTTGCAAAAAAGGTATGGCATGGGATACAATTGACAATACAATTCACTACAGAAAAATTAGTGTGAAGAACCACCCCAACATCTCACCCCCATTAACATACCCTGTCATAAGTACATCGATCAGATCTTTGTTTCTTTCCAGGTAATCAGATGCAATTAGACGATATTGAACTTGTTGCCTTTGCAAATTAGCAACAATTTGGGTGGCATCTTTACGAGCCTGCAAAAATTACCCTTAAACAATCAGCAACCACAAAGAGAGAGTTGTATCTGTATGTCCACCTGATACAACTATCTTTTGATCGCAACTCTGATGGTGCTGAAGTAAACAACAATCCCTAGAAAGACAACGAACTTAGAGAGAAGTGAATATAAAACCATGTCATAAGAAGATATTGACATACCTCCAAGTTCAATTTGGGAAGACAAATAATCATTAAACGGAAAGTGTTCTCTTTGAAGAACTCTTGTGTTAACTGCATACAGGCCTCTGCAACTGGCTCTGATTCACTATTCCCATATAAAATACATTTCAACTCTCGAATAACCTTGCTTAGCTCTGTCATCTGCTTGTGAAATGTACTTTGAGTTAGTGGTCAATTTTATGTCATATACAAGAGTTGGATTGATAAACAAAAAGAACATCTGCATCATAAGGTACCATCACTATTCGCAAAAGGGATTGCATACTAAAGGGAACAAGCTGCTATATATATCAGGATTCAAGTAAATAAATCCAATCCAGATAAAGCAAAGGCATTTGCAAGAGAAAGCGGGACAAGAGATGTGTCTAGTACCGGACACGGGATATGATACCAAATGGGACCAAGGATCCTCATTAGTAAGCGAAACCACTGTAACATAAACTTCTCATTTTCTAATTTCTACTACCTTCTTCTGAGCTTCTTTAGAAAGCTAGAGAGCAAAAATGAAACTACGATCTCATACCAACATCAATGACACCATCTTCCAAGTAACTCAAACGTTACTGCCTATTTTAAAGCGGCACATAGTTACCCAAAAGTTCTTCATGTTTCAACTAGTTCACACACTAAAAATATTACCATTCACTACATGAAATATTTCCGTCGCGAAACCAAACTTAAGTTTTAAATACGATCAAAGAAAAAAGAACAAGGCTTTTTAACACTTCAGAGAATTTATTCCCAGAATTGAAGGACTAACAAAGACCCAAGAAATTAGCAAAACATTATAATCCCTAAAAAAGCTAATATTTCCTTCAACAAGCAGAGGGATCTACCCTTTTAACAGTGAAGACATTAAAATCAATAAATTTTGCCAATACCGCGCAAAAAAGATCATTTTTTCCCGAATTAGATCAGTCTATACTTCAACTAACCTAAATCCATAACACACAAAAGGGTAAAGTTTCCCAATTTCAAGCATGCTTAGAAATTAACCAAAATCGAATACATTAAAGCATCACAAATCATTAAAACAGTCAATAATACTCTTCACAATCCTAATACAATTGATGATGAAACCAAGGAACAAACAATAAATCTAATTAAATCACTATAACTCCAATTTAACTCAAATTTTGCAGCTTGAGCACAAATTCAGTCAATTATTAGTCCACTCAATAATAATCTAACACCATCCAAATACAATTGGTGATATCATCATTATGTGAACAATAGAGCTAATTTAATCACCAAAACTCCAAATTAATTCAAACGTTCGCAACTTGAGCCTAAATTCAGTAAGAAACTAAACGTTATACGATCTACAGCGCAAGTCTTTGATTAATAAAACCACAATAATGACGACAATAATAATGCGAAAAAGATGAATGACAACAAAAGTGTTATAAAAATGAAACCTTTTCCTCGCGTTTGCTCTCGCGAATAGCATCTTGATCAACGAGGGTGAGAAGATCGCGACATAAACGAACGAGCTCCGGTGGAGTACGTGGTTTGGATTTGAATAAGCCCTTCATATGAAGTTGGTTGTTTGAGGTATGCAATGTGGTTAATTGAAAAATGGAAACAATTGGGAGGATAGTCAATGTGGAAACATAGGGTTTGTGATTGAATTGGGGATGAAGAACAAGTTGTGTAGTGTAGTCTTGTAGTGTATTGATCACAAAGTCTGCATCTTGTCTTGTTATCTTTTTAATTGTTATTATCCAGATATTTGTGGTAGTATCCCTAACTTTTGGATTCTATCGTATAATTATATCTTTGCAATTTGCAATTTGCAATTGCTGGCTGGGGATCTTTTTACCCTCATTTTCTCAAAGTAATTTTATGCCATTTTTTTGTTTTCACAATACTCACTTCTATTTTAAAAATAAAATAAGTGTAAAAAATTGGGTGGAGTTTGGTGTGAGACCATCCCAAGCAATGTCAATTGCTTACTTGGGTCAAGTTAATTACAATTAATAGAAAATTAGAATTGATCCAAGTGTGTTGAGGGTCAATTTGTGAGCCAGTGTGCAGTAAATTGACTCATTTATTGACCTCTTATGTGGCAAATTCTCATTGGTTACAAATTAGAAAAAGAAAAAAAAGAAAAGAAAAACTATGTTATTATCTCGATTCAATCGACCTTTTGCTTGGGAGGTAAAAGGGGTCAATGTCAATAAAGTGAGATTAAGGGTTAATATGTTATTGACTCGATTGGGAGGTAAAAGGGAGTATATATAGTAGTCTTAAGTCCGTATAAATTATGCTAATAGTTTTTAACCGGTGTAAAATTGTACGGGTATTGTTTTAATAACATCGACATAATCATTAACATTTAAAAATGCTAAAGCAAAATACGTGTATATTTTATACTGTATTTTTTTTATAATGATAATAGTTTAAAACAATTGCAAAAATTGCAAAGATTTGAAGTTTTTACATGTTTTAAATCCGTGAAAAAATGCACGAATTCAGTGTTAAAACATGATAACTAAATTTAAATTTACTCATTCTAGTGGATATGCTCAATGTCTATAATGAAACCATTTGGAATATTATTTTAGGAGGCGTTTGGTTGGAGAAAGGAAAGGGAAAGGAAATAAGAAAGGGTAAGAGGGGGAAAGGAAATGGATTACCTAAAACTTAATTGGTTGTTTGGTTACTCTAAGAAAGATAACTAATGGTTCACTTGCACTCACTCCTACCACTAACACACATCACCACAAACAACAACTTATCTACTGGCGGCAGTGATGATGGTGGAGGTGGCATGGTGGTGGTGGTGGAGGCGGTCGTGGCGGTGGTAGGGTGTAATGGCGGCGGTGGTGGTAGTGGTGACGGTGATGGTCACGGCGGTGATGGTGGTGGGGGTATCATGGCGGTGGCGGCGATGTCGGTGGTAGAGATGTTATGGCGGTGACGGTGGCGGTGGTCACGACGGTGATGGTGGTGAAGTGTCATGGTAGTGATGGTGGTGGGGGTGTCACGGTGGTGGTGGTGGGGAATTGGAAGGAATGAGGGGTAAGGGAGGGAGTTCAATTCCCTTTGATTGTGTCAAACAAACACCAACAAAGGGAATCAGTAACTTTGTTTCCCTTTCCCTTTCTTCTAGACCCCCAACCAAACGCCCCCTAAATATTCTTGTATTATCTCCTTAATATTTTTCTCCCTTTATCTTCAATTTGGCTTCCCTACATCTTCCATTCATGTTTGACTAGTGTAAGCTCGGGCGTTGCTCGAGTCATATCCTTACAATGGTTTATGAATATTTATCATGAAGTTTGTTGTTTAATAAGGTGTAGTTCACCGATTATTTACCGTGTTTGATCACTTTGTGTAAATATTAAAAACAATAATTGTATATCCAGCATCATCCGAACAATGTGGAGTTTTATTAGGAATAGTAAGTGTAAGAGTCTATGGATTAATGTAGAACTATGATTCAATGTATCATAGTAATTAAGTGAATTAATGACGACCTTAGAGTTGCTCATTAAACTTTGTATAAATACCTCCTTATAGAGGAATGAAATAAGTCAAGCAATTACAAAGCATCACAATTATATTATCAAACTCAAATCGTGACATGGTATCAGAGCCTCCTTCTTGAGGACTCTAAAATCGCTTTTGCTTTCTTGCCGGTAGGCGTTTATGGCGCTTACCGGCGGGATTTCCCATCATAAAATAGTATAGACAAATTATTTTGTAGAATTATGAAAAAAAAAAAGAAAAAAAGAAAAAAATTAAATCACAAATAAACTACATGCCTACCATTTTTGTTGCCTTTGAGTTTTCATAATTCATCATGTATATGTGCATGATGAAGTTATGAATATATGTGAGTTTTGACGGTCGTCAAGCAAATTGACATCCCTTCTTCTTTGAATTTTCTTGATTTAAAATCGTTGATTTTTTTTATCAAGGTGGTATTAAATTTACTGGCGAGTTACGCACGAAAAAAAACTGGTGAGTTACGCATCGAAAAAACTGGCGAGTTACGCATTGAAAAAAAAGCTGGCGAGCTACGCATTGAAAAAACTGGCGAGTTACGCACTGAAAATTGTCTGGCGAGTCCTATACGTAATGAAAATTGTCTGGCGAGTCCAATACGCACCCCTTACCATCTTGTGAAAATGAGAAGTTTTTATGAAGAGCGAAGAAAATTCGAGATGAGCATTTTTTTAATTATGATTATGATTTTGTATTTCTCCAATCGTAAAGTTCGTATTGTGTATTGTCTTTACGATTGCGGGAGGGTATTAAGAATAATAAGAGTAAGAGTCTATGGATTAATGTAAAACTATGATTCAATGAATCATAGTAATTAAGTGAAATAATGACGATCTTAGAGTTGCTCATTAAACTTTGTATAAATACCTCCTTATAGAGGAATGAAATAAGTCAAGCAATTACAAAGCATCACAACTATATTATCAAACTCAAATCGAGACAAGTTTATTTGTGTTTATTGATGGTAGTAAAGTTGTTGTCACAAATATGGTCGCAAATCTAAATCTCCCAACTTTAATAAGTTTGAACCTAATAAGGATGGAGGATATCTCATTGAATTTTGGCCTTTAAAAGTTGTGATTATTTTGATTGCAACCCATATATGACTATATGTTAGACGTTAGTTGTTTGTAATACATAAACTTTCTTTTAGATATACTTGACTACATCTCAACTTACATTTTATTAGAACCCTTTATTTAGCGTATAAAATAGATTGCACAAACAAATCAGATCATATCATATTGAGATTATCCATGGAATAATAATAATCATCCTCAAACTTTAAGCGTTCTCAAATGCGCCCTTCTTAGTCACTTCCTCGTCAGTGTTGATGAGATTTTTATATGACAAAGATTCTTTATTTATAAAAGTAAGCTCTCAATTTCAATTGCTAAATTGACTAAAGTAAATACAATTATAGCTCCTCATGTATTATAATAAAGACTAGATTTCATGCCCGGGCGTTGCCCGGGTAATATCTTGACATGTTTTCAAAATAATTATCGTAACAGTTAATCTTCTAAATATACTTAGTATAATAGACATATATAGAGAATAATTCAAGTATGATTGTTTTTATGGCTAATGAAATATCATATCATCATGAATGGAACAATATAGAACGTTGTCATGCATGAAACATCAATGGAAACAGAAACATGTACCTCCGATTCAAGGGTCTTAGAATGACACTTACCTATTACGCATCACTGTCAAAATAATTTTTTAAACACATATATTTTTTATAATAATTTGTATAGTTTTCATTTGAGCATCATCCTGGAGAAATTTTTATCCAATATTTCTAACATGTGAAGATAGTTGAAACTCACATTAACTCGTATGTTTTTTTTTTTTTTTACGTTAGATCGTTTTCTTTTTTATTTTAACTCATATTCTTATCTTATTAGCTCGTATACTTTTTACATTAGCTCGTATTCTTATCTTAATAGCTCGTATTCTTATCTTATTAGCTTGTATTCTTCTTATATTGGCTCATATTCTTTTTATATTAACCCCTATTCTAATTATATGCTCGTATTTGTAAGTTCTTGATCCTCTAATATGCTCGTGTGTTTTTTTTACATTATCTCATATTCTTATCTCAGTAGCTCGTATTTTTTCACATTAGCTCGTATTTTTAACTTAATAATTCTATTAGCTCGATCACATTCATACGTTAATAGCTCGCGTTCTTATGTGCTCGTATTTTTTTAGTTCCTGATTCTCTTAAGTTCTTATTCATTTTACATTAGCTCGTATTTCTTATATATTCGTATTTTGTAGCTCGTATTCTTATAATTATACCTCGTAATCTTAAGTGCTTATTATATCATGTAATTTGACGTCTTGCAAATCTAGTTCTATTTATTTAGCTCGAGAAGTGTTTCAATTAGCTTGTGTTTTTGTATTCTGTTTACATTAGCTCGTATTATCATCTTAATAGACCGTATTCTTATTATGTGCTCGTATATTTAAGTTCGTGATCCTTTTAATCTCGTATTCGTATTCATTTGTGCTCATATTTTGAAGCACGTCTTATCTTAATAGCTCGTATTGTTTTTTCATTACCACGTATTCATTTGTACTCGTATTTTAAAACTCCTCTTGATCTTATCTTAATAAATCGTATTGTTTTTACATTAGCTCGTATTCTTAGCTTAATAGCTCGTATTTTTTTATATTAGCTCGTATTCTTAGGTTAATAGCTCGCATTCTTCCGTGCTCGTATTTTTTTAGTTTGTGATTCTCTTAAACTCTTTTTTTTTTTACATTAGCTCATATTCTTATTTGTTCGTATTCTGTAGCTCGTATTTTTTTTAATTATACCTCGTAAACTTAACTGCTTAATATATTCATCAATACATCTATTTATGTTTTTAATTAACACAAATTCTCATTTGTGACGGCGGTATCCATCACAAGCTTGTGACGGGATACCGTTTCCTCTCACAAAATATCCACTGTCTCTCTCTCCGACACTATTCATGTGGTCTCCTTTCTCCACCAACTCATTTTGTATCCATTTTATCTCACAAAATATCCGTCACAAATGGTGACCCGTCGCAAGCAAGACTTACTATTTAATTAAATAAGAGAAGAGAAACAACAAATTATACCATAATAACTCTACGGTAGGTCGGTAGCCAAACCTCTTAGTTTACCATCAATTGTTTTATTAAATAATTCAATAATTATCCAACTTGTATTTTATTACTATTTAATTATCTTTTTATTTATATACTTAATTTATTTAAACAAAGTAATAGCTAACGTAATCGCTCTAAAATAATAATTATCCAACTGATATTTTATTAGTATTTAATTATCTTTTTATTTATATACTTAATTTATTTAACCAAAATAATAGCCAATGAAATTACTCTAAAACCATAGCCAATGAAATCAATTATTTTATTAACTAATTCAATAATTATCCAACTTATATTTTATTACTATTTAATTACCTTTTCATTTATATACTTACTTAATAGGCCGTATTATTCTTATGTGCTCGTATATTTAAGATTAATGTATTGTTATCACTTTAAGACCTGTTAAGAACAGTATTAACTTTGATTAATGTATTCTAATAATTACCAGAGGTGTATGGGCCGTCTCCTTGAAAATCAATATATATACCTTCACCAAGTAAAGTCTTTACCAACTTGTTAGTTTGACTTCGATATACATATACTTATGTGATGAGTAATAAATTAATAATAGGTTATATTTACACTTTTCCACAATATTGGAGAATGATCTTGTAGTTGTTTTATCTGTTTATAGATTGTACCTAGATTCAATAATTATCCAATTGTTATTTTATTAGTATTTAATTGTCTTTTTACTTATATACTTAATTTATTTAATTAAAGTAATAGCCAATGTAATCGCTCTAAAAATAATAATTATTCAACTGATATTTTATTACTATTTAAATATCTTTTCATTTATATACTTAATTTATTTAACCAAAATAATAGCCAATGAAATTACTCTAAAACAATAGCCAATAAAATCGCTCGAAAAGTTCCTCTTTTAAGTATATATATTGATTGATTGATTGATATTGATTGATTGATTGATTGTACAATAAATATATATATTTATCTAATTTGATGTGTAAATTTTTCTGAGCTTTTTTAAATTTTTTATGTAGTTTATAAAATATAGACTTTTTGCAATCGTTCAAAAAGTTCCTATAATATAACTCAGATAATTTAAAATTAAATTCGAAACTGTACTGCAGAGCTCGAATGTTATATCACGGTATATTTTGTTAATTGGTTTGTTACTTTGCTGCCATGAAGTTCGTAGTATTTTGTTACACTTGTTTTCTATATAATCCAAACAAAAAATTAGTTTGCTCCTTATATCCATCAAAAACATGAAAAAAATGAAAGGATTTACAAATACAATTATAGGAACAAACTTACTCTATCCAAGATGATAAAAATTAAATACGTATGTATTTTTATGAAAAAACTACATACTCCATGATGATGTTGTTCCGCTAAAAATACACTCCGTAAAATTATTCCATCTAATTTCTCAGTATAAAATTACAAATCATCGTGAACAATATGTAATTAATGTCATTGTATATATCATCCATCATAAGTGCAGTAGCTAATCAAGAAACAAACAAATATACAAAAAAGTACTCCTTATAATTAAGAAAATACATCGCTACTCAAATAATCACATGAAAAACAGGAAAATAATGGAAAATAACGATGCAGTTATTAATTGCTCATTTATTTTGAAGGCCATCTATCTATCTATCTATATTATTAAAGGAAGCTTTTTTTTGAGCGATATGATTGGTCGAATAATATAATAAGAAGTTTCAAAATAGGGATAAGAAAAGATAAAATTTGCTATTGTATTAAGAAATTATATCTATATTATTAATTGTAACAACAATCAGGGATTTGATTCCGGAATTGTTGTACACAACTGAAGCAATTGCAGGAATTCTTGTAATTGAGAAAGAACTCGGACAATTGATTGATTATGATTTGAGCAACAAGATTACAGAGAGATTTTGTAGGAGGATATGTTTTAAAATGATGAATGAATTATTCTAAGTGTAGGATGAGCTATTTATAACTAGAGGAATAACTACTTTCTAACCACCCAGTAACAAACTCCTAACCACCTTGCTGACGTGTCCAGTTAGTTAGATGGTTTGTTACAATACATTCCCCTTCTAACGAAGCTTGTCCTCAAGCTTAAGAAATCTGAAATGCAGGAAACCTCTTTATGAAATCATCTGACAGTTCCCATGTAGCATCCTCAGTAGTGCCATTAGACCATTGCACCAGAAAATATACAACCGCACCATTGCCTTTCCTCATCATCTTCCTCTCCAAAATAGCTATAGGTTATGCCCTTAGTTGTAGGTTGTCATCCAGCATAGGAACCACGCTAATGACAGGCACAGTACCATGATGTTTCCTTAACTGAGAAATATGGAACACAGGATAAATTTTGGACTGTTCAGGTAACTTCAGCCTATAAGCCACCTTACCAATTCTAGCATACACTTCAAATGGCCCGAAGTACCTTGGTGAGAGCTTCTGACAACTCCTGTACACCACTGACTGTTGCCTATATGGTTGCAATTTGACATACACCAAGTCTCCCACCTGATATTCTTTGTCAGTCCTGTGCTTATCACTTTGGCTTTTCATCCTGTCTTGAGCTCTTTTTAAATGAAATTTCAACATTTGAATGCATTCCTCTCTAGCAATTAAGCTCATATCCACTACGGCTACTGTACTGTCACCATTAACATAAGGGGTATGCAATTGAGGTGATTGTCCATACACCACTTCATAAGGAGTTGTCCCTATGGCAGAGTGAAAGTTAGAATTGTACCACCACTCAGCCAGTGGTATCTATTGCGCCCAATCCTTAGGCCTTTCTCCTATCATGCATCTGAGGTATGTTTCAAGGCATTTGTTAACTACCTCTGATTGTCCATCTGTTTGGGGATGATAAGCAGAGGACATCAATAATTCCACCTTCTGTAGTTTAAAGAGCTCTTGCCAGAATTGACTGATGAAGATCTTGTCTCTATCACTTACTATGGACTTGGGGTTCCTATGTAATTTGAAGACCTGATCTAGGTACACCCTTGCCACATCAGATGCCTTGAAAGGGTGAGTGAGTAATAGGAAATGAGCATATTTACTCAGCCTGTCCACTATAACCAAAATTGTGTCTTTCCCTTGTGATTTAGGAAGACCTTCTATGAAATCCATAGAGATATTAACCCAGATTGCCTCCGGTATTGGTAATGGTTGTAGGAGACCAGCAGGTGTCTGCAATAGGGGTTTATTTTGTTGACATACCCCACACTCCTTAACCCATTGCCTCACACTCTTCTTCATATTCTTCCAGCAATAAAACAATTTTGACATTCTCATGTATGTAGCATGAACACCAGAATGCCCTTCAAGAGAAGAATTGTGCATTAAAGCACAAATTTCCAACCTTAATTCAGCATCAGGACCTATAACCAATCTTCCCTTTTTCACCAATTGATCATTCTACCATTGGAACTTGGTATTTACAGTAGGGTCATCTTTAAGGTCTTGTATCAATTGTGTCAGTTCAGGGGTCTGCCAGCTATCCTTGATCCTCTGTAAGAGATCAGTTCTCACTTGGATACCAATATGGTTAATAATTCAGCCCCTCCTACTCGAGAAAGAGCATCAGCTACTGTGTTTTCCTTCCCCTTCCTATATTGCACTTCATAGTCCAACCCCATCAACTTTGGTAGGCACTTGCTCTGAAATGAACTTGTTATTTTCTGCCCTAACATGTACTTCAAACTGAAGTGATCAGTTTTAATGATGAAGTGCTGGCCTACCAAATAAGGTCTCCATTTATCAACAACCAATATTAAGGCTAGCAGCTCCTTCTCATATGTAGACAAAGCCTTATGTTTGTCAGCCAAGGCCTTGCTTATAAAAGCAATAGGGTGACCTTTTTGAGTCAAGACAGCTCCTATGCCAATATCAGATGCATCAATTTCTACTTCAAATTGTGAGTGAAAATATGGTAAGGCAAGTACTGGGGCTGCTACCATTGCTTGTTTTAAGGTTTCAAAAGCCACTTCTGCCTCAGGACTCCAAATGTATGCATTTTTCCTGAGTAGATTAGTTAGGGGTTTACTGATGATCCCATAACTCCTAATGAACTTCCTATAATATCCAGTTAAACCCAAGAATCCCCTGAGCTCCTTAACCGACTTAGGAAGTGGCCATTTGAGCATAGCTTGTACCTTGGTAAGGTCAGTAGCTACTCCTGTAGCAGACACTATGTGTCCCAAGTAATCCACATGATCCACTCCAAAACTACACTTACTCCTGTTAGCAAACAATTGGTGTTGTCTCAAAATTTCCATTGTGTCTTTCAAATGCACAGTATGGGATTCAATATCAGGACTATAAACCAATATATCATCAAAAAACACCAATATGAACTTCCTTAAAAGCTCACTAAAGATAGAGTTCATCAATGACTGAAATGTTGAGGGGGCATTGGTAAGACCAAAAGGCATTACTACAAACTCATAATGCCCTACATGAGTTCTGAAAGCAGTTTTTTGGATATCCTCCGGATGCATTCTAATTTGCCAATATCCAGATCTTAAATCTATTTTGGAAAATATGCATGAGCCATATAATTCATCTAGCAATTCATCAATAACTGGAATAGGGAATTTGTCCTTGACAATATTTTTGTTTAACTCCCTATAATCCACACAAAACCTCCATGTACCATCCTTTTTCTTAACCATAACAACAGGAGAAGAAAATGGGCTTTGACTAGGTCTGACCACACCAGATTCCAACATTTCCTTAGTAATTTGTTCAATGGGATTCTTTTGTATCACAAGATACCTATATGGCCTGACATTAATGGGTGGTATTCCAGGATTGAGGTGAATCCTATGGTCATGATTTCTATAGGGTGGTAACTCCTTTGGTTCAATGAATAAATCATCAAATTCATGTAAAACCTTCTGAATTTCAGGAGGTACAGTAGATACCTCATCATGTAGCAGTAATGGTGAAGATGTAGGGTGAACTTGGATGGCAAAGAACTAACCCTTATCATACTCTGCCCCTTTGCTTAGTTCAGCAACCATTTGCTTACCAAAGATCCATTTTAGACTGCCCTTTGTGATACCCCTGAGCACCACCCTCTTCCCTTGATACATGAATTCCATCTTCAGTTGATCAAAATTCCATACCACTGGCCCTAAAGATGAGAGTCATTGGACTCCTAACACCATTTCACACCCACCTAAAGGCACAACCATTACATCAGTTGTGAACTCAACTCCATGTAACAACCACTTGAACCCCTTACACACTTTTGAAGTTATAATTTTTTCCCCATTGGCAACAGATACTTCTAGAGGATATGTTGTTGTGATTTTACAACCAAGCTTTTGTGTTGTCCTTGTATCACAAAAATTATGTGTACTTCCAGAATCAATGAGAATGTGGACAACATTATGCTTGACCCTTCCCTGTACTCTCATAGTCTGATAAGAAGTATGACAAGAGGTGGCATTAAGAGAGATCATAGGTTATTCCGTTCCCATTTCTTCCATTTCAGCTTCACCTTCCAGAATCAATTCAGGTGTATCCAAAATACCAAGAGTGTCTAATGCATCACTGCCCTCATCTGACTCCATAGGCACCAACACCATATTATACAGTTTCCCTTTACAAGTGTGCCCAGGTGCGTATGGTTCGTCGCACTGAAAACAAAGGTTTTTCTTCCTTTTCTCCTCAATTTCAGCAGGAGTTAGTCTTTTGTAGTTTGGTTTCGAGGTTCTTTGATGAGTGTTTGATTTTTGAAAGGGTTGTGTGAATTTGGTGTTATTATTGTTCTGGTAACTTGGATTGGTAAATCTTTGGGTATTTTCTCCTGTAAATTTGTTGGTGGGTCTGTCAAACATAGCTTTATTCACAATTCTTGTTGCTGCCAGACTTTCTTCCTGGCATCTAGCTAATTCTACTGCTGCAGCTATTGTTGTGGGCTTTAAAGCCCTGACAAAGGGTTTAATTATAGGTTTCAAACCACCCACAAAACTATCCAGAAAATATGAATCAGGTAGTAATTCATTTCTTTGCAACATTAAACCCCTTAAATGCTCAAATGCATCCAAATAATCTTCCAAAGACCCTGTTTGTTGCAGTTTATTGAATTCCTCTACAATATTACTACCAAGGTTTTCTTTAAACCTAGCACACAAATCCAACACAAATTCATCCCAATCCACATTTACCCTCATACTCACATAGCTGTGAACCCAAGATTCAGCCTTCCCCACCATATACAATGTTGCCAAATTGAGTCTCTGATTCTCATCAATTTTACACAATTCAAAATATTTCTTGCATTTTTTAACCCAGATTCGCGGATTACTACCATCAAACACAGGGAACTCAACTTTGGGCGAAAAATGAAGACCTCTAGGGTGTGGATTACCTGAATTAAGCATGTTTTCTCCAAGATTTTCCCCTATGCGATTACCCGACATCCTACTGAGAAGTTCCTTCATCTGCTCATCTTGTAAAACCAGCTGCTGGTGTAACTGTTGCTGGAAATCCTTCTGCCGATGCATTTGTTGTTCCATTGATCCCATCCTCTTCTCCATTTGAGCGGATAATTGAGCAATAGTAACCTTTGCCAGCTTATGTTGTGGTTTCTTTCCTTCAGAAGAATCAGGTCGAACTCGAGGTTCGAAGCTCCGTTTTAATGGCGGAAATGAGGTGGTAAGGAAGAAGATATTCAGGACCCAGAGAAATGGAGACTGGCGTCTCTGATACCAATTGTAACAACAATCAGGGATTTGATTCCGGAATTGTTGTACACAACTGAAGCAATTGCAGGAATTCTTGTAATTGAGAAAGAACTCGGACAATTGATTGATTATGATTTGAGCAACAAGATTATAGAGAGAATTTGTAGGAAGATATGTTTTAAAATGATGAATGAATTATTCTAAGTGTAGGATGAGCTATTTATAACTAGAGGAATAACTACTTTCTAACCACCCAGTAACAAACTCGCACGGACGATTTCATTGGCTAAAACTAATATTAATAAATAAATAATGCAAATGCTTTTTTCGAGCGATTACACAGAATCCAACTTTTACAAACTATCAAAAATAAATTTAATGAATATGTTATCACGTATCTTTTTTAAATATAAAGAAGATAATATTGATATATAAATTCCTTTCAAAAAAAAATATTGATATATAAATTGTACGTGAATATAATATTCACATTATTACTTATAAGTTGAACAAAATAATAGAGTTTGTTACAAATACAGTCGATACTACTAAAAGATAAGATAAAGTTGATTGTCAACCGAGATTAAATTATCAAATTATATCATAATCCTTATTATTTATTTGTTAATTTGCACTAGAATTTATAAGGGGTAAAATTTTAGGTTGATAGTGTGTTTTTATAGGATACAACTCATGCTACAAATCTTTGTGTTTCGTCAGAAATTTCCTATATATTGATTTGTTTTTTAAACATCCGCTATTTATCTTTTGTTCCCTTTCTACATAATATAAGAGCATGTTTATGCATGTTACCCCGCGTCTCTATGTATCTATTGTTTAGTTATTTTAGTGTTATGTATTTTTGTTTATTTTTTAATGTTTGACTATCTATTCTTATTTTTCGTAGGTATCATTGTGTTGAAGAGGATTAACTTCGTCATCGGGTAATACTTTTATTTGTAAGGGTTTTTATTGCTTTGGTGTGTATACATGATATTTAATTGTTTATTCGTTGCAATTTGTAACGATATGTTATGTGTACTTAAAACAATGTCTATTTTCCGTCCCTTTTAGGATATGAGTTCGTTTCTGAAACACAATTCTCAAGGTAAGAAATCTAAATTTTCAGTTATCAAACATAAAAGCTACCTTCATTTGAAATTTATCATCCTATGAAATATGCTCTACGTGACTACGCATGTTATCTATCATCTTAGATTATAATTATATATAAGGCGTTCAGTTAATTTGCTGAAAATCGTCTTAAATTAAGACCTCTTATAACCTTTATTTATTTTTATCTCTTTTGTTATACCATAAATCGTCTTAAATTAAGACCTCTTATAACCTTTATTTATTTTTATCTCTTTTGTTATACCCGGGTGTGAGAGTTGTCTTAAGTTAAGGAGTCGTTTGGTTGATCAAGGAACTTAATTTGCCTAGGAACTTCAATTTCACAGGAAGTAAGTTCCAGCATCCAATTCGGGTGAATTTGACAAAGGTGTTTGGTTGCCCATGTAGGAATTAAATTCCATGGGAATTTCCAATGACCAAGGGAGGGGTAATAGGTAAGCCAATTCCTACATCATGTAGGCATTGGAAGTTCCCATTGGAAGTTCCTAGGAACTTCTAAATTCCAAAAAATATGTCAACCAAACAAGACATATTTTTGTAAATCATGTGATTTTACAATTCATAGTTTTTAAGGTGTCAACCAAACAACCCCTAAGACTATCTTAAACAAAAATTTTAAGAAATTCATGCATACACGGATCAAGCTAACACGGAAAACATTTGATTAAGATTTTGATGTGCACACCCTTCTATATTGTAAGAATCTTAAACATACTTGAGATCTAAATGTCATTGATATTATTTTGCTTCCATTAGATCTAATACCGTAAAACACTTAAATTGAATTAATGTAAAAGCAGTCTTCTAATACCGTAAAACACTGCTTCTTAGTCCTACCTATCATATAGATCGTATATATTTTGTATTTGTCCTGACATGGTTATTGATATTATTTTGCTTCCATTAGATCTTTTTTGAATATTTCTTGCAATTTAATGTTAGTTACATTGTTATTATTATTATATAATTAAGTTCCGATGATCTGGTTTTGTAACTTTTTTTCTTAAGATTACATAGAGCAGCTACAATTCTACGATAATTAATATAATATACAAGCGTAGGATCAACATTTCATAATTAATATAATATACAAGCGTAGGATCTACATTTCTTAGTTACTTATTATACACGACAGAAGACTACAAATTGGCCCGTGCATCGCACGGGCATTAAATCTATTTATGCATGATTGGTCGAATAATATAATAAGAGGTTTCAAAATAGGGATAAGAAAAGATAAAATTTGCTATTGTATTAAGAAATTCTATCTATATTATTAAAGGAAGCTTTTTTTTAGCAATATGATTGGTCGAATAATATAATAAGAGGTTTCAAAATAGGTATAAGAAAAGATAAAATTTGCTATTGTATTAAGAAATTAAATGATAAAGTTTGCAATAAGACATAAGGGAAGTAAATAAGATAACGATTAGTAATAAGTATTTGTATTTGTGTAACTCTAGAATTTTAGGTTACCCATGCTATCAAATAACAATATAAAAGAATATTCAACTTCCAAAAACAGTTGATACCTTTCAATATAATCTCCGATCTATGCTTTAATTTTCCTATATGTTACCCCATATATGAACTTTTTCTTTCTAATATTGATGTGTATAATAATTGTTTGTTTCTCTGTAATATTGATGTGTATAATAATTGTTTGCTAATAATATGTTTGCTTATATTATGTCATTTCATATCGTATTGTTTCTTAGTCAATACTAAGTTACTAACCTTACAACTTGGTTTAAAATTTCAGGTACACTATTAAGTTGAGTGTTTAATGAGTCTACTGAAAATATCAAGTAATCATCAAAAGCTTATCGTATGTCTTTTCTCTCTTTTCTCTGTTATTGTTGAGACTTGGAAGCATTTACTTAAATTCATATGTTTTCTTGATATGTATATTTTAAATCATATTGTATGCTATAAAAAAAAGGATTAATTGATAAAAATACTCTGAACTATGGTTGTTGTTTTGGTAAAATTTCTACCGGGTCGAGTTTATGTGTTGCGGGTCAAAGTGTCAACCAATATAGAGATTGACGTAGCAAACGAATGTAAAAGTTGAAGAAATAAAACAATGACACAGGAATTTTTGGTGACGCGGAAAAACCCAATGAGGGAAACAACCGCGGGGGGAACGGAATCCAAACAATATTTTTACTGTGATCGAGTGATTTCACTGCTTTGTATGAGTACAAGTGTTTGCGTAAATAGTAAAGTTTACAACGTGTGAACTGAATGAATAAAAAATGCCCTAGCCTTCCCTTTTATAGCTGCGGATTTGTGCATAACCAATTCTGTTCTGGTCCTGGTTTGTAGGAGGGAATGTAGGGGAATATCCCTTTAGGGTTTTGACCCATTCTCCTACTCCAACGACTCTTTTCTGCGTCTGGTCTGCCCCTGTGGTGGGCTGCTTATGCCTCTTATTTATCTTTGGGCCCAATAGCGAGATGTGAATTTTGGGCTAAATAATTTCCCCCAAATTTTAGCCTGGGTTGGCTTTTCAATTGGGCTGGAATTTATTCTGCCTCTGAGAATTCTGGAGTTTACGTGGGTAGTTGGGGAATTGATGTAACCGCCCACAGCCGCATTTTCCTGTCCCACTTGTCCTCTCTTGCATTAACTGCTTGTCCCCTCAATATTTACTACTTCCTTTACTTTAACCTTTCACCTTTCAAATTTGAATTTACTTTCAAATTTCATCCACTTGCTTCCCTTATAAATACCCATTTTAACCGTGTTCTTTCACTTTTACCATCTTCAAAAATTCACTTTCTTTCTTTTCTCACTTTCTTTCTCCGCTGTAAAAACTCTTTCACTGCTTTTCTTTTAATAATTCATCATGTCTGCTCTTGGATCTTCTTCCGCTACTCCTTCTACTACACCTGCTCCTGCTGGGTCTTCTGGATCTACCCCTGCTTCGGGGGACTATTCTGGTCCTTTCCCTTCGCAGGGGTTGCTCGCTGCCAAACATCTATGCGACTCCGCTTTCAACGAGTCCCATGCTTCTCTTATCAAGATTCGGTTCGGATTTCCGGATGGGGTTGTCTATCACTTCCCTCTTGCTGGCGAGAAGGCCGACTTTGAGAGGGAAGGATGGACTTGTCTCTACGAGTATCCTTTCCGTTTGGGTCTGAGATTCCCCTTCCCTGATTTGATTGTCGATTTCCTGAAGTTAACCAAGCTTGCTATGTGCCAGATTGCTCCTCATGCATGGAGGATCTTACTCAGTATTTGTGCTTTGAACCGTGAACGGGGGCTGAACATTGGTTTGGCTGATTTGGGGAAGTGGTTCACTCCCCGTTCTCTGGGTCATTCTCAGTGTACCATCCGTAGCTATGACAATATGCCCTCTGCTATTATATTTTCCACCACTCCAGACGATAGCAAGTGGTTTACCCGCTTTATCTTTGTCAAGATTGACACCCTACCTTATTCTCCAGACTATATTTTTGCTGCGTGGCAGCCTGTGGAAGGTACTGGCTCTGCTCTTGGCGTTTTGATTTTCCTGGCTCTATTTTCTTTTGTCTTTTTCTGATAGCTTGTTAGTTTCCTCAGGGCGTCACCTAGCTAAGCTCCCTGATTCCGCGGATCCCCCTACTTCGAAGGCCAAGCTCCTGGACCTTCCTGCCGAGGAGAGGACGTTCTCCAAGCTGGTCCGGGATTCTGCTGTTCTGGTGGTGAAGAAGGAGGGTACGGTATTTTCGATATTTTTTGTTTTCTTTGGGTGGATCCGTGCTTAGTCTGCTCTGATTTCTGCTATTACCTTTTCAGGCAAGCCCAGAGTTGATGTAAGCAGGGTGATGCAGCTACGTAGGAAAAGGTTGGCTTCTGAGGACGCGGGGTCCTCAAAGAAAAAGAGAATGGACGTTGTTGAGGGGAGCCCTGCTGGAGCTGGGTCCAAGGCTGCCCCTATTGAAGTTGACACTGTTGATCTGGTCCAGGAACCTGTCCCTGAGGCTCCTTATGTTGATCCATCTCCTCTTGAAATCCCTCCCACCATTCCTACTCCTGGTTTCAGGCCTATACTGGAGCAGCTGCATCGGCCATCCTCTGGAGAAGGTTCGTCTTCTCCTGCTCTGCGTTTGGATCTCCCAGTGGATTTTGGTGGGTCCAGAACTAATCTTTGGCCTGCCTTGGACTCACTGCTTTTCCCCGCCTCTGCCTCTATTATGGAAACTCGTCCTTTCAAGGATTTGATCAGACGTACTGCGGAGGTTTCCTTTGAGGTAACCTTCCTTTTTCTCTTCCCTTTTTCTTTTCTTTCTTCTCTTTTTCCTGACCTGGTCTGGGTTTCCAGGTCCTGGAGCTGTCACTTTGTGCCAAGCGACAGAGCGAAGCTCTGTTGGCTGAACTTCACTGTACGAAGGCGGCCCAATCTGAGGCTCTGAGGAGAAGGCAGGAGGTGGAGATGATGCAGGAGGCCCTGGCGAAGAAGGAGCGGGAGTTATCGGAGAAGCTGAGCTTGGAGAAAGCCCTAAGGGAAAATTTGCGGCAGACTGTTGAGCGTTCTCGTCGGGATGTGGCTATTGGTCAGGAGATGCTCAAAGCCCAGGAGGAGGCTTCTCAGAACCAGCTAACCGCGGCTCACTCTAAGCTGGAGAGGGCCTTGACTTCAGAGGCAGATCTGGTGCTGAAGGTGGAGGCCCTGGAGCAAAAGAAGGCTGGTCTGCAGAGGGCGTTAATTAAAGCTGTTGCTTATACTGCTGCTGAGACCCGGATAAAGTGTGTCCGGGAGTTCCAGGAGGGTAACCACACCACCTGGGACTTAGCTGCTTTGGAGAAGGCCTTTGCCACTGACTTTCCCGAGGGGTTAAACATGGACCTGATCTCTGATGATGACGAGGAAGAAGATGGGGTGGGGTCCCAAGATGCCGGAGAGGAGGTGACCTCTGACCCCACCGATGCTGATGTTGCTGCTGCTGGGCCTACTCCTGACGAGTAGGTTAAAATTTGTCTGCTTGGCCCTGATATGGGCGTTTTAATATTTTTTTTTTGAACTTTGGATGCCCCTGCGTGGGCTTAATGGTTGTAACTTTTTGCTGTTGGTCCGGGTGGACCAGTGAAAACAATTCTGTTTTGAGCTGCTTTGGGCAGCTTTTAATCGTATGTCCCCCGTTGTATTGGGCTTTCTCATCTTGTTGCTTTTCTGCCGTTTTTTCTGGCGTTTTTCTTTTGTACATGCATGTTTCATTTGTGTTTTGGCCATCGCTGTTTTGGTGTGATGGCCTGGTGTTTTATATACCCATCCCTATACTGGGGTGCCAGGCTTGACTTAGGTTCTCCTGCGATCAGTGCAGATTTCCTCTTTAGGTCAGTCCACTAGGATAAGCAAATTCTGGTCCAGAAAATAAGTGATAAAATATTTTTCCTCTTAAAAAGACTCGATA
This sequence comes from Silene conica, assembly GCA_029255685.2. Lineage (NCBI taxonomy): Eukaryota > Viridiplantae > Streptophyta > Magnoliopsida > Caryophyllales > Caryophyllaceae > Silene > Silene conica. Next base: position 10,222,147 of record CM055319.2, read on the forward strand.
ATTGATTAAATGTGCCAAGGTTTTGAATCACAAGACTTAAATTGCCAAATACTAAGTTATAAAAACATAAAGCAAGACAAAAATTTAAGCTGGACCAGAGTATACATTATACAGAGTAGAACCTGAGGTCTAAGGGAACTGCTCTGGTCTGGTGGAGGCACCTCTAGATGATATACTTTTTTAAGTGAAGTATATTCCATGATCTGGGTATCATTTCCCCTTCCATTGTCATCAGCCTGTAGGCCCCATTACCAACTATGCTTTCGACTTGGTATGGACCCTCCCAGTTGTAGGCAAACTTTCCGGCTTGTCGATTTTTGGTGTTCTGGAACACCTTTCTCAGGACCAGATCTCCTACTTGCAGGGTTCTGATCCTGACATTTTTGTTGTAGCTTCGAGCCACCATCTGCTTGTATGAGGCCATCCTGACGTAGGCACTGGTTCTGAGTTCATCAACAGTGTCCAGGCTACTGGCCAATTCCACTTGGTTCTGGCCCTCAGTTATACACCCGTACCTGTGGGTTGGGATTTTGACTTCAGAAGGAATTACTGCTTCTGCTCCGAAGACAAGGCTGAAGGGGGTCTGACCTGTTGCTACTTTCGGAGTAGTTCTGTCAGCCCACAGGACCAGAGGGAGCTCCTCTGCCCATTTCCCTCTCATTTCTTGTAGTTTCTTTTTCATATTTTCAATAATGATCTTATTACTGGACTCAGCTTGTCCGTTGGACTGGGGATTTCTGGGGGTGGACTTCTGGAGTGATACGTTCCACCCAGCGCAGAAAGCCTCGGTTTTCTTCCCAATGAATTGGGAACCATTATCACATATTATTTCTGAGGGTATGCCAAATCTGGTGAATATATTACGCTTAATAAAAGAGATGACCTGAGCTTCGGTGGTCTGGGTGAATGATTCTGCTTCGATCCATTTAGAGAAGTAGTCTGTCATGGCTAGCATGTACATTTTGTTTCCTGGTGCTCTGGGGAGAGGTCCCACAATGTCCATCCCCCACTTCATAAAAGGCCATGGGGATATGACCGGGTGCAGGGGTTCTGCTGGTTGATTATTGACAGATGCGTGCCTTTGACAGGCGTCACATTTCCTTCCATATTCCTTCGCATCCTTGCGCATTGTGGGCCAGAAGTACCCCATTCTGAGGGCTCTATTGGACAGGCTTCTTCTCCCTGCATGATTTCCGCAGTCGCCACTGTGGAGGTCATGCAAGACTGTCTGCGCCTCTTTCTGGTCCAGGCATCGCAAGTATGGCCCTGCTAATGATTTCCGGAACAGGGTTCCATCAATCAGTAGGAACCTGGAAGCCTTAATCCTAAAACTGCGTGCTTCTTTCTTACTGCTGGGCTGGATATCATGTTGCAACCAGTCCAGGTATGGCTTTCGCCAGTCCTGCTCTGGCCCCTGGTCTGGGCTGTTGCTGTAGATAGGTAATTCTTCCTGGTCTGAACCCGGTCCAGGAATGGCTGGTTTGAGAACATGGGTGATAGGTATATTAGCTACCTCAGCTGGTTTGAAGGTTGATCCCAGGGTTGCCAGTGCATCTGCTTCCGCGTTCTGCTCCCAGGGTACTTGCTGGATGTAGAATTCTACGAATCTGCTGATTAACTCCTTTGCTACACACAAGTAGGCCGCCATTGTGGGGTCTCTTGCTTCGTATGCTCCATTGACATGGTTCACAATTAGTTGTGAATCACTGTATACATTAACATGGTTGATTCCCATGTCCAGGGCTAGTTGTAGTCCCAGGACTAGGGCTTCATACTCAGCCACATTATTTGTGGTCTTGAACTCACATCGGACTGCTTGGGTGATTAAATCTCCTTCTGGTGATCGGAGGATCAACCCAACTCCGGACCCTCTGGCGTTTGAAGCTCCATCTACTCGTAACTCCCAAATGTCTGGCTTGGCACCTTGGTGTAGGTGCAGGATTTCCTGCTCTGCTTGGGTCTGGAGTGCCGGGCTGAAATCGGAGACAAAGTCTGCAAGGGCTTGTGATTTTATGGCTGTGCGTGGTTCAAACTGGAGATCATATCCACTGAGGTGCACAGACCATTTAGCCATTCGTCCTGATAGTTCTGGCTTTCTCATAACCGTCTTGAGTGGGTGATTGGTAACCACTGAGATGGTATGAGACTCAAAGTATGGACGCAGCTTATAGGATGCTGTGACCAATGCCAATACTAGTTTCTCAAGTGAGGTATACCTTGCTTCTGCTGGCAGTAATGACTTGCTGACGTAGTATACTGGATGCTGAGCTCCTTCGTGCTGCCGGACCAGAACTGCGCTTACTGCTGCTTCGGTCACGGAGAGGTACAAGAGCAGTGTTTCCCCCTGCTCTGGTTTGGATAGCAGGGGTGGGCTGCTCAGGTACTGTTTTAGTTCCTGGAATGCCTTTTCGTGCTCTGGTGTCCAATCAAAATTCTGGCTTTTTCTGAGAATATCATAGAATAATCTGCACCGGTTTGAGGATCTGGAGATAAACCTGCTCAGGGCTGCTACTCTGCCCGTCAGACGTTGTACGTCTTTGGGCTTCTGGGGTGATTCCAGCTGCAGAACTGCTTTGATCTGTTCCGTGCTGGCTTCTATCCCTCTCTGTGTTACCATATACCCCAGGAATTTCCCACTGGAAACTCCAAAGGTACACTTAGCTGGATTTAGCTTCATCTTGTACTTCCGGAGGGTGTTGAATGTTTCCTCCAGGTGCTGGGTGTGGTCTACCGATTGCTTGGACTTGACCACCATATCGTCTATATACACTTCCATGTTGCGTCCTATCTGGTCTTTGAACATCATATTGACAAGCCGCTGATATGTAGAGCCAGCATTCTTAAGGCCGAAGGGCATTATGTTGTAGCAGTAAATGCCTCTTTCGGACCTGAATGCTGTCTTCTCCTGGTCTGCCGGGTCCATTTTGATCTGGTTGTACCCGCTCCAGGCATCTAGGAAAGTCAACATTTCGTGGCCTGCAGTGGCGTCTACCATAGCATCTATGTGTGGCAAGGGGAATGGGTCCTTGGGACAGGCCTTATTCAGGTCTGTGAAATCCACGCAGACCCTCCACTTGCCATTCTTTTTTGGTACCACCACTACATTAGATAGCCATTCTAGGTACCTGACTTCCCTGATCTTTCCTGCCTCTAGAAGGTTATCCACCTCCTGATTTATGATCTGATGTCTTTCTACTGCAAATTTCCTGTGCCTCTGCTGCACTGGTCTGAATCCTGGATCTATGCTGAGCTTGTGTGTTATGATCTCTGGGTCTATACCAATCATATCTTTGTGGGACCAGGCGAAACAGTCCACATTCTTTCTGAGCAGCTGGAGGAGTTGCTGGCGTAGATCTCCAGAGCACTCTGAGCCTACGAACACGGTTCTTTCTGGATGCTGCTCATGCAGGTGGACCTCATCGATTTCTGCCTGTTGGGGCTCGATGTACTCCTCCTGGATGTGCAGTTGCCGTAGTTGTTATGCTCTGGCAGCTGGTGGTCTGGTGGTCCTTTTGAGAGCTACTTTGTAACAATCCTTGGCCTCCTCCTGGTCTCCCCGTATCTCCTGAACTCCCCACGGTGTAGGAAATTTCAGGCACTGGTGATACGTTGACGGGATTGCTCGCATTTCGTGGATCCAGGGCCTGCCAAGAATAACATTGTAAGTAGATGGACCATCAATAACTAAGTACCTTACCTGTTTGTTCAGCCCTCCGGCGTAGGTGGGGATGGTGATTTCCCCCAGGGTATGCGTTGTTTCTCCGTTGAATCCGACCAGAGGTATAGCTTTCTTGGTTAGGTCCTTCTCGTCAAATCCCATGCTCTTTAGGGCATCCAGCATCAGCAGGTTGACGGAGCTTCCCGTGTCTACCATGACTTTCCTGACCTCACAATTACCAATGTTCAATGTGATAATCAGGGCATCATGGTGCTGCTCTGGTACAGCTTCTGCATCTGTTTCGTCAAAGGTTACTGCCGGGAGGTCCTGCCTTGCTATTCTGCATGATGATTCTGGCTTGTCCCCCTTAGCTGCAGTTACACGTCTTTTGACTGCTGAGTAGGTGAGCCCACACAGCTCTGATCCTCCAGTGATGACGTTGACAATTCTATTGCAAGGAGGAGCTGGTGAAGGCTGCACCTGACTGGCTGCATTGACTCTGGTGGATTTCTCTGGGAGCAGATGGTCTAGGTTGCCTCGGTCATACTGGAATCGAACTTCTTTCCTGAGAGTATAGCATTCATCCGTAGTATGACCTATGTCATCATGGAATTCACATCTTTTGCTAGCATCACGGCGGTCGTTGGGTCGCTCCTCTTTCTTCTTTGGCCATCTGACTCCCTTGAGTTCTTTTAAGGCCTTCAGCAAGCCTGCCATCCCGGTGGTAAAGCCATACTCGCTGACCTTCGGAGGTGGATCTGCATCATTTTTACCCCCGGTGCTCTCAGATACTTTGCTCACTGGCTTGCTGTAGGGTTTTGATCTTTCGCTCCTTTTTTCTACTGGTGCTTTCCTGGACACAGGTTCTGTGTCATAGGTATTTCTTCTGGAGGCAGCGTCTTCTTCCAGCCTCATGGCTGCAACTGCCTGGGCCTGTACATCAGCAAAGGCAGTGCATGGGTGCATTGTCAACTGCTTGTACAGGTCTGAATCGTGATGTAACCCCCTGCGGAAGGCTTCGATGGCAGTGGGTACATCACAATGTGGAATGGCAACCTTCTCCTTGTTGAACCTGGTGAGGTAATCTCGAGTGGTTTCCTCGAATCCTTGAACAATTCTGTATAGATCGCTGGTCTGCTTTTCTGGTTTCATGCTGCTAGCAAGCTGCTGATTAAAGGCATTAACCAGATCTGCAAAGGAGGAGATGCTGCGATTAGGCAATCCCACAAACCAGTGCAGGGCTGCTTCGGATAGGGTTGACCCAAATCCTTTGCACATGCAAGCCTCCTTAAGTGCTCCGGTGGCGGTTACCACCATCATTTTCTGCTTATACTGATTTATGTGGTCCAGGGGGTCAGCCGTACCATCATATAGTGTCATGGTTGGTGGCACAAACCCCTTGGGCACATTGATCAGGGCGATATTGTCGATGAATGGTGAATCTGCATAACTGTCCTGGGAAGCTTTCTCCATTGGCCTTGGCATACCAGGTATCTTGGTGATCATGTTTTTCAACTCCTGGTAGCGCTGGTCTGAGAGACTGCCTGCTCCAGGGAATGGATTGACTGGCGGAGGGAAGAAGCCTGGAGGGGCTCCTCCCCAAGGTCCTGCGGCTGGTTGATTGGCTGCCACGGATGAACTGAAACCTGGTCCTGGATGCCATCCAACTGCTGACTGCGCTGGTGCTCCTCCTTGCCACCCTCCAGTGATGGACTGGTTCACGGGTGCTGCTCCTACTGAGATCTCTGGCGTTCGCCCGATGGTAGGCTGCGGAGGGGTACCTGAAAAAATCAAAGGATCAGTCCTAGGGGGAAAACAAGGTGTAGGATTACCTGCAGGCTGAACTGGTCTGGACTGTGGTGCTCCAAACACAGACGAGTCCAGATCCAGTATCTATGGGCCACTGCTCGGGGTGGTGACACCTAGATCCAGCCTGGTGACAATCTCCTGGGGAATTGGTCGGTTCAACCCCGCTCTCCCGAAGGGATTGAAGGTCTGCCCAGGCCCTGGCTGCAACATTCTGAACGGCTGCTTTGGACGTGCGACTGCGGCGATCTGCTCTCTCAGATCCAGATTGTCCTTCTTCAGGCCCTCTATGGCTTCCTGCAGAGCACTCATTCCCTGGACCATCATCTGCATCGGATCTGTACGGGGAGCTTGCGGCTGCTGGCCTACTCCGGGCATCCGGGCTTCTCCACTCCTGCTAGGGCTGCTCTCTCTGCTCTGCCTTGGGGAAGCAGACACAGGGGGTGATCTGGGAATCTGAGGAGGTTTGCTGGATGGGACCACAACCCTTGAGGCTGTGGTCTGACTTACGACCAGGGGTGGTCCTGCGAGACCAACAGACACAGTAGGGTTGGTCTCACTGGACTGGGCTGGCATGCTTTGAGAACTGGAAGGGTTAGCTTTGGTTCCAGACATGCTTGTTGTGACGAGATAACAATCTTAAATATTGGAATGCGCACTATGCCCCACGGTGGGCGCCAAATTGTTTTGGTAAAATTTCTACCGGGTCGAGTTTATGTGTTGCGGGTCAAAGTGTCAACCAATATAGAGATCGACGTAGCAAACGAATATAAAAGTTGAAGAAATAAAACAATGACACAGGAATTTTTGGTGACGCGGAAAAACCCAATGAGGGAAACAACCGCGGGGGGAACGGAATCCCACCAATATTTTTACTGTGATCGAGTGATTTCACTGCTTTGTATGAGTACAAGTGTTTGCGTAAATAGTAAAGTTTACAACGTGTGAACTGAATGAATAAAAAATGCCCTAGCCTTCCCTTTTATAGCTGCGGATTTGTGCATAACCAATTCTGTTCTGGTCCTGGTTTGTAGGAGGGAATGTAGGGGAATATCCCTTTAGGGTTTTGACCCATTCTCCTACTCCAACGACTCTTTTCTGCGTCTGGTCTGCCCCTGTGGTGGGCTGCTTATGCCTCTTATTTATCTTTGGGCCCAATAGCGAGATGTGAATTTTGGGCTAAACAGTTGTCCTGCTCAAAATACTCCAAACTTTATTTTACTACCAGTATAACCAACTAATGCTCTCACTCGCTTTTATTATAATATATGACCTGTTACATGCTAATTAAGTGAAGAAATTACTAACCCTTCTTTAACCCGTCTTTCTCGTTTTACTTCTATGTTAATCTATTTACTTAATCACAGCATTAAAACATGCTACAACAACTTAACAAAACAACAAATTCTATTCAAAGCAAATGAGGGCATTAGTTGGTTATATTGGTAGTTAAAATAAAGTTTGGAGTATTTTGAGCAGGACACCCATAGTTCAGAATATTCTTATCAATTAATCCTAAAAAAAACTACGGAAAAACAATTTGCGGGAGTTACTACTATATTACTACTTATATACGTATTATATTATATACCAGATAGTTTGCCTAACCCACAACCTTGTTCATTATTTTTGTGCATTTGTCAATCCGTCTCTTTATTTTTGTATTTATTAATTCATTATCATATTATTTAATTGCTTTATTTTTATTGTTCCGCGCCTCTTTGCTGAGTTACAATAATAAAAGTTGTCTTTTTGATAAACTTTATAATAATTTTTCTTACTTTTGTCATAGGTTTAGACTGATAATGAATGAATATATAGTTGTTTCGTTACAAAGGATATCAATGGGTATCTACATATATGCACCTATCATTTCAAATTTTAAGGTAATTATGTCCATCTATCGCACAATATAGACTATTGTTATATGTATGTTTACATCACAGTTTATAACATTACAGGGCTCATGATTATTACTTTATAGTATGATAATTAATTGTATGTGATCATGTTGTAGTCTACTTCTACGTAATAGAATTTCTACGTGAATGCATTGCTTTTCATATCACAGTTTTTTTTATTATTGTAGTGCCCTAGATCTAAGATTAACTCAAGTTGAGAAACGACCCGGGCTTCTGCATGCTATATATTGTAGAAGAAACTTAAGCTTTTCTTTAAAGTATGGGCAACATATAACCTATATCTATTTTATCTATATAAACGTAGTTACGTAGCTGCTAGCAATTATTATCTACGAAACAACAAAATTACGCATATACTCCCTCCTACCCATTTAAAGTGTCCCATTGTACATTTTTGTCTATTCATCAAAGTGTCCGTGGTCCATTTTTAGTAAGTTTTTTTACCAAGTTTTTACCATTCTACCCTTATTAATTTTCATTTATTACTCACCCACTCACCCATTACCCTACTTACTTTATACAAATCATAACACCCTCTCTCCAATCTACATAACCCTACTCAACCAAAATATTAAACAACTAATATTTCATAAATTTCGTCCTTTCATAACAATGGGACACTTAAATTGGGTTGGAAGGAGTATTTTAATGTAGTAGTGTAGATAGTCTCAATTGCTTACATACCATTATTCTTTCTGTGTATACAAGTAAAAGTGCATATTTTAGTAGAGGAGTTGAATTGTCTCTATTTTCAAAGGATAATGATACGCCATAAATAGGTGGGGCTCAATTTCGATGTTACCTTCTCATATATACTTCATTTTATTAGGCTTTTCACTTATTCTATATGATTGCCCATTATATTAAAACCTCCACTTATTACATGTGAGAGGGTGGCGCCGAAATTGGGCGTCATCGGGTGACGCTAACTCACTTTCCATTTTCAAATTTGTACCAATATTAATTAGCTAGATGATAAAGCTTAGCTGTTCACTAGTATTTCAAATGATAGGCTAAGAAGGAAAACTGAGAAAAATAGAGGAAGCAGAGGATGATTGTATTAATTTTGGATGATAAGAAGAAAAGATGCATAACCCCTTTATATAGTGAGGGAATGACTTGGTGGTTACTCCACAAGATAACTACCAACATTATATTTAATTATAGTAAAATCCTAATTAAAGATTCCCTCCACCAACGGTGCACATGGATGGAGGTTTCCCTTCTTTGTCCTTTTCCTCACTTCTACCAGAATTTGTTATGACCTCACTACTTGCATGATCGGACTGATAATTCTCTTCCACCAAATGACTTTGGGTTGTATCAATACTCTCTCCTTCAGAAGATCCTTGACCCCAAGGATTAAATTTAGGAAATTTTCCTTGTAGGTCGTACAGAAATTCCCAAGTAGCATCTTCAATAGAGGACGTATTCCATTTGATGAGAACTTTGGTTGCATTAACCCTCCCTCTTTTCATAGTCTTTCGAGCTAGAATAGCCTCTGGTTCAGTAATAATGGCCTCTTCAGGATAGGGGGCAACAGCCAAATTTGGACCATAATGTCTCTTGAGTAAGGAAACATGGAAGGTGGGATGGATTTTGGATCCAACAGGCAGAGCTAACTTATAAGCCACCTTCCCAACCCTTGATAACACCTTATAGGGGCCATAGTATTTCTTTGCCAATTTCGGTTTGTTCTTGTATGGTTAGAAGCCTGCCTATAAGGGTGTAGTTTTAGATACACATAGTCTGCTTCTTCAAATTCTCTGTCACTCCTTTTCTTGTTGGCCTGCTGTTGCATTCTGTTTTGTGCACGAGCTAGGTTGGACTTGATGGACGGAAGGGTCTCCTCTCTATCAATTAATACTCTGTCCACTGCATCCACCTTGCTAATGCCAGGCATGTAGGGCAGATGGATAGGAGGTGGTTTCCCATACAAAACCTCAAAGGGTGTTGACTTAATGGCACTGTGGAAGCTGGTATTGTACCAATATTCAGCAGCTGGTAAATACTTACACCAGTCCACGGGTGTTTCACTACAAAAGCACCTGAGATAAGTCTCTATCCCCCTATTTAATACCTCAGTCTGTCCATCATATTGTGGATGGTATGATGTTGTGAGGTTCAGGCCAACTCCATGTACAACAAACAACTCTTGCCAAAAATTACTCAAGAAAATTGAGTCCCTGTCAAACACTATGGTTTCTGGCATTCCATGCAATTTGTAGATGTAATCAAAGAAAGCTTGTGCCACATCAGAAGCCATATATGGGTGGCTTAAGGGTACGAAATGCCCATACTTGCTTAGCCTATCAATCACCACCATCACTGAGTTCATTCCCATGGATCTGGGTAGCCCTTCCACAAAATCCATACTAATGTCTGTCCATACGGATTCAGGTATGGGTAATGGTTGTAACTTCCCGGGAGGAGCAACTGTCTCATACTTGCATTGCTGGCACACCACGCACTGTTGTATGTATTTTTGGACATCAAGCTTCATTCCTTTCCAGAAGAATTTTTGCTTCAGCCTTTGGTAAGTAGCCTCTACACCAGAGTGTCCAGCTTGTAATGTGTTATGCATGAGAGGGAGGAGCTTTTGAGGCAAATCACCATACCTTCCTACCACCAATCTTCCCTTCCATTTCAACTGTTCTCCTGCCCAACTGTACCCCTTGTAAGAATTGGAATCAATTTTAAGATCTTCAATAAGCTTAGCCAGCTGGGGGTCCTTGTTCCATGCCTCTTGTAGAGAGGTATACATATCAGTACTGAGCGAGTTGATGTACAAAGCATTTAGCTCAGAACCGTGCCTTCGGGAGAGAGCATCAGCAGCTATGTTCTCCTTACCCGGCTTGTACCCTATCTCATAGTCAAATCCCAGTAACTTGGCCAGCCACTTCTGTTGTAGAGGGTTGGTGATTCTCTGCTCCAACAGATAGTTTAGGCTTTGATGATCAATCTTGATAATGAAGTGCCTCCCAGTGAGGTATTGACTCCATTTAGAGACAGCATGTATGATGGCTAATAATTCACGTTCATATACTGACATAGCTTGATGTCTAGGTGATAATGCCTTGCTGATGAAAGCTATAAGATGGTGGTCTTGCATCAGAACAGCCCCAATGCCTTCACCTGATGCATCTGTCTCTACCACGAAGGGCTGATTAAAGTCTGGTAGAGCTAGGATAGGGGCAGTTATCATGGCCTCCTTGAGCATGTTAAAAGCCTTTTCAGCAGGTAGTGACCACTCAAACCCATTCTTCCTCAATAAATTGGTGAGGGGTTTACTGATAGATCCATACCCTTTAATAAACCTCCTGTAATAGCCCGTTAAGCCAAGAAATCCTCTCAATTTCTTCACTGTACTAGGGATGGGCCAGTCCCTAACTGCCGCAATTTTGGCCGGGTCAGTTGCTACTCCAGCTCTGGAGATCACATGCCCCAAATACTCCACCTGTTTGGTGCCAAAACAGCATTTGGATGGCTTAACAAAGAGCTGATTCTTCCTCATCAGTTCTAATGTAAGTTTGATGTGCTCCAAATGTTCTGACCACTCCTTACTATATAGCAGGATATCATCAAAGAATACCAATGCAAATTTCCTTAAATAAGGACCAAACACTCGGTTCATGAGCCCTTGGAAAGTAGAGGGGGCATTGGTTAGACCAAATGGCATAACCAGGTATTCAAAGTGCCCATGGTGTGTCCTAAAGGCTGTTTTGTAGATGTCCTCCGGAGCCATTCGAATTTGGTGGAAACCAACCCTCAAGTCTATTTTAGAGAAGTACTTTGATCCATGGAGTTCATCTAGGAGTTCTTCTATAAGTGGGATTGGAAATTTGTCTTTTATGGTATGCTTGTTTAACTCCCTATAGTCCACACACATGCGTCAAGTACCATCCTTCTTCTTCACCAACACCACAGGGGATGCATAAGGACTGGTGCTGTGTTGGATCACCCCATTTTCCAAGAGTTCCCTTGTCATTCCCTCAATGATATCCTTCTGCAACATTGGGTATTTGTATGGTCTTATACTGAATGGCTCCACTCCCGTTTTGAGAGGTATCTTGTGATTATGGCCTTCTCTAAACGGAGGTAACTCCTTGGGGTCCTTGAAAACGTCAGGATACTGGTTCAAGAGAGACTGAAGATCAGCCTGCTCCACTTGTGGTACAATCATATTTAGGGCAAAGAATTTCACGCCCCAATCAGCAGGTAGAACCATAGCAAGTTGGCCTCCTTCCTCTACAGCCTTAACCATATATTTCAATGATGGCTCTTTTAATGGTGCCTTGTTGACCCCTTTTAATACCACTCTTTTCTGATTTTCAATAAAATCCATGGTTAACTTCTTAAAATCCCAGGTTATTGGCCCTAGAGTTTCCAGCCATTGGAACCCTAGCACTGCATCACACTCACCCAGTGGTATGGCAAAGAAGTCACCCTGAAATTTTATGTCCCTGATCCTCCAATTTAATTTAGACACTTGATGTGAACAAGTGAGCTTGCCTCCATTAGCTACTGATATATTGAATGTCTCTATATGTGTTAAGGTCATTCCCAACTTGGTGGCCAATCCTATATCAATGAAGTTATGAGAACTGCCACTATCAACCAGCAAGCTTAATATTTTCCTCCCAATCTGTCCATGCACCCTCATAGTCTGACAATGAGCCTTCCCAGCCAAGGCATAGACTGAGATTTGTGCAATTTCTCCCTCCCCTTGAACTGGTTCTTCCTCCTTCTCATCTGAAAGAGGCTGCTCCAACTCTTCTTCCAGTTCTAAGGAATATAGGGTCCTCTTCCTGTTTTTACAAACGTGTTGAGGTGTGTACTTCTCATCACAGTAAAAACACTGCCCCTTTGCCATTTTTGCCTTAATGTCAGCGTTAGCAGGTTTGAACTTGGATGTTTGGGGGGTTATGGTGGGTTGTTTATGGTTATCATTGTTGTTATGAAATTTGTTGGTAAAGTTTCTTGGTGGGTGTGGAATTTGTTGGGAAATGTGTCCTCAACAATAGTGCGATCACGACAATGATAAAATATCATTGTCATAAAACTTATGAATTGAATATGCAAGGGACGATCCAATATTGATTTAGTCAACTGACCAACATTAATCGGTAATGATTGGCTGACTAGAGTTTAACATTACTGTCGTATGACGGTGGTGGTCAGTTGATCCCTTTAGGTCACACCTCTAGGACTGACCCCTTAAACGTGTATTGATTAATTGTATAGGATACAGATTGATCGATATTCCTAAAACCGTATATTGAGAAATTAGAGGTTGAATCTTAAAGTAAGATTTATATTTGTAATTGAAATGTATCAATTGTCAAATATTAAATGATATTTTAGAAATATCAAAATTAGTATAATGAATGGTTAATGGTTATAACAAACGTTGTTAATATATCGTATCGATGATTATTATGATAACCATATGTTGGGACAGTAATTTCGAATTACTAAAAATAATTTGTTAAATATGATTTAATTAATTTAGAAATATTATTTATATGATAAATATATTTTAAATTAATACAATTGAACTTTGTCACATAGGATGTTACATATTATACAATTGTACAAATTACAAATTGTAAAATGGAAGTCCATTTTATAAATATATATGGCGTGTGATTGTGATTATGAGAAGGACAAAATTTGTTTAAATTATGGTCTTACAAACACAATCATAAGAGTAGTCTTGAACCTATTAATAGGTATGCATGCCTATATATTATGGTGTGTAGAGAAAGCAATTGGATTCCTCTTTTTGGAGAAAACCTCACGCCACATTCACTACTACACCTCCCAACCCATTACATATATGTGTGTTCATCATCACACAAAATGCTAATCCTCATAATAGTTTTCTAGAGTAAGAAAACTAAATTACCTCTAAAATATTACTTAGTTAATATTTGTAGTATACTAATATTATTGTTATTAGTACACGGTTTAAGGCAACCATTTCCGTCACCTAGTTCGTGTTCGGTCTTCGGTGTTTAAGGATAGGTCTTGGTGCGCACTCATTGGAGGCAAGCTACTTGGTTGCTCTTGGAGGATCGTCCTTAGCATATTTTGGACCGGTTGTAAGAATACGATTCTCATTATTTCCGCTTTTATTTTGCATGCATAAGATTAAGATTGGCTAAACTAGATTAATATGAGATTAATTAGTATATTAGTAAGACTAATTATTTCGAACTAGCTAGTAGTGACTACCTCTAGTTTCCAACAATTGGTATCAGAGCCATAAGGTTGTTTGCATGCAACTCGATTTTATACGTTTTTGCGAGAAAATACGATTTTAATTAAAAACGAAAATGAGTAGTACATATAGGATATGCACGAAAATCATATTGCATGTATATATTTCTGGTCTTAAAATAGTTTTAAGTCATTTTGATGATTTATGGAATAATATTGTTCAATATTGTAATTAAAATGTTTAATTTGTACATTAAATCGGTTAAAAATGTTTTTATTTGGGAAAAATAGCTAAATAATGTTTCTGGCCATGAATTTTAAATATGTTCTCACATGCATTTAACATATTATGAATATAAATAATTTTCGAAATTATTGAGGTTTTATGCATGGTTTATGATTTTTAATGGTTAAATAGTCATAAAATGAGTTAAATATGGGATAAATAGTTATATTATGAATTTAACTATAAAAATTTTGGTAGATGTCACATGCAATATTTAAAACATATGATGAATTTTCCAGAAATTTTTCGTTAATATTGCATGAATATTGATTTTTATCGTAAAAATCGTAATATTAGTGACATATTTTAGCTTAAATAGTTTAAGTTCGAATTTGACCATAAAAATTTAATATAGTGTCACATATATTATTTCTAGCATGCATGTGAATTTTGAGCTTTTAATCTCGAATATTGCATGAGAAATGATTTTAATCGGTAAAATCGCGTAAAATGTGACACGATTTATTAAAAATAGTAAAAGTTACTTAAATGGTCCGAAAAATTCACCCATATTAGTCATATTATGTATGATTATCAACATATTTTTAATTAGTGCCAAAAGTTTCTGAAACTTTAAGTTTTAATTTTAAAGAGTTAAAATTGATATTGAGTGTTTAAGGAGTCATAATCTTGCTTTTCAGATTTAAAACAGTGTGCACCTGATTTTTTCTGCATTTTTCAGATACTTTGAGTGTCTAGGAAGATGTAAAAATTATATTGGTATTTTATTTCATAATTATTGAAATAGTTTTGTTTTTTTTCGACCAATTTTGCATGCACACGGCCCAATTTTACGAAATAAATGGTGTATTTCGAAAATATTTGAGTTTTAAGGATCTGAAATTTTAAGAAATTTTCAGTATGTTCAAAATTTTGAATTTTGAATTTTCGAAATTTTTATGACTCGTTTGATTATTTTAATGCTATTTCCCGTAAAACCGATTAAAACCGAACAATATTAAAATAAAAGTTAAGTTATTTCGAAATTTGAGTAAGACTAAATTTTGAATCCTAAAATGTGTTAGGAAACTTAACTATATCATGAATAGTGATTCATAGAGTGATTAGTGATTTTAAAATTGTTTAAATCACGTTATTCCATAAAACCGTGTTATTACGAATAACGATATTTAAAACGTGTTTAAGTAGGACGATTTGGCTTAGGTTTTGTATTTTACATAAGCATTGCATATTTAATTATTATTTATGAATGTCATAATTTTATTTACGTAATTTTGAATTATGTAATTTACTTAGTATGGCCTTAGATTTTAATCGATAATTCCCGTAATGTAAGGGTTTATCGATTCGGTTGTAATCTAATGTGATCTCGTATCACTTTATTTTATTGTTTTATTTTATTTTATAATGTATAAAATAGATAGAAAATTTGTAATAATTTGTAATTCCGGAAATCCTTGAAGTCGGTGCCATTTCGGAAAGGAGTTCCGACCAAGACGGAGTTTGCCTTGGGATGCGTGCCGCGTGTGAAGTTCAAGGGACCAAAGGAATTGGTTTCCGAATTTGTATTTTACATTTAAATTTTCTATTTTAGGAAAGGCCATACTAGGGTTTTATTTATGCTTATCATGTTGCATGCATAGCCAAATCGCCATTCAAACTCATGCATTTCATCGATTTTATCGACCGTGTCAATTAATTTATCGATAATTCACCGACTTAGTTCACTTAAAGGAGATAGATAATAAATTGACAAGATCTCTTACGTTATTTAAAAATCTAGACATAGCCTTACCAAAAAGTAAAGGACCCGCGAAGGATCTTCTTCATAAGGGAGTAGGCTCGGCTAAACCGGGGTGCAAACCTTATTACGTTGGTGAAGTGGGGTAATATGATTACGTTTTTCTTGAAATTTGGTCGATCTCGACGAAGGTATTCGAGCCACCGTAGTGGTAATAAGTTCGGGCTAAGATAAGAATTAGTGTAATTTTATCGACCGAGAGTTCTAAAAGTAGAATCGATTAAGGGGTTAATCTACCGAGTCATATTAATGAGGGATGTATCGGCTAAACCGTGCCCGAGTTAGTGTGTATTTGGGTCTCGGGATCATTTACTTAATTGGGTAAGAGATCATTAAGTAGATGCTTAACTTGTTTAAAATTTACAAGTTCAATTATTAAAACGATAATTGTGTTTTAATTCCTTAATTTTCATTTGTAGTTCATTTTTCGACTTCCAATCAATGGCAAATAACGCTCCACCACTCCCACATCACGTTTCATGGCTTCGGTCTTTTATGGATCGTTGCAAGCTTGAGAAGCATGGCGCCAATTTTAAAGATTGGGACGCCCAATTGGTGTTGGCCGCGGAAGCCGACGATAAGACTCGTTATCTTACCATTGCCGCTCCTCCCACTCCCGGTGCTCGTTCATCGGAAGCGACTCGTGAGGCCTATGAGGCCTACATGAAGGAGTCGCACGCTTTGAAGAACGTGCTTATATTTTCAATGGAGCCGGATCTCCAAAGAAGAATGATTAAGCTAACCACGGCTAATGAGATATACACTAGAGTTGCGAACATGTTTTCACAAGCTCCTAGGGTAATCCAATATGAGGCGGCCTCCGCCTTCTTCGATTTGACCTTAAAGGAAGGTCAAAAGATTAGTCCTCATGTGCTCAAAATGGTTGAGCTAGCCGAAACCTTGAAGTTGCAAGGGGTGAATGTTCCCGACTCGCTTATTATTGACAAAATCCTTCACTCCCTCAACAAAGTGAAATCGTATGTTCAATTTCGGGTAAATTATAACATGCGCAATCAAGTAACCTCCTTGGACGAGTTACATAAGATGTTAGTCCAAGCGGAAAGGGATATGGGACTTAATGAGAGTTCCACAAAGGATGTGCTTAATATCGATTCAAAAAGCAAGAGGAAGTTTAAGCGCAAGGCCAACAAGGGTAAAAATGTTAAAGCCTTCAAACCCGCATCTCCCAAGGAGAAGACTTTTACGAAAGGTGCTTCTTCATCGTCGTCAAAGGTTGATGACAAGTGCCATTATTGCACTAAGATGGGGCATTGGAAGCGCAATTGCCCGAAGTATCTCAATGACCTCAAAGCCGGAAAGGTTCTTGCAGTAGGTATAAATTCTCGTCTAATTCATGTTACTTAATCAATTTTTGTATAATGATACAAGTTATTGATTCTCACCCGTTTATAAATTGTTTTAAAAGGGGCTCCTACCAAAGACAAAGGCAAGGAGAAGGAGAAGGAAACTTAAAGTTCCTTCCATGGATGGCTAAGGTAGCATCCGAGATTGAAGACATGAAGAGCATGGCTCTAATTTTCATTTGATGTCTTCTTTCTTTTGCATTTTAATTTAAGAACTTGGTATTTCTTGTACGACAAGAATATTATTGAAACAATGGTTGTAATAGTGGTGACTTGGTTTTCAACCCAAGTCATCCTTTTGTTCTTAATCAAACATGTTTAGTTGTTTTAAAATGCTTTTATAACATGAATTGATACGATTTTCATAAATCGTAATAAAGTACCTTGAATGATTCAATGTGCGGAAGAAATGATAGGATCATTATAAAAGTAATACGACTTACTTAAAAACGAGAATTGCATCCCGTGAAATACTTCAAATTCAAACATAAGAACATCAGTTCATTATAAGATTTTCACTTAAATGAAAGAATATGTTAATATCTCAAAACTCACATAATTCTTTATCCAATACATTGTTGACGGGCGAAAATGCTATCCTTCCTAAAATACAGGTTATTTTAGAAGGATAGAGTGGGAGAAATTCTACGCCCGTAAACCAATGAAATAGGCATAGGATCTTAGAGAAGAGTTCTATGAGGAGTCCTTGAGAAGAACTCTAAGAAATTGGATAGAAGAAACTACGAGAGGACACAGAAGAAACTACGCGAGGACACAAAAGGAAAATGTTCCATATGTTGTCAAAAGTTCCTAGAGAGGACAAAGGGAACCGCGAGTGTTAACGGAAGGAAATCGTTTCCGTGATGTTAATGTTTCTGTTTTATAAAGATAATAGAGGAGAAATCACCTCCCGTTCTCGTGGTAATAGAAGATTCTTTCCGTAGGAAGGAAAATAAAAAAAAATAAAAAAAAAAAAAATGAAATGTTCATTGCGAGTTGAGAAAATGTTTGAAGTAAATCAAAATGAAATGTTCATTACAAGTTGAGAAAATGTTTGAAGTTAATCAAAATGAAATGTTCATTATGAGTTGAGAAGATGTTTGAAGATGTTGCCTAATCACTATGAAATCAGTGGGAGTTATTAAACTATGAGATAGTAATATGGAATTCAGTGGGAGAAAAGTTATTAAGGAAACGAAACCTACCATTTAGAGAGGATGGTGATTCTTTAAAGGTTAAAGAATATAAGGTTTACAATTCTAGATGAATATATGTTAGGAACATGAATCATAAGTGAGTTTATTATATGATAATGAAACGTCACCGATCAGATTACAAGGTTTGGATTTGAATCCGAGATATGAAAATGTTAATTCATATAACCTTGATCAAAATGCCAATAAGTTGAAATAAAGTCCTATTTCGATATAAGTTTCTCGAGGAGAACTAAGAGATCGAATCTAGGATTAACTACAATATAGATTCTAGTACAATATGACTATGTACATATGGATGACATGTCATGAGTTTTGAGAAAACAGTGGGAGCTTACTTAAAGTAAGGAGACTCGAGTCAAGTATAAGAGACTTGAAGTGTACTTGAATAAGATCATATTATGCGAGATAATATGAGTCAAAAGGAAACCGAAATTTGTAGGTTTAAAAGATGTGAAGATAGGGTATATTCACATAGCAAACCATTAATACAAATTGATGTATGATCATCAAATATTGTTTATGTGGAGCAACAATATCGTATTGATTGTTCGCACATAACAATCACTCTTATCGTTAGAGTTATTATTATTAATATTAACTCACAATTTATACTTTGTGAAATCCAAATGGGTTGTAAGAGACAATTTGAACCCCATAAGTGAACTGGATTAACTTAGTATAGCCCATAGTCGCTTGTATGAGGTGACGTCTCGAAGCGACTACAATGTGAGGCGATTGATGGCAAGTTCAAAAGTCATAGAGTCATATGGGATGACTAGTCGATCACATCGGCAGACTGTGTAACACTCTGTTGGGCATTTAGTGACCGCTTATAGAGTTCTGGAAATTTTATAATTAGCCTGGTCGTGGCGAGAGCTACTATATTATTCACATAAGTCGATTCTTTGACTTGAGACTGTTCGCCCAAGGTGATGCAGCCTCAGATTGACTTTGATTTTAGCTCTACGATCAACCGTTAAAGGGGGTCAAATGGGCTTCTTTTGGGTCATGATGGACTGTGTTAGTCGAAGGGAACAGTAGGATAGGAATTGTCCAACCCCTTGTCAGGGTTGTCTTAAATCTCAAGGCCACTCGAGGAGAAGTTTAACTGGAAATGCGTGGCCACGCTCGGAAGGTATCTATGGTAGATAATTCCGGTCAAAGCAGTTAAATCTCCAGATCGAGAAAACCGCTCAAGATATGATCAAATGCAAGTACGACCTGGAAGACACCTTGCATTGAGTGGGAGATGACGTAATAGGACAAGAGAATTGGTGACGCACACTTGTCGAGGACAAGTGGGAGATTGTTGGGAAATGTGTCCTCAACAATAGTGCGATCACGACAATGATAAAATATCATTGTCATAAAACTTATGAATTGAATATGCAAGGGACGATCCAATATTGATTTAGTCAACTGACCAACATTAATCGGTAATGATTGGCTGACTAGAGTTTAACATTACTGTCGTATGACGGTGGTGGTCAGTTGATCCCTTTAGGTCACACCTCTAGGACTGACCCCTTAAACGTGTATTGATTAATTGTATAGGATACAGATTGATCGATATTCCTAAAACCGTATATTGAGAAATTAGAGGTTGAATCTTAAAGTAAGATTTATATTTGTAATTGAAATGTATCAATTGTCAAATATTAAATGATATTTTAGAAATATCAAAATTAGTATAATGAATGGTTCATGGTTATAACAAACGTTGTTAATATATCGTATCGATGATTATTACGATAACCATATGTTGGGACAGTAATTTTGAATTACTAAAAATAATTTGTTAAATATGATTTAATTAATTTAGAAATATTATTTATATGATAAATATATTTTAAATTAATACAATTGAACTTTGTCACATAGGATGTTACATATTATACAATTGTACAAATTACAAATTGTAAAATGGAAGTCCATTTTATAAATATATATGGCGTGTGATTGTGATTATGAGAAGGACAAAATTTGTTTAAATTATGGTCTTACAAACACAATCATAAGAGTAGTCTTGAACCTATTAATAGGTATGCATGCCTATATATTATGGTGTGTAGAGAAAGCAATTGGATTCCTCTTTTTGGAGAAAACCTCACGCCACATTCACTACTACACCTCCCAACCCATTACATATATGTGTGTTCATCATCACACAAAATGCTAATCCTCATAATAGTTTTCTAGAGTAAGAAAACTAAATTACCTCTAAAATATTACTTAGTTAATATTTGTAGTATACTAATATTATTGTTATTAGTACACGGTTTAAGGCAACCATTTCCGTCACCTAGTTCGTGTTCGGTCTTCGGTGTTTAAGGATAGGTCTTGGTGCGCACTCATTGGAGGCAAGCTACTTGGTTGCTCTTGGAGGATCGTCCTTAGCATATTTTGGACCGGTTGTAAGAATACGATTCTCATTATTTCCGCTTTTATTTTGCATGCATAAGATTAAGATTGGCTAAACTAGATTAATATGAGATTAATTAGTATATTAGTAAGACTAATAATATGAACTAGCTAGTATGACTACCTACGTTTTCCAACAGAATTAAGGGTGGCTTAGATGGAGTTGAAGAATTAGGGTGGAATTTTGTGGTTTTTTGGTTAAGCTGCAAGGATGACTCTTGTAATTTGGCCAAGCCATAAGCCTCCTGTATGGTCTTGGATTTAAGGAGCCTAACCATGCTAGCTATACTCTCCTTCAAACCTGAAATGAAACAACTCAAGGCATATGCTGGTGGTAGGTTAAGTTTACTGAGGATTAAATCAAAGGAATCATGGTAGGTTTTAACATCATCTGTCTGTTTCAAAGCCAACATCTCAAACATAGGGTCCTCAAATGGATCCCCAAATCTAGCCTTAATAGCAAGCTTTTACTCCTCCCACCCCAAAGGTATCATAGACGTCCTATTTTTTTATAGGTCTGATGCCAGGCCAAGGCTCTGGACTCCAGGTGAACAGAGGCATAGGTTACTTTTTTAAGATCCGCAATATCAGCAACAGTAAAGAATTGATCACATCTGAAAATCCAACTATCTACATCTTCACCATTAAAAGTAGGAAATGCAATAGTGGGGGATCTAATAGGGGAAGTGAGGTTATTACCAGCCTTTTGTTCCAAACGAAGAGCTAAGGTGGATAACTGGCTTGTCAAGGACTCCACTTGCTCTTGAAGAACCTTGTACTCCGTTGTACTCTGATCTGCACCGTCTCCTACGGTCATGATTTTACGTGTTCTGGGTTTGGTAATCACTCTAGGAATTGAAATCAATTTTTTTGTGTGCCGAGTTTTTCTGTAACGAGGAATGAAAAAGGGGTTGTATTTTTTTGGATTTTCTCTAATATTGAAAGAATAGAAAACTGCACAGGTCGAAGAGGATGAAAGCTCTGATAACCAATTGATAAAGCTTAGTTGTTCACTAATATTTCAAATGATAGGCTAAGAAGGAAAACTGAGAAAAATAGAGGAAGCAGAGGATGATTGTATTAATTTTGGATGATAAGAAGAACATATGCATAACCCCTTTATATAGTGAGGGAATGACTTGGTGGCTACTCCACAAGATAACTACCAACATTATATTTAATTATAGTAAAATCCTAATTAAAGATTCCCTCCACCAATGGTGCACATGGATGGAGGTTTCCCTTCTTTGTCCTTTTCCTCACTTCTACCAGAATTTGTTATGACCTCACTACTTGCATGATCAGACTGATAATTCCCTTCCACCAAATGACTTTGGGCTGTATCACTAGAAGGTAGTTTTTATTAAGTTCTTACTCTAATTTTGTATCCAAGTGGTGCATATATATATCTTTTAGCCCAGATTACTCCTAAATAATGAGATGCGACAATCCACAAACAGTTTAAATTCAACTTGGTTAAAGATTTTTTTTTTTTTTTTTTTTTGACAGATGGATACATATGGTTTTTTTGACAGATGGATACATATGGTTTATTACTTGGTTAAAGATGACTATGCATTATTACAGAATATTATGTATATAATGTAACAAAAACGAAATACTCAAGAAAATCAATAATAAAAGTTAATATAAAAGGATATATAGGAAAGTAAAACATATAAGTATATGAGTATAACATAAAAGATATGGATAAAACCAATAATAATATACGGAATTGGATGAGTAGTTTGCTTAAGAGTATCTGACTTTAAGTACAAGTACAATTGATAATAGAATTTCACGTAGACATTCCAAAATTAATAGACATTGAATAGAACTAATTGACATTACAAAAGTAAATGGCAAGCGTATACTAAAGTTTTCTTAACAATTAGTTGTATTTAATTAAGATAAAATTTTGATGCAAATTTGATTGTCTTCCACTTAAAAGTAAGCCCCGTGATGAGTAACTCTAAAACAACTAATTTGCGCATACGTAAGATTTCACATATATGATTGAATTATGTTGCTGAGAGCTAAGATAAAGTAGTATTTTGGTTGGATAGTCAAACTATCAAAATTCTCTATAAAAGATGAAAATTTATTTCTTGATTTTGCGTATGAATCATATATTATTTCCAGTTTATTATTTTTTTTAGCTTATTAAAATTTGAAAGTTAGATTTTTTTTTTCCGTCAAAATTAGAATTCAAGTAAGTTTATATGTGATGTTTTTTGAGGTTTATTTTAATTGTTTGAGCATAATGTTTTAATAACTGAACTCATAAACTTTATAGCAATATCCATAATTTTTCAAACAAAACCTAAAAACTATAAAACTTGTGGTACTACATCAGATGTAGGATCCTCCTACTCTAATTAACGTGGTTAAAAAAAGATTCTAACAAGTGGCCCGTGCATCGCACGGGCATTAAATCTAGTATATAATTATATACGGAGGGCTTGTTTGGTTGACATAAGAGAATTAAAGTTCCCGAGAACTTCAAGTTCACATGAATTTCCTAAACTTTATGTGAATTTCCAAAAAGTGTTTAGTTTGCATTTGTGAAATGGTTCCAATGACCAAGGGGCTTGTTGGGTCCCACATAATGGAGGAAGTAACTCGTGCATTATTTGCACGAGATTAAAACTAGTAGTATTAAATAGACCAACTGACATATTACTTTGTGACACCCCGTGATATAACATAAAAACAACAAGTAACTTGCAGCGGAAATGCGATACTTTTAAAACTTTGGACATATTTAAAACAAACTTAATTGCGGAATATCAATACAACATGCGGAAGTCCAAAACTAAAGAGAAAGTAAAACTTATACAAGCTAATTTAAATAAACAAGGGATAAGGTATCCCTCGATAGCAATATAATTTAAATCTAATCTAATCGTAAGGGGTAGCTATCGAATAATCAACAATGCTCACGTCTTCCCCAACCGGCACCAACCTACATACATGAAACATATACGCCACAGTCAGTGGGGAGTAACTCGAGATTCTCCCAGCCACTTTTTGTCAGAAAACACGTAAATGGTAATACAACACATCATATACATATGAACAAGCATATAATTTAAGAAGCAATCATACATGCATTCCCAAACATAACTAACATGATCAAAGCACGAACGATAAGTCAATACATGTGAAAACAGCATGCATCAGCATGTTAAACAGAATTGAAATCAATATATGAGATGGTACTAAAATCAAGTAAACATCTAAGCGATTAAACAACAATTAGAGCGCATTAGCACGACCTCCAACTACGGGAGCGCATGAGCACGACCTCTAACCAAGGATATACCATCCAAAACGATCATATCACACAAGCTACTAAACCAACAAGAATAGAATGAACGTCATCAGAGCGCTGAGACGCACGACCTATGACTAATGGAACGCATAGGCACGACCTCCAACTACGGGAGCGCTGAGACGCACGACCTCCGAAACTATGTAGAGCGTAACCGCTGAATATATGCCTAAGATCTGGCCAGATCTCTCGATGTAACGACGACACCGAACGACACCCGGGGACCGGAGCGCATATAGCACGACCTCCAACCAATCCTGAACATAGCGAAATCCCTTACTTGGGTGGCATTAGTTCGTTACAGTGATACACAAATCGTATCACGGCTATCTATTCACAAACAAGGCAACATAACCGTTACTGATACAATTTAGAATGGCATAACCGCCACCCAAACACAAGCAAGGCAACATAACCATTACCCGACTCAACTCAAGATAACCTAACCGTTATCAAAATACAAGAAAGGCAACATAACCGTTACCCGACTCAACTCAAGATAACATAACTGTTATCAATACAACTCAAGCTAACATAACCGTTAACTAAACCATTTAACACATATGAGCCACAATCCAAACAAGACAACGCATAAACTAGTTTCTAGAAGGAGTTTTGAAGCGGGAGCCGGTTTCCCTTCCGGTTGCCCGGCCGAGGGGTCTTCCTCCTTAACTTAGCTTCTAAATACGGCTTAAACATTCATTCATACAACCATAACGGAAGCACTCAAGTATACGACTCACATGAGTATAAGATAACGAGAATTCATTTGACAAGTTTCATTCTACAAGTTTATATTTCATTTGAGAAATAAAACAAACTAGAATTAAATGACAAGTCTAATGGCGTAAGCATGTGAATTAAACAATAAAAGGTGTACGGAATTCGACACATGAATCATACATGATATATATACTTCCTAACACAAGTTTTATAATGATTTAACATACTCAAACAATGTCCGAACAAGCGGTAAAACAATGCCCCAAAACAGCCCCAAAACAGTCCAATTACTCGCCCAAAACCAGCCTACCGAGGCTGGTCGCAGGCTGCGCAATAAGAGGTCGCAGGCTGCGCAATAAGAGGTCGCAGGCTTGCGCTTGGGGACGCAGGCTGCGCAATACACGGGCTGCAGCTTACGCCTATGCGCAACAGTGCCAGCTCTCACCCAAATCCTTCGTACGACGACTCGAGGCTAAGAGCATACGTAATATACATGGTATAAGCAACACACAACCCAACACTAACGCCTATATACCAATATACAACGTAAAAAACGATTGTAAACATGATTATCAACCTTGAACATGGATTAAATCAATCGAAAATCACATTATCACTATGAACACAATGAGCATGTGACGGATACTAATTTACCCAATAACCACAACTAATATTCATCATTCATTACTACCCATCAACATGAAAATCATCCCAATCAATTGATTAATGAACTAATACATACAATACTTCATATTTTCAGAAATTAAACAACAACAACCACACACAATCGATTTTTGACTTAAAGTCGAGTAACCTCTCAAAGTTACCTTTAAAGCTCTTCAAATCTTCAAGGAAACTCGTCAATGAAGTCCAAGCATCCATTCTCACCCAAAAACACAAAGAAAAACGAATTGAAAACGTAACCCTAGAAAGACGGATTTCAGAAAACACAATGAGACGAGATTTTGTTTATATCAAAAGAAGGAGGGGAAGGAGAGGAGAACTTACATGTAAAGAACTCGAAATTTGAGCAAGAAACGAAGGAGCTAGGCTCGGATTTGTGCTCTTGAGAAATCACCAACAATGGGGATTGGGGGTTTTGTGCTTTTGTAGAGGATGAAGGAATGAATGTGTTTGATGAGGAAAACACAACATGATTATATGGGAGGTTTGAGTCGGAAATGACTCGGAATTCGTTTAATGAGTCGGGATGACTCGGATTTAGCTAACTAAGACGGAAATGACATCTTAAGACTATTAAACTATACAAATAAACCACAATTCATGAAATTATTCGATATACTTCTTATTTTCGAAAATTAAAGCCGAAACTTAAAAATTATAAAACTCGAAATATCGTTTGAAACTAATATGCTTAAAAATGAAATATTCATGTTATTTAAATATATTTACGAAATTTCATGAAATATAATTTATTCACGAAATTATATTAAATCTTTAAATTTTATAAGACGGAAAATATCGGGGTGTTACAACTTAGTTATCATAGGAATATTATTCAGTTATTTTTTTTTTTTTTTTTTTTTTTGCAAGAAGGTTAGTCTCACTTTTATTCATCCATGTAGGGTAAAAAGAAAGTGAGATGATATCTTACAAAAACAAAAGCCAAAAGATATCTAGAAAAAAGGACTATTTTTCAAGTTAAAACTGTCTTTTTTATTAGCACAAATTAAAACAAATAACAAGAAATGCAAAAGTTTTAACTGTGAACCCATATTATTAGATGATTTAATAGGAGTTTGTTGAATTTTTTACCGGGTTACGAAACGTCGTCGACGTTTTATAACATATCGTCGACGTTTTTCTTAAAAATTACCAACTTGCCCTTTCTTCTCTCATTCATTCATTCATGCAAAAAACTCACCATCTCCCTCCTAAACCTTCGACTACCGTCGCACCACACCACCACCGGTGCCACAGCACACTACAACGACCTCCCACTGCTCCACCACGACCATCGTCGGACTAATTCCAAAGGTAAGTGTTTTTTTTAATTAATTTAGTTTTATTTGTATAATGTGATGTTAATTACGCTAGTAATGTATGTGAATTTTTCATTTATGTTATTTTGTTGTTGTTATTGTTGTTGTTGTTATTGTTTAAATTCGAATTATTGTTGTTTATTTTGTTATTTTTGTTAATTTTTTTCAATTTTTTCTTTAATTTGTGATTTTTTTTTTGTTGTTGTTATTGTTGTATGTTGTCGATTTAGTTGTAGTTGTAGTTGTTTTTGATTGATTTGGGTATGTAAAGGAAGAGAAACGGATTTTTCAAGTCCGTACTGGTAGAGGACGATGATTTTTCACGTCCATGGGTGGGTAGGACGTGAAAATCACACGTCCATGGGTTGGGGGGACGTTGGATTTCAACGTCCAGGGGGGGGGGGGGGGCATTGGACTTCAACGTCCATGGGTAGGGAGGACAAAAATTTTTCACGTCCCTCATGTAGTAGGATGTAGAATCCACACGTCCTCCATGAGGTTGGACGTGGGAATTTTATGTCCTACATGGGTTTGGACGTTGGAATTCAATGTCCTTCTCATGGTCGGACATTGAAATTCAAAGTCCCTCCCATGGTCGGACATTGAAATTCAAAGTCCCTTCATGGTTAGGACCTTTGTTTTTTGTTTAAACTGTATATTTTCAATTTTAAAAGCTAATTTTTTTTTTTATAAAAACTTGTTAATTTTGTATTTAAATGGGTAGTTTATATTTATTTGTATAAAAAGTTGTTAATTTTGCATTTAAATGGGTAGTTTATATTCTTTAAGTTGTTAATTTTGTGTAATTTTGAATTCATTTTGTATTTTATTAATTTTTTATGAAAAGTTGTTTAATTTTATTTATGTAACGTTTTAATCTCGAAAATGCAGATGTCGAACAAATCGCTGTGAGCCAATCTTTTCAGTGTGATTGTTCGTTGCTTAACATTGAATCGTTGTGAGCAAATCGACTTTTTTTAAGTGTTGTTTGTTTGAGAGAATTTAGAAGAAATATGCTGGAGAGAGAGAGAGAGGGGAAGGGCAATGAAGGTAATTATTATGAAAAACGTCGACGATTTGTTATAAAACGTCGTCGATTTGTTATAAAACGTCGACGACGTTTTATAACCCCTTTTTTACTCTCGATTTGGTGTTGTGACATAAATGCTAAAAGGTTTGTTAAATGTTAGAAGATTTTGAATTCCTGTTTTTTTGCAATTTGAATTTTAACTTTTCAGAATATATTTAAATAAAGCAGGATAAAAGAATTTTTATATATTTTTATAAGAGTATTTTAAAATTGAAGGAAATCGCATATTAAACTCATAATCAACATATGAAAGTGTCTAATAATGTACGAAACACCCTCCTCTCGAATTTGTGAATCGTGGCCGACCCGAAAAAACAAAATCGAATTGCTCTTTTAGTTAGCCTCCCCATCTTATCTAATAAAGATTTTGTCACAACACCAAATCGAACAAGTATTTTATTTTATTTTCTTTTGTAAATCGACTTTTGACCATTTTTTTTCTGTTTAAAATTCTTAAAATTGCCTATGGAGAAGGGCTGACCATATTTGTGCGAAATAAAGCAGTTCAGGTGGTGGACTGGTGTCATAAAAACCGAAAGAGTAAATTAGAAATTACTCCCTTTTGAAACACGTTTTTTTTAAAATTACTCCCTTTTGAAACGTTTTCCTAAACTTACTCCCTTACTTATCATTCAGGCAAGAAATTCCTCCCATATTACGTATTCAGGCCTATATTTCGACTTTTTTAAATATTTCCGTCAACTTATGTTATTTTATGACGAAAATACCCCTCAGTAAAAATAAACCCAAATCCTGACATTCTTCAAACACATTTCTTCATATTCTCTAAACCCTAAATCAAATGAAATCTCTAATTCCCTTTGTAATTTGGCCAAATCCGAAACATTAATTCACCATTTCAAATCAAATATTTTTGTGACGATTTCAACAAGGAGATTCGAAACCCCATTTTGTTCGTTTTCCCCCAAATTTAGGTGAGTTTGTGATTCCAAATTCAGTTTCGAATTCGATTTTGTTTGTATTGATTTGAATTTTGTTATTTTTCTGCTTTAATTTCAATTGTTTGTATTGCTTTGAATACTGTTACATTAAAACCCCCTTTCCCTTACTTCTGGTTATCCTAGCAGTGACACCTGATTTTGGTTGAGTCATATACAAAGTTATTGTCCCAAATTTACACACTGTCCTCAACAATTGGACCACATCAGCCTCACTCACTAACAAACTCCTCCCATTGGTGAGATCCACTCCATACCTTCTATACAACACATCAAAGTCTGCTGACTTATACAAATTCTGCCCCAAATCCTTAAAAAAATCCACCGTCAGCCTATCATACATCACACCATCCAAAATGTGTAAAGAACCCCCCAAATAATTAGTATGGTATGCATCCGTTTGAAACCCTCCGTTATAAAATACCCTCAAATTAACAACTAATGGCTTAACAACTGAACCCATATCCCGCAATATAAACAAAATAACAAAATTCAAACAAATACAACCAAAATCGAATACAAACAATTGAAATTAGGGTTCTGGGTTAATGTAATTTATTAGGGGTTTTAATGTAACAGTATTCAATCTAATTTATTAGGGTTTTAATGTAACAGTATTCAAAGCAATACAAACAATTGAAATTAAAGCAGAAAAATAACAAAATTCAAATCAATACAAACAAAATCGAACTCGAAACTGAATTTGGAATCACAAACTCACCTAAATTTGGGGGAAAACGAACAGAATGGGGTTTCGAATCTCCTTGTTGAAATCGTCACAAAAATATTTGATTTGAAATGGTGAATTAATGTTTCGGATTTGGCCAAATTACAAAGGGAATTAGAGATTTCATTTGATTTAGGGTTTAGAGAATATGAAGAAATGTGTTTGAAGAATGTCAGGATTTGGGTTTATTTTTACTGAGGGGTATTTTCGTCATAAAATAACATAAGTTGACGGAAATATTTAAAAAAGTCGAAATATAGGCCTGAATACGTAATATGGGAGGAATTTCTTGCCTGAATGATAAGTAAGGGAGTAAGTTTAGGAAAACGTTTCAAAAGGGAGTAATTTTAAAAAAAAAACGTGTTTCAAAAGGGAGTAATTTCTAACTTACTCAAACCGAAATTAGTACTCCCTATATACTTATACTACTACTATCAAACCACCATTAGAAAACATAAATTAATAAAAAGATCCATGTTCATCTGCTATATTAGTACAACCAAAATATCGAAATCAAAATAACTGAAAACTTAATTATAATATTGATGATCATGAAACCATATATAGTACTACTCCGTATACAATACGAAATACATACGACCCGACTTCCTTGAATAGGAAAGCGGCTATGAGAAAACTAGTAACTAAAACAATTAATTAGCAGAACGACAGAAATCAACTAATAGTGTTTGGCACAATTTTCAATTTTAAATAATAATTGGATTCACTAGAATCATAGACAATCCTATGATTCACCTGTTGGTATGCATCAATGATATTAGCAGAGTCGCTTGGTCCCATCATCAGACAAAAAAAATGATGGTGGTGGGCATCTTTACCTACATAGAATGTTTGACGAAGGAGTATCACATAGGTAGCATCTTGGAGTACGAATTCAGTCTAGGTAAATGTTTATACCCTCTACTCTTTTTCGGCATGTCGTAACATAGCGGAGGCATTCTAGTGTCATTCATGGATTTCCGGTGGAATCCCAGATTGGCAGAAAACATCCCCATAAGGTGCCTTTCCAGTGCATCATAATAAACTGGATGAAATAATGTGGAAATTGAACTGCCCGAGTCTATGATAACACCTCCATATCTACTGGCATCAAAATATGAAGCGTCGATATGGAGTGGATGACCATTGACGATGATGTCAAACATTTTAACATAATAACTATCCTCATCCGGAATCGCCAATAGTGGCGTCACTGAGAAACCCGACCTTGACGGTATATCTTTGCCAAAGGTAAGGTAGGTAGTGAGTCCCCCACCTTTGGTTAAAATCGGGAAGCAGTAGGAAAAATTGACTCCTTTACCTGATTCGGTGGTGTCAATCTGGAATTGGAAAGAGTTCTCGGCTCTACTTAGCCCCAATATCCCCGTCATGATTCCGGGCTTAGTTATCTCATTAAAACCGGTTTGCTTGAAATCGCAACCAAACTCCAGCTTTACCCTCTCCAAAGACTTTTTAATATTTGTCTCTAACATAAACTGTTCATGAGCCACTTCATACTCGGTTCTTTCACCACTATTGTACTCGAACCGCTTACGATATGTAATACTATATTCACTTACTAGTTTTATTACCCGTGAAATTCACGAGGCTAGCTATGTTGTCCACGGTGTCATGAAAATCCGAATTTACGATCACACTAGACGTTAAGGGAAAAATAGACTCGTAAAAAAAATATTAGTCAATACGTATATTGTCAGAATATATCGTCATAATATATTTGCGAATATAACCACATTTTAGTAAACATTTGCAACAAACTATCAGTATTTTGCCACGATTATTGTTATGTTTGTTAATATTTTGCAATAATTGTTGATATTATTGTTTTCTATATTATTACCATACTTTTATTACACATCCTCTATCTCGGTCATTTTTATATCTTTTAATGTTATTTCATTAAAAACAGTTGATCTATATAATTAATTCAACCTAAAAGAAAATTTTCAAAATAGAAATTTCTTTTTTTCATTCTCAAATTATATTCAAGGTAGATTGAATAATTAACATTGTTTTGAAAAAATACAGTGAGAACTATAAATGCTACAAAAATAAATGATGATTTTGTCTGTAAAGTTTATTCTAACAGCAGTAAAATCTCAAAATTTAATTGGTATTTGTTTTGATGTTTAATAAATGTTTAATTATTTAGAATTAGTTTTAAACCCGCGCAAATTGTATGGACATGTTGTTTTAAAATTTGTTATTATAGAAGTATAAATATTCATGATTTATTTTACTGATAATTAAGCGGGGTTATAAAATAAATACTCCCTCCTATTCAACATAACCTTCCCTATTTGGGGAAGGCACGGAGAATAAGGAGGGGATTATTATATGGGAAAGTATTGGTGTGGGGTTGGGTGATTGGAGAGAGGGTATGTATTGTGGGGTAATTGTTGTGAGTAAGTTGATTAAAATAAGTATAAAGTATGAGTATGGTGGGGTATTGTGGTGGGGTATTGTGGTGGGGTGAGGTGATTAAAATATGTATACAAACTTTACTAAATAAGGAAATAGGGAATGTATTGTGAATAGACGAAAAAGGAAATAGGGAAGATTATGTTGAATAGGAGGGAGTAATATTTAAGATTTTAAATATCTAGTAGCAATTTCATTTGCAATTAGATTAAATTGTACATTAGGATCAATTTGTCAAGTAATTGATGTGACTGTTTTAAATAAAATGTAAATATTTCCTGATAAAAATAGGGTCCTGATTTCACAGTACACATTTTACTCAATACAGTACACTGTTGACAATTTTACCCCTATCATTTTCCTTTTCCTTTTCTATCTCTAGTCTCTCTCTAATGTTCTCTCTCCAATACCAAAATGTGTATTGCGAAAAATAATTTATTTCCTCAATACATTTTTACTCAATACAGTAAAATGTGTATTGCGAAAATCAATATAGAAAAATGTACTACCTTAATAAAAAAAATTTAGAAACTGAAATTAATATTTTTACGCACTACATTAAACGCATACAATGTACATAGTAATTGACAAAGATTATTGAACTACGTAAAACGGAAAAAAACACAAACTAATGAAATATGTTTGTTTAGGACTAATTGACAAAGATTATTGAACTACGTATCTAAACAATTGAAGGACTACGTAGTACTAAGCAATTTACATACATTGATTTGGTTTCTAAATCAATTGAAGTAATACGTAATATTAAGCAAAGTACTTGATTTGTAATTGGTTTCTAAAATTGGAGTAAAACGTAATATTAAGCAAGGTAGTTCATTTGGAATTGGTTTCTAAACAAGAAGTAATATTAAGCAATTAACATATGTTGATTTGGTTTCTAAATCAATTGAAGTACTACGTAGTATTAAGCATGTCAATTTGTTTCTAAATAATTAACAATGATTCTTCTTTTCATGTTAATGAACAAACCCTAATTAAAAAAGAAAATATATTATTAAAAAAAAACAATCAAATTAATAAGTAATATAAGATTAATGAATTAATTATCTATTCGTCACTTGAATAATCGTTCATAGTTGTAGATTTTAATGGGGGTGGAAGATGGTAAAGATTTCAATATTAGAGAGAAGGAAGAGAGAATTAGGTTTAATGTTTTTCTAGGGAAGGGCAACAAATGGAAAATTTGGTGTAAAAAATAATGTATTGAGTAAAAAACGTACTGCGAAAATAAATTACGTAAAATAATTATCATAAGTATTTTTTTTTGTTAAAAAGTGACAATTTACTTCGTATAATAATATTTTATCATTAAATACCGCTTTTTAAAATGTTTATATGTATTTATCTTATGTTGAGACCATCTTAAAAGAGACATACTAAAAAATATGAAAGTGTTACAAATGAAATATACTCTTTAATTATCATTAAATACCTCTTTTTAAAATATTTATATTTATTTATTTTATGTTGAGACCATCTTAAGATGGACATACTAAAAAATAAAATGATAGTGTTACATATTAACTATACTCTATGAGTAAATAAAGTTACAAGTTCTCGAAAATTTACCATACAATAATGTTAAGTGTTATTAGTAAAAAAAACTACCATGTACAATCACATTATTATATAATCCGTACAAAACTCTTCTAAGATAAATATAATATATCATAATAAAAATCTTCGAATTATCGAAACACTGTTAACCCAAACTCAAAAAGATGATCTGACCCGTTAATAACTCTCATATGAGAGTCAATATTCACTTGACCAGTAAATAGGTAAATTTATTCAAAATTTGTATAGGTTTGTTATTTTCAAAAAGATTCTTTAAGAAGGAATATATAAGATAAGTTTTATAATAATTGATTAATTATCATCTTTTAAAGTTATTTATTTTAAAAAATAAAGTTCTAAAATAAAACAATAAAATCTCTCTATATTTTAATGAATTTTAAATTACCAATCTAAATATTGAGTTATAAAATCGTATTTAAATTTTTAGATATTATAAATTTTATTTGTAATTAACGAAAATAATGCATCAATGTCAACTAACCATGTAGTTATTGTAGTATGATATATCTTTTTGTTAGTTAAAATTGAGTTACTACTCTATCTTAATACTAGCTTTACGCCCGTGCAAAAAATGCATAGGTTTAATTTTATTAAATTGAAAAAATTAATAAGAGTGTGAATATATTTTATAAACATATGATTTTAGTATCGCAGTTATATCAATGTAAAAAGTATGAAAATTTCATATATTTAACTTAGACGTAAGTAAAAACAACGCATTTGCTTGACATTATAAAAGTATACAAATTCTTATTTAGAACAACAATATCGGTTTAAGTTTACGACGGTTCAAATATACATATGTAGGATGAATACGACAACACAAAAGCATTATGTATAGCGAAAATAAAGATACTGACCCATTTTAAACTTAAGATATTATTAGGTCGGCCCTCTAACTACCAAAGATATAAATTTGAAAATTATACTTACGGTTTAAATCATAAGTTCCTAACCATCGTACTAAACCCAAATTATTATTAGGTCGGCCCTCTAACTACCAAAAAAAACTCCGACCATATAATATAATATAAACCATGCTTTTTTATATAATTTTTTGTATATTTAAGACGGAGATATATATTTTCGTTGATTTAGAACTCACAACTATTTTAATTTGTTAATTTACAGTATAAAAATGTTTCAACTCTCAACTATTATATTTGGTATTTAATTTTTATTTGTGTTTTATACTTATTACCACTAATTTAATTTTTCATTGTTCCATGGTAAAGTAATATTGAAAAGTTTTTTAATATTGGAATACTCCATCTGTAAAGTTTCGGTGTTGCAATCATATTATTAATTTATTATATCTAATTTATGCCTTTAATTTATGTAAAATTAGTTAACTTATTATTAACGATCATCAAAGATCTGATTTTTGCGGTTGAAATTGAGTTAGTACTCTATGGCACTTTATATTTCATTGTGTGATTATAGATTGTAACTTCTTTAATTAACGAAAGTAAGGAAGAAATTAAATCGATAAAAGCTTGAGAAACGCGGGACGAGATTAAATCGACGAAAACTTGAGAAAAGTTAATTAATTAAGTATAAAGAATATGGTGGACCCTACTCTAATTATAAAAAAAAACTTCCTACTTTTAATCAACCAATAAGAATCCTTTAAATTTTATCCCTTTTATAGTAAAGGGATTCAAGCGATTTCGGGAAAACTCGACTTACCTATCAAACAAAATTATTTGGATGAAAATAAAACAAAAATAATAAAACTGAATCGGCCAGAACAGTTGCAGAGGGCAAAATATTAAACTTATTTTTCATTTAGTCAAACTTGTGCAAGGTTAAAATGAAAATTTTGATCTGCGCACGTTTTATATGAAAATTTAGACATCGTTTTTCATGTAATACCCAATTGTTAATTAGTGAAACGGAATCAAGTGAAGATTACGACCCAATGCATTTTTAAAATGAAAATTTAGTCTCATGCACTTTTGAAATAAAATTTTGACCCGTGCATTTTTAAAATGAAAATCTAGACCCATGTACTTTTGAAATTAAATTTTGACCAGTGCATGGGTCTAAATTGTGCATTTTTTAAAACAAAAAATTTAGGCCCATGTACTTTTGAAATGAAATTTTGACCGGTACATCTTTAAAACGAAAATTTAGTTACATGCACTTTTGAAATGAATTTTTTACCTGTACATTTTAAAACGAAAATTTAGATCCATGCACTTTTGAAATGAAATTTTGACCCGTGCATTTTTAAAACGAAAATTTATTCCTTTGTACTTTTGAAATGGAATTTTGACCTCTGCATTTCTAAAGTGAAAATTTTGACCCATGCGCTTTAGAAATTATATAATTTTCAACCCGTGATATTGTACTATAAATATTTAGCAATTAAAAAGTAAACAATAATGTAATAGTGTGTTGATTTTAAGTGTTAAATCTCAGTATATACAATATGAATGTGATATAGTTATTTTAAATAAAAACGATAGATACTACTAAAAATCTTAAACAATAATGTTCACTCATACTAAATTTAAGCAAAATCGCAATGTTTTTATTAGATGTGTATCTCAACTATTCTAATTCTATATAAAGATCTATATGTATAATATAGTCCGTTATAGGCAAACTTGATAAAGAATTAATAGTATGTAATAATGTATTATTTTCCACTCTAGTCATGGTGCTTTTAATAATATGTATTATTTTCGACTCTACTCATCAAGACTAAATATTAATTTGCATGCATTTTTTTTACATATTTATTGTTGATCGATTAATTTAAAAGTATTTTTAGTAAATTGTTTTCTATTTTTTCGAGTTCCATTTTTTTCTAATCCGTGAATATTTGTTTATTAATGTCGCCTTTTATATTATTTTGATATGTCATAGGGAGTAACCGAGTAATACATGATTTTTTTTTCATGGAAAATTTTTCATATCTTTTTCATCTAATTGATTTTTATTATTTTAACGAAATATTTTTATAGTTTCAATTTTTGTTTTACATATATTGTAATTAATAGCAGTCGCATATTCGGCTTTTAACTTGATTGTGGATTCTCTAGAGTATAAAATGTGGATTCTCTCAATTAAAGCACAAAAGAGAAGGTGGGGACGATGTGGGGGCACACTTGAAAAAAATATAAAATATTGTTTTTGATGCATCTCTGCGACATTGCGTAATTTTGTGAATTGCAGCTTGTCAATGGGGAGTGAGTGTGTGATTTAGAATTACGAAAAAGAGGTTGGAGTTGTGGGAAACAAAGGTTTCCGGGCTTTTGACAAGCTTCACACTGAAGCCATGTAACCGAGGAACCAGTGTCCATCGCCATGAAGTAACTCCTAAAGGCTGGGTTGCCATCAAAAGTGCCGACTCCAATCTTGGCATAATATAATAAGCTAAATACATCAACACTACCAAGTACTGGTGTACGGATGTATTTGGATGAGTCAGAGAATGTTTGGGAGACAAGCTCCATAGGAAGAAGAAGAAAAGTGAAGAAAATGAAAAGAAGGCGAAACATTTTTTGCAGTAAGGAGGCGACTTCGGAGTGTTGTGAATTAAGTATGATGAAAGGAAATGGTTTAAAGTGTGGGTAGTACTCCTACTTTTATAGCGAGACGGCTCTGTGACTCTACGAGCATACTCCGTACTATACTTCCCAAGGTTGCAACTTGCAACTTTGAAAGAGCTCACAAGCATCATACAAATAAATGAGTATTACTCCAGCAGAAGGAGTATTAATTTTAATGATACTAGTTTTTAACCCGTGCAAAAATGTACGGATATATTTTTAGAAAAATTGTCGTTGATAATTAACATTTACAGAATAGTGACCATAATACACGAATATTTTGGAACTCAATTTCTTTTAAGTTGACAATATGTTAAAACACACATTCAAATTAAGTTTTAAAACATCGTATTGAGTACCTACAAATGTAAATATCACTATAAAATATAATTTGTTAGTATTTATTGTAATTTATGAAAATTATGTATTATTTATTGTACGACTAATTA
Source organism: Silene conica (assembly GCA_029255685.2). Taxonomy (NCBI): domain Eukaryota; kingdom Viridiplantae; phylum Streptophyta; class Magnoliopsida; order Caryophyllales; family Caryophyllaceae; genus Silene; species Silene conica. The sequence continues at coordinate 10,259,691 of CM055319.2, forward strand.
TTAGTCATAAATCATTATTTAATAATTATGTAAAAATCAACATCGACATTATATTTTAATATATACTCCCTCCATTCAACTCCATGTGATACATTTACTTTTTGTACATTATTCACAAACGAACCTTCAATTTCAATTTTCTCCCAATACGTAAGAAAAAATATATTCATGTGGGGTCTTGTTTAATTCGTCTTTACGAGTACATTGAAAATATATAAATTTTATAATTTTTACAAATACGTAGCTAAAGATATTAAGCACGTAAAACGTGCGTTGACAAACGTGAAAAAGGTAAATGTATCACATGAAAAAAAAATGGAGGGAGTAATATATAATATATAACATATAACATATAACATATAACATATAACATATAACATATAACATATGGGTACTAGGGGTGAGCAAAACCGTATACCCGGTACGGTTTTGAAAACCGTATCGGGTATACGGTTTTGAAAACCGTATCGGGTATACGGTTTTAAAGATCGCAAAAATCACTATACGGATCCGATACGGTTTAACCGTGTATACGGTTTTCTGGTACCCGGAAAAACTGTGTATACGGAATTCGTATATACAGATACGGTTTGGTGAGAAATGCCAATTAAATATTGTAGTTATTCAAGTGATAATAATTACATCTAACATGCCTACATCTGATAAAAAACTAATCTTTTATTTATTAAGATAAGTTAGTAAAATAAGTCATAAAAAACCATTAAGAGTGGAAGTTGAAAGCTGAACTTTGCGTTTCATTAATTTTTTTATACAAAAGTATCAAACCGTGTCGAAAATTGTATATACGGTTTCGTTTTTGCCCAACCCGGATACGGTACGGTTTGTGAAAACCGTATCCTATGTACGGATTTCCGTATCGTATATACGGAAATTCGTATAATTCAAACCGTATACCGTATCGGAATTTTTTGCTTACCACCTACATATGACGTTATAAATGTAATCGTTTACGTAGAAATTATTGTTTACAAAATAAATCAGGATTAAAATGTAATATTTACACCACGAAACTAAATGTAGGCGGCTATTCGGAAATTGTTTCAATAAAATTTAGTGTAGGTCCCACCACAAATGACTTTAATAAATAAATTAATTGTGGATTAATAATGTGGCTTCACCAGAAATCATTGAATATTTCTGTATTAATATAGATAAGATTGTCAATTGAAGGTTATGATATGATTTGAAAGGAACTGCTTCAAAGTGTTGGGTAGTACTCCTACTTCTATAGCGAGAACGGCTTTCTCACTCTATGAGCATACTATACTCACAAATAGGGCTGAGCAAAACCGGATATCCGATCCGGTTTTGGCATTCGGATCGGATATCCGAATTTGAAATTCTCAACTGTGGTGATCCACATCCGATCCGAATATTTCGGATATCCAGATTTCGGAAACCGGATTTGATCCAGATTTAAAAGTAAAAAAATTTCCACAAAAGTTATTGGGCTATTGGCCAATGTGTTGTTGCAAACTAAAACTAAAGGCAATTTCAGTCCATTTCACATTTTGCAATCCACTTTAAAAGGGGTCTTCGATGACGTAAATTACAAGTCTTGAAACTTGATCGCATAAATTATTAAATTACAAGTCTCGATCGCATGAATTATTAAATTATAAGTCCCGATCGCATGAATTATTAAATTACAAGTCTTTATTACAAATTTCAAAATGTGTCTAAAATTCCGCATAAACTAAACATGAAGTTTCTAAACATTTTTATATAATTTTTTAAAATTCGGATCGGATTCGGATATCCAGTTTTATGAAAATCTCGATCCACATCTAGTCCAGTTTATTCGGAAAAAATCGGATCAGATATCCATTTTAAACGGTATCCATATATTCAGAATTTTTTTCCGGAATTCGGATCGGATTCGGATAAAAATTCGTATCGGATGTGTTTTGCTCAGCCCTACTCACAAGGTTGTAACTTGCAACTCGGAAACACCTCACAAGCATGGAAATAAATGAGTATTACTTCAACATACGGAGTATTAATTTTGACGAATACTCGTTTAAGACGGACATTATACATCTTAATTTAAGATAGGTTTAAAAAAAATGTCTGAATGACTGAATATTAGTAAAAAGACTTATCCTATCTATGTAAATGGGGTGTATTTGACCTATTTTGGTCGTAAAAGGTTATTTCCGTCTTAAGAGACTTATTCATTAAATTTATTGATATTGTTAATTGAGAAGATGTAGGGTGACACCGTGTGTTACCGAGTTCGATAACACCTTAATAAAAATAATTGAAAAAAATAGAAAATAAAAAATTAGTTTTCGTTGAACACAAATTCTTATTGAAAATGCACTAAAATTCGTCTTTATACAAAAAGATACCTCTCATAGAGAGCAAGTTGGAGGGCAAGTACGGGAGTAAGTGAAGGAGTGGCTGTGAGATGTCACAAATCGAAAATGGTCACAAACATTACATACTAAGGCCCTGTTCTTTTAGACTTCAAGTAACTTAATTTAAGTTCACTTCAGATTCTATAAGTTCAGTACAGTTCCTATAAGTTCAGTTCAGTTCAGATCCTATAAGTTCAGTTCAGTTCAGTTCAGTTCCTATAAGTTCAGTTCAGTTTCTATAAGTTCAGTTCAGTTCAGTTCCTATAAGATCAGTTCAGTTCCTATAAGTGCAGTTCAGTTCAGCTCATATAAACTCAATTCAAAAAAGCTATATACGAAGTATTATTTTAACAAAATTCTTATTTGTAACGTTGATATCGCTTTGTTATATACCTTTCTTTGGCAAATGCGTGATTGCAAGGTTAAAATGCGTGATTGCATAAACCAGTATTTTGTGTTAATTTTAATTATGAATGTATATATGGAACTATGGAAATGAGTTACTTGTCACCTTCCGATAATTTAAATGCGAGACAACTTCCCATTACTTAATCTATACGTATAGAAATTAAAGCTCTGCCAAATTAGGGATGCTACTTAGATGATTTAATGGCCAACATCAATCCTAGTTATGATTATATAAAATTCATTCACCAACAATCTTTTTTTTTTTTTTTGAAGAATCATTCACCAACAATCTTGAAGAATCAAACAATCCACCAACTTCTCTCTAAGTTTTCTAGAGAGAGGCTTTTCTCTCAAAAAGAGAGCTTTATTCCTTTATTCTTTTCTACTTACCTCTTTTCTCTGAAGATTTTCCTGCATGTATGCATGGGAAATCTAATCTGCACTTAATACTTTTCTTTTCTCTCTCTTTTTTCACTTTAATTCCAATCATTTTCTTCTGCGAGGTTTTATTGGGCTGATTTGTTTTCTTTAATTTCTTTACGGCGAGTGTTTGAGATTCCTGGTGTTATTAAGCAAGATTTATCATCATTACAGGGTTCTTAATTGCAGTTTGTGCGGCTCAAGACCCTAATCACCAATTGTTGAAAAGCTCAGGGCTGTTGGGATTCTTGTGCTTGTCGGTATAGTGTTGTGGGTGGTGTTTAACGCCCTATTAAAGGGGATTATGGGGAGGGGTAATTGTATTAACTCTTCTCATTACCTTAATCTCCTTTTTAAGTCTGACTATGTTCCCTCTTATTCTTCAAAATCTTTTTCTTCTTCTACTCTCACTCACTATTTTGACTCTATGGCACAAAGGGGTTCTGAGATGAATGGTTTTATTAGGACTAGAGGTCAGGGGGGAAGGAGGACTGTGGAAGGTGGTCCCTCGTGGGGTGAATAGACTACTTTTGACCCTAATAACCCTCTACATGTTAACTTATGGAGGTACCCTAGGTCGGGGGGAGTGATCAATGTGGACCCAACTGAGTTGGGTAAGTCTCGTGAGTTATGGGGAAGATGTGTGTTAGGCTATTTGGTGGACTATAGGGCTTTTGAGGTTGAAAAAGTGAATGAGATTATTAGAACCAAATGGACGACGAGAGGACGTGTGGTGGGTCTGAGGATGAGTGATCTTTATATATTCCATTGCAACAATGAGAATGATCAAGAAGGTTTGCTGATGAAAACTTGTACGGCTATGGATGGTGCTATGATGGTGTTTGGACGATGGTTTCCTGATGCCATTCCTAGGACTATCAGGTTTCCTAGAGCTTGTTTATGGGTGAGGGTGTGTGGGCTACCCTTCGAGTACATGACTAATCATGTGGCGGAAGTGGCTGGAAAGGTGCTGAGTGATGACTTCAGGGTGGAACCTTTCCACATGGTTCCGGAACATGATTTTCTGCGGGTAAAAGTTAGTAAAAATCTTAATGAACCTCTTATGCCTGGCTTCTTTCTTGCTATGGAACAAGGTCACCTCTTGTGGGTGCAATTTAAGTATGAAAATATTTTCAAGTATTGTATAAAATGTGGCAAAATTGGGCATGTGAGGTCCCAATGCAGAGAGGGTTTGATGTCAATAGTGTCAAGTATCAATGGGATGTTGGACAGATCTTTGGGAAAAGGGTTTACGGTGTTCCAGGCACGTAGTAACCATACCATTTTAAGTTAGACCTTAGGGCAACCCCTTCAACTCTAAATCACATTTCTGGCAAAGTTAGGCTGGAGGGGTTGAGGTCTAGAAGAGGGGAGGCTGAGGAGATTGATGGGTCTGATAAGGAGATTGATTTTGGTATTGGACTCACTCCAGGGGGGAAGGTTTGCCCTAGGATGCGTTTCTTGGTGACCAATCAACCATTTGCGGGTACAGTCACTTTTCAAGGAGGGAGATATATCCCTAAGAGTGCCCACCAAGTGCCAGGCGAGGGACCTAGCAATGGGGGTAATGAGGGGGATGTTGTGATGAAGGAAGATGATGATAATTTGAGGGATGCTGAGGGGACAGAGAGGCAGAAGGAGGGTGAGCATCTGGCTGATAAAAAAGGTAAAAGAAAGGTAGGCTTTGGGGGCTGGCTTGAGAGCAGGACCCATTGGAGGAACAATACCACAATGCAAGTGAAGATCTGGCACCAATGGATTTGGATATAGGGAATGAGATTGCTGCCATTCATAGGAGGGGAACCGAAACTGTTACTGGTTTTAATCCTTTGGCTGTCTTAGATGGGGTGCCTGTGCAGGTGAAAAACATAGATAGGGATGAGAAGATTCAAGATGAGATTATGAATAGGGTGGAACATAATGCTGCCTGGGCTCGGATGGATGATGAATTTATTGGTCTGAATAAGATTTTTTTGCCACCAGCAGATGGTATTCCCCTTCCTTATAACCAAGGGGATGACACTCTGCAACAAGTGGTGGAGGGTGGTCTGCCTAGACACAATTCTGATGAAGGTGAGGACCAGCAGATGCAAGGGGGAGGGGATTCTGATGGCCTAGGGAATGAAATTATTGTCATTTCCTCTTCTTCAAGTGGCAGGTCTACTGCAGGAATTTCGGAACCAAGTTTTAACCTTCAAGAGTGGCTCGATGGACGTGACAGTCCTGACTCTGACTCAGGGAATTCCCTGGACTTAAGATTTGATGATGCCATTGAGATTACATGCAATGAATCTAGTGAACTGAATGTGGAACTGCAATTGGCTTTTAATGAGAAATCAACTCAGATGCTGAATGGGGGCAGGAAGGAGAGCAAGAATAAGGAGAATGTGGAAATGGACAAGGCTAGAAATATGAAAAGAAAAGAGGTCTGCTATGGGGATAAGGGGCAGTATGAAAAAGGAGAATGTTCAAAGGCTAGGAAAGTGTGTCTGAATCTGTCGTTGGGGGGAGATGGGGAAGGGATGAGCTCAAATCAGGGTGAAGGGTTTGGGAAGAAATGGGTTGCATGTGAAGTGGGGGGACTGAAAGTGATGGATAAGGAGGCTGAAAGTTTTTTCATCCCTGCTCCAGGAACTAAGTCCTCTCTTATTGCCAACATTGATTATCGTAGCTCATCTGAAGGAATGCTTAGTTTGGCCAACGCATGGATTAACCCAACTGAAGAGGCAGGGTTTGGTGATGCTGTTCGTTGTGCTAGGAAGCGGAAGTGTGCCACTCAGCTGGGTATGACAGTCATACCAGACGGAATTCTAAGCTCGAAGATCAAAGCTCAAGTTTTTTTTGAAGAATTTGGCCAAGAAGCCGTGTTTGGGAGATGGAATCCGTGTTGGCACAGAAGCTTGGTATGGTTTCAGAATGCAGATTGGTGACTACTTCCTTGAGGAATGCAGTCTGTCCTCGGACATTTCTGTTAATGACGATGAAGTGTAGAAGATGGAGGTGGACTCTCTTGAAGGTTTTGCCGAGGTTGGGCCATCACAACCTCCAAAGGAGCCATGTTAGGAATTGTTTGGAATTGTAGGGGACTCAATAACTCGCTCTCCCCGACGATTCAAAAGCTTAGAGCGATGTTATTATGTAGTAATTCGTATGACTTTGTTTTTCTTAGACTAAGTGTAATAGTGTCGGTAGTATTTCGCTTTTTAATGTTTTTAGAGGGTATGGTTTTGGTGATTTCCATAGTGTAGATGTTGTTGGAAAGTCGGGGGGCTTATGGGTCGGTTGGAAGAAGGAAGCTTGCTTTAAGCTTATAGTTGCTTGTAAGAATTTTGTGGTTATGCGTATTGAAAGAAGCGACTCTCTTCCTTGGTATATTGTGTTCTTCTATGGGGCACCGGATATTAGTAATAGAGGTGAAGTCCTTGACTCGTTGGAGGGATGGATTGGTTCGTGTTATCATACCTTCATCATCATAGGGGATTTTAATCAAGAGGAGTGTCGAGAGGATAAAAAGAGCAATAATGTTAGAATTATTGAAGGAGCGGATGAGTTCTCAAGGTGGCGGATGCGTAATGAATTAATTGACATTCCTTTTAAGGGGCCACATTTCACTTGGGCGTAATAACCGGAAGGGTGACAAACGAGTTTATAAGAGACTTGATAAAGCTTTAGGGTCGAAGGATTGGCTTCTTCATTTCCCAATTGCGGGGGTAAAACATTACCTTATTCAATTCTCTGATCATGCTCCTATTGAATTCATTCTGGATCTTTCTGCTTCAAAGGCTAAGGGGAAGCCGTATAAGATGGATGTGTGGGTGCTGGAGAAAGAGGAGTGTAAGGAGGAGATTAAAGCTATTTGGGGGACGCAGCTAGATGGGTCTCCGGCTTTTATTTTAACTCGGAAACTGGCTTTGGCTCGAAATTGTATAAAAAAATGGATGCTTGAGAAGACCAGAGATTAGAAGGATAAATGGCAGATTTTTGATGATCGTTTGTGTAAAGGCTTGGAGGAGGACTTCTCTGGTAAAGGCGAGTCTTTATTCCTTGCTTCTCATGGTGAGCTTAAGGAGTTTGCGGAGCTTTCTGCTTCCTTTTGGAAGGAGAGAGCTAAAAATAAGTGGATTAAGGAAGGGGATGCGTGTACTAGGTATTTTTTTAACTGGGTTAAGGGGAGGGTAGGGAGAAACTTTGTACATGGAGTTAAAAATGAGAATGGACAGTGGACCTTCCTTGAAGAGGAGGTGGGAAAGGAATTTCAAGCAGCCTTTAAAGAGGTGTTTCGGGTTAATTTGGGGGAGGCAGATGAGAGAAATGAGGAGTTTTTTACGAAATTCTTAGCTCCTATTAATTCCCAAATAAAAGAGGAGGATGCAGTGGGTTTGGACAAAGTTTTCACCAAAAAAGGAAGTACGAAAGGCGGTGTTTCAAATGGGACCGCTCAAATCTCCGGGTCCTGATGGTGTGCCAGGAGCTTTCTACCAGAAGTGCTGGGGTCTTGTGAAGAATGATGTTAACAGAGGAGTTCTGTCCATCATGAATTCCGGAAGAGTTCTTAGAGAGCTGAACCGAACTTTCATTGCACTGATACCTAAGACGGATGCACCGGAGATAGTGGCGGATTTTAGACCTATCCGCCTTTGCAATGTGGTTATGCGGATTGTCTCGAAATGTATTGCGAACAGGCTGGTTAAAATCATGCCACTGCTGGTTGGGGATGCGCAAAGTGCCTTTGTTTCAGGAAGACAAATCAGCGACAATATTTTGTTGGCCCATGAATTGATCCATAAGGTAAACAATACTGGGTTATGTGTTTTCAAAGCTGATATGAGCAAGGCGTATGATCGGATTAGCTGGGATTTCCTAAGGCCGGTGCTGAACAGATTTGGTTTCCCAAGAAGGTTGACTGACCTTATTATGAATTGTGTCTCATCAGTTAGCTATGAAGTTTTGATCAATGGAAGACCGCTTGATCGTATAGTGCCATCTTGTGGACTGAGACAGGGAGATCCGCTATCTCCCTTCCTTTTTATTTTGTGTATGGAGGCTTTAGCATGCCAGATTGATTGTGTGCAAAGATGTAGCGGGCTCCGTGGTATTCGGGTTTGTAGAGGGGTGAAATGAATTCCGTATCTTTTCTTTGCCGATGAATCGGTTTTCTTTTTCGAAAACCGGGAGGGGTCTGACCGAAGGTTGATGGACATCTTGGAATGGCATTGTGATGTTTCTGGTCAACAATTAAATCATAGGAAGTCAGGTATTCTTTTTAGCCCTAATACATGCCTTGCCAAAGTTCAACAAACTCTTAGGATCCTCAAAGTGTCCAATAATAAAGGGCTAGGGAAATACCTTGCAATTCCGACTGATTTTCAGTGTTCTAAGAAGGATATTTTTCTTGGGCTGATTGCTTATGTTACAAAACGTATCACTTCCTGGAATGATATCTTTTTATCTGCAGCAGGTAGGCTTACTCTCATTTCATCCGTTCTATCAAACATTTCTAACTACTTTCTATCGGTATTCAAAATACCGGTAAGTGTGGCAAAAAGGATAAACTCCTTATTGACACAATTTTGGTGGTCTGGGTGTTATATGGGGAAGAAGATTTCTTGGTGTAGTAACTGATTCCTTAGCCTACCAAAGAAAGATGGAGGTCTGGGAATTCGGTATATAAGATGCATGAACCAGGCTCTTCTTGATAAACCTCGGTGGTTTGGTCTAAAACATATATTCCGTTTACGGAAATAGCTTTTCCATAAATCATATCGTTTAATGAAAAAGTACAACAATTGTGCTTAATATTAAAACAAAAACCTTCTGAATCCAAAACAGAAATAAAAATAATGTTTTTCGACAACCTAGGAACAAAATAACAATTATTTAAAAATAACTCAAAACCATTAGGTAGTTTGAGTACATAAGTTCCTATGGAGACAGCTGCAACCTTTGCTCCATTTCCAACACGAAGGTCAACGTCCCCTTTCTCAAGTTTGCGGACGTCCCTTAAACCCTGCAAGTGATTACACGAGTGAGAACCACAACCAGTATCAAATACCCATGTTGCTGAACTTGCATGGTTTATTTCAATCATATGAATAAATGACGGTATACCTGTGGCTGTCACTCGTCCAACCTTGATATCCTCGAGGTACTTAGGGCAGTTCCTTTTCCAATGCCCAGACTCGTGGCAATGGTGGCACTCTCCTTCTTTCCCTTTGCTCTTAGTTTTGGCCTTTGAGTTACTGGTCTCACCAGGTCCACTCTTGGGTTTCGGCTGCTTTCTTTTGAACTGAGGCTTCTTAACATTTAAGGGAGCCTTTGCCTTTCCCTTTCCCTTCCAATTAGCTTGTATGACAAGGACGTCTTTCTTAGCACTCCCACTCAAATTGAGATCCTTCTCAGCTTGCACGAGCTGAGAGTGGAGTTCATGAAGACTTTTCTTCATGTCATTCATGTTATAATTCACCCTAAATTGGGTGAACCCATCATGAAGAGAGTGTAAGATTCGGTCTACAATGATTGACTCCTCAATCTTGCAACCGAGAGACTCTAGAACTTCCACCTTCTCAATCATCTTGAGGATGTGTGGGCTAACAGCTTGGCCTTTGGACAGTTTAGCTTCGAAGAAGCGGACTGCTGCGTCATATCTCATGATTCTCGGAGCTTGCGAGAATTCATTGGTAAGGGTGGTGAAAATCTTATTCGCACCTGGTGAAATGAAGCGGCGCTGTAAATTGCTTTCCATTGCATAAATAAGTACATTCTTAATCGCACCAGCTTCACGAACAAACTCATCATATGCAGTTCGTTGGGCTCCAGTCCTTGCAGTTGGTTCAGCCGGTATTGGCTCAACCAAATACTTTAATTTACCGTCAGCAATGGCAGCATTCCGTAATGCTACCTCCCAATCGGTAAAGTTACTCCCATCATTCTTAAGGCGGGAGTTTTGATTATAGGAGACGTGGTCTATAAAAGAGCGTAACCATGACTCCCTGGTGAGGGTGGCGCTAGGGCCCGGAGTTGCATTTGGATCAGTCATTTTAAAAGGCATATATTAAATGATCTACAAATGAGAAAATAAATAAACATGTAAAATCATTGAATTTAAAATCTTTTTAAACAAAGATATACAACATAATATAATCGATCTCACTCAAAGAATTATATAATGTATCCCAAGACCCAAATCCCGATTTAGTGAGTTAACCCTTTAACTGGTTCTACATTAGAAATCTTAGTCGACAAATTTCTTAAATTTATCTATTAGTCCACAATGATTTCAATAGCTTGATTGAATCATTGTGTTGAGTTCAACTAGGTCACAACACACTACTTACCCGAGGTAGAAGGGGTCCATATGGAGATAATTTAACATCCTGTATTTTCGTAAAATCTAATTTAAGCGTTTTAAATTATTTTAAGTAATAAAATAATATTTTAATAATTTATTGTGAAAGGTTTTAATTTAATTAGTAAGATCCGTCTTAAGAACCTTAAGTCCTTAAGACGAATGCAAACTTGGTAAAACTTAAACTCGTATCTTAAATATCCGTTCAAGTGTCCGACCCATTTAATTGACTCGGAAAGGACAGTCCATAAAACCCCCACAAACCCCTTAAGTCGACACAATTCCTTCATCCTCAAACATTTCACTGTAAAATAAACTCTCCTAAAACCTCCATTGTTAAACATTTCTTTTGAGCTTTTCTTCATCATCCGGTAATCAAATCGAGGTAACAATAACATTTTCGGAATCCTCATTCGATTTCCAAGCCATCTATCACTTTCATTTTGCAAATCCTTAAACTCAAAAATGGGGCTGTTTTCCTTAAATTCCGTTTTGAGTCCTTAAATCCGTTTTCTATGTTTGTAGGTGTGGGCTTAGACGATCCAGAGGTCGATAGCTACTTGGTTGAGGAGGATCTTTAGCCGGAATCGCTTGAAAGGTGACGATAATGAGATAACTCGGCCTTTATGTGTATATTAGTAAGTTTGTTGTGTTCTTGTGTTTAGTTTCTGATTTTGTTGAAGTATAATGTTTAAAGGACTTAGTAACATGATTAGGAATGTTTATTTGTGGTGAATTTATGCTTGTTGATGTTCTTAAGATCATATGTTGTTTTTCTGAAATTTACACGTTTTGCGACGGATACTTGATATAATCATTTGAGGATTGTTATGGGATTTGTATGCTGTTAGGATAGTAGTATTGGATGTTTATAATGTTGGGCAAATCATGCTTGTAGTGATTATTGAAGTTGATAGGTCGATTTGTGAAGTTTGAAAGGGGTTGGAAAACCCGAAATTTCGTTACAGGCTCTCTGAGCCGATCGACCGACCGACCGCCGGTCGACCGGCTGGGAGTGCGTTTATGTGTTTTTGCGATTTTGAGTTTTTGGCTTCAGGACTGCCAGTCGGCCGACCGGCTGCCTGCCGACCGGCTGGTAGTCTCTTGTGATGTGTTTTGTTTGCGAAAAAACTTAAGTAGAAGGGGAGCCCAGCCGGCAGACCGGCCGCCTGCCAGCCGGCTGGGAGTACGTGTGGGTTGGTTTACGAATTAGTGAAGGCTAGGGAAATGGAGTCCCAGCCGGCCGACCGGCTGCCTGCCGACCGGCTGGGAGTCCTTGTGTTGTTTTCTTTTGAAAAGAAAGGGGTGGGCTGAGAGGGTCACCAGCCGGCCGATCGGCTGCCTGCCGAACGGCTGGGGACCCCTGTAAGCTAGTTTTGAATTTGTAAATCGTTCGTAACTTTCAAACGGTTAATCGGTTTTGATTGAAACTCGTTTTGTATATCCATGACATGTATTTGAGGTCCCCGGAGGATGGGCAACATTATATTTGGTTCGGGAATGGAGTAAGGATAGAGACCCCCCGGTCGGGTAACCGAAAGGGAAACCGGCTCTCCCTCAACTTAGTTCCCGGGGTCAATTAAGTGTTGATTAGAAGTTAAGAAAAGTAGAACTATAGATTAGTTCATAGACTTTGGTTGATATTGTATTGATGCGTATTAAGTTATGCCTTAAGCTGGCCTCTGAACTTAATACGTGAATTGTTTGTCATATATGGGGATATGCCTTAAGCTGGCCTCTGAGCCCTATATGTGTATGTTTGTCGTGTCTGGGACATGCCTTAAGCTGACCTCTGAGTTCAGACATGTGTGATAGTGATCGCGTTGGAACATGCCTTAAGTTGGCCTCTGAGTCTGACGAGTAGAGCAGCTGCACAACGGGGTAGCTAAGGAACTGACACCTTGTCCGGGGTGCAGATGTTTGGTGCTAGAACATGCCTTAAGCTGGCCTCTGAGTTTAGTACCTTGTGATGTGGTGAAGGGACATGCCTTAAGCTGGCCTCTGAGTCCTTTACTTTTGGATGCTAGTCTATGCCTTAAGTTGGCCGCTGAGTCTAGTGTCTTGCTGATTGGCAGGTCCATGTCTTAAGTTGACCGTTGAACCTTTACACTTGCTGATTGTTTAGTATTAGGTTATGTCTTAAGTTGACCGCTGAACCTTTTACTTGCTGGTTTTATCTGCTTGCCTTGAGTTGGTACGTGTCAGATATAGAGATTGATAATGATGAGTAAATGAATGTTTGTTTGAGTTATGGTTTGATCATCCAAGGCATTGGATGACTCTTAGTTCGGTTTCATAAATAGTTGTATTGAAAGACCCCCCGACTGGGTAACCAGTAGGGAAACCGGCTCTCCTTCCTAACGGTTTATGAGGTTGGTTGAGAGCCGTGCACTAGAGTTTGCATGATAGTATGAGATCAGATGATGAGATGTTTATGCTTCACATGTTTATATATGTTGGAGTATTCTGTATTGTTTTATGTGTTACGTGTTATCACAAAAGGTGGCTAGGAGAACTCTAGTCACTCCCGACTGATTGTGGCGTACATGTTTTCATGTATGTAGGTACATGCAGGTTGGAGCAGGGTTACGAGACGGCTAGCGAGTGATGATCCTGTTGTCATCATATGACTTACCTTTATATCGCCTAGCTAGACTCTTAGACTTTTGATACATTAGTTTTGGTGCCTGTAGGGATGTTCCATCCCAGGCTGATGTACATATATGTTTTTGATACTTAGAACTGTTACTTATCTATTTTGGTTTTATTTCAGTTTCAGTTTCTGTTTCAGTTTAAGACTTCTCGCATGTTGTTTACTTTAAAAAGTTTTAATTCCGCTGCATTTTTAGTACTTTTGCATGTTTATATTTCCGCTTTCACGAGGCTAATCGTCCTGGTAGTTTCTCATGGATAGCTTCGCAGATGTCCCGTAGCCACGTGAAGACTTATGGTGGCAAGGTTGATCCGGTAGCTCTTACCGAGTGGTTCAGGGAGATGGAAAGGAGCTTTGCTATGTATTCGGTGGGTAGAGAGGATAGAGTGCGGCTAGCCACTCACTTTCTTACCCTTGAGGCCGATAGGTGGTGGGCGTTGACAGGACCTACTTTCACTCTTGATCCTTTGTTCGATTGGGATGCTTTTAAGGATAAGCTCGAGACGAGGTTCTATCCTAAAGAGCTCAGATCACAGCGACTCAAAGAATTCATGGATTTAAAGCAAGGCAGGATGTCAGTTCAGGAGTTCACAGACCGATTCAACCAACTTGCTCACTTCGCATCGAGATTTGTCAGAGATGAGGCCGAGAGAGTCTACTTTTACCGTGGCAAGCTAGGACCACGCATCGAGAGCATGGTTCGTCGTGACTCGACTTCTTTTGTGGAGGTATATGATGATGCTATTTGGGCCGAGAGTTCTATTCGTGCCATAGATGCTGAGACCCGAGCTGCTACTTCTAGTGTGACTCCTCACCAGAGATCAGTGTACCAGGGGAAGAGACCATTTGTTCCTTCTACTTCTTCGCCTTCTTCTCAGAAGAAGCGGTTTGAGAGGTTCTCTGCTCCGGTTGCTAAGACCATTGTTCACACCGACACAGCTGCTAGTGTTTGCCACCGTTGTGGTAAACCTTCTCATCCGGGTTTTGACTGTTTCAAGAATGCTTTCAAGTGCTACACTTGCAATGGATTTGGGCATAAGTCTTATGAGTGTCCTGAGAGGAACACCACACTTGGCAGGGCTGCCACTGCTGCTGCAGCGACTAAGGGAGGAAAGCCGAAAGGGAAGATCTTTGTGATGACTAGGGCTGAGGCTGAGGCTCATCCAGATATTGTTGCCGGTATCTTTTCTGTTCTTGGCGCTGAGTGCCTTATTTTGTTCGACACTGGAGCTTCTCTTTCATTTATATCGACTCAGTTCGCAGACCGTCTAGCTCTTGAGTCTTCATTGGTTGAGGAGACTTCTATTTCCTTACCTTCCGGAGACGTATTTTCCTGCTCTTCGTCCCATAGGGATGTTCCTATTATTATTGGTCAAGCCTCATTTCCAGCGGACTTACTGAGATTTCCTCTCGAGAAGTTTGACATTATCCTCGGTATGGATTGGTTATCGCGATACCATGCTCGCTTCGAGTGTCGCGACCAGAAAATCTGCTTGAGGAGTTCTTCAGGAGTTCGTGTTTCCTATAGGGGAACTCGCCCTCAAAGGGGTGTTCGTGTTATCTCTTCGATGAAAGCATCTCATCTTCTTAAGAAGGGTTGTCAAGTCTTCCTGTGTGTTGTTTCAGCTGCAAAGCCATCGCTACCGAAGCTTGAGGATGTAGCCATTGTTCGTGAGTATCCAGATGTTTTCCCAGATGACTTGCCAGGGATACCGCCAGAGAGAGATGTGGAGTTTACTATTGAGCTTGTTCCAGGTACCGGACCGATTTCTAAAGCTCCTTACCGTATGGCTCCGCCAGAGTTGAAAGAGTTGAAGCAGCAATTGGAAGAGATGATCGAGAAAGGGTTCATTAGACCGAGTGCTTCTCCGTGGGGTGCTCCCGTTTTGTTCGTTAAGAAGAAAGATGGTTCCATGAGACTTTGCATTGACTATAGAGAGCTGAACCGAGTGACCGTGAAGAACAGATATCCTTTGCCTAGGATAGATGATTTGTTTGATCAGTTGAGGGGTGCTTCGAGGTTTTCTAAGATTGATCTTCGATCGGGTTATCATCAGATCCCAGTGAGAGAGGCTGATATTGCGAAGACTGTTTTTCGTACCAGATATGGGCATTTTGAGTTCGTGGTTATGCCTTTTGGGTTGACTAATGCACCTGCTATCTTCATGGATCAGATGAACCGTACCTTTAGTGAGTACCTTGACACTTGTGTTGTGGTGTTTATCGATGATATCCTCATTTACTCTAAGACCGATGAGGACCATGCTGAGCATCTTAGATTGATTCTTGGGATTTTACGTCGTCAGAAGTGGTCTGCGAAGTTCTCTAAGTGTGAGTTTTGGCTTTCTAAGGTTGCATTTCTTGGCCATGTGATATCTAGTGAGGGAATTATGGTTGATCCCGCGAAGATTGAGGCTGTTGTTGATTGGGAGAGTCCCAAAGATGTTGGAGAGATCCGTAGTTTCCTTGGATTGGCTGGTTATTATCGTAGATTTGTTGAGGATTTCTCTAGATTAGCTCGCCCGATGACTCAGTTGCTGAAGAAAGAAGCTAAGTTTGTGTGGACCGACAAGTGTGAGAGTTCTTTCCAGGAGTTGAAGGCTAGGTTGACCTCCGCTCCTATACTTGCTTTGCCAGAGATCGGAGTTGACTTTGATGTGTATTGTGATGCTTCGATGTTAGGACTTGGATGCGTACTGATGCAGAGTGGTAAGGTGATAGCCTACTCATCTAGACAGTTGAGAGTTCATGAGGTGAACTATCCGACACATGATTTGGAGTTGGCTGCGGTCGTTCATGCTTTGAAGATGTGGCGACATTACCTGATTGGATCCCATTGCCGCATTTTCACAGATCACAAGAGTCTTAAGTACATTTTCACCCAGAAAGACCTTAACATGAGACATAGACGTTGGCTAGAGTTGGTGAAAGATTACGACATCGAGTTGTTATATCATGAGGGAAAAGCCAATGTAGTTGCTGATGCGCTTAGCCGCAAGACTTCTCACTCGATGAGTGCCATGAGAGTATTGCCCGATGAGTTGTGTTCCGAGTTCCGGAAGCTGAGGTTAGAGATGGTGGGTAGTGGTTTTGATTGGTTAGCTGCTATGACTGCCGAGCCGTCTTTATATTGGGAGATTCGCCAGAGTTTACCTTCAGATGCCGATTTCAAGAAGTTCGAAGCTAAGATTTCGAGTGGTGTTGCACCTGACTTAGCGATTGATGCTGATGGTTTCCTTAGGTTCCGTGGTAGGATGTATGTTCCTGATGTGCCAGATTTGAGGAAGAGGGTTCTTGATGAGGCTCACTTGACACCGTATTCGTTCATCCAGGAGGAGAGAAGATGCACAAGGATTTGAGGCTTATGTTTTGGTGGCCTGGTATGAAGAAGGAGATCTTGGATTACGTTAGTAGGTGCTTGACTTGTCAACAAGTCAAGATAGAGCATAGGAGGCCAGGTGGTTTGCTACAGCCGCTTCCCGTTCCTCAGTGGAAGTGGGAGTGTATATCTATGGACTTCGTTACAGCATTGCCTAAGACAGCTGGAGGCAAGGATGCGATTTGGGTTATTGTGGATAGGCTAACTAAGTGTGCTAGATTTGTGCCTATCAAAGAGACTTGGGATATGGACCGTTTAGCCAGGGCTTATATTGCTGAGATAGTCCGCTATCATGGAGTCCCGAGAGAGATCGTTTCAGATCGAGATCCGAGGTTTTGTTCCAGATTCTGGAAGGCTTTACAGGAGGCTATGGGTAGCCGTTTGTTGATGAGCACCGCATTTCATGCCGCGACCGATGGTCAGTCCGAGAGGACTATTCAGACACTAGAGGATTTGCTCCGTGCTTGTGCACTTGATTTTCAGAGTTCTTGGGAGCAGTGTTTACCGTTGGTAGAGTTTTCTTACAACAACAGTTACCATTCATCCATTGGTATGGCTCCGTACGAGGCTCTTTATGGTAGGAAGTGCCGTAGTCCGATCTGTTGGGATCAGGCGAGTGACGTGCATGACCAAGGACCGGACCAGTTAGCTGTTACTATTGATCAGGTTCAGCTTATCAGAGGTAGGATGAAGGCCGCACAGGATCGGCAGAAATCCTAAGCTGATGTTCGCCGTAGACCCTTAGAGTTTGAGGTGGGTGGCAGAGTCTTCTTGAAAGTTTCACCGATGAAGGGAGTTAAGAGGTTTGGAGTTAAGGGCAAGTTGAGTCCTAAGTATATTGGACCTGTTGAGATCGTGAAGAGGATTGGTGCTGCTGCTTATCGTTTGGACTTGCCTCCTAGTTTGGGCAAGGTTCATAGTGTCTTTCATGTTTCTCAGCTCCGTAAGTATGTCAGTGACCCGAGTCATGTTCTGCCCAGAGAGATCGAGAACTTGGAGCCTAGTCTTGCTTTCGAGGAGCGTCCAGTGAAGATCCTAGACCGTCAGGATAGGAAGCTTAGGAGCAAGGTGGTGCCGCTAGTGAAGATCCTTTGGCGTTGCGGTGATGTTGAGGAGCAGACATGGGAGACCGAGGCATCGATGCGTATCGCGCATCCTTCTCTTTTCGATTGAGGTAGAGTTAGTTAGAACTTATCTTCGTTCGAGTTTCGAGGACGAAACTTTTTGAAGTTGGGGTGATTGTAACATACCGTATTTTCGTAAAATCTAATTTAAGCGTTTTAAATTATTTTAAGTAATAAAATAATATTTTAATAATTTATTGTGAAAGGTTTTAATTTAATTAGTAAGATCCGTCTTAAGAACCTTAAGTCCTTAAGACGAATGCAAACTTGGTAAAACTTAAACTCGTATCTTAAATATCCGTTCAAGTGTCCGACCCATTTAATTGACTCGGAAAGGACAGTCCATAAAACCCCCACAAACCCCTTAAGTCGACACAATTCCTTCATCCTCAAACATTTCACTGTAAAATAAACTCTCCTAAAACCTCCATTGTTAAACATTTCTTTTGAGCTTTTCTTCATCATCCGGTAATCAAATCGAGGTAACAATAATATTTTCGGAATCCTCATTCGATTTCCAAGCCATCTATCACTTTCATTTTGCAAATCCTTAAACTCGAAAATGGGGCTGTTTTCCTTAAATTCCGTTTTGAGTCCTTAAATCCGTTTTCTATGTTTGTAGGTGTGGGCTTAGACGATCCAGAGGTCGATAACTACTTGGTTGAGGAGGATCTTTAGCCGGAATCGCTTGAAAGGTGACGATAATGAGATAACTCGGCCTTTATGTGTATATTAGCAAGTTTGTTGTGTTCTTGTGTTTAGTTTCTGATTTTGATGAAGTATAATGTTTAAAGGACTTAGTAACATGATTAGGAATGTTTATTTGTGGTGAATTTATGCTTGTTGATGTTCTTAAGATCATATGTTGTTTTTCTGAAATTTACACGTTTTGCGACGGATACTTGATATAATCATTTGAGGATTGTTAAGGGATTTGTATGCTGTTAGGATAGTAGTATTGGATGTTTATAATGTTGGGCAAATCATGCTTGTAGTGATTATTGAAGTTGATAGGTCGATTTGTGAAGTTTGAAAGGGGTTGGAAAACCCGAAATTTCGTTACAGGCTCTCTGAGCCGGTCGACCGACCGGCCGCCGGTCGACCGGCTGGGAGTGCGTTTATGTGTTTTTGCGATTTTGAGTTTTTCGCTTTAGGACCGGCTGCCTGCCGACCGGCTGGTAGTCTCTTGTGATGTGTTTTGTTTGCGAAAAACTTAAGTAGAAGGGGAGCCCAGCCGGCAGACCGGCCGCCTGCCAGCCGGCTGGGAGTACGTGTGGGTTGGTTTACGAATTAGTGAAGGCTAGGGAAATGGAGTCCCAGCCGGCCGACCGGCTGCCTGCCGACCGGCTGGGAGTCCTTGTGTTGTTTTCTTTTGAAAAGAAAGGGGTGAGCTGAGAGGGTCACCAGCCGGCCGACCGGCTGCCTGCCGACCGGCTGGGGACCCCTGTAAGCTAATTTTGAATTTTTAAATCGTTCGTAACTTTCAAACGGTTAATCGGTTTTGATTGAAACTCGTTTTGTATACCCGTGACATGTATTTGAGGTCTCCGGAGGATGGGCAACATTATATTGGGTTCGGGAATGGAGTAAGGATAGAGATCCCCCGGTCGGGTAACCGAAAGGGAAACCGGCTCTCCCTCAACTTAGTTCCCGGGGTCAATTAAGTGTTGATTAGAAGTTAAGAAAAGTAGAACTATAGATTAGTTCATAGACTTTGGTTGATATTGTATTGATGCGTATTAAGTTATGTCTTAAGCTGGCCTCTGAACTTAATACGTGAGTTGTTTGTCATATATGGGGATATGCCTTAAGCTGGCCTCTGAGCCCTATATGTGTATGTTTGTCGTGTCTGGGACATGCCTTAAGCTGGCCTCTGAGTTCAGACATGTGTGATAGTGATCGCGTTGGAACATGCCTTAAGTTGGCCTCTGAGTCTGACGAGTAGAGCAGCTGCACAACGGGGTAGCTAAGGAACTGACACCTTGCCCGGGGTGCAGATGTTTGGTGCTAGAACATGCCTTAAGCTGGCCTCTGAGTTTAGTACCTTGTGATGTGGTGAAGGGACTGTTGGGAAATGTGTCCTCAACAATAGTGCGATCACGTAATTAAATCTCATGACAAGAATGCGCAAGGGATGATACGATTTATATTAGTCAACTGACCAACATTAATCGGTAATGATTGGCTAGCTAGAGTTTGACATTACTGTCGTGTGACGGTGATGGTCAGTTGATCCCTTTAGGTCACACCTTTAGGACAATTCCCTTAATTGATAAAATGATCAAATGTATATTGATACGATTTGATCATATTCCTTAAACTCGTATACCGAGAAATCAGAGGTTGAATCTTATTGTAAGATTTATGTTTAAAATTGAAACGTGTCAATTGCTAAACATTAAACGATATTTTATAATATCGTAATTAAAATGAGTCGGGTTATAATTAATACAAAGGTTGTAAATCGTATTGACGATAATTATAAATAATCATTTTACAATTGTAATTTCGAATTACTTGTCAATTGATAAATATAATATTTATATGATAAATATTTATATGTTTTAAGATAAGATAATTATATTGTATTGCCTTGTGACATATTAGATGTCACATTTTATACATATTATACAATTGACAAAATTGTAAAATTAAGTCCATTTTATGGACTAAATGGCCGGTTATGGTAAGGGTGGGTGTGTGGTGTTTTAATTGTTAACTACACCCTAAATCATTATGTTTAATGTATTGCCTAGAGAACACACACTACTTGCCAACCTATATGCCTTGAGAAGAGAACATGTTCCCTATTGAAGCTCCCTAAGGCCGGCTCCCCTTTCCCCATGAGCATGCTTAAGATGATTTGATTATCTTAATTAAAAGCATGCTTAATATATATGTGATATATATGATACTCATTTTAGTTCTTCTTCTTCTTCTCTCTTGGCCGAAAAATTCACTAAGTAAGAAGAAATTTCACAACCTCTAAACTCATATTATAAGATAATAAAAACATACTATTTGTAGTATTGAAATAATATTCTAATAAGAGAGATTAGAATAAGTTTAAGGAGAAAACCGATTTTGTAACTAGCTCGTTCAAGTCTCGGTTGATTGAGGGGTTGTCTTGGTGCATCCAAAGGAGGTATTCTATTTTGGGTACTCGGAGGATCATCCTTGCTATAATCTTGGACCGTGTGTAAGGGTTCAATATCTCCTTATTTCCGCATATGTTAGCATGCATAAGATCACTTATAATATGTTAATTAAAGAGTTAATTAAAAGATTATATTAGTATGACTAAAATTAGTTTATGAGCAACTAATAAAACCTAACAATTGGTATCAGAGCAATAGGTTGTTTGCATGCTTTCCGTTTACGTTTTTACGGAGTTATAGTGATAACAAAATAAAATTGGAATTTTCGTTTGATATATGATATGCACGAAATAATTTAAGCATGATTACCTACTGTTTTCTAAAATGTTTTAGGATATTTGGAATATATTTTGCATGAATATTGATTATTGGTATTTTAAATCTCGGTTTTAATATGTTTTAATGGTTAAAAATGTTTATTTTTGGGAAAAATAGTTAAAATTAGCTTCTGGCCGAGATTTTTCAGTATGTTATCACATGTATTTTCTATAATATGAATATGAATTTTCGTAAATTATGGACTTATAAAACGTGTGATATAAATTTTAATGGTTAAAATGCAATAAGATGAATAAAAATGGGTTAAAATAGTTATATTGTGAATTTAACTATAAACATTTATGAGGATGTCACATGCAATATTTAAAATTTATGTTGAATTTTCCAGAAATTTATCTCAAATATTGCAATATTATAGATTTTTAATGTAAAAATCGGGTAATTAGTGACATAATTTCGACTTTAATAGTTTAAGTTGGAATTTGGCCATAAAAATTTAACACGATGTCATATATATTATTTCCAGCATGTATAAAATTTTCGAGAATTTTATCTTATTTTATGCTTGAGAAATAATTTTAAAGGTTAAAATCGTACGATATATGACGTAAATCGTTAAAATTTGCAAAAGTTGTTAAAATGGCCGAAAAATGTAACCCATATTAGTCATATATGATATGTTCATCGTGAAAATTATCTTGGGAGCCAAAAGTTTCAGATTTGATTTGATTTAGTTTTATTTTGTTAAAAGTAGCATTTAAAATTAAATAAAAGGAGTCATGCATTTAAAATTTCGGCTATGGGGCAATGTGCCATTTAATTTTCTGTCCATCTTGTGTTCTTAAAATGTTTTGGAAGGTATAAAAATATTATTAGTATTTAATTTGCATTTATGAAGTTAATTATTGAATTTTCCGACTTAAAAATGCTCGTTTTACGTATTATTTTCGAAATAATGTTAAAACCGTATAAATACTAATATTTTTAAGATTCTGAAATTTTAAGAACATTTTGGATTTTTCAAAATTTGAATTTTGAATTTTCGAAATTTTAATGACTCTTTTGGATTTTAATATTATTTTTCCCGTAAAACCGAGTAATACCGATCAATATTGAAATATATTAAGTTAAGTCATGTTCAAAGTTTGAGTAAGACTAAATTTTGAAACCTATAAGAGTTAGGATGATTAACTTAAGGATGAAAACCGTTTCATTTAATGCATAGTGTTGTTAACCGTTAAAACACGCGATTCCATAAAAACCGAGGTTTGCGATAACTATTTAAATAAGTGTTTTAAATAGGACGATTTGGCTTAGGATTTGCATGTTAATTCATATTTACATAAGCATTGCATATTTTATTATGAATGTCATGATTTTATTTACGTAATTTTGGGAATTATGTAATTTACTTAGTATGGCCTTAGTTTTAAATCGGTATTTCCCGTAATGTAAGGGGTTACCGATTGGGTTGTAATTTTGTGATCTCGTATCACCCAATTGTAATTTATTTCTATTTTATAATGTATAAAGTAGACTAGAAAAGTTGTAATATTTGTAAATCCGGAGTTCCTTGAAGACGGTGCCATTCGGAAAGGAGTTTCGACAAGACGGTGTTTACCTCGAAGTGCGTGCCGCGTGAAGTTCAAGGGACCAAAGGAGTTGGTTTCCGAATTTGTACTTTATTATTTCTTTTCTAGGAAAGGCCATACTAGGGTTTATTTATGCTTTTATTTTTGCTTTTATATGTTTGCATGCATAGCCAAATCGTCATACATCGTATCATGCATGTTTCGACCTAGTCGACCTAGTCTTTTATTTTATCGATAATTCACCGACTTAGTTCACTTAAACGGAGATAGATAATAAATTGACTAGATCTCTTACATATAAATATTGAGACTTAGCCTTACCAAAAAGTACGGACCCATGAATCCCTTCTTCACAAGAACGTAGGCCCGACTACACCGGGGTACTAAAATTGTCACGTTGGGTAAGTGGGGTAATAAGATTACACCTTGAAATTTGGTTGATCTCAACGAAAGTATTCGTAACCGTAGTTGCAATAAGTTCGGGCTAAAGATAATTTTAAGAAAATTGGCGACCGAGAGTTCTAAGAGTAGAACCGATTAAAGGGTTAATCCACCAAATTATACCAATACGGGTTGAATCGGCTACACCGTGCCCGGATTAGTATGGGTTTGGGTCTCGGGATTGTTTACTTAATTGGGTAAGGGATCATTAAGTAAATATACTTAACATGTTTAAGTTTCTTAAAATTCAAATTATGAATTTAAAATGATGTTGTTTATCCTTTATTATTGTAGTTTAATTTTCGACATCATCAATGGCAACCAACGCTCCACCTCTCACTAACGTATCATGGCTTCGGTCCTTTATGGACCGTTGCAAACTCGATAAGCATGGTTCAAATTTTAAGGATTGGGATGCGCAATTACTTTTGGCCGCTCAAGGTGACGATAAGAGTCGTTACCTATCCGAAGCCGCTCCTCCCGCTCCAACCGCTCGTTCCGCGGTCGAAACTCGTGAGGCCTATGAAGCCTACGTGAAAGAGTCCTCCGCTCTTAAAAATGTGCTCATCTTCTCCATGGAGCCGGATCTCCAAAGGAGTATGATAAAGTTGACCACATCGTATGAGATATACACCAAGCTTGCGACCATGTTTTGGCAAACTCCTAGGGTGATTCAATATGAGGCGGCTTCCGCCTTCTTTGACATCACATTCAAGGAAGGGCAAAAGATAAGCCCTCATGTGCTCAAACTCGTTGAGCTCGCGGAGACTCTAAAAGCTCAAGATGTTGATGTTCCCGATTCTCTTATCATTGACCGAGTTCTTCACTCGCTCAATAAGGTTAAGGCGTATGCTCAATTCCGGGTGAATTTCAATATGCGAAACCAAGAGACCACGTTGGACGAGTTGCATAAGATGCTAGTCCAAGCCGAAAGGGACATGGGACTTCATGAAAGTTCCACCAAGGATGTTTTGAACATCGAAAAGAAAGGGAAAACGAGCTTCAAGAGGAATGCCTCTAAAGGCAAGGGCAAGAAAACGTTCAAGCCCAAGGCGACCAAAGAAAAGACCTTTTCGAAAGGCGCTTCCACCTCGTCTTCAAAAGAGCAAGACAAGTGCCATTATTGCACAAGGATCGGTCATTGGAAGAGAAATTGCCCCAAATACTTAAGCGATCTCAAAAATGGGAAGGCAACCGCCGTAGGTAATAGTTCTCGTTTAGATTCATGTCATTTATCAACTTATGTATAGTGATACAAATGTGTTGATGTTTACCCTTTTTAAATGTTTTAAAGGGGCGCCTCCTAATAACGATAAGGGCAAGGAGAAGGAAGCTTAAAGTTCCTTACTTGGATGGCTATGGTAGCATCCAAATTGATCGAAGACTTGAAGAGCTAGCCTCTAATTTTCATATCGTCTTCTTTCATATTTTGCATTTATTTATGGAACAATTTATTTTCTTGTAAGACAAGGAGTAAAATCCTAAAACAATGGTTGTAATTTTGGATATTGGTGACTTGGTTTTCAACCCAAGTCACTACTTTTGTTCTTAATCAATGTTTTGATTTCTCAAATAAATTGCATGCCTTGTTTAAACATGAATAATAGTGATTTATTCACGCAATTAACAATTGATACGATCAATATAATACAATCAAAGTGTTGATTAAAACGGAGAACTACACCCCATGAGATACTTTCAATCAAAATGAGACTATATTAGTTCGTTATAAGATTTTCATTTTAAGTGAAAATGAGAATGTATTCATCACACCTATAAAACTTCAAACATTCATATACATTGGTTACTCGAAATAGCTATCCTTATACGAATAAAGGTTATTGTTAGAAGGATAGAGTGGGAGAAAATATTTCGCTCGCAAACCAATGATGTTATAAAGGATCTTAGAGAAGATTCCTACTTGGGAGTCTTAAGAAGAACCCTAAATGAATTGAAGAAACTACGAGAGGACACTGAAGAAACTACGGGAGAACACTCGAAGAAAAGTTCTTTGTGTTCATTGTTTCAAAAAGAGGAGACATGAAACCCCGTATGAACTCGGAAGGAAAACGGTTCCTTAATAAATGATTTTTCTAAGTTTATAAGATAAAAGAGAAGAAATCATCTCAATCCTCTCAATGTAGGTATGTCATTTTCGTCTCGAGGAAACGAAGACATGATAAGAAGGTAATGATTGATTGAATGGAAACAGATCACTATAGGGATAGTGATAGTGATAATGATTCGAGTAATAGTTTAACATGTGAGAAATGAAAGGTTCATTTAAGATATCGAGAGATATTGATTTTAGTGGGAGCGATTTTCATTAAAAGAATTAAGCCTACCATTTAGAGAGAATGGGTGATTCTTTAAGGTGTAAAGAATAAGAGGTTTTCAATTCTAGATGAATAAAATAATTATATCATATGATGATGGAGTTTTAAATGGGAAGGTTTATTATATGAATAATAAAAGGTCGCCCATTAGAAATCAAAATGGTTAATTATGAATAACCTTAATCAAATAGCCAAGATGAGTGAAAATTATTAAGAATGATGAAATCATAAATAAACTACAATATAGTTTTTAGTACATAAGTGACTGTAGAGAGTGATTTTAATCCCTCCAGTATATCGATACGTCACAAGTTATAAGATAACAGTGGGAGCTTTCCTCCGAATAGGAAACTCAAAATCTAGAAAGAGTTCTAGATATGTGCTCAAATAGAATCATATTATACGGGATAATATGAGAATGAAGGAGACCAAAATTTGTAAGTTTTGCAAATTATGAATAAAGGTTATTCGCAAAACTCTAATATAAATAGATGATTGTGCATCAAATGCAATGTAATAGTATTGACTATTGTTGCGTGACAACATCATTTGAGTTATAATTAACTCAAAGTAAAAGATACTTTGTCAGAATCCAAATGGGTTGTAAGAGACAATTTTGAACCCCATAAGTGAACTGGATTGACTTAGTATGACCCCTAGCCGCTTACATGAGGTGACGTCTCAAAGCGACTAGAGTGTGAGGCGATTGATGGCAAGTTCAAGTGCCATAGAGTCATATGTGATGACTAGTCGATCACATAGGCAGACTGTAAGAGACACTCTGTCGGGCAATGTGACCGCTTATAGAGTTCTGGAAATTTTATAGCCGGGTCGTGGCAAGAGCTACTATAGTATTCTTGTGAGTCAATTCTTAGACTAAAGACTACTCTCCCAAGATGGTACAGTTCTGGCATAACTTTGATTCATTCTCTACGACTTTTCGTAACTGGAGTCAAATGGGATTGTTTTGGGTTGTGACTGACTGTGACTAGTTGAAGGAAGTAGTGCGATAGAAATTGTCCACCCCTTGTCAGGGTTGTTCAAATCTCAGGGCCACTCGAGGAGAAGTTAACTGGAAATGCGTCGCCACGCTCGGAAGCTATCTATGGTAGATAATTCCGGTCAGACAGTTATTCTCCAGATCGAGGAAACCACTCATGATATGATCGAATGCAAGTACGACCTCAGAGAGACATCTTGCATTGAGTGGGAGATTGTAATAGGACAAGAGAATTGGTGACGCACACTTGTCGAGGACAAGTGGGAGATTGTTGGGAAATGTGTCCTCAACAATAGTGCGATCACGTAATTAAATCTCATGACAAGAATGCGCAAGGGATGATACGATTTATATTAGTCAACTGACCAACATTAATCGGTAATGATTGGCTAGCTAGAGTTTGACATTACTGTCGTGTGACGGTGATGGTCAGTTGATCCCTTTAGGTCACACCTTTAGGACAATTCCATTAATTGATAAAATGATCAAATGTATATTGATACGATTTGATCATATTCCTTAAACTCGTATACCGAGAAATCAGAGGTTGAATCTTATTGTAAGATTTATGTTTAAAATTGAAACGTGTCAATTGCTAAACATTAAACGATATTTTATAATATCGTAATTAAAATGAGTCGGGTTATAATTAATACAAAGGTTGTAAATCGTATTGACGATAATTATAAATAATCATTTTACAATTGTAATTTCGAATTACTTGTCAATTGATAAATATAATATTTATATGATAAATATTTATATGTTTTAAGATAAGATAATTATATTGTATTGCCTTGTGACATATTAGATGTCACATTTTATACATATTATACAATTGACAAAATTGTAAAATTAAGTCCATTTTATGGACTAAATGGCCGGTTATGGTAAGGGTGGGTGTGTGGTGTTTTAATTGTTAACTACACCCTAAATCATTATGTTTAATGTATTGCCTAGAGAACACACACTACTTGCCAACCTATATGCCTTGAGAAGAGAACATGTTCCCTATTGAAGCTCCCTAAGGCCGGCTCCCCTTTCCCCA
Organism: Silene conica; assembly: GCA_029255685.2. Classification (NCBI taxonomy): domain Eukaryota; kingdom Viridiplantae; phylum Streptophyta; class Magnoliopsida; order Caryophyllales; family Caryophyllaceae; genus Silene; species Silene conica. The sequence continues at coordinate 10,287,255 of CM055319.2, forward strand.
TGAGCATGCTTAAGATGATTTGATTATCTTAATTAAAAGCATGCTTAATATATATGTGATATATATGATACTCATTTTAGTTCTTCTTCTTCTTCTCTCTTGGCCGAAAAATTCACTAAGTAAGAAGAAATTTCACAACCTCTAAACTCATATTATAAGATAATAAAAACATACTATTTGTAGTATTGAAATAATATTCTAATAAGAGAGATTAGAATAAGTTTAAGGAGAAAACCGATTTTGTAACTAGCTCGTTCAAGTCTCGGTTGATTGAGGGGTTGTCTTGGTGCATCCAAAGGAGGTATTCTATTTTGGGTACTCGGAGGATCATCCTTGCTATAATCTTGGACCGTGTGTAAGGGTTCAATATCTCCTTATTTCCGCATATGTTAGCATGCATAAGATCACTTATAATATGTTAATTAAAGAGTTAATTAAAAGATTATATTAGTATGACTAAAATTAGTTTATGAGCAACTAATAAAACCTAACAGGGACATGCCTTAAGCTGGCCTCTGAGTCCTTTACTTTTGGATGCTAGTCTATGCCTTAAGTTGGCCGCTGAGTCTAGTGTCTTGCTGATTGGCAGGTCCATGTCTTAAGTTGACCGCTGAACGTTTACACTTGCTGATTGTTTAGTATTAGGTTATGTCTTAAGTTGACCGCTGAACCTTTTACTTGCTGGTTTTACCTGCTTGCCTTGAGTTGGTACGTGTCAGATATAGAGATTGATAATGATGAGTAAATGAATGTTTGTTTGAGTTATGGTTTGATCATCCAAGGCATTGGATGACTCTTAGTTCAGTTTCATAAATAGTTGGATTGAAAGACCCCCCGACTGGGTAACCAGTAGGGAAACCGGCTCTCCTTCCTAACGGTTTATGAGGTTGGTTGAGAGCCGTGCACTAAAGTTTGCATGATAGTATGAGATCAGATGATGAGATGTTTATGCTTCACATGTTTATATATGTTGGAGTATTCTGTATTGTTTTATGTGTTACGTGTTATCACAAAAGGTGGCTAGGAGAACTCTAGTCACTCCCCACTGATTGTGGCGTACATGTTTTCATGTATGTAGGTACATGCAGGTTGGAGTAGGGTTACGAGAGGGCTAGCGAGTGATGATCCTGTTGTCATCATATGACTTACCTTTATATCGCCTAGCTAGACTCTTAGACTTTTGATACATTTGTTTTGGTGCCTGTAGGGATGTTCCATCCCAGGCTGATGTACATATATGTTTTTGATACTTAGAACTGTTACTTATCTATTTTGGTTTTATTTCAGTTTCAGTTTCTGTTTCAGTTTAAGACTTCTCGCATGTTGTTTACTTTAAAAAGTTTTAATTCCGCTGCATTTTTAGTACTTTTGCATGTTTATATTTCCGCTTTCGCGAGGGGTTTTACAGATAACAACAGGTCCTATATTCCCACTGACGAACAAGGGATTCATAGTTGTTTGATCTAGAAAGGCTAAAGTCTCAATTTTATAAAGAGTGAGATCCCATCACTATTTTAAACTCATTTAAGTGAACTATTTGATATGAGTAGGAATGAGTGATGGCAAAATAAAACATCATATGCCAAAATGCAAAATAATCTACATGAGTCATTTTACATTCATATAGGTGGTTTGGTTTAGGCGGAACATAATGATATGCAACATTCAAGCAATAAAGAGAAGAACGTAAAACATTAAAATCCTGGTGTGGCTTATCCTATGAAAAACAGTAAATATAACTTGAAATCCAATCACATGGACCCTAGAAGCTTCATGGAACACAGTTCTTCATCTCGAGATGTAAACTGGAAATAGAGACCCGGATGCATCAAACTCTTCTTCTTCTTTTTCTTCTTTGTTCTAAGCTATTACAATGTAAATCCTATTTACATTTAATCTAAAATAAAGAAAATTAAAATACGAAGCGGAGATGCGAGATCTCATAAATTACATCACTTAATACTTTCCACCATTACCGAAAAGTAACCAAAAACTAAAGCCACACTAGATTACATGATTATACTTGACAACAATTGTAAAAATAAATTCAACCTTCATTGAAAAACAATATCGTTAACAATATAATAAATCATTCATAATGCAATATTACCCAAACCATCATTAATTTTAAAATTACATGTCACACATGTAAACTATAATCCAAATAAATTCCAAACAATTTTAGAATCTAGTAAGTATCATCAATTAGATATAATAAACCTTTTAAAATAAATAAATGATTAAGTAACCGAGAAATTATCAAATAATCTTCGTTTATTTTCTTTCTTTCCCAAGGCAATCACACGGTTATGCCCCTTTTTTTCAAAAAAAATTGTTACAATTACAAAACATCTTTTATAATTTAGTTAATATGAATATTATCTCATAATATAAATAAAAACGAAAACAAAAAAAATAACCCTAAAATCCAATTTTACGGTTTAATACCTCTTTTTGTTATAAATTTGTTCTAATTATAAATCTTTATTTATAATTTAGTTAATATAAATTATCGTATAATCATTTAATATATTAAAGCAACAGCCGGTAACCGTTATTTTAGAGTAAAAGGGTGACGTGTCGCGCTCATATCGATCGACCGTATAAGATACAGATTATGTACACAATAAATACGTAAAACAAAAACTACCCACTCATCGAGATTCGAGTCTGGGACCTATTGTCAACAACACCTCCGTCTTAACCACTAGACTAAGACATCTTCGGTATCACCCTCTCTAATTTGTAAAAGTTACTTCGTCCACACTATTTTCCATTTGTCTCGATTTTCTCGCCATCTTAATTTCTTGAATTTTTGCTAAACTGTAAATGTTGTACTTTGTACTTTTTATCAACTTATACTTTTAATTTCCACATAAATACCAGATTTTTGCAAAACATTTAATATTCAACCATATTTTTTTAATAATTATCCTATAATAGTTTTCTTAACTATTATTAATCACGACATGTTTTTAGACATGATCAAATTTATGAAACTATTTTTTGGGTCACGTGTAAGAAAGGTCCGGAAATTTAAGCTGAAAGAAAACAATTTGATGAATGTAATATAACTATTAATGTAGTGGAAGAAAATATTCAATATTTGTAATGTTTTTTTAGCATAGGTGAGATATTATAAATTGCTTTAACATTATAGTACACAAAACAAAGGTCAACATGACAGAAATGTCCGTCGAAAACGTCATTTGGTTTTGTTGCAAAAGTAACGTTGGCCCTAAACATCCGTCGCAAGAGGTAAATTGAGACGAAATATTTCCTCCCAGAACAAAGATGACTCCGTCTCAACTCTCAATTGTCATATAAGAGTCAACATTATTAGGTGTTGTCGACTTTATGTTACTATTGAAACATGACCGACTTTTATTACTACTCCGTATTTTTTAGGTTACCCGTAATAAGGGGTTGGAAATTTTATATTGGAGAAATACAAACTAATAAATGTAATATATTAACAAATGTAGTTTATAAAAACATTTTTCTATATTTGTAATGTTGTTGGCTATTGCCAACACATTATAAATATTTTAAACACAAATTATATGTGGTCCGTCACAATTTTGTATTATTTACAAACAATTTAATTACTTTTGAACATCATTTATTAAAAGAGGATTTTTGAAAATAATGAATTGTTGTTATATTTAGCCATCTCTACGAAATATCGAATAATTTGTGATACTTTTCATATTATTTCTATTATTGTCTTTTAATTACCCGATAATTCTTTTTTTTTTTTCTGTCATTTTTCTTCGTCGGAGTCGTTTTAGGTTATACGTTGTTTTTGTAGATGTGATCTAATTTAGGGATTAACTTAACTTACTTAGTTTGACGATGGCAGATTTGATTAATGGTAAGCGACTTAATTTGCGAAAATGATTTGGGTGTTTAGCGTGAAAAAGACTCAATTATTTTTTGTTGGTTCAACGAAGCACGCACTTGGTCGCATTAGAATAGAGGGGAGGGGGAATCAGACCTAGGACCTATTGTCCAGGATAGCTCCGTCTTCACCACTGAACTAAGACATCAAATTAAAAAGACTCAATCAATTATTAGACTATGCAATTCTCCAAATTAACTAATTAAGAAATAAACTTGATTAATGGTGGCATGTATATCTCCAAAGAAAATCAAGATGGCAGCATTATTTGGTATTGTTTTTTTATTTCGGTTGTGTTTGCTTATGATCTAAGGTGAAATCTAAAGATGTTTAACTTAGTTGATTATGAAATGACCGAATGTCGAAAATTAGGGGTCTTTGTTTGATTTTTAATCCAAAAATTATAGTCGGAGTGATCCGAAATTAATGGTTGCAGAGGAGTTTAAAGATTCTATGCACAAGTTCGATTAGTGCAATACCATCTCTTTTTGATTTCCTAACATTTTTTATCTCCTTTGACATTTAGTTTTTCAGTTGTTGAATTTGTAGTGTTCAATTGTTCATATTCAGTTATACCAACATTTGACCCTCTTATAAGATCATTATTACAGTTAGTTTCACCTTGCATAAATAGTTCATCTAATAGACCCTACAACTCTACCAACATCTTCTAATAAGTTAGCTCTAAACTACTGAGCTTTAGAGGAAGGAGTTGAGAGTTTTCACAACTTTTAGTTTGCTTAGTAGTAGCCGCTAACAACTTTAACAGAATAAAGCCTCAACAAAATAAATAAAGTTGGCTATTGAAGTCTTGAAGAGAACGATAATGAAAATTTTAGGTAGGTAACTGGGGTTAGACCGTTCTTATAGATGAATACGAAGTAAGTGATTTGTGTATCCTACCCGAATACGTGTCCAGGTGTCGGATTTGACTATTATATGAAAAACTATCATGTTTTTGGTATAAAATTCAGTATCCAAGTGTCATACCTATGTCCGAGTGTCCAGTGTGCAATTGTCTGCGCAATAAGCTATAAGTATTGGTTGTAAAATTATGGTTATGTTACTACCAATTATACGACTACCAAATTAGTAAATGCTCATTTTTAATTTGATTTAATCATTGTGAGACTACTATTTTAAGGCATACACCCTCCGACTCTAAATCATTCCATTTTTCAAAATTTCTGATGTGGATTTTGAACAAATAGGTCAATGCAAAGGAATTAGATGTAATAATGCGTACTAAATTTTATTACTCCGTATATTTTAATTTGTTTCACTTTGCCAAATTAGCTAATACATTGTCATTGGGCCTGTGATCAACGTATGGAAAACATATTGGAGGGCTCGAATTTTGTATACTCCGTCTTAGTTTGTAAAGGTGCGTCTCGAGTGTGCCTAAGATGCTCCATGGATGAGACACTAACCAAATCTCGCCTTGGTGCAACTTAGATTTCCTAGGACACATTAAATGAGACTTAACAGATTATTTGAAATCTAATAAACCCTAGAACTTTCCAGAATATGCTACTGCATAAGCACTGCTGAAAATGCAAATTATCTCACAATTAGAAAGTATGAATGTTACACTATATTAACATTTGGTGTTTGCATTCCAGGGAAACAACAAAGGGTGTCAACGTTCAATTTCAATTTGAAGGCACAAATGCAAGGAGATTGGATATAGCGTGATTAAAATGAGCTCTTTAATTCTTTGATTTTAGTACTCGGTGTGGGCCTGTATCATACAACCTTTACAACATTCCGTTGGTATTTATATTTAGAATTGCACTAATATGTTTGATATTGTTGTACTTGATGGAGTCAGTTTCATTAATTATTTGATTTTGAACGGAATATATTAAAATAACTATTTTAACGAGATTTTTCTTATGATGAAGGAATAATGATTTGAATAATCTCTGTTTTTATTTCTGAATTATCATTCGGAAACAATCTCTATGTTTTGTTAATGCAACTGTAAAATTGAGTATCTCCGACCTCTTACATCATGGTTTATGGGAGTCATTCAGGTATAATGTAATATTGTACATTTTCACATTAACGATGAGATTACCCGTGTCGTCTTCCTCCTTTGATTTCCCTAAGGACTTTTATTATCTTTACGTTCGTTTTGTCTTCAATCAATATTTAAGGTGTAAGAATGGATATCTATTTTTAAACTATTTAGTGATTTTATACATATATATTCACTTATTTAAATATTTCCATATTTATACAAAATATTTATATTTTTGAGTTAAAACTGCCACCTACATAATTTTTTTATACATAGATTCATATTATACCCTTGCATTTATGCACGGGTTACACACTAGTATTCATAATAACAAAAGCTACAAATCACAAAATTGAGGGTAGGGCCGAAAAAAAAACTTACGGTCCAAGTTTACACGTTTTTTTTTTTTTTTTTTTTTGTTAAAAAGGGCAATTACTCATTATCAAATAATATCATGTAAATTGACATATTCATAAGATATTATACTATTTCCTTAAATGGTATAATCAAGGTAGAAATAGATTTTGGAAACTTTACTAATTCGTGAACTTTCTTAAAATCACTCATAGTGGCACAAAAATCATCTCATAATTTTGTGTTATAGTTCTAATCATATTAGGTTTTAAAAATTTCCAAATATTGTCATCAAGATTAACTTTTTAATTTATGTGAACAATATTCATTCATCTTAACAATTTAAAACAAATTAATCTAATTCTAACAATATCTTCATTGAACTTTTAATAATCATTGATCTATATCATTGTTATGAGCATCATCATATGATAATTATTTTAACAATTAAAATAACAAAATAAAAAAAAAAAACGAAACCCAAAAAAAAACGTGAACCAAAAAAAATTTTAGTCGTGACATATCACGAAAAAAAAAACAGACCGAAAAAAAAAACTTCATTTTTTTTATCAACCGTGAAAAAAATATGTGTGCCGTGAGATTTTAATTCTCAATTAATTATCAAAACGATTTTGAACAATGGCTCTGATACCACTTGTAGGAAATAATTTCTTAAATTACTCATAAAAGTATTAACTTAATTAATACTGCCAAGGATTATATCAAAAACGAATTGATATTAAAACAATAGAACTGAAATAATAGGACAAGGATCATAGAAATAACCTTTAATTTGGTCCTATATGAGATCGGCCTAAGAACAACCTAGTATAAATCCAAACTTCAAGGTAGAAGTTCTCCTTAGATTGCACCCAAGACGACTGAGAAAGATTCCCTCAAAGCTCATCCTAAATTACTATTAATTATTTTAGAGGATTTATTTTGGGATTAAGATGATAAACTAATCAAAGAGAATAAGAGAGGAAAAACTGTTTTCTTCTTGTGTCTCCAACCTCACGGCCGAAACCCTCTATATATAGGGTTTTGGTTTGTGTTGGTATTGTACTTCAATTAGGAAACCTCCTTATAATATAATATTTTTAGTCAGTTTCCTTATTCCGAACTTCCTTAAAATATCATATATATTTTAATACTTTTCGGTGTACAAATTTAATTCCCGGAGAATATTAATTAATTATCTTATAAATAATTAATCCCAATTATATTATTCTATCATATATTAAAATATAATTAATAAATATAACTTTTATATATATTTATTAGAATTAACATTTAATTCATTTCTCCTAATTATTATTTAATCATATTAAATGTTTATCATCAACTTAACTACATTTAGCTAAGTTTAGCATTTATGTAATTATATCAATATATAATCACATTTCTCAGTACTATCCTATAGGTGTGACCTTTAGGGATCAGCTGATTATCGCCATCATATGACAGTAACGTCAAACTTCTAGTGAGCCAATCGTTACCGATAAACGTTAATCAACTGATTAATATACTAACTATCCCTGCGTGATCCTGTAAAAGATTTACTTAAATAATCACACACTGTGAAGGACATTTACTCCAACAGGCCCTTCTGGAGTTTCGCATCAAAGAAGCGACATGTATGCTCATAAGTAACGATCCTCGGTGCTTTGGAGAACTCGTTAGTGAGCGTGGTGAAAATTTTATTTGCACCATGTGCTATGAAGCGCCTTTGCAAATTGGTTTCATTGCAAAGATAAGTACGTTCTTTATCGCACCCGCTTCTATAACGAAATCACTATAAGCTTGTGATACGTTAGCTCTAGCATTAAGGCCTGGATTGGGTGGTAACGGCTCAGTCAAGTACTCGAGCTTACCATCAGCTATGGTTGCATTCCGTAATGCCGTCTCCTAGTCCGCAAAGTTGGACCCATCATTTTTCAGTCGCGCGGACGGATTCATGTGGTCCATGAAAGCTTTTAGCTAGGATTTACGTGCTAGTGTGGCACTAGGCATATAGTGACATGCCTATTTACATGCTTGTTTGTAGACTAGACCCAAATTCTGCTTAACTTTTTAGTTTAGAGATCCGAATAGTTCATTTTATGATCCAAACGGAGCCATATTTGGGGTAAGGAAAAATGAATCTGAATTAGAAGTTCAACAATTAACCCACCATTTTATTCATCCAATTAAAAAAAAACAACAGAAAAACAAAACATTGTGTGCATCTCACACAATTTAAGGAACTAAAAGTCAAAAATACATTGAAAAATTGAAATGATAATACTGAAATTAACATGGACTATGACTCTATGAGTATGGTGGGATGATATGAGCAGATGAGCTTAGCATTTGAGTTCACTTAGACAAGTCCTTGACCTCCAACAAAGCCCATGCATCAACATTTTGGGTAGCAGTATTTAACAGACTTTCCATAGCACCTGAAGTAGTATACCTTTTGCAATACCAAGTCTTGGACATATTTAACAAAGCCACAATTCCGATATCAACCACATTAACCCTAAACATGGCACTAGCATTGTTATTCGGTTCCACGACATCGGTCACTATCCAATCATCGTCACCAAGTCTCCAAAACTTTCCGGTATACTTGGACTTGACTACAACCGTACCATTCGGAGCAGTGAATGCTTCGTGTGCCACTTTTGGGTCATTCGGGTCATCATATGCAAATTGTAAATATGGGATTCCATTGTTAGTAAATGGACCAAGGTACTTACCATTTTCGCCTTTAAAGGCTACATTCTTAGGAAGTTTGTTAATGGACGACCAGTCTATAACCGTGACTATGTCGCATGAGTCCCCATCAGTATCCTTATATCCTGCGAATAGACACGAGTCAAAAGGAGCACCGGCTCTCCATAAGCAAACGTAATGACCAAGTTGAACATGTATAAGCCTAGCTTTCTTTGAATTATCACCATCTAAGATAAAGCTTGGCTTAAACAATGTGCACCCCCAGTTTGTTTGATCTTCATTGGCTTCATCAGCCGAGGCCGTAATCCAATAATGATTAGGCGACCACCTGTTAATTCATAACAATAGTACTTAATAAAACTGATTAACATGCAGGGATGAAGTTAGGGTAAAATTTTGATCAGGGTCGATTTTTTTTCTTCGTCCAACGTTATTTTAGCGTTTTCAATATATATTTAGGTTACATAATTTAAGAAACATACAAATTAATATTATGTAACTAATAAAATATACATTAGTGTTTTCAATAGACATACTCTATTCTATATATAGAGTGATTTTTTATTTATACGATGAAACAAATCGAGAAAAAAAAAATAAATTATAAAAAATAAGTCATAAAATAATTGTTAGTGGAATAATAATGGTAATATCATTAACTTATGTCTGCAGAGTATAATTGATGCTAAATAAGAAAATTATAAGAAACAAATTCAAAAAACTAGCGTTTCCAAGAGTCAATCTTATGACCTCATAAGAGTACTAAGGCATCAAAGAAAAGACACCTGTTTTTTTTCTAACAGATTTCTTAACGTAAGACACCGGTTATTAAATATAACTAGTTTCCAATGTTTACTTAAGAAACCTGTTCTTCATAATACGGTTTCCTATATTTTAATTTTCAATTTATTTAATAACTAAGAAACCTGTCCTCCAAAATACGGTTTCCTATATTTTAATTTTTAATTTATTTAATAACTAAGACATCAATTAAAAGTCACCTGATTTTCTCCTAACAGATTTCTTAACCTAAGACACAATTTGCAATGTAAAAATAAGAAACATGTCCTTCCAAATCCGATTTCCTATATTTTAATTTTCAATTTATTTAATGACTACTAATTAATTAATCTTTTTAATAAAAACACAAACGTCTTTTATTAGAAATCACCGTGATTATAACTTGTGAGTTATTGAAAAGGTTTTGTGCGGAAATCAAAGAAGAAGAAGAAGTTACAAAGGGTTTCGTGCGTCGACTCTAATTCAACCTCTCCTCTTTAAACTTTCTATCATTCATTCAATCAGGTTTGTCATTACCATCTTCATCTATTCACAAATTCAAACCCTAGTAGGCTCGAGCTATTTCCCCAATTTCAATTCCAATTCCATCTATTTTATTATTTTACTGTTTTTCATTTTAATTCACCTGCCAAATTACTACTACTATTACATTGTATGTGAGAAATACGATTCTCTCTTCTCTTCAGGTCATATTCGTGAATAATGGATTTACTCTTCAAGGTTTGTTATTGTTGTTCTTTTTGTTGTTGTTGTTCTTTTTGTTATTGTTGTTGTTGTTGTTATAGTTATTGTTGTTGTTGTCTCATTCTTCTCCTTCTTCTTCTCCATCCTAAAACGGCATCTGCTGAATGATTGCGTGTTGTTATTGCAGCTGTGCATTGTTGTGTCATTGCTGCTACGATGCTGCTACTACCTGTTGATGTCACTACAGTTGGCTGCTACCGCTGGTGCTGCTCTGCACGCTGTTCTACATTTGTTGTTGTGTCATTGCTACTGCGCTGCTCTACTACCTGTTGTTATCGCTGCTGGTGGCTGCTACCTGTTGTTGTCGTTGCCCTGGCTGCTGCTGGTGGCTGCTACCTGTTGATGTCGCTATTGCTGGCTGCTGCTCTACACGCTCCTAGCTGCTGCTCTACACGCTGGTGGCTGCTGCTCTGCAGTTGATAGGCTTACTACTACCACTGGAAATGACAATGCTCTTGCCTCCTTCACGGCTCTCAATTTATATATGCTTATATTTTTGATCAACCCTGCCGTTGTTTTACTTGGTTATGGCTTAACACGTACTGGTGTTTCGACATTTAATGGTAATTCCTGCTTGAGCTTTTAGGACCTGTTCAATTTAAATCTTTGAACTACTTTGTTCTCTAGTTTAAGTCTGATGAGTGAATTTATCATGGTTTCAGTTCACATAATTGTATTCTTCACGCCTGAAATCTTATTTAGCGAGTGCTAAAAATTATGAGCTTCATGTTGCAGAATTACGAACTACTGTCTTTTCGAAGGTGGCTTTGCGAACAATCCGTTCCTTGTCTTTGAGGGTAATTTCTCTTGTTCATTTGCTAGTTGCCTGTGAAATTTGTATTCCACATCGTTGTTGTTGGTACTGTTGAACGTTGTTGTTGTTATTACTGCTACCCACTATTTTATGACATGGTTGCCTTTATACGTTGTATATATATGCTACTGTTGTGTTGTCTTTCTTTTTATGCTGAACCATTGCTACTGCATTTCTGGACTGCAAATGTAGTACTGTAGTTTTTTTTTACGTAGAACTGCTGCTAATGCGTTGTTATTACTGCTACCCACTGTGAGGAATATTTTAGTCATTAAATGAATGACCGGGACGGAGGGAGTAGTTTATCGGTGTCCAACTGCCCACTTGATAAGTTGACAGTCCAATGGTGCTCATGTCAAAAAATGTGATATTTTAGTTGAATTATGTTTGGTATCAAGTTGATAATTTAACATTAAAACAAATGACAACTTATATTTGAAGTTTTACTAATACCAACTACATAATTTGACAAATTATGGGTGCCTACGTCAGGAATTGGAGTTCATCTTGCACTTCTTCCATGGTAAACTGTATCAGAGGTGTATCAGAAGGTTCTGGTATGATTTTATTCCCCATGCTTTGTGAACCACGTACCTGTTGCCTCTATTTTCCCTTCAATACTATTGCTTTCGTCCTCTATCTGTTCCATATAGTCTTCATCATCTGATCCCAATTCATAGGCCGTGATTCCAACAAGGCAACAATGGCCTGGATTGATTTTTCCTTAACAGGCTTTTTAGTATCAGGTATTGTTTTGGTTCTAATGGTGTTTTTCAGATTGTAGTAGAAACTTTGATGCCGGCTTTAGATGTTACTACTCCACTTGTGCAGCAGGCTGGGCAAGAGGCTCTCAACGCTGCTTCTACTGTCTTTTCTGAAGCGTCTAAGAAAGCGCAATTGGGATTAGTCCTGAATCTGTCACAATTGCTGCTCAGGTACTTAACTTCTTAAGTGGGACCAGAAGATATCCTTAGTTATTTGAAATCTATGCTGGTAGTCTATTATTGCTACTTCTAAAGTGCTAATGTCGGTTTTTTTCTTTTACTGAATTCCCATTTCCAGTTGATAAATAAAGAGGACAGCAATGATATTGACAGGATGGGTGCTCGTCAAGCGTGAATGGATTATATTAGTCGAATTTGTTAAACTTATTAGTTTTTTTAGTAGGTAGCTAGTGTGCTTTTGTCCAACTTTCTTAGTTGAAAAATACGAACTGTGTTGAGATTATTTCTTTATTGGTGGAAACAATTCTTGTTTTGATCAGAAAACTTGGATATATATTAAATTTGAAAGAGCTCAACTTATTTTGATATTCAATAAAAAGAATGATTATGAGGTGCAACTCTATGTATATGTATGTATTTCGTACGTATTTCCAAATATAATAGGTACGTGGTAGCACCCTTGTAGCCGTATTTTTTTAAGTAAAGACACCGGTTGTAGATGGATGTGCTCTCATAGTTATATACCAAAGACACCGCTTGCTGATGAGCGTGGTCTCATAATTATATACCAAAGACACCGGTTGTAGATGAGCGTGGTCTCATAGCTATATACCAAAGACACCGGACATAATTGATAACAGGTATAAGTCAAAGAAACCGGTTATTAATAAAAACAAGTCTCTTTAATTGTTAGATAAGACACCAGTTCCCCCAACTGGTTTCTTAACCAAAGACACCTATGACCTAGACACCTGTTATAAATAGGTGTCTAAGGCCTTTTTCAACAGGTTTCTTTGGCCTTTTTTGTAGTAGTGATGCAGGGATGAAGTTAGGGTAAAATTTTGATCAGGGTCGATTTTTTTTCTTCGTCCAACGTTATTTTAGCGTTTTCAATATATATTTAGGTTACATAATTTAAGAAACATACAAATTAATATTATGTAACTAATAAAATATACATTAGTGTTTTCAATAGACATACTCTATTCTATATATAGAGTGATTTTTTATTTATACGATGAAACAAATCGAGAAAAAAAAAATAAATTATAAAAAATAAGTCATAAAATAATTGTTAGTGGAATAATAATGGTAATATCATTAACTTATGTCTGCAGAGTATAATTGATGCTAAATAAGAAAATTATAAGAAACAAATTCTAAAAACTAGCGTTTCCAAGAGTCAATCTTATGACCTCATAAGAGTACTCCTTACCATCTCTATCAATTTGCTAATGTAGACTCTTGGTCTAATTATAATCATTATTAATACTTATTTTTTAAAGTTCAGCCCAGGCTATAGTCCATTTAGCCCTTACTGTGCTTCATCTATGTTAACACGAGTAATGGAAATTTTTAACTTTAATGCAAACGAGGAAATTATAAATTAATACCTAACCAAGAATTTATTTGTGTATCGAGATTTGAGATGGACGAGGCCACTACCAATGGTGGCCTCAACTACCTCAAATTGGGCAAGTGAATCCATAACCTTGTCTCCAGAAAACTGAAGAAGGCCATGCGTTTGAACATCTTCGTTACGATAACGTAGGTATTTGTTATTGTATACTGATTTTAAGCACACTATTGCAGGCAATGCCATTCTTATTTTGCTTTTTTTGCTTTGTTATTTTGTTATAGAATATCTTTGCTTTGGAGATTTTCTTAGCTTCAATTAGTTGCCCTTTTATAGTGAAAACTCTTAACTAGTTTAATACACTAACGAGCAACGAGAGTAAAATATTATGTATAAATTGAACAATAACTTCACGTTTCTTTGAATTACTACGTAGTATTTTTTAATGTTCTTCCGACATCGTCTGAAATGATCCACTACGCGGGTTATTGATTAATGTGCATACTTGATTGATATATATCGATCACGCCGACAGTACAAGATGGTAAACAAATGCAAATTGCTAAGCGAAACCCAAGTTGTTTTAAACTATTCGCCTATGAAAATATTTCACATCTTAGGTCTAAATAAATCATTTTCTGATCATGTTACTAGATAATGATCATGTTAAGCCATGGAAACGGGTCGAGGTAACACCTAAGTAGAGGAGGGAAAAATCACTTGACAAACGTAGAGGAGATTGTTCTAAAACTAATTGACAATCTCTCTTCTCCTCCTAATGCGAGGTACTCACAAACACGTCCCTCACATATGAGACCCCTTCAAAATCCACGGCAAAATTATGGAAGCACAATAAAAGAGGGAATTAACAAATGCTCAGAAAGGCCCCGTTTCGATAGCATAATTTGGGCCCATTTTAAATTTGGAACGTACAACAAAATGTTGACTCTTGTACACAACAAGCAAGGAGACAGTAGTTGCACAGTGAAATGCCATGAATAAAATTCTTTAAGGTCGATTAATGTTGGGTGTTTGTTTGATTGGTAAAACAATTATAATATAACGAAAAATCAATAATAACAAAAAGCCCAGGGGAATCGGATAACACATGCGAATTAATAATCGTTCATGTCAAACTAGAAATTCTTAATAACGATAATTTTTTCGGCCTAGTGAGAACCACCTCTTGGTATTATTGTCAACCTTAAGATAGTCCTAACGAGCTCTCGCTATTACTAAATCAGTTTACTAACACATGTTTGTTTGTCTACTTTTATTCCCGACTTTCGCTCTATGAAACGAATTACCAAATCAATCTTCTAATTGGATATTTGAAGATTGCAAGGAGGATCATCCATTCCTATTTAGCACAAGAACAATAAGGGAATCTTATTGTGCCCATACTTTTCCTACTCAATGTGAGAATTTTTTCTTCTTATTTCTTAAATAAGTCTTATTATTGCATATAGCTACATAGATCCTAGTCACTAAATGTAATAACTCGGAATTTTATTATAAATATTTATTAGTACATTCGTCGTATCGATAGTGATTGATGATAGTTAACATATTCGATAAATTATTCATTGAATGGTATCTTATTATGTGTTGTTAGCGGGGTTTGAACTCGAGACCTTTGGGTACGTAGTGGTGGGCCTTGAGTACATACAAATCACGCTGCAACCCACATCAATAAGTTTTGTGAAAACCTAGTTATACACTATCATACATGCCGACATAGGGAGACTTGTTAACCTAGTTTTGCCCTACTACAAACACTACCATCAACCTTATCTTTCAGCCGCCACATCAGAGTCGAGGAAGGAGGTTGTTCACGGTGAGGCTAGGTGGTCTAGGGTGGTTCGAATGCCCATTAAAACAGGTATGTTCATCACGTTAACCTGTTCCACGTCTGCACTTCTTTTTCTCGTCTGCAATCACCATCGTATATCATGTTTTTGTTTCTGATCCTTTGAGAAATAGTAACCTATGATATGTGGTAATCGTGTTGGACCCTAGGGAAGTCGTAGTTGACCACCAGAGGACCACCAGTTACATTCGTTTTGTCGCCTGCTGCTGTACCCTGTGTTAAACAATCTGACTTCGTGACTTTCGTATACCAATTCGTGTGATTCTTGTTTGCGGTGGCTCTGTATGTGATAGTATTTTGTTAGAGAGTAGTGGCGGGTTTGTGACGGTGGTGGTCGTAGTGGGTCGTGGTGTGTCACGGCTACTGAAAGGTGGTTATCGTCGGCTGGGTTATAGTGTGAAACAGGGTAACAGACTCATGGAGGGTTGCGCACGGGTTTTGGGAGGCCTGTTTCGTAGGGTTTTAGTGGTGACGAAGCCTGGTGGTTGCCACCAGGGTGTCAGGTGTAGTGCAGAGTGTCGTGGGTAGTGATCGGTTATGGCAGTGGTGGTGCTGACAGGTGGCTAAGGGGTGTGTAAGGAGGGTGGTAACACGGGTAAAGGGCAGAACTTGGGGACTGTGTGTGACCAGCGTGTTTGGGGCGGTTGTCAGTGGTTGTTGGGGTCGAGTCGGGGGGTAGAGGTCAGGGTTAGTGGTTGCACCATGGTCAGGGGTCTCACCCTCGGCCGTGGGGTGGTGGTGCAGGCCGTAGAAGGGCGTCGAAGAGGGCTGCGAAGTGGACTGATGTCGTGAGGGGTTGGTTGCCGTTTTGGACTGATTTTGTTTTTACGTGTAGTTTGTCCAATGTAATAATTTTGGTTGTATTATTATTATTATTATTATCATCTTCTTTATTAATGTTGTTATCTTTACCATTGTTGATTAGTCTTATTATTATTATTATTAGTATTAATATGGTTAATCTTATATTATGTTATTTGGATTGATATGTTATTGATATTTATGGTTGTTATTTTTGTATTGGTCTTATTGATGTGGAATAATTACTTTATTAAATTCTATAATAATTGTCGTTAGGATTGTCTATTGTGATTAATATGGCTACCATTGTTAGCGTGGTAATTGTTAATTGTGTTTTATGGATAGTTAAGGTATTTGGGTTATGAGCAATTTTGTGATAACTATTTATATGCGGGTACGATTAATGAACGAGAACATGATCCATTATTCATGTAGTAGAGTTGGTGGTATGAATGGAGTTTGATATGTTAACAATAATTATAGGAACTGAGTTCGAGGTGGAATAAGTCGGGCAGCTGTTCGGTTGTCTTTCTGCAGGTCGAGGTAGGGGAAACTACTGGTGTAAGATATTGTGTAAACTGTTCTTATTTGATATCAAGCATGTTGGTTATTTAATACCTGTGTTCGTTATATTGTGTTATCTATATCATTCTGTGATATTATACGATGTGAATATATATTGGATTGGTGCGGAGATAAAGGGTCTGTGTTTGGTGCGGAGATAAAGGGTCTGTGTTTGGTGCGGAGATAAAGGGTCTGTGTTTGGTGCGGAGATAAAGGGTCTGTGTTTGGTGCGGAGATAAAGGGTCTGTGATATGGTGTGGAGTATATTGGGTCTTGTGATCGGTGCGGAGTTTATTTGGCGTTGGATCGGTGCGGAGTATTTTATATTGTTGTCTTATTTATCTCTCTACTCAACCTCGCGGTTGACCCTGTGTATTCGTGTGACACCTACGATGATCCGGAATGGGGAGTAGACTTTACAGGTCGGTGACAGATGGATTGGGAGCTTGGGCATGGAGAGAGACATGGCTTGGACCTACCTAGAGATAGATCACACTTAGATATCTTCAGTTGTATTTTATTTTCATCAAAGTTTGGTTCTCGTAGTTGTTGTAATATCAAGTTTAAATTTAATTAGTTTTTATATAAAGTACTCTGGTTTGCTTACTTTGTTATTCACTACCTCGGACATTCCGAGATGGTAACAGCTTTGTTTATTTGAGAATGTCTTGCTAAAGGCTCTTAAATAAATGGGGGTGTTACAAAGTGGTATCAGAGCGAACGATCCTCAGGCCTAAACTAAATGAATAATAATGAACGTAGGAAGAGTCTAATAAAATGAACCCCGAGATGAAACTGATAGGAGCCCCAAAAAGGAACGGGATGAGTTAGGGGCCCCCTCACACCAAACCATGGGCC
Source organism: Silene conica (assembly GCA_029255685.2). Taxonomy (NCBI): domain Eukaryota; kingdom Viridiplantae; phylum Streptophyta; class Magnoliopsida; order Caryophyllales; family Caryophyllaceae; genus Silene; species Silene conica. The sequence continues at coordinate 10,305,004 of CM055319.2, forward strand.
CTTTCGGTTCTGTCTCGGGAACCCAATGAGAGTAATTGAAGAGTGGGGTAGACTATAGTAACCTCGTTATACTGTACTAACGTCATTACAGGAGGAGAATGAGGTAAGTGATACATGACTTATGGTTAATAATGTGGGTTGAAAGTTATGATTGATATTAAAATGTGGATCGAGCAGGATGATTGAATTAAAATTTGAAGAGTATGAATCTGTATTTGTTGAGCAATAGTTAAAAGGGATGTGATCATATGATTTTGGTGTTTGAAGCGTACATGTGATTATCTAATTATTAAATGATTACCGTAACTAGGTCATATATTGTTGGTATTTGGATATGAATGATCAGACTTATATATATTAGTAATACATGTCTAGTGATATGCGGAATGTGTTGCCCCAAGCCATGAATGATATATAAATATGTGTTACAACGGTATATACATGCAATGTATAAAATTTTGAGTTAATTAGTTGGTTCTACTTCCAGTTCAGAAATCTTAACGTGTTCTAGATGACAGTTACAGTTGGAGTGACGAATATATGTTAATATGGTGGTGTTTATGCCTCAATGATATGTCAACGTGTTTTGGAAGAAAATGGTTGAGTTTCGTGGTAGTAATGTGAAGTTGTAATAGAACTAATTTTTTTTTTTATAAATTTCCAGAATGTTACCTTGTTTGAACGGGCTGCCATTTTACATGTGTTCCATATATGGGTCTGACAATTTTTATGTATGATAACCTTCTGAGTTAGCTCTCCAATGATTTTGGTTTCATGTTACGAGTTATATTTTGAGAAAAATAAATATTTTAGTCGACAGTGGTCAAATTGTTCCTGCACATTTCCGTTTTGACCCATGTTTTGCAAAAAGAATCTTTTAAAACGTGTTTATTGTTTGTGCATAATTTCAACTCCACTGTTTAGAATACTCGTTCATGTTTTCAAAATGATAAGCCATGTAGATCTTAACCAGTTGTTATTTAATAGTGATTCTACAAGTTGTCCAATTTTCTGTCGTATTGCTGTAAAGTTTTCTTCAGACCAACTGAGTGTTTAAAATTGTTATAAATAATTCCCTTAGGATATGCATTTGATTCTTTTCCTATGATTCGTTAATTCATTGTATTTTCTAAAAACTATTAAAGCTCGCAGTATAGCTGAGCGATTATTTAATTGTGATTATTTTTTTTTAGTTGTTGCAACATGCTTATTGGTGAAATTAGGGGTAGATAAGTTTTATATAAGAGTTCAATCAATTATGGATTATGTGATGTAACCATGTGATACCCTGTTATAGTTTTAGTGACATGAACGTTAGTCATATGATAAGAATATGGACCTTACTACATGGTAATGTAACCCTGCTTATCCGTTGAGTTTTATATAAAATAGTTTCAATTTTACGGACGCTCCTACTTACTATGGTATGACCTCAACATAATTATGTGATGTTCCTATGTGATGTTAAAATCATGTTTATCAGAGAAGAGTCTTGACAAGTGATAGAATGGAATTTAATTGGTAAGCTTATTAGCACGATGTCATGAGTAAAAATTATATAGCAATTTAATTGTTATAATTAATGGTGATTATTTTGAACAACGTGAACCTTGTTGTTGTCCTTGCGTATATTAAAGGTACATCTTTGCCTAGTTCCCTGATATAATAGCCCTATGACTTCGTCATGTATACTGTTACACCATAAAATGAATTGCGTATTACTATGTTCAAAATCTGATCACGATCTATTGTGTATTAATTAGTTTGGCATGTGATTTAGTGTGGTGAATTCGTTTACCTTTACCGTTAAGTTTTCATGATTCATGAACTATAATTTACGAGAACAATGTTAGTAAAGAAGAATCAGAATGTTTCCGTGCAGCCTTAATTCCTATCTGTAGCTTGAAGAATTGCCTTTTGATTCGTGTTTTATAAGTTGTCACAAATTACCGTTTCAATGCTTCAAACGTTTCAAAATATTTTCGAAGTGTTAAACCATGTTTAAGCTTGCTGTTTAGTAATTATGATGATTGTTGCAATATGATATATTCTGTAACTATGAGTTGAGAAATCCTATAAAAAAAAAAAAAAAAATATATAAAAAAAAAAAAAAAAAAAATTTGCTGCGTGTTAGGTAACCCTTTATTTTGCAAGTCACATATATTGACAGTTCCATGATAAATGATGTAATATGAATGAATATGAGATGTGCCTAAGTGATTTTAACTTGTTGATATCTAGGAATGTTGAACGGTCTTGTTAGTGTATGATTGGTGTATATCTTGTGAAATGTATCAATGCTCCATGTTTATTACGTTAATTAATCTCGCTCCATGTCTGTTCTAAATTATGATTTTGCTCCTATTATATGGTTATGAACGTGTAATGTTTTAATTTGTCAATTATGAACTACGAGCTTACTGATCGCCTAACCTGGTGTAAATATGTTAACTTTGTGTTACAACTTCAGGGGTATATAGGTGTTAGCTACTCCGCTTATGTTTTACTGGGTAGCACGAGTCTACTAATCCTACTATCATACAACCGTGCGGGGTTGCTTGATTATATGCTATTTATTCGTATTCATGGACTTTGATGCTCGAAGTGTTTATTTGTGATGGTTAATTGTAATAATTACGATTGCTAATTTTATTGATGTTCATAATATCTTATTACCTTGCTACTTATATATTATTGATGAGATGAGGTAAGGGTGGGGTAATTATGACACTTAAGATGTAAGGGGAGGTTTATGCGACTCGACGCATTGTTTGAGGCGATCGGGCAGTATTGTATTAGACATGGGTTAGCCGGTACTTTAGTGTGTACAAAGTGACGTATACTGGTTTGTTTAGATTTTAATAATGATGAGTTCAAAGCAATACCGTGTTGAGTGTTGTATGCCATTTTATTTTATGGAGTTTCAGATATTATTTGACTCTTGAGGTCTTTTATCGGGATTGGAATTTCGAAGTGAACATTGTTTGGGGGTTTTTGGTTATTTGAGCATTGTGTTTTAATTGTTGTACCCTTTGACCTTGACACGTGGGTGAGTAGCTTAGAGTTATCCTCTAAGTGTTGAGCAGCTCCTTTAATGGAACATTCGACAGTATGAGATCGAAATTGAGATGACAATTGGGTACTGGTTTTGAGTTATGAGTTACTAGGCCATTGTGCCATATCGCGTTCGGTCCAGTGTGACGTTGGCTATTGAGTTATATTCTGAGTTTGAAATTGAGGTGGAGATGGAATTATTGAATTGCGGTTTATTCCGCCAGTTCACTCACCCCTTTGTCTTTGGTCTTAGGTTCGACGATGAGAATACGAAAATTGGTTACTTGGAGTAAGATTTTATGAGATGGAGTAGTGAGAAAAACGAAGTAGTGAGCTGGGAATTCTTATAATAGGGTTACGGGGACGTAACCATGTTTTTAAGGAGGATAGGATTGTAAAATCTTTATGATCTGTAATATGACTAGTTTCTATAACATGGCAAATTGGTTTTATGTGATTGTTTGAATATATTTGAGGACCCTGTTACTTCTGCTATGCATTCTATTGGTTGTTGGTGAGGGTCGTGCCATGCTTTATATTTGTTACATACCTAGTAACCAGGTTAATACTCGGGGGATGGTGAACTTCGGGACGAAGTTCATTTTAAGGGGGGAAGACTGTAAAACCCCGTATCTTCTCAGTTCGTGATAATGAGTTCACATTGTTAAATATCATGGTGCTTTATGTTTCGAGTCTATATGAATATGTAATATAAGTGTGTGATTGAACTTCGGGACGAAGTTCATTTTAAGGGGGGAAGATTGTAATAACTCGGAATTTTATTATAAATATTTATTAGTACATTCGTCGTATCGATAGTGATTGATGATAGTTAACATATTCGATAAATTATTCATTGAATGGTATCTTATTATGTGTTGTTAGCGGGGTTTGAACTCGAGACCTTTGGGTACGTAGTGGTGGGCCTTGAGTACATACAAATCACGCTGCAACCCACATCAATAAGTTTTGTGAAAACCTAGTTATACACTATCATACATGCCGACATAGGGAGACTTGTTAACCTAGTTTTGCCCTACTACAAACACTACCATCAACCTTATCTTTCAGCCGCCACATCAGAGTCGAGGAAGGAGGTTGTTCACGGTGAGGCTAGGTGGTCTAGGGTGGTTCGAATGCCCATTAAAACAGGTATGTTCATCACGTTAACCTGTTCCGCGTCTGCACTTCTTTTTCTCGTCTGCAATCACCATCGTATATCATGTTTTTGTTTCTGATCCTTTGAGAAATAGTAACCTATGATATGTGGTAATCGTGTTGGACCCTAGGGAAGTCGTAGTTGACCACCAGAGGACCACCAGTTACATTCGTTTTGTCGCCTGCTGCTGTACCCTGTGTTAAACAATCTGACTTCGTGACTTTCGTATACCAATTCGTGTGATTCTTGTTTGCGGTGGCTCTGTATGTGATAGTATTTTGTTAGAGAGTAGTGGCGGGTTTGTGACGGTGGTGGTCGTAGTGGGTCGTGGTGTGTCACGGCTACTGAAAGGTGGTTATCGTCGGCTGGGTTATAGTGTGAAACAGGGTAACAGACTCATGGAGGGTTGCGCACGGGTTTTCGGAGGCCTGTTTCGTAGGGTTTTAGTGGTGACGAAGCCTGGTGGTTGCCACCAGGGTGTCAGGTGTAGTGCAGAGTGTCGTGGGTAGTGATCGGTTATGGCAGTGGTGGTGCTGGCAGGTGGCTAAGGGGTGTGTAAGGAGGGTGGTAACACGGGTAAAGGGCAGAACTTTGGGACTGTGTGTGACCAGCGTGTTTGGGGCGGTTGTCAGTGGTTGTTGGGGTCGAGTCGGGGGTAGAGGTCAGGGTTAGTGGTTGCACCATGGTCAGGGGTCTCACCCTCGGCCGTGGGGTGGTGGTGCAGGTCGTAGAAGGGCGTCGAAGAGGGCTGCGAAGTGGACTGATGTCGTGAGGGGTTGGTTGCGGTTTTGGACTGATTTTGTTTTTACGTGTAGTTTGTCCAGTGTAATAATTTTGGTTGTATTATTATTTTATTATTATCATCTTCTTTATTAATGTTGTTATCCTTACCATTGTTGATTAGTCTTATTATTATTATTATTAGTATTAATATGGTTAATCTTATATTATGTTATTTGGATTGTTATGTTATTGATATTTATGGTTGTTATTTTTGTATTGGTCTTATTGATGTGGAATAATTACTTTATTAAATTCTATAATAATTGTCGTTAGGATTGTCTATTGTGATTAATATGGCTACCATTGTTAGCGTGGTAATTGTTAATTGTGTTTTATGGATAGTTAAGGTATTTGGGTTATGAGCAATTTTGTGATAACTATTTATATGCGGGTACGATTAATGAACGAGAACATGATCCATTATTCATGTAGTAGAGTTGGTGGTATGAATGGAGTTTGATATGTTAACAATAATTATAGGAACTGAGTTCGAGGTGGAATAAGTCGGGCAGCTGTTCGGTTGTCTTTCTGCAGGTCGAGGTAGGGGAAACTACTGGTGTAAGATATTGTGTAAACTGTTCTTATTTGATATCAAGCATGTTGGTTATTTAATACCTGTGTTCGTTATATTGTGTTATCTATATCATTCTGTGATATTATACGATGTGAATATATATTGGATTGGTGCGGAGATAAAGGGTCTGTGTTTGGTGCGGAGATAAAGGGTCTGTGTTTGGTGCGGAGATAAAGGGTCTGTGTTTGGTGCGGAGATAAAGGGTCTGTGTTTGGTGCGGAGATAAAGGGTCTGTGATATGGTGTGGAGTATATTGGGTCTTGTGATCGGTGCGGAGTTTATTTGGCGTTGGATCGGTGCGGAGTATTTTATATTGTTGTCTTATTTATCTCTCTACTCAACCTCGCGGTTGACCCTGTGTATTCGTGTGACACCTACGATGATCCGGAATGGGGAGTAGACTTTACAGGTCGGTGACAGATGGATTGGGAGCTTGGGCATGGAGAGAGACATGGCTTGGACCTACCTAGAGATAGATCACACTTAGATATCTTCAGTTGTATTTTATTTTCATCAAAGTTTGGTTCTCGTAGTTGTTGTAATATCAAGTTTAAATTTAATCAGTTTTTATATAAAGTACATACTCTGGTTTGCTTACTTTGTTATTCACTACCTCGGACATTCCGAGATGGTAACAGCTTTGTTTATTTGAGAATGTCTTGCTAAAGGCTCTTAAATAAATGGGGGTGTTACACTAAATTAAAGTAATTTGGTATTTGAACTAGAAGTAGTGTCTAATTAGGGTTTATGGAACCTACAGAAATGACATTTGATACAAGTTATATACTCAATTAATATTAAAATTTTTAAATCAAGACTAAAAATTAAGGAAAAAACACAAGGGAAAAAATGAAAAAAAAAATTATTATTGTATTTCATTAATGTTAGATTTGCGAATAATTTTTATAATATGATCATAAAAATATTTGAAGGGTAAAAAATACAAACATATATGCTTGGTAAAAAAATGACATTGTTAATAAATTAGTCACGGTATCTACAACATTGAAGATCTTAAGAATAAACATTATTAATTGAATAACCTTAGAAATATACTTAAAAAAACATGTATAAATTGCAAACAACTACGGAGTATGATAGAAATGAAGTTCGATTAAAAATGAGTGAAATTGAAAAGTGGCTATTTCAATAGTTTGTTTTGTTAATTTCATCTATATAGCTTATCACAGTATATAAGTCGTTTTCTTTTAAGCTATTTGATGTACAAGATAAAGTAACCACATAAACTTCACTAACAAAAAGACATATCATATTACAATGACTATTCAGACGATTAACCCTACTGCATCATTTTGTACGTGTATATTAAAGTAATTATAATGTCATTTTTTAGGTAGCAATATTTTCGACCAAGTGGTACAAGTCAAATAAATTTCTATTCCGTAGCAAGATCATTTAACTATTTGATTGGAGATCTAAGTGTAGTTAGTCTCATAAAAAATGGTTGATGTAGGATATGACAAAATAATCTCTCTATAACCTAGTGAGAGACGGTCTCTCCAAAATTTTCGTTGTTATAACAGTTTATTATAAAGAATTCAAATTTCTACTTGTTTTTTTATTAGTTGATGCATCCTGAATATAAACTTTATCATGAATATTGCCCCATTATAGTTAAGTGTATTGTGTACAAATTTGATACTACAAATAAAATAATAACTCAAGCCAAAATGCAATATGACTTTTTAGAAAACTTTATCAATATTTTTAATCCATTTAAATATAAAAAAATAACAAAAATAAACAACAAACTCGTGCAATTTACACAATTTCTTTTTTTCTTTCATTATATGATACTCAGTTTTGTCTGTTGGTTGTAGAGGTGGAATATAATAAGTGGTCAAGATAAGATCCCCTAATATGTAGGGTACAAAATTGCATAACAACTTGCACACATGAAAAAACTGAAAAACCTTGTAAACATAATGTGAACAAACAATTTTTTTTCCTTTTTTTTAACAACAGATGTGAAGAAACTTAAAAACGCAATATATGTCAACTAATTGAAAAGTTAACACTAGTAACTACGACCAATCTACTCCTATTCTAAATCTAAGTGGGAAAAAAACCAAGTAGTTACTCTAGTTAGCGTAACAAAGAGTTGTTGAAAACGGATACTATCCATCAGAAATTGGAGACAGATAGTATCTCTCACAACAAGGCAAGTGGAAGAACAATTGGGGCTAATTGGAATTTGAACACGGCGAAACAGATATCGGTCGAGGTCATCGAACTTGTGTCATTTGAAATAAATAAGTCTTGTTACGGAAAATATTTGCTGTCGGAAAAAATATCATAAATAAAATACTTTGATGAAATTTGCATAACAAAAAAAACGTAAATAGTGAGGAATTGAAATGACTATCATATAGTATGAATTTGAGAGTCTCAAATTTTAACTAGGTGACAATTTATAAGAAAATAGATCTAATTCTAAATTCAAATCTTAGAGGTTCCCAAAAACTAAAAATATTTCGATTTCAATTTCAATTTTAGTTTTCTAAGTACCCCATTATGTTATTATGGAGTATAATCTTAACAATGATGTTGTGACTTTGAATCACCTAAGGACAACTGTGTCATCATTGAACTGAAGCATTTTATTATTTATTAAAATACGTTAGCAATTAGAATTTGGATCAATATAACAGCAAATAGTAAATCAAAATCATAATGCGAGTCATCGATAATTATTTCTTCATTAGACAAGGGAAATCAAAGGATACAAAATCAAGGACATGAAGTTCCTGGAGCAAGCTTAAATGAGGAAAGCAATCTATGTAACGGTAAAAAGGAAACGACGGCAACATAAGTACATGAATTCGAATTATGTTTGACGGAAATAGTAAGATTATACCGCCTTGATCGGAAATACACCGACTCATCACCAAGGTAGGTCAATGTAGCCTTAGTGACTCTAATGAAGTCCAATGGAAATGGTGCTTCTTGGATCCTGTTATGAATTTTAACGGCATATTCAGCCAATTCAATTATAAACGGGTCTTTTGGGTCTTCTTTTGAAGTAGTATCTCCAAGAATTAATTGAAGGGGGGAACACAATAAAAGTATGACAAGTACTAAACTTGGCATTCTCATCATTTTCATACTTATCTACGTTGTCGATAATCAATATGCGTGATGGAGTTTAATGTATTTGTTAGTAGAAATTGATAGGTGCATTTGCATAGCCATCTCTTTTTATATAGGCCATATTTGGTAAACACCGGATAACTATTGGCAGAAACAGATTTCAAAAGCAGATTTGACTAGCAGAATGGTTTAGCGGATTTGACTAGCAGATTTATTTAGCAGAATTATTTTTGAGGTGTTTGGTAATTGGCAGTTTAGATTAGCAGATTGTCTAGAATCTTTGTAAAATGACATATAAAGACTTGAAAAAATTATTTATTAAATATATAAAAGGAATATTAGTATTTTATTAAGAGGGTAAATAAGACAGTTTTTTTCTTTCTAATATGCTAATCCAATATGCTGGTAGGAGCAACATATTATAAAATAGCATATTGGACATCAATATACCATTCAATGGCGCTGTTTGGTAAACAGCATATTGAAATAAATTAGTAGATTCCGGCATAATTAGTAGGTTGACCAATCAATCAACTATTTTCATGTGTTTGGTAAACAGCATATTCTGATAGCATATTGGTCGTAATCTACTATTTTTGAATATGCTGCTAATAGCAGCATATTGTATTAGCATATTCAATTAATACATGAAACCGTTCTGATTATCCTGTAATCTGTTATTTACCAAACACCATTTTGTAACCTGCTAATTTAATCTAATAGTCAAACCTGCTATTAAAATCTACTAATCGTATTATGCTAACGTTATCTGTTATTATGAATTTGCTTATGCTGTTTGCCAAACAGGGTCAATATGTCATTAACCAAACACTCTAAATAGCATATTGGTAAGTCAAACATACTAAATCTCTCAAATATGCTGAAATTTGGTCAATATGTTGTTAACCAAACAGAGCCATACTGTTTATTGGTGTGAACACAATCAGATTTTGACATTAATGCCAATTAAACTATCTATATATATTCATAACTTACCCCATATCCGTACAATGTGATCTGCCAGATATGGAAGGTGATCAATGTCAAGTATATTCAAATTTTTTTCTTAATTAACTCATAATCTATCCTATGTAACTTACATAACACCAGTTTTAATAATATGTGCCCTATAGGATATGCATTAATACTTAATTATCTCTTAATAATATGTGCCCTATAGATAAAGATCTTTTGGTTACCTCAATTATCTCTTATTTCTCTCTTCTAAATATTCTTGTATTATCTCCTTAATATTTTTCTCTCTTTCTCCACAATTTTTCTTCCCTACATCTTTCATTCATGTTTGATTGATTATTTATCTATATATATAATAATAAAACACAAACCACTGCAATACTACTTTTCCCGCCTATTTATCCACCTTCTAACCTTAACCCACTAAAAATATTATTATAATTAATTATAAAATATTATTTTAACTATCTTCCTAGAATATAGTCATAACCAACTAAAATTCATATTATACATAATAACATTAATAGTATAAGATGCCTAAAATTCCTACTTTTATTTATCTAACTATCTTCCTAGAATATAAATAGTTTACCAATTTACCAATAAACTATCTGTCACATAAAATAGTTGATGTGTCACAAATAGTCATATTTGACCAATACTTGGCAAGTTGGCAATATATGGCTTATAATAGAGGGTGGGCTAAAGTATCAATTTAAACACCACGTATATTTACAGAAAAGTAATTAATAACTTTAAAATATGTAAAAATAAAACACGGTGACAGATGACGGACATCATGGACAACTAATTGAATTAAGATAGTTATGAATATATAGATATGACGATACATATGCTTAAAGTCAAAAGTTTCACAAATTCTCATTTGTAACGAATATAGGGACTTGCTATATCACGCTCCCTGTTTTACTTATTACGCCCCCTATTTTTCAATTTATTCCAAATTTGTCATTATATTAGCTTTAGTACAAAAATATTTTGTTTTATCATAAAGTGTTTTTGAGACGATGTTTATAATAATTGTTTTATTTTTGTGACGATTTATATTATACGGTATATCGTTATTGATGTATTTGGTTCGACAATTTGTATTATATGTAATTTACAGTTTATTGTTATTAAAATTTTAAGACGGTCTAAAAGGTAATTAATTTCCCAAACATTCACTCATATTTTGTTTTTATCCCACAAATTTAAAAAAAGAAAAAGAAAAAAAAGACAAAAAAACACACCAAATGGTGGTGCCGTATAAATATGAGTGAATGTTTTGGAAATTAACTAGTTTTTAAACCGTCTTAAATTTTAATAACAATAAACCGTAAATTACATATAATCCAAATTACAAATTGCCGAACCAAATAAATCAACAATGATATACCTTATAATATAAACCGTCACAAAAATAAAACAATTATTATAAACATCGTCTCAAAAACACTTTACGATAATGTTGATTCGCATTGAATTCGTTGTTAAATTGCGAACCTATATAAACTGTCTTAGCATAATAAAAAGTCAAAATGAACCACCTACCCGTTTTTTAGCTTTTAATTTGAATTAATATTAACTACTAATATTATATTAGCTCATTGATCTTGCGATAAAATAGCTATAAAATACTATAGATTCTACTATTTTGTATTATTTACATACATATAATTATGTAAGTATCAAACTTATAATTTTGGGACATTTTCTTACGAGGGTATATATTGGTTGTTCCGATTGATACAATTAGTTAATTAATAATGAGTCTTTTTCAACATAACTATGTTCTACCAAGGGTGTCGGATAAAAATATTTATATTAATTTAGTGTAAAATCATGTAGTAAAAGTGTATATGCAATTTACCAAAAATATGGTTAGTAACGGGTTTTACACTCTGTTTTTTTTTTTTGCTGAAAAGAGTTAAACTGAACTGGTCGTAGTGAAGCTAAATTGAACCGAACTGAAATGAAATAAGAGTTAATTTGTCATGAGATGAGTTAAACTAAACTGAACTGAACTAAATGAAGCTGAATTTAACTATAGATAGCTTATTCCATTCTATGTCATTAATAACTATACGAACATTTTTGTATTGGTTTAATAACATACGAAAAACATACGATATTCATTTTCTATGTGTACCTTTTAATTTTAATTATTTTGATCATGTGTATTTTGATTATTAAATCAAAATAGGGACGTGTCGATGTCAGTGAGGCATGTACCCTTTAATTTAATGTTAAAAGTATAATAAACGTTGAATTTAAATTTAATATACTTTTATTTGTATTTGTAAAATATTGAACATTTATATTTAAATGAAGTAATACTACAACTATAAAGTTTTAAATGTCTATTTATATACTTTTTTACATGCCCGTACAATTTTGGACGGGTCCTAAGCTAGTTTATTTATTATACCTAACACCAATTTTTCTCACTCAACGACATAAATAAATAATTTGAATATATTAAGGCTCTGTTTGGTAATTGACATATTGACCAACTTTCAGCATATTGCAGAGATTTAATACCTATGACTTACGAATATGCTATTTAGACCATTTGATAAATGACATATTGAAATAGTATATTGGGGTCCAACATGCTATTATTGCTATTTTGCAATATGCTGCTTCTACTAACATATTGGATTAAACGATTAGAAAGAAAACATGTTGTATTCTTTGCCCTCTTAAATAATATTAACCTTTCTTTTATATATTTAATAAATAATTTATTAGTGTACTTATTTGTCATTTTACAAATATGATAAACAATCTGCTAATCTGAAACTGCCAATTACCAAACACATTTAAAATAATTACGCTAAATAAATCTTTTAGTCCAACCTGCTAAATTATTCTGCCAGTCAAATCTATTTTTAAATTTGTTTCTGTCCATATTAATCTCTTGTTTACCAAATAGGGCCTAACACTAAAATATTACTAATTATGTACAATGAACATAATCAACAAACGTCAAAATCACTTAAAACAATTTTAATCATCTCAAATAAATTTTAAGATAAAAAATAAAAATTTCAAAGGATACAATAAAATCTAAATTTTTCAACTCCTTTAAACAATAAATGGGATTTAAGCTTTCTCTAATTTGGGAGTCTTTTTTCTTCTTCTAAGCGACAACCGGGACAATATTTACATGAATATTATTCTTTTCAGGATAGGTTGTGATTTTATGCCCAAACTTTCTACAAAGAGAAAAATTTCTAAATTGCCTTTGTACAACTTACTTTCCACCTATTTCTTGCCTGAATTTCGGACGACCTTTAGTTTTCGAAACCGGAGTAAATGAAAGTACTTAATTATTTAACAGTATACACATTCGTACTTAACAATGCGAAAGAAATGAGATAATTTCTTTAATTAAGTAAAAACTAAAATAAGAGAAATGTCAAATATACTATACTACTTTAGGAGTATAGATATAAATATTAAAGATCATCACAATGATTATTTAAATAAATGAAGTGGAATAATTGTGTGGATGACATTTATTTTAAATGAGTATTGAAAGATATTTCATAAGTAACAAAATATTTTTCCTGAATATTTTCACTTTATTCTTTATAGATGAGATATTGTTTTATAGAGTGACATATTTTTTTACGAGGGTGGGAGATGATAGGTTTTGAGGGAGGGGGTAAGTGTCTTAAGGGGTAGGGTTAGACACTGACGTTTAAGAGTGTAAGTTGAGTAATATAATAAAATCTTGATAGATTGGGGTAGTTCAGGGATACAGTTGATGATTTTCATGATCAAATTGGTTAGTTGGGTTTTCGAATTTCGATTTAATGAGTATAAATATATAATTGTAAATATAAATAATAAAGAAGAGAACTAACGACATACGCGAGTCAAGCGGAATAACTGTGTTGGTGAGATGAAATTTAATTGTGTTTGGAAGGTATTTCATAAACAACAAAGTAATGACAAATAAAAGGTGTTCCCGAGTCGGATAGATCGAGTAAGCAGTAAAAAGATCGAAATTGTTTTTAATCATAGTATTAGATTATAGTTTATTATAGTCCGTATTCCTTTTATTTCCTCCATATTTTCAACTTATTTTTTACAATAAGATATTGGTTTATCGGGTAGTTTTTTTTATTTTACATTAGATCTGTCGATTTTTTTTAGGAATGGGGGTTGATAGGTCTCAAGGGATGAAGTAAGTGTCTTGGAGGTAGGTTACTCTCCGGCGTTTATGTGTGATTTGAGTTGTACAAAAAAATGTTTATAGGTTATGGTTATTCAGGGATACAATTGATTCTGTTGGTCAAGTTGGTTGGTTAGGTGAGAAAGGTACGAAGAATACATGAATGGTATGGAAAAATGGTACGCGTGTACTAAGGTTATGATTAGAACAACTGAGTAAGTAAGTAGATAAAATTTAGGATAATTTGTGAGAAACTACCTTACATTTATGTCCATTTGTGAACAACTACCTTACTTTTATTTTTTTGTTAAAAACTACCTTTCATTTTAATTTTTTGTTAAAAACTACCTAAAAAAAGTTTTGAGGCCAATTTCTATTTATTATTGGTTTCACATGTGTGATTTCTCTAAATTTTCACTATTATTTTGTCGTTAAACTTGATATCCAAGCTTATCTTTCTTAACTAAAGTTCTAAACGAAAGGGAATTCTTGCCATTAGCTTCAATTTCTTTCTTTAAGCATGTGGAATAATTGCTCCGGATGATGAACATGGGCTAAATCGCATGAACTCTATGTTATTCGTGAATAAGAATGAAAATTTAGAGAACTCACACGTGTGAAATCCAACTCATGAATAGAAATTGAGCTCGAAACTTTTTTTTAGGTAGTTTTAAACAAAAAATTAAAATAAAAGGTAGTTTTTGACAAAAAAATAAAAGTAAGGTAGTTGTTCACAAATGGACATAAATGTAAGGTAATTTCTCACAAATTATCCTAAAATTTATTGCAAAGTTCTATTTTGTGAAAATGACAGAGGCATAAATGCTGTAAAAATAGGTTAAAAATTATCTAAAGTAATAGATATATATACTCAATTTTGATTGTTATAGGGTGGAGGTTGATTTTACATTAGACGTGTCTATTTTTTTTAGAGGTGGAGGTAAACATGTCTTCAGGGTAAAGATACTTGTCTTAGGGGTAGGGTTACTCTCCGTCGTTGAATAATGTGATTTGTGTATTAGTATAAATAAATGTCGGTAGGCTGGGGTTTCCAGGGATACATTTTACAATTTGATGGTTAAGTTGGTTAGGTGGGTGAGAAATGTACTCGACGGGTAAGATTATTCTCCGACGTTTACGAGTGTGATTTAAGAGATAAGAAAATATATTCATATGTAGAGGCTGAGGTTGTTCAAGCATAAGAATATGGTCATGGTTGATTTTGATGGGTTTGGTTGCTTAGTCGGGTGGAAAGAGTTGAATGTGGAAAATAGCGGGTAACGTGAGATATTGATTTGAGAAGGTAAATAGATAAATTTTATTTGAAAGTGTATTATATAAAAATAAGAACTAACAAATAATTTAAATATTGGCTTAAAACCTTTAAAGTATCATGTGAATAAACTCAATTTTGGTTCTTTGTTAAAAATAAAACTACACAATCAAATGTTATACTCATCTAATCAAATGCTCACTTGGGTCGGAGCATAATTTTAATGTTGAATGACTTTATAATGTTTTTTGTGCTATTAAAATTAGAAAATATGAAAATAATAAAGTATTTACGATTTTTCTATTATAACTAGAATATAGTTGATTATAAAAAAATGTTGTGAATAATATAGGGTTGTAGAGAGAATAAGAGACTAGAAAGGGATGATATTTTACTCATAGGGAGAGAGTATGGCCCTGTTTGGCAAACAGTATAAGCAGATTCATAATAGCAGATAACGTTAGCATAATACGGTTAACAGATTTTAATAGCTGGTTTGACTATTAAATTAAATTAGCAGATTAAAAAATGGTGTTTGGTAAATAGCAGATTACATGATAATTAGAACGGTTTCATGTATAAATTGTATATGCTATTACAATATGTTGCTAATATAATTAGAACGGTTTCATGTATAAATTGAATATGCTATTACAATATGCTGCTATTAGCAGCATATTCAAAAAGAGTAGATTCCGACCAATATGCTATCAAAATATGTTGTTTACCAAACACGTGAAAATAGTAGATTGATTGGTCAACCTACTAATTATGCCGGAATCTACTAATTTATTTCAATATGTTGTTTACCAAACATCGCCTATATATAGTACAAAAGTCCATGGTATGTAGGTAACATAATATATCCTAAAGATATAATAATATATGGACATCCATAAAGATATTTCATAACACTCCCCCTTGGATGTCCATCATCGGAGAAAAATGTCTCGTTAAAACCTCAACTAGAAAAAAAAAACCCTATGGGTCAAAAATCTAATAAAGGAAAACAAGTACAACTAAACTCCGTAATACGCACTAGATGTTGCCTCGTTAAAAACCTTGCCTGGAAAACCCAATGGGACAAAACCATTGCTAAGGGAAAACGAGTGCAACGCGTATTTACTCCCCCTCATCAAAACATCGCTTGACATCCTTGAGACGACGTAACCCAAGTTGATTGATTAACTTCTCAAATGTCTTGCTCGGAGGTGCCTTTGTAAAAACATCTGCCAAATTTTCACTAGAGCGGATTTGTTGAACACTAATAACACCATCTTTCTGAAGATTATGAGTAAAAAAGAATTTTGGCAAAATGTGCTTCGTTCTATCACCCTTAATGAACCCCGACTTGAGTTGAGCTATGCACGCAGTGTTGTCTTCATGTAAAATGGTTGGCGATTTATTTCTTGGTAGATTGCATGATCCTTCAATATGATGAATAACTGATCTCAACCATACACATTCGCGACTAGCTTAATGAATTGCTAATAACTCGGCATGATTTGAAGAAGTGGCAGTTATAGTTTGCTTCACAGAACGCCCTGAGATAGGAGTATTACCACATGTAAACACAGTACGGAGATGATCCACATGTACGCCCCGTACTGTCATCATGTCTCTTTACATAACAAAAAAGTACGGAGTATGGGTTATTTTATAGTAGCAGACTATTAATGTAGTAATGTGTAATGGAATAGATGCATCTTCGTTGTTTTCCTTGCAGTATTCTGATATGTGAGCAGACATTAATGATGGTGGCCTCTGGTGTAGTCGACAAAGCCAATCGAAGAGCTAAAGTAAGTTCGATAAACTTATAATTGTGAGATATTAGACATAGTCTCTTATGTTCTGCTGCTCATTATATGATTGTCTTTCAGTATTCTGATATATGGGCCACATCAAGAGTATTCTGATAAACTTATGATTGTCTTTCAGTATTCTGATAAACATATGATTGTCTTTCAGTAGTCGGATAAACAATTTATTTATGCTCCCTTACTACGAAGATGATCCAGTTCTTAAAGCATTCAAAGTGATGAGGCTAAAGAGTGTAGGAGGGATACCAGTGGTAGAGCGTGATGAAAAAGCTATCGGCAATATTAGCATTCGAGATGTTCACACTTTGTATATTGAAGTTGATTAATGTGCAATTGTATGTTAAACATTGATTTTGTAATTAAATATTATTTTAATAAAAAGTTTTACATTCAGCATAATAATATTATAGATTTTTTTTTTAAAATTTTAACTGAGAAACAGCAACGGTCGCTAAAAGAGAACCGTTGCCTTTATTATACCTAAGGCAACGGTTAATGTTAACAGCCGTTGCCTTTAATGTACATACGGCAACGGTTGTTGTGAGTAACCGTTGCCAAAAAACAACTTTTGGCAACGGTTCTTACTAACAACCGTTGCCAAAAATAACATTTGGCAACGGTTAATAACCGTTGCCATAGGTGATTGTTTAAGGCAACGCCCCGATTTACAACGGTCGAGAAACCGTTGCCAAATGCACTTTTTGACCGTTGCCAAATGTACTTTCTGTACTAGTGACATAGCCAGTTTGCGAACGACCATTATGTGGGTCAGACATATAACTTGCATCTGCAAAACCAAATAACTCTGTTTTGCACTTATTAGAATAATATAAACCCATATCTAACGTACCTCGAAGATATCTAAGTAAATGTTTGACTCCATTCCAATGTCTTTGTGTTGGAGAAGAACTATATCTTGCGAAGAGATTTACTGAAAATGATATATCGGGTCGCGTATGACTAGCAAGATACATCAAAGCTCCAATAGCACTCAAGTATGGTACTTCAGGACCAAGGTCATTTGTTACTTTCATGAGATACTTTCATTACTTTAAATGAAATGAATTTTGGCTCAAAATTCTTCTTAGGCTCAATAAACCACATCATTAAACTCAATTAAAGTTTCTTTACTTAACTTGGCTCATCAAATGCCTCCATTCTTAGACTCAATAAGCCACATCATTAAGCTTATTATTGTCCATTAACCTTATTATTGTCACATGTTCTCGATCTCTGTCACCGGCAGAATCTTTATGAGATGTCACATTCACTACCAGGAATGGATCTACTTTCAAAGCTCATTATACTGTTCAATTTCACGTGAACAATAATCAATTTAGAAATAATTTCCCTTGAATAAAACCGTTTTATTCATTTAAAACTCAAATACGTATCAGAATCGCAGCTGTGAACTTCTGGCCACTAGCTTTTACAATTGGATTTCTAGCCACTTGCCTTATACAATATAAACTTATTGTATTCATAAGATAGTGTTAAATTCACACCCCTTTAAAACTTTGAACTTCGGGTCAAAGTCATCTTTTGGAACTTTAGGTCCAAAATAATTTGATGTCTGTATTGATGTGACAGTGTTAAATTTATACCCCTTTAAAACTTTGAACTTCAGGTCAAAGTACTTATGATATGTCCTTTTACTAAAATATGAATATATTGTATTGATGTGACGGTGTTAAATTTACACCCCTTAAAACTTTGAACTTCAGGTTAAAGTCATAATATAAACATATCTACCTTATGATATGTTTTTTGTTACTACAATATGAATATATTGTATTGATGTGATGGTGTTAAATTTTCACCCCTTTAAAACTCTGAACTTCAGGTGAAAGCCATAATATAAACATATCTTCCTTATGATACGTCCTTTTATCATAATATGAATATATTTTTCATCCTCGTAAAATAGGCCTAAAATAATATTATATGTCCTTTATAACAGACCTGTCACGTATATATGATGTTCGCCTTTCATATATACTCTTATCATAATGAATTCATTTACAAAGAATATTAATACAAGATACCCATATTGAAAACGATGATTTGCCGCATATGAAAATTTTAAATACCCGTCTCATTATTTACATGCCAATGCCAAGAGGACAATACATCTTCAAACATAACTCAATGATTAATAGGTGGACAGGCATATAATCGATGAACTATGTGTTCGTATACTTCTGCGAGTGTTTGACTCTTTTGTTTTTTTTCTTACCCAGTTATTTAGATAATTGATACATGATAGTATAGATGAATGATAGTATGAATGTTAATTTTTAAATCGATTGACACAAATTCCGTCCGACTTATATTATGAAAATAAAGTATTATATGAATACGAGTTATATGATACGTACCTCGATCGGTGACCTCCTGATTATCAGATCTAATTGATTGTACGAGATAATAATAAATAGGTCGTATGCGAAATAGAAATAATAATAAGAATTATTAGTGACTCGTGCTGATAACGTGTTGTGAAATAAAGACAAGAGAGAATTGTAGAGAGAAGTAAGAGAGACAAAAGTATGTTCTCATCAACATAAACAACAATAATCACAAATCCGAATTTTGACCTCTTTATGAATAAGCACGGACAAACAAGGTCATTTTTATAACCTTCTGATAGGCTTATCGCGTACCTAACAAAGATACCCTAGGCTTAACTAACAAATAAATGTAGATAAGGAAGTAGGGGTCGATCTCAGGGAGACGGTAGATGCAATATGACAAGCTATGGTTAGAATTCTATCAAGGTCGATTCAATTGATTGTTTGGTTTGATGATTAAAACGATAACAAATTGAGATGTAAAACAATGATAATAAAACATCTAGGGAAATAGGTTCACACATGTAAATTAGCAATAATTGATGTCGAATTAGGGAAACATACGATCAAAAGTTGTCTAGACTTATTAGCAATTATCTCTCGATTTTATTACTAGTCTTAGAACGATTACTAGCGGGCTCTCGCACTTACTAGGTCACGCTACAAAACATGCTTAGGCAAATTCCATTCCCGGCTTTCGATCTTAGGAAAAGAATTAACAAGATAACCAATAATTGTGATCAAGAATCAAAGGTTAACAATACATAACAAGCATGTTATAGAAACAACAAATTGATAATAATAAATCCCAATTCAACAATTATCAATTACTAATCTAACATGGCTTCCCTAAACCCTAGATTATAAGACTACTCATTCATGATAATATATAAACTAACAAAGATTGATTTGATTAACATAAACATGATAACAATATATAAATTGGAATTAAAATGATAATATAAAAGAAAGAATAGAAATTACCAACTTAAGGAAATAAGACCAAGAACTTGATTATTAAGAGCAAAATATTCTTCAAATAGAACCCGGAATTAAAGCATAAAAGTTGATGATTGAAAAACTAAGAACATAAAGGAAACTAGGTTTTTGGAGATTTAGGGAAATGTATGAAAAAAGCATGAATAAAATGCTCTCTAGTGATGAGTTTATATACAAAAACTAGCTAGGAAAGTGAAGAGTTGCTCAGTTGCACAATCCCCGAAAATCCGGGGACCAAACAATCCTAGGGGGTGCAGCATTTGAGTCCACGAATTGCTCAGGTATCAAACCCCAAGATTCTGGGGTTTGAACAAGTCTCGGGGCGCAACATTTTAGGCTTATGGCTATCTCGCATCAACCCCGAGATTCTGGGGTTCGAACAACAATCCGGGGACCTTGCAATATCCTCTTTTCTTTACTAGTTCTCACTTTCTTGGCTCAAGTACCAACCAATTTTTATTTCTTCTTCCTCGGGAATGAGTGAATCTTCCCAAAATGCCCTTACATGGCCAAAACTCGCTCCAAGTAGCCTCGTGGTGCTCGGTGAATGCCAAAATGATAGAAAAAGGTCATAACTTGCTCCGTTTCCTACAAAATGCAACAAAACATGCAAAACACCTACAACACGGAATTAGCTCATAAAATCACCTCATAAAGTGCAAATTATCATGTAAAGATGAGCTAAAAGAGGGGTGAAAATCATATAAAAATAGGACACATCAAATTCCCCCAAGCTAAACCCTTGCTTGTCCCAAGCAAGCACACAATACCAAGACAAGGGTAAGGATCACCAAATCTCATCAATTGCAAATCCCAACATAAGCTAACAAGCGCAATGAATCATAATCCCAAAACAACGTGGGCATAGGGATAGTGCAACAACATGGATGAGATTTACATGGCGGCGTAGCATGAAAGATTTTATTTAAACTTTTCGGCTCTTGCATGATCTTATTGACAATGGACTCTCGCGGTACACTCAAGCACACATTTATATGTAAAAGGAGATTTGTATGAGTGACACTCTCCTAAACTCTACTCATGAGAGTGCGCCCGCAATCTAATATGGTGATCATTCCAAGTCCACGAGTCAAAACAATCAAATGCAAGCATAAAAAAGAAGCCAAGGATTAGAGGAAGGCTATGGTGATGGGTAAGAAAGGGGAACATATGAATTATGGTAAGTGGAGCTAAGTCAAGCTAGCAACTAACCAATGAATGCATGGATGCTCAATCCAAATCCCAAACCCATCCCAAGTAGGAGGCTTGAAGTCAAAAGTAGCATATTGACTTCTTTTCATGACAAATCAAGTGTAAACTTCCCAAATACTTATGATATAAAACATGGAAGTTAAATCACAAAACCTCTTCTTCTCTTTTCTTTTCAACAACTCAATTTCATGCTTCTTTTTTTCATATTTCTCAACTCTTTCAATTTTTTTCTTCTTGTATTTCAATTCTTTTTTCTTCACATCATTTTTTTCATTCTTCTTTTTTCAACTTCATTTTTTCAACTTCTCATTTTTTTCAATTTTCTTTCTTCAACTCACGGAAATCAGTAATTCCGTCTTACCAAGCTCACAATGACACAAAAATGGACCATATATCCCAAATGAGCACCCAAACACCAATGATAAAGCTACTAACTCGACAAGGTAGGCAAGTTTAAATGTAGCTAGATATGAGAAAATGTATATAAGGGTGAAAATGGGCAACAAAGTCATGTGAATGACTTCAAATGCTTACAAATTATGAATGCAATGCTCATAAGAAATGGAATAAAGACCATACTTGTGCGTTTTGATGTAACACACACCACAAAGAGACCTACACACACCTAAGTGAGACCGGGTATAGATGCACCGGTCTAAGGAGGCTCTACCTTTCAAATTTTTGTAGGTTGCCAATGTCAAGATCAAGCCTAATAGGTCCAGATTTCATCCCTCACCCACTATGTCAAGACATCCCCATGTTTGCAAAAATCCCGTCAATAAATGTGATTCAAATAGCTATAAAGCTACAATTGGGATAAACAAAGAGAGAAATCAAGGAGCAAAAGCGAGGGCAAGCATCACAAAAATTCATGGAAAGCACACAATTTTTCAACTTTTTTTGATTTTTGAGTATTTTTTTATGAAGAAATTACATGCAAGCTAAACTAACATGCTCTAACAAGATGCAAATCCCTCCCCCAAGCTAAACATCACATTGTCCCTAATGTGCTGAACAAGGAACAACCATCAAACCGTAGAAACGGTTCTCACACATAATCCAGCAAGACAAAATGTTTAATGGGAAAGGGGAGAACAACGAAAATGCAAGGGAAAAAAAATGCTTACTAAACTATCGAGCCTCCCCCAAGCTAGTATGTACAAGGGGATGAGTGATAGCAAATCACTCGGAAGCGGCATGGTAATCGTCAGCACGACCATCAACATCGCGGGTCTCCCTGATTTCTTGGGGCTTCAGCAATATCAAATTTCGCCAATATCAAACTAATGCGCCCCCTACTCTTGTTTAAACCCCGATTTCGTGGTGTTCAAAACCGCTAGCTATCTCCTCCGCAAGACGAAGAAAACATCAACTTGAGACACCTACAAAATTAACAAGAAACACATTTAGGCATCCTTTCTTACATACTTTAAGGCATTAAAAATTAAAAAAAAAGAAGTAAACAAAAATTAAAAACTAGCTAAACTCGGGTTGCCTCCCGAGAAGCGCAATTTAAAGTCTTGCTAGACAAAATGTCACAAAAAAAATTTAAGTTTTAAAATCCGGAAGTTTCAAGAAAACTTCCTCCACCATTCCGACCATTGCTTCTTCACGATAAGGCTGCAAATAATGGCCACTAGCTTTGATCTTCTCTCCCCTCGGGGCCAATGCTTCAAAGGACCCAATCTTGTCATCAGTAAGGATGATATAAGGGCCTGGGGCAACCTTCTTTCGAGGATTGTACATAAGCACTTTGTCACCAACATTGAGACCATCCTTGATAAGCTCCTTCATACTCCGATTCGCCACCATCTCCTTGAATGGTTGGGACCTTGCAAGAACTTCCTCTTCCATCAAAACCTTCTTTCCATTCCTCACCGTTTCACCATTTCCTGCACAAGAGCTCAAAGAAACTTCCACATCCTTGCTCAAAGATTGAGACAAGGGGTTAGCATTATTCATAGCATAACATGATTCCTCTAGCATTGGACTCTTATGACCATGACTCAAACTAAATGTCACCTTCTCATCTACTACGGCTAGAGTCAATTTACCATTCTTAACATCTATCAATGCGCCCGCGGTGTGTAAGAATGGTCTACCCAAGATTATGGGAATTTGCGCATCTTCGGCAATGTCAAGCACGATAAAGTCAACTGGAATAAAAAACTTCCCTACCTTGACGGGAACATCCTCCAAAACACCCAAGGGGCGTTTGATAGAATGGTCCGCCATTTGTAGGGTGACACTAATACACTTAAGAGCTCCTAAATTCAGTTTTTCGCATATCGAGTAAGGCATGACACTTACACTTGCACCAAGGTCACATAGAGCTTTATCAATGGGAAAATTGCCTATGGTGCATGGTATGGAAAAACTTCCGGGATCTTTTAACTTAGGAGGGGACAAGTTTTTCAAATAAGCACCACACTCGGAAGTGTAGGCCAATGTCTTAATACTGTCAATAGTCCTCTTCTTAGTTAAAATTTCCTTCATGAATTTAGTATATGAAGGTATTTGAGTGATAAGTTCTAGATAAGGGATAGTTACCTTGAGATTCTTCATCATTTCCATGAACTTACCGAGTCGGGTCTCTCTTTGAGCTTGTGCCAAACGATGTGGAAATGGCACTTGAATTTTCTCCGGCTCCTTAGCTTTGTCATCCACTTTTGAAAGCTCATCCTCCACATCTTCCACCACTATTGGCTCATCAACTTTCTGGGGCTCCTCACTTTTTTTAGAGCTATCAACCTTGTTTCCACCATCATTTTTCTTACCAACTACCCCATCATCAACATTTGGCATTGGGGGTTCATCATAAGTGGTACCACTCCTCAATGTGATGACATTTATGGTGTCATGAGGTTGTGCACCTTGAGGTGGCAATTGACCTTGTTGTCTTTGAGCATTGGAAGTGGCAAGTTGAGCGATTTGGGTTTCAAGCATTTTGATGGTTGCATCCCTAGCTTGGTCACTCTTTTGAATGTGGATGGCCATGTTCTTTTGTGTATCAACCACTTGTGTCATCAAAGCCTCAAGCTTGCTTATTTGTTGATTATTTTGTTGGGAATTTGATGATTGGCCTTGAACTTGTTGATTTTGAAAAGGTTGTTGAAATCCTTCTGAAAGTTTTGTTGGAAATTTTGTTGGGGTCTGTGAATTTGGTGTTGAAAACCGGGTGGTGGGACTTGAGCTTGCCTTTGTTGTTGTGGGACATGTTGATTTTGATGTTGTGGATTTAGCACATTAGTGCTTTTGTAGAACAAGTTTGGGTGAAGCTTTGTAGCTTCATTGTAGGTGTTGGAGTAAGGATTGAAGTTTTGTTTAAAACTTTGATAAGCATTCACTTGCTCAACCGTATTCCTACATTCTTGTGCAATATGGCCCGCTCCACCACATGCGTCACACACCAAAATTTGGCTAGTAGCATTGACTTGTTCATAAGTGTGTGATGAACTTGATCCCCGATTATCAACTTGTTGTTGGAGAAGAGCTATTTGAGCTTTCAAAAGAGACACGTTTGGGTCCTCCTCCTTTGCCTTGAATGGGATGTTGCGAGTGTTGGCGTATTGTGAGTCATGCACCGCCATGGATTCAATGGTAGCATGAGCAAGTTCCGTATCAATTTGGTCGAATCTCCCATTGTTAGCGGAGTCCAAAACTCGGCGTGATTCGGCACAACAACCATTGTAGAATGTGATTGCAAGAAACCAAGGATCCAACCCATGATGAGGACATTGCCTTTGTAACTCTTTATATATATACCTCTCCCATGCTTCAAACAAGCTTTCATTACCATTTTGACGGAACCTCGTGATTTGACTTCTCAATTGTTGGGTCTTTTCCGGTGGAAAATATTTTTGATAAAATGCGAGAGCCAATGTTTCCCAGTTGGTGATCCCCAAAGCGGTCCTATCAAGGCTATTAATCCACAACTTGGCGTTGTCTCTCAATGAAAAAGGGAAGAGTATCTCCCTTATCTGCTCTTGTGTCACACCCGTTTGCCTAATCATCGAGCAATAATCACAAAAATTTGTGATGTGCAAATTAGGATCTTCCAATGGACCTCCACCGAATTGTTTTCTCTCAACAAGGCTAATAAAAGCCGGCTTGATCTCAAAATTTGCCGCGTCAATTTGGGCAGTGGCAATACCACTAGGAAGCATAGCCGCAGTGGGCTTAGAATGATCGGATAAACGAACCATCTTCCTTATTGGTTGTGAATTGGAAACCTCTCCTTCCTCAAGTATTTGAAGGTCTTCTAAATAAGATTTTCTCGCACTTTCAAGTTGTGCAAGAGTTGCAGCTTCAGAAATTTCCTTCAAGAAACGTTGTCGTCTACGCAAGGTTTTCTCGGGCTCGGGATCAACCGGAAGTAGTTCACCAATCCGTGAGGACCTGGGCATAAAACAACAATCTAGAGAGGATTGTAAGTAACGGTCTCAAGGAACAAGTGTTCCCTAAGACAAGGAAAAACAAGATAAAATTCAACTAATCACAAAGCAAGAAAACCGTGCTCCCTGGCAACAGCGCCAAAATTTGATAGGCTTATCGCGTGCCTAACAAGATACCCTAGGCTTAACTAACAAATAAATGTAGATAAGGAAGTAGGGGTCGATCTCAGGGAGACGGTAGATGCAATATGACAAGCTATGGTTAGAATTCTATCAAGGTCGATTCGATTGATGTTTGGTTTGATGATTAAAACGATAACAAATTGAGATGTAAAACAATGATAATAAAAGATCTAGGGAAATAGGTTCACACATGTAAATTAGCAATAATTGATGTCGAATTGGGCAAACATACGATCAAAAGTTGTCTAGACTTATTAGCAGTTATCTCTCGATTTTATTACTAGTCTTAGAACGATTACTAGCGGGCTCTCGCACTTACTAGGTCGCGCTACAAAACATGCTTAGGCAAATTCCATTCCCGGCTTTCGATCTTAGGAAAAGAATTAACAAGATAACCAATAATTGTGATCAAGAATCAAAGGTTAACAATACATAACAAGCATGTTATAGAAACAACAAATTGATAATAATAAATCTCAATTTAACAATTATCAATTACTAATCTAACATGGCTTCCCTAAACCCTAGATTATAAGACTACTCACTCATGATAATATATAAACTAACAAAGATTGATTTGATTAACATAAACATGATAACTGTTGAACCATATATTCAAATATATATATGGGGAAATTGATAATCACTACCAACATAAGTACCCATTTTCACAATCACTACCTACTTAATAAAACCTTCGTAATCACTACCCTAAAACTAACTCCGTCAACAAAATCACTACCAATTGGCCGGTCTCTTGAATTAAAAAATTAAAGGACCAGTTTACCCTTATTCTAAGTAACTCCTTACATTCTCTATCAATTTCAAAAATCGACCAAAATACCAGAAACCCCAAATTCACCAAATTAGGGCTTCAATTTTCCCCAATTTCTTCCCAATCATTGTGCATTATTCTTCTTTTCGATTGATTTCTTCATCAAACCCAGGTAATTGATTACTTTCGCTTCTTTAATTACGGTTTTTAGCATTTTTGAAGTAGTTGTTTGTTTTTAATTTCATCTTCTTCTTTATTTTCTTGGTTTGTTTTTAATTTCATCTTCTTCTTTTCTTGGTTTGTTTTAATTTAGTCTTCTTCAGTTTCTATGTTTGCTATTTCAAATTTCTTACCCAGATTACTAAATCTCTTTGTTCTTTGAAGGATTTGGATGTAGATTTTTTAATGATGTTTGCTTGCATGTCCACTGTGTACTGTTTTATTGGCTGTTTACATTGATTCTGTTCTTTGAAGTATTGGCTGTTAATTTGCTATTAAACTTTGACTCCATGTTTAAATTTTATTGTTTAATTGATTGTTAACTTGTTGTTCTTTCTAGAATGGTGGATTTGGAGAAGATTACAGTAGATTTTAGGATACACATTGGGAATACGAGAAGCATTCAAGGTTGTTACTCCTAAAGCTCACATCAGATTTTGTGTGAGACATATATGGGCCAACTTCAAAGTCCAATTCCCAGACATTCTATTCAAAGAAGCCTTCTGGAAAGCAGCTAGGGCATCAACAGAGGTATGCCTTCAAATTACTGTAATAGCATCAACATAGGTATGCATTCAGTTAAGCTAATACCCTATCCTATCATTTCCTAGGCTGAATTTAAGATTGAAATGAATGGCATCAAATTTTTAAATGCAAGTGACCACAACTACTTGGATGAAATAGGAGCATGTCACTGGAGTAGGCATGCATTCAATGTTAGCTGCAAATCAAACATGTTAACAAACAACATGTGTGAAAGTTTCAACTCCGTCTTAAAAGAGGTTAGGGATAAACCTATATTAACAATGATGGAGTGGATGAGGAGATATGTCATGAAAAGACATTATGAGAAAAGACAGGGTGTAAAAGGATATAGTAGTCTGTTGATGCCTTATGTTGAAAAGTTCCTGAAGTGGGCTGTGGAAGAGGCAAACTGTTGTGATGTGTATGCATCTTCTGAGGAGTCTTTTGAAGTTGAGTACATGAGCAACCAGTTTGTAGTGGAATTGCCATCCCAGACATGTAGTTGTGGTCATTGGCAGTTGTGTGGACTTCCATGTCAACATGCAATTGCTGTCATCCATCATCAAAGAGCCACATATGAAGACTATGTTCATGAGGCATACACAAAGGACAAGTACCTAGCTGCTTATGGATCTCATGTACCTCCACTGCCTGGAATAAATCAATGGGAAAGGGTGGACCAGGCAGAACCATTGCCTCCTCCATTCAGAAAGTTGCCAGGAAGACCTAGTCTAAAAAAGAGAAGGAAAAAAGCGGGTGAAGGGACTAGTTCAGAGCAAGCTAAAAGGCCAAGACTACAAAGGAGTTGTGGGCAATGTGGAGAATTAGGCCATAACAAGAAAAGCTGCAAGAACCCACCAAAGAATGCACTTAGCCAGCCAAGACCCACCACCGAGTGGACTGCTAAAATGAGGGCTTCAATTGACAAGAGAAAGGCAAAAAAACAACATGATGCTGATGTACTTCAATTTATAGCATCTGGCAGCCATTCAAATCCACAACAACCAAGCCAAGCATCAACTGATGGAGGCAGCCAACCAGAAACTCGTTTTAGGAGACAGAAGGGTAGGAGACAGTAATTTATTTTTTCCTTGTTTAGAAATTGATGTATGTAGTATGAATGATGCATCATAGGAACATTGTTTCTTTTTGTCCAGTGTATGAAACATTTTCGTGTTATGAATGAAATTTCGTGTTCAACACCATTGTTTTCCATTACTTCCAATACCATTGAAGTTCCATAAATACTTAATGGCAGAATATGCCTACATTTGAAAACGACATTTTCTGCCTACACTTGGCTAAAAAAAGAGCATAACATGCTTACACTAATTAGATACTAACAAGCAGACGGAACGTACATACATACTAGGTACGTAAATTAATCAACAACAACACAACAATGGCTAAACAAAGAACATAAAATGCCTTAGACTTCATGCCATGGACCATTACTTCTTGAACTGGGATATCCGTCTCTCTTTCAAGATCGTTGATTTTTTTCCTTAGCAAAACATTCTTAGCTTTCAGTTTTTCATTTTTCTCCACCAAATGGGAATTCTCAGACTTCAACAAATTCGCCTCGCTGAACAAAATTTCCTTATCCAACATAACTTCATTGATCACATTTTTCTGCCACTCAAGTTGCTCAACATCTAGCCACCTCCAGAAATTACAATGACGGAATTTGCAGGTCATGAAACGTCTCCCTGGGTTGTCCCGAGTCCATGACTTGTTAATTGCGGGTGGAATACGACATTGACACTTTAAGTTCGTTTGTCTATTACCTTCCATTTCCTGATTTACAACAAAATAAAAATGGCACAAATTCATTAACATTAATAAAGACAATCAGATTCAGAAAAATAATGAAGATACGAAAAATAATTATAACAGAGATAAACACAAACCTTAGGGGAAATTAAAATTGAAGAGGAAAAGGAAGCAAAGAACTAAATAAGATGAAGAACAATGGAAGGAATGGGGGGACGCGTTTTATGGGAGGGGGAAGAAGGAAGGAACCAGTATTAAATAACAGGGGAGGGGGTAGTTTAGGTATAATAAATATAAGTTTAGGAGGGAAATTCAAATTTTAGGTCTTTAATGAGGTTTTCCGGCCAATTGGTAGTGATTTTATTGACGGAGTTAGTTTTAGGGTAGTGATTACGAAGGTTTTATTAAGTAGGTAGTGATTGTGAAAATGGGTACTTATTATGTTGGTAGTGATTATCAATTTCCCCTATATATATTAAGTATATATGTCTATATTTTGATAATGACAAGTCTAGCTATTTATATATTATATACTCGTATGTATAATCGTGTGCTAAGTGTACAGAATATTAGTAACAAGATCTAATCAATCAAGTATAAAAGACTCAAGTATTTTAGTCAATGAATTGGCTAAGTCGAAGATTGATAGAAGATCACAAGCGCGCCTAAAAAGAACTAAAGTTATACTTATAAACTATAGCTTTAGTACAAGATTGATTCAAGTTATAGCTCGTAGCTATAACTCTATATTATGAAGAAATGATCGTCATATATGTGTTTAATTGAAACGATTTTGGTTTCCAAATATCGTCATGTACAATTAATGTTTAATTGGTATTCTATTTTCTAAATATAGAATTATTAATCTTAATAGGTTTATATAAATTATTCTTTTGGTTAAATAGGAATAAATAATTTTCTTATGAGTTAATTATTTATTACTAAATAAACTAAGGATTTTTATATAATTATAATTGTCAAATAATATAATCTAAATGTGGTTTGATACGACTTTGGGAAACGTGTATCATGATACGTTCCATAAGTCGTGTAGGATTTAAATTAAGTAAATATTATGTATTTATTTAATATCCTAAACAAACTAAGATTATATTGTGATAATATATTTTATTATCTTTGACATGGTTTAGGAAGTTGTTTTAATAAGGATACTATTTGGTTATTACATAAAGATCTTTCCTAAACATGAATTAGGAAATTGATTCCTTATATAATACTTGTAGTATATTATTAAATCTTTCCTAAATATATTAAGATTAGATTTAAGGTAGTATTACTAAAAGACTAGTATTCTAGTTTTAGTAATATTCCTAAATCATCTAGGGTTCAAATTACCTAGATATATATTCTATATAAATAGACTACCTATGACACATTAATCTACACGACATACACATACATATTCACAAAAACCAAGAAAGAGAAACCGCCGATCGTGTTCTTCAAGATTCGAGCTTTTCATTGTCATATCCGATTCAAGACTCAAGTGCTCAAGCATTGATCTTATTCATTCAAGATTGTGACATCAAGAAACATCGAAGACTTTATCTTATTAAAGTAAGATAGATCGAGTATTTAGCGGTACTCATTGTAAGACAAGTATTTAACGGTATTTGTCATAGCTAGATATTTAACGGTATCTAGATAGAGTTGCGACTAACATCAAAGTTGCACAAGTAGGGTTGATAAAATTGTAATCCAGAGTTGGTACTAATTTTATTGATCGAGAATAGTGGACGCAGGTCTCAAAGTGTGAGACTGAACCACTTCAAAAATATAGTGTCTCTCTTTATTATTTGTTTTACTCAAAGATCATCATACAACCATACACACATCGAAGAAGATTGAAAAAGAAGGCATACTCAATTCAACCCCCCCTTCTTGAGTATATTATATCAATAGACTCTTCAATTGGTATCAGAGCCTCGTGCTCTTGATCGCCTAGCCGCGTGAGTTTTGATCCTTCTATTGATTCTACATTATATACTCTTTCAACAATGGATTCCAAGCATCTCAAGTGCCCTATCTTCGATGGCAAGAACTATAGTCTATGGAAGAATATGATGACTCATTATATCAAGGGATGTGATTGGGAATGTTGGAAGATCATTCAAACAGGACCAAAGAAAATCTTGGTCGCTGCTGCCAATGGAACAACCTACGAAAAAATGGAAAGCGATTATGTGGAAAATGACTACAAAATTGCAGAGAAAAACTCTAAGGCCATGAGCCTCCTACAGAACGGTATGATAACCTCATAATTTGATTGATTCTCATCTTGTGGTTCCGCTAAGGAAATATGGGATGGTCTCGAACTTGCCTATGAAGGAACATCCGCAGTCAGGAAACATCGTATAGACTTGCTCATTCAAAGATATGAACTTTTCAATATGGAAAAGAATGAATCTATTGATAGCATGTCTGCACGATTTTCTTGTATTATTAATGAACTGCGGAACCTTGGCAGAAAGATCGATCCTGAGGATATCATTCGAAAGATTCTTAGGAGTTTCACCAAAAAATGGCAACCAAAGGTCACGGCCATAGAGGAAGCACGTGATCTATCTCAGATTACTTACCAAGAGTTGATTGGATCTCTAATGGCACACGAGATCATGCTAAATAAAGATGACGATGACTCTAAAGGGAAAGGAGTTGCTTTACAAGCCTCCACAAGTGAAGTATGCGAAGAAGAACTAGAAGACGAGACAGTTCTATTCGCAAGACGTTTTAAAAAGGCTGTCTTCAAGGGTAGATACAACAACCCTAACAACAAAACAGTCGACAAAAAGAAAACTGACACCAAACAAACATTCTTCAAAAGAGGATGTTTCAAGTGTGGTCAACAAGACCACATGATCAAAGACTGTCCAAGTTGGGACAAAATCAAAGATAAGTCAAAAAGAGAAAAGACCAAAACGGAGTTCAAGAAAGTAATGCTTGCGTCATGTTGGGGAGAATTAGAATCTGAGGATGACGAGGACTCAGAAGAAGATGAGGTAGCAAACCTGTGCCTAAGCAACGTCAACCTAGATCTAATATCAAACGACAACGATGAAGATGACGCATCTCATATGTGTCTCCTTGGAGAATCCGACTCAGACGACGACGACGATGAAGAGTTAAATTTTCTTCAACTCAAAAGTCAAGTTAAACATTTATCTAAAGCTATGTTGGTTAAATATTTTGAGAAAACCCTAGACCAATGTCATGAACAAAGTCTTGAGCTAGATGACTTGAAAGAACAGATCCTCGATATTGCTGAGGAAAATCTACTTCTGAAGGCCAAAGCTAAGAAACTGAAATCCAAAATAAGCATTGAAGCCAATGCTAAGCTGGAAACAGTTATGTCTGAGAAAAAGGTTCTTGAGTCTAAAGTTATAGCTAATGAAGCTATAACCTCAAAACTAAAACTCAACATTAAAGAGCTTCAATCAAAAGTTACAGCTAATGAAGCTATAACTTCAGAATTGAGAAAGGCTAATGAGCGCCTAAAGTCAGAATCTTCGATTATGGTCGAAGATGAGACTCATCTGGAAGAAGTTGAGATCCTCGAAAGCAAAATCATGGATCTAGAATTCAGTCTATCTAAAATCAAGAAAGAACATGCTAAAATTGTGTCTGACTTTCATAAAGACATTCAAAACCTAAGAGAGTCTAGCAATACTGACCATAGTGAATGTAAGAAAGAAATAGACTCCTTAACGGACCTCCTTCTTCATGCCCGGAAAGTTCACGACAAGTGGGAAGGAAGCACTAACGTTCTAAACTTCCTAACTGAACAATCTGACAATAACATGAAGATGTGTTTAGGTTATGAATGTTATGGAAGAAGGTATCACTCAAAGTGTAAACAAAGTCCAACAGACCGAGACTTTAGAAGAAGAAAATATGCCGATTTACCTGAGTATTTAATATGCACCTATTGTGGTCATACTGGTCACCTCCGAGAAAACTGTGTGAAACACGCACAAGATTTTAAAACCGGAGTTAAGTTTGTTAAATCCTTAGGTATACCAAACGACACTATCTCCATCTCCGACAGTGATGATGACAAAGTTGAGGAAAGAAATATTGACCACAGATGGTTCTATGACATGACATTCGATTACGAAGAAAAGAAAAATAGAACCAAACAAACTCCTCAACAAACATCACACAAAAATCCGTTACCAAAAGGTCAAACTAAAACATACACAAAAACATCAAAACCAAACTACTACCATTATAGAAAAACCTATGTAAGACAAGTTTGGGTTAAAAAGGAAGATGTATTTGTGATTACTAACAACAAAGGACCCAAGTATGCTTGGGTACCTAAATCTTGTCTTTGAAATTATTCGTGCAGTTTGTCGCCAAGGAAAATAACCTATGGTATCTCGACAGTGGATGCTCAAGACATATGACAGGCGACGTAAATCTATTCCAAACCCTTAAACCCTTTGATGGAGGTAAAGTCACATTTGGTGATAACAAAAAGGGAAAGATCATCGGAATTGGTAAGATAGGTATTTCATCTTCTCATACTATAAATGATGTATACCTTGTAAGTGGTCTCAAACACAATCTTATCAGTATATCTCAATTATGTGACAAAGGAAACAAAGTGGTTTTTCATTCAGATATATGTCGTATAATCTTAGAAGGCACCAGTAAAGTGATACTTGATGAAAATAATGTCTTCGATAAGCCATTACAGGATATAGAGGAAAACCTAGACGAACCTGATTTCAGGTTATCAAGGGAAGATCCTCCTGAAATGGAAATTGAAGAAGGAGAACCTCAAAGAACTCATAATGAACTCAACTTGGGAGAAAATGGTGCGAGAGATGAAACTACAGTTGATGATACTGTAGATAACTCTCAAACCAATGACTTGGAACCCAGAGTTACAGCTAATGAAGCTGTAACTTTGAATCAAAACCAAAGGGAAGAGGCCAGAGTTATACCTGACCCTACTATAAACCCAGGTTTGGATTCAGGGGGAACAAGTCAAGATCCCGAATCAAGTTCAGGCAATGCTAATAATCAATCAAGGAACTGGAGATACAAAGGCTCTCATCCTTTGGACAATGTCATAGGAAGCCTGACAGATGGAGTTCAAACTCGAAGGAGCTTAAATAACTTTTGCTCATTCTACTCCTTTCTCTCCACCATTGAACCTTCAAATATCAAGTAAGCTTTCGCAGAACCAGACTGGATAGTTGCCATGCAAGAAGAACTCCAGCAATTTGAAAGAAACAAAGTTTGGCATCTTGTTCATCGACCTAAAGACAGAACTGTCATTGGAACTAGATGGGTATTCAGAAACAAACTGGATGACACTGGAGTCATTGTGCGAAATAAGGCCAGACTAGTGGTTCAAGGGTACAACCAACAGGAAGGGATCGATTATGACGAAACCTTTGCTCCTGTTGCTCGTCTTGAGGCAATAAGACTACTCATAGCATTTGCAGCACACAAAGGAATGAAGCTTTTTCAGATGGACGTTAAGACTGCCTTTCTTAATGGCTATCTACAAGAGGAAGTATTTGTTGAACAACCTCCTGGATTTCCTGACAGCAAACTCAAAGATCATGTATTCAAATTGGACAAAGCTCTCTATGGTCTGAAACAAGCACCTAGGGCATGGTACGACAGATTATCAAAATTCCTATTGGAGAGTGGATTCAAGAGAGGGTCTGTGGATAAAACCCTATTTCTTAAAAGCGAAAACTCATATCTACTAGTCGTTCAGATCTATGTTGACGATATTAGTTTTGGCTCAACTAATAAAAAGTTGTGCAAGTACTTCTCTGAGTTGATGACTTCTGAGTTTGAGATGAGTATGATGGGAGAACTAAAGTTCTTCCTTGGACTTCAAATACAACAAACTGAAGTAGGAATCAAAGTTCATCAACAAAAATACGTCAAGGAGTTGCTAAAGAAATTCGGAATGGAAACCTCTCATGCAATGCCTACTCCAATGGTCACAGATAAGAAGTTAACCAAAGACGAAGATGGTAAGTCTGTAGATGAAACAACTTACCGAGGTATGATTGGCTCACTTCTTTATCTTACAGCAAGTCGTCCAGATATAATGCTTAGTGTCTGTGTTTGTGCGAGATTCCAATCTGCACCAAAAGAATCACACATGATTTCGAGTCCTCAACATTGTCATCATCAACCTTTGCTCCTTTTTGTTTTCGAGGATTTTTATCTTTTGAACCAACAGGTCTACCACGCTTTATGCGTGCCTTAGACTCATTTGCATGTAACAGTCCTTTAGGGACATTAATTTTAGCTGGAGCATTTACAGCTGGTATATGAGATTTTATCACTCCTTTTGCATTAGTGAAGGCATCCGGCAATTGATTTGCTAGCCTTTGTAAATGAATTATCCTTTGAGCTTCAAGTTCACATTCTTTAGTGAGAGGGTCTAAATAAGATAATGACAATTCATTCCAACTTATCTCTTTTACCAGTTGTTTATTTTCTCCCCCTAATGTTGGAAAAATTGATTCATCAAAATGACAATAAACAAAACGGGCCGTAAATACATCTCCTGTAGATGGCTCCAAATATTTAATAATTGATGGAGATTCGAACCCAACATATATTCCCAACCTTCTTTGGGGTCCCATCTTTGTACGAAGTGGTGGGCTAATTGGAACATATACACCACAACCGAAAATTATTAGATGGGAAACATTTAGTTCATGACCAGAAACCAACTTTAGGAGGGATGATTTATGATAACTACTTGGCCTGATGCGAATTAGTGTCGTTGCATGTAAAACGACATGCCCCCATGCCGAAATAGGTAATTTAGACCTCATAAACATTGGTCTCGCAATTAATTGAATGCGTTTTATTAATGACTCAGCAAGACCATTTTGAGTGTGAACATGTGCCACATGATGTTCAATCCTTATCCCAATAGACATACAATAATCATTGAAATTTGTGAACTAAATTCACCATCGTTGTCAAAAAAGATAGTCTTAATGGGATAATCTGGAAAATGAGCTCTTAATCTTATCAATTGAGCTAGTAGTCTCGCAAATGTCAGGTTGCGAGTTGACAGTAATGACACGTGTGACCATTTAGTTGATGCATCAATTAATACCATTAAATATCGAAATGGACCACTTGGTGGATGTATAGGTCCACAAATATCACCTTGTATCCTTTCCAGAAATGTAAGGGATTCATTCCTTACCTTTGTAATTGATGGCCTAATAATTAGCTTGCCCTGGGAACAAGCGGCACATGAAAATTTACTACTTTGAAGAACCTTCTGGCTCTCTAATAAATGACCACATGAATTTTCAATGATTTTTCGCATCATTAATGATCCGGGATGGCCAAATCGGTCATGTCAAATGATAAAATTGTTTTTATTCGTAAACTTCTGGTTTACTAGTGCATGAGATTCAATTGCACAAATTTTCATGTAATACAAGCCAGAAGACAGTGCAGGTAGTTTTTCCAACACACTTTTCTTGTTCAAGTCTGGACGTGTGATATATAGGTATTCAACCCCTTTTTCATTTGCTGTCTCTGTTGGGAAATGTGTCCTCAACAATAGTGCGATCACGTAATTAAATCTCATAACGAGAATGCGCAAGGGATGATACGAAATATATTAGTCAACTGACCAACATTAATCGGTAATGATTGGCTAGCTAGAGTTTGACATTACTGTCGTATGACGGTGGTGGTCAGTTGATCCCTTTAGGTCACACCTATAGGACAATTCCCTTAATTGATAAAGTGATCAAATGTATATTGATACGATTTGATCATATTCCTTAAACTCATATATCGAGAAATCAGAGGTTAAATCTTATTGTAAGATTTATGTTTATAATTGAAACGTGTCAATTATTAAACAATGAACGATATTTTATAATATCGTAATTAGAATGAATCGGGTTGTGTATTAATACAAAGGTTGTAAATTGTATTGACGATTATCATTAATAACCATTTTATACTAGTAATTATGAATTACTTGTCAATTGATAAATATGATTTATTTAATTATATACAATATTTATACGATAAATATTTATATGTTTAAAATTAAGATAATTGTATTTTATTACCTTGTGACATATAAGATGTCACATAATGCACAATTATACAATTGACAAAATGTAAAATGGATGTCCATTTTAACTTAAAATGGGACGGCTAGTGGAGGTGGTTGTGTGGATGTATGATTAGTGTGTTAATTACACTTTAATCATTATGTTTAAAGTAAAGCCTTGAGAACCCACACCTATGGCCACCCTAAGTGCATTGAGAAGTGAAGATGTTCCCTCTTTTGTGCTTCCCATACGCGGCCACCCATTCCCATGCAACCCTAAATAAATAATGTGATTGTATCACAAAATGGATTATTCTAATCTCTTGCAAAGTTTTCTAAGTAAGAAAACTAATAAAAACCTCTCAAAGTTATTATTAAGATAATAATAATATATACTATATTAGTGATAGTATTTTGATTAATATTTCTAATAAAGATTAGTATATTGTTTAAGGAAAAATCCGTTTCTTGTACTAGCATACTCAAGGTTTCGAATCTTTTAAGGGGTGTCTTGGTGCATCACTAAGGAGGTGTTCTTGTTGAATACTTGGAGGATCATCCTAGCATTTCGTTTGGACCGTGAGTAAGGGTTCGAAATCCTCTAATTTCCGCATAAGTTATAGCATGCATAAGATCTAAAATCATATTAATTAAAATGTTAATTATAATTTTGTTTAGTATGACTAAAATAATTAGCTTATGAGATAACTAAACCTAACAGTCTCAACATGAAATCCATTCCTACGGATATCATTAAAACTCAGCAAATTTCTTTTTGACTTAGGAGAGTACAGAGCCTCCTCAATTTCAATACTTGTTCTATTAGATAAGGAAATATTAGCTCTTCCCGAGCCTTCAATTAATTTTGTACTACCAGCAATTGTACAAACATTTGTTTTTTCCTCTTTAAGACAAATAAAATACTTTTTATTTTTAAGTATTGTGTGCGTAGTTGCACTATCAGTAAGGCATACATCTCCATGTGTAGCTCTCATAACCATCTTCATAGAATAAATTACATCTAATAAGTTATAAAGAAAACTTTGATAAATAAAATAATGGTACGTAGTATAGATATAAATAAATTAATTAGTATTGATTATGAATCCAATAGAATAATATTGCTTGTGAAATAAACTTTGTCATATAACGAATTAAAGTAAACGTTATTGTAGTTGTACGTAAGTATTAATTGTCTGCATAAGCCGTTGTACTGATAAGCAAGTGCATGAATGCCCAACCATAAGATAGAATATAATCCTTTATATATACAAAGAGACAAAGAAGAAAGAAAAGTAGTCTTAACGAGCTCAGGAAGGCTTTGACAACAAGACATTCTATTCTAGGGTTAATTTAAGGCGTGGTGCCTATATCGAAAGATCGTCGTTATCAGAAAAGGGAAAAACGAGACCTATGCTAATATAATTGTTAACAAACTCAGGTATGTAAGAAGGATGTAATTATACGAATTCCGACTTCAATTAATACGAAAAAAAATAGGTAGTCTCTCTAAGATGAACGCACACTTGCTTTCATTCGAAAATAACATAAAATAAAATAAAGACTAGTAATTAAACTTAATGAAAATTAAATAACTTAAGCAATACAAATAAAATCTAGTCCAATTTTTGGACACTTCCTTCGCCAATCATAGGGTCAATTTCTCCAATAGAGTCAAAGGTCATGAAATCTGAGACGTCCAATCCAAAAGTTTGTCAGATATGAATGGTGGCCTGTTATCACCAGCAGCAAAATTCGTCTCAAACTCTTTAGGCTCGGCAGCAAAATTTGCTTCGATATTCTTCCCTTTATTATTTTTCAGAGATTGCCTATAACGATCAAGGACATGTGTAGGTGTACGACAAACACGAGCCCAATGACCCGTACCA
The DNA here is from genome assembly GCA_029255685.2 of Silene conica. Classification (NCBI taxonomy): domain Eukaryota; kingdom Viridiplantae; phylum Streptophyta; class Magnoliopsida; order Caryophyllales; family Caryophyllaceae; genus Silene; species Silene conica. Next base: position 10,344,354 of record CM055319.2, read on the forward strand.
CCACAACGGTGACATGGATGTTCCACCCCTCTTTTATTCTTGTCACGTGGACCATCCTTTTGTTCATGCCTTTGGTTAGAGTATGACCTTTTAAATTTTTCATCTCTACCACCTCGATAATTTCCTCGTCCTCGTCCTCGTCCACTTCTAAGGCCACAACTTCTGGTGTGACCCGAATATTTATGATTATTATCATACCTTGTCGCATTCACTTCCGGGAATGGATCAGTACCAGTGGGACGAGACTGGTGGTTTTTTAACAAGATTTCATTATTTTGTTTAGCAACCAATAAACATGCTATTAATTCAGAGTATTTTTTAAAACCTCTCTGACGATATTGCTGCGACAGCAGCAATTGTGACCATGAAAAGTTTGATATGTTTTTTCCAACATATCCGCGTCAGATACCTTTTCTCCACATAAAACCAATTGTGAAGTAATTCTGAACATGGCTGAATTGTATTCATTAACCGATTTGAAATCTTGTAACCTTAGGTGTATCCAATCATATCTCGCTTTAGGGAGAATTACTGTTTTAATATGGTCATACCTATCCTTTAGATTTTCCCATAAAATCAAAGGATCTTTCACAGTCAAATACTCAAATTTGAGTCCTTTATGGAGATGGCGACGAAGGAGGATTATCGCCCTAGCCTTATTTTGTTCGGATTCGGTATTCCCTTTTTTAATAGGGTCTTCGAGGCTATAAGCACTAAGATGCATTTGAGCATCTAAAACCCATTTCGAATAATTATTTCCCGAGATATCCAAGGGCGCAAACTCAAGTTTTGTAAGATTCGACATGGTTAAACTATATGTAGAAAAAAAACGAAAAATTAAAATGATAAATATAAAACAGATAATACGTGATTAATAATAGATTAAAGACCACATAAAACCAAATTAATATTAGACGATATGTTGTATGTACGTAGTTTAATTGTATGTACGTAATAAAATATGTATGTGTATGTACGTAGTTATTAAGATAAGTCAATAGTAATTAATATCATACCTAAAGCAAATCTGTGTATGTACGTAGAGGAAATTAACAACTCATGCAACTCATGCGCATTAGTAATTCATGCAAATCTATGTGTATGTACGTACAGAAAGTTAACAAAGATTATACCTGTTTGTTGGATTATACCTGTTTGTTGGTTAAAAAAAATTAGGGTTAGAGATTCGTGCTGATAACGTGTTGTGAATAATATAGGGTTGTAGAGAGAATAAGAGACTAGAAAGGGATGATATTTTATTCATAGGGAGAGAGTATATATAGTACACGAGTCCATAGTATGTAGGTAACATAATATATCCTAAAGATATAATAATATATGGACATCCATAAAGATATTTCATAACAAAAAATAAGTTATTTACCATCTTCCTGTTATAATTAGAAAACAAAAATTATTTATCATTTTTCTAATTATAATTAGGAAATAACTAATTATTTACAATTTTTCTACCCTTTATTAAATTAAAAAAATTATATTCTTTAATATTTGTATCATTGTATGCTTTCTATTTAGTTTTTTTTAACTTTTTTCAACTATTCTAATAAACATGAAGATGAAAAATGGGAAGAAAAGAACTAACTCAGTTAGTTTCCCTTAAAATGCAATTCCGTCTTAACATTATAATGGGTCAAAAGACGTCACAAATCTGTTACTTTTCTTTACGCATCATGCTTTTATCTTATTCATATTAATTGATCGTTCTTAAACTTAAAATGAATATATACTCTTAATTATTAAAAAATTTGTGGAGGTAACATTGGAAAATGTTTCGGTATATAACTCTATATAAATTTCTGCCTAAAAGGAATGTCTACGATCAAGACACATTCGACCAAGTTAATTAAGAGAAACATCATTATTATTTATGGTACAAGAGCAACACTACTATTCAAGTGGATCTTATATACTTTCCTACACATCAATGTGAAGAATGAGATTTTTTAATTAAATAAAAAAAAAAGACTAATTTAAATATATTCTACGGAGTGCATAAGATAAATCTAAAAAAATTACGATTTAAGAATCATATATACAAACAACATAGACCACACTGATGACGTAGGTGGGTTAAGTCGAATAATTGTGTGGATGAGAAGAAATTTAAGTGGGTATTACAAGGTATTTATAAACAATAAAATAATGAAAAATGAAAGGTATTTTTGTGACGGATATAGTACACTGCAAAAAGATAGTTTTTTTAGTCGTAGTTGTATGATAATGGTTTATAATCTGTATTATGTTTCTTTTTTTGTATATTTTCAACTTATTCTTTACGGATAAAACATTATTTTATAAGGTGGGGGTTGATTTAACACTGGATGTGTTATTTTTTGTGTGTGTTGGAGGGGGGGGGGGGGAATAGGTCATAAGGAAGGATGTAAGTGTCTTGAGAAGTAAGATTTCTCTAACGTTTAAGAGTGTAATTTGAGTAGTACAAGCAAATGTCAATAGCCTGCTATTGTTCTGCGATACATTTGATGAAGACCAAGTTGATTAGTTGGGTTATTAAATTACGATCTAAGGAGTATAAATATAAATAATAAAGAGCACAATGATGATATAGGTGGATCGGGTGGAATAATTGTGTCCATGAAATGAAATGTAGATGGGTATTAGACGTTATTTGATAAACAACGGAGTAATGAAAACTTAAAAAAAATTTGGAACGAAGACGTCATAAGAATATCAAGGTTATTTTTTAGTCAGAGTTATAAGATTATAGTTTATAGTTTGTATTCTATTTTCCCCCATACAAATTTTCAACTTTTTTTTTACAGATCGGCATCGTCTTATAAGGTGTGAGTTGATTTTACATTTAATGTGTCATTTTATTGTGAGATGGGCATACATAGGTCTTGAGGGTAGAAATGTCTTAGGGGTAGAGTTACTCTCTGACTCTTAATAGTGTGTTTGAGTAATGCAATCAAATGTCGATAAACTAGAATTGTTCAGGCAGACAGTTAGTTGGTTTAAGTTGGATAGTTGGCCAGAAGATATGACGAATGCCTAAATGGTGTGGAAAAAGGGTAGTAAGACAATCATTAGAAATTTTGAGAAAAAAATTATTGGCCTGTTTGGGAATGGACATTTCATTCTTAAATATGTATTTGGCCCAAATACCATGTTAGGGATGTCTAAAATTTCAGAATTCTGATTTGGGTCAAATCCCTCAGAATTTGTTTAGAATACAATTGGGCATAAATGAAATACCATCAAAATAGGTCTCATTTACAAATCCTTTTGCTTTACTGTTCATCACGACTCTCTCGCGACTCTCTCACACCGCTTCTCTTCTGTAAAACCCCTCGCGAAAGCGGAAAAGATAAACACACAAAGTACTAAAAATGCAGCGGAAATTAAAACTTTTAACAAACTAAACATGCGAGGTGCTTTAGAAATCTAAACATGCGAAAGATAAAACATAAGTATACAAGTACTATACAAAAGCAGCCCGGGGTAGCATATCCCTACAGGCACCAAAATACGGAAATCATAAAACTAGGTCTAGCTAACGAATGGGTAAAATCATCGATGAAGGATCATCGCTCGCTAGCATCAACGTAACCCCCTGCAAACAGCCTCATGTACCTACACACACACAACATGTGCGCCACAGTCAGTGGGGAGTGACTAGAGCTCTCATAGCCACCTAATGTCATACAACACCGAACATATAAACAAGCATTATACTCCAACATAAACAATCATGTGAAGCATATATTCCATCATCTCAACTCTTATCAACATGCAACCACTATGCAAAGGCTCTCAACCAACTTCGGAAACTATTTGGAAGGAGAGCCGGTTTCCCTTCCGGTTGCCCGGCCGGGGGGTCTTTCAATCCAAACCATTTACGAAACCAATTGAAGAGTCATCCAATGCCTTGGATGAACAATACTATAAACACAGTAATATACTCGTCCATATCAACATACATATCTGACACTGTACCAACTCTAGGCAAGCAGATAAATACAGCAAGTATAAGGTTCAGCGGTCAACTTAAGACATAACCTAAATACCAAAATCATATTCACAAGTACAAAGGTTCAGAGGCGACATCTTAACGCATAACCTAGATACCATCATTCAGCAAGTATATAACACCGTACCCCTACTCAGGCAAGTATATACCAATCAATACAAACACGCGAACCACCCACGGAGGGGTTCGACCACAGAACACTGAACCACCCACGGAGGGGTTCAACACAGAACACTGAACCACCCACGGAGGGGTTCAACACGAAGAAAGACAGAACCACCCACGGAGGGGTTCCTCAGGAAGGCAGAACCACCCACGTAGGGGTTCGCACGAAGGAATCAGAAACACCCACGGAGGGGTTCGACACAGAGAAAGCAGAACCACCCACGGAGGGGTTCGCACGAAAAAGACAGAACCACCCACGGAGGGGTTCGTCCGGGACAAACACAATGAACCACCCACGAAGTGGTTCTACAACCAAATCTCCAAAGGAGGCTATTCAATAAACCACAACCAATTCTTTAAATACATCGCTCAACATTTAATTGAACCCGGGAACTAAGACGAGGGAGAGCCGGTTTCCCTTTCGGTTGCCCGACCGGGGGGTCTCTATCCTCACTCCATTCCCGAACCCAATATAGTGCCGCCCGAACTCCGGGGACTCCAAACATGCATATAAAGCATACGGAAAAAGAATCAATGCAGTCCGACTTGAAAATCAAAAGTTATTAAGCAAATAACACAATCAGGGGCTCTCAGCCGGTTGGCCACAGGCGGCCGGTCAACCGGCTGAGAGTCCTTTACTCTCTAGCCGACAACATGTGAAAACAACACAAAAGGTCTCCCAGCCGGCCGGCCGGCTGCCGGTCCACCGGCTGGGGGTCCTTTCCCCAAAATTCTCAAAAATCAAAACGATATAAAGGGGACTCTGAGCCGGCCGACCGGCTGCCGGTCAGCCTGCCGGCTCAGAGCCTCTGCTCGCATTTTCGCCATTTTCGCAAATTCTCAAACCTTTCAATTCTTTACCAAACCGTCTTAAACATGATTTTACGCTACAACACAACATTTCCCACATGTATACAACACCAATTACACATATGAACATGTATGCAAACATTCAATTCAAGAGTTAACAAGAAAATCCCAAATTAACCGGTCTTAACATGTATACTCCTAAATCCACTTTCTCATCCAATTCTTCCTCAAATCATCACAAGAATCAGTTTGTAAATCATTATAAGAACATTAAAGAACCTAACAACCATACCAACTTCATCATATTACATTAAAATCACATATAGTGCTAATTTAGACAAAAAGGCCGAGTCACTCATAATAGTCACCTTTACTCCGCGAATGCTCCGGTTTACTCTTCAAGGATCACGAGTCCTTCCTCCGGGTTGTTACTAGCTCCACCTAAAAGCACAAAAACACGGATTAAAGGGGGTAATTTCGTGATTAGGCAAAACAGCCCCGAAATGAAGTTTCACGAAATTGGAATTGAAAGTGATGGAAAGATCATAAATCTCGCGAGGATTCCGAATATGTAACTTTCACCTCGATACGAGTTCGGGAAGGGGTCGAGATCGTCTTGAAAAGCTTGAAGAGAAATGAAAATGGTGTTTGAGTTTGTTTACTGTGAAAAGAGATGGGATGTCGATGGAGAGGTTTAAGGTAGGGTTTTAAGTTGTCCTTTCACCTTTATTGAGTCGGGTTTACTCTATTCAAGCGAAACGGAAAAAGTGAAGCGGTTTGATATAAAATGAACAAGGCATCTTAAGCTTAAACGATTTTTAAGACGAACTTAACGGAAATCTTAAAAATATAAATTACGATTATTATTAAATTATTATTAAATTCCGTAAATTACTTTATTTTAATAAAATAGTCCTTTACGAAAATACGGGATGTTACAATCACCCCATCTTTCAAAAAGTTTCGTCCTCGAAACTTGAAAGCAGTAACAAGGACAAAGTTAACAAACCAAAGTTTTCACTTAAACGGTTATACAAGACTTAGGTTTCTTTCACGGATTACGAAAACAACTTCCTAGGGCACAAGTCTTCGTCAATGGACGTTGGGGTTCTCGTTGTACATTCAAGAGCCCGACATTCCAAATCTGAGACAAGTCCCAAAGTTAAATAAATTAAAATTAAAACTTAGATCGATCCGGTGTCGAAAAGCATAGCTCAGGTTATCAGACGTCTCCAATAACGAGTTCCAATGACAAATCGACGCTGAGATTAATCAAATTGTAAGTCAAGTAACTCCTTAAAACCAGGTTTTCTTGAAAAATTATCACTGAAACCTATCAAAGTTGAAAAATTACTCATTTCCTTAAACCAAAATACTTTTGAAAACAAGTTTTTATATCAAAACCTACAGGAAGGGCAGGGTTATGAAACTCAACAAGTTGCAATTGACCGAGAGGAGGATAGCTTAGCGAATTTACGGGTGCACAAAAGAGAATCGGTGCACGAGAGAGATTATGATTTAGAACAAATGATTCCATAGGCTCGGTTTTTCTCGAAATTCTCACCAGGTTCCCGTTTCCCTCTTCTCAATTCAAGCACTCTGACAGCAGTTTTGGTAGAACTTTTCCTCAAACAACACAAAACTGATCTAACCAAAATGGAGCTTCTATCACATCGCCTCTCATATCACCTTTTTCATAAGCGGTCCTAAATCTAAAAATTCTATTTTTAGGGGTAAGCTGACATCCTCGAGTTCAGACTCATCACTATAACATGGACATCCACAATAAGGCTTTACAAAAGTCTCAACTCTCAAATCCTCAAGTAGCATCGAAAGACAAGTCCTTTGATTGATACACTCACGGTGTCATACAATACTATGATTCCTCAAAATAAGTAAGTTACCATTATCCCAATTCAAATCATCCCCAAGGCTTGGGTATTCAATTTCTAAGATTCCTCAATGATAGCTGTATCTTACTTCCCAATTACTATTAAGTCAACTAGTTTTCACTTCCAAACAAGTTATCCCAAATCGTCCACCTATCAATGGTGCATCGTCCGGTTCATCAAGTACTTCTCTAGGCAAACGCTGAGATCCACTAAACAAATCAGGTTCTAGCATTCAGTCAACTCCACAAGTCAAGTCGTAAACGACTCCACAATCTCACTCTGTCACTAAAAACTCTCGTTCCTCAAATGTATGGGCCTCTCTACATCCAGTACTTCCTCAAGTTTAAGCATCTCTAACTTACCTCATTCAAGTATTTGGCATCAACACCCTCTAAAGCATGTTTCTCTAAATTCACCCAAGACTCCAAGTATCACCCTTACATTCCAAAATGGTACTTCCAAGTCCACAAATACTCACAATGCCAAAAGAGTCCTCCTATCTAAGTTCCACCGAAAGTCGGGTATATAAAACTCTACTCACTTAAGTATTTCCTCATTCACTTCCACTCTCTCAATCAGTAACACACGGACACTAGGATCACCAAATCACATCTCAAAATATCTCATAGGTTTTCCTTAACAACAATATGTCCCAAAACACGAATTGCGGTTTAACCTAAAGGGATTCCTCTAACACTACAACAAAATGGCACTTGCGCCACGTTTAAAAACGTGGCGCAAGTGCTAAATTCCCGTGACTATACAGTTTTGTCATGGGAAATCAGTCGTGACCCAAGTGGTCGTGGCAAAAATTTAGCCACGGGAAAAATTGCAACGTGGCTAGAATTAGCAACTTTGCCACGGTATTCCCCGTGGCTAAAATAGCGTGGCTAAACAATTTTCCCGTGGCTAAAATTGTTTTAGTCACAAGTTAATATTGTGGCCAAATTAAAAAAAAATCGTGGCTAAATACTACTGGCCATGAAATAATTACGTGACTAAAGAGAGACTCTCGTGGCCAAAAAATGACAGCCACAATATTTGTTGTGGCTAAAGATACTAGTCACGAAACAATAACGTGGCAAAAATGAGTCACGTGACTAAATATTTTTGGCCACAAATATTATTGTGTCTGGATAATAAAATTCTCGTGGCTAAATATTACTAGCCACGAGACAATAATGTGGCAAATTACTCTCGTCACTGAAAAATAATTGTCACAAATATCATCGTGGCAAATTTTATAGTTTTCGTGTCTGACACATTATGCTCGTAAAAATGGAATAAAAACTTATTGTCGATTACATAAAACGTAGCATACTTGTGTTTTATAACAGCTAAGAAAACACTAAAAATAAGTAATGTAAAATACATGTCCGCAAAAAGAAAAAAAACATAATCCAAGCTTATGCATCTAATGCTCGTAAAAATTATAAATCTAATGGCAAATTTTTCGGATGTAAACTTGTTTGCTCCATATTTGTACACCCAAGCCCAAAGAAAAGCAACTGAAACACCTATACCAAAAAAGTAGAAAAAAATATTATACAAGTGTCATTAGAAATAAATTACGATTTATTCAATATGAATATTATTAAAAGTAGAGTGTATTTTTTTTAAGTCGATAAAAAAAATGAAACTAACCTTAGTGAGATGGTCCGATCCCATATGACTTCAATAAATCTTCCAGTTTCTTCTGCCACGTTTCATTGTTAGCAGCTATCTTCTCGTCCACCTTCGCCTTAGCTAAGACACTATATATGGTCAAGAATTTGAATAGGCGTACACATTTAGCCTTCCATATCTCCTGATCATACTGCTCCCATAGATAACCAATTCCGTAATAGTTCTGAACAATGTTGCTGCAAAGAGAAAAATAATCAAGTTGTAGACATGAGGCATTCGAAAAACAAAACTAGCCAAGCTAAACCATCCCTGCTAGATTGGCAAATACCTTATTAAATTGGTTCTCAAGTCATTGTGTATCGTTTAGTTTATATGGCCCATCCATTGCAAAAAGGTTGAAGCCATAAGACAAATATCACTCACACCCTTTATTGCAACAAATAGTCAAATAAGGAAGTATGAAATAACATGTAATCAGTACCTCGGAGTAATGTTTGAGAGCGGAGAGGATCATATAGTTCATGCTCATCCAAATTGAACCCCTCCAGTACGGTGCATAATGCTCTGTGTTGTAATTCATGTATAAGGAGCTGGAGAAAAGAACAAAAACTGATTTAGCAAGCAGTCATTAGTGCAATCTCCAATTTGTGCACATGAGACGGTCGCACAAGAAAATAAATAAAAGAAAGATTTACAGACACAGGTACAACTATTGCTACTGACGAAATCTCAGCGGTTGCTGAATTACGTGTAGAAAGGAGAGCTTTCCTCAGTCACTAAAGACATCTAAGCCTAAAGGAAAGCTAAAGTAAAATCTCATTTACTTATGAGTAGCCGAAACTCTGCGGACAATGTGACAATCAATTGCGTATATATTCTTCGGGCATGAACTTAACAACTTAACTACTGAATTCAATTTTTGAGTTGCTGGTTGTCTATACAAACAACTTAACTATTGAGATTTCTACTCTGTCGGGACAGTCAGAATTCAATACGATATTCTGCATCATTGCTTCATCCTAGTGTGAACAACACTGTCTATTGGCTTCACCTTCTCTGAGCCATGGGTGCTCTGCATCATGGTAGTAGTCAACATTCAGAAAACAACATCTTGCAAAAACTAGAGTACACTACAACAAACAAAACTTCTGCCATCTAATTTTCATAACATGCTTCACCTTTTTCTAACATTTTTCATAACTGCTATAGACTAAAAAGGATAAAAAATTCAAAGAATGAGACATTGGCATACAATCAAACAAATGGTGGGCATTCAACAATGAAAACAGTATCTGCATTAAAAGAAGAAGAAGAAGCTTACAACAACATTGAAAAGAGTGGATTTTTCGAAGTTGGGAGCCGCATAATGTTATTCTATGTTCATTCCTATAACATAGCAGATGTACATCCAAGCAAAGCAATCGATCAAATCGATTTCGCGGATAAGAATTGAAATGCACTTACATGGAATCTATTAAACAGTAAGAATTGAAATGCACTTACATGGATAAGAATTGAAATGCACTTACATGGCATCTATTAAATGTTGAGGTATTAGATTTCACGTTGGCATAAACTAAAGCCAAAGAGAAAGAGATCTAAAAGGAAAGGAACAAGACAGAAAACACAATTATTAAACCCGATGTACATGGAACTAACATTTCAGGAGACGGCTTTCCAGCTTTCACTTCATCAATACCAACAATAGCGGAGAAAGATTCTTTCCATCCCATAACAAAGGGGTATCAATGACTTCGTGTCAAAGGGGAACCAGTAACAACAACAATTTAGTCATTAAAACGAAAATTAAGGCGAAAATTCACAGTAACAACAACAATTTAGTAACATTTAGTCTAACTAGACGAAGATAGACAAAAAAGAGCGAATAAAACTTACATGTAATCGGCGCAAAAACTAGGGTTTGAGCGAATTGATGAATTGAATTAGGTATTTGAAGTTGAAGTTGAAGTTGACGATGAAGCACGGTGATGAAGAATTTGATGAATTTTGAAAAGCATGGTAGGTGATGAAGAACTTTCCTGAATTTTGAAGCACGATAGGTGATGAAGAACTTTCCTGAATTTTGAAGCACGATGATGAAGCAGATGCGTAAATATGATTGTGGGGTTTTTTATTTTCTCAGTTTGCCTATTAATTTGCTAAGATGGTTGTTTTTTATAATTTAGATTAAATAAAAACATCAGTTTTAGTATAGAAGTGAAGCAAAAGCGTAAATATATCAAAAACATCAGTTTTAATATATTACTGAACTAAAAGCGTAAATAAATATACGTCAGTTTTATGAAAACTGATGTTTTTTATCAAATACCTCAGTTTTTAACACAACTGACGTAATTTTAACACAACTGACGTATTTTATACGTCAGTTCTAATGGCTATAGGGCAAAATTCGCCTGCCGCCAAAAGTAAGTACTTTTTGCGTCAGTTTTGGTAGAACCGACGTAAATCACTTGACGCAATGAGTGATTTTTATACTAGTGTAACAACTACGCAATGATGCAACAACAATCCCATTAAGGTCTACTCCAATAAAGCAACATCATACAACCACCAAAAATTAAACTGAATAAAAAACCTCAATTTTAATAACCCTAAAAATTAGTTACCTCCAATAAACAAATGATGGCGACGGTTGTGATTGTGATAGTCGGTGACGGTGACCGTGGTAATGGTGATGGACCAGGATGACGGTGGTGACGGTCTGGATAAATGATGCCGATAGGAGATGAAGGCGTTGTTGATATGAGATGATGACGATAGTAATGGAAAGGGATGAATTTATTGGGGTAAATGAAATACAGTTGAATGTGTTTGTGGTTGGTTCACAAACAAAAATAAAATGGTTCACAAACAAAAATAAAAATGTTTTATTTTTGTCACTTTCCTTCTTTTCTTAATGTTTTTTTCTTTTTTATTAATACTCATATTATGATGAGAACTTGATTATAGTCGTTTAATAGATGGAAGATAGGAGTTTTAATATTGTTTTAGTAATAGAAAGATGATGATTTGAGTGAATTAGAGAACGATTTGGGCCAGAACTTGAGCAAGGGATTGATGTTTTAGTTGAAATTGTTGAAATTAGACTGAAAAGTGAAATCAATGAAGAGAATTGGTCTAAGAAAACAAGGAGGTGGAAGTTACTTGGAGACATGGAGTCGATAGTGAAGACTGATGAAGATGAACAAACATATAATAGGTCAATTTCAGACGGATGTGATCATACAGTGATTTGATTTAATTTGATGTTACTAGATTTCATGCCCGGCCGTTGGCCGGGTAATAGGCAAATTAATTTCTAAATATTTATTTTAAAATTGTTATTTTGAAGACATTTTATAACGAATATAATAGAATAATTTAATTTAGCTTATATTTTTATGCATTTTATGACTATTAGAAATCCGATATTTTCCAAATTTGAACCGAAATCGGTGCTTCATATATAATGAAAATTGTCCTCTAAAGTGTAGCCAACTACTATTATAATGAAAATTGTCTATTACGAAAAACATTATAATTAATAATAATCGTAGACTTTAGTTGACTACAAACCTAAATAAATGAAAATTTTAAATTTTTCCTAATTCTACATTAGATTAATATGAGTTGAAAATTTGAAACAATATTTATTTATGTTGAACGCTTCTAAATTTTTTGAATTATTTTTTTTTACTGTTGAGAGGCTTAGAGATAAATTGTCGACTATATAATTACATGATGTTAGTTTTCATGTATGTCTGTTTGCAGGTAGAAATACTTAGTATGACTGTTAATTTGGATCATCTCCGACTCCATTTCCTCTCTAACATACTCTTATTCTAATATATAGTCTCTCTCCATTAATTATTTCATTAAAACATTAATTTTATAAAATAATTACGACCAATAAATCATCCTAAGATTTAATTTGGACCGTTCGAAAGTAATGGAGATTTATTTCTTTAAGTAATGAAGAGGATGTCCACTCGTAGGGAGTAATGTTTATGGCCTATAATTTTTTTTCATTTAAGACATCTAATACGGGTCTTGAGAGTGAGTTGCTCGTTTGGTATATTCAACTCTTTTACTTAATTAACTGATTTTGAGTATTGTATTTCAAGTGAAATTTTAATAAATAAAATTAGATATATATAATTGGATTATGCTAGATATTGAGCACTTTTAAATTCTCTCTTAAATTAAATTTTAAACTAAAATAACATACTATATTTACACTCATACAGTTTTTTAATCCATTACTTCCACTTATTCAACTAATTGTTTATATTGAATTAAAATACTCTCATGGTTTTAAATCTCGGTATCGGTCGCGGTAGCGGTGTAACCGGACCTTAATTGGCCATCGCGGGCAGATCACGGTGAATCTCGGTGATTTCTCGGGAGATATTATCTCGTATCGGTAGAGTGAAAATCCGATACAACTCGGCCGAGTCGTATCGTATCAGCCGAGATTTAAAACCATGATATACCCTTCATAGAAGAATAAGAGTGTAAGTATCTTGTTGAGGCGGAAAAAGTATTACTTGTGCAATTTCATTTAAATCATCAAAAAATGATAACATACGCACAATTACGTTTCCCAAACTTATTGTAAAAAGGATCGATGAATCTTAGTTTGACTCAATATTAGCTTCTTTTTGTAGTATGAATAAGAGAAAACTATCCTAATCAAACTCATTACTTTATGGATAAGAAGATATTGTCCTACTCCAATTCCAACTCCAACTCCGACTTTTTTAGTATAATTTTTAAATTCTAAGCCAACTCTGACAATTTAACAGGTAAAAATTATTTGTACGCGGAAAAATAAAATTAGAAAATCATAGTGACGACCAGTTTCATTGCCATGGTGAATGCATGAAACTCGTCAGTGTTAAATATAAAAACAAAATTAGATTATTTACAAACTACAACAATATTTAATAAAATATCATACTTTTAATCAAGTAGTCAAATGTTTGTAGTTTGTTAACTTTCAATAGAATTAGGTGAATTATTAGATCGATAAGACTCCTACGATAAAGACTGTTAAAAATACGATTCTTTCATAAATTAAATACTCAGTAATCCATATCTATTATCATATTTGTGTAGATGAGCATGCAATTCTCACATACAGTGACCATGAATTTAATGTCTAATAGGAGTTTGTAGAAGAGTTTGTCATGTGGTGTGCTACAATTTATTTGACTCCTTAACTTGATAATTTTAGATACTTCAAATAATTTCAGTTATTAACTCTATAGGATAAACAGAAAATTATAAATCAAATATATTAAAATGAAAAATAAAAATAAATAAACCAAAACCAAACTATCCTACACCAGAAATGGCCTTATGTGAGCCCTACCCAAACCCAAATGACCTCTACTAAAGCAGATGCAACACAATTCGTTACAATGGGAAATAACAGATTATACACATTCTGAATGTGTTTGACATTATTTACATACATAGATTTGAGTAACTAATAACATAACTACTTTTCTAGAGTTACGGTCAATATTATGTGGATCCCAACTTTTATACTACTGAATTGTTTAGTGTTACTATTGGGCTAAAATTGATGTTCCTCGACCCAATACTACTGCACTTCTCCCTTGCTATCTTAAAACTATGTACCAACTTAAGGGTGTCTACCGGAATGCTAGGCATGTCTTTCGACGTTTTTAATGTCTTGGAACTTCTTCTCTTTTTCCCTACGACTGATGTTTAATACCGCCTTGACACTCGTTTTTGTATAACATCAGGTTGCGTTTTGCATATATGCTGCAAAAAAAATTTAGAACTTAATATCAAATGTCAAAAACAATCAACATCAACAACTCAACATTGATATCAATACTGCGGAGTATTATAGTAACAAAAACAAACGATACAAAAGTTCAAAAATTTAAGCATGAAAAACTAAAAACGTGTAATTTTAAGGAAGCATTGAGTGAGAAATTGGGATGACTAATAAGATTATAAACTATTTATAGTTATTATCAATGAGTTCAATGTCTAATAGGAGTTTGTAGAAGAGTTTATCATGTGGTGTGCTACAATTCATTTGACTCCTTAACTTGATAATCTTAAATATTGATTTTTATTTTTATTTTAATATATTTGATTTATAATTTTCTAGTTTATGCTATAATTATAACTACTTAAATTATTCATAAAACTTGAACCAATCACATCGCTCGAAAAGTTCCTCTTTTAAGTATATATATTGATTGTCGTTGTTTAATAAAAATTGATTGATACAGATAATGTGTATCAAATCAAAAATATTCGTTATCATATCAAAAATATCTTGATGTCACGGTACACACTATGTTGTACTAATAATTTTGTACTATTATTCGTTATAGTATCAAAAATATTAGTCACGGTAAAAATCCAGTGCGTGGCTAAGAGCAATAATTAGTCACGGTTAATTTACTCGTGACAATAAATCATAATTAGCCACGAAAAGAATTCAGTGTGTGGCTAAGAGCAATATAGTCACGAATAATTTACCTGTCACAATAAATCATAATTAGCCACGTTAAGAATTCAGTGTGGCTAAGAACAATAATTAGTCACGGGTAACTTACCTGTGACAATAAATCATAATTAGCCACGAATTGTGGCTAAAAATAATTATTAGCCACGGGCGTAACTTAATGCGTGACTAAACACATTTGTTAGCCACGGTCATGGCTTAATTCGTGACTAAAAACAATTATTTGTCACGGATATATTTTCCCGTGATATAAATTTTTTTACCAATTAATTTTGAAGGAATGAGACTTTTTTTCCCGTGACTAAACAAATTTAGGTCACGAATTATGAATTCCCGTGACATAAATCGTGGCGCAAGTGCCATTTTGTTGTAGTGTAAGTCCATAAAAGTAAGTTACCCACTCGAGCCAAGGAAGGATAAGTTCCAGCAATGGGGTTGAATCAAGGAGCTTTGTAAGGAGTTTCCAAGGTACAATGGTAGAGAACTCAAGAACATGAATATACCAGAAGAATAAGGATAAGACCTTGGGGTATTAGAAGAAGATAGCAGGGAAAAGTCAATGGTGAAGACATACCAGTGATCAACTGAGGGTGAATCTCTGCTGCGGCACGGCTCCTCACGAACACAGTACTCTTGGTCTTCGGTCTCTGGACAGCGGTAGTGGCGTCGTCAACAGTGTTCTTTTCGGGGCACTCAACGGATAGGTGTCCGGGCTTCCTACAGTGATAGCACAATCGCGGTCTGCCCAAGCGACGTGTACCCGAGTGGTGACCTCGACGACGTCCAATATTCTGGGGACCTTTGCCTCTGGAAGCAGCAGCTAGGGTAGAAAGTCCACCAGAGTGCACCAACTGCATCTTGTTAGCACGGGGAGAAGATGGTGAAGAAGTAGAGGGCCTCTTGCCTTGAGGGCAAGCTGATGAAGAACTAGGTAGGGAGAGGGCTTGTGTCTCCCCATCTATAGCCTTAATTGAATTCTCAGCCCCAATTAGCATCATCATACACCTCTACGAAAGAAGTAGAATCTCTGCGAATCATACTCTCGATGCGGGCACCTAACTTCCCCTTGTAGAAGTAGACTCTCTCGGATTCATCCCTTACGAACCGAGAAGCAAAGTGAGCCAACTGATTATACTTGTCCTTGAACTCCTGTACTGTCATGTCTCCTTGCTTGAGATCCATGAATTCCTTCAATCTTTGCGAACGTAGCTCCTTAGGGTAGAAGCGGGTCTCAATCTTGTCTTTGAACGCGTCCCAATCAAACAACGGATCACCGAGGAAACTAGGGCCAGTAAGAAGCCACCAACGGTCTGCTTCAAGTGTCAAAAAGTGGGAGGCAAGTCGCACCCTATCCTCTCTGACGATCGAATACATCGAAAAGCTCTTCTCCATGTCACGAAACCACTCTGATAAAGCAACTGGGTCAACTTCGCCACCATAAGTCTTAGCATGACTCTTGGACATCTGGGAGGCGATCCAGGAAAAGCCACCTGGTCTGTGAGCCTCATTGCCATGCGGGAGAGGAGGAACGGCTTCAGCCTGAACCCTTTGGTTCTCAAGGATTTGCCTAAGTGATTGCATTATAGTATTCTCTGTGGCTGAAGGTCTCACCATCCTTCAAAAGAGAAAACAGTGTTAACCTAACAATTAGCAACCACAAACAGTCTACCACTTGTCCTTAAGTCTACCCAAATCTCTCATTCATTATTTGTTTATATGGTCAAGTTAAGGTTGGGGATTACATGAGTGCGTCGGGAGCAATAATGCTCTGATACCAACTGTAAAACCCCTCGCGAAAGCGGAAAAGATAAACACACAAAGTACTAAAAATGCAGCGGAAATTAAAACTTTTAACAAACTAAACATGCGAGGTGCTTTAGAAATCTAAACATGCGAAAGATAAAACATAAGTATACAAGTACTATACAAAAGCAGCCCGGGGTAGCATATCCCTACAGGCACCAAAATACGGAAATCATAAAACTAGGTCTAGCTAACGAATGGGTAAAATCATCGATGAAGGATCATCGCTCGCTAGCCTCAACGTAACCCCCTGCAAACAGCCTCATGTACCTACACACACACAACATGTGCGCCACAGTCAGTGGGGAGTGACTAGAGCTCTCATAGCCACCTAATGTCATACAACACCGAACATATAAACAAGCATTATACTCCAACATAAACAATCATGTGAAGCATATATTCCATCATCTCAACTCTTATCAACATGCAACCACTATGCAAAGGCTCTCAACCAACTTCGGAAACTATTTGGAAGGAGAGCCGGTTTCCCTTCCGGTTGCCCGGCCGGGGGGTCTTTCAATCCAAACCATTTACGAAACCAATTGAAGAGTCATCCAATGCCTTGGATGAACAATACTATAAACACAGTAATATACTCGTCCATATCAACATACATATCTGACACTGTACCAACTCTAGGCAAGCAGATAAATACAGCAAGTATAAGGTTCAGCGGTCAACTTAAGACATAACCTAAATACCAAAATCATATTCACAAGTATAAAGGTTCAGAGGCGACATCTTAACGCATAACCTAGATACCATCATTCAGCAAGTATATAACACCGTACCCCTACTCAGGCAAGTATATACCAATCAATACAAACACGCGAACCGCCCACGGAGGGGTTCGACCACAGAACACTGAACCACCCACGGAGGGGTTCAACACAGAACACTGAACCACCCACGGAGGGGTTCAACACGAAGAAAGACAGAACCACCCACGGAGGGGTTCGTCAGGAAGGCAGAACCACCCACGTAGGGGTTCGCACGAAGGAATCAGAAACACCCACGGAGGGGTTCGACACAGAGAAAGCAGAACCACCCACGGAGGGGTTCGCACGAAGAAGACAGAACCACCCACGGAGGGGTTCGTCCGGGACAAACACAATGAACCACCCACGAAGTGGTTCTACAACCAAATCTCCAAAGGAGGCTATTCAATAAACCACAACCAATTCTTTAAATACATCGCTCAACACTTAATTGACCCCGGGAACTAAGACGAGGGAGAGCCGGTTTCCCTTTCGGTTGCCCGACCGGGGGGTCTCTATCCTCACTCCATTCCCGAACCCAATATAGTCCCGCCCGAACTCCGGGGACTCCAAACATGCATATAAAGCATACGGAAAAAGAATCAATGCAGTCCGACTTGAAAATCAAAAGTTATTAAGCAAATACCACAATCAGGGGCTCTCAGCCGGTTGGCCACAGGCGGCCGGTCAACCGGCTGAGAGTCCTTTACTCTCTAGCCGACAACATGTGAAAACAACACAAAAGGTCTCCCAGCCGGCCGGCCGGCTGCCGGTCCACCGGCTGGGGACCCCCTTCTCCCTTTCTCGCATAAACAACACAAACAACACACATTAGGGACTCCCAGCCGGCCGGCCGGCTGCCGGTCCACCGGCTGGGGGTCCTTTTCCCAAAATTCTCAAAAATCAAAACGATATAAAGGGGACTCTGAGCCGGCCGACCGGCTGCCGGTCAGCCTGCCGGCTCAGAGCCTCTGCTCGCATTTTCGCCATTTTCGCAAATTCTCAAACCTTTCAATTCTTTACCAAACCGTCTTAAACATGATTTTACGCTACAACACAACATTTCCCACATGTATACAACACCAATTACACATATGAACATGTATGCAAACATTCAATTCAAGAGTTAACAAGAAAATCCCAAATTAACCGGTCTTAACATGTATACTCCTAAATCCACTTTCTCATCCAATTCTTCCTCAAATCATCACAAGAATCAGTTTGTAAATCATTATAAGAACATTAAAGAACCTAACAACCATACCAACTTCATCATATTACATTAAAATCACATATAGTGCTAATTTAGACAAAAAGGCCGAGTCACTCATAATAGTCACCTTTACTCCGCGAATGCTCCGGTTTACTCTTCAAGGATCACGAGTCCTTCCTCCGGGTTGTTACTAGCTCCACCTAAAAGCACAAAAACACGGATTAAAGGGGGTAATTTCGTGATTAGGCAAAACAGCCCCGAAATGAAGTTTCACGAAATTGGAATTGAAAGTGATGGAAAGATCATAAATCTCGCGAGGATTCCGAATATGTAACTTTCACCTCGATACGAGTTTTTTTGTTTTTATACGAGTATTTTAAAATTTGAAGGAAATCGCCTATTAAAGTCATAATCAACATGTATAAGTGTCTAACGTACCAAACACCTCCCTCTCGGATTTGTGAATCGTGGCCGACTCGAAAAAACAAGATCGAATTGCTCTTTAATTTAGCCTCCCCACTACATCTAATCAGATCAAGATTTTAGATCTATAACAATTAACAAACTTTTTGTTGTTTTATGTCATCCTTACAAGTATTCTATTTTTTTTTCTTTTGTAAATCCGCTTTAGACCAATTTTTTTCTTCTCAGTTACAAATTCTTAAAATTGTCTGTGGAGGAATGGGTTAACAATATTTGTGCTAAATAAAGCAAATCAGGTGGTGGACTGGTATCGTAGAAAGGGAAATTAGTACTCCTTATATACTTATGTCTTATACTACTACTATCATCCTATCAAAATTCAAAACACCATTAGAAAACAGAGATTAATAAAAAGATCCATGTTCATCTACTATATCAGATACCTGAAAACTTAACTATAATATTGATGATCATTAAACCATATCTAGTACTACTCCGTATACAATACAAAGTACCTCGAACATACGACCCGGCTTCCTTGAATAGAAAAGGAGCTATGAGAAAACTAGTAACTTAAACCATTAATTAGGAGAATACTACTAACCATAGAAATCAATTAAAGACACAGAATCTAAACTCCATTGACAATTTGAACGACTAATGGTGTTTGGCACAATTTTCATTTTTAAAAAATAATTTGGATTCACTAGAATCATAGACAATCCTATGATTCACTTGTTGATAAGCGCCAATAACACTAGCAAAGCCACTTGGTCCCATCATCAAACAGAAGAAGCGATGATGATGTGCATCTTTACCCACATAGAATGCCTGACGAGAGAGTATCACATATGTAGCATCTTGGAGTACAAATTCAAGTCTAGGTAAATGCTTATATCCGTGACCCTTTTTCGGTATGTCGTAACAGAGTGGAGGCATTCTAGTGTCATTCATGGATTTTCGGTGGAATCCCAGATTGGCGGAAAAGATCGCCATAAGGTGTCTTTCCAGTGCATCATAAACTGGCCGAAATAATGCGGATATTGAGCTACCTGAGTCTATGATAACACCTCCATATCTACTGGCATCAAAATAAGAAGGGTCGATATGGAGTGGATGACCATTGACGATGATGTCAAACATTTTAACATAATAACTATCGTCACCCGGAATCGCCAATAGTGGCGTCACCGAGAAACCCGACCTTGACGGTATATCTTTGCCAAAGGTAAGGTAGGTAGTGGGTCCCCCACCTTTGGTCAAAATCGGGAAGCAGTAGGAAAAATTGACTCCTTTACCTGATTCGGTGGTGTCAATCTGGAATTGGAAAGAGTTCTCGGCTCTACTTAGCCCCAATATCCCCGTCATGATTCCGGGCTTAATTATCTCATTAAAACCGGTTTGTTTGAAACCGCAACCAAACTCCAGCTTTACTCTCTCCAAATACTTTTTAATATTTGTCTCTAACATAAACTGCTCATGAGCCACTTCATACTCTGTTCTTTCACCACTATTGTACTCGAAACTTTTGATGCATCTCCTACGCCTAGACATTGCGTAATTTTGTGAATTGCAGCTTGTCAATGGGGAGTAAGTGTGTGATTTAGAATTAGGAAAAGGAGGTTTAAGTTGTGGGAAACAAAGGTTTCCGGGCTTTTGACAAGCTTCACACTGAAGCCATGTAACGGACGAACCAGTGTCAATCGCCAAGAAGTAACTCTTAAATGTTGAGTTGCCGTCAAAAGTGCCGACCCCAATCTTGGCATAATATAACAAGCTAAATACATCCACACTACCAAGTACTGGTGTGCGGATGTATTTGGGTGATTTAGAGAATGTTTGGGAGACAAGCTCCATAGGAAGAAGAAGAAAAGTGAAGAAAATGAAAAGAAGGCGAAGCATTTTTTTTTGCAGTGAAGAGGCTTCGGAGTGTTGTGAATTATGATGAAAGGAAATGGTTCAAAGTCTTTTATAGCGAGAGACTCTATGAGCATACTATAACTTGCAACTAGGAAACAACTCACAACTCACAAGCATCATACAAATAAATGAGTATTACTCCAACAGACGGAGTATTAATTTTAATGCTATTGTCAATTGAAAGTTATGATATGATTTGAAAGGAAATGGTTCAAAGTCTTGGGTAGTACTCCTGCTTTTATAGCGCGAACGGCTGTGTCACCCTATGAGCATACTATACTCCCAAGGTTGCAACTTTCAAATGGGAAACAACTCACAACACACAAGCATAAAAATAACAATAAGTGTTGAGTTAAAACTGGTCGAATAATAACTAGTTGTATGACTAAAACAAAATTGAAAAATCTAACGAAGATAAATAAGTTTGTTTTATTTGCAAATGGACCCTTGTTTGGCTTGTCTTAAGCTTAAGACGGATATTTTTGTCTTAAATGAGAATTTGTGTAAAAATAAATGAGTATTACTCCAACATACGAAGTATTAATTTTCACTAATTCTTATTTAACACGGATACTATCCGTCTTAAGTTTATGACGGGTTAAATATCTACCACTTTCATACATAAAACAAAAATAAAATGTTTGAATATTAGCAAAAAGACTTATCTTATCTATGCAAATGGGTGTATTTGACCCGTTTTAGTCTTAAAACAGTTATACCCGTCTTAACAGAGACTTATTCATTAATTTTAATGATAATTGTTAATTGAGAAGATGTAGGGCAACACCGTGTGTTACCGAGTTCAATAACACCTTAATAAAAATAATTGATAAAAATAGAAAATAAAAAATTAGTTTTCGTTTTTGTTCAAATATTATAGGGGTTTACATTTTACAATCTATTATAATTAAAAAATAAAATATAAAATATATTAATTCAAACTAAAGTAGAGCTAACTTAATCATACTCCCTCCATTCAACTCCACTTAATACATTTGTTTTTTCACGTTTGTCAACGCACGTTTTACGTGCTTAATATCTTTAGCTACGTATTTGTAAAAATTATAAAAGTTATATAATTTCAATGTACTCGTAAAAACGAATTAAAGAAGACCCCACATAACTATAGTTTTCCTTATGTATTGGGAGAAAAATTAAAGTTGAAGGTTAACATGTGAATAGTATACAAAAAGCGAATGTATCAATTGGAAAAAAAATGGAGGGAATACATGATAATTTATCTTCATCCAATCATAACAACCATTTGTTTATCTTTATCAAAACATTCATACGATTATCTTCATCGAATCATAACAAACACGTGTTCATCTTCACCAAATCATACATCCATACGTCTTCCCAATTTAACAAAAAAAAAACAAAAAGATAGAATTCAATTATGAAATGAGCATTATTAGACTATCCCCAAGCAAGGTCGACAGGGAGATCGATAGGGAGTCGAGTCAAGTTAATTGTAATTAAGAAATAGGTTAGGATTGACTCATGTCGAATTGAATTACAAACGACCCAATTTGAAGTAAATTGACCCAACAATCCACCTAATACGTGGCATGTTGTAATTGGTTCCAAACATTTAAGAAATGTTGTAAAGTGAAAAATGATTGGGTTATTGACCTAGGTGGTGACTTTTTGCTTTACAATTAACTCGATTAAATTGATTTGTTGTTTGGGAATGGTCTTAACCTCCCATAATTTTTCCCAAATCTATCTCGTAGTATACAAACCTACCTGATGCACTAAGTGATTATGTGTTATTTCAGTAATTTGGAATCATTCCTATATAAATATGCTTTAATATGATATTGGTTAAACAAAACTTCGGTGAAGTATTGAATTTGCTCCACCCAAAACGCAGTATCTCTCAATATCATTTTTTTTAAAAATTTATTATTATATATCAATTGTTGTTACAATAAATAATTAATGTGGATTTCTTAAATTACCGTTTAAGCCTAACTATTTTGGAATTCGAAATTTGGTGGAGAGGGCAAAATATACCTCTCATAGAGACCAAGTTGGAGGGCAAGTACAGGAGTAAGGCCCTATTCTTTTGGACTGAAAATGAATTGAACTGAACTAAACTGAACTGAACTGAACTGAACTGAACTTATAGGAACTGACCTGAATTGAACTTATAGAAACTGAACTGAACTTATAGGATCTGAACTGAACTTATAGGATTTGAACTGAACTGAACTTATAGGATATGAACTGAACTGAACTTATAAGATATGAACTGAACTGAATTTATAAGATCCGAACTTAATTAACTTAATTTAATTTAAGTTAACTATTATTATTATTATTATTATTATAACGGGAACTTTTATTAAAAAGACTGGAAAAATTACATGAAATTTGTGGGCACCCGCGAAACTAGCTGGGCGCCCACTCCCTTAGCAATAGCAAAACTAAGGCGAGTAAATATAAAAGTACACTCCGCGATCCGGCATCTTGGGACACAGAAAACGTCTGAATCCGCTTGAGTAAGGAAACAGCATCTTCCCCTAATTCTCCCAAAGAAGAGAAGGAGAAAAGCAAGAAGCCATAACCATGAGCCACGCACAAGTCCCTGTACTTGGCGCACTTCCTCCGAGCAGCATCAACCACCACCCCTCCTGGCACAAAATCAGCCATGCCCGTCTGAGTCAAAGGAGAGGACCCTACCAAATCCACACAAACATCGCGCCCCCGGTCCCAAGAATAGAGCAGCAAATCAGCAGGTCGCAAAGGCCCACATGCACCATCGAGCAACCCAATATCCACCTCCCGACCAGTAGAGATCCCCGACCGGTAGCAAATATCCAGAAGAGTATCACGAACAAGGTTATACCGGTAGCAATTATTATTATTATTATTATTATTATTATTATTATTATTATTATTATCATCATCATCCAAAAGAAAGCATTGATAAAAAATAGTCTAAAACACAAGGTAATATAAAATATTGTCCATATACAATGGTTTGTTTATAGTTCATACATTATACTAGGATTACATTACGATAAAAATAATCCACATATTACAATTTTTTCTAACCTTTTATTTTCATATTATCATCATCCTCATCTATTTCATCTTCATTATCAATATCACTGTCGACTAAAAATTCATAGCCTCGCCAAATATTTTGACGATGTTGCTTCGTACCTTATACACGGTCGTCTTCCGCTTTTATGAAACATGCCCGAATCTAATGTTCCTTAAATATTCACATCATATTGTATAATTCCAAGAGCGTGCATTCTTGTAAAACTATGGATGGTGAATGTAGAAACAATGATCGATTTTTTATACTTATATGATATTTGGGCATGATTTTTAACACCATCCACCTTTTCTTTAATTGGTCAAACGTCATTTCAACTTTCATTCTTAATGATGAATGTCGATAGTTGAAGTATTCTACCATCTATTCAGGCGTTCTATTCTTTTAGTCAGGCATATGACAGTAGGGCGAGTGTGTGTAAGATCGTTTGCCATTAATGAGATAGTAAAAACGGGTACAATTAATAATAATTTATTGCTTTTAAAAAAAATAAATAACGTGTATCGAGTAATTAAAGCGAAATATTTTTTTAGCTGTTGTTAAAATAATACTTCGTATATAGCTTTTTTGAATTGGGTTTATATGAGCTGAATTGAACTGAACTTATAGGAACTGAACTGAACTTATAGGAACTGAACTGAACTGAACTTATAGGATCTGAACTGAACTGAACTTATAGGAACTGAACTGAATTTATAGGAACTGAACTGAACTTATAAGATCTGAAGTGAACTTAAATTAAGTGACTTGAAGTCCAAAAGAACAGGGCCTAAGTGAAGGAGTCGCTCTGAGATGTCACAAATCGAAAATGGTCCCAAACAATACATACTAAGTTACAAATAATTATGCGTGTTAAAAGCATATGATCATAAAATATTCTCTTTTTTTTTACAATCACATAAACAAGTTATACAATTTAATAAAACGTTATTCATCAGTAGCTGAAAATAAAGCGAATAGATACCATATTAGTTAATATGGATACAAGTGAGCCACTCCGGTTATTAATACAGTATATTATAGAGATAATTTGACAAATCCCATTAAAAAACAAAAAAAGGAAACTCCCCACGCAACGACAATTGATCAAATGTAGACATTGAGTGACTTGCTCAGTTCAATCACTCGGTTGATTTTCACCATTTTTTTTAAATTTTCTAGATCAGGTATAATCTAACTCTATAAAAGGAATAGAAATTAAACCACTCTCATTGGTTCCTCGAAATAAGGAAAAAAATGGCCCACTAACTTTTATTAATTTAATTTCCCTCACCCCAAAATTCTGAATTAATTGTGATCATTCCTCCTTCCTAACTACGTAATCGTTTCCACTATTAGATTTCGTCATTGTTATAATAAAATACGATATGATCAAAGTATTATTAATTGAAAATATAAATAACATCCCTAAAAAAATATAAATAACAATATATAACGGTTCAATAAAATACAAGTATTTCAATAAAAACTTCTTTTATGCCCTACCCCACCACTTAATATAAAGTATTTTATTTCCAAACTATCGGCCATAGTCTTAAAGTTTACATTTTAATTACTAATATTACATTATTAATAAATTAAAAAAAAATTATCACAACAAAAAATTGTCAAATAATTAAACAATTGGAAAGTTGATTTTTTTTGTCATTTTCATCATTCCTTTTTGCTAATTTGGTAAATGTATACTTGCTCATTATTACCACCATTTCGTTTTAATTTGCAACGATTGTAAACAAGATGTATCGAATAAATTTACCACTCATTCATTAATGGGGTCTAATTCCGTAGATTAAATATAATATCAGTTTTCAATGATTAAAATAGAACAAACAGGAAAATATTAATAAATATTTACAGTTGCATATTACGTCAGAAATATAAAAAAAAAATCGGCGAAAAAAAAATTATAAATGTATTTTACCGTATTTTTTGTTTAAGATCGCCTAAGTTAATAAGTATTAATAAATGCTTATAGGTCTCTTTTTGTTTTCAAGTATATTTTATTTCGTATTTACTTCTTTTTTTGTTTTCACTTTTAATTTATTCATATGTGAAAGTCGTCTTAAACTAAGATGATATGTAAAAACAATTATTGTGTATAATCATTCAAGTTCCAAAAATTGAAAAATTATAATTTGTATACAAGTTCAAAGTATATATACTTTTGAATTTTATTTTATTATATATGTACATATTTATATATCCGTGCATTTTGTGCACGGGTATAAATCTAGTTATATTTTAACACAAATACATATGACCTCATATTTATTTATATATTACCATCTTAAAAATTTGTCAAACTCACTTAAACATAAATAATGGTAACATATTTTTTTACCAAAGAATGTAACATTAACATGGTGACATGTGTATTAAAACTGTTAACACCTTAATTGGAAAATGTACCTAATGTACCAGATTTATCTCAAATTTTCTTAAAATAAAAACATATATTGGAAAAAATGGTGACATTAAAAATTTGTGTATAAATGTTATCACCTTAGTTAGAAAATATAACTAATATTTATTCGATTAGAATGAATTTTAAAATAAAAACATAGATGAGTTAAGATGGTTACATCTTAATTTATTTAGTGATTTTCTCATTTTAGTAAAAAACTGTCGCTATTTCACAATGTATTTTAATTACTCCGTATAACATATCAGTATATGAATGTTTATGACAAATTTTATAGACTTGTCAAGAAAAATTAGTTTATGTTGTTGGACTTATTGTGTTGATGATGACAAGTCCTCTATATCTAAATCATTCTCCGGCTTAATGGTTTGTCTAGATGTGTTGTTGACAGGTTTCGAACAAGTCTAGCATTTGGAAATGAAGATGGGCCGATACTCGAGATCTACGTAGATAAATTGTAAGGGTATCGGACTTGTGTTTAATGTTTGTTTCGGTCCAATAAAGTACGGGTTAAAATATCAAAATAATTTTGGAATCAATTGCTTTCGGAAATATCCTTCTAAACAAACAAAATTGTTTTGTGAATATAATCTTTGTCAAATAAGGAAGTTGATTCCTAATCAACCTTAAATTGCTATCAAACGTCAAAGATTTTATTCCTTGCCAAAGACTTCATTGGTTGAACAAGTATTGGTTGAACAAGTATATATATATACTTGTGCTATTGACGTGAGAGGTATTGAAAAATACTCTGACTTGTTTTCATTCTTCAAAGCCAATTTCTTAAGCAAGTTTAAAGTATTCAAAAACCGAGTGTTGCAAAATAACGTTTATCAAAGTTTTTATCAAAGTAAATTTTGCAACCAGTTTTGCTAAAACTGTACTTTCAAGACCGACATTGATTAAAGCAAGCTCGTTTACTCGTAGGTTATTTTTGTTCTCCTTTGTTCACATCAATTGAATATTTCAAGGAGACAAAAAGTGTAATCTGTTTTTTCTTATTCATTTGTAAGGAAGAATATTTGGAGTACGGGTTGTACTCGAGTAGCACGATCGGGTTGATCGTGGGGATTGTTTTTGTAATCGGGTTTGGTTATAAAAATAATAAGAGAAAGGGGTGGACGTAGACCTTTAGAGAGTAGGTCGAACCACGTTAAAAATCGCGTGTCTCGTTTCCTTTTTATTTGTCTTTCGTACTTTGCCGTTTTTATTTGCATCTTTTCTCGTAACTAATTTCACAATCTCAGCACAGGTTACAATATTTTGGACAGTCTTCAATACTGTTTAAATTCGTTTGTGTGCTGCCAATGAAATTAGTAGAGTAAAAGTCGAGATTTTAAAAAGGAGTACTTAATTCACCTCCTCCCCCTCTTAAGTACCGGATCGATAAACTCATCAATTGGTATCAGAGCCTCGTGCTCTTGATTGCTTTACCGCAAAGAGTTTGATCCTTTCTGAGTTTATTTATCCTATTTTTGTTTTTCAATGAATTCCAAATCTGTCAAAAGTCCTGTCTTTGATGGCACGGACTATGGCTGGTGGAAAAATCGTATGATGCATTTCATACAAGGAACGGACTACGAATGTTGGGTAATCATAAAGAATGGTCCCCTCTCTATCACTTACACCAATTCTAATGGTGCTGAAAGTGAAAAAGAACCAAAGGACTACACTTCGAGTGATTACAAAAAAGCGGAGAAGAATGCTAGAGCCATATCACTCTTGCAATCCGGTATCGGAGAATCTGAGACTAGTCGGATTGCAGGATGTAAAACGGCCAAACAAATATGGGATAGTCTAGAACTAGCTCATAAGGGAACTGTGCAAGTTAAAAAACAACGTATTGACATTCTAATGCAACAATACGAATCTTTTAAAATGCAACAGGATGAATCCATTAAAAGCATGTCTTCTCGGTTTTCCAACATAACTAATGAACTTTCCAACCTTGGTAGAGCTTTTGATACTGAGGATATTGTCCGTAAAATTTTGAGAAGTCTAACAAAAAAATGGCAAGCCAAAGTTACTGCTATTGAAGAAGCTAGGGACTTAACTAAACTTACCTATGAAGCTTTGATGGGTTCTCTCATGGCACACGAATTAGTTCTTGAAAATGATGCCGATGAGAAACCTAAAGCCAAGGGACTAGCCTTGAATGCAGTAACAAGTGATAATGAAAGCGAACTTGAGGATGAAGTAGCTTCATTATCCAAACGGATTGCCAAAATTATTAGAAAACAAAATCATGGAAAGTTCGATAGTTATAAACCAAAGAATTATGTTTCTTCATCATCTACATCACGTTCCTTGACTAGAATGGGCTGTTTCAAATGCGGGGAACGTGATCACCAGATAAGAAATTGTCCTAAGTGGGAAGAAGAAAAATCCAAGGACAAACGTGACAGATCTAAGCAGGAGTACAAACGTGCAATGATGGCTGCTGTCTGGGGTGAGTCTGACTCAGAGGAAGACGATGAAAACCTCAGTGACGGAAAGGAAGAAAAGATGTGTCTTAGATCCATCTACAAGTCCAGCTCGAAAAAGAAGGGAAAGGAAAACATCATAAGATGCCTCATGGCTCACTCGGACACCTCCAACAGTGATTCAGAAGATGAAGATGAAGTAAGTCTCTTAAGTCTCAAATCTAAATTAAGATCTTTATCTAAAGAAAAAATTCTGAAACTGTTAGATGAGACGTTAGATGACAATTATGACTTGAACAAACGTCTAAGTGCTATGCAATCTGAAATAGAAAGCATAGCGGAGGAGAACATTGATTTAAAACATAATCTGAGGAATCTTGAGAAACGAGCAGTCAATCACATTGTCGAATCTGAGCTAGTGTCTAAAAATGAGCATCTTGTAAGTGAAATTCATAGACTTACCAAAGATCTAGAGAAACAAAAAAATGTTTATGATGCCAAAATTTCTAGATACTCAGATACTTGTTCTAAGTTTGATAAATTAAATGTTGATTATGATGCTCTCTTGTACAAGAATAAAAAACTTCTAGAACGAGTAAAGAACTTGGAAACGGATTTGGGAAGTGCTAGAAATGTTGCGGCAAAATGGGAAGGTAGTAATACAGTACTAAACTTCCTGGTAAACCAATCCAAAAACACAAAGAAACTAGGTCTAGGTTATGATTCGTGTTCTGACAGTAGGCAGGATGATTCTCAATATCATACTGTGTTTGTTCCAGAACAGAAATCAGACACTCCTCCAGACTGTTCAAAACTAAGTGATACAGACTGCATTAAGAGACCAGTTTTCAACGACAGAGATACTCATAAGCATAAGTACGTAGGTTTGGACATTCCTCCTGACTGCTCAAAACTGAGAAACAGGAACTTTGTCCAAAAACCAATTCCCAGCGATAGAGATTACCGTAAGCATAAGTACGTGGGCTTACCTGAATATATTATTTGCAAATTTTGTGGAAAAACAGGTCACGTATTTAATGCTTGCGCTAAACGGCTTGGATACTTGGACAAAAACATAAGAGTGGTCAAAAGAATGTGGATTAGGAAAGATATTTTAGACACTGTTCGTCATAAGAAGGGACCCAAACTTGTTTGGGTTCCTAAAGTATCTAACTAATCTTATTTCAGGGCCATATGAGAGGAGGCCGCCGTTGGTATCTTGTTAGTAGATATTCATGACATATGACAGGTAATAAGAACCAATTCCTCTCGTTAAAGGCTTACAATGGTGGAAATGTGACACTCAGAGACATCAAAAAGGGTGAGATAGTTGGTTTTCGCAAAAACGGTAAGTCTTTTTCACATTTCATGGATGATGTGATGATGGTAAAAGGTCTTGAACAATACTTGCTTGTTTTTTTTGCGTAATAATGTCGAAAAAGGGAACATATGTTTGAAGTTTTGCAAAACTGAAGATCAATTGTCTAGCACTTTTACTAAACCATTAGCAAGAGAACAAATTGAGAAAATCCGATTAGAATTAGGTCTTCTAAATAGTAGTTCTTAGCGTCTTTGTCCTAATTATTCTCCTCCCATGACTGACTAATTTGGAAAATTTGTGCATATGTGTTTTCAACGTGTCTTATATGATTTCAGTTTCAGTGTAATTTGCTTACTCTAGTCGGTTGTTGTTTAAAGACTAGTATCGAGTCGTTTTTTGCGTAAAATGTTTAACTCGTATACTCGTAGCATGATTTTTATGGCAAATATAACCCACCCTTCCATCTTATACCATATACACCCAGCCCAATTCATAAAAAACCCAAACTTAAACCAGATAACCAAGCCCAACTCCAAACACCCAAACCCACATACCAATTGCCCGCAACCCGTAACCCTTCAACCGACCCGAGTTATACATTACTCATGTTTACCCTCTGTTACCCAACTAATTGACTCATCTTCCTCTTTTCACAAACCTAAAACCCCAAATTACACCTCCCTCATTCGTCCTTCTCCAATGGCACAAAAAAAAAAAAAAAAAAAACTCCACCAAACCTTGATTTTGTTGCTACAAAATCTCGCAAGCCTCATATACCTTCACCTGAACCGTCTCACCGCCAAAATTACTAAAACAAAACCCTCCGCTCATTCCAGATTCTTGAATGCATCTCTTGAAGAGTCCCCAACTATGACTGACGAAGGATCTCCAACGGTTGAGCCCCAATCCGCTGTAAAAGTGACCCCCACTAGAGTTGCTCGCCGATGATAATGTTCTTATTGAAATTCTGAAAACTATCAAAGTATTATCCAATGGAAAGATGGCATTTATGAAACGAAGGCGATATATGGAAGATCGGGATGATAATCAAATTTATGATGCTGTGATTATAAAGGCTTATGTTTTTGCCTCTGTCGACAAAGGGTGCGTTATACAGCATCTCCAAAGCATGGGTATGTCTGACTCTGTTATAATGCAATGTCTTCAACTGAGTTAACATGATATTCTATCAGGTCGAATTTATTCCTCTGAATGGTTAGAGTAGATACCTGCTTGTGCTTTCCTTCGTAATAGTCTTACAGAACAGAAATGGGAACGCATATTTTCTGTTACATTTGTGCTTTTTGTTCCTGAAGTTATACAATTTTATCAGACGGATGTGAATCTCTTAAGGATGTGAATCTCTTAAGGCAACCAAAAAAAAAAAAAAAAAAAAAAAAAAAAAGAGGTTAGGCTCTAAGGATGGATATTGTGTTACGATATGGATTGTATGACAGACGGAATTTTGGGTCAGATGCATCTCCGCATTGTTAATGATAAGTTGGTAGACTTGAAGGGAGATGGATTCGCTGGTGCTAACTCGAGTTCGGGGAATCTGCGTAGCTTAACTTCAGTTGGTGACCCTCTCTGATCTCATAGTTGGTGGACTTGGAAAAATCACAACTGAACTGGACTGACTCAAAGATGCTCTCGTACACCTTTGCACTTTATACCTGCCATTCTTGACCAGCTCATGACCCTTCATCCCCCAAAACCGTAACCCCTCCCTACCTTTGCCATATATTTTATATGCTCGTGTATACTTGCTAATCTTTTGCTCTTGTCTGACTTTTATGCTATGATGTCTTTTGACTGTGTCCGGCAATTACATTGTCTCTGAACTGATTATGACGCACTACGGTACCATATTTGCACGTCTTTCTCCTTTTGATGATGTCAAGAGGGGGAAAATTTTTAGGACTCATGACTCTTAATAGCTACAAGTTTACTAGAACTATGACTATGACGTTTTTCTCTTTGAGTTTTCATAGTGGATGGTAATTTGAAATCTGATCTCAGTTAATATTAATGTTCTCGATTTCGACACATTCTATTCCATTTAATTTTCTCAGTTGTTGCTTAATTGAGGGGGAATATATTTATTGGGACTTGCCATCATCAAAGGGGGAATTTGTTGGACTTATTGTGTTGATGATGACAAGTCCTCTATATCTAAATCATTCTCCGGCTTAATGGTTTGTCTAGATGTGTTGTTGACAGGTTTCGAACAAGTCTAGCATTTGGAAATGAAGATGGGCCGATACTCGAGATCTACGTAGATAAATTGTAAGGGTATCGGACTTGTGTTTAATGTTTGTTTCGGTCCAATAAAGTACGGGTTAAAATATCAAAATAATTTTGGAATCAATTGCTTTCGGAAATATCCTTCTAAACAAACAAAATTGTTTTGTGAATATAATCTTTGTCAAATAAGGAAGTTGATTCCTAATCAACCTTAAATTGCTATCAAACGTCAAAGATTTCCTTGCCAAAGACTTCATTGGTTGAACAAGTATTGGTTGAACAAGTATATATATACTTGTGCTATGGACGTGAGAGGTATTGAAAAATACTTTGACTTGTTTTCATTCTTCAAAGCCAATTTCTTAAGCAAGTTTAAAGTATTCAAAAACCGAGTGTTGCAAAATAACGTTTATCAAAGTTTTTATCAAAGTAAATTTTGCAACCAGTTTTGCTAAAACCGTACTTTCAAGACCGACATTGATTAAAGCAAGCTCGTTTACTCGTAGGTTATTTTTGTTCTCCTTTGTTCACATCAATTGAATATTTCAAGGAGACAAAAAGTGTAATCTGTTTTTTCTTATTCATTTGTAAGGAAGAATATTTGGAGTACGGGTTGTACTCGAGTAGCACGATCGGGTTGATCGTGGGGATTGTTTTTGTAATCGGGTTTGGTTATAAAAATAATAAGAGAAAGGGGTGGACGTAGACCTTTAGAGAGTAGGTCGAACCACGTTAAAAATCGCGTGTCTCGTTTCCTTTTTATTTGTCTTTCGTACTTTGCCGTTTTTATTTGCATCTTTTCTCGTAACTAATTTCACAATCTCAACACAGGTTACAATATTTTGGACAGTCTTCAATACTGTTTAAATTCGTTTGTGTGTTGCCAATGAAATTAGTAGAGTAAAAGTCGAGATTTTAAAAAGGAGTACTTAATTCACCTCCTCCCCCTCTTAAGTACCGGATCGATAAACTCATCATATGTGAAGGATGATGCAGACGTACAAAAAAACCAATGATACGGTGGTGTTTTTCATCCACTTGTCATTTAATGTTAGTGTACCACAAGTCCACAATAATGATGACACAATAAAATAAGCACCAAATTGTACTCATAACATACTCTACATGCAATAAAGAAATCACCAATTTGTCTACACCTACACAAAATACGACTCATTTATTTGTGAAATTGTACTATTCAATCTGTCTTTTACTGTGTCGTCAATTAGAATTTGGGTTAAAAGATAGAATGTCCATATCACTTGTATCTCGAAACAAAAGGCCTAAATTGACCATGACTTAGGAAACTCTACATTTACATATTAAGCAAATGCAAAGTTGTTAAAAAAAAATAAGTAGAATTTGGGTAAGGACTAAGGACGCATGGTATTCGTTGGTGTTTGTTAGGGATGGCAATGGGGTGGAGCAATATGCATATGCATATCCATTTAATTTGTAGTCATCCATATCCCATCTTTGTCCGTTTAATACTTTTTCATCCATCCATATTCATATCCACCGGGTGAAGCGGGTGGAGTGGGCACCCGTTGGATATTTCCACCCTTATAAATTTCAAAGCGATAAATAAAAAATATACACTTAAGACGATAAAATTTAAAGCGTACATTACCAAACAATTCCGGATTACATAGTTTTTTGAGAAAATTGAACATAAATTTTAATCCTGTTAACCATATTTACAATTTTACAACTTACAACTGCGAAACTAATCTGCACAAGCTTTACACGCCCATAAAAAAAGTGCAACAAAACATTACCGAGTAGTTTGTAAGTTTATTTTAAAAAAAACGTTACAAATTGAAAGCATTTTTCTAATCAAAATATTTATTAATACTTTTTAGAAAAAAAATAATTATACTTATTAATTTAGGATATCCATCGGGTGATAAGCGGGTGGTAGACCATGATCCATACCCCACCCTAAATTCACCCATATCCATATCCCACCCTAAATTGTAAAAAAAATCATCATCCATATCCCACCCATTTAATTTCGGGTGGATGGATATCCACAGGGTCAGAGTGAGACTGCCATCCCTAGCGTTTGCTATTTGGTCACAACTCACAAGGTCAGATGCGTATATGGAAGGGTATAGGGATGTACCCGTATTCCCTTTATTAAAAAATAAGTATAATTTTGTGTAAGTAATAGACATATTAATTATGTTGGTCTAGTGATTGGGTGTAGATTTTTCTTGTCTTAGGTCAAGCGTTCAATATTTCTACAAAAACATCTTGTTCAATGTTTTTTTTACCATTTGTTTTATTTATATTTTTTCCAATCACACAATAAATTATTTTGTTACAACCAACTTTTTATTATATAAACATAACTCCGCAATTTTCGTACTAGAATTGCCTATCCAAAGGTTTACACTTTTCTCAAACACGGACTTTTTTTAACATAAAGTAAATGTATATGTCTTCTTTTAATTAAGAAAAATAACAAATTTTATTTTATTTTTGGGGTTTGTCTTATATTAATAGATAACTAGTTTTTAACCTGTGCAAAAATAATATTTTAAATCAAAATACATGTATATTTTATACTCTATTTCTTTCTTGATACAAAATTTTTAGATCTGCTCATTTTAGTGGATAATCTCAATATTTTTAACGAATTTCTTTAGATTAATATTTTAATGTAATCATCTACTTAACAGAGTTTTATAGTTCAATTATTTTGTTAACTTTTTGTAGATCTCATTTTTAAAATTGAAAATTAAAACAATATTGTTTAATAAATTTTTTGTTGAAAAATATTTCTTATTCAAAAAAGTTACTCAAATTTAGTAATATCACAAAAAAATGTTATGACGATGGTAAAAATATTAGAGTTAAAAATTTTGTAAAATAATACTCCCTCATATTCCATATTTTCTTCCTTATTTCCTAAAACGAATTACTCGGGTTTTCTTCCACATTCCTATTTGCGAAAACTTTTATTCTTATTTTATTCATTTTTCTCTCCGATTATCAAACCTTATCCAACTTTTACTCCTATTTTATTCTTTTTTTTTAATGTTTGTGGCCCACAATTTCTATTATAATTCCTAATTATTCATCTCTCTCCCCTATCACCAAAGTCCGACCAATTTTTGAATAGGAGGGAGTATAATAACGTTATTTGTTTTTCCATTTTTTTTACCATTTATATAATCATTGTCTAATAATGTTTTTTATTCATTTTTTAGTTTTTTTTATTATTATTGATTAGACTATGTGAACTATTTGGAAAATTCTGCATTTTCATATTATATTATTTATGCAACATTCGATGAAGTTCTATTAACAAATTTGGTTTTTTATAAATTAATTCCATAATTTTTATGGTGGGTCCTACATTTATTTAAAAATAAAAAATAAAAGAAAATAGATATGATGACATAGACGCACGAAATTGCACGAAATGTTCTTATATTAATATAGATAAAATTGGGTATATATAAAACGGTTATACTGTATTATATTAAGTATTTTAATTTTGCAAAATCAAGTCATATAATATTTCGGACCAATATTTTAGTTTTATTTAAATTTCGACCTATTACCCACTAAATTGTTAATTATTGTTGTTTATAGTAAATTATGTATTATTTATTGGGTATAAATTATTATGTAATTGTTCCGGACAGACGATATTCAAAATTGTTATCAAGTAATATAATATTTTGGACCAAAATTTTAGTCTTTTTACATTTCGAACTATTATCCAATAAATTGTTAATTATTGTTGTTTATAGTAAATTATGTATTATTTATTGGGTATAAATTATTATGTAATAGTTTCGGACAGACGATATTCCAAATTATTATCAAGTCATCTAATATTTTGGACCAACATTTTAGTCTTTTCTTAAATTTCGAACTATTACCCAATAAATTGTTAATTATTGTTGTTTATTGTATATTATGTATTATTTATTGGGTATAAATTATTATGTAATAGTTTCGGACAGATGATATTCGAAATTATTATATTTTGTTATATAATATTTAATTTCATGTTATACACATTGATAGTTTACACATAAATAAATGTTTACGATTATTACGTAAGACTTTTGATATAAGTTTGTAAACATTAATTTGTACGTAAACAATTGAATTTCAGATAGTTATTTCGCATTAAAATCATCATACAACATACAACATTGCGGGTTCCACCAGAATTTTTCTTTTAAACAAAAATATTGGTTGATGACGTGGTTCTACCAGAGCCTCCTAAATATTCTTGCAATTATATAGATAAGATGAGATAAACAAGATAAAGAATTATTTACGCAAACAAAATTCTCATTTGTAACTTTGATATCGCTTTGTTATATACCTTTCTTTGGCAAATGCGTGATTGCATAAACCAGTATTTTGTGTTTTGTTATATACCTTTCTTTGGCAAATGCGTGATTGCATAAACCAGTATTTTGTGTTAATTTTAAGTATGAATGTATATATGGAACTATATATGGAAATGAGTTACTTGTCACCTTCAGCACTAATTAATTTCTCCGATAATTTAAATGCGAGACAACTTCCCATTTACTTAATCTATACATATCATTTAATATATTAAAACAACAGCCAGTAACCGCTAATTTAGAGTAAAAAGGTGACGTGTCGCGCTCATATCGATCGACCGTATAAAATACAGATTATGTACGCAATAAATACGTAAAACAAAAACTACCCACTCATCCACTACCCCAAGGGGATTCGATCCTGGGACCTGTTGTCAACAATACTTCCGTCTTAACCACTAGACTAAGACATCTTCGGTATCACCTTTTCTAATTTGAAAAAGTTAATCCGTCCACACTATTTTCCATTTGTCTTGATCTTTTCGCCATCTTAATTTCTTGAATTTTTGCGAAACTGTAAAAGTAGTACTCTGTACTTTTTATCAACTTATACTATTAATTTCCACATAAATACCAAATTTTTGCAAAACATTTAATATCCAACCATATTTTTTAATAATTACCATATAATAGTTTTCTTAACTATTATTAATCACGGCATGTTTTTAAACATGATCGATTTTATGAAACTATTTTTTGGATCACATGTAAAAGGGTCCGGAAATTTAAGGTGTAAGAAAATAATTTGATGAATGTAATATAACTATTAATGCAGTGGAAGAAAATATTCAATATTTGTAATGTTTTTTAGCATATGTGAGATATTATAAATTGCTTCAACACTATAGTACACAAAACAAAGGTCAACATGACAGAAATGTCCGTCGAAAACGTCATTTGGTTTTGTTGCAAAAGTAACGTTGGCCTTAAACATCCGTCACAAGAGGTAAATTGAGACGAAATATTTCCTCTCAGAACAAAGATGACTCCGTCTCAACTCTCAATTGACATATAAGAGTCAACATTATTAGGTGTTGTCGACTTTATGTTACTATTGAAACATGACTGACCGACTTTATATTACTACTCTGTATTTTTTAGGTTACCCGTAATAAGGGTTTGCAAAATTTTATATTGGAGAAATACAAACTAATTAATGTAATATATTAACAAATGTAGTTTATAAAGACATTTTTCTATATTTGTAATGTTGTTGGCTATTGACAAAACATTATAAATATTTTAAACACAAATTATATGTGGCCCGTCACAATTTTGTATTATTTACAAACAATTTAATTACTTTTGAACATCATTTATTAAAAGAGGATTTTTGAAAATAATGAATTGTTGTTATATTTAGCCATCTCTATGAAATATCGAATAATTTGTGATAGTTTTCATATTATTTCTACTATAGTCTTTTAATTACCCGGTAATTCCTTTTTTTTGTCATTTTTCTTCGTCGTAGTCGTTTTAGGTTATACGTTGGTTTTGTAGATGTGATCTAATTTGGGAGATTAACTTAACTTACTTAGTTTGACGATGGCAGGTTCGATTAATGGTAAACGACTTAATTTGCGAAAATGATTTGGGTGTTTAGCGTGAAAAAGGCTCAATTATTTTTTGTTGGTTCAACGATGCACGCACTTGGTCGCATTACAATAGAGGGGAGGGGGAATCGAACCTAGGACCTATTGTCCAGGATAGCTCCGTCTTCACCACTGAACTAAGACATCAAAAAGACTCAATCAATTATTAGACTATGCAATTCTCCAAATTAACTAATTAAGAAATAAACTTGATTAATGGTGGCAGGTCTATCTCGAAAGAAAATCAAGATGGCAACATTATTTGGTATTGTTTCTTATTTCGGTTGTGTTTGCTTATGATTTAAGGTGAAATCTAAAGATGTTTAACTTAGTTGATTTTTTTTTTTTGGTTCAAATGAGCGCACTATGTCGCGGATGAGAATCGAACCCCCAACTTCATGGTTGGGATAAGAGTGCTCTTACCACTTGAGCTAACTCTTGTTCTCACTTAGTTGATTATGAAATGACTGAATATCGAAAATTAATGGTCTTTGTTTGATTTTTAATCCAAAAATTATAGTCGGAGTGATCCGAGATTAATGGTTGCAGAGAAGTTTAAAGATTCTATGCACAAGTTCGATTAGTGCAATACCATCTCTTTTTTATTTCTCAACATTTTTTTTATCTCCTTTGACATTTAGTTTTTCAGTTGTTGAATTTGTAGTGTTCAATTGTTCATATTAAGTTATACCAACATTTGACCCTCTTATAAGGTCATTATTACAGTTAGTTTCACCTTGCATAAATAGCTCATCTAATAGACCCTACAACTCTACCAACATCTTCTAATAAGTTAGCTCTAAATTACTAAGCTTTAGAGGAAGGAGTTGAGAGTTTTCACAATTTTTAGTTTGCTTAGTAGTAGCCGCTAACAGCTTTAACGGAATAAAGCCTTGACAAAATAAATAAAGTTGGCTATTGAAGTCTTGAAGAGGATGATAATGAAAATTCTAGGTAGGTAACTGGGGCTAGACCATTCCTATAGATGAATACGAAGTAAGTGATTTGTGTATCCTACACGAATACGTGTTCAGGTGTCGGATTTGACTTTATATGAAAAAATATCATGTTTTTGGTATAAAATTCAGTATCCAAGTGTCATACCTATGTCCGACTGTCCAGTGTGCGATTGTCTGCGCAATATAGCTATAAGTATTGGTTGTAAAATTATGGTTATGTTACTATCAATTATACGACTACCAAATTAGGAACTGCTCATTTTTAATTTTATTTAATCATTGTGAGACTACTATTTTAAGGCATACACCATCCGACTCTAAATCATTCCATTTTTCAAAATTTCTGATGTTTATTTTGAACAAATAGGTCAATTCAAAGAAATTAGACAGAATAATATGTACTAAATTTTATTACTCCGTATATTTTAATTTGTTTCACCTTGCCAAATTAGCTAATACATTGTCATTGGGCCAGTGATCAACGTATGGAAAACATATTGGAGGACTCGAATTTTGTATACTTCGTCTTAGTTTGTAAAGGCGTGCCTCGAGTGCGCCTAAGATGCTCCATGGATGAGACACTAACCAAATCTCGCCCTGGTGCAACTTAGATTTCCTAGGACACATTAAATGAGACTTAACAGATTATTTGAAATCTAATAAACCCTAGAACTTTCCAGAATATGCTACTGCATAAGCACTGCTGAAAATGCAAATTATCTCACAATTAGAAAGTATGAATGTTACACTATATTAACATTTGGTGTTTGCATTCCAGGGAAACAACGAAGGGTGTCAAAGTTCAATTTCAATTTGAAGGCACAAATGCAAGGAGATTGGATATGGCGTGATTAAAATGAGCTCTTTAATTCTTTGATTTTAGTACTCGGTGTGGGCCTGTATCGTACAACCTTTACAACATTCCGTTGATATTTATATTTAGAATTGCACTAATATGTTTGATATTGTTGTACTTGATGGAGTCAGTCTCATTAATTCTTTGATTTCGTACGGAATATAGAAAAATGACTATTTTAAACGAGAATTTTCTTACGATGAAGGAATAATGATTTGAATCATCTCTGTTTTTATTTCCGGATTATCATTCGGAAACAATCTCTATGTTCTGTTAATGCAACTGTAAAATTGAGTATCTCCGACCTCTTACATCATGGTTTATAGGAGTCATTCAGGTATAACGTAATATTGTACTTTTTCACATTAACGATGAGATTACCCGTGTCGTCTTCCTCCTTTGATTTCCCTAAGAACTTTTATTATCTTTACGTTTGTTTTGTCTTCAATCAATATTTAAGGTGTAAGAATGGATATCTATTTTTAAACTATTATTGATTTTATACATATATATTCACTTATTTAAACATTTCCATATTTATACAAAATATTTATATTTTTGAGTTAAAACTGTCACCTACATAATTTTTTTATACATAGATTCATATTATACCCGTGCATTTATGCACGGGTTACACACTAGTAGTAATTAAAGCTCTGCCAAATTAGGGATGCTGGTTAGATGATTTAATGGCCAACATCAATCCTAGTTATGATTATATGAAATTCATTCACTAACAATCTTTTTTTTTTTTTGAAGAATCATTCACCAACAATCTGACGATCACTTCCTATTAACGTGTCTATTTAATTGGCAATCCAACTCCGTGAATTCACCATAATGCAATCCCATGAGTTGATAGTTCCATCTAGAGATGGCAACGGATAGGATTTGGACAGGGCCATTTCGGAGATTTTGGTGACTTTGTGCGAAGTTTAGAATAAGCCGTCGCACGGGCCGCCCAGGCTAAAAGCCGGGCCTGAATCTGGATCGAATTTTATAGGATCAAAATTCATATCCATTTTAAAATGGTATATCCAGATGCTACCCTTATCCTTAGGGTCCGGAATTTGTAGATTCATATCGTTATTTCGAGGATCCGGGTAAAATCTAGCCGATAAAATCCATATCCGTCGATCTTCAACAGAAAGAGTCGTACAAAAGTGATATTTTAGTCACTAAAATGCACTAACACTACTTCACTACTACTTGTCAATGAGGATGATGTTTTAGTCGAATTACTTCCATTAACTTCACCGGTTTAAAAACGATAGTTCAAAAAAACAGAAAAATGTCCTACAGAAATATTAAAAAGTCTTAAAGTAATTTGAGAATAAATTCGTTTTTATTCAAAATGTGTTGTGTGCTATGAACTAGGTTACAACGTATATATATGCAAGCTATGTGACCTAATTACAATGATACGAAAAGACGCTACGTAATTACAAAAAATTACAATACGGGGCAGGCTCAATACCCCTCCTCAAGTTGGAGCTCCTACATCACCAATGCCCAACTTACCGAGCAAATCAACAAATCGAGCCCAAAGCTTTTGTCAAAATATCCGCGAGTTGCGAATTGGTAGGCACATAGCGTGGCACAATAACGCCTCGACGAATCTCATCGCGAATAAAGTGGCAATCGATCTCGATATGCTTTGTGCGCTCATGAAAAACAGGATTGTTAGCAAGATAAATAGCCGCTTGATTGTCACAATGTAAACGCGTAGCACCACAAAGGTCAATACCGAGAGTTTTGAGTAACCCATGTAGCCATAATATGTCACGAGTAGCAGAGGCCATAGCACAGTATTCCGCTTCAGAAGAAGATAAAGATACCGTAGCTTGCTTCTTAGTCTTCCAATAAACGGGAGACCCTCAAAGGCACACAAAATAAGCAGTGATAGAACGACGAGTTAAAGGACAACAAGTGCAACTCGCGTCACAATAGGCCTCAAGAACAATCGCCCCATCAGTGCGAAATAAAATACCTTGACCGAGACACCCTTTTAAATAACAAACAACACGCAAGGCCGCATCCCAATGTGTTTGAGTCGGCTTTTGCATAAACTGAGTAAGGATATGAACCGAATAACACAATTCTGGCCGAGTAAGAGTAAGATAAATTAGCTTACCCACCAACCGGCGATAAGGGGCACCATCTGGGAGCACGGGATCGGTAGCAAGGGCTAGATTGTGATTCTCGTCCATGGGCACGCTTGGGGGTTTACAGCCGAGAAGCCTGGTCTCGGTCAATAAATCAATAGTATATTTTCGCTGACAAAGAAACATACCATTTGAATTCCGGGCAACTTCGAGACCAAGGAAATACTTGAGCTTACCCAAATCCTTCATATAAAAACACTTACTCAAATAGGACTTGAATTTTGTAATAGCAAGTGAGTCGTTTCCAGCGATAACCAAATCATCTACATAGACAAGGATGTGCATTTCAATCTTGTCTTTACGAAATGAGATTAATGAATTATCGGAACCACTCATTGAAAACCCATAAGAAGTAAGAGCCGTGGCAATTTTTGCATACCAACACCGAGGGGATTGTCGTAGACCGTATAAAGATTTTTGAAGACGACAAACCTTGCCACGAATTCCACGACTGAAACCCGGTGGCATCCGCATATACACTTCTTCAGACAAATCTCCATGAAGAAATGCATTAATGACATCCATCTGATGCAGTTCCCATTTCCGTATTGTGGCAACAGCAAGAAAGGTACGAACAATCACCATTTTAACAGTGGGGGCAAAAGTTTCCGTATAATCAATTCCTTCTTCCTGGTGATTTCCAAGAACAACGAGCCGCGCCTTAAACCGTTCAACCGTACCATCAGCTTTCCGTTTAATTTTGTATATCCACATGCAGCCAATAGCGGTTTTATTGTCGGGTAAGGGCGCTAAAGTCCAGGTTTCATTTGATTCCAACGCACGAATCTCCTCTTCCATGGCTTGACGCCAGCGCGGATCACTCAAAGCCTCCTTAAAAGACTTCGGCTAGCTCGACTTCTTTGGTTAGAGCTGCAAGGTAAGCACGATGTGTACTCGAAAAAGAACTATAATTCACAAAATGCGTTATAGGATAAAGACTACCTGAGATGGAATTGGCAGTGGCTGGCTGAGATGGATGAGTCGAAAGTGTGTCAATTTGATCCCATGTAACAAAATCCTTATGATTAGAATTGGGCATCTTGGCACGCTTACCCCGACCCAACTCCGGTGGCGCAATACTGGACAAAGACGCATTAGCCCCATCAGAGTTCGTGGCAGCAACAGCTGCACCATCAGAGCTCGGACTCCCAGCACCCATACCAACCTCAAAATTCGAGTCCCTGCCATCAAACGCATCAGAACCCGTAATCCCATTCGAACCCGCGTCATCGTGAGTACTTGCAGCAGGGGTTGAAGTATCATTCAAGCGTGACACAGGTACTAATTCAGCACCAATGTCCATTTCAAAATCACAACAGTCAGTCGCTGGACTGTGCACGACCGAATCAGAACATAATGTAAATTCCGTTTCAATGAAAGTGACATCCCGAGAAGCAAAGTATTGACCTATTTCTAAATCAAACAATTTCCAACCCTTCTTCCCAAAAGGATAACCAACAAAAGCACAACGACGACTGCGACTATCAAATTTATCATGAGGGGACATATTCTTTGCATAACATAGACAACCAAGAACTCGAAGCAAATTATAATTTGGAGCACGACCGAATAAACATTCATATGGTGTCTTATTCTCAAGAATTCAATTGGGAGTACGATTAATTAAATGAGCGGAAGCAAGTACACATTCTCCCCAAAAATCAAGAGGCAAACAGCCTTGAAAACGCAAAGCCCGAGCTATATTCAAGATATGTCTATGTTTACGTTCTACCCGAGCATTTTGTTGAGGGGCTTTGACCATAGACGTCTCATGTAAGATGCCAAATTCTCGAAAAAATGGAACAAGGGGCAAAAATTCAGTTCCGTTATCACTCCGAACAACTTTTATGTCACAATTAAACTGTCTTTTAACCAAGGCAAAGAAATCCTTCATCAAACGGGGATCTTCATCCTTAGTGCGCATTAAGAAAACCCAAACACTTCGAGAGAAGTCATCGACAATAGTGAGAAAGTAACGAGACCCACGAGCACGATTAGGAATATAAGGACCCCAAACGTGGACATGAATTAAATCAAAATTGGCCTTAGCTTTATTAGTGCTTAACGGAAAAACAGACCGGGTTTGTTTTGCTCTAAAACAAATATTACAAGGTTTGATAGAAATGTTACTTTTATTAAGAGAAACAATAGGTAATAATTCCATCGCTTGCAAAGTCGGAT
The DNA here is from genome assembly GCA_029255685.2 of Silene conica. Taxonomy (NCBI): domain Eukaryota; kingdom Viridiplantae; phylum Streptophyta; class Magnoliopsida; order Caryophyllales; family Caryophyllaceae; genus Silene; species Silene conica. The sequence continues at coordinate 10,389,105 of CM055319.2, forward strand.
GCCCTAAACGCTTGTGCCAAAGTTCCATATTTCCCGTGCCTTGTACCACATTGACACGTATCGACTCCTCCATCGGCAAATGATAGAGACCATCAGCCAAGTCACCCACTCCAATCCTCGTCATCGAGATAGGGTCCTGAATAACACAATTGGAATTAGTAAAATAAATGTTCAAATTTCGAGACAACAAAAGTTGCGAAACCGAGAGCAAATTACACACAAAACCAGGCACGAAAAGAACATTGCTTAAAACAAGTGAATGATTGATCCGCACATCGCCCCTGTGAGTAGCCTGAAGACGATTACCGTTTGGTAATCTAACCTCCAAAGGCTGAATAATATCACAACAATCAAATAATCGTAAATCACCACAAATATGCGTAGAAGCTCCCGTGTCAATGAGCCAAGTAGTAATTTGCTTACCATTGAGACGAGCAAAACTTGCTTCTACTGGTGTCTCACCATTCGCGACACTAACCGAAGCAGCCATTGTACCGCCTGCACTGGGACCCACGCCATCACCGTCACGACCACCAGACTTGGAAGCGCGACCCTTGTAACCGTACTTCTCCCAACAACGATCTGCCGTGTGGCCTGATTTTGTGCAGTGGGTACACACGAAGCGCGGACGTCCCTGTTTGGAACCTGCACCATCATTAGTTTGAACCGCAAATGCCATGGCAGGTTCTGTTTATGTCTGTCGCTGAGTATAGGAGCGCACCTCTTCTTCCTGCACAATACGACTGTAAACAGAGTGCAAAGAAGGAAGAGGTTCGATACCCAGAATATTAGACCGAGCAGTGGCGTAATAAGGTTCGAGCCCCATCAGAAATTTGCGTGTTTGACGTATCGCCCGTCGTTTGTGCAAAGTAACAGACATCCCACACTTACAACCCGTGCAAGTACAGGAAGGAAGATAATCGAAATCGTTAATGTCTTCCCACAATTTCTTCAGGCGACCATAATACTCCATCACGGTCTCACCGGACTTCTGCTTACAATCAGAAATTTCTGATTCTAACTGAAAATTTTTGACCCCATTTCCGACCGAGAAACGGAGACGAATATCTTTCCACAATTCAAACGCAGTAGCACGATAAGAAATCGTGGATCGTAAAGTGGGTTCAATAGTATTAAAAATCCATTGAATAACAGAAAAATTTACCGTCATCCAATCCTCCAAATCATCGGAATCATCGGCAGGCTGTGTCAATTTTCCGTCGATGAACCCGAGATTTCGTTTCGCACCCAACCCGACACGGAAGCCCTTCGACCACTCCTCATAATTGGACCCCTTGAGCACGACACGAGTAATCTTGGCTCCGGGACCATCACCTTGAGAAAGGACGTATATTGGCTTCGTCACGTGGGGTGGCGGCGTTTCGTCATTGCCAGGCATGTTCACGAAAACGAGACTCCTGACACCATAAAGTAATTTGAGAATAAATTTGTTTTTATTCAAAATGTGTTGTGTGCTATGAACTAGTTTACAACATATATATATGCAAGCTATGTGACCTAATTACAAGGATATGAAAAGACGCTACGTAATTACAAAAAATTACAATACGGGGCAGGCCCAATAAGTCTTATAACAATTTACAAATAAGGTTTACAAACCACAAAATAATTATAATTTTGACAATTCATAATAAAATAAATTGTTCAAAGAATGAACGAGATTTTCATGGCGACAGGGGATTCGAAATTAGGAAGTGGTATAATGAATGAGCTTGGCCTAAAAATTAAACTTATAAAAAGGGTCTAAGGGTCGGATCCGGATTTTAATGATAGGATCCAAAATCGGACCTTCATATTCGTATGAGGATATGAGTCTGACTCGGATCCTAAAAATCTAGGATAGTGAGATCTATATTCTATCCTTAGATATCGGGTCTAGCGGATTCGGGTAGGATCCGAGATCCATTGTCATCTCTAGTTCCATCTAATAACCTTTTGCCACTTTTTTGGTGCGGATTTTCATTTTAGACAGTAATTTCATCTGAAACTTTTAAACAGGCTATATGTAACCGTTTTACAAAAAAATGTTTCTATTTTATATTTTTGTGGTAATATATATTCATTTAAATTTTACCTAAGCATGTGACCATTTTATGATCATATGTATCCATTATTACATAGTCATATCTAAACATAAACTGGTCACATTTAACCTGTTTTGAGGGATTCAAACAAAAATGATCGTCTAAAACAATACCTACTACCAAAAATACACACGCTCCACACGTTTACAATTCTCAAGAAAAAAAATTCACTCTTGCACTGTCCTAAGTTATTTATCCTATAACTAATTTTTGAATCCGTGCGCACGCAAACCATCATCAAACTTATATTATAAATTATATTTATATTGTTATTGTCAGAATTTATGTATAAAAAAAAATTGAAAGCAATGACTTAATTTGGAATTTTGCGTGACAATATAATTATAATCCCTCCCTACCAATCATTAATTTATGTATTTCATTTTTAGAATCACCACTCATTTTGTTTATCTTTTTAATCTCGGAATATTTTTCATGGGTTATTTGACCATCTAGTTTATCTTGATGTACTTTTCATCCAACAACTATATTTACATTTGGTCTCTTACTCTCTCTCATTTATCTTTGTACCAAAATAAAAGTTAAACAAATAACTGAAATAAAAGGAGTATAACTATTAACTAATAACTTAATGTCCCCCAATCTTGGATGAAAAATTCGTGTGCATAGATTAAGACTTTCAGAATTAACGTGCGGAAACTAGAACACTTCGTATTAGCGCCAAAAACTATTCAGCGTGTAACTTATCGGCAAAGTCCGATATCTTTTCTATATAAAATAATTTCACACCGTGTAAAATTGCACCGTTATGCTTTTAAAAAATGTAATTTTTGAAATATACTTATATTGGATGATCTCATAAATGGATATTAGGTACATTAGTTTTATACTTACTTTGCCCAATTAGAGGATTATACAACCAGATGTATACATACGGTAATATAAATTTTGAGCTTTATAACAAAGAATTTGAGCTTATGTATATATTTTACGAGCTTTATTGAAAAGAATAACGTCGTTATAAAAAAATTATAAATCAAAACATTATATTAAAACTCAAAAATAATACATATAAAACCCAAAGATTTTAATTTTAACACTAAAAAATTATAGGGTAAGAAAAAAATTGTTAAAAGCTCGAAAAAATTTAGATTTGTATTAGAGGTACGATGCTCATATAAATCTGGATGTATAATCCTATTTGTGTTACTTTGCCTCAATATTTATCTTTACATTCTTATTTTATTTTTTGTAAGGACCTAAGGAGTATTATAAATTAAAGGTGAATAGAATAATTGCAACTGATGGAGTATGCATACATGTCTCCTTCCATCTCGGTCACTATTATATTTATGACTATCTAAGTAATATGTTTACCATGTTTTATTGGAAGTATTCTTTAATAATATTTTGGGCATTCACGTTGTAACACCCCGTAATTTCCAAGTCGTCATTTATAATTAAAATCTTATTTTCATAATAAGTATGATCCACAATAAATAAAATTCCATTTAGTATTTATCGTTTTTGACAATGATATTAATATGTCCGTCTTAAACTTATACGCCTTAAACTTGTGAAACGCTACTCTGTCTTTGTTACTAATTTTAAGATATTTTAAAGGCATATCTAGCTTTTGCTTATATAATAAAAGTTGTAAATTTTTTTCTTAGCTTTCCAACGCCACCGAAAACACCTCATTCCGAGTTCTGTGGAGGAAATTATGCCGAAAATACGAAAGCCTGTCGCGGACCCTCCGCTAACAAGACACTCGCTCGTTGCTTACTCTTTACTCATTCCACATGTCCTAGACTTTGGGACACTTGGCTAAGGATGAAAACTTTTCCATGCTGCCCAAGGACTCCTTCCTTCTTCTTCCTTCCTTCCTTCATGTTTTTCAGCTAAGAACACCCAAACACAAAGTCACAAACACCATTGTTATTTGTTATGCACCTCAACCTTAAGACGATCTTAAAATCTTCGTTTTTTATCGGTTTTCGACGATTTTCGCGCCTATATCTTCCTCTTCTCGCCCTCCATCTTTTTAGGTAAGAAAAGTCTAATATAACTTTCTTCCCACCCTCTGGTCGTGGCCTTTAAGGCACGAATTTCAATGCTAACTCGTTTATTTGTGTGTAGTTAGTTCGGTTGTCCAAACCGGAGTGACTTTAAGTCAAAATCATGCTTATTTAAGAGCTATAAGGTAACGGTGATGAGTTACTCGACTTTAATCGTCTATGTTTGCATGTGTTCTATATGGTAGTAATGTTTAGTATACTGAATTGTGTTTAATTAAATAATGGCATGATTAGGTTCATAAATCATATGTTTGGATGAATTTCATGTTGCATGGTTGTGTTGGATGAAATTTTAATTGTGGAAATTCATTAAGGATTGTTTTGTTAAATGAGGTTATGTTCATTGAGGATGGATAGCTTGATAGTCTTTCAAGTTCATAGTGCTTTGTTTACATTGGTTATTTCATAAAGTTTCAGCACCTTGACGAATTTGTCCGTCGTCTTGTACAATTTATTTCGACGTCTTAGAGTATTCATCTTTGAAAATGTTGAAAATAGACCCCTTTTAATTTTAAGTTTAGAGTCTACCTCTAAAATTTCGTAATTTTCTTGAATGTCGTTTGTTCACAATAAAATATTTACGAACATTGCGCTGAAATACTCGCAGAACGGACAGTAGCTCAAAGATTATTTCGAAAACTATTTTTATACTTTGAAACTATTCTGAGCCTTTTCCATAATTAAACATTGAAGAGTTCAGATGATTTTAGGAGTTTACTTTGTCCTAAAATATTTTGTTAAACCGTTTTATGAAGTAATACTTTTAATGCGACGATTTCTGACATACTGTAGAGATCAGATTATAAACCCCTGATAAGTTCGTCTTTTGGAAATGGTTATGTGATGAAGATTGTAGCTAAAAGTCTTATTAATCTGACCCAATTGGCCTTGTACCATATCGATCTTATTTAAATTAATTATGAATTTTACGACAGAGGACAACTTTAATGTGAAATGCATTTAGAACTTATATTTTATTAATCAGTTCCGTTTATTCTTCTCCAAGATGAAATGGTCTTAAGTGTTGTCTTATTCGTCGTTTGTTGGCTCATGAATGCTTAAATGAGTGGTTTAATGGTTATGTTATCCTAAGCTTGTGTAGGTGACGGTTATGTCATCCTAAAATTTGTGTTGGCGACGGTTATGTTGCCTTGCTTGTGAATAGATAGCGGTGCGTGGTACGATTTGTGTATCACTGTAATGAACTAACACCATCCATGTTATGGGAATTTATCTATGTTCGGGATTGGTCGGAGGCAGCGGTTATATGCTCCGGTCCCCGTGTGTCGTTCGGTGTAAGGCATTACATCGAGAGGTCTGGCCAGGTCTTAGGCATATAGGCAGTAGTTATACGCTATACATAGTATTCGGAGGCAGTGGTTATACGCTCCGTAGCTGGAGGCAGTGGTTATACGCTCCAGTAGCCAGAGGCAGTGGTTATACGCTCTGGTATGTCAGAGGCAGTGGTTATACGCTCTGACGGCGTTCATTATATTCAATTATTGATTGATAGTTGTATGCTTAGTAATCGGAGGCAGTGGTTATACGCTCCGTAGCTGGAGGCAGTGGTTATACGCTCCAGTAGTGATGTGTAGTTTTAATACCGCAAGTGCACAGTTGACGAAGTAGCACTCTAGGTGTCGAGTCACAGGGAGCTAAAATCGCAATACTAGCTATTTAAGTTATGAGTTTAGCTAAGTCGACAATAGTTTGGTTGAGATGTATAACTACAAATAAACTAAGAATGAAATAGCAAAGTAAATAAAATATAACTAACAGTAACAAGTGAATGAGATGGATGTAATTCAATAGAGGAAAGACCTAGGACCCGATTTCACTCCACCATAAGCGTTCATGATTATAATCTCTCTTAGCTAGTCAACGGGTATGGTTCATAAGGGGGAAAAACGCCTCTAATTCGCACAAGCACCTCCCTCTCGAGTTCGCGCTTAGACACTAGCTATCCCGACTAACCCCCCTCTCGGGTTCGAAAGTCGATATCCTAAGTTTAAATACCCGATTACCCGAAAACACATGTAATTCTCAAGGTAGACTAGTATTAACTAAGGTCAATAATCCCGCGATGATTTCCGGGTCATCCCTCCCCTCTTCTCGAAGGTTGATTTCAAACACAAGACTAGGGGGTCCCCCCTCGGTTCTCCCTTTCTGTCTCAACCTAGTTAGACAATAAGGTTAAGCAAGCCATCTCGACTCCCAACCTAACCGGCTCTCGCCGATGGACAAGGGTCTAGAGTCAATGAAACCCGCAAAAACCAATAAACAAGCAAAACCCCTAGTCCACCCTCAGAAACCAAACCCAAGGACTAACCTAGTGAGAAATCAATAAAATGAACCACTTATGTTGGAGCTAATCGAGTCCTAGTATGAGACTACTCACTAATCATAACTAAAGAACTCAAATTCAAAACAAAAGATGACACTTTATGATTAAACATGATGAAGGATGAATTCTTACTATCAAGCATGCACAAACCAACTAGAGCAATGATCCAAGGCAAAATAAATCAAAATTAACAATAACCAAGCACAAAGGAAGAAACTTTGTAAACAAGCTAAGTGAAAAATTCAAACCCCTAAATCAACTTAAATGTAAACAAATGACAAAATAAAGAAAGAGATAAGAATTATACCAACTAAGAAGGCAAGGAAGAACAATGAAGCAAAAGAACAAAGAAAGCTTGAAAACTTATGAAATTGATGAAGGTTTTGGGGCAAATTACAAAGGAAAAGTGTTTCTCTTACTAAAACTTGGAATAAGGTAAGGTGAACAGTGAAAAACAGAAGTAAATGGGCTTATATACTAAGTTACAAAATAGCAAAACGACCCAAAACATTGTCGTTCAAGTAAACAAAGATCCGCGCAAAATTTGAGGTGGGCACGACAAGAACCGCTAGGCACGGCTGAGAGGGCACGACACCTTCTTTCCTGGTGAGGAACGGCACGGCACACAACCGCACGACACGGCTCTGTGCGCACGGTGCCTTCGTCCCTGATGAAGAACGACATGGTACTCACGGTGCCTTCAGTTAACTTCCTTATTTCTCTGTTTTGGGCTATCCATAGGTTTGTGTTGGGCCTTAGGTTGTCAAATGGGTCCGTGGGTTGTTTCTTGTTCAGGTGGGTGCTTGTTGGCCCTAATCGTATCCCTACAAAAATCGACAAACACAACCAAAACCCGAAACAAGCTCCCAAAAGGCAAGTTGAGCGTTATATGCAAATTAAACACGGAAAAACACATAAAAAGCAAGAAAACGGGCTACGAGAAAGAGTTCTTAGGTATGAAAAGCGCGTGGATAATGGAGCTATCAAATCTCACACACTAAGCTCGATCTTACTCGTCCCGAGTAAGCTCAAGCAAGATTACATGCAACGCAAAACAAGTTTACCAACCTATGGCGAAAAACCAGCCTAACTATTCTACTATAATAACCGATTGAGTATTAGCGCACTCAACGCCCTTTCAATTCACAATTTGACATCTTATGAGGAAAAGGTGCCCTATTGCAAGGCAAGTGAGGTCTTGCTCAAAATTTTTGACACATCCTAACATGAAACACATAAACAAACAATAGGACGCATCGACAAAGAAGAAAAGCCGCTTTCCTCATCTAAGCGACTGAGATCAACTAAAAAGGATCAAATTCAAGATCGTACACTTCCGCACAAATACTAATTCAATATGTCACTAAAACCCAAAGGATGGCGACAAAACACTACCAAATAATGCTAACCTAGGCTACTTTCATGACCATGATCCAAAAACTTCTGTCGAGGGCGATAGGATGGAATGGAAGGAGGTCCCCATGATGCTAGAGGTAAGGAATAAACCGGGTCTAGACTCTTCACAAGTAAGGGTCATGGATCGTTCCAAGTTTGTCAAGGAAGGATAGCAAAATAGATTTTTGGGTTTAAATGCTCAAGTCATTTCATAAAGGTGGAAAACACAACAAACGACCTCAATTTTTTATTATCTCTTTTTTTTTTCTTTTCTCTTTTTTTTCTTCTTTCTTTTCATGAGTTAAGATGGGGTTTGTCCCACGCGTGCTAATGCCCTTTGCTTTCGCCAATCGCTTATTAGGCCACCGGTTAACCTTTAAGCAATAGCTTATCGGGGTGACAATCACTCTGTCTTTGGGCGGTCGAATTCACGACCAAGTGGGAAGCCAAATCCTTGCCCCCCCCCTCCAAAGCACATCGAAGTGGTACGCCTCCACCTAAACTACACGATCTTATTCCACAAGAGGTTTCTTTTTCACTTTTTCAACATTTCACACCAAAATTTAAAGAAATGAGCATTTTAAGAACCATCAAAAATCTCAAGTTACCATCCCACCCAAACCGACAAGGTCACCAAGACTAGTCAATCTATACCTAATCGCATCACGAGGTTGGACAAGGTGATTCAAAATGCAAACCCTCGACTTGGTAGTGGACCATGGTTCAAAAGATACTAGCAAAGCATAACCTAGAGTGTTTCAAAACCATTCTAAAAGGCAAAGTAACAATGTAACAGCCCGTATTTTCGTAAAATCTAATTTAATCGTTTTTAAGTATTTTTCGTAATAAAAATAATACTCTAATAATTAATTCGGAAGTACTAATCTTTAAAAGTAAGATCCGTCTTAAGAACCTCAAGTCCTTAAGACGAATACAACTTGGCAAAGTTATATTCCCGACTTAAATATTCATTTCATATCCGTTTCTAAAATCCGTAACTGTTTAAGCAAGACGGAAAGGACAACTCACTTGTCCTCTTTATAAACAAATTGTCGACATCTTTTTCCCCAAGAAAACCCTTCCACTGTAAAACAAATCCTCCATAAAACCTCCATTAATACTCCTTTCTTTTGAGCTTTTCTCCTTCATCCGTTCTTCAAATCGCGAAAGTAAGTACATTTTCGGAATCCTCGTTCGATTTCCTAATCATCCATCACTTTCATTTTTCATTTCGTCGACTTCGAAAAACGGACTGTTTTCCTTAATTCCGTTTTAAGAACCTAAAGATCCGTTTATTGTGTTGTAGGTGTTGGCCTGGACGATCCCGACACCGGTAGTTACGTGATTGAGGAGGATCATCTGCCGGAATAAGCTTAAAGGTGACGATAATGAGAAACTCGGCCTTTATGTGTATATTAGCACTTTTGTTGTGTTTCTTATGTTGGATTCTGATTTTGCTCATGTATTATGTTTGAGGAATTTAGCAACATGTTTAGGATGATGTTGTTGTGAAGAATCCATGCTTAAACTTGTTGTTATATGTTCTTAAGTGTATTTTCAGTTTTTCTCATTTTGCGACGGATACTCGATATATCCATTTGAGGATTGTTATGGGACTTATGTGCTGGTAGATTAGTTGTTCTTGGTGTTTGATAATGTTGGAAAATCACCAATTGTAGTCTTGCTTAAGTTGTTGTATCGAATTTTGAAGTTTTTCATTGAATGCGATTTTGCGGATTTCGTATCAGGCTCTCTGAGCCGGTCGACCGACCGGCCGCCGGTCGACCGGCTGGGAGCGCTTCTTTGTGTTTTTCGTATTCTGAGGAAAAATTGGCTTGGGACTGCCAGCCGGCCGACCGGCTGCCTGCCGATCGGCTGGTAGTCTCCTTGTGTCGTTTGGGTTTTGCGAAAACAATAGGAAGAGGGGAGCCCAGCCGGCAGACCGGCCGCCTGCCAGCCGGCTGGGAGTACATGTGGGGTTGGTTTGCGTATCGTATAGACTAAGGGAAGGAGTTCCCAGCCGGCCGACAAGCTGCCTGCCGACCGGCTGGGAGTCCCTTTTGTTGTTCTCGGTTTTAAAAAGAAAGAAAGCTGGGTGGATCACCAGCCGGCCGACCGGCTGCCTGCCGACCGGCTGGGGACCCCTGTAAGCTATTTTGAGTTTTTCGTAATTCGATCGTAACTTTCAAACGGTTTATCGGTTTTACTTGAAACCTGTTTTGTGTACCTTTGACATGTATTTGAGGTCCCCGGAGGATGGGCAACATTATATTGGGTTCGGGAATAGAGTAAGGATAGAGACCCCCCGGTCGGGCAACCGAAAGGGAAACCGGCTCTCCCTCATCTTAGTTCTCGAGGTCAATTAAGTGTTGATTAGAAGTTAAAGGTAGAACTATAGAGTAGTTCATAGACTTGAATGATATTGTTTTGATGCGTATTGAGCTATGCCTTCAGCTGGCCTCTGAACTCAATACGTGAGTTGTTTGTCGTGTATGGGAACATGCGTTGAGTTTTCGCCTCTGAGTTCCATACATGTCTGTTTGTCGTGTCTGGGACATGCGTTGAGTTTTCGCCTCTGAGTCCAGACATGTATGTGTGATCGCGTCAGGACATGCCTTAAGTTGGCCTCTGAGTCTGACGAGTAGAGCAACTGCACGACGGGGCAGTCAGGTTGTCATACCTTACCCGGAGTGCAGGTGTTTGGTGCTAGAACATGCGTTGAGTTTTCGCCTCTGAGTCTAGTATCTTGTGATGTAGTAGGGGTCCATGCGTTGAGTTTTCGCCTCTGAGTTCCTTGCTTGTGTTAGTGAACTGTATGCTAGTCCATGCGTTGAGTTTTCGCATCTGAGTCTAGTGTTCAGTAATAGCCGGTCCATGCGTTGAGTTTTCGCCTCTGAGTCCTTGCTTGATATAGTGAACTTGGTATCTAGGTTATGCGTTAAGATGTCGCCTCTGAACCTTTATACTTGCTGAATGATTTAGTACCTAGGTTATGCGTTAAGATGTCGCCTCTGAACCTTTGTACTTGCTGTTTTATATCTGCTTGCCCTGATGATGGTACAGTGTCAGATATGCATAGTATGTTATCGATGTTATACGTTTGTGGTTAAATCATCCAAGGCATTGGATGACTCTTAGTTCGGTTTCATAAATAATTGGATTGAAAGACCCCCCGACTGGGTAACCAGTAGGGAAACCGGCTCTCCTTCCTATTTGTTTATGAAGTTGGTTGAGAGCCGTGCATTGTAATCGCATGTTAGTAAGAGATCAGATGATGAGTTGTTTATGCTTCACATGTTGATATATGTTGGAGTATTCTGTATTGTTTATATGTTACGTGTTGTCACAAAAGGTGGCTAGGAGAACTCTAGTCACTCCCCACTGATTGTGGCGTACATGTTTTTCATGTATGTAGGTACATGCTGGTTGGAGATCGGGGTTCACGAGAGCTAGCGAGTGATGATCCTGCTGTCATCATTGACTTACCTTATATCGTTTAGCTGGACTCGTAGTTGTTACTTTTGTTTTTGGTGCCGGTAGGGATGTTCCATCCCCGGCTGTTGTATATATTTCATTTCCGTACTTAGAACTGTTACTTATCTATTTTGGTTTCAGTTTCAGTTTCTGTTTCAGTTTAAGACTTCTCGCATGTTGTTTTACCTTTTAAAAAGTTTTAATTCCGCTGCATTTTTGGTACTTTTATGTGTTTATATTTCCGCTTTCGCGAGGGGTTTTACAGTTGGTATCAGAGCATAATTGCTCCCGACGCACTCATGTGACCCCAACCTTAACTTGACCAAATAAACAAATAATGAATGAGAGATGGGGTAGATCTAAGGATTTATATTGTAGTCTGTTTGTGCCTTGTTAAGAATACGTCTAACGGTTTACTCTCTTATGATTGAAGAATGACAGAGCCAACCTATGAAGAGAGTCCTGAGATGCGAGCCCTCATTCAGACTCTTCGGGATTGCGAAGCTAGGTCATCTACGCCTTCTTCCTCATTGCAAACCTCGGGAAGTAACCAACCTGGAGGATTGGCTTGGATTGTCACCCAGATGTGGAGGAATGCAGCTAAGACATTCGACGGAGAGACCAGTGCTGCGGCCCTCACTGCTTGGTTCTTCGACATGGAAAGGAATTTCATGATTTATGATGTTCGACCTGAGGATCAGACCCGAGTAGCATCCCAGTTCTTAGTTCGCGAGGCCAGGAGTTGGTGGATGACGATCAGTACCCCTGCTACTCGTGACCCTACTTTCACCTGGAGTCGTTTCAAGACTCTTCTTGGCATGAGGTTTTACCATAGAGACATCCGCCAGGGTAAGATGACCGAGTTCATGAACCTTCGCCAAGGAACCCTTTCTGTTCAAGCCTTCACCAATCGATTTGAGGAGCTAATTCACTTTGTTCCCCAGCTAGTTGAGAGAGAAGAAGATAAAGCCTACCTGTTTCGGAGCAAGCTTAATGCTGAGACTAGGAGTGTAGCCAGTGGTGACCCGACTTCTTACTTCCAGAGTTACTACGGTGTCCTGCGAGCGGAGGACCCTTATGAGATCTATTGTGAGAGAGCTAGAGCTTTCTCTCCTCCTCGACCGCCTTTGCATAGATGCCGAAGCGGGAGACCTCTTAGCCCTCTTGCCTCCTCTCCTCTCGGAAAGAGGAAGTGTCCCCAGAAGAACGAGAAGCCCCAGAGAGCTAAAACTTCCCAAATCCGGAGCATGAGCCTTCCATCGGACGTTCCCCTTAAGTGCTTCAAGTGCCACAAGGATCTCCATCTTGGACTTGACTGCCATGGCAACCCGCATCAATGCTTCACCTGCGAGGGATTTGGACATCGCTCTTTCGAGTGCCGCGTAGGGAATGGCGCCATCAACCGAACCATCACTACTGAACTTGAGACTTCCCGGGATCGAGACATGGAACCCTTGACAGAGGCACCCTGAGATGTTTCAAGTGTCGCAAAACCCTTCATCCCGGAGTTGACTGTCACGGTAACCCTTATCTTTGCCATGCCTGCAAGAAGCCCGGGCATCGCTTCTTCGAGTGCCCCGAGAGGAATACCGCTGTTGGCAGAGCTGCTGCTACTGACCTAGAGACTGAGACCAGAGGAGCCAGAGCTGTTCAGGACCAAGCTGAGACTGGAGTTCATCCTGACCCACCTACTGGTATGTTCATGCCTATTGCCTTATTTATGGTTGATATGCTTATAACCGTTAAGATCTTAATCTCCTCCCTTAGATTCCTGTTAATCTTCTTTGGAATCTATCTTCATTTCCTTTTGACTCAACCTGATAACTTGCTTCCCTGAAACACCTTGTGCGGTAACCTACCATAGATGAACTTGGAAACCTCTTACAATTAGCTGTAAACCGTAATTTGGAGAGTGTTGTTACTTGGAGAGAAACCTAAAGGGCTTATTGAATATGTTTTGGGTAACCATAGTGTTGTTATGTTACTAATTTGAAGAGTAAGTGAATGATGAGGTGATTGTGCTAAGTAGAGTGTCTTACGTGGCTTTAGATTGGACTTAGGTGTGAGAATCTAGCTGAGTCATGGATAATTGTGAGTTTGGAATATCCATTTGAGGATCTCGAGGAACTTAGAGTAAAGATTGATTTTGAGGAATATACTTACGGTACTGACGTTGTCTGATAATTGAATGAGACAAGCCAATACTGTTTGAACTTGAGGAGCGAGAGTTGTTAGTAACGACGTGAAAACATTGGAACATTTACAAGGACTTGTGGAATTTACGGAGTATCCGATCTTAGACTACTTAATAGATTTTAGCAAATTTTCTAATAATGGATCTAAGAGAAAATTTGAGAGCGCATCACCCGATTGAGAATGGAATAGAATGATCTATTAGAGATACAATGTCGGAAACATATTGTTTTAAGTATAGATGCTTTGTAGACCGTAATGCAAGTATAGTAGATACATCTTATGAGTGTAATAGCCTAAGAGTTGGTTGAACTAACATTGAGGAACTATCTGAGATAGGACATCTATACTTTTGGAAAAATAAGTACTTGGAAGGACGTTACCACTTTAAATCTTGAGGAACTTGGAGATCTGGATCATTTTGAAGAACTAGTCATGAGAATCAGTCATACACTTGCTGACTTGGGAGTTGTTACCCTAGTGAGACCTTACCTTGGGATGTTCGCTGTGTAGTAGTAGACAAATTTGAGGAACCATAGGGTTCGAAGCTCTCCCGCATAATAAATTGATGGAATTGGATTGCGTAGGATTAAAGGATATAAGTGATTTCGGCTACGGCCTAATTAATTGGGAAGAATCATGGGGATAGAACTCAGGTTTAGAATTTAGAAACGCGTGAACCTTGGCTTGAGGCATGTATTTTTGGCTTCCACCCGGAGTGAGAGATCCTTAACCTTAATGGAACCGATTTTAATGTGAACGGAGTGAGAGTTTTGGGAACCTTCTTGTGAGGAATGCCTTGTTTTATGGATGAGATAGAGTTAAGAGGGACCGTGAGACCGTTTTGAGTATTGAGGTAACTGGAAATGTCTCATGGGGATATGCTAAGGATCGTAGAAGGGGTGTTTGATTTGGATTGAGTGAATAGCTTACCCATGTTTGGCAAAGGTTACCGTCTTCTTTAACCTCCGACTTGGTTATTTCGTTCCTTCGACCCTCCTTGTTATGTTCTGACCGCCACAAGGCTTGAAACTTCTGATCGGTCGCGTTGAAACAATCTCTTCGACTAATTCCTCGTTCTCGAACATCCGTTTTTGAATTTGTCCACTTCTGGTCAACTTCAAATTGCTGTTTTCAGAAGAAGCTTAATCGTTCTGAAAATCTGAAACTATTTTCCTCTTCCGTTAGAAGTGACTTTTGGTCATTGTTACGATTTTGCATTTCCAAGAAATTGTGAATAAAGGTTAATTTGGAAGGAAACTTGACTTTGAAGAACAGAACGTTTTGCAATTTTGACCGACTTCAGCGTTGATTGCCACTAGGACGTGTTATTGGAGACGTCTGATAACCCGTGCTGTATTTATCAACACCGAATCGACCTAAATTTTGAATTTTGACTGATTTAATTTTGGGACTTGTCTCCGATTTGGAGTGTCGGACTCTTGAATACGTAACGAGAATCCCATTATCCATTGACGAAGACTTGTGCCTTTAAAACTTTGTCTCTTGAAAACTTTTTGCAAGATAAAGTTTTGGGTTTTCATAACCCGCTTGATACATTTTGAACGTTAGAGTTGTTTTCGCACCTACTTTCACTTTCGAGTTTCGAGGACGAAACTTTTTGAAGATTGGGTGATTGTAACAGCCCGTATTTTCGTAAAATCTAATTTAATCGTTTTTAAGTATTTTTCGTAATAAAAATAATACTCCAATAATTAATTCGGAAGTACTAATCTTTAAAAGTAAGATCCGTCTTAAGAACCTCAAGTCCTTAAGACGAATACAACTTGGCAAAGTTATATTCCCGACTTAAATATTCATTTCATATCCGTTTCTAAAATCCGTAACTGTTTAAGCAAGACGGAAAGGACAACTCACTTGTCCTCTTTATAAACAAATTGTCGACATCTTTTTCCCCAAGAAAACCCTTCCACTGTAAAACAAATCCTCCATAAAACCTCCATTAATACTCCTTTCTTTTGAGCTTTTCTCCTTCATCCGTTCTTCAAATCGCGAAAGTAAGTACATTTTCGGAATCCTCGTTCGATTTCCTAATCATCCATCACTTTCATTTTTCATTTCGTCGACTTCGAAAAACGGACTGTTTTCCTTAATTCCGTTTTAAGAACCTAAAGATCCGTTTATTGTGTTGTAGGTGTTGGCCTGGACGATCCCGACACCGGTAGTTACGTGATTGAGGAGGATCATCTGCCGGAATAAGCTTAAAGGTGACGATAATGAGAAACTCGGCCTTTATGTGTATATTAGCACTTTTGTTGTGTTTCTTATGTTGGATTCTGATTTTGCTCATGTATTATGTTTGAGGAATTTAGCAACATGTTTAGGATGATGTTGTTGTGAAGAATCCATGCTTAAACTTGTTGTTATATGTTCTTAAGTGTATTTTCAGTTTTTCTCATTTTGCGACGGATACTCGATATATCCATTTGAGGATTGTTATGGGACTTATGTGCTGGTAGATTAGTTGTTCTTGGTGTTTGATAATGTTGGAAAATCACCAATTGTAGTCTTGCTTAAGTTGTTGTATCGAATTTTGAAGTTTTTCATTGAATGCGATTTTGCGGATTTCGTATCAGGCTCTCTGAGCCGGTCGACCGACCGGCCGCCGGTCGACCGGCTGGGAGCGCTTCTTTGTGTTTTTCGTATTCTGAGTAAAAATTGGCTTGGGACTGCCAGCCGGCCGACCGGCTGCCTGCCGACCGGCTGGTAGTCTCCTTGTGTCGTTTGGGTTTTGCGAAAACAATAGGAAGAGGGGAGCCCAGCCGGCAGACCGGCCGCCTGCCAGCCGGCTGGGAGTACATGTGGGGTTGGTTTGCGTATCGTATAGACTAAGGGAAGGAGTTCCCAGCCGGCCGACCGGCTGCCTGCCGACCGGCTGGGAGTCCCTTTTGTTGTTCTAGGTTTTAAAAAGAAAGAAAGCTGGGTGGATCACCAGCCGGCCGACCGGCTGCCTGCCGACCGGCTGGGGACCCCTGTAAGCTATTTTGAGTTTTTCGTAATTCGATCGTAACTTTCAAACGGTTTATCGGTTTTACTTGAAACCTGTTTTGTGTACCTTTGACATGTATTTGAGGTCCCCGGAGGATGGGCAACATTATATTGGGTTCGGGAATAGAGTAAGGATAGAGACCCCCCGGTCGGGCAACCGAAAGGGAAACCGGCTCTCCCTCATCTTAGTTCTCGAGGTCAATTAAGTGTTGATTAGAAGTTAAAGGTAGAACTATAGAGTAGTTCATAGACTTGAATGATATTGTTTTGATGCGTATTGAGCTATGCCTTCAGCTGGCCTCTGAACTCAATACGTGAGTTGTTTGTCGTGTATGGGAACATGCGTTGAGTTTTCGCCTCTGAGTTCCATACATGTCTGTTTGTCGTGTCTGGGACATGCGTTGAGTTTTCGCCTCTGAGTCCAGACATGTATGTGTGATCGCGTCAGGACATGCCTTAAGTTGGCCTCTGAGTCTGACGAGTAGAGCAACTGCACGACGGGGCAGTCAGGTTGTCATACCTTACCCGGAGTGCAGGTGTTTGGTGCTAGAACATGCGTTGAGTTTTCGCCTCTGAGTCTAGTATCTTGTGATGTAGTAGGGGTCCATGCGTTGAGTTTTCGCCTCTGAGTTCCTTGCTTGTGTTAGTGAACTGTATGCTAGTCCATGCGTTGAGTTTTCGCCTCTGAGTCTAGTGTTCAGTAATAGCCGGTCCATGCGTTGAGTTTTCGCCTCTGAGTCCTTGCTTGATATAGTGAACTTGGTATCTAGGTTATGCGTTAAGATGTCGCCTCTGAACCTTTATACTTGCTGAATGATTTAGTACCTAGGTTATGCGTTAAGATGTCGCCTCTGAACCTTTGTACTTGCTGTTTTATATCTGCTTGCCCTGATGATGGTACAGTGTCAGATATGCATAGTATGTTATCGATGTTATACGTTTGTGGTTAAATCATCCAAGGCATTGGATGACTCTTAGTTCGGTTTCATAAATAATTGGATTGAAAGACCCCCCGACTGGGTAACCAGTAGGGAAACCGGCTCTCCTTCCTATTTGTTTATGAAGTTGGTTGAGAGCCGTGCATTGTAATCGCATGTTAGTAAGAGATCAGATGATGAGTTGTTTATGCTTCACATGTTGATATATGTTGGAGTATTCTGTATTGTTTATATGTTACGTGTTGTCACAAAAGGTGGCTAGGAGAACTCTAGTCACTCCCCACTGATTGTGGCGTACATGTTTTTCATGTATGTAGGTACATGCTGGTTGGAGATCGGGGTTCACGAGAGCTAGCGAGTGATGATCCTGCTGTCATCATTGACTTACCTTATATCGTTTAGCTGGACTCGTAGTTGTTACTTTTGTTTTTGGTGCCGGTAGGGATGTTCCATCCCCGGCTGTTGTATATATTTCATTTCCGTACTTAGAACTGTTACTTATCTATTTTGGTTTCAGTTTCAGTTTCTGTTTCAGTTTAAGACTTCTCGCATGTTGTTTTACCTTTTAAAAAGTTTTAATTCCGCTGCATTTTTGGTACTTTTATGTGTTTATATTTCCGCTTTCGCGAGGGGTTTTACAAACAAGTAGAACAATTATTTGCGATGGCCTAAACGATTTTGTCAATGATCACAATTAGCCAATTTCGAAAATTTTCCTAAATGCAACTATATGCCATGAATGCAACTAATATAAACATGTTATAAATGCAAATGAGTCTACAAACTATTTGCCAAACAAGCTAATGCACTTCATCCTACCAAAACATAGGCACACAACAACAATCTCCAAAACGGGTCCCCAAAGGAACACCCACATCATATAATACCATCCTCCTTCATACAAATATATGCAAAATGAAAAAGGAAGGAATAAGGAGAAAGAGTAGGAGGAATTTTACCAAACTTCTTCTCCGATGCATTGTGCGTATTACCTATAAACATAGTTAGGACGAATACAAGACACACAATAAATACAATGCAATGTTTTTGGATTTTTCAAGATTTTTTAATTTTTTATTTGTATTTCCTAAAAAATACTCAAATAAAAAGAAAAGCAAAATAAAAGACATGAAATGAAATATATGCACGGTAGATATTTCCCCTCCCCATACTTAAATTCTCATCGTCCTCGATGAGACAAGTGCAAGGAAGAGAAATACAAAAAAAAGGAAAAATGTTTTTGGTGTTTTTGATTTTCGAAAAATAAAAGGAACATATTTTTGGATTTTTGATTTTTTTGAAAATGAAAATACATGTTTTTGGTGTTTTTGATAAGCAATTTCCTCCCCACACTTATTTATTTACATGATTTCCAAATGGAAATAATTGTGTGGAGGAAATTGAGAAAATAAAACAAAATGAAAGAAAAGGTAACTAAATTGTCATTTGGATTTTTGCAAGAGGGGAGCAATCGAAACAACCAAATCAAGAGCCAAAACGGACATAGCAAGGAAGAGTGAGATGAAACGAGAAACAACATCACGACATCCAATTAACCAAAAACTAACCAAGACCCAACAACATGCAAAGCACAAAAACAGTCCAACCACCCCAATGGTAAACCAAGGTCCTCCCCACACTACTACCCTTACCCAATGATGTGTGCATTTTGTATAGACTTTTTAGTCTTGTTTTAGCACACATTATTGTAATGTTTGGTGATTTTATATCATTTTATACCCCGTATGTGCTACTTTGTGTTCGTGTTGCTATTTTGCAGATAGTGATCGAATAGTAGCAGAAACCGAGCTCTTTCTGCCTCATTGCACTGTTTTGCCATAGACGATGGGAGAATCACGGTTGGTTGTGCATCAATCGTGAGATTTGAGGTGAAAATCAACCCTTGTGCCTGTAGAAGGATCTATCGAGGAAGAAACGTCCTCGATCGAGCTGTCCTGTGCTCGATCGAGGGACCAAGATGAAGACAAGTTCTCGATCGAGCTTTCCTGTGCTCGATCGAGAGGTATCCGCGAAGGAAGCACTCGGTCGAAACCCAATTCGCTCGATCGAGGAGAAGCCAAAGAGGAGGAGTCGATCGAGTAACCTGCTACCTCTCGATCGACCTATTTGGGAAGTAAAAGGTGCTCGATCGAGTGGAATTTTCCCTCAATCGAGAGCTTGAAGCCTCTTCGTGTTCACATGAGTTAATGTTTCAGTTTAATTTTTGCTTATTTAAAGGGGATTTCTGAGACAATTAGGTTAAGTTTTTCTTTCCTAAGGCTGCTCTCTGCAGACTTTACAAAAGGAACTTGATCCTCTAAAACTTGTAGCCGACTTTGGTTTAATTCAAAGCTTTTTACTTCTTCCGTTCATGGTTCCGTCTCTATCGTTAGTATCACTTTCCTACTGTAATTCCTGTTCTTCCATTTCTTATTTCAAGTTCTTACCATTAATCTGTTTGTAGTTCCTGTTTTCTGAGTTTTTGTTATTTATCCAAGTTTTGCTCTGATGTCGTTACTATCGCCAATTCTCGCCATTTTCGTTCGTTTGCTCGGTTTATTTTGTCTCTTTTAGCTTCTGGTACTTCCTCCTTTATGATTCCTAATCTAGTTTTATTATACTCTTTATAATTTCCTTTAGTTTCCCTACTTTCATCATCTCGAGTTGTATGTTGTCTCGTGTTCCATATCCGTCTTGCCTCTTTCCGTTTCCGTTCGTTTTATAATTATTTCTGTCCCCGCTGCTACAGTTTGTTTCGTCTCACGTTTCAGAATACCGTATGCTAGTTTAATTATGCAAGTCGTTACCATTATCATTCGTCCTTTAATTATGTGTAACAAAACTTAGTACTAGGATTTATGGTAGCCATGGCTTAGAATGGTGTGTTAATTTCAGAACCCGTATTACGGTTTGTTCGTATCCGTCGCATGTTATTTTCTGTTAATTGTTTGAGTCGACGCACTCAATTGACTGTGTAGAAACCCTCTTTGCCTAGATCGGAAGATTGGTTTAGGGGTAGTTCTGCGACGATTGTTAGGACTGTGCTAATTAGGGCGGAAGCTAAGTTAGTATGGTTTTAGGGTGATTAGCGGACCGGAAGGACCTTTTTTGTACCCACAAACCGCAATAAGGCGACCTGTATTCACAAACCAGACTTAGTAGCCATGGCGCACTAGACATCCTAGTGCTCCCCTTTTCCTCTTTTCCTTTTCCCCTACCTTTTTATAATCTAGCGACATTTTTCACTTGAACCTCCATATTTTTGGTTACTCAGACGAACTTGGTCAGACTATAAGATCCCTGTCTCCCTGTGGAATCGATACCCGACTACCTCTTCTACATTTAGTTGAGATCGGTTAGGTTTTATTTTTGATAGGGTTACGACAGCCGTGTCACCCAAGGTGAACCCAAAAGTCTACTGAGGCGGGTTCGGGGGGTAGCGCGAGTTAAAGTCGGTAAAGAAAGAGTTCCAAGAGGACTCAATCCGGCCAACAACATCCGAGGTTGTTTGGTTTACCCCCCTCAACTCCTCAAAGGACCTCCTTGTCTCCCCCCTCAACTCCTCGAACGAACGCCTTGTCTCAACTCGGAATTCCTCAAAAGCCCTACCTTGACTATCGAAATTGGTGGACAAGGTTGCAAAGTTGTTAGAGAGGGAGTCATAGTTGTTGGCCAAGGTGTTCACTTGTTGGAAAAGGGGGCCAAAGTCCCAATAACCACGGCCATAGGCCATGGGTGGAGGTTGAGGGGCAAATGGAGGGGGCATGAACGGTTGGTTGGGGGTATGGGTTATACCCGAAGCCTTGGTAGCCGGGTTGGAACCCGGCTCCCGAAGAGCTTCCCCCCATTTCAAATTGGTTGGGTCGGGGTTGGTTTTGGTTAAAAGGGGGGTTTGGTTGGGTGTCACGATAAGGGGAAACATGCTCATCATCGGGCGAGGACTCATTACTAAAAACGGGGCTAGCAAGCCTGTAACACCCCCATAATCCTCTTTATTTGTAAATAGGGTTCTTAAGTAAAATTTGGATCATGGGTGTGTCACAATTTAACCAAATTTGATAGTAGTACCTAGACATGAAATAAAATAGGTAATTGTCTAATGCAATTTAAAATCCAAATGATAAAATCCGATTATAACCAAATTCAAAGTTTGCGGAAGCGAAAATAAAGTTCAACGATCCAAAAGAAAGATAAAGTGTCAAAGCATTTGTCTTTGATTGAAACATTAAGCGCGCTCGTAGAAAAGCAAAACTGTTTTGGTTCCCAAAACTTTTAGAATCATAAAGCACTTCTTTTCCATATTAAACACAATCCCGTTTCAAGAGATCAAAACAAACCAATCTTTGTCCATAACCATTTTGTAAAATATTTCCAACCAATATAAATAATTCAATATAACCAAAAGTCTTAAGATAGTAACAAATCGTAACGGTTTTAATAAGAGTGTACGGATAAGCGTTTCCCTTACCTAACGAGCGATTAATGGTTAGAGCCTCTTCTACGAATCTCGACTCTACAATATATATTTGAAATTATAGTTACTAATATGTCTGATCCTTCCATAGCTACTTGTCATAAATTATGCAATAACTTCTATTCTCCTCGGTTTTACAGATTCGGAGCAGAAACTTTAAATCGTTGTATCTACTGAGTTACTTCACGTTTTACGGTGAGATCAGTGGGGTTTGGTTCCTTAGTGAGTCCTCTAACTTTATTGTCTTGATGGTCAGAGTCTAAAAACGTCTTTAAAAGGTCCAAATCTACAGTTTAATAAAGTTGGTCCAAAGATGAGTCTTAAAACGTTAAGGGGTGATAAACGTTCTTAAGATGTCGAAAATCGTCGAAACAAAAGCCTAATAAACTTTAAATTCATTAAATTTAACATGGTGAAAAGATGGGTCACCTATTATTTTTATAAGTATAAATTAATTACCCTTTTATGGAGATGGTAAATTTTTAACAAGTAAAACTAATTAAAGTATTCTTAACGTTTTTTTCCAGATTACAACAGTAACTTGTAAAAATCATAATAAATTGAAAACATCATATTTTTATTCAACGTCAGCTTTATTGGATTCCTTTATGATTCTGAAATATATTGTTAGCCGTGCATGTTGTCTCAAAAATAGGTTTATAAGATATAAAATCTCGTTTTAAAAAACGTGGTCAGAAACTGAGTCATAAATCATTTTACATCATAAATCCTTCTTAACTAAATGAAACAAGTTGATTCCAAGTCCCATTATTAGCTAAATTCATATTAGTTTAACATACTAAAAGTTGAAATACTGATTCGTTTTGTAAATATGGTTTTATGACTCTTTAAGTGAGATCTAGTGTCGACTAGACAGAAAATATGCTGTAGTATTTTGTTTTTTATCTACAGATGGTGCATGCAAATGTTACGAATTTTGGTGAGCATACTCAAGATGACAAATCCAACATCATATATTTTTTTCACCTGAAAATATCAAGTTTAGCTAGTGATTACAGACCTACCACATGCATGCTACATTTTTGACAAAATAACGGTTTTTACTAGCTTTAATCCTTTGCATGCATGAGTAAAACTTGGTTGAGTGATGTTATGTGATTTAAGAATATGTGAATATGATGAGGAATCAGAATAAAAACCATTTTTTATAGGCTTAGAAGTGAAGACTTGATGCTTAGGCAAGATCTTCCTCCTTAGCTCTTCTTTTTTTTTTTTTGTTCTCCCTCTCTCTTTCTATCACTCTCTCTATTTTTTTTATTTGTGAGGAATGAAATCTGATGGGGGAAGGGGAAAGTGGCGTGAGAAATGGGGGACAAAGAGAAAAGGGAACTTCTCATGCATGCCAAGTGTCCTAATGTATAAGCCAAATGTCTAGGCATGCATTTGTCCACATTTCTAGACATGCATTGGTCAACGATTATGTGACGGAAAACGATGCATGCGACGGTTTTTGTGTCTCTATTAAGCGATACTTGTTTAATCAATAAATTTCTCATTTTATTCTATTGACGGATTTTGCAGGTATTACATCCTACCCTCCTTAAAAACGAACTTCATCCTCGAAGTTCTAAAACTACCTCTACAAGCAAAGCTAACAATATCATTTATAACCGTCTCTTATAATGCAAATAAAACAGAAGAGTAAAAATTGCAGGTATTACAAAGCCACCTAAGGTTCTCATCAATGTCTAAGGAATATTTATAATGAAGATGATCGGGATTGTAGCCGTATGAGGCCACCTCCCAATCGAACTCATCACCTCTCCTAATCAACTCCCCCGACCTATAGGGCATGCCCCAATTCTTCCGGTCACGGATTGTGGTGAATTCCGTAGCCGGAAGAGCTAGGGCTCTAACCTCGGTAATAGCATAATAAAGTCTATCCTCCCCGTTCACCTCCCACTCAAAAAGACAGCTTGTGAGGTAGCTAAGGTCAATTCTAGTAGTCCCGGGAGCCCTAGGTTCTGGAAAATTGGGCTCCTCTTCTACCATCCCTAGCTTCCTCGCAAGCAAAGTCACTAACCCCCCCACCCACAATGGTGCTTGGCGGTGAGTCTCTTAAGTAAAAGAGGTGACGAACTACGGCCTTTGTTATATCTACGGTCAAGGGTTTACCCTCCATGATTTCCATAAGACATTGAAGAGCTATTGTCCTTACCCTATGATGTGACTCGTGTCCCCCTATCAAAACATCCCCAAACAACCTCAAAAAGTATCTAAAAACAATATTTCTCACGGAAGAGGCCGTGGCCGTCCGGGCGTCAAATCTACCTTCCCTAGCTATGTACGTCCAAAATTTATCCCGGGCATCCCTATCATTGTGTCTTTTATGGGCGGTGTAGTGTCCACCATGATTAAAAGGAATCTCAAGGTGTTCGGAAAAATCCTCAAGACTTAGCCTTCTTTGGTGTCCAAGGATTTGAAAGGAGACGGAAGGGTTAAGGCTATCTAAGTCTGCTTGAAAGGTAGCTAGAAACTCGCAAGTCAAGTGCTTATATGAAAAAGCATGACGAAAACCTATCCCAAACCCACCTTTCCTCAAAAGAGTACTAACGTCGTCAAAAATCCCCATACGATTCACAGTGTAAGAGCATAAAAATTTTGTTGGGGAAAAACCTTTTCCTAGCAATTTCATGTAACGACGATATTCATCTTGAGAGTTAAAGCCAGCAATACCCACCCCTCCCCGACTCTTATAACGGAAATTGCAAAGGGGGACTCTTACTAACTCGGGGATGGGGTTACGAGAGGTGGAAGTCATACCTTCAAGCCTTGACCTCTTAGAAGACATATTTTGCTGTAAAAAAATTGCAAGTTCACTACCAAATAAGCGGAAAAGAGTAGCCGTCACCGTGTCCCGACTCCAAAATTTTGAGAATGCCCGGAATTGCTCAAAAATTGCACCTAGAGCTGCCCCTCGTCTTCCTTATTGTTTCCTACAAAAGAAAGAACAACAAATAAGGTCAATAAAAGGGCAAAAAATCAGATCTACAAAATTTTTGGGTAAAATTTTTATCTCCAAAATCGAATTTTGAAAAGATAGAAATGTTACAAATTAAGTGTAGATTGAGGAAATGGTGTTGGCTTTTTAATTTGGGTTGATTTGGTGGATTTGGAGGAGTTTTTAAGAGGAAAAAGGGGTGTTTTAATGGAGGTTTTGAGTAGAAGAAAGAAGAAAGAATGAAAAATGAAATGAAAGAGTGAATGAAAGCTGATGAACGTGCGGCTTAATTATTATATATATATATATATATATATATATATATATATATTTCAAATAAAAGGATTTTTTTTTCGCAAGGCACGGCTGGCACCGCACGGCACGGCTCTGTGCACACGGTGCCTTCTTCCCTGCCTGAGAACCGCACGTTAAGTAAGGCACGACACGGCCCTCAGGGCACGGTGCCTTGGTTCCTGCACGAGATCCGCACGGTACTCAAGGTGCCTTCGTCAATACTTCCCAATTCTTCATTTTTGACATCCCAAACCTCCATAGATGCCCAAAACTCCATTCCTACAACAAATACTCCTCCTCTCCCAAATCCTTTGGCTTCAAATTTCTCATCTCTTGCAAAAATGACTTTTATTGCATGGGTTGCCTCCCATGAAGCGCCCTTGTTTTAAGTCGTAGGCTTGACTAAGTCACACATCACGAAAATTTGTTGAAAAGCTTCACAAGAAATTAAGTGAGAACTCAAGCATGGATGATGCAAGTGGTAACGACACATATTTCCTTCACTATCGGGCTTTCGGATATATAATGCTTAAGCCTTTGCCCATTAACCTTGAATGTTTGCTCTCCATCGGTCACCTCCACCGACCCATACGGAAAAGCACGAGTAATGGTAAATGGCCCCGACCATTTCGACCTTAACTTTCCCGCGAATAGCTTGAATCTTGAGTTGAATAAGAGAACTAGGTCCCCTTTCTTGAATTCTCTCCGGACAATTGCCTTGTCATGAAAACGCTTCGTTTTTTCCTTGTAAAGCCTAGAACTTTCATAGGCCTCCAACCGAAATTCTTCAAGCTCATTTATGTCGAGGAGCCTCTTCCCCCCCCCCCCCCCCCCCCCCCCGGCACTCTTTAAATCAAAGTTTAATTGTCGGATGGCCCAATGAGCTCTATGCTCCATTTCTACCGGAAGATGGCACGACTTTCCATACACCAATCGGTACGGTGAAGTTCCTATTGGTCTTTTGAAGGCGGTGCAATAGGCCCACAACGCATCATAAATCTTGGTTGCCCAATCCTTCCTTGAACGGTTCACCGTTTTTTCGAGGATGACCTTTAGCTCCCGGTTAGAAATTTCGGCTTGTCCATTTGCTTGGGGGTGATAGGCAAGGCTTCTCCTATGTTGCACCCCATGCTTCTTGAGAAGAACATCCAAGGTTCTCTCCCGGAAATGACTACCCCGATTATCAAAATCCTCGGTACACCAAACCTCGGGAAGATGATAATTTGCAAGAGCTTGGAAACGGACTTTGCATCACAAGTTTTTGTTGGAATTGCTAACACCCATTTGCTCACATAGTCGACCGCTACAAGGATGTATTCATTTCCAAAGGAGGATGGAAAAAGCCCTTGGTAATCTATCCCCCATACATCAAAAATTTCTACCTCAAGTATGAAATTCATTGGCATCTCGTGCCTCCTAGTTATGTTCCCACTCCGTTGACACTTATCACAACCCTTCACATGTAATGCAATATCATGAAACAATGTTGGCCAATAAAAGCCGCATTGAAGAATCCTTGAAGCGGTTTTCCTTGAACTTCCATGCCCTCCACTTGGCATACCATGACAATGATTTATGATTGATTCGACTTCTTCATTTGGTATACATCTCCGGATCATCCCATCGGCACATGACTTGTAGAGAAATGGTTCCTCCCAAAAGAATTGCTTAATGTCATAAAAGAATTTCTTCTTCTTATGGGAATCATACCCATAGGGGACAAATCCCGAAGCTAAAAAGTTAACATGATCGGCAAACCATGGAGCCTCTTCTAAATACAAAGCTAACAAGTGATCATCGGGCAAAGAGTCATCAATTGGAAACCCATCCTTCACATTCCCATTCAACAACCGAGAAAGGTGGTCCGCTACCACATTCTCCACTCCTTCTTATCTCTTATCTCTATATCAAATTCTTGTAACAAAAAAATCCACCTAATAAAGCGGGGTTTAGATTCCTTCTTGAGAAGCAAATGCTTCAAAGCCGCATGATCGGTGTGAACAACAACCTTGGCTCCAATCAAATAAGTCCGGAACCACCGCTAAGAGTTCTTTTTCGGTAGTTGAATAATTCACTTGGGTGTCATCAAGGGTTTTGCTTGCATAATGAATTGCATGAAGTTTCCCTTCTTTCTTTTGACCCAAGACCGCACCCAAAGCTTGATCACTAGCATCGCACATGAGTTCGAATGTTAAATTCCAATCCGGAGGTTGTATGATTGGAGCACTTGTCAAAGCCTTCTTCAACCTATCAAAAGCATCAAGACAACGATTAGAAAACACAAATGGAGTATCCTTAGCTAACAATTCGGTCAATGGTCTAGCTATCTTGGAGAAATCCTTGATGAAACGGCGATAAAACCCCGCATGACCAAGGAAACTCCTCACCCCTTTCACATTGGTTGGGGGTGAAGTACATACTAAAGTGTCAAAACAGACTATTCACTAAAAATACAGGAATTGCAGAAGCAACGTAGTATGAATGCTGAGGAGACTAAAAAGTTACAGGTAGTTGATAAGCTAATAATAAAGTAACAAATACATTCTTGAGTTTTACATAATTTATTATGTTTGTTATTGAAAATAGGTCATGCCTTGTACAATCATATGACTAATAATATCACGTGATTACGTGATTATCATGGAAGATTTCAATTATTAAATTAATAATATGTTTACATAACTTGTGAAATTATAAATTATAAATAAAATTAGAGTAGTTATAAATTTAAATTTTCCATATTAATTATAAAATATTTTATGGGAAATTAGCAGTCGGGAAGATTTTGTAGAATAAAAAAAATATGAATTGCTAAACAAAAACAATAAGTATGTCAATTTTCACAGGTGGGAATTTTTTTGTTTCTGTTTTTGTTTGGCAATTGGCATGACTAATAATATCACTTGATTAAGTGATTATCATGGAAGATTCCAATCATTAAATTAATTATCACGGTTGATGACATGACAGTTATCTTAGTTCTAATTGGTCGAGAAAAAATGAATTTGTGAGAGTTAATGAGAGGGCTTGAAAATAGGTTTTCTGAAACCACATTGCGTCAGCAAATTTACATTATTCTTTAATATATATAATGATATTAATTATAAAATATTTTATGGGAAATTGGCAGTCGAGAGGATTTGTAGAAAAAAAAAAATATGAATTACTAAACAAAAACAATAAGTATGCCAATTTTCACGGGTGAGAATCTTTTTGTTTCTATTTTTGTTTGGCAATTGACATGACTAATAATATCACGTGATTACGTGATTATCATGGAAGATTCCAATCATTAAATTAATTATCACGGTTGATGACATGACAGTTATCTTAGTTCTACTTGGTCGAGAAAAAATGAATTTGTAAGAGTTAATGAGAGGGCTTGAAAATAGGTTTTCTGAAACCACATTGCGCCACGTCAGCAGTTGTACATTATTCTTTAATATATATAACTAGTGTAACACCCGTTTTTCACGGGGTTGCGTACACTTACTTTTAAAGACGACATATATAAATTTTACTTATTATATAGCATTCTATTTATTCGGACAATTGTACTTTTTAAAAATAAAATTGAAATAATATAATATCATTGTATATATTAAAATATATATACGGAAATTATAATATTTAAGTTTGAGAACTTTAAGCAATGTAAGTACACATAATGTTTATAATAGTAACAATTGTAAGATATGTTTAAAATGAAACAATTAAGACATAGTTTAAAATTGAAATTAAAGATACAAAATTTAGGTAATTTAAGATATTTAAATTTAAAAGAAAAAAACTAAGAGAATTAAGTTTTATATATTACAAAAAATGAAAATAATATAAAAATCCATTATAATAAATCTTTTCATAGTGAATATGTAATTAAAATGGGCGTTATAAATTATAAATTATTGATCGTCCTTAGAGGTCCGAGAAAATGATAACAGCCTAACGAATTGATTTTTTTATAAAATAGGCAGCCCAATCCATTATTATACTGTAGTGAACATTACTTGAGAATGATTATAACAAACAGGTATCCATTATATAAAGCCCAAGCAATCGAACCCCAAAGGCCGAACATAATACACTAACAACTAACCCATTATCTATGTGAAACGACAATTAAAAATAGAAAACAGATCATCTTCTACCTTTATTTGTGAAACGGACCACTAACCCATTTTCTACCTAACATTTGCTTTACGAGTAGTGAAACGGACAAGAAATACAGAAATTAATTAAATATTGTAATTTAAAACCGTATATATGACATATTCACTAACCCATTTTCTACCAAACATTTACTTTCCGGGTAGTGAAACGGTGATTTCGTTGTAATTAGAGAATCAAATATTCAAGCTTTTATTATTTCTTAACCGTGGGGATATTGTAGAATATTAGTATATAAATTAATTCATTATAGAATATTTAGGTCAATTAGTATATAAGGAAACAATTAGGGAATCAAATATTCCCACGGTGATTGATGATTAAGTATGTGTTTGGCCCTGCTTTTCAACTGTTTTTTCAACCAAAGAAATAGAAGTTGGGTCAAACACTACTTTTTAAAAAACTAAAAACTAATTTTATTAAACAAAAATTCTAAAAGTGACTCCTAGAAACACCTAGAAACAGAAGTAGCAAATTGTTACTTCTGTTTTTCTTTTCACGTTGCTCTTCAGTTATTTGAGTGCCAAAATCCAAAAAAAATTGATAGAAACTAGTTAGGCCAAACACGATAAAACTAATAAAAATAGTTTTTTTAAAAATTTTGGCCAAACATGAACAATTTTACCAAGAACTAGTTTTATAAAAACTCCTTTAAAAAAGTAAAAATTATATTTCATAAACAAGGTCAAACATGCACTAAATTATGGAATCAAATATTCAAGCTTTTTGTATATCTTAACCGTGTGAATATTGTAGAATATTAGTATATAAATTTAATTAATTTATTATAGAATATTTAGGTCAGAGAGAATAATTGTGAGATAATTTAGGTAAAACGGTATTTGAATAAAATAATGTGAATATCTGACTTGGCATAAATCAGACCTCCTGATTGGTCTACGAAACATAAATTTGTGAGGGTGAATGTGAGGACGAGAAAGAGTAAACGCTGAAACGATATTTCGCCACGCCAGCGAATTTACATTTTGCTTTTATAGTAATAATGATTTTAATTTACAATTTTTTTTATAAACACGCTCAGATTCTTTTCAATAAAGCTCGTAAAATATACGTATATTCTTTGTTATGAAGCTCGAAATGTATATACTAACGGATCTATACATCTGGTTGTATAATCCTCTAATTGAAATTAAAAACGCAATATAAGTCAATTAATTGAAAAGTTAACATGTTAGATAATATAAAGGGAAGACAATTGTATTATTGATTGTTGTGTCTGAGGTATTTATAATAACTCACACTTTGTAGAGACTTAATGATAATCGGGCCTAATATGCCCAATTTCCTAATACCCTTCCGCAATCGTAAAGGGAGTATATAAGACGAACTTTACGATTGGAGAAATACAAGAAAATCATAATCAATATAACAAAGAAAAAATCTTCATCTTCTTGATCTTCATTAATTTTCTTCGTCTTCAAACGTAGATAAGAAACGAGTATAAGACTCGTTAGAAATTTTTCGAACGAGAACGTTAAGTTTTTCGGACTTGTTGAAGATATAAGTTAATTTGCAGGAAGCCTACTCGAACCTGACAAATATCAATAAGACGAAAAAGTTATTCATTAAAATTTTATGATCTGGAGAACGTTAAGTTTTACGGACTCCAAATTTAATTTAAAAACCACCTTAAATAAAGAAAAGAAATATTAATGAAGATTCAAAATAAAGGAAATAGTTTCTTTCTTTTGTAAAGAATATATTTCCTTATTTTATTTGGTTCAAATGGAAACTAATAAAACAAAATCATAATATAATATTTATAGGCGAAGCCTAATAGAATATTGACTCCCTGACAAGAAGTTATCAACTGGAAGAGAACGCCGTTGTTTTTCGATCTTCAAGCCAATAAATCAAAAACACAATTGACACAAGTGCTTATCAAATTAATAACATAATTTTGTTTATCATGTGGCATGTAGTAATACATAACCCACGATTTCATCTCGACAAGAAAAACCAAATTAGTGGATCTTGCTTGAAAAACAGAAATGAGTTTGTTAATTAATCATTTAAAATGAAAATTGAAAGTAGTTTTTTGTTTAATTTTGTTTTTTGTTTTACATCAATATATGGTGAGATATTTATAATACCTCACACCTTGTAGAAACTTAATAATAATCGAGTCTAATATAAACCTAATCTCCTAATATAACACTAGTAAATACTCCGTAATAACTACGACCAATCTACCCCTATTCTAAATCTTAGTTGAAAAACAAATCCAAAGTAGTTAGTGTAAACAGAGTGGGGAAAACAGGTGGGACAAAATTATGATTAATGAGTCTCTGTTAAGACGGATATAACTGTTTTAAGATTAAAACGGATTAAATATACTCCACTTGTATAGAAAAGACAAGCTTTTTGGCTTTTGCTAATAGCTATCCACAAATTCTTATTTGCAACGGCACTATCCGTCGCAAGCTTGTGACGGATACCGTTTTCTTTTCACAAAATATCCACTTTTTCTCTCTCTCCAACACTATTCATGCATTTTGTATCCATTTTATCTCACAAAATATCCGTTACAAATAACGACCCGTTGCAAGCAAGAATTACTAATAGCTATCAAATGGATATGTTTAGTTTGAAATAAGAATTTTTCCATTATGATACAAAAGCAAAAGAACAGTTAATTAAAACGAGTGAGTGTGGGACTGTGGGTCTCTATGTTTTGTCAAATGGACCCCATCTCCCTTCTCTCACACGTTCATCCATTTCAACCACCATGCCACACCTACCTATACTAACTTCGCCCAATTATCCTCCACCCTCGTCTCGTTTAGTTCAAATTCGTGTATAAATCAGTGCCGGTTTTAGTGCGGTTTGTATTGCCGATCATCAAACATCCCAATTTTTCAAATTTTGGCTATTTTTCGTATCCTAAACTACTTGTGTAGATTTTGGATTCTTCATTATTCATTACGCACTATGTCGATTAGGTCTGTTCTTCTAAACTGAAATTTTTGGAATTGAAACTAAATCTAATTAAACATTAAACAATTAAAATAACCCGAAATTAAATTCAAAGAATAAGACTTAATCGACTCATGAACTCCAACTCTGAATTCTCTATGACATCAGATGTAATTAAAAATAGAAATTCATATTCATATAACATCCAAGCACATATTAAACTATTATTTTGTAAACACATAGGTAGTAGTACTACGTAATTAGGAAACAACCTGAAAAATCGAAAACGTAAAGTCGTACATACACTAGTAGTGTGGATGTAGATACATAGAGATGAATAACACATCTCTCACTTGTGATTGGGACGGGTATATCCGTTACGAGCTTGCGACGGGACAAATACTACGATGTGATGTATAAAACAAAACAATTTGCTACTTTCTAAGCATTCTGATTTTGTTTATATATCCACATGGATATTATTTGACAGTCACAAGTGTGCGACGGATAAGCCAGTTACAGATGAGAATTTGTGACATAATAAAGCGTTAGAGTTAAACGGCATTAAATGAAGTGAGATTCATGTAATTCTCCCAAGGCCTCTCATAAACAACAGCCTGATAAGTATGGAGGGCCGCACCGTCTTTAGCGGAGATTTGAAGGCGGTAATTGGTACCGGCAACAACCTGGGACTCTCCTTTCATGATGTTCACATACTCAAGTTTGGTACCATCAAGTTCATTGTGTTTCGTGACTGCGTACTTGCCGATCTCCTGAACGTGCGGGTCATTCAGGTTGCTGATGGGTCTGTAGTTTCCCACCACCATACTACGAGCGCTTAGGGCGCCCGCGATCATGGCTAGGAAGGAAAGGACGAGAATCATGAAAGATGTTTTCATTTTTTTTTTGTTAAGAAGTTGGTTGGTTGGTTGGTTGAACCTTGAAAGAATTGGAGCATTTGTATGTGAATTAAACAGGTGGGACTCACGCGGAGAGGGGACACTTGTGAGATGTACAAGTAGTCAGGTATGTGCTTTTATTTCATCTAATCCGTATGGATATCTATCTGCATTTATAACTTTCCCAATAATTTTACTGAATTAGTGTGTAGTCGGTGTATAACCGTGCATTGTACGGATTTTAAAATAATTGGTTAAATATAAAATGTTTAGTAGCATATTAGTCCCTATAGTGTAAAAAAGGATTGTAAAATAATTATAGTGCTAACATAATTTGACTAACGGTCCTTATTACTTTAACTTTGATTTTATTAGTTAAGAAATTGATTCTTGGATGACATATTTTTTTTCCCCTTTGGATAGACGTTTCGAGAGCTTTAATTAGTAAAAACATGACAACTCATTTGTATTTTAATTCACTTAATACTATATTACATACAATATGCACACATTTTTTATTTTCACCTTATCCTGATTTTCTTTGTCTAGCCTTACTTTTTCTCCTTAATCATTTGGTGATTTTGACCAGCTTAATATTAGAACTCTTTTCCTTGAACCCACATTGCTTTCTTCAACTCATTTTCATTGCTCATCTTGGCCGCTTCCCAACACTATTGAAACCCGTAGTAAAAATACCTATGAACCTCCTGATTCCCCTTGACATAAAATCAATATAGTTCATCTTTCTACGCTACTTTTCTTTTGGCGGATAGTGCGTGGTTGGGTTGTCCAAGATCATTTTCAACAGTGACTAAAGGTTGAACTTTCAGGTGTATCGCTTTTACACCTTTTGAGCGTTGGCCTTGTTTCTTGTGCAATCGTGTGTTTTTCATGTTGAGCTAATACACATTGCTCTTAAGAAATTTAGAATCATAACTAATAAATTTTCAATAAAAAATATATTAAGGTAAAACTCAAGGTATTTTTTTGGAGTAAATGGGGAATAATCAATCCGTATTATACGCAAAAGATGTGGCCTATATTTTTAGAGGTTCAAATTTTTGCAATTGACTATAGTGTCGAAATCTACATGTGTTTTTCTTATCCTTAATCGTGAGAAGGGAAATAGGATAGGGAATTGCATGGTGCCTGGTATACGGTATCGAAAATAAGAAGTAGAGTAATTGGCTAATTGTTTATAATTTTAATAATATATATTTTAACGAACACCGAACTATTTATCATCTGCCTTTTATCAAATTGAAGTTGGTATAAGTGACCTTTAAAATAAAGCAACATGTTGGCTTTATTCCCCTAACTCTTCAATGTAGGAAATATTGCTACTTCTAATTAAAATCTAAAAAAGAAAAAAAATTAGTTTAAAATATTTAGAATTTTATTTTATAATTAACTCCACTGCCTAACATTTTCTTTGAAAGATTTTCCACTTCTCTTATTCTATCATTTGTGGATAATATAAACTGTAACCCCACATTCTCCCCTACCTCCACATTCAATGTGGACGATCATACTTATAGAATAGTGTGGGAAAATATCTGTATATATTCCCAATTCTTTATATGCAGGATTATAACAAATTTATAATGTACGATTTATAGTCAAAAACGAAGAACAAGATACAAAGATTGAGATTAAGAAATAACCTTCTGTCCTTGCGAAGGTCTAAGATCAGATATCAAAAAAGATATCCTCCTAATCGTTGCACCCAAGATGTCCTGAGAAATACCCTTTCTATAGCTAGAAATTGCAAAATTATCCTTAATTTTGTGTCAGATGAAAGCTAAAGAGAGAGGGAAGGGAAGTACTCGTGTAACTCGTGCCCTTTAAGTGCAGAGTGAATGTCCTATTTATAGCTGCAAACTACCTTGCTATTAGACATCAACTAGGATTCCCCAAATCAGTATTTGATTCAACCTACAACACTTCACAACAACTGAACAACTTAATAATTGCTCAGACTGAAATTCTATCTTTATAGAATCGGTTATATCTCTCTCTTGTGTAATGTTTTATCTTATAAATATCTTATATTTATAATCCACTAATTAAATATAACCTTTTATATTTAATTAAATCATTTAATCTTTATTAAATAATTTCATTACACATAATTAAATATAACATTTTATATTTAATTACGAATTAACATTTTAATTCATCTTAGCTAATATTATTTAATCAGTATTAAATAATTATATCATCATTACATTGACTAACCGTTTAGTCGTATAGGGTATTAATATGATTACATTTTCATCTAATCATATCTCTCAGATTCCATCCTTTCGGTGTGACTCTTAGAGACCATTTGATTACCGTCATCTGTATGACAATAACGTCAACCTTTCTAGCAAGCCAACCGTTATTGATAAACGTGAATCAACTGGCTAAATACAAAGTATACCCTGTGTTCCTTTAAGAGATTTATACGTGTTGTCGCACTAACTGTTAAGGACACTAGCTCCAACAATCTCCCACTTGTCCGTACAAGTGTATGTGCGATAACCGATTCTCATATCCAATTAAATTTCTCTCACTCAATGTAAAACAATGTGCAAATCTGTATTCACAAACGTCGTATTTTACAAGCGATCTGTATCAAGAGTGGTTTTCCCGACTAGAGAGTAACTCAACCGATAACGAATAATTATTCAAGCTTTGGCCAACCATTTCAGTTACTACTCCTCGAGTGGCCCTGAGAAATATTAAAACCTGATAAGGGGTGGATATTTCCTTCAACTCGAAGCTTGCAGGTGTAAGCACAATATGAAATGACACAAAAAAAATCTGCTTAGCCCCAGTTACGGTCAGCTAGTGAGAAAGAAATCAAAGTTACCCAAAACTGCCCTTTATCTCAAGAAACAGTCGACAGTCAAAAGAATCGACTCAAGGAACACGATTGACGTCCTATCCACGACCCGACACCGAATGTTCAGTAACATTTAGGACTTCATTGCGTCGTCACGAAAATGTCCTACGAGTTATCGTTATAATCTCGTATCTGTGATCGATCAGTCAACGGTTTGACTTATGGTTTATTGAACCCACTATCAATCGACGTCACAAAATAATTGCCAGAGTTATCAGCTCGTGTAGGCGATTACGGACAAAACAAATATAATGTAATTCAGTTCACTTTGTGGTGTTCAATGTTGTCAGTACAATCCACATGAAAAACAATATATAAAACAAAATCGATGGTGTTATAAATTGTATATAAATAGATACAATATCCAATTCACAAAAGTATTAATACAACTCAGGAACACGTTTAATTCCCATTGAAATAACGTGCCCTTCATGTTTATCATGTCTTAATGGTTTAGTGAGATGATCTGTGATGTTGTCATCTGTCGCAATCTTGTCTATCACTATCTTCTTTAACTCAGTAGTAGAATCTGCAATAACACTTTGCTTGGAGCTTTTCCAACTGAAAGCAGCACCATTAAGAGTAAAACGAATCCATACTGAGATTTTGAGTCATCGCGATCCGTTTGAAAGCTAGCATCTGCGTAACCGTTTGCGCAAAGCTCAGTGCCTCCACCATAAGTCAATACCCAATCTTTAGTCCTCCGTAGGTACTTAAGAATGTTTTTAACAGCCATCCAGTGTGGTTCACCTGGATTGCCTTGGTACCGACTCGTCATACTCAAAGCATATGCCACGTCTGGATGTGTGCATATCATGGCATACATGATCGATCATATAGCTGACGCATAAGGAATGCGACTCATGCGCTTAGGTGCCTGAGACTTACTCAAATCACTACAAGAATTACCTGAAATAGCGACTAAACAAGCGACAGCATAGGTAGTCGCTAAATTAGCGACCACAGAAAAAAAGCGGGCGACCGATATCGGTCGCTAAAATTAGCGACCAAAAGCTTATCCCCAGCTTATCTAAAAAATCCGCGCGAATCCGAGGGCGACCATAGCGCCATTTTAGCGACTGAAAGTGGTCGCTAATTTAGCGACCGAAATCAGTCGCTAAATTAACGACTGATTTCGGTCGCTAAATTAGCGACCACTGTCGGTCGCTAACCCTCTGTTATATTTTTTCGCCTCTTCTTCCTCCCGTCATTCCCCCAATTCTCTTAAACCTTAAAATAACCCAAAACCCCCTCGTCACCCTTGACCACTGTGCCTCTACCGGAACACCGCAACGCCACCGGACCACCCACCACCGTCGTTCACCTACCTTATACTCGTTTTTCAGGTTTGTGTCGATTTAATAACTTTATCTATGTATTGAATCCCTTTATAGTATTATTGTAATTCACAATTGTTGTTAGTAATTAGATTCTTAGGATGTTTTTAGTTAGTAATTAGATTATTAGGATGCTTTTTATGTATAAGTTAATTAGGTTTCTTATGTATAAGTTGTGATTGGGGTTAGAAATTGGGGAAAACTGGATAATGATTTTAGTTAGTAATTAGTTTTCTAGGATGATTTTAAAATTTTTTTGATGTTTATTATGTTTGTATGTGTAATTTAATTAGTATTTTCGGAAATTAGTTGATATTAGGGTTAGAAATTGACAAAAATTTGGAAAACATTGGATGTTATTGTTAATGAGTGTTAGTATTGTTAGAAATTGGGAAAAAAATTGTTGAATGTTATTATTCAAATTAGTATATTATTGTAAGTTATTGTGAATATTTTCCGTGGAAGAATGACTATTGACCTAGTACCCGTTCATGAATTACTCGTTAGGAGGAATTCATGAATAGTCCCCATTTTGGGACTGTCTTTGTATATTTCAAGTCACTTAGATAGTAAATACATACTTGTAAATTTATTAATGGGGAAAGAGTTTGGTAACAATTCCTTTAATGTTCTTCGAATACATATGTGAAATAAATACAAATTTATTTCACATTGTGTATTTGAAGAACTGAGGGGAATTGCTGCCAAATTTTTTTTCCTCACTAATAAATCAAAAATGTGTGTTTACTAGTGATTTGAAATATACATTGATGGGTTTAGGTTGGAGTGATAAGGACCCAATTGAAATCTTGAAGTACATATTGACTTGAATTCTTAGCTTGAAATTATTATTTGTTGAAATATTATTGAAATTGTTGTGTGTTTGGTTGCTGGTTTATTATATATTATCTAGATTAAAATGAAGAGATTTGAACGTAGCTGGGTGTACGAAGAAAGAGTAGATAAGAAGAAACGTCCCAATGCTAGACTTGTAAAGGGAGTTCGTGAGTTTATTGAATTTGCTAGATGTTCAGAATCATATGATTTCGAACAACGCAAACTTAGGTGTCCTTGTACTAAATGTAAAAATTTAAAATATTTACTTGAGATAGAAGTAGAAGAACATCTTATTACGAATGAGTTTTTTCCAAACTATTACAACTGGATAACACATGGGGAAAAATACTCTTCTGATCCCGAACACCCTCAAATCCAATCAAATGAGAACCCGTATAGAGATATGGTACTGGACGCCTTTGAGTCGAATGCTTTCACTAATACCGATCGTGTACCTATAACCGAGGAAGAAGATCCAAACCCAAAAGCAAAAGCCTTTTTTGATATGCTAAGGGACTCCGAGAAAACTTTATATGAGGGGAGAAGAATGTCATTGTTGCAAGTTGCATCGAGGATAGTAACGTTAAAATGTGAGTACAATATGCCGTTTAAACTGGTTCACAGTATTAATACTTTAATTGAAGATGTTATACCCGATAATAACATTATGACCCGTAATTTTTACAATACCAAAAGAGTGGTCAAAGGTCTTCAGCTTCCACATGAAAAGTGTGACGCATGTCCTGGAGGATGTATGCTTTTCTGGAAAGATGATGCGTTGCTAACCAAATGTAAGAAATGTCAAAGGGATAGATATGAGTCAAGTGAGGGAAATATTATCTTGAAGGGAAAAAAGGGAAAGAAGAGTGGAAAACCAAAGAAACCAATATCATTAAACCCATTAATTTATCTTCCCCTAGCTCCAAGACTTCAAAGGTTATATGCCACGAAAAATATTGCCAACCAAATGAGATGGAACAAAGAAAACCCCCGTACACCAGGAAAGATGTGTCATCCGAGTGACGGAGAGGAGTGGAAGCGTTTTGATAGGTTGTATCCTGATTTTGCCGAGGAACCTCGCAATTTGAGACTTGGCTTGTGTACGGATGGGTTTGACCCTTTTGGTCAGTTTGGTAGATCTTACTCTTGCTGGCATGTAATGATCACACCGTATAACTTACCTCCTTGGCTATGTTCGAAAAGACAATTTATTTTCCTCTCACTACTTTTTCCCGGTCCTCATAACCCAAAAAATAACTTGGATATTTAATTTATTTACAACCGCTGGTGGAAGAACTGAAGTATCTGTGGGAAGTTGGTGTCGAAACATTTGATGTGTCGAAGAAGCAAAACTTCCTACTAAGAGCTTCACTATTGTGGACTGTAAGTGATTTCCCCGCATACGGTATGCTATCAGGCTGGGCAACAGCGGGGCGAATGGCATGCCCTTACTGCATGGATAATAGCAAAGCTTTTTACCTCCCTAATTCCAAAAAGATTAGTTGGTTTGATTGCCATAGATGCTTTTTACCGGAGGGACATGTCCATAGAAAGAACAAAAAAGCCTTCTTAAAAGGAAAGGAGGTGCGTGACGATGCTCCGGATAGACTCCCAGGTGATGCA
This sequence comes from Silene conica, assembly GCA_029255685.2. Lineage (NCBI taxonomy): Eukaryota > Viridiplantae > Streptophyta > Magnoliopsida > Caryophyllales > Caryophyllaceae > Silene > Silene conica. The sequence continues at coordinate 10,429,022 of CM055319.2, forward strand.
GTTTGGGAGGCTATACGTGAATTGCCATCTACCAACGATGGGACTGAAGAAGAATTTAGAGAGTTAAAAAAGAAAAAGAGTGGTTGGTTTAAAAGAAGTATTTTTTGGGACCTACCCTATTGGAAAACAATGTTGATCAGACATAATTTGGATGTCATGCACATAGAGAATAATTTCTTTGAGCTACTTATTCATACGATTATGGATGTTAAAGGAAAGACACGTGATAATATTGGCTCAAGAATAGAATTGAAGAAATTTTGTGATCGTCCTAAACTTCACATTCGTAGGGATGGGTCAATGCCAAAAGCACCATTTACTCTTGACAAAGCTCAAGGAAAGGTATTGTGCGATTGGGTAAGATACTTAAAGTTCCCAGATGGATATGCCTCAGATTTAAGCCATTGTGTTGATTTAAAGGAATTGAAGTTAAAAGGGTTGAAAAGTCATGACTGTCATGTTTTCAAGGAGCGCTTGTTACCAGTGGCTTTGAAAAATTTACTCCCGACCACCGTTTGGAATGCAATTACAAAAATTAGTCAATTTTTCAGAGACTTGTGTTCCTCCACGATATCAGTTGATGACATGATTCGCTTGGAAGACCAAATACCAGAAATTTTGTGTAAACTTGAGATGACATTTCCACCTTCTTTTTTCAATTGATGGAGCATCTACCCATTCATTTGCCATATGAAGCTATAGTTGGTGGACCCGTTCAATATAGGTGGATATATCCTTTCGAAAGGTTTCTTAATCATGTGAAAAAGAAAATTGGTAATAAAGCTCGTGTGGAAGGTTCTATTTGCAATGCATACCTAACGAAAGAAATTGCCAATTTTTGCTCTTTTTACTTTGAAAAACATATTGACACCAAAGCAAAAAACTTGAACATTGAAGAAGCGGATGAGTTAGATACAAGTTTACCCAAGTGTTTTCATGTACAAGATGTGAAGGGTGTTCTTCTGCTTTGGGAACAAGATTTCAGGATGACAAGGATTATAATCGTGCTCACCTTTATGTCCTATCTAATTGTGAGGTTTTGGAGTCATATGAAGCAAAATTTGTGACAGATTTCATGACTGATCACCCTAATGTTAAAAGAGAGGATGTTTGGAATAAACACGAGGATCAATTTCCAGCATGGTTTCGAAAGCATGTAATTAAGCTAAATATCCAAGATGATGTGGTTAGAAGCTTGGCTTTGGGTCCTTCTCGAAAGGTTGTCACGCGGAATCATTATTTAGTTAATGGGTTTAAGTTTCACACATTCGACTACGGGAAAAGTAAGGCTAAATGCAACTATGGCGTTACTATTTCTTCTCTTGATGGCAATGACTATTATGGGATATTAGAGGATATCTTTTAGTTGTGCTATAATGGGCGTGAACGGGGTTATAAAGCTGTCTTATTCAAGATTCAATTGAGAGATAATTCTGTAGCTGGAACGAGAGTCCATGATCGCTACAAGCTTGTAGAAGTGAATCAAACTCGAACCTATTCTAAATATGATCCATTTATACTTGCACAACAAGCTCATCAAGTTTATTATGCATCTTCGCCTAGCACAAGTAAAGATAGACAACAAAAGAATTGGTGTGCGGTAATTAAAACAAAGGCGCGATCAGAAGTCGACACATCCTTTTTCGAAGAAGAATTTGTATCAGAGTCAATTCTATCCCCAGTTGATCATGAAGCCATTTATGGAAATGAGATAGAAGCGGGAGAGGAGTTAGAAGATTATGAAATGGAGGGGCAAGATCAGTTACAAGATAATAATGATGAGAGTTAGAAGAGGAGGAAGAAGATGATGACGAGGAGGAGGAGGTAGAAGAAGAAGAGGATGACGATGATGATGATGATGATGATGATGATGATGAGTAAAAGTAGTAGGAGGTTAACATCTTATAAATTTGTTCAGGTTCTATTTTTTAATATTTTACAAACATTTATTTTGTTATATATACATGTTAACATTTTTCCTACAATTATAGGTTCACATGGCTCGTGGAGGAGGCAGGCAACGGGGCGGTTATAGTGGTAGTGGGGACAGTAGCTCGGCCCGATCACAGGAGGGGGAGGAGGTGGAGGTTAATGTATCGAGTGACGAGGAGGAGGAAGCCCATGTACCTCGCCATAGTGACGGCAGGTTCATCATTGATCCGACGGGTCTTTGGTAATTTTTTATTCACTGTTTATTTATTTATTAATTTTATTCAACCTAGTCTAATTAACATTCATGTTTGGTTTCAGGTTTAGACATCAAACGACGATTCGTGGCATCACCAATAACATTCAAGAGAACATGATTCATGGCGTCACTTGTTGGACGAAAGCTAGTCCCGAGGACAAGGAGATGTGGTTCAACGCCTTTCGGGTACGTATTTAAGTATTTACTTTAATTATTTATTTTTATAAATTCATGGTTGATTTGTTTCTCTAACCCTTATTTTTGTGGTAGCGTGCCTTCTATTGGTCAAATGACCTTGAGCGACTAGCTTGGGATAGATTTAATGATGTTGGTAAGAGGAGGCTAAAAGACATTATGTATAAGGTGTCGAAGAGAAAGAATGCGCCATCGTTCATGAAAGGTAATAATTTATTAATAATCGTATTAAAATAAAAAAAATTAACATTTTTTTAATTTATATTAATAGTTTCTATTTTATTGGATTATAGGTCAATCATATGAAGAATTCACTAAGTACAGATAAAGTCCTGACTTCAAGCAAGCGTCGGCCCGGAACAAGGAGGACAAGAGGGGTTGAGATGATCCCGAAGCGGAAGTTGAGGCTACTCATTATGGTGGGTCTCAGTCATTCCATGATCGGGCAATGATAAGTGTAAGTATTTACTCTTGTAATTTAATTTATTACTTTTATCTTGAAGTATATATTTAGCTTTAAATTTTAATTAACTGACTAACACTTCATGAATTTATTATTTTTTTTATAGGCAAAGAAAAATAAGGGCAAGCTACAATCGGTTGTAGATCTTTTCCTTGAGACACATGCCAAAAAGGGAAGGAAAGGGTTCGTCTTCGCAAATTCAAAAGATCGCGAATTGTAAGTGTTATTGCATAAAGTATTTAAAAAATGATTTATAATCAATTAAGCTAAATATCGAACATGATGTATTTATATGTAAGTGTTATTGTATATATTATTAATAATGTATTGGAGCTGGTGTCCTCCACATGTAGTGTGATAACGTCATTGCAGATACCCTTGTACGGACAAGTGGGAGATTGTTGGGGCTGGTGTCCTTGACAATTAGTACAATGACTTATTAAATCTCTTAACGGATCACAAGGGCATACTTTGGTATTATTATAAGTTGATCCACGTTTATCAATAACGGTTGGCTTGCTAGATGATGCGTGTCTATTTTATGATGTTTTTCATCTATTTTTACACGCATTTGGTCGCTCATTTACTATGTTTTAGCCCTTATTTCCCAACAATCGTGTACTTTCGTATTTTTATGCACTTTTGCAGATTTATGCGGAAAAGGGACGATTTAGCACCAAATTCATGTCTTCAAGTCTTTTGCATAATTAAGGAATAAAAGAAAGTCAACTGGAATCTTTATTTAAGTACCAAAAGTCAAAGCGAGAAGAAAACCGAAGAATTCCCTGCGGAAGCGGTCGACCGACCTACTATACGGGTCGGCCGACCAGGCCTAATTTCTATAAAGTCCAAAATTTCAAAGAAAGGCCCAGAATTCAATTAAGTCCGTAAAAGAGGTCGACCGACCTCAGCGAAGCCCAGGAATGCTTTTTCGGAAAGTAATTAGAAGTAGGAGTCTTTTAGGAAACTCTAATCTTTGACCCTATATAAACTAATCTTGTGATTAGGTTTTGGCATTCATATACATACATCGAGAGATATTCAAGTTTTACATTAAGTTTTAGTTCTTGATTAAAAGTTTCATCTTTAGTTGTAATCTTTCAATATCTCTCAAGTACTTTAGTTTTGTTCTTCAATCTTTCAAGCATTCAATAAAGTTTGTTCCTTTCTGCCTTAATCCCGATTCTGGTAATTACTCTTCTTATTATTGTTCTTATTACTATTGCATTCAATTAAGATAGAATTCCCAAGCTTTATTGAATCTCGCATGTTTAGATTATTTACTATGTTTACCATGTTCATTCCCGTTTTCATAATCGTCTTAATAACCATGAGTAGCTAAATTTCATATGTTAGGATGTAGGGGATGAATATGCGTAGGTAGTAGAAATTCCGAGACCGACTTGTAGCAGAGCCGCGATCGGCCGACTCAAATAGTGAGTCGGTCGACCGAGGCTGTGGTCGGCCGACTGGAATAGCTGGTCGGTCGACCACTCGCGCTTGAATCCTGTTTCGTCTTTTCTTGTCGACTATAATATCCTGCAATGAAACTGAAAAGAGACTTGTAGGACGTTAGTAATGACCTACCCAAGATTGAGAGATACGGGAAGGGCATTGGTTTACACCTTAAGACGGCTAGGTTACTCAAGACTGAAAGGTATGTGACCTAGGATTTAGGACTCACCCTTATTGTTGACACCCAATAATTGTGAGACCTAGGGACTAATAGCATAGGCCGAAAGGAGCTATTAGGTACCATAGACCGAAAGGATATGTTACACCCCTTACGCGACTGCAATACATGTTGACCTTAGGACTTATATTACCTTAGCTATTTATTACCCAAACATCCTAGCATCTCTTTTATTATAGTTTTAATCTATCTTTATTTTCTTGTTTTATTTTAATCTTTGCTTAGACTTAGTAATCAACAATCAAACCCCCAAAATTGTTACCTTTAAACATTAACAACAAACAATAAACATTCGCCACCTCTCTGTGGTTCGACCCTGACTTTCACTATCTATAGTTAAAGGTTAGGAATTATAAATTTTATCTTGGTACCCTCAACGACGGGCATCAAATTTTGGCGCCGTTGCCGGGGAGGTGACGCTAGTGTTTATTGTTTTTTTTTTGTTTTTGTTTCTCTTGTTTAAGGAACTTTTGTTCCTTAAACCTTCTCACTTTTTTCTTGTAGTTTCCATCTTATGCGCAGGTCAGTTCAAGGAGAACTCCTACCACTTGACCACGAGCTTGAGAGGACTCTTAGAGAAAGGAGAAAGCAACTTCTAGCAAATCAGGAAGGAGGTGCACCGTCTTCCTTATTTCAAGAAGACTTATTCGAACAACCATCATTACCATCTTCACCAAAAACATCACCTTCGCAACCAAATTCACCCATCAATCCACTTTCACCAAAAACACCACCTTTTACCTACTTTCCAGTTTTTCCAAAAGAAGAAGAAAATATGGCAGAAGAAGCTACTATTGCCAGTCACTCTATGCCTCAGGCAAAGGACCTATATAAAGGGTTCACTTTACCTGCAGGTACTGGGAAGCCATTCGAAGCCAAGCCTGCCTATATAACTATGGTTGAAAGAAACCAATTTGGAGGCTCGGCCAATGAGGATGCTGCAAAGCATATTGAAATCTTCACAGATTACATATGCTCTATTGCACCCCCAGAATGAGTGACGCAGGACCAGATTAAGCAGACCATGTTTATCTTCTCTCTTAGGGACGCTGCGAGAGAATGGTACAGAGATTTGGACCGCACTGCTGCGGGAGTCACAGATTGGAACACCCTAGCCTTAGCATTCTATAGGAAGTACTATGCTGCATCAAAGACTAATGCTTTAAGGGCGCAGATCACAAACTTCAAGCAAGGCCCTAATGAGGACTTTAGTGAGGCGTGGGACAGGTTCAAAAGACTTGTTCGATCCATACCACATCACGGATTCGAACAATGGTTTCTTTGCAACCAGTTCTACAATGGCCTTTACGATGACAACAGGGCCTATCTAGATGCTGCAGCTAATGGGAGGTTCCAAGATAATTCAGGAGAGACTAAGGGTCTCAAATTGATAGAAGATGTTGTTGTACACCGTGCTGAGCATGGTACCTCCAGAGGCAATCAAAGGAAATCTGAATACAACCTAGCAGCTATTGAGGCCTTGACGGCCAAGTTGGAAAAATTAGAGGCTGGAGGAAAATTTGATCTAGGAAGTGGGAGCAAGGGAGGAATTTATCAGGTAAACGCCGTTCAAGACGGACCCTTCGCTTGTGAGAGGTGCGGTGGAGAAGGACACGTGTCAAAATTCTGTACTTCATCCAATGAGACATGTGCCGCTTTTCAACACTATCGTGGGAACAATTTCTATGACCCGAATAATAATAATGTCCATCCCCACTTAAGGTGGACAAGCCAGAATGTTCTCAATCCACAACATATGCAACCTCAGCAAAATTCCACATATATCCCCCCACATAAACAAGGTTTTCAAAAACCACCCTTCAACCCTCAACCACCTTCAAATCCACCACCCAAGACCGACACTCTTATCCAAAATCTTATTGGGTTGGTTCAGAAGGAGTCTCAGGCTAGAGAGGCAGGGATGAAGATGTTAGAGTCTCAGATTGCTCAAATTGCGGGCAAGAATGATACTAGGGCTCCGGGTCAACTTCCGACCAAAACGGACCAGAAGAAGGAGACTCTAAACATCATATCCCTACGAAGTGGAGCTAAAGTGGGGCTCGAGAAAGAAAAACAGCCGAGTAGCAGCGAGGGTGGTCGACCGACCGAAGATTTAGGTTGACCGACCACAGAGCAGGACCAGAAAATTTTCGCTGAACAGGAGAGCGGTCGACCGACCGAAGAAGATGGTCGACCGACCGCCGAAGCAGAACCAGAGGCTCCTTTTCGTCCCGAATTGCCGAATAACTTAAGGGATTTTCTTTTCCAGGGTGATAAGACCCCTAGGTTTCTGAAAAGGGCTGCAAATACTGAATCCTCAGCCGCTCCTTTCCCAGAAAGACTCGTACCTTCGAAGGATCAGGTATCTTTTGACAAATTTAAGGATGTGATTCGTTCATTAAATGTTCAGGTCCCGTTTCTAGAATTAGTTCAACAAGTTCCTTCCTATCTTAAATTTATGAGACAACTTTTGTCAAGAAAGAGGTCTCTAGAAAAGGTTGAGTCGGTGGCCCTCCTGAAGAGTCATCTAGTTTTTTATCACATGTCATTGCCCCTCACAAATTAGAGGACCCTGGTAGTTTTTCTGTCCCCTGCAATATAGGAACCTTCCCAGTTAAGAAGGCTTTGTGCGACTTAGGTGCCAGTATAAGTGTCATGCCCCTAAGCGTTGCCTTAAAATTAGGAATGACCGAATTTGCAGTGACCAGCATGACTGTCCAGATGGCAGATCGTACATCTATGGAACCTATAGGGGTGTTGTAAAACATCCCAGTGCGTATTGACAGGTTTTTCTTCCCAGTTGACTTCGTAGTTTTGGACATCCCTGAGGATGCCCATATACCTATAATACTAGGAAGACCTTTCCTCCACACTGCAGGTGCCATTATAGATGTAGGCACTGGGACTTTAACCTTCAAAGTAGGGAAGCATTCTATTATATATGGCCTATCTTATAGGAAGAAGGATGCTATGACCCCCATCACTTGTAATGCTATCACTTCTGAAAAGAAGTATGAGGTCATCACTACTTCTCCTACTTTATTACCTGTTCCTGTATCTGTTTTTACACCTCCGCCCCAGCGTGGGAGCAATATGGAGAACACTTCTATCGTGGCTAGTGCAGGAATTGGTTTTGGGAAACCCAAAGTGAAGGAAGTCATAGTCCAGAGAGGAGGAATGGGATGTCTAAGCTATAAAGAAGATGAAGATCCGGATGTCGTGGATCGGGAAGAAAAGAAGAAGAGGAGGCAAGCTCAAGAGGAGAGATCGTCGCATATGCTTTGCGACGGCGGGAAGAAGATGTGTTTTGCTACTCAAGCAAACACCGTGGAGACTATGGCATGTCGTCAAAAGCCGTGGTCGGATATTTTCCGCATCTTTAGCGGATAGTTGTTTCAAGTTTAAGTTTTAAAAAAAAAACAATTTACTTTTGTTGTGTGAGACTTTTTATTTTGGTTTGCTCGTAGTTTTAGAACTTTTTCATGTATGCTTGCGTAGTTAAGACCTTTAGACTTGTTTCTGGAATATCGCGCTTTTGTTGGGCGCATATACTTTCTTGCTTTTTCAGGTTTTACGAAGAAACGAAGACCGCTGGGACACAGAGGGTCGACCGACCAGATACACCAGTCGGTCGACCTAGTCGCCGTATTGCCGAGATTTCTGTTTTCTGTAGGAAGGTCGGTCGACCTATTCTCTAGGTCGGTCGACCTCCTGTCCGTCGCAGTCAGTTCGTTTCTTCCTCAGGAACCGTGCAACCGTCTTTGGTACTTGGGTGACATTGCTGGCCACCAAAACCTCCCAGCTTACGCTGGTTTGGGGAGGTTTTTCTCTTACGCTTAACAATCCAGTGAGTTCTTTCCAATTTTTCCTTGGTTTTTTTTTCCTTGCATCTTTCCTTTTCTGAAACCTTTACTTAGGCTAATGCACAATGGGGACATTGTGCGGGTTGGTTTGGGGAATGGTTTCGTGTCACATGCATTGCATTCTGTCACACGTTTACTGCATTTCTGTCTTGCATTGCTTTTCTTTATTTTCCTTATATATACAAAAATCCAAAAAAATTGAAAAAATTCAAAATTTCAAAAAAAAAATGCACGTTTATTTTAGCATATAGGTCGAGTCGGAACGGAAGTATTTCAAGGATGATTTAGCTATCTTACATGTCTATGCCTTTACATTGCCTTGTCAACGTAACCTGTTTTAGTATGAGAGTCTTTTGCATATCTACGAGTTCTTTGTCAATTTGTATATCTTGAGACTTGACTTATACCTTGGCAACCTACTATACATTCTAAGGTTTAGAGCTTATTTCCTGGTTTCATTCTTAAACCAGTTGTCTAGGATGTGAGTAGTACTCCCCTTGGAACATGTTACATCAATATGCATAAACATGAATTTGAATTGCTATATACTTGTCTTACTTTCTCGTTTTGTGAATCTTAATACGTGCATTTGGGATCCCTTTTCTCTTATTCACCCATAAGCCTTACATAGCCAAAATTGCCTTTTCATTCCCCCAAAACTACATCCCATACTTAGCCTACCTTTCCAAGCTAGTATTTGTGGTCTTTGGTTTGACTTTTGAGGCATCTTGGTTTATATGCTATCTCGAGCAAAAAGAGAAAGAAAAGAAAAAGAACAGAAAAAAAAAAAAAATTCAGAAAAGGAAAAGAAAGAAAAGAAAAGCGAAAAAAAAAAAATCAAAACTTACAGAAAAGAAGTCGACCGACCTCCTTCATAGGTCGGCCGACCGCCTGTCAGCATCAGAAAAAAATCGTTCAAAAATTCCTTTCTTTCATGTGTTATCACTCCCGTGCCTCATTCAAAAATAATTGGGAGTCTTTTCTTAGTTATAATGTGAGAGTTGTGCTACAAAAAGAGCACTTCCTTAATATCAAAAAAGTTGTGAAATATGTTGTTGGGAAACGGTTTTACTAGCTTGGCTACTAACCCCACATATCCAAAAAACATCTTAACCACTTTTTACCTTTTACCTCACATATCTTTCATTACCTCAATTGCATGTATCTAGGTCACTTAATGGGTTTGTTATACAAAGTTGTAGAATTCTTGTTCATGTTAGATTGCAGGCATGTTTTCATGGGTCGCAGTTAGGTGAGTGTCTTTACAGAATTACTTCTTTCTATCTTTTACATATACTCACCCTTTGCTTTATGAGTGTCTCGAGCGTACCGCGAGAGTCCATGGCATAAGTCTCTATAGTCTCTAGTGTTGCAAGTATGACGACCCCATAACTCGTTTGCATGATTTGAATACTTTCTCATTTTGTACTTGGTATTGGTATAGGCTTACATGTAAATTTCGCTCTGAGGTTGAAATCGTTCCATTAATTAAGATCGAGTCTATTTCTTGCTTGAGGGCAAGCAAGGGTTTGGTTTGGGGAATTTGATGCGTGTCTATTTTATGATGTTTTTCATCTATTTTTACACGCATTTGGTCGCTCATTTACTATGTTTTAGCCCTTATTTCCCAACAATCGTGTACTTTCGTATTTTTATGCACTTTTGCAGATTTATGCGGAAAAGGGACGATTTAGCACCAAATTCATGTCTTCAAGTCTTTTGCATAATTAAGGAATAAAAGAAAGTCAACTGGAATCTTTATTTAAGTACCAAAAGTCAAAGCGAGAAGAAAACCGAAGAATTCCCTGCGGAAGCGGTCGACCGACCTACTATACGGGTCGGCCGACCAGGCCTAATTTCTATAAAGTCCAAAATTTCAAAGAAAGGCCCAGAATTCAATTAAGTCCGTAAAAGAGGTCGACCGACCCACCAAGTGGTCGACCGACCTCAGCGAAGCCCAGGAACGCTTTTTCGGAAAGTAATTAGAAGTAGGAGTCTTTTAGGAAACTCTAATCTTTGGCCCTATATAAACTAATCTTGTGATTAGGGTTTGGCATTCATATACATACATCGAGAGATATTCAAGTTTTACATTAAGTTTTAGTTCTTGATTAAAAGTTTCATCTTTAGTTGTAATCTTTCAATATCTCTCAAGTACTTTAGTTTTGTTCTTCAATCTTTCAAGCATTCAATAAAGTTTGTTCCTTTCTGCCTTAATCCCGATTCTGGTAATTACTCTTCTTATTATTGTTCTTATTACTATTGCATTCAATTAAGATAGAATTCCCAAGCTTTATTGAATCTCGCATGTTTAGATTATTTACTATGTTTACCATGTTCATTCCCGTTTTCATAATCGTCTTAATAAACATGAGTAGCTAAATTTCATATGTTAGGATGTAGGGGATGAATATGCGTAGGTAGTAGAAATTCTGAGACCGACTTGTAGCAGAGCCGCGGTCGGCCGACTCAAATAGTACGTCGGTCGACCGAGGATGTGGTCGGCCGACTGGAATAGCTGGTCGGTCGACCACTCGCGCATGAATCCTGTTTCGTCTTTTCTTGTCGACTATAATATCCTGCAATGAAACTGAAAAGAGACTTGTAGGACGTTAGTAATGACCTACCCAAGATTGAGAGATACGGGAAGGGCATTGGTTTACACCTTAAGACGGCTAGGTTACTCAAGACTGAAAGGTATGTGACCTAGGATTTAGGAATCACCCTTATTGTTGACACCCAATAATTGTGAGACCTATGGACTAATAGCATAGGCCGAAAGGAGCTATTAGGTACCATAGACCGAAAGGATATGTTACACCCCTTACGCGACTGCAATACATGTTGACCTTAGGACTTATATTACCTTAGCTATTTATTACCCAAACATCCTAGCATCTCTTTTATTATAGTTTTAATCTCATCTTTATTTTCTTGTTTTATTTTAATCTTTGCTTAGACTTAGTAATCAACAATCAGACCCCCAAAATTGTTACCTTTAAACATTAACAACAAACAATAAACATTCCCCACCTCTCTGTGGTTCAACCCTGACTTTCACTATCTATAGTTAAAGGTTAGGAATTATAAATTTTATCTTTGGTACCCTCAACGACGGGCATCACTAGATAAGTTTGACGTTATTGTCATACGGATGGCGGTGATCAACTGGTCCCTATACGTCACACCTATAGGACACGTTTGAGAGATGTGAAGGTATGACAATACAATCACATTTATGCCGGATATGACTAAACAGTTAGTCAGAGGTATTGACTATTAAATTAGTCAATGAGATGTCGAGATAATTATTTAATACGGATCAAAAAATATTAGCTAATACGGATTACATGATTAATTCGTAAATTAAATATAAACGGTTATATTTAATTAAATATTGAATTCGCGTATTAATATAACCAGTTATATTAATTTAGCTAATTATACAATATCGTATTTTTACCAGGCCATTATTAATGTATCGACTACATTAATATCTGATAACGTGTATACGATTTATACTTAAATCCCGCGAATTATATTTTAGCATTAGGGTCGAATCACGCAAGAGGATAAGGTAAGAGTGGAAAGCCCACTCTCACCCTAACCCTAATTCGGCCGAATTGAGCATTACAAAAGGAGAGGGACTCTCCTTTTGTCAACTGACTCATTCCACTGACTAATTATCTCTCTCACAGAAAATTAGGGTTTTGAGAACAGCTTTCCCAAAAACCTAGATCTCACATCTGCAAAACCTCACAAAACTCTCCCCATATTGCAAGGCAATTGGAGAGCATTTCTAGCACACGCGGCACCGTCTCATACAAAGTCTTGGGTGCAAGTTATAGGAGGGAATTTGCTTTAATTCCTGTTCTTAGGCCATTCGCACAAAGGACCTAAGGTTGTATTTCTTATTCATGTTTTTATCTTATGACCATTATTCACATATGTAATTTTCGTTATAATCCTGAAATTTTTAGGGTGAATACATGTTAATTCCCCACAAGTGGTATTAGAGCCAAGGCCACGAAAATTTTACAATTGTGTTTTTCATAAGATGTTTTAAAACTGAAAATTTGCATCTCGTAAGATGTCTCGGCCGTGTGCCATTTTTGTGTGAAATCAATCATGTTTTTCGATTTTGATTTGCATATTGTTGATTAATCGATATTTTTAAAATTATGCAAGTTTTGTTGTTGTTTATTGTTGATTTACACGGTTAAAATCAATGATAACCACACGTTTTTGTTTTAAACAGTCGATCGAGCATTTTTTGGCTCGATCGAGCACTTTTTGCAGAAACTAGTCACTCGATCGAGCACTTTGTGACTCGATCGAGTACTTTGGATTCTACGAACGAGCGTATTTCTACTCGTTCGTAGTCTGCCTCGTTGACCCGTCACTCGATCGAGACTTGCTGTACTCGATCGAGTGACACTGTTCCTCGATTGATCATGTTTTAATTCGATCGAACAGTTGTCATGGTATTTTTCCTTTTCTGAAAATTTTAGGTTTTCTGAATTTTTTTTGTTTTCGATCGAGTACCTGTTTTGCTCGATCGATCAACTCGTCTGACACTGTTCCTCGATCGACCTCGCTTTAATTCGATCGAACAGTTTTCAGGGTATTTTAATTTTTCTGAAAATTTTGGTTTTCTGAAATCTTTAGGGGTTCGATCGAGTACCTGATTTACTCGATCGAGTAAAACCCAGTCTGTCAAGGTTACTCGATCGAGTACTCTAGTGACTTGATCAAGCAAACCCTGAACTGGCAGATTTTTCGAAAATCAATTTTATTTTATTTTCTCTTGGCTCATAGTAATATACTATATACGGAAATAGTATATTGACTTTTGTGAAACGGTTCACACTCGTAAGATACATATTATTTTAAAATGGTTTAAAATAATGGATTATAATAATCATTAAGATTAATGTGATTAAAACGGTATAATCACATAATTTTAATCTCGTAAGGTGGTTTGGTAAAATTTATTAAACATAATAACGGTATTATGTCATGAATGAATTTATTTTAGTTGATGCATTTTATTTATCGTCTTGTTGAATGCTTATGAATGCCTTTATAACGTATTTAATTTTTCAAACGGTTGTAACTTAGTGTGGCCTTAGAGGATTGTGTTACCGTAATGATGGAACACGGTCTTGTTTGTAATTTTGAGATCTTGTATCTCCGTTTTGGTTTTTGCCATGTAATTACTTTTGTATTTAAATTAGAATGTAAATAGGTTTACTATTGTAATTTAAATTAGTAATTTTGTGAAGACCAAAGACGGAGACCGGATGCTCACTCCCGCTGCAAAGACCAAGATGGAACATCAAGATAAGCTTCTAGGGTCCAACGGTGGATTCCAAAGTTGTTTTATGTTTATTTTGGTAGGATAGGCCACACTAGGACTTTTATTTACGTTTATTGCATTTATTTTATGCTTTCATCGATAATAGCTTGCATCATATTCCGCCTAAAACCAAACCACCTATAACATGCCTGAAAACTGACTCATGTAGAGGTTACGCCACTAGTACAATAATAGCTATTTGCGGCGCCAAAAAAGTGGCCATTTGCGGCGTTTTTAGTGTAGCAGCAAATAAGGGGGCCGCAAATAGAAAAAACTATTTGCCGCGGAAAAAAACGCCGCAAATAAGAACCTATTTGCGGCGTTTTTTTAAAAAAACGCCGCAAATATCACCCTCTATTTGAGGCGTTTTTTAAGAAAAACGCCGCAAATAGGTATTAAGATATTTTTTTTTTTTTTTTTTTATTTAATTGAAATTATTTATACAAATTACTTAAATATAATAACTCTCAAATGTATATTTACATAAGAGAATCTTACATGATTTTTGTAGTTATTCTAAGTAGTATATATTAAAATCAAAGTCAAATTACAAGGAATATCTACGCTATATCTCGACCTTGTGTTAATGCAACACCCATTCCCAGTAGCATCCAATTGACTGTTCACGCCAAACAATCCCAGTTGCTACATCTGCACCGTCCTTTCGCTGCCTCACTCGCATACGGAATTGCTGCAGCACCCCAGCAATCCACAGACTGATCCTTCAGCAGACCAGACCCTCTGCCACTGATCCCAGCAAAAAAAGATCCTTCATCTGATCTTATTCAACCACAAATTCTTTCTACCTACTCTACCACCAGCAACATTCCCTTGTGAATTCCTGCAATTCCTGCTTGCGCAAGCACCAGTAGCAACAGCACCACCATGAAGTTGATGCAGGTTTATAGCATTCCAGTAGCATTCCAGTAGCAACAGCACCACCATGAAGTTTTCAGACCGTCCATCATCGTCTGCTGGAAGAAGGTATTTAGGGTTACAATCAGAAAATGATATGATTCTGACTCTACTCTCGTGTCTTGTCACTGGGTAACATTGGATCTTAAAATAGTATTGTGATATTTACGATCCCCGTCTTGTCGTCTAATTGCACAGGATCTCATGTTCTCAACCTCTGCATTTCTTGCACAAATCCTTTGTACCTGGTTGCGATTTTTACGCTCTCATAAATGAGCCGAGTTAAACAGAATGAAGACATAATTCAGATTTTATTTAGCAACAAGAAATCATAAAATAAGATGTAACTGGGATCAGCTGAAATCATGATGCAACAGAATAAGTAATCAAACTGAGGTAAACCATTTTTTTAAGGATTTAAGAGTGAGTTTAGTTGAAGCTTAAGAATCCCACTGGAACATAACTACATAAGCCACTAATAAACCCGTCTCAGTCTCAGTCCGAAAATGAATATCCATCTAGATCGCCATTAGATTTTCTGTAAAACCCCTCGCGAAAGCGGAAATATAAAACATACAAAGTACAAAAAATGCAGCGGAATTAAAACTTTTTAACATAAATAAACATGCGAGGCGTTTTAACAAACTAAACATGCGGAAGATAAAACATAGATAAGTATATAAGTACTATACAAAAGCAGCCCGGGATAGCATATCCCTACAGGCACAAAAATACGGAAAACTTAAAGCTAAGGTCTAGCTAACGAATGGGTAAAATCAACGATGAAGGATCATCGCTCGCTAGCCTCAACGTAACCCCCTGAAGAACAGCATCAAGTACCTACACACATACAACATGTGCGCCACAGTCAGTGGGGAGTGACTAGAGTTCTCATAGCCACCTAATGTCATACAACACAGAACATGTAAACAAGTATCATACTCCAACATAAACAATCATGTGAAGCATTTATATATCAACATCTCGAACTCTTATCAACATGCAAATACTATGCAAGGCTCTCAACCAACTTCGGAAACTATTTGGAAGGAGAGCCGGTTTCCCTTCCGGTTACCCGGCCGGGGGGTCTTTCAATCCAAACCATTTACGAAACCAATTAAAGAGTCATCCAATGCCTTGGATGAACAACACTATAAACAAAGTAATATACTCATCACTATCAACATACATATCTGACACTGTACCAACTCTAGGCAAGCAGATGTACAACAGTAATTATATAACACCGTACCCCTACTCAAGCGAGTATATACCATCAGCAATATCAGACCATAACCCCAATCCTAGGCATGGAAGGATACAAATACACACTGCAAGGGAAAACTCACATGGAGACTCCATTATACAACCACGGCATAAATACACAGCCTCAGCAAATACAACCCACAAGTATAAACACACCTCAAAATACAAAGGCAAGCAAAGACTGTGACCTAATCCCAATCACAGCCTCAATACAATACACCTCAAAATACAAAGGCAAGCAAAGACTGTGACCTAATCCCAATCACAGCCTCAATACAATACACCTCAAAATACAAAGGCAAGCAAAGACTGTGACCTAATCCCAATCACAGCCTCAATACAATACACCTCAAAATACAAAGGCAAGCAGAACTGTAACCTAATCCAAATTACAATTCCACCAAACATACCCCATAATACAAAGGCAACACAAAACTGTGACCTAATCCAAATCACAGCCCTACAACAATACACCTCAAAATACAAAGGCAAGCAAAACTGTAACCTAATCCAAATTACAGTTCCACCACAACACAAGGCATACCAAACTGTGACCTAATCCAAATCACAGTTCTACCACAACATTTCACACTAAAACTATAACTTAATCCTAGTCATAGTTCCTAACTCCATTACAGAACTTACTCAATTCATAACTAGCTATGCAACGACGTATACTCAAACCAACACTTAATTGACCCCGGGAATTAAGCCGAGGGAGAGCCGGTTTCCCTTTCGGTTGCCCGACCGGGGGGTCTCTATCCTCACTCTATTCCCGAACCCAATATAGTGCCGCCCGAACCTCGGGGACCTTAAACAAGCATACGAAGCATACAAAAAGGAATCAATACAATCCGACTTGAAATTCATAAGTTATGAAGCAAATAATACTAACAGGGGCTCTCAGCCGGTTGGCCACAGGCGGCCGGTCAACCGGCTGAGAGTCCTTACTCTCTAGCCGACACAACAAAAACAACATTAAGGGTCTCCCAGCCGGCCGGCCGGCTGCCGGTCCACCGGCTGGGGACTCTTTCTCCTTCTCGCAAGAACACACGAAAAACACATAAGGGGGGCTCCCAGCCGGCCGGCCGGCTACCGGTCCACTGGCTGGGGACCCCTTTCCAAATTTTCCCGCAAAGACAGCATACCACAAATGGGGCTCTGAGCCGGCTGGTCGGCCGCCGGTCGGTCGACCGGCTCAGAGTCCCTGAACCACGAAATCGCATAAATCGATATTGAAATCATTCCCAATCCTTTACCAATCCTTCCTATACCTGTTCCCAAGCAATAATTCGACAATCCCAGCATGTTTACCACATCAAATAAACATATGAACATGTATTCAAACCATTATTCCGTAACTTAACAACAAAATCACAAATTAAACCGGTCTTAACATGTATACATCTTAAATCTCATTCCTCATCAAATTCATCAATAAAACTTCATAAAATCAGTTTATAAAACATTATAAGAACATTAAGAACTCAAAGATTGTCTAACATTCATCAAAACATATCAAAAATCACATAAAGTGCTAATTTAGACAAAAGGCCGAGTTTTCTCATTATCGTCACCTTTACTCCGCGAATGCTCCGGTTTACTCTTCAAGGATCACAAGCTCTTCCTCTGGGTTGTTATTAGCTCCACCTTCAAGCACAAAAACACGGATTAAAGGGTAATTTCGTGATTAGGGAAAAACAGCCCCGAAATGAAGTTTCACGAAATTGAAAATGAAAGTGATAGAAAGATCATAAATCTCGCAAGGATTCCGAATATGTAACTTTTACCTTGATTTGATGAACGGATGATGAAGAATTAACCAAAAGAAGATGAGGATTAAGGAGGTTTTAAGAAGATGAAGTTTACTGTATTCTTATTTGGGGTTGAAGGATTAAGTCGACATATTTGGGTTTAAGGGGTTTACAAGTTGTCCTTTCACCTTTATTGAGTCGGGTTTACTCTATTCAAGCGAAACGGAAAAAGTGAAGCGGTTTGATATAAAATGAACAAGGCATCTTAAGCTTAAACGATTTTTAAGACGAACTTAACGGAGATCTTAAAAACGTAAATTACAATTATTATTAAATTATTATTAAATTCCGTAAATTACTTTATTTTAAGAAGATATTCCTTTACAAAAATACGGGATGTTACATTTTCCATGTACACATACCTTCGAATCTTCGACTGAAGTTGTGCTCTTCTAACATGATATTTGGATGGAAATCCAATCTCATCCCAATCTTCTGGCCTCTTGTTTTCGGACTGCATAATAACCACTCTCAGACATGCTTCTTCGTTCTCATCCGTCTCCAATTTTTGATCTGCTCTTTCATTACCGACCATGGTTAGCAAATAATTTAGGCTTTTAGAGAAATCACATGAAGCCAACAACCAAACATCTCTTCGACACAATTTCACACTTTCTAGTGTGTCTGGGTTATTTTAATTGCTGCAGCACGCTTGTACACTTTTAAGTTTTAACAGTTCTTAGATACGAGTAGTATAAGACTATGATACCATTGATCATATCAATATATCATATTGCTCAAGTGTAAGTCCAAGTCTCCAGATTATTTAGAAGAATAACATTTATAATTTCCTTTATAATAAAAATAAGATCATCTGCAGCTCAAATAAAGATCAGTGCACAGCCAAGAAAACTTTATTTTCACTCAAACTGCATAAGCATTAGAGAACATATGCATATGCATTGCAGGTAAGATGGTGACTGGTAATCGCCCAAATTTTAGAGTAAGAGAAAAAAACTCACCGTCTAATTTAGATACCACTGCACTGTATCCCTTATTTTCAATCCTTCTGCAATTAAACAAAGACATGAAACATTTAATTAAAATAGCTTAAATGGCTACATCCATAGTACACACCTAAAGTATAAAACAACTAGCTTATAGAGATCAATTCAAGTAGCTGGAAAGTCAGCAGAAATGGGCAAGTATCACTTTAAGGGGTCGATCTAAGTTGCGCCAAGTTCTAACGCATTGGAGTTCAGAAGTTATTCAAAAATTAAAAGTATTTACAAGGTTTGAAGATGAGGAAGATATAAAATAATTAAGCAATGTGCAAACCTGTTCCGACATACGCCACTGAAAAACTATTGGAAACCAATTGAACATTTATCCCTCGGCCAACTAGTTACCATAATTTCAGCCTCGTCCACTGTCAATTTGTAAAGCAATATAACTTAATTAACACCCCTACATAACCTTAAAAATACGATGCTTTAAGAAAGAAATGTACAAACAGCTAAACCAGGAGCGTCTAATTGCACAAATCCTCTATCGCAAATGCAATGCACGAACCTGTAAATATTAAGAACCAAACTGTTTAAAAACAGAATATTCAGGTTGAATGCACACAGCCTTACGCTATGTTAACAATACACTGAGGCTGTTTTTTGGATGACTTACAAAAAATTGTTCTGGAATTCAACTAATAACTTACTCGGCCTAGGCAGAGTAGCTGTCTCTGCCCTAAACTCCAATTATCTCCATTATCAACCACTGTATAGTTTGCATCAAAGTGTTTATACTCCTAAGCATCAACAAGAAAACACAATTATACTTACTTGACTATCCTCATCAGAGTCTTCCTCAGATTCTACCTCGTCTACTTCTTCCACTTCCACTTCTTCTGCTTCTTTCTTTCTGTCAAAACAGTTCACAATAATCATCTTATCTAACATTAGTTTCACCGAGATGCAACACGATTCTCCATATTTATGGATAAATGCACAAAGGAATGAAAATTGTAAAACTGGCCAAGGACTAAAACATAAGAGACAATTTTACATTTGTACCACCATCAAGGCCATTTAAGACTACCCTTAAGAAATATAGTCTAAAGTCTGAAGTCTGAACCATATTCTAGACCCCAAAGCAGTAGAATCAACTGGTACGGAGACGATCTAGATTGATCGTGTATCAGATTCGAGACCTTAAGATTGCGGCAGTGTTAAAACTCAAAGGCACCTTTACCGTCTGGGTGATCTATCCAACTTTGATCTGGGCAAAATTGGTTACAGTTTTGCATAGAAAAGGCCGATATTCAGACCTAGGCCTACGCCACTCTGATACTCATGCGCCCCATGTCCACATGTGTCAGATATGGATATGTCACTCAACACTTCCTTTTTTCTCGTCAAAAGCATGAGGATTCATGTAGTAGTAGAGTTATAGAGTATTGTAAAGGCCAACAGTGAAATTGGCTTCTATATGGTAATGAAACCTTATTATTAAATATGACCATATAATGCGCATAAACTTCGTTGTTACCAGCGTAGTAATGAAACAACCACACAAACATAGGCACCTCTGCTGTCGCAGCTTGTTGTAAAGGGTTCCCATTATCCCATGTCTCAAAGGCAGCAAGCTCCTCAGTTGAAACATATTATTAGCCTGCGACGACATCTTTGATATCAACTCACGTTTGAACGAGACTAAGGTCTAAGACATCGCCATCAATTTGAAACATTTTATCATGAATTACAACTGGCACTTTCACTTTCTTATCTCTTCGGAATCCAACTTTACACTATATTGAATCACAAGACCTTAAAGACTTACAGTTGAATTGAATAAATTAAAACGAAACCCTAATTTGGACCAACCCTAATCATAATATCTAATCAATTTAGATTTGTTTAATACTTCAAACACAGCAATGATAATGTTATATTTATCAATTAAAACAACAACAACAGCATCATACAGGACTAGTAAGTAAATAGTCAGATTACCCAAAATTTTTAACTAATTCAAGAGCAATTAGGAACGAATACTTGCTCAAAATGCAGAAGAATACAATTTTGCGTGCTGAATGCTACACTAACCTAGCATAATTTAACCAACATAAATTGCTCCATATTCCACAACCGACATGACTCAAACCCTAGAAAAATAATACACATACAGTAACCAATAAAACAGTTCAAATTAGTCGAAAATCATAAAAAAATCGAAATAATTAAACGAAAGTAAGATTGAGACACCATAAAACTGAATTGAATTTATCGTATTGTATTTCGCTAATTCAAACCCCAATTAATCGAAAATTAACCCTAAAAATCAATTCACATACCTAATTTAGAATAATAGGAATAGAGGAGATGGCGAGTCCCGGCTAGTTCCGGCGAGGTGAGGCGGTGAGGCGGTGAGGCGTGGGTTGTTTACTGTTTATTGATTTCGGAGGGAGTTTGTACTGTGTTCACTGTGTATATTAGTTTGATTGTTTTCAATTCGCGTGTTTTAGAATATAGATAGTATACACGGATCCGCGTCTTTCAATTCCTTTTATTTTTTATTTTATAAAAACACTCAATTTCGGCGTTTATATGTAAAACGCCTCAAATGCTTCTTTTTGCTGCGTTTTGTTCGAAACGCCTCAAATAACACATACTGTTATTTGCTGCTGTTTGGCTAAAACGCCTCAAATAAATAGCCGCAAAAGGCCTTTTTTCTACTAGTGCGCGTTAGTTTTCTGTGACATACAGATGTCACTGTTGGAGTAAGTGTCCTCCACAATAGTGCGTCTACATAATAAATCTCATAAGAGGAATAAATAAGGGATATATTTATAATAAATTATTGTCAGTTGATTAACGTATATCGGTAACGATCAGCTAGCTAGAGTTAGATGTTACTGTTGTAAGACGGCGGTAATCAACTGATCCCTCTCGGTCACACCTATAGGAGTGAACCTCAATAGAAAAACTAATTATATTGTATAAAGATACATTTTAATTAGTCCCTTGAATATTTTGACTAATGGGTAGTCAAGTGAGTTTTGAGATGAACAAGTTTGGAACTTGGGTCAATTATAAGATAACTGACTGACGAAAATTTATTTAATATGATTAAATAAAAGTGAAATCTAATTATTATATGATAATTATTAAATTTCTTGAGACGGTTATATATATTACGAGGTAATGGTAATTAGCTAATAAATGTTATAAGGAGTTATAAAATTAGCTAAATGGGTGTCCAATCACCTATTATATATTGATATAGTGGTAAAATATTACTTAAAAGTTAAGTGTATATTTTTATTTAATTATATTATTGAATTGTTGAATAATTTAATTAACTCTTAATTATATTAGATGATTAGGTATTAGACTTATAAGTATTTGTGGGACAAATATTAAAATTTGAAATTGGGCCAAAAACAACAAATGGGCCGTATGACTCATGTTTATTAAACATGAATCATCATTTGACTCATGTTTTATAAACATAAATCATCATTTTGATGAGCCCATGTTAATGCCACATATCATTATCTATTATATATATAAGCATGAATAAGATCATTTTCCTAATTTTTCTTCTACTTGTCCAAAATAATTAGAGGGAAAAAGGAAGATCTTACTATCTTGTTTAATCATCTTCTTCATCAAAACTCATATATAAATATATTATACATCTTATATTATTAGTAGTAATAATATATTTGTAGTATAATAAAAAGGGGTTATCCTTATTTTATCTAGCTAGTAAATTAAGGTTGTTTGTGGTGATCTCTTGGGTGTTTCAAGAGGAGGTTTCTTATTTTAGAAACTTGGGTTTGAACTCTTTTTAGTCATCGGTCCATACTACAAAGGTATTGTAGTATCGTTTTTCCGTCTTGAAACCGATGTAAGTTTTTTTTTCTTTTCATATAAATCTACATGCATGTACTAGATCATATATAAATTAAATTATGAGAATTTAATATTTTGTTTAGATAGTCTAAATACATAGTTTTCATAACTAACAATTGGTATCAGAGCTAATTGTGCATGCATGTTTATTAATATGCTCTAAGACGGTTTATATGATAAATTGCTTAAATATTGATAAAATGGTTAAAATAAGATGATTTTTTCCATACATGTTGATTCTGATCTTTAAAAGTTTCTGATCGAATTTTATTATTAATGGAGTTATTTTGCTATTTTTAGTTCATTTTTCGGTTAAAAATGTCTTAAAATGCATTATTTTGTTAATTGTTACCTAAAAATATTTGCATGTTAAATCTGATGATTAAATCTTAATATATTCATGCATGCATGTTTTACTTAGTGTAGGTAAAATAAAGAAATTAAATTGTTAATTTTTTGCATATTTACTGATTTTATACGATAATAATCAATGAATAATGACTATATTATGATTAAAATTAACTGAAAAATTAAATGGGCTAAATTTTAATTTTTCCAGATCTGAAAAAGTTCCAGAATGTTAAAAATTTTATTTTTAAAATTTATTTTGTATTTTTATAATTCATTGGTATTTTTGTGTTGTTTTTACATAAAAACCGATGAACATGCGAATAAATTATGAAAATGACTTAAAAATTTTGAAAATAATTTTTCTAGTCCATATTGTATTCTGGAAGTTTCCAAAATATATACAATTATTTATTTCGAATTTTCATTATTTAATATGATTATTTCGAAATAAAGGTGTAAAAGTTGCAATAATTGTGATAAAAATAGCAAAATAGACCAAATTATGCTAATATATTTCAAGAATTAGTGGAGACTAATATTTGAGGCACCAAAACAGTTTGGAATGTTGGTATAAGCTTAAAGATAGTTTAAGTGTTGATTTATAACTTTTAATGGTTAAAAATGTTTATAATTCCACTAATAATAAGCTTTGTTAATATGATTAACTATATTTGTTGGCAATTTGGCATATTCATGTTTATTTATGGTAAATAATATGTTGCATAGTAGCATGTTAATATTTATTTTTCATTGGTTGAATGAAAATTGTACCTAATATGGCCTAATTAGAAGCTAGTATTACCCGTAATGTAAGGGATACTAGTTTGGTTTGTAATTAAGCAATCTCGTATTGCCCGTATGTAATATTAATTATTTTGTTTTATTAGATGAAAATTTTATAATAGGAGTATATTTTGTAATTAATTTTAAGAAGATGGTGATCCAAAAGATGAAGACAAAGGTGTTCAAAAGACGACTTCAAGGTGTTGAAGACTTTGTATTTTGGAAGCTTTTGTAATAGTTAATAAGGTTAACTTGGATAAGTGGCCATATTAGGATATTCATTTATTGTTTAAAATTGCATGCTATATGTTTATAGTTTCCGCTATGCCAAATTGCCACAATCTAGTGCGTTTTCCATATTTTATTTATTGTCATTAAATCATCTAACATTCACCTATTTAGTTCACTTAAAAGTAATAGATGATTTTTTGACAAGATCTCTCACATATTTTCAAATTGAGATATAGCCTTACTAATTAGCAGCACCTATGAACCCCTTCTTCATTAGGGCCATGCTCGCCTCAGCGGGGTGTTCCCTTTTTACGTTGGGTAAGTAGGGTAATAATGGTTATTACTTGTTATATTTGGTTGGACTCAACGGAATGCAGAGACGAGTCTCAGTTCTGGGGCTATAGATAAATTTAAGAAATTTGTCGACCAAGAGTTCTAGGTGTAGAATCAGTTAAAAGTTAACTCACCGAATTTAATTAATTAAGGGATGTATCGGCTCACCGTGCCCAAGATTAATTAAAAACGGATCTTGGGATCGCTTATATAATTTAGTGGGAGATCATTATATAAACGCTTTTATAATTTGTTTTTAATTTTTTCGGTAAATGTTAATGTTTCCTTCTTTTCGTTTGTAGTATTAAATCTGCAAAATGTCAACAAGTACACCAGTTCAACAAAATGAAATGCCATCTGCACCACTTCTTAGAGAGTCGTGGCTCAGGTCCTTCATGGACAAAAGTTGTTTAAAGAAAGATGGTAGCAACTATATTGAGTGGATAGAGCAGTTGAAGACTGCTGCTATTGCTGACGGGAAGTTGCGCTATCTTGTGGATCCTCCCCCTCCCGTACCCTCAATTAGGGCAACTGCCGCAGTTAGGACTGCATATGATGAATACATGCAAAATTCAAACTCAATTAAGAATGTCTTAATTTTTGCAATGGAATCGTTTTTGAAACTACGTTGTATAACACTCTCGACCGCTCATGAAATCTATACTAGACTTGGGAGCATGTTCTCCCAAGCACCACGTGTTCAAAGATATAATGCTGCAGTGCGCTTTTTCGAGTCTCGTCTCGTTAAAGGTCAACCCGTAAGTAACCATGTGCTCAATATGATCGAGTGTATGGAAACTCTCGAGACTTTAGGAAGTCCGATTTCTAAGGAAATTGCGATTGATCGCGTGCTTCATTCTATTCACGATGGTTATGCAAATTTCATAGTAAATTATAACATGAATAATATGGATAAAAGTATTCATGAACTTCATGGTATCTTAGTACAGACCGAGAGAGATTTAATGTCTAGTGGGAGTTTGAAAAAAGATGTTTTAAACATTAATAAGAAAAAGCAACAATTCAAAAAGGCAGGGACAAAGGGAAAGAAAGTTGATCCCAATGTCAAAGGTAAAGGAAAGGCTATAATGTATAACCAACCCAAACCTAAATCCAAGAAAGGGGCGACCCCTGATCAAAAATGTTTTTATTGTAATGGTAATGGGCATTGGAAGCGAAACTGCCCAAAATATTTGGATGATAAAAAATCTGGACGTGTGACGGTATCAGGTAAAATTTCATCTGAAATTTATATGATTGACATAAATTTTGCAAGTTCCACCACATGGGTATTTGATACAGGTTGCGGTTCTCATCTTTGTAATCATTTACAGGGAATGAGAAGCGCCCGTCAACTAGCCAAGGGTGAAGTTGACCTCCGCCTGGGAAATGGAGCCAGGATAGCAGCTGTGTCTATAGGAACTTATGTAATTAGTTTAGAATCTGGTTTAGAGTTGTATCTAAATAAATGTTATTTTGTACCTTCTCTTAGTAAGAACATAATTTCCATTTATGTACTAGACGGAGAAGGTTTTACTTTTGTAATCAAAGGCAAATGTTGTACTTTTTGCTTTGATAATGTTACATATGGATGTGCATATTCTATCAATGGTGTTTATGTTCTAGATTTAACTAATGAAATTCATCATATAGATAATAAAAGACTCAAAACAGGTGACCCAGATCTTTCTTTTCTCTGGCATTGTCGTTTAGGTCACATAAACGAAAATCGCATTAGAAGACTAGTAAAGACTGGTATTCTATCTCCATTTGATTACAAATCTTTTGGAAATTGCGACTCTTGTCTTTTAGGCAAGATGACTCGATCACCTTTTACTAGAACAGGAGAAAGAGCAAGTCAGTTATTAGGGCTCATTCATACCGATGTTTGTGGACCACTGACTATCACTGCTAGAGGTGGTTATGATTACTTCATCACTTTCACTGATGATTTAAGTAGATATGGATATGTCTACTTAATGAGGTATAAAAGTGAAGCCTTTGAAAAGTTTAAGGAGTTTCAAAATGAAGTAGAAAATCAATTAGATAGAAAGATCAAAGCATTACGATCTGATCGTGGCGGCGAATATCTTAGTAATGACTTTGATGATCATCTGAGAGATTGTGGTATTGTATCGCAATTGACACCTCCAGGTACACCGCAATTAAATGGTGTAGCTGAGAGGAGAAACCGAACTTTATTAGATATGGTTCGATCAATGATGAGTCAGACTGAGCTTCCTGACTCATTTTGGGGTTTTGCAATCCTTTCTGCTACTACTTCTTTAAACAAAAGCCCGACTAAAGCAACTGAGAAAACACCACATGAATTGTGGAAAGGGAAAGTCCCAAATTTGTCATATATGAAAATATGGGGTTGTGAAGCTTACGTCAAGAACAAGTCTGACGATAAGTTAGCTCCCGATCCGACAAATGTTTCTTTGTAGGTTATCCTAAGGAAACTCGTGGTTATTACTTCTACCATCGTCACGAGAACAAAGTGTTTGTGGCTCGTGATGCTGTCTTTCTAGAAAAAGAATTTATTTATAGAAGACAGAGTGGGAGAAAATTTGAGCTTAGTGAAGTTCAAGAGCCACAAACTGAGTATGTAATGCAGGAAGATGTTCCTTCTTCATCTGGTTCAGTTATAGTTCCTAGGAAGTCAACTCGTATCAGTCACCCACCTGATAGATACCTTGGTATTATCGAGGAAAGTGGGAATGACGTCTTACTTTTAGAAAGTGACGAGCCGTCAACCTATAAGGCAGCTATCTCAAGTTCTAACTCCAAATTATGGCTTGAAGCCATGAAATCCGAAATGGACTCCATGCACGAAAATCAACTATGGGACTTGGTTGATTTACCTAAAGATGTAAGACCTCTTCAGTGTAAATGGATTTTTAAAATCAAATTTGGCTTGGATGGACAACCAGATGTCTACAAAGCACGATTGGTTGCAAAAGGTTTCACACAGATTCATGGTTTACACTATGATGAGACTTTTGCGCCAGTTGCAATGCTTAGGTCTGTTCGGATAATCTTAGCAATTGCTGCATTTCATAATTATGAAATATGGCAGATGGATGTTAAAACCGCCTTCTTGAATGGATTTCTTGAAGAGGAGGTGTACATGACACAGCCTGAGGGTTTTATCGATCTAAACAATTCTAAGAAAGTTTGCAAGCTTAAGAGATCCATTTATGGTCTTAAGCAAGCATCTAGGAGTTGGAATCATCGATTTGATCAGGTGATTAAACAGAATGGCTTTACTCGAAGTGTCGAGGAACCATGTTTATACACAAAGTTTAGTGGGAGCAAATTAGTCTTCTTAGTCTTATATGTAGATGACATATTGCTAATTCGAAATGATGTTCCAATGCTTACATCTGTGAAAGAGTGGCTTGGAAATCATTTTCAGATGAAAGACTTAGGAGAGGCGCAACGTATATTAGGTATCCGGATCTATAGAGATAGATCTAAAAGGATGTTAGCGTTAAGCCAAGAAGCTTATATAGATAAGGTTCTTGATAGGTTCAAAATGAATAACTCTAAGAGAGGTTATCTACCTATGGGACATGGAATTACTTTGAGTAAGACTCAGAGCCCTAGTGAGCCCGCAGAGGTTGAACGCATGAAATTGATTCCATATGCTTCAGCAGTTGGATCAATCATGTACGCTATGTTATGCACGCGTCCTGACGTCTCATATGCTTTGAGTATGACGAGTCGTTACTAAGCTGATCCAGGTGAAAGTCATTGGATAGCGGTCAAGAACATTCTTAAGTACTTAAGAAGGACTAAGGATTCATTTTTGGTGTTTGAAGGTGATACTGAGCTACGTGTAAAAGGTTATACGGATGCCAGTTTCCAAACAGATCGGGATGATTTGAAGTCCCAATCTGGATATGTGTTTATGTTGAATTGTGGTGCTGTCAGCTGGAAGAGTTTCAAACAGAGTGTGACTGCAGATTCTACAACGGAAGCTGAGTATCTTGCAGCATCAGAAGCTGCGAAAGAAGCTGTTTGGATTAGGCAATTTTTGGAAGGAATTAAAGTGGTCCCTTCTGTTGTTGATCCAGTCACTATTTTATGTGACAACAGTGGGGCAATTTTCCAAGCAAAGGAGCCCAAGTCTAGTAATAAATCAAGACATATACTCAGAAAGTATCATGTAATTAGAGACTATATTGATAGGAAGGAAATAGCGATTTGTAAGGTTGGGACAGAGGATAACATTGCTGATCCTTTAACCAAGCCTTTGTCGCAGGCTAAGCATAATAATCATGTATTTTCGATGGGATTGAAACGTGTACCTGATTTGCTATAAATAATATGTAATCTGGTTCTAAATCATTGTTTACATAGTTGCATTTATCGTTTATAAATACTTTGATTCCTAGTAGGTTGTTGAGACAACGTTGAACCCTACTTAAAGTGAATAGGAATTTCATTGTATTTTTGTCCCTAGTTGCTTATTAGGGTGACGTCCAGGAGTAACTAGATTGTAAGTCAATTGATGGCGGGTTTGACAGCCATAGGGTCATAGAGATGACTAGTTGATTACATAGGCAGATATATTCTGTCGGGCAGTGACCATATATGGAGTCTTATAATTTTTGTTATCTGGTCGTGGTAAAGACTTCTATATTATTCCTACGAGTCGATTCTTTTGACTGGAGTCTATTTGTCTAAGTCAATACAGTTTCCGATTGGTTTAGGTTTTTGTCCTAAGTCGCACCGTAAAAGGAGGCTAATGGGCATCTACTGGGTCATGGTGATCTGTATTGAACGAAGAAAATATGTCAACAGGAGTTGTCCACCCATTTTGGGTTTACAAAATCTTAGGGCCACTCGAGGAGATATGACTGAAAATGCGTGGCCACGCTCGGATTAGTATCCGGTCAGACAGTTATTCTCTCAATCGAGGAAACTACTCACGATATGTTCAAGTGCAAGTATGACCTGAAAGACACCTTGCATTGAGTGGGAGATTTTAATGGACACGAGAATTGGTACCGCGCAACTTGTATCGGACAAGTGGGAGATTTTTGGAGTAAGTGTCCTCCACAATAGTGCGTCTACATAATAAATCTCATAAGAGGAATAAATAAGGGATATATTTATAATAAATTATTGTCAGTTGATTAACGTATATCGGTAACGATCAGCTAGCTAGAGTTAGATGTTACTGTCGTAAGACGGCGGTAATCAACTAATCCCTCTCGGTCACACCTATAGGAGTGAACCTCAATAGAAAAACTAATTATATTGTATAAAGATACATTTTAATTAGTCCCTTGAATATTTTGACTAATGGGTAGTCAAGTGAGTTTTGAGATGAACAAGTTTGGAACTTGGGTCAATTATAAGATAACTGACTGACGAAAATTTATTTAATATGATTAAATAAAAGTGAAATCTAATTATTATATGATAATTATTAAATTTCTTGAGACGGTTATATATATTACGAGGTAATGGTAATTAGCTAATAAATGTTATAAGGAGTTATAAAATTAGCTAAATGGGTGTCCAATCACCTATTATATATTGATATAGTGGTAAAATATTACTTAAAAGTTAAGTGTATATTTTTATTTAATTATATTATTGAATTGTTGAATAATTTAATTAACTTTTAATTATATTAGATGATTAGGTATTAGACTTATAAGTATTTGTGGGACAAATATTAAAATTTGAAATTGGGCCAAAAACAACAAATGGGCCGTATGACTCATGTTTATTAAACATGAATCATCATTTGACTCATGTTTTATAAACATGAATCATCATTTTGATGAGCCCATTTTAATGCCACATATCATTATCTATTATATATATAAGCATGAATAAGATCATTTTCCTAATTTTTCTTCTACTTGTCCAAAATAATTAGAGGGAAAAAGGAAGATCTTACTATCTTGTTTAATCATCTTCTTCATCAAAACTCATATATAAATATATTATACATCTTATATTATTAGTAGTAATAATATATTTGTAGTATAATAAAAAGGGGTTATCCTTATTTTATCTAGCTAGTAAATTAAGGTTGTTTGTGGTGATCTCTTGGGTGTTTCAAGAGGAGGTTTCTTATTTTAGAAACTTGGGTTTGAACTCTTTTTAGTCATCGGTCCATACTACAAAGGTATTGTAGTATCGTTTTTCCGTCTTGAAACCGATGTAAGTTTTTTTTTTCTTTTCATATAAATCTACATGCATGTACTAGATCATATATAAATTAAATTATGAGAATTTAATATTTTGTTTAGATAGTCTAAATACATAGTTTTCATAACTAACAGTCACATGTCACAAGTAAAGCCATCACTTTATTTCATTCATTCACGACTATGCTAGATATTAGTTCACTTAAAATGGATAAATATAAGTTGATGGGGTCTTCCTCGTATAACCAAAAATTGAGAAAAGTCTTTATAAATCAGACTCCCATGAATCCCTTCTTCGTCGGTAAGGATACTATGACCCCTTCTACGTCGGGTAAGTGGGAACAGATGATTTATTTTATCTCAACATCGTGGTCACTCGATACTATCTAACGACTATGATGGACTATAAGATAAGATATACGGAAATCTATCGACTAGGAGTTCTAACGGTAGAACTAGCCAAACAGTTGGCTTATCAATTTACGGAAATTGAGTCTTGGGATCGTTTATAAAATTCTTGAGGGAGATCAATTATATAAATGCATGAGTCTACGAGTTTAAATCCAATTTAAAATAGACTTAAATCACCACGATGAGTTGCTTATATGGTTTTGTTTTTATCTTCTTTTCAGTATAGAACACGATTAATTTAAAACTGCTAAAAAACAAATGGCCGGTGAAGACCCAATGGCAAGTGCCAAGCTAGCACGAGAATCCTGGCTTAAAGCCTTAATGGACTCCATGAATCAGTCTACTAGACTGAGGAATGATGGGTCAAACTTCTCTGACTGGGAGGCAGCATTACGGAATGCTGCCATTACTGACGGAAAGCTCAAGTACTTAACTGAGCCTATTCCGGCACACCCAGGAACTGGAGCTAGAGCTAACGAAGTTCGCGCTCATAGCGACTTCGTCATGGAAGCAGGTGCGATAAAGAACGGACTTATCTATGCAATGGAATCCAATTTGCAAAGACGCTTCATCTCCCATGGTGCAAACAAGATTTTCACCACGCTCACTAACGAATTCTCGAAAGCTTCGAGAATCGTTTCTTATGAGCATACCTGTCGCTTCTTTGAAGCGAAACTCCAGAAGGGCCAAACTGTTAGTCCACATATTCTCAACATGATTGAGAATATCGAGAAACTGGAGGCCCTAAACTGCAAGATCAGTGAGAACATAATCGTTGATCGAATGCTTCATTCGCTTCATGATGGGTTTGCCCTCTTTAGGGCCAACTATTACATGAATGACATGAAGAAGACTCCTCATGAGCTTTAATCCCTTCTCGTACAGACCGAGAAGGATCTGAAATTAAGTGGGAGCGTGAAGCAGGATGTTCTCATGATCTCCAGTAAGGGTAAAGGTAAGGGGAAAGCTAAAGCTCAAGGCGACCTAGCGGTAGGTAAGCCTAAGTTGAAGAAGTCAGGATTTGCTAAGAGTGGGGCCGGTGAGTCGAGCAACTCACAGGGTAAGATAAAGAGTAAGGATACAAGCATGGAATGCCACCATTGCCACAAGACTAGGCATTGGAGGCGCACGTGCCCCGTGTATCGTGAGGACATTAAGGCAGGCCGCGTTACTCCTGTTGGTATGTCTTCTTCTTCTTCTATTCACGTGATTGAGATTAACCATGCAAGTTACGGAACTTGGGTACTAGATACTGGTTGTGGTTCTCATTTGTGTAATCATGTGCAGGGCCTCCGAAACCAAAAGCCCCTCATAAAAGGTGAGATTGACCTGCGTGTTGGGAATGGAGCACGAGTTGCTGCAGTCTCGAGGAGAACATACGTGATCCTGCTTCCAAGTGGATTCGAGTTATCTTTGTATAACTGTTATTATCTTCCTAGTTTATCCAAAAACATTATTTCTGTTTCTGCACTTGACAAACTCGGTTTTTCATTTGTAATAGAGAATAATAGCTGTATTTTCTCGTTACACAATATGATTTATGGCAAGGCACGCAGATTCAATGAATGGAATTTATGTTTTAGATCTAACCACCGAAATATTACACGTGAATAACAAGAGATTAAAGGTTGGTGACAAAGATCAAACTTACCTATGGCACTGTCTATGGGACACATAAATGAGAAACGCGTAAAATAGCTCATACAGAATGGAGCTATCTCGGCCTTTGATTTCGAATCACATGGCACGTGTGAATCATGTCTCATCGGTAAGATGACTCGTATTTCCTTCAAAGGTGTTGGAATGCACGCTGCCGACCTATTAGGACTCATACATATGGATGTATGTGGCCTTATGTCGATCAACGCATGAGAAGGCTATAGGTATTTCATCACTTTCACGGATGATTTGAGTAGATATGGCTATGTCTACTTAATGAAACATAAAAGTGAATCCTTTGACAAGTTCAAAGAATACCAGAATTGGGTACAGAACCAACTGGGAAGAAAGATTAAAGCACTACGATCTGATCGTGGTGGCGAGTATCTCTCTCATGAGTTTGATCAACACCTTAAAGACTGTGGCATCGTTCTGCAGTTGACTCCACCTGGAATACCACAATTAAATGGTGTGTCCGAACGGAGAAATCGAACTCTACTTGATATGGTTCGATCCATGATGAGTCACACCATTGTGCCTGATTCATTGTGGGGCTATGCTCTTTTGTCAGCCGCTCTAATACTTAACTGAAGTCCGTCTAAATCTGTTGACAAGAATCCATACGAG
Organism: Silene conica; assembly: GCA_029255685.2. NCBI lineage: Eukaryota > Viridiplantae > Streptophyta > Magnoliopsida > Caryophyllales > Caryophyllaceae > Silene > Silene conica. The sequence continues at coordinate 10,462,199 of CM055319.2, forward strand.
TTAAGGAAGGGAACGGTCCCTAACTTGTCCTTTATTCGGGTTTGGGGCTGCGAGGCTTATGTCAAGTGGAGACACGAGGATAAGCTCGGCCCGCGATCGGTCAGGACATACTTTATAGGCTATCCAAAAGGAACTTTTGGTCATTACTTCTACTCGCCAACCGAACAACGTGTTTTTGTTGCGGCTAGTGCGACGTTCTTAGAGAAAGAATTTCTCGAGAACAAGTCGAGTAATAGAACCTTCGATCTATCGGAGATTCAAGAACCAACTACCGAGCAACCATTGGAGGAAGCAGTTCCTCCAACCTCGGCTGCGGTAGATATTCCTGAGGAACCTAGGAGGTCGGAAAGAGTCTCTATTACTCCGGATGGATACATTGGTATGGTCGAGAAACATGACATAGATGACATCTTACTCCTAGAGGGTAATGAACCCACAACCTATAAAGGTGCCATGACTAGTTCTGACTCAAAACTATGGCTAGAAGCCATGCAATCAGAGATGGACTCCATATATGAGGACAACGTGTGGGATCTCGTGGACCTACCTGCAAAGGTACGCCCCCTTCAATGAAAATGGCTTTACAAGATAAAGCATGCCGTGGAAGGACAACAAGGTATTCACAAGGCACGACTAGTTGCTAAAGGTTTCACCCAAGTGCCAGGCTTGCACTACGATGAGATCTTTGCACCCGTAGTCATGCTACGTTCCATTCGGATTATCTTAGCGATTGCCGCATTTCATGACTATGAAATCTGGCAGATGGACGTTAAAACCGCCTTCTTAAACGGTTATTTGGAGGAAGAGTTGTACATGGTACAACCCGAGGGTTTTATTGATCCGGAACATCCTAAGAAGGTTTGCAAGCTTAAGCGTTCTATTTATGGACTTAAGTAAGCATCACGAAGTTGGAATCATCGCTTCGACCAAGTGATAAAAGAGAATGGCTTCATTCGATCAGTCGAGGAACCATGTCTCTATATCAAGTCGAGTGTGTAACAGCCCATATTTTCGTGATTTATATTTTAAAGGCTTTTAATTATTTTAAAGTGATAAAATAATATTTTAATAACTTATCGGAAAATATTTTAATAAATAGTAAGATCCGTCTTAAGAACCTTAAGTCCTTAAGACGAATACAAACTTGGCAACTTGAATCTTTAACTAAAAACCCATTTGTGTTATCCAAGTCCGTTTCCTTTTAAACGGAAAGGACAACTCTTAACCCCTAAAAACCTCAATATGTCGACATAAGTGTTCATCCTCAAAACATAATACAGTAAACTCATTTCTCACAAAACCTCCATAAACATTCATCTTCTTTTCCATTTTTCTTCATCATCCGTTCACCGAATCGAGGTAATGAATACATTTTCGGAATCCTCATCGAATTTGCAAGCCATCTATCACTTCCGTTTTCCGTTTCCTTCAATTCGAAATTTGGCCTGTTTTGGGTGATTCGAATTTTAGCCTCTTAAAATCGTTTTGCTTGTTGTAGGTGAAGACTTAGAAGATCACAAGGAGGTTAGTGGCAAGATTGAAGAAGAGATTGGAGCTTAAACGCTTAAAAGGTGACGATAATGAGAAACTCGGCCTTATTGTGAATATTAGCATTTTTGATGATTAAGATGATTTAAGTTTTTGAAATTTCATATGTTTATTGTTGTTTGGACCTAGTATCATGATAGGAATCCTTCTTAAAGGCCCTCACATGCTTGTTGATGTTATACATGTGTAGTTGTTCATTTTTCAGAAATTCATGTTTTGCGACGGATACAAAGTATAATCATATTGAGGATTGTTATGGGTTTATTTGCTGTTAGATAGTGTTATTGGATGAATTGTGATAATGGGCAAACTTCATATGTTGCGATTCTTAAAGTTTGATATCGATTTAATGGAGTTTTGAGATTAATGGGAAATGCGTTTTTTTGCGAGCAGGCTCTCTGAGCCGGTCGACCGGCTGGGAGTGTCTTTGGTGGGTTTTTGCGAGTTTTTGAGTTTATAGACTTTGAGCTGCCAGCCGGTAGGCCAGCTGCCTGCCGACCGGCTGGTAGCCTCTTTGGGATTTTTCTTGCGTAAATTGTAAGTGTAGGGAATGAGGTGCCCAGCCGGTAGACCGGCCGCCTGCCAACCGGCTGGGAGCCTCTTTGGTAAGCTTTCGTAAATTGCGAATAAAGGGGGGTTGGCTTCCCAGCCGGTAGGCCGGCTGCCTGCCGACCGGCTGGGAGCCCTTTTTGGGTTCTTGCGTTTTAAAAAGTGGAAGGCTGAGATGGGTGTCCAGCCGGTGGGCCGGCTGCCTGCCGACCGGCTGGGGACCCCTGTTGCTTGTTTTTAATTCGTAATTCGTTTGTAACTTTTAAACGGTTGATCGGTTTTGATTGAAACTCGTTCCTTGTATCTTTGATATGTATTTGAGGTCCCCGGAGGATGGGCGACACTATATTGGGTTCGGGAATGGAGTAAGGATAGAGACCCCCCGGTCGGGTAACTGAAATGGAAACCGGCTCTCCCTCGTCTTAGTTCCCGGGATCAATTAAGTGTTGTTTAGAGGTTTAAGAAGTTAGAACTATAGGTTAGTTTCTATCTTTGGTTGTTAATGATTGAGTTGTATGTCGCGTGATGGGATATGTGTTAAGTTCACCTCTCGACCCATTACGTGTTTTGTATGTCGCGTGATAGGATATGTGTTAAGTTCACCTCTGGACCCATTACGTGTTTTGCTTGTGGCGTGTCAGGATATGTGTTAAGCTCACCTCTGGACCTGACACGTGATCGGTTGTCGTACACGGGATAAGGGTTAATTTCACCTCTGGACCCGTTGTGCGATAGCTGTGTATTGGGATATGTGTTAAGTTCACCTCTGGACCCAATACTTGTTTGTAGCATTGGGATATGTGTTAAGTTCACCTCTGGACCCTTTGCTTGTGGATGTATGTTGGGATATGTGTTAAGTTCACCTCTGGACCCGACATTTATTTGTAGTGGGATATGTGTTAAGTTCACCTCTGGACCCATTACTGAATTGTGATTAGGGATATGTGTTAAGTTCACCTCTGGACCCTTTACTTGAATTGCATGTTGGGATATGTGTTAAGTTCACCTCTGGACCCGACATTGTTTGGTAGTGGGATATGTGTTAAGTTCACCTCTGGACCCATTGCTAGTGTTTATTGATGTTTATATCTGCTTGCCTTGAGATTGGTACAGTGTCAGATATGCGTGATGAAGTTAATGATTATTTTACTTGAGTTATAGTTTGTTCATCCAAGCCATTGGATGACTCTTTGATCGGTTTCATAAATAGTTCGACTGAAAGACCCCCCGACTGGGTAACCAGTAGGGAAACCGGCTCTCCTTCCAAACGGTTTATGAAGTTGGTTGAGAGCCGTGCATTAGTGATTGCATGATAGTTGATGATCAGTTATGGAGATATTGTTATACTTCACATGTTTATATGTGTTGGAGTATTCTGTTTGCTTTGCTTGTTACGTGTCGTTACAAAAGGTGGCTAGGAGAACTCTAGTCACTCCCCACTGATTGTGGCGTACATGTTTACATGTATGTAGGTACATGACAGGTGGTTGGCAGAGGGTTGCATGGAGCTAGCGAGCGATGATCCTATTCATCGATTGACTTACACGTTTACGTTAGCTAGACTTTAGTTTACATTTCAGTTTTGAGTGCCTGTAGGGATGTGCCATCCCAGGCTGTTTGTATTTATATTTTACTTTCAGTTTCAGTTTTAATTCACCTCGCATGTTGTTTATGTTTAAAAATTTTTAATTCCGCTGCATTTTTTTTAGTACTTTGTGTGATTTATATTTCCGCTTTCGCGAGGGGTTTTACAGTTGGTATCAGAGCATTATTGCTCCCGACGCACTCATGTGACCCCCAACCTTAACTTGACCATATAATTGAATAATGAATGAGAGATGGGTTAGATTTAAGGACTTATATTGTAGTCTGTTTTGTGATTGCTTTTATTAGGCTCTAACATGTTTGTTGATTGTCATCGATTTCACTTTTATATCTTTCAATCGACGAACCGTGGGCTTATCCATTTGACGGTGGAGATCGGAGTTTCTACCGAAGATAGAAGGTTCGTGCTACTGTTAGAGAATGCTTCTGAACCTTGAAGATATTCCTCTTTCTTTGTGCATCACCTTCTTTGATAACTCTGGATGCACATCCTTCTTTTAGAATTTTTGTCTATCTTGCTTGAACAGATCTTCATATCTTTTCAGCTTAACCTTGTTGCTTGCTTTCTTAAGGTGCCCTCTAGGTAACCTTCCCTTTTATTGGATTTGGAGGAACTAGTCTTACGACAACCGTAAGTTGTGTTATGAGAAATATTGTTATTTGAGGAATAACTTAAGAGGTATCAAGAGACATGTTTTGGTGATCCAAGGGTCTAATTGTCTATCCAATTGGGAGAGTGAAAGTGAGTGATAGGATACTTGCTTGAAGGTTGAGTTGCTCACTTAGTATTCGGTGGAACTTAATCTTGAGAACCATGCTTAGATTGTGAAAATATGTGGATTGAAGAGTACGGTTTAAGGAGTTAGATAAGATACTTGAGGTTATAGAGCAACTTGAAAGAATAGGCTTAAGATGTTAATGATGATGAGTGGATGATAAAGTGAGTTAGTATCACTTGACTTAGGTGAGTGATTGAGCTGAGAAAGGCTCGTTGTTGAGGAATACGAATCATTTGCTATAATAGTGGAATACTCGAAGAGGTTGACTTAAGCTTAGAGGAAGTGAATCACTATGTGACCCTAGGTTGCTTAATAAATCTTAGCGTTTATTTATTGAAAAACTTAAGAGAAATTTGAGGTTGCACCACCAGTATGTGGATGGAATGAAGTACTTTATTGAGAGATGGAAGTTCAGAAACTTGATGGTTAAAAATTGTTAACTTGTGGACAGTGAGGTAAGTAAAGTGGATATAGCATATAGGGGTGATGACCTGAAAGTGTTATTGAATTGTCATTTGAGGGACTAGCAGAGATGAGACATCTCAAACTTTTGGGAATAGGTAGTTGTAATGATGATACCATTTAAAGTTTGAAAGATTAGGGTATATCAATCATTGGAGGAATCGTTCGCGAGAACCGATAATTGAATGACTTGATTTGGAAGGTAAGAAGTGAGAATCCCGCGAGAATAGTGAGAGACCCGCACCTTGGAAGATTCCGCAATCGTTCTTTTCACGTCGCTTCTCTCCTTTCTTCTCCTTTGCTTCTCCGTCTGCTTTTGGCTTCAACTTTGATTAAGGTCCATAGCCTAAAGTTCCTTACCTGTCATCTTGTTGTCCCACGAGCCGTTTTCCGTGTGTCTCTCTCGAGGTCTGTGTCGTGTTCGTCCCTGAAGTTCATATCTCATCTCCTCTTCTGTGAGCCTTGTTCCTTTTCATCTAGACTAGTGGCGAGATTGACTTGTTCTTGGAATAGTGATACATGCCTTGATGAATGCTTGGTTTTGCGTTGTCAAAATTTGGTTGAGAGAGTCGTGATAATAATATTTGGGTGATATTGGATAGTGTGCCGTCTTGAAAGCTTCATGTTAGATGGCTATATGTAAGGGGTGAGTGTAGATTTGGAGGTGCCATTTGTGGATTTAAATACGATACTTGGAGTCTTAGGTTATTTTGGAGGTGCATGCTTAAGGTGATGATGATGTGGTGAAATTGATGAATTTGGTAAGTTAGTGCTACTTAATTTTGAGGAATTTTTGTAATGCAGAAGGGACCATACTTGAGGAACGAGAGTTATTGGTAACTGTGTGAGAGTATTGAGACATTTACAAGTGGACTTATAGAGCTGATTGAGTGTTGACCTTGAGTTACTTATGGAACCTCGGCAACCGCCTATTGATGCACTTACTGGTAACCGTTGATGTTTGAGGTAACTATAGAATAGAAGTTTGAGACTTATAAGTGTTCATAAATATCAATTGAGGAATCGCAGAATGTGAATGCCTGAGTCTTATGGAATCTATAGGAGTGAAAATCGTTACTTCTTTGGAACTTTCTTTGAGATGTATATTGTGGGTGAATGGTTGAAATTAGAGAGTTTAGAAGTTGCTACTTTAGTAAATCTTGTTTCGAATGTTCATTGTGATAATAGAATTTGGGAATGTAAGATATCGAACCTGGTGGAATAGGTTTGCTAGGATCAAACTGTCAAAATTTAAGGTTATAGGATAATGAATGCCATATTTTGGGTTTCGAGGTTCGGTGCTATGGTGCTAGAATTCGGATTTAGAATTAGAAAGTGTGTAAGCCTTGTTCTGAGGAATGTGTTTAGGCTTCCACCTTGAGTGAGAGATCCTTAAACGTGGTTGAACGGATTTTAGTGTGAACTGAGTGAGAGTTTTGGAAACCTTCTTGTAGAGGAATACCTCGTTTAGTGGATGAGAGAAGGGTAAGAGGAACCGTGGGACCATTGTGAGTATCAAGGTCACTGGAAACGTCTCCTCGGGATATACTAGAAATCGTTGTAACGATGTTTTGATTATGGATTGAGCGGTTAGTGTGCCCATGTTTGGCAAAGGTTACCGTATTCTTTAACCTTCGACTTGATTGTTCCGTTCCTTCAGCCCTCCTTTTTGGTGTTCTGACCGCCGCGAGGCTTGAAACCCCTAATTCTTCGTGTTGAAAATAAGCTCTGCGACTGTTTTCGCGCTCTCAAACGTCTGTTTTGAAACTTGTTCCCCAACTGTTGACTTTAAATTCACTGTTTATGGAAAAAGCCTGATTGTTTTGAGAAATTGAGATTTGTTTCCTCTTCCGTTAGAAGTAACTTTTTGTCATTGTTGCAATTTTATGTTCCAAAAATTTGAGAAAAAGGTTAATTTGAAGGAAACTTGATTTTGGAAGAACGGAATATTTTTCAATTTGGCAGACTTCAGCGTTGATTGCCACTAGAACGTGTTATTGGAGACGTCTGATAACCCGTACTGTGCTCATCAACACCGAATCGACCTAAATACCGAATTTTGACTGATTTAGTTTTGGGACTTGTCTCAGATTTGGAATGATGGACTCTTGAATACGTAACGAGAATCCCAATGTCCATTGACAAGACTTGTACCTTGAAACCTTTTCTATTTGAAACCTTTTTGAAAGATAAAGTTTTGGGTCAACTTGACCCGTATGGTTCAATTTGAAAGTTATAGTTGTTTTCGTACTTAGTTCTACCTTCGAGTTTCGAGGACGAAACTTTTTGAAGATTTGGTGATTGTAACAACCCATATTTTCGTGATTTATATTTTAAAGGCTTTTAATTATTTTAAAGTGATAAAATAATATTTTAATAACTTATCGGAAAATATTTTAATAAATAGTAAGATCCGTCTTAAGAACCTTAAGTCCTTAAGACGAATACAAACTTGGCAACTTGAATCTTTAACTAAAAACCCGTTTGTGTTATCCAAGTCCGTTTCCTTTTAAACGGAAAGGACAACTCTTAACCCCTAAAAACCTCAATATGTCGACATAAGTGTTCATCCTCAAAACATAATACAGTAAACTCATTTCTCACAAAACCTCCATAAACATTCATCTTCTTTTCCATTTTTCTTCATCATCCGTTCACCAAATCGAGGTAATGAATACATTTTCGGAATCCTCATCGAATTTGCAAGCCATCTATCACTTCCGTTTTCCGTTTCCTTCAATTCGAAATTTGGCCTGTTTTGGGTGATTCGAATTTTACCCTCTTAAAACCGTTTTGCTTGTTGTAGGTGAAGACTTAGAAGATCACAAGGAGGTTAGTGGCAAGATTGAAGAAGAGATTGGAGCTTAAACGCTTAAAAGGTAACGATAATGAGAAACTCGGCCTTATTGTGAATATTAGCATTTTTGATGATTAAGATGATTTAAGTTTCTGAAATTTCATATGTTTATTGTTGTTAGGACCTAGTATCATGATAGTAAAGGCCCTCACATGCTTGTTGATGTTATACATGTGTAGTTGTTCATTTTTCAGAAATTCATGTTTTGCGACGGATACAAAGTATAATCATATTGAGGATTGTTATGGGTTTATTTGCTGTTAGATAGTGTTATTGGATGAATTGTGATAATGGGCAAACTTCATATGTTGCGATTCTTAAAGTTTGATATCGATTTAATGGAGTTTTGAGATTAATGGGAAATGCGTTTTTTTGCGAGCAGGCTCTCTGAGCCGGTCGACCGACCGGCCGCCGGTCGACCGGCTGGGAGTGTCTTTGGTGGGGTTTTGCGAGTTTTTGAGTTTATAGACTTTGAGCTGCCAGCCGGTAGGCCGACTGCCTGCCGACCGGCTGGTAGCCTCTTTGGGATTTTTCTTGCGTAAATTGTAAGTGTAGGGAATGAGGTGCCCAGCCGGTAGACCGGCCGCCTGCCAACCGGCTGGGAGCCTCTTTGGTAAGCTTTCGTAAATTGCGAATAAAGGGGGGTTAGCTTCCCAGCCGGTAGGCCGGCTGCCTGCCGACCGGCTGGGAGCCCTTTTTGGGTTCTTGCGTTTTAAAAAGTGGAAGGCTGAGATGGGTGTCCAGCCGGTGGGCCGGCTGCCTGCCGACCGGTTGGGGACCCCTGTTGCTTGTTTTTAATTCGTAATTCGTTTGTAACTTTTAAACGGTTGATCGGTTTTGATTGAAACTCGTTCCTTGTATCTTTGATATGTATTTGAGGTCCCCGGAGGATGGGCGACACTATATTGGGTTCGGGAATGGGGTAAGGATAGAGACCCCCCGGTCGGGTAACCGAAAGGGAAACCGGATCTCCCTCGTCTTAGTTCCCGGGATCAATTAAGTGTTGTTTAGAGGTTTAAGAAGTTAGAACTATAGGTTAGTTTCTATCTTTGGTTGTTAATGATTGAGTTGTATGTCACGTGATGGGATATGTGTTAAGTTCACCTCTTGACCCATTACGTGTTTTGTATGTCGCGTGATGGGATATGTGTTAAGTTCACCTCTGGACCCATTACGTGTTTTGCTTGTGGCGTGTCAGGATTTGTGTTAAGCTCACCTCTGGACCTGACACGTGATCGGTTGTGGTACACGGGATATGGGTTAAGTTCACCTCTGGACCCGTTGTGCGATAGCTGTGTATTGGGATATGTGTTAAGTTCACCTCTGGACCCAATACTTTTTTGTAGCATTGGGATATGTGTTAAGTTCACCTCTGGACCCTTTGCTTGTGGATGTATGTCGGGATATGTGTTAAGTTCACCTCTGGACCCGACATTTGTTTGTAGTGGGATATGTGTTAAGTTCACCTCTGGACCCATTACTGAATTGTGATTAGGGATATGTGTTAAGTTCACCTCTGGACCCTTTACTTGAATTGCATGTTGGGATATGTGTTAAGTTCACCTCTGGACCCGACATTGTTTGGTAGTGGGATATGTGTTAAGTTCACCTCTGGACCCATTGCTAGTGTTTATTGATGTTTATATCTGCTTGCCTTGAGATTGGTACAGTGTCAGATATGCGTGATGAAGTTAATGATTATTTTACTTGAGTTATAGTTTGTTCATCCAAGCCATTGGATGACTCTTTGATCGGTTTCATAAATAGTTCGACTGAAAGACCCCCCGACTGGGTAACCAGTAGGGAAACCGGCTCTCCTTCCAAACGGTCTATGAAGTTGGTTGAGAGCCGTGCATTAGTGATTGCATGATAGTTGATGATCAGTTATGGAGATATTGTTATACTTCACAAGTTTATATGTGTTGGAGTATTCTGTTTGCTTTGCTTGTTACGTGTCGTTACAAAAGGTGGCTAGGAGAACTCTAGTCACTCCCCACTGATTGTGGCGTACATGTTTACATGTATGTAGGTACATGACAGGTGGTTGGCAGAGGGTTGCATGGAGCTAGCGAGCGATGATCCTATTCATCGATTGACTTACACGTTTACGTTAGCTAGACTTTAGTTTACATTTCAGTTTTGAGTGCCTGTAGGGATGTGCCATCCCAGGCTGTTTGTATTTATATTTTACTTTCAGTTTCAGTTTTAATTCACCTCGCATGTTGTTTATGTTTAAAAAGTTTTAATTCCGCTGCATTTTTTTTAGTACTTTGTGTGATTTATATTTCCGCTTTCGCGAGGGGTTTTACAGAGTGGGAGCAAGATTGTCTTCCTAGTACCGTATGTCGATGACATACTCTTGATTGGGAATGACATACCTCTCCTATCTTCGGTTAAAGCATGGTTGAAAAACCATTTCCAGATGAAAGATCTGGGAGAGGCACAGAGAATTTTGGGCATCCGTATCTACAGGGATAGATCACGACGGATGTTGTCTCTCAGTCAGGAGTCTTATATAGATAAGATTCTAGAGAGATTCAACATGACGAACTCCAAGAAAGGGTTCCTTCCTATGGCTACTGGGCTTCACTTGAGCAAGTCTCAAGAAGCTAAGACATTGGAAGAGAAAGAGCGCATGAGTCGGATTCCTTATGCCTCGGCTATAGGATCGATCATGTATGCTATGATATGCACACGTCCAGACGTTGCATATGCATTGAGTATGACAAGTCGATTCCAAGCTCATCCAGGTGAATAACACTGGATGGTCGTGAAAAACATTCTTAAGTACCTACGGAGGACTAAAAATTGGGGATTGACTTATGGAGGCGACACGACGCTCTGCGCCACTGGTTACGCAGATGCTAGCTTCCAAACGGATCGAGACGACTCAAAATCTCAGTCTGGATTTGTTTTTACTCTTAATGGCGTTGCTGTCAGCTAGAAAATTTCTAAACAGAGTGTTACAGCAGATTCTACAACTTAGTCCGAGTACTATGCCGCTTCAGAAGCAGCTAAGGAAGCAATATGGATGTGTCAATTTTTACAAGGACTATCAGTAGTGCCTAGTTCGAATGACCCGATCACCGTTTATTGTGATAATAAAGGTGCCATCTTCCAAGCTAAGGAGCATAAGTCTAGAAACAAAGCTAGACATGTACAACGGAAAGCTCATCTAATCAGAGATTACGTGGAGCAAAAGGAGATATTTATTGATAAGATCGCTACAGATGACAACATAGCCGATCCTCTCACTAAAGCACTACCACGTGATAAGCATGAAGGGCACATTAATCCCATGGGAATTAGATGTGTTCCTAAGTTGTAGTACTCTTTTATGAATACATGTTATAATTCATTTTCGTGTGTACTCTTTTACAACCTCATCGTTATGATATTTTATGTTTTGTTTTTCATGTGGAATTGTACGCCAATCTTGAACACCACAAAGTGAACTGATTAACATTACATTGTTTTTAGTCCTTGATTACCCACTTGAGCTGATAACTCAGGTAATCATTTTGTGACGTTGGTTGATGGTGGGTTCAACGAGCCATAAGTCAAACAGTTGGCTGACCAATCACAAAGGCGAGTTATACGGATATCTCGTAGGACACCTCGTGACAACGTTATGGAGTCCTAAATGTTTTATAACATTGGGTGCCAGGTCGTGGATAGGACCTCCATAGTGTTCCTTAGAGTCGAGTCTTTTGACTTTTAACTGTCTCTTGAGATTAAGGCAGATTTTGGGTAACTTTGGTTTCTTTCCCACGGTCTTCCGTAACAAGGGCCAAGAGGATTTTTTCTGGGTTATTTCATGCTGCGCTTACATCTGCGTGATTCGAGTTCAGGGAAATATCCAAACCCTTATCAGGATTTTATCATTTCTCAGGGCCACTCGAGGAGTAGTAACTGAAATGCATGGCCATGCTCAAATACAGATTCGTTTTATCAGTTAAGTTACTCTCTAGTCGGGGAAACCACTCTTGATACAGATCGATTGTAAGATACGACCTTTGCGAATACGGATTTGCAAATTATCTTACATTGAGTGGGAGAAATTTTAATAGGATATGAGAATCGGTTATCGCACCTACACTTGTACGGACAAGTGGGAGTTTATTGGAGCTGGTGTCCTCCACATGTAGTGTGATAACGTCATTGCACATACCCTTGTACGGACAAGTGGGAGATTGTTGGGGCTGGTGTCCTTGACAGTTAGTACAATGACTTATTAAATCTCTTAAAGGATCACAAGGGCATACTTTGGTATTATTATCAGTTGATCCACGTTTATCAATAACGGTTGGCTTGCTGGATAAGTTTGACGTTATTGTCATACGGATGACGGTGATCAACTGGTCCCTATACGTCACACCTATAGGACACGTTTGAGAGATGTGAAGGTATGAAAATATAGTCACGTTTATGCCGGATATGACTAAACAGTTAGTCAGAGGTATTGACTATTAAATTAGTCAATGAGATGTCGAGATAATTATTTAATACGGATTAAATAATATTAACTAATACGGATTACATGATTAATTTGTAAATTAAATATAAACGGTTATGTTTAATTAAATATTGAATTCGCGTATTAATATAAACAGTTATATTAATTTAGCTAATTATACAATATCGTCTTTTTTACCAGACCATTATTAATGTATCGACTACATTAATATCTGATAACGTGTATACGATTTATAATTAAATCCCGCGAATTATATTTTAGCATTACGGTCGAATCACGCAAGAGGATAAGGTAAGAGTGGAAAGCCCACTCTCACCCTAACCCTAATTCGGCCAAATTGAGCATTACAAAAGGAGAGGGACTCTCCTTTTGTCAACTGACTCATTCCACTGACTAATTATCTCTCTCACAGAAAATTAGGGTTTTGAGAACAGCTTTCCCAAAAACCTAGATCTCACATCTGTAAAACCTCACAAAACTCTCCCCATATTGCAAGGTAATTGGAGAGCATTTCTAGCACAGGCGGCATCGTCTCAGACAAAGTCTTGGGTGCAAGTTATAGGAGGGAATTTGATTTAATTCTTGCTCTTAGGCCATTCGCACAAAGGACCTAAGGTTGTATTTCTTATTCATGTTTTTATCTTATGACCATTATTCACATATGTAATTTTCGTTATAATCCTGAAATTTTTAGGGTGAATACATGTTAATTCCCCACATAATGTTTCATTTTTTGTTGGAAAAATTTCTTGACCGAAAGAGGAAGAACCCTGACATCTCCGACAATCAGCTTTGGTATGAACTAGTAGATGGTTTTCAGAAAGGAGGAGTCTACGTGACCGGTTCAGCGAAAGAGCCTTTTTATGATCCACCGGCAAGAAGAGGGTCCTCCTCCCAGCACCAAACATATGTTCCTGGTTTGGTAAGTCACCTCCAACTGCAACTAGCTGAGAAGGATAGAAGGGACGCCGAAAGAGATGAAGAAATAAGTAGAATGAAAGAAGAGACGGATAAGATGTCTTCTTATTTTGCAAATTATAACAGTGGTTGGCGTCTACAGGATAAGGATCCAAGATCCGGATTATGGAGGTGGCAGTGGGGTGAGAGCATCTTTCCCGGTGTCTTAGCTAGTGTCTCTTGTTTTTAGTGTTGGATGCGTCGGAGAATTTTTATTTTCGTTAGACAAGCACTCGAATTTGGTACTTTGTAATCCGAATTAGTTTTATTTATTTAAGTTTCAGATGTTTGGCATCATTTGGGTTGTGCGCTGCTCTTGTTGGTTTTGCTTGCAGGTTTATAAGTAATAGCTACGGATTTGGCTAGGATAAAACTGGATTTTACGGCCAAAGACATGTACAATTAGCGACCGAACATGTAAAATTGGCGACCGTTTTCGTTCGCTAACCTTCTGTTTCTTTTTTTCCATTGGCGGCCAAATAGTGACTGATAGTGGTCCCTAAATTAGCGACTGAAATCAGTCGCTAAATTAGCGACTGATGTTGGTCGCTAATTTAGCGACAGATGGCGGTCGCTAATTTAGCTACTGTTGTCAGTCGCTAATTTAGCGACCATTATTGGTCGCCCGTCTTATTTTTTTTCAGTCGCTAAAATTGGCGACCAACATCGGTCGCTAAAACCGACCATACCTTGCGACTAAGTGCGGGCGACTGGTCTTGGTCGCTAAAATAGGAAGGGCGACTGAAAACGGTCGCTATTTTCAGTCACAAATGTCAGTATCTATTGTAGGGAATGCACCCCCGAGATCATTGGAAGTAAACCCTTTTTGGAGTTGCTCATGCTGAATCTGTCAAGAATCTTATCTATATAAGACTCCTGACTCAGTGATAACATCCGTCGTGATCTATCTCTATAGATACGGATCCCAAATATACATTGTGCCTCACCCAGATATTTCATCTGGAAACGGTTCTTTAACCATACTTTAACCGAAGATAAGAGAGGGTTGTCATTTCCGATCAAGAGTATGTCGTCGACATACAACACTATAAAGACGATCTTGCTTCCATTGGACTTGATATATAAGCATGGTTCTTCGACCGATCGAATAAAACCATTCTTTTTTATCACTTGGTCGAAACGATGATTCCAACTCCTAGACGCTTGCTTAAGTCCATAAATGGAACGCTTAAGCTTGCACACTTTCTTAGGATTTTTAGGATCAGTGAAACCTTCGGGTAGTACCATGTACGAGTCCTCCTCAAAATAACCGTCTAAGAAGGCGGTTTTCACATCCATTTGCCATATTTCATAGTCATGAAATGCAGCAATCGCTAAGATAATCCGAATGGAACGCAGCGTGACTACGGGTGCAAATATCTCATCATAGTGCAACCCTTACACTTGAGTGAAACCTTTTGCCACTAGTCGTGCCTTATAGGTGTCTGGTTGTCCCTCGATGGAACGCTTTATCTTATAAAGCCATTTGCACTGAAGAGGTCGTACCTTATCAGGCAAATCATGTAGGAATATTTCTCAAATTTCCAATTAAAGTATTAATCAAATTAATACTGCCAAGGATTATATCAAAAACGAATTGATACAAAAACTATAAATTGAATTAAAAGGACATGGATATAGAAATAGCCTTTAGATCTATGAGATAACGGCCTAAGAACAACCTAGTAACCCAAGTTTCAATGTAGAAACTCTCCTTAGATTGCACCCAAGATGACCGAGAAAATTGCCCTTCAAGTTACCACCTTGATTACTATTAATTTTGGAGGCTTTTGTTTTTAGGGTTTCTAGTGATGAACTTCCCTTACAAAATAAGAGAAAACTGTTCTCTTATATCTTTGTGATTTACACGGCCCAAACTACTACCGAGTTAGTAGTCTTACACGACCCAAACTACTACCCTGTGATTTGGTTTATTTATTTCACCTATCCGAACTTCTATTAAAATATCTACATATATTTTAATGCATGTGCTCAGAACTAAAATATCCCATATTAATTTCCGGAGAACATTTTCGGAAATGTAACATAAGCACAATTTTAAGGAGAATGTTAATTAATTATCTTATAATTAATTAACCTAATTATATTATTCTAAAATATCATATATTAAAATATATAATTAATAAATGTAGCATTTATATATATTTGCTAGAATTAACATTTAATTCATTTCTTTTAATTATTATTTAATCATATTAAATGTTCATCATCTATTTAACTACATTTAGCTAAGTTTGGCATTTACGTAATTATATCAATATATACTCACATTTCCAAGTGTTATCCTATAGGTGTGACCTTTAGGGATCAGCTGATTACCGCCATCATATGACGGTAACGTCAAACTTCTAGTAAGCCAACCGTTACCGATAAACGTTAACCAAGCGATTAATATACTAAGTATTCCTGTGTGATCCTGTAAAAGATTTATCCAAATAATCACACACTGTGGAGGACATTTACTCCAACAATCTCTCACTTGTCCTATAAGTGTGTGTGCGATAACGATTCTCATATCCATAAATTTCTCCCACTCAATGGAAGGCAAATTGCAAAGTCCTACCTTACAAGGTCGTATCTCCCATGTAATCATATCAAGAGCGGTTTCCTCGACTAAAGAGTAACATAACAGATATATGAATCACATTCGGGCATGGCCATGCATTTAAGTTACTACTCCTCGAGTGGCTCTGTGAATATATATATAAAACCTGATAATGGCTGGATATTTTCCTTGACTTATAACCCGCCGATAGAAGCACAACATGAAATGGCCCAGTAAAAGTCCGATTGGTCTCCGTTTATGGTGCGACCTAGGACAGAAATGTAAACCACCCAAAAACTGTCTATGTCGCAGGAAATAATCAATGGTCAAAAGAACCGACTTTAGGAATCACAATAGACGTCATATCCACGACCATGTACCTAATGCATCTTAACATTTTGGACTCTATGTAGTGGTCACCATGTCCTATGCGGTATCAGATACCCATATTTGTTATTGATCAGTCAAACGTTTGACTTATGGCATATTGAACCATCTATCCTTCAACTAACAAAATAATCACCTGAGTTATCAGCTCATTGTAGTGTTTACGGACAAAACATACATATAAAGTAAAACAGTTCACTTTGTGGTGTTCAAAATTGTCATACAATCCACATGAAATACAACATAAAGAAATTCAATGATTTTATTAAGTAGTAATTGAAATGATCAAATATCAATCAAATAATATCTAATACAACTCTGGAACACGTTTTATCCACATGGATGTGATGTGCCCTTCATGTTTACTATGCGGTAGTGCCTTAGTGAGCGGATCTACAATGTTGTTATCCGTTCCAATCTTGCACAATGATATCTCCTTTTGTCTACGTAATCTTTTATTAAATAAGCTTTTCTGAGTACATGTCTAGATTTGTTACTAGACTTAGGCTCCTTAACCTGAAAGATAACACCACTATTATCGCAATAAAGGATGATTGGATCTTTCACACTAGGTACTACTTTCAGTCCTTATAAGAAATAACGCATCCAAATAGCTTTATTTGCAGTTTCGGAAGCTGACATGTACTCAGACTATGTTGTAGAATCTGCTGTAACACTATGCTTTGAACTCTTCCAGCTGACTGCTCCACCATTAAGAGTAAAGACAAAACCCGACTGAGATTTGGAATCATCACGATCGGTTTGCAAACTAGCATCTGTGTAACCTTTAGCACATAGCTCCGTGTCTCCACCATATACCAGAGCCCAATCCTTATTCCTTCGTAAGTACTTGAGGATGTTCTTGACGGCCATCCAGTGACTTTCACCTGGATTCTTTTGGTAACGGCTGACCGTACTCAATGCATATGTCACTTCTGGACGTGTGCACATCATGACATACATGATCGATCCTACTGCCGAAGCATAAGGAATCCGACTCATGTGTTCATTTTCTTCCGGTGTTGTAGGTGATTGAGTCTTACTCAGATGCACCGCATGAACAATAGGAAAGTAACCCCTCTTAGAGTTTGTCATACTGAATCTGTCAAGAATTTTATCTATATAATCTTCTTGACTCAATGCTAATATCCTTTTCGATCTATCTCTATAGATACGGATGCCTATAATCCTTTGTGCCTCACCCTAATCTTTCATTTTGAAATGGTTCTGTAACCATGTCTTAACCGACGAGAGCATGAGAATGTCGTTTCCAATCAGTAGTATGTCATCTACATACAATACTAGGAACACGATTTTGCTCCCACTTGACTTGATATACAGATATGGTTCCTCGACACTTCAAATGAATCCGTTCTGTTTTATCACGTCATCAAAACGATGATTCCAACTCCGTGATGCTTGCTTAAGTCCATAGATGGAACGCTTAAGCTTGCACACTTTCTTAGGATGTTTAGGATCTATGAAACCCTCAGGCTGTATCATATATAGTTCTTCTTCCAAAAACCTGTTTAGGAAGGCGGTTTTCACATCCATTTGCCAAATCTCATAATCATGAAATGCGGCTATCGCTAAGATAATCCGAATAAATCTAAGCATTACAACTAGAGCAAAAATCTCATCACAGTGCAACCCGTGTACTTGAGTGAAACCTTTTGCTACCAATCTTGCTTTATAAACATCTGGTTATCCATCTAATGCATGCTTTATCTTATAAAGCCATTTCCACTGAAGGGGTCTCACCTTTTCAGGCAAATCAACCAAATCCCATACATGATTCTCGTGCATGAAATCTATTTCGGACTTCATGGCTTCGAGCCATAGCATTGGGTTAGAGCAGGTCATGGCTCCTTTGTAGGTAGATGGTTCGTTACGCTCAATGAATAAAATGTTTTCTACACCACCCTCCTCAATCATACCAATGTATCGGTCTCGGGGGTGAGAAACTCGAACCGTCCTCCTAGGTTCCTCTGGAATGGATACCATAGTAGATGTGGAAGGAACACTTTCTTCCATCATACTGTTGGTATCTGGTTCTTGAACCTCTGACAAATCAAAAGTCCTACTATTATGTTTGTTCGAGAGAACCTCTTTCTCTAAAAACGTTGCACTAGCCGCAACAAAAATTCTTTGTTCGGTAGGTGAATAAAAGTAGTGACCAAAAATTCCTTTCGGATAACCTACAAAGTAAGTCTTGACCGATCGTGGGCCTAGCTTGCAGTGTATTCGTGTACACCTACGATGAACCGGAATGGGAAGTAGATTCTACAGGTCAGAGACAAATGGACTAGGAGCTTGGGCAAGGAGAGAGACATGGATTGGACCTACTTCGCATTAGATCACATACTTAGATATATCAGTTGTACTTTATTCTTTGCGTAATAGTTGTAATATCAAAAGTTTAAATTTAATCAGTTTTATATTAAGTACTTTGGTTTGTTTTACTTTGTTACTCACTACCTCGGGCATTCCGAGATGGTAACAGCTCTATTTATTTGAGAATGTCTTGCTAAAGGCTCTTAAATAAATGGGGTGTTACATAGGCTGCTAATTATTCTTGAACTGTGGCTTCTTAACATTTAAGGAAGCCTTTGCCTTTCCTTTCCCCTTCCAATTAGAATGTATGACGAGGACGTCCTTCTTAGCACTCCCACTCAAATTGAGATCCTTCTCAACTTGCACGAGCTGAGAGTGGATTTCATGATGACTTTTCTTCATGTCGTTCATGTTGACATGTTGTAGTTCACCCTGAATTGGGTGAACCCATCATGAAGAGAGTTTAAGATACGATCTACAATGACTGACTCCTCAATCTTGCCACCAAGAGACTCCAGAACTTCCACATTCTCAATCATCTTGAGGATGTGTGGGCTAACAGCTTGGCCCTTTGTCAGTTTTGCCTCAAAGAAGTGAAATGCTGCGTCATACCTCATGATTCTCGGAGCTTGCGAGAACTCATTGGTAAGGGTGGTGAAAATCTTATTTGTACCTTGTGAAATGAAGCGGCGCTGCAAATTGCTTTCCATTGCATATATAAGTACGTTCTTAATCGCACCTGCTTCACGAACGAACTCATCATATGCAGTTCATTGGGCTCCAGTCCTGGCAATTGGTTCAGCCGAAATTGGCTCAACCAAATACTTCAGCTTATCATCAACAATGGCAGCATTCCGTAATGCTGCCTCCCAATCGGTAAAGTTACTCCCATCATTCTTAAGGCGGGACTTCTGATTATAGGAGACGTGGTCCATGAAGGAGCGCAACCACGACTCCCTTGTGAGGGTGGCACTAGGGCCCGAAGTTGCATTTGGATTAGACATTTTAAAAGCATATTTGAAATGATCTACAATTGAGAAAATAAATAAACATGAGTAATCATCGAATTTAAGATCTTTTAATCAAAGACAAATAACATAATATAATCGATCTCACTCAAAGAATTATATAATGTATTCCAAGACCCAAATCCCGATTTGGTGAGTTAACCTTTTAACTGTTTCTGCACTATCAGTTGACAATTTCTTAAATTTATCTTTTAGTCCACAATGACTTCAAGAACTTGATTGAATCATCGTGTTGAGTTCAACTAGGTCACAACACACCACTTACCCGAGGTAGAAGGGGTCCATAAAGAGATAACAACGGGTCCTATATGCCCACCGACGAACAAGGGATTGATAGTGGTTTTGACTTAGAAAGGCTAATTTCTCAATTTTACATAGAGTGAGATCCCATCATCATTTTAACTCATTTAAGTGAACTATTTGAGGTGAGTAGGAATGAGTGATGGCAAATATAAAACATCATATGTCAAAATGCAAAATAATCTACACGAGTCATTTTACATGCATATAGGTGGTTTGGTTTAGGCGGAATATAATGACATGCAATATATAAGCAATGAAGAAAATAAAACATAAAATCCTAATGTGACCTATCCTATGAAAAACAATAAATACAACTTGGGAATCCAATCAAATGGACGGGAAGCTTCGTGGGATCACCGTTCTTAATCTTGTGATGTAGAATGGACATGGCACTTGAAATGAATGCTTGAATCTCCTCTTCTTCTTCTTTATTCTAAGATATTACAATGCAAATCCTATTCACATTTAATCTAAAATAAAGAATAAATAAATTACAATGGGGAGATGCGAGATCTCATAAAATACATCACCTGATTACTTTCCACCATTACCGAAAAGTGATCCGAAAACTAAGGCCACACTAGATTACATCATTAAATATTACAACAATTGCCAAAATAAATAAAACCTTCATTGTAAAGCAATATCATTAACAACATAATAAAAACATTCATAATACAATTTTATCCAAACCACCATTAAACTAAGAATGTGAAAATTACATGTTATACATTTTAAAATAAATAAATGATTAAATAACCGAAAATTATCAAATAACTCTCGTTTATTTTTTTTCTTTTCCGGTTCCTCACGGCATGGACCCCCCCCCCCCCCCTCCCCCCTTTTTTATTAAAAAAAACTTATTTGTCATAATTATAAATCATCATTTATAAATTAGTTAGTACTAATTTTATCCTATAATATAAATAAAAACAAAAACAAATCAATAAACCCTAGAATCATATTTCATGGTTTTAACACCATTTTTATTATCTTTATACACTTGTTCTAATTATAAATTTATATTTATAATTTAGTTAATATAAATATTATCATATAATATTAATAATAACATAAACAACAAATCAGAAAAAGGAAAGTGCCGAAAAAAAAACTCTTGGTTCCCTTTTTTTTTGTTATTAATTTAGGCAATTACACATATTATCAAATAATAACATGTAAATCGACATATTCGTAAGAAATTATATTATTTCCTTATAATCATGGTAGAAAATAGATTTTGCAAACTTTACTAATTCGTTAATTTTCTTAAAATTACTCATAGTAGCACAAAATAATCTCATAATTTATGTGTTATAGTTCTAATCATATTAGATCTGAAAAATTACCAAATATTGTCATTAAGATTAATCTTTAAAATTACATGATCAATATTCGTTAATCTTAACAATTTAAAATAAACAAAACTAATCTAAAACTCATTATGTCGATTAGTTTTTTTAATAATCATTGATCTATATCAATATTATGTATATCATCACATGACAATTATTTTAACAATTAAAATAACAAAACCAAAAAAAATAAAAGAACAAAAAAATTACCGAGAAAAAAAACGAGAAAACGAAAAATTGAACCGTGAAAGGGAATGTCGTGAAGAAAAGAAGGAAAAATTGTCAATTTAATTCTCAATTATCATCAAAACGATTTTTGAATCCGGCTCTGATACCACTTGTAGGAATATTTCTCAAATTTCCGATTAAAGTATTAATCAAATTAATACCGTCAAGGATTATATTAAAAACGAATTGATACAAAAACTATAAATTGAATTAAAAGGACATGGATATAGAAATAACCTTTAGATCTATGAGATAACGGCCTAAGAACAACCTAGTAACCCAATTTTCAATGTAGAAAATCTCCTTAGATTGCACCCAAGATTACCAAGAAAATTGCCCTTTAAGTTACCACCTTGATTACTATTAATTTTGGAGGCTTTTGTTTTTAGGGTTTTTAGATGATGAGCTTCCCTTACAAAATAAAAGAAAACTGTTCTCTTATATCTTTGTGATTTACACGGCCCAAACTACTACCGAGTTAGTAGTCTTACACGGCCCAAACTACTACCGAGTTAGTAGCCTTACACGGCCCAAACTACTACCCTGTGATTTGGTCTATTTATTTCACCTATTCGAACTTCTATTAAAATATCTACATATATTTTAATGCATGTACTCGGAACTAAATATCCCATATTAATTTCCGGAGAACATTTTCGGAAATGTAACATAAACACAATTTTATGGAGAATGTTAATTAATTATCTTATAATTAATTAACCTAATTATATTATTCTAAAATATCATATATTAAAATATATAATTAATAAATGTAACATTTATATATATTTGCTAGAATTAACATTTAATTCATTTCTCCTAATTATTATTTAATCATATTAAATGTTTATCATCTGTTTAACTACATTTAGCTAAGTTTGGCATTTACGTAATTATATCAATATATAATCACATTTCTCAGTGCTATCCTATAGGTGTGACCTTTAGGGATCTGCTGATTACCGTCATCATATGACAGTAACGTCAAACTTATAGTAAGTCAACCGTTACCGATAAACGTTAAACAACTGATTAATATACTTAGTATTCCTGTGTGATCCTGTAAAAGATTTATTCAAATAATCACACACTGTGGAGGACATTTGAGTGAAAGATTAATATACTAAGTATTCCTGTGTGATCCTGTAAAAGATTAATATACTAAGTATTCCTGTGTGTTCCTGTGTCATGAAATGCAGCAATCGCTAAGATAATCCGAATGGAACGCAACATGACTACGGGTGCAAATATCTCATCATAATGGAACCCTTGCACTTGAGTGAAACCTTTTGCCACTAGTCGTGCCTTATAGGTGTCTGGTTGTCCCTCGATGGAACCCTTTATCTTATAAAGCCATTTGCACTGAAGAGGTCGTACCTTATCAGGCAAATAAACCAACTCCAATACGTCATTTTCCTACATGGAGTACATTTCGGATTGCATGGTAGTAAGCCATAGCTTTGAGTCGGAACAGGTCATGGCACCTTTATAGATCACGGGTTCGTTAATCTTTAAGAGAAAAACGTCAACTCCGTCAAGTTCCTCGATCATACCGATGTATCTATCTGGAGGAATGGAGTGTCTACCCGACCTTCTTGGTTCCTCAGGAATACTGACTGCAACAGAAGATGAAGGAATGGTTTCCTCCATTGGTTGCTCAGTAATTGGTTCTTGAACCTCCGACAGATCGAAGGTTCTACTACTTGTCTTATTCTCGAGAAACACTTTCTATAAGAACTTCGCACTAGCCGCAACAAAAACCCGGTGTACGGTAGGCGAATAGAAGTAATGACCAAACATTCCTTTCGGATAACCAATAAAGTATGTTTTGACCGGTCGTTGGCCGAGTTTATCTTCGTGTCTCCACTTAACATAAGCCTCGCAGCCCCAAACTCGAATAAAGGACAAGTTAGGGACCGTTCCCTTCCATATCTCATATGGAGTCTTGTCAACAGCTTTAGACAGACTTTGGTTAAGTATAAGAGCAGCTGACAATAGACCAAAGCCCAATAATGAATCTGGCACAACAGTGTGACTCATCATGGATCGAACCATATCTAATAACGTTCGATTTCTCCATTCGGACACACCATTAAACTGTGGTGTTCTAGGTGGAGTTAACTGTAGTAGAATACCACAGTCTTTAAGGTGTTGATCAAACTCATTTGAAAGATACTCACCACCATGATCTGATCGTAGTGCCTTAATCTTTTTATCCAGTTGGTTTTCAACCTTCGCCTGAAATTCCTTGAACTTTAAAAAGGATTCACTTTTATGCTTCATTAAGTAGACATATCCTTATCTACTTAAATCGTCCGTGAAAGTGATGAAATATCTATAGCCGTCTCGCGCGGTGATTGACATAGGTCCACATACATCTGTATGTACGAGGCCTAATAGGTCCGCATTCCAACACATTGTAAGGAAATACGAGTCATTTTGCCTATGAGACATGATTCACATGTGCCAAATGATTCATAATCAAATGGAGATATAGCGTCATTCAGTATTAGCTGCTTTACACGTTTCTCATTAATGTGTCATATACGACAGTGCCATAAATATGTTTGATCTTTGTTACTAACCTTTAGTTTTTTATTATTCATGTGTAATATTTCAGTCGATTGATCTAAGACATATATACCATTCATGGAAACTGCTTTACCATAAACCATTCCATTTAAAGAGAAAATACAACTATTATTTTTTATTAAGAATGAAAATCCGTCTTTATCGAGTACGGAAACTGAAATAATGTTCTTAGATAAATTGGGTACATAATAACAGTTATATAGATATAACTTGAATCCGCTCGGTAGCTGAATCACATATGTTCCCATGAAAGAAGCAGCAACTTTTGCACCATTCCCGACTCGCGTGTCGACATCACCCTTTGCGAGAGGTGTGATGTTTTTTTTAGGCCTTGCTAATGATTACACAGATGAGAAGCACCACCAGTATCAAGTACCCAAGTTCTGAAACTTGCATGGTTAATCTCAATCATATGAATATAATATGACATACCAACAGAAGCGACGCGACCTGCTTTTATGTCCTCACGGTACACTGGACAGTTCCGCCTCCAATGCCCAGCCTTGTGGCAATGGTGGCACTCAATGTTACCGTCTTCGCTCTTTATCTTGCCTTGTGAGGTACTTGTCTCACCAGGCCCACTCTTAAATCCGCCCCTTTTGAATTTAGGAGGCTTAGCTACTGTTAGCTCTGCTTGAGCTTTTCCCTTACCCTTTCCCTTGTTCGCAATCATGAGAATGCCTTGCTTCATGCTCCCACTCAATTTAAGATCATTTTCGGTCTGTACGAGAAGGGAGTGTAGCTCATGAGGACTTTTCTTCATGTCATTCATGTAATAGTTTGCCCTGAATAAGGAAAAACCATCATGAAGTGAATGGAGCATTCAATCAATGATCACGTTCTCACTGATCTTGCAGTTCAGGGACTCCAATTTCTTGACATTCTCAATCATATTGAGAATGTGTGGGCAACTGGTTGGCCCTTTTGGAGTTTCACATCGAAAAAGCGACAGGTGTGCTCATATGAAACGATTCTCGGTGCTTTTGAGAACTCGTTTGTGAGCGTGGTGAAAATCTTATTTGCACAATGGGAAATGAAGCGTCTTTTCAAATTGGATTCCATTGCAAAGACAATTACGTTCTTTATCACACCCGCTTCCATAAACAAATAGCTAAAGGCTTGTGATACGTTAGCTCGAGCAGTGGGGCCTGGGTTAGGTGGTAACGGCTTAGTTAAATACTTAAGCTTACCATTAGCTACGGATGCATTCCGTAATGCAGCCTCCCAGCCCGCAAAGTTGGACCCATCATTTTTCAGTCGCGTGGACTGATTCATGTGGTCCATAAAAGCCTTATGTCAGGATTCTTTTCTTAGTGTGGCATTAGGCATAGGGGCATCATTATGACCAGCCATAGTATTGCAGTATTATTGTTTTGTTTAGATGAATTATACACTGTAAAGAAGAAATTAAAACATAATAAGCATACCAATGTTTTGTAAATAGTCTAACAAAAACAGTTTAATGCAATGACTTTAGCATTTATATAATTGATCTTCCTAAAGAACTATATAAACGATCCCAAGACTCAATTTCAGTAAATTGATAAGCCAACCTCTTGGCTAATTTTATATTTATTAGAATTCTTGGTCGATAAATTTCTGTAAATTCTATCTATAGTCCACCATAACCACAGGATCGTACGAGGGTCATGATGTTGAGGTAAAATAAGTCAACAGCTACTACTTACCCAACGTAGAATGGGTCATATGGAGAGTAAGGTCCTATATGTCTGGCGACAAAAAAAGGATTCATAGTAATTTGACTTATAAAAGAATAATCTCAATTTTAGGTTATAGAGGAAGATCTCATCATCTTTAATTTAAATTCATTTAAGTGAACAAATATCTAGCATGCGAAAATGAATAAAATAAGGTGATGGCTTTAAGGAAAAAACGTGTGACATCTGTATGTCGACACAGACTAGCATACATACTATATGAGTCAATTTGCATGCATTATCAGGTGGTTTGGTTTAGGCGGAAAAATGATGCAAAACATGTGAATGAAAAGCAAAACGGAAATAAAAACGAAGATAAAGCAAGTCCTAGTGTTGCCTATCCTACCAAAAAGAACAAAAATACAACTCGGAATTCATTCAGCAATGGACCCTAGAAGCTTGTCTTGTCTTGATGTTCCTTCTTGGTGATGTAGTGGGAGTGAGCAATCCGATCTCCGTCTTGGTCTTCTTTATTACATTTGATGAATTACATAATAAAATCCTATTATTATATTATAATTCCCAAAAACGTTAAAATATTACACAAGGGAGATTCGAGATCTCATAAATACATCACAAATTATGTTTCCTTCATTACGAAAACATAATTTACTTAGGTCACACTAAGTATTACAAATGACAACTGATTGCAAAAACGTAAATAAATTCATTCATTCATTCAACAATAATATATACTCCCTCATATTCCATATTTTCTTCCCTATTTCCTAAAACGGATTATTCAGGTTTTCTTCACCTTTCGTATCTTGGAAACTTTTATTCTTATTTTATTCATTTCTCTCCCCTATTACCAAACCCCACCAACTCTTTTTACTCCTATTTTATTACTTTTTTAATGTTTGTGGCCCACAAATTCTTATTTAATTCCTAATTATTCATCCCTCTCTCCTATCATCAAACCCCACCCAATTTTTTACACTTATTTTATTCTTCACCTTAATCCTCGTGCCCAACCCAAAGGGGAACAAAATATGGAATAGGAGGGAGTAATATATAAAATACAAGATGCATCATACTAATTAAATTAATCTTGCAAGACATAATTCCATAATTATGTAGAGTAATTTACCCAAACCATCATTTAATGACTTAAATTATGTGATAATTCCATAATTAATTACATAATATTAATCAAACAAACATATTCATACTATCGTATAATATTAATTAATCCAACATTATTTTAAATCGTTTTAAAATAATTAGGTATTAAAACTAGTGAACTTTTTCACCCAACTTGTATACATTATCCTTATAATGTAACAAGAAAAAAAACAAGACGAAACAGCCCGGAAAAAAAAACAGCCGAAATAAAAAAAAACAGGCTGCTCGAAAAAAAAAAAGTCAAAAAAAACTTTTTTTTTTCGTGAACAGTACGCCGGACGTGAGCAATACCCGAATTTTATTTTATTTTATTTATGTTTTTATTTATTTTTATTTTTTGTTAAAAAAAACAAATAAACTTGAAAAATAATGTCGGGTTGCTAAAATACAAGATCGATAACATTCAAAATCTAATCCTTATTAAACATTGATATAATCTTAATAATTCAAATTAACCGTTTAAGACGAATATCAAGATGATCAGGGGATCGATTATGTAGCAAATTATTTCATTCAAGAACATACACGACGATTTCCTTTTACGTTTTAACTTAATCCTCATTAAGTTAAAACATCTACAAATTTATTACTTTGTCATCTTAACTGATTAATGCAACAACAATAATAAATCAAAAAGGAAAACGAAAAACACAAAAAAAATATGTCTCAGCTAAGAAAATTGCGACGGCTGTTTTTTTTTTCTCAAAACGTTTATGAAAATCATACAAAAATAAAATTCGTAAGCCTTATGCTCTGATACCACTTGTGGAAAAATATCTGTATATATTCTCAATTCTTTATATGCAGGATTATAACGTACGATTTATAGTCATAAACGAAGAACAAGATACAAAGATTGGGATTAAGAAATAACCTTCTGTCCTTGTGAAGCCTAAGATCGGATATCAAAACAGATATCCTTCTAATCGTTACACCCAAGAGGCCAAGATGTCCTGAGAAATACCCTTTTTAGAGCTAGAAATTGCAAAATTATCCTTAATTTTTTGTAAGATGAAAGCTAGAGAGAGGGGGAAGGGAAGTAGTCGTGTAACTCGTGCCCTTTAAGTGCAGAGTGAATGTTCGATTTATAGCTGCCAACCTTACTATTAGACATCAACTAGGATTCCCCAAATCAGTATTTGGTTCTACCTACAGGGGATACATCACTTCACAACAACTGAACAACTTAATAATTATTCATACCGAAATTCTATCTTTATAGAATTGGTTATATCGCTTTCTCTTGTGTAATGTTTTATCTTATAAATATCTTATATTTATAATCCACTAATTAAATAGAACCTTTTATATTTAATTAAATCATTTAATCTTTATTAAATAATTTCATTACACATAATTAAATATAACATTTTATATTTAATTACGAATTAACATTTTAGTTCGTCTTAACTAATATTATTTAATCAGTATTAAATAATTATGTCATCATTACATTGACTAACCGTTTAGTCGTATAGGGTATCAATATAATTACATTTTCATCTAATCATATCTCTCAGATTCCATCCTTTAGGTGTGACTCTTAGGGACCAGTTGATTACCGCCATCTGTATGACAATAACGTCAAACTTTCTAGCAAACCAACCGTTATTAATAAACGTGAATCAACTGGCTAAAATACAAAGTAAACCCTGTGTTCCTTTAAGAGGTTTATACGTGTTGTCGCACTAACTGTTGAGGACACTAACTCCATCAAATAGGACAGATTATTTTCTATTCTAAAGAAATTTAATACCATATTTTATTTCTTTATTCCTCTAATTTTTCGATATGGGATCCATTGAAACTTCTAATTAAGATTTAAAAATAGTAAATTCTAATTAAGATTTGAAAAAACCAAGTATTGAACAATTGTTCTATTAAAAAATTGTGGAGTTTCACTAATCGAACCATGAAATTACACTAATAATTATTTCAATAATTTTTAATGTTCAGTTTTATTATTTCGTAAATTTAATTTTTTTTGTTTAAATTTTATTTTCAGGTTTGAAGAATCAATGGAGTTCCACAGCCAATGTTATGGAGTTCCACAACGAATACTATGGAGTTCCACATGTATTACTATAAATACTTAAGCCCCTTATTTTTTGTTTGGTTCAATAAAGCCCTTAATTTTGTGGACTTCCATTCTAATAACTTTTCTAAACTCATTTATGAGTTAGATTATTATAATTTGGCGAGGAGAAATGAACAAAAATTATGGAGAAGGGAAATAGAATAGCGAATTGTATAGTGTATAGTATACATAATTGAAAATAAGAAGTAGAGTAATTTGCTATTTGTTTATGGTAATTTTGATCCAATTCTAAATTTTGGTAATATTTATTTTGACGAACAACAACACTATATGTCATTTGCTTTTGTCAATCAAATTGAAGTTATATAATTGGTCCTTAAACTGAAACAACATGTTGACTTTATTCCCCTAACTTTTCAATGTGAGATAAATTGCTACTTCTAATTAAAATTTTAAAAAACTTAAATAGGTAGGTTAAAAAAATTCGAAACTTTATTTACTCAACTGTCTATTCTAAAAAATTTTAATATCCTATTTCTTTTCTTTATTCCCCTAATTTTTCAATGTGACATATATTGATACTTCTATTTAAAATTTTAAAAATATTAAATTTTTAAATTGTTTTATATCCTATTTCCTTTCTTTTTTTTTCCCTAACTTTTCGATGTGGGATATTATCGACTTTAAAGAAAAAATTGTTTTATACCCTATTTTATTTCTTTTTTCCCTTAACATTTCCATGTGTGATATATTGTCACTTTTAACTAAAATATAAATAAATAAATGAATTATATACGTAGTTTAACAATGGATTAAATCGTTTCCATAATATGTATTATTTTTCTAGGGGTTTGTAGATTTATCTATACACAAAATACCCTTTTATTTGTTTAATCTCTTGGAGACAACAATTTTCTCCTTGGAATATGCTTGAACAATCTTCAATTGAGAGTGATGATAGAATTTGTATTCAATAATAAATAATTAGATGAAATTATGCATTAATATTCCACGATTCCATTGATGTTTATCATCATGAGACTATTGAAGTACTCTACAGTTCTACACTATACTGTTTAATTCGTAAAAATGGAATTGATTGAATTAGATAACTAAAAGAGTAAGTCTCCTCAAAGACGACCAGTTAATAAGTTTATTGAAAGACTATTTTACACTTTTAAGAAAAACTGGTACTAAAGATAATAAAATAGGTGTGAATCATGATTGAAGATAAAATAGGTACATTTACTATGTAAATAGGTACGAAAATGCTATGCCACGATAAATAATAAAAAGGTCACAAAAAACAAATAAATGGGTACGAAAAAATGTTTCCTCAATAATTTAAGGAGAGACCATCTCTCCCAAGTTTTAGTATAATTGAAAAGTTAAGAGACACTAAGTAGACAAACTAACAACAATTGAATAATGATGAATGGACAGATACTTATAAAATTAGTTTATCCATATAACCAAGGATTAGAAAATGAAATTCCGGTGAGACATTGGCCGGAAAATTAAAGAAGATTTTAATTTCAAATTTTGAAAAAGTTAAGGGGTCAATCATTTAATATATTAAAGCAACAAACGGTAACCGTTATTTTAGAGTAAAAGAGTGACGTGTCGCGCTCATATCGATCGACCGTATAAAATACGGATTATGTACACAATAAATACGTAAAACAAAAACTACTCACTCATTGGGTTTCGATCCTGTGACCTATTGTCAACAACACCTCCGTCTTAACCACTAAACTAAGACATCTTCGGTATCACCCTCTCTAATTTGTAAAAGTTACTTCGTCCACACTATTTTCCATTTGTCTCGATCTTCTCGCCATCTTAATTTCTTGAATTTTTGCTAAACTGTAAAAGTTGTACTCTGTACTTTTTATCAACTTATACTTTTAATTTTCACATAAATACCAGATTTTTGCAAAGCATTTAATATTCAACCATATTTTTTAATAATTATCATATAATAGTTTTCTTAACTATTATTAATCACGGCATGTTTTTAGACATGATCGATTTTATGAAACTATTTTTTGGGTCACGTGTAAGAAGGGTCCAGAAATTTAAGGTGAAAGAAAACAATTTGATGAATGTAATATAACTATTAATGTAGTGGAAGAAAATATTCAATATTTGTTATGTTTTTTAGCATAGGTGAGATATTATAAATTGTTTTAACATTATAGTACACAAAACAAAGGTCAACATGACAGAAATGTCCGTAGAAAACGTCATTTGGTTTTGTTGCAAAGTAACGTTGGCCCTAAACATCCGTCGCAAGAGGTTAATTGAGACGAAATATTTCCTCCCAGGACAAAGATGAGTCCGTCTCAACTCTCAATTGTCATATAAGAGTCAACATTATTAGGTGTTGTCGACTTTATGTTACTATTGAAACATGACCGACTTTTATTACTACTCCGTATTTTTTAGGTTACCCGTAATAAGGGTTTGGAAATTTTATATTGGAGAAATACAAACTAATAAATGTGATATATTAACAAATGTAGTTTATAAAGACATTTTTCTATATTTGTAATGTTGTTGGCTATTGGCAAAACATTATAAATATTTTAAACACAAATTATATGTGGTTCGTCACAATTTTGTGTTCTTTACAAACAATTTAATTACTTTTGAATATCATTTATTAAAAGAGGATTTTTGAAAATAATGAATTGTTGTTATATTTAGCCATCTCTACGAAATATCGAATAATTTGTGATAGTTTTCATATTATTTCTACTATAGTCTTTTAATTACCCGATAATTCTTTTTTTTCCTGTCATTTTACTTCGTCGAAGTCGTTCTAGGTTATACGTTGTGTTTTGTAGATGTGATCTAATTTGGGAATTAACTTAACTTACTTAGTTTGACGATGGCAGATTCGATTAATGGTAAGTGACTTAATTTGCGAAAATGATTTGGGTGTTTAGCGTGAAAAGGGCTCAATTATTTTTTGTTGGTTCAACGAAGCAGGCACTTGGTCGCATTACAATAGAGGGGAGGGGGAATCGAACCTAGGACCTATTGTCCAGGATAGCTCCGTCTTCACCGCTAAATTAAGACATCAAAAAGACTCAATCAATCATTAGACTATGCAATTCTCCAAATTAACTAATTAAGAAATAAACTTGATTAATGGTGACAGGTCTATCTCCAAAGAAAATCAAGATGGCAGCATTATTTGGTAATGTTTATTATTCCGATTGTGTTTGCTTATGATTTAAGGTGAAATCTAAAGATGTTTAACTTAGTTGAATATCGGAAAATAGGGGTCTTTGTTTGATTTTTAATCCAAAAGTTATAGTCGGAGTGATCTGAGATTAATGGCTGCAGAGGAGTTTAAAGATTCTATGCACAAGTTCGATTAGTGAAATACCATCTCTTTTTGATTTCTTAACATTTTTTTTTATATCCTTTGACATTTAGTTTTTCAGTTGTTGAATTTGTAGTGTTCAATTGTTCATATTCAGTTATTGTTGGGGCTGGTGTCCTTGACAATTATGTACAATGACTTATTAAATCTCTTTAAGGATCACAAGGGCATACTTCTGTATTATTACCAGTTGATCCACGTTTATCAATAACGGTTGACTTGCTAGATAAGTTTGACGTTATTGTCATACGGATGGCGGTGATCAACTGGTCCCTATACGTCACACCTATAAGACACGTTTGAGAGATGATGTGAAGGTATGAAAATACAGTCACATTTATGCCGAATATGACTAAACAGTTAGTCAGAGGTATTGATTATTAAATTAGTCAATAAGATGTTGAGATTATTATTTAATACGGATTAAATAATTTTAGCTAATACGGATGACATGTTTAATTCGTAAAATTAAATATAAACGGTTATATTTAATTAAATATTAATTTCGCGTATTAATATAAACAGTTATATTAATTTGGGTAATTGTACAATATCGTAATTTTATCAGACCATTATTAATACATCGACTGTATTAATATCTGATAACACGTATGCGATTTATAATAAAAAATCCCGCAAATAATATTTAGCAAATTGGGTCGAATCACGCAAAGGAATAAGGTAAGAGTGGAGAAAGCCCACCCTTACCCAAGACCAATTCGGCCGCCCCCCCTCATAGCTACATAAGGAGAGTCTTTCTTCTTATGTCAGTTACTAGAATCATAAATCTCACAATTAGGGGTTTTGAGAGCATTCTTCTCCCAAAACTCAGATCTCACATCTAAAACCTCAAAGGCTCTCCCCATATTGCAAGGCAATTGGAGAGTATTTTCTAGCACACGCGGCAACGTCTCAATCTAAGTCTTGGGTGCAAGTTATAGGAGGGAATTTGCGTTAATTCCTGTTCTTAGGCCTTTCGCGCAAGGACTGAAGGTTGTACTCCTTTTCATGTATTATTTATCTTATGACAATATTCACAACTGTAAATTTCATTATAATCCTGCAAGTTTAGGGAGAATACATGCCTTATTCCCCACAAGTGGTATCAGAGCCAAGCCATGAAAATTTTACTTTTGTGTTTTTCATAAGTTTTAAAATCTGAAAAAAATCGTATTTTGTCGCCGAGTCGGTCGATCAACCCCCTGCTGCGGTCGGTCGACCGCCTCCTGTGTATTTTTTTGTTTCGACAGTTTTTTCTTTTGTGAGTAATCGATCTTGTTTTTCGATTCCTGTTTACATATTGTTAATTAATCGATATTCTTGACAATATGTGAACCCTTGTTCATGTTAATTTTGATTTACTTGTTTTAATCAAAGTTTAAAAGGTAAAAACTTGTTTTGATTTCAAAAGGTGCAGCGTTTTGCGTTTTCTGAAATTCGTTTTTACTGCCTGGTGGTCGGTCGACCTAATTGATAGGTCGGTCGACCGCTTATGCTGTTGCAGGAAGTTTCTGTTTCTCGTCTGGAGGTCGGTCGACCACGTGTTTAGGTCGGTCGACCTCCCCCCCCCCTGTAACAGACTCGTTTTTTTTTTTTAATTTTTCCGAAATAACATGTTTTATTTTCACATGGCCTTTAGTAATATACTATATACAGAAATAGTATATTATTAATTTTGTGAATCGGTTCACCCTCGTATGATACATATTATTTTAAAACGGTTTAAGATAATAGGATTATAAATTTATTAAAATTGGGTGATTAAAACGGTATAATCACATAATTTTAATCCCGTAAGGTGGTTTGGTAAAATTTGTTAATCATAATAACAGTATTATGTCATGTATGAATTTTTTTTTAGTTGATGCATTTTATTTATCGTCTTGTTGAATGCCTTGTGAATGCTTTCAATAACGTATTTATTTTTGCAAACGGTTGTAACTTAGTGTGGCCTTAGTAGATTGTGTTACCGTAATGATGGAACACAGTCTTGCTTGTAATTTTGAGATCTTGAATCTCCGTTTTGGGTTTTTGCCATGTAATTACTTTTGTATTTGAATTAGAATGTAAATAGGGTTATATTTGTAATTTAAATTAGTAATTTTGTGAAGACCAAAGACGGAGACCGGATGCTCACTCCCGCTGCAAGGACCAAGATGGAACATCAAGACAAGCTTCTAGGGTCCAACTGTGGATTCCAAGTTGTTGTTATGTTTATTTTGGTAGGATAGGCCACACTAGGACTTTTTATTTACGTTTATTGCATTTATTTTATGCTTTCATCGATAATAGCTTGCATCATATTCCGCCTAAAACCAAACCACCTATAACATGCCTGAAAACTGACTCATGTAGAGGTTACGCGTTAGTTTTCTGTGACAATCAAGATGTCACATGTCAATTGCAAAGCCATCACTTTATTTCATTCATTCACGCATATGCTAGATATTAGTTCACTTAAAATGGATAAATATAAGTTGATGAGGTCTTCCTCGTATAAACAAAAATTGAGACTAGTCTTTATAAATCAGACTCCCATGAATCCCTTCTTCGTCGGTAGGCATAATATGACCCCTTCTACGTCGGGTAAGTGGGAACAGATGATTTATTTTATCTCAACATCATGGTCACTCGATAATATCTAGCGACTGAGATGGACTAATAGATAGGATTTACGGAAATCTATCGACCAAGAGTTCCAACGGTGGAATTAGCCAAACTGTGGGCTTATCAATATACGGAAATTGAGTCTTGGGATCGTTTATATAATTCTTGAGGGAGATCAATTATATAAATGCATGAGTCTACGAGTTTAATTTTCAATTTAATATAGACTTAAATCACAACAATGAGTTGCTTATATGGTTCTGTTTTATCTTCTTTTCAGTGTAGAACACGTTCAAATTAAATTAAACTGCTGTATAACTAAATGGCTGGTGAAGACCCAATGCCAAGTGCCAAGCTAGCACGTGAATCCTGGCTAAAAGCCTTCATGGACTCCATGAATCAGTCTACTAGACTGAGGAATGATGGGTCAAACTTCTCTGACTGGGAGGCAGCACTACGGAATGCTGCCATTGCTTACGGAAAGCTCAAGTACTTAACCGAGCCCATTCCGGCACACCCAGGAACTGGAGCTAGAGCTAACGAAGTTCGCGCTCATAGCGACTTCGTCATGGAAGCGGGTGCGATAAAGAACGTACTCATCTATGCAATTGAATCCAATTTGCAAAGACGCTTCATAACCCATGGTGCAAACAAGATTTTCACCACGCTCACTAACGAATTCTCAAAGGCTCCGAGAATCGTTTCTTTGAGGCGAAACACCAGAAGGGCCAAGCTGTTAGCCCACATATTCTTCACATGATTGAGAATATCGAGAAACTGGAGGCCCTAAACTGCAAGATCAGTGAGAACATAATCGTTGATCGAATGCTTCATTCGCTTCATGATGGGTTCGCCCTCTTTAGGGCCAACTATTACATGAACGACATGAAGAAGACTCCTCATGAGCTCCACTCCCTTCTCGTACAGACCGAGAAGGATCTGAAATTAAGTGGGAGCGTGAAGCAAGATGTTCTCATGATCTCCAGTAAGGGTAAGGGTAAGGGTAAAGCTAAAGCTCAGGGCGACCTAACAGTAGGCAAGCCCAAGTTTAAGAAGTCAGGATTTACTAAGAGTGGGCCAGGTGAGTCGAGCAACTCATAGGGCAAAACAAAGAGCAAGGATACAAGCATGGAATGTCACCATTGCCACAAGACTGGGCATTGGAGGCGTTCATGCCCCGTGTATCGTGAAGACATTAAGGCAGGCCGCGTTACTCCTGTTGGTATGTCTTCTTCTTCTTCTTTTATTCACATGATTGAGATTAACCATGTAAGTTACGGAACTTGGGTACTAGATACTGGTTGTGGTTCTCATCTATGTAATCATGTGCAGGGCCTCCGAAACCAAGAACCCCTAATCAAGGGTGAGGTTGACCTGCGTGTCGGGAATGGAGCACGTGTTGCTGCAGTCTCGAGGGGAACATACGTGATCCAGCTTCCAAGTGGATTCGAGTTATCTTTATATAACTGTTATTATGTTCCTTGTTTGTCCAAAAACATTATTTCAGTTTCTGCGCTTGACAAACTCGGTTTTTCATTTGTAATAGAGAATAATAGCTGTATTTTCTCCTTACACAATATGATTTATGGCAAGGCAGTTTCCATGAATGAAATTTATGTTTTAGATCAAACCACCGAAATATTACATATGAATAACAAGAGATTAAAGGTAGGTGACAAAGATCAAACTTACCTATGGCATTATCGTATGGGACACATAAATGAGAAACGCGTGAAACAGCTCATACAGAATGAAGCTATCTCGCCCTTTGATTTCGAATCATATGGCACGTGTGAATCATGTCTCATCGGCAAGATGACTCGTATTTCTTTCAAAGGTGTTGGAATGCGCGCTGCTGACCTATTAGGACTCATACATACGGACGTATGTGGCCCTATGTCGATCAACGCACGAGAAGGCTATAGGTATTTCATCACTTTCACGGATGATTTGAGTAGATATGGCTATGTCTACTTAATGAAGCATAAAAGTGAATCCTTTGACAAGTTCAAAGAATACCAGAATCGGGTACAAAACCAGCTGGGTAGAAAGATTAAAGCACTACGTTCTGATCGTGGTGGTGAGTATCTTTCATACGAGTTTGATCAACACCTTAAAGACTGTGGCATCGTGCTACAGTTGACTCCACCTGGAACACCTCAATTAAATGGTGTGTCCGAACGGAGAAATCGAACTCTACTCGATATGGTTCGATCCATGATGAGTCACACCGTTGTGCCTGATTCATTGTGGGGCTATGCTCTTTTGTCGGCCGCTCTAATACTTAACCGAAGTCCGTCTAAAGCTGTTGACAAGACTCCATACGAATTATGGAAGGGAACGGTCCCTAACTTGTCCTTTATTTGGGTTTGGGGGTGCGAGGCTTATGTCAAGTGGAGACACGAGGATAAGCTCGGCCCGCGATCGGTCAAGACATACTTTATAGGTTATCCAAAGGGAACTTTTGGTCATTACTTCTACTCGCCAACCGAACAACGTGTTTTTGTTGCGGCTAGTGCGACGTTCTTAGAGAAATAATTTCTCGAGAACAAGTCGAGTAATAGAACCTTCGATTTATCGGAGGTTCAAGAACCAACTACCGAGCAACCATTGGAGGAAACAGTTCCTTCAACCGAGGCTGCGGTAGATATTCCTGAGGAACCTAGGAGGTCGGGAAGAGTCTCCATTCCTCCGGACAGATACATTGGTATGGTCGAGGAACATGATATGGATGACATCTTACTCCTAGAGGGTAATGAACCCTCAACCTATAAAGGTGCCATGACCAGTTCTGACTCAAAGCTATGGCTAGAAGCCATGCAATCCGAGATGGACTCCATGTATGAGAACAACGTGTGGGATCTTG
The DNA here is from genome assembly GCA_029255685.2 of Silene conica. Lineage (NCBI taxonomy): Eukaryota > Viridiplantae > Streptophyta > Magnoliopsida > Caryophyllales > Caryophyllaceae > Silene > Silene conica. The sequence continues at coordinate 10,499,974 of CM055319.2, forward strand.
TGGACCTACCTGCAAAGGTACGCCCCCTTCAATGCAAATGGCTTTACAAAATAAAGCATGCCGTGGAAGGTAAACAAGATATCCATAAGGCAAGACTAGTTGCTAAAGGTTTCACCCAAGTGCCAGGCTTGCACTACGATGAGATCTTTGCACCCGTAGTCATGCTACGTTCCATCCGGATTATCTTAGCGATCGCCGCATTTCATGACTATGAAATATGGCAAATGGACGTTAAAACCGCCTTCTTACACGGTTATTTGGAGGAAGAGTTGTACATGGTACAACCTGAGGGTTTTATTGATCCAGAACATCCTAAGCAGGTTTGCAAGCTTAAGCGTTCCATCTATGGACTTAAGCAAGCATCACGGAGTTGGAATCATCGCTTCGACCAAGTGATAAAAGAGAATGGATTCATTCGATCGGTCGAGGAACCATGTCTCTATATCAAGTCGAGTGGGAGCAAGATTGTCTTCCTAGTACTGTATGTCGATGACATACTCTTGATTGGGAATGACATACCTCTCATTTCTTCGGTTAAAGCATGGTTGAAAAACCATTTCCAGATGAAAGATCTGGGAGAGGCACAAAGAATTTTGGGCATCCGTATCTACAGGGATAGATCACGACGGATGTTGTCTCTCAGTCAGGAGTCTTACATAGATAAGATTCTAGAGAGATTCAGCATGACGAACTCCAAGAAAGGGTTCCTTCCTATGACTACTGGGCTTGACTTGAGCAAGTCTCAAGAAGCTAAGACATTGGAAGAGAAAGAGCGCATGAGTCGGATTCCTTATGCTTCGGCAATAGGATCGATCATGTATGCCATGATATGCACACGTCCAGACGTTGCATATGCATTGAGTATGACTAGTCGGTTCCAAGCTCATCCTGGTGAACAACACTGGATGGCTGTGAAAAACATTCTTAAGTACCTACGGAGGACTAAAGATTGGGGATTGACTTACGGAGGTGACTCGACGCTCTGCGCCACGGGTTACGCAGATGCTAGCTTCCAAACGGATCGAGATGACTCGAAATCTCAGTCTGGATTCGTTTTTACTCTTAATGGCGCTGCTGTCAGCTGGAAAAGTTCTAAACAGAGTGTTACAGCAGATTCTACGACTGAGTCCGAGTACTATGCCGCCTCAGAAGCAGCTAAGGAAGCAATATGGATGCGTCAATTCTTACAAGGACTATCAGTAGTGCCTAGTTCGAATGACCCAATCACCGTTTATTGTGATAATAAAGGTGTCATCTTCCAAGCTAAGGAGCATAAGTCTAGCAACAAGGCTAGGCATGTACAACGGAAAGCTTATCTAATCCGAGATTACGTGGAGCAAAAGGAGATTTTCATTGATAAGATCGCTACGGATGACAACATAGCTGATCCTCTCACTAAAGCATTACCACGTGATAAGCATGAAGGGCACATTCATTCCATGGGAATTAGATGTGTTCCTAAGTTGTAGTACTCTTTTATGAATTCATGTAATAATTCATTTTCTCGTGTACTCTATTCAACCTCATTGTTATGATATATAATGTTTTGTTTTTCATGTGGAATTGTACGCCAATTTTGAACACCACAAAGTGGACTGAATAACATTACATCGTTTTAGTCCTTGATTACCCACTTGAGCTGATAACTCAGGTAATCATTTTGTGACGTTGGTTGATGGTGGGTTCAACGAGCCATAAGTCACGCGGATGACTGACCAATCACAAAGGCGAGTTATACGGATATCTTGTAGGACACCCCGTGACATCGTTATGGAGTCCTAAATGTTTTACAACATTGGGTGCCAGGTCGTGGATAGGACCTCCATAGTGTTCCTTAGAGTCGAGTCTTTTGACTTTCAACTGTCTCTTGAGATTAAGGCAGATTTTGGGTAACTTTGGTTTCTTTCCCACGGTCATCGTAACAGGGGCCAAGAGGATTTTTTCTGGGTTATTTCATGCTGCGCGATATCGGCAGGATTCGAGTTGAGGGAAATATCCAAACCCTTATCAGGATTTTATCATTTCTCAGGGCCACTCGAGGAGTAGTAACTGAAATGCATGGCCATGCTCGAATACAGATTCGTTTTATCAGTTAAGTTACTCTCTAGTCGGGGAAACCACTCTTGATACAGATCGCTTGTGAGATACGACCTTTGCGAATGCGGATTTGCAAATTGTCTTACATTGAGTGGGAGAAATTTTAAAAGGATATGAGAATCGGTTATCGCACCTACACTTGTACGGACAAGTGGGAGTTTGTTGGAGCTTGTGTCCTCCACATGTAGTGTGATAACGTCATTGCACATACCCTTGTACGGACAAGTGGGAGATTGTTGGGGCTGGTGTCCTTGACAATTAAGTACAATGACTTATTAAATCTCTTTAAGGATCACAAGGGCATACTTCTGTATTATTACCAGTTGATCCACGTTTATCAATAACGATTGACTTGCTAGATAAGTTTGACGTTATTGTCATACGGATGGCGGTGATCAACTGGTCCCTATACGTCACACCTATAAGACACGTTTGAGAGATGTGAAGGTATGAAAATACAGTCACATTTATGCCGAATATGACTAAACAGTTAGTCAGAGGTATTGACTATTAAATTAGTCAATAAGATGTTGAGATTATTATTTAATACGGATTAAATAATTTTAGCTAATACGGATTACATGTTTAATTCGTAAAATTAAATATAAACGGTTATATTTAATTAAATATTAATTTCGCGTATTAATATAAACAGTTATATTAATTTGGGTAATTATACAATATCGTAATTTTATCAGACCATTATTAATACATCGACTGCATTAATATCTGATAACACGTATGTGATTTATAATAAAAAAATCCCGCAAATAATATTTAGCAAATTGGGTCGAATCACGCAAAGGAATAAGGTAAGAGTGGAGAAACTCCACCCTTACCCAAGACCAATTCGGCCGCCCCCCCTCATAGCTACATAAGGAGAGTCTTTCTCCTTATGTCAGTTACTAGAATCATAAATCTCACAATTAGGGGTTTTGAGAGCATTCTTCTCCCAAAACTCAGATCTCACATCTAAAACCTCAAAGGCTCTCCCCATATTGCAAGGCAATTGGAGAGTATTTTCTAGCACACGCGGCAACGTCTCAATCTAAGTCTTGGGTGCAAGTTATAGGAGGGAATTTGCGTTAATTCATGTCCTTAGGCCTTTCGCGCAAGGACTGAAGGTTGTACTCCTTTTCATGTAGTATTTATCTTATGACAATATTCACAACTGTAAATTTCATTATAATCCTGCAAGTTTAGGGCGAATACATGCCTTATACCCCACAGTTATACCAACATTTGACCCTCTTATAAGGTCATTATTACAGTAAGTTTCACCTTGCATAAATAGCTCATCTAATAGACCCTACAACTCTACCAACATCTTCTAATAAGTTAGCTCCAAACTACTGAGCTTTAGAGGAAGGAGTTGAGAGTTTTCACAATTTTTAGTTTGCTTAGTAGTAGTCGCTAACAACTTTAACAGAATAAAGCCTTAACAGAATAAATAAAGTTGGCTATTGAAGTCTTGAAGAGGACGATAATGAAAATTTTAGGTAGGTAACTGAGGTTAGACCGTTCTTATAGATGAATACGAAGTAAGTGATTTGTGTATCCTACACGAATATGTGTCGAGGTGTCGGATTTGACTATTATGTGAAAAAATATCATGTTTTTGGTATAAAATTCAGTATCCAGGTGTCATACCTATGTCCGAGTGTCCAGTGTGCGATTATACGACTACCAAATTAGGAAATGCTCATTTTTAATTTGATTTAATCATTGTGAGACTACTATTTTAAGGCATACACCCTCCGACTCTAAATCATTCCATTTTTTAAAATTTCTGATGTGGATTTTGAACAAATAGGTCAATTTAAAGGAATTAGATGGAATAATGCGTACTAAATTTTATTACTCCGTATATTTTAATTTGTTTCACCTTGCCAAATTTGCTAATACATTGTCATTGGGTCAGTGATCAACGTATGGAAAACATATTGGAGGGCTCAAATTTTGTATACTCCGTCTTAGTTTGTAAAGGCGCGCCTCGAGTGCGCCTAAGATGCTCCATGGATGAGACACTAACCAAATCTCGCCTTGGTGCAACTTAGATTTCGTAGGACACACTAAATGAGACTTAACAGATTATTTGAAATCTAATAAACCCTAGAACTTTCCAGAATATGCTACTGCATAATCACTGCTGAAAATGCAAATTATCTCACAATTAGAAAGTATGAATGTTACACTATATTAACATTTGGTGTTTGCATTCTAGAGAAACAACGAAGGGTGTCAAAGTTCAATTTCAATTTGAAGGCACAAATGCAAGGAGATTGGATATGACGTGATTAAAATGAGCTATTTAATTCTTTGATTTTAGTACTCCATGTGGGCCTGTATCATACAACCTTTACAACATTCCGTTGGTATTTATATTAAGAATTGCACTAATATGTTTGATATTGTTGTACTTGATGGAGTCAGTCTCATTAATTCTTGATTTTGGACGGAATATAGAAAAATGACTATTTTAAACGAGATTTTTCTTACGATGAAGGAATAATGATTTGAATCATCTCTGTTTTTATTTCTGAATTATCATTCGGAAACAATCTCTATGTTTTGTTAATGCAAATGTAAAATTAAGTATCTCCGATCTCTTACATCATGGTTTATGGGAGTCATTCAGGTATAACGTAATATTGTACTTTTTCACATTAACGATGAAATTACGCGTGTCGTCTTCCTCCTTTGATTTCCCTAAGGACTTTTATTATCTTTACTTTTGTTTTGTCTTCAATCAATATTTAAGGTGTAAGAATGAATATCTATTTTTAAACTATTTATTAATTTTATACATATGTATTCACTTATTTAAACATTTCCATATTTATACAAAATATTTATATTTTTGAGTTAAAACTGTCACCTACATAATTTTTTTATACATAGATTCATATTATACCCGTGCATTTAT